>JAVTVX010000012.1:24024760-29024760 GCA_033439265.1 Dillenia suffruticosa | reverse complement strand
TTCAAAGTGCAAGAAACTCAAAAAAAAAAAAAAAACAAGTGAAAAATACTTGGATTTAGATTGATAAGCCTACTGAAATACAGCCAACTAGAGATATTCCTTGAAAGAAAAGCTTATATGCTCAATAGAGCCTGAAACGGACAAGAGCACCTACAAGTAACATGATACAACTGCATGTACCTTTGCTAATTTTACCTCCAACTAAATTTACACTGTTTCTAAGCAAGTTGCAGTCTGGAACCACAAAATTAGCTGACTTCGCCAGATAATATGAAGGCCAAAGAAATACAATGATTTTTATGATAATGTCATCATTAGGGCTTGTGATCAATGGCCATAATGAGTAAGAGAGATGGAGAAAATTTTAAATTCTAGTGACACCTAATTTGCCATCAATAGTTGAGACTCCTACCTTCTTTTGGTCCTGCTAAAAAAAAAATTATCCTCGATAGGAGTAGTCGTCCTAACTTTCACATTCTTCCAATGAGGTGACATCCAAAAATCCTTTGTTAAGAGAGGTCAAGAATCGGTTAAAGTGTTTAGCAAACTCCATACTTATAAGTGAGTTATTAGACCCCATGGAAATTAACACCCGTATATTAACTCAAAAATACTCATCATACTTAATAAGATAAACCATAAAAACCTTTATCCAGTCTCAACATCTATTCGCAATTGCAATATCTCAAGAGTATTTTACCATATATCATAATCCTAAGCAATTTCATACTGTCGTGCCCACTAAACAAGTATCTCAAACTTCTAGCGTCAAGATATTGATTCAAAGGAATTTCTACAAAAGTACTCATCATTTGACCAAACAAGTCATGGTAGGTCTTCAATCACAATTAAGAAACTATTTATAAAGTGATACATCATTCGAGTTGTGAAGGTGGAATAGAAAATATCCTATTCAGATTTCTTACTCTTCGTATGGGGAGCAAAACTGTACAGCGAGTATCTAAACTTAACAATTTAAAATAGATACTAATCCAGGTGCTTAACCCCCTAAAAAGAAAATTTCTAATTTCCTAAGAATCCTTGGAAAGTTCTTGAACATCCCTTGACAGATAAACCTTTAAAAGTCACAATTTTCAAAACAACAACCCTTTCAAAATCTTTGAAAAACTTTGAGGGACATTTGGAGACATTTGAAAACGTTTCAAAATCATCAAACTTTTAAAATCGTGAACCTATCTCTGATACCAATAAAGTTGTCACGCCTCGATTCTCGGATCGACCATGCGACAACCGCCGCGTTGTCTCGGTAAACGGGTAAAACCTCCCCATATACCGAGACTCCGCAAGGCTAACCAACTGTACAATATTTCTTCCAAATACAATACACATATAAAGGACCTACCTGGTCCATCCCAGTACACACAAGCCCACATCAGCACACAAATGGGGAGGGGGTTCCTATACATGCACGCATGTAATGTGGCCATCCCAACCACTTCAAGGATATTTCAAAATCAAAACAGATGAAGTCCCAAATCATAGTCGTAGGATTTTACTGACACTTGTCTGAAGAAAACAAACCAGCATCAGTAAAGTCCAAACCGTATGAGATGTACAGAACTTCGTAAAATCAAAAGAAAGTATCAAAATTCAACATTTCGAACCAAATATCCCATTCGAACAATAAGTTTTACCAAAAATAGAATTTAAAAAGAAAGTAAAAAGTCTTCCCTTCCATGGATTTCAAATCAACTAAAATAACATTACATCACTATCATACCTACACAAAACAGCAAATAAATCTTCCCAAGCTCCAATTTCTACAGCAGACTTAAACTTCCTTTGAAAAATGTTAAAGAGGGGTGAGTATCGGGAAATACTCAGTGAGTGGAGTGCAATGATATGAATGTGTAATAAATAAGGGGTGGATGTGAGAATGTTAAAATATATCTCAAACAACACTTCATATATATCGAAACATTTTCAATAAATCAGATAATTCATAAAATATGCATCCACATCAAATGTTTTTTTTTTCAGAAAATCACAAAGGTCCTATCGAAATCACTTCCGTCCTGCGTTTGGCCGAACCAAGATGGAAGCCCGCCAAGGGATTTTCCATTTCAATATCACAAACACTACCCCCTTCCCTGGCGTTGGCTCGTACCTCCCCGGGGTGCAATCCAGATAGTACGACATGGCAGAGTAGAGGCCGCGTATACCTCTCTCGCAATAAAACCCCAACCACGCACCCCGTCGGGTCGCTCCGTGGAGGGAATGACTATAGCCATTACACTCGTGCACCATCATTTCGAAATCGTTCAAATTACCATCAATGTACCATGTATCAATCAAACAAATTCCAAAATCATGCTACAAGTGTTCACATATCAAATATCCAATGCAAATGACACATATTCATTTATAATTTCATTGGATGCATTCGTAATTCAAATTTCTATTTCAGACATCTCACAATCACAAATAGTTTCATATAAAACATGTACAAATCATTCAAAATCATTTTTCAAAGAATTTCAAATCATTTTACTCATTCACTACACAATGAACCATCCACTCACCTCTAGGGAGGGTATCCACTCCCATTTCCGAAATTTAATCCAAGGTAACCCTTCTCAACCTTCGAAGAGGTTATCCTATACCAATAATCACAATTTCATTGTTAGTTCACCCCAAATTTTAGATTTTATGAACTTTCCTATATTTAGCACATACCAAATTCTTTAATTTCAGGAACCAAGATTCTTTGCATCACTAATGATCTTAAATTCCCAATATTTCTAAATTTTCTCTAATTTCTAACAATTTTCCCAATTTTCCTCTGAATTTTACATAACCATAATATTTTTCATACACATTTCAAATTAAACTCCGAGAAACTATTCTATTCAACCTAACAGGATTCTATCATCCCTTAGCATGCTTGTTTTGTATCAAACAGCCTAATTCCTATAAAATCCTATACTTAACCTTAATAATCACATGTAAAATATCAGAAAATACATTCTGATCGAATATAACATACTTCCTAAACATATACAAGATCTCTTACCCTAAATTCACTCAATTTATCGAAAGGATTTAAATTTCCCTCACCTATGGTTTTCGCAGCTTGCAGCCCTAGCGTCCGTGCGCCTACAACTCGGTCTGGGACCTGCACTACTTCTAGACAGACACAAAATTCAATAATTAGGCTTAAATCACCACGAGAATCAAAACCCCTAACCTATTGATCAACAATCAGCCCTTACCTGTGCAGTGGAAGAGTTGCGGCCTAGGGTTTCTAACAGTGCGGTCGCGGCAAAGAGTAGCGAAGATTGCAGGAAGGCTCTCGGTAGAGGGTAGCACCGCGCACGAACAGGCGAGGGAGGCAAAAAAAAAAGGGCTATCGTGTGCGAGGGAGAGAAGACGAGGCAGTCGCGCGCTTGCAGGAGAGGAGAGAAACTGAGAGCGAAACAGAGGGAGAGAGAGGGTGGAGGCGGGACAGCTGCCTGCAGTGGTGGCTCATCGGTGATTGAGGGAGGCGCGGTGCCGGAAGGCCGAGGAGAGTGTGAAAACAAAGAGAAAGAGAGTGGTAGCAAGAGAGAGAGACCGAGAGATGGAATAGAGAGAGAAACGGGGTTATGCCGGTGGCCGTGTGCGGTGGTGGACAGCGGTCGCCAGTGAAAGGGAGGGGAAGAGAATGGCGGAGGAGAGGGAGAGAATCGGGAGAGGTGAGAGGGAGACGAAGAGACTTAGGGCTTTTTGCCTTAATTGATTTGGGGGAGAGGGAGGTGCTGCATTTTGGCTAAAACGCAGAACCTCCTCTCTCTGTTTTTTTTTTTTAATAATAGGTATTACAATTATTTAGCTCAATTGGTGAGAGGCGACCTCCTGAGGGGGTGTAGAGGAGTAGGTTACGGGTTCGACGCCAAGGTCCTGCAGGGATGCGAAGGGTCGAATGGCCGGCCTATAGAGACAATACCTTGAGTGAAGGTACCCGCCCGAGGGGGGTAGCCTCTCACAAAAAAGCTCAATTGGTGAGAGACGACCTCCTGAGGGGGTGTAAAGGAGTAGATTGCGGATTCGATGCCAAGGCCCTGTAGGGATGCGAAGGGTCGAATGGCCGGCCTACAGAGACAATACCTTGAGTGAAGGTACCCGCCCGAGGGGGGTAGCCTCTCACAGGGTCTACAAAAGAAGGAGGAAACATCTAAATAGGAAACTTATTTGTAATAGAAATTTTACTGCAAGTAAAATTGCTTAAAAGAGTTATTTGTTTCCTATTTTTTTTTGGGAGAGAATATTTGGAGATCTACTTCAAAGAGAGGAGACTTCTATTTTTCTTGGAATTCCTCAACTATAAATATGTGCTTCTCCAATGTGGACAGTACTATTCATTCAATCACAAGAGGAGAGGCGACTACATATTCTCCCTCTAGGTTTAGGTTTTATATTTTTCTTTTATTTGAAAAAAAAAAAATTTCTTTTTCTTTTATTGATTCAAGAACATGGTTTCTACCATGAGTGACAATTTTGTTTCTGATTCAAGGGAAATTTTAATCTATTGTTTTTCATTGTGAGGTTATGTTCTTAATTTAATTTTTTACCTTTTATTCAAGTATTCGTTGATTCTTGATTTATTTTTAGGGAAACCTAATATTGATTAATTTGACAATTTAATTCAATATTAGGTTTTCTATTGCTATCCACCTATTGCTATCCAAGAATTTAATGATCCGTAATTGTCATGAATGAATGGTACAAATAACAACTAGGTTAATTTTGTTTATGGGTCTTTTACTGGCATTTATATGATCTAGAGAATCAATGGAACAAAATTGAATAATTGTGACTTTTCCAGTTATTTGTATTTTAGTTTAACTGTTTTCACAGAAGTTAATGCTGTCATTATGTCAATATGGAACGATATTGTACCCAGTTGATTAATGATAAATTTTGATTGGATGCTGGGTTTGGTCAATTAAATTAAGAAAACACAAAATTTATTACGGCTATCCTAATAGATCTAAGATCAAATGTTTGAATTATAAGAATAATATTTTTAACCAATGATCAATGAGACAATCGTATGTATGAACTTTTGGATCAATATTTGGTAAATTGAATTTCTTCCTTAATTTTTGTATTTCACATTATTGATTTGTTTCTTAATTTTAGGTTTTTAACTTTTATTTAGCAATTTTTATTTTAGCAAGTTGTTTGAAAACTCCAAACTCTACTTTTAACATTAACTAAGAGATTAAATTAATTAGTTCGCTTGGGATTCGATCTAATAACTACTATTGTTATAGTCGTTGCATTGGGGGAGGAATCAATATTAATTTGAGGGATTCGACAATCCGACCAAATTTTGGCACCATTACCGGGGAGCTATTTTGATTTATTAGTTGTGTTATCTTTATTATTTGTTTTGCTGACTTCTTTTATTTTATGACCCGTTCTTCTCAAGAAAGTGAATTAGAATATATTCCTGAAATTGAGAGAACTCCTCACCGATTGAGAAAGGAGGCCAGACAGAGAAAATATAAGTTACATTGAAAGCCAATTTTTAACATTGATCTGAAAATTTGTGACAGATCTATTTTTGAAGAAGAGGAGGAAAAGATGGCTATTTGAAGGAATTGGCTGCACCTAATCTGAATCAACAACCATTATGCATTGAATACCCAACTCTTGAGGTAGCATTCAAACTTAAATCTGGTTTGATTCACTTACTGTCTACTTTTTGTGATCTCCCGTGTGAGGATCTACACAAACATTTGAAGGAATTTCACATTGTCTGTTCGAGTATGAAACCCTAGGGTGTGACCGAGGAACAGATTACGCTGAGAGCCTTTCCCTTTTCCCTAAAAGATAAGGCAATGGATTGGTTGTACTACCTACCTCCGGGTTCGATAAATACATGGAATGGGATGCAAAGATTATTTTTGAAAAAATTTTTCCCTGCATCCGGGGCTGCTAACATTCGAAAAGAGATATGTGGGATCAGGCAGATTAGCAGAGAGACGCTATATGAGTACTTCGAGAGGTTCAAACAACTCTGTGCTAGCTGTCCACATCATCAAATACCTGAACAGCTCTTGATACAATACTTCTATGAAGGACTTCTACCCATGGATAGGAGTATGGTAGATGCGGCCAGCAGAGGAGTCTTGGTAAATAAAACGCCTGAAGAAGCTAGATAATCGATTACAAACATGGCAGAAAATTCTCAACAATTTGGGTTTAGAACGGATGGAGTTACGAAACGTGTCAATGAGGTAAGTCACTCTCACCTTGAAAATCAAATTTCTGAATTGACTGCTTTGGTTCGTCAGATAGCTATAGGGCAAATACATGCAACCAAAGTTTGCGGCATATGCTCGATATTCGAACATCCTACGGATATATATCCATCTTTGCAAGAAGATTCTACTCATCAAGCAAATGTCGTAAGAGGATTTCCTAGCCAATCTCAGAAGAAGTACGACCCCTACTCCACTCATTATAATCCCGAATGGAGAGATCATCCAAACCTGAGTTACGGAAATCAAGGAGGACAGACAAGATATCCTCCTCAGCAATTCAACAGGCCAACACATGCACCAACTCAATCATCTAATTCAGGTATGTCACTAGAGGATATTGTAAAAGCTCTCACGACTAACACGCAACAATTTTAACAGAAAATGAGAGTCAGCATTCAGGAAATGAGGGCGAATTTACAAAACTTGGGAAATCAAATTACTCAGCTAGCCACTTCGGTCAGTAATTTGAAGGCTCGAAATTTAGAAAAATTATCTTCACAAACGGTAGTGAACCCTAAGGAAAATGCTAGTGCAATGGTGTTAAGGAATGGAAAGGAATTACAATCAAAACCACCATCACCCAAAAAGAGGAATTAAAAGAAAGATGAAAAGGAAGAAGCCGAAGTTGCCAATGAAAATCCAATCAAGGTAAATTCTAATTTTCTTTTACCTATAACTTCTAACACGGTTGTACCACCTTTCCCAGTAGGTTTGAAAGATCCAGGAAGGAGGACTATGAAAAGGAGGTTTGAAAAACTTTCAAGAAGGTAGAAATAAATATACTTTTGTTGGATGCCATCAAGCAAATTCCCAAATATGCAAAGTTTTTGAAGGAGCTATGCACAAACAAGAGGAAGATGAAAGGTGATGAGAAAATAAGGGTAGGGGAGAACGTGTCTACTGTCATAAAGAGATCCCTACTCGAGAAGTGTTCGGATCCAAGTATGTTCACTTTACCCTGTGTTATTGGTTTGAGAAAATTTGAATGTGCTATGCTAGATTTCAGAGCCTCAATCAATGTCATGTCATATTCTATTTATATTGCTCTAAACCTAGGTCCCTTAAAAGAAACTAGAGTGATCATTCAATTAGCTGACCGTTCTGTTATGTATCCGAAAGGGATAGTTGAAGATATTTTGGTATAGGTTAACGAATTAATTTTTCTAGCAGATTTTTATATTTTGAAAATGGATGAAGACATAATTACAAATTCAGCACCGCTACTATTGGGGAGACTGTTCATGAAAACGGCAAAAACAAAGATAGATGTAAAAGAGGGTATACTCTCCGTTGAGTTTGACGATGAGATTGTTAAATTCAATAATTTTGAAGCCATGAGGTACCCAAATGAGTGTCACTCGATTTGTTCTGCTAACATCGTTGATTCGATTATGCATAAAATTTTTGAAGAAGAAAATGACACAAGCCTTGAATTGGATAAGCAATTGAACATCAAGGAAGAGATTGCTGAAATTTGTGAAATTTCATAATCAATATTAGAATCACACCCAAGGTCATTGAATTCGAGTACCATACACAAGAAAATAATACCTTCCATTTTGCAGGCTCCTACATTGGAATTGAATATTTTACCGGATCATCTTAAATACGTATACTTAGGTGATGAAGAGATCTAGCCCGTTATCATAGCAAGAGAGTTGACGGAAGAGCAAGAAAATCGGCTACTTCAAGTTCTAAAAGAGTACAAGACAGCAATTGGTTGGACATTAGCCGATATAAAGGGTATTAGTCCCTCAATTTGCATGCATCGAATCCTTTTGGAAGAGGACACTAAGCCAGAGAGGGAATCACAAAGAAAGCTAAATCCAATCATGAAAGAAGTGGTGATGAAGGAGATTCTCAAACTTTTAGACAAAGACATAATTTATCCAATTTCCGATAGCAAGTGGGTTAGTCAAATCCATGTGGTATCAAAGAAAATGGGGATCACGGTGGTAAGAAATCAAGATAATGAGTTGGTACCCATGCGAGTGCAAAATAGTTGGCGAATGGTCATTGATTTTGGAAAGCTCAATTTAGCCACTAGAAAGGAGCACTTCCCTTTACCCTTTATTGATCAAATGTTAGAAAGATTAGCAGGAAAATCATTCTTTTGTTTTCTTGATGGTTTTTCAGGTTATTATCAAATCATGATTGCACAAGAAGATCAAGAGAAGACTACCTTCACATGTCCATTTGGGACGTTTGCTTATAAAAGAATGCCTTTTGATCTATGTAATGCCCCAGGTACATTTCAAAGGTGCATGTTGAGCATTTTTTCTGAATATATTGAGAATTGTATTGAGATTTTTATGGATGATTTCACTATTTACGATAACTCATTTGATAGTTGTCTAGGGCATTTAACTACAATTCTGAAAAGATGCATGGAAACGAACTTGATTTTGAACTATGAAAAATATCATTTCATGGTGAAAGAAGGCATAGTGTTGGGGCATGTGATTTCTTCTAGGGTTATTGAGGTAGATAAGGCAAAAGTTGATTTGATCAAGAGTTTACCTTACCCTACAAATGTTAGGGAAATACGTGATTTTCTTGGACATGCAGGTTTTTATCACAGGTTTATTCAAGACTTTTCAAAAATTGTCTTGCCATTATCCAAGTTACTTCAAAAAGATGTACCTTTCGAGTTCGGAGAAAAATGCAAGGAAGCCTTCGATAAGCTCAAGAACCTGTTGACTATTGCACCAATCATTCAACCACCTGATTGGAATTTACCTTTTGAGATCATGTGCGACGCAAGCAATTTTGTTGTGGGAGCGGTTCTTGGCTAGCGGATTAATAAGAGTCACGTCATTTACTACGCTTCAAGGACATTGAATGCTGCTCAATGCAACTACACCACCACCGAAAAAGAGCTCTTAGCCATTGTTTTTGTTTGAGATAAATTTAGATCATATTTACTTGGTTCTAAAATAATTGTGTATTCTGATCATGCAGCTTTGATGTATCTCTTGGCGAAAAAGGAGTCGAAACCTAGGTTGATACGGTGGATTCTCTTGTTGCAAGAGTTTGATTTGGAAATCAAGGATCGAAGTGGAGCAGAGAATTTGGTAGCTGATCATCTAAGCAGGTTAGTGAATGAAAAAGATCCACTACCTATTTCTGAAATTTTTCTAGATGAGCAGCTATTTTACTTGAAAGGTATTACTCCTTGGTATGCAAATATTGTGAATTATTTGGTTACACACATCTTGCCTAGTAATCTTAGTAAATCAAGGAAAGAAAAAATTCGATGTGAGACAAAACATTATGTGTGGGATGAGCCTAATTTGTGGAAATTTTGCTCTGACCAAATAATTAGAAGATGTGTCCCAAAGAATGAACATAATTTCATTTTAGCATTTTGTCATACTTATACTTATGGGGGACATTTTGGGCCAAAAAGAACTACTAGAAAAGTTTTAGATAGTGGGTTATATTGGGAGACCTTGTTTAAAGATGTTTACTTATTTTGTAAAAGTTGTGATAGATGTCAAAGGACAGGATCTTTGTCTCATAGAAATGAGATGCCCCAAACTCTCATTTTTGTTTGTGAAATATTTGATATATGGGGTATTGATTTTATGGGTCCATTCCCTTCGTCTTGTGGTTATACTTACATTCTTTTGGTTATTGATTATGTATTGAAATGGGTGGAAGCAAAAGCCTCCAAAATTGACGATTCTAATTCTGTTGTAGATTTTATCAAGACTAACATTTTCAGTAGGTTTGGGATCCCTAGAGCCATCATAAGTGATCAAGGGAGTCATTTTTGCAATCGAGCAATCGAAGTATTGATGAAGAAATATGGAGTACATCACTGGATCGCTACGGCATACCATCCTCAAACAAATGGACAAGTTGAAGTTTCAAACCGGGAAGTTAAATCCATTTTGGAAAAGACGATCAATCTGGGGTAAAATGAGTGGAGTTTACGTCTGGATGATACACTATGGGCATATCAGACAGCATTCAAAACGCCAATAGGGATGTCTCTTTACAGATTAGTTTTTGGAAAATCTTGTCATTTACCGGTAGAAATTGAGCACAAAGCGTATTGGGCAATCAAACGTTGCAATTTGAAGATAGATGAAGTCGGTGAGTCAAGAAAATTGCAATTGCAATAATTTGAAGAGTTAAGATTTGAGGCCTATGAGAACTCGAGAATTTACAAAGAGAAAACCAAATTGTTTCATGATGGTATGATCTTAAGGAAACAATTTGAGGTCGGACAAAAAGTGCTTCTATACAATTCTCAACTCAGACTCATGCCGGGTAAGTTGCGTTCTTGTTGGGTTGGTCCATTCATTGTCACTAATGTGTCTTCTCATGGTGCAGTGGAAATCAAAGGCCTTGATACAGATAAGATTTTCAAAGTGAATGGGCATAGGTTGAAGATATTTTACGATGATATGGAGATTTCTATAATGTTGGACATTACATTGACGTCTCCAAATTATTCCTTCGGCTAAGTCACCAATGAAGACCATCAAGCATGGCGATGTTAAATAATTGCACTTGCTGGGAGGCAACCCAAACATTTTTTTTTTTTGAAATTATTTTAGTTGATTGTAGATTTTTTATTTTGAGTGTTATCTAGTAACATTTGTTCCTTTTTATGGATTTATTTTTTTTATTTATTATTTTTTTAGGTGTCTAAGAGGAAGAATTCTGAGAGTTGCAGTTACCCAAATCAAGAAACAGACAAAGAACAGAGTTCAGAAAAAAATGGACAGAAGCAGTCAATGCGTCAAGGCGTGATCACACGATTTTCAATCCCGCGTTTCCTTCATAGCAGCAAAGACCATCAGTTTCAGATGATAACCCTATGGGAGTTTTCTCTCCTTTCTCTTTTTTTTCATTGTCATGTTTTTATATGTTGCATTAGGGTGATTTTATGAGTGTTGCTGCTAGTTTAAACTTGTGCCTAAATCTTACTTTTTGCAAACATTGAGGAAAATGTAGTATTTAGGTGTGGGGGAGGATTTTTCATGCCAATGTCATTTCTTTTATTCTTCTTTGGAACTTCATACCCCCTTGGATTTTTGTCTGATAATGATTTTGAGTTAGTATGCATTGTTAATTTGAGTTGAAATGCATGAAAGAGACAAATATAATTAGTTAATTTTTGGATAAATTGTTTCAAAGTGTCCCATTGATCTTGATGATTTAGTCATTTAAAAATGCGATAGATTCGATACAAAGTAAATACATTTTGTGAGCTTTTGAGCCTTAAGAGCATTCATCATCTTGCTCTAAATTTTTTTCATGAGTGTTTATCAATCATAGTATGTTTATTTTAGAACTTGCTTTACTATACCTTTTGAGACCATATCAATAAATTCATGCATTAATATGATGGGGGCATTTAGGTTTATCTATTTTATCTATTTTACCTCTCGAAAAAAGACATTCCTGTGCATAATATTTCCCCTAGTGAAACCCATTTGAGCTTATACCCATTTCCTTGTGTTAACATCATTAATTAACACATAGCCTACCTTTTACACTTAACCTTCTTTTTTATCCTTATTTCAAAGAAGCGTGTGATTTGAACATAGATTGAGTGGTTATTTGCAAAAGGGAATTGGGTACTTCTATTGTGGGATTCATTTTGGGAAGTCGATTACACAATTAGGGTGGATTGTATGTGCACGGCATTTTCATTGATCCTCATTTAGTTTTCTGACTTGATTCAAAAAAAAAATTCCCAGAACCTGAAGTTGGGAAAAATGCAAAGGTTTGATTGAGAAATGAGATGTTATCTTTCTTGGGTTGATTGTATTTCATGACATGGGATAGAGGAAATAGTTTTGTATTCTTGACATGCTTCTTTTGATATACATTACACATCATATTTACCCTTTTTATTTTACCCTTACCCAAGCCACGTTACAAATCTTATAAAGACCTCTGGACCTTTTGTTTGAAATTCATATAATTGGTGGTGGAGATTTAATAAATAAGCAAGTTTATGGTAATGACATACTTTGATTTGATTTTGAGAATTATTGATAAATTCCCTTTAACACTTTGAGTGTATAGAGTTAACTCCTTGTGAGGGTATTGAATTTTGAAACATTCAATTTTGATGAGATTGTTGAATTTGATGGGATGCTTATTTTTCTTTTAAAGTTATGATACTATGATCACTTGTTCTCCGGATTATTGTTTCAACTTGAATTTTTCGATTTGTGCTGATTTGAATTGTTTGAAGATAAATTAAAGGAGGGGAAGGAGTAAAGAAGAGAATAGTTGTGTGACATTAATTTAGAGTATGTTTGAGGACAAGCATTCATTTGGTGTGGGAGAATTTGATAATATGCAATTGTTACATTTATTTTTAATAGTATGGTATGATTTTTGAATTGGTATGTGCTCTAATGAATATTTTTATGACCTTTTTTATTTTAGGAAATCAAAATTGGAGTTTGAATCAAATTGGACTTAAGGAGGCATTTTTTTGAAGCAAAATAATTTGAGATATCAATTGGGTCTACAAAAGAAGGAGGAAACATCTAAATGAGAAACTTATTTGTAATAGAAATTTTACTGCAAGTAAAATTGATTAAAAGAGTTATTTGTTTCCTATTTTTTTTAGGGAGAGAATATTTGGAGATTTAGGTCAAAGAGAAGAGACTTTTGTTTTTCTTGGAGTTCCACAACTATAAATATGTGCTTCTCCAATGTGGACAGTACTATTCATTCAATCACAAGAGGAGAGGCGGCTACACATTCTCCCTCTAGGTTTAGGTTTTATTTTTTTCTTTTATTTGAAAAACAATTTTTTTCTTTTTCTTTTATTGATTCAAGAATATGGTTTCTACCATGAGTAACTAATTTTGTTTCTAATTTAAGGAGAATTTTAATCGATTATTCTTCATTATGAGATTATGTTCTTAATTTAATTTCTTGTCTTTTATTCAAGTATTTGCTGATTCTTGATTTATTTTTAGGGAAACCTAATATTGATTAATCTGACAATTTAATTCAATATTAGGTTTTCTATTGCTATCCAGGAATTCAATGATCCGTAATTGTCATGAATGATTGGTACAAGTAGCAAATAGGTTAATTTTGTTTATGAGTCTTTTACTAGTATTCATATGATATAGAGAATCAATGAAACAAAATTGAATAATTATGACTTTCCCAATCATTTGTATTTTGATTTAACTGTTTTTACAGAAATTAATGTTGTTATTATGTCAATATGGAACGCTATCGTGTCTAGTTGATTAAAGATAAATTTTGATCGGATGCTGGGTTTGGTCAATTAAATTAGGAAAACACGTGATTTATTACGATTATCCTAATAGATTTAAAATTAAATGTTTGAATTACAAGAATAATATTTTTAACCAATGATCAATGAGACAATCGAATATATGAACCCTTGCATCAGTACTTGGTAAATTGAATTTCTTCCTTAATTTTTGTATTTTACATTATTGATTTGTTTCTTAATTTTAGATTTTTAACTTTTATTTAACAATTTTTATTTTAGCAAATTATTTGAAAACCCCCAATTCTACTTTTAACATTAACTAAAAGATTAAATTAATTAGTTCCCTTGGAATTCGATTTAGTAACCACTATTGCTACAATTGTTGCATTTGGAGAGAAATCAGTATTAATTTGAGGGTTTCGATAATCTGACCATAAATCTAACTTTATTTTTATTTATATTTCTACTATTATATTTTATCAATTTTTTTCCATTAATTCTATTTCATTTAATTTTATTGTGTTTTTTTTTCTAATCTTTTGTTCTTCAAATGATTATAGAATTTAAATTATAATATATTAACAATTTAAAAAATCTATATATTTAATCATAAATATTTACCGTTAAAAATATATAAAATTAATAAATCATAATTCATTGTTAACATTCAATTTAAATATCATTCATTGGTTTTAATATATTAAAATCGTAATTAAAAAATTCAATGAGAATACAAAACGAAAAAAAAAAGACCCCAATGTGAAGAAAAAAATAGAGGTGAGAGTGAGATAGGGGAAAAAATGAGAGTAAAATAGGGAAAAAAAATGAGATTGAGATAGATAGGAAAAAAAACTCTTATGCACCGGACATTGTGGTATAATTTGCATAAAAACAGAAGAAACGCGCGGGCAGCTATTGCTTGCATGTGCGGGCGCCTATTGCTTGCACGCTTGCATGGCGCCCGCCCATGCGAGCAGGGGCAGGTGCCTACTTGCGTGCTTGCCTGTGCAGGCGCCCATGTGGGCACTTGCATGCGCACGAGCATGCAGCATGCGCGGGCGCACGGTGCTACTGCACATGCAAGCACCTGCGTCGCCGGCCGTGCAGCCGCCTGCTTGCGCGCTTGCTTTGTGTAGGCACATGGGTAGGCATGGGCGGGCGCCCGTGCGAGCACTTGCATATGCACATGAGCATGTAGCACGCGCGGACGCACGACGCTACTGCACATGCAAGCGCCCAAGTCGCCACCCAGTGATGCTAGCACAGGCACCCGCGCATACCACCGTGCAGGCAAGCATGGTGCTACCGCCCATGAAATAATATTTAAATTGTTTAAATTACTATTAATTTTATTTAAATTAATAATGATAAGAATTAAGGAAATTATATGTAATTTGGAGAAAATGAACTTATTTTAGGTTATAATTGTATTGAGATTAATATCATTAATACCCGGCACAACCCAATTATTTAAAATTATTAGTATTGACACCACTTGAATTATTATTTCACATCTAAAATAATTAATTAAGTTATATAATATAATGATATAATATTAATAATTATTATATGATTATTATACAAATATTATATTATGAAATAATATATTATATAGCTCGATGATTTGATCTAAATTAGTAAATCTATAATATAATTTATAGTAATATAATTATTATATTATTTGTCTCTCAAAATATTACCAAATTTTTTGTAAAATTTTTGCACTTAAGACATATCTTAACCGCTGTAATAATCTCTTTCTATTTTCATAAACAAATTTTGAAAATAAGTTTTTAAAAACTTTTTCCTTTTTCGCGCCAATTTTTTTGAAAATTTTAAATTTTAATATTAAATGTTAAATTAAAATAAAAATAATATACTTATTTTTTAAAATATGGGTAACATCTTGGATGATTGAACTTGTTTGATTGAATTTATTCTTTTTTGAAATAGTTGTGATTTTTCGTACAATGCTCATCTATCGTCATTCGTCTAAATCTTTCAAATACCCAACGTGAGTAACTTTTGATAAAACTTTACAAAGTGTGAGTGAGAAATTTAAATGGGATAGAGGAAAAGAGCTTTCAAGGGAGGGATGGAGAAACTTTAATGATGGAGTTTTCGCCCGCTATGATTTATAATACATCATTTTCACAAACAAATTTTTAAAACTCCGCCTTTTCACTTTTTCTCCCACCTCTTTTTCCATTACCGCGTTTCTTAATTCTTCACAATTTTTTTATACTTTTAATTAATACCGCCTTGTGTCTTTCGTATGTATATTGAAAAAATCACTTATAATTTTTACTATTTATTAACAAACTATTTACTAACTACTTACTAACTAATTACTATATTTCACAATTTTTTGACCCGTTTTTTACCCTCTCATTTTCTCTTAATCACCATATTATTATAATCATTGCCTCCGCACTTGTTATGCTCTCTCATGCAATATAATTTTTAGAATTAATTTTTAGAACTTGTAACTTTTCATATCTATATTGTTACAACTTCTTATAAGCAATAGAGTATTCGTAGTTTGTCTTGCCAGGTTAACCTAATTAAGCAAATGATTAAATGTAGTTTTCACTTAAATTTTGATATCAAAACGTTACCAATTATACTGTTACCATTTATTAGTATGCATTATACCCATTTGTTACACGATGACTAAGCCAGATAGTGAAGTTTTTACTATGATTTACCTTGAAGTTTCAGTATTTAACTTCTTCCCATGATTTGTTCTTCAAACTTGTTGCATTCACTTCATATGAAACAGTACATATGATATATAAGATATTAGAGTTTAATATTAAAAAATATATATAAGACAGTATATACTTACACTCGCAATTGAGTCACTATTGAATAATATGTATTGAATAGTATGTATCTATAGTATTGCTGTAATGATTTGTCACCGAGATGGTTTTTTAAGAATAATATTTAAAAGAATGATATCAAGTTGTGTAAGAATAAATCTAAAGTTGTACTACCCACTAACAACTAACAATATCGTGTCTATTAGTTGTATTATCTACTAACAATATCCTTCTCATCCACTAACAAGTGATATGATATGATAGAAATAGTACAAGAGATCACTGCTTAGGAACAAACATTGCTCAATTGCTCAATTACCATTGTTGAACACTTAGGCGTCAAGACAAAATTAATGTTGATAGAGGCGAAGATAAAATTTATATTGCACTAGTAACATTATCCTTTGATAGATATATTAGATAGATATAAGACAACTCAAGACCAGATTTAATCTATTTCAATGATTATAGTAACCAATTTTAGAAAAACACACTTGTTGTCATGTCATATGATTAGGTAATACCTCTTGGTACATCCCGCTAATTTTGCTAATGTAAAGCAGTTTAACAAAGTTTGACAATAAAGTAATCCAAAATTTTCACCCCAATTTTGTCAAAGGCAGCACATCATCTTATAATGACACAATGAATTTTATTTTTCAATGGTAATGGTAAGGTGGTTTGATTAATTTTGTCAAAGCCAGCATATCATCTTTTAATCATCTTGTAATGAGACAATGAATTTTATATAAATTTTATGGTAAGGTGGTTTGATTTCTCTAACATAAACATAAGTAGGTTCAATTTAATTTAGTAATTGTTTTAGGTTGTTTTCGTTTAAATAGAAGCAAGCAAAGAGAGTAAAAAAAAGAAAAAAGAGAAATAGACATGTTACAAGTAAGTAACATGATGATAATGATTATGATTGGCACCAAAACTAAATTTTTCGCTATTGAAACAAAAGACAAATAAAAAGCTTTGGTGGTTGATTGATACCAAATGATAAAATATTTTTGGGATTTTGACAAAATTTGTCGTCATTTTTTGTGAGAATTGTTTGATTGATTATATGAAATAAAATGATAAAATGTTTTGGGACTTGATTAAATTTGATAAAATTAGGTGTCAGTTTTTGTTTGTGATATGGTAGGGTGTGTTTTTAGAATTAATATAAATTATATATAATATTATTTTGATAATTAAATTTTTTGATATTATATGTATTATATAAATTAGTAATTTAATATCATTATAATTTTTAAATAATAATATTAATAATTTAAAATAATAATATATAAATTACTAATTTAATAATATTAATAATTTAGTAATTAGAGCAATGCGCCATTGTGTGGTGCTACACGATGGCATGGCCGGCCGCCTACGGAGCATGGCCAGGTGCTCGAGCGGGCTCTTCCATGCACGCATGCTCCATGCGGGTGCTTCCATACATGCATGCCCTATGCGGTGGCATGCGCAGGCACCTGCGTTGGCATGGGCGAGTGCCTGCGCGGGCGCTTGCATGCGCGCATGCCCCGCGTGGTGGCATGCTCGGGCGCCCACGTTGGCATGGCCAGGTGCCCATGTGGGAGCTTGCATGCGTTGTTGTCCTGTGCGAGCATATGCCACCCATGCCATGCAGGCACCCACACGCAAGCTTGCCCTGCATGCACGGGCTATCGTGCATGCCATGAGGGTGCCCGTGTAGGCACGCATCATGGGGCGCGCACTGCCCTTTCAACAAATAATGCTATAATTAATATATAAAAAATTTTAACTATGAATTATGTAAAATAATGGTATAATTAATATTATTAATTTAAATAATGTAAGAATATGAAATTAAAGGTTTCTAATGTAATTCAGTAACAATATTGTAACATAACATAGTAATAATGTTGTAACAATGTTGTAGTAATAGTTGGTAACAAAAACAAAACCACAAATGAAAACACAAAATCTTTGATGATGTAATAATAAAAAGAGTGGTAAACTAAGATGAAATTAAACTCTAAATTGATAAAAACTTGATGATCTAAATGCGATAAAAATGTTTAAAAAAGGAGGGAAAAATTGACGGGCATTTGAAATTTTTGAAAATTTATTTTTGCGGTGAAATAAACCAAATATTCTATAAATCATTCCCCCACGAATCCTCTTTCCCTCCAAAAGCTCTTCTCCTGTCAAAACCTCTCCTCTCCGCTCAAAGCTCTCAAAACTTGTGAATCAACCAAAATCTCCATAAGGTAACCACATATTTTTTTAAATAAAAATTGATTATACTGTATTTTGAAATAGTTTAAATTTTCACAGCTTGTGCTCATTATGGGATGAATTAAACAAAGGATGAGTGTTTTTACTAACTATGAAGAATCACAACCATCCCAAGAGCAACTTTAGTTTGAAGAAGCCCAATCATCTGGTTTAAATACAGATTCAAGTACAAATGTTATTTCTCTGTTTTAACACAATATTACTAATTTCAATTTCACTTTTGTTTTTGAATAATAATCCAAATTATTTATATTCTTAGCTCCCAACCAATAATCATTATCACTATCTGCATCTAAAAGGTAATATTTTTATTTATAACTATTTTTATTTTTATGAATAGATTGACATACTCCATCCAAAAAAGTTAATATTTTTTTATAATCATTTTTATGAATAGATTGACATATACGTTAATGCTACAACCATGCTAGAAATATTTTTTATAATTGATGTGAAGCATTTTTTGTATGAAGATCTCAGAAGATATGAAGAAGAGAAGAGAAGATATACAGTTGTCTGATATGTAATATTTTTTTTCTTATCCTATTAATGTATCAATCATTCTCAATAATGTAAGGATTAAGTTATATTATTTCAGTAATTTCTTTATTTTATAGTTTATAAATGTAACTGCCACTTAGAGTCGGTAAAAGATAACATTTGTAGTAATCGAGTGGTAACCGAATGGTAACCGATCATAAAAAATAGTAATTTTTACCCATACTTTTAAAGTGATGATAAAAGAACAAATTTTACCAACACTCTCTAACCGTCACTATAAATATATGACATACTATAATAGTGATTAAGACTATCGGTATAAATCTATTCCAACTGGTGTATAGCCAACTACAATTCTATCCATTGGAGAACGATCTGCCAACGATTTTAGTTGATTTAACAGATAGTTTTCGTCCGTCTCAATAAATCATTTATTTTGTAGTGATTACTTGCTTAAAAAATTAAACTGGGATTTCCAACTTTATTGAACTAGTATTAAACTAGGGTTTCTAACATTTTCATCCCAAATTCTTTATTGAAAAAAATAATAATTACAGTAAATGGGCAATAGGTGATTTTAGTATTAAACTAGAATTAATTATGAAAAAAATAAATTAGGGTTTTCAACTTTATTGAACTAGTATTAAACTAGGGTTTCCAACATTGTCATTTGAAAAAAAATTGAATAAATTACAGCAAATGCTAGTAGGAGATTTTAGTACTAAACTAGGATTAATTGCTGGAAAAAAATAAACTAGTCAACTTTATTGAATTAGTATTAAAATAGGATTTCCAACTTTTTCATTCTTTATTGAAAAATAATAATAAATTACAGCAAATGAGTAGTAGGTGATTTTAATATTAAACTAGGATTAATAGCTGAAAAAAATAAACTAGGTTTCCATCCAACTTTATTGAACTAATATTAAACTAGAGTTTCCAACTTTTTCATTCTTATTAAAAAAAATAATAAATTACTGCAAATGGGTAATAAGTGATTTTAGTATTAAACTAAGATCGATTGCTGAAAAACATAAGCTAGGTTTTATCCCAATTTATTATTTAACTAGGGTTTTTAACTTTTTCATCCCAAATTCTTTATTAAAAAAAGTAAATTATTGTAAATGGGCAGTAGGTGATTTTAATATTAAACTAGAATTATTTGCTAAAAAAAAGGATTTCCAACTTTATTGAACTAATATTAAACTAGGGTTTCCAACTTTTGGATTCGAAATTCTTTATTGGAAAAAATAATAAACTACAGCAAATGGGCAGTAAGTGCAGGCAGTAGAAAATACCCGCTTTTGCTCGCATATAATTTGGCTTTAATATTCTTGTTTCTTTTGAATGAAAATTCTTGTTCACCGGCTTAGATGGTTCTTGTTTACATGAGAATTCTTGCTGTAATCTGCCTTTAATTTGGTTTTAATATTCTTGTTTCCTTTGAATGAAAATTGTTGTTTACTAAGATATATCGAATAAAATAGGTCGGTAATTCCAATTTCAAAATTCCATTTTTAGAGAATTGTTACTACAAAACAGTCTTTTTTGACTATATTTATTTAATTGTTTGGTTGGATACTATATATTGGTTTAAAATTGAGATGATATATAGATGGGTGGAAAAGATTGGGAATCTCGGGGATCCTATGGAGTGGCCTGAAGAAGTGGAAAAGGCCTTTTAGAGATTTTAACTGTGAGGGTCAGGAGAGATCTAAACAGTGCACCGATCTTAAAGGCGATAGATTGGATAGAAATTCATGATCTCTTACTAGTGAGGAGGTTGAAAGGAAAGTTTAATCGGATACGGTCAATGCTTACAAAATTCACTGAATTGGTGACCGGCAACATTGGAGTCACATGGGATGCAAATTCTGATCAAATCTCCGCCCCTTATACAGTATGGGCAGATTAATTTAAGGTACATAACTATTTTGCCTTGATTGATCTACTCTTGATTGTATTTGGCTTATAATATATATTAACTTGATATTAAATTGTCATTGTAACAAGATAAATTTTTAAAACTTTCAAGAAACATGATTGCAAGCTCTATTCATTGTTGGAGATAGTCTTTAATACTTCTACAGCTTCTAGCAGATTTCATGAATAATTGAGCAAGAGTATCTAGGTGATGGTGATTGTATTGGAAGAGACAAGCATAGTTTACAAAAGGATTTGAATAGCCTTCCCAGTCACAAAAGGGTGAAAAAGAAATCTGAAAAGTATGATAATTTTTTTGATTTGTTTGCTGAATCACTATATGACACGAAGGAGAAAGATTTAGTAAAACTTAAAAAATACAAAGTAGAAACACAGTCAAGTGATGCTATAAACTCTATGACTGAGGAATACTCTATTGACGACTATATTACTATGTTGAATGCTATGATAATATTAGTGATACCTTTTATAACAAAGTAATTGGGTTTTTTGTTGACATTAATTGGAGGAAGAGTTTTCTACTTATGTCTCAAGAGAGGAGAAGGGGTTGGCTTCAAAGTTTAGAGTAAGTAACTAATGGAAGGAACTATGATTGTCTAGGGTTGGATTGAAGAATGTGATGTGTTTGTGTTTGTGTTTATTTGTTATTATGTATGAAACTCTATTAGTTTATGATAATTATCAGTTTTATTAGTTATTAAATATATTTTCTTTTATTGTATTTTATTACTATGCAGATATGAATATGGATACTCTATCAAATTTATCAATTAGTAATTCCAATTCAAATGAGGATGATGATTTGGACAAGTTTGTATTCATGTTTTTGATAAAACACACCAATATATTTATTAATAAAGTTTCTTGTATGACATCCTAGTTGAAAGGAATATATTCGAGAAGTGTTATGTGAATATCCTATCCAATGTTATGATTCATTTCAGAGGAAACTATGTGATCAATTAAAACGGTTAGATTTATTGCTTGATTCTAGGGATATTAGTGTAGAAGAAAGTTTAGCAATGGGATTGTGAATTTTATGTCATGGCTCAAGACAGAGTAATTTGCAATCGTTTTCAACGTTCACTTGGTACTCTTCATGCTTCATTTAAGCAGGTGTTGAAAGCATTAAAGGCTTTTACCTTTAACTGATTAAATACATGGATAGAGATGAAGTACAATCAAAAATTCTAGAACATGCAAGATGATACCCATATTTTAAGGTATATTATTTTTAAAATTTTTCTTATAATCTGAACGATACTTTGTGATATAATTAACCTTTAAATTTTATACGTAGAGTTACATAGGTGCTATGAATGGTACTCATGTAGCAGCTTGGGCACCAGCATCAAACACAAAAGACGTCTCATGGTAGGAAAGTCGTACTTGTGATTCAAAATGTGTTGGGTATCTATTCACGTGATAAGATGTTTGCATTCGTGTATACCAGTTAGGAGGAAACAGTTAATGATGCTCATGTGTTTTTGTGATAATATTAATAGAAATGAAAATAAATTTCTTGTACCCACCGGTGGTAAGACATTTTATATACTTATAAAAACTCATTAATTTTTTTTAATGTTATAATCTTATTTTATTTATATTTTTAATTATGAATTTTTCTTTTTCGGTTTATTGGTATAAATTGTTTATATATTGTTGATAGTGGTTATCCGAATCTCAAGGGTTTTTAGCCTCCTATCGAGATGAACGATGCCATCATAGAGATTTCAAACATAGTCCAAGAATCAGAGAAGAAGAATTATTCAACCATATGAACTCCTTTGTCCGTAATGTCATAGAGCGCTCGTTTGATATTCTTAAAATGAAATTTCATATATTGAAAAACATACCAAACTATCTATTGAAACATCAAATGTTGATTCCGCATGCATATTATGCACTGTATAATTTTATCAGGATAGAAAATAGAGCTAACAATTTGTTATTACCATGTATGATTACGATTATTTAGAAGTTCCTGATGAAAGTTTAAATACAATTTAAGAAGGATTTTTAGTGGATATGACTAATAACGATGAAATGCTTCGAGTTAGAAAATCTATTACTGATAGTTTATAGAACAATTATGAAAATCAATGTCGTAGATGATATATAATTAGAGCACATTTTATATTTTATTTCAGAAAAATATTAAAAAATTGGTTATATTTGAATATGTTTTCCGGTTTTCTAAAATAGAAAAATATGTAAATTTTTATCATATTTTCTAAATTTTCTATTTCTTTTTTAAAATAGAAAACATGTAAATATTTAGAAAATTAGAGATAAAAAACTAGATTACATTTTCTATATCTAAATGCGACCTATATTTCGTTTCTAATATAATAATTTTTAAGATTAATCCTCCTACAAATATAAAATCAGTATAATTAATAATTTAATTAATTACTTAAAAGATAGTTAGTTAAAAAAAAAAATTAATTAATATATAAACAATATCCAATTTATCCCCAACTTTTTCTCTTCAATTTTTTTTTTTCCTTCGTCAATCGATTTATGATTCGATTGATTTTTTTTTCTTCAATTGATTCTTGGATTCAATCGGTCATTGACTCGATCAATTTTAATAGAAATTTCAACAAGTTTCTTCAATTTCATAGACGTTGAAATGGCGACCATGGAGGAAGTGAGTATAGCGGGGGGACAAACTAGCTGCATCTCGACGGAGGAGAAACCAGCTGCATCTCCCAAGAAGCCAAAGGCAAAGGCTACAAAGCTGAAGAAGGAGACTAAGCCGAAACCACCCAAAGCTTTGGCAAAGCCTAAAGCCGTGGCCGTGAAGCCAAAACCCACAGCCTAGCCAAAAGCAGCGGAGAAGCCAAAGCCAAAGTTGAAGCCTGCTGCGAAGCCGAAAGCTGCTCCAGCCAAGACAAAGGCAGCTCTAAAGGGTAAAGCTGCGGACAAGCCAAAAGCGACTAAGAAGAAGCCGGTTAAGGTAAAACAGCACAAGGATTGAACTTTTTGACTTTTACGAATCAAATTAAGGTAAGCATATTTTTTTATTATTATTATATAGAAATTTGGATATGTAATTATTAGACTAAGGAATCTTAAATTGGGAGTAAGAAATTGTCATTGTTAGGCTGTTCTCTTGAAACTAAAGTAAGTATTTTCTTCCTTTATGGTTTATTAATCCTTTTCTTAATATCAAGAAATGAATTCCTCGAGCTTTTTTACTCAAAAGCCAGTGATTTATTTGGATTTTGGAGAATAAATTTTTTATTTGGGTACAAAAAAGCCCGAAATTAAAAATTCATAAGTATATTATTATTATTATTAATTTATCGAGCGCGGATATCAAACAATTAAAATATTAGTCCGTGTCAGCAGACGTTGCCCGGTCATGTCACTTCGAATTAACCCATTCAAAAGCTACCTCACTATGACTCTCAAAGTCGAATTTTCAAACAGTTTTACTCAAAATCAGCTAATCCGCCACAACATTCCTCGTCTCACAGTACTTATATATATATAGCATACAAATGCACGTCCAGCACCCAACATATATTTCTGGCAATCATATCAATGCTATAGTTTCTTCCCGTCAAGCAAATAAGCAAATTAAATAAAGAGATAATTATTGTTTCAAACCATTTGAAACAAACTTTCAAGGGGTAAAAGACGAAGACAATATCATCCACCCTCCATCCCCACCTCCCCACCAAACAAGACGCCTGCGCTGCAACCTGCTGCGTCGTGTCACATTCCTTTCAAGAAGCCCAGGTTGAAACCTGGTCGTGTTCCAGGTCATTGGATCAGGCAATTTGTCTACCCAAATCTGCCGTCTCAAGTATCCCCTGCCATCTCCGTATTGAAACTTCTCCCCCTAGGAAAACATATCCAAAAAATGGAGGGAAATCCATGGATTATGTGATTGGGACAATCTTCTTGATCCACTTCATGCTTGGCTTCGACGTGAGATCATCAAGTACGGTGAATTCGCGCAAGCCATTTATGACGCTTTTGACTTTGATTCATTTTCATAGTATTGTGGGAGTTGTAGATACAATCCAAACAAGCCTTTCAATCAACTTGACCTTGGTAAAAATGGTTACATTGTTAGCGCCTACATCCATGCCATGTCACATATAGAAATTCCTAGATGGCTTGAGACACTTTCAGCATGGAGCAAAGATTCCAATTGGATGGGCTACGTAGCAGTTAGCAATGATGGAGACTCATAGAATTGGAAGTAGAGACATAGTTGTTGCATGGCGGGGCACAGTTGCACCATCCGAGTGGTACGAGGATTTACAAAGGAAGATGGAGCATTTGGGGAAGGACAAGCTAGGGTTGAGCATGGATTCAAAAGCATTTACACATCTAAGAGTGAGGCCACTAGGTATAACAAGTCAAGCGCCTCAGAACAAGTCATGAGAGAAGTGAAAAGGCTAGTACAAATGTACAAGGAAAAAGGTGAACAAGTGAGTCCATCACAGGCCATAGCCTAGGTGGTGCTTTGGCTGTCCTCAATGTTTATGAAGCTGCAAAGTCCATTCCCGGCCTTAGCATAAGTGTTATATCCTTCAGTGCGCCTAGAGTTGGAAACAATACTTTTCGAGATGAACTCAAGCAATTAGGAGTTAAAACGCTATGCATAGTTGTGAACCAAGACATGGTTCCAAAAACACCAGGAATTTTCTTCAATGAGAAATTGGAAAAATTGGTAGACATGACCGGGACCCTTGAATGGATATATATCCATGTAGGGACTGAATTGAAGCTTGATATACGATCCTCGCCATATCTCAAAGTTGGGTTAAATTTAGTGGGGTTCCATAGCCTTGAAACCTACCTACATCTTGCTGACGGTTTTATCAGTACAACCTCCAGTTTTCATAGAGATGCAAGAAGAGACATTGCCTTGGTGAATAAGGCTTGTGATATGCTGGTTGATGATCTAAGGATACCGCATTGCTGGTACCAATTAACAAACAAGGGCCTAGTGGAAAAATGCAGATTTACATAGAAGGGAGATGAAACCCAAGAGGGACCCTGAAGACATACCTTCCCCTAAAAATCATATGTCCACTCTCTTGTAGTTTTAACTCCAGGATGGAATCTTTTGACTTAAATTGGTGCCGTAAACAAGGGTAAAGAGTACCTCTAGTGATAAATGGTGTAAAAAGTAATTCTTTCCATTTAAAAATTGTAATTTAAAAATGACAATTTTTGCTAACTAAAGCGAGACATTGGAGAGGAAGAGATGGATCAGAACTGAAACAAACCCCCCCCCCCCGAGACAAAGGCGAAGAAGGTAACTTATTAAATTGTTTTGCTTTATCTAGTGTGGCCTCACCCTTAATTCGCCTTTTTTTCACTTGGTCATGGACAAGTCCTCTTATTGAGCAATGCAAGATCTCTACTAGCAACTTCATATGAAACTCCAACTACTGTGGAGGTCTTACCTTGCCAAGCAGCCATGGCAGAAGGTTATTTTCACCAAGATTATGAAGAAACCATGTCAACTTTAGTACTACTCTTTCGCAATGCAAAAGGTTTTCATCCAAATTGTTGAACAAGTCCACACAAAAAACAAAAATTAAAATCCAATATTTGCCTAGCGTACATGGTTTAGATTCATCAATGCACTGTACCGGTCCGGTAGTAATTAATAAGATTAAAATGTTAAATTTGAATATTTTATGTATGTTGGGTTAGGAGCTGAAGAGATGAATCTATGTACTCTTGATCAATACAATGATCTATAATTTCTTTTCCCTGGAAGTCGGTGGCATTACAGCATTTTTCATTAAGATTATTAGTATTTTCTAGTCTTGAAAATTTTACAACCCTTTGGGGAGATGGACATGATCAAAAGAGCCAATGCACCAGCAAGTCATGGCCTAAGATTGGCTAAGCTCACCTTATGAACCTAAAGGGATTAAGTTTTATCCTTACTTTATATAAATATATAGGTGAGATGAGACAGTTGCCTGCTTGAGGTCTAGCAATATTTCTACCACTTCTCTTTTTCAAATCCAGCCATGGATACTTGTTGATATAGATTTATTTGAGCTCATTCCCTTTTTAAAACAAGTAAACATGTACGATATTATAGGGTTACCACAGCTTCCATAAGTTGTACTAATGGACCATTTGATTGAATGCAGGTGCGGCCACGGCTTAATAAAACCAGGTATATATAATTGAAAAAAAAAATTGTTGCTGCCCAGGATCGAACTGGGGACCTTTAGTGTGTAAGACTAACGTGATAACCACTACACCACAGCAACTTGTTGGGCAAGAGTTTAATTAGTTTTGTATTGATTGTGAACACTGTCAGCGTAGCGAACAAGAAAAAGAAGATTTGTTTTGGTAGTAGCAAGTTTCACCGCCAAATTCAATTTTTTTCTCCATTAGTTGTGGTCTCATACATGTTAAAAACAAATTTGAAATGGTGTTTCTTTATTCATGTATGTCTAGAGGCCAAATATGAAAACAAAATTAGGTGCACTCATTTTGTTTCACAAGTCAAACATGAGGGCTTCATCTATTGCTTTCTTATAAGAAGCTTCCCATAGGGTGAAAAAGAGTGCGTTGGACTCTTACTACATAGGATGGATTTCAGCCAAGTTATACACATACGAAAAATGCTTCTTAGAGAGAAATATAGACGAGTATCCCGAGAGAGAGAGAGAGAGAATATTGCTTTCCAAGTCGTTTAGATTTGTGAATTTATTTGTGAGTTAATTTGGTTAATTGAGATATTGGGTGAAATTATTCTTGGCCTTTCTAATTTTCTCCATCAAGATAGCTAGCCACTTTTGGCCCAAAAATTCCTAGCAGTGGTGCTTACTTTGCTACTCCAATTAAAGGTGTTAGCATGCATGACAAATGTAATACATACTTCCAATACAAAAATTGAATCAAAATTAAAACAGAAGCGAAAAGGGGATTTATGTTTACTTCTAGTTATACTTCTCTTATTCACTTTCGGCAACTGCAACACCACTAAAATAATCCTGTAGACGTACACAAATATTTTAAACCCTTAATTTCACTCAATAGATTGTATTGAGTTAAAAAATTTGGATTTAGAGACCAATGCACTAGGAGGACGTTTATATAAACTCTCAACCATTAAAAATCTATTAAAATTCTATAATTATCATCCCAAATTATTGCTGAACGTCACAAAAAGTCAATTAATATTCAAAAATAGAAAAACAAGATTAGTTGTGTGGAGATTTGAATGGTTTACCAAAATCTAGCAAAATACAGTCATCCCAATTTAAACAAATACAATGGTCATCCTAACTTTCTCAAGATGAAACAATAACCTTAATATATAGCGGAAGAGCAGGTAGTCATACCCCGGCCCAGTAGTCTCCAAAGAATATCCAATACAACAATGCACACAAATCTCTCGGTCCGAGTCTACCCCTGTAGGAGGGAAATGTGAGGGGTGAGTACCATAGAGAGGGGGTTGGTACTCAACAAATCGGGGGGAATGACATGCTACAATTAATTTTTGGGTGAATTAGGAGTGTCAAAATTATGTCCCAATAAATCCATAGTATGCAAAAAAAAATATTATGACATCTCAATAAATCATTCACAGCATACGTATCAAATCAAATATGCATCCAGTATGTATGTCCATTATATCGTATAGAGCCAGCCGAAAATATCCCGGCAAGGGCCGACCATGGCCAAGAACGGGCAACGTTGGGGGTTTTCACAGTGCAAGTAATAAAATAAGGCTCTCTACCCCAACGTTGGCCACAAACTACTCCAACTAGCCTGTATATATATATCGTACACGTATCAAGGATCAAGCGTGTATGGAAACCCGCCGGTGCTAGACCTACCAAGGTCCTCCCCGGAGTGGTTCAACCGACGACTGTCCATACAATATGTATGACGAACTGGCGGATACCCCCTGCAGAGGTGTATCCGGGCACAACAAGTGCCTCTACCAAATGTCCTTCGTAGCTACGGAATGCCATAGGAAGCATATCATCATCATCACAGTATCCACAGGGGCATCCAGCCCAAATCACATATCTAAAACCAAATCATCAAGCCCTATCATGTCAAAAGCATGTGCCAATATGCAATGGAAGCATAAAATCATGTGGATATATCAAAGTGTGGCACAATCATCAAGTATCAAAATCATGGATGCATATCGATATAAACAAGTTGGGACACTCCATATATCACAAAACATTTTCATAAATCCAGGAGAATAGATCAATCATACCATTTTAAATCATGCTTTTGAAAGATTTTTAAAACACGGTATTAATTAAAAGTAGATGTCAAGTCCCACTCACTGTTAGGGGAGGATAACGCACTCCCCAATATTTCCACAAAGCGTGAATCAAGTGTCCCCTCCGTTCAACTCAAATAACTCTTAGGGAGACAAACAGTCCGCAGATTTTTAACCTGCGCAGTCATGGAAAATAGACTATAACTTTGGCTATACCAATCCAAATCAGATGATTCTTATCTCATTTTAAAGCTAAGGGATAGCACTATAACTTTCATTTTGCACACTTCCTCAGATTCAAATCACAGAATTCCCGGTAAGACTCATTTTGTTACAGCCATATTTAAGTTTCAGATTCTGTCCAGTTTTCGTACAGAAGCTATAACTTTCATCCTACTCATGAAAGTCTAATAACATTTTAACATGTTATAGCTAAGATGTAGATCTACAACTTTCGTGTTTTGCGTTTTATCTAAATATGTCTGGAAGGGGTTGAACAAAATTCATGAACAGGACAGATACGTTTTAGTGAAACATATAGTTTCTGTCAACACAGTTTTAAGGAAAATTGTATGACTTTCAATTTCCTCATGCGAAATGGCTGAACGTTTTATATGTTATAGACAAGGCATATATCTATAACTTTCATGTTTTGTGTTTCTTCAAACTAAGACTGGAGAGGGGTCGTTTTTACTCACTACTGTCAAGGTTCGAAACAGGACGCTTCTATGTCGAGTTTCAGGAAACGTGCCATAACTTTTGGCACAGGCATCCGAATTTGGTGATTCTTACCTCGTTGGAAAGATAAGACTTAGATCTACAATTCATATAACTATCACATTTTCAAATTCTGGCTCTAAGATGCCTTAAAACAGAGATGAATCACGGACAGAAATAACATTTAAAGTAAGACAGGATAAAATTTCTTACCTCACTTTCTTTGTCTTCCTCTCTTGCTTCTCTCCTTGTTTTCACGAATTTAAGAAGAATGAACAAGCATTCTAAGGCCTTCTTCTTTTATTATTGTGTTAATAAGTCACCACCCTTGGATCAAATCTCCAATTAATCTAAACCATAGGATCATTTTGACTATTGCATGTGTTTTGATTGGTTCTTTTTTTTTTTGTGCATGTGTTCTCATTGGCCCACCTTGCCTTTCTCATCTCCATTTGGCCAACACTTGTCCTCCTCACTATAACACTTGTTCAACACAAGAATACACTTGTCACATTTCATTTAAGTTTTGTTAATTGCTAACAAGTCCTTTGACTTATAAAAATTCTAATTTGACCCCTAAAATGTTCATAATTTCATACTAGGCCCAAAATCTTATATTATACCTAATTTAATTTATTTAATATGAAATTAAGGTTTTGAATCTCTTTGAGTCAAAATTGATCCGATTTGTATTTTACCGTCAAATATCATTTTTTTTTGTGAAAATTCATGAACCTGTAGTAATAGAAACAACATATATGTATATATATATGAAATGGAATTCACTATAGAATACACCGAGGGTCGGTGTTACATTTTCCTAACCCCCTAAAAACAAGTTTCGTTCCCGAAACTAAAAGAAAACCATATAGGGAAAGGAAAATTACTCAGTAAATAGATGAGGGTACTGTCCCCTCATAGTCTCCTCGGACTCCCAAGTCTCCTCCTCGACTTGGTCATTACGCCACAAAATGCGTACTAACGGGACATCCTTGCTTCGCAGTCTACGGATCTGCTTGTCAAGGACTGCTACTGGTTGTACAGGTAAACTCAGGTCCTCCCGTAGCTCAACTGGTGGAGGTTCTAAAACATGAGAAGGGTCAGGCATATATCTCCTAAGCACCGAGACATGGAACACATCATGAATACGTGCTAACTCCTCTGGCAGGTCCAATCTGTATGCCACACTTCCGATCCTCTCAAGAATACGGAAGGGCCCAATATACCTGGGGTTCAGCTTGCCCCGCTGCCTAAAACGAATCACCCCTTTCCAGGGTGAGATTCTCAAGAATACCATGTCTCCCTCCTGAAACTCCAGTGGTCGCCGCCTACGGTCTGCATACGCCCTCTGTCGATCCTGGGCGGCTCTCATCCTCTGTCGGATGATCTTGACCTTCTCCCTCGTCTCCTCAACAAGCTCCACACTGCTGAGGTGCCTCTCACCGACCTCGTCCCAACATAAAGGTGTGCGGCATCGCCTCCCATACAATGCCTCGTATGGAGGCATCCCAATACTCGCCTGGTAGCTGTTATTATATGCAAACTCTACAAGTGGTAAGTGCCGATCCCAGCTACCATGAAAATCAATAACACAAGCCCGAAACATATCCTCAAGTGTCTGAATCGTGCGCTCTGACTGGCCATCTGTCTGAGAATGATAGGCTGTGCTAAAGTTCAGTCTAGTACCCAATGCCTCCTGCAAACTGGGCCAGAACCTAGACGTGAACCTGGGGTCCCTGTCTGAAACAATCGACACAGGCACCCCGTGAAGTCGTACTATGGTGTTCATATAGAGACGTGCCAGTACCTCCAAGGAGTAGTTACCACGGATGGGGATAAAGTGTGCAGATTTGGTGAGTCGATCGACAATCACCCAAATCACATCATGCTGCGTGAAAGTTCTCGGTAACCCATCACGAAATCCATAGTAATATGTTCCCACTTCCACTCAGGAATAGGAAGTGGCTGTAAAATACCTGCTGGTTTCTGGTGCTCAGCCTTCACCTGCTGGCACACCAAGCACCGTGCTACAAACTCTGCTATCTCCCGCTTCATGCCCGACCACCAATAACTGCCTCTGATGGTGCGGTACATCTTTGTACTCCCGGGATGCATAGCATAAGCCGAAGAGTGTGCCTCCTCAAGAATAGCACGTCGAAGCTCAACATCAGCTGGAATACACACTCTGTCTCTGAGAACCACGAGTCCATCAGTACGGACTCGGAAATCCCCGCCCTCTCCTCGGCGAATCCGATCGTGAATAGCCTGGAGCTCTACATCTGTACCCTGAAGCTCTCTGATGCGGTCAAGTAGTGTAGGCCGTACTTCAAATCTGGCTAACAGTGTACCCTGCTCATCGCTAGCCAAGCTGACTCCCAAAGCTCGGAGTCCTACCAAACAGGAGATGTAAGCTCTCTCTGTTGCCTGAGAAGTGGTAGAAGAAGATGACTTCCGGCTCAAGGCATCTGCTACTACATTTGCCTTGCCTGGATGATAGTCAATAACCAAGTCGTAGTCCTTCAGTAGCTCTAACCATCTTCTCTGTCTCAGGTTTAGCTCTCTCTGAGTAAATAAATACTTCAAACTCTTATGGTCTGTGAAGACCCTGCAAGTAACTCCATATAAGTAATGCCGCCATATTCTCAGTGCGAAGACTATGGCTACCAGCTCTAGATCGTGAGTAGGGTAGTTCACCTCATGCTTCTTCAACTGTCTCGAAGCATAGGCGATCACCCGCCCATCCTGCATCAATACGCAACCCAACCCCTGCCGGCTGGCATCACTATACACAACATACTCTCTGCCACTGGTAGGGAGAGCCAAGATAGGTGCCGACGTCAGTCGTTGTTTGAGCTCCTGAAAGCTCGCCTCACAGCGGTCATCCCAACAGAACTTGACGTCTTTCCTCGTCAATCGGGAGAGTGGAGCAGCAATCTTCGAGAAACCCTCTACGAATCGTCTGTAATAACCAGCAAGTCCAAGAAAACTCCGGATCTCAGTAATGGTCTGCGGCTGCTCCCACCTCAATATGGCCTCTACTTTCTGCGGATCAACAAAAATCCCCTCTGCAGAAACAATGTGGCCTAGAAATCCAATCTCCCTTAGCCAAAATTCACACTTGGTGAATTTGGCATATAACTGCTGCTCACGGAGAGTCTGTAAGACCACCCTCAGGTGCTGTACATGCTCCTCATCACTCCGTGAGTATACCAAAATGTCATCAATAAAGACGATAACGAAACGATCCAAGTAGTTATGGAAAACCCGGTTCATCAAATCCATAAAAGCCGCTGGAGCATTAGTCAATCCAAACGGCATCACTAAAAACTCAAGGTGACCATAGCGAGTGCGGAATGCAGTCTTGGGCACGTCCTCGGCCCGAATCCGTAACTGATGATAACCAGACCGCAAATCGATCTTCGAAAAGACCCGTGCACCCTGAAGCTGGTCAAATAGGTCATCAATATGTGGCAGAGGATACCGGTTCTTGACGGTCACCTTATTCAACTGCCGATAATCCATGCACAGTCGTAGGGTCCCATCCTTTTTCTTTACAAACAACACCGGAGCACCCCAAGGCGAAGTGCTCGGACGGATAAAGCCCTTGTCTAGTAATTCCTGCAACTGGACCTTGAGCTCTCTCAGCTCAGCTGGCGCCATTCTGTATGGCGGAATAGATATAGGGGCGGCTCCCGGAGCTATGTCGATCTCAAAGTCAAACTCCCGAGCCGGTGGAAGGCCGGGTAGCTCCTCAGGGAAAACATCTGCAAACTCTTGTACTACAGGGATATCCTCATTCCTAGGTCCCTTCACAGTAGTATCCACAACATGGGCCAAGTACGCCGTGCAGCCTTGGCGTATTAACCTCCTGGCATCCATTACCGAAATAACATAGCGAGGCAATACTCTCCTCTCACCAGAAAATCTCAAAGTAAGCCCCACTGATCTCCGAAACTCAACTTCCTTAGTAAAACAATCAACGGAGGCTCTGTGTTTGCTCAGCCAATCCATGCCAAGGATGGCATCAATATCGGTCAGGTCCAAAGGGATCAAATCTGCCTCAAGTACCGTGTTTCCAATCATGATCTCTATCCCTCTATAGACTGAATCTCTCAAGAACTGTTCACCGAGAGGAGTGAAAACCAATATCTCATCTCGAAGTGGCGTCAAAGGCTTACCCATCAGGTGGGCAAAGGACGTTCTCACATACGAGTAGTTCGACCCGGTGTCGATAAGGATACGGGCGTCGACTCCATAAATCCTCATAGTTCCTAAATGTGAGGAAAGTAAATAGATCACTTTAAATAAAGGTGGTAATAGATACTCATCATATATATCTCAAAAGTATATGTATCTCAAAAGTAGGTACAGCCAACATAGTCAAGCCTCTAAGGCTTTGGCTTATGATGAGTCTCAAAATAAAAGTAGAGAGGAAATCCCTAAGTGTGTGAGTCAGAAAGGGGAGTACCAATAATGACATCGGGGTTTGTCTGCGCATCCTCCTGCGTCATCGCGTACACTCGGGCCTGAGCCCTCGGCGGTTGCCGCGATGGTCCTGGTGCCATACTACTCCCAGCTATTGCTCGTGGGGCTGTGGGGGTAGAGTGTGCCGGTGCTCCCTACTGTCCCTCTCGTGGAGCACTAGACTGAATAGAAATTGCCGGACCCCCTGCTCCAAGATCAGGGCACTGGCTCTTGATGTGCCCCTGTCTCCCACACTGGAAGCAAGTCACTATCACCCCGCAAGCTCCGAAGGGGTGATGTCTGCCGCACCGACGACAAAAAGGGTGTGGTCGGGCTATAGTCTGAGTGGAGGCACTCGGGGCTGGTGCTCTAAACCCCTAGGACTGTGATCCCTGCCTCTGGGAAAGATCTCCGCGAAAGCCTGAGGTTTTCCCTTTCTTCGAACTCTGGCCCCAGAAAACTCGGGCCTCTTCCTCCTCTGCTCCCTCCTCTCTCTCTGTCGTCCCTCAGCATGGACGATCTCCTCAGCCCGGAGTGCTGAGTCTACTATCTCTGGCAATGAGAAGTTAGGGGTCACCGTCATATACCTCCGGACGTTCAAGTTGAGGCCATCCTCAAACTTGAACCTCAACTGACTGGGTGTGGCTAGGTCCGGAACAAAAGCGGCCAGTCTCCTTAACTCGGCCTCATACTCGGTCACAGTCCGAGTCCCCTGCCGCAGGTGGTGGAACTCCGTCCTCTTCCTGTTCTGCTGGAATGTTGAAAAATATCTGCGGTTGAACTCCCGCAGAAAGTCCTCCCAACTCCTGGACTCCGCTGCATCATCACAAACTGCCTCCCACCACGAGAGGGCATCTCCATCCAATAATCTCTCTGCCACTCGGAGTCTGAACTCCTCACTCAAGCCAAGGTCTGTCAACACTCGGCGGGTGCGGTTGATCCAATGCTTCGCAGCAGTAGAATCACCCACCCCAGAGAACTCAGTACAGCCTAGCTGTCTTGCCTCCTTCACGAGCTGGGTGAGCTCGTGAATCCGTCTCAACGTCAAAGAAGTACTGTCACTGGGTCTAGAAATTGTAGATGGACCAACAACCGGTGGAGGCTCTGGTGCGACTGGTCGTGGCACGGCCGTAGGGGTTGGCTCAGCCATCGGTGGTGGTGGTGGCGGTGGCATCTGAATGCCGTGGGCAGCGTACCACTCGAACACCTGTCGGTAGGCATCCAGCGATGGCGGTGGTGGAAGATCTGCAGCCGTGGTGGTCGGTGGTGTAGGCACTGAAGGAGAACCGTGTGAGGAAGACACGTCCTCCGGTACACTAGGGGGCTCAGTAGGTAAGAAGTGGGTACCTCGCCTAGTCGTCATATTTCTGTGAGGAAAAAGGCACTAATCAGGCAGATATATAAGAATTAGGTTAGTTATGGAATAACTAACCCCCTAAAAGAAATCAACTTGGTATCGGAACCAATGGATAAGGTATGCTAGGTTAGATATGACCCGTGTCCAACGCTCTAAAAATGGATGAACTCATCTGCCTATGACCATGTACTGGGAATGACTGTACAGTAACTTTTACATGCATTGAGGACTTTCAAAATCAGATTTACCTGGGGATATATATATATATATTTTTTTTTTTGAAATCAGTTTCTCAACTCAGCTCTAACCTAGAGCTCTGATACCAACCGAGGCCTGTCACGCCCCGACCCACTCCCGAGCCAGGCACGCGACGAGCCCGCCGTGGCACCTAGATGCACGGGCACCACGTCCCACACATCAAAGCACTGTAAGGCTGTAACATTCACATAATCCAAGTTTCCAAATCACAAAGATCCCCAAGTGATAAAAATAATACATGTATGCCTCAATGTAAATTAAAATGAGTGAGAGTGAACCTTATACAGACCAGAAAAATTATAAATACAGTCATCCCAATTTAAACAAATACAATGGTCATCCTAACTTTCTCAAGATGAAACAATAACCTTAATATATAACGGAAGAGCAGGTAGTCATACCCCGGCCCAGTAGTCTCCAAAGAATATCCAATACAACAATGCACACAAATCTCTCGGTCCGAGTCTACCCCTGTAGGAGGGAAATGTGAGGGGTGAGTACCATAGAGAGGGGGTTGGTACTCAGCAAGTCGGGGGGAATGACATGCTACAATTAATTTTTGGGTGAATTAGGAGTGCCAAAATTATGTCCCAATAAATCCATAGTATGCAAAAAAAATATTATGACATCTCAATAAATCATTCACAGGATACGTATCAAATCAAATATGCATCCAGTATGTATGTCCATTATATCGTATAGAGCCAGTCGAAAATATCCCGGCAAGGGCCGACCATGGCCAAGGACGGGCAACGTTGGGGGTTTTCACAGTGCAAGTAATAAAATAAGGCTCTCTACCCCAACGTTGGCCACAGACTACTCCAACTAGCCTGTATATATATATCGTACACGTATCAAGGATCAAGCGTGTATGGAAACCCGCCGGTGCTAGACCTACCAAGGTCCTCCCCGGAGTGGTTCAACCGACGACTGTCCATACAATATGTATGACGAACTGGCGGATACCCCCTGCAGAGGTGTATCCGGGCACAACAAGTGCCTCTACCAAATGTCCTTCGTAGCTACGGAATGCCATAGGAAGCATATCATCATCATCACAGTATCCACAGGGGCATCCAGCCCAAATCACATATCTCAAACCAAATCATCAAGCCCTATCATGTCAAAAGCATGTGCCAATATGCAATGGAAGCATAAAATCATGTGGATATATCAAAGTGTGGCACAATCATCAAGTATCAAAATCATGGATGCATATCGATATAAACAAGTTGGGACACTCCATATATCACAAAACATTTTCATAAATCCAGGAGAATAGATCAATCATACCATTTTAAATCATGCTTTTGAAAGATTTTTAAAACACGGTATTAATTAAAAGTAGATGTCAAGTCCCACTCACTGTTAGGGGAGGATAACGCACTCCCCAATATTTCCACAAAGCGTAAATCAAGTGTTCCCTCCGTTCAACTCAAATAACTCTTAGGGAGACAAACAGTCCGCAGATTTTTAACCTGCGCAGTCATGGAAAATAGACTATAACTTTGGCTATACCAATCCAAATCAGATGATTCTTATCTCATTTTAAAGCTAAGGGATATCCCTATAACTTTCATTTTGCACACTTCCTCAGATTCAAATCACAGAATTCCCGGTAAGCCTCATTTTGTTACAGCCATATTTAAGTTTCAGATTCTGTCCAGTTTTCGTACAGAAGCTATAACTTTCATCCTACTCATCAAAGTCTAATGACATTTTAACATGTTATAGCTAAGACGTAGATCTACAACTTTCGTGTTTTGAGTTTTATCTAAATATGTCTGGAAGGGGTTGAACAAAATTCATGAACAGGACAGATACGTTTTAGTGAAACATACAGTTTCTGTCAACACAGTTTTAAGGAAAATTGTATGACTTTCAATTTCCTCATGCGAAATGGCTGAACGTTTTATATGTTATAGACAAGGCATATATCTATAACTTTCATGTTTTGTGTTTCTTCAAACTAAGACTGGAGAGGGGTCGTTTTTACTCACTACTGTCAAGGTTCGAAACAGGACGCTTCTATGTCGAGTTTCAGGAAACGTGCCATAACCTTTGGCACAGACATCAGAATTTGGTGATTCTTGCCTCGTTGGAAAGATAAGACTTAGATCTACAATTCATATAACTATCACATTTTCAAATTCTGGCTCTAAGATGCCTTAAAACAGAGATGAATCACGGACAGAAATAACATTTAAAGTAAAACAGGATAAAATTTCTTACCTCACTTTCTTTGTCTTCCTCTCTTGCTTCTCTCCTTGTTCTCACGAATTTGGGAAGAATGAACAAGCATTCTAAGGCCTTCTTCTTTTATTATTGTGTTAATAAGTCACCACCCTTGGATCAAATCTCCAATTAATCTAAACCAAAGGATCATTTTGACAATTGCATGTGTTTTGATTGGTTCTTTTTTTTTTGTGCATGTGTTCTCATTGGCCCACCTTGCCTTTCTCATCTCCATTTGGCCAACACTTGTCCTCCTCACTATAACACTTGTTCAACACAAGAATACACTTGTCACATTTCATTTAAGTTTTGTTAATTGCTAACAAGTCCTTTGACTTATAAAAATTCTAATTTGACCCCTAAAATTTTCATAATTTCATACTAGGCCCAAAATCTTATATTAGACCTAATTTAATTTATTTAATATGAAATTAAGGTTTTGAATCTCTTTGAGTCAAAATTGATCCGATTTGTATTTTACCGTCAAATATCATTTTTTTTTGTGAAAATTCATGAACCTGTAGTAATAGAAACAACATATATGTATATATATATATAATGGAATTCACTATAGAATACACCGAGGGTCGGTGTTACACATTCTCCCATTTGGTTCAACAAACTGACTTGAAGTTAAAATTAAGTCAATTTCTTATGAAAATAAAATATATAAATAATGGTGAAAATAAAGTATATAAATAATGGCGATAAGTCCTCTAAAAACGAGAATTATCTTTCATATACTACAATATATTTTATTTTCTAATTTTATGATAGTATTTATTTTATGAATAAACGTTACATTTATTCAGAATCCAAACTTAATGAATTTATCTCAAAACAAAAAACATGTGTATAATTTTATTGAGAAAATTCAACTTTGAATTTCATTTAAATAAAACAATAAGTCTATATTTACAATATGATCTCTTAACCTACTAGTGGCATGGCTATGGTTAAACGATTAGCCAATATACAATCAGTACTAATATGTTGGATTATAATTTTATTTTTTAACACTCTTTCTCTAAAAGCTAAATACTTTATGATGATGTGTTTGTTTTGACTGTCACTCTCATTATTCTTAACCAAACATACAGCAACTGAATTATCACAAAATACACAATGGTTTAGGTACAGAATCTAAAACCCTAAACTCGGATATCAAACTTTTGAGTCCACCACGTGTGATATAGTCTCAAAATACGCTACAAACTCAGCTTCTCTAGTGAAAGTCACAGTCGATGTCTGTTTAGCATTCCTCTATGATATAGCTCCACCGATTATCGTGAAGAAGTGACCCAACATTGATTTTCAAGAGTCAACACAGTCGACAAAATTCAAATCCAAATACCCGACTACTTCCAGACCCTCAGTTCTTTTATTTGTAACCATGTGTTTCTTGGTATCCTATAGTTACCTCAATACCTTCTTTGTAGCCATTCAATGTTCTAAACACGAGTTACTTTGACATTTTTCCTAACATCCCCACAACATGTGCTAGATCAAGTCTTGTATAAAACTGTACATATATGAAACTTTCAACAACGGAAACATTTGGAATGTTAGCTATCTGTTCTCTTTCCAAATCTATTTAAGAGTATTGGTCCAAATTAAATCTATCCATTTTGACAATCGGAACTATATTTAGTGAATAGTTCTCTATCATATTTTCCTTAAACACTTTGTTGATATAAGTCTCTTGAAATAGTTTCATAACTTTATGAGATTTATCTCGATATATTTTTTTATACTAATAATATGAAATGTATTAGCTAAATCTTTCATTTCAAAGTTTTCAGAGAGGAACTATTTCACATCATACAGCATCCCCTTATTATTGGTAGCAAGTAGTATATCATCTATATATAAGACAAGAAAATAAAATCTGTTCCCACTAATCTTGAGATATATGTATTAATTCACAATGTTCTATTCAAAATTGAATTCAGTGACTATATTGTGAAGTTTTAAATATCATTGGCGGGAGACTTGTTTCAACCCATATACAAATTTCTTGAGTTTACACACCAAATGCTTAAGACCACTAGAGGAGAATACTTCTTGTTGACATGTGTAAACCTTTTTCTCTAGTTTTCCATTTAGAATCTCATTTTCACATTTATTTATTGTAATTCTAAGTCAAAATATGTAATAAGTGCCAAATGATACAGAAAGAATTTTTTTTAGACACTAGAGAAAATGACTTCGACTACTTGATTCCTTTTTTTTGGGTAAACCCTTTATCCCATCTGGCAATTCTACATGATCCCAGGCTCCATTGCCCCTCATGAAGTCCATCTCATCATTTATACCATTTTATCTTCCTAGAGACTGTATATAAGGTATACATAAATGAATATAGCTCATTTCAAGTTTAAATATTGATTTTGATGAAGTTTGAGATGGTTTTGTAGGGGAAAATGGAACTCGTGGCTAGAATTTGGAAAAAGAGAAATGCTCGCTTTCTCTCTCTCTCTCTCTCTCTCGACCCCACACACATAAAAACCTACGAAAGGTTCAAGAATAGGGGCCTCTCACATTCGTGGTCTCTCTCATACACAAGTCTTCTTTTCTTCTTTCTTCTAAACCACACCACTCTTTAATTTCATTAAATACAACCACCCTTATCACACTTAAATACTTATTTTTTTCTTTTTATTGACTTTTCTAATTCTTGTTTTCAAAAGAAAGGAAGAGAACAAAAGTAAAGAAAGCCAAAACATGGGTGGTGTTTTGAAAAATTATTAAGTCAAATATTGAGCTCCACAATGTTGGACTCCATAACTTTTGGGTTTCACTACTAGTTCATACCAAATCCAATTTCCATTTCTTTATTCATCTAATTCTATGGTTCAAATTTATATTACCAAATTTCACCCTATAAGGTACAAATCATAAATATAACCAGATATTGGATTCCGATTTTACAGATTATCAATCAATGGAGTTGTCGGGGGCTATACCCCGGACATAGAGAGGGCTAGCCCTAAAGCACCTAACTACAAACTTGTAATCATCCCCATGGGTAAGGTTCCTTTGGAAGCAATGGATGAGGATGCTGTGGTCAATCCACCTCAAGCCAATTTAGAGTCCCAAACTCTTCTATCTTCTATCCCTCCTTGATTGTAGTCTTTGTTCTCTTTTGACTTAGCTTCTTCCTTTGTATGCTTTTGGCCCGAGAGGATTAATGAAAAGCTTCGATTGTTTCATGATGAGCGAGTATTTAGAACTTCATGTTTATAGTGTGTTTCATCGTGTATAGCAAATAGAGTGCTATTGGGGAGATACATCCCTAGTTGACAATTTGTTCATTCAAAAGAGAGTAGGTTATACCTACCTGATAGGAGATATATCCCTTGTTAATGATATATTCATTTGGTAGAGTAGGCTATGTTCACCCGACGGAGAGATATGTCTTTTATTGACAATACATTCGTTCAGTAAAGTGGGTTGTGCCTACCTAACGAGAAGATGCATCCTTTATTGATGGTATGTTCATTTGGTAGAGTGGGTCATGCCTACCCAATGAAGAGATACATACTTTATTGATGGCATGTTCATTCGGTAGAGTGGACCGTACCTACCCAATGGGAAGATACATCCCTTGTTGATGGTACGTTGGTTCGGTAGAGTAGGCCGTGCCTAGTTGATGGAGAGATACATCCTTTATTGATAGCACGTTCATTCGGTAGAGTAAGTCATGCCTACCCGACATGGAGATACATCCCTTATTGACGGCATGTTCATTCGGTAGAGTATGTTTGGTGACACATACTCGATGTGATCGGTTCAATGCAAGAGATCAATAAAGCCAATCCATACGAGTGTAATAATCATAGTGTAATCAGTGGAACAAGTTGCAAGACTAAGTGTCACGCCCCGAACTGGGGTCCTGAGCAGCAGCCCGTTGTCCTGAATGCCGACTGTATTTCTACAGAAAATCGGGTAGAATCTCCCCATAAATCGGAGGTTTCCCATGTACAATTAAACCTGTATATACAAAATCAACCTATAATTTAAACAAATGGCCATCCTGGCCTCTCCAAAATCAATAAATTTCATCTCCAAATATCCAAGACAATGCAAGACTTTACAATTTCCAGCAATCCTAGCCACAGACCTCTACTATCATGCCGAACTAGAGCATGAGCAGCCGCTGCACCGAGCGAATCTAAGTTTATACAATGTATAACACATTTCCCAAGTAGAAAGTTTAAAACGCTTACAGATGCCTCAATGCAAGTAAAATGAATCAAAGCGAGAGTTATGCACACAACTACGCATAAGTTATACAGTCATCCCATAATATATACGGCCAACTACGGATCTAAATGTCAAGACCTCGTATGGTCGAAATGAAGTACGAAATTCATATTTCAAATTTAACTTAAATCTCACCGTCGTATATCACCCAGATCCACCAAAATCTCTAAGATCTGAAGCGTCGCTCCAACACAACAATAATCCTGTCTGAGGAGAGAAAATGGAGAGGTGAGTATCATGGGAAGATACTCAGTGAGTGGGGGGGATAGTATCAAGTATAAATAGTGTGGGTGAACCATTGGAGTGTCAAATAATATCATTCGAAACAAAAATTTATATTTCGCAGCAAAATATGATATGTTTAACAATTTGAAATCATTTAATCAATCACACGATAGCAAACATATATGCATCCATTTAAAATCAAGTAATATCAAAGCGAACCAAAAATGATCCAGACAAAGGTCAACCGTGACCAAGGACAGACGCATCGGGGGTTTTATTATGCATAGACTTTAAAACGCTCTCTACCCCGACGTTGGCCATGAGTTTGCTGGGGCTAACTCATCAACATGTATAGAACCCCGCCGGTGCTAGACGGTGGCGTCACACACGTTCTCCCCTTACGTGGGTTCAACCGGCCGCGCCTATAGTCCTTAGAATAAATGACGTTTGTAGATACCTCCTGCAAAAGCGTATCCGGGCAACCTGTGCCTCTACAAACGCCCTTCGTAACTACGGAATCATCAATATCATCATCATAGTATCACAAGGGCACAACGTCCTAGGGCACAACGTCTCACAGGTAAGATCATATCATCACATAACTAGTGGGTATCCAACCCACAGTTCATAAAAAACATTTCAAATCCGTGTGCCAATACATTCATCAAATCATTTCAAATCCAAGCCAATGCAACGGCAGAATAGAAAAACATATCTAGTTTTCAAATAATGGCACAATATCATTTTATTTCAAACATGGATGCATAGTCATAAGAAACATGAATTTATGACACTCCAAATGTCACAAAACAAGTTTTGAAATTTAATATCACACATCGAGTCAATGCATATCGAAAGCATATTTTATTGGAAACACGGTAGAAACAAGTTTGTACTATTTCATGCAAGAGATTAGAATCTCACTCACTTATCTAAAGAGGGTGGTCACTCCCTATTTTTCAACGAGTCTCCAAAAAACAAATCTAATCAAATTATCAAATTTTATGTTAAATAAAACCCTAATAAGGGATCTTATCAATAAAATTTATTCAAACTTTGAAATGAGTTCGTTTCTCTCGCCTAGGGTTCCTCGGGTTTCAGACCTAACTGTCGTTCGCCCGTCGGGCTGGTCTAAAATCTATAATATTTCAAATTTCAAATATATTAGCAACAACTAAATTTATAACACCAAACCCTAGAATCTCAACCAATTATAGTCGTTATCTGTAGCACAGAAGATGCAGGTGAGCTCTCGAAGGGAACAGCTGGTCGCGGGCTCACTGGCCGTCACGAGCTCGCAGGCCGGTGGGCTGGCGGGCTAGCGGGCCGCAGTGGGCTCGTGGGTCAGCAATGGGTGCACGGGCCACAATAGGCCGCAGGTTGCAGTGGGCCGTGGCTGGACGGGGCCTTGGGCCGCTGGTGGGCTTACGGCTGGTGGGCTGTCCCACTCACGGGCTAGGGCTCACGCTCGAGCTGGGTCGCGTGCAAGGCTCGCTGGAGATCGCGCGTTGTGGAGCGCTGGGCTCGTGCGTTGGCTCGAGGAGGCAATGCTCGCGTGGAGGGAGGATCTGCGCAGTGGCGATTGTGTAGTGGCGTGCTCGCGGGAGGGCGGCGCCCGCGGCAAGGAGCGGTAGAGGGAGGGAGAGGCCGCGGCGAAGGAGAAGAGAAAGAGAGAAAGAGAGAGAGAAGGAGAGAGAGAGAAAGAGAAAGAGAGAGAGACAGAAAGAGAGAGAGAGAGGGAAAAAGAGAGATTAGGGCTTTTTGGCCCTAATCCCGATTTTTTTTTTTTGTATTATATTTTCTAACCCCCTAAAATTAAGTTTCGTTCTCGAAATTAAAAAAAGACTAAACTGTAAATAAATGGGGGTACTGTCTCCTCATAGCCTCCTCGGGCTCACAGGTCTCCTACTCGACCTAATCACTCCTCTATAAAACTTTGACCAATGAAATTTCCTTACTCCGCAGCTTTCTGACCTGTCGATCTAGAATAGCCATGGGCTGAACTGGAAGACTAAGGTCCTCTCGTAACTCAAGAGGTGGAGGCTCAAGTACATGAGAAGGATCGGCCAAGTATTTTCAGAATACTGAGACATGGAATACGTCATGAATACGGGATAGTTCATCTGGCAGTTTCAATTTATATGTCACACTTCTGACCCTCTCAAGAATACGGAAGGGCCCAATATATCTGGGGCTCAACTTGCCCCGCTGCCTAAACCATATAACTCCCTTCCAAGGAGATATTCTCAAGAAAACCATATCTCCCACAGCAAACTCAAGAGGTCACCGCCTACGATCGGCATATGCCTTCTGTCTGTTCTGGACGGCTTTCATCCGCTCACGGATGACCTTAATTTTGTCTTTTGTTTGCTCAATCAACTCGACGCTGCTAAGACGTCGCTCTCTGACCTTATCCCAGCATGTCGGGGTGCGACACTTCCTGCCATATAGTACCTCATATGGGGGCATAGTGCTTCATACGGGGGCATTCCTGGACATCCCTATATTGGCCTGATAACTGTTATTATATACGAACTCGACCAGTAGAAGATGCCGGTCCCAACTACCTCGGAAATCCATCACACATGCTCTCAGTATGTACTTAAGGGTCTGAATGGTCCTCTCAGACTGGCCGTCCGTCTGAGGATGATATGTCGTACTGAAATTCAATCTAGTACCCAATGCCTCCTGCAACTTGGGCCAAAACCTAGATAAGAACCTGGGGTCCCTATCTGAAACAATCGACACGGGCACCCCATGAAGTCGAACTATGGTATCAATGTAGAGACGTGCCAACGCCTCTAAAGAATAGTCACCGCGGATAGGGATAAAATGTGCAAATTTGGTGAGTCGATCGACAATCACCCAAATCGCATCATGCCGTGTAGAAGTCCGTGGCAATCCCATCGCGAAATCCATCATAATATGCTTCATTTCCACTCAGGAATGGGAAGAGGCTGCAGTGTGCCCGCTGGACGCTGATGCTCGGCCTTCACCTGCTGGCACACCAAGCATCATGTCACAAACTCTGCTATATCCCTCTTCATGCCTAACCACCAAAAGCTACCTCTAATGGTTCGGTACATCTTCGCACCCCCGGGATGCATAGCATATGCAGAAGAATGTGCTTCCTCAAGGATAGCACGCTGAAGATCACTATCGACCGGGACACACACTCTGTCTCTGAATACCATGAGTCCATCATCACGGACTCTGAAGTCTCCGTCCTCAGCTCTGCGGACTCTATCCGTAAAACCCTAAATCTCCTTATCTGTACTCTGGAGGTCTCTGATACGGTCAAACAAAGTCGGCCTGACCTCAAATCTGGCTAGTAAGCCTCCCTGATCATCATTAGTCAAACTGACTCCTAAGGCTCGGAGTCCCACTAAACAAGAAATGTAGGCTTTCTCTATCGACTGTGAGGATGATGCTGACTTCCGACTCAAAGCATCTGCTACAACATTCGCCTTGTCCGGATGATAGTTAATAATAAGATTATAATCTTTGAGGAATTCTAACCATCTTCTCTGTCTTAAATTCAGCTCCTTTTGGGTAAATAGATATTTCAAACTCCTATAATCTGTAAATACCCTGCAGGTCACCCCATAACGATAATGTCGCTATATTTTCAATACGAAAACTATGGCTGCCAACTCCAAATCATGTGTCAGGTAATAACCTCGTGTTTTTTCAGCTGTCGCGAGGTATATGCAATAACCCGATCATCTTACATTAGAACACAACCCAATCCCTGTCAGCTAGCATCACTGTACACTGTATACTCCCGACTACTAGTGGGAATGGCTAAAATAGGAGCGGATGTCAACCGTTGTTTGAGCTCTTGGAATCTCGCCTCACAATGATCATCCCAAACAAACTTGACCCCCTTTTAGGTCAATCTCGACAACGGAGCAGCTATTCGGGAGAATCTCTCTACAAATCTGCGATAATACCCAGCCAAACCAAGAAAGTTATGAATCTCGGTAACTGTTTGTGGCTGCTCCCACTTCACTATAGCCTTAACCTTCCGCAGATCAACATAAATACCCTCCGCGGAAACAATGTGCCCCAAGAATCCAATTTGTTTCAACCAAAACTCACATTTCAAGAATTTGGCATATAGCTGCTTCTCACGGAGTATCTGCAAACCACCCAAAAGTGTTCAACATGATCTTCATCACTCCGTGAATATATCAAAATGTCATCGATGAATACGATGATGAACCGATCCAAGTAGTCATGAAAAACTCGGTTCATCAAATCCATGAAAGCAGTTGGGGCATTAGTCAGCCCAAACGGTATGACTAGAAACTTGTAATGGCCGTATCAGGTGCGAAAAGCTGTCTTGGGCACATATTCGGACCGAATTCTCAACTGATGATAACCCGAACGGAGATCAATTTTAGAGAAAATCTTGGCTCCCTACAGTTGATCAAACAAATCATCTATACGTGACAGGGGATATCTGTTTTTTATGGTGGCTTTATTCAATTGCCTGTAGTCTACACAAAACCGAAATGTACCATCTTTTTTTCTTTACAAACAGCACCGGAGAGCCCCAAGGTAAGGTACTCAAGCGAATAAACCCCTTGTCCAGAAGTTCCTGTAACTGAGTTTTAAGCTCTCTTAGTTCAGTAGGCGCCACTTTGGAACACATCTAGAAATTCCTGCACCACATGGACATCTTCAAGTCTCGGTCCCTCAACGATGGTGTCGACAACATAAGCCAGATAAGTCATACAACCATGGCGTACCAAGCGTCTGGCCTTCATAATCGAGATAATACTATGGGGCAATACTCGTCTCTCGCCCCGGAATACTAACGGTGGCTGCTCGGATCTCCTAAACTTAACCTCCTTCGTGAAACAATTCACAGAAGCCCGGTGTAAACTCAGCCAATCCATTCCTAGGATGGCATCGAAATCTGTGATAGGGAACAGAATCAGATTTGCTTCTAATATCGCCTCCCCAATACCGACCTCACATCCCTTATAGACTGTATCTCGAATGATATAATTGTCAAGAGGAGTGACTACCATAATCTCCTTATCAAATGGCGAAAGAGGTCTATCAGAATGGGGAGCGAACGTGTCGCTCACATAGAAAAAATTCGACCCGGTATCTATGAGAATACTGGCGTCGATACCGAATATTCGCATGATACCTAAAAGTAAGAAAAAGATTAACAGCATTTAAAATATGAAGAAAAAGTGAACGAATATATATATATATATATATATATATATATCAAACTAGTTAAGTTTTGAAAGTTTTAACTAGTCAAAACTATACATCAATATCATGATATACAAAAAAAAAAATCATACAAAAAGTACAACAAAAGTACTACACTGAGGGGTCTGCGGGAAGTTACCCATAATAACTTCAGGATTTGCCTGTGCATCCTCCTGTGTCATCGCAAACACACGAGTTTGGGCCCTAGGCTGCTGTCGCGACGATCCTGGCATTGTATTACTCTCGGCTGTAGTCCTGGAAGCAGTAAGAGCTGAGTGCACAGGTGCCCCCTGCTGGCATGTACCAGACATACCAATACGACTCTGCAAAGTCAATTCTCCTCGACCTAAATCGGGGCAGACACTCCTAACGTGACCTTACTTTCCATATTGGAAGCAAGTAACTGGTACTCTACATGTCCCAAAGACATGGTGGCTGTTGCATCTACGGCAGAAGGGCGGTCTCTGTGTAGTAAACTGCGTATAGCCACTAGGGGCTGGTGTCCCAAAACCCTATGGTCGAGGTCCCTGTCCCGGTACTGCTGGTCTGAAACTAGAAAAACCTCCAGGATATTCAGAATCTCTACCCCTCTTCGATGACTGTCTACCCTATGACCCAGTCTTTCTCTTCTGGTGACTCTCCCTCTGTCTAACCTCTGCTTGGACGATCTCTTCTGCCCGATACGCTGAATCAATCACCTCTGATGATGTAAAAGGGGGAGTCATCGTCATATACTTCCTGATGCTCAATTGGAGGCCATCTTCAAACTTGAATCTTATCTAAGCCGGTGTAGCCATATCGGGGACAAAGGTTGCTAGTCGTCTAGCTCAACTTCGTACTCTGAAACTGACCTCGTCCCATGGCGCAAGTGCAGGAACTCCGTCCTCATCCGGTCCTACTGGAACGGGGTAAAGTACCTGCGGTCGAACTCTCCCACCGTAGGGTCTGTATAGCACTGTCACGGATAGCCTCCTACCACGAGAGGGCATCTCCATCGAGGAGTCTCTCAGCAACTCTCAATCTGAGCTCCTCTGACAACCCCAAATCTGTAAGGATCCTACGAATCATGTTGATCCAGTGTTTCGCCGCTACTATATCACTGGATCCTAAAAAGTCTGTGCATCTGAGCTGCCGAGACTCTTTCACCAACTGCATAAGCTCGTGGATGCGCCTCAAAATAACCGACGTCTCATCGGTCGGTGTAGAAACAGAAGAACCGGCCACAGAAGGAGGAACCGGTGCCGTAGGAGTAGGTATGGCCGCAGGTACGGTCACTGGAGTCTGTAGTGGAGGTGGTGACATCCGTGCCCCATATCTACTGTACCACTCCTGCTACTGTCTCAAGGCATAGAGTGGTGGTGGAGGAATCTCGACTGTAACAGCCGATAGAGGTGCTGGGGTGGCGCTGGTGAGCATGCTCGAGTAGAGGAAACATCCTCTGGTTACTCGTGGCGCCTCGAGTGCCTTAGGTGCATCAAGCACTGAAAGACCCTCAAGTGAGGCGAACCTAGCACCTCTTCTACCACATCTAGGTGGCATAATTCAGTGAAAAGAATATATTGTTATTAGATAGAAATCAAGAGTTAGGGTTAGTTGCTCCGTAACTAACCCCCTAAAAAAATGAATTATAATTCAAATTATTTAAATACGAAATAACGGGTTAAAAAAGTTATGTATCCAACTCCATAACCTAGAAGAACTTATATGCCTATGGCCAAATATGGGACTTTAAATGACTGTATGAAACTCTCTAATGCATTGATAACTTTTCATATACTTGGGAAGACTCTTACTACTATCTTTTCCCCAAACTAAACGCTCTGATACCAATAGAACTGTCACGCCCCGAACCGGGATCGTGAGCAGCCGCCCGTTGTCCTGAATGTCGGCTATATTTTTATAGAAAATCGAGTAGAATCTTCCCGTAAATCGAAGGTTTTACATGTACAATTAAATCTGTATATGCAAAATTAACCTGTAATTTAAACAAATGATCATCCCGACCTCTCCAAAATTAATAAATTCCACTCCAAACATTCAAGACAACGCAAGGCTTTACAATTTCCAGCAATCCTAGCCACAGACCTCTACTATCATGCCGAACTAGAGCATGAGTAGCCGCTATACCGAGCGGATCTAAGTTTATACAATGTATAACATATTTCCCAAGTAGAAAGTTTAAAACGTTTACAGATCCCTCAATGCGAGTAAAATGAACCAAAGCGAGAGTTATGCACACAACTGCTCATAAGTTATACAGTCATCCCATAATATATATGGCCAACTACAGATCTAAATGTCAAGACCTCACAGGGTCGAAATGAAGTACGAAATTCATATTTCAAATTCAAACTAAACCTCACTGTCGTATATCACCCAGATCCACCAAAATCTCTAAAATCTGAAGTATCGCTCCAGCACAACAATAATCCTATCTGAAAAGAGAAAATGGAGGGGTGAATATCATAGGAAGATATTCAGTGAGTGAGGGGGATAATATCAAGCATAAATAGTGTGAGTGAACCATTGGAGTGTCAAATAACATCATTCGAAACAAAAATTTATATTTCGCAGTAAAACATGATATGTTTAACAATTTGAAATCATTTAATCAATCACATAATAGCAAGCATGTATGCATCCATTTAAAATCAAGTAATATCAGAGCGAGCCAAAAATGATTCTGACAAAGGTCAACCGTGACCAATGACAGATGTATCGGGGGTTTTATTATGCATAGACTTTAAAACGCTTTCTACCCCGACGTTGACCATGAGTTCGCTGGGACTAACTCATCAACGTGTATAGAACCCCGCCCGGTGCTAGACGGTAGCGTCACACACGTCCTCCCCCTACGTGGGTTCAATCGGCCGCGCCTATAGCCCTTAGAATAAATGACATTTGCGGATACCTCCTGCAGAAGCGTATCCGGGCAACCTGTGCCTCTACAAACGCCTTTCGTAGTTACGGAATCATCAATATCATCATCAAAGTATCACAAGGGCACAATGTCCCAGGGCACAATGTCCCAGGGCACAACATCCCAGGGCACAACGTCCCACAAGTAAGATCATATCATCACATAACTAGTGGGCATCCAACCCACATAGTTCATAAAAAACATTTCAAATCCGTGTACCAATACATTCATCAAATCATTTAAAATCCAAGCCAATGCAACGACAGAAAAGAAAAACATATCTAGTTCTCAAATAATGGCACAATATCATTTTTTTTCAAACATGGATGTATAGTCATCAGAAACATGAATTTATGACACTCCAAATGTCACAAAACAAGTTTTGAAATTTAATATCACATGTCAAATCAATGCATATCGAAAGCATGTTTTATTGGAAACACGATAGAAACAAATTTTTACTATTTCATACAAGAGATTAGAATCTCATTCACTTTTCTAAGGAGGGTGGTCACTCCCTATTTTTCAACGAGTCTCTAAAAGACAAATCTACTCAAATTATCAAATTTTATATCAAATAAAACCCTAATAAGGATCTTATCAACAAAATTTATTCAAACTTTGAAGTGAATGCGTTTCTCTCACCTAGAGTTCCTCGGGTTTCAGACCTAGCTATTGTTCGCCCGTCAAGTTGGTTTAAAACCTGTAATATTTCCAAATTTCAAATATATTAGCAACAACTAAATTTCTAACACCAAACCCTAGAATTTCAACCAATTATAGTCGTTATCTGTAGCACAGAAGATGCAGGTGAGCTCTCGAAGGGAACAGCTAGTCACGGACTCGCAGGGCGGTGGGCTAGTGGGCTAGGGGGCTGGCCCGCTGGTGGGCTCGCGGGCTCTCAGCCCAGCTTGCTGGCCGCAGCGGGCTCAGCGGGCTCAGCGGGCTTCGCGAGCCACAGTGGGCTCGCGGGTCAGCAGTAGGTGCATGGGCCGCAATAGGCCAGTGGGTCACGGCTGGACTGGGCCTTGGGCCGCTGGTAGGCTCGCGGCTGCTGGGCTAGCCCGCTCACTAGCTAGGGCTCACGCTCGCGAGCTCGATCGCGTGCTGGAATGCGCTCGCACTCGTGCTGGGGTCCCGCGCGCTTGTGTTGGGTCGCGCGCTGGCTGAAGCTGGGTCGCGCGCAGGGCTCGCTGGAGTTCGTACGCTGTGGCGCGTTGGGCTCGTGCGCTGGCTTGAAGAGGCAGCGCTCGCATGGAGGGAGGATCTGCGCAGTGGCGATCGTACAGTAGCGTGCTCGCGGGAGGGCGGCGCCCGCGGGAGGGCGGCGCCCGCGGCAGGGAGCGGTGGCAGGAGGGAGAGGCCGCGACAGAGGAGAAGGCAGCGGCGGAGGAGAAGAGAAAGAGAGAAAGAGAGAGAGAGGGAGAGAGAGAGAAAGAGAGAGAGAGAGAGAGAGGGAAAAAGAGAGATTAGGGCTTTTTAGCCCTAATCCGATTTTTTTTTTTTTGGTGTTACACTAAGAGCCATAAGATATTCAACTAATAGTTCTACAGAAGTAATTGTAATGGAGAAAGGTTCAAGATTACTTGAGAGAGTTCGCCAGGGATTCTAGATCGCAAGATAGTGTTCCAATACCGGTAGAGGTCCTGAACAAGACTTTCATATACTTCGTGCTCGACATCACCTCTAGAGCGTTCAAGCCAAGTTGGCCCAGGATTACATTATACAGCGATGGCAGTTTGACCACATTGAACATCGCTGTAACTGTAGCATGATCGAGCGGAGTCCCAACGGTGATAGGAAGTGAAATGGTGCCTTCAAAGAATATCCATTCGATTGAGAATCCTTTGATTGGTCCAACAAGAGGTTGTAGGTGCATTTGAGTGAAACCTATATGCTAAAAAACATTTCAATAGAGGAGGTTACAACCAGCCCCCTGATCCATGAAGATCCTCCTTACTTCACATTGTCCGATCTTTCCAGTGATGACAAAGGAATTATGTCAATCCAAATTGACCCCTACCAAATCATCATTACTGAAACCAATTATTGGTCTTTTCTTCTTAGGTTACTTTTCAGAAAGCGTGGCAAGGACTTCCTTAGATGTGGAGACTGATGACTTGGCCTTATGAAAGATTGGGGCCACTATCTGCCCGGCCTCAATTAGTTGTGTAAATTCTAGATCGTGTAATGCCATTAAAATGTGATCCGGAAGATAAGGGTCTAAGAGATCATACTTACTTTGTACTTGGAGAATCACTACGTTTAGTAGATTGCAAGCTTCTCCTGAAGTGGGTTGCTTGCCTTGCTCACTTTCGTTCCTCATGGTATACGAGCCTTGAAGAAGGAGGCCTTCCCTTTCTATGCTTATGAATCTATGGAGTCGATTGCTTCGAATGAGAAACTCAAGTTCATCTTTTAGTTTCTTGTATTCGTTTGTCAGATTGCCGCAGTCTCGATGGAAATGGCAATATCGTGTCTTCTCATTTTTCTAATCATTTTCTGTGAAGTAAGGAGGTCATCTAATGTAAGGTTTATTCTACATCTAAAGCAAAACTTGAACTGGTGTCGGGGTGTAACTCATGAAACTTCGTTGTTGAGGAGATCCTTGTTAGGCCCACTTACGGGAGGGCTATCAAGGTAATCGGCTCCATTCATTTCGGGCCAGTCAGTTTTGTCATTTGTTAAACGTTTCAGCATCCTCTGTGGCAATGTACTTTTCAGCACAAGCATAAAATTCTTCATGATGGATATTTTCATCGCTAACCACCGCGACCCTATGAGCAATGCGACTAATGCAATGGAGTGGTTTAGACCCAAGATCTTCATCATCTCAGTTTTGAATCTCAACTGCTTATCATCCCTCTGCAATAATGAGAGGAGGGATGTAAACTTCCTCTTGGCCCACCTACTAATCATAAAATGCATCTCAAACTACTATCGAAGTTGAGAGAAACTATTGATACTGAACGGGGGAAGCGAGTTGAACCATGTCAGTGCATTGCTCTTCAAGGTCGTAGCAAAGTATTTGCACGTGGCCATGTCTAGCATATCTCTCGAGACCATTACAGTAACGAAATGAGCCACATAGTCTCAAGGATTGGTAATGCCATCATACCACTCCAGGAGGGAGAAGCACGTCACAAGGTATTGGTTCTGTAAAAACCTTGGAGTCGAAAGGTGAGAGACTGGTAACATATTGAGCAAGTTTGTCTCTTCTCGCATTGGTGCATCTGAGTTCATCTACTACGAATTCCTTGACATGTTTCCTTAGATCATTAGGGTTGTGTCAATAAGTCACTCATGGTTCTCGATGCTCTTTGGGCTCGAGCTTTTGTTGGCGCATGTGACTCGATCCGTATGAGGAGGATTGTGGTTCTAATCTGAGAATACCACTGAACTCCTCCAACTATTTGCTCTTGCCTTGTAGCTTAGATTCGAGTCTCTCCATCTTGCGTCGATGGCCCAATCTGGGGAGGCTGGAGCAGGTGGTTGAATCGATTGATTCCGTTGTGTGACCAATAATTAGGTCTTAGGCTCGATAGTGTCTATCGAGGTAGCAGTGTGTCCTATCATGGTTGAAGCCTCGGACATGGTTCTAGCCCTTCTCTTGGGAGGCATGATTTTCAGTAGGATGTAATGCGAAGTAAGCTCTTTTCTAGTCTTTTCGCATGGACAGTGCTAATCTGTTAGAGAGGATTTTGACTCCACAGATAATGGTTCTATCAACTCAAACACGATGACTAGTTATATGACAATCTCAAAAATTAAAAACTGCAAAAAGGCATCGGAAGGTTGTTCGACGAAGGAAACTCCGATACTAGCGGTTTTTGAGAAGAGAAATAGACTGAAAAAGAGTTTTGTTATATCTTCATGTGCTCTATATAAGTCAAGAGAGCGTATCTAGCCTATTGACTTAATAATGTATATATAGTTTTTGTGTATGAGTTGCGTATCATTTGAAGCGTTAAAATCCTAATTTTCTTATAAAGGTGTTTCGAAATTATGAAAATCATAATAAGAGATTTTCAAATATTTAAAATCCTATTATACAAGAAAATTTTGATTAATAAAGATACCTTTCCCTTTTGACAGTAGCCAAAGGTTTCCTTCTCAACTATGGGAGGTTATCTCTGTATTTTAAGTGAAATTGAATTGTGCCTTTAGTCAAATAGTGGCATCTAGCACTGAGAAGATTCGAGAGCCGATCAGACAACTACCGAGAAATGTTTGGTTGGTACGTACTGAGAGAGTGGGTCGTATCTATCTGTTTGAGAGATAAATCCCATATTGATAACACGCTTTACTATGTTCATTGGGCTATGAATTTGAAGAGTCTTAACTCTTGTGATAATGAGTTTTTGTACCATATTCCATCAACAACAATGGCAGAAGACAAACAAAGAAAGCAAAACATGAATTCTTGTGACACGAGAACCTTGTTTCAAGGTTCATTCATACACCAGAATTTGTCTAGAACCTTACCAGTTGAGGGGGACCTTCTTCTCCCCCAAGGGAGGGGTGAGGTGTTTGTGGCTATCACTCTTCCCTTAATCCTTAGTTGGTTCTAAGTTGAGCCAAGAATTCAATAAACTTCGAAGTGGTAAATAACAAGCAATAAAATATCCCTCTTTAAGAACTTGGCAAGCATAAACAACTCAAAAACAATGAATATCTACTAGGTGTAGAAATTATAACATGAACAAGATATCTAGGCAAACTAACATACAACCATTACATTATACTACTAACAGTTTCCATGCATGGAGTATGAAATCGAGGTTCAAAATGTATAGATAACCTTACAAGTTGCTTTTATGGCTAACTTTATTTGTGAAGTTAAAAACATGAAACAAATATAAAAGAGAAGATCCCTAGTATCTTCTATATCTCCGTTATGTTTATATAGGCATTATAATGAACATGGGAAAGTTGAGGTTTGGCTGAGTTGAGATTAGGTTATTTGAGATTTTCAATACAAAAATTATTGATATGAATAGTAATTTTAGTCATTTTTATGGAAAACCCCATTTGGGAAAGTTAAGGTCTGATTGAGTTGACGTTAGGTTATATAATATTTAAAAAAAAAAGAAAAAAGAAATTATTTCTTAGAACATTCTATGGAAAAAATCGATATATCTACCTGTAAAATTTTATGTTCCCTACCAAAACATTAGTTATGAAAAAAAAAAAATTGCAAGTAGAACGAGATAAAACACTACTTAATTGAGGCAAAGTGACTTTCGAAATTATTTAGAAATTTATTATAAGACCATCATGATTGATTATAAACACTAACAGAAAACACATTTTCAGCAATGAAAAATTATCAACGAGAAATAATTCGTCAAATAATAGCGATGAATTACCGACAGATAATATATTGAGAGATTATCGACGGATTAACGACGAAAATATTTTTGTCGGTAATCCGTCGCTGAAGTTATATATATATATATAAATTTAGTGACGGATTAGTAATAGAATATTTAGTATCGAAAAAATTCCACTGCTATAGTGGTGAAGGATATTTAAAAAAAAAAAAGAATTGTATGGCTATTACCGACGGATTAGCGACAGAATTTTTTCGACGGATTACCGATGAAAATTTTAACGACGGATTATCGAACGGATTTTTTTTATTTATTTATTAATTCTTTTTATTTTTTTATTTTGTAGAAAAATAATATTATTTTTTTAATTTTGTATTATTTTTTAACCTAAAATTTTATATTTATTATTTTATAATAAATTATCAAATTATTTTATTATTATTAAATTTAATGACATAAAGATAATAAATAAAAAAAATAATTGAGCGAGGTTGCATGATGTGGCTTAGTGGTTATTGATATGCTTATCATTTTGTTTGTTTCAGGGTTCGAGCAGCGACGAAGACTATGCGGACTTTTCACACATTAAAGGAAACGAACAAGCAAGTGGGTGGGCGGGTTGCGCGGGTTGCCAAGCTAGGCTAGTCGATGGCCTGATGTATGAGCAGCGACGAAGACTATGCGGACTTTTCACACATTAAAGGAAACGAACAAGCAAGTGGGTGGGCGGGTTGCGCGGGTTGCCAAGCTAGGCTAGTCGATGGCCTAATGTATGGGTCAGCTTTTGAAAATTTAAAAAATCAGTGATGGATTTAGAATCCATCACTAATAATTTTTTTTAATTAGCGATAGATTTTTTTTGTTATTAATTTATTATAAATATTAGTGATGAATTAGTTATTCAATTGTTGATATTTAGTATGGTTATTTTTAACGACAGAATATCTGTCGGAAAAAATACGTCCAGTGAAATGAATATTGATTGGCTATTATTGCTCGACCCCATCCCCAAAAGAAAAATCTAAAATCGATATGTTTCTTCTCCTTCTTCTCTTTCCTAAAACAGGCCGCAAAGATTAAAGTTAAAGGAGCAGGAACCAAGGAGCAAGAAATTTAACGAAGTAAAGCAGATCAAATGGGTGCCAGAAAAACTCTACCTCAAATTGAGACAAACCCTATATAGCTTCCTAGTCAAATTAATCACACATAACTTGGTATCAAATAATCGCACATACACAACCTATCATATAATTACGGATTAAGCATAATTCATACGACCCCAGATGGAGTAAAGTGCAAAAGTTGATATATATATATATATATATTGGTATCATGACTAGATTATCAATCCAGTATTTAAGATTTCGTTCTGATTAATCTGTATCGATCACTTACAGTGTTTAATTGAGTGACAGATCTCTGATTTTTTTTTTCTCATAGAAGATCGAAGACTCCACCATAATATCACGTGTCGGTGCAAAAGTTGATATTAATTGAATACGCATATGAAACCCAACATATCTGACAACAAAAACCTAGAAGTGATTGAAAGAGAGACAGAACCCTAGAGAAAAGAGAAAGGGGTGGGCATGACCGATGACAGGGAAGATTGCCGGTTCGATGTAATTGTGTAATTTGAAATTGAATCGGTCCGGTGAAACAGTATGGAAATGATTTTTTATTGTTTAACTAAAAAGATTTTTTTTTTCTTTTGAAAATTAGGGTAGTTCATGATTTAAACCAACTCCAACGATTTTTAAACTAAAACCAACGTGGGTTAACCTCGTTCTATTCTTCATTTGAGTGGGTTTTAGATGTAATCTAGGTTTCCGTTTGGTACAGCTTTTTCTCAACTTATTTTCTCATTTTAAGAAAAAATAAAAATTAATTTTTAAAAAAAATTAAAAATTATTTGATTTTTTATTTTTAAAATAAAGTTAAAAATTAAAAATTAATTTCATTTTTACACTTTTACATTTGAACTAAAATTAAAAGTTAAAAATTAATGAATATATGTATCATTTAAATAAGATATTAATAAAATAAAAACAATTATGTGAGCATATAAATGGAATAAAAAATCATATATTTTTGGAAAAGATTGATCATTAAGAAAAATGAGAAGAAAAAACCCATCTCAAAAACTTTTTCTTAAAAACTACTTTTTAAATTTTTTTTCATAAAAAAAAACTCTTTTTTTTAAGAATTTCAAAAAAAAATATTGTTTGACAAGATTTTTCCTTATAAGAAAAAGAGAAGTAAAAAAAAACAAACAAAAAAAAACAAAAACCTATCAAATGGGCACTGGATTTATTTTAAATTGATTTTAAAATGTACCAGAATTAAATCAATTGAAACTACTTTTCCCTTCTCAGTGTTTATATAGTAACATAATTGGATTGTGTCAAACTCAAACACTTATTTTTAAGTTGAATCCAAACTTGTTGAGAATTTTGCTCCTATCCAACCAAATCACGCCCTCATTTAAATCAATAAGTAAAAAAAATAAAAAATAAAAACTAAAAAAATTCTATATTCAAAATGGTAAGTTAGGTTTGGCTAATTTCTACTATAATAATATAATGAATACTTATAGTAACTCCAAAAAGGACAACAAATATATCCGATAATCATGTTAATTTTGATTAAATCCGATTCATACTGAATTAAATATTTAAAGGGCAAAACTCTTCTGACTTCTTCTGTTGTTTATCTTACTTTTGGTCTTTTCACTGAATTAAAAGGAAAAAATATTAAAACTAAAAAAAAAAAAAATCAATCAAGCCCCAGCTAATGTAATAAAATGCCCATTTTTCATTAACCCACTCCCCTTGTAACAACCACTATTCACAAGTTTATGGTCTCCAAAGCTACATTTTTAAACCAGTTTACTCATTAATCTTTGTATCTAAGTCGATACTCATTTTATTTAATTATTTTATTAAATATCACAATGACATTGAAAATTTTAAATTTTATTCTTGTAAATTAATATAGAATCTTTAAATTAATTTGTAAATGATTAAAACAAATAGCTTTCCTAAACACAAATACTAATAGAAGATCGAAAACTTTTTTGGATGATTTATGTGATTTTGAACATTCAAAAACAAAATATCGAATAAATTAATGTATATATTAGTTTTTTTAATGTAACTTAAAAATATTTATTTGGTGATGCAATTAATTATGAGATTTCACTAGTTAAAATACAAAATTGAAATCGAATAATTTTTCTCATATATTATAATTATATGTTTTTTAATATTATATCAACTAATAAGATTTTAATAGGCATTTTGGTGAAACGTGGGAAAATTGTATTTTATTTTATTTTATTTTTTCTGATGATAAGACTTTCCAAGTAAGTGGGTGGCTAGAAAGCTGGCAATCAGACAACTGGACAACTGGCAGGTCATCATGAACGGGGCAGAGATGTGTCAATTCTGTCTGCTCCACACTTGAGTCTCTGACAGGGTATTTTCTTCCCCAATGATTGCCACGCGGACAGCTGTGTTCCCCAGTGGCACGTCAGTGGTCAGAGTGACGTTTCTCTCTATTTTTGGTTTTTTCTGACACCCTTGAGGTTGAGGACGGACACCCTTTACCCGCAGCATAAAAGCAAGCATCGTAATTAGTAGTGGCACATTGGTTACTATACAAAACATAAGGTGGAGCCTTCTAAAGTCCGTGGGTGGGCATCCGACCACTCATTTTGAACAATTAAGTTTGGGTCGTCGGATGATTTTTTGGATGGTTGGCTGACGAGGACGGACACCCTTGAGGTTGAGGATTGACACCCTTCCAACTGCAAATTAAAAGAGGACAGACACCCTTGATGTTGTGCTGAAGTATGCTTCTTTTCCTTTTCTTATATGTTCTATATTTGAGATTAAATTCACTAGAGTTCACTGTATGAGTCGGTGTATGTGTATGAATACATCGCAAATAAGTGACATCCTTTGCCTAAAAACAAGGAGGCATGTGTACAAAGAGGTGCAGCAATCTCAGTACCGAAAGGAGAAGGATTTCTCCAAAAGTGAAGCACCCCAGCTAAACATTGGAGACTTGGACTTTTAACATTTAGTGATTTCATTACTCAATTACTAAAATGTTTTGGTGAATCTACTGTAACCATGTACAAAATGCCTTCCGATGCTCGTGACTCACACTTTAGAGACCTATTAATTAACAATATAGATATAAGCGTGAAAAACCCCTTGTCACCTGGATTTCGTCGTCCTCCAATTGGCGCGGGATGATTGGTCATTGATGAGGTGGAGCTTATGTGGCCCGTTGTTTCCTTGTCGTTGGTGAGGTGGAGCTGATTGTTTGTTTTTTTGTCGTTCTTTGCTTTTTGCCCTCTTTCTCATGCCCTTTCTCTTTCTTATTTTGTTTGTCTTTGTCTGTTGTCATTATCGTTATCGGAGATCTTAATCAACCAGATTTGGTTCTAGATCTCGCGGAAGACATGTCTGCAGTGGTTGAGAGGACTCGTACTCGTTGTGATTAGACCTTTGCGTCTTAATTTTTCTTTGTTGTGCCTTCTGTTCTCATCTCTTGACAAAAGCAGGATGGGTGCTCTCTTTCTTTTTCTTTGTATCTCGCTCTCTGAGTGGGGCGAGTAGATCGGTCCGGTTTCAGGTATTGATTGTGGCAGTTTCTCTTCTCTTCTTCTTCTTCTCTTCTCTTCGTCGTCGTCGCTGGTGTGATGGTTTGTCTTTGTGTTCCTTTTTAAAGGTCCGATTATGACGGTTTTCCTTTTCTTCTTCTCTCTGTTTTCATGGTTTGTCTTTTTGTTTTTCCTTTTTGAAGGTTTGTCTCTGTAAGTCGTGCGGGACTATTGTTCAGGGTGTTGTTGGAGATGGCCACCGAGCTTTTCTCTTGCAGAGTTTCCCAGTGTGCCGAATATATTTATCCTCTTCCTCTTTGTTCAGGGTTGGTGCGTTTTATCTCGCTCTCTGAGTGGGGCGAGTGGATCGGTCCGGTTTCAGGTATTGATTGTGGCAGTTTCTCTTCTCTTCTTCTTCTCCTCTTCTCTTCGCTGGTGTGATGGTTTGTCTTTGTGTTCCTTTTTAAAGGTCCGATTATGGCGGTTTTTCTTTTCTTCTCCTCTCTGTTTTGATGGTTTCTCGTTTTGTTTTTCCTTTTTGAAGGTTTGTCTCTGTGAGTCGTGTGGGACTGTTGTTCAGGGTGTTGTTGGGGGTGATTGGTCGTTGGTGAGGTGGAGCTTATGTGGCCCGTTGTTTCCTTGTCGTTGGTAAGGTGGAGCTGATTGTTTGTTTTTTTGTCGTTCTTTGCTTTTTTGCCCTCTTTCTCGTGCCCTTTCTCTTTCTTATTTTGTTTGTCTTTGTCTGTTGTCATTATCGGAGATCTTAATCAACCAGATTTGGTTCTGGATCTCGCGGAAGACGTGTCTGCAGTGGTTGAGAGGACTCGTACTCATTGTGATTAGACCTTTGCGTCTTAATTTTTCTTTGTTGTATCTTCTGTTCTCATCTCTTGACAAAAGCAGGACGGGTGCTCTCTTTCTTTGTATCTCGCTCTCTGAGTGGGGCGAGTGGATCGGTCCGGTTTCAGGTATTGATTGTGGCAGTTTCTCTTCTCTTTTTCTTCTTCTCTTCTCTTCGCTGGTGTGATGGTTTGTCTTTGTGTTCCTTTTTAAAGGTCCGATTATGGCGGTTTTTCTTTTCTTCTTCTCTCTGTTTTGATGGTTTCTCTTTTTGTTTTTCCTTTTTGAAGGTTTGTCTCTGTGAGTCGTGCGGGACTGTTGTTCAGGGTGTTGTTGGAGATGGCCTCTGAGCTTTTCTCTTGCAGAGTTTCCCAGTGTGGCGAATCTATTTATCCTCTTCCTCTTTGTTCAGGGTTGGTGCGTTTTTCCCCTGTTTTGGGATGCGTTGCGGAGGTTATACTTGTCTGTTGTCATGGTTTGCCTTTGCTTTCGGTATAGAGGTTTCTCTCTCTGGGGGTTGGGGATGGAGACGTTCAGCTCCGACCTTTTTCCCATTCTTTATTCGATCGGCTTTTCTATGTTGCTGATGATGCGCGGTCGGGTTTACTGTTGCTATTTTCCTTTCTGTTCATGGTTTGTGTTTAGTTTCCCTGTTTTGGGATGTTTTCTCCTCTCTTTTGGGATGTTTGGTTTATTTTGATTGGGCTTTGTTTAGCTACTTCTTGTAGGTGTCTCGACAGGGAGGGTACCTTGCTGCTTATGGGATGTTTGCAGAGCTACTGGACGTCCAGAGTGACGGACCGTGCATGGATTTGGTGTAGGGTGCCAAGGTGCAGGCTTGTTTCTGTAGCCATTGTGCAGGTGTTGGGCGGACTATGAATGGAGAACCGCATGGACCCGGAGGTGTGGAGAGCTGCACACGTGTTAATTCTTTGGGGATTGTTCTGATGGTTGGTTAAGTTGCATTGATTGGCTGTGCTTTTCGCGTGGGCTAAGGAACATTGGGATTCGATCGACGTAAGTTAACCAGCTATGAGAAGCAATCCTCATGGGACCAACAGGTTCACTGTTGCTATTTTCCTTCTGTGTTGAGGGTTTGTGTTTGTTTTCCCTGTTTTGGGATGTTTGATGTCCCCTTTTGGGATGTTTGGCTTATTTTAATTAGGCTTTTTTTAGCTGCTTCTTGTAGGTGTCTCGGCAGGGAGGGTACGTTGCTGCTTATGGGGTGTTTGCAGAGCTACTGGACGTCTACAGTGACGGATGGCGCATGGATTTGGTGCAGGGCTGGCAAGGTGCTGGTTTATTTCTGCAGCGGTTGTGCAGGTGTTGGGTGGACTGTGAATGGAGAACCGCATGGACCCGGAGGAGTAGAGAGCTGCACACGTGTTGGTTCTATGGGGATTGTTCTGATCGCTGGTTAAGTTGCATTGGTTGGCTATGCTTTTCGCGTGGGCTAGGGAACAATGGGACTCGATCGATGTAAGTTAACCAGCTATCAGAAGCAATCCTCATGGAATCAACAGGTTTGTACCTCTGCACTTCACCGGCTCGGTGGGTGGTTCTCCAGGCCATTGTCGTATCCAGGATCTTGCGATGTCGTGTGCTCTTGCAGTTGCTTTTTGTGTTAGAGTTTAATATTGTTGCGTGCTCTTGCAGTTGCTTTTTGTGTTAGAGTTTAATATTGTGTCCTGGTTTAAGAGATGTGGTCTTGCCGTTGTTGGTTTTCGGGTATTTTGTGTGTTAAAAACCTTGTGGCCAAAACATTGTCTCGCGGAAGAATTCTTCAATGAAGGCAAGAAATGAAAACGGCAAATTTTATGCTCTAACAATCTTTATTGGTTTACTTCTTCCGAAGGAACTGTGCGATCTGCCTGGAGTATTTGGCCTCTGTGGACAGAGCGATAAAAGCGTGGCCTTGTACGAATATGAGTTTTCCGTGTGTAACAGGTCTGTATCATTTTGCTGTGCGTCTGAGCATGCTGAGCAGAGTCATAGCCGATTTTTTTAGCGTGAAAGACCCCTTGCCAACATGTGGCTTGGTGCATAGCAGAACTGTGGTTCCGCTATGCGGCAGAACTATGTGGTTCTGCGACGCTGCTGAACTAACCTCGTGAAGTAGAACAAGACGGTTCTGTTATGTGCCCGACCTTTTCTGTCCTGCTCTGTGGTAACGGTAAAACAATTTTTGCCCCGAGGTCCCGGGACAGGAATATTAATATCGAGAAAAATGGAAGTTTGGCGTGAGCGAATTCATTGGAGAAATGAACTGAAGATATATTTTAAAAAAAAAAGCAACGATTGGTTAAAAAATGTTACATTTTTTTGTGTTGTGGTTTAATTTCCTGTGAAGATATTAATGTTCACAGGGTTAGATATTTGATAGGCAAGAAAATCCACAAAGGAGGAATTAAAGCTAAGAAAAAAATTATTGCAACGTTATTTAAAGATCAAAAAAAAAAGCTGCTCAGATGTTGTGTTCGGATTTAAGGAAGGATGTAATTTTAAGTGTTGTTATCGATGGGTTGATTGCTTCTGGCGTTCTACTGCATGGTCGAACAAACTGTTATGCTGTGTGGCAGGGCCTATGCCGCGAACGGTGTGGTTCTGCTACGTAGGATGGTTTTAAAAATGCAACGAAGATAATATTTGATATTTAATGAGCGAGGGATTTCATGAAGGCTCAAAAGTAAAAATATAAAAAACCATTGTGTACATTCGAAATTTATTTACAAAAGAGGACTGCGTGCTTCTGCGGTATGGAACTACGGGGTTCTGCTAGTTGGCAGAACCTACTGTTCTGTGCTATAGTAGAACAAAACGTTTCTGTCATACAGCAGAACATTCCGAGCAGAACCATGAGATTGTGCTGCGTGCATGGTTATTTAAAGATCCAAATAAATAAACTACTTTGATGTTGTGTTAGGATTTAAACAAGGATGCCATTTTAAGTGTTGTTATCGATGGGTTGATCGCTCCTGGCGTTCTGCTACATGGTGGAACGAACTGTTCCGTTGTGTGGCAAGGCCTATGCAGCGAACGGTGTGGTTCTGCTAGGTGGGATGGTAAAAAAAATGCAACGAAGATAATGATCTTGTAAGGATTTGATATTTAATGTGCGCTGAATTTCATGAAGGATCAAAAGTAAAATTAAAAAAAAAAAACCTTGCGTAAATTCCAACATAATTTACCAAAGAGGACTCTGTGCTTCTGCGGTGTGGAACTACGGGGTTATGCTAGATGGCATATCCTACTGTTCTGTGCTATAGTAGAACAAGACGTTTCTGTGATATAGCGGAACGTTCGGAGCAGAACCATGAGCTTCTGCTGCGTCCATGGCAGAATTCTGTGGTTCTGCTGTTCGACACGATGACGTGGTTCTGCGACGTAGCAGAACTAACTTTCCTAGGAAGAACGGTGTGGCCCTATTGTATAGCAGGACTCGGGAGACAGACGAAGTTGTTCTCCTGTTCAACAGAACCGTTTCGTGGGGATTGCATACTGTGGCTTTGCAAAACTACGTTGCGGTGCGTTCCATCAGGTTCTGCAATATGGCAAACCTCTGTGGTTCTGGTCTGCGGTGTATGGCGTTGTTCTGCGATGTAATAAAACTCTGTGGTTTTACTATCCAGGTTTGTCGGTTCTTTTTTTTCCTTTTTTTTTTTAAATTAGATTATCGATTTGTAACATACAAGGTAAAAATATTAAATGATGAGTCAACACAGGATTTTGGTTAGAACCGAATCGCATGGTTCCGCGCAATGCAAAACTAGATGGTTCGCCTCGCAGTAATTGTGGTTCTGTGGAATGGCTGCTCTGGATGACTTAAGGTAGTTCTGCTCTCAAAATGAAGAACTACGTGGTTGCTGGCCCACAACCACCGTGGTTGGCCGTGCAGATCCGCATTGTTCTGTGCAAGGATGGTTCTGCATGATTTCAAGTAGTTTTGCAGTGCACAGAATCGCCTGGTTCTGTACGGTTTAGAATCGCATGCCTGGCAGCGCGCGTTCGCGTGGTCCTATGCTGCACAAGTCTACGTGGTTCTGCCCAGTACATACCTAAATGGTACTTCTCTTCGGAGGACACCGTGGGTGTGCGCATTGCAGACCTACGTTTCTCTGCGCAACCGACGACTGTATCCATCTAATTATAGAATTTATGGTATTATAATATTATGTGATATCAAAAGATTTTATTTCTTTTTTGTTTCTTTTTATGTTTTCGGTATTTTTTGATTTCAAACAATTTTTCCTCTTACAGATATTCCATTTGGATTGCTTTTGGATACGATATATAGATATTGCATTTCCGATTTTTTTTTATAACTCTTTGGTTTTTTAGATTAAATTTCCTGAATTAAAAACAAAAAGATATATGCGTCGTATGTCCGAAAAATATTAGAAGTCGTTTAGAAGTGGTTTAGCAATATCCTGTTGTGGACCATTATTTAGTTGTACACTACATGACTGTACTTTTCCTTGTATTGTCATATGCAGGGCTTGTTCTCTTGTGCTACATAGGTAAACTTCTATTCTGATGTATACAACTGAGTATCGGGATGCATAAGCGATCTTCGACACAGCTACTGTCCCTGGATACATAGCCTCGGAAAAGACATATGGGTTAATTATGTGTGATGTTACTGATCGTATGAGATTTCCGGGATCGTATTCTGACATTCAAAGTCCCTGTGCCGGTTCTTGCGGTTAATTATGTGGGAGTGGTTACTATCAGGGAGTGGTTGGGGGGACGTGTATCTCGCCTGTTTTGGAATGATTGCTTATTGTAATGTAAAAAAGTGATCTCTAATCTTCCTATATTGTTTCGGTGTGTTCTATCATCTCGTCCTGAACACAGAATGATTCCATTGCTTATTCTTTCACAGAAGAAATGTGGATGTTACTGACAATGATATGGTGTCCCTCTTGTGGCCTCTTGTCTTGAACGCAGATATGTTGCAACCTTTCTTCTTGTGAACACCCGATGGAGACCGTATATTGAAGACACCAATTCCTCTTCTCTGTTAACTTAAAAAAAAAAAAAAAAATTGTTCTCTATGTATTGTGTTTCTGTTGTCACCTTTTGCGCTTTCTACGCATGTGCCGTAACCTTTCGTCCTCAACTCGTGATATACTGTTGGACACGTCAAAGTTTCTAGTATGAGATTCTGCCATTCGACGTTTCTGTAGCAGTTCTTACAATTATTTCTCTAGGAGTGGTCGCTATCAAAGAGTGGTTGGGTGGTCTTGTGTCTCACGTGTATTTGAATAATTGATTCTGCTAACATAAACAATGATATAAACGTTCCTGTATTGTTTGTGTGTGTTCTATAGCGTCCTCGTGAACGCGCAATGGTTCAGTGTTTTGTTCTTTCGTTCGCAGTACAAATCTGGATGTTACTGACAATAATATGGTGTGTCTGTTGTGCCCTCTTATTCTAAACACGAATATGTTGCAACCTTTCTTCTTGTGAACACGCAATAGAGAGTAGATGTTCCAGACACAGATACGTCTTCTCTGGTAAATTTAAATAAAAAAAATTATGTTCGAGGTATATGCTGTCTGTGTTGTCGCCTCTTGTCCTGAACACGCACGTCTTATAACCTTTGATCCTGAACACGTAATTCCGCGTCGCAAAAATGGGTCGCTCTTCTCTTTTCTGTTATTGATTAAATATAATATAGCACATAAAAAAATTATAAAAAAAATTAATATATAAGAAAATCAAACAAGTTTTCCTTATTATATTTCTTTTGGCCAGAAATTTTATTTTTTAGGCGAATTGAGGTGATGGGAGTTATTTTTTTTTTATTGTTATGATTGCGGTGCATGAAGTGCACGTTCTCGCTTTCGTACGGACGTGATATTGTTGGTGTATATCTATGTGGATCGATTCCTTCTTTGTCATGAAGATTTCTGGACCTTCTCTTCTCTTTCGACCAGGTTGTTGTTTTTCCCTTGTTTATCTCTACCACGATGGTTTTTTTTTCTTTTCGCATTTATAATGATTTGGCTAATTGATTTGCTTTGTTTCCTTGATGCGTTTGTACTCTTTGTGCTTTATACTCGCCGTTCTCTTTTCTCTTCTCCCCTTATGTCTGTGACATCCCGATTCTTGTATGGCTATATGCTTGGGATTTACAATAACTTATATTGCTGTGACCCCCTAACGTTAAGTTTGTGATGATGGAATTGGTGTGGAACTCCAAACAAATCGTTTGGAAAATTTTTTTGCGAAGCATCTTAAATGTTGTGCTATTTCTGGACTGTTCATGTAAACGTTTTATAATCTAAGCTCGGGCGGTAAAACAAAAAATCTTGTTTTTATTTATCATGTTCAGTCTCCATAAATTCTCGCGTTCTCATTGTTCCTTCAAGTACATATGTTCATAATTCCAATCTTATGTGGCACTTTTTCCCAGGATCTTTTTCCCCTGCCTTCTTTTGTTGCCGTTGCTATTTGTTTTTTAAAGGATGGCCAATTATTCTCTTATAAAAGATATCACTCCTGATACGCAAAACTGGACCTCTAAGATCACGGTCCAAGAAAAGCAACATGTTACAATATCAATTAATACCCCAACGAAAAAGCAGAAATACATCTTCGTGGATTCAGAGGTATGGATTTTTATATTAGGATCTGTTTGAAATAAAAAACTTATCGTATATGTTTCAATCTTTTGTTTGCACGACTATGGATCTCCATCATATTATTTTTTGGGAAGCAAGAGCTTATTCCGCATTTTTACAACTTAATTATAATTTTTGGCATGCAGCGTTTTGAACATCGTGGTTATAAAAAAAAAAAATTAGCTCGAAAATAATATAAGGATGTATAACCTCGTGCTTATCTCTCTTTTGGCATAGGGTACTCAAGTGGAAGGAATAATGTTTAATGCAGACATCCCTAGAATGGGCCCCATGTTGCTGATCTACAAAACTTATCTTGTATCAAATGCCGCCGTAAGACCAATTCCTCCAAAGTTTCAGAACTCCAATATCAAGACTCAATGGGTGATTTCTACGAGAACACTTGTAGAGGAATTAAAAAACGAAGATGATGTAATGCCTATAAGGTTTAATTATGCACCGTTTACAGATTTGGCACAGTTTATGGATCGGAGAGACAAATCTGTAGGTATGTTTGCTTGTGGATCCATCTTGCTTTTTCCTACGCATTTATTTTCCCGGCTTATATATGTTTTGCTTTTTACTGGGATATTTATTCTTTTTCTTCTTTTCTGGTTACTTTTTCATCCAGATATTTTGGCCGTTGTCATTTCTGCGTTGGATCCAACAAACATCACTAGACAAGAAAGGAATTGTGTTGTTCAAAAATTTGTGATTGTGAATGAAGAGTAAGGCCCCTTAGTCTTTTCCATCTGTAACAAAATAGTAATGCGTCCTTAACCAATATATCCTTTCAAAAAAACAGTTTTCAGAGCCTTAAGTTATCTTTTTGGGATGACTTCGTCCGCAATGAAGGACAACAGATCTTGCAGAACCTCCGTACATATCCTGTTATTGTTGGGAGAAGACTCAAAGTTAATTCTTACAACGGTATTAACAACAAATTCATCCTCCCTTTATCTTTTCATTTCTTTTTTCCTATACCCGCGGATTTTATCTGTTTGATTTCTTTTTACAAGGTGTGGCGCTCTCTACTTGGTTTGACTCGGCTATCCTTGTTGATCCTCCAATTCAAGAAGCACGACAGCTAAAAAACTGGTAATTGTTATGAATACAAACTATGCAATAATTGTGATTTTTTTTAAAGTTATTTGGATTTTAACCTATGTAGCTATTAGATATTATATATTATTGAATTATTCCTTTTTTAGGGCTATGAGAAATGATGGATTGCTTCAGGATATAATTCGTCATAAAAAGTACGATTACTACAACCCTGATATCTCTTTCACAGCAACTGAAAAAATAACCAGCATATGTAACCTAACAGCAGCACAAAGGGTAAGCCATTTCCTCCAACAAAAAAAAAACAAAAGGATTTTCCGTATAAATGCTTCTTCGTACCCATCGGATTTTGCTTATGTCATCTATGAGGTCATTTCAGACAACATGGGTAAAGGTGCAGCTCTCCTTTGAACACATTTTCCAAAAATATTGGTACATGGCCTGTAGCAATTGTTTCCACTCCACGTCAGCTTCACTTGATGTTGATTTCTTGTGCAATTCGTGCAACCAAAGAGGAACGGCCAAACCAAGGTATCTTTTGATACCATTTAATCAAATTTATGTTATGGTTTGTGTTGTCCCGAATTATTAGTCGGACTTTTCCAGCCATATTGCGATGTCTCTACTTCGTTGTCTAATCTTCTTCCTGTGTGTTTATACTTTGTGCTTTATAGATGTCGGTTTAATGTTGATTTACAAGATGACACTGGCAAGATAACTGCATCTATATTTGGAGAGTTAGCTGAAAAATTACTGAGCTTCACAGCTGTTCAAGCAATGGAACATTTTACCAAGGTTCTATTTATGTGGTTCCTGCATGATTTGTTTCGGATATTAGTTTACTCAGACTCCTTGTTCTTCATCTGACCACTGAATGTATATCATACGCGTTCCCTTTCGAATTTGCTATACTAATATTTTTTCCGATTTTTTAACAAGAACACTGAACTCCTGCTCAATGATGTCCACCAAGTACTCAAAGAAAAAACATTTGTTGCACACATCAGACCTGTTCACTCTGAATCAATGGATATAAAACAGCGGTTCACGGTCATATATTATTGTGATGCGTCTGAATATAACCCTGATGGTCTATTCCTTTCTCGATAATCAACCCTTCGCCCTTCTACTTCATCTTTTATTACTTTAACCAGATCTTTCGTTACTTGAACAGGATATGAACCAGGTGGTGCGCCCTCCCTTTCTGAACAATCCACCGTTGGTCTTCCTCCTTCCTCTTTCGTTGCTTTAAGTGGATCTGAACCATGTACACCCTCCCTTTCTGAACAATCTACCGTTGGCCCTTCTTCTTCGTCTTTGGTTACTTTAACTCGATGCCAACCAGGTGCGCCTTCTGTATTATTTTCCAGCATTGTGATTCTTCCTTGTTATTCTATTTATAATGTGATAACTTCACCGTTCTGCTTTGCTGATTTCAGAAACGACGGCTTCTTCGTCCAGAGCCAAAGCTTCGCTGCTCCGTAAGTTTGAAGATGTGGAACATGATACGCTACAAAACGGGGAACTTCCGGAACCCATACATGTAAACCTTCCTAAGAAAAAAAAAACTAATCTGAACTCAGCGTGATAAGATGCTTTTGTTGTGGTGGTCCGTGGAGAACCACCGAATCAACTTTCTTTTTGTCTTTTTGTTGTGTCCATACAACAATGCCACTGCTTGTGTACATATTAAAAACAATCTTTTTATGGTTTCTCAAGGCTGTGTCGATAGATATTATACTTATCACTGAACGCTTGTGTTTGTTATTTACATAAATATGTTTTATTGTGGTTAATATTGTGACGTCGCTTAATTTGATCACCCGTTTCTGAAAAGAGGATGTTTTCAAGCGGAAAAAATAAATAAATTAATTAAAGTCAGAACCATATAGTTCGGCTACATAGCAGAACCATGTAGTTCCGCCGCTACATATCAGAACCATATAGTTTCACCGCTAGATAGCAGAACTATGAACCATGTGGTTCCGCTACATAGCAGAACCATGTGGTCCCGCTACATAGCAGAACCATGAACCATGTGGTGCCGCTACATAGCAGAACCATGTGGTCCCGCTACATAGCAGAACCATGAACCATGTAGTGCCACTGCATAGCAGAACCATGTCGTTCCGCTACATAGCAGAACCATGTGGTCCCGCTGCATAACAGAACCATGTAGTTCCGCCCTGACATAGCATAACCATATAGTTCCGCCGCCAGATAGCAGAACCATGTGGTCCCGCTACATAGCAGAATCATGTGGTCCCGCTACATAGCAGAACCATGAACCAAGTGGTCCCACTACATAGCAGAACCATGTGGTCCCGCTACATAGCAGAACCATGAACCATGTGTTCCCACTACATGACAGAACCATGAACCATGTAGTGCCGCTACATAGCAGAACCATGAACCATGTAGTGCCGCTACATAGCAGAACCATGTAGTCCCGCTACATAGCACAACCACGAACCATGTAGTGCCGCTATATAGCAGAACCATGTAGTACAGCTACATAGCAGAACCATGTAGTCCTGCTACATAGCACAACCATGAACCATGTAGTGCCGCTATATAACAGAACCATGTAGTGCAGCTACATAGCAGAACCATGTGGTCCCGCTACATAGCAGAACCATGTGGTCCCGCTACATAGCAGAACCATGAACCATGTAGTGCCGCTACATAGTAGAACCATGTGATCCCGCTACATAGCAGAACCATGTGGTCCCGCTACATAGCAGAACCATGTGGTCCCGCTACATAGCAGAACCATGTGGTCCCGCAACATAACAGAACCCTGTTCTGCCGCTACATGGCAGAACCATATAGTTCCGCCGCTAGATAGCAGAACCATGTGGTTCCGCTAGATAGTAGAACCATGTGGTCCCGCTACATAGCAGAACCATGTGGTCCCGCTACATAGCAGAATCATGAACCATGTGGTCCCGCTACATAGCAGAACCATGAACCATGTGGTCCCGCTACATAGCAGAACCATGAACCATGTAGTCCCGCTACATAGCAGAACCATGTAGTCCCGCTACATAGTAGAACTATGAACCATGTAGTGCCGCTACATAGCGTCCCGCTACATAGCAGAACCATGTAGTCCCGCTACATAGCAGAACCATGTAGTCCGCCGCTACATAGCAGAACCATTATTGATATTGATTGGTTGATTGCTTACGATGCTGATTCCCTGTCTGCCTGGATAGTTTACCCTCTTTCCATGAACGCATATGACTGGCACATAGCAGGGCGATGTGGTTCTGCTGCGGTGCATACCTCACGGTTCTACTCTGTCGCAGAACTCACGGTTTAGCTGCCTCATAGAACCCTAACAAACCCGGCATTCTGTTATTTACTTCCATCCACAACCACATGGTTTTACTATTTAACTTGACTACAGCTCGGAACCATGAGGCCCTCCCGCGTTACAGAACCCTGTAGTTCTGCTACAATTCAGGACTCGTGAATCCGCTGCGTAGCACGACCATAACAAAACCAGACATTTTTTTTAATATCCACCAGAACTCCATGCTTCTCCTATTTAGCTAAACTATGTATTCTTTTGTTTAGCAAAACTATATATTCTCCCGTGTTGCACAAGCTCGGCACGAAAACGGTGTACCTCTGCTGAATTGCACAAGTAGACGGCTCTGCTTAGCACGGCAGGTTTAGATTATTTTTCAGATATTTACGATCGCAATAAAAAAAATATCTATGCACACAAAAAATCAACAGCACTGATTGTTGTTGTGTGTTATCACCAACCCACGGTGTTATCCTATCTTATTGTTTCGAACCATTCGCAAAGATATAACTGACAATCATAGCTATATATCGCGTGTGTTTCAGTGTTTCTTTTTATCTTACTTTATAATAAATAAATCGACAGATAAATCAATCGTGTCAGATATCAATATATATAAATCGTGTTTCTGTTCTTACGTGTGGTCATAAACATGTATGTCTTATCATTTCTGTGCTAAACACGCAATCAGCACTATGCATTCGAGACATCAAAGTCCATTCTGTGCACATAACCACAAAAACAAATTGGGAAAAAACAAATTTTCCCAATAACCATTATCTTTTAACAGATTGCTTTTCTCCTAGAAGTAAACATCTTTCTTTACACGTCTTGAACTGATACGAGATTTATTAAATTGTCATCGTGTTGCTGTACCACAAAAAAAAATCTTACGTTACTCAGCATTTAGTCTGATTGCTGTTTATTTTTCAAGATATACTTCCTGTCTTTTTTTTTTAAACGTTCATCACCTTCTTCTTTCTTGCTGTCTTCTTTTTTTGACAGGTGCTTTTTCCTTCCTGCTAACCCTTGCAACCCCCTTTCTTTATTTTTCCCTGTTTCGTTTGTAATATGTATGATGATTTTTCTGTTGATACCTAGCTAATTTCTTTCCTTCAATTCTCTCTCCTTTTATCTTATTTTCTTCTGTTTATGTGTTTTGCAGTGTCTGTGCTCTCTATTTCCTGTTATCTTTTTTCCTTGTTCTATACGGTTCAATATCCACCCTCCCGATTCTTCTTAGCATTGTTTTCTGCAACCAGGTAACTTTACTCCTACAGATTTTACAATATGATTGCATACTTTGAAATTCTTGTGCTCAACATATCAATAGTGATATGCACCTCTAGAAACACCGTGAGTTGTCTGACATTTCTCTTTGACATTTTTCCTTTTTCCTATTGTTCTGATTATATTCTTTATTTTATACTTTACGGCTCTTCTAACTCTAACTCTACACTTTGTTATTACCCTCTTTCATTTTCATACTTTGCTGTTTTTTTTCCTGATCCGATAGAAACATGGATAGAATCGATAAAAATGTAGAACGACGTAAGCGATATGCGCAAATGGCGCAACATAAAAAAGATGAACTTTTACGCCGTCGTCGAGAGGCCTATGCTGCAAGACGAAATAGAAATAATAATGATGAAATTCGCATTCAGAGAAATACAAACAATTTTCTTAATACTGAGGATACAGGTTACACCGTTGATGGTGTACACGGCGACAACTCTATTGAACCAGTTAGTCATGCCATCTCCATTGATCAAAATGACCAAACTTCTTTTGCTCCGGCGCCTCACTTGGATCCAACAGCTCCGTCGTCTTCTACTCCAACAGGCAAGTCTTTCAAATATCTTCGGCTTTCTGTTTTCTACTTTGTCCTCTTAATTTTAAACCTTTCAAATACTATCCCATAAATTAAACCGTTTTATTCTCACTTATATTTGCTTTTCTTCTTCGTATTTAGTGCTCACAAATTTGTGCATGTACTTATAAATTACTCCTCGCTGCTTTCCAAAATAGAAAAAACAAATGTCTATGCATCTAACTGATTTCCCCCTCCCTCATTTTTACAGTTTTCGGAAAAGGCTTTTTGTGTCTTCTGATGGTTATCCATATCAAACATATACTACCTCACGTTCATGCCTCTACGATTTGAATCCTATATGGACTGCTTTCATTATTGTTCGTCCATGCACATTTTCTCCTTAATTTACTGCCTCTTTGATTTAAGCCTAACACAATCCTTGAATTTAAAAGGAATTGTAGCTCGTCGAGTAAAGAAGACAAACTACTCTCTATTGGACAATATCCCGCAAGAAACCTTTATACTTCCTGATGCTCCGGAGTGTGAATTTTGTGCCGCTAAACGAATTTATTTGGAACCCCCATCATTTTGCTGTCGTACAGGAGAGATATCTATAGTTGAGCCAACAATGCCTTATTCTCTTAAGCACCTGATTGTTGGGCATGATGAACAATGTGAACACTTTCATAAAAATATCCGTACGTATAATAATAATCTGGCTTTTACATCGTATGCCGCAAAATATGATAAGGAGCTTACAAAAAATAGGCATGGAGTTTATACTTTTCGTGTACAGGGACAAGTTTATCATATGCTGGACAGTTTGGTGCCATCAGGGGACAAAGCATGTGGAATTCAACTCTATTTTTATGATACAGATGAAGCTGTAAGGACGAGAACTAAAAACTCTGACAAATTAAGACCAAACATTTTGCGGTTCCTTCTCGACGTTCTTTCCTACAATCCTTATGCAAGATTTTTCAGGGACTTGAGATATATTCATGATCTACAGGATTATAAAATTATCCTAAACTGTTATCCAACATTGGATCAACGTGTCTATAATCTTCCCACTGCTTCCGAGGTTGCTGCCATTTGGACCGAAACAGAAGAACCTATTAATTTACTCCCTCACATCCAGGTTTACAGTCATTCCAACTCGAGCTATCGAGTCCAACCGTATTACGCATGCTATGATCCTTTGCAGTATCCTCTTTTGTTTCCTAGAGGGGAATCTGAATGGCATCATGGCATTAAGAGGTTATATAAAAAGGAAGATGCACGGATCTCCCTGATTGTAACATTGATCCTTTCTCAATCGAACATCCAACCGATTTAATAAACTTGGAAGAAACAGGTGGGTGCTTTAATCTTTGTCTTACTCTTCCCATTCTTATAGCAGGGATATTTTCCCCTTATTCGCTTTTTTTTTTTAGTTGTTCAGAAAAACAAATATGGACAGCATGCTGTTTCAGCAAAAGAATACTACTGCTACAGACTTCAGATAAGAAATAACGACCACTCTATGTTATTACATACTCTTAGACTGCTGCAACAGTTTGTCGTAGGTACCTACATTAAAATAGAAACATCCAGACTTGAATTTTACAGAAACAAACAAAAAGAAATCAGAACAGAGATTCTACAAGGAGTCTTAGACAGTATATCACTTGGTCAGACACAGGGTCGTCAGGTTGGTCGCAGGATAATACTGCCTGCTTCTTTTATTGGTGGCCCGCGAGATATAAGACGACGATATTTAGATGCTATGGCTTTGGTTCAAAAATATGGAAAACCAGACATTTTCTTGACAATGACATGTAATCCTATGTGGAAGGAAATTCAGGACAATTTGGAATATCAGGAAAAGCCACAGGATAGGCCAGATCTGTTGGTTCGTATTTTTAGAGCCAGATTTGAGATATTGAAAAATAAACTTCTAAAAAAACAAGTCTTTGGAGAAGTTGCAGCATGTGTTTATGTTATCGAGTTTCAAAAGCGTGGATTCCCTCACGCTCACTTGTTGCTGATATTGAAGCCGCAGTCTAAGTTACTTAATCCACAATCGTATGATAAAATTGTGTGTGCTGAAATACCTCAAGAAAATGGTTACTTGTATTCCCTTGTTGTTAAGCACATGATTCATCGTCCATGTGGCAATATGAATAAACATTGTCCCTACATGAAAAGTGGTATATGCAAAAATCATTATCCTAAGAATTTCTCTGATTACACGGTTCATGGAGAAGATACATATCCGTATTACAGAAGGAGAAATAATGGAAAAATGATTAGAGTGCGAGGTTATGATTTAGACAATCGATGGGTCGTGTCTTACAATCCATATCTACTTGCCTTGCTGAATTGTCATATAAATGTTGAGATATGTTCTACTGTGAAACTTGTAAAGTATCTCTACAAATATGTTTTTAAAGGGCATGACCTGGTGAGTTTTCAAATTGTTGATGAAGGATTTCTTGATGATATTGGTGAGATAAAACAATTTCAGCAAGCAAGGTGGATTTCTCCTCCTGAGGCTTTATGGCGAATTTGTGAATTCCGACTGAATGAAATGACCCTAGCAGTTTATACTCTGCAGGTTCATCTCCCGAATCACCATCATGTCTCATTCAACAATGGATCTAATTTGACCTATCTGCTAAGAAATGTCGACTTCTCCACAACCATGTTAACTGAATTTTTCAGAATGAATACAAATAATGAAAAAGCACGACAATTGAAATGCCTATATAAGGAATTTCCTGAACATTTTGTTTGGAATCCTAGAATAAAGGCATGGTCAGAAAGAAAACGACAGATGGTCATAGGAAGATTGGTTACTGTCAGTCCGAAGGAAGGCGAACGATATTATCTAAGACTTTTACTCACTCATATTTGTGCACCTGCATCTTTTGATGATCTGTTGACTATTCAAGGAGAAAAAACTCATTCTTATAGAGAAGCAGCACTAAGGCTTGGACTATTAAGATATGATCAATATATTGAAGAAACTCTCTCTGAGGCTATCCTCTTTCAGATGCCATCATCTTTTAGGTTGCTGTTTGCTACTATTTTATGTTATTGTTCGCCTGCAGACCCACCCTCTCTATGAGAGAAATTTAAAAGTGATCTTTTTGCTGATTATAACCATGCTGTGAAACTGGGACAGCTTAATTCCTACGAAGTAAATCGCAAGGTCCTATTTGACTTGAATAGACTACTCTACTCAATGGGAAAAAGTTTAGCTGATTATCAAATAGAAAACGATCCCAATGAATTTCACTATCAACAACAATCCAAATGGATTGCGAAATGCCCTTTGGAGGAAAAGTTGTTGTATTTGGTGGAGATTTTAGGCAAACATTGCCAGTCATAGAACAAGCTTCTAAACAAGTTCTGATTGACTCAAGCCTTTTATATCACCTTTATGGAAAGATATATATAAATTAGCATTGAAACAAAATATGAGAGCTCTTTCAGATCCACAATTCTGTGATTTCTTACTGAGGATCGGTGAAGGCAAAGAACCAACTGACGCAAACGGGGACGTCACACTTCCTTCTAATATTGTGATACCATATACTGATAGAAACGAGTCTTTAGATAGGTAATCCGTTCTTATCTACACTGACAACCAATGACACAATATGATATTACTGATAATGTTTTCTATTATCAACCTATCTGTTTTCGTTTGCAACAGATTGATACATTATGTTTTCCATGACATGGCACTCTATTCAGATGATCCTTCTGAGATGATCAATAGATGCATTCTTGCTCCCAGGAATACTTCTGTTCATGAACTTAACGAACTTATAATCGAAAGATTTCCTGGAGATCTACACACCTACATAGCATCGGATAGGACTGTTGACGAATGCCACCAGGGAGATTATGAAGACTTTTTAAACAGCCAAAATCCAAGAAGCCTACCACCTTTTAGATTATCACTTAAAAAAAAACTGTCCTGTTATGCTGCTCAGAAATTTGAATCCAACAGAAAGCCTTTGCAATGGAACCAGACTGATATGCAAGGAATTATGACGGTATTCTATTTCTGCTGAGATTGCTTGTGGCCAGTACACAGGAAAAACAGTTTTTATTCCTAAAATCCCACTCCAAACCTCTGACAATGAAAGAAACGGAATTCCTTTCATAAGGACACAATTCCCCGTTCGATTATGGTTTGCCATGACAATCAACAAATCTCAAGGACAAACGTTAGATTATGTTGGAATATATATACGAGAACCTGTTTTCTCTCATGGTCAACTCTATGTTGCGTTATCTAGAGCTAGATCAGCTGATGCAATTAAGGTATTGATAGTTCCTCGAACATTTGCTGGTGTAAAACTCGATCGGAAAACAAGAAATGTTGTGTTTACTGAAATATTTGCTCTTGTTGATTTATAAATTTCATGATTCAGGTATATATCATTTTTTTTTCGCTCTTATTCGGTTGTTTTTCCTCAATATCATATCCTCACGTTTTCTATTTTTGTTCCTTCATTTTTTTCAACATACACAGTTTTTCTATGGTGAAAATATATCACTCATAATACGCAAAACTCACCTTGGATAACAATGGTCTACAAAAAACAACACGTTCCAACATCAATAAATACCATAACGAAAGATGAAAGGTGCATTTTGATGAATTCAGAGGTACGAATGTGAATTTTATACTATTTTTAAAAACAGGACCTTATGATATCTTTTTCTAACTTCTTTTTATTTTCATAGGCATCCATTTTCCTGATTTAATGTTTTTGTGATCAAGAACCTATTATGTATTTTTACAAGTTAAGATTTTTCCCATAGAGCGTTTACACTTTTGTTACCATCCGATAATATTTACTTCGATAAAATATCATAAGATATTACCTTTTTTTTTTCACTTTCAAGATGGGAACTCATTCAGGACAAACCTCTGTTTTTTCCAAACAAAGCAACCATTACTTCTTCTTTCTATGATATGATAACTTCATTGTTCTACCTTGCTTATTTCCGAAACAACACTTTCTTGGTCCACAACCAACACTTAGCCATTTCAACAGTTTAATGACATGCAGAAGGGTTGCCTAAATACGAGGGAACCTTCCCAACCCAAACAACTTAATGTTCCCACAAAATAAAAACTGAACTCAACCCCTACTATTTGAAGAAGACACATAGAAAGCATCACCGTTATGTATTCTATCAGATCGATTATTTCTAAGTTTTACCTGCTAATACTCTATAATTATTAATTACTTCCTATTGGATATTGTTTTTTGTTAAAACATTTTTTGAGCAAAATTATTAATGTGCCAGGATTCACTTTCACCGTCCGGATACATAAAACAGATGTTCCAATAGGGGCATGTAAAACTTCTTCAGAGACAGGTCAAATCCAACAAAAAAAAATCCAATGGAATGTATTCACGGGTTACTACAAAGCAAAATAAAAGCCAGAGAGCTCACGGGTTACTGCAAAACATAATATATTCTTTCTTTACAGCTTCTTGTTATTCGTCCTAATCCTTTCTACTCCCTAGGCTTGATAATTTGTTCCAGTCTTTCTTCTTCAGGACCGAATAAGAAAAATATCATCACTAAAACAACTAAGGGTGTGTTGTGACTCCTTGAATGAAAAAAAAAACCAATGGCTTTGCTTTCAACTCCGCAGGATGCTTATTTACAATCCTGCTGTTTTTTCCTACGCTGCAGGAAAGACCAGGTATCCACTTTTTGTTTGCCACATTTTGTATGATTCATTTATCTTTTATCAGCTTATGTAAACCAAAAGATAACATCTTTTAAATCTCTTTACCTAAAAAACGCAAGTTTTACCTGTACAATTTCGGACGCTATTGTAGCGGCACAGCCAAGATAGAATAACATTCAGGCATGGAATGCGTGATTGGATCTTTCATCTCGCAAACAACCTCTATGAAGATACCTCAAGGGAATACCTTGATAGTAATCTTATCAAAGAACACCACGCCTTATTTCTTAGACACGTTGGAAATCTTGTCTTTCATGTCATCCATTTCTGTGAATTCCAAAAACAAGTTTACCTAAGCTGGACAATTCCGTTACCCACTTTTCTGGAAGAGCAAGGTTTCAGATATTTAAAACTTTCCTTTAGTAATCATGATACCGTATGTATATATATGGAAATATATATATATATGTATATCCTCATATTAATCATTTAATTGAATATTAATCTGCAGGACAACAGGATTGTTCCCTATTGAAAGAAGTCGTTTCTACATCACTGAAAGCTGATTGTGTTCAGGATATATCAGATTTTGTGTGCTTTTATCAAGCATTTTCTGCGGCCGATCCATATAAATTAGTAATACATATCTCCTTTTATAATTCATCACTTACCCCTCTTCATATTGACATTTTCCTTCTTTCCCTTTTCAATGATCAGGAAATACCTCCATTCATCAACTATTTTATTAATGGTGAAAAAACTCCATCCTTGATTTTGAAGACTGGAACACAATCTCTTGAAGTTGGAATCCAAGGAACACATATTAAGAAGAACTGGAGCACTTTTGTTTTGAAACATAACCTCAATCATAATGATATCCTTGTTTTCATTCCAGAATCAGAAACAGTATTTTGTGTTATCATTTTTTATCCCTACGGAGTAGAGAAAATTTTCCCTTGGTATCATACATACTCAGTGTATTCACAAATATAAACTAATGGCACATTTCACGTTTCGTACCATTATATCTCATTCTTCCACTTTTCTCCCTCTCTGTCGAACTGTTCATACTTTACATTCATTATATGTCATCGATTCCATATTCTTTGTCATTATTTAAATGATTATTAGACTATTTTGTACTTACGGACCATGATGTCATTCAGCAAAACACAGAACGACCTCGTGGTTCTACAACCCACAGAAACACGACTACTACTTTCACAACGAAAGAAAAAAAATTTAAAAGGCAAATACATAAAGGCATAACATGATGCCTTTACTTTTCTTTTTTTTAACCCACTAAACTTTATATGTTTCCTGATAAATGCACATATTGACATCCCATTTTTAAAAAAATTGATCTATGCAGTCTGAATCTAAATATAGTTAAGTATGACCTACATTCTTTTCTATTTTCAATATGTTATAAGAATATTTTAATACTTATGTTATTACACTACATAGCAGAACCATGAACCACTATATAACAGAACCATGAACCATGTAGTTCCGCTACATAGCAGAACCATGTGTCCCGTTACATAGCAAAACCATGAAGTCCCACTATATAGCAGAACCATATAGTCCCACTACATAGCAGAACCATGTAGTTCCGCTACATGTAGTTCCGATACATAGCAGAACCATGTGGTTCCGCTACATAGCAGAACCATATAGTTCCGCTACAAGTAGTTCCACTACATAGCAGAACCAGATAGTTCCGCTACATAGCAGAACCATGTAGTTCCCCTACATAACAGAACCATGTAGATAGCAGAACCATGTGGTTCCGCTACATAGCAAAACAATCTGGTTCCGTTACATAGCAGAACCATATGGTTCTAGCGGAACCATGTGGTTCCGTTACATAGCAGAACCATGTGGTTCCGCCACTACATAGCAGAACCATGTGGTTCCGCTACATAGCAGAACCATGTGGTTCCACTACATAGCAGAACCATGTAGGTCCCGCTACATAGCAGAACCATGTGGTTCCGCTGCTTCATAACAGAACCATGTAGTTCCCCCTCGACATAGCAGAACCATGTCACTTGTTGCCTGATTATACAACCACTTTATACCTCAAAGCAAAAAAAAACAAACCAAACAAAAAAAAACTCATAAAGTGAAGGCAAATAATAAACAAAAATCTGATCATTGTTTCCGAAAACCATACCCCATTGTCAATCAATATCAAGGAGTACAAGCCAAATTTATAAACCACCAGAACAGTATTCACGAAATCTGTCCACATGGTGATCCATCAAATTTTTTCTTCAAACGATTCAAATCTTCTCGAAGAGAAGCAACCCGAGAACCCATATCCTTGATTTCTTCACCGAGAAAACCAGCAAAACCTTTAACCTGCAATCCAGATGAACTCTCGTTTTCCTTGCCGCCCAAAAAAGGTTCCTCCAGTCCAGCTCTCCGGACAATTTCTTCGGTCTTTCTCAGTTTCTCTACGAGTTCTTCATTTCTCCTTTCGTATTCTTGCTGAATTTCTAAGACCCTTTTCTCCGAAACCTTCAGAGCATCGCCTCTCTCCTCTGCTACTTTTAAAGCAGCTCGCCACTCACCCTCAGTCTTTCTCACTATAGAATCCAACTTCTCACATTCTGATATAGCTGCACTGCTGATTTCATAACATGATTGAAGATCGGCCTTCAATGTTTCCAACATTCCTTCCTTCTTTTTTAACATTGTGGTCAGCTCTTCTATCCTTTCAGCAGCAGCAGCAATCAGATCAGAATTCTCCTCCAGCTTCCCATGCATCTCATTTATTATTCTTCTCTTTCGCAGTCCTTGAAATTTAACAAATGTGGCAGCCTAATTCAAAAAAATATACACACACAAGTAAAAAAATTCTGATTTCACACATTTTATATTTAATACCAAATATATTATGCGTTATATTTCCCAAAAATCATAACATCTATGGAAAAACTACCTGAAGCAAAAAATTCATGATAGCATCATCTCCTTCTTCCAAGGATAACTGGTTCAATAAACTTTCCTTGTGACTAAAACCAATTCCATCCGCAAACTTTCTCCCTTCTTCCAAATCCAAATGGCAGAACACTGGATGATGGCCGCCTACAGCAACTCCCTTCTGTTTCGCATCTCTGGACCTATCCATAGGCGCAACAACACTGCTCGAGCCACCGTGAGCAATTAACATATTGTTTGCTGACTCTGTTTCTTTTTCTCCCAGCAATTCCATGCGCCCTGCAACAAATTCTTTTCCCAGATCTGCCTTCCTCTGACCATCATTCTCTTCATCACAAACAATGACCACATCCTTCAAGTTCTCACCAACAGTCCCAACAGTCCCGCTCTCTTCCCTTTCTTTTCTCACCTCCTCACTCTCATCCCCTTCCTCACTCCCAGATCTACAGACAAGCTTTCTTTTCCTTCTATAATGACCCTCTTCTGGTGTATGCTCATCGGGCTGACTTACTTCCCCCTCCAACTTTTTTTGCATCATATTTTTTATTTCTTTTATCGTCATCACTCTGTCCAGGTCATCAACTTGTGCAAACCTTAGAGTGTCCACAACTTCGATTGCTCTTTTCTCTACCAAGATTCCCCTTTCGATCTTCACTTTCTCATTTAACAAAAGACCAGCAAACATTAACATCTCATCATGGATGAGTGTATCCACCCAAATAGAACTTCCCTTCCCAACACAATATTTACCAACTGATTTCACAAAATCCCCATGCACAGAAACACCAGTTAATGGGTTGCAAGCCGATGTGAAAGGTTAACCTTCTGACGGTATAAAAGGCAGCAAACTTTCATTTTGAAACTCGACAAAGAAAAACTTTCTCTTCCACGATCTATCAAGAGTCTCCCTATAATAAAACTTCCAGTTCGACTCTTTACGTGGTTGAACGCAGTATCAATCCTCATTCGCACCTCCCGTTGCACACTTTCTTAGAACGAAAACAGAGAGCAAAATTTCAAAATCAAACCTCAACCGACAGAAACTTACCAAACTGACAACAGCTACTATCAACCTCCACGCACTGGGAATGAACAAAGTTGGAAATATATTCCAACATTTTAGGACTACCGACAGTGGACCTAAATACGGCACCCGTACACCGTATCTTACATACTCCTTATACATGGGCACGGATCTCTCTGCTACTCGATTTGCTCTTTCATCCCCTCTCGGCAACCTCAAAGGAAAATCAGAACCTAAACCCATTTCTTTCGCTGTCATTTCCAATTCTTTGCGCGTCATTATGCTCTTGATCTCACTAATGCTCCCTGCTTTTTCCATTCTACCGCAGCAATTAACTCCTTGTATCCCTGAAACTAAACCTAAACTTTTTTACTTTTCTATACAATATCTAAAATCAAAACAAACAACATGGTCGGCGGTACCAACACCCATCATGAAAATACTAAAACATTGATCCCATAAAAAAAAAAAACTCAGATCACAATACTTGCCTCAGACCATACTGTAGTCTTCCTTCATAAGCTTTTTTTTGTCTATCGCAAAATAAACCCAAAAAAAAATTACAAAAAAACGACCAAAAAATTCCATCAAACCCACATTCCTCCCCCGTTACATACTTTCTACGTTTATGCTATTTTCTTCCGATCTGCTTTATACAACCCAAAAAAATCACTATATGCAATAAACAGAACAGAACAACAAAACAAATAACAATAGATTAACTTAGCGTATTTAATAGATTTCCACATCCATTTATCCATTTTTGAAAATCCCTGATTGTTTTTCCCAAATAGCTGACTCTATAACAAAGACACCCAAACAATAACACTCTATATACTGCATAAACCTAACGATACTTATTTGGAACTTGTTTTCGCAACCGTTATCTTCAAAATATCTATTCTTTGCACTGTGCTTTCCTCTGGATAAACAACAAATGAAACAAACAGAGCAGATCCCAAAACAAGAAATACCCTGTGAACAAAAAAACAAAACCAGCAAACAAAAGAATACGCTCTGAAAAAAATACTATAAAGAAATACCAAAAGGATACAAATAAAACAAAGCAAGGAAACAGAAAAGACAACAAGAGGAAGAAAGCCAAAAGGCGTATCCCAAAAGATATCAAAACTTCTAAAAAATCACGCCCTTTGCGTAACTCTCTTTTTTACCGTTTATCCGAGCATTTATTACGACTGACATACCCTATTCTCCTAAACCCTCATTCTTAGATTTACATACATGCCATCCTATCAACAACACCTCCGTTTTTTTTTTTTTTTTCATACAACATTCAACTTTTACATATTATATCTTCTAAAATTAACTTTATCAAATATTTCCCTTACAGATTATTCTTATTGATATAATTCCATTCTTACACGAACATTAATATTATCCAACTATTTTTTTCCACTTCATTTGACATGGTTAACATTGAATAACTATATCAGATTTAGATAATATGTACCCTACAAAATATCACAAAAAAAAAACTACCATTTTAAAAAACCGCAACTCGCACCACAAACATCTGGTGCTTCCCTTGGCAGGATCCACCACCGCTTCTCCGTACTACTGAACCACAACACGATTCTACCAACCGCACAACCACCTCGAGGTTCCACCAACTGCAGAACCACAACAGTTCCACCAATCACACAAACAATGGTTATACCTGCAGCCCCCCACACCCAACTTCTGCCGATCTCACAATCACGCCTTACAACAAAAAAACAATAAATTACAGCTGCCCAAAAACCATTATATACTCTCAACATAACATTCCACAAATACAATTTTCCCGCATTTATTTAGTTCCGTATATATTTATACAGTGTTCAATAAATTTCAAATTTAGTAAGAATTCATATTTTTATTATAATGTTATGAAAAATTTTTAGTGCATATATAAAAATATTTCCATTTACTCTTATGAATAAGAAAAATTATATTTTTTAAAATACTAACAAACAACTATTTTACAAATATGTTCAGATTAAAAAAAAAAACAGAAATTAAAATTCACAGAACTACCAGCGATTTATGTAGTTCTGCAAGCGGAACTTCATAGTTCTGCTATCTAGCGGAACTTCATAGTTCTGCTATCTAGCAGAACTATAACAGAACATCATGATTCTGCTGTTTAACAGAACTATGTACTTCTGCTACATAGTAGAATTTTCAACTTTTCCTACGTAGCACACGTTATATTTAAATATATAGATATAAAATTATACAAATATTTTTCTCATTTTAATATAATATATTGAATGTTAAATAAATATCCAGATATTAAAACTAAATATCAAAAAAATTTTATTCTTATACAGTTTTAAATTATATAGAACTATTTATCGATTTGTTTTGATTTATCGTTTAACATTCTTTACATTTTATACTACCATTTAAATTTATATTCGGATATTAAATATCTAAATATTAATATTTACCAATCCTCATTCATACAATATTAAATATTAATGCTAAAATTTATATATAACAAAATTTTACAATAGCCAAATTTTTAATATTACATAAAACTCTTAGTGAATCTATAAAAATATTTTCGTTTCATCTAATGATATTACAAAAATTAATATTTCAAAAATACAAAGTACAGAACCAACTCATGGTTCCCCACAGGTACTAACATAATTCTGCCAAATACAAAACTACCAAGATAATGTAATATTCAATTTAATATTTTATAATATTTTTATTTTTGATTGAATATTATAAATAATCAACAAATTTAATATATATAAAAAATATTTAACATCTAATATATAAATTATTAAATACTCATTTTTAATATCATAAATTAGTATTAATACGAAAAAAATATTAATGTTGTATGAATGAAATTTTTAAAATATGTAACATTTGATTTTAAAACTCGATATGTTAATATTTAATATATTAAAATATTATTGTTCAAATTTATATATTAAAAAGTTTTACAACTAGCAAAATTTAAAGAATTCATATTATTTGATCTTAGTAGGCTGTCATTCAGAAACTTTACAAAATGTATTCCCACATAAAAAAAAAAATTCCTCCACGAACGCATTACAAATATTTTACATATGTTAAATACAATCATTAAATTTTTTAATCATAACTACCGCGGTAATTTAATACTCAATTTAATATGTTAAAATATTTTTTATTTTGATTTAATATTGCAAGTAATCAACAATTTGAATATACACTAAAAATATTTTATTTTTAATAGATAAATTACTAAATACTAATTTTTGATATTACAAATTAGTATTAATACTAAAAAATATTAATATTATAAGAATTAAATATTTACAATATGTAATTTTCTATTTTAAAACCTAAAGTATTAATATTTCATGTATTAAAATATTAATACTAAAATTTATATTTTTTCACGTTTCATGATTAGTAAAATTTACAAAATTCTTATCATAATGTTGCTCGGTTGCCATTTATAAGTTTTATAAAATTTAGCCCATCAATTTGCGCCCAAAATCAAAATCAAAATTAATGTGAATTTTACTAAACCATACCGGGCAACTCCCCTCGATTTGTAGCCAAAATCAAAACACTACACCGCGCATCGCGCGGTATACACCTCCTAGTAATGATAATAAACGTGAAACCGTGACTCGAGCGGGATTTGGGAGCCTGCTTGACGTGTAATGTGGAAAATTATGCCGAGGTTGTGTAGTTGGCTGGTCGGAAGATTCGATCTTGACAATTGTAAACTGAAAGTGAACGGGATTGATGTTATTCTCACTCCCCATGATGTATAACATATTTTAGGTTTAAACTCTTCTGGCATTTATGTGTGCATCGAGGAATCTGATGATGATGTTAAAAGTGTGTTGGGTAGGCTCACCGGTGGGATTGAAATTTCATTTATAGAAATGAAGGGAGGAACTTGAGAGTTCAGAGGCTATGGTCAATCATATTTTCTGTTAGAAGTTGAGTTGTTATGATGTCTTGATGAATTGTGGTTAATTGGATTTCCGTCCTTCCACTTCATGTAGTGTAAATTGCAGCATATTCGTTCTGAGATTTATGCATGTTAGGGACTTGGGAGAAGAGCATCTTCTAGGAAAGGTACGTTTCTGATAGCATGAGGTCTGTGGTAGGTTCTGTCTGCAAGTTATGTAGAATTTCATCATTTTCATTTAGGTGGCTAGTGTAAGAACAGGAGGGTGGCCCATCACCCTCCATGCCCTGCAAAACCATCCCTGTAAATAAGGGATTTCACTCACCAAAGGGGTAACCAAGTATGGGCCTCAATAATGGTTGTTGATGGCACAACCATTATAAATAGGGGCAACCATAGCAAGGGTCCCTAAGCTCAATTGATTAGTCTCACACACCATCTAGAGAGAGAATTGAGAGCTTGGAAGGCTTTTTGCACGTCCAGAGGTGCTGCCAAAGGGAGTTCAGACTCGCCGGAATCCATGGCTGGAGGTACACTTGCTTCCGCTTGTTCTATGGTTCAATTTTGCTTTTAAATTCATGTATTAGACTTGCATGGATGTTTTACATTTGGTATCAGAGCCATTAGAACCTCTGTCTGCATTTTCCGGCAATGAATTTCAATTTTTTTGGCTTCTGAATTTTTTTAAAATTGGCCCAAATTTGAGCAAATTTTGGGGTTTTGAGTTTGGAAATGAGTTTTGCATGAAATTTTGGATGATTTTATGTTTTCAGAGCAAAAAATGGAGTTTTTTGGCACTTTTCCGCGACATTCCGGCATTCAGACCCGCCGGATCCGGGTCGGGACCCTCGGGGTCCATTCGGGTGAAGAAGACCCGGATGCAGACCAAAACGACGTCGTTTTGGTCTGCAATTTTTAAAATAATGGATCTGCCCGAAAACTTTCTGTAATTACGCAATCGCCCAAAACGTTTTTGATCTGTTGCAAAATGGTCCCTGAAACCTTTCAAAAACTCACAAAACTTTAAGATATTGCACATTGGTCCCCGGCCTTTATACAAAAGCCGATAAACCTTGAAATGTTACAGTTTGGTCCCAACATATTTTGAAATGTTACACATTAGTCCTTTGGACTTAAAAAAAAAAAAAAAAAAAAAAAAAAAAAAAAAAAAAAAAAAATGAAAAATTTAATTTTTAATTTTAAATTCATATTTGGGTCATTTTTGAAAATTTGAAATTAAAATTTTTGATTTATGTGTATTATGGTATTACACATAAATGAAAAATTGTGTATTTTACACAAATTAATTTTTATATGGTCTTTTACACATTGAGAGACGTGTAAAATAAAGGTTAAGACCCGTACAAAATTATAAAATCATTGAAACTTTATGATTTTGTATAAATTAATTTTTGTATGGTTTTTGCATATAAAGACGCATGCAAAATAAAGGTTAAAACCTACATAAAATTGAAGGAAAATATTCTTGTGGTTCGTATGATTTCTGATTGTTAGGGTATAGCCACAGCAGCTCTAATATGAAAGAAATTATATATTGGGATAGTTTTGACCACATAAAATAAAGAATATTATTTGTGATTATTTATTTTTGTGTGACAAATTTTATCCCACAGGAATTTTTGTCGTATTAAAAATAATTAATCAGGATTAGATGGCAAGATTGGATAACCTAAATTATGTGGATAGTCTACTTGACTTTAGAGTTTTCTCTTACAAGGTTTTTCGAGTTCAGCAGATCAAGTGCATGTCTAGGAAAGTCCTGTCAACAAGACGGGGATAAGTCTAAGGTTGGTTGGTTCTTAAGCGGTCCCATGTGACCCACCACCTACCTGGGGACTTTCCTGGTGCACGAGTGATGCTGTTTTGTAGGGAAGCTCTAATTCAGGGAAAGATTTTCTATATAATTTCTCCTAATTAGCCTACAGGCATTAGGAAATTAAGTAATCTTGTCAATCTTTTCATAAAGTATAATAAATCTAATCTGAATTAGAAATTTAGCCCACAGGCAATTTCTATGTCAGGAGATTTATTTTATATGTTTTACATTGGTAAACATATGTTAAAGCCTCAACTAAAATTTGTAAGCATTTTTGTTGCAGCTATACAAACCGTTGATATCGTTGAAGTTCCCATATTAAATGGTGAGAACTATAAGGTGTGGAAGGAGAAAATACTTCTCAATTTGGGATGGCGTGACTTGGATTATGCTATCAGGCATGACGAGCCACTTAGGATAACGGATGCCAGCTCTACAGCGGACAAAGCTCTTTATGAGCGCTGGGAGCGATCTAATCGTCTCAGTACGATGTTCATTAAGGATAAAATATTAACTGGCATCCGCGGCTCCGTCAATCAACATAATGACGTCCGTGCCCTTCTTAAGGCAATTGATGAGCAATTCGAGACGTCTGATAAAGCTCTTGCTAGCACCTTGATTATGGAGTTCTCATCGAAGAAACTCACCACTATCCACGGAGTGCGCGAGCACATCATGAGGATCCGGGATATAGTGGCCCAACTAAAGACTCTTGAGGTTGAGATGTCTGAATCCTTTCTAGTGCACTATATTCTGAATACCCTTCCACAGCCTTATAGTCCCTTCAAAATTTCCTATAACACACATAAGGCTAAATGGTCCATCAATGAGTTGATGACCATGTGTGTACAGGAAGAAGGGAGGTTGCTCATGGAAATGAAGGAGGGAACCAGTAGCGCACATTTCGTCATGAAAGGAAAGGCGAAGGGAAAAGCCAAACTGAAAGGAAAAGCAAAGGGACCTACCCCAATTGTAAAAAAGGAGTCTACGTGTTTCTTCTGTAAAAAGAAGGGACACATAAAGAAGGACTGTGCCAAATTTCAGAAATGGCTTGCTGCCAGAGGTACAGAAATCTCTTTTGTATGTTATGAATCTCTTATAACTGAGACTTCTTATGACACATGGTGGATTGATTCTGGATGCTCAATTCATATTACGAATGTGTTGCAGGGCTTGCAAAACCCGCGGAAACCGGTGGGCCGTGAGCAATTCATCTATTCAGGAAACAAGATGAGTTCGCATGTAGAAGCCATTGGAGATCGCAAGCTCATTTTGACTAATGGACATGTCTTGCAGTTGGAAAGAATTTTTTATGTACCAAGTTTTTCTAGAAATCTAATTTCTGTGTCAAAACTTGTACAATTCGGATATTCTTTCCAATTCAATAATACAATGACATTACTTTTGCATTTAAATGTCGTTGGTACAGGTCTATTGATTGACGGACTATACAGAATTAATTTGCAAGATAATACATGTTGCAACACAATACATATTGGTGTGAAAAGGTGTGCCATAAATGAAAATTCCTCTATGTTGTGGCATCGGAGATTAGGACATATCTCCATCGAAAGGGTTAAAAAGTTAGTAAAAGATGGAGTGCTTAGTACTCTAGATTTTAATGACTTTGAAACCTGTGTGGACTGTATTAAGGGTAAACAGTCCAATAAGTCAAAAAGGGGTGCCAAGAGGAGCTCAGATCTATTAGAGATCATTCATACAGACATATGTTGTCCGGATATGGACTCATATGACCAAAGGTATTTCATCACTTTTATTGATGATTACTCACGTTATATGTATCTCTATCTTCTTCGCCATAAGGATGAGGCGTTGGATGCCTTTAAGGTTTTCAAGGCAGAAGTAGAGAAACAATGCGATAAGCAAATAAAGATAGTGAGATCGGATAGAGGTGGAGAATACTATGGGAGGTATACTGAAGATGGACAAGCACCTGGTCCATTTGCTCGATTTCTTCAAGAAACTGGGATTGTCGCCCAATATACCATGCCTGGTTCTCCAAACCAAAATGGTGTGGCTGAAAGAAGAAATCGGACATTATTGGACATGGTAAGGAGCATGATGTCTAGCTCTAAATTGCCTAAATCCTTGTGGATTGAAGCTCTTAAAACGGCTGTGTACATATTAAATAGGGTTCCAACTAAGGCGGTTTCCAAAACCCCATTTGAAATGTTCAAAGGTTGGAAACCCAGTTTGCGACATGTACGCATTTGGGGATGCCCGTCAGAAGTAAGGGTTTATAATCCACAAGAAAAGAAACTGGATCCAAGGACCATTAGTGGGTATTTTGTTGGATACGCTGAGAGGTCTAAGGGATACAGATTCTATTGTCCATCTTATCATACTAGATTTGTGGAATCGAGAAATGCGAAATTTCTTGAGGATCACTTGATTAGTGGGAGGGATTCCTTTCAAGACTTAGTCCCTGAAAAGAATCTATCAAGTATGCCTTCCACTTCAAGTGAAAGGATGATTGTCATTCAAAGCGTCCCTCCAGTACCCATGGACGTTGACCCAATTACAGATGACAATCAAAATATTCCACAATCTGCTGACACCGGAACAGGTCAAGTTGGACAGCCCTTTCCTAGAGAGACTGTTGAGCCAACATTAAGGAGATCTGTTAGGATTAAGAGGTCAGCAATATCTAGTGATTATGTAGTATACCTCCAGGAGTCTGATTACAATGTTGGTGCCGTAGATGATCCTGAGTCGTTTTCACAAGCCATAAACTCTAACAATTCGAGTTTGTGGCTGGAAGCCATGAAAGATGAGATGGACTCCATGACGAGTAATGGAGTTTGGGATCTTGTAAAGTTGCCTGATGGGGTAAAACCCATTGGATGTAAATGGGTTTTTAAGACAAAAACTGACTCATTTGGCAACATTGAGAAATACAAGGCCAGACTTGTTGCTAAAGGGTTCACTCAAAGGGAAGGAATCGATTATTCGGAGACCTTTTCTCCAGTATCTAAGAAAGATTCCCTCCGTATTATTTTGGCGATTGTTGCACATTTTGACTTAGAGTTGCAACAAATGGATGTGAAAACGGCATTTTTGAATGGAGAATTAGAGGAAGAGGTTTACATGTATCAACCTGAAGGATTTTCCTCTAGTAATGGTGAGAATTTGGTTTGCAAACTTAATAAATCTATATATGGATTGAAGCAAGCCTCCCGCCAATGGTATTTGAAATTCCATGAGACAGTCTCTTCATTCGGTTTTGAAGAAAATGTTGTGGATCAGTGTATATACCAGAAGGTAAGTGGGAGTAAAATTTGCTTCCTAGTGCTATATGTGGATGATATTCTACTTGCAACCAATGATAAAGGGATGTTGCATGAGGTGAAACAATTCTTTTCTAAGAACTTTGCTATGAAAGATTTAGGTGATGCGTCTTATGTCATTGGCATTAAGATACATCGAGATAGATTTCATAAGATTCTCGGACTATCTCAAGAAACCTATATTAAGAAAGTTCTTAAGAAATACAGAATGCAGGACTGCTCACCGAGTGTATCTCCTATCGTCAAAGGTGACCGGTTTAGTTTGGACCAGTGTCCCAAGACGGAATTGGAAAGGGAACAGATGACCAATATTCCGTATGCTTCCGTAGTTGGAAGTCTTATGTATGCACAGGTCTGTACTCGACCTGATATAGCATATGCAGTTGGAATGTTAGGACGATATCAAAGTAATCCTGGTTTGGAGCATTGGAAGGCTGCAAAGAAGGTGTTACGGTACTTGCAAGGCACCAAGAACTACATGCTCACATATAGGAGGACCGACAATTTTGAGGTGGTCGGATACTCGGACTCGGACTTCGCTGGCTGTGTTGATTCTCGAAAGTCAACATCTGGATATATTTTTGTTCTGGCCGGTGGAGCTATATCGTGGAGGAGTGCTAAGCAGACATTGACTGCGACCTCTACTATGGAAGCTGAATTTGTGGCGTGTTTTGAGGCCACGTCACAGGCGGTGTGGTTACGAAGTTTCATGGCTGGGTTAAGGATTTTTGACTCTGTACCTAAGCCATTAAGTATATTTTGTGATAATTTGGCTGCGGTGTTTCTGGCTAAAAATAATAAGAGTGGTAGTCGAAGTAAGCACATCGACATTAAGTATTTAGCCATAAGGGAACGTATATTGGAAAATAAGGTTATAATCCAACATCTAAGCACCGAATGTATGCTTGCTGATCCCCTGACTAAAGGCATGCCTCCAGTTAAATTCAGGGATCATATTGTAAATATGGGTTTAAATCCCAATTTTAATGGAATTTCGAATTAAATTTTCTCGTATAAAAAAAAATTTGTGCACATTCCAGTTTTGAGAAAATTTCTTGAAAATGGATCCCGAATAAACATAGGGTTTATTCATAAAGATGGTTACCATAAGGATAGGGAGTAGCATGCATTGTGATACACAGGAGACAATACTCGCTGAATTAGAGGACTTGTCACTGTGATTCATGTGTGCTTTTTCCATTAAGTATCGGCTTGGATAAAGTCACCAAGTCGGGTGAGTGGACCAAGTGGGAGAATGTAAGAACAGGAGGGTGGCCCATCACCCTCCATGCCCTGCAAAACCATCCCTGTAAATAAGGGATTTCACTCACCAAAGGGGTAACCAAGTATGGGCCTCAATAATGGTTGTTGATGGCACAACCATTATAAATAGGGGCAACCATAGCAAGGGTCCCTAAGCTCAATTGATTAGTCTCACACACCATCTAGAGAGAGAATTGAGAGCTTGGAAGGCTTTTTGCACGTCCAGAGGTGCTGCCAAAGGGAGTTCAGACTCGCCGGAATCCATGGCTGGAGGTACACTTGCTTCCGCTTGTTCTATGGTTCAATTTTGCTTTTAAATTCATGTATTAGACTTGCATGGATGTTTTACAGCTAGAGATTCGGATAGATTCAAGATAGCACTCGTTCTCCTCAATTGTGAGGAGAACCGGGCTACCATATCCTTGAAGCTTAATGCCAGGGAAAATTTCTACAGATAAAGTATTTAAAGATCAACAAAAAATAGAAGTAACCAAATGAAGTCCTGCAAAACTGAACAAGCTTGTGTAAATCCTTGGAAATATGTTGTAGGAATCTTCTGCTGTTGTAAAAAACAATATGTCATGAGCCTTCGACAAGTTTGTGTAAATACTTGCAAATATGTTGTAGGAGCAGCTGATGTTTGCTTTGGTTGGATGAGCTATGCATGTTGTTTTTTTGTTTTTTTTTTTTTTTTTCTCCATAAGTTTTCGTAACAGGACCAGCTGGTGTCTGCTTGGTTGGATTTCGTATGCATATTGTTTTATTTCACATTAGTTTAAAATATGAGCTATGCATATTCTTTTATTGGACAAGGTATTGTTACTTCATTTGAATGCAAGTCCAGGCTCAATAAAAGACCGCACTTAGAGCACATCCAGCATATAATGCTGCCTAAAAATGTAAAATCAATACAATATCAACATTTCCAACTTTTGCCCTCTCTGCAAATGATCTTCTGCTTGGTATTGTTACTGCATATGAATGCAAGTCCAGAGGCAACTTAGTAAAAACCATCACTTAGAGAATTCAGAAACTTATAAAACCATAAAAACATTTCCAACTTTTCCTTTGCCCGCAAATCATGTTCTGATCCATCATTCAAGAATTCCATATATCTGCATAATTGATTGCATGCATCATCGAGTATTTAAATATATATATCAATTATGCACTCAAGAAAATAAGTTAATTTAATGTTGCTCTAAAAATAAATAAACAAAAAAAAACACAATGTTGCACTGGGAAAAAAAATTAAAAAAAAAAAAGGTTGCACTCATAACAAAATTCAATGTGGTATTTAGTGGTAAAGTCCTGCACCGTTAAGCTCATGCCTCTTCCGGTCGACCTATAGTAACTAAAACCCATTAACGGTAAATGTTCTGATTTACAACAAGAAGCTGTAAAAGTATTCACCAAATGGTAATCTAATCCTAATTGTGGTGAAAAATGAAAATGACCCATGAGTAGTAAAAAGAGGCCATTGGTTGTAATGACCGGCTAACTGTAGTAAGATAGGCCGAATTGTAGTAAGATGGGAAAATGAGTAACTACATGGTAAAAGAAGTCCATGGGGGTAATAGTCGCCAACTAGTGGTAAATATCCCCCAATTTCTAGTAGATTTTCATGATATGTAGTAAATACGTGACCATATATGGTAATTAAAGCCTGATAGTGGTATTTAATTGTAAAGTCCGACAGTGGTAAGTTCATGCACGTTGATGGTAAAACCGGCTAACCTATGATAATTAAACCCGAATAGTGATAAATGCATCGAACTTTGATTCAGAACAATAAGTGGTAAAAGTATCCCCAAATGGTAGCAAAGAGTGAAAATGACTTTAAGTGATCAAAGTAGACCATTGGTGGTAACAATTGCCTATGGTAACATAGACCTAATTGTGGTAAAATGTAAGAATGGGCTCTTACATGGTAAAAGAAACACATAACTTGTAATGGCCACCTGCTAGTGGTAAACAACTCTAATTTCTAGTAGATTTCTCCAATGTGTGGTAAATGCATGCCCTCTACTAAAGGCTCACAATGGTATTTGATGATAAAACGAGACGGTGGTAATGGTAAATTCATGCCCCTTCATGGTAAACCGGAACAACCCTATGGTAACTAAGCTCCAATAGTGGTAAATGCATCGAACTTGATTTACCACAATAAGTGGTAAAAGTATCCTACAAGTGGTTATCTCATTCTAATTGTGGTAAAGAGTGAAAATGGTCCATGAGTTATAAAAGTAAGCTATTGGTGATAACGACCGCATGTGGTAATGTACACCTAATTGTGGTTAAATGGAAGAATGGGCTCTTGAATGGCAAAGAAGAACATAAGTAGTAATGACTGCTTACTAGTGGTAAATAACCCCAGTTTCTGGTAGTTTTTTTTATGTGTAATAAATACGTGTCCATCCATTGTAATTAAAGGCTAATAGTGGTATTTAATAGTAAAGCCCGACAATGGAATGTTTATACCCATTGGTGGTAAAACCTATCGACCAATGGTAATTAAACCCCAATAGAGGTAAATGCATTGAATTTTGATTTACCACAACAAGTGGTAAAAGTAATCCTCAAGTGGTAATTTTACCCTAATTGTGGTAAAGAATGAAAATGGCTGTGATAAAAGTAGGTCATTGGTGGTAACGATTGCATATTTATGGTAACGCAGGCCTAATTGTGATAAAATGGGAGAATGAGACTATGCATGATAAAAAAAAAGTAAAAAAGGGGCCCATAAGCGGTATTGGCCGCCTACTAGTGGCAAACAACCCTGAGTTCTAATAGATTTCCCAATTTGTAATTAAATATCTACTGATAAAGCATGACCATGGTAAGTTTATGCTATATGGTGGTAAAGCCGATCAATGGCGTCTCCAAGAGAACAGTCTAGACAAATCCCATTTCCCAACCTAGTGATTCCGAATTTGAATTTTTGTGTAACAAAAAAAAATATTGATAAATGCCCGATAGAGATATATGTATTGAACTTTGATTTACCATAACAATTGATAAAAGTATCCCCGAGTGGTAATTTAGCCCTAATTGATATAAAGAACGAAAATGGTCCATGAGTGGTAAAAGTAGGTCGTTGATAGTGACAAATGCCTAACAATAATAACGCAGGCCTACGTGTGACAAAATGGAAGAATAAGCCTCTGCATCGTAAAAAAATAAAAACAAAAATTAAAAAAAAAAAAAAGAAAAACGTAAGTGGTGACAACCATCTACTGCTGATAAACACTCCATGTTCCGGTCGATTTTCGTAATACGTGATAAATACGTACCCATCTATGCTAACAAAAAATTGACGGTGATAAAGGGGTATCTTTTAGTGATACACCACAAGAGTGGTAAGTAAATGCCCTTGATGGTAAAATGACGGGCCTATGGTAAGGAAGACCCAACAATGATAACTATAAAAATTATTTCTATTAATATTAACACTCTTTATTTCATCATTATGATAAGAAAATGATATTAGTAAATATGAATAAAAAAAAAAAAAACTTGATTGAAATATCATAATAATCAAAATTTTCTAAATTTGATTTTAACATTTATGGGTAACTTATATTTAGGGTTATATGATAAAATAGAGTAATTGAAAATGATTACATAATAGAATAAGAAATTTTTAAATAATAAATACAAAGGATTATACGATGATGAATATATCTTCGAGTCTATTTGTACATGATGATGAACACGCTTGAATTTCATCTTTTGGTTCACAAATTTCGTAATGAAATTTTTGATGAAGTGATGAATAAGGATTCAATTTGTTTTAGACAATGTTACAAATTGATATAGTAGTTAGGACATATTAACAGTGTTTATTTATTTATAATTATATATGTAAAACAACTATAGAGACGGTGAATAGTTATTTTCTAACTTTTGAAAAATTTCAACTAAGTAAACTTAAAAAAACAAAATTAAACAAATTGAAAGTAAACAAAAGATCAGACATAAGAATTTTTGTAGTGGTTCCATTAATTTAATTTAGTGTACGTCTCCTAGATTTTCACTATTGCTCTGAAAAGTACAACCCACTTCCTTCACAAGTACAAATAAAACCTTCACAATCCACTTGTTTACGAGTACAAGTGAAATCTTTTTACCCACTTGCTTATTGCACTACTAAAAAACAGGTTTTTAGTGACGAAAAAATTCATCACCAAAAGTCCTTTTTCCGTCTTTGATACTCTTTAACAATGGATTTTATTCGTCGTTGAAAGTTACGTCGCTAAATATCAACCATGGATTTAGTTCCGTCGCTAATATCTACGACGGATTAGCGACGAAAAAAATCTATCACTAAAAGAGAAATAGAAAAAAAAAGAAAAAAATCAGCGATGAATTAGAATCTGTCACTGATTTTGATCACTTAAAGAAAAAAATCTCAGCTTTGATGAGGCCCGCCTACCCATGTCAAGTTTCAAACACGTGCTGAGAAGGAGAAGAACACTACCACCACCACTAGAACCACCGGACCAAGTTTAGCTTTTAATTATATTCTTTTGTTTTTTTTATTTAGCATTTTTACCTCATATTTTTTAATAATAATAAAATAATATAAAATAATAATTTATTATAATATAATAAAATTATTTTATTTTATTAAAAATTTAAAATAATAAAATATTATTATTCTTATACAAAATAAAATTAAAATTAAAATTAAAAAAATTATTAAATAAAAAAATTAAAAAAAAATCCGTCGGTAATCCGTCAGTAATTTTTCCCTCGGTAATCCGTTGCTAATTTTTCCATCGGTAATCCATCGTTGATAGTATTATACAATTTTTTATTTTTTATTTTTTACTGTTGGCCACTACAGAGACGGATTAGCGACGGAAATATTTCCATCGGTAATTTCCGTCGCTAATCCGTCACAAATCGCCTGGTATTCTGTCCGACGGTATTCCGTTAGAAATTCGTCGCTATTAGCGATGAAATTTTTTCGTCGGAAATTTTCCGTCGCTGAAAGTGTATTTTCTAGTAGTATTGGTGCAAAAAACCCTTACAAGTATTTCTCTCCGAAATAATTTCTCTCTCAAAACCTAGATCGTGTTTCCAAGCTAATCCTCGAATGAATGAAGTTGAGCACATAGAATATTACAAAGGTTGTTCCTCATATGAGAAGAAATTAATGTACAATAAAATAAAAAACACATGAAGAGAATATAGAGTGAATTTAATGTAGTGTGTTTTTTTATCACAAAGTAAGAGTGTTAATGAGATCGTGTTTTGCTCACAATAGTTGATCCTTTTCTTGATTGCTTCATTACTCTGTTGTTCATTAACTCGGCATTTAAAACTATCTTCAAGAATGCCATTGAGTGCAGGATAAATTTGAACATTTGGAATTAAATGCTCCCCACCTTAGTTAATATATTTGACTGCTTCGTAATTATTGTTTTTTCCATTATCATCCTTACAACAACTCTTTACTCCTTTCCGTCAAGCAAATCCTGTCTTATATTTGGTTCTATCCTTAATGAAACGTTTTTTTGCTACAATGAAAAGGTTAGCTTGACAACAAAGAGAGAATTCAAAACAATGTAGTATGATGACTTTGAATTCCAAAAATAAGGAATTTGATTGGTCCCATGATATATTGTTTCTTTTATGTGATTTAGTGGTTTATCATTTGAGTTATCGGTCGACTAAACAAGCAAAGTAGGTTGTTCATATGAGTATATCAGGTTGGCCGCTCATGTTTAGCAGTTGACTGCTAGGGTGTCCTAAGTCATTTTGGTTAGTCGCTTGTGATAAGCAATTGACCACTTTTGTGCTCATGGTTGACCGCCCATGCTTGCAGTCTACCTCTCATGCATCTTAAGTGCATGCAATTGGCCACTTAAGTGCTTTATAGCACTCATGGCTGGCTGCTCATGCACATTGCGCATGCACATGGCTAGCCACGCGATGTGTACCTGGCACATGCAGCTAACCATACAAACTATGCGGCTGATCATGCTATGCATGATTGGCCACGCTGCTCATGCAGTTTGCCACATGGGCTTTGCGGTTTGCCGCACAGCATACAGTCGATCACTGTAGTTCAAATGATCAACCATTTGGGTTTCTTTGGTTGGCCGTTCATAGATTTTAGTGAACCCAATTTTTAGATCATTTTTCATTAACTCCATTGTGTGTTTTCCACTTAGATTTCCTTTAACTTGATTACCATCAAAACTTTATTTGCAACAATCTCCCTTGATGATAACAAAACTCTTAATGATCTAAAAATTATCTTTCTATTCTTCCGGTGGTTCTCTCCCCTTTTTATCTTTCTTAAACTTTCTCCCCTTATTTCTCATCATTCTTCTCCCTGTTTTTGCCATCAATAAAAAGGGATGCTAATGTAGAACTAAGAGAACAAAAAATGTCCAAATTTAAGGTCATTAACCAATTGTTAGGGGAAAGAAACTCACCCTTACAAATTGCCTATTTCCATATTGAAAATTTTAAAAGATGGATAAAGATTAAGGCACACTTAAACACTAACATAGAGTGATTTTAGGAGAAAATAGTAAAACTACATCATTGATAGAGGAAAGTGAAAAACATCTTTAGATTATAGAAAGCATGATTGGGTTGCATGACAAAAGAGAGAGAAAAGTTTTAGTTCCTGACTTTTGGTCAGAATTTGGCCCTTTCGTTATCCATGCTGCAGGTAGAAGAGGATGTACTAATGTCAAAGGGATTAGTACCCAATGTAGGCACTACAGAAGGCATTGATGGCATTGATGAAGTGGTAGAGCCATTAGCAATAAGGCGAAAACTTAATAGACGCGTAGTGCCACATTGGATAGAGAATAGGTTTGCTGAAAAAACTCCTATATAGAATGGATTTAGAGCAAGAGCTCGAGTTTAAGTAACGGAGGAAGAAGGTCTGATCCTTGCTATTAAATTATCGTTTATATTACAAATAAAGGTAGGGTTGAGTTTCGAATCAGCCGACATGTGCATCAGCTTGTATTGTATGTCTCAATATTCTTCCCTAGATTGTTGCTTAAATTCTCCCAAACTGGTTCTTATTTCACCCATGTTCTTCTCAAGCTCAGATACTCTATAGTTCAAATTGTCATATTTCTTCATAAACTTATTCTCCATGCCATCAATTCTATTAATAATTTTTGCCTCCATGGTTTCCATTCTTTCAAAGAATTCATCCCACTTCCACTCAGTATAAAAAAAAAACTCTGAGTAGTTACGATTTTTATGTAATTGCATCTCCCAGTCCTAATATCCCCATTTGGTTCTTCACGCCTTCTTTTGTAATGCTCTGTATCTCTTCATTTTCTTTTTAAATTTACCCACTAATCATTTTCAAAAAGCCAATTGGCTCTATACAAGATTATAGCATTTATACGATTTTTCATGCTTAACTCTACTTTGCTTTCTCTACATAGGTTAACCTCTTAACCAACTAAGATGGATGTAATCATGCTAGCATAGGGTAAGTCAGAGCTTCTAGAGGTTCTGACAGCTATCATATAGTGAGGGATTAGAAAATGCAATCCTAGTTTCTTTCTGTTTATGATGCATGCCATAATCCAAAAGTTCTCTCAAGTGATGGAGATATAGTTTCTCTTATTTGTCTAATGGCACATGTTACTAGAAAGTATAAGATCTTTTCATGGACTCCTAGATTAGTCACCTCTTTACTTTGTCCATCCTAAGATTATGAAAAACAGTACTAGTATTCTTGATCAACTCAGTATTCAGATATGGTTCACATTCATTATATTCAAACCATTCTAATCTCTTTTCTTAACATATTATCTTAGGGTTTACTTCAATTTCCTGCCCATCAACATAAGTCCTAAATGCATATGGTAATGGCTCATTTTAAAGTAACAAACCTCATCCATCTCTTCCTCGATAATATCTATATTACTATAGAAGAGCCTAGTTGCCTGTTCATAAATTTTTTTATTTGGGTATAAAACCCAATGAGGGCAGACTTGATACAAAAATCCACCATTCTTAAAATTAATTGATCTTAGAAAGTCCCAATCTACTATATTCCATGCGTAATATTTCTATCGGAGAAAATTTTGTCAAAAAGTTTACTCTTTTCTAGAGACAAGAAATCCTTTTTTGTTGTACTTGGCCTCAGTAGTTGGCTACACCTCGTTCGCAACTTATTTCCCCATTTTGCTTTTTGGTGCCATTAAGGATGTGCAGATCTAGACTAGATTTAGTTGATCTTGAGGGGTTTGAGAGAAAGTGATGAGGATTTCGAGATAGGAAATGAGAGAAGATTTGAGGGCCAGAGAGATTTCGAGATTTTGAGAGGAAGAATATGAGCCTTCAACCGAGATTGAAAATGAGAAGAGAGGTTTTGAGGGTAATAGAGAGAGAGATATTTTGGGTTGTGAAAATGTGAAGAGAGTTTGGTCTATTTATATATGGATGTCCTTATACCCCATTCATGCATGGCATACATTTGTATGCTCATTTTATGCATGAGTAACACTTGAGGTGCATGTGAGGTACATGTTATGCATGTGTGCCACTTAAATTTTCTTTTTGTTACATTTGTCTAACCTCTAGACCCTTGTTCATGGGAATTTTAAGTGTAAAACACATGTCCTAGGATTAAACATGTGTTTTAGAGTTGAAAAGCATGTATGCCACCTTACTTAAGCCCTTTTTAATATTGCATTTGTATGTGTATAAATGTAGGATATTTATCCAATTTAGTCAATTTTACTAAATATATATATATTGGAATTTGTTGAGTTTTTATTGAATTGATTTCAGAATTCTATATTAATCAAGTGGATTAGATTTAAAGGTTATTCGTCTATCATAGAGTATATACAGTTGACTGTTTATAGTTCAAGGTCAACCATTTGTCTTCCTTCGGTCGACTATCATCACAAGCGGTCGACCGCTTGACCTTTGATGGTCGGTTGCCTATCTTTTAAGGTTCACCATTCTCTTCTCTTCTTGTGTACCAAATATTTATTTAGGTAGTTTGTCAGTTTAACTGTTTTCTTTAACGATTGATCATTTCTATTGTTCGAATGGTCACTTTGAGGTAATCAATTTTATGCACACATCTTCCTCTTTTTATTAATTTCTTTTGAGATTTCAATATTTGGGGAGCTAGTAGAAAAATTTTCAACTAACAATTTTAATCAAATTAGGTGATTGCCGAAGTATGAGGAGAGATAATAGAGATTGTAATAAGGATAAGGCTGGAATGATTAGCATGTTAACATGCTTGTAAATGAAAACATAGCATTTAGTACAAATGCATGGCAAGAACAGACGTACAAAATAAGCAAACAACTGTAATTACATAATTAGCACAAGTCATTATGCACATCATGCCATTCATCTAAAGTTAGTCAAAGTAGTTTACAATTTAGATAGATTTATAATACACAAAGAAAGATTCATTATTGTTGATTTGTTGAATACTCATCCTCAGGAATATTGAATTTTCTTTCAACTCTTGCAATTCTCTCTTCCAATTGATATAGTTCATTTTGGATTTGAAAGAATTCATTGTCTATATCTTCATCGTCGTGGAGAGTTCATTGGTTGAAATGGTTGATGAAGAACTTGATTTGAAGTTTGAGGATTGTATTATTGAGATGATTCAGGAGTTTCACAATTCATTGTTTGCATCTTCATCGCCCTATCATGGAGAGTTCATTGGTTGAAATGGTTGACAAAGAACTTGATTCGAAATTTGAGAATTGTTTTGTTGAGATGATTTAGGTGTTTCACAATTTTCATAAAGATAAAAGGCTCATATTTTGAGGATTAGTTCGATTCCTACTTCTCTAGAGACATCTACTCTGAACATGAGGATGATTTAGAAATTAATGGAGCATATGGAAGAGATCTTCTTTTCACTGTTCCCTTTAATCATTTTCAGAGGAATTAAATAATGAAGTCCGAGGTTTTTATTTCTCATAAGACACACCATGATCCGATAGTCTTCTCTGGTTATAGAATTGTGTCTTACTACTCTAGATCTAAAACAGTGGATGACTATGTTATGGAGTAATCTTTCGTAGGGAGGCAAAGATGAGACTTTGGTTTCAATTGTTGTAAGCTAATTGTTGTTGAATATAATCTTTGCATCATCTAGAATATTTGCTTCAAGATATGGTCACAACCTTTACCGGGCAACCATTTCAAATTACCAATATTGCAGATAAGTTTGGGTGTTATAATTAACTCCATTCCTCTAAGAAAGTTTTTAAACATGCAGTTGTGAGGTTAAGTCCATATAAACATTTCTCTATCCTTCCTTTCTAGAATAGTTCCAACATGAACCTCTAAATTATTGTAGAACAGTTTTACTAACCTATTGTAAGATGGTGAGAGAAAAGATGAGACTAGGAGGGCAAATTTGTCTTATATATGCACCATAAAGAAACACTATATTATCTAGGAAATGCCAATCTATGATCCTACCTGAAATGACTAGTTGAAGAGAAAGTCTAAGCAAAATGATTTATTGTGGAGCTTGGATGAGAAATCAACTTGATTGAAATCTAAGCTTCTTCTGGCCATGATCGAAAACTAAGATGCAATATGTTTGTCTGTGATTGGAAGAGAGGAGATAGGTTCTTTTCGAAAGGTTTTGTAGCTTGTTGAGAGTAAGAGTATGAATTGATTTTAGAGATTGTGCATGTTTTCAGATCTGAAAGGACGAGAACTAATATTGAACAAAAATTAGGAAATAAGAAGAGCAAGAGGAAGGGTGAGTTCTTTCTTGTTTATAAGAGACGATCTTTTAATTTGTTTGTTTGCACGTGTCACAGTGAGATCAAGCATATGCTTTGCACATGTAACTTATGCATGTAAATATTTTAAAAAGGAATTCAAGGTCAAATATTTGTCTTTTGTTATTAATTTCCTAAGTTGTGATTTGACCTTTAATCATTTATTGAGATGGTGTGCAAATAACATAAGTAAAACAATGTAAACAAACAATTTTAAAGAGCAGCAAAAGCATATTAACATGAAAGCAAAGCAAAACTTCATAGGCAAGTTGGTGTGGTTTGTTGAAATGTATTGTTTGAGTTAAGTATTTTACCTTTCTTACTTTTTAAAGATTTAATTATATTTACGTTCTTCCCTTAGATATCCAGATTCCTTATGTTCCTACATTTCTGGCCCTTATTAAATCTTTTAGTACCCGTTTTATTGTTATCTTGTATGTTGAATTTTTATGTCAACACATATTTGAGTGATGTCCAATTTTATGGCAATATTTGCATTTTTTAATTTTTCATTTGTTGCTCTATTTTCTTAGTTTGCAATGAAAGGCATCGTAACCAACTTTCATACAGTAATGGCATCTAGTTTTTGTTTCTGTTTTGGAATTTTCAGAGCTAGCAACAAAGAAATTTTGAAGTTTCTTTTAGTTAAACATAGGTTTGTAACCTAATCCGGTCTTATCGTATACTGCTCTCTAAGCTCCTAACATAAGATTAAAATTTTCTTATCCCTCTGTAAATTTGTACGGTAAGGAGCTCAGTTTCTTATTCTTTTCTCTTTCTTATTTTAATTCATCTTCTTTGTTTGTTTCTTTAAGTACTTATTTTCCTTTATAATCTTTCAAGTTTTCATTCATGTGCAAATTTTCTTCTTTTAATTTTTCATTCGGTTTCTTTAATATCTCAATTTTTGCTTTAAGTTCAGTCTTTTCTTCTTTTAGAAGCTTGTTTTCATCTTTTAGTTCGTCCAGATCATCATTTAAGAAGTAAATGTTTTCATCTTTTATTTGCTTCTCTACTTCTAGTAAGTGTTTTTCTTCTTTTAGTTCATCATTTTCTATTTTAAGATTCTCATTTTTCTACCTTGAGTCATTTAACTTCCTCAACAAGTTTATTGTTTTTAATTTCTAACACATTTAACATGCTCTTTAAGTTTATGTTATTTTCATTTAATTTGTAAATTTTATATGAGCCAGGAGTAAAGTTTTTTAACTGAGACTTCATTTGTGCAATCATCATTAGAATCATTATCAGTTGAGTTGGATAGGTTATTAGAGCAACTAACTTCATTTTCTTGTTTGATGCCTGCTTGTTGTTCATTTCCTTTCATAGCTTGCACAACTTTGGGCCTCCTTTTTGGATGTGCACTCCTCTTTTGTTTTCAGCACTTTTTCTTCTTAGGAGATCATGTTTCCTCCTTTTTGATCCATTTGTGTTTTTCTTCAAGTGAGGAATTTACTCTCTCTATTGTCATTTGTGCTTTTGAGAATGGAAGGAGGATCTTTGATCTAAGGTCATGAAACCTAAACTATACTAGATATCTACTCTGATACCAATTGTAAAACAACTAAATGGGGTGGATAGTTATTTTTTGATTTTTTTGAAATTTTTTGACTAAATAAACTTGAAAAAAACAAAATTAAGCAAACTAAAAGTAAATAGGAGATCTGACACAAAGATTTTTATAGTAGTTCCACCAATATGGTATACATTCACTTCCAAACAACCCTCTTAAATTTTTACTATAGTTCTGAATAGTACAGCCTACTTGCTTTACAGATGTAAGTAAAACATTCACAACCCACTTGCTTAAGGGTGCAAGTAAAATATTTCAACCCACTTGCTTATAGGTGCAAGTAAAACCTTACGAGTACTTCTCCCCAAAGAACGTTCCCTCTCAAAACCCAGACCCAGATCATGCTCCCACACGATCTTTAAACTCCTTTAAGTTACAAGGGCATTACAGAGTGTAAAGCCAATCCTCAAATGTTATGAAGTTGAGCACAGAGAATATTATAGAGGTTGTTCCTCAGATAAGAAGAATTTAATGTATAATAAAATGAAAAACACACAAAGAGAATACAAAGTGAGTTTAATGTGGTGTGTTTTCTGATGGCAAAGTAAGAGTGTTAATGGGATCATGTTTTGCTCGCAACAGTTGATCTTTTTCTTAATTGCTTTGTTACTCTGTTCGTTATTAACTTTGGCATTTAGAACTCTCTTCAAGAATGTTATTAAGTGATAGATGAATTTGAACATTTAGAATTAAATGATCTTCGCCTTCATTGATTAATGCCTTCAGCTGCTTCTTAATTAATATTTTTTCTTGTTATCATTCTTATAGCGGCTCTTTACTCCTTTCCGTCAAGTAAATCTTGTCTTAAGAAGATTTGAAACGTTTTTTTTGTTGCAAAGGAAAATGTTAACTTGACAACCAAGAGAGAAATTCAAAGCAATGCAGTATGATAACTTTGAATTCAAAAAATGAGGAATTTGATTAGTCCATATCATCAAATTTAAATTAGTTAATAAATATTTTTATTATCCATATTGTTTGTTTCTTGGACTGTTTGTGAATAAATTGACCGAGATTGATTGGATTTGAAATATGAAATGTTTTGGTCAAACGTATATTAAGTTTGGTCGACTAGAAAAGCATATTGTTTCTTTTATGTGATTTAGTGGTTTACCGTTTGAGTTATCGGTCAACTCAACAAGCAAAGTAGATTGTTCATGTGAGTATATCAAGCTGGCCACTTATATTTACCGGTCGATTGCTCGTACATTCTAAGTCATTTTGGTTGGTAGCTTGTGCTAAACAGTTGACTGCTTGATTGCACTTGTGCGCTCACGGTTGATCACTTGCGCTTGTGGTCTACCTCCCATGCACCTTAAGCGCATGTAGTTGGCCGCTTGAGCACTTGTAGCACTCGTGGCTGGTCACTCATGCGCACTGCACATGTATGCGGTTGGCCGCACTATGCGCATGCGGAGTTCACCATGGTATGCACGTGGCTAACCACCTGTGCGTGTCTGGTGCATGCGGTTGGCCATGCAAAACGCGTGGCTAATCATGCTGTGTGTGATTGGCCGTGCTACTCATGCAATTTGCCACATGAGCATTGCGGTTTACCGCACAAGCATACAATCGATCGCTATAGTTCAAGTGGTCAACTGTTTGGGTTTCTTCAGCTAGCCATTCATAGATTTTACTTAGCCCAATTTTCAGATCAGTTCTCATTAACTCAGTAGTGTGTTTTCCACATAATTTTCCTTTAACTTGATTATCGTCAAAAACCTATTTGTCAACAATCTAATTTAGTACATAATAGTTGGTCCTTTTCATTATCCCTTCGGTTCTAATTGTCTGGTTTGGTAAAATTATTGTTTGTCCGTTTAAATGTTGGTCAACAAGGTAATGATTTAAAAAAAAATTGATTAGTTCGAAATAATTTTTTTAAAAGAATGAATGATAAAAAAAAAACCTGAAATTAAAAAAAAAAGGTCATGACTTCATTCTTTCTAGCGGGTACCGAAACCGACTTAAGGGTAAGTTTGGTTCATGGAAGGGGAGGGGCAGGGACCGAGGAAAATTTATTTCACCGGATGGAAATAAATGCATTTACTTCATTTTTGTTTGGTAGGGATGAAAGGAAAGGAAATGGATGGTACTTTTTGGGTTTGGCGGGAATGAAAAGCAGAAGAAAATATCACCTTATATACTATTATACCTTTATAAAATAATATTTTAAATATTTCTCACAACGTAATTTTTTTATTTTTTAATTTAAAATATTTTATAAAAATATATTTTTTTCAAAAAATAGTTATTTAATATATTTTTCTTATTTTTTATAAATTATTTTTATTATTATTTTATATTAAATAAAATTGAAATAAAAAATAATGAATAATTTCGTAATTACGAAAGAAGATCAAGCAAAAAGTTCAAAAATTTCATACCTTTCTATTTCCGTCCACTTTGTAATAAAAATGATTTCTTAAAAATGAGAGGAAGGGATTACATTCCATATTTCCTTCCCCTCCATTCTTACCAAACGACCAAAAAAAGTCATTTTTCTCTCTTTTACTTCTCTTTTCTTTTTCTTCCACTTTTCACCCAACCGAACTCACTCTGAGTGAGTGAAAAACACAAGGTATGGTACCGTGGGATTAATACCAACGGTTCCGTAGAATTTTCCAAGATAAGGACACCCTTCCTAGCCATAGCGTCAGCCATCGAATTTGCTTCCCCATAGACATGTTTTAAGTTAAAATGTGTAGTACATGCAGTCATCATCAAGAGAAAAGAGTTTATGGTGAGGAAGGTTTCCATTTAGCAGCCTTGGAGCCATTTTAGCATCTGATTGAATTCTCTCTGTGCGCGCACCCACTTGCACAAGTGCCAAGTATAGTTTCTTGGTGCCATTTTTGATCCTAGATGTCATTCCAGACAACCCTCTGATTAGTGATCTCGCCCATGCGCAATCTCTGTGTTGGATTTTTAAGATTCTTATGCAGCGGAAGCATACAATACTTTTCGGAAAATAAAATAGATCAGGTTTAGGGTACCTCAATTCGTAGAATCTTCAAAGTTAATCAAGCGGCACGTCCCTTGATCCTATTTCGCGGTCGGGATGGTGATCACAAGGTTAGTCGAATCACCGCCACAGTGTCACAACGCCGCAACCCTTATGTCCGGTGAATCGTTTGACGATGGGAGATTTTCCTACGCGAAAATCTCCATCCCTCTCTTTATTTTCTCTCTCTAGAGAATTGTATGAAACCCTAGCTATGGTCTCCTTTTGGTAGTTACTATTCACGCCACAAGGAAGGAGAAGAAGAATTTCCTCCATTGGCATCTTTTTGCTTAATGGGGAAGTTGCCACTTAGGAGTGGCTAATAGGGTAGTTAATGGGGATAATCGGAGTTACCCCATTATTCCCAAATTACCACAATGCCCCTCTTATGCATATTAATCTAACATCTCCCACTTACACATGAGAGCATTTCATTTCCGTCAATAACAAGATCACACCCATGCGATCTTTCACATCACCCTACTGGACTTTCATACAGGATTGGGCGTCGTGCGACCGGCGAGTACACCTGCAAACAAAGACTTCTCGATACACCTGTTAAGATGATCGAGTAGTCACCATTAGTATAAAAATAACTCGCTATACCCCAGACTCAATGCATTTACATCCATCAAGTCACTTTCCTCATCGAAAGTGATCCCTAATCAATTTACTCGACTATGTATTCACCATTATGTTTGAATCCCAACATGGATTAACATAACAGGTCGACCTGTGAATACGTAACAATGATATAATGTCTATTGGCCTTCCTTTTCCCAAACTCGAATCTATCGATCTCAATTCAGCTGCTTTCCTAGACCTGCCCCTTAGACCTCAATTTATCTTCCGGGTCATAGGTAAACAACTAAAGTAGCAACACTGAACCAAAACTTCTAGAGACAGCCGAAAGTAATAAGGGCATAAGAGATCCCACCCAATGGATCTCAGGTCTCACACAGTGGGAACGGGGATCAAGATCAAACTATCGTCTCAAATAATAGCTCCCACTATCCTGTGGTCGTCTCATCACACGTGGTATGAAACACGTGCCACAGTGTTAATCTCCCATCTCTCAAAGGGCATATGTCATATTTCTCTAACACTGTACAGGTACGGGACTCAGTCTACACATAAGACTTTACCCAGAAATCTCAGAGAGAGCATCTCAGAGACAGTATCACAAATCGCAGGTGATATCTGAGATCTCAAACCTGACTACTTACAGGCAACATGGATGTGAGTATTTCCATGTCGGTCATATCGCATATGACCTCATCCTGAACACATATCAGGGCGACTTATGTTCTAGTAGGGCTACTCTCAAAACCTCTTACAATTAGAATCCGTCTCATCTCCGCTCACTCAAAGTCGGAGGTGGTCACTCGTGTGAGAGAGTCGACCACGCCTGCCTGACTTATCTTTTATCACAAGATCATACTATATGACAACAAATGATGCATGAAATAAATATGTGACCCAATAATGCATACATGTCATATATTAAAATAAGCATATATAACAATATATAATGAGAAATGTTAAAGTACACTAAACCCAATGATTCCTTATCTCACAAAGGAATCTCTCACAACGGGTTTTTTGAAGAGATCAACTCTCATGTTGTATGTCAATGTGTACTTAAATGTCACAATACCCTTCTCGGTAATATCTCTCATAAAGTGGTCTTCGGTATCAATGTGTTTGGCTTTACTATTACACTTAGGGTCTCTTTTGTTGACAGTGTCGGTCTGATTATCACAATAATCATCACTGACCTCCCACTATTCGCCACAACCCCCAAGTTTTCCAGAAAATTTCTGAAGCCAACCATTCTCATGAACTGCAATTGAGCATACTACAAGCTCAGTCTTTATTGTAAATAGAGATATACAGGTTCTCTTCTTACTGCTCTAAGAAGATAAAACCTTTAGCGTTTATTCAGATCACTACTCCCAGTCAGTATCTGAATCCCAACGAAAAACACAAATCACCTCATCCGTAACACATGGAGAGGTCCGCAGTTCAAATGAGATAATTCAGAATCCTTTTTTACTGCTCTACAGTGATCTATTCCAGGATTCTATTAATACCTACTCACCATATCGACTGCAAAATAAACGTCTGGTCATGTATACCTCATTGCATACATCAAATTGTATATCACACGTGTATACCTCATCGCACACACTAGAAATGTATTTTGCACTGGAATAAGGGATTCTGTTAATCTCCCTTATTTCTTTTATAAATTCTAGGGTATGTGTCAAGATTCAGATCTTTTTATATTATGGATCCAAAATTTGAGAATGAATTAAAACCTCATAACCATGCTATAATGGTCATTGGATACTCTCTGTTGTTCCCGGGCAACAGAATGTCACCTACATATGAGAACATGCTCATAAAGGAGTTATCGGGACATATCAGTTAGATACAATGATCCTACTCGATCATTACAAAAACATAAGATATCACCTTCTCGTGAAATCTCAAGCGCCGCTGTCTAGATGATAGCTTAAGGTCGTATGTTGATTTCGAAAATCAATAGATTTTATCCACCTGATCTACTAGAACGAACCCAGAGGGATGCTCCATGTAGATCGCCTCATCTAGACTTCCAATACGAAAGCGGTCTTTACGTCCTTGTGATGTGACTCCTGATCCATGTTCGTGACAATCGCTGAAAGATGAACGGATCAAGATAAATTGGACTATGAGTCATCGATAGTCCACTCCTCAGTCTAAGTGTAACCCTTGGTTACTAGACGGGTTATTTACCTTTTCATCAATCCATTTACCTTTATCTTGACTTTGAGAACCTACTTGAGTCCTTCCTCCCTTAGGCTAATCAACTAGATCCCAGACCCCGTTGATTCTCATCAACTCCTTCTCTTCATTTATGGCCTTCAATAAATGGTCTTTTGCTTCTTTTGCAGAACCCTCGAGAGCCTTTTAGACCGTTTTAGATTTCTCATCATCCTCTAGAGTCGCAACGAGGGTGTCACCCTCAATCGAGAAAACAACGTTTAAATACGCATGCTCGATGCTCTTAAGAGGATAGAAAAATCTTTACCTTTTGATGGATCGCTCCCACTGAGATCAAGATCCGTAGTGGATTCTTGTATCCCGCCGTTGGGCTCCTCGAGCCACTAGGCTCATCCATCTCATAAAGGATAAGATCCAAATTGATTTCACCTCTTTTAGGGAAATCATTCTCAAGAAATATAGTATTATGAGACTCAATCTCGATTATAGTGTCATCCATGTTCGTCTAGGAACACATATTTTCTCGCGGGCCTAACTCACCGTGTGAATGCGAGAAATGGTGGCACAACCCCATAACCTTAAGTGGCTAAGGTCAGGCTGCATCCCTGTCCAAAGCTCAAATGGGGAACTGATTAATAGTCAATAGTCTCGTAAAACTATTTTCGAAATAGAGCCCCATGTGTAGTTTAGACGAATACTTGCGTTCTCGCTCGGTTCTGAGAGTCTCTACTCTCAAATCTAACTGATTCTCAATCTCGCTTATAAACCTCCTAAAGCAGTCTTATGCCTCAGATTTATGCAAGATCAGATAGATGAACCGAAACGCACATAAGCATCTAGAATTATCTACACAACTCCATTTCCAGCTCTCATGCTCATAAGACCACAAGAAAAAGAAGGCACAATGGTCTAATTGTAATAGAGTCTCAACTCTCATTGCATTGCCAAATGGTTTTCTCATCATTTTGCCAGCTACACAAAATTCACATACGGGTAACTCGAATGTGGTCAGCGGGTCCAATAAATCTCTCGCTACTAACCGATTCATCATCTCTTACCCCATGTGTCTAAGTCTACTATGTCATTCATTTACATCATCATCTACGCAATCAGATGTAAAGACAATAGTAGAACGACAAGAAACCATTAGAAGGAGTAGCACCCAGTGCATACATTCCATCATGGATTAAAACCAGAATAATTCAGAAAATTGTCGTATTAAAAAAAAAGGAATAATATCACGTATATCCTAGTCAATTTTAGACAAGGTACTAAATTGTAGATCCGTCGAATGCTTACAATATTGAGGACGTCATAGCAAATGTCGTTCCCTCTGACAACGACAAATGCTCTGTCCTTAACGTAAATCCTCCAAACTTAAGGATTCACTTGACGGAACTATATTTACGCACTCCTGTCTCGAGTTATGTGGTCGGTTGCTCCTGATTTCAAATGAGAGAAATCAGCGAGCATTATAGTGAATGAGACAACCACGTAAAGAAGAATGATATTAATTTCTGCTCGTCACTCTCACGAGCGAAATGACCAAATCTACCTCAAACGTAGCAATTTACATTGGTCTAATTAAATTCCTTCTTCTTGCGTTCTTATACCTCGTTGTCGGTTTTCTCGGATGATTTTTATTACCTAGATCTCGAGTCTCGTTCGCTAGGCTTAGCGTTGGGGAAGTCCTTACTTGACTCTTCTAAATAAGCATGACTCGAGTGTGGCCTACTCGCCTCTAGGTGCTCCTCATCGAGCTTACATTACGTATTTACGTCAACGAAAGTACGAATACTTTCGTCAAATGTAAGATAGGATTTCACGGTTTCCCATGAATCAGGTAAAAACTGGATCACATCCAGTACCTAAATTCTATCCGAAATTTGCTTGTCCGTATATCTTAACTCGGTGATCATACTCGACATTTGCCTCATTGTATGATTAGCCATTTTCTTCTGCATCCTCACATTAGGAGCCGAAGAGAGCAACACAATGCTCTTATGGGACAAGACAAACCGACATTTCCATAGGATATGTCTCGTAGAACGAGATTTAGTAATCGTGCATGCCACTGATAAGCATTGCCCTAACTTGGCAATTGTTTTCTACCATGCACGAGAGGTCCCTTTATCTCGTATACCCTGAGATGCGGTACCCACCCTGGGGCCCATCATCTCTTGTCTCAGATTCCCGTTAGATTTTGCCTCTCGAGAATAAACTAAGTTTACTGATAAAATCGCGCAGATCACATCATTCAGTTTACTTTCCTTGTAAAAATTTAATACGACAGTTTTTAACGCATTAATAGAAATATTTGTGACTTGGAGATGCTTATTATCACATTTTTGTACGCCCTACGAATCATCAAGACCAAAATGACTTGAGTACAGACCCCAAAGCGAGCGTATGAGTTAACGGACACCATACACCACAACTCAGAATCGCATCTTACCATTTGGATTTTGATTCAGCATACAAAAACCCACAAAAAGTCACATTTATGGATATAAGACCCCCAAAAATTGAAAAAAAATTCAATTTTAAGCGACCTCACGCGCCGCCCAGGGTTCTCACGCACTGCCGCTCGTCGGCGGTGTGTTCCACGCGCCACCACGCGCCTCCACGCGCCGACAGCGACCTGCCGCACGCGCCAGACGCGCGGCGCACCTCACACGCGCCGCCACACGCCTGGCGCGGCTCGGCTCACGCGCGCCCAGTCACGGCGCGCGGCTCACGCGCCTTCACGCGCTGAGCCGTGTTGAGCCGGGTCTGACCGGGTTGGTCAATGGGTCAGGGTTGACCCGACTGACCCGGTCAACTGGTTCGAGTCCGACCCGGTCGGGTTAGTTGCGGGTCGGTCCAGGTCAGGATTCGACCCGAACCGCTGCCTGCCCTTGCCACACGCACCTGTGTGGCGCGTGCACCACACGCGCCTGCCAGACGAGCCTCCTGGGGAGTGCGTTTCACGCGCCCGCGGGTCTGGGCCGGTTCTTCTTCGCCCGACGGGTCCTGCAACGGGTTTTTCGACCCGTTTTCTGGAAAACATGAATCCGGCTGTTTTTTCATGCATTTTTCGACTGGAAAAAATATGTGGGCATCCTCCAAACATCCTACACTCGATTTTAGGAGGATTCAAGCCCAAAAATAGTGGGACTCAACCACCCCAGTCGCGGCCCTCCGCGGCCATTCGAAAATCCCGATTTCTGGCACCCAAAACTCATATTGAAAGGCATTGAACTGTAGATCTAGATGCAGGGAATACACTTATATCATTTTCATGCATCGATCTACCCTCTAAAGCCATAGATCTAAGGTTTTCATGTCTGTACGGTCGCAAACTTCGACCGAACTTTTCATAGCCCATACTTGCTCGGAAAATTAAACAAAAAATATATTTGTAATCCCTGGGCCATGGGTATTCCTACGGTGTTCTCGGATTCACGAAACTCATCCGTGATTCGGACCCCAAAATTTTATACCCAAAAAAACAAATCCGAAAAATTATTTTTCCTAATCCAACGTATACTCTGATACCAATGTTGGATTTTTAATATTCTCATGCAGCGGAAGTATACAATACTTTTCGGAAAATAAAATAAATCGGGTTTAGGGTACCTCAATTCGTAGAATCTTCAAAGTCAATCAAGCGGCACGTCCCTTGATCCGATTTCGCGGTCGGGATGGTGATCACAAGGTTAGTCGAATCACCACCACAGTGTCACAACGCCGCAACCCTCATGTCCGGTGAATCGTTTGACGATGGGAGATTTTCCTATGCGAAAATCTTCATCCCTCTCTTTATTTTCTCTCTCTGGAGAATTGTATGAAACCCTAGCCATGGTCTCCTTTTGGTAGCACTGTTCACGCCACAAGGAAGGAGAAGAAGAATTTCCTCCATTGGCATCTTTTTGCTTAATGGAGAAGTTGCCACTTAGGAGTGGTTAATAAGGTAGTTAATGGGGATAATGGGAGTTACCCAATTATTCCCAAATTACCACAATGACCCTCTTGGGCATATTAATCTAACACTCTGCAACAATTGTACGTGCTAAAGGTCCACCTTAATGAAAGAAAGCTGTGAGTTTTCCTTTTTATCTTTTTTGGGCCCCTCCGGGAGGTTAAGCTTTCGAAGGCTATGACATGACTACTGTTGGAGGCAGAACCAAGAGAGATGGGGAGCGGGCAGCGGGCAGCGATCCCCTGAAATGTTTAGAAAAAGTTTATACATACATAATTTTTTTATATATAATTTTAGAAGTTTTGTTGTTCAGGAGGTTGATCTATTAATTCAACAACTGCTATGAGCATCTTTATATTCCTCACTAGTTCTTCTAGTTAAAATAGAAATATATGGTTCTTCTTGTGGTTGTCTCACAATTGATGCTATTCCCCCGAAACACTGCTTCATTTCTCCTCAACCAGAGAGTCCATACTGTCCCATGTCTTCCCTCCTCTCATGCTCAATCCTCCTTTTTTGCCTTATAGCAAATGCTCACCTCTACTTTTTTATTATTATTTTTTAAAAAAGAAAAATAGCACAAAATTTATTTTTTTTTTTCAAAAAGAAAGAGGAGAGTGTGACCATTCCTTGCAATTTGTAACCAAAACGTAGCCTTCACAAATTTGTCAATATGTAGGGAGGGAGCCACCACATTCAATTTGGGGTAGGGTTCATTGTCCATTGGCTGCTAGTGATAATTGGTGAGGTAAAAGACGTCTCCTCATTGCTTCTTTACTAAATTTTGGCTCTTATGAGCATGCACTTTCTGTCCTCAGAAAAAGGTTCATATAAATGTTCTGCTTTTCACTGCTTTTGGCAACTATTTAGGTTTACAATCTCAAGAAGGCGAAGAATATTAAACGCCACATTACTCCGGAGCACATTACTCAAGGAGAAGAACAACAATTAAAGCTTTAGAGTTCAATAATTTTGAGTGGATCAACAATGTCTCAAGAAAAATTAAGAGGATCTAACCAATTGATATCTATACATTTTAGATAATATATTAAATTTAAATTTTAAAATATTATCTAAAATGTATAGATATCAATTGGTTAGATCCTCTTAATTTTTCTAAATTTATAAATTTAAAAAAAAAATTAATTTCTTAAAAATCCAATCCAACTCAAATCAAATTTGATCGGATCTAAAGTAATTATCGAATACCGATGATTTATTAAAAAAATGAGTATATTAACTATATTATCAAATTAAAAATAATTTTTGATAGAATTTGAGTATAAAAATTTAATTAGTAATTTTATATCTCAAAAATCTAAAAAAAAATAAATTATAAACTAGAAATTAAATTCATTTTATTAAAATGATAAAATGACTTATATTTAAGTTTGACTAAATCCCCAAAATCATTGAGCCACACCCTCTTCTCCTTTTTCTTTCTTCTTGGCCTTCTTACATGTAAAGCTTGGAAGGAAAGATAAAGCTTTAGACAGGGGCTTTCATTTTTAATAGAGAAATATGGGAAATTTCATCATAATCAGTGGCGTGATCATTTAAATTTGGGTTTGCTGCTTAGAGGATGTAAATTGGAATAATTTCAAAAATTTTTAGTGGTACTATTGAAAATCTAAACTCAACTTTCTCAGAAGAGTTGGGGAGAGATTAAGCGAGTAAGTGTGTAATTGCCCTGTAAATCAACGATTAACTCGGACTCGGACGTTTTTTTTATTTATTAGAGATGAAAATATCATATAAATTAAATTAAATATATGCATACTATTATTTTATTTTTAAATTAAGAAAAGTTGTGTTATACGATTGTGTTGGAGATGGTATTCTTTTTAATTTGATAAAAAATTATTTTTACTTTTATAAAATTGTCATAAGGATAAATTTTAGTTATTGAGATATTGTTATTTTTAATTGTAAATTTGTTTATAAGATGGTATTATTTTTACTTTCAAAAAAATATTTATTACTCGTATAAAGTTGTTGTCATTTTATTATTAAAATATCAAAAAAATTATTATAACAAAAATACTAACATATTTTAATTTGTCAACCCATCCTTCTTTTTTTTTTTCTTTTTTTTGGGTCTTCACGGAACACTTCCCCAATCGTCCAAATTTTGAGATTTTGCTCCAACTAATCTAAACCAACCCAACCCATATGAAGGTCTCCTTTCGAAGGATGGGGGTCTCCTAACATTGTCTCCATTATTAACAAATTAAATGATATTGTATGGTACAACCGTAAAAAATCATTCAATATTTGATTAATCCGAAATCTAACAATTTGATTACAAATCTAACAATATGATTCGGAATCGGTTTAAGGTAAATATACTTATTCTTATCTTTTTATTCACTAAATCAACTGTCTTAATATTAATAACTCTATTTTATTTAATTAGTTATGACTAATATTCGGGTGAACTTTTTTTTTTTTGGTAAGCAAGAAGGAAGAACAACAAGGCTACAAAAGTAAGCCTAAGCCTTTAGGCTTAAACAGCATGGGACCATTCTTAGACCGAAGAGACTTAACATTTAGCATATCATCGTGGAGAAGGCTATGCATGGAGGCCAGAGGAGTGTCAAATTCATGAGACCCTGAACTACAACCGTGACCGAGAGCAGCAAGGTGGTCAGCGCACTTATTACCCTCCCTCAGCGTATGGTGGATCTCGACAACATTAGTCGCTTTTATCAGCTCCTGACAATCCTTGACAACATCGCTCAGCGGATGACTGGCAGAGGTTCCCGCTGTGAGCAGGTTGCAGACAACCAGCGAATCCACCTCCAATTCGATGCATTGGAGGCCTCTCTTGAGCGCAAGGAGAAGGCCCTCTCTGACTCCCCAAAATTCAGCATTGGTAACTGAACATCTTCCCACATTAGCAGCAAATCCCACAATCCAGTCGCCTGTGGCATTCCTCAAGAGCCCCCCAGCAGCAGCGCATCCGTCCTTTGTGACTGAACCGTCTGTGTTGAGCTTCAGGTTGTGTGCCCTTGGCGGGAGCCAGCTAATCCACTCCTGTAAACAAGAGGTCCTCAACAGAATGTTGCAGTTGGCAGATTTGATCTCTTTGCTGAGATTTACAGCCCATCTGGTAACCAGCAAAACCGGCATGTTTTCCTTCTGAAAGGTGCGCCTACATCTCGCTTTCCAGAGGATCCAAACTGTAGTCAGGAAGGAGATTCTATCTACATTGATCATTCCCAGATGAAGGCCTTTTGTGCCAAATTTGATCCATTTAACCACATCGGCGCACCAAAAACTCTCCGCTGCTTCTACTCCTGGGATGACAAGGCTCCAAACTTCTTTGGCATAGCTGCAGTCTCGGAGGCAATGAAGGGTGGATTCTTTCACTCCTCTGTAGTGATGACAATCATCCTCCATCGTGAATTGACGCTTCTTCCTCTCAACGTTAGTCATGAGCTTATTGCGAGTAACCAGCCACAAGAAAAATTTGATTCTCTCAGGACAAGGTGCCTTCCAAATCCAATCCCAGTCTTCTTTCTCCTCACTGCCCCTGTATCTGAGAGAGAGACAACACCGATAAGCCGAGGCAACCGAGTAACTCCCATCGCCACTTCCATCCCAGCCGAAGTCATCAATAGCATTGAGATGTCTGGGGATCATGACACTTCTTATCTGATCAACTTTCCTAGCCGGGAGACAGGCTTGAAGCTCCTCCAAATTCCATTCTCTACTACTGGAGATGAAGCGGTTGACTTTGATGTCCTGAGAAACTGGGGTGGGGGAGTCCATAATCCCACTGATCAGGGGTTCTTTGCCTATCCAAAGATCATACCAAAACCTAATCTTACTCCCATCCCCAACCTTCCATCGGATTCCTTTAGCCAGTAGTTGTTTGCTTTTCATAATCCCTCTCCATACCACGGAGGCCCCAGACTTGTAATTATGGTTGAGAAGATCTCCATTCTTGAGGTACTTACTCCGCAGCACTTTACATCACAAACTCTGATCATTCTTAATAAGCTTCCATCCTAGTTTGGCCATAAGAGCCATATTAGAATCTCTAGTAGCTCGCAATCCCAAACCCCCCTCAATTTTCAAATTACACACCGTTTCCCAATTAACCAAGTGGACCTTCTTGCGATCCCCAGCCCAGCCCCAAAGAAAATCGCGGTTGAGTTGATCTAGCCTCTTGCATATGGATTCAGGGAGCCAGATGGATTGTATAGTATACAAAGGGAGGGTCGCAGTCACTGATTGAATCAATACCTTCCTTCCAGCAGGGTTGAGCAATTTGGCTTTCCAGTTTTCAAGATTTTTATGAACCTTATCCACTAGATAGCCAAAGGAATGTTTGTTCACTCGTTGGTGAATAATTGGGGTCCCGAGATACTTCCCCAGATCCAGAGTGATGGAAAACTTGCTGATGGCTGTGAGGGAATCCTTAAGGGGCTAGGGAACTCTAGGAGAAAACCAAAGTTTGGACTTACTAGGATTAATGGAGAGACCACTTTCTGCTGCAAAGTCCTTTAAACATTCCAGGATATTACTCATATTAAGATGGTCTGCCTTAGCAAATAGAAGAAGATCATCAGCGTAAAACAGGTGGGAGATTGTCGGGCCACTCTTACTGGTTTTGTAAGGATGCCAAGAGCCCCGTCTGACTCTTTCTTGTATCATGTAAGCTAGCTGTTCCATTACCAGAATGAAGAGGTAGGGGGAGAGAGGATCTCCCTGTCTTAATCCTCGACCAGGCTTGAAAGGAGGGAGAGTTTCCCCATTCCACAGCAAGGAGATGCTTCCCGCAGAGACTGAGAACATGATGAGCTTGATCAACTCATGGGGAAAGTTGCAGTCCACTAGCACACGTCCCAGATACTCCCAACTAACACAATCATATGCTTTCCTAAGATCAATCTTGAGGATCATAAACGGATTCTTGCATCTGGAGGTCCTCAGGGAGTGGATGACTTCCAGCATGATCACCAAATTGTCTAGGGTGCCTCTATTCGGTAGGAAACTACTTTGGTGTTCCCCAACGAGGGTTTGAAATAAAGGCCTCAATCTTTGGACTATAACCTTAGAAAGGACTTTGTAAGAGGAATTGAGAAGACTGATAGGCCTGAAATCAGTCATGCACTCCGGGTTGGACTGTTTAGGAATTAGAACCAGCAGGGCATTGGAGAGCCCGGGCCAGAAATAACCATCTCTGAGGGCACCTGTCACGAAATTGCAGAGGGAAGTCTTGACAGTGTTCCAATGCTGTTGAAGGAAAACTGCTTGAATTCCATCTGGCCCCGGGGCTTTCAGCCCCTTCATAGAAAAAAGCGCGGCTCTAACTTCCTCTTCACCTACTGATTGGAGGAGATTGAGTTTATCTTTATCGCTTATCTTCTTCTGCCATCTGAAATATCTGTCACTGGTGGATTCTACTGCCTGGCTTGCAAAGAGGTTAATGAAGTAGTCCAGCGCCATATGCTGTAGTCTCTCTTGATCATAGCACCAACCATCGTCCACCTTCAGAGCTGCTATTCTGTTCGTGTTTCTCCTTACTTTAGTTTGCATATGGAAGAATTTTGTATTTTTATCACTCTTGGAAAGCCAATCAACTCGAGACTTCTGTAACCAGAAAACTTCCTCTTGCTCAAGAGTGAGATGGTACTCTCGGAGCAATTCTCGTTCCAAGTGCTGAAGAAATTGGGAATAACAATAACTATCTAATCTCTGAATGCCTTGAATTCTTCTTTGGAGTTCTCTCTTCCGCTTGAAAATATTCCCAAAGATCTCGTGATTCCATATCTGCAACTCCTTACTGGTGTTGTCGATGGATCGCATAAGGCAGTTATCCCCACCTGCCCAAGCGTCCTCAAAAACAGCTTTGAACGCTGGGTGGGAAAGCCAAGCGGCTTCCCAACGAAAGGGCTTCCTACCCTTCCTGGGCGGGCAAGTGAGACTAGTGGCAAGCATCACCGGAGAGTGATCTCCATGAAGCCTCGGGAGATTTATAACTTTAAGTTCTGGGAATTCCAAAATAGCTTGCTGGTTAGCAAGCACTCGATCAAGTCTTTGCTGCAGGATAACCCGGCCGTTATGAAATTTTGACCACGTAAATTTACTACCTAGAGCATCAAGACTGGAGAGATTGCAGTTGTGCCACCACTGCCGCACCCTCTGAAATCGGCCCCAAGACTTGGTTTTTCTATTACTAGTCTCCTCCGTACTGCAGATGTCGTTCAGGTCCCCCATCACAAACCAAGGCGACTGTATGCTGCTGGCCATGTTAAACAACTCGCCCCAGAAAGATTCTTTACCCTGCTGATTTGGTTGAATGTAAGCGAAAGAAACTAGAGTTTCTTTAGTTCCCGTACAGACTGTAGTATGGATCATTTGACAAGAGTGACTGACTACGTTCAGCTTCACTTTGTGAGGGTTCCAGTTAAGCCAGAGCCCGCCCCGGTACCCATTCGGAGCCACTATGAACTCCTCTTCCCAACCCATCCGCTTGAGAAAGGTAGGATACTTCTGAGACCTTGTTTCAAGAAGGCATAACACGTCCGGTTCATGCGTTCTAAGCAGTTCCTTGCAAGCTCTCTGAAATCTTTTATTTCCGATTCCTCTACAATTCCAGGCAATTAATTTAATCTTCATAAAGACATTTTGGGAGGAAGAAGGAGAGAAGGAACCTAGGATTCCATGTCAGTGAGATCCTCGGACCTCTCCTGCAGCTCGCTAGTATTCCGTAGCTCTCCCGCCAAGACCGCAAAACTTGCTCCGGGCCTCCTAGCCGTTAAATTTGAAAGCTCATCTTCTGGGTCTCCTGCCTGAACTGGGCTAGTAGCATTCATCTCACCGTCTCCTGGATCCAAATCATGTTTCTCAAGGCCCAGCATATTTTCAATGCTGCAGGATCCAGGCTCCATTGTCTGCCAATCAAGTGGCCCGTGATGTCGCCACCCAAGTTCAAAATGATGGGGAAAGGTTGAAAGTTGGAGATGTCGGCCCAGCTCACATGCCTTTGCTGAGCCCATCTCCATAATAACCAGCCCATGGTCGCCTTCTATCTTTTTAGCTAGTCCTTCTCGAACGTGCAGACGTACTCCTCCAGTCGCTCGTCCCTCTTCCCTATGCTGAGTTGACTTCTTGCTCTCGATCATCTGCAAACTGTGCGTCCTCCTCCTCCAGCTTCTGTGTGTACCGTCTCCATCACAGCCGCTGACGGAGTGCAGGTCCTTTCGTATTGGCTCGTTTCCTTTTACTGACAGCTCCGCTGACAACGCCATTGGCCCCTTCTCGATTGTCGCCCCTGAAGTGTGGTCCGCCTCTGACACATCATCGAGCCATCGCAAGGTAGCAAACCTATTCTGTTTGATCGTGCTCGGTCCCTCCTTGCCTTTATTCTTACTTGATTTGGAAAGTTTGGGTTTTCGGGCGACGATCATCATGGCCCCAAATTCTCGTCGAATTCCGCCGCGGCTGGTTCTGCATTTCCTGATCCACTAGCCTCTTCTGCCCTTGCCCGTTCACTACATCCCTCCTTAACATGACCCACTTTTCCACAGTGGAAGCACAGAATATGTATCCCCTCATATTCGACTTGTTGGGTTCTTTTTGCAATTTTGACCTTAGGAATCAGAGGTTTGTTGAGATCGACCTCGACGCACACTCGGGCATACTTACGACGCAAGGCATTGGCGGTGTTGGCATCGACTCGAATGGGTCTGCCAATCAATTTCCCGACTTCCAGCAATATCTCTTCGTTGAAGAACTCTATTGGAAGCTGGGGGAGACGAACCCAAACCGCCATTCGTTCGATTTTAGCCGCTGAAGGGGAGAACCAAGGCCTCCATTTTTGGACCGTAAGGTAATGGTCGTGAATCATCCACGGCCCATCCAGTAAGACTCGGTTGTAATCCTGCTGAGAATCGAATTTTGCCAGAAGGAAACCCTCTCCCAAATCCAGAAATTCGAGGGTGCCCTCTAGTCGCCACATGCTGGTAACTTTAGTGAGCATTAGATGGTAGCCTATGGATTTGCCCAGAAGTTTAATGATGAGGGACTTTTTCCATGGTTGCCATAATTTTTGGAGTGCCTCATTGGAAATTTTCATTGTAGGGATAGGACAGTTTAAGTCATCCAAAGCGTCTTCCGCCTCCAACCATATCTTTTCTTCGGTTTCGCAATCCATTTCCTTGTCCTCCTCCATCCAGGTAATGGCATTGGGCTGCCCTAGCAACATATCTTTAAAGGAAGCCTTTGATGTTCCTCCTTCATTTGGTATGTCGTGCATTGGTTTAACCTTCTTCTTGCTTCGTTGCAGATGATCCTCTTCTTCATTGGATATTTCCTGGGCAGCAGATTCCTCTTCTCGTTCTCTCATCCTCTCCAAAGTAGCTTCCTTTACCCGTTCCACTTGTGGGTTTTCTCTCAACCTTTCCCTTATGGGATTATTTGGGTGAACTTTTAGTTAGACAAGAACTTTTAATCTAAACAGTGATATAATGAACAAAATTAGGAAAGCAACTAGTAAAGGTATTATATTTTTAATTAAATCTTAAATTTAAAATTTAAAATGAAAAAGAGTACATCGAGAGACCATCCCTACCCGACAATATTCAAAACGAATTAATCGAAATATGGTTTTAAATATCGATATGTTATATATTAAAAAAAAAGCTACAAAAGCAAAGAAAAAATCATTGTTGTACAACACTCGAACAAACTGAATTAAGGGTGGAAGAGAACTAGAATTTTTGAGAAATCCGCGAGGAACAGAATAAACAAAAGAGGTAGCTTGGTAAAGAGGGACATGCCCATATGCTAGGGTCCAAATACATGGAGTCCCAAATACATGGGGTAGCTTGCACACTATGCAGCAGGGGAGGCCATCTTCTTGCTTGAGGCTTGTGACATTGGCTATATATAAAAGAAAGATATACAATGCACTCACACGTCTCTCGAGTAAAGGTAAGAATGAAACCTCTTGTACTTTTGTATTTTAGTTTTCTATTTTCGTTATAAACTAAATCTCTTTTTTCTTTTTTCTTTTTGGCTTTTTTAGGAAAGGCATGGGAAGCTTCTGTTCAAGCAAGAGAAATCCCAACCCGATGGTCCTCTTCTAGAAATAAACTTTCGGTTGATGAAAACATAGGCCTATGGGCAAGACATCCGGTGGAGCCGTATAATCGCCAGATTTTTGGATAGATAGAGGAGTGTCTACTTACGAGAACATGCAGAAGAAGGCACGTGAGTCACTGTTGGATAGTCAGTCTAATAAATAAAAATACTATATTTGTTAATCAAATTTTAAATTTAAAATTTAAAAATAAAAAATATATATATTATGAGAGTTATTTCCTATATTGAATCTAACAAAACTCGAATCAATCATAATTTAGTTTTAAATACCAATCAGTCCGGGAAAAAAATGACATCAGTCTTTGTTGTTTTAAACTCCTCCCAAAAGTCAACCCACCCAGCCGTTGGAGGGTGGAGTACAAGGCATTTTCACATGGAGATATTCAATTGCAAGGTTAAGTTCAGTAACTGACTTGAGAATTCGATTTTCTTGTTTAACAATATTGGTGTGCTCCGACCTTAACCTCTACCCTACGCCCCAGCTAGGGATGTATGATACCAGGATGTGTCATGGGTACCTATGGTACTATTTGATCAAAACTCGAGCTTGAGTCCATATTGTATTGAGCTCAAAGGCTCATCAACCTAACCGAAACATATGAAATTACGTTTATACCTATATATTTTTAATAATTTACAAAAATAATTCTTAGGTTTCAAAACTTAGAGAACGGAAAGGTTATTTTACCTTATTTTCACATCTCCTATTTATTTCCTCATTTCTCCATTCTTGATCGATTCTTGAATGTTCTTCCTCTTAGACCTAGCTCTCGCGTCTCGACCCTCACCTCTCGACCTCTATTCTTCAAAGTTCAAGCTCTTTGTGAAACGAATAACTTGTTTGTCTCTCTATCGCTATTACAATATCACTACTCAGAGATCGAATCGATCGTAGGTAAAGTCTCCCTCTCTCCTTCTCCCTCTCTGTCTCTCTCTCTATGATTTTTGAAAGATTTGGGAACCTAGGGTTTGTTGAGATTTTGTTCGTATCCCTTATTTTTCACTCTCTTTCTCTGTGCAGCAGAGATCAATGAAGTGTGAATCGTCCATCACTATTCAATGTCACCGTTGCCACTATAACATATCCTTGGTTTAAGTCGAATCGAAGGTAAACTTTTTTTCTCTCTGTGTGTATCTTTGTTTCTAGAAAATTCTAGGGTTTGTATTTATATTGAATTTGTTGAATTCTAGGGTTTTGATTTAAATGTTGATTTTGTTTCCAGAAAACTCTCTCTCTCTCTCTTTCTCTCTCTCTCTGCAAAATCTATTTCTATGATTTAAGTGTTGATTTGTTTGGGTACGGTCTCAGGTTTGAGTTTAAGCTCGGGTATGGTCTCTGGAAAATCTCTCTGTCTCTACAACACCGCGACACTCAAGATCAAGTTTCTTAATGACACTTCGAGCCGAGCTCAAACTCTATAATTGCAGGCTTGACGAGCTTGGGATCGAGCTCAAGCTTAACCAAAAAGCACTCAAGCCGAGCTTGAATATTGTTACTACCCGACTCTACTCGAGTGTCATAACATCTCTAGCCCCAACTCAGCCCCAACATGTCCCGGCATGACCTTGATCTCCACTCCCTGCCATCCCTGATATCTCAACTTTCTTTGTTGGTCGTGATGGGCCTCCTAAACAATGTTGTATGTCGATGTAATTTTATATTTTGAATACTTTTATATATTATTAGTTATATATTTTTTAATATGTTAATATATATTGGTATTCTAATATTTTTCAGTTTATAATTAATTAAATAATTTACAATTCATTAAAGAATAATATTAATTAAAAATTAAATAATGAATGAAAAATAATAAAATTATGAAATTTGTGTTGCAAAGCATTACAATAAACCATAAAAAAAAAGGAAAAATAAATCGTAATACCCTATGCAACACAGAGAAAGAACTACATGATGCATACATTGACAACGTATTTTGCGATGCCTATTACATCACCAGGATAGCAATTCAAGTTATGACAACAAACACTTATGCACCTACAACAAATGGGAGCGTTGCCATGTTTGCCCCTACTTCGCTATACAACTTGCATAAGAAGTGGTGACGTTACTCAGCTATGCGATGCATGTTGTGATGATAGTTGATACCGAAAGTTTTTGCAAACGCATGTTTGGAAAAGGTGGACTTGCTAAAGGGAAGAAAAAATATGAATTGAGAACATATTGTATTCATTCACTTATCATACAGTGTATAGACAGATTACATCACTTATCATACAGTGTATAGACAGATTACAAAAATTTTCCGTCGCTAAATTCATCGCTAATTAGTCACGGTAAAAATATTTGTCACAAAATTTAGCAACAAACTCTAAAATTTGTGACTAATTTCGTCACTAATTAGCCACAAAAAAATATTCATGGTAAAATTCCTTGCTAATTAGCCACAAATAAAATATTCGTGGCTAAATTCGTCACTAATTTATTATCGGAATTTCAAAATTCATGAATAATTTCCGAACAAAATTTCTTCTATACTCTATTATGAAATTTTTTTAATCGTATCTCCCTTTTTAATATATTCTAAATAACAAAATCAATTAAATATATATTAAATATTACAAATCTCATCAATTTGATAATTTTAACAATAAATAATTCAACAAATTTATGACAAATAATTTTCAATTAGTCGCAGCTGTCGATTTCACCATTCGTGTTTTTGTCTTCTACATCCATTCGATTCTCTTATATAGTTCAATTGTTTGTGAAAACTCAGTTGTTCATATTCATTCGTTATTGTTATCAGTAAGAAACACAATATATAATACATTCACTTCCAACGTTCTATCTCGTCTGGCAATTAGATCGAACAGTATTTTTCGGAGGATGGTAACAGTGAAACGGATAACTACTGATAAACGGTAATCCATTTATTTTATTTTATTATTCTTTTATTTTATTAATTTATATTAACTAATCATATTTAATATTTTAAAATATCTTAAATAAGCATTTAATTTTATTATTTTATATTTTTATGTTTTAAAGACTAAAATTATTTTTTTTAATATTTTATTATTTAGCGACGGATTTAGCGACGAATAAAGGAATCCGTCGCTGATTTAGCGACGGATTCAACGATCCGTCGCTAAATTTAATTTTTTTAAAATTAACATTTAATAATTTATTTTTTTGTTATTTTATTAATTTATATTAAATAATCATATTTATTATTTTAAAATATTTTAAATTATCATTTTATTTTTTAATATTTTTAATTTTTAAATAATAAATTTTTTTAATATTTTATTATTTAGCGACGGATTTGGCGACAAATTGAAATCCGTCGCTATGTTTAGCAACGAATAAAGGAATCCGTTGCTGATTTAGCAACGGATTCAACGATCCGTCGTTAAACTTAATTTTTTTAAAATTAACATTTAATAATTTTTTTTTGTTATTTTATTAATTTATATTAAATAATCATATTTATTATTTTAAAATATTTTAAATTATCATTTTATTTTTTTATATTTTTAATTTTTAAATAATAATATTTTTTAATATTTTATTATTTAGCGACGGATTTAGCGACAAATTCGAAATTCGTCGCTAAATTTAGCGACGAATAAAGGAATCTGTCGCTGATTTAGCGACGGATTCAACGATCCGTCGCTAAACTTAATTTTTTTAAAATTAACATTTAATAATTTATTTTTTTTGTTATTTTATTAATTTATATTAAATAATCGTATTTATTATTTTTTAATATTTTAAATTAGCATTTTTTTTTCTTTTTTCTTTTTATTTTTTACAGAATAATATTTTTTTAAAATATTTTCTTATTTTATTTTTTAAATCTTTTTAAAGAATAATATTTTTTATTTTTTAATTAATTTATTAGTTTATTTTAATTAGCATTTTATTATTTGATATAAACTTTTATTTCTTTAATTAATATTTAGAATTAGATAATAAGTAAAAATAAAATAGAAGTATATTAAATAATCGAGGGATTTTAAAATTCGTCGCTAAACTTAATTTTTTAAATTTAACTTTTAATATTTTATTTTATTTTGTTATGTTATTAATTTATATTAAATAATCATATTTTTTATTTTTTAATATTTTAAATTACCATTTTATTTTTTTTCTTTTTTATTTTTATTTTTTACATAATAATATTTTTTATTTTTTAAATCTTTTTAAAGAATAATATTTTTTATTTTTTAATTAATTTATTAGTTTATTTTAATTAGCATTTTATTATTTGATATAAACTTTTAATTTTTTAATTAATATTTAGAATTAGATAATAAGTAAAAAGAAAATAGAAGTATGATTAAAGGTAATTTGTGGTCTGGTGGTTGGGTATATTAATATTTTACTCTTGTGCAGGTGTTCGAATCGGGCTGTAAGCATTTTGAGGGTTTTTTCAAGGATTTTTTGCAAGGCAGCAGGGGCCAGCAGGCTGGGACGAGGCGTGTGTAATGGGCTGGGGCGAGCTGGGGCAGGCAGGGTGCAGGGGCGAGCGAGCTGGGCAGGGGCGAGCTGGGGCAGGACAGGGGCGAGCAGGCGTGTGCAAGGTAGGGGCAGAGGCTGGTGATGCGGGCGGGCGGTTGGGCTCATACGCGGGTGGGGCCCAAGGTAGGCCGGGTAGCCTCGTGAGTTGGAGCAATGACGCTCGTGCACGGGATCCAGGGGCTTAGCGACGGATCAAGCATTCGTCGCTAATTAAATAAAAATAAAATATTAATATAATAATTAAATAAAATGTATAAAACAAATAAAAAATATAATTGTATATAATATAATTTAGCGACGGATTCATGGATCCGTCGCTAATTAAATAAAATAAAATATTAATATAATAATTAAATAAAATATATAAAATAAATAAATAAATAATTATATATCATATAATTTAGCGACGGATTTCTCGGATCCGTCGCTAAATTTAGCGACGGATTTTGAATTTCCGTAGCTAAAATTAGCAACGGATTTTTTGTATCCGTCGCTAAATTTAGCGATGAAAATTTTTCGTCGCTAAATTTGTCGCTATTTTAGCGATGGATTTCTGTTTTTCTTCACTAAATATTTGCGACGCGTCATTAGCGACGAAAAATTGTTCGTCGCTAAATCCGTCGTTAATGTTTTTAGCGACGAATTTTTCTAAAATTTTCGTCACTAAATCCGTCGCTAAAACCGTGTTTTTTTGTAGTGTCAAGTTGGAATGGAAATTGAAATATCAAGAGCTCCAACTTGCGGGGAATTGAGCGATGAGTATCACCTCCAAGTGATTTGGTAAAAACATTTGCCAATTGGTCACTAGAATGTAGGTAAGAGGAGCAATAAGATTTGCTTAAAATTTTTCTCAAATAAAATGACAATCAATATCAATATGTTTGGTGTATTAACGAAAAAGACAAGATTTTCAATAATGTAAATAGCAGCTTGGCTATAACAATGAACTGGAATTGGTTGTGAATGATTCGAACCAAGATCCAAAAGAAGATATTTTAACCATTGTAGCTTAGAAACAAGTGCAATAAGGGATCAACATTCTGCTTCTGCAGAAAAATAAGAAATAGTAGGTTATTTATTGGTTTTCCAAGAGATAGGGTGGAAACCCAACATAGTGAAATAACCGGTGGTGGATCGACAAGTGGTAGGACAACCTGCCCAATCAGTGTCAGCATGTCAACTAAAGTAAGAGAACTCAATGTGAAAAGGAATAAACTTTTACCAACAGAACCTTTGAGATAATGAAGAACCCAGTTGGCAACATCAAGATGGGTGGAATGAGTAAATTGCATGAATAGACTCGCAGTGTGTACATCATATTGAATATCAGGTCCTGTTACATTGAAATATAAAAGACGAATAATAAGATGACGATAGATTGTTGGATCAGGAAAGGGAGCAATTATCTTTTTGTCGTAAACGAAGATGTTCCATATGAAAATCAGATGGTGTCATATATAAATTAGATAAGATGTTAAATTTAAATATATTTTCGTTGACACAAAAATTTATTTAAAGCGAAAAACTTTAATATCTAAAAATATTGAAGGGTGACGAGACCTTTAATGGAGAAACATTGAATAAGAAAATTTTTGATGTCATCAGAAATGACATCACCATTGTTTCTAATGATAATAATATCTTCGAAGATGACAAAAATAAAAATAGAAGTCTGATTATGAATATATGTAAAAATATATATATGGTTTGAAATAAATTGTCAAAACCCTATACAAATGAAAGTGGTGTAAAATTTTGAGAGCCATCGACATAAAACGAGTTTAAGACTATAGAAAGATTTATTTAATTTGTAAACACAAGCGACCTCTTCACGAGAGAATCGCCGTAGGAGTATTCATATAAACCTCTTTATTGAGACCGCCTATCAAGACATTGTTGACGTCAAATTGATAAAAAGACCAATTTTTAATGACAACAATAGAAAAAAGAAGGTGAACAGTGACTAGTTTGACCACAGGAGTGAAGGTATCATAATAATCAATGTCTTCAAGTTAAGTATAACCTTTACAACTAAACACGTTTTATATCTCTCAATACAGCCATCAGATTGATATTTAATTTTGTAAACTCATTTACGGTCAATAGATGATTTTCCTCTGGGAAAAGAATATAAAAACTAAACTTTTTTTGATTCAAGAGTCTAAATTTCTTTATCCATGGCATTATGCCATTCAACATATTTCTTTTTTTTTTTTATTTTCACTACCGGTATTCGGGTTTTATCCGACTAATTCGGTTTAAATATTGTGGAACCCATTTTCAGTCAAATCCTTTTTCGCTATTCAACATATTCATTGCTTAAGAATAAGATCTGGGTTCTTGATTTTCAATGATATTAGTTAGAAATGCACAGAATGACTTAGATGAGACAAACAAAAACAATTTAGAAGTAGAAAATCAGTTGAGTACGAAATATGAACATAAATATAATTCTTGAGATAACCTAGTATGTGATGAATTCATTAAGGACAATTGTTAATTATAGGCGCAGGTACCGTGGAAGGGTAAATGGTGGAGAGGGTGTCAAAGAGCCGGGTGGAGAATTGGATTAGCTATCAAGTTGAGTAGATGTGGAAATAGTGACCAGAGAATCATTCGAAGAATTCACTAAATTTGGATTATATTAAAAGAATTATCAACATTCGATGATATAATGGAATAATCAAATGTTCCATCCTCATTGATTGGAGCAACAGAAATTGAATTATTTGAAAATGGAGATGAAAGATCTTGATATGGAAAAATGAACTCATGAAATATAACATCATATAGATTTGACAAGTTTTGAAATTGTATATATATGATATCCCTTTTAACCATACAAAAAACCAATAAAAATACCAGATTTAGCTCAATCATCAAATTTATGTTGAATATTCATATTTTTAGCAAAACATGAATATTCAAAAACTCATAAAGATGAATATAATGGAGCAATACTAAGTGAAACTTGATGAGGTGATTTATATTTGAAGAACTGGAGTTGGAAATTTATCGATAAGAAAAATAGTAGTAAAAATACAATCTTCCCAAAAATAAAGAGGCAAATTTGCTTGAAATCTTAAAACTCTAGCAACATCAAAGTAAATGACTATGTTTGTGTTCTACAATGCCATTTTGTTAGGGATCGTAACACAACTACGTTGATGAATGATTTCATTTTTATGAATTTATGTTTGAATTCATTTAGAAAAAAATTTAGAACCGTTGTCTAAATGAATGATTTGGAGTTAACGAAGAAAAATGTCCCCATTTCTAGAATTGATACAAGAGATTTTTGTTTTAAATTGATAATTGATTTGATTAAAAAATGAATTAACAATTTGAAAGTTTCAAATTTATATTTCATTAAATAAACCTAGATGCACCTTGAAATAATCATCAATAATAGTTAAAAGTAACGTGATCCATTCTTAGAAGGTTAAAGAAAGAACATCAAATGCTAACATGAATTAATTCAAAGCAATAAGAAGAACAAAATGTACTTTTGGAAAAGAAAACCGCAGCTATTTGGCACGTCAACATACATCACAAACAAAATTTTTATCGGCAACAATACCCGGAGAATTTTTAACCATGAAATCAAAACGAGACCCAGATAGATAGCTAAGGCGAGAATGTCATATCTCAAATTAAAAATTTATCGGCACGTCGATACTTTGTCGATAATCCGTCACTAATAGTTTTATCAAAAAAATTAAAAAATTAAAATTATATATAAAAAATTCATCGCTAGTCCATCGATAAAATTTCTGTCGGTAATCCATCGCTATTACTGATAGAAAAAAATCTATCAGTAATTTTTCATCGTTAAAAGCCTATTTTCTAGTAGTGTAGAATTGAACATAAGTCTACATCTAAATAAAAGAGGCCATTCCGAGCACTACCCCAACCAATCTTCGTCTTCATTGCTCAGTTAGAAGATGATAAAATCGCATCACACTTTATTGATTTGGTTAATTGTGAAATAAATAACAAATTAAATTTAAAAGACGAAATGCGGAAACCATTCATAAGAGTAAGTAATGATAAGACTACGATATCATTTAATACTCTGATACCATACGAAGAAGGTGGACTTGATAAAAGGAAAGGAAGAAGGAAAAGATAAACTGAGAAATTGTTGTATTCATTCAATTCACTTATCATAAAATATATATGCAGATCATAAGATTCATATATACATAAAAATAGGAACTACCACTCTGTTACGGTAATTAGAACTTGAAAATTGTTGTGATGTCGTTGATGTCAAAGATACAGAGAACCAATCGTACCAAAGAAAATTATATAAATTAAATAATAATTTAGAATAAAACTATTGTTTGGTAAGCCAAAAGACAAAAAGGTATAATAGCTCATAAAGTGCAGTGCTGAGAATTCATTATTATTTTCTTATAAAAATTGAAGGTTTGGTGCTTGGACAACCTGGAAGCGGGTTGTCATGCTCCTCCCAAAGTTATTGTTTTTGGAATTTCGAAAAACTTTATGAGAATCTCAATTTAACATAAATAACCATATAATAAATTGGATATTTGTCACTCTTATAGTAACTTGTGAATGTGATTGTGGCCATTTTGTCATGCAGAAAGAATAAAAAGGCTAATTATTTTCGGAACAAGCTCAGATTTTGATATTTTTTTTCCTCTTTGTAATTGTAATTAGGTTTTGTAACTTAAAGGCAACAATCTTAATTTGTTTCTTGCATTTTTAAATTCCTTTTTTTATTTATTTTTTTTAAATCACTGATATCCGATGATAATTTTAGACCCAATTAAATACAGTTCGAATCAAATTGAACTCTTAAAAAATATAGAACTCTCTCAACATATGTTTTTTTTTTCATATAACATTTGAATCCAAAATTTTATTTACAGAATATCAGAGTTTAGTCATTGTATCACTTGGGCGTTGATCCTTTTTTATTTATTTATGAAATTTTAGATTTTTTAATTAAGTCGTTAACGTACACCACCGTTTTTAATTATGATGGCCAAGTAGAAACCAAAATTTACTCATTTTTCAATAAAATTATATACTCACCCCCTCCAATTACCCACAATTTATTACTCCAAAATTGAGGGATTCCCACAACTAGACCCAGAGGAAAAGAAAATCCTTGCCGTGTCAACACGCATTATAGAGATAATTGTGTAACCAAAAACAAAATAATAATAGTCAAACCTCAATAAAGAGTTCTTAATTCCAAACAATGAGAGAGAATGCATTTTGAGTTTTGCTGTCTTTAGTAGCCCTCACAATTTGACGTGATTGAACAAATCTATGGAACTAGGAGTCACCACAATACTCCATGTTTGTTCTCAACTAGATGATGGAGAAGCAAAGATGAGGCTATAACCTATTTTTGTGATGGTTGATGCTAATGTTCCATAAAGTGTTTAACATAAAACATTTTACAAAATAAATTCTTCCGAAGACCATTAAAGTTACTTGGAAAAGTGTGAAAAGGGAAAATTATATGACATAGTTTTTGAGGTACAGATTTTCCAACAAGTTTGCGAATGAAAATAAATTAAACCAGAGATGATCAACATTTTTTGAAAACATCAAGGGTGATGATTCTCCCAACAATAGTTCCGCAGCAGAAAATATACAATCTCAAAGGGGTCCCATCCCATCTTCCTTCACGTGTAAAAATCTGCATTTCCCTTTCCATGAACCCAAATCAAAACCAAACCCTGTTCTATGGTTGGCATTGGCATATTTAATCCTCAATCTCATCTGCCCAATACCAAATTTTGGTAACGCAAAGGACCAAAATACCCTCACAATCCATTTCAAAAGGCCCGCCACTATGCATAACCCAATACTATAGACCCACACGGCAGAATCCAAATGGTTGAACAGAGTCCATCGCTTTTGCTTCCATTGGATGCTTCCGTAGATTGTCGGCAATCTCTTTCTTGTATTAGCTGTCATAAACAAAAACATCTCCGCACAGCTCCCCAACACGTATACTCACTCTCATTGGGCCAAAAGAAAAAAGGAAAAAAAAATTTCTATTTCTCTCATGTACTCACTCAGTCTTCATATAAAACCACACCCATTACGGAGTGGCGTGTCGGCAGAAAATATATGTTCACTGGGTTGGAGAGAGAGAGAGAGAGAGAGAGACTAGTTTTTCGTTCTTTTCTCACCAAGATTGACATACAAATTTATCTCTCTAGCCCAAAAATGTTGAAGAGAAGAACAAATTTCAATGGGAGAGCGGCGGTGGCGACGACGGCCACGACGGCCACGGCAGCGACAACAACGTCAAAAGATGAAGAGATAGAGTGGGAAATGAGGCCGGGAGGAATGTTGGTGCAAAAAAGAAGCGACAATTGTGACAACTTGGTCACGTATTATCGTTTAAGGGTCGCTTATGATGCTGCACGCTATGAGATCTCTATTAGTTCTCAAGCCACATTTGGTATGTTTTTCTTCATCACCTCTGTTTCCATTTTCTCTCTTGGCTTTTCCATTAAAATGGGTCATAAATCATGAGGTTAAACACTTTATGCAAAAAGAGACATTCAAATAATCCCATATAATGATTTTTTTTTTCTAACAAAATAAATCCATTTTTTCTTATATGAGATTTGAATATAGGATCACAGAATTGAGGAGGGGATGATAACCTTTATCCATAAAAAAAAAACCCTTATTTTTTTTCTAAGCTGCCACAATATTTTTTTTATATTATCAATTGTATTTAAAATCATATTCTGATTAATTCGATTTATTCGATTTGAGTATAGTCAAACTCATTTTAAGAATATCTCTCCATAATTTTTTTTTTTTTTTTAAATTTTAAATTAAAAATTTAATACTTTTAACCACTAAACAAATTCTCCGTTAATTATACTACATGATAATAATGCACCTAAATGATTGAATATTATAATAAAATTAATAATTGTCGGTGCACGAATATTTTGTGAAGGTGAGTTGAAGAAGCTTCTTGCAGCAGAGACAGGGCTACAACCAGGAGAGCAAAGGTTAATATTCCGAGGGAAAGAAAGAGAAAATGGAGATTATTTAGACATGAGTGGAGTGAAGGACAGATCAAAAGTGATACTAGTGGAGGATCCATCAAGCAAAGAGAAGAGATTCATTGAGATGCGGAGGAATGCCATTATCCAGAGTGCTCGTCGTGCCATCTCAGACTTGTCCATGGAGGTTGACAAAATGGCGGATCAGGTTAGTCAAAACTAATACACTTGTTTATGTTTACTCATGAAGTCTTTGCAATTCCCGTGAACATATTTTTATTAACTTTTAAAATTAATAATAAATATTTTAAAATTTTTAATTTTAAAAATTATCAAAATGCATTTACATTAACTATTGGATATATTTAACATTACTCTTGAAAAATACATGATACTTAATCTTTCAATAAATTAGTAGTTGGTAGTGATAATTAATAGGAGATCGAGAACTAATGTCTAGTTGGTTCAGTACTTGTTTAAATAAAATTTTAAATTTGAATTTTATAAATGAAGAAAACAGATACAGTAAGAGATTTATTGAGTCTAGCATTACTAAAACCGGATTTAGTCAAATTCAATATGATTATCGGATATCTATAATTTATCCCATAAAATATATGATCGATAAAATTAGTTATTGAATTTATTAAATTTACATGATATGTATATTTAATGATTAATGTTATTTGTATTTGGTGAATCTATTTTGCATGCATGCATAATATTAGGCCCAAGAATTCACTAAATTTTTAATGCTAAATGCAAATATGGAGAAAGAATTTTCAGTTTATTATAAATAATAATAATAAGATGTCTATAAAATTTAAATGATTGAAAATTCTAATTAAGAAATTTTTTTCTTTTAATTTTTTTCTTTTCAATCCAAAGAAATATACAGGATGTAAGAGAAAAGGAAAAATTCTCATTTCGGGTTTTATAAATATGAGGGAAGGAACAGGTGGGGTATAGTGGTGTTGAGGTACAGAGGGTAATGATGAGCGTTGGATGGTGGAATATGATCTTGGGTCAGGCTGGGGGTTGTGCCGTGAGTGGGCTTCGGATCATCACTGTGCAGGTGGGTTAGTTTTGTGGGGTTTGTGATGTGGTAATTATTTTTTTGGTGGGCCATAGGATGGGACTATGGGTGGACCCTTCATTTTTGTGCATTTAAAGTGGCAAGTGTTGTGCGCCAACGGGCCCCTCACAACTCCTTGCCATTCGCCATTTGTTGTTTTGGAACTTTTAATTTGCGAGAGGGGGTTGTGTTGATTTTTTTATTTTTTTTTTGGGTAGACAAAGGGTTTTGTTGATGTTTCTTAGGCATTGCCCAATAATCTTTTCATTCTAGTATTAAATTAAAACAAGCTTTTTTTTTTAGAATCTATGATTATTATTTAATGTTTATTTTTTATAAATTATTAATATTCAGTAATCACGTTAAATGTGATTAAATTCTATTCGATACGGATTATACTTTTAAAAAGTAAATCCTTTCGGTGTCTGTTTTCTCCGTACACGAATATAAAACTCGAAATCTTATTTTAAAAGGTACTAATGACCGCATATTCTATTATATCATTAATATAATTGAATTAAATCTTTTTATTGAAAATAATTTTTTATTCACTCTAAAATAAAATATTAATTCTAATTTTAACTTCAAAATTAGACATTGGCCAGGCAACTTAACATTTATAACGAAAAAATGATCGGCCAACTAGGTTTACAACTAGATTCACAATTAACTGATTTGCTAGCTTTAATCGCACATGGTTTTGGGTTGGTGCTTTTTTTTTTATTATTATTTTTGAAGTTAGAATAATGAATGATATTTTTAACTCACCATTTGTCACGTGCACGACAGCAAACAAAAATAAAATAAAATAACTGTTAAGAATATTAAAATTTGAAATATGATTTTATAAATTTAATCCTTATATTATATATTATCTCATTTTTTGGTGATCAATGAATTTATGTAAACCTGAAATTCAATTTTATTGGGCGACTTGTAAGATCATAAACAACGTCTCTCTACCTTTCTCCATATATATTTTTATCAACAAAAGACCAATTCATATATTTTGTCAAATTCTTTCTTGTTAGAATTACTTTTCAAAATAAAAAAATAAAAATAAACGAATCAAATTAAAAAGTGTTATAAATTTAATTATATTCTAAAAAAAATAGTTTGAATGATGAACAAAAAATCTAATTCAATTTCACCTTATTTGATTTGTTAAACAAGTCGAATCGTTCTCAAGAAAACAGTTTAGTGGTCACAATCTCTTTTCCCAACTCTGTGAGTGTAATAATAATAATAAAAAAAAAGTTGAATCAAGTTTTAAATGAATATAACTACACAATTGAGGTAGAACATCATATCTAAATTTAATTTTGATAAATTTTTTATAATCAGGCCAATTTCTTCATAGCTCTAGCAGGAAGTAGCTCAGCTGATCTACATCTGGATTAGAAATTTCTAAAGTATGAAGCATACTTATGAATCTATTACTAATAATGTTATAGATCTGAAAACACTCGAATGTTGTGAAAACAAAATGACTATTTCCGGAAAAGAATAAAATCCCATTTTGGGATGTATGGTGAAAAAGGAAATATCTTTGAGTACTCAAAAGTGCCTTTGAGTACTCAAAAGTGCCTTTGAAATTAGATCAATTGGTCATGGGCCACATTGACATCATGAAGTCCGTAGATTTTGATATGGCAGCTGGATAGTTTGGTGGCCACCTAATCCCACTTGCACCCTCCATTTTATCCTTGTTTTCTAATTAATAGTGCTCGGAATTTGTCCACCCTTAACCATGACACATCTCTATTCTCTACCACTTTGCTTTGCAAAGTTAAGGAAAGAGAACCCTAGTGACCCAACGAAGGACCCCAAATCATTTGCACTTTGGATCCCATATACAAGTGCTCAGGTTTAACCATTTTAATATATATATATATATATATATATATATATATATATTTGAAATCATATTTTAATTAATTTGGTTTAAGCGTCTATAAGGGTCCTATTTAGAGACAACTCTCCCAACATAATTATTTTTTATTTCTAAATTTTGAATCTAATATTTGATTAAGAGATTTAACACTCTATCTCATTAAATTGATTACCCTTTTTCAACAATTTCGGTATTGAAATTGACATGTAACAACTAGCCTCACCTATTGACCCATATTCTCACTTTTTTTTCCTTGTTTCTTCTTTTGTTCAGAAATGGTTATGGGTTACTCTTCCCATATTTAGGGAATGACCCTCATCATAAAAGAACTTTGTTAACCCAAGTTATAAAACTTGCCCAGTGGGAAGTCCACGAACCCCATCTTGTAATGGTTTGACCTCGAACTTCACATTTGGTTCTTAATTATACATATTTATATATATTTTTTAACAGGCTTCTGCCATTGAAAAGTCAATACAAAGTGGGAATAAAGTTCCGGAAGTTCAGATCACAACATTGATTGAGATGTTAATGAGGCAAGCTGTCAAGCTGGATAGCATTTCTGCCGAAGGTGATGCTTCCACTCAGAAAATTTTGCAGGTATCTTTTCTACTCCCTCAAAATATTTTGCATGACGCACTCCTTTCCTTAATAACTCACTATGAAGATTTTTTTCCCAATTAATTTTGTTATAAAAAATTTAAAGATTAATTACTCTTTACCAAAATGGTAATAACAGAATCAGTAATACCTCCCTCTATTATTTTAATCTTTTGGAGTGGACGATAGTACACATAACATATAAGATAGTTTCGGAGCATGAAATTCTGAACTCGAGTAATACAAAATAATTAATAATACATTCCTCTATTAGTTAACCTTTTAGAATTAATAGTAGTAATACAAAATATAAGAATGATATTTTATAAGCGGGTGTGTGTGGGTGTGTGTGTGTGTGTGTGTGTGTGTGTGTGTGTGTGTGTGTGTGTGTGTGTGTGTGTGTTTGTGTGTGTGGGTATGCACTTGTGTATGGCCTAATGGTATGAAAATGATGTCATGATAGGCTGAATTTTGATGGGACTTTGATTCATAAAATTGCAGGGAAAGAGGGTGCAAAAATGTGTAGAAACACTTGATGTGCTAAAGGTATCAAATGCAAAGGTCCTAAAGCCTGTTGTTGTGACAACCAAGTGGGAGACCTTTGATCCCCTTCTTCCACCCCCTCCTATTCCTTCTTCCACTACTCATTGGGAATTTTTTGATTGATTCTTATCATTTTTGTTTTCTTTTTACATTTTTCTTTTTCTTAAAGAATTATTTGTAATTAAGCTACTTTGTATGTAAAACAGCTCATACAACTTGCCGTTAAGCATTCATTTGGCATTATTTGGTTATGTTTAATTCGATAACCTCAGTTTTGTTGGACTCTGCTCTCCATTGAACTGGGTTGAGATTAGACATGAAAATAAATTTTGGACTTCAAGGTATTTGGTTCTCATAGTTGAGCTCAAACTTGATGACTTCCATGGATTAAGTGAAAGATTATGAAGAAATCTTAAAGAAAATGGACAAGAGAAGAGCAAAGAGGAGAAACTGAACTTTCTGATTTTCTATTATTCACATACTATTTGATCCAACCCTTATATATACACTGTTAATTAACATATCGACCAACTAATAAACAATTATAAGAAAATCCTTCCACAGTTACATAAATGGCTTGCCTATCTTCTAATACCCCCCCTCAAGCATACTCATCTTGCTTAGGAGATGGGCAATATGTAAAGGTTGTAACTTTTTTGTAAGACAGTCAGCTAGGTGCTCTTTAGAACTTACATAGACAGGTTCCACAACTCCCTCAATGACCCTGTCTCTAATGAAGTGACAATCATCTATCTCAACATGCTTGGTCCTCTCGCAATATACTGGGTTTTTTGAATGTTGTAGAGCTGAGATATTGTCACAATACATCATCACTTCTTCCTCATGCTTTATTCTTGGTTGTGCCCTCTTGCTTTATTCTAAAGTCTTGTATTACTTGTAGAAACCAAACTATCTCACCTGTGGATGTGGCCTTTACCTTATGTTATGCTTCGGTTGTGCTTCTAGATACCACACTTTTTTTCTTTGACTTCCAAGTGATTAGGGACTCTACCATGAGGATAAATATAGCATGAAAGTCGAGTTTTGCCTTACAAGCCAGTTTCAAATCAGACAAGGTTGACAAGAAAATACCTTCGGCTTGTGACCATTTGAGGTATTTCAGAACCTTAAAAGCTGCATGAAGGTGTTGTCTTGCTGGTCAGTCCATGAACTGAGACGGTACATGGACTGTAGAAGACATATTTGGCATAGACAATGTTAAGTAAAGCAGTTTACCCACTAGCTGTCTTTATGTTATTTGACCATCAATCAGGTCCCTTTTTTGTGTGAACTAAGCAGTGGTTTACTTCAATTGGTATGGTAATTGGGTTTGCACAAGTAAACCATGATCTTGAAGGAGTTCCGAGACAAACTGTCTTTGAGATATTGAGGTCCTTCAATTTCAAATCATTGAATTTAAAATGTGTATCAAGAATACCCTTAAATTCAAGAAATGTGCACACAAAACTCTGATATCATGATAATGTAAGGAACAGAGTGATATCAAAAGAGCAATTCAAGAAATATGCACACAAGGGTTAAAAAAAATTCAGAGGTACGATGAATATAAGATTAAATTCAAGTGCTGCTACTATTCAAAGATCAACCATCGATCAAACAAGTAAGACAACTGATAAATGCAATAGAAAATCAAGAAAATGAGTTTACTAACTTGAAAAACCCAATGGATTTTAGCAAAACTCTAATACCATGATATTTATTCAATGCAATATACGCGTGACATGGACTTTACTCCCTGGCAACCTCATAATTTTGGCATACACAATTTGGTGACAAGCGTCGTGTCTACGATCTGATGAAAGGATGAAATGCTTTGGTTTAGAAGCTAAGCAATGGGTTTTGTCGGATTAACAGAGAAAAATATCGATAGAAATATATATGTTGCATTGGAATTGGAAATACAGATTTGAAAAAAAAGCCACATTTCAAAAATGTTTGGTAGAATTTCTTTATTTCTATTCTCTTTTTCCTAGTTCAAATTCGCTTGATTACATTTCATTGTTTTAAAAAAAAAAAAAAGATAAAGATGAATATGATGAAGAGAGGAGCAAAGAGGGAGAAAAATTGAACTTTCTGATTTTCTATTATTCACAAATGTTTGATCAACCCCTTAAGCATAAACCCGTCACTTATCATTCCATTAACAACTAATTACGTAGTGAAATTACTAGAATATCCTTCTACGTTTTCATAAAAAGGCTTGTGGATTTTCTAACACTAGTGTCAAGCCTATATGTTTTACGGAAAATAAGTTTGTGAATTTTTTTCCTATTATTATGTGTTTAACTCATAAAAGAAAAAAGAATTGGATGTTATTTTCGTAGGCATTTTTGCGTTTAGAATTACAATTTTTAAATTTGTTATAAACTAATAAGGGGTTAGACCAGAAAATTGAAATGACTGGATCGATTGTGCTCTACTACTAGATCCACGGCACATTGATTCTAACCTTATTATAAGTTTAGCTTGAACAATGACTAGACCGATAGTTTTCTCATTGCGGCTGACAATATATAATTCTTTTCTTTTTTTCTTTTTAGGGTATCTTGTTAAGTCACTGCTCAATATCTAAGTTTTTATTTCGATTAAATTTGAACCAATCGATATAAGCTCTGTTTTTTTTATAGGAACGAGTCTCCTAATATTAATTTTTTCTGTCATTATAATAAGTCAAATATGAACATGATAAAAAGATACAGCATCCTTTACTAACTGCGCTAACCAACGTTGACGGGGAAATTATAATTCCACGTGATAGTAGGGGGATTTATAGCCCAGGTTTAATATTATAAAAATAAATTTTCCCTTACCTAAATTTAGCAAACTCAGAACAAACAAAAGAAAAAGAAGTTCAATTCTAATATATGAAAGATTTAATTTTAGCAAGCCAAACACAAAAGATGAGGTCCTATTTGGGAAAGTCAAGATGAGGCCAGTGAGGTGGGAGTTTTCAATGCTTCTTTATATGAAAATTTATATTTTTGAAAAACTTTTAATTATAATTAAAATAAAATCGAATAAAAATAAGATCACATAAATATCTGAATTATAAAAAGATAAAATATTTCCACATTGTATCCCTAAATCGAGCTTTTTAATTTATTTTTTCTCTCAATTAAATGAGATCTCTTTTACGGTCACTCCCTCAAAAAAACTTTTAAAAAAAGTTTAGGTATTGAAACCTTTATCGTCAAATTATTTCTATATTTTAATTATAAATTATAGCATTATTTTATGATCATTTCATCACTTGTAAGATTTATAAATCGTTGAATTTGATATTTTTTAGAACATATTTTTAAGATCATAAGATATATATATATATATATATATATTTTACTATCTTTGAAGGAAAAAAAGCAATTGAGCATTAATTAATAAAGAAGAAAAAAAAAATCATTTTGGTTGCCCAACACAACGCGAACCCACACCATCATTCTTTGAAATTTCAGATGGGCCGGATCTGGGAGGGACCCGTTTAAATAAGCAAGGCGGAGAAAATGCCAAAACTTTATTTTTGGCGCGTTTTTGAAAAAATTCACAAAAAATGAGTGAACGGTGGCGCTCTCTTTCCCTCTACTCTTCTCTTTCTTCTTCCTCTTCTAGGCCTCCTCTTTCCCAATTCGATTTTTTTCCCAAAAAACTCAAGTCAAATAAACCAACCCCTCCTCTCTCTCATTCTTCTACAGATGGCGGATCCTTCTCACCTGGAGAAAATGGGCAGAGAGCTCAAGTGCCCCATTTGGTAGATCTCTCCCTCCCTCTCTCTCTCTCTGTGTATGGATTTCTCAATCGGGTTTCTGGGTTTCTTCAATTTGACTCTGGGTTTTGATTTTTTTTTTTGAGTTTTTGCAGCTTGAGTTTGCTGAATTCTGCAGTTTCTCTTCCCTGTAATCATGTTTTCTGCAAGTAAGTGTGTTCTTTCGGATTCATTTTGACTTTATTTGTTTATAATTCACTTTTCATTGTAAACACCTTTTGCGATTTGTCCTGTTTTTGAATTTTGGATCTCAGTTTATGCATTCAGAAATCGATGAAATTAGCTTCTGAATGTCCAGTCTGTAAAGTGCCCTACAGGCGTAGAGGTACGCTTCCATTCAGCCACAATTATATTTGGATCTAAGTTCACTCAATTTTGGCAATTTGATTTGTAAACTTAATCTGTTCATGAATAATTGATAGGAGTTTGGCATTAATCTCCCTGAACACTGAGGGTTTTTAGTTGCAATAACATTATGATTTGTGCAATTATAAACAGCTATTTCACTCACTTTTGTTTGATTCGCCAAATAGCTAAATTTTAGTATCTGCTAATCTTCCTTCAACTTGATCCCTTCTGCCTGAATTAACTCTCCAGTTACTCTATTTTCCACAATTTCTACCATTTAGGAAGAGACGCAGAAAGTGAACAGAAGCAATTTTTAACTCTGATGTAAGCAAAAATATATAGCAAATAGCAATTGCCCAAGAAATTTAACTCTCTTGATGACTTACCAATATTCACATTGTCGTTAAAGCTTTGTGGCTAGTGAAACTGGCCTTTCTATTACTTTTAAGATAAGAACTGCAATGTGCAAGATGGAAGATAATTTTGATGCTGGCTGGTACCATTTTTTCCTCGGTTTCTGAAAGAGATCATAAATGAATGCTTGGCCCTTTTAGCCCCAAATGTCTATTATGACAAATTAAGAGATTTTTTCAGCAAAAATACCTTCAAACTATCTAAAATGGATCAACTGCCGTTTCCATTGATGTTGATGCTTCTTAGAAAATCTGAGCAAAGTCAATTGAGTGTTCAATTCATATTGTATTTCCAAACCAGAAGTTGGGGCAGTGAAATAATGGAAGGACTAAGATTAATTCAGTACAAAAGTAATTAAGATAAGATTAACATTGATTCAAGCAATCATTATATACTCAATATTGTAATTGTAGACATTGGAGTTGAGTTCCAGAGCCAGAGAAATTTGGAAACTATGGAAGAACTCATAACTTCACTTTCTTGGAAGCTAAAGTTTGAAATAAAGGCTGTTAAGTAGAGTCTCCGAAGAAGTTGCAGACGCAAAATGCTTGTAACTCTGTCAATATCTCAGCAGGGAAATCTGTGATCTAGTTTGCATAAACTAGAGAATTTTGAACGATGCATTGCATGTAGTAGTTCTTTTCTCTCTGTTTTTTTTTTTGTGAATGTTATTTTCAGTATTGCTTGTTCATATTTCCTGATAGTGACTTAATGCACTTGATCTTAAGGGAGGATGTAATCTTTCTTAATATATCTATCTAATTAATCATTCCCAACCCTTCATCTGCAGAAATTCGCCCTGCTCTTCACATGGATAATTTGGTGAACATTTACAAAAGCATGGAAATTGCCTCAGGAATCAATATATTTGTCACTCAAAGTGCACCACCTAAATTATCTGGTATTTTTTACTTACATTATGTCATAATGTCTGAAAATGCATCATGGTCAGTTCTTTCAAATCCATCAAATAGTTTTAAGAGCTTTTTGCATGCATTCATTTGGTCAAAAAAGAAAAAAAGAAAAGAAAAAAAAAAACCTATATGCCAGCTACTAGCTTCAGCCAGCTGCTAATGAAATTCTGTTACTCACATACATAGCTCAAGGATAGAGGATGCAAGTTAGGTTTCTGAAATCCTCACCTCTCTTTTATACCTAAATTGTTATCGGTTCAGGTTTTAAGAGGCTTATTTCTCCTGTTGTATCATGCAGATGAGGGGACAGGAGCCAAAGATGATTTGGGCTGTGATGGACTTGAGACTGATGGAAAGGGGTCAAGAAAGTCGCTCAAGAATGAGAAAGAAGATTATGCTCTTGACCCTGTAAAGCCGTCATTTCCAACTAAGAAAAGGGTTCAGGTGCCCCAGCCTCTCCTGGAGACCCTGGAACTAACCAGAAAGTTTGAAGATAAAAGTGCTGGATATGTAATAAATAATGTTTCAACTGTTCAAAGTGAGAAACCTACTGCTCAAGCACTTGGTAAAATGGAAGAAGTGGTTTTCAAACCTTTCTTTTGGTTGCGTGATGATGATGAGGAAAAAGAGAAATCAAGTCAGGAAGCTGATGATGACAAAGTCATGGAGACACCAGTTTTGGAAGCTCCTCCTACTTTTAGTGATATTAAAGACTCTGATGATGAAGATCCCTCCATAAATACAAAAGTAAGTTTTCAATCAGTTCACAAGCAGACAGATTTATTGCATCAAGTTGATTACTCACTGAAGTACTAATTTAATGCCTTTGTTTTCTCTTCTCAAATTTTGTTTCTTTTTGCAGGATGAAATGAAGAACAAATCCATTGATGCTGATATTTTTGACAGTGAATTTTTTGAATGGACGCAGAGACCTTGCTCCCCTGAGCTTTGCTCAAGTCCAGCCAAAGTTCAGGTGAGAAAGGTTTTTATATGTAATGTCATCCTGTGGGAGCTCGTAGCCTGTTGTAATTATTTCAACATGTATATTTCCCAATCAATAGCTAATATTTGCATGATGCTAGGATGCCAATATTAGGGAAGCTGATGAAGTTAGAGGAAATGAATATCAAGTGGCATCTGTAGGTATAACAATGGAAGAAAAACTCAAAATTGATGGGAAAAGAAGTGCAAATTCTTCATATGAGACTTGCATTGCAGAACTAGAACGGCAATGTGCAGCCTTTCCTAGAACTGAGAATGACAATCAAGAAGAAGGAATGAAAAGTTTGAACATGAGAAGCAAGAGGATGTCTGGAAGAGCACAGAATAAAGCTAAAAAAGGCAGGAATCTGGGTGCAAATCATTCTCGTTCAAGTGGAGAAATTCCAAATATGATTCAGGAAAAAATGAGTCATGATAGAGGAAATTCTTTGGAGCTGGAGAAGTTTTGTATGCTGAGAAAATCAGATAGTGCAAGGTTTGATGAAAGTCCAAGAGACCGGTTAAAAGAATCTAATCTACTTGTTGAAGAAAGAGATTCAAGTCATCCTGACAAAACTCCGATGGAAAACTTGTCAGCTCAACTTGGAAAAGGCAGTACTAAAACTCCAAAAAATAGTAGAGAAGGAAGAGGTTCTAGGACATGCCCTGTCAGATCAAAGAAACAGAAGCTGGATTCTCCAACAAGTTGCATGTTGGGAGGAGCCTCTGAAATACAATGTCGGAGCAATAAAGATCAGATGCCATGCTCAACTTCTCCTCTGGTTGGGCAGCATGGATCTTCTGATGCTATGAAGAAAAGGAACAAACAAGCACGAGGAATTCGGTCATTACCTGATCTGAAAAGTGAAAAAGAATCTCAACGCACAAAGAGGTTGAAAGGCCAGAGAGAAAATATGGTAGAAAATTGCTTGTTTAAAAGCATTGAAGATGGTGAGGCAGCTGTTGACAGATTGGAAACTCCAGTCACTCCAAGGCTTTTGATTGGACAAGTTCTTGATGATATAACACCTGCACAAACAAAGAGAGTTTTCTCCAACAAGGATGGAGAGGTTTTACGCAAATGTGAGACAATCCCTAAAAAAGTAGAATGTGCATTTTGTCATTCTACAGAGGACTCCGAGGTATTTCTGGCTCTCATTTCCCTTTTCATTTTCTCATTATGCTACATTAGTCTCTTCAACCTTAATCCAACCGAACACAATCTCTTCAACCTTATTATTGCAGGCTTCTGGGGAGATGGTCCACTACCTTAACGGCAAGCCTGTGGCTGCAGATTTTGGTGGAATACCAAAGGTTATCCATTCACATAAATACTGCACTGAATGGTAAGACTCTTCAACCAAAAAAAGAAAACGAAAAACTCTCTTGTATTATGATCTTATTCACTCCCCTAATGAGACTCTGTGGCAATGTATTGTGCTTATCTTGCTTTGCATTATGTATCATATTAAAAGACAATTTCAGAGATTTACAAACTTTGTTCCTAAAATTCACTAAGATCGTCTTCTGTTTCTTGAGTTGTAATTATTTGAAGAACACATGTGCAGGGCTCCTAATGTTTTCTTTGAGAATGATACTCCAATCAATCTTGAAGCTGAATTAGCAAGAAGTCGGAGGATTAAGTGCAGTCTTTGTGGAAACAAAGGCGCAGCTCTTGGATGTTACGAGAGGAGCTGTCGAAAAAGTTTCCACATTCCTTGTGCAAAATCAGTTCCAGAATTTAGATGGGACACTGTAAGATTGTATAAGTTTATGTCATCTATATTTCATCGGCAACATTGTTCTACATTCTAATATGAAAAAAGTTCCCTTGCCACAGGAGAATTATGTTATGCTATGTCCTCTTCATCCAACTTCTGCCCTGCCTTGTGAGAGCCCTGGACCTCAGAAGAAAAAGAGCTCTTCAAATGGGTACACCCATTTCTTACCTGTGTACTATGAACACTACTAAAAGCTCTAAACCTGCATGGATTTTCAGATATAGGCAATGTCCTGATTTTATACTATATTCCTTTTGTAGAAAGTTGACTGTGCCACAATCTCAAGGTAAGGTTACCCACGAATTAAACCCTCATTGGAAAGGGAATCCTGGCTCCTCGGACAAAATGATTCTCTGTTGCTCAGGTCTATCGCCTTTGGAGAAGGTAGAATAAATGCTTGGACAAAATATTGAGCAGGCATTCTTCTTTAAATTTCAGTATGTAATTTTGGTATTCATGGGCTGAAATGCAGGAGACTGTTGCCGAGTTTGAGAGAATATCTGGAGTAACAGATATGAAGAACTGGAGTTCTGATATCACCCATGTGATTGCTTCTGTGGATGCCAGTGGGGCCTGCAGACGAACCCTCAAAGTGTTGATGGGTATTTTGGAAGGGAAGTGGATTCTAAGCATTGACTGTGAGTATTGGTGATTTCCAAGTTACATAATTACGATTTAATGATCAACAGACTAGGTCTCCATATACTATAATTTGTCTATGGTTTATCCCTTCCTCTATTGGATTTGAAGGGATTAAGGCTTGCATCAAAGCCGTGGAACGTGTTGATGAGGAGCAGTATGAAATCAAACTAGATATTCATGGAAACAGAGATGGACCATGGCTTGGAAGACTTAGAATCCTGAATAAGGTCAGTACAGTTAAAAACCATAAATCAACATAGTGGCTGCGGTTTTGAACTTTTTCTGATGACTTTGTCATAATTTTAGCATGTAGATATATTCTTTTTTTATGTATTTTTCATAGGGTGGGGGAGGTGTGAGGATTGATATATTTGTGAAGCATTTCTTGGATTATCGTACCAGCTTTTGAGTTGTGATGTTAATCAGTAAAAGATAATGCACTTTAGATCTAATTCATAGATAGGATCTGTATGTTTTTGTATTTTTCACGGCAAGAATTTCACAAATGCAATCTTCCTTTTTACTTGCAGGGACCAAAGCTTTTTGAGAGCTTAAAATTCTATTTCTCTGGGGATTTCCTTCCATCATACAAGAAGTGTCTACATGACCTGATAATAGCTGCTGGGGGGACTATTCTGCACAGGAAGCCTGTTTCAGAAGACAAGGAAGATCACCAGTCTGGATCATCTAGGTTAGGTACCTTAATAGTTTACAATCTTGAGCTAGCTGATCAGAGTGAAGTCAACAAGAAGAATATGATTCTGAAGCGACGGAGATCTGATGCTGAGGCTCTGGCAAAAGCAACTGGATCCCAAATAGCAAGCAATTTATGGATTTTGAACTCCATAGCTGCTTGTAAGTTACAAAATCTCTGAGAATAGGCATTTCTTCTCAAACACCCCCCATTTGGTAGGTTTGATTCATGCTCTGATAATGCACATACCACAAATAAATTTTATTTGAAGTTTGAAGCATGTGAATGTAAGTGATTGTCTCCTGCACCACAGCCTTCTATGGTCATTCTAAATAGAAATCCCATGGGTCAGTCTTGTGCCAAGACATTTTTGTTGGCATAATTGGTGAGAGGGATTCTCCAATGCTGTTCAACCCACATTATGGCTTGTAGTTGCATAGCTTTCATGACAACAATTGCTTAGATAATTATGTATGGCCTTTGATACTGCAACTTCAAAATCATTGAAGTTGTTCTGTGCGTATCAATGGTGAATCTCTTTTTGTTCAGCCTTTATTAAGAGGACAAACCTTATTTTTCGCTCGTGGTTTCTCTGATGTTTTCAATGAGCATGGTTCAACTTACTGTAGTTTGTAAAAACCTCAACTTCACTGGCTTTGTTTTAATGCATCTATATTTTTTCCTATTCTATTTTTAATAATTTTTAATTATTTAACAAAAAAATAAAATTTTGCAAATAAAAATTAAAATTCATAAAAAAATTTTAATTATTATCGTATCAATAATTTTTTATGTTAAAAATTTTATTTGATCTTGGTTGAGACAAGTCTCGGATCTTTTTTTAATGGACTGTTTAAGTACTTTTGTTTTTTTTTTTTTTGTTGTACAAGAGTTTGAATTTGAAATCACCATATTGGAGGAGGAAAATTTGTACCATTAGATTATCCTCTTGATATCAAGTGCTTTTGTCTATTATTGATATATGTGTGCCTGCGTGTATGTGTGTATATATATATATTAGTTTTTGCTGTTCATTCTTCCGTGATATAATTAGAAAAATCATGTAACATTCGACAAAAGTTAAGAATGATTTGTTGAGCACATCGTTTTATGTTATTAAGATATTTTTTTGAACAAAACAATAGATTAGTTAAGTGATGAGATTCTAAACAAATCAAATTACAGAATTGTTTTATAATAATAAGAAAATTACTAAGTTATTTTTAAATACTTATTTCAATTTATTAAATATATAGAACTTACACATTGTACTTTTTGAACAATAATATTAGGGGTTTCCATGTGATTCACTGCCCTTGCTTGATTCTGCATCATAATACGGAGCTAGGTTGTTGTGTTCCATGGGAATAATAACAAGAGAAAATCAATAACTTATGAGTCTAATGATAGGGTATTAACATCTTGTAATCAAAATTTTGAATTCAAATATTGAGAATGAAAAAATAGATATTAAAAAGTCGGCCCTTAAATTGAATTTTATTATTATTCGAATCAAATTATTCAGATTTTTAGATATCAATAATTAAATAAAAATAATAATAATAACAAGATATTAAACAACAATTGATTTGTTGTCCTTAATTGGGCTTTAGCTTCAAATTAAAACAATATAAATATACTACGTTCAAATAATTAATAAATTTACAATAATACCCTTGTAAAACATTTATAAAACAAAGAAGCAATTTGATAAAAACAACCAAAATAGGGAGAAAAAATTTTTAAGGTTAAATTTAAAGTTAAACCGGTAAGCGAACCTTGGAAGGAACAGGCCACAGAGAGCTAATGCACTCAAAGCACACACCCCCTCTACGTTTCCTTTCCAAACACACCACTCCCAAACCCACAAAACGCCACCTTAACTACCAACTCGGAGTCCCAGAATCAACCCCGCAACAACATCAACAATACCCAAAACCTCAAATCCTCAGAAGATGCATAGCCCTTTTACAACTCTGTGGCAACTCCAGATTCCATCTCAAACAAATCCATGCCTTTTCCATCAGACATGGAGTACCCATGACAGATCCAGACATGGGCAAACACCTAATCTTCTTTGCCGTCTCTCACTCTACCCCAATGTCTTATCCCCGCAATATCTTCTCCCAAATCCAAAATCCGAGTATCTTTACTTGGAATACCATCATTAGAGGTTATGCTGAGAGTGAAAACCCAAAACCTGCACTTGAGTTTTATTATAATATGAATGTGCAGTCGGTAGAACCTGATACACACACATACCCATTTTTGTTGAAGGCCTGTGCTAAGCTAATGGCTGTGAGAGAGAGTGAGATGATACATTGTGTTGTGATTAAAAATGGGTTTGAGTCATTAGTGTTTGTGCAGAACACTATGGTTCATGTTTATGCTTCATGTGGCCGCCCTGAGAGTGCTTACGTGTTGTTTGAGGAAATGCCTGAGAGGGTTTTGGTGACTTGGAATTCTGTGATTAATGGTTTTGCTATGAATGCTAGGCCTAACGAGGCATTGACGCTTTATAGGGAAATGGGTTTGGAAGGTGTTAAGCCTGATGGGTTTACCATGGTCAGCTTGCTTTCGGCTTGTGTGGAACTTGGGGCTCTGGCCTTGGGTATGAGAGTACACGTTTATATGTTGAAGGTCGGTTTGATTAAGAATTTGCATGCTGCGAATGGGCTTTTGGATCTTTATGCTAAGTGCGGGAGAATTTCTGAGGCGTATAGGTTGTTTGATGAGATGGGCGTGAGGAGTGTTGTTTCGTGGACTTCTTTGGTTGTTGGGTTGGCTGTCAATGGTTTTGGAAGTGAAGCTCTTGAGCTTTTCAAGGAGATGGAGAGCGAGGGTATGGTACCAACTGAAATAACTTTTGTTGGGGTCCTTTATGCTTGCAGTCATTGTGGGATGGTGGATGAGGGTTTTGAGTACTTTAGGGGAATGAAAGAAGAATATGGAATTGTGCCAAAAATTGAGCACTATGGATGCATGGTAGACTTGCTTGGTAGGGCTGGCCTAGTGAAAGAGGCATTTAAGTATGTTCAAGACATGCCATTGCAACCAAATGCTGTTATTTGGAGGACCTTACTGGGTGCATGCACGGTACATGGGCATTTGGATCTAGGAGAGGTTGCAAGGGCGCGATTATTGGAATTGGAGCCCAAACATACCGGAGATTATGTGCTTCTCTCCAACCTCTATGCATCCGAATGTCGTTGGACAGATGTGCAAAAGCTGAGGAAGTCAATGCTAAAGGAAGGCTTGAGGAAAACACCAGGACATAGCCTTGTTGAATTGGGAAATTGTGTTCATGAATTTATCATGGGGGATAGGTCTCATTCTGAGAGCAAGAAAATATATGAGAAGCTAGAGGAGATTACAAGGTTGTTGAAGTTAGAAGGCTATGTGCCTCATACTACAAATGTTCTTGCAGACATTGAGGATGAGGAAAAGGAGACCGCTTTAAGTTATCATAGTGAGAAAATTGCAATTGCTTTTATGCTCATTAGTACACCACCAAGAATGCCAATTAGAGTTGTGAAGAATCTAAGAGTATGTGCTGACTGCCACCTTGCCATTAAACTAATATCAAAGGTTTATGATAGAGAGATCATTGTCAGGGATCGTAGTCGTTTCCACCATTTTAGGGATGGATATTGTTCATGTAAGGATTACTGGTAAGTTAAACATCGCCCTCATGTGCATTAAATTTGAACGTCTAGCAATTAAATTTTCCCCATTAATAAAACATTGTTGCTTTGGCCCCCTCTTTGCTTTTGTTATTCTGAATTAGTGTTCAGACATGAAGTCTTTGAACCATATGAATTAGTGTTCAATAAACATTGCCCTTGTGTGAATTAATAAAATATGCCCTGCTTGCATAATTCATGCTTATAATGTAATGTCTAGCTAAAATTACAGAGAAATTTCAGGAAGTCAACATCCTTTTGCTGCCACATAAGTGGTTTGTATATGCATACCTTGAATTTGTATTGTTATGTCCAACCTTTGTTGAATCCAATCCCGAGAGGAATACCTCTGACGAGCATTAGTTTAACGAACAGCATTTTTGAAGTAGCCATGATCATTTTTCATGCTAATATTCAGACAATGTACAATGGTTGTACTAGACAACTGCACAAACAAAAATGCGCGGCCTCACTAATCAATTTCTAATTTTTCGAACAATAAAAACTTCCCTCTTGTTTTGTAATCTCATATGTAGGAGAAAATTTTCCCATTCTCTATCAAAAAAGAAAAAGAAAAATCAAAATGTACTCTCTGTCTGTATCATTCTCCTCAGGCAACCACGGAAGGATTAGTAGCATTTATCTCTGCTTTTGGCTTGATACATTCACCTTGTTTCATCTCATGCTTTGATATCTTGATTTTGAAGCCCTCCAACATAGTTTCCAATGACGAAATCTCCTCCTTTATGTCCACCGAATGTTCATTCACCATATTAATTTGATCTTTAAAGTTGTGAATTCGATTGAGGCCTACAATGGCTTCCTCTCCAATCTCCTCCATTTTTGTTTGCATGACAGCATTTTCCTCTCGTGCCTCTTTTAGCTTTCTTTTCAAGGTCCGATAGCCATCCAACGACTTGAGGAGTTGCTCGGAGAGTGCGTTGTTTCGCACTTGGAGGGCTGCATTGGCATTGGCATTGGCTTCTATTTCTCCCCCACCATACTTCTTATCTTTGTGCTCTGCTGCACAAGTTTGCACTTTTCCTAGCAACTTCTCATTTTGTGCTTTAAGATCATTCACAAGTTCCTCCAATTCATTCACCTCTTGAACTTTTTTAGCCAATTCAGATGCCATAATTTTTTTTTCCTTGCCCAAGCTTGAACACATTACCTCAAGGCTTTTCCTGGCAGCTAAGCATGCACTAAGCTCTTTTCTGAATCTCTCTTTTTCATTGATTGGTTCATTAGGCTTTTTGTCTCCCACAAGCATAAGCTCAGTGTTACATCGCCTTAGCTCTGGTTGGGTTTTCTTTTCCTTGGATTCTGATTTTAGTATCCTTGTCTTAACTTGATCGAGAATGGTCATAATGCTTGCTAGCCTGTGCTTTCTCCTCTCGTCATTGTCCTTGATGGTTGCGTCGCTGAGATCTTGGACTAGTTTTAATAGAAATTTGATATTTGTAGCTACACCTAAACATGCAAAGATTCAAAATATGGGATGAAAGAAATTAGTATGATCCTTAGCAATCTTCAGAAAAAGAAAAAAGAAAATAGAAAGCCTGACGGATAAATTAAGTGTTACCTCCTAAACTTGAGTCGTCTGCATTTGATAATGGACAAGGTAGTAGTGCAGGAGATGAACTTGCGTGAACGTGATCCATTCTAAATTTCTTAAGCAAGCAGAGCAAAATCTAGGAAGGAAAAATCTAAAAGTATTGATGGTCTAAAATGTGAAGGCTGCGTGAAATAGTTTGAATAAGATGGTGGATTGAGAGAGAAGAAAAGGGTCTTTCATGTATCTTTTGCAGTCGTAAGATAAGATATACACACAGGGAGGGTTCCAAAAGAGAGAGATTGCTTCTGCATTCTCTCTCCTTGGATTCTTTCTCTCTCTCTCTCTCTCTCTCTCTCTCTCTCTTTGACTTCTCTTCGATCCTTTTTTTCTTGTGTGATATTTTGTCGTTGTTGAGGATTACCTGATATGGGGATGGTTAGTCTAATGGTTGTTATTTTGCGGAAAAATAGGTGAGGAGTAAGACTTTTTCCTTCACCTTTGTGTTGCGCTCTTGGCTTTATAATGCAGCAATCTGTTGCCTCTCTTGGGTTTTGGATCTCACATTGGTTTTCGTGCTTTTGACCCAAATTTGGGACATTTCACATGATTCTCAGTCTCAATTCATCACCATCTGGTACCTTTTGAGTATTATGGACTACACAAAGACACTTTTAATTGCTTGAAAGTCGGAGTTCTCCTCTTCTCTTTTCGCTCTTCACACTAGAAGGGTTCCTTCGACGTCATCAAGGTCTAGGAATCTTAGGATTTGTTTTTGGATGGATAACAAGAATAGGGCTCAACCTAAACTCAAATGCTTACCATTTACCATGCACGGTTTCGAGTCATTTTAGATGATTATGTGAGCAAATCCCTTCTTTGGAATTACAGAAGTCTTGGCTATCAAATGATCTATCAAATGAATCACCTCTTCTCCTAATCCCTCACAATGTCGAAAACAGATAACACAAGAGAGAGTATGCATAAGAGAGTAACAGTAAGAGGATTAGTAGGCTCAAAAGGAAGTAATAAATGGAGAGACTACAAAATCTTTTGCCCCTACGGTATCCTTGCCGCCTACGGAGGACACAACAAAGGTTGAAATCGACGGACACCTACTTGGTCCACCGAATGGTCGAATTGAATTTATCATTCAAAAATTTAATTCAATTTGAATTAAATTTAATCATATCCAAACCGATTATCAGATACAAATAATTTAAAAAAATAATAATAATAGAGGTTGAAATCTCATAGACAAAGGAAATCCATCAAAATTTTATAATTTTTCTCTTTAAGAATATGCTTTAATTTTTTCTATTATAAAAATGTATGCTCAATTGGTCATGAAAAAACCGATTTATGATCCACAAGTTCATCACTTTAAGAGATTCTATTTACAAGTTCAATATTGAGGCTTCCCAGACACCATACAACACGACTTTACTTAAGGTGTGTCCTTTTGCAATTTTTTTATTAATATATTTTACTTGGCTCATTGTATATTATAAACAATTTCATATAATTCATATTGTAACTTCTAAGTTTTATTTATTACATCAATGTTCTAAGAATAACATTCATAGAAGGGGGGGGGGAATACTATGAGATACAAATGCAGAGAATGTTGAGTACTTCAACAATTATATGCATACAAATAAAATCCAATTTTAGTAATATATATATATATATATATATATATAATTAATTAAGCTAAAATGAAATTATAAGTAGAATGAATAGGGATGGTATCAATTTTGCAAAACCCACAAAATATAGAAAAGGATTTCTCAATTTCCTTTTTGCTAAGAACCCAACTCCAATACAAATTCTTGTATTCAGATCATACAAGTCTTTTAATTATAATATTACACACATTTAGAATTAACCTAATAAAAGTTCAAAATTCAAAATTGTACCCAAAAAGAAATAGCATTCAAGTCATGCTCTTTTTCTTGAATACTATATCCCCCCTTTCCCCCCCACAAAGTACTTCCATTTATCATGCTAATATGTGATAAGTTTTTAAAGGATTTGGAGAAAAAAAAATGTGTACTTGGGAATTAGGTCAAATGCCATTAGCAAAAGACTGAAAATATCCCCTAGTTTTGGAGAATGTAGCCTCAAAATGATTGTATCCGGTCTTTTTATGCAATCAAGGGGATATTTCGGACATGGATAAATGCCATTGATCGGAGTTGAATTGAATTTGAGAAGGGTTTGGTGAAGTTGAATTTGAGATTAAGAGCGAGTGTGAGGATTTCAATTGATAGATGACCTGGGGAAAAGATTTAGGGCAATTAAAACTCAATAATTATAGTTAGATTAAGGTTATTTTGATTATAACAAAACTTATATTTAAAGAAAACTAAATAAAATTGTAAAACAGCTACTATTATCCTCTTATATTAGTAGGGAAAATCCTAATTTTAGACTAAAAATTTTCTATTTAGTTATAATTTCATCATTAATAAAATAAAAAAATAGAAATTTGTTAAAAAGAAATCCAGATAAATAAAGAAAAGAAAACTACTGACAACTAAAAAAAAAAAAAAAAAAAGCAATCTTTCTTTTCTGATTCCTTCCATGCTCATGCATCATTCCCTGTTGGTTGGAAAAAGACTTATCCTCTAGGAAGATCTCATCTTCATACCATCGATTTCTTTAATATAATCCTTCATCTCACTGGCATAATTCCTTTGTTGCTCCGCACAGAAACTCGAAAGCATCTCATGAAGTACATATATATTCAAGCTTCTCACATGAACTTCATCCAGAATTATGACCAAGTTTTGCCTCAACAAGAAGTCACTCTGAACTTCTCTTACTAAAATTTTATATCCCATGAACTTGATTAAACAATTCTCCCGAATCCTCTTGCCGTGCCAAACTTGAAGACCAAGCTCATACGCTACCTGCTTGGTTGCAGCAAGAAAAGCAACATGAAGGGGCTGACTAACTCCAATAATACGACTTCTAAGACCAGACCTTTTTGAGCCATAGCCTGTCTGATAAAGGAACTGTGGGTATTACTATGATAATTATTATTATTACTATTAGTATTAATATTAGTGATATAACTATTAATACCATTATTATTATTATTATTATTACTTTATTATTATATATATATATATCATTTTATTACCTATCTATTTATTTATTTATGTATTCACTTACTATTACTAGTTATTTTTACACCTAATTCATTTTTATATATCATTATTTTAAGAATTTCGCCACAATCGGTCTGAAGCCTGGGTAAAGAACTAGGGTTGCGGTAAGTCAACAGCCAACGTAAAATCTTTTGTCAAATGAGAAAATAAAAGACAAATATATAAATATTTTTGAAGCGTTTCCCCCTCAGCAACGCGTTACATCGAATCCCGGATGTAGTGACAAGTTAATAAGGGATCCTAGGGTACGGGTAAATAACTTAGTCCATAAAAATAAGATTCGTTTAGTCATTTTGAATATAGGATCTTTGACCGGTAAGTTATGAGAGATCAGAGAAACAATAAATAGACGAAAATTTTATATCATGTGTTTTCAAGAAATAAGTGGGTCTGGAAGAAAGTTAGAATAGTAGAGTTTTATGATCATAAACTTTGGTACACGAGAAGGGATAGGAGTAAGAATGAGATATAAATAATTGTACATAAAGATCTATTAGATGATATAATAAAAAAAAGAATGAAATGAGATAAAATTATATTTGTTAAGTTAGTAGATGGGGAAAATGTAGTTAATATAATCAGTATACATGTACCCCAAATAGGTATAGATACAATTAATAAAAAATAATTTTGAGAGAATTTAAATGAATTTATATAAACCATACCTAGTAGAGACAAGTTATTTAATGGAGGAGATTTAAATAAACATGTAGGAGAGAGGAACGAATGATTCGAAACCATACATGAAAATTTTAGATTTGGTAATAGAAATAAAGTAGGAGATTCTATTTTAGAATTTGTCACAATATTTGATTTAGTAGTTATAAACACCACTTTTAAGAAAAGAGAAACACACATAATTACATATACAAACGGATCTAATGCTAGCCAAAAAGATTTCTTTCTCATTAGAATATGTGATAAAATGACCTGTAAGGATTGTAACGTTATACCGAGGGAGAGTGTGACAACTTAGTATAAACCCCTAGTTTTAGATATACATATGTCTAAAAGACGAAAGAAATACCGTCCATTTGTAAAGTCAAGATTAAGTGGTGGAATTTGAAAGAAGAAAAGGTGACGGCTTTTAGAGATAAATTAATTCAAGTGACAAATTGATCTACTGATGATGATTTAGAAACAATGTGAAAAGAGATATCTACTAATATTATGAGTATAGATAAGGAAATTCTTGATGTATCTAAGCGTCAGGTCCCAATAGGGAAAGAATCATGGTGATGGAACTACAAAATTCAAATTATTATCCGTACTAAATGAGTGTTAGAGAAATTTTAAAACTAATAGTAGTAGCGATACATATGACAAATACAAAAATACAAAAAAGTTGTGAAAAATATTATCCAAGAGTCGAATAGTAAGGTGTATAATGAACTATAAGAAATTAGAGATTAAAGACGGAGAGAGAGATCTACAGAATTTCCAAATTAAGGGAAAGAAATTGTAAAAATTTAAATGGTGTTAGGTGTATTAAAAGTGGAATTAATAATATATTTGTAAAGGATGAGAACATAAAAAAGCATTGGTGTGACTATTTTGACGATCTCTTTAATATTAAGAGTACAACAAATATAGAAAATAACGAGATATTTATAAAAAAGATTAATAAAGATTTTAAATGTAAGATTCACTCTCATGAAGTAAAGGAGGCTCTAAAGCAACGAAAAATTTCCATCACTAAAAATTTCGTCGGTAATCCGTCGCTAACAGGTTTACAATTCTTTTTTCCAGTGAACCATTACAGCAACGGATTAGCGACGAAAATATTTCTGTTGCTAATTTTCATTATTAATTTATCGTAAATCTCTCGATATTCTGTCCAACGTTAATTTAATGCAAATTCGTTGCTATTACCGACAGATTTTTTTCTATCAGTAATTTTTCGTCGCTAGTGGTGTGTTTTCTTATAGTGTTATGTTCTTATCATAATAACTCAAAATATTTTATAGGAAAAATCAGAAGTAAGAAAGTAGAACTAATTGTATCAAATGTGTGCGCACACTTGTGGCTTCAAGTAATTTGTAAGGCATGCAAGGGCATTAGTAATTATTTTATATACTGATTATATATTTATTAATATTTTTTAGTTGTTAACAATTTAGTTTTAGGAATTAAAGATAGAACATACTCTTGGTATAATTGAACCCTACAAATTATACCGGTAAGAAGAATGACGGTTCATATATTAACTTAGAGTTTGCTAGTATGATGGTAGTTTACATAAACTTTTGATATCACTTCATAGGAAGAGTATGTACTTATATTTCTATATACATTTTCTATACATGGAACTAACATGATGAAATGATAGCATATTAATAAGCCACTACAAAAAAACGTCATTTTTGTAACGAAATTTAGCGACAAATTTTTTTTGTTGCAAATTTGTGACGAATTTAGCGACAAAAACTTTTTTCATCACTATTTCCAACGAAAAAAAAAGTCGTCGCTAATTTCCAACGAATTTAAATTTGTCGCAAATTTAGTGATGAATTTCGGAATTCGTCGCTAATTTTGCGACGAATTCCGCCACAAATCCTAATTCGTTGCAAATTAGCGACGAATTCCGAAATTCGTCGCTAATTTGCGACGAATTCAGAGACAAATTTTTTTTTTTGTCGCTAATTTTGCGACAAATCCTAATTTGTCGCAAAATTAACGACGAATTCAACGACAAATTCTAATTTATCACTAATTTTACGATAAATTTCGTAATTCGTTGCTAAATTTGAAATATAATTAAATAAAATAAAATAAAAAATATATTTATTATTTAATAAATTAATTTAGCGACGAATTTCAGAGTTTGTCGCTAATTTTGCAACGAATTCAATGACAAATTCTAATTTGTCGTTGATTTTGCGACAAATTCCAAATTTGTCGCTAATTTTGAAATATAATTAAATAAAATAAAATATTAATATATATTTATTATTTAATAAATTAATTTAGCGACGAATTTCGGATTTCATCGCTAATTTTGCGACGAATTCAGCGACAAATTCCGAATTTGTCGCTAATTTTACAACAAATTTTGGAATTCGTCACTAAATTTGAAATATAATTAAATAAAATAAAATATTAATATATATTTATTATTTAATAAATTAATTTAGCGACGAATTTCGGATTTCGTCGCTAATTTTGTGACAAATTCAGCGACGAATTCTTAAATTTGTCGCGAATTTGGCGACAAATTTCTAATTTGTCGCGAATTTTGCAACAAATTCCTAATTTGTCGCTAATTTTGCGACAAATTCTTTGTTTGTCGCTAATTTTGCGATAAATTTCAGAATTCGTCGCTAAATTTTAAATAAAATAAAATAAAATAAAATATTATTATATATTTATTATTTTTTATTTAAAAAAATTTATCACATTTATTATTTTTTATTAATATGTTATATTTTATTTTTATTTTATCTTTTTAAAAAATAGTATTATTATTTTTTTATATCTTTTATTATTTTATTTTAAACTAATATTTTATTATTTTATAATAAATTGTTATTTTATATTGTTTTATTATTAGTAGAAAAATGTTAAGAAAAGATAATAAGTAAAAAAAAAAAAAAAACTTATAACAGATATTAACATTTAACTTGATGGTTACAGAATCTTAAAAGTTTATGGAAGCGCAGGGATTCGAACCATGGTGGGAGCAAAGCAAAGGCAATTTTTAGGAATTAAATGAGGGAGGGTGTGTGGGCCCCGGCTCGGGCGGGCGTGCGGGCAAGCTTCGGTTCAGGCGGGCATGCGGGGGGATGCTTGCTCGGGCGGGCGAGCTCAGGTTCAGGCCGGAAGCGCATTATTTTTCATTGCTAATTTAGCGACGGATTTTACGACGAATTTATATCCATCGCTAATTTAGCGACGAATTTTTTTCGTCCCTAAATTAGCGACAGATAATTTTTTGTCGCTAAATTTACGACGGATTTAGCGACAAAAAATTATTTATCGCTAAATTTAGAGACGAATTTTAGATTTTCGTCGCAAATTGTAGCGACAAAAAATTTTTGTCGCTAAATTTACGACGGATTTAGCGACAAAAAATTATTCATCGCTAAATTTAGCGACGAATTTTAGATTTTCGTCGCAAATTGTAACGACAAAAAATTTTTGTCGCTAAATTTGCGACTAAAAACTTGTTTTTTTGTAGTGAGCAGCTTCGATACAATAGTCCATCAATGAAATTGAGGATAAAGTATTCATCGAAATTATTGGCAAAGAACGTCTAGATATAGTAAGAGGAAAACGGATATAGCTAACACCTAACAGTTATTATGGAATATTAGTATCTTCTCGTCCAAAGACCAGCTCTAACCCGGAGTTAACCAAAATATGGCATAAATTTGGGGAAAAAAAAGAGACAAATGAAAAGTTTTAAAATTTCTTTGAAATGGTTACAATTGTAGTATCTCCTGAGATATTGAAAGATGTAATAAACTAACTTTTATTTTTTATATAATATGAATTATATTACTTGATATTTTATAGTTGTTTTAATTATAAATATATTATTTGTACATGCTCATGATAGTACGTCTGGTGAAGGTGGTGGCTTTCCATTCGTACAAAGGGATGGTCATATGTATGAGACAAAGAAACGTGATGGATATATTGTATTTAATATATTGATGGGATTATGGTATTTAGTAATTAACTTCTTCATGTAACTTATTTGACTTATAAAATGATTGTTAATAGGTTTTTATTTTTGTAGTTCAAATGATGTTTATAGTATATTAGCACTTGATGGATATTTGGAGTTATAGTTTATGTTTGTGATTAATGATTATTTGTTTCATATTTAAAGTATTGTTAATAAATGTTTAGATCATTATGTGTGAATGAAGTATGAAATACAAATAATGTATGAAATATCATGGTGATAAATATTTGATAAATAGATCATTAACTCGTTAGTAAATCCCAACAATTTGTTGATGTTTTTATCATGCAAACGTCAACAAAGATGTAATATTTCCTCACATTTATTTACAAACATCGGAAAAATTCCTAATCTTTTTTTTTCTTTGACATTTTTTCTTTCGTCACTCTATCTTTTAGCGACAGTTATAAACCATCGGGAACATTAAAAAAAAAGTCAGAAAAAGCATGTAATTTGTAGCGGCTATGATTAACACTGATTAGTGTAGGTTTTATGACTTTCTGAGATAATCGTGTCAATGCTTTTGACTCTTCTTTAAAAATGATACAAATTGTATCTGTTGTTACCTTCGTAGGAGTAAGTATTTGTCTTATAATCCATATCATGATCAAACAATCAAGGACTTCTAAGAAGAACATGCCCAATATCCATTGGTATGATATCATATAAAGCATCATATTTCAAGTTATCACCAATGGTTAATTTCACTGAATATTTAGAAATCACTCGTATCTTGTGCCCCTTCTTTGATCAACCAACTTTATGGGGGTAAATATGTATTGTTGAAGGAGGCTTTAATTTCTCCTCAAGCCTTTGAATATGATATTTTCCATATTTTCACCGTCAATAACAAGATCGCAAACCCTACATCCACAAACAACAAGTCAATGGAAATCAATGCTTCCTCCAACCCTAGTCTTTATCTTCAATTGTTGTCGTCGTCGTCACCTTTTGCACCACGAAAGAATAACTTGGTGTTATGATCCGCTATTCGATATTGCATTCTCTTACAAAGAATATAAATATTAAGTTACTAAATATTACAAAACAAGCAAAACATACAATAACAACTATATAAACTATTATCCATGTGTGTGATAAGAAAGAAGAATGTGTAAATTTGAAAACTTCTACTTTGACTGCAATTTTTTTTTAAGAAATGAACCGAAATTTCCACATAAAATGGCTATTAAAGCCACCAAGAGCATCATATAAATATGACAAACAAACGAAAGCACTTATTGTCATCAACATCATAAGCAGCTAAAAAGCAAATATTAAACGATAATAATATATTTACCAACAAATATAGTCGACTGGTCATTAAGCACGGTTGGTAATTACTAACTGAACTATAAAACTAACTTTTATAACAAAAATAAAATATTAACCAAATTTAATAAAATGACAACTGAATAATCAATTGGTAATTACTGACGAAACAAAAAAATTTTGATTATCAAAAATTACCAACCAAAATTTTAGAAACCGACATTTTTTGGTCGGTAATCAATCGATTGGTAAATGGGATTACCAACCAAACTTACCATTTATCAACCGAGTTTTCTAATTGGTGATTAACTTTTTTCTAGTAGTTCCGATGTACATAAATAAAAATTATTTGTGTTTTCCTTGAATTTTTTGTTTTGTTGCAATTGCTTTACCCCTCATAAGATAGGTTGTTAAGAGTTACCCTATTGGCTCGACCCTGATTGATTCTTATGCACCTGACCATTTCTATGCTTTAGGAGTTAGTTTTCAAGGCAGTATGGGAGGGAAGTGTTTACAAGGCAAGGGAAGAGAGGGAAAGAGGAGGGGAAGAAATCTCCTTTTCGCTAAGCAAATTTGACCAAACGTAATCTATTTAGAAGTTTGATCAATCTAATTAAATTACAAACTTGTTTGACACTAGTGGTGCTTGCATTATTAGAAACCCGCCAGTAGAAAATTGTCTTTTAGTGATGAAAATTTTTATCGCAGAAAGTCCAAATTTTATCATTGAAGAGCATCAGCGATGAAAATTTTTCGTTATTAAAAAACATCTTGCTAATTTTTTCCAATACATTCTTCGCTGATACAAGAAAATACATAAAAATTAAGCGATAAATTAATGACGAATTTTTTTCATCACTAATAGTGAAATATTAGTAATGAATATTTTCCGTCGCTAATTTGGGAGCCCACACAAACTTGCACGCGCTACCACCTGCATCGTCACACGCGCCCTTGTCCTGCACACCTGCCCTGCCCGCGCCTGCAAACTCGCTCGCATGCTCCCTCACACGCCCTAACCTGCCCGTGCCCGGCCCGCAAGCAAAAATTCCTCCGAGCCCCTCCAATTAGATTCGATCCTATGCACAATAAAAATGTTAGAGACACCTCAACCATCGGAACACAATAAGACATTTGACCATAGTCTCTTTTTTATTTCTTATTTTCATCTCACATTTTTTTAATAATAATAATAAAATAATAAAAAATAATAATTTATTATAAAATAATAAAATAATAAAATAATAAAATATTAGCTAAAAATAAAATAAAATAAATTTTTAGAAAATAAAATAATATTATTCTTCTAAAAAATAAAATAACATAAAAAGAAAAAGAAAAAGAATTATTAAATAAAAAAATTTAAAAAATTAATAAAAAAATCCGTAAATAATCCGTTACTAAAATTTCCGTCAGTAACCCGTCGCTAAAATTCTTTACTAATCCGCCTCTGATAGATTTACAAAAAAAAATTTTAAAAATTAAAATTTAAAAAAATTTAAAAAATCTGTCAATAATTCGTTGCTAAAATTTCCATCGGTAATCCGTCGTTAAAATTTCGTCGATAATCTGTCGCTAATTTATCATTGATAGGTTTACAATTTTTTTCTATAGATCACTATAGCGATAAATTAGCGACGTAAATATTTTCGTCGCTAATTTCTGTCGCTAATCTCTCGAAATTATTTACGACGTTAATCTGTCGGAATTCTTTTACTATTACCGATGGAAAAAATCCATCGATAATTTTTCATCGCTGATACCGTCTTTTCTTGTAGTGACCCTAGTTTGATGAAAACGATCATCAATATACTCATATGCTTTAAATGTCATGTTAAATCATAAAAAAATATCAAGAAAATCAAAGAAAACATACCTAAATCCATTGAAACCAAATGGGTGTATAGATTCTCGGATTTAATCTTCAAATCCTGGGTTTTAATCTTCCAGATTATACATATCCCCCGGCTTTCTCTCTCTAAATGGTGGGGAATCAGAAAAAGTGTTTTGATTATATGTTAATCTGAGACCATAACCACTCTAAATAAGTATATGTAATTTAAAACTTTTTAAATCACCCATTATCTTTTAGTATTTCTATTCTAACCCATCATAGATTAGAAAATTATCATATGACTTCTACACTTTTAAAAGTTCCACACCCTTCAATATATGTTAAAGCTCTATAATAAATACACCATTAACAGATCACTTTTATTGTGTTATATTTAAAGAACAGTCTAAATATATAATTATTTTATATATCAGCGCAATGTTAAATTAAAAAATCTAACATAAGAGGATAATACACTTGTTTAATAGAATTATCAAACACCCGCGATTACTTGCATTACCCTTAGCATGAAGTTATGCCCTTGCTTAATTACATACAGCTTGTGAGATGCTAGTCAGCCCCAAGCATAAGTTGATAACACTTGTTTAGTTATGAGAATTATCATATTTAATTGTCGAACATAATATAACTAAGATTAAATAAGGTTGCACATATGGGAATATGACGATTAACAAATCATATTATTTAGATGAAATAATTAAATAGATAAATAACTTAATAACCAGATAAATAAAAAAGTCATAGGATTGTAGTTAACCGAAAAGAAACCAGATAAATAAAAAAGTCATAGAATTGTAGTTAATCGGGGTTTGGGGGGGAGAGAGAGAGAGAGAGAGAGAGAGAGAGAGAGAGAGAGAGAGAAATAGTTTGGTTAAACAAATTATATGATAAAAAGGATAATTAATTGAAGGGCAAAAAAATATAATTAAACAAATCATCTATAAGTAAGATTTATAGCATCTATATGTTGATTTATTATATTTCATATTTAAAGAATTACCCTAATAATAATTTATAATTAGTTTAACATAATTCCAAATTAATTGAGCATTATTAGATTATTAGAGTAATTTTATTTAAATTTTAAGATTTGTCAAGTATGTGTATAGATATATATTTTTATTAGATTAATTAATATTCATAATTATATTTTAATTAATTCAATTTGAGTTGTATTTAATTTTAAGAATAAACTATTTCACATAATTTTTTTAATTTTCACATATTTAAGTCTAAATTTTAATTAAGAAAATGAACGTTTTTGCTCTTGCTCCTGCATTAACGATACGATTTCATAGGTACACATACATCGTTAAACAAACACACACGCGCGCGCGCGCGCGCGCGCGATGATGTTCATTTTCTAACCTTGCATACGATTTTATTCCCTTTAAACTCACCCCTGCTCTCGTTATCTCTCGCTCCAACCCATATCCTAACCTCTTCGCCGTTTCTCTCTCTATACCCTGATGGCGACCGATTGCGAATTCTCATCATTCTCCTCACAATCAGAAGAATCATCGCCAAAGAAGGTTCAATCAGAAGAATCATCGTCAAATGAGGTTCGGAACTGGTTAGAGCTTCCATCCGACGTGACGTGCTTGATATTGAAGAAGCTAGGAACGATCGAGATTCTGACGAGTGCGCAGAGAGTTTGCAAGCTGTGGTGGAAGCTCTGCAAGGATCCTGCGATGTGGCGGACCATCGATACGAGCACCAGGGAAGATTCTTGGGACATGGATTACGATCCCGAGGTAATTGTGCGAAGCGCCGTTGATCGGAGTTGCGGTGAATTGGTTGATATCAATATTGAGTACTTTGGCACTGATATACTCATGGAGTACATTACTGCTCGGTGAGTCTGTTTACTTTCTATTTAGATTCAATTTTGGTCTAGATTTTATCATATAGTCTTGGATTACCTAATAGTTTTTCTCAAGTTATGAATTTGGTTAAGGGTTAAAGCTTTGGAGGAATTTGAATTGGAAATTAAGCGAGAGTGTAAAGATTTTAATGGTTAGGTCTGCAGAAGAGTTTAGTGTTAGCATGGAAATGTCCTGCTTGTGAACATTCAAAGATGTAATTTTTGTTGGGATGACGTGCTTTTTGCACACGGATTTTGATGTAATTGGGCAAACCGCAAAATAACCCCTTGTGGCTTGCGTGTTTGGCAACTAGTCCCTTGAGGTTTTACAATTTGCAAAGAGCTTCTGTGGTTTGCTTCTTTGGCGAATTGCCCTCTCTCCATGACTTCCCCATTAACTTTGCAGGTGCACTCACGTACCATAGACCCTTTACCCTCCATTTGTTATCACCTCTAAATCTCAAACTCTCTCTAACAACTTCCCATTAGTTCTCCAATTTCCTTTATAACTTTCAGTTCTAACGCATAGGCTGTACAATCACCAAATTCAGCCATTATGGATCGATTGATAGAGAAATCTATTTACACAAGTTAAGTAAGTCAAACTTGAGTTTAAACATATTTTATTTGGACTAGTGATGCAGAGGCTAATTAAGCAAACGATGGAGGGATTTTTGCTAGTTTTGAAACCCTGGGGCTAGTTGCCAAATAGGAAAACCACATGGTGATGTTTTGCATTTCCCAGAATATTACTATACTTTCCACTAACATAGCTAGGACACTTGATAGAGACGTATGGCATAGGAAAGTTGAAGAATAATAGGAGACGAAGCAATGAATATCAGAATAATAAATTAAAATATTGCCTAGTATGTTAAGTAACAAACATGATATTAGATGCATTCTATTTACTTTACTTCTACAAACTTTATTTATTCCTTCATTGGCATGATTTTGAATTTTGTACAACCCTCTAAATTTATTAATTTCTAACTTTACAAATGTAAAAACTATCATTGTCTATTGAATGACCGGTAAGTGTCAAATACTTGTCCTAGAAGTTCTTGTAAAAAAGAAAATTGTCCTAGAAGTATCAAATAATTGTCTACTTAAAAATAAAATTATTAAAATGTGTGGACATGGCTGAAATGTGTCCAATGTGTCGTCAAAGTGTTATATGAGTGTCTCGTCCAAGATGTGTTTGACACAAACACAACTCCATTTTGGATGTCTGGATGCAGCTGCTTTTTGCACATATTTTGGATCTTGATGCATTGAGGTTCTAGATGAATTGGAGCAGGTTTCAAATTCATTATTCCATAGTTCTAGATGAATAAAAATTATGGGTTATTCTTTAAAGTTGAAAAGACACAAAACATGAAGGGGGAAAATGCCATAGTGCTTGATAGTGCTTGAACATTCTATTTCAACATTGTAGAAATTATATCTTTCTAAAGGAACCAGCTATAATAGATTATAAGGAAGCTGAGAGGACAATCTATTTTCCATATTAGTTTATAGGAAGGAATTTATAAATAGAGATCTTAATATTTCTCTCGAGTTGAATGCACCAAATGGCTGCCATTTTAATAGAACTGAATTCAAATGTTCCTAGCATCTTATTACCTCTAAGTGAATGTAGAAAATCCTGAAAAATTTTTAGATATGCACGGATCTTCCAAAAAGAAAATTCTATTTCCAAGGAATCGAGCAATAGAGAGACAAGTGATTTCAACGACCCACTTCTTGGATGACACATGCAGAGTAAGAAGTTTTTACTCAGGAAACTGAAAGGTTACTCTGAAAGGAACATGATTCATTTTTTTTTTTTAAATGGAACATTCAGTTTTTGACTGAGATAATAAAAGAAAGATTCGCGGGAAAAGAAAATGAGAATGCTGGAACACTTCAAACCTTTCTCTGAGGACTATTTGAGAAATGGAAGAATGGAGCATGTTCATTAGTTTCTCCATGTTTTGATGATGATAGAATTGAAATCTCATAGGGCTACTATTCTTTGCGGAGACCATGAAACTAGGCAGCCGGGAGACATGATAAATGAAAAAAGTCTAAGAAGAAACGGGAAGGGGCAGAATACCCACTTCACACTTCCTTCCCAAAATGAATAAAATGGCCATCGGTTTCTTTCTATAAAAGATAAAGCAATAGGAATTAAAAAATACCTTCCAAATTCACCTTGGGAGGACTATCTGTCACCCATTTCCTTGCTCTCACAATTAGCATGCTGCGTGGCAGTAGTTGACATGGGTTTTAATGAGTGTGAATTGCTTCTGCTTTTGGTCAACAATGGGAGTCTGTAGTGGTGGTGCACAGTGATGCAAGGGATGAAGTGGGGTTGCTGATGAGAGTCATGGGTTAGGTGACTTGGCTTCACAATGGTAGGAAGTAATTGTTGCATGGATACAGTAAGAAATTAATATAATAGAAGCACTCTTTTTCGTAATAACATTTCTCATTTGCTAGTTGGGGAGATGAAGGGAAGATGGTGCTGCATGAGCGGTACCTAGTCTCCTTGTTGGTCTTTTCTGGTGAAAAACGTTAGCTTCTCTTGTTTCAGGTCTCTTTTGTATATGTGCTCCATTGTGGTTTACATTGTGGATTGATTCTCAAATTTTTAGCTTTTTCAAGAATTATTTAATATGTTCTGCATATGGATTCCTTTTTAATTTACTTGGTTGAGCTTGCTTTGAAAGCTGGTACATTGTCCAGCCACATCTATTTATCTTTTCAGCTAACACTTGTCCTGGATGCTGAACAGGTACACGTGATGATGTGGTTTTAATGTATGGTTGGTATTCAGTTCTCCTTAAATGGGTTCTAATATTTCTCCTTCATCCTTTAGTGTCACTTTCCTTCTGTGAGTACGCATGCTTTGATCTTTAAAGCAATATTGACATGTTATTTGCACATTCAAGAGTTGTACAAACTCTTCAACTCAATTCTTTCGGTGTGCTGATCCATTGCATCTATTCTTCTTGTTTGAATAGCTTATGATTTAATTGTCTGAATCGTCTTACAAATAGCTTAGTACTGAAGATAATTTTGGTATGTCACTTGAATAGAATGGATAAAGCTTTATGAAGTTAAATAATGCCATGGATAAAAATACTTGGAAGATGTGTATGTCTTTGACAGTCAACATTTGAGGAGTAGGGAAATGGTAAATATAGCCCCATATGAAATTAAAAATGATGAAATTGTTGAAATTTGGAGTGCGGAATCTTTGGCAGTTGAGCTAGGTTTTGGTGAGCAATGGTTTGGAACTTTGAAGGAAGATGGAAGGTTTGTTTGAAGATGATGAAGAACAACAAAAGAAGAGACTTGATGTATGTGAATTAACACAATTCTATTTCTTTGATGAATTATCAAATATACAAAAACATTATAGAGACTATGTTCTAAAATACAACACAATTTTGAGAGACTTTCTAGCCATAAAAATAATACAAGGAGACAATGCTCCAAGGTGCTTTGCTCCATCCCTTTGAGACCTATTTATAGAGGAAGAGAGGAGCTTAAAATGAGAGAAAATGGTCTCCAAAGCATTAGAGAACCGTTGGGGGATAGGGGGACAGATTCCTGCCCCCAATGGACTGTATAACGGCCATATTTTTTACTGTTATACAGTCCAATGGCTAGTTCATTTGAACTAGCCGTTTGAGATCTTTTAAGGGCCCTTTTTGGGCTCCCTTTCAGGGCTTTAATATGCCCATTTTATGGGCTAAAAATCCCTTAAGAACCGGACCAAAAGCTGCTTGGAAATTGGGCTTGAACATGGCTTGAAATGGGCCTTGAGCAGAGAACATTTCTGGACAGCATGTTGGGCCCGGCCTTTGGGCTTCTTTTGGACCTGCTATATAGTCACGTAGGGCCTTGATTGGAGCTTCATTTTGGGCCTTTTCTTCCCTACCTTTCCTTGGATTTTTGATTGAATTTGCTATCCAAGTTGTTGGCGGATTAGGACTATGTATTCGGAAGGCCTCCATTCACACATCTTTTGGAATGCTTCATCGTCATCTTCAACAGAAATAAGCGCAGATAAGATAATTGATTTGGTTCCCAAAAATTTTGTTGATTTATGTCCAGTACATTTGAGTTTGTGCCTAATCTTGTGGGCTATGCTATGTGTCTAGTTTGTGCGTCTTTTTCTTTAGAAGAATTGATTGGGAGTGCAAACAATTGGTAAACTGACTGCTTGCCAAGCTTCTCTGGACAAGTGGTTGTGTTGTGGTGGATGTCCATGAACCTCCCAACATCAACGCTTTTCACCCAGCTTTTACTTTGGTGATGGCTGGGTGGACGAATGAGGTTCTTTTGGGTCCATTGATAGAGATCCTTACTTGTTTGAATTCATCCTCCCTTTTTTTTTTTTTCATTTTTTGGTTGTGTGAGTTGTATATTAGAAGAACAACAATTTCTCATCCGTTCTATTTAAGGATAGAGGCTCTTGGTGATTAGCTTTGTTGCCCCATCAAGCCGGGTTATTTATCTGCCCTCTATCCTAACCCAGCTTGGATAGACAAACTGTAAATGCCTATATTAGTGCTGATCCAGGCTGTTGTTGCAATTGCAGAACAAGCAATCTTAAACGCCTTCGACTTGTATCCTGCTGTATTTCTGCTGGGGGTTGGATTGACGCAGCTAAAAATCTTCCACTGCTGGAGGACCTTGAAATTTCTTTATGCTTATTTACGAGAGAAAGCCTTGAAGTTGTTGGCCGCTGCTGCCCTCGTCTGAGAACATTAAGATATAATAAGCGGGGTTACGGGCGACCACGTGTAGAATGTGATGAGGAGGCACTGACTATTGCAGAGTGCATGCCAGAATTACGTTATCTGCAATTCTTTGGAAATAAGCTAACAAATGATGGCTTGCAAGCTATTCTTGATGGTTGTCCTCATCTCGAATACCTTGACTTGCGTCAGTGCTTCAACATTACGTTGCCTGGGGATCTCGGGAGAAGGTGCGCTAAGCGTCTTAAAACTCTGCGGCATCCCAATGACCCCACTGATGACTATGAATTTCGTGCTCAAAATATGGAAGGATCAGTTGATGAGGACTACCCTTGTGTTATGTCTGACATCGACTTTTCCTCAGATGAATACTATGATTATGATTATGCCTACGATCACATTAGCTTTTCCTCATATGAATACTTTGATGACTATCATTGTAATTATGACTTTGATTATGACTCATCAGATGGTGGTGATTTTGGAGCCGGGTTTCCAGGTTTTCAGATTTTGGAGCCAGGTTTTCAGATTGACTGATCAGATGATCACAATAACTCTCCCTGGTAACCACTGGGAAGTTGCATTTCATTTCCATTTTCTTTTTTCTTGTCTCTGTGCTCTTTGGCTTGTAGTAAATCAGACAAACTGCTGTGATTTTAGAGGGGCTCTACTGGAGTGCTTGTTATATCCTCATGAAGTTGTTGCTCGATGGTGCTCACCATGACTAACTTTGGCAACTCGATCCTTTTATTCATCATTCAAGGTGTTGCTTGTTGAGCTTGTTGAGCAAACGAAAATCAAGAGGTGCATATGTGGTATATCTATGAAACTAACACAAAGCTCGCCAGTGGTAGCTGTTCTATCTGTCCTTTCTTTTCCTCTCTTGGCGTACTAGTTTAAACCTTCAAATATTAGTATTTTCTTTTTGCAAATCTTCTAGTAGTAGCTCTTTCTTGTCTTAAAATTTTACTATGAAGTCAGTTTGTTTTTCTTTTGGGGGATTAGGATCCTTGTTTAATGCATCTCTCCTATACACACTTTGAAATTTCGTAGCATAGATTGTTTGCAAGGGTGAAAGCTGTGGTATCCTATGGTTGGGAAGAGCAGAGCTCTAGCTCAGAATTATTAATTACACGCAGTATGCTTCATTGAAGCCAGTTTTATTTATGCATAATTTGGATCGTATCGGATTATTGTGAGTAGGATTGGATTATATTGGATACCCCTAGTATTAGCTAATACTATGTATGACATTAGATAGCGTAGAATAGAGTAATTTGCATTATGTTTGACACATTTGAGTGCATGTATATATGGATAAATCATGTTATTCAATTACACACATCTAATGAGTATGGGTGGGTTAAAATTCTGCCACTGGATAAATTCATTAAAATTAACTTTTATGGGGACAAATGTAGATTTGCATTAATATTTTCTCTTTTTGTACCATGTTAAGGGCCTGGGAAATGGGAATTTGAACCTGCCATCCCTGACCTTCAGTTCTGGCTTTGTTCTAAACCCCTCTAGATGCCCTATCGGGCCAGGGCCACGCCAGTTAATGCTTAAATTGGTTTATTTCTTAGATACGTAATTTGAACGAGACACACATAAGCTAAGCAATAGCACTTAAAAGATTCAGAACCACATAACCACGACCACATCTAGAAATTGATCTCCCAATTATGAAGCCAAAAAAATAATAAATAATAAATAAATAAATAAATGAAGAAATGTCAGGGGGCAGGGTAAAGAGAGAGAAACCCTATAATTTTCAAGGTCAACTAGTATTTAAAAGGATTTTAATATCATTTTAAAAATTTTTAGAGGATTTTTCTCTGACTTTCTTTTTTTTTTTTTTTTATATAACAATAATATAGGATTATATTAAAATTTATTAAATCACGCGCAACCCATTAATTTGACTGATAAAAAACATTTAATTTTAAATTAGCGGAGTGATAATATACAGAGGAATAAATTTATTTTAATATAATATACAGAGGAATAAACCGATAAAATGATGATATCTGAATAAACGTTTCAAATTGAGTGTTTACCGAAGTTACTAACAAATAGCATCCAATCAGAGTGAGAGGAAAAATGACGAGTCAACATCTGGTAGTCATCATGGAATATCATCATCTTCTCGATCAATAATTAGTACTAACTTATCGTTCACCAAGAAGACATCCGTATTAACTTGTCGTTAACCAAGAAGACATCCAAGTTTGAGATTAAATTGAAGAGAATAAATGAAAATTTTAAAAAGTTTTAATTTGGCTAAGTCGGTATTTCCAAATCTAGAGATACCATGTTAGATGAGATAATCGATTAACTTGTATTTTTTATATAATATAAATTATATTACGTAATATTTTATAATTGATTTAATTATTAATATATTATTTCTATGACATGATAATACTATGTTTCTCTAGAGTTGTAATCGGGTCGGGCTCGATTCGGTTCAAGGGCGGTTTCCAGAACCTCGGGCCAAGCTGGCTGTGGTTCCTAGGCCAGTCCAGACAGGGCCGGGTCAGTTCAAAAAATTTTTTAGTTGAACCGGCCCAGCCAGCTAAACAGAAACCGGTAGGCCGATTCGGATCAGATCGGGCCCGATCTGGCCTGGATTTTTTTTTCTCTATTGCCATTTTTTAACTCTTTTTTTTTGTAACTTTTTTTTTTAATTCTATTTTACTTTTGTAACTCAATTTTTTTTTTAATTTTGTTGTTTTTTTTTACTCTCTTGTAATGATTTATTTTTTCATTTTGTTTTTTTTTTAATTCACTTTTTATAAAAAAATAAATTAAAAATTAGATATACAAAATTTTTAGAGTGATTCCACCTAATTCGGTGTACGTCGACTGCCAAACACATCACTTGGATTTTAAAATCCACCAATTTTTCTTTACATTATTTTGATTTTTATATCATTTTAATTTTTTTTTGTTATATTATTATTATTATTATTATTATTCTACTTCTTGTTTATCATCTTCCGAAATCTTGATGATTCTTTGTATTATTTTTTCTGCATCTTTCCAATATTTAATACATATTAAGCTTTCTAAAGTGTCGTCCGCTAAATTTGTACGTTTCTCGGTTAACATTCGACCACTTACACTAAAAGCACTTTCCGATTGCACTGTGGATATCGGAGGGGTTAGTTCATCTTTAACCATTTTGGTCAAAATTAGATAATACGATATATTATTTTTCTATCAACCTAATATATCATATAAATCTGTATCATCAAAACTTTTTAATTTAGATATTTGTTTATATAAAAATAATTCATTAAATGATGATGACGAAATTTTTTATTTTTTTCCTAATATATGTAAGGGATTAAACGAAAATGAAGATGATTGAGTGCTATTATTACTACTACTACCTACATTATTTGTATTTAAATTATTTTTTTCCTTTTCATATAGTTTAAAGGTTGATCGTAAAGTATGAAATATTTGTTATTTTAAAAAATGTGGGCTAATAGACGTTTCTAATGGAAAAGTTTGTATGAAATAATCTATTAACATTTCAGCACCTTCAACTTTAGCACGTGAATCTAATACAATTGCAACTAAATATAAAATTTGAAAATTTTCATAATATTTTAACAATTTTGTTTTCATAGAAAAAACAATTTTACCAAAATTTTCTTCATTTTCAAATTTATTAAATACATAAATAATTTTATAAAAATTTGATAACATTAAATGAGTAATTGGATAATAATATCCGGAAAATGAATTTGTATATAAATAAAAAATTTTCAATAATTTAGTAAATATAGATGCAAAATCGAAATCATTATTATCAATAAAACCATATTCGTAATTTGAATTTGTAAATTTAATTACAATATTTTGAAAATGAAGTACATATCGTAACATGTCATTTGTTGAATTCCACCTAATATTACATTCCATTTTAAATTTTTTAAATTTTTTATTATGTAACAAATATAATTGTTTAATTTTTTGGGTTTTTGTAGAAAATTTTCTTATTTGATAAATTAAATCACGAATAGGTTTTAAAAATAGTTTTCTCATTACTAAACCATTCTTAACATATAAATTAATTATATGACATGCACATCTAATATATAAAAAAAGTTTCATTTAAAATTGTGTTTAAAGAATTTTTTAAACTATTAACTATAGTAGTATTAGCCAAAATATTATCAAATGAAATAGAAAAAAAATTCTATCACTTATTCCATAGTCATAAACAACATTTGAAATTATTCTAACAATATGTGTACCGAAATGTGAAAATTCCCAATATTGAAAAGTTAAAATTCTTTTTTCTAAAAACCATGAATAATTTATCCAATAACATGTTACTATAATATAATATTCTTTTTTATACTCATTTTTTTAACTATCGAAATTAATGTAAATTTACAATCACTAGTCATAAATTGTGTAATTATATCATTTTTTAATTTTTGATATCTACCTAATGATTTTCTCCTACCGAATTTTCTATTACTTTTTTTATAATTTGGTTGTAAATATTTTTATACATATTTTTCAAATACGGGATATACAACTATGTTAAGTGGTAATTCTTTTTTTGCTAACCATTGTATTTGTCCAATTTTTTTATCCGAATTATATTTAAATATATCAGTTATATTATCTCCCCCTGTAGCAATTTGTATCTGTCTTGTTTGTGGTAATTTATCTGGATGATTATTAACTAAGTGTCTTCTAAATGTATCTACCCCCAACCCTTCAAAATTTTATATTTTTGATAATAAATTTTACAAATTGTTTTTTGTTCTTTATTTTTTTTCTCAAAAAATGTTTATATATTAATATCATCTTTTTTAATTCGTATTGTTTTATATTCTGTGTTACTAGATTCGGTTTTTTCGAAAAAAGTTTCAATATCTATATTATCGAAAATTTTATCTTACAAAAAAATGGAGGAAGAGGAGATTGTTGAGAAAATTTGGAAGAATGTGTTCTGGCAATTTTATTAAAAAATTAAGAATAAATTTTTAAAATAAAATATACGATTAAATTTTTAAAAGAAAATTTAAGATTAAATTTTAAAAAAAAAATTTAAGATTTAATTTTTTTTTAAAAAAAGTAATACAAATGTAATGCAAATACAAAAAAATAAAAATACAAAAAAATAAAATGTACCGACTTGATGGATATCGCAATTATTTATCACAAAATCTTGAATTTGAGCTCTCAATCTTGAAATCTAGCCAAATCTTGATCAATGTTGAAGGTCGTGAAAAATTTGTAATTCCTTCTCCACCCAAACCGTTCTGTAGTAAGAGTACCTGGAAAGTTCCAGATAAGATGTGAAGTTTATCTGTCGTCGCTTAAATACCTATTTCCTTCGACAATTAGTTGCCCCTAAACAGAATTTTCTTAGACATGCTATGCCGTTACATACTGAGTCAATGAATTTCACAAAAGTTTAGAGTACAAATTTGAGAATGTGTTTAATAAAAATGTATTTACTGAATAAAATGATGAAAATAAGAATAATAGTAGAAATGTAGAAAATTGTGGAAATGATAATGAAAATGGTGTACAAATTGGTCGAAATGGTATAGAAAATTGTAAAAATAGTGAAAAGAAAATGATAATAGAAATAGTAATGAAAATTGAGAGAATGTAGTAATATTGAAAGAATGTAGATGTGAGAGAGATATATTTTATTGTGAAGATTTTGAAAATGTGGTGTAAAGTATTTATAGGAAAATTTTTTGATCTTATGAAAAACAATAATCTCAAAACTAACTGTTTTATAACTGTTGGGAGAGATAAAATTGAAAAAATTTAAAAATTTTAAAAATGAGCCGTTGGAACCGGCTGGGCCGGTTCCGTGCCCGATTCCAAAATCTGTTGAACCAGCCGGCCACTACAGTACCCCAGGTTCGAGCTGGGCCGGGTTACTATATCTCCAGTTCGGTTCATGGGCCAGCTTTTTCCGGGCCTACTGGGCCAGTTTTCGGGCCCAAACCGGCCCGGGCAGATCTCTATGTTTCTCTTCCTCCCTTCGCTCGCTTGCTCGCTAGCTTCGGGATAGTCGAGCGTGCTCATCTCCCTCATCCATCGCCATGAGCACCGATCATTGTCGGTTATCGATAGGAACGTAGCTTCTTAGGTATATGATTTCCCCCCTCTCTCCCTCTCTCTTCCCGAAAGCCCGGATCTACCCTCTAATCTTTTGTACCTCCCTCTATCTTTATCACTCTCTTCTTATGCCTCTCTCTCATCACTCCTTGCAGGTTGCCATTTCTCAGCCTCGAAAGCCCAGATCCGTCCCCTAATCTTTTAGACCTCTTTCTCCCTTGATCTCTCTCTTGCTATATCTTTCATCTTGTGCTCTCTCTTCTTCCCTCTGACTGTCAACTCCAACCAACCCAGATCTTGCCGAAAAAGCCAGATTTGTCCCCCAAAATTTTCAGATCTGTCTCCATCTCCCTATCCCCTGCTTCTATCCGTCTCATTCTCTCTTCCCTCTATCCTTGCTGATCTATCTCCGTCCGCGTCTCTCTCTCTCTCTCTCTCTCTATGTTGGTCGCGTGCTTCTCTCTCTCTGTGCCAGCCGCCATTTCTCCTTCCCAAAAGCTCGCAACTGAGAAGCAGGATCTGCCTCTTCCTTCGCCTCCCCAAATTTCAAGCTCCTGTGGTTTTTTGATATATTTCTTCATTTATTTATTTATTCTTATTAAGCCAAACTTATTTATTACGAATTTAATTTATTTAATTACGAATTTAAGGTTATTATTATGAATTTAAAGTAATTGGAACTTAAAATATACTCAACTTTGGTTGAATTTAGTTTATTTTTATTTTTATTTCATTTCATATATTATCATTTAAAGAATTCCGGCATGGCCGGTTCTAAACCCTGGTAAAGGAGCATGATTCCGTTAAGTTAATAATCAGCATAAAATCCGTTATCAAAATACAAAAAATAAGAGTCAAGACGATCTACCATCAAAACAATTTACTTAATAAGGTATTTGATAGCGACATGTAGAGTAGAGAAGAGACATTTACATATAGTATTCATTGATTTAAAAAAGTATGATATAAGTTTTCTAGAAACGTATAATGGTGGGCGTTGATAAAAAAGGAGATTTCTATGAGATATATTAATCTTATAAAAAAATATGTATGAGGAGACTATTACCGATATAAAAACCTACGGAGAAATAAATGATAATTTCCCGATTAATATTTGATTTCACCAAATTTCGACATTAACTCTTATCATTTTTGTAATAGTGATAGAGGAAATCCAAAAGAGCATTCAAAATGAAATACCAAAATATATGTTTTTTACAAATAATATAGTATTGGAACATGAAACTAGATAGGGTATTAGTATTAAATTAGAGTTATGAAGGGATACATTAGAATTTAGAGAATTTAGATTGAGTTGGTCAAAACTGAGTACACGAAATGTACGTTTAGTTGTCCTCAATAGGACAGTCTGGTGGTCATAATTCTCCTCCTTTAACCATGAGATCAATGGTTCGAATTTTTGTATAACAAAAAAACAATGTACGTTTAGTTACAATTATTAGAATGACAAATAAACGATTAAATTATAAGAACATGATGTACCAAAAAGTGAATGTTTTAAATATTTTGGATTTATCATTCAAATCCAAAATGATGGTAACATAAATAATGATATGATCATAGAATTCAAGCGGATGGATAAAATGGAAAAAAGTATTTGGAGTTCTTTGCAATCACATGATACTATTACATTTGAGAGGGAAGTATTATAGAGTGCAGTAAAATATGTACTATTGTATAGTATCGAATGTTAAACCATTAAACAATAAAAAAATAGAAAATAACTATAATTGAAATAAGACTGTTAAGGTAATTGTATGATAAAATTAGAAAAAAAAAGGTTTACAAATGAAAAGATTTGTACTAAATTGAAATTAAGTTTAATTGGAGATCAGATATGAGAGTATCGTTTGAGGTGGTTTAGACATGTGTAACGAAAACCCAAAAATGCACCAATTAGGAGAATTGAGAGTTTAAATATAGGAGATTTAGTAAAATGTCCAGATAACCAGTTGAAAATCTGGATGTAATGTATTCGTAAAAATTTGATGATTAAAAAGTTAACTGAGAAAATAATTCTTTTAAAAAATGAATGATATTAGAGAATTACAACAAGTTAAACAATCCCTTTTGTCATTGTAACCTTATATAGATAATTTTTTAATTTTTATTTATTTATTTATTTTTTAGGGTTATTTTCTTTGTTATATTTTAAATTTTTAATTATCTATATTTGTGTCACAAATGACCAATCTTAAAATTTGGGATTAAGATTCAAACTGCATTGTTGTTGATCATATTATGTTTAGTGAAGATTGTGGCTCTCCATCTGTACAAGGGGTAGTCATATGTCTTGAGAAAAATTTTCATGATAGATACAATATCCTCAGATGAATACTATGATTGTGATTATGACTAGGATGACATTGGCATTCATATGATTATAATTATGACGATGATTATAGTCATGGCTTTTATTATAACTCATCGGACTGATTGATGAGTCACAATAATCCTCCCTGGTAAGGATTTGGAATTTGCATTTCATTTGCGTTTTCTTTTTTCTTGTCTCTGTCCTCTTTGGCTTGTACTAAATCAGACAAACTGCTGTGAATTTAGAGGGGTTCTACTGGTGTGCTGCTTATATCCTCATGAAATTATTGCTCGTCGGTGCTCATTCTGACCAACTTTGGCAACTCAATCCTTTCATTCATCATTCAAGGTGTTGCTTGTGCAAATGGAAATCAAGAGGCTCTCTCATCGCCGCGTATGTGTATATCTTTGAAGCTGACACATAAAGCTCTCCAGGGGTAGCTGTTCAATCTGTCCTTTCTTTTCCTCTCTTGGCCTTCTGGTTTAAACCTTCAAATACTAGTATTTTCTTTTTGCAAAATCTTCTAGTAGTTGCTCTTTCTTGTCTTAAAATCTGACTAGCTGTTAGGATTCTTGTTTAATGTATCTTTCATATACATGAGATTTCGTAGCATAGATTGCTTACAAGTGTGAAAGTTTTGGGATCCTATGGATCCCACAGAATTATTAGTTATAGGCAATATGGCTTCATGGAAGCCAGTTTTATTGGTGCAAAATTTGGATAGTATTGGATTATTGTGAGTAGCATTGGATTATATCGGATTCAATTAGTTAATACAATGTATGACATTAGATAGGGCAGAATATTGAAATTTACGCTATGTTTGACACAGATTGAGAGTACTTGTATATGTGGATAAATCGAGTCATATTATTCAATTACACTCACATCTGATGAGTATAGGTGGGTTGAGATTCTGCCATTGGATAAATTCATTAAAATTAACTTTTGTGCCATGTTGAGGGCCAGGGAAATGGGAATTTGAACCGGCTATGCCTGACCTTTAGTTCTGGCCTTGTTCTAAACCCCTCTAGACCTATCGGGCGAGGGATACAACAGTTAGTACTTAAATCGGTTTATTTTTTAAATCGGTTCAGAACCACGCAACCATGACCATAAACTAGAGATTTATCTTGCAAGTGTGAAAGAAAAAAAAAATTTTTTTGAGGCAAAGTGAGGAAAACCCTATAATTTTTAAGGATCAATTACCGTTTAAAAAGATTTCAACATCATTTTAAAAATTTTTAGAGGGTTTTTCTCTGACTTTCTTTTTTATAAAAATTTATAAAATAATATAGGATTTTATAAAAATTTATTAAACCATGCACAAGAGCCAACAATTTTACTCACAAAAATCTTTCAATTTTAAATTAGCAGAAAAGATAATGCCCATTTCTTAGTAAGATATTTGTTCATTTATATCTCCCTCAATATACTTAAATTAGGAGAACTGCGAAAAAGGGTAGTATTCTTGTGAAAAACTTTGGAGATTTTGATTTGAACTTCTCCATCTTCTAATAATAACTTGCGAAAATGATTTTTTTTCTTTGTTTTAAAAATACTTTATTTGAATAATAATGCTTTTTTTTTCATTCATTTTTATTATGTTCTTTTCCTCTTGTTAGAAAATTAGAGAATTACTTCATCTTTTACACCTTTCAAATTGAATAGGACATGTTTTTGAAAAGTTTGAAAAGATTGAAAGTTATACCGAAACCTTTGTTAGAGGTGGGTTTGACTTCACAGATAATTGTCTTATTGACCCGAGCGAGAAATCAATGTTGATGAATCTTCTTGGCTTTTGTAGATAATGAGACTTGCAAATATTGTAGAAGTGTGCTCCAACGGAAATAGTTCTAATGCTCAAATCAGAAATAACAATGATGATAAAAAGAGAAATAGACCAAGTAAAACTATTGGATAGCTTGGTGTTGACAATGTGTGATAAATGTAGAGTTATCGAATGTACCTGACCGGTCGTATGTATGCATGACAAGTCTCACATGTGTTTAGAGATGTAGAAACCTTAGTTTTATTGTAGAGAGATTGATGAAAATTTTTTAAAATTACAAAGACTGTAATCAAGAATTTTTAGGAGATTTAGAATCTCATTGATTAAACGAAATTCAAATTGTTACTAAAGTTCTCTACTTTATTAGAAGTGATTACAAAGATTTCATTTCCTTTTGGGAGAGATTACCTCAAAGATTAGGGGTGGTTCAAATCTTAGGTGATTATAATCTCAATTTGTCAAACATTGTCTGTCAAAAGGTTTTTTGGTAATCGCCGAGGGAAGTACATGATCAATTTTCCTGAGAGGGTTTAGTTGAAATGGTCGAGAGATATCAGCGAGAGTGCTTGTCTAAGAGGGCACTCAACCAAGAGTGCGTTTGGTCATTTATGGACCTCGTGATTATGGCCTAATGGGCTTAGTAGCTTTTGAACTTTATTGTAATGGGCTGTTGAACTATGCAATATGATTTGCCCTTTACTTTTAATGTCGTTTTGGAAAAATGACATCATGAATCAAGTTAAAAGTGATAGGAATTGAGAAATTTGAAAAGACATGATGTAGAGCGTTTTTGGATAAGTGAAAAAGACATGATGTTGAATCACCTGATGGATGTTGATGGAGAAGGAAAAACTTCTAATCGGGAGATATCCATTGAAGAGGAAGATCACCTACAAAGAAGCAAAAAGAAAGTAAAGGTAATGATCATCACTCGAAGACCAAAGATTGCCAAAAGACAAAAAATAGGGGGAATGAAGGAACAGATAGATCGGGCAGAATAGATTTGAAAGTTTAAGCGAGATCAACGAGGTGTCAGAACTGGAGAGAGTAGTAGAGGGGTTTACCGAGAAGAAGACAGGAGATATCTTGAGCAGAGGAAGAAAGGAGATAGCAAAAGATCATTTCTCTCTTAGCGCTCTTGGCGGTGATGGTACAGATAGAGGTATGAGGAGGAAGATGAACAAGATGCAGACAATTGAAGGTAGGAAGTCAACTAAACATAGGGAAGAGAGAAATACAAGGATAGAGATAAGTCTGAATGTTCAAGAAGATGCCTTTAAAAAGGCCGAAAGAAGAGGCAAGGAGAAGAACATAGAAATGGGCCAAGCCAATGTTTATAATATGGGCCAAGATTCTCAGATGGTGGGGATGATGTTGGAGCATGGCCCAAACAAGCACAGACCTCAGCCCAGAAGGGAGCTTAAACTCAGCTCAAGCAGCATTGAAAGCATCTTGGGCCTTGAGAAACATAATCTGGATCCAGGAGAAGATGATGTCTTTATGCAAGGTCTAGAACTAAGTGAAAACCTGGTTCTTGTGATTTCAAACCTAACGGCTAGGAGAAACAATGGAGAAGTGGAAGTATGGGCGGGTGAACAGAGAAGCACTAAAGATGAGCCGGAGAGGACTAAGGATCTCACTGACATGGAGTACTAAGTCGCTTCCTTCAAATTTGTTAAAATTTATGATGAAGGTCTAAATGATTGTTTGAAATTGCAGAGGAATCAGTAATAACAGATTTAGGAGAGCCTGCAAAGAGCTCCTTAGGATGCACGAGCCTAATGTTTTGTGCCTGCTAGAGACCAAGTTTCAAAACTATCATTCTTTACTGAAGAAGATGGGTTGGGAAAAAGAGTTCAGAGTCCTTTAAATTGGGTATACGGCAAGTCTTTGGCTTACATGGATCCCAAATAGGATAAATCTAGAAGTGATCAAGCATTTTAGTCAAATGATCATGTCAAAGTCAAAAAAGGAACTCGAGTCAATTTAGTTTCTTTTGCTTACATCCAACCAAATTTGTAGGCTAAGGAAGCTTTCAAGGATGAGATGTATGATACGACTAGCACGATTCAATCTCCATGGTTTGTAATGGGAGACCTGAATGACATTAGTAGTGGAGAAGAAATAGTAGCAGACACTTTAAGACCTGGAACAGACTTCAAAAGGTGAAGAGATGGTGGGACATATGCAATCTCTCAAGCCTCGATGCTCTTGGCCCCAAATTTACATGGCTTAAATTCAACATTGGCAGAATTGTCTTGCAACAGAAGTTAGATAGAGTGCTTGCCAACCGGCAAGCCATTTTGGAGTTCCCTGAGCTTAAAGTCATTAACCTCCCTCGTTTACATGGTGACTATTGCCCCGTGATGCTGGTCACTAGTCTAACTTTCTCACCTAGGAAGGAAAGGAAGCCTTTTAGATGGGAAGCCTCCTGGCTTAACCACCCATATTTTAAGTCAGTCTTTGAGGAGGTTTGGGAAGTTGGGGAGAATTGTTTACTGCAGTCGATTGATCATGTAGGTAAGGAGCTTAAGGTATGGAACATAGAGGATTTTGGAAATTGTTTTAAAAGGAAGAAAGATCTAGAGAGAAGGATAAAAGGCATTCAAAACTCAAAAAGCTATTATCACTCCACCTTTCTTCAGGACCTAGAGCAAAATCTACTGAAAAATTCTCACCTAACTCTTGAACAAGAAGAACTACTTTGGCTCTAAAAGTCAAGAGTGGACTAGATTTTCAAAGGTAATAGGAACACCAATTTCTTTCACATGTAGACCAAAATTAGAAGAAATAAGAATAAAATAGCTGCTCTTAAGGTAGATAACTCCTTGTGTTTTGATCATGAGAGACTGCAAAATTTAGTGGTTGAATATTTCTCCAAGCTCTTCGAAAGCAGTACGATTGAGACTCCTAGTGACAGATACTACATGTGGCACAGGAAGCTAGTGACAAGGACAAAACCAATATGGTTAGAAGTGTTGATGAAGAGGAGATCAGGGCTGCTCTCTTCTCCATGAAGGGGTTAAAGGCTCTGGGTCCTAATGGAATCCAAGCCATTTTTCTTCAACAGCACTAGGACACGGTGAAGACCTCCTTATGTAATTTCATTATCAGAGCTTTCAAGGACGGATACTTTTGGCCTGAGCTTTCTAATGCTCTATTGATCTTAATTCCGAAACATCCCAATCTAGAAAGCATGAATGATTTCAGACCTATAAGTTTGCTAAATTCCTCCTACAAAGTTCTGTCCAAAGTCATTGTTCAAAGGTTGAGGCCTTTACTTAGAAATATTGTGGGAGATCATCAAAGTAGCTTTCTTCCAGGTAGGGAAACTTTAGACAACATAGCAATTATGTAAGAAATCATTCATTTACTGTGGAAGTCTAAGAGCAAGAATTATACCATGATCCTCAAAGTGGACATCCGGAAAGCCTATGATAGTTGTTAGCCGGGAATACTTGGGTCGAATGATATTGGACTTTAATTTGCCACATGATCTAATCAGACTCATCATGTTCACTATCACTTAGGGCAATATTTCTGTGCTATAGAATGGAGAATCTCTTCAGTCGTTCAAGTCTGGTCATGGGTTAAGACAGGGGGACATTTTTTTAATTTAGTTTATTTTATTTGGTTTTATATATTATTACTTAAAGAACTCTATTATAATTGGTTCTAAACCTAGGTAAAAGAGCAGGATTGCGGTAGGTTGACAATTATTATAAAATCCTTTGTCAAAATATAAAAAATGAGAGTCAGGACAATCCATCGTCGAAACAATTTACTTAATAAGATATTTAATAGAGTCATTTAGAGTATAGAATAGAAACTTATATATGGTATTCATTAATATAGAAAAAATATATGATAAGTTTTCTAGAGATGTATTGTGATGGCCGTTGATGAAGAAATGGATTTCTGTCAAATACATTAATCTTATAAAAAATATGTATGAGGAAACCATTACCAATATAAGAACTTGTAGGGAAGTAAGTGATAACTTCCCGATTAATATTGGATTTCACCAAAATTCGATATTAAATTTCATCCTTTTTTGTAATAGTGATAAATGAAATAAAAAAGAATATTCAAAATAAAATACAAAGGTACATGCTTTTTGTAAATAATATTGTGTTGGTACATGAAATTAGATAGGGTATTAGTACTAAATTAGAGTTATGGAGGGATACATTAGAATTTCAAGAATTTATACTGAATCAGTCAAAAACTGAATATATGAAATGTATATTTAGTAACAATCATTCAGGAATAAATGATTAATTTTGAAAAAACAGAATGCACCAAAAAATAAATGTTTTAAATATTTTGGATCCATCATTCAAAATAATAACAATATAAATGGGGATGTGAATCATAAAATTCAAACTAGTTAGATAAAATGGAGAAAGGTATATAGAGTTTTTAGCGATCACATGATGCCACTGCATTTGAAAAGGAAGTATTACAAAATCGTAGTCAAACTTACACTATTATATAGCACCAAGTGTTAAACTATTAAATAACAATAAAAATAGAAAATAACTGTAGTTAAAATGAGAATGTTAAGATAAATGTATGGTAAAACTAAGAAATATATGATTAGAATTAAAGAGTATACACTAAGTTGGGAGTGAAATCAATTGTAAATAAGATGTGAGAGTATCGTTTGAGCTGATTTGGATATGTACAACAAAAACCTAAAGACACATCAGTTAAGAGGAACAAAAATTCAAATATAAGAGATTTAATAAAAATTTGAAATAGACCATTGAAAATCTGGATTCTATATATTCGTAAAGATATGATAATTAAGAAATTAATTAAAAAGATAACTTGAGATAGAAATAAGTGATATAAAAGAATTAGAACAAGTTAAAGTCTTTCTTTTGTCATTGTAATCTTATATGTATAAATTTTTAATTTTTTTAAATTTTAAATTTTTATTTATTTTTTTAGGGTTTCTTTGCTATATTTTAAAATTTTAATTATCCTATATTTGTTTCTCAAATGTCCAACCCAAAATTTGGTATTAAGGTTCAGACTACTATTGTTGTTGATGATATTATGTTTAGCGAAGATGGTGGCTCTCCATCTCTACAAAGGTAGTCATATGTCTTGAGAAAAATTTTCATGATAGATATTGTATATAATTTATTTATGAGATATTGATATGGATAAGTTAACAATTTTATATAAACTTATTTGACTTATCAAATGACTGTTTATGATTTTTTTATTTGTGTAATGATATTTTATATATTTTGTGATTGATTGATATTTTGAGTTATAATTTATATTTATGGTTGATTGTTATTTGTTTGATATTTGAAATATTGTTGATCGATATTTAAATCATTATGTATGGATGAAATATGAAATATAGGCAAACTATGTAGTTGATGAATATTTGATGAATAGATTTTGGAGTAGTTTTTTGGTACAATTTGTTAAAGAAACACTTTTTTTTCAAAAAAATATTTAGTATAAAAAAAATCACTAAGTGGACATAAAATTGTCAACATTTTAGTTACAAAATATCGATAAATATTTCAACATTTGCTGACATTTTGTGAACAAATGTCAGCAAATGCTTTAAATTTTGCTGACGTTTAGATGTAAACGCAAGGAAAGTCTAACATTTTCTAATGTTTCTATTGTCCAAAACGTTGATAGACAAATCTTGATATTTTGCCAATGTTGTTGGTATGCAAATGTTGAAAAAGGTGCGAGTCTTTCTCAACATTTTTAATAAATGTAGGCATAATTCCCATATTTTTTTTCTTCACTCTATCCTTTAATGACAATTATAAAATGATGGGAAGGTTGAAAATAAACATCGGGAAAGGATACATTTTTTGTAATACAAGATTTATTACGTCTATATGCTTATTTATTATATTTCATAATCACATAATTACCTTAATAATAATTTGTAATTAGCTTAATATAAGTCCAAATTAATTAAGCATTATTAGATTTTTAGAGTAATTCCATTTAAATTTTAAAATTTATTATTAGAGGTGAACATTCGATTAAATAGTAATCGAAATGATTTAAATTAAAATAACCGATTTAATTCGATTACTCAATTTTCATAACAATAATTTAACCGAATTAGATGATTAATTCGATTCGCTTATTCAAATTAATCAAATTATTGAAATCTTTTATTAAATATTATTTATATCAACTTATGATTATAAAATGTAATTTTAAAATTTAAAATATAAAATTCACTTATAACTCTCATTTTGTAAATTTCAAATAAAATAATAAAATATAAAACTTTTTACTCTATTAGTAATTTATGAAACAAAAAATGTAACTAATATTACATTATCTTTTAATAAAACAAATTTCAAAATAAAATTGAAATTTAAAAATTTAAGGAAAAAAGCCTTCGGCCTTTAAGAAGCCAAAGGCATGGATAAAGCCTCATAGTAGAATATAACAAAGAGCCATATTGAAAATAAAAAAGTCAAATCAAAAGGTGGAAATTGAAAATTTTTCATTAATTGTTTGTGTACTTTAATTTTTAGGGTTGTTCTCTTTTAGAATAGATCCGTTAGATATAGAAAAGTCAAATCAAAAAGGTGAAAATTGAAAATTTTTCATATTGTTTTCTTTTAAAATAATTACGTTAGAAATAGAACTCATAAATAGAAATTGAAATCTTTTCATTAATTACGCATTTTCTTTTTAAAATTTTTTCTCTTTAGAATTTTTTATTAATTATTACAATTTTCTTTTAAATTTTAATTATAATATTATAAGAATATTTATATAAATAAAAATTATTTTTAAAAATATATAATATTTTTAATTAATTTGGTTTGATCGAAATAAAAATTATTAAAACCTATAACTGTTCAAATAAATCAAATTAAAATTTGAATTTACCTAAAACTAGACCGAATACCTAATAAATCATCCAAAAAATTAAAAACCGGTTTAGAGAAAATTATTTTTTTGATTTTAATCGAATAGTGCTCACCCCTATTTATTAATACCAATTTTTTATATCAAGCATAAGCATTTCACAATCTTACTGATATCAATATATTATAACATTCATAAATATAAAATATCAAGTACAGAAATCCATAAGATGACCACAACAATTCAATTAAAACATACCCCAAAGTATTATCTGTTAACCTTATTAGGGTTTCTAACTTTGAATTCAATTAAATTCCTTAAAAAGAAATTGAATATTAAAGGACTTTTCAATAACAAAAAATATATATTTTTTAATTTCAATTTTTTTCTCCATTTTCTGTTCTTATTTTACAATAAAATAATTTAATAAAATATATTTAAATAATAGAAAATTTATTTTTGATGAGATTAATATGGATAAAAAAATATTCACAAAGATTTTGGAGACCATGTTTTCCAAATATAAGCAAATAATGGAAAAGTGCTTAGTCCACTTATATTTTTGAAAAATGTAAAAATTGAGTTTTCTTTTCCTATTTTGGAAAAATACTACATTTGATTTGAATATAAAATTCTTTCTTAGAATGTTTTAGGATTTTTTTTTTGGTAATTTTCCTAGAAAATTAGAGTCCTCATGATATACAAATATCAATTTAATTTTAAGGTGTTTGCATCATTCGCCAAAAGAAAAATCATAATACTTACGTAACCTCAAAAGGCAACCGTGCACAGAGAATTGTTAGAGCCATTGAAGGTTTTAGCCAAAGACCAATTTTCAAAGATAAATTTAATTAACTTATTGACGATAAATCAATATTCAACATAAATTTAATTAACTTATTGACAATAAATCAAGATTCACATTTGAATCCCAAGTCTTGCCTAAAGGGTTGTCAGGCTTTGATGAATTGGGCCCGGGGCCCAAGGCCCATGGGACATGAGCAGGCTCAGTTGGCCTAACAACCTAAAACGACAACTCCATATATCCAATTTCTTATTTCATGTTGAAGATAGGGATTAATAATTGGTTAAGGGTTGGTTTATGGTTTGAATTGGCATAATGGGTCAAAGTTGATAAACCAATACTCCAAAAGTTCATCAACAGACGTCAGTAGAACATTTCCTATATGATATTTTACTACCTTCATTATTCATATCCATATTTTATAAATTTAATAATAGAATATTAAATTTTTTTAATCAAAATCTCGATTTCAAGTTATTAAAAGAATAATAATAAAAAGATAATAGAAGAGTCAGTCCCTAAATTGGAGTTTAAAGTGTGCAAACTTATTAGTAAGGTAATCCGAATACTAATTGATCAAGATATCAGGGGAAAAAAATAGCAATTTCCATTATCCATATATAACCTAATGGGTGATAGATAAGAATAACTCAATGTAATAGAGTAAAAACCAAGCAGAGTTGAGTGAAGCTCTCCAATACCTCTACCGAAGAGAGACGAAAACAATCTGAATATACTTGGCTGCATTAGAAATAGACTCCGGCAAAAGCCATTCCAGAGTCATGGAAATCACAACGGAAGAAGAGGACCACTTGCAACGTAGCATTAAGAAAGCAAAAGTAGTGGGAGGAGACATTTGTAATGTAACAAAGGCCTCCTTCAAGGATATGCTCTTAGGACAGGGGTGTTTGGAACCGAGCCCAAATGAAGCATTGGATGGACTCCGACTCCGATGAAGAGTTTCTAGAAGGGGATGAGGGAGAGTTTTCTCCGAGGACGGCGAGTATCCCAAAGGTTATGGTGTCTAATGAAGCGTTGAAAGACCTACGGAAACCTCGGAAACATTCTTTGATTTTGAAGCCTCTAGGCAAAGACATCGGATACCAACTAATACTAATGAAGGTAACCCACGTGTGGAGATTGGAGGGTCAGCTGGAGCTATTGGATTTAGGGAGGAGCTATTTTTTATCCAAATGTTCTAGTAAACAAGACTATCTCCAGATGTTGGCAGATGGCCCGTGGCTTATCCACGACCACTATCTAACGGTTAGGAGATGGAAACCCTGGTTCTCACCTGAGGAGGAAAAGATCTAAACCACCATAGTGTGGGTCCAATTACCTCACTTACCTATTGAGTTTTGCAATGAAGCATTCTTTTTGAGATTGGCAAAACTATAGGAAGACCAATCAAAATTGACTCTAACATTGCAAATGCATTGAGAGGAAGGTTTGCTAGGGTCTGTGTAGAAATAGATCTCGAAAACCTTTAGTCCATAGTGTTAAGATCAGGAAGAGAGTTCAGCGTATAGAATATGAGGGGCTACATACCATTTGTTTTAGTTGTGGAAAAGTGGGACATAAAGTAGAGGAATGTCAAGATCATGACAGAAGGCATAGGGAAAAGGATAATGTATCAGGAAAGGATGCCGAGAATGCCACCCTAAGCAGGGTGGGTCGGTCACGGTGGAGACAGCGACGGAGAAGAACGAAGGATTTGGTCCGTGGAGGGTGGTTCAGAGAAAGCAAAGGTTTAACAAAAATGGTAATCCTACAGAAAATGGAAGGAAAGTAAACCCTTACCATAATTGATTTAGCCAGCTGGAGGAGGTCAACGATTTCTTGGCAAGCGTGACCTCAGAAGCAGCTGAAGCTGACAACACTCTCAGATCCACACCGCTCCAAAACTTAACTCATCAAAGGAAGAGTACAAAAGCAGCGACATTCTGGATGGAGACAAGGAAATCAAGCGTTTGTAGGCAGAGAGAAGATGAAGAATGGAGTAGGAAGAATCCCGAGGCGTCTTATCTAAAAGGTAAAGTGGATATGGGAGCAGGTTAAAGTGACACGGGAAAAAGAACCAGCCTATTAACTTAAGAGCAGGAGCTAGTTGCACAGTGATGGATTACGGGTGGTTAAGGCCCAATTCGAGTTTTGAATTGACCTAGCTAGGGAATGGAATAAGGCCCGATCATTCTAAGAAAGCCCAAGAGGGATTAGGCTCGTTAGTTAGTTACCAGGGCTTTCTGAAGGGCACGAATTGGATTCTAGATCCAAGAGAGTTACAAGGAGCCCAAGAAGCTTTAATTCCGATGGTTAGTTCCATGGGCAGAGGGAAAGGTATTGCAGAGGAAGGTATGGCTATGGACTGTGGTGTCTCAATTGGAGAGGGGTTCAATGAAGCGAGGGAGGAGGAGGAAGATGATGACATGGAAGTGTAGTAAGTCATTCCATTTCAATTCCTTCTGATTACTTTCAATGAGTGTCAAGATCATAACTTGGAACTGCAGAGGCATGGGGAGCAATGGCTTTAGAAGAGTTTTCAAAGAGATGCTCAGAAAAGAGAGTTTGGAGGTTATTTGTGGTTTGGAAACGAAAGCCAAAAACAACACCTTCCCTAAGTTTATGAAAAGCTGCGGTTTTGATAAGGAGTTTATTGTTCCGACAGAGGGCTTTGGCTCTCTTGGAACTCTAATAGGATTAATTTATCGGTGGTTCACCACACTGACCAGCTTATTCATTGCTTCATCAAAGAAGACTGTAAAAGCTGGTACTTAACGTGCGTGTACTGTCGCCCTTATTTCAAGTCCAAGCGAGATTGTTAGGGAGATTTGGCTGGCATTGCTAACAACATGATGAGTCCGTGGTTAGTCATGAGTGACTTCAACGACATAGCGGGATACGAAAAATCGAATAATATTACTATTACTACATGGCGAAGGAGTCAAAGGTTCAAACATTGGTGGAGTAGATACAATCTTCTTGATACCATCGCAGGCCAGAAGTTTACTTGGACCGGGAGGAAGGCAAATAGGTTTAATCTCCACAAAAAGCTTGACAGGGTCCTTTGCAATATTGAAGCCAAGATGGAGTTCCCTGAACTAAAAGTCCTAAATTTGCCTAGATTTCATGGGGACCACTGCCCGGTAAGTATGAACACAAGACTGACTCTCCCTCCCAATAGGGATAAAAAAACCGTTTAGGTTTGAGGCGGCATGGCTTACGCACTCAGATTTTGGCAAGGTCTTCACAGAAGCTTGGGAAAATAAGGAGGGCCCTCTTGAGGTTGCTGTGAAAGCAGGGAACCTCTTGGTGTTTGGCAACATCTTCAGACGAAAAAGAGAGTCTGAAAAATGTATAGGAGGAATTCAGAGGTCTAACAAGTACACCTACTCGCTTTACTTGCAAGAGCTAGAGAAGAATCTACTTCAGGAGTACCACACAACTCTAGAATAGGAAAAAATCTATTGGCATCAAAAATCAAGAATTAACTGGCTGACGGATGGAGACACGAACACTAAATTTTTCCATACCACGACAAAGGTCCATAGAAGTGTCAACAAAATTGGTTCCTTGAAAATCAAAGGAGAATGGCGTTCAGTGCATGAGGAGCTAAAGGAGCATGCCCTCTCCTACTTCTCTAACTTATATACAAGTAAAAAAGTTGCTGAGATGAGTAGTAGATTTTTTATTTTGCGGATGAAAATCAGTCCTGAGGAGCATGATTTGCTATGCAGGAACTTTGAAGAGGAAGAAGTCAGGCTAGCGGTTTTCTCTATGAAAAGTCTGAAGGCACCGAGCCTTGATGGCATGCAGCCAATCTTCTATCAAAAATTCTGGCCGGTAGTGAAGGAGAAGGTTTGTTTCTTTGTGAATAAAGCACTGAATGATGGTTACTTCTGCTCAATTATGACTAGAGCCCTCATGATCCTGATTCCTAAATCGAGTAACCTGACGGACTTTGCAGACTTATAGACCTATCAGTTTGTTAAATATTTCGTATAAGATTTTGAGCAAATGTTTAGTTGTTAGATTGAGGCCAATCCTTCAAAATCTTATTGGCCCCCATCAAAGTAGCTTCTTACCAGGTTAGTGAACTCTAGACAATGTTGTCGTACTTCAAGAGATGGTTCACTCTGTAGGTCAATCTAAGAGTAAGAAGCACTCAATGATTCTTAAAATTGATCTTAGAAAGGCTTACGATAATGTGAGTTGGGAATACTTGACCAAAGTTTTATCAGATTTTAACGTCCCTGTGAAGTTAATCAGACTCATTATGTTCGCTCTATCCAATAGCGACACTTCCATTGTTTGGAATGGAGAGACTCTTCCCCCTTTTAAGGCCAGTCAGGGCTTAAGGCAAGATGACCCTCTCTCTCCTTATCTCTTCTTATTGGTGATGGAAAGATTGGCTAGCATGATCCAAGAGAAAGTAAACAAAGGTGTGTGGAATGCTATCAAAGTTAGCAAAGGTGGCCTAGCTGTGTCCCACATTTTTTTTGCCAATGACTTAATCCTCTTTGTAGAGGCGGAGTACCTGAATCTTAGTAATATTCTCAGCTGCCTTAGGGAGTTCTCCGAAGAGAGTGGGCTGTAAGTCAACCCGTTGAAGTCTAAAATATAGATCTCTCCCAAAGCCCCAAATCATCTAAAGGCTTCCTTAGCTGCGTGCAATAAGTTTACTGTCTCGGAAAACCTAGGTTCTTATTTGGGAGTATCGGTGGTTCATGGTAGAGTTAACAAAAACTTCTACCACCAGGTTATAGAGAGAGTTCAAAACAAACTTAGTAATTGGAAAGCCAAACTTCTAAGCACGGTGGAGAGAAGAACTCTAATTTAATCAGTGACGGCCCCTATCCCTATTTACACCATGCAATCCGCGTGGGTTCCCGAAAGCACATGTAAGAGACTTAATAAGATGAACAGAGACTTCTTATGGGGTAGCAGTGATGAGAAGCGAAGGATTCACTTATTGAATTGGGACAAGATTTACAACCACAAGAAGCAAGGTGGTTTGGGAATTAGGTGTATAAGAGAATGCAACATAGCTCTTATGGCCAAACTTAGCTGGAAAATCTTGAAGGAGGATACTGTCTTATGGTCCGCAATCCTGCAAAACAAGTATCTTAAAGAAGAGAATTTGCTGAATCACAAGAGGAGAAGAACTTCTTCATCGGTTTGGAGAGGAATTTGCAAAAGCAAAAGATGTTTAATCGATGACATTAAGTGGAGACTTGAGGATGGGAATGTCACTAGTTTTTGATTTGACAGGTGGTTGGACGATGAGAGGCTGATGAGTGAGGCCATGATCCCGTAGGTGGAGTGTAGTGCAGACTCTAAAGTTAGTCATTTTTGGAGTAAGGAGGGTGATTGGAAAATTAAGCCGTTGGCCGCTGTCGTTTCGAACCACATTGTTCAGAGGATTAAAGCCTTGCTGATTCCTAGAGATAGGAGTATAAGCGACTCCATTTTTTGGAAAGAAAGAGGGGATGGTCAATTTACGGTAGTTTTAGCTTACTGGCTTCAAAGGAAGGCATTTGCAGATCTTCAAATGCAGGAGAAAGACTGGACTTGGGTATAAAAGGCAAGGTGTCTAGAGAGAGTAAAAATTTTTCTATCGTTAATGGCCAAAGGTAGATTGTTGTCTAACGTTGAGCTGAAGAGAACGAACATCATTGAGGATGGCACCTGCAGTATTTGTAGGAAAGAGGAGGAAACAATGGTTCATGCTCTAAGAGACTGTGATCATGCTAAAGCTATTTGGATTTGGGTGATTCAGGATGGCGACAAGGCCCAGGAATTCTGGATTGAAGACTGGACTGGACTTGGGTATAAAAGGCAAGGTGTCTAGAGAGAGTAAAAATTTTTCTATCGTTAATGGCCAAAGGTAGATTGTTGTCTAACGTTGAGCTGAAGAGAACGAACATCATTGAGGATGGCACCTGCAGTATTTGTAGGAAAGAGGAGGAAACAATGGTTCATGCTCTAAGAGACTGTGATCATGCTAAAGCTATTTGGATTTGGGTGATTCAGGATGGCGACAAGGCCCAGGAATTCTGGATTGAAGACTGTTGGAGTTGGTTGAATCGTGGAATTTCAAGGAAGTTCAAGATAGGGCCTGTGGGGGAGTCATAGGTCTTTATGTTGACGACTTGGTATGTTTGGAAGTTTAGATGCTGTATGGTTTATCAAAAGAAGAGAGAGCCTCCCTTACAAGTTATTAATCGAGTGTTGAGTACAAGCAAGATGTGGTTGAGTGAGGCTAGATTTTCCGGCAGTGGAGAGGAAGTCATCGAGGTCTCTTGGCAAAGGCCCACGGAAGGTTATTTGAAGCTGAACACCGACGATACTGCTGGAGTGGGTAATGGTAAGGCAAGTGCAACGGGTATTTTTAGGAATAGCAAGGGAGATTAGGTCCATGGCTTTTGGACTAATGTTGGTGCTACTAATGGTGAGATAGCTGAGTTATGGGGGCTGAGAGAGGGGCTGCAAATTGCCAAGTCCAGAAGGTTGGGCCCCCTAGTTGTTGATTGTGACGCCCTTACCATCGTCAATGCTGTGAACAGGGGGGTTGGAGACAATCACCCTTGAAGAAACCTAATCCTTGATTGTAGAAAACTCCTCCAAGAGCTGAGAGTTAGTGAAGTCAGACATGTATTTAGGGAGGCCAACAAGTGCGCCTATAAGCTAGTGAAGTTGGGTCTGGAAGCTCAAGCAGGCATCTTTGAAGCTACTTCTCCTCCTACAAAGGTGGCAGAGTTGTTAAGGCTTGATGCGTCTGGTATTTTTGGCTGAGGAAATCTCAGAAGCATCCTCCTTGAGAAACTGCTCTCGGTGGAGTTCTTTGGTGTTTGCTTTGTTTTTCCTTCTTGCCGTTTTTTGGTTGTGTTCGTATCTTTTTTCACAAAAAAAAAAATATAACCTAATGGATTTTACAAAACTTTTAAAGGCTCATTGATCCAACCTAGCCCAATAACAGTTCCGACAAGCCCTCAAACAACTCCTGCAGCCTATACCACCCCACCCTTATTTTTATTTTTTATTTTTTTAGTTTTCATCGCTGATATCCTGGTTTTACTCAACTAATTCAGTCCAAACACTATAGAATTCATTTTAAGAGTTGGCTCTCTTAAATTATTTTTCGTTATTCTCAACGTTCGAATTCAAGATCTCTAATTAAGTGAGTAGAATATCCGATCACTCAATCAAAAAGAGTTTATTTACGACCCCACCCTATATTCCATGAATAGAATATTTTATGCTAGTGGCCCCTAATATCCTTTTGAGAAAATTTTCAATTTATTTGTATTCTAGGAAATGCTTAAAAAGATTCTATTTCATTTTTTATACGAAATGAATCGTATTATTTACTCACAAAATAATTGTAGTAATTAAATTGTTCTATTTCTCTTTATTCTTCTGTCACTTTAGAAAAAAAAAATCTAAAATTATTATTTCAAAAAGAATATATATGTTTTCCCCGAAAAATATATACATTTTTGAATCATATTAATTATGAAGTACTGTACATATATGTTTAATGCGTTTAAAGTTTAAATAAATAGATATAAAGATATGAAAAAGGATTTTAATGAGAGTAATATCGTAAGTTTGAATACGGTTTTTTCCCATTTAAGCTCCTCCCCCTTACGCTCTCTGTATCTCTCGCTCCAATCTAAATCCCAACCCCTTCACCATTTCTCTCTCTAAACCCTAATGGGGGACGATTGCGAATTCTTATCATTCTCTTCACAATCAGAAGAATCATCATCAAATGAGGTTCGGAACTGGTTAGAGCTTCCATCCGACGTGACATGCTTGATATTGAAGAAGCTAGGGACGGTCGAGATTCTGACGAGTGCGCAGAGAGTCTGCAAGCTGTGGTGGAAGCTCTGCAAGGATCCTACGATTTGGCGTACCATCGATCTGAGCGATCTGGAATATTCTTGGGACTCGGATTACGATCCCGAGTTAATTGCGCGAAACGCCGTTGATCGGAGTTGCGGTGAATTGGTTGATATCAATATTGAGTACTTTGGCACTGATGGACTCCTGGAGTATATTACTGCTCGGTGAGTTTGCTTACACTCTATTTAGATTCAATATTGGTCTAAATTTTATCATATACTCTTGCATTACCAAATAGTGCAAAGATTTTAATGGTGAGGTCGGCAGAAGAGTTTGGTGTTCAGCATGGAAATGTCCTGCTTGTGAACATTCAAAGATGTAATTTTTCTTGGGATGAGGGGCTTTTTGCGCATTGATTTTTGATGTAATAGGGCAAACTGCAAAATAACCCCTTTGGTTGCCTGTTTGGCAAGTCGCCCGCTGAGGTTTTACAATTTACAATGAGCTTCCGTGGTTTGCTTCTTTGGCGAGTTGCCCTCTCTCCATGACTTTCCCCATTAAATTTGCAGGTGCACTCACGTACCTTAGACCCTTTACCCTCCATTTGTTGTCACCCCTAAATCTCATTAATTCTCTAACAACTTCCCATTAGTTCTCCAGTTTCCTTAATATCAGTTCTAACCCATAGGCTGTACAATCACCAAATTCACCTATTATGGATCGATTGATTGAGGAATCTATTTACACAAGTTAAGTCAAACTTGAGTTTAAACATATTTTAACTGGACAAGTGATGCAGAGGCTAATTAAGCAAACGATGGAGGGATTTTTGCTAGTTTAGAAGCCTTGGGCTAGTTGCCAAATAGGAAAACCACACGGTGATGTTTTGCATTTCCCAGAATATTAACTTTCCACTAACATAGCTAGGACATGAACACGAGACGTATGACATAGGAAAGTTGAAGAATAATAGGATACGAAGATATTAATATCAGAATAATAAATTAAAATATTACCTAGTATGTTACCTAATGAACATGATATTACATGCGTTCTATTCACTTACTCCTGCAAACTTTATTTATTCTTTCATTGGCGTAAGGTAAAATTATTTTGAATTTTGTACAACCTTTAAAGTTATTAATTTCTTACTATAGAAATACAAAAACTATCATTGTTTATTGAATGACCGGTAAGTGTCAAATACTTGTCCTAGAAGTTCTTGTCAATAAGAAAATTGTCCTAGATGTATCAAATAATTGTCTACTTAAAAATAAAATTATTAAAAGGTGTGGACATGGCTGAAATGTGTCCAATGTGTCCTCAAAGTGTTATGTGAGTGTCTTGTCCAAAATTTGTTTGGCATAAACACAACTCCATTTTGGATGTCTAGATGCAGTTGCTTTTTGCATATAGTTTTGGATCCTGATGCATTGAGGTTTTAGATGAATTGGAACAGGTTTTCAAATTCATTATTCCGTAGTTCTAGATGAATAAAGATTATGGGTTATTCTTTAAAGTTGAAAAGACACAAAATATGAAAGGGAAAATGCTATAGTGCTTAATAGTGCTTGAACATTCTGATTTCAACATTGTAGAAAACATTTTTAAAGGGACCAGCTATAATAGAATATAAGGAAGCTGAGAGGGCTATCTATTTCCATATAAGTTTATAGGAAGCAAGTTATAAGTGGAGATCTTAATATATCTCTCCAGTTGAATGCACTAAATGTTCCAAGAAATCAAACAGTAGAGAGATAAGTTATTTCAACACCCACTGCTTATATGATACATATGCAGAGTAAGAAGTTTTTACTCAAGAAACGGAAAGGTTATTTTTGAAAGGAACATAATTCAGTTTATATACATATATATATAATATATATATATATATATATATATAATATATATATATATATATATATATATATATAATATATATATATATATATATATATATATATGGAACATTAGGTTTTAAAAGAGATTCGCGGGAAAAGAAAATGAGAATACCGGAACTTTTCAAATCTTTCTATCAAAACTATTTGAGAAATGGAAGAATGGAGCAAGTTCATGAGTTTCTCTATGTTTTGATGATGATAGAATTGAAAGCGCATAGGGCTACTATTCTTTGAAGAGACCATGAAACTAGGCACCTAGGAGACATGATAAATGAAAAAGTCTAAGAAACAATGGGAAGGGCAGAATACCCACTTTACACTTCCTTTCTAGAATGAATAATGATGCCATCATTTACGTTCTTTAAAAGATAAAACAGTAAGAAATAAAAAATATCTACCAAATGAACCTTGCAGGACTATCTGTCACTCATTTCCTTGCTATCACAATTAGCATGCTGCGTGGCAGTACTTGTCATGAGTTTCAATGAGAGTGAAAAGCTGCTGCTCTTTAGACATGAGCCCGGGCCGGGTTGGGCCCGAAAACCGGCCCGTCTGGCCCAAAAAAGCCCGGCCCGCGAACCGGCCTAATGCTGCAGTAACCCGAACCAGCCCGAACCGGTTACTGTAACGGTCGAGCCGGTTCAGGGCTTTTTGGAACTGTGAACCGGCCCAGGAATGGAACCGGCCCAGAACCGGAATCGGAATCGGAACCGGCCCGGCGGTTCCAGCGGCTATACCCTTTTTTTTTTTTGAATTTTTTCCAATTTTACCCCTCCTAACAGTTATAAAATGATTAGTTTTGAGATTATTTTGGTCCATAAGGTCAAAAAATTTTCCTATAAATACCTTACACCCCATTTCTAAAATCTTCACAACAAAATATATATATATATCTCTCTCTCATCTACATTCTCTCAATATTACTACATTCTCTCAATTTTCGTTACTATTTCCATTATCATTTTCTTTTCACATTTTTTTTAAATTCTTTATACCATTTTCTATATCATTTCCACCAATTTCTACACCATTTTCATCGATTTCTACACCATTTCCATTATCATTTCTACTATTATCTTTATTAAACACATTATCATTTTCTTTTCACCATTGTTTAAATTCTTCATACCATTTTCTATATCATTTCTATCAATTTCTACACCATTTCTATTATCACTTCCACCATTATCATTTCTATCATCCTTTTCACCATTTTTGTATTCTAAATTTTTGTGAAACCTATTGACTCAGTATGCAACAACATAGTAAATCTAGAAAAGTTCTGTTTGGGGGCAATTAATTTTCGAAGGAAAGAGGTACTTAAGCCAGGACATACGAGCTCCACCTTTTACCCGGGAACTTTTCTGATACTCTTGCTACAGAACGGTCTGGGTGGAGAAGGGAGGATTACAAATTTTCCATCACCTTCAACATTGATCAAGATTTAGATTTCAAAGTTGAGAGCTCAAATTCAAGATTTTGTAAGAAATAACTGCGATAGCCGTCAAGTCGGTACATTTAATTTTTTTGTATATTTATTTTCTTGCATTTGCATTACATTTGCATTACTTTTTTTTAAAAAAAAAATTAAATTTTAAAAGTTTTTTTAAAAATTTAATCTTCTAATTCATTTTAAAAATTTAATCGTATATTTAATTTTAAAAATTTATTCTTAAATTTTTAATAAAATGGCCCGAATACACTCTTCACAATCTTCTCAACAATCTCATCTGCCTCTATTTTTTTTCAAAATGAAATTCCCGATAATATAGATATTGAAACTCTTTTTGAAAAAACTGAATCTAGTAATATAGAATCTAATACAACACGGACTAAAAAAGATAATATTAATATATGGATATTTTTTTAGAAAAAAGATGAACAAAAAGCAATTTGTAAAATTTGTCATAAAAAATATAAATTTTTGAAGGGTTGGGGGTAGGCACACTTAAAAAACACTTAATTAATAATCATCCAGATAAATTACCAAAAACAAGACAAACACAAATTGGTACAGGGAAAGTAATATAACTGGTACATTTAAATATAATTCGGATAAAAAAAATTTAGACAAATAGAATGGCTAACAAGAAAAGAATTACCACTTAGCATAGTTGCATGTCCCGTATTTGAAGAATATGTACAAAAATATTTACAATCCGGTTATAAAAAAAGTAGTAGAAGATCCGATAGGAGGAAATCATTAGATAGATATCAAGAATTAAAAAATGTTATAATTATACAATTTATGACTAGTGATTGTAAATTTTCATTAATTTTAGATAGTTGGAAAAATGAACATAAAAAAGAATATAATATTGTAGTAACATGTCATGGGATAAATAATTCATGGTCTTTAGAAAAAAGAATTTTAGTTTTTCAACGTTGGGAATTTTCACATTCCGGTACACATATAGTTAGAATAATTTCAAATGTTGTTTATGACTATGGAATAAGTGATAGAATTTTTTCTATTTAATTTGATAATATTTCGATTAATACTACTGCGGCTAATAGTTTAAAAAATTCTTTAAACACAATTTTAAATGAAACTTTTTTTCATATTAGATTTGCATGCCATATAATTAATTTATGTGTTAAGGATGGTTTAGCAATGGGAGAATTATTTTTAAAACCTATTCGGGATTTAATTCATCAAATAAGAAATTCTTCTGCAAAAACCCAAAAAATTAGACAATTATGTTTGTTACATAATAAAAAATATAAAAAATTTAAAATGGAATGTGACACTAGGTGGAATTCAACATATGACAGGTGTACTTTCTTTTCAAAATATTTTAATTGAATTTGTAAATTCAAATTACGAATATAATTTTATTGATAATAATACTTTCGATTTTGCATCTACACTTACTAAATTATTGAAATTTTTTATTTATGTACAAATTTATTTTCCGGATATTATTATCCAACTACTCATTTAATGTTACCAAATCTTTGTAAAATTATTTATATATTTAATAAATTTGAAAATGAAAAAAGATTTGGTGAAATTGTTCTTTTTATGAAAACAAAATTTTTAAAATATTATGAAGAAATTCTAATTTTGTATTTAGTTACAAGTGCATTAGATCCACGTGTTAAAGTTGAAGATACTGAAATGTTAATTGATTGTTTTACACAAGTTTTTTCATCAGAAGCGTCTATTAACCCATATTTTTTAAAAACAACAAATATCTCTTACTTTACAAGCAATATTTGAACTATATGAAAAGAAAAAAAATAATTTAAAAACTAATAATGTAGATAATAGTAGTAGTAATACCACTCAATCATTTTTATTTTTATTTAATCCCTTACACATATTAGGAAAAAAATAAAAAATTTCGTCATCATTTAATGAATTACTTTTATATAAACAAACACCTAGATTAGAAGATTTTGATAATACTGATTTATATGATATATTAGGTTGGTGGAAAAATAATGTATCGTATTATCCAATTTTGGCCCAAGTGGCTAAAGATGTACTAACCCCTCCGGTATCCATAGTGCCATCGGAAAGTACTTTTAGTGCAGGTGGTCAAGTGTTAACCGAGAAACGTACAAATTTAGCAGACGATACTTTAGAAGCCTTAATTTGTATTAAAGATTGGAAAGATGCAGAAAAAAGAATGCAAAAAATCATGAAGGTCTTGGAAGATGATGAACAAGAAGTAAAAGAAGAAGAAAAATAATAATAATAATAATAATATAACAAAAAAAATCAAAATGATGTAAAAATCAAAATAATGTAACAAAAAAATTAGTGGATTCTAAAATCCAAATGATGAGTTTGGTAGTGGACGTACACCGAATTCGGTGGAACCACTCTAAAAATTTTGTATTTCTAATTTTTAATTTATTTTTTTTATAAAATATGAATTAAAAAAGACAAAATTAATAAATAAATCATTACAAGAAAATAAAAAACAAAACAACAACTAAGTTAAAAAAAAATGGAGTTACAAAAATAAAATAAAATTAAAAAATAGAGTTAAAAAGAGTTTTTAAAAAAACCGGGCCGAACCGGGCCCGGCCCGGTGTGAACCCGGCAGTTCCGGTTCAGCGGGCCGAGCCGGTTCAACTTTACATAAAATTTGGAACCGGCCTGGCCCAGCTCGGACTGGCCTAGGAACCGCAGCCAGCCCGGCCCGCGGTTCCGGGAACCGGCCTTGAACCGGACTGAAACCGGCCCGGCCCGGTTCCATGACTGCTGCTCTTGGTCAATAATGAGGGTCTGGATTGGTGGTGCACAGTGATGCAGGGAATGAAGTGGGGTTGCTGATGAGAGTCATAGGTTAGGTGACTTGGCTTCACGACGGTAGGAAGTGATTGTTGCATGGATACAGTAAGAAATCAATATAATTCAAGCACTCCTTTTGTTAATAACATTTCTCATTTGCTAGTTGGGGAGATGAAGGGAGGACGGTGCCGCATGAGTGGCAGCTAGTCTCCTTGTTGATCTTTTTTTGGTGTAAAGCGTTAGCTTTTCCCGTTTCAGGTCTCTTTTGTAGATGTGCTCCATTGTGGTTTACATTGTGGATTGATTCTCACATTTTTAGCTTTTTCAACAACCGTTTAATATGTTCTGCATATATATTCCTTTTTAATTTACTTGGTTGAGCTTGCATTGAAAGCTGGTATATTGTCCAGCCAACATCTATTTTATCTTTTCAGCTAACACTTGTCTTGGATGCTAAACATGTACATGCGATGATGTGGTTTTAATGTATGGTTGGTATTCACTTTCTCCTTAAACAGGATCTAATATTTCTTCTCCATCCTTTAGTGTCACATCCTTCTGTGAGCACGCATGCTTTGATCTTTAAAGCAATATTGACATGTTATTCACACATCCAAGAGTTGTACAAGCTCTTCAGCTCAATTCATTCGGTTTGCTGATCCCTTGCAACTATTCTTCTTCTTTGGATAGCCTATGATTTAATTGTTTGAATTGCCTTACAAATAGCTTAGTACTGAAGATAATATTGGTTTAAATAGAATGGATAAAGCTTTGTGAAGTTAAATAATACCACGGATAATATTGGTTCCCCAAAATTCTGTTGATTTAGGTCCAGGAAATTTGAGTTTTTTGTGCCTAATCTTGTGGGTTATGCTACTTGTCTTGTTTGTGCATCCTTTTCTTTAGAAGAATTGATTGGAAGCACTTATGATTGGTAAATCAACTGCTGGCCAAGCTTCTCTGGACTAGCGGTTATGTTGTGGTGCATGTCATTGAACCTCCCAATGACAACCTTGTTCACCCAGCTTTTACTTTGATGATGGCTGGGTGGACGAATGAGGTTCTTTTGGGTCCATCTATAGAGATCCTTAGTTGTTTGTATTCATCCTGCCATCTGTTTTTTTGGGTGGTGAGAGTTGTATATTAGAACAACAACAGTTTCTCATCCATGCTATTAATGGATAGAGGGTCTTGGTGAATAGCTTTGTTGCCCATCAAGTTGGGTTTTTTTGCCTGCCCTCTATCTTAACCCAGCTTGGTAGACAAACTGAAAACATCTATATTAATGGTGATCCATGCTGTTGTTTCAATTGCAGAACAAGCAATCTTAAACGCCTTCGACTTGTATCCTGCTATATTTCTGATGAGGGTTTGAGTGACGCAGCTAAAAACTTCCACTGCTGGAGGTCCTTGAAATTTCTCTATGCTCATTTACGAGAAGAAGCCTTGGAGTTGTTGGCCGCTGCTGCCCTCATCTGAGAACATTAAAATATAATAAGCGGGTTTATGAGCAATCATGCGTAGAATGTGATGAGGAGGCACTGGCAATTGCAGAGTGCATGCCTGAATTACGTTATCTGCAATTCTTTGGAAATAAGCTGACAAATGATGGCTTGCAGGCTATTCTTGATGGTTGTCCTCATCTCGAGTATCTGGACTTGCGTCAGTGCTTCAACATTACTCTGCCTGAGGATCTGGAGAGAAAGTGTGCCGAGCGTCTTAAAACTCTGCGGCGTCCCAATGACCCCACTGATGACTATGAATTTCGTGCTCAAAATCTGGACGGATCAGTTGATGAGGACTACCCTCATGTTATGTCTGACATCAACTTCTCAGATGAATACTATGATTATGATTATGACTATGATGACATTGGCTTTTCCTCAGATGATTATAATTATGACTTTTATTATAACTCATCAGACTGATTGATGAGTCACAATAATCCTCTCTGGTAAGGATTTGGTATTTGCATTTCGTTTCCATTTTTTTTTCTCTGTCCTCTTTGGCTTGTACTAAATCAGACAAACTGCCGTGAATTTAGAGGGGCTCTACTAGAGTGCTGGTTATATCCTCATGAAATTGTTGCTTGTCGGTGCTCACTTTGACCAACTCTGGCAACTCAATCCTTTCATCCATCATTCAAGGTGTTGCTTCTTGTGCAAATGGAAATCAAGAGGCTCTCTCATCTCCGCATATGCATATATCTTTGAAGCTGACACACAAAGCTCTCCAGGGGTAGCTGTTCAATCTGTCCTTTCTTTTCCTCTCTTGGGTTTCTAGTTTAAACCTTCAGATACTGGTATTTTCGTTTTGCAAAATCTTCTAGTAATTGCTCTTTCTTGTCTTAAAATCTTACTAGCTGTTAGGATTCTTGTTTAATGCATCTTTCCTATACATGAGATTTCGTAGCATAGGTGTGAAAGCCGTGGGATCCCATGGATCCCACAGAATTATTAGTTATATGCAATATGGCTTCATGGAAGCCAGTTTTATCTGTGCATAATTTGGATAGTATTGGATTATTGTGAGAAGGATTGGATTATATCGGATACAATTAGTTAATGCAATGTATGACATTAGAAGGGTAGAATAGAGAAATTTACATTATGTTTGACATATACGTGAGTGCATGTATATATGGATAAATCGAGTCATGTTATTTAATTACACTCACATCTGATGAGTATAGGTGGGTTGAGATTCTGCCATTGGATAAATTCATTAAAATTAACTCTGTACCATGTTGAGGGCCAGGGAAATGGGAATTTGAACCAGCCATGCCTGACCTTTAGTTCTGGCCTTGTTCTAAACCCCCTTTAGATGGTCTATCGGGCGAGGGCTACACCAGTTAAATCGGTTTATTTTTTAAATCAGTTCAGAACCACTTGACCACGACCACATCTAGAAATTTATCTCCCAAGTGTGAAGCAAAAAAAGGGGGCGAAGTGAGGGAAACCGTAAAATTTTTAGGGATGAATTACCATTTAAAAAGATTTCAATATCATTTTAAAAATTTTACAGGGTTTTTCTCTGACTTTCTTTTTTATAAAAATTTATAAAATAACATAGGATTTTATAAAAATTTATTAATCCATGCACAAGACCCAATAATTTTACTCACAAAAAACTTTCAATTTTAAATTAGCAGAAAAGATAATGCCCATTTCTTAGCAGGATATTTGTTCATTTATATCTACCTCAATATACTTAAATTTGGAGAATTGTGAAAAAGGGTAGTATTCCGGTGAAAAATTTTGGAGATTTTGATTTGAACTTCTCCCATCTTCTAATAATTTGGGAAAATGATTCGTTATTTGAATAAAAATTCTTTCTTTTTTCCTTTCATTTTTATTATATTCTTTTCCTCTTCTTGGAAAATTTGAGTATTACTTCATCTTTTACACCATTCAAATTGGACAGGACATGTTTTTGAAAAGTTTGAAAGGATAGAAGGTTACATTGAAACCTTTTTGTGAAAGGTATATTTGACTTCACAAATAATTGTCTTGTTGACTCGAGCGAGAAATCAGTGTTGATAAATCTTCTGGGTCTTCACTAATGATGAGACTTGCAAATATCGCATGAAAGTGCTCTAATAGAAGAACGTCAAATGTTCAAGTCAGAAAGAGTGGTGATGATAAAAAGAGAAACAGATTGAATTAAACTGTTAGATAGCTCTGTATTGCATCTGTGTGATAAGTGTAGAGTTATCAAATGTACCTGACTAGTTTTCTGTACTTACTATATATAGTATGTATGTATGACAAGTCTCATAAGCATTTAGGGATGTAAAAACCTTAGTTTTCTTATAGAGAGAATGATGAAAATTTTCTAATATTACAGAGACTGTAATCAAGAATTTTTAGAAGATTTAGAATCACATTGATTAAGAGAAATTCATGTCATAAAAGTTTTCTACATTATTAGGAGGATTACAAAGATTTCATTTCTTTTCGGGAGAGATTACCTCCGAGATTAGGGGTGGTTCAAATCTTAAATGATCATGATCTCAATTTGTCAAATATTGTCCGTCAGAAGGTTTTTTAGTAATAGCCAAGGGTGTAAGACCGAGAAGTGAATGAGCAATTTACTTGAGGGGGTTTAGTTGAGATGGTTGAAAGACATAAGCAAGAGTGCTTGTCTGAGAGGACACTCAACCAAGAGTGCGTTCGGTCATTTATGGACCTTGTGATTATAGCCCAAGGGGTTTAGTAGTATTTGGACTTTCTTGTAATGGGCTATTGAACCGTGTAGTATTATTTGCCCCCACTCCTAATATCGTTTTAGAAAATTGATATTAGGAGTAGAGTTAAAGTGATAGAAATTGAGAAATTTGAAAAGACGTGATGATAGAGCATTTTTGGATAGGTGGAAAAAACATGATGGTGGAACATTAAATGTGAAAGGTACTATTTGAACTACGAAGTGTGCCACTTCAATCACTAAGAATCGTCTTTAAGACATTTTCTTCTTGCTATAAATTGTAAAGGGCAGTTGGTGGAATTTTGTTGGTCTGTTAAGTGAGATTATTGATTCATGAGTGGCTAAGTGTGTGAAGAAATATGGATATTTAGGGAATGTGAGAATAGAGATGATTTTGGAAGATCTGAAACTATTGATACGAGATTCCATCAGTAGGAAACTATTGGTATAAGGTTCCGTCACGGTGTTTGGAAGCCCAATGTTGTAATGGTTTGGTATTGGTGTTTCAAGGACCTTGCATTGGGTGTAGACATTCCCCCCTTCTTTCTTGGAGAGTCGTTTGGAAGGTGGAAGCGTTTCCTCTTGCAAAACCATAGGGAAAGGGTCTAGAAACGGGTGGCTGATAATTCTCTTTTTCAAGCATTTCTTGTGCCTATCGATGAGAGGAGTGGGAAGATAAAATATATGAAGGTAGGGTTTGGAGGACGAACCTGGTTGGCAATGCAAAGATTCAAGCTTAGGGATATTTGTTGGCTATGGAGTTTTCCCCTCTCTTCCTTGTAATCTCCCCATTTATATACTTTATTTCCTTTGCATTTCCTCATTTCCAATGATGTACTTTTTATATGTAAGCAGTGCAATATGCTGAAATGAAAATTTTTTGTTACTTTTCACTCGTATAAATTTTGTTCCCTTCACTTTGACTAGTTGTATAGAAATTTGAATGAATGAAAAATAGAGAGCTTTTTCTCTTGTCACTGTAGTGTTCTTGTTGACCTATAAATTGTATGCTGAAAGATTTGAAGGCGCAGGAGAGTCACAAAGCCAAAAAAACGCATTTGAGGTGGAGAGTCGAGAGAGGGGATGCGGAACCCTTTGAAGGTGTTGAGCAAAGGAGTAGATCTCGCCTAATTGGTCGGGTATTAGGACCCATATTGACGATGTGTTTCGAGTCATAGAGCCGAGAGAGTGAGGGTACGGAACCCTTTGGAGGTGTAGAACTGAGAGAATGGGTTGTGTCTACCCGGTCAAGTGCTAGGATGTATTGATGACGCATTTCGAGGCTTAGATCTGGGAGAATGGGTTGTGTCTATCTAGTTGAGTACTAGGACATATATTGATGACATATTTTGAGACAAAGAGTCAAAAGAGTGAGTCTGCAAAAGAGAGAATGATAGACTAGGGACCTATGAGCGCAAGGCCCAAACCACTTATTAATCCATTAAATAGATGATAATATGCAAAAAAAGGACAATATTATTGCTGACAAGTTAAGAGATGACAAATATCAAAACTAGTGAGAATATTAAATATTACTAGTAGTAGATTTGCAAATTCTCTAAATTCCATATTTTAGGTACAGTAGAATCGTCGAAGTGATTGAGGCGATACATTCCTAGGCGAACTACCGAGTGGATTTGATAGGGGCTTTCCCAGTTCATCACGAGCTTACCCCCCGATTGAGGTTGTCCTATGGCCTCTACTCTTTGGAGAACCAAATCTTCTGGTTTGAGCGTTTTCGCTTTGACTCTCCTATTATATTATTGGGCTATTTGCTATTAGTAGGATGCCATTCGAGCAGATGTAATATCCTATAACTCTGGGAGGAGATCCAATCGTTCGCATAAAGCAGGCTCATTCGACTCTGGCTGATATCGGTCAACATGCAATGAGTGGATTTCGATTTCCATTGGGAATAGACTTCGCATCCATAAGGCTGAATAGAGTCTCCCATATGGCCGTGCGGGGCGTAGTTCGATAGGCCCAAAAAATTTCATAGAGTTCATCTAATCAAAGGCCATTAGTTTCTTCTAATGCTGTTTTGAGCCCTTGAAGGATTGTCTGATTGGTCACCTCGGCAAAGTCATTGGTCTGTGGGTAGGCGATGGAGGTAAAATGGTGTTGTATTTCGAGCTTGTTGCCGAAAGATTTTGTTGTCGAATTGTTTATTGTTATTAGTGATAAGGACATAGGATCGACCGAATCTGATGATGATAAATATCCATGCAAAAGTCTGTATCTTACCGGTTATGATTTGGGCTAGTAGATCAGCTTTTACTCTTTTAGCGAAGTTATCTATAGCCATGGTGAGAAATTTCTGTTGTCTAGAAGTTTGCGAGAATGGTCCTAGAATGTCCATTTCCTACTGTGCAAATGGTCATGGACTTGCGATGGGACATGGTTTGGAGGAAGATTAGTATGAATCCAAAGAGAAGCATTTACACTTGTCACATTTTTTAACATAAGCCTCTACATCGGCCTTTATGGTGGGCCAAAAGAACCCTTTATGTAAGACCTTGTTGGCTAAGTTTCGAGTGCCCAAATATTTATCGCATACCCCTTCATGAATTTCCCTAAAGATGTAGTTCCCCTCTTCGGGCGTTAGGCATATGAGGTAAGGTGAGTGAAGAACTTCTTGTAGAGAGCCCCATTGATGATGACGGAATACGTGGTTTGGCGTTTAACCTTTGCTACCACCTACAGTAAGTTTGGCAGTTGACCGTTCTTTAAGTAGGTCTGGATGGGGTCTTTCTAACCCGGTGAGTCATCAGCCATCAGTATTTACTTTGGTTCATCAATACTCGAATATGAAAGACTCTAAACATAAATTGTTCAATTGGTACCGACCGAGTCAAAATTGACAGGTTTAGAAAGTATGTCAGCTCTAGCATTCTTAAATCTAGGAATTTATTGCACGTCGACCTTGTCAAACTTTGTCCATTTTTTCCTGAGTTTGGAGAGATACATTACCATCATCGACTCCTTTGTCTCGTATGTCTCCTTGATTTGCTTGACCACGAGCTGGCTATGGGTGAAGACCCGGACATCTTTGGCTCTCAATGATGTTGTGATCCGTAGTCCCGTTAGGAATGTTTTGTATTTGATCTGTTATTGATGGTTTGAAAATCAAAACGAAAAGTGTATTTCGCTTTGCAATCGTCTGGACTTATTAGGTTGAGTCTAGTACAGCTTCCTAATGAATTGGAGGACTCGTATACATACAAGGTCCGTGATGGTGGTAGGCACACTTTTGAATGGTCATTAATGACTTGTTCAACAAGGCTTGGAAAAAATGCATTCAAGAATGAAGTCAGTTAAGGTCTGGTACTTGATGGCGGGTCTCAGTTCATTTTCAACATTAGATTCACCAAATTCGATGCTTCATTTGATGAGCCGACTCGAGATGTCCTTTTTTGCAAGATCTACGTCAAAGGCTTGTCAGTTAGTACCATGATGGTGTGCACCTAAAAGTATGGGTGAAGACGCTAAGCGTTTATAACGAGAGCAAATGTCATCTTTTGGATAGGCCTATAGTTAACTTCCGATTCCTGATTCACCCGGCTAACATAATATATTGGCTTTTGAATGGCAGCATCCTGTCTTACAAAGGCAGAGCAAAGGGATCGGTCAGAGATAAATAAGTAGAGATAAAGTTTCTCATTAAGGATAGGCTGAGAGAGTAAAAAAGGAGACGAGAGGTACTACTTGAGATTGTTAAAGACTGTCTAGCATTCCGATGTTCATATGAATTTTTTAGACTGCTTCAACGCGTCAAAGAAGGTCTTGTATTTTTTTTCCTATTTTCGACATAAATCAGCTCAAGGTTGCAATTCGTCTTGTGAGACATTGCATTTCTTTCAGTGTTCTAAGCGGTACCATATTTAGAATGGTTTGAATCTTCTCCCGGTTGGTGTCGATTCCTCAATTGGTGATCAAGAAGTCTAGAAATTTGCCTGATATAATCTTGAAAGTACACTTAGTCGGGTTTAGTTTCATGTTGTAATGTTCCAATGTTTGAAATATTTTTTCGAGATCTACTATGTGGCCACCAAGGCTAGTACTCTTGACGAGTATATCGTCCATAGGTCTCAACGTTTCTACAGAACTAGTCGCTGAAGACCTTACTGATTGGTCATTGAAAAGTTGTTCTCGAGTTCTTCAGGTGGAATGGCATAACTCTATAGCAGGAAGTGTCAAACCCTATGATGTAGTTTGTTTTTTCCTAGTCTTCTGGGGCCATGTACACTTGATTGTAATCAGAGTACACATCGATAAAATTTAAGAGTTGATTGGCCGATGAGTTGTCTACAAGCTTGTTGATATTGGGGAGTGGGTAGCTATTCTTTGGATATGACTTATTAAGGTCAGTGAAATCGACATATATTCTCCACTTGTTCGTCTTTTTTTACCTAACTACGTTTGTTAGCCACTCTGGGTATTTTACTTCTCCAATAAAATTAGCTGTCAAGAGTTTTTTGCACTTCTTCTTTATTGCTTGCTGGTGTTCTAGTGCAAACACCATTTTCTTTTATTTCACGAGCTTATGACTTGGATCTACCGTTAATTTATGAACGATCATTGATAGATCAATCCCCGACTTATCTTTGGAGGACTATGTAAAGACTTTAGAATGTTATTGTAGGTAGTCCATGATGGTGTCTTCGATAGGTATCGGTAGATGGGCTGCAATTTGAATAGTTTGATTAAGCACATTCGTAATTGGGATCTCTACCACCTCCTTACCAGGTTTGGGCTTAGCAACCTGTTCGATATGGTCTCTGAATTCCATCATTTCTATTGAAAGATTCTTTTTTTCCTTCAACACAGAGGTAATTTGAGGGTTGAGATCACGATCGAGTGTTGCGATATCAAGAGGCATTCTAAATTTGATCTTTATATGCTTAATGTTTGGTAAGGCTTTTAAATCATCTAAATTGGAGTGGTCCAAGATGGCATTGTAGAGAGATGAGAGTTTAATCACGTTGAAGGTGGTTATGATGGTAACGTGATTTGGAGGTGTTCCTAAGATCACTAGAAGCGAGATAGTACTTTCGGAGTACAACCATTCATCGAGGAGTCCCTTCAAAGCTCCGAAGGAGGGTTGAAGATGCGATTGGATGAAGTCCATCTGTTGGAAGGTGTCCCAATAAAGGAGATCACAGCTTGCTCTTTAATCAATGAAAACTCTTTTCATGAGATATTGGCATATTCCAGCGGTGACAACCAATGGGCCGTGTTGGTTAGGGTCAATTTTTACTGGATTGTCGTCGTCAAAGCTAATCATTGGCCTCTTTCTTTTCAATAACATGGTGATACAAAAAAGAGAGGCATGACATGAAATATGTTTAGTAGAAAAATCAGTCTGCTCCTACAGATAGCACCAATTTATTAAAGGTAGATTTTGCTCCACAGATAAATGCCTTCCTGACCCGAGCGAGGAATCAGTGTTGATGAATCTTTGGGCCTTTGTAGATGATGAGACTTACAAATACTGTCATATGATATTCTGGTAGATGAGATTTTGACGCTCAAATCAGAAAAAACGATGATAATAAAAGAGAAACAAACTGACTAGAGCTGTCGGATAGTCTTGTGTTACCTCTTTGTAATAAGTGTAGAGTTATCGAACGTATCTGGCTAGACGCATATGCTTGGTATATATAGTATATATACATGGCAAGTCTCATATGCGTTTAGGTGTGTGAAAACCCTATTTTTCTTATATAGAGATTGCTGATAATCTTTTAAAATTACAGTAACTGTAGTCAAGAATTTTTAAGAGATTTAGAATCTCATCGATTAAGGAAAATTCAAATTGTCACAGAGATTTTCTATCTTATTAGGAGTGATTACAAAGATTTCCTCTCTTATCGGGAGAGATTACCTTTGAGATTAGGGGAAGTTCAAATCTTAGGTGATCTTGATCTTGAGTTGTCAAATGTTATCTGTTGGAAGGCTTTTTGGTAATAGCTGAAAGGGTAAGACCGAGAGGTGAATGAGTAGTTTACCTAAGAGGGTTTAGCCGAGATTGTCTAGAGATATAAGTGAGAGTGCTTGGCCTAGGGGGCACTCAATTGGGAGGCGTTCAATTGTTTATGGATTTTGTGATTATGGCCCAATGGATTTAGTAACTTCTGGACTTTAGTTTAATGAACTATTGAATCATATGCCATCACTTTTAATTTTCTCCTCCTTCCATTTTTTACTTGGGTACATTATGTGAGGTTAGTGAATGAAGAGTAATTGTTGGAGGGTGAAGACAAATCAAATAAGAGATCAAACACTTAAAGTGAGTCTAAATAAACACTCTATTTTTAAAATTGTTGTCTAAATAGCAATAAGAAGTTTAGAGCTAAGCTCGGGCTTCTTCTCAGATGCTCTCTTGGTCAGCTCATGTTTAAGCTTCATGTTCAACTCATGATTTGCACAAAATTTAGTTTAACATATAATTCAAAACGACTTGTGAGGAAAAGGAAGAGGACACATAAAAACCAAGATGGAATTTGGAACAATGAAATATAATAATTTTAAAAAATAGTTTATTTTAGTAAGTTGAGTAAGATTTTTAAGTAAAAATTTATTTTTTTTCTATAAAAACAATTATTGTTGATTTGCTCCACCATATTAAAAGTAATTTCAACTAACAAATTTATTTCCACCACCATAATGTTGATTTGCTTAGGGTTTTGGTGGGGAGATAAAGAATTAAAATACTTTAATCATGAGAGGATGAGTGAAGCAAAGGTGATGCAAATTGCCCTTTCCCAAGAGGTGCGGACCATTAGTACAGCTCTGCTTTATTTGACTTAGGGCTGTGACTTGGGCTGAGGCCATATATTCTAAAATATAAATATTTGTATTAAATCCATTTTGGAAATCTATAAACATAGGGGCATTATTACTCAATATCAATATACAAGCCTATACCAAAACCCCATTATGATGCCCTATTGGATATTTAATCCAACGTTGCAATATTGGGTCAATACATAAATAATTATATATTTGAATTTTCATTTAAAGTATAACTCTAATAAAAGTAATTTGTCACATTATATTTGATATAGAGTTTTAATGTATCACATAGTATGTGGTTTTCATAAATATGAGTAGAAATCTAAAAAAAATAATTTTCTTTTATATGATGGGTTGAAAAAAGAAGCAAACTAGGGAATGTCAAATTTGATATTCCTAACTTATTATATACAGAGGTTATGGTTCCCGAATTTGGTGAACCTTTAATTTTCTAACATCTCATCAGTTAGATAAATTTTCTTTGGAAGAATATTATAGATCTAAAACGCCATTTTCAATTCAAGAATTCGAAAGCTAATTGAATCATAACATCTATTGGAAATCTATCGGGAGATTTGGAAAATATAGATTCAGGTGCGTTTTCTCTTAACATAATTTCTTTGACTATTTACTTTTTTTAATGATTTGACGTGTAAATTCAAGGGTTATAAATTTTAATTGATGATAGATTTTATAAAATCAGTCACAATAAGTAGTATCAGAGCCACACATGTTTAAATTATTAAGAAATTTTTTATGAAAATTAGGGTGTTTAGTTTCAGAAACAAAAAAAAAAAAAAAAAAAAGAAAGGGTCATTAAATGAAATGTTGCTTTCATAAATATAAAAATGAGGCTTAGAGCTCTCACTGTTGCTTTTCTTTTAAAAAATTTATGAAAGAAGTCACTTGCATGAAAAGAAAAAAAAAAAAAAAGAAAAATTGTTTTTAAAACCGAGAAACAAAGAAGAGAGAGAGAGAGAGCATTCTCTCATTAATTTTCAAATTTCAGAACTAACACGGCAAAGAGAGAAAGTATTGCCCTCTCTTGTCTGCATGTTGACCTTAAGAGTCGAGCCAAAAAAAAAAATGATCTTAAGAGAGGAAAATATATATATATATATGTATATATATCTCGGTAAATTGATGAATTCATTGGACCGAATGGTGAATTTTTTTGAACTCTCCCAGACCCAATTTTCAGATATTAAAATGGTCCTTCACAGACCCAATTTACTGACATTAAAGTCGGCCCCCTCTGAGAGGCCCAATTTGCATTAAATCACAAAGCCCTCTAGTAGACCCAATTTGCAGAACCCATTAGGTAAAGTGAATTAGGGTCACTAAGTTGAATTGGGTCCAAACAGATTATAAAGTAGGTCAAATTTTCAAATTTAAGCCCATTACGTCAAAATTGGACGTAAGTCAGATATAATTTTTAATTCAAATAATTATTATGCATATATTTTGAGAGATTATAATTGAAACAATATCTCACCATAATGAACTCTTTTATGAAAATTGTTTTATTTTGAATATAAAAGATTATGCATATACAACGTATATGAATATTTAAGTGACCCTAAGGAAGGTCAATATTTTAACAAAATTTTGTGTGCTCCTCCTATAATAAACATGTAGTAATTATTTGGTTTTATGTGTAAATTGTAAATCGGTTCAAATGAAGGTTCATAACTTGACATATTAATTTATTATTAGTATTTGATTATGCATCGGGTATCACTTACAAGTTAATTATTTTATCTAATTATGAAATATTAATAGAGTTACCGATATCTTATGATAGAGTTTAATTTTATTTAAATTATCAATTAATTGTTTTGGATTATTGTGAGCATGATTTTGATTATTTATTATTCTCTATTTAGTTTTGCTAACTATTTCTATCAATATTAATGCCCAACTCAGTTTGATCCATATTTTGAATGGTTCAAATTTCAAATCATGATAAGAGAACCTGTTGATAATTCTTGGAGTCATGAACTTAGATATTGCATTAAGGACTATTTCTCTCCCACCACTTGCTAAAAGGAGTGCCTCTGATGACAAGATGGAGATAGAAAGGTACGAGAGATCAAATCGCATATATCTTATAATCATGAAAAGGTTGTCCCAAAGACATTTAGAGACACCATGTCTAACTCTATTACAATAGACAGTTTTCCTTGAAAATAATGAAAAATGATTTGTCATGAATGAAAAGGCTCATATTGGTACACTCTTGACAAATGTTATCTCAATACGGTATAAGGAGTTAGGAAATATCAAGAAGCATATCCTTGAGATGTTTCACCTTACTTCAAATTGAAAGCACTGAAACATGAACTCTCTAAGAACTTGCTAGTGTATGTAATCCTCACCTCTTCCTCCATATAACACTTCGTTCAAAGTGAGCTACAACTATCAAAAGACTTGATTTTTGAATAAGCTCATTTTGCATTGTCCGGGAATAGAAAAGGTTGATACTAGACAAAAAAAAAATTGCTCACTTGACCACTAAGGACAAAAAGAATGGAAAAAAAAATAAAGTAAGATAAGGATGTTGTAGGTATGACGCTACAGGTATGATGCTGCAAAAGAAGCAACAAAAAGACATCGGATACATCGGGAAAGCAAGGTTGTTTCTTTTGTGACGCCAAAAGGCACATGAAAAAAGAGTGCACCAATTATCACGTTTGGCATACTAATAAAGATATATTCCTTAGTTCATTTTATTTTAAATCTTTGGTACCAAAACACACTCGGTGACTAGATTTTGCTGTCACTACTTATATCAGTGTGTCTATGTAGGGTTACATAAATTGTCAACCGTCAACTGATGGTTCAGGATACATTTATCACTACAAAAAAAGACAAAATTTGCAACAAAATTTGGGACGAAATTGGAAGAAAAATTCGTCGGAAAACACATTTGCGACGAATTTTGCAACAAATATTTTTTCGTCGCTAATAAGTTGTCGCAAAAATTTGGGACGAAAAATTAATTATTCGTCGCAAAAATTTGCAACCAATATTTATATGTTCGAAAATTTGTCGCAAATTTGCAACGATATTTGCGACGAAAAATTGTTCGTCGCCAATTTTACGACGAATTTACTTTCGTCGCAAAGTTTGCGACGAAGAACTTTTCATCGCTAATTTTTTTTTTTCGCTACAATCTACGACGAAAGAATGATTTCATCGCTAAATTTTCGATAAATATATGTTTTCGTAGCAATTTGTAGTAAATTTAACGAAAAATAATTTTTTTCTTTACGATTTTAACAACCATACTTATGGTTTCTGATAATTAAACTCTTTGAATACACTAAAATAGAAACTAAATCGATAAATTATTAATAATATTGGCGTATTATGATATAATTATAAAAAATTATTCAATGTATTGATTATTATTTAACAAGTATTTCTACGTTAACTCTTCATTTACTTAATCGAATATTTAAACAAATATATAAAATAAAGTTATCAGTGTTATAAATGGAAAATTTTACAGATAATGAATAAAAAATGAATATACTAATAATAATTTTTTGTAACAAATTAAAAGAAACTATATTATGACTCTTTTATATAAATAGACAATGAATGAAAGATTTTATTTAATATTTTTTGAACATTTTAAGATTGTAATACGCTCTAAGTGTATAACACCGTTTTCAAATCATTTTTTATATTACAAAATGTTTATCATACTAGAAAATGTATCTAATTACTGAAAAATAAATTTTAACGACGAATTTTGTCATAAATGTTATTTTTCCCACTCATTTGCAACAAAATTAGCAACAAATAATCAAATTTGTTGCGACAAATATAAATATTCGTCGCTAATTTTGCAACGACTTTAGAAATTCGTCACAAATTTAGGGACAAATTCATTTTCGTCCCCAATTTAGCGACAAATTCAGAAGTTCGTCCCAATTATTTTGGACAAATTTTAAATTCGTCCCGAATTTAGGGACGAATTTCGTTTTCGTCCCTAATTTAGGGGCGAATTCCGTTTTCGTCCCTAATTTTGGGATGAATTTCTTTTTCGTCGCAAATTTAGGGGCGATTTTTGAAATTCGTCACAAAATTTGCGACGAATTTTGAGATTCGTCGCAAATTTAGCAACGAAATATTTTTTCGTCCCAAATTTGCAACGAATTTTGTTTCAAATAATTTTCGTCACAAAGTTGCGACGAATTTTGTAACGAAAAAGTTTTTAGTTGCTAAATTTGCGACGAAAATATTTTTGTTGCTAAAATTATGGTTAATTTGCGACGATAACATTTTTTGTTGCTAAATTTGTTGCAGATTTGCGACGAATTTGTTTCGTCGCTAAATTTCGTCGCTAAAATCCGCTTTTTTTGTAGTGTATGTAGGCGATGACAATAAAGTTTTCATTAAAGTTATATAACGATTTTTAAATTATTGTTAAAGAGGGATTTCTATTTAAATTTACATGAAACTTTTATTGTATCGTATTTTAGATAGAATTTGATTTATATTTCTATATTAGACAAATTTGGTTTTATTTGCTTTTTTGAAAATGAAAAAGTTGGTTTATTTCTTGATTTCAAATCGGTTGGTTTCTGTTTTTTATTAGAATCTGATAATATTTAACTGATTAATACTGTTAATTCATTTAATGAATCCCTACAAATTAGTACTCAAAATTTAAAACATAAATTAACCAATGAGAATTTTTCTTCATCACAATATGAACAATTAGGTTATATCTTTAGTCGGAGAGTAGAGAAATTTGTATTAAAAGAAATTCATGATACCCTTGATTTCACATATTTAGGCATTTGTATAAATTGTATAAAATGTAAACAAACCAACAAAATGAGATTTGAAATCAATAGGATTTCAAACATTTTAAAACTAACTCATACGAATGCTATGGACCATTCCCTTCGGTTTTTTGGAATGGTCAATGATATTTGTTTAAATTCATAGATGATTATTCTAGATATAGTTATACATAATTTCTTACAGATAGGTCAGAGTCTCTAGATGTGTTCAAAATTTATAAAATTGAAGTTAAAAATCAATTTGATAAAAGAATTAAGGGTGTCAGATCTGACCGTAGTGGAGAGTACTATGACAAAAATGACGGATTATATGAACAACATTCAAGACCATTTGCTCTCTTCCTAAATAAATGTGGTATCGTCCCACAATATTCTATACTTGGCTCTCTCACCAAGAATGGTATTACTAAAAGATGAAATAAAACTCTTCATAATATTATAAAGAATATGATTTTTCATTTCACCTTACTTAACTCGCTCGGGTGAGAAGCAATTAAGACTGCAACATATATCATTAACAGAGAAGGATTCTCCTCTAGTGATAATAAGCATTTGGTGTGTAAACTCAAGAAATCTATACATGGACTGAAACAAATCTCTTGCCAATGGTATTTGAAATTCCATAATGTAATCATTTCATTCGGTTTTGAAAAGAATATTACAGATTAATACATATATCTCAAGGTCGGTGGGGAGTGGATTTTGTTTTCTTATCTTATATGTGAATGATATACTTCTTGCTATCAATGATAAAGGAATACTATATGAGGTGAAAAACTTTCTCTTTAAAACTTTGAGATTAATGATTTAAGTGATATATTTTATGTTATCGGTATTAAAATATATCGAGATAGATCTCATAAAGTTTTGTGACTATCTCAAGAGACTTGCATCAACATTATGTCAACAATAATGTATTTAAGAGATACGGGATGGAGAACTGTTAACTAAATATAGTTCCGATTATCAAAGTGGATAGATTCAATTTAAACTAATACCCTAAAACAGATTTAGAAAGGGAACAGATAGCTAACATTTCATATGCTTCGATTATTAGAAATCTCATGTATGCATAGGTTTGTACAAAGATTTGATGTAGCGTATGCTGTAGGGATGCTAGGTAGATATCAAAGTAACCCGGATTTGGAATATTGAAAGGTTGCAAAGAAGGTATTGAGATATCTATAAGACATTAAGAAATATATACTTACATACAGAAAAATCAACAATCTGAAGGTAGTCGGGTACTTGGATTCAGATTTTGTCAGTTATGTTGATACTTGGAAATCAATATCAGGTTACATTTTCATGATGGTCAGTGTAGCTATATCGTAGAGGAGTGATAAACTGACATTGACTGTGACCTCCATTATAGAAACTGAGTTCGTGGTATGTTTTGAGGATATGTCACACACGATGTGCCTCAAGAGTTTCATATCTGGGTTTAGCAATTTAAATTCTGTATCTAAACCATTATGTGTATTTTGTGATAATTCAGTTACTGTATTTTTTACTAAAAATAATAAGAGTAGTAGTCGAAATAAATATATCAACATAAAGTATTTATCAATTAGAGAAAAAGTGTTAAAAAATAAAATTGTAATCCAATACATTCTCACTGATTATATGTTATTCGATCTTTTAACCAAAAGTATATCACCAAGTAGGGTTAACGATCATATTGTAAATATGAACTTATTACTTTATTTAAATTAAATTCAGAGTTGAATTTTCTCAATAAAATTATGCGCATATTGTTGTCTTGAGATAAGTTTATTAAGTTTGGATTCCGAATAGGCGTAGAATTCATTCATAAAGTAAATATCACAATAAGATTAGAAAATAGAATGTATTGTAATACCTAAAAGATAATACTTGCATTCAGAAGACTTATCGCCATGACTAATGTACTCAATTTGTATATAAAATTGACTTGATTTTGATTTCAAGTCAGTTTACTGGACCAAATTGGAGAATGTTAGAATTTTTTAAAAAAAATCAAATCTCATAAGTTAATGCATTCAAAATGAAATTAACGAAGAAAATATAACCGAAAAAAGATAAAATGTGATAAAGAATGAAAGGGATTTGAATTAAAATGTATTTAGCTAGATTTTGGTATTTCATTCAAATCTCTACACAATTAATCTTGTTTTTTCATTTTGAATATTTAATTGAATTCTCATAATATTCAGTAATAGTTTAGAGTGATAATTATATGGTTTTAATAGCTTATTAATGGTTGAGAGTCTATATAAACTCCCTCCTAGTGTATTGGATCCATAAGTCTAAATTTCTATACTTTACATTATCTATAGAGTGAAATTGAGAGTTTAGAAGAGTTGTGCACGCCTTAAGAATCATTTTGGTGCTACCATAATTTTCGGAGCTCATAAGAATCACGAATGATCGGAGATACATTCGATCCCCTTTCTCAGATTATTTTTAATTATGTTCGATTATTATTGTATTGGGTACTTAATATAATATTAAAATGACCATAAAACTGGAGATTTGTATCTCTCTCTCTCTTTCTAAGCAAGGTAAATGGGTATATAGTTCCAGCGTGTCATGTAGATTAGTTAAGAAAAGTGGTATGCCTAATGATAATTATAATATATGGAAGTCATTTCTCTATACTCTCTCTCTCTCAGTAGGACAAATGGACATGAGTAGGGGTTTATTATGCAAATTATGCTCTCTCTCTCTCTCTCTCTATGTAGGGCAAATAGAGATGAGTAGTTGCTCATTATCATTTTTAAATATATATATATATATATATATATATATATATATATATATGGTTATCTCTAAAAAAATTATTTTTCATATCTAGTTGAAGAGAGTAATATAGTTAATAATGATTATGGTGTATGGAAATCATTGTTCTGCTGTAATAGTTTGTATTTATTTTTCCTACTTCTAAACATTTGCTTTCTTTAACATTTGTTTTGCTACTTTTCATATTTACTGTCGTTTGTTATTCTCTTTTTTGAATTCCTCTTATTTTTAAGATTGTGGCTTTCATTCCCTATCATATTTTTGCTTCTTGCTTTTTTTCGTCCAAAATGAAAGGGAAAAAAAGGAACGAGGAACTTTAATACTGTAAAGGGATAGTGTCACTCAATTCATATCCTTGTTTCGAGCTCCAGATGGAAAGAAGCTTCTTTGGTTACCAGATAAGGATTCTTGCAATATGTATGGTCATTTTGATGCCCTTAAAGAAAAAACAAAAAGCAATATAAGATAGAACGAGAAAGGCCGCCGGTATTGAAGGCGGAAGTTTAATAGGATTATTTTTCTTACTTGTATAGAATTAATGCATTTTTCTGTACCAAAAAAAAAATAATGCATTTTTTTTTTATTTGAATGTTTGCTAATGATCTCATTGTTTGTGTTTGCCGGTAAGTTTAGTACAATCCATAATTGGTTTCTCAATCCAGTTTCAAAAAAAGAAAAAAAGAAATTATGACGGCGAAATTTCCACTCTCGAGCTTTCTTCATTCTTTGTTTGAATGATTTCCTACTATTCTCCTGTTTATTATTTACCATTGATTGTTATTCGCTTTCTTGAATTTCTTTGATTTTTAAGATATTAGCTTTCATTCATTTTGCTTCCTGCTTGTTTTGGGTCCAAAATCAAAGAAAAAAAAAAAAGAAATAATGAAACTATAGTTGGGTCAATCCAAGGCCATGCTTGGGTCGACTCGAGGCCATCCCTTGCTCAACCATAGGCCTTCTTGGTTTGGCCCGAGGACTTTTTGGGTCGACCCAACTCGTCAAATAATATCTCTTTGTTTTTTTTTTTGGTCTCCTGGAGTTGATTCACTGTCGAGTATCTGAATCTTTTACTCTAACTAATTTCGGCCGAGTTGTTGTCGAATCCCAATTGGAATGAAACTTTTCTAACATCGTTTTTACAACTATCAAGACTCGAAACCCGATTCTTGATGTGGAGGTTAGTGTTCTTTCCACTAAACCAACGAAACGTCAGTTAATAATACCTCTCTTTACAAATTATAATTGCACCCCTTTTTCTAAAATTATAATCTCAATTATATACTTTTTTCTTTTTTGCCTTCCATATGAATTTTTAATTTCATTCTTGATATTATTTAATTATTAGTACTCAATCACTAATTTTTATATTACTTTTAATTGTATATTGTTTTTCATATATTTTTTATTAATTCTATCTCATATTCGAGATAAATTATCTAATATTTAAATTTAACTAATTATCTGTTTAGGATATGACAGGATCTATTTGAAAGGTCTTTACTTGGTCGTATTTTAGTTTATTAATTTGTATTTTGTTTTATTATATTTTTAATTCTTATCAATTAAAATTTATTTTCATGAAAAATTAAACTTATTTATGATATTAATATTTTTTTTATTAAATATCAATATTCCATTCATCTTACCCCAGTGGAGACCGACAGGTTCTGATTTAGCAAAATCAGGGAGTGGGCTCCACCACACCACTCCAGAAATGCGAAAAAAAAAAAAACAAAAAGCAGGCATTGGACGGAGAGAGTGGTCCCCACTGTATTCGATCGTTCAAACGTACGCACGTCCCCGCAACACGGCTTCGTCAATTTTATAATAATTAATATTTAGTATAATCTCTTTATTTTTTTATCGAATTCCGGAGTTCACTTGATTTATCCATTAAATATTATAAAATCTATTAACAGATCCAGATCCACCTCCACGTAATCTTTGAATTTGGATGGGCTTTTCAACTCCATGGATCGACCCAAGGCCTTCTTTTTTTTTCTAAATCAAAATAGTTTTCAAATATTTTTTACATAGTACTTTATAATTATTATTTTTATAATATTATAATATTATAATATTTTTACTATATACAAAATATTTTACATATAATAAAATTATAGTATTTTTAGGATCATATATTTCAAATATTTTTAGTATTTTCAGTATAATTATAAAATTATGTAATAAAGTTATCATTTATTTTATAAAAAATTACTTAGTATTTTTCAAAATATTTTTATAGTATAATATTATAATATTATAATATTTTTATAATATGAAGCTATAGCATTATTCTTATAATATATATATGATGCATATAAAATATATATATATATATATATATATATATGATACTATATTATTATTATTAAGATTTCCATGATTCGGCTAGCTCACCCCTTGGGTCGACCCTAGGCCTCCTTGGGTTGGCCCAAGGCCATGCTTGGGTCAACCCGAGGCCTTCTTAGGTTGACCCAAGGCCATCTTTAGGTTGACCCGATGATTGCTTTGGTCAATCTAAACTTTTATTTGGATCGACCTATCATGTTTTATGTGTTAAATACATGTGAAAAATGATTTTCTTTCGTCGCGATTTGATTTAAATTAAATACCATTTAAATAATTTAATTACGAATCAATACGATTCAATCATAATTTTTAATTAAATTATCCATTGCAATCCGACTGCAGGTTCTTTATCTTGAAGTTTTATTAGGAAAGTGTGATGCTCGTATCTTTTTCTTCTTCATTTATACACCTCTCTCTTCTCGTTATCTCTCAATTCGATGTAAGATAAAAATGTCACTTCTTTCTTATTGTTCTCTTTATAATCTATATCCATTCGATATTGGATAAAAATATTTTGACATTTTATTCGATTGGATTCAAAAATCTTTCAAAAATTGTATCATCCAATTTATGTCATATAAAAAATGTAATACATTTAATTATTTCATGAAAATTTTTTCCTTTGTTTTTGCCGGTAATAATTTTGAATTTTTGAATTTTTTTATTTTTCAATTTATCATTTAATACAAATACACTTAGTATATTATATATTTTTTTTAATTATAGATATGATTTATTTATTTTTAATATGAATTTTATGAGTGATTGTTAATTTTATATTTATTAAAATTTTAATTTTTATTTGATTGGGATAAAAAATAATTTTAATATATATATTGATTTTAAAAAGTTCGATCACATTGAGCCACCGTTTAAACGGTTGAGCCAAAATTTTAAAATTTATGGGTCAATATTTGATAACATTGATTAGGATAGCTAATACCAATTTTTAGGTTTGAGCATTATTCGGTTAAAATTGAAAAAACCATTTTCTTCGAGTTTTTTTTTAACATTTTGGGTGATTTATTAGGTATTCGGTTTGATTTTAAGTAAAACCAAATTTTAATTTGGTTTATTTGAATGTTTATTGATTTTAACAATTTTTATTTCGATTAAACCAAAAAATCAAATTAATTAAAAATATTATATATATATTTAGATAATTTTTATTTATAGAAATATTATTATAATATTATAATTAAAATTTAAAAAATATTATAATTAATAAAAAATTCATGAATCACAATTAATGAAAAGATTTTAGTTTCCACTTTTTAGTTCTAAAATTTTAATATTCGGTCCAATTTAGGATGTCACGCCCCGATCCTCGGATCGACTACGCAACAGCTGTCGCGTTGTCTCGGTACACGGGCAGAACCTCCCCTTATACCGGGACTCCGCAAGGCTACAAATCAGTTCAAAACTCATCCAATACACCCTCCATCAGAAATGAGAAAAATCATATGACAATACACATATAAAGGACCCATCCGGTCCATCCCTGTACACACAAGCATGCATCGACACGCGAATGGGGCGGGGGTTCCTGTACATGCATACATACGAAAATTGACAATCCCAACCATTTCAGAATTCTCAGCATAATTAAAACATTTAAAACAAAGAAGTCCCAAATCATAATCGTAGGATTTTACTAACACTTGCATGAAGAAACGAGCTAGCGTCAGTAAAATCCAAGTAGTATGAGATGTACAGAACTTCACAAATCCAAAAGAAAGTATCGAAATTCAGAATTTCAATCCAAATGTCCCATATGAGAGTTTAAAAGAAAATGAACAAGTTCCGTACAAGCCATGTAAGGATTTCATCAATACTTGCTCTTATATATGAAACAAGTATTAATTTAATCCATACCAAAAGAATTATACAAGTCTTTCATTCCATGGAATTCAAAATCAACCCAAAATGAACTTGCATTTCTATATACCTACACAAGTCAGCGGAATAAATCTTCCGCAGCTCCAATTTCTGCAACAGATCTAAACTTCCTCTGAAAATGTTAAAGAGAGGGGTGAGTATTGGGAAATACTCAGTGAGCGGAGTGCAATGGTATAATTGTGTGATAAATGAGGGGTGAATGTGGGAGTGTCAAAGTATATCTCAAATAACATTTCATATATGTCGAAATATTTTTCAATAAATCAGATAATTCGCAAAGTATGCATCCACATCAAGTATTCTTTCAAAAAAATCACAAGGGTCCCATCGAAATTACTTCCGTCTTGCGTTTGGCCGAACCAAGACGAAAGCCCGCCAAGAGGTTTTTTCATTTCAGTATTTCAAACACTACCCCCTTTCTTGGCGTTGGCTCGGACCTCCCCGGGGTGCAATCCAGATAGTCCGACGTGGCAGAGAAGAGGCCGCGTATACCTCTCTCGCAATAAAACCCAACCACGCCACCCCGTCGGGTCGCTCCGTGGAGGGAATGACTATAGCCATTAACTACTAGCACCATGCATTTATCAAATATGTCATTTCTCAAGTCATATGCCATAATTTCTAGCAAACAATTATCAATTTCATGTCAGAGCAATTTATAGAGCAACATCCAATCACACATGGCACATATGCATTTATAAATACAATGGATGCATTCATGTTTCACAATTCAGTCCGGACATCCCACGATCACAAAGCAATTGATATAAAACATGAAAAATCTTACAAAATCATTTATAAAACAATTTTAAACTCATTTGCTCATTTATAACACAACGGACCATCCACTCACCTTCTAGGGAGGGTATCCACTCCCTATGCCCTATCGATACTCAAGAAATCTCCTTTCAAGCTCCAAAAAGGCCAACCTAGACCAATAATCCACAATTTCAATTCAAATTTCAAGGAAATCTATTCTAATCGACTCAACAAGTTTCTAATTTTATCAAACACGTTTCTTTCGTATTGATCAATCTAAATTCATGTAAAATTTAGACGAAACCCTAGAAATTACATATCAAATGTCAAAAATGCATTTTAATCGTATCTAACATACATTCTAAATATATACAAGACATTTTACACTAAATTCACTCGATTTATCGAAAGGATTTAAATTTCCCTCACCTATGGTTTCCGTAGCTTGCAGCCCTAGCGTCCGTGCATCTACAACTCGGTCCAGACCCCTGTAATGTTTCCAAACCGAAGCACACTTTAGCAATTAGCCCTAATTTCTAAGAGAATCAAAACCCCTAAATTATTGATCAGAGAATCGTTCTTACCTACGCAAGGGATGAAATGTAGGTCGCGGCCTAGGGTTTCGAACGTCTCTTGCTACTGCCGGCTTGGGCTCCTGCGAGGGCTGCGGAAGAGCTTTCGACAGAGGGAGAGAGCAAAGCGCGCGAGTGCGCGAACAAGGAGAGGACAGCGCTACTGTCGCGCGGTCGGGAAAGGGAGAAGAGAGCTTGTTCGAGTGTGTACGGGAGAGGAGAGAAATGGAGAGTGAAACAGAGAGTGAGGATGAGAGAGAGAGATAAAGAGAGAGAGAAAGAGAGAGTCGGGAGAGGGAGAGAATGAAAGAAACAGAGAGGGAGAGATTGGGGGTGAGAGATGAGAGAGAGTGATGGGAGAGAAATGAGGGAAAGAATTGGGAAAGTGACTTTTCACTTTCCCGATTTTATTTTATTTTATTATTATTATTTTTTTATCTTTGTCGGTGCCACATAGGATTCTTTCACTTCTAAACTTGATACTCTTACTCAAGCTTCTCCATCATCTTCTCCTATTTCACTTTTTTCCAATCCTCTTTGCTACTTTTATGCTACAATTTTGCTCCCACACTACTCTCTTACACAACACCACGATGGATTTTAAAAATAAAGATAACTATCTTATTTTAAATATTTTTTTTTATTTTTTAATTTTCATAGATAAAGAAGTGTTACTTAAAAGTTCATTATAGTTAACAATTTTAATAATTTGGTTAATTTGGATAATCGAATCTAATTAATCCTCTAATTCGATCAAAAAAATTATTAATTTTTAATCCATTTGATTAGTTTATGATTATGAAATTTGTATTACTAAATTAAATCAGTTATTGCAATTTTGACTATTTCGATTACGGTTTAACTGAATGTTCACCGCTGCAATTTTAAAATTAATATATTTTTACTTGTCATTTCAAATTTTGATGATTATTAATTATACAAATTAATGAAGTATTCATCATTTTTCTAACAAATTTTAATATTCTAATTTATATTAACTGAACTTTGCATCAATTCAACAATGCTTCAATAATGGTATGAGATTGATGATTTTCAACAAATTGTGGTACCCCATCTCATGTAAAGAACAGCAAGAGTGAAGTTGTTGAGTTGTTGTGGGCCCAATTTTTTTTTTATTTGAATACCGATATTAAAAGATTTGACTAATTTAGTTTAAATAATTGTTGACTCTAATTCAGATATGACTCTTTTGGTATGTGATTTTGCGTAATCTTAAAGTTAATATAAAAAATTTTCTTTTAGATGCATCGATTCAAATAGATAAAAGAAAAAAAATAAAAAATTATAATAAAATATATTAAAATAATATAAAATTTTATTTTTAATGAGAATACTACTATTAATAAATAAATATTCCCAAAGAGATGCATTTTTATACATAATAGATATAGATAAAACATTTTTTTTCCATATTTTTCTAGTAAGAAAAAAAAGATGCATCGATTTTGAAAATCATTTTGAAGTTTGTGATTATGAACATTTAGTTTGGATGCGGCCAAATCCTAAACCCTTCACTATTCATCTCTAAACCCTAATGGCGGCCGATTGCAAATTCTCATCATTTTCTTCACAAATAGAAGAATCATCGCCAGCGAAGGTTCAATCAGAAGAATCATCGTCAAAGGAGGTGAAAATGTTGGATGCCATTTTTTACTTTTAGTCCCCAAATCTTTTTTCTTGAAAAAGTTGGATTTTTGGATAAACACATGTAAGAAACTTGATGGGAGTAATTTAAAAAGCTATTTTTTACTTTTAATGCTCATTTGACGGTGTTTTTTATTTTCAACTCTACTGGACAAGAATTCTTCTCAAAGGAGATTTAAAGAAAAAGCTTCTAAGAGAAAATTTTTCTTCTCTTTATTTTTTTTCATGTGTCAACTTTTTTGAAATTATTTATTTTATTTTATTTATATTTTCACTTGAATAATATAAAATTTTAAATATATACATATCGTCTTGAAATTTTAAATATTTTAAATATATCTAAATTTGGATATTCTTTATTCATCTCTCATCCGATTATCCTAAACAATTTTTAATTTTATTTCAAAATATATCAATTTTTTTTTTTTTTTTTTTTTTTTTAAAGAAAACCCTTTCAAACATGCGCTTAGTTCAATTCCCCCTTACATGGATGGTGAAAAAGCTATTCAAACACGTATAAAAATTCACTGGAGCTTTAAAGAAAAAGCTGAAAACTTTAATGGTACAACAGCTGTTGGTTCTTTCCTTTGGCCGTACTGTGGCATCAAAGCTTTGCCCAACTCAAATTCTTAAGGTGGAAGCAAAAGAGACCATTTGCCAAAAAAGAAGAAGAAGAAAACAACAAAGAGAGGAAAAAAAAGGAAGGAAAACAAAAAAATAGTCATTGGAGGTTTAAAGAAAATGCTGAAAACTTTAACGGTACAGTAGTTATTCATTATCGGTTCTTTCTTTTGGCCGTACTGTGGGGTCCAAGATTTGCCCCCCACTCAAATTCTTAAGGTGGAAGCAAAAGAGACCATTTGCCAAGACAAAGGAAAGAGAGAGAAAAAAAAAAAAAAAAAAAACGAAGCAAAGAGAGGAAAGAAATAGGAAAAAGAAAAAAAATCATTGGAGGTCTAAAGAAAAAGGTGAAGACTTGAATGGTGGTTGGTTCTTTCTTTTGGCCGTAACGTGGCGTCCAAGCTTTGGCCAAGACAAAAGGGGGAAAAAAGGGGGCGAAGACAGAAATTATTTCAACCCACCCAGTTTTATCCAAAGGACCTTTAATTTTAAATAAAAATGTCAAAGCTAGAATCTTTCTCAAGGGGGAGGGGGAGCCACGAAAATTGGTGAAATGTTGGAAGTGTATATTCATAAAAATAAATGACATATATATAATAATTGTTTCAAAAAATAACATTAATTTCTTTTATCAACTCTTAAAATTCTATTTTAGTTTGCAATCAAGGGTAATATTTATAATTTCTATATGTTGATTTATTATATTTTATATTCACAGAATTACCTTAGTAATAATTTGTAATTAATTTAAGATAATTCCAAATTAATTGAGTGTTATTAGATTATTAGGGTAATTCTATTTAAATTTTACTATCTATTAATATCAATTTTTTATATCAATCGTAAACAATTCACACTCAGATTAGCAATATCAAAATATCGTAACATTCATAAGCAGAGAATATCAAATATAGAAGTATAAAATATGACCATAACAATTTAATTCAAACATGGACCAAAGCATGATCAGATAACCTTACTAGGGTCATTTTCAACAGTTTTTTCTTATTTGAGGGATTTATTTAGAATTATATTTCGATTAATTTGATCTAAATTATCGATAAGTATTTTTTAAAAGAGAACTTTTTTTTAAGAAATTTTTAAGATTTCTAAAATTCAAAAAAAGAAAATTTAATTAAACAAATGAATGTTTTTTCACCGGCCAACTTTCCATTGGTGTATATATAAATATAATGATGTTCATTTTCAAACCTTGGATACGGTTTTTTCCCATTTAAACTTCCCTTCGGTTCTCATTATCTCTCGCCTCAATCTACATCCTAACCTCTTCACCTTTCCTCTCTAAACGCTAATGGCGACCGATTGCGAATTCTCATCATTCTCTTCACAAGTTCAATCAGAAGGATCATCATCAAACGAGGTTCGGAACTGGTTAGAGCTTCCAACCGACGCGACGTGCTTGATTTTGAAGAAGCTAGGAACGATCGAGATTCTGATTAATGCGCAGAGAGTTTGCAAGCTGTGGTGGAAGCTCTGCAAGGATCCTGCGATGTGGCGGACCATCGATATGAGCGATTTGAAATATTGTCAGGACATGGATCTCGAGCCCGAGGAAATTGCGCGAAACGCCGTTGATCGGAGTTGCGGTGAATTGGTTGATATCAATATTGATTACTATGGTACTGATAGACTCATGGAGTACATTACTGCACGGTTAGTTTGCTTACACTCTATTTCAATTCAATATTGTTCTAAATTTTATCATATACTCTTTGGATTACCAAATAGTTTTTCTCCTGTTATGAATTTGTCTACATTAGAACAAGGTTTGAATTTCATTATTCTGTAGTTCTAGATGAATAAAGATTATGGGTTATTCTTTAAAGTTGAAAAGACACAAAACATGAAAGGGAAAATGCCATAGTGACTGAAAGTGCTTGAACATTCTGTTTCAACATTGTAGAGAGTATATCTTTTTAAAGGGACTAGCTATAATAGATTATAAGGAAGCTGAGAGGACAATCTATTTCCGTATAAGTTTATAGGAAGTTTCTCTCCAGTTGAATGCAGTAAATGGTTGCCATGTTAATAAAACCGATTTCCAAATGTTCTTAGCTTCTTATTACCTCTAAGTGAATGTCGAAAAATCCTGAAAATTTTTTAGATACGTGCGAATCTCCCAAAAAAGAAAATACTATTCCCAAGAAATCGAGCAATAGAGAGACAAGCGATTTCAACACCCACTTCTCAGATGACACATTGCAGAGTACGAAGTTTTTACTCAAGAAAATGAAAGGTTACTTTTGAAAGGAATATGATTCAGTAGGTTCTTTTTCTTTTGGTGGAACATTCGGTTTTTGAGTAAGATAAAAAAAGAGATTCACGAGAAAAGAAAATGAGAATTCTGGAGCACTACAACCCTTTCTATCAGAACTATTTGAGAAATGGAAGAATGGAGCAAGTTCATTAGTTTCTCTATGTTTTGATGATGATAGAATTGAAAGCTTATAGGGCTACTATTCTCCGACCGGATCATGAAACTAGGCACCTGGGAGACATGATAAATGAAAAGTCTAAGAAACAACGGGAAGGGCAGAATACCCACTTTACACTTCCTTCCCAAACTGAACAAAATGGCCATCGGTTACTTTCTATGAAAGATAAGGCAATAAGCAAAAAAAATACCTACCAAATGAACCTTGGAGGACTATCTCTCACCGATTTCCTTGCTCTCACAATTAGCATGCTGCGTGGAATTAGTTGACATGAGTTTAAATGAGAGTCAATAGCTGCTGCTGTTGGTCAACAACGAGGGTCTGGAGTGATGGTGCACAGTGATGCAGGGGATGAGGTGGGGTTGCTGATGAGAGTCATAGGTTAGGTGGGTTGGCTTCACAATGGTAGGGAGTGATTGTTGCATGGATACAGTAAGAAATCAATATAATTGAAGCACTCTTTTTCATAATAATATTTCTCATTTGCTAGTTGGGGAGACGAAGGGAGGAGGGTGCTGCAGGAGTGGCAGCTAGCCTCCTTGTTGGTCTTTCTCAGGTGTAAAATTTTAGCTTCTCCTGTTTCAGATCTCTTTTGTAGATGTGCTCCATTGTGGTTTATATTGTGGATTGATTCTCAAATTTTTAGCTTTTTCAACAACTGTTTAATATGTTCTGCATATGGATTCCTTCTCAATTTCCTTTGTTGAGTTTGCTTTGAAAGCTGGTATATTGTCCAGCCAACATCTATTTATCTTTTCAGCTAACACAAACAGATACATGTGATGATGTGGTTTTAATGTATGGTGGTATTCACTCTCTTCTTAAATGGTTTCTAATGTTTCTCCTTCATCCTTTAGTGTCACTTTCCTTCTGTGAGTACGCATGCTTTGATCTTTAAAGCAATATTGACATGTTATTCGCACATGCAAAAGTTGTACAAACTCTTCAGCTCTATTATTTCGGTGTGCTGATCCCTTGTATCTATTCTTCTTCTTTGGATAGACTATGATTTAATTGTATGAATTGTCTTACAAATAGCTTAGTGCTGAAGATAATATTGGTTTGAATAGAATGGATAAAGCTTTATGAAGTTAAATAATACCACAGATAAAAATACTTGGAAGATGTGTATATCTTTGACAGTCAACATTGGAGGAGTAGGGAACTGGTAAAAGATAGCCCCCTAAGAAATTAAAAACGATGAAATAAGCACAGATAAGATAATTGATTTGGTTCCCTAAAATTTTGTTGATTTAGGTACAGTACATTTGAGTTTCTTGTTCCTAATCTTGTGGGCTATGCTATTTGTCTTGTTTGGGCGTCTTCTTCTTTAGAAGAATTGATTGGAAGAGCATACAATTGGTAAATTGACTGCCGGCCAAGCTTCTCTGGGCAAGTGGTTATGTTGTGGTGCATGTCCTTGAACCTCCCAGTGTCAACCTTGTTCACCCAGCTTCTACTTTAATGATGGCTAGGTGGACGAATGAGGTTCTTTTGGGTCCATTTATTAGAGATCCTTACTTGTTTGTATACATCCTCCTCTTTTTTATTATTATTTTTTGGTGGTGAGAGTTGTATGTTAGAAGAACAAGAGTTTCTCATCCATGCTATTAATGGATAGAGGGTCTTGGTGAATAGCTTTGTTGCCCATCAAGCTGGGTTATTTGCCGCCCCTTATCTTAACCCAGCTTGGATAGACAAGCTGAAAACGCCTATCTAAAATAATGTTGCATGTTGTTGTTTCCATTGCAGGGCAGGCAATCTTAAACGCCTTCGACTTGTATCCTGCCGTATTTCTGATAAGGGTTTGATAGACGCAGCTAAAAAACTTCCACTGCTGGAGGACCTTGAAATTTCTCTATGCTCATTTACGAGAGAAAGCCTTGAAGCTGTTGGCCGCTGCTGCCCTCGTCTGAGAACATTAAAATATAATAAGTTGGCTTACAGGCTACTATTTGAAGAATGTGATGAGGAGGCACTGGCGATTGCAGAGTGCATGCCAGAATTACGTTATCTGCAATTATTTGGAAATAAGCTGACAAATGATGGCTTGCAGGCTATTCTTGATGGGTGTCCTCATCTAGAATACCTCGACTTGCGTCGGTGCCTCAATGTTACTCTGCCTGGAGATCTGGGGAGAAGGTGTGCTGAGCGTCTTAAAACCCTGCGGCGTCCCAATGACCCCACTGATGACTATGAATTTCATACTCAAAATGAGTACTTCTCTGATGTTCCGTCTGACATTGACATGGATGATTATGAAATCGATTATGACTCCGACCTTTATGGACCCAGATCACTATGACCAACTTTGGCAACTCAATCCTTATATTCATCATTAAAGGTGTTGCTTGTTGAGCAAACGGAAATCAAGAGGCTCTCTCTTCTCCGCATATGTGTATATCTCCGAAGTTGACGCATAAAACTCTCCAGTGATAGCTGTTAAATCCATTTTAAATCCCATTATAAATGCTGGTCTTTAATTTGATAAGGAATTTTTTTTTTTGAAAATTCTAATACTCTTGTCATTGGTTTAATTGTTGATTCATATATATCATGTTTTAAAACTCTGCTTGTTATTTGAAATAACTCCATGGAGATTTCGAAAGTCTTATTAATTTGTTTTCTATTAAAGATTGTATTTCTTTTTTATATATTTCTATATATTCACTATTCATTTGGATTGGGCGAGCTTTTGTAGGAATATTTCTTTCATTAAAGTCTTGATAAATCTATTCTATGTTTTTTCTATCCCAAAAAGCATTTTGGTAAGTCTGAACAAATTTCTTCTTTTATTTTATTTTCTAAATTTCTTATTTTTTGTTTTAGTTCTTTTTTTTTTTTTTTTTACAATCGATTTTCTATTCTGACATATTTAATTTCATCTTTTAAATATGAAATATGAAATTTGATTTTGTATTTTGTTAAAGTTATTGATTGCTTTATATTTAGAATTTTCTTGTAATTATCTTATTTCTTTTTGTCTTGTAGGATTAACAAAGCTAAATACTATTTCTTTTCCTATTATTTTTGTAGAAATTCCATCTTTGTCCACTCAGAAGGGATATATTTGGGTTAAAAAAGGAGTTTCTAATATTATTTCATTTGTTAAATCTTTTACTATAAGAAATATATTTTGCAAATAATATATTTGATTACATATATAACCATCTATTAATTTATATTTTACATGTAATTGAGTTGAATTTGTTGATCTTAATTTTTCATTAGTTTTTTTGACGGTATTTTATAGGTACTATTCTTGTTCTTATACAATTTAGATCTGCTCGTGAATCTACTAAGGCTTTACACATAATTGAAATATTTTCATTTATTACTAAATTTGTTTCTATGTTCTATTTTGAAACAATATTTTTTTCAATTACTTGTAAATATTTTTCATTGTCTATTTTCTCCAAAATTTTTATTGATAATAAATCTTGTCTAGAACTTTATCCTTCTTCTTGTTTATATTTTTGTTCTTCATATATGGTATTTTGTAGTTCAAGTTCTAAAGGTTTTTCTTTTAATAAATTCAATTCAATTCTTAATTCTTAATTCTTTTATTTGATTTTTTAATTCTCTAATTTCTTTTTGTAATTCTTTAGTAGTAACTTGTTGAATAATATTTTCTTGAGGCATTTTTTCAAATATATATTTTTTTTGTAAACTAAATGTTATTTAAATTTTTGGTTTAAACGTTTTATTTTCTTCTATAATTAAGTCTTTTAATTTTGTTAAAAGTTCATTTCTTAATTCTAAATTTTCTACTTTTATGATTATTTTAAATAGTTCTTTTTTTTTTTATCTTTTGTTAGTACATTTATTTGTTTTTATACCTATGGATGATATTTTCTTAATTATTTCTTTTTCCTGGTCTTCATCCGTAGTAGTTTCTTCGAAAAATATATTGTAAATCCTTGTATAATTGCCATTGTTACTTGTTGATCTACTCTTCCGTATGTGTTATAAACCATTTTTGCCATACACATTTCTTGTAATACATTTATTATTTCATATTGAGACATTCCATCTATATTTCATTCATATACCAATTTTCCATCATATTGACAGGCTTTAAATTTTTTTCTTTCTTCATATAATAAATCTACAGGGGATGATCTTTTATAATAATTTGGTATATCACTAGTTTTATAGGGTATTTTTTATTTCTTTTTTGTCTGATTTTATTGATTAAATTGTCTTCTTGTTCAGATTCATTTATTTTTATTCCTTTCTTGTTCTAATATATTTATTGTATTTTTGGTGTTCCTATTTGTTTTGCTAAATCTTTTGGAAAACTTTTAACCTTCACTAATGGTTATGCTATGTCTGTTTTTTCTAATTTCTTTATTATATGATCTAAATGATCTATCATTATCTATATCCCTACCGTTTTTGAAAGGAGATCCTACTACTTATATTTTTTTTGTATTAATTATAATGGTTTTTAAAATATGCTAAATATCATATTAAATCATTGTAAACTAAAATTTAATAACAGAAATTGAAATCTAGATCAGATAGAATAGTACCTGATTCCATAGCCAAAGAAATCGATTGAATGAAATCCTGGTTCCGATAGAATTCTGGATTCGACTTTCCGGATCAAATATATCTTCACAAAATCTCTCTGTATAATAGGGTCTCAGAGATTGGAGTGATGCATTGACCTAGAAACTATAACCCTTTTATAGTTGTAGGGTGACTTTCTCCTTCCAAATCTGCTTGTTCAGCTCATGCCAATTGTCCTTAAATCACTATACGACATTCCCTATTTAATCTATCATAAATAATAAATTTCCATTAGTATTTAGACATTTATTTATTTCTATATCATATGAAATACATTAAACTCAAAATACCAAATTTTCAAATTTAGCAGATAACTTTCATATAGATTTACCTTAAATGACGGTAAATATTACATAATTATTTTATATATAAATTCAATATTGGATTAATAATCCAATAGATAATTTCTTAGCCAACTAAATAATGGATAATTTGCCCTTTTGCACCTCATTTCTTGAACCCATTCTTGTTCCAGTTGAGTTTGAGTTCTTAGAGTCATGTACCGAATTAACAAAAAAAAAAAAAAATTTAAAATAATCTGTGGGAGAAACAATTTTCGGATTTAACCCACAATCGTCGCAGGTTGGACTCGCGATCGGATTTCTCATGGGTTTGCCTGCTACATCTACAAGATGCGACAGACCTTGTCGCGCCTTCAACACACGGCACCACGTGTCGTGTGCTGTAGTATATACCGCATGTTCAACCCTCGACATATGCACTTCTTCACACCCTCGAAACCCTCTCTCCCCTTTCCCATTTTCCCTTCTGCCTTTCCCCTCCCTTCTTCCTCTTCTCTCCTCTCCCGCAGACATACGAAGAACCCTAACCCCCTCCAACAAATTCCACTGGATCTAGCCATTCGGAAGGAAGAAGAAAGCTACTACAGCTTTCAACGTTCCACCATTCAACATTTGACGTGTTTTTTTTTTTTTTTTTAAATCCGAAAGTATAAAATTTTTTTTATCTCAATTTAAATTATTTGAGTTGTGTAATTTGATAAACATGTGCATTTGTGAATAAATTTTATGTTTTATGTTGAATAGATTTATATGAGTTTTGAATTAATGACTTTATTAATTAGGGTTTAGTGTGATTAATCAATTTGATAAATTTTAAATATTTAGTTAATCTAAATTAATATTAAATTAGTAGTTTTATTGTAAATTTAGTTAATATAAGAAATTTAGTTAATAGTTAGTAATTTTATTGTAAATATTAAATTTAATGTAAATTAAAATTTAGTTAAAAGTTAGTTAATACAATAATTTAGTACTAATTAAATTTTGATTGGGATTTTAAAATAAAAAATAGTAATAGTTATATTAAACTATTAATTATTATAAACTTTGTAGTTGACCATATTTTAAATGACCAAATTTAAATATTTTAAAGTGACCATATTTTAATTACTAAAATAAATTTGATACTTAAATTAAATATTAATGTTGATATTTAAATATATTTACATTAAAATATTTTAAATTAAATGACCACATTTAAATTCAGAATGTATTAACGTGTAAATATATTTATAGTTATAATAAATATAGTTATAAAATATAATATATTAATACTTTTAGTTTAATATAAAAGTATTAGTAAATATTTAAAACATGTAACATTTTTTATAAATATATTTAAAATTGTTAAAAATAGTATTTTATTCTAAATATTCTAAATATTAAAATTAGTAATTTTATTCTAAATATTAAAATTGTTATAATTAGTATTTTTATAAAATTGTTAATTTATTTTTAAAACCGTAAAATAAATTTAAAGTGAGTTGAGGGTTTTAATTTAGTATAAATGTTTATTATAATACGGATGATATTGATGATACGGATCGGCCCACTAATTCACGGGTTGGATCCATTGGGCTAGAGAGCCTTCCGAACTCCCATTTTGATTTTGCCAAACACATATATCGATGGTATAGTGGGCCCTTCGAGTTATGTGTTTCGGCCCGTTGGCCCACGGGTTAGCCCGTTGGCCCGCGGGCTAGGCTTGGTCCTTGTCGCGGGTTGAAGACGCGACAAAGTTTGACGCGTCTTCAACCCGCGAGACGTGTCTTCAATCCGCGACGACCTTGCGCGTGTCTTCAAGACGCGATACAGTCTGTCGTGTCTTCAAGACGCGTCCCAACCACAAGTGAACACGTGTCTGTGTCATGGGTTGTGTCTGTGTCACGGGTTCAACCCGCAACACACCAACGTGTGTGTCCAACCCGCGATAAATATAGATTATCTATGAAATTTGTTTCTCTCGGAGGTCATTTTAAATTTTTTATTTTTTGGGTTAATTTAGTGTATGACTCTGATTTCTTGATTTAATGATTCATACCTTTTTCTTTCTTGTTCATAATATTTATTGTTATAGGTTTCTTGTAAATATTTATAATCTGGTTCCTAAATTTTTTGTATTGTATTTATAGAGTGACTTCTAACTTGTAATGGAGTAGCTGATGCTGGTGGTGACACTTGATCTACAGGTTCTGGTATTGGATTCCTATATCGGATTAAAGGATTTTCTTCTCGAACATTTCTTGTCGAAAGATTTGCTTGTATACTTTTCATCTCCGAATTCGATGAGAATGATATTCTTGGAAATCTACTTGTATTTTCCCCAAGAGATCCATATTTTAATAGTATTTGTCCATTACTTTCTTCTATTGCTTCTGTTATATTTCTTCTTTTTATTCTAGCCTCTTCCTTATGATTTATTTGAAAGTATTCAGGAATTGCTATTTGATTCCATTTTAATAATCTTAGAGAAAATGTATTAGATTTTTCTGCCTTAATTTGTAATAATATTGTTTATTTTGGATTTGGAAAAGATCTGTTGAATTTTGAATTTATTTGTGATATCATTAATCTATAATATATTCTATAAGCTACTTCAAATTTTTTTGAAAATTCTTTAAATTTGTTTCCTTGTAGATGTATGTCTAATACCATTGAATCTAATATATGTGGATTTGTTAAATCTATTAAAAAGTTTGAACAACAATTAAAATATATTAGTCCATTATTTATACGTTTGTTTGAATCATTGTACTAAATAATCTTTTGTCTCTAATTGTCATGTATGTTGGTGCATCTATTCTTAGTCTAACCATAGGTTTGAGTGCTACTTGTACTAATCCATAAGGAAGATATCTATAACATTGTTCAATATATATTTGTATTGCTATGTTTGTTAATAGTTTAATACTTTGATATTCATGTTGAATTAATTTTGTTTTTGTTTTTTTTTTTTTTTTATGGGTTTTAACAGAAAAAGCAGTTCTGAAGTCTAATCCTTTTATTGAGTACGTTTCTATCTTATCTTTAAATATTGTCCGATTTCTATAATCTATTGGATAGTGTTGTTGGGCTTTGGTGGGGAGATAAAGTATTAAAATACTTCAATCATGAGTTTTTTATTTTTTATTTTAATTACAATGAGATTTGAATATTGGATTATAAGAATAGAATATGTAATTGTGATTATTAGATTATTAGCGGGAGACTTCAATCTTGAGATTATGAGTGAAGCAAAGTTGATGCGAATGTCCAAGATCTCTTCCCCAAGCGGTGGAGACCAGTATGTGCGGGGCTGCTTTATTTGAGTGGGACTGTCGCTTGCTAAGACCATATATTCTAAAATATTAGCAGGTGGTGGACACACAGCATGTTGCTTAGTGTGTGTCATGAAAAGAAATTGTTAAAAATAATTATAATTATTGAAAAATTTTTAGTAGCTATTGACATTTTTTTCCCTAAGAAAACAATAATATGGTTTATTCTATGTTATGTTAGAAGACAAAAAACACAGAAAAAGAACCTAACCTCGGAATGAAAAATTTTTCTAACCTCTTATCTCACAAGAGTGAGAGCTATCATTCACTGTGCATTGAGTATCTGGTTGGGTTGCTTTAGGTGACATGTTTTCTCGTAGAAGAAGCACTGTATAGAGGAACCGAAACTCTAGTTTTAATTTGATCAAAAGGATCTCATCTAATATAGGTGCTATTACTACGAATGAAGATGGTTTGCAGGACGTGGATGTATGATTTACTGTCTTCTCAGTTGATAACGATGATGAATGAATATGAATAATTGAATTTTAAAAAATGATTGAATTATTTTTGAGAGAAGCTAACGGATGTAGAAAATGAAGAACATGAAAGGTGAACTCCATAGCAGCAACTCATAAAAAATTGTTTGTTAGAAATTAGTTAAATTATTTATTATTGAAAATCATCAATTTGATGAGAATTGTAACATTAACTATGTATTAAATTTGATTTCGTTATTTAGAATAAATTAAAAAGGGAACACAATTAAAAATATTTCTGAATAGAGTATAGAAAAAATTTAGTTACAAAATTAGTTATAAATTTTAAAATATCGGTAATAAATTAGTGACGAATTTAGTCATAAATATTTTTTTGTGACAAATTAGTGATGAATTTAGTCATGAATATTTTTTGTGGCTAATTATGATGAATTTAGTTACGAACATTGGAGTTTGTTGCAAAATTTTGTGATAAATATTTTTTTTGTGGTTAATTAGTGACAAATTTAACGACGAAAAATTTTTGTAACAAATTAGAGACGAAATTTGTCACGAAATTTTTTTGTCGCTAAATTTTTCAACAAAAAGAATATGCTCGCCAAATTTGGCGATGGATAATAATATTTGTGATAAAATTTAGTCATAAAATTTTTATTTGTCGCTAATTAACGACAAATTTTGCAATGCAATTTTTTCTTTGTCAATTGATAACGAATTTAGCCACAAATAAAGTATTTGTTGCTAATTTAGCAACGTATACTTTTTTGTCTTAAATTTTGTTGCAAAATAGTGTCAAAAAATTTTTTTTTGCTAAATTCGTCGTAAAATAGCTACGAATTTTTTATGTTGTCAAATTTCATCGCTAAAAACGTGTTTTGTTGTAGTGCATAACCAAACCCTACCACAATCAAGCCTGTTTTTCCTTTATAATTAGATATATAGATATATAGATGATTCATCCGATGCCAAATAATTGTAAAAGTCTCGACTTGGTACAGTTTAATTCTGTCTTTCATCATAGCTCCAATACTTCACTAGCTGAAGAATGCTAAAACCTCAAATTAAAATCTCTAATTGTTGAGATATTACATTATATATTATTACGAATTTTTAATAAACAATAATTTGATATTAAATAAAAGCTTTTATGTGAAAATTTAGTATTATTTTATTAACTTCATTAAACTAAATTATATTCACTTAAATAGTGAAATAAAGTTATGGTTATTATTATCATCTTATAAAGAAAATTATCATCTTCTAAAAAAAATCAAATATATGAGTTTGTGATATAAAATAAACTGAATCTATATAACCAACCCCAGATAAAAAATTAACTGTTGTTGTTGTATTTATAATATATTTATTAGTAATTTTAAATGATGAAGAACAACAAAGAAATCTTTCAATACAATTATATTAATTAATAATTTTAAAATTAGGAAAATAAAATTAATTTGAGACTTTTGTTAATTAAACTAAAATTTTAATGTAGATTAGTTATTGTATATATTTGTAGACATAGAAATGTTTACCATTTTAAGTTTGATTAGCAAAAAAGGTTAATATTTGGCTTTCCCCTAATTACATATAATTAGCCATAATCCATGTGTTTACATATAACCACGTAGGTCCATACTTTGAACCGTAGACAAGTACCGACTGTACTTATCGCTGTAACTCCACCTATATAAACACCTTTTACCTCTCTCGAATTCTTAAAAAAAAAAATACATATTAAAAAGCCGTGGCTGGCAACTTGATGGCCCGCGGCTGGCCGCTTGAGGGCCTCCCACTCAAGCACATACGGCTGGCCGCTTGGGCGCCTGTGGCTGGCTGCTCATGGCAAAAACCCCAAAAAAAAAAGACAGTAAACAATATTTTGATCTCTCCATCCATTTTATCCACAATTATACTATTAATAAAGAGAATATGATTGAAGAGTAATGATGGAGAAATTTGCGTAAAGATTGAAGCGTTGTTGCATTGGGATCTCCCTCTCTCTCAGAAAAAAAACAAAACCTAATAACCATCGATAAGAATGTCAAAAGGTAGTTCATACTCAGCCTACCAGGATTGGTAGATGATGTATAATACAAGTAAATGACTGTGATATCCTTGTACTGTACAGATTAGGAAAGAGAATCAGTCCAAGCAGTTTATTTATCCCAATAGAAGTGGGAAAGACAAACAGCCAGCCAAAAAATGTTGCGTTGCATGCAAAACAAGTTCTACTTAGATACTAAAGGAAAAGAGATGAACAGATACCACAACATTAACTCACCATTTCATAATTTTTTGAGACATATAAAGGTGATAGGTTAATATCAAGAGTCTGTTAGGGAATATTGGCTGGCTGCTATTGAGGGAATATTGGATGGGTTAGAAGGGAACTTAGGTTATAAGTAGAATGTGAAGGCAAGCAGAAAAGGGGGGAAAAAAGATAATTAGTCTCTGTGAGAATGGGCAGTCTGCTCTTGGAGAGAGACTGAGTTTATTTTTTTCTTCTTTTCTGTTGTTGTAATGCTCTTTAGAGCCATTAATCGAAGGAAGTCACTGATCTTCCAAAATTTCTAGCTCCTTGTCTTCTCTATTCTTAACAATTGGTCCGACTTGCCTTCTCTTCCCTTACTTATCTCACTGTCTCCCTCTCTCCATCTTTTTTTACATCCTATATACTATTCATGACTCAAACGCAAATGGAAACATGATTGGATACGTTGGAGAAGAGCATTGTTGAAATCGGGAAGAGTGTTACGACTTTAATAGAGGAGATGAACCAGCCGTGCTCGAAATTAGATAGTCTGCAATCATTGGAGGAATTGGTTGCGACCCTACTTCGTCAAAAGCGCAAAGGATGCAGTGAAGCGGGATCGTCGACATCAGTCTTCCACGTGGTTCAAGGCAGTCATTCTGTCAAAATCGATTCCAATTCCATTCTGGGACCACACACTCAATCTCCACCTCCGTTCAAAATCCCTGTGCAAGACGACTTTCACCTTGCCTTACGATGACTTGATCTTCACTGCTTTGATAGTCATGACCCTGCGGCATGGGTTGCTCGCGCCAATCAATTTTTTGCTATAAATCGTGTCAGTGATGAGATGAAAGTGGCGATGGCGATGGTCTCCATTGATGGACCAGCATTTCACTGGGTTCAATAGCTCTTCGCTCAAATCAGTCGATCTCTTGGTCTGAACTTACATCCGAACTCTTCGATTGGTTCGGGGGAGGGTTATCAGTAAACCCTTTCGAAGCACTAGCATCCACGAAACAGTCAGGAATAGTCAACGATTACATCGATGAGTTCGTCACCAAAGCAGCACTCATCAAAGGGTTAAGCTCTTTGATTCATCTAGGTCTGTTCCTGAATGGTCTCAAAAATGAAATCCGAGTATGCATCCGTTCGCACGAAGCCATCTCTCTCTTCCAAACCATGAAACTGGCTTGGGAAATCGAGAGAGAAATTGGATTTTTTAAGACAGGGCACCTATCGCGTACAGAAGACGGAACCCATACATCTCTCAGGTTGAAAAACTAGAGCGGGTCTAACCCATCCACTAAGGGCTCCGACACCTAATTTCACCCGAAACCAAATACCCGAGCCCAATTTACTTTTGACCAACCTCTTGTTAAAGATCCAAACAGCATCCACCATTCTTCTTCGTATCCGCACCCTCTGCAACCACATTCAACATCCAACCGAAGCTTCCGTCAACTGACCCACAAGGAAATCATGGACTTACGCTCCAAAGGGTTGTGCTTTAAATGCAAACAACCCTACCATCCTCTCCATAATTACCCCAACAAGAGCTTGTGTGCGCTCATTCTAGGCGAGGATGAGGTTCTATCGAATGATGAAGATGCGAGTGACGACACAGCTGCGGAGGATTTGCGATACTATCCGAACATTCGTTAGAAAGAGAGAGAACAGGTGCTGGTTCGCTGGGAGGGAGGCACGCTGGACCTTCTAGATTTTACGTGCCAATTTCTAGGCTATAGCCTTGAGGATAAGGTTGAAGTTTCAACAGGGGTAATGTTAGGGAAGTAACCGCAAAGGTATAAAAGACTGTTAGAGGATGTTAGAAGGGTAATAGTCTGCTATTGAGGGAATATTGGGTGATTAGAAAGGAACCTAGGCTATAAGTAGAATGTGAAGGCAAGTGGGAAAGGGGGAAAAAAGATAATTAGCCTCTGTGAGAATGGACAGTCTGTTCTTAGTGAGAGACTGAGTTTTGTTTTCTTCTTTTCTGTTGTTGTAATGCTCTTTAGAGCCATTAATCGAAGGAAGTCACTGATCTTCCAAAATTTCTAGCTCCCTACCTTCTCTATTCCTAATAGAGTCCCCCTTTAGCTTATCCGAATCTGAATAGCTAGCATTGTAGCCTACAAACGTCCATCACAAGATCGAAGCCGAATCAATACCCGCCAAAACAACAGAGAAAAGGAAAACCAAAAAAGACAGAAAGATGGAAAGAGATTCATGACCTGGATGCTTATCTCTAACTTTCTAAAGAGAAGAATGACACTTGGAAGCTCTTGAAATCCAAATCCTTCCCCAAAGTCCAACCAATTAAGCAAAGCCATCAGAGCTAAACCAAAAGATATAAATGAAAGAAGAGAACCTAGAACTAATGGAAAAAAAAAAGACAGAGAGAGAATTAGATGGACAAGAAAGAATTAGATGGACAAAACACAGTATCAAAACCAAAACTCATGTCCCCAACCACAGGAATAACACGTTCTCATTAACATTTGACCCACCAAAACTTGCATTTAAACATCATTGGCTTTTGCTTCTTTAAGAGTATCCTGAAGTCATCACCTAACATTTAGAAACAACTTGGGGTAGTCAATTTACTGTTACTCCTCTATCTATATAAACACCTTTCACCTCTCTCCAATTCTTGAAAAAAAAATACATATTAAAAAGCGGTGACCGGCCGCTTGAGAGTCCGCAGTTGGCTGTTCATGTACATGCAACTGATTGAATGCTCAAGGGCCCGCATTTAGCGGCTCATGAGCGTGCGGCTGGCCGTTTGAGCTCCCGTGGTTGACCGCTCGTGGCAAAAAACCCAAAAAGAAAGGACATTTTACTGAACAGTGAACGGTATCAACACATGTTGATCACATAAAGGACAATCACAGGATTTGAATGCAAAAAAAGAAGTGTATGAAAGAAAAGGTCATATAGGAGTGTGATCACGTGCTTGAACGGCCACAATGGGGTGTGGTCACGTGCTTGGACAACCACATGCGAAAAACTGTACGAAAAAAGGGTCATGTGAGGAAGGATTTTGGTCATTTGTTTGGACGACGACGCGCAAACCGTTTTTAAATTTATACTAGGTAAATGTTTGTATTAAATCCATGTTAGGAATCTATAAACATCGTGATTATTACTTGATCTGTCCCATTCCAAAATTCTATTATGATGCCCTACTCTCTCTCTCTCTCTCTCTCTCTCTCTCTCACATTCAAACTACAGATTAAGCGTGTTTAATAAAATTGTATTTACCCATTAAAACACCCCAGTGGCAGAAAAAGAGGGATTATAGACCACTACGCACAAGTTACGGTGTTGTGTGTTCAACTCACGTGACAACCTTTCTCTCTCTATCTTCTTCACCGTAGTGTTTTCAACTTTCAAAGCTCGATAGGCAAGAAATTCATGGGAAGATCGTGCAACGCCGTCTTTGGTAGACCTCCTGACCTCTATACCTAGCTGTAGCTACCAGTGGCACCTCAGCACACATGGCACCTCAGCACACAGCCCACTCTCGAGTCTCAACTCAAAACTGTTAACCTCGTTCGCTCTCTCTCTCTCTCATACACACACAAGTAGGTGATATACATTTTTATACCTCGAATATTGTATACAAAAATTGGCCGGCAAGTGATGTGAGATTAACGTCTACGGGACAAGTAATCGTAACAATAAAAAATCACGTGAGAGTTTTTGACAAGTTAATAGGGCTGGCCTATGCAATCGCTGCATATTTGTGCATGGGGATGCGCTAACTTCCACAGTTATGGCCTGTAGGAATATGCCCATTATGGGCATTTGGGTAATTAAGGAATGGGATAACTCCCATCTTTAATTACCAATAATCACCAAATGGGTAACTCCCCAATTAAACCTAATTGAGCCAAAAAAAAAAGATACCATGTGAATTAGTGTGTCTTCTCCTTCCTTGCCCCACGTGAACAGTAACCACAATAAGGAGACCATGGCTAGGGTTTCATACAATTCTCTAGAGAAAGAAAATAAAGAGAGGGATGGAGATTTTCGTGTAGGAAAATCTCCCTTCGTCAAACGATTCACCGGACATGAGGGTTGTGGCGTTGTGACACTGTGGTGGTGATTCGACTAACCTTGTGATCACCATCCCGACCGCGAAATCGAATCAAGGGACGTGCCGCTTGATTGACTTTGAAGATTCTACGTATTGAGGTACTCTATACCCGATCTAATTTATTTTTTCGAAAATTATTGTATGCTTCCGCTGTGCATGAAAATCCTAAAAAAAATAACATTGGTATCAGAGCCATACGTTGGATTAGGAAAAATAATTTCTCGGATTTGATTTTTCGGGTATAAAATATAGGGTATAAAATTTGAGGTCTTGATCACGGATGAGTTTCGTGAATCCGAGAACACCGTAGGTATACCCATGGCCCAGGGATTACAAATATATTTTTTGTTTAATTTTCCGAGCATGTTTGGGCCATGAAAAGTCCGGTCGAAGTTTGCGACCGTACGGACATGAAAACCGTAGATCTGTGGCTTTAGAGGGCGGATCCATGCATGAAAATGTTATAAGAGTGTTCATTGCATCTAGATCTACAGTTTTATGTCTTTTATTGTGTGATTTGGGTACCGGAAACTGGGATTTCCGAATGGCCGCGGAGGGCCGTGACTGGGGTGGTTGAGTCCCACCATTTTTGAGCTTAAATCCTCCTAAAATCGAGTGTAGGATGTTTGGAGAATGCCCACAAATATTTTCCAGTCGAAAAATGCAAGAAAAAACAGCCGGAATCGAGTTTTCCGGCAACCGGGTCGAAAAACCCGTTGTAGGACCCGTCGGGTGAAGAAGAACCGGTCCAGACCCGCGGGCGCGTGACACGCAAGCGCCAGAAGGCGCGTCTGGTAGGCGCGTGTAGTGCACGCGCCACAAAGGCACATGAAGCAGTGGGGGCAGCAGCGGTTCGGGTCGGACCTTGACCCGGACCGACCCGCAACCGACACGACTGGGTCGGACCAGGATCGTTGACCGGGTGGTCGGGTCAACCTTGACCCGTTGACCCAATCCGATTAGACCCGGCTCAGTGCGCGAAGGTGAGTGAGCCGCGCGCCGCGACTAGGCGCGCGTGAGCCGAGCCGCGCATGGCGTGTGGCAACGCGTGTGAAGCGTGCCGCGCGTCTGGCGCGTGCAGCAATCCGCTGCCGGGGCGTAGAGGTGCGTGGCGGCCCGTGGAACGCACAGCCGGGGAGCGGCGGCGCGTGAGAACCCTGGGCGGCGCGTGAGGTTGCTTAAAATTGAATTTTTTTTTCAATTTTTGGGGGTCTTATATCCATAAATGTGACTTTTTGTGGGTTTTTGTATGCCGAATCAAAGTCCAAATGGTAAGATGCGATTCTGAGTTGTGGTGTATGGTGTCCGTTGACTCATATGCTTACTTTGGGGTCTGTACTCGAGTCATTTTGGTCTTGATGATTCGTAGGGCGTACAAAAAATGTGATAATAAGCATCTTCCAGTCACAAATATTTCTCTTAATGCGTAGAGAACTGTCGTATTAAATTTTTGCAAGGAGAATAAACTGAATAATGTGATCTGCGTGATTTTATCAGTAAATTCAGTTTATTCTCGAGAGGCAAAATCTAACGGGAATCTGAGGCAAGAGATGATGGGCCCCAGGGTGGGCATCGCGTCTCAGGGTATACGAGATAAAGGGACCTATCGTGCATGGTAGAAAATAATTGCCAAGTTAGGGCAATGCTTATTAGTGGCATGCACGATTACTAAATCTCGTTCTACGAGTCATATCCTATGGAAATGTCGGTTCGTCTTGTCCCATAAGAGCATTGTGTTGCTCTCTTCGGCTCCTAATGTGAGGATGCAGAAGAAAATGGCTAATCATACAATGAGGCAAATGTCGAGTATGATCACCAAGTTAAGATAAACAGACAAGCAAATTTTGGATGGAATTTAGGTACTGGATGCGATCTAGTTTTTACCTGATTCATGGGAAACCGTGAAATCATATCTCACATTTGACGAAAGTATTCGTACTTTCGTTGACGTGAATACGTAATGTGAGCTCGATGAGGAGTACCTAAAGGCGAGTAGGCCACACTCGAGTCATGCTTATTTAGAGGAGTCGAGTAAGGACTTCCCCAGCTCTAAGCCAATAGCATAAGCATGCGAACGAGACTCGAGATCCAGGTAATAAAAATCATCCGAGAAAACCGACAATGAGGTACAAGAATGCAAGAAGAAGGAATTTGATTAGACCAAAGTAAATTGCTACGTTTGAGGTAGATTTGGTCATTTCGCTCGTGAGTGTGACGAGCAGAAATTAATATTCTTCTTCTTTACGTGGTTTGAGATTTGTCTCATTCACTATAATGCTCACTGATTTCTCTCCTTTGAAATCAGGAGCAACCGACCATGTAACTCGAGACAGGAGTGCGTAAATATAGTTCCGTCAAGTGAATCCTTAAGTTTAGAAGATTTACGTTAAGGACAGAGCATTTGTCGTTGTCAGAGGGAACGACACTTGCTATGACGTTCTCAATATTATAGGCATTCGACGGATCTACAATTTAGTACCTTGTCTAACATTGACTACGATATGTGTGAAATTATTCCTTTGTTTTTAATACGATAATTTTCTAAATTGTTCTGGTTTTAATCAATGATGAATTGTATGCACTGGGTTCTGCTCCTTTTAATGGGTTTTTGTAGTTCTATTATTGACTTTACATCTGATTGCGTAGATGATGTAAATGAATGACATAGTAGACTTAGACACATGGGGTAAGAGATGATGAATCGGTTAGTAGCGAGAGGTTTATTGGACCCGCTGACCAGATTCCAGTTACCCGTATGTGAGTTTTGCCTAGCCGGCAAAATGACGAGAAAATCATTTGGCGATGCAATGAGAGCTGGGACTCCATTACAGTTAACTATTGTGCCTTCTTTTTATTGTGGTCTTATGAGCATGAGAGTTAGAAATGGAATTGTGTAGATAATTATAGACGCTTACGTGCGTTTTGGTTCATCTATCTGATCTTGCATAAGTCTGAGGCATTAGACTGCTTCAGGAGGTTCATAAGCGAGATAGAGAATCAGTTAGATTTGAGAGTAGAGACTCTCAGAACCGAGCGAGAACGCAAGTATTTGTCTAAACTACACATGGGGCTCTGTTTCGAGAAGAGTTTTACGAGACTACTGACTATTAGTCAGTTCCCCATTTGAGCTTTGGACGGGGAGGCAGCCTGACCTTAGCCACTTGAGGTTATGGGGTTGTGCCACGATTTCTCGCATTCACACGGTGAGTTAGACCTACGAGAAAATACGTGTTCCTAGGCGAACACGGACGACACTATAATCGAGATTGAGTCTCGTAATACTATATTTCTTGAGAATGATTTCCCTAAAATAGGTGAAATCAATTTGGACCTTACCCTTTATGCGATGGATGAGCCTAGTGGCTCAAGGAGCCCAGTGGCGGGATACAAGAATCCATTACGGATCTTGATCTCAGTGGGAGCGATCCATCAAGAGGTAAAGATTTTTCTCTCCTCCTAAGAGTATCGAGAATGTGTATTTAAACGTTGTTTCTCGATTGAGGGTGAGACCCTCGTTGCGACTCTAGAGGATGATGAGAAATCTAAAACGATCCGAGAGGCTCTCGAGAGTTTTGCAAAAGATGCAAAATACCGTTTATTGAAGGCCATAAATGAAGAGAAGGAATTGATGAGAATCAACGGGGTCTGGGACCTCGTTGATTAGCCTGAGGGCGGAATGTCTATTGGGAACAAGTAGGTTCTCAAAGTTAAGATAAAGGTCAACGGATTGATGAAGAGATAAAGAACCCGTCTAGTAACTAAGGGTTACACTTAAACTGAGGGGTGGACTATCGAGGAGTCATAGTCCAATTTATCTCGATCCGTTTATCTTAGAGCGATTGTCATTAACATGGATCTAGAGTCATGTCACAAAGACGTAAAGACCGCTTTCATAGTGGAAGTCTAGATGAGGCGATCTACATAGAGCATCCCTCTGGGTTCATTCTAGTAGATCAGGTGGATAAGGTCTATTGATTTTAGAAATCAAAATACGACCTTAAGCCATCATCTAGACAGCGGCGCTTGAGATTTCACGAGAATGTGATATCTTATGGTTTTGTAATGATCTAGTAGGATCATTGCATATATCTGATACGTCCCGATGATTTCTTTATGAGCATGTTCGCATATGTAGGTGACATTCTGTTGGCTGGGAACAACAGAGAGTATCCAATGACCATTGCAACATGGTTATTAGGTTTTAGTTCATTCTCAGATTTTGGATCCATAGGGATCGCTTGAGAATGGTGTTAACTTTTTGACAAGAGTTTTACATCAGATAAATTCTTGAGCATTTCGAGAAAAGCGATGAAAACCTAAAAGATACTCTTATCGCTAAAGATAAAAAGACCTGAATCTTGACACATGCCCTAGAATTTATAAAAGAAATAAGGGAGATGAGCAGAATCCCTTATTCCAGTGCAAAATACATTTCAGTGTATGCGATGAAATATACACGTGTGATATACAATTTAATGTATGTGATGAGGCATACATGACCAGATGTTTATTTTATGGTCGATCTGGTGAGTAGGTATTAATAGAATCCTGGAAGGGATCATTGGAGAGTAGTGAAAAAGGATTCTGAAATATCTCATTTGAATTGCGGACTTCTCCGGGTGTTACGGATGAGGAGATTTGCGTTTGTCATTGGGATTCAGATACTGACTGGGAGTAGTGATCTGAATAAACGCAAAAGGTTTTATCTTCTTAGAGCAGTAAGAAGAGAACCTGTATATCTCTATTTACGATAGAGACTGAACTTATAGTATGCTCAATTGCAGTTCATGAGAATAGTTGGCTTCAGAAATTTTCTGATAGACTTAGGGGTCGTGGCAAATAGTGGGAGGTCAGTGATGATTATTGTGATAATCAGACTGACACTGTCAACAAATGAGATCCTAAGTATTATAGTAAAGCCAAACACATTGATACCGAAAACCACTTTGTGAGAGATATTACCGAGAAGGGTATTGTGACATCTAAGTACACCTTGACATACAGCATGAGAGCTGATCTCTTCAGAAAACACGTTGTGAGAGATTTATTTGTGAGATAAGGAATCATTGGGTTTAGTATACTTTAACATTTCTCATTAAATATTGTTATAGATGCTTATTTTAATATATGACATGTATGCATTTGTTGTCATATATTGTGATCTTGTGATAAAAGATATGTTAGGCAGGCGTGGTCAACTCTCTCACACGAGTGACCACCTCTGATTCTGAGTGAGCAAAGATGAGACGGATTCTAGTTGTAAGAGGTTTTGAGAGTAGCCCTACTAGAACATAAGTCGTCCTGATATGTGTTCAGGATGAGGTCATATGCGATATGACCGACATGGAAATACCCACATCCATATTGCCTGTAAGTAGCCAGGTTTGAGATCTCAGACATCACCTGTTATTTGTGATATTGTCTCTAAAATACTCTCTTTGAGATCTCTGGGTAAAGTTTTATGTGTAGACTGAGTCTCGTACCTATACAGTGTTAGAGAAATCTGACATATGCCCTTTGAGAGATGGGGGAATAACATTGTGGCACGTGTTCATACCACGTGTGATGAGACAACCATGGGACAGTGGGAGCTATTATTTGAGACGATAGTTTGATCTAGATCCCCGTTCCCATTGTGTGAGATCTGAGATCTATTGGGTGGGATCTCTTATGCCCTTATTACTTTCGGCTGTCTTTAGAAGTTTTGGTTCAGTGTTGCTACTTTAATCTGTTTACCTATGGCCCGGAAGATAAATTGAGGTCTAAGAGGCAGGTCTAGGAAAGCAGCTGAATTGAGACCGATAGATTCGAGTTTGGGAAAAGGAAGGCCAATAGACATTACATCATTGTCATGTATTCACAGGTCGACCTGTTATGTTAATCCATGTTGGAATTCAAACATAATGGTGAATACATAGTCGAGCAAATTGATTGGGGATCACTTTCGATGAGGAAAGTGGCTCGATAGATGTAAATACATTGAGTTTGGGGTATAGCGAGTTATTTTTATACTAACGGTGACAATTCGATCATCCTAACAGGTGTATCGAGAAGTCTTTGCTTGCAGGTGTACTCGCCGGTCGCACGATGCCCAATCCTGTATGAAGGTCCAGCAGGGTGATGTGATAGATCGCATGAGTTGCGATCTTGTGATTGACGAAAGTGAAATGCCCTCATGTGCAAGTGGGAGATGTAAGAATATGCCCATTATGGGCATTTGGGTAATTAAGGAATGGGGTAACTCCCATCCTTAATTACCAATAACCACCAAATGGGTAACTCCCCAATTAAACCTAATTGAGCAAAAAAAAAAAAGATACAATGTGAATTAGTGTGTCTTCTCCTTCCTTGCCCCACGTGAACAGTAACCACAATAAGGAGACCATGGCTAGGGTTTCATACAATTCTCTAGAGAGAGAAAATAAAGAGAAGGATGGAGATTTTCGCGTAAGAAAATCTCCTATCGTCAAACGATTCACCGGACATGAGGGTTGCGGCGTTGAGACACTATGGTGGTGATTCGACTAATCTTGTGATCACCATCCCGACCGCGAAATCGGATCAAAGGACGTGCCGCTTGATTGATTTTGAAGATTCTACGTATTGAGATATCCTATACCCGATCTAATTTATTTTTCCAAAAATTATTGTATGCTTCCGCTATGCATGAGAATCCTAAAAAATCCAACATGACCAATGCCCAACCAGTCTTGTATAGGTTTCTTTGGCCTTGACGAAAGCCCCATTTTTGTTATTTGTCACAAAAAATAGTTGAGAAGAGCTGTTTGTTTATCTGTTGGTATTATTAAAACAGTTTTTTAAAATCAAATATTTAATTTAAATTATATTTTTTCTTTTTAAATGACCTTATTGCTATGGTATTGTTAGAATATAAAATAAATTATAATTTTTTACATACTTTTAAACTATATAATTTCATGAAATTTAAACCTGCAAACTTGAAATTATGAAATTTGGAAATTAAATTCTGTTTGAATTAAAAAAATAATTCACCCTTTTTAATAGATTTGGACTTTTCTTTCAATCAGTGATTCTACATTGTTCATTGGCTATCGTGGAAAGATCATTTTTGCTTTATGTATTTTGGTCTTCATATCTCCTGTCACTCTCTATAATTCAGATCGTTCATTCTCCTCTCTTTATCATTTGATCTATGTCCCTGTTCTCTTGAGGGACTCAATCATAAATCAATGATGAAAAAATTGATCTAGAGAGAGAGAGAGATGACATAAAAGAGAAGAGAAGAGAGAGAAAGAGACAACAGAAAGAAAGATGAAAGGGAGAGAATAGAGACAGATTAATATCAATTTGACTAATTTTTCTTTCAATTTCAGTCAATTCAATTGATTTCAACTTAGATTTAAATCTGTATGTCCTCAGCCCATAGGCATTTTAAAAGTAAAATAAAATAAAATTCTACATTTTCCTTTATTTCTTGGTTACATTAGCCAAAATCTTCTGCCTTGTTAGGAGCTTTCTTTTTTAGTTATTTTAGAAACCTACTTGATGAGTGACAAAATTCCTTTCTTAGTTAATCACCTGAATAGAACGATTCTATCCATCCCCTTAGCTTACCTAGCCCATCACTCCAATAATTAAGGATTTAGGTGACACTACAAAACAAGTGAGTTATTTTGACGAACTAAAACCGTCTCCTAAATATGCTAAAACCGTTGGTAAGACATTCTCCAATGGATAGGGGTTTAGTCGGTAATACACTAGTCGGGATAGGTGTATTCCTACACTTTTCATGACCGTTGGAGTATGTCATATATTTATAATGACGGTTAGAACGTTGATACAATTTAGCATTTTATCATCGATTTAAAATAGTGTTAAGAAAATTTACTACTTTTATTATCGGTTACCATATTAGTACCTATATCGGTTATGTTACTGTTATATTACAACATATATAAAACCGTTTGAAAATGTTATTACTTTTATCCTCGGTTGTACAAATGTTAAGAAATATTATGATTTATAGTCGGTTAGGAAGCGTTAAGAAATGTTAGTACTTTTATCGTCACTATAATTAGTTACTACTACTATCACTTACTACTTACTTGCTGATTATTTACTTCTCGGTTACTACTATCATCGGTTACTAGTCACTTCCTTCTCGGTTACTACTATCGTCACTTATTGTCACTTAATAGTCAGTTATTAGTCGGTTACTGCGTATATCTTCGTATGTGAGGAAATGTTATAAGTTTTATGGATAATTAGTACAAGTATTAGGAAATATAACTAAAAACTTGAAAATAAAGAAAATAGTAAAATATTATAATTTTGGAGAATAATTGATACAATAGGAATAAAAAAAAAAGATTATATACCTCACAATCATATCCCACAATCCACATATGTTCTTCTGAGATACTTATACAAATGTTTTACTTCAATTATCAAAAAGATTATCGGCACAGTCCATCTTCATTCAATCTATTCATTAAAAGAAGTAGAGGCAGATGAATATAATATAATAATACAAAAATGGTTATAAATAAAAATATTACTATGTTAAAAATAAAATAAAAATAAATAGTGACATGAATATAAGGGAATGGTACATATTAAGAATAGTTATGGATAAAAATATTATCTTTTGAGAAGGAGTCGGGTGATGATGATAATTGTTGGTTTTTATGTGCACTCATCCTAACTTCTTGTATTGGAGAAATCTAAAATACAAATAATTTAGATTATTTTTTAAAAGTAAAAGTGAAATTAATAAGAATATGCTGAAATAGAAATAGAGAAATAACATACCTGAACACTAGCAATAAGTTTTGCTTCATTAACCATATTTATCAATTCATCTTTATGTCCACTTCCAATATGCATAACATACTTAACAAATTAGTAAAATTATGATCCACATATTAGTTATATTTTCTTTCTCTACTCTGGTTGAATGCATATTTTGTGATGCATATCTAATATGATAAATTTCAACTTTCTACTTCGTCTTCTTCATTTTTGATAGACTCCATTTCACTTTTCATCATTTCCTATAAAGTAAATAAATGAAACGTGAATGTCCATAAATCAAGAACCGTATAAAAATAATCATTTATACCATAACTTCTGATACTTTCGTAGAAATAAAACTGTCATCCAATTAGATTCTACTTGTAATATAAAATTCAGCTTTACAAGATTTCGTCCCAGATTGTGTTGTCTGTAATAATAAAATGTGATTCCAAGTCTATAAAATATAATACAGTAAAATTAATTATAAGTAAAATAAAATATGAGTTGTTTATATTTTTTCATCAATGAATTTGGCAAATGATTTAAATTCTAAGCAATGATATGTTTTTAAACCAAAACCAAATCAAATCTGGGGTAGCATCTTGGGACGATTGGGCTTTTTCAGAGTGAAGTTGTTCTTCGGATAGTTGTGATTCTTCATGATCAGTGACAGTACTGATCCTTCGTTTAGTTTTTCCCATGTTGAATTAAGAAAATTTGAAATAAAATTTTGGTTAAGTCGCAAGATTTGAAAATTGAAAAAAGATTATGGTTAAGTCACAAGATTTGAGATTTGAGCGAGAAGAGCATATCAAGAGAGGCTTTGGAGGGAAAAAAAGTTTGTCGAGAATGATTTATTATATATTTGATTTAGGCGCTTAAATAAATTTTTATAACCCGCCATTTTTTTCAGCTTTTTTGTAAATTTAATTTAAAATTTCATTTTTTGTATTTGTGTTTTTGTTTTTATTATAAGATTGTAATATTGTTACTACATTCTTACCCTAAATATTACATTACAATAAAGAATAATCCTAAATTTATATCATTACATTATTTAAATTAATAATATTAAATACATCATTATTTTACATAATTCATATTTAAAATTTTTGATATAATCCATATGTGAAAATTTTTATATTATAAAAAAAGCAGAGACATGGCATGTGTGGGCCTACATGGGCGCCCGGCCATGCTAGCACGGGCACCCGCCCACGCATGCCACTGCAAGCATGCAACCTCTAGCGCGGGCGCCGGACAATGCCAGCGCGGGCGCCAGTGCACGCATGCCGCGCATGCATGCAACCTCCTGCGCGGGCACCCGACAATGCCAACTCGGTCGTCCGCGTACCTAACTTACAAATTTTCAAAAACTCTACTATATTATTACTATATTATTACTACTAATTGTAAATTTTGTATGCTAACAATTTATTTAATTTTTGACCTGTCACTTTCTTTCTTAGTGACCATATTATTATAACCATATGCAATGTAATTTTTAGAAATATTGTTATAACTTTGAGTATTTGTTTTAGTAAACTAATTAAGGATTAAATATAATTTTCATATTTGTTATACGAATTGTTACTATGCATTATACTAAGCGGATCGAATAAATTAGTGGAAAAAATATAAAAATAGAGAATAATTGGGTAAAATGTAAATAAAGTTACATTTCCTACACATATGTATCTTATCCGACTCCATCAACATTAGTTCGAACCCACTGATTCGCTAAAGGACCAGTTTCTAAATTGAAATGATGAATTGTTATTTCATCACCCATATCAAATTCGTCTCGAACATTGGCATGTTTTACATCAAGCCATCCTTTATGTCTTTCATCAGCCACATAAAACACCTTCTTTACTTGGAATGTTAACACATAAGAATCATCCAGCAAATCAGCACTTGTATGATAGCGGTATGATTGAAATAGAAAAAATTGACAAAAGTTGAACCAAATCTGTCCTTTTTGCATCCTCATTATAAGTCGACTCAATCACACCGAGATAATACAAATGTATACATTCCATTATATAGTTTACTTGAATGATTTCTCTTAAAATGCCATAATAATTAACTTTATCTTGAATTGGCTTTTATCCATCACACTTGTATAACTAACATCATCAATTGCTACCACAACTCCTGAATTTTAAGTTTGAAGACATTTCTCACGATTTTTTACATGAAATCGATATTAGTCACTATGAAGTTTATCAATTTGAAAAGTGTTTAACTTCTTCCCACTATATTATCTTCAATGAATTTTCAAAAACTATAATACTATATTATATAAATTACTAATCTCATATCATTACATTATTTAAATTAATAATATTAATAAATTTATACTAAATTGTATTTTTTATTAATCAAATGGATATAATTAACACATCATAAGGCTTACAGGCATTAAAATGTAGTAAGTACGTAGTAATTAAATAGTAAGTGATTTTTTCAACAAGTGGTGGTATTGATTTAAAGTATAAAAAAATTGTAACGAATTAAAAACGCGGTAATGAAAAAAGAGGCGGAAGAAAAAGTGCCAAATAAAAATGGGGGGATTTTAAAAATTTGTTTGTGAAAATATTATATTATAAATCCTATGCAGCCATCAAAATTTCCTTGAAAGGTCTCCTCCCCTAGCCCATTTAAACGTATGGATAAGTATTGTATGAATAATCACAACCATTCTAAGAAGAAGAATAAGTTTCAGTTTGAACAAACTCAATCATCGAAAATGTTACCAGGTTTTAAAAATAAACACATTATTTTAATTTGATATTTAATATTAAAATGCCATTTTTAATTTTTTATTTTGAAGTGAAGAAATATAGAGATCAATGCTATCAAATGTTTTGGATCAAGATGTTTGGGATTCAGAGAGAAAGGAAAAAGCTCTCAGTTAATATTTTCATTTACAATCATTATTTATTATTATGTACAATTTATTATTTACAATGATTTTACTATTTTACTATTGGTTACTATTGGTTTTTAATCAATAAATTGATAGATAAAGATATCTTCATTTTTGGTTCTGAACATCTCAAAATACATATAGATGGGACATATCTCTTTGTTTTTTTTTTTTCAATCTTTATTATATTTAACGATACAAAATTTATATTAACACAGTACGTAACCTACAGTAAATAACTATCTCTCTACATGGGCATCCATACTTGCCTATGTGGGGCAGGAGCGCCCGCGCACTGTGCATGCTCGCACATGCGCAGCCTCCGCATGCTCTGCATGCCGGCGCGCACGCAAGCATCAGCCCATGCTGGGCACGAGGTCCAGCGCCCGTGCAAGAGTACGCGCATGCACATGGCACACACGCCTGCACGCTCCTTCTGGAGCGCCCTTCTATTTTTATGCAAAAAGGAGGAAACATTGCAATTGAATGGATTTGAACCACTGACTTGAAACACAAACCACAATTCTCTCAACCATCATACAACAACCGGATATGTGCAATCTCTTTTTTTTCTTTTCTTTTCTTTTCTTTCTTCCGTGTTATCTCAACCTCATTTTTTTTAATTGGTTCTCACTTTTTTTTCCCTTTATCTCACCCTCACCTCTATTTTTTTTTGTTTTTTTTATTCTCATTTGCTATTTTAGTATATTCAAACCAATTTATTTGAATGATATTTAAATTGAATATTATGAATGAATTATAATTTATTAATTTTATATATTTTGAACGGTAAAAATATTTGTGATTAAATATGTAGATTTTTTAAATTATTAATATATTATAATTTAAATTCCATACTCATTCGAAAAACAAAAAATAAGAAAAAATAATATACGATTAAATTAATTGAAATAGAATTAATTAAAATAAAAAATAATAAAATATAATAGTTGAAATATAAATAAAAATAAAATTAGATTTAGTGAAATTTCAAGCATGAAGTTACCATTAAGCGCATATGCCACGTGACATGCGCGGGCCCATGCTGGCATGGCCGAGCGCCCGATGGCCACTAACTTACCGCTTACTATTCACTTACCACTTACCATTTAACTATATATCACAAACTTACCACTAGATTACCACTATATAAATTTATTTATCTACTTACTACCTACATACCACCTACTTACCTAGTTAAAACTACTACTATCATAAATTTACTATAATTTACCACTCAGACTATTTTCAAATATAAAGGTATATGATACAAATATTATGATGATTTTACGTTTTACTAACGTTACAATATATACATTAGTATAAATTGAATTCATACAAACGGTTTGTTCTGACGGTGAGAATTGAATATAGTTTTAAAAGATAGTAGAATTTCTATATAACCACATATCTAAAACCCATGAATACAATATTATATATTGAGATTGTTTTTAAACCATACAAAAAATACTATTACATTTACTGATCATAATTTTTAATCATCACAATTGAATATTGTTTTACAGACGGTTGTGTGGTACCTTTACTGACAGTTGCTAAACTTTTCTTCACAGACATTTTAGTCGGTTGGGAAAGGCTTATATTCTTCGACGATTTCGTTATAAGCCGTCTCTATAAAGTATAAAAACCGTGACTAAAAGTCACCGTCTCTAAAAGTCACCTTTGACATAATGCTTTAATTTTGTAGTGTGATCTCAAACATATAGTGACATAAACCAGTATAGGGTCAGGGAGGCAACCATCCCACTGAAAGTTTATAATAGATTTTTGAAGATTTTTTCTTTTGTCTTCAACCTCATTAGTCTCAAGAGAACTTTAATCTGATGCTTTTCTTGTTTGAAAGAAGTGTAGTCTGGATGGTGATGACTAACATTGATCAATATAACTCTCTTTTTATGCCTTTCTGAAATCAATCCTGTCAATGCTTTTGACACTTCCTTAAAAAGGATACAAAGCATACCTGTTGTTACCTTTGTGGGAGTAAGTATTAGTCTTTGTCTTATACTCCATATCATGGTCAAACAATCCGGGTCTTCTAGGATGAACATGCCCAATATTGGTACGACATCACATAAAGCTTCATCTTCTAAGTTATCAAGAATAGTTAACTTCACCGAGCATTTAGAAATCACCGGTATCTCGTAACCCTTCTTTAACCAACCAAATTTAGAGGGGTAAGGATGTGTTGTTGTAGGAAGCTTCAATTTGTCCTCAAACCTTTGAATATGATATTTTTCATATTTACCATGCTTCCTCCAACCCTAGTTTTTATCTTTAATTGTTGTCGTCATCACCTTTCACGCCACCAAAGAGCAATGATCCGATATTCAAGTTTCGCATTCTGTTACAAAGAGGATAAATATTAAACTACAATCAATTGCTTCCTTATGGCACAGCAGACTAGGCCATCCTTGCAGCTTTATTTGAACTTGAATTTCCAATCTAAAATAAATGGTAACTATAATTGTGACATCTGTCATCTAACCAAACAATGCAGGTTACCTTTTCAGTCTAGTATCTCGAAAAGCTTTGCATGCTTTGAATTGATTCATGTTGACATCGGGGACCTTACAATCAACATACAATTTCAGGTGCAAATTACTTTCTCATGATTGTTGATGACTTTTCTAGATGCACCTGGACATTTATGATGAAATTCAAGTCTCAAACCATTTCCATTCTTGAATCCTTTCTCAGAATGATCAAAAATCAATACCAAAAATCAGTTAAGACAATTAGAATAGATAATGATCAATAATTTGTTGGTATTGAATGTAAGAGTTTGCTATCAAAATCAGGAATTCTACATCAAAGAACCTGTATTAATACTCCATAACAAAATTGAATAGTGGAGCATAAACATAAGCATATTTTATAGATGGCAAGAGCTCTTATGTTTCAATCAAACCTACCCAAACTCTTTTAGGGAGACTCCATTCTAACAGCAAGCTATCTCATAAATAGAATTTCTACTCCAACCTTGAAATGGAAAACTCCTTATGAAATGTTGCATAAAAAGTCACCTGAATTAGATCATCTAAGAGTCTTTGGCCATCTATGTTTTGCATCCAATACCTCACCACATAAAGATAAGTTTGCAAAATGGGCACATAAAGCAGTCTTCATAGGTTATCCAATGGGACAAAAGGCATATAAAGTGTATGACATTTCAAGTCATAAAGTTATGATTTCCAGAGATGTTGTGTTCTATGAAGATCAATTTCCTTATCAAGAAGATCCTCTAATAATATTACCTACCCCTTTACCTTGTATTGATCAGAACTCCACAGACAAGAAATTACCTTTTGAGCTTGAACTTCTTAGACCTTCAATAATCCATGCTGCTATTAAAAATAAAGTAATACCACGACCTGTTGTTCCTCAACAATCAATTCCTCCAAGGAGTAACAGACAGACAAACACTCCAATATGGATGTAAGATTTTGTCTCAAATAATGTGAACTTACTCTCAAAAGGAAACTGCCATTCCTCCTCATATACACTACATACATATCCTTATATCATCTCTCCTAATTTCTCTAATGCACATATGTCTTTTTTGGCTAACTTGTCAATTGTCAAAGAACCACATACTTATTAACAAGCAAAGAAACAGCCTGCATGGGTGGAAGCCATGAAGCTAGAATTACAAGCCTTAGAAAATAATGATACCTTGGAACTTACTGATCTACCTGAAGGAAAGAAGACCATTGGATGTAAGTAGGTATATAAGGTAAAGTGTAAACCAGATGGGACCGTGGAAAGGTACAAGGCTAGACTTGTTGCAAGGGGTATAATCAGATTGAAGGTATAGATTATGTTGATTCCTTCTCACCAGTTGCAAAACTGGTCACTGTTAGAATTTTTTTAACAATTGCGGCAGCTAAAGCTTGGCCCTTACATCAATTAGATATTAATAATGCAGTCCTCCATGGTTACTTAGATGAAGAGATTTACATGACACCACCTGAAGGATATGACAAAGCAAAGTCTCAGTAAGTCTGTAAGTTAAAAAGACCCTTATATGGATTGAAGCAAGCAAGTCGACAGTGGAATCGAGAGTTCACTACTCAACTGAATTCATATGGTTTTAGACAATCAACACATGATCATTGTCTCTTCATCAAGAAGACCCCCTCAGTTTTTTTGGCTTTACTGGTATATATTGATGATGTGATCATTATTGGTTCATCAATTACTGAAATAGAGGATGTTAAGAACTTTCTCAATGCCAAATTCACAATCAAGAACTTGGGTGAGGCGAAATATTTTTTGGGAATTGAAATAGCTCGTTCTACTGATGGCATTTATTTGAGCCAAAGAAAGTATGTTCTTGACATACTAAAAGATGCAAGATTACTGGGCTGCAAGACTGCAATCACTCCATTGCCAAAAGGTTACAAGTTTGATAGCACTTCCAGTCCCTTACTTTCTAATTCAGATCATTTTAGAAGGATCATAGGACGTCTATTGTATTTGGGATTCACTAGATCTGACATCAGTTATGTTGTACAACAACTGAGTCAATTCATGCAAAATCGCACTCAGAATCATTGGACAGCTGCAATGACAGTCCTCCGTTTATCTAAAGGGGTCCCCCACACTGGGATTGTTCCTTTCTGCTCAAAATGATCTCAACATTAAAACATATTGTGATGCTGATTGGGGCTCTTGTCATACTACACGCAGATCACTCACAGGATATTGTATTTTCTTAGGTCCTTCTCTTATCTCTTGGAAAACAAAGAAGCAAGCAACAGTCTCGAGATCATCCCCTGAAGCTGAATATAGAAGTATGGCAAACATTGTATATGAGCTACAATGGATAACATATATCCATCAGGATTTCAATATTCCTCTTCAACTTTCTATAGACCTCTTCTGTGACAATCAAGCGGCGATACATATAACTGAAAATCCTATTTTTCATGAAAGAACTAAACATCTTGAAATTGACTGCCATGTGGTCTGAGACAAGTACAAGCAGGGCTTCATTAAACCATTCCATGTCTCCTCCCAACAACTTGCTGATGTATTTACCAAAGCTCTTTCAGCACCAGCTTTCTCTTCCATACTTTCCAAGTTGAGATTGATTGATCCACACCAATCTCCAACTTGAGAGGGGGATATAAAAATAAAGTTAGTTATAGAGTTCTCCTAGCACAGTGATTCTTCAAGTATTTCTTTAGTTAGTTAGTTCATCAAGTTAGTTAGAACTAATTCAGTTATTTTGTTCAGTTTGTTAGAGAAAACTTCACATTTAGCAAAGTTTGTATATATACTCAGTTTCTATTGAAGGAAGATATAGAGAAATAGAGAGAGTAGTAAACTTCTCTCTGTACTTCATTTTCAGAATGCTTAGATTCTTCATGTTTGAGTAATTTGTACAGGCGATGATTCTCCAAATTGTGAAGAGAATGATGAGAATTCGCAATCGGCCGCCATTAGGATTTAGAGAGAAATGGTGAAGAGGTTAGAATTTGGATTGGAGCGATAATAAGAGCTGAAGGGAAGTTTAAATGGAAAAACGTTGGAGAGAACTCAGATTTAAATGTTAGGAATGTATATAATTATATATATATATAATTTTATAAATATAACAACAGACACTTGACATATGAGGAAAGGTATAAGATATTTTAATCAAAATTAGATGTAAATTTTAAAAATGAAAAAAATTATATTGAGAAAATTTTTTTTAAAAGACCCCAATAATAATTCACATCACATTAGTTAGAGTATAGTTTTGAATATTTTTGATCTAGTAAATAAAATATATATGATATATATATATATATATATATACACATTTGAAAAATATATTTTGAAAGGAAATATATTTTAAAATTTTGAGAAAAGAATATCTTTCCATTTTTTATTGCAAAATAAAGATCGAAAATAAAATTGAAATTAAAAAAAAAATTGTTTTGTTACTAAATAGTTCCTCACCATTCAATTTTTTTTTCTCAGGAATTAAACCCTACTAGGATTATCTAATCATGCTCTGGGCCATATTGGAATCGAATTGTTATAGTCATATTTTGGAATTCTATATTTGATATTCTCCGCCTATGAACGATATATTGATATTGATAACATGAGCTTGAGGTGCTTATTATTGATATAAGAAATTAGTGTTAATAAATCTTAAAATTTAAATAGAATTATTCTAATAATCTAATAATGTACAATTAATTTAGAATTATGTTAAACTAATTATAAATTATTATTAAGATAATTCTGTGAATATTAAATATAATAAATCAACATATAGACATCATAAATATTACCGTTGATTGCAAACTAAAATAGAATTAATTAGTATTATTTCTTGCAACAATTATATATTATATATATATGTCTTTTATTTTTATGAATATACACTTCCAACGCTTCCAACAAGATTCTGGCTTTGACTGGATTGAAATAATTCCTGTCTTTGCTCCTTTCTTTTTTCTCCTTTGTCTTGGCAAATGGTCTCTTTTGCTTCCACCTTGAGAATTTGAGTTGGACAAAGCTCGGATGCGACAGTACGGCCAAAAGAAAGAACCAGTAATGAATATCTACCGTACCATTAAAGTTTTCAGCTTTTTCTTTAAACCTCCATGATTTTTCCCCCAGTTTGCCTTTTTTTTCTTTTTCTTTTTCCCTAATGGTCTCTTTTGCTTCCACCTTTAGAATTTGAGTTCGGCAAAGCATTGGATGCCACAGTACGGCCAACATAAAGAACCCACTACTACCGTACCATTAAGGTTTTCAGCTTTTTCCTTAAACCTCCAATGATTTTTTTATACGTGTTTCGAATAACTTTTTCACCATCTATAGAAAAATTATGTGTCTTTTCTTAAAGAATGAAAAAAAAAAAGAATACTAAATGGCTAAATTTTACCATGATTTCCACCAACATTATTTATTTGCTCGTGCAAAGGAAAGAAGAAAAATTGCTCCCATCAAGTTCCTTATATGTGTTTCTCCAGGAATTCAACTTTTTCACCAAAAAAAAAAAAAAAAAATTAGAGACTAAAAGTAAAATATAGCATCCAACTTCTTCACCTCCTTTGACAATGATTCTTCTTATTGAACCTTCATTGGCGATGATTCTTCTGATGGTGAAGAGAATGATGAGAATTTGAAATCGACTGCCATCACTACAAAATTAGAGTATTGAGGTAACGGTAACATTTATAGGTGGTGACATGTAGCGACTGTTTTTTATGACATATAGTAACACTTGTAACGAAACCGTTACGAAATATATATATTTTACGACGGTATAATATTATTCGTTAGGAAAAGTTTAACAATCGTCAGTACAGGTTAGATAATCGTTTATAAAAAACGATGTTGAATTTTCACTATTATTGTTTGTGGTCAGTAAATATAATATTTTTAGAGACGGTTTGAAAACAGTCAGTATATGACCTTTTTTACTGTTTATCTAACCATACCGTTTGTATAAATTCTGCATTTATACTAACTCATATATTATACAGTTTTTAAAAAGTATATTCAATTCAAACACTTATTTTTTGTGGTCAGTAAATAAGGTATAGTTTTAGAAACGGTTTGAAAATCGTCTCGATATGAGTACTTTTACTCACTAGTTGAGCATATTGTTTTCATAAATTTCATACAAATCTAATGATTATTATTTGTGATTAGTAAATATAACAAGATTTTAGAGACAGTTTGAAAAATATCTCTAAATAACTCTTATTTACTATCTAATTAACCATATCGTGGATATAAGTTGTATATCTATGCTAACTTATTCATTGTTCAGTCTTTAAAACTTATGTTAAATTCTGATGATTATCATTTGTGGTTAGTAAATATGACAAAGTGTTAGGAATAGTTTGAAAACAGTTTTAATTTGACTTTTTTTACAGTCTAGTTAAACATACCAATTTCATAAGTTCTATTTAATTCTGACAATTATTATTTGTGATTAGTAGATATGGTAGAGTTTTAGGAATTATTATTTAACTGTCTCTATATGTCTATTATTTACTATCTACTTAACCATACCGTCTGCATACGTTCTTCATCTATCATAACCCATATTTTTTTCAGTCTCTAAAAGTTATGTTCAATTGAAACACTCATCTTTTGTTGTTAGTAAATATTGTAGAGTTTTAGAAAAAATTTGAAAACAGTCTCGATATGACTACTTTTACTTATTACTTAATCATATTATTTTCATAAATTTCACTCAAATTTGACGATTATTATTTGTGGCTAGTAAAAATGGCAGACACTATAAAAAAAACAAGAATTTAGCGACGAATTTTAGCAACGAGAAATATTCGTCGCAAATCTACAATAAATTTAACAACAAAAAATGCTATCGTCGCAAACTATCCATAATTTTAGCAACAAAAATATTTTCGTCGCAAATTTAGCAACAAAAAAACTTTTCGTTACAAAATTCGTCGCAAATTTTTGACGAAAATTTTTTGAAGTACAATTCGTTGCAAATTTGCGACGAATAAAAATTTCGTTGCTAAATTTGCAACGACTTTCAAAGTTCGTCGCTAAATTTGCAACGAATTAAAAATTCGTCTCTAAATTTGGGACGAAAAAAAAATTCGTCCCAAATTTTGCGACGAATGAAAACTTCGTCCCTAAATTTGTGACGAATGAAAACTTCGTCCCTAAATTTGCAACGAATAAAAAATTCGTCCCTAAATTTGCGACGAATGAAAAATTCGTCCCTAAATTCGGGAAGAAAAAAAAATTTGTCCCAAAATTTTGGGACGAAATAGAAATTCGTCCCTAAATCTGGGACGAATTCGTTTATTCGTCCCAAAATATTGCGACGAATTTCGATTATTATATTCGTCGCAACAAATTCGATTATTTGTTGCTAAATTTGTTGTAAATTAGTGACAAATATAACATTTGTGGCAAAATTCATCGCTAAAATTCATTTTTCAGTTATTAGAAACATTTTCTAGTATTATAAACATTTTCTAATATAAAAAATGATTTGTAAATAGGGTTATACACTGATAGCGTATAAAATCTTAAGATGTTCAAAAAATCTTATATAAAATCATTTATTCATTATCTATTTATATAAAAGAATGATAATATAGTATAATCTTTAAAATTTGTACATTTATTTTCTATAACTTTACAAATCTTTTAAATTGTTACAAAAGAATATAATTAGTATATTCATTTTTTATTCATTATCTGTTTAATTTTTCATTTCCAGCACTGATAACTCTATCTTATAAATTTGTTTAAATATTCGATTAACTAAACTAAAAGTTAAAGTAGAAATACTTGTTAACTAATGATCAATATATTGAATATTTTTTTATAATTATATCATAGTACGCAAATATTGTTAATAGTTTATTGATTTAGTTTCTATTTTAGTGTATTTAAAGAGTTATTTATCAGAAACCAAAAGTATTGTTGCAAAATTCGTTGTAAATTGTAAAGGAAAAAATTATTTATCGTTAAATTTGCTACAAATTGCTACGAAAACATATATTTATCGGAAATTTAGTGATGAAACCATTCTTTTGTCGTAGATTTTAGCGATAAAAAAAATTTTTCGTCCCCGATTCAGGGATGAAAAAAAAATTCGTCCCTGATTCACGGACAAAAAAAATTTTCATCCCTGATTCTGGGATGAAAAAAAAATTTCATCCCTGATTCTAGGACAAAAAAAAATTCGTCCCTGATTCAGGGACGGAAAAAATTTTCGTCCTTGATTCTGGGACGAAAAAAAAATTTCGTCCCTAATTCTGGGACAAAAAAAAATTCGTTCCTGATTCAGGGACGAAAAAAATTTTCGTCCTTGATTCTGGGACGAAAAAAAATTTCATCCCTGATTTTGGGACTAAAAAAATTTCATCCCTGATTCTAGGATGAAAAAACATTCATCCCTGATTCAGGGATGAGAATTTTTTTCATCCCTGACTCTGAGACGAAAAAAAATTTCATCCCTGTTTCAGCGACGAAAAAAAAATTTCGTCCCTGATTCAGGGAGAAAAAAAATTTCGTCGCTGATTCTGAGACAAAAAATATTTTCGTCTCTGATTCAGAGATGAAAAAAAATTTCGTCCCTGTTTTAGGGACGAAAAAAAAATTGCGTCCCTGATTCTGGGACGAAAAAAATTTTCGTCCCTGATTCTGGGAGGAAAAATATTTTCGTCCCTGATTCTGGGAGGAAAAATATTTTCGTCCCTAATTCGGGGATGAATTTTGGGACAAAAACTTTTTGTCCCTATTTTCAATATATTTCACACTTCCTTCACTTTTACTCTCTCTCTCTCTCTCTCTATCGGGTTCATTTTTTAAGAATAGCAGCGAAGGGGTATGCGATGGGATGGCGGATCGGATGCCGGATCTACGATGGTGTTAGGTAATCTCTCTCTCTCTTTCTCTCTCTTGGCCGTAGATGGTAGATCTAGCGGCTAGCCGCTGGATCTAAGTTGCAGAAGGCAGATCCGATTGCCAGCTGCCAGATTTGAGCTTTAGAAGGCAGATCCGATGGCTAAGCCGCCGAATATGCCCTCCATGGGCAAGCCGCGGCAAGGGACGACAACCCCTGCGTGGCCTAAGTGCGTGAAGGGGCCGATGGCCCCTTTGCGGCTCCGCCGCCCCTCCGCGGCGCATATGCATGAAGGGGCCGCTGGCCCCTTTGCGCCTCCGCCGCGCGAAGGGGCAGCTACCCCTGCGCGGCCCAAACGTGCGAAGGTGCCGTGCAGCCCCTGTGTGGCCTTGCTACGCAAAGGGGTCGCCGCCCCTTCGCGGCCCAGACGCTCGAAGGGGTCGCTGACCCTGCGCGGCCCTGCCTCGCAATGGGGCCGCAGGCCCCTGCGCGGCCCATTGTGGCCCATTGGCCAGGGCCATTGCACTACCTGGCCCCGCGCATTGGGCCCGGCCCAACAATTTAATTTAATTGATTTTTTTTAAAATTTTTTGAGAAATGTTATTTAAAAAAATGTTTTTATAATATTGTTTTAATAATATATTAGTTATTTATAAATGTTTTTGATGTGTTAGGTTTTGCGATTCTCGAATATTTGGATTGGAAGCTGTTACTGGTGTTGATATCGAAATCTATCGATGAGTTATTAATTGGTGGTGAAAAATGTTTTAATATGTACTGTAATGATTGAAAAATGCAATTTATAGTAAATTTTATGTGATAATTGATTATGAGAAATATTATGTTAACAATAATCAGCAGTTTATGGTAAATCTTATATCGATTTGTTAAATAATCAATATTGTTAAATGTTTAATATTTGATACTTTATTTAATTCTATGATAATATTTAATGTTATTGTAATAATTTAGTTAATTTGTTTGATATTAATTAAGTTTATAATATTATTTATTATTATATTTAATTTTTGTGAAATTAAGCTTTGTATTAATGATGATTTGAGTTTTGTACAATTAACGTTATTATTTATTGTTATATGAACTTAGTTGGAATTAATGATGATATTAGTATTGATGATTTAGTAGTTTTTTTTTGTAGTTTTTATTAATATTTAAAAAATTTTAAATTTGGAGACAGGGAAAATGCAGAACGAAAGAAGTTGGATGTATAAAAAGAACTTATCTAATCGTCGGGGTTTAACTGATGAATTTATTTTTGGGTTGGAGCAATTTTTAGATTTTTGCTTATACTCAAGTTGATTTTATGGATGGGAATAAGCTAAGGTGTCTGTCTAGAAGGTGTCGTAATGGTAAATTTTTGCAGTGTAATAAAGTTAGGGGACATCTTTGTAGAGTTGGTTTTACCTCGAATTACTATAATTGGACATGTCATGGTGAACCATTCATTTCTGATGAGAAGTTTGGACGAAATAGACAATTCTCAGTTAGTGGGGATCAGAGTTATTATGATCAATTGAATCCGTATCAGAGGATGGTAATTGATGTAGTGGGTCCAAATTTTGTTCCCGATTCAAGCGCTGCAAGTTCTAGCTTTGCTCCAATATTTGAACATGGGTATACTAGTTATACATCACCATTGGAGGAGGTAGAAGTAGTAGGTGTTGATGAAAATGTGAATAATGAATCATCTCTCCAATTTCAGGAAGTCTTAAGAGCTGCAGATGAACCTTTGTGGACTGGTTGTGACAGCCACACTAAGCTATCTTTAATCGCAAGACTGTTGAATGTCAATGTAGAGCATAATGTGTCTGAGAGTTGTTTAATGATTTTGTTCAAGTTATTGGAGAAATATTGCCGCGTGATCATATTATATCCAATGATTTCTACAGTATGAAAAAGCTTGTGAAAGAATTAGGTCTTCCGATAGAAAGAATAGATGTTTGCAGAGATGCTTGTATACTATATTGGGGAGATGATAAAGATGTAGATTTTTGTAAATTCTGTAATCAAAGTAGATACAAGATACTTGAGGTCGGGTCGTAATCAGCAGCGTAAATCATACAGACAAATGTTTTATTTGCCTTTAACTCCTAGGTTACAAAGACTTTATGCATCTGAGACCACTGCTAAACACATGACCTGGCATGCAAATCATGAAACAGAAGAGGGGTTAATGTGTCATCCTTCAGATGCAGAAGCGTGGAAATATTTTGATAGAACATATCCTGAGTTTGCAAGAGAAACTCGAAATATTAGATTAGGTCTCTGTGCTGATGGGTTTGCTCCATTTGGCAAATCAGGAAGAACTTATTCTTGTTGGCCAGTTATCTTAACTCCGTATAATCTTCCACCCGGTATGTGTATGAAGACACCGTATATGTTTTTAACATTGGTCGTGCCTGGCCCGCAAAATCCAAAGAAGTTAATAGATGTTTACATGCAACCATTGATTGCGGAGTTAAAACAACTATAGGATGAAGGTGTTCCTACATATGATGTTCATACTAATTAGATATTTGTAATGAAAGCTGCTCTTCTTTGAACCATAAATGACTTTCCAGCGTATGGTATGTTATCGGAATGGAGTACCGCTGGGATTTTAGGATGTCCAATTTGTTTAGAGAGATCAAAGTCATTCAGATTGAAATATGGGAAGAAAGCGAGTTATTTTGATTGTCATAGACAATTTTTACCGTTAACTCATAAATTCAGAAGAAATAAAGAAGAATTCACTAAAAATAGATTTGAAAGAACACCTCCTCCATTGAGATTAACCGATGAACAAATTTGGCATAGAGTGCTTAACTTTCCATCTGTTATTGAAGAGCCACATGGTACAACATATGGCTATGGACATTCGCATAAATGGACTAAACGAAGTTTATTTTGGGATTTACAGTATTGGAAAACTCATTTGGTTCATCATAATCTCGATATAATGCATATCGAGAAGAATGTCTTTGATAATCTGATAAATACAGTGATGGATATCACTGGGAAAACGAAAGACAACTTGGATGCAAGAAAAGATATGCGACTCCTTTGTAAACGACCCACTCTTGATGTCGATGAAAGTAGTAGGGGACCAAAACCGAAGACAGTTTATACATTGAATAAGGATCAGAGACGGATTGTTTGTGAATGGTTGAAATCATTGAGGTTTCCTGATGGTTATGTCTCAAATCTTGGAAAAAGTGTCGATTTAAAGGAATGTAAGTTGATTGGTTTGAAAAGTCATGATTGTCATATATTTATGGAAAGACTAATTCCTATTGCTTTGAAGGAACTTGTACCGAATTTTGTTTGGGATGTCATTACGGAGCTAAGCATTTTCCTTCATGATATTTGCTCGACAGTGTTGAGACATTCATACATGGAGATGTTAGAGAGAGAGATTCCAATCATTTTGTGTAATTTAGAAATGATATTTCCACCGTCATTTTTTGATTCCATGGAATATCTTTTGGTTCACTTGCCATATGAGGCGAAAGTTGGAGGTCCTGTCCAATTTCGATAGATCTATCCATTTGAAATGTGAGTTTTTCATCTTTTATACTTCGTTTTCGAGGCATATAAAATTTGTAATTTCATTACATATAATTTTTTAAAACATTTTGTTTTATTACAATTAGATTCCTATATCATTTGAAGAAGAAAGTGAAAAATAAGGCACGTGTTGAAGCCTCTATTGTCAACGCATATATTGTGGAGGAAGTAACAACGTTTGCATCATATTATTTTGAGCTTCACGTTCAGTGCAAGAGGCGGAGAGCGGGAAGAAATGATGAGGGTCCTATTGATCCCAATTTGAAATCATTCTCAATTTTTAACGACCTTGGTCGACCAAGTGGATCATGTAAGCGTAGATATTTAACTTATCAAGAATGGCGGATAGCCCACACATATATTTTACTGAACTGTCCAGAAGTGACGCCATATTTCGAGTAAGTATATATTTTCTATTTTATGTATTTCTTATGTCGTAAATTATTTGTGTTAAAATTTATTTCCTTTGATGGTAGAATTTTCCAAAACGTATATTCTCAACTTTCGAGACATGAGTTTGATCGTTTCTGCGATGAAGAATTTACACCATGGTTCAAAAAATATGTAAGTAGACTATAAGTTATTTAAATATTTATTTTAAAACATACTAACATATTTATTTAACTTTAAGTCCATGATAATCAAGTTCAAGTTCAACAAGAATTGTTAATCCATCTGTCATGGGGTCCAAAATCAATGGTACAAACTTGGTCATCCTATTTTATAAACGGGTATAATTTTCATACTGAAGAATATGGAGTGGGGAAAACGACAATGAATAGTGGGGTTTGTGTTCAGTCATCCAATGATGGTGGAGGTCAAAATGATTTTTATGGTTTGTTGGATGAAATCGTAGAGATAGAGTACCCTAGTCTAGCATTACGGGTTGTTTTATTTATGTATCGCTGGTTTGACCCTGTCAAAGGGATGAAAGTGCATCCACAGTTTAATTTGGTTGAAATAAATCATAAGAAATTGTATAAAAGATATGAACCATTTGTGTTGGCACAATAAGCGATTCAAGTATTTTACGCTTCATATTCTAGTTTGAAACGTGACAAAATTGATTGGTGTGCTGTTTTTAAAACGAAAGCACGGAAAAAAATTGAAGAACATTGGGAAGAGACAGCATATCAACAAGAGAAAGTTGCCAATACAGTTCAGACCGAGGAATATAATATTCCAACGTTATGAGATCCTAACGGAGTAGTGATAGATGTGGATGCAAGTGAAATTCATGAAGAAAGCGATGAAGAATCTAATTTTGAGACAAATGATGAGGATGGGGATAAGGATTCTGATGAGGATGAGGAAAATGATGTTGAAGAGTCAAATTTTGAGACGCAGGATGAGGATGAGGATGACAATGAGGATTTTGATTTTTGATGACCGGTAAGTTTTGTTCTCTTAATATAATAAAAATCGGATATTTATCTTGATATATGATAATATATTTTTTTAAGTGGGTAAGTTAGTCGACACATATAATTTATAAATTTCGTTACTCAATTTCTTGTTTATTTACTGTCCCATTCTTAAATTTATATATTTGATTTGTTAATATACTATCTTTTTTTTTTCTATAAGTCATTAGAGAAAATTTCTTCACATATTGGTACCTTGTTTCGTCGCAAATAATTTATCAAATTAAATATGGTAAGTTTATTCATATTCTTCATTATGCATATGATGAATATGCAATTTTTATTTTTTATTTTTGTTTAAAATATATTATGGTTGACAGTTTCGACGTGGCGGCCATAGACGAAATTCTAATGGAAATTCATGCTCTTCACCATCGCAGTCCGCTTCGGCACCTTCACAATCTCAGTCCCTTGCCGGCAATGTACCTTCGCCTCCCCCTTCTGTTGCAGGCCCTTCGCATTCTCAACACATCGCTAGCAATGTACCTTTTCCAGTCCCTTCGATGGAATACTCGTATGCAGATAGAGAAGACAATCGAGAGTTAATAGCCCATTATGGAGATTCGTAAGTACTAAATTTTAAAATTATAGATGTATTATTTCTTTTATTTATAAAATAAATTCTTCTTTTAACTATCTTATTTATTTAACATTGTTTGTTTGAAACTTTACGATAAATTTACAAATTCTATACATGTTATTCACGAGTTTAATAGAATAGTGAATAATCATTGGGGAGGGGCTTCGATGTCTTACACAAACACTCCGGATGAAACAAAAGAACTATGGTGGAACGAGTTCAAGATAAGTTATCCCAATCAGTTTATATATGAAATTAAGTTAATAGCTTTATAAGTTATTGGTTTTTTTTCATTGCAGCGAGTATTCACTTGGGACGAGACTAAAGAGTTGGAAGTAAGAAGGATTTTCAAGAAAAAATGTGGCGATCACATCCGACACGTTCTAAATCATGTAAAGAGACATGTAAAAAAGCCCAACTGCATTACCGAGCAAAATTGGGGCAGAATTCTGAATTTTTGGGAATCGGAGGAGAGCAAACGAAGGAGTGAGCAGAATAAAAAAACCGAGCTTATAATTCAGGGGAATCGTCTGCGACGTATGCGGGAGGCTCGATCACTATCGGTGAATATAGAAATAGATTGGTAATTTTATACAAACACTAATTTTTTTATCTAATTTAAATTATTTCATTATTTCTAATAGTGTTTTTTTATTTTAGGCCAAGGAAATGGGGACCGAGCCTTCATTCATAGATACTTTCACGCCCACATTTCAGAAAAAAGACAAGACTTTGAGTAGGGAGAGAGCTAGAGCAATTAAGGTTTGTAATTTCAAAATTTTCAATTATTTTATGAACATTTTCAATATGGATTTGAACATATTATGTTGAATATATCATAACAATGTAGGAAGATGAATTCCTTATGTTAGTCTCTCCCAAGTTTATTTTTATTGCTGACTTGATTCTTTGATTTCTAATGAATTACTTGCTAGAGATTCTCTTTTATTTTTTTTCCTAAAATTTCAACTTATTCGATATTAATATGAATGTTCATAATTTAGATCCTATATGGTCGCATGATTTATGTTACAAAATTTTTTATTTTCCTTCATATATATATATATATATATATCTAATCAAGATTATATGTGTTTGTATTATAATATTATTGTAAATTTATTTTAATTTTTCTCATGACAATGTAGGAGAAATATGATGAGCTATCATGCAGAAGTTCGAGTGCTAGTGATGATGCTGGCGGATATGAGTCATCTGTTGATAATATGAATACATGACTTGAGGTGACTGGTGGACGAAAAGGGGGTAGAGTAGTTGGGCAAGGTTCTTTGAGCAGAACATACAAAATCGCCGGTTCATCTTCTTCCACCCCACCAACAGTTAGAGCAGAAATAAATCAATTGAATCAAGAGGTGAGCCATTTGAAGGAGTTACTACTGCAAAGAGATCAGAAATTCAGTGAACTTCAAGCAAAGCACACGCAAGAAATGAACGAAATCCGTACGCAACAAATGTTAATCATGCAGCATCTTCAGTTAGTCTCCGCTCCGAATCAGATTCCCCATTCTATTTCTCCTCCTGATAATGCTTGCGATGGTGATGAGGGTGATGATTTCTTTGATGATGATGATGATGATGGTGATGGTGGAGGTCATACTTGAAATTGTAAACTGTTATTTTACTGTTACATTTTGATATTTGTTACATTGATTTTTTTTTGTTATGTATGGTTATTGATATTTTAACATTTAGTTTTGATGTTGCTTTTTTGTTTTATATTATAATTATGATTTCTTGTTAAATTTTTAATTTATTGATCTTATTGAATAGTTAGTTATAATTATGAGTATAGATTGCTTAAATTTGATATTAAAAACAATTTGAATGATTAATTGTTGATGAGGTTGGGTGAGCAGGCAAATTTGTCCAAATATGTTAATAAAATTTATATTCGTCGCAAAATACATATTCGTCACAAAATTTGTCCCTGAAAACTATGCTCATCGCAAATTTCGTTGCTAAAAGTGAATTGTAAATTTTGATTAGCGATGAATTTTGCAACGAAAAACATTCGTCGCATATTTGCGACAAATTATTTTTCGTTGGTGATTTGCAACAAATAACTTATTCATTGCAAAATTAGCAACAAATATTGTTTCGTTGCAAAATTTGCGACGAAATAATATTCGTCACAAATGTTGCCACGAAATTTTTTTCGTCGCAAATCAACGACCAAAAAATATATGTTGCAAAAGTTGCGACGAATGCTTTTTCGTCGCCAAATTTGCGACGAGTATTTTTTCGTCGCAAAATTTGCGACGAATATTTTTTTGTCGCAAATTTTCCGACGCAACGGTTTTCGTCTCAAATTTTGAAATAAATTGTTTTTTGTTGGAAATTTTGCGACGAAAAATTTATTTGTTGCTAATTTTGCGACAAAAATGGTTTCGTTGCAGAATTTGCGACGAATATTTTATTTGTGGCAGATTTGCGACGAATAAATTTTTTGTCGCAAAATTCGTTGCAAATTTGCGACGAATTTTTGTGACATATAAATATTTGTTGGAAATTTTTGCGTCAAATAATTAATTTTTTGTTCCAAAATTTTGCGACAAGTTATTAGCAACGAAAAAATATTTATTGCAAAATTCGTCGCAAATTTGTTTTGCGACAAATTTTTCTTACAAATTTGTTCCAAATTTTGTCGCAAATTTTGTCTTTTTTTGTAATGAGAGTTTTAGAGACGGTTTGAAAAATATCTGTAAATAACTCTTTTTTACCGTCTAGTTAACCATATCATGGACATAAGTTGTATATCTATACTAACTTATATATTGTACAATCTTTAAGACACATGTTCAATTTTGACGCTTATCATTTGTGGTTAGTAAATATGACAGAGTTTTAGAGACGATTTAAAAATAGTCTCGATATGACTCTTTTCACAGTCTACATAAATATACCAGTTTTATAAGTTCTATTCAATTTTGACAGTTGTTATTTGTGGTTGGAAGATATAGTAGAGTTTTAGGGACTGTTATTTAATTGTCTTTATATGTCTATTTTTTACTATCTACTTAACCATACCGTCTACATAAGTTTTTTTTCTAACTCATGTATTATGCAGTCGTTAAAAGTTATATTCAATTGAAACGCTAATCTTTTATAGTTAGTAAATATGTCAGAGTGTTTCGATATGACTATTTTTTATTGCTACTTATACATATTGTCTTCATAAGTTATACTCAATTCTGACTGTCATTATTTGTGATAAGTAAATATGACAGAGTTTTAGAGAGGGGTTGAAAAATATCTCTATATGACTCATCTTTTACGATCTAGTTAACCACACCGTCGAGATAAATTCTATATTTATGCTAACTTATATATTGTGCAGTATTTAATACCAATATTCAATTTTGACGTATTTCATTTGTGGTTAGTAAAAATGACAAAGTTTTAAGGACGGTTTGAAAAATAGTCTCGATATTTTTCTTTTATCTGTCTACTTAAGCATACAAATTTTATAAGTTTTGTTCAATTGTAAGAGTTATTATATGGAGTTTGAGGGATGGTTTGAAAATGGTCACTATACGACTATTTTTATTGTCAACCTAATCAAACTGTCTGTATAAATTCTATATCGATACGAAGTCAAATATTATACAGTCTTTAAAAGCTATGCCCAATTCAGACGTTTATCTTTTGTAGTCAGTAAATATATAGAGTTTTAGAGACGGTTTGAGAATATTTTCATTATAACTATTTTAACTCACTACTTAAACATATCGTTTTCATAAGTTCTACTCAATTATGATAGTTATTATTTTTGATGACTACAAGAGCTTCGAAGTCTAATTTGTCATTCTGTAGTATGATCACTGGTATTTTAAAAAGTGTTGGGATAAGTTTAATAAGAGAAAATAGGGTGGAACTAAGTTCGAGGGATAGAAGTATAAATCTGCGAATGTTACAAAGAGCACAATGGATTTTGCAAGATATTGTGTGGGTTCATCCGAAGAACAGATTTCTTAGAGAGAATAGGGAAGAAGAAGTAAGGAATGAAGAAGAATTGAATGAAGGAGGAATTGATAACGAAGCTAAAGAAGAAGAAGAAGAAGAAGATCAAGGGAATGAAGGAGGAGCTGGGAATGAAAATAAAGGAAATGAGGGAGGAGATGGAGGATGGAATGACTACCATCGGAATGCCAATGACGAGGCAAGGTGGAATGATTTGTTTCAATATATTTATGGTCTGAAAATAGACATTGGCATGCTTAATGAGCAAGTTGGAGGACTTGGGAAGGAAATGCAAGAACATAGGATAGAAATGGGAGAAATGAGGAAAGAAATGGGTCGACTGAGTAGTGAAGTGGATGAAATTGAGAAACGACTGTTTGGAATGCAACAATATACATATGAATTTGCATATCAGAATGCAGAGCAGTATCGCAAAATGATATGTCAAATGTTGAACATCAGAGCAGACCTTGGGGCAAATTCCAAATCTATTGAATGCATCAGAGACCATTTGCAAATAGGCAACCCGGCCCGACCTTCATACTCCGCTGCTCAGCTTTCTTTATCTCCCAGTCCTGCCACTCAACCTTCTTCCTCTGCCACTCCTACACCACCATGTCGCTCTGGCTTAACCCACCTTCTACATTTGGTTCTCCTGCTCCTTATACTCACCCTCGTGCTCCTGACACTCAGTCTAGCCGTGACAATCTTGCCCTTAGGCATTCATTTCTGACATTTGGTTCTCCTCACACACCCACAACAACTACCTGGGGTAACACTCCTACCCCTATTACTACTCCCAATCCTTTTACCATTGAGCAAGTTGTTAATACTATAATAGCAAATCCGGAGTCGAAAGATGCTACAAGAAAAAGTGTCAAAAAATTTAGACCAAAAGTTAAAAATAACAATTTGAAGTAATTATGTGTACTTGCTTCCATTCCATTGCTTTTTGCATTTGTATTTATAGTTTTGTTTATTTTATATTTTCTTGTTTATTTTATATTTTCATGTGTATTTCAATGTTGATCTGTTGATCTCTTCTGTTTTTCAATGTTAAAAATTCTAGTAATTATGTCTATTTTGTATTTTTCTATTTGTATTTTGATATGTTTTGTAATTTTTTTATTCTTATTGTATTTTGATTTGTAATGTAATGTTTAGTTGTATTTGTAAGTATCTGAATTTTAATTTTCTAACATAATGATATGTTGTGGTTGTAATATTTACTAAGAACATGAGGTTGGTCGTGGTTAAATTTTGTTGATCAACCAAGCTGTTAGGTTAGTTAAAACAGTAAGGAATGTTAAATAAAATGTATAAAAAGGGTAAACTCTAGAAGAAAAAGGGAAAAATGATTGATTCCTTAATTTGTTCCGAGTCTTCTCTCTGTCTCTCTATCTCTCTCCCTATCTGTCTCTATCTCTCATCTCTATCTCTCATCTTCTCCATCTCTACAACTCCTTTATGTTCTCCTCAAATTTTCCTTTCAATCTCTAACCTTTCTTCTATGGCCCTTATGAACTCTATCAGAATGCACAAACCAACCATACTCTGTTTTTCGGTTCCATTTCATGTGTATACTTGCTCTTTTTTTTATTTCCATTTGGGTTTGAAACTGATGTCTTTAATGTTCCAGTCCTGTGCCACTTGAGCAATGGGTCACAGGGTGAGCACCCGTACAAGCTGTCGTGTTTCTGTGCACCATGGGCGGAGGCCCCTGCTAACCGCACAAGCCTGGAATCCCTTGTGGGCACAATCTCCTCTCATGCAAGCACAGTCTCCTGCTCATGCTGCCCCCGCCCAAGTATGGGCATAAGCCCAGGAACCCCTTTGCGGGCGCAGCATCCTGATCATGTTGCCCCCACCCAGACATGGGTATAAGCCCAGAAACCCCTACCTGACGCAACTTCGTGCTCATGCTGCCCCGGCCCAGTCATGGATATAAACCTAGCAATAATAATCAGTAGTGGTGGTAAATATGATAAGTAGTAAGTAATTATAAACAATGGTAAATAGTGATAAGTAATTTCAATTTTCATCTGAATACTTTTTATCAATACAATCTGAATTCCATACATTTCAATTCTATCCGTTCAAGGTTTATTTACGATTTTTTTGGCTTTGCTTTGATTAGTTTGCTTTGCGGTGTTGATGGTCGTGAGATCTTCTCCATAATGTCGCTTCGAACACTATTATACTCAGACATTAAAAGTTTCACAAAATATTCATTTCTAAAAAAATTTAGCTCTTGAAACCATCCAGCCATGAAAATTCATAAATTAATTATATCCGTCCAATTCAAATAAAAATGATGAAATGCAATAAAAATATATATATACTTCTTGAGTTGGAGTAGTCCAATTCAAGTTCTTCTTATTTACCAAATAATAATGTTATGTATATATGACAAAATAAGGAGTCAATAAAAGACTGATAGTATGGCAATTAATGTTCATTAGTGTTCAGTCAGCAAGATTCATGTGTATGCACTTAGGAAGAGTAAATGCATATGCATTTGTAAGGTGTAAAGTGATGTGTGTGTACTCAGGAAGAGTTTGAAATTGGCAAATCTCATCACATAACCATTTTCATATAAAATCAGTCCAATTATATATACCCACTTTATCCACATCAATGGTGCCTTTAGGTGTCTGGAAGAAGGGAAGACACTTATGGTAGGACATAAAAAGCATCTGAGAAGGAAGAGCAAGAAGTAGCATTTAAATTTTGGGGAGGAGGCATCTTTCATGTGCATGTTCTCTTTCAACTCCATATTTTTTAGTTTCGAAAAATACTTTCTAATGTATGGAGACTCAACCAAAGATGAAGAGCCCAAAACTTCACGTCCAGTTGTAGTTATTCCTAGGATTTGTCCTACTTCCATAGGTGTCAGTTTAAAGTTTTGGTTTGGACGAATACAAAGAAGTTTTTCCATCGGTTCGAATCTCATTATCAATTCTTCACACAAGTTTCGATTTAATGTATCACAGCTGAGCTTCAAGATATTGCCAAACCCCATATGTTTTACCTCTTCTTTCATCTCATAACTAAGCGAAAGAATTATCTCCTTTAATTGCTTTGGAGAGCACATTGTTTGAATTGGTGCCGGTACAGGTGATGCCATTGCTCTACTTAGTGTAAGCAATTTCTTTGTTTCTTTCACTTTGTTGTAGTTGTCCCTCTCCCCTTCCTTTAATTCTGTCGATTCTTCAATACTTTACTCTATTCTTACAATAATTTTTACATTATTGATAATAATAATAATAAAATTATTAATATATGTAGACGAGGTTAGATTTCATTACCTTACTCACACGGAAGACACTCCTCTTCTTCTTGTTCTTAGTCACTCCTTTCTCTTCTCTTCTGTTTCTAGAAACGTAAATAACGTATATTAAATTTCTAGAATTTATAACATAAATCACTAAATCTCAAATCAATTACTAAAAATCCCTAAATACTCTAATAACCAATAACCATAAATAAGCTCAAATAAAGGATAAATATATTGGCGGACAAACTTGCAAAAGTCTCATTGTCGGAATAAACTTCCATTTGTAGTTCTGGTTCGAAATTTTCAAAATATTCAAAAATAATATCTTCAAACCTTTGCTCTTAGCCTCTCTGTTTTCAAAAGAAGTTCTCGATTCTTCTTCTCTGCCCTATCCTTATCTTCACTCTTTAGTCTTCACTCTTCAGTTTTCACTCTTTACTCCTCTTACTTTTTTCTTCTCCTCCTCCTCTCTCGTTATCTCTTTCTCCTCTTCCTCCGTCGTTCTCTCTTTCTCGCCCTCCTCCCTCGTTCTCTCCCTCTCTCTGACTCAGTTCTTGCAACAAGTATTTTTCTGCAAATCTAACTTCGATAAACCATCAAAGTAAGTAATTTCATGGAGAAATGGTAGGAAATGCCGAAAAAAACTGAAATTGTGACAATATGTTACCGAGAAATACTGAGCAATGCAGAGACATTACCATTATTTCACCACCATTGGATGAAATGCCATTCACCAGATCAAATGCCTATCGTTGATGGTGTTCATAAGGTGTTGTGCTCGTGGGTGTTGTGAACTGTGGTGCTTTGGAACTCATTATTGAAAAAGCGTGTGAGTGACATGTCTCCTCTTCTGATGACTTTGAATCCCGGCCATTGGATCAAGCAAGATAATTAACAACCAACCCTACTCGTCGATGCTTTGCCCACTAACTTACCATCTGTTACCATGACTTATCATCAATTAATACAAACCATCAATTATCATAAATTACCCCATCCATCAATTGCTATTGCATAATTGCATAATGTCTGAAACAAATATTTTTAGTTTCAATTTACTATATTTAATTACTATATCTATGTAATACTATAATCTGTTTAATTTTATATTTTATATTTAAATAAAAATATATTTATGTAATTACAATTACTATATCATTAATCTACTATATGAAGATAATGATAATGTTAAGGTTAAGTGAGGAAAATAGAGTTGGATCGGACAACTACAATGTACACCAAACATTACTCTATTAGTGTAATTTATAATATTTGATATTTAATGATTAAATAATACTACATTATTATTATTAACTATTTTTTAATACTATATTTATTTAATAAGAAATTACAAAAAAAGTTTATCCAATTATGAATATGACAATTACTAATTATGAAAATGACAATTATCAAGACAACTAAAAGAATCGAGTTTGATTGAATCCCAAATTACAATAGTCTGTTTACAAACCAAAAACTTTTTTAAAGAGCAAAATGTGGCTACAAATATCTTGTACTTATTTAATCTTAACTTTCTGATCTGTTGATATGTACAAAGCTTCTTGGCATGAATATTGGCGCGAACACCATATTTTCTTCTTTTTCTATTTCTTTTTTTTAGGCCAAAAAATCAAATTAAAAATTACAATTTTATTTCATATGTTATTTCATTAATTACTAACCGTTTATTGGCGGGGTTAATGTATTTCTTGAATTTGTATCGGCAAATATTCAATTTATGGATGGCAAGATATCATGTAACAAGAGATAAATTATAGTAACAAATTATATGTACCAAATCCCCAAATTGCATTGTATCAAATCTTAAAATTTTAAATGTACTATTACTTTAGATAATGATATATTATCTATTACATAATTTATTAAGAATATTATATAATACAATATTAATTAGTATTAATTGCCGCAAAACATTTTTTCAAAATTAAAGAAACAATCTTAATTATCAACCGCAAACCAATCGACAACTTTATATACACACGTTACTAATATTACTACATGTTACTATATATTACAATCTATTACTATTTATTACAATCTGTTATTATATACTACTATATATTACAACGTTACTATGTGTTACTATATATTACTATATATTACAATCCATGGTGTATTTTTTAATTACAATTACTATATACTTAATATTAAATAACTATCACTATTACATAGTAGTATTACATACTACTATATATTATTATATATTAATATACATTACCATAGTAGATTATATTTGTTGGAGTGTCAATGTATTATTATCTATTATTATATATTACTATTACCCGTATATTACTATTTTATTACATAATCTTGTTCTAGTATATTAGTAATTTTTTTAATTACAATTATTATTTTATTATAAATTACTATTATATTATTAATATATACGACTATTATAGATACATTTAATCTAATATTGGCATGCCACTTCTATTACCAATTTTATATAATAAGTTACATAAATAAAAGTAATATTTAAACAAAACATCTTATCATCAATATTATATAAACTAATAAAATTTCAAAGAAAATGGAGGAATTCTTATTATTTATTCACATTATATAATTTTATATAAATTTCAAATTAAACGAATGACAATATTAATATTAATTTCAATCTTGATATTCATTTTTACTTTAAAGATAGTGTATTAATTAATTAATTAATAAAATTATTCAATACCATTCAACTCAATATAAATATATTCTATATATTTCTTTAATTTAATTTACATGTAATTTCATTTAGTTTGGTTCATAAACATATATTTTGAATAAATGAAAATTTTTGAGATATGTGTTATCAGTTTTATTTAATTGTTATTTGCAATTATGCATACTAACCAGTGGTAATAAAATGGTAGTAATTAAGTCATGATAAAATCTAATTTAAAAATAATTTAATAATAAATTTTAGATTGAGTGACTTTTTCACTGTTCTAAGTTCTCGACATGAAATTGAAAATTATATAAAATCAATATGTAACAAATCTTACCGATTTAAAAATATGAAGAAAAGAAATATATGAAAGAAGAAAAAGGTAGTGGTAAGAATTTTAATTTAAAAAAGGCGGTAAGAAGTGCGGAAAAAAGGCGGGTGAAGAAAAAAAAGAGCGGTACAAAATGTAATTTAAAAAAGGCAGTAAAAAGTGTGGATAAAAGACGGGTGAAGAAAAAAAAGAGCGGTACAAAATGACGCATTTTGTAATTGGATTCTAATCCAAAAATATTATATTAAGTATGAAGTATTTTTTCCCTCAAATCTCCTCAAGCTCTTACTCTGAAAGCATCTGTTCTGCGAACCACCATAGCTATGGGACGAACTAAACGCTGGATGAATATTGTTACTCAGTATGAAGAATCATAACAATCCCAACAACAAATTCAATATGAAGAAACTCAATCTTGCGAAAATGTTACCCTATGTATTATTTTAATTTGAGCTTTGATATTATCATAGTATCAACTGACAACTCATATTTATTTTTTCAGTAATTGTGAAGAAATGTAGAGGTCCAACACACTATCAAAATATTTGAAATTTAGAAAAAGGATAACGTATGCTGATTGAAATGAACGAATTAAATCACAACAATGTATGCTGTCATGATGAATGAAGAGATCCAAGTTAATCCCACGGGTAATATTTTCTTTTATAACAATTCTTTATATTTTTTATAATGTTACTACATGATTGTATTAGCTTTACTTTTTCATTCATTTTTTTATTGACAGGAAGAAAGTTTGACATAAATTTGTTACTCATTGTTTTGCTTAGTTTTGGAAATATGGTGGGATTGTAACCTCCAAATTGTAATAGTAATATTTTTGGCGATAGAATGAATGTTTTTGTTTCATTTTGGGTTTCACCAAAAGATGTTTTTTGTTTCATTTTTGTTTCACCCTATTACTATTAATACAAAAGACAGACATGTTATTGTGGAACAAGAATCTTTCTTTCCTCTTGATCTTATATCTATTACTCAATGTAATGTACTACTCAATCTTGGTATATTAATATAATTCTGTTTAAATTTATAATATTTTTATAATTCTTTTATACACACTTAAATCATGTAGTGGTGATGACTAATTCTATATCATTACATTATTTAATTTGATAATAATCAAGATATATTTATTTTAATAATAATATTTTTAAAATAAAAAATGATGATGTAATCACTCTAACATGCATGGTATGTTCTTACGCCTTGCATGCATGCACGGGCCCCTGTGAAGCATATGCTTACGCTCGTCCATCATGAGAGAGCCCCTGTGAGGCGTATGCTTGAGTCCTTCTTGCGCTCGTCTGCCCCTGTGAGGCATGTGCTTGCGCCCTTCTTGCGCCAGTCCATGAAGTAATTCCAGTAACCCATAGTAACACATAGTAAGACACGGTAAGCGACGGTAACTGACGATAAAAGTAGTAACATTTTATAACATATGCTAACTGATGATAAATCAATAATAATTTTCAACTCAATCGTAACCCGACAATTAAAGTAGCAACTTGCAATAATACATGGTAAGCGATATTAAAATCAGTAATTTATCCTAACCATAATCTATCATAAAAGTAGTAACATATAGTAATACAACGTAACACATAGTATGGTAACACAAAATAACACATAATAATTGTATTTTGTCACTCAATGCTAAATACATTTCGTAACACTTTTCAACTGTCAATATTTGGCACAATTTTGTAATTCAATAATAATCGATCATAAAAAACTAATTTTACTAACACTTTTCTATCGTCAATATTTTAAAATATTTTGTAATTTAATAACAACAGACGTTAAAATAAAAAATTTTACTAATATTGTTCTACCGTCAACAATCATTTTGTAACTCAGTGGTAACCGTTGATAAAGTAGTAAGATCTCCTAACACATGATAAGTGGACATTATGTATAATTTCATTACTGAAAGGTAACTGTCAATATTTAGTACAATTCTGTAACTCATTGATAAGTGTCAATATTTTCTAACATTTTCTATCTCAATAGCAATCGATGCTAATGCTAATAACATACGATAACACATAGTAATCGACCATAAAACCACAAATTTTACTAACATTTTGCACCGTTAACATTTTGTATCATGTGATAACACATGGTGACTGTAACATAGGGTAACATATGGTAACACATAGTAACTGACGGTAAAATCACTAATTCTACTAACATTTTCTAATGTCAATATGTTGTGACATTTTGTCGCTTAACAGTAATCGATGATAAAAATTAATAACATCTCGTAACACTTTTTTACTGTCCACATATTATACAATTTTGTAAATCAATAGTAACCGATCATACAACACTAATTTTACTAACACTTTTCTACCATCAATATTTTGTAACATTTCGTAACTCCATGGTAACAGATGATGGAGTAGTAATATCTCCTAACGCATGATAAGTGACTATACAAACCACTAATTTCACTAACACTTTCCTACTATTGACAATTTGTATAATTTTGTAACTCAATAGTAACCATCAATATTTGGTACAATTTTCTAACTCATTTCTAACCGTCAACATTTTCTAATATTTTCTATCTCAATCGCAACCGAAAATAAAGGTAGTAACATATGGTACCACATGGTAACCATCACAAATTTTATCATCTGATAACACATGATAACTGACGATATATCACTAGTTTTACCAACTCTATCCTTCCGTCAGTATACATATGTGACATACTCCAACAGTAGTCCATAGTGTCACGATATATCTATCATGACTGATATATATCCAACTGAATGTACTTCCGTTAGAGAAAGTATTGCTGACAGATTTAATGAGTTATGCAGACGCTTTTTGACTGTCACCTCAACGCTCTAATTTTGTAGTGCATTAGGGTTTAGAAAGAGAAATTGTAAAGATGTTAGGATTTGGATCGGAGCGAGAGACAATGAGAGCGGAAGGGAAGGAGTTTAAATGGGAAAAAACCACATCCAAACTAACCGTTCATAATCATAAACTTCATATTGAATCCTAAAATCGGATGCATCCTTTTTTTTTTTTCTTACTAGAAACATGGAAAAAAAAATGTTTTTTCTATATTTATGTTATATATAAAAAAGCATATCTTTGTGATAATTTTTTTATTAATATTATTCTCATTAAAAATCATTTTTATATTATTTTAATATATTTTATTAAATTATTTTATTTTATTTTTTTCTTTTATATATTTGAATAAATGTATCCAGAAGAAAATTTTCTTATATTATCTTAAGATTGCACAACTCAATTGAAAATCAGGAGAATCAACTCTTTAATTAGAGTTCATAATTATTTAAACCAAATTAGTCTAATTTTTTAATACACCAAAATATTGGGCCCATAATAGCTACACAAGCCCGCAAGTATAATCAATCTCGTCCACTATACTTTATTTTTTTTGGTACCATGTCTTGAATATCGCTTAATATCCAGGGTTTCGTCCCGACTAATCCGGACCGACCGTTACAGTGGCTCCTTTTCGGAGGGCGGGTCTCCCAACGGGGAATGCTCTATACACATGAGGGCCCGATACTCTCAACGGGAGTTAAATTTTAGTCATACTTAAAGAAACTCAATCGCGCATCCAGTTAAACCAACTCACGTTGGTGTTCACAATACTTTATACACACATATGTATGCATTCTTAATGTATTTTGAAATTTCCTGACTGGAAAAACATTTTAAAATCCAAGGTTAGAAACCCTTGAAGGGTTATCTGATCATGCTTTGGGTTATGTTTGAATTGGGTTTTTATGGTCATATTTTAGACTTTTATGTTTGATCTATGCCTTTGAATGTTACGATATATTGATATTGATAATTTGAGTGTGAAGTGCTTATGATTGATGTAAGAAATTTGGTATTAATTAATCTTAAAATTTAAATAGAATTACTCTAATTATCAATATTCTAATTTGTTTTCTAAATTAATTAAATTGAACTTGTGGATTACATGTTATGTTGACCAATTAAATATGATAGTTTGATAACTAAACAAGTGTTATCACCTTATGCTTGAGGCTGACTAGCATCTCTCAAGTATGTAACTAAACAAGGGCATCGCCTTGTGCTAGGGATAATACAAGGAATCGCTAGTGTTTGATAATTCTATTAAACAAGTGTATCATCCGCTTGTACTTGGGATCATACAAGCACCACATGTGCTTAATGTCTGACAAGTTTATAATTTAATTAGATCGATCAAACTCACAAATAGATTGTGCTGGGTCAAATGTGCTCGCAGGCCAGGAGGTTTCTTCTCCTCCCATTTCCTTCTCTTCACTTGCCTTGTAAACCCCCGAAAACTAACTCCTGAAGCATAGAAATGGTCAGGTGCGTAAGAGTCAGCGTCAAGCTAAGGGGGGTTAACTCTAACCTACCGTATAGGGGGTAAAGCTATTGCAAGGAAACAAAACAATTTTTATTTATATACATAGGTAGTATTAGAAAAAAAAGGTTAAATATTAACTGAAAAAATCAGTTGATAAACAGTCATGTACGGTTGATAATCTTATTTACCAATACCAATCGAATAGTAACTAAAATGCGCCGGTCTCTAAAACTTTGGTCGATAATTTTTATATAATGAAAATTCTTTTGGTCTGCCAGTAATTGTCAACCAATTGTTCGATTGCTATTTTATTAAATTTAGTTAATATTTTATTTTTGTTATAAAGCTTAGTTCATAATTCAGTTAAAAATTATCGCCTGTGCTTTTAATTACCAATTGATTATATTCATCGGTAAATATATTATTATCAAATAATATTTTCTTTTTACGTACTTATAATGTTGATGGCAAAAAAGTGCTTCATCTGTTTATCATATTTATATGATGCCCATGATGGCTTTCTTTTCTTTTTTTGTTGCACCGGGAGTTGAACCCGTAAATATCAGGTTGAGGAAGAGAATTGTGATCATTAGATTGTCTATTACCCTCGATGGCTTTAATGGCCAATTTATAGGGATTATCTTTTTGATTTCCTTAAAAAATATAGTCAAAATAAAAGTTTCAAAATTTTACACATTCTTTTTTGTTATCACACACGAGGATATTATATAGTTATTGTTGCTTGTTTTGTAATATTCAGTAGTTTAATATTTATCCTTTTCGTAACAGAATGAGAAACTTGAATAGCGGATCATTTCACAAAGTGATACTTTGGTGGCACGAAAGGTGATGACGACAACAATTAAAGATAAAAACTAGGGTTGGAGGAAGCATGGTAAATATGAAAAATATCATATTCAAAGGTTTGAGGACAAATTGAGGCTTCCTATAACAATACATCCTTACCCCTCTATATTTGGTTGGTTAAAGAAGGGTTACGAGATACCGGTGATTTCTAAATGCTTGGTGAAGTTAACTATTCTTGATAACATAGAAGATGAAGCTTTATGTGATGTCGTACCAATATTGGGCATGTTCATCCTAGAAGACCCGGATTGTTTGACCATGATATGGATTATAAGACAAAGACTAATACTTACTCCCACAAAGGTAACAACGGGAACGCTTTGTATCCTTTTAAAGGAAGAGTCAAAAGCATTGACAGGATTGATTTCAGAAAGGCATAAAAAGAGAGTTATATTGATCAATGTTAGTCATCACCATCCAGACTACACTTCTTTCAAACAAGAGCAGCATCAGATTAAAGTTCTCTTGAGACTAATGAGGTTGAAGACAAAAGAAAAGATCTTCAAAAATCTATTATAAACTTTCAGTGGGATGGTTGCCTCCCTGACCCTATAGTGGTTTATGTCACTATATATTTGAGATCACCTAAATCCTTAATTATTGGAGTGATGGGCTAGGTAAGCTAAGGGGATGGATAGAATCGTTCTATTCAGGTGATTAACTAAGAAAGGAATTTTGTCACTCATCAAGTAGGTTTCTAAAATAATTAAAAAAGAAAGCTCCTAACAAGGCAGAAGATTTTGGCTAATGTAACCAAGAAATAAAGGAAAATGTAGAATTTTATTTTATTTTACTTTTAAAATGCCTATGGGCTGAGGACATACAGATTTAAATCTAAGTTGAAATCAATTGAATTGACTGAAATTGAAAGAAAAATTAGTCAAATTGATATTAATTTGTCTCTATTCTCTCCCTTTCATCTTTCTTTCTGGCGTTTCTCTCTCTCTTCTCTTCTCTTTTATGTCATCTCTCTCTCTAGATCAATTTTTTCATCATTGATTTATGATTGAGTCCCTCAAGAGAACAGGGACATTGATCAAATGATAAAGAGGGAGAAGGAACGATCTGAATTATAGAGAGTGACAGGAGATATGAAGACCAAAATACATAAAGCAAAAATGATCTTTCCACGATAGCCAATGAACAATGTAGAATTGCTGATTGAAAGAAAAGTCCAAATCTATTGAAAAGGGTGAATTATTTTTTTAATTCAAACAGAATTTAATTTCCAAATTTCATAATTTCAAGTTTGCAGGTTTAAATTTCATGAAATTATATAGTTTAAAAGTATGTAAAAAATTATAATTTATTTTATATACTAACAATACCATAGCAATAAGGTCATTTAAAAAGAAAAAATATAATTTAAATTAAATATTTTATTTTAAAAAAACTGTTTTAATAATACCAACAGATAAACAAACAGCTCTTCTCAACTATTTTTTGTGACAAATAACAAAAATGGGGCTTTCGTCAAGGCCAAAGAAATCTACACAGGACTGGTTGGGCATTGGCCGTAACTGTGGAAGTTAGCGCATCCCCATGCCCAAATATGCAGCGATTGCGTAGGCCAGCCCTATTAACTTGTCAAAAACTCTCACGTGATTTTTTATTGTTACGATTACTTGTCCCGTAGACGTTAATGTCACGTCACTTGCCGGCCAATTTTTGTATACACTATTCGAAGTATAAAAATGTATATCACCCACTTGTGTGTGTGAGAGAGAGAGAGAGAGAGAGCGAACGAGGTTAACAGTTTTGAGTTGAGACTCGAGAGTGGGCTGTGTGCTGAGGTGCCACTGGTAGCTACAGCTAGGTATAGAGGTCAGGAGGTCTACCAAAGACGGCGTTGCACGATCTTCCCATGAATTTCTTGCCTGTCGAGCATTGAAAGTTGAAAACACTACGGAGAAGAAGACAGAGAGAGAAAGGTTGTCGCGTGAGTTGAATACACACACCGTAACTTGTGCGTAGTGGTCTATAATCCCTCTTTTTCTGCCGGCGTGTTTAAATGGGTAAATTTTATTAAACGCTTAATCTGTACTTTGAATGAGTGAGAGAGAGAGAGAGAGAGAGAGAGAGAGAGAGAGAGTAGGGCATCATAATAGAATTTTGGAATGGGACAGATCAAGTAATAATCCTTATGTTTATAGATTCCTAACATGGATTTAATACAAACATTTACCTAGTATAAATTTAATAACGGTTTGGGCGTGGTCGTCCAAGCAAATGACCACAATCCTCCCCTCACATGACCCTTTTTTTCGTACAAGTTTTCGCATGTGGTTGTCTAAGCACGTGACCACACCCCATTGTGGCCGTTCAAGCACGTGATCACACTCCCATATGACCTTTTCTTTCAAACACTTCTTTTTTTGGATTCAAATCCTGTGATTGTCCTTTATGTGATCAACATGTGTCGATACCATTCACTGTTCAGTAAAATGTCCTTTCTTTTTGGGTTTTTTGCCACGAGCGGTCAACCACGGGAGCTCAAACGGCCAGCCGCACGCTCATGAGCGGCTAAATGCAGGCCCTTGAGCAATCCGTTGCATGTACCATGTACATGAACAGCCAGCTGCGGACTCTGAAACAGCCGGTCACCGCTTTTTAATATGTATTTTTTTTCAAGAATTGGAGAGAGGTGAAAGGTGTTTATATAGATAAAGGAGTAACAGTAAATTGACTACCCCAAGTTGTTTCTAAGTGTTAGGTGATGGTTTCAAGACACTCTTAAAAAAGCAAAAGCCGATGATGTTTAAATGCAAGTTTTGGTGGGTCAAATGTTAATGAGAACGTGTTATTCCTGTGGTTGGGGACATGGGTTTTGGTTTTGATACTGTGTTTTGTCCATCTAATTCTATCTCTGTCTTTTTTTTCCATTGGTTCTAGGTTCTCTTCTTTCATTTATATCTTTTGGTTTAGCTCTGATGGCTTTGCTTAATTGGTTGGACTTTGGGGAAGGATTTGGATTTCAAGAGCTTCCAGGTGTCGTTCTTCTCTTTGGAAAGTTAGAGATAAGCATCCAGGTCATGAATCTCTTTCCATCTTTTTGTCTTTTTTGGTTTCCTTTTCTCTATTGTTTTGGTGGGTATTGATTTGGCTTCAATCTTGTGATGGACGTCTGTAGGCTACAATGCTAGCTATCCAGATTCAGATGAGCTGAAGGGAGACTCTGTTAGGAATAGAAAAAGCAGGGAGCTAGAAATTTTGGAAGATCAATGACTTCCTTCGATTAATGGCTCTAAAGAGCATTACAACAACAGAAAAGAAGAAGAAAAAAACTCAGTCTCTCACTAAAAACAGACTGTCTATTCTCACAGAGGCTAATTATCTTTTTTCCCCCTTTCTCGCTTGCCTTCACATTCTACTTATAGCCTAGGTTCCCTTCTAACCGCCCAATATTCCCTCAACAGCAGACTGTTACCCTTCTAACATCCTCTAACAATTTTTTATACCTTTGCGGTTACTTCCCTAACATTACCCCTGTTGAAACTTCAACCTTATCCTCAAGGCTATAGCCCAGAAATTGGCACGTAAAATTTGGAAGGTCCAGCGTGCCTCCCTCCCAGCGAACCAGCATCTTTTCTCTCTCTTTCGAATGAATGTCCGGATAGTATCGCAAATTCTCCGCAGCTGTGTCGTCGCTCGCGTCTTCATCATTCGATAGAACCTCATCCTCGCCCAGAATGAGCGCACACAAGCTCTTGTTGGGGTAATTATGAAGAGGATGGTAGGGTTGTTTGCATTTAAAGCACAACCCTTTGGAGCGTAAGTCCGTGATTTCCTTGTGGGTCAGTTGACGGAAGCTTCGGTTGGATGTGGAATGTGGTTGCAGAGGGTGCGGATAGGAAGAAGAATGGTGGATGCTATTTGGATCTTTAACAAGAGGTTGGTCAAAAGTAAAGTGGGCTCGGGTATTTGGTTTCGGGTGAAATTGGGTGTCGGAGCCCTTAGTGGATGGGTTAGACCCGCTCTAGTTTTTCGACCCAAGAGGTGTATGGGTTCCGTCTTCTGTACGTGATAGGTGCCTTGCCTTAAAAAATCCAATTTCTCTCTTGATTTCCCGAGCCAGTTTCATGGTTTGGAAGAGAGAGATGGCTTTGTGCGAATGAATGCGTACTCGGATTTCGTTTTTGAGATCATTCAGGAACAGACCTAGATGAATCGAAGAGCTTAACCCTTTGATGAGTGCTGCTTTGGTGACGAACTCATCGATGTAATCGTCAACTGTTCCTGACTGCTTCGTGGATGCTAGTGCTTCGAAAGAGTTTACTGATAACCCTCCCCCGAACCAATTGAAGAGTTCGGATGTAAGTTCAGACCAAGAGATCGACTGATTTTGAGCGAAGAGCCATTGAACCCAATGAAATGCTGGTCTATCCATAGAGACCATCACTATCGCCACTTTCATCTCATCACTGACACGATTTACAGTGAAAAATTGGTCGGCGCGAGCAACCCATGCCGCAGGGTCATGACCATCAAAGCAGTGAAGATCAAGTCATCGTAAGGAAGTTAAAAGTCATCTTGCATAGGGATTTTGAACGGAGGTAGAAATTGAGTGTGTGGTCCCAGAATGGAATTGGAGCTGATTTTGACAGAATGACTGCCTTGAACCACGTAGAGGACTGATGTCGACGATCCCGCTTCACCGCATCCTTCGTGCTTTTGACGGAGTAGGGTCGCAACCAATTCCTCCAATGATTGCAGACTATCTAATCTCGAGCACGGCTGGTTCATCTCCTCTATTAAAGTCGTGACACTCTTCCCGATTTCGACAATGCTCTTCTCCAACGTATCCAATCATGTTTCCATTTGCGTTTGAGTCATGAATAGTATATAGGATGTAAAAAAAGACGGAGAGAGAGAAACAGTGAGATAAGTAGGGGAAGAGAAGGCAAGTCAGACCAATTGTTAAGAATAGAGAAAGGCAAGGAGCTAGAAATTTTGGAAGGTCAGTGACTTCCTTCGATTAATGGCTCTAAAGAGCATTACAACAACAGAAAAGAAGAAGAAAAAACTCAGTCTCTCTCCAAGAACAGACTGCCCATTCTCACATAGGCTAATTATCTTTTTTCCCCCCTTTTCTGCTTGCCTTCACATTCCACTTATAACCTAAGTTCCCTTCTAACCATCCAATATTCTTTCAATAGCAGATTGTTACCCTTCTAACATCCCCTAACAATTTTTTTTGCATTTCTGGTTACTTCCCTAACAGACTCTTGATATCAACCTATCACCTTTATATGTCTCAAAAAATTATGAAATGGTGAGTTAATGTTGTGGTATCTGTTCATCGCTTTTCCTTTAGTATCTAAGTAGAACTTGTTTTGCATGCAACACATCATTTTTTAGCTGGCTGTTTGTCTTTCCCACTTCTATTGGGATAAATAAGCTGTTTGGACTGATTCTCTTTCCTAATCTGTATAGTACAAGGACATCACAGTCATTTACTTGTATTATACATCATCTACCAATCCTGGTAGGCTGAGTATGAACTACCTTCTGACATTCTTATCGATGGTTGTTAGGTTTTTTTTTTTTTTTTTTTTTTCCTGAGAGAGAGAGGGAGATCCCAATGCAACAACGCTTCAATCTTTACGCAAATTTCTCCATCATTACTCTTCAATCATCTTCTGTTTATTAAGAGTATAATTGTGAATAAGACGGATGGAGAGATCAAAATATTGTTTACTGTCTTTTTTTTGGGTTTTTTGTCATGAGCGTCCAGCCACAGGCGCCCAAGCGTCCAGCCGCGGGCCAAGCTGCCGGTCACGGCTTTTTAATATGTATTTTTTTTTTTTAAGAATTCGAGAGAGGTAAAAGGTGTTTATATAGGTGGAATTACAGTGATAAGTACGTTCGGTACTTGTCTACAGTTCAAAGTATGGACCTACGTGGTTATATGTAAACACATGGATTATAGCTAATTATATGTAATTAGGGGAAAGCCAAATATTGACCTTTTTTACTAATCAAACTTAAAATGGTAAACATTTCTATGTCTACAAATATATACAATAATTAATCTACATTAAAATTTTAGTTTAATTAACAAAAGTCTCAAATTAATTTTATTTTCTTAATTTTAAAATTATTAAGTAATATAATTGTATTGAAAGATTTCTTTGTTGTTCTTCATCATTTAAAATTACTAATAAATATATTATAAATATAACAACAACAGTTAATTTTTTATCTGGGGTTGGTTATATAGATTCAGTTTATTTTATATCGCATACTCATATATATGATAGAAGATGATAATTTTCTTTATAAGATGATAATAATAATCATAACTTTATTTCACTATTTTAAGTGAATATAATTTAGTTTAATGAAGTTAATAAAATAATACTAAATTTTCACATAAAAGCTTTTATTTAATATTAAATTATTGTTTATTACAAATTCGTAATAATATATAATGTAATATCTCAACAATTTGAAATTTTAATTTGAGGTTTTAGCATTATTCAGCTAGTGAAGTATTGGAGCTATCATGAAAGACAGAATTAAACTGTACTAAGTCGAGACTTTTTACAATTATTTGGCATTGGATGAATCATCTATATATCTATATATCAAATTATAAAGGAAAAACAGGCTTGATTGTGGCAGGGTTTGGTGATATACTATAACAAAACACGTTTTTAGCGATGAAATTTGACGAGAGAAAAAATTCGTCGCTATTTTACGACGAATTTAGTATAAAAAAAATTTTTCAATGCTATTTTGCAACAAAATTTGAGACAAAAAAAGTATACATTGCTAAATTAGCGACATATACTTTTTTTGTGGCTAAATTCGTTATTAATTGGCAAAAAAAAATTTTCATTGTAAAATTTGTCGTTAATTAGTGACGAATAGAAATTTCATGGCTAAATTTTACCACAGATACTGTTATCCGTTGCCAAAATTAGCGAGCATACTCTTTTTGTCGCAAAATTTAGCAACAAAAAAATTTCGTGCAAATTTCGTCTCTAATTTGTTACAAAAATTTTTCGTCACCAAATTTGTCGCTAATTAATCATAAAAAAAATATTTGTCACAAAATTTAGCAACAAACTCCTATGTTCATAACTAAATTTATCACTAATTAGCCATAAAAAATATTCATGATTAAATTCATCACTAATTAGTCACAAAAAAATATTCATAACTAAATTCGTCGTTAATTTATTACCGGTATTTTAAAATTCATAACTAATTTCATAACTAAATTTTTTCTATACTCTATTCAAAAATATTTTCAATCGTGTTTCCCTTTTTAATTTATTCTTAATAACGAAATCAAATTAAATACATAGTGAATGTTACAATTTTCATCAAATTAATAATTTTCAATAATAAATAATTCAATCAATTTCTAACAAACAATTTTTTATCAGTTACTGCTATTGAGTTCACCCTTCGTGTTCTTCATTTTCTATATCCGTTAGCTTCTCTCATAAATAATTCAATTGTTTTTTAAAATTCAATTGTTCATATTCATTCGTCATTGTTATCAACCGAGAATACAGTAGCTCATACATCCACGTCTTGCAATCCATCTTCATTCATAGTAGTAGTAGTACCTATCTTAGGTGAGATCCTTTTGATGAAACTAGAGTTTCGGTTCCTCTATATGGTGCTTCTTCTACGAGAAAACATGCCACCTAGAGCAACCCAACCAAATACTCGATGCACAAGGAATGATAGCTCTCACTCTTATGAGATAAGAGGTTAGAAAAATTTTTTATTCTGAGATTAGGTTCTTTCTATGTGTTTTTGTCTTTTAACATAACATAGAATAAACGATATTATTGTTTTCTTAAGGAAAAAAATGTCAACAGCTACTAAAAATTTTTCAATAATTATAATTATTTTTAACAATTTCTTTTCGTGACACACACTAAGCAACATGTTGTGTGTCCACCACCTGCTAATATTTTAATTGTTGTTCAAACTTTTCAATAAATTTAACAAATCCACATATATTAGATTCAATGGTATTAGACATACACCTACAAAGAAACAAATTTAAAGAATTTTCAAAAAAATTTGAAGTAGCTTATAGAATATATTATAGATTAATGACATCACAAATAAATTCGAATTTCAACAGATCTTTTCCAAATGCAAAATAAACAATATTATTACAAATTAAGGCAGAAAAATCTAATACATTTTCTCCAAGATTATTAAAATGGAATCAAATAGCAATTCCTGAATACTTTCAAATAAATCATGAGGAAGAGGCTAGAATAAAAAGAAGAAATATAACAGAAGCAACAGAAGAAAGTAATGGACAAATACTATTAAAATATGGATCTCTTAGGGAAAATACAAGTAGATTTCCAAGAATATCATTCTCATCGAATTTGGAGACGAAAAGTATACAAGAAAATCTTTCTACAAGAAATGATCAAGAAGAAAATCCTTTAATCCGATATAGGAATCCAATACCAGAACCTGTAGATCAAGTGTCACCACCAGCATCAGCTACTCCATTACAAGTTAGAAGTCACTTTATAAATACAATACAAAAAATTTAGGAACTAGATTACGAATATTTACAAGAAACCTATAACAATAAATATTATGAACAAGAAAGAAAAAGGTATGAATCATTAAATCAAGAAATCAGAGTCAATTAACCCCAAAAAAAAAATTTAAAATGACCTACGAGAGAAACAAATTTCACAGATAATCCATATTTATCACGAGTTGGACATGCGAGTTGGTGTGTCGCGGGTTCAACCCGCGACACAGACACGTGTTCACTTGCTATTGGGCCGCGTCTTGAAGACATGACAGACTGTATCGCGTCTTGAAGACGCAAGCAAGGCTGTCGCAGGTTGAAGACGCGTCTCGTGGGTTGAAGACGCGTTAGGTTGAAGACGCGTCAAACCTTATCGCGTTTTAAACCCGCGACAAGGACCAGGCCTAACTCGCGGGCCAACAGGCCGATCCACGGGCCAATAGGCAGAAACACATAACTCGGAGAGCCCACTATACCATCGATATATGTGTTAGGCAAAATCAAAATCGGAGTTCGAAAAACCCACTGGCCCAATGGACCCAACTCGTGAATTAGTGGACCGATCCATATCATCCATATCATCCGTATTATAATAAACATTTATACTAAATTAAAACCCTCAACTCACTTTAATTTATTTTACGATTTTATAAATAAATTAACAATTTTATAAAAATACTAATTATAACAATTTTAATATTTAGAATAAAATTACTAATTTTAATATTTAGAATATTTAGAATAAAATACTAATTTTAACAATTTTAAATATATTTATAAAAAATGTTACATGTTTTTACTATTTACTAATATTTTTATATTAAACTAAAAGTATTAATATATTATATTTTATAACTATATTTATTATAACTATAAATATATTTACACATTAATACATTCTAAATTTAAATATGGTCATTTAATTTAAAATATTTTAATGTAAATATATTTAAATACCAACATTAATATTTAATTTAAGTATTAAATTTATTTTAGTAATTAAAATATGGTCACTTTAAAATATTTAAATTTGGTCATTTAACATATGGTCAACTACAAAGTTTATAATAATTAATAGTTTAATATAACTATTACTATTTTTTATTTTAAAATCCTAATCAAAATTTAATTAGTACTAAATTATTGTATTAACTAACTTTTAACTAAATTTTAATCTACATTAAATTTAATATTTACAATAAAATTAACTAAATTTCTTATATTAACTAAATTTACAATAAAACTGCTAATTTAATATTAATTTAGATTAACTAAATAATTAAAATTTATTAAATTAATTAATCACACTAAACCCTAATTAATAAAATCATTAATTCAAAATTAATAACAAAATTCATATAAATCTATTCAACATAAAACATAAAATTTATTCACAAATGCACATGCTTATCAAATTATACGGCTCAAATAATTTAAATTGAGATAAAAAAAATTTTATACTTTCGGATTTTTTTTAAAAAACACCGTCAAATGTTGAATGGTGGAATGTTGAAAGTTGTAGTAGCTTTCTTCTTCCTTCCGAATGGCCAGATCCAGTGGAATTTGTTGGAGGGGGTTAGGGTTCTTCGTTCGTCCGTGGGAGAGGAGGGGAGAGGAAGAAGGGAGGGGAAAGCAGAAGGGAAAATGGGAAAGGGGAGAGAGGGTTTCGAGGGTGTGAGGAAGTGCATATGTCGAGGGTTGAACATGTGGCATATACTTCAGCGCGCGACACGTGGTGCCATGTGTTGAAGGCGTGACATGCTCTGTCGCATCTTGTAGACGTAGCAGGCAAACTAGCGAGAAATCCGATCGTGAGTCCAACCTACGACGATTGTGGGTTAAATCACTACAAAAAAAGCGGAATTTAGTGATGAAATTTAGCGACGAAAAATATTCGTCGCCAATCTGCAACAAATTTAGCAACAAAAAATGTTATCGTCGCTAATTAGCCATAATTTTAGCAACAAAAATATTTTCGTCGCAAATTTAGCAACTAAAAACTTTTTCGTTACAAAATTCGTCGCAAATTTGCGATGAAAAAATATTTCGTTGCTAAATTTGTGACGAATTTCAAAATTCGTCGCAAATGTTGTCACGAATTTCAAAAATCGTCCCTAAATTTGCGACGAAGACGAAATTCATCCCAAAATTAGGGACGAAAACGCAATTCGTCCCTAAATTAGGGACGAAAACGAAATTCGTCCCTAAATTCGGGACGAATTAAAAATTTGTCCAAAATTATTGGGACGAACTTCTCAATTCGTTGCTAAATTTGGGACGAAAATGATTTTGTCCCTAAATTTGCAACGAATTTCTAAATTCGTTGCAAAATTAGTGACGAATATTTATATTCGTAGCAAGAAATTTGATTATTTGTTGCTAATTTTGTTGCAAAGAGTGGGAAATATAACATTGATGACAAAATTCGTCGTTAAAATTTATTTTTCAGTAATTAGATACATTTTCTAGTATGATAAACATTTTCTAATATAAAAAATGATTTGAAAACGGTGTTTTACACTTAGAGCGTATATAACAATCTTAAAATGTTCAAAAATATTAAATAAAATCTTTTATTCATTGTCTATTTATATAAAAGAGTCATAATATAGTATCTTTTAATTTGTTACAAAAAATTATTATTAGTATATTCATTTTTTATTCATTAGCTGTTAAATTTTCCATTTATAACACTGATAACTTTATTTTATATATTTGTTTAAATATTCGATTAAGTAAATGAAGAGTTAAAGTAGAAATACTTGTTAAATAATAATCAATACATTGAATATTTTTTTATAATTATATCATAATACGCCAATATTATTAATAATTTATCGATTTAATTTCTATTTTAGTGTATTCAAAGAGTTTAATTATCAGAAACCATAAGTATTGTTGCAAAAATCGTAAAGAAAACAATTATTTTTCGTTAAATTTACTACAAATTGCTACGAAAACATATATTTATCGAAAATATAGCGATGAAATCATTCTTTCGTCGTAGATTGTAGCAAAAAAAGAAATATTTCGTCCCAGATTCAGGGACGAAAAAAAAATTTCGTCCCTGATTCTGGGACGAAAAACTTTTTTGTCCCTGATTCTAGGACGAAAAATAAATTTCGTCCCCGATTCAGGGACGAAAAGGTTTTTCGTACCTGAATCCGGGACGAATTTTGGGACAAAATGGTGTTTGAAGCAAAATTCAAAATATAAGGGAATGGTTTCCGGGAAAATTAGTGGACTACTAAAGTCTATCTTCGAGAGGAACATTATAGTGTATCATTAATTTCCTCTACTAAACTTAAATTCAATTTTAAATTTGTTTATTTAGTAAAATTTTTAAAAATACTATTACAATTTGAAATTTATATTTTCATAACATAATTGATGGGTTAGTGAGTAAGAAAATAACTTGTCGAAAAAATTAAAAATCTATAAGCAAGTTCGATATTTTCGTTGCGTTTTGAATTTGTTATTAGTATAATTTTGCTTTAAACTAAATTAAACAAATAAAATATATTTAAAATGATTCCGTCGATAAATGATCGTTGATAAAATCAAACATAAAATTGAGTTGTGATATCAAGCGAGATAATTTTTGTTGTACCTTGTTCCATCATCCTCAAAAAACAATTTTGTCGCTGATTTACGGTCGAAAAAAAATTTTCAGAAGAAAACATTTGGTCCCTGAATCAGGGACGAAAAAGAAATTCGTCCCTGAATCAGGGTCGAAAAAGAAATTCGTCCCTGAATCAGGGATGAAAAAACAATTCGTCCCTGAATCAGGGACGAATTTTGGGACAAATTTGTTTTTGAAGCAAAAGTGAAGATATTTCATATGAAAAAAAATAAAAAATAAAAATCATCTCTCCCATAACAAATTCTTGGCCATGTTGAAAAATAGAATATGCGTACGAATCCATTAGAACAAAGATCTATTTTTCATTTATCGGGTCTTTTTCAAGCCCCTTTTCGATCTGAATTTATTCCAATCTACATTCTATAAACTTTCTAATCTTCCCACTGCAAAAGGCATATAATTTACTCTCATTCCCTTCTTTACAATGTACATTTTGTGATATGTTATCAGATTAGCTGTACTAGAACTGGTAGTTAAGGTCTTATGCTTTTGAACAAGAAAGCGTAAGCATAAATCATTTCTTTCAGTTAATCAAAAATAGTAGACTCGATATTGTTTGATTGCTTTCAATATTTTTCCTTCAACTTTGACTTGAAAAACCATGTTAATATAGTTGAGATGGCACGAAAAAGATATTCGTCCTTGAATCAGAGACGAAAAAAAAATTCGTCCCGGAATCAGGGACGAAAAAAAAATTCGTCCCTGAATCAGGGACGAAAAAAAAATCCGTCCCTGAATCAGGGACGAAAAAAAAATTCATCCCTGATTCAGGGACGAATTTTGGGACTAATTTGATTTTGAAGCAAAATTGAAGATATTTCATACCTTCCTTTGACGCTCTCTCTCTCTCTGTCTCTCTCTCTCTCTCTCTGTGTGTCTCTCTCTGTGTCTCTGTCTCTCTCTCTCTCTCTCTCTCTCTCAGGTTCATTTTGTTTGTGAAGAGCAGCCGCGAAGGGGTACTGCGAAGGGATGGCGGAAGGGATGCGGGATCTACGATAGTGTTAGGTAATCTCTCTCTCTCATTCTCTCTCTTGGCCGTAGACGGCAGATCCGGCGGCCAGCCGCCGGATCTGAGTTTTTGATGGCAGATCCATGAAGGGCGAGGTGCGCAAAGGTGCTGCCTCCCCTGCGCTGCCCAGGTGCGCGAAGGGGCCTTCGCCCCTTCGCTGCCCAAACGCCGAATGGGGCTATCGCCCCTTCGCTGCCCAGAGGCGCAAAGGGGTCGCTGTCCCCTTTGCGCCTCCGCCGTGATAATGGGCAGCAGGGGCTGCGCGGTAGGGGCTGCGCGGCCGTGCCGCGCGGCCCTTCTGCGCGGCCCTTCTACGCGGCCCTGCTGCGTGGCCGGGCTGCGCGGCCCTACTGCGCGAAGGGCCTGCAGCCCCTTCGAGGCCCAGACGCGCGAAGGGGCCGCTGGGCCCTTTGCGTGTCCTTCGCCGGAAGGGGCTGTTGTCCCTTTTTTGCGCCTCCGCCGCACGAAGGGGCAGCAGTGGCTGCGCGGCCCCAACACGGGAAGGTGCCGCGCAGCCTGCCGCGTAGCCCCTTTTGCGTCCCTGCAGCGCGATGGGCTACGATGGCCCCTGCGCTTCCCATTGGGGCCCATTGGACTGGGCCATTGATGGGCCAGGCCCAATGGGACTGGTCCAGTACAAAAAGCAATATATTTTAATTTTATTATTTAAATTTGTGAGAAATGTTATTTAAAAGATGTTTTTATAATATTGTTTTAACTACCTTATTAGTTATTTATAAATCTTTTTTTATGTGTTAGGTTTTGCGGTTCTCGACTATTTGGATTGGAAGCTGTTACTGGTGTTGATATCGGACTCCATCGGTGAGTTATTAATTGGTGATGAAAATTGTTTTATTATGTACTCTAATGATGTTAAAATGTAATTTATAGTAAATTTTATATGATAAATGATTATGAGATGTTTGTGATTAACAATATTCAGTAGTTTATATTAAATCTTCTATCGATTTGTTAAATAATTAATGTTGTTAAATGTTTAATATTTGATAATTTATTTATTTTTATAATAATATTTAATGTTATTGTAATAATATTTAATGTTTAATATTTTATATTATGTACTCTAATGATGTTAAAATGTTTGTACAATTAACGTTATTATTTATTGTTATATAAATTTAGTTTAAAATATTGATGATATTACTTATGATGATTTAGTAGTTTTGTTTGTAGTTTTTATTTGAATTCTTATTAAAATTTCAAAAAGTTTAAATTTGGAGACAGGGAAAATGCAGAACGAAAGAAGTTGGATGTATAAGAAAAACTTATCTGATCGTCGGGGTTTAACTGATGAATTTATTTTTGGGTTGGAGCAATTTTTACATTTTGCTTGTACTCAAGTTGATTTTATGGATGGGAATAAGCTAAGGTGTCCGTGTAGAAGGTGTCGGAATGGTAAATATTTAGAGTGTGATAAAGTTAGGGAACATCTTTGTAGAATTGGTTTTACCCCGAATTACTATAATTGGACATGTCATGGTGAACCATTCATTTCTGATGAAGAGTTTGGACGAAATAGACAATTCTCAGTTAGTGGAGATCGGAGTTATTATGAACAATTGAATCCGTATCAGAGGATGGTAATTGATGCAGTGGGTCCGAATTTTGTTCTCGATCCAAGCGCTGGAAGTTCTAGTTTTGCTCCAACATTTGAACATGGGTATACTAGTTATGCATCACCATTGGAGGAGGTAGAAGTAGTAGGTGTTGATCAAAATCTGTCAAATGAATCATCTCTCCAATTTCAGGAAGTCTTAAGAGCTGCAGATGAACCTTTGTGGGCTGGTTGTGATAGCCATATCAAACTATCTCTAACCGCAAGATTGTTAAATGTCAAGGCAGAGCATAATGTGTCTGAGAATTGTTTTAATGATTTTGTTCAAGTTATTGGAGAAGTATTGCCGCGTGATCATATTATGCCCAATGACTTCTATAGTATGAAAAAGCTTGTGAAAGAATTAGGTCTTCCAGTGCAGAGAATAGATGTTTGCAGAGATGCTTGTATGCTATTTTGGGGAGATGACAAAGAAGCAGAATTTTGTAAATTCTATAATCAAAGTAGATACAAGAATTCTCGGAGGTCGGGTCGTAATCAGCAGCGTAAATCATACATACAAATGTTTTATTTGCCTTTAACTCCTAGGTTACAAAGACTTTATGCATCTGAGACCACTGCTAAACACATGAACTGGCATGCAAATCATGAAACAGAAGAGGGGTTAATGTGTCATCCTTCAGATGCAGAAGCGTGGAAATATTTTGATAGAACATATCCTGAGTTCGCGAGAGGGGTTAATGTGTCATCCTTCCTTTGTGCTGATGGATTTGCTCCATTTGGCAAATTAGGAAGAAATTATTCATGTTGGCCAGTTATCTTAACTCCGTATAATCTTCCACCCAGTATGTGTATGAAGACACCGTATATGTTTTTAACATTGGTTGTGCCTGGCCCGCAAAATCCAAAGAAATTAATAGATGTTTATATGCAACCATTGATTGCGGAGTTGAAACAACTATGGGATGAAGGTGTTCCTACATATGATGTTCATACTAATCAGATGTTTGTAATGAAGGCTGCTCTTCTTTGGACCATTAATGATTTTCCAGCGTATGGTATGTTATCAGGATGGACTACCGCAGGGATTTTAGGATGTCCAATTTGTTTGGAAAGATCAAAATCATTCAGATTGAAACATTGGAAGAAAGCGAGTTATTTTGATTGCCATCGACAATTTTTACCGTTAAATCATAAATTCAGAAGAAATAAAGAAGAATTCACTAAGAATAGAAATGAAAGAACACCTCCTCCACTGAGATTAACCGGTGAACAAATTTGGCATAGAGTCATTAACTTTCCATCTGTTATTGAAGAGCCACATGGTACAACATATGGCTATGGACATTCGCATAAATGGACTAAACGAAGTTTATTTTGGGATTTACCGTATTGGAAGACACAGTTGGTTCATCATAATCTCGATGTAATGCATATCTAGAAGAATGTCTTTGATAATCTGATAAATACAGTGATGGATATCACTGGGAAAACAAAAGACAACTTGAATGCAAGAAAAGATATGCGACTCATTTGTAAACGACCCACTCTTGATGTCGATGAAAGTAGTAGGGGACCAAAACCGAAGGTAGTTTATACATTGAATAAGGATCAGAGACGGCTTGTTTGTGAATGGTTGAAATCATTGAGATTTCCTGATGGTTATATCTCAAATCTTGGAAGATGTGTCGATTTAAAGGAATGTAAGTTAATTGGTTTGAAAAGTCATGATTGTTATATATTTATGGAAAGATTAATTCTTATTGCTTTTAAGGAACTCTTACCGAATTTTGTTTGGGGTGCCATTACGGAGCTAAGTATTTTTCTTCATGATATTTGTTCGACAGTGTTGAAACATTCACACATGGAGATGTTAGAGAGAGAGATTCCAATAATTTTGTGTAATTTAGAAAGGATTTTTCTGCCGTCATTTTTTGATTCCATGGAACATCTTTTGGTTCACTTGCCATATGAGGCGAAAGTTGGAGGTCCTGTCCAATTTAGATGGATGTATCCATTTGAAAGGTGAGTTTTTCATCTTTTTTTCTTCGTTATGAAGGCATATAAATTTCTTAATTTCATTACATATAATTTTCTAAAACATTTTGTTTTATTACAATTAGATTCCTATATCATTTGAAGAAGAAAGTTAAAAATAAGACACGTGTTGAAGCCTCTATTGTCGATGCATATATTATGGAGGAAGTAACAACGTTTGCATCATATTATTTTGAGCCTCACGTTCAGTGCAAGAGGCGGATAGCGGGAAGAAATGATGAGGGTCCTATTGATCCAAATGAGAATTCATTCTCAATTTTTAACTACCTTGGTCGACCAAGTGGATCATGTAAGCGTAGATATTTAACTGATCAAGAATGGAGGGCAGCCCACACATATATTTTACTGAACTGTCCAGAAGTGATACCATTTCTCGAGTAAGTGAATAGTTTTTATTTTATATATTTCTTATGTCGTACATTATGTGTGATAAATTTTATTTCCTTTGATGGTAGAATTTTCCAAAACGTATATTCTCAACTTTCGAGACATGAGTTTGATCGTTACTGCGATAAAGAATTTGCACCATGGTTCAAAAAATATGTAAGTAGACTATCAATTATTTAAATATTTATGTTAAAATATTTTAACATATTTACTTAACCTTAGGTCCATGATAATCAAGCTCAACTTCAGCAAGAATTGTTAATCCATCTGTCATGGGGTCCAAAAGCAATGGTACGAACTTGGCCATCCTATTTTATAAACGGGTATAAATTTCATACTAAAGAATATGGAGTGGGCAAAATGACAATGAATAGTGGAGTTTGTGTTCAGTCATCCAATGATGGTGGAGGTCAAAATGATTTTTATGGTTTGTTGAATGAAATCGTTGAGGTAGAGTACCCTGGTCCAGCATTATGGGTTATTTTATTTATGTGTCGCTGGTTTGACCCTGTGAAAGGGATGAAAGTGCATTCACAGTTTAATTTGGTTGAAATAAATCATAAAAAATTGTATAAAAGATATGAACCATTTGTGTTGGCACAACAAGCGATTCAAGTATTTTATGCTTCATATTCTAGTTTGAAACGTGACAAAATTGATTGGTGGGTTGTTTTTAAAACGAAAGCACGGAAAAAAATTGAAGAACATTGGGAAGAAACAGCATATCAATAAGAGCAAGTTGTCAATACAGTTCAGACCGAGAAATATAATATTCCAACGTTATGAGATCCTAGCGGAGTAGTGATAGATGTGGACGCAAGTGAAATTCATGAAGAAGATGATGAAGAATCTAATTTTGAGACAAATGATGAGGATGAGGATTCTGATGAGGATGATGAAGAGGATGATGAAAATGATGTTGAAGAGTCTAATTTTGAGACGCATGATGACGATGAGGATGACAATGACGATTCTGATTTTTGTTGACGGGTAAATTTTGTTCTCTTCATATAATAAAAATCAGATATTTATCTTAATATATGATAATATATTTCTTTTAAGTGGGTAAATTAGTCGACACGTATAATTTGTAAATTTCTTTAAAAAAATTCTTGTTTATTTACATTCTTATTCTTAAATTTATATATTGAATTTGCTAATATACTATCTTTTTTTTGTATAGGTCATTCAAGAAAATTTCTTCACATATTGGTACCTTGTTTCGTCCGAAATAATTTATCAAATTAAATATGGTAAGTTTATTCATGTTCTTAATTATGTATATGATGAATATGCAATTTACTTTTTTTTTGTTTAAAATGTATTATGGTTGACAATTTCGACGTGGCGGCCATAGACGTAATTCGGATGGAAATTCACGGTCTTCACCATCGCAGTCCGCTTCGGCAGCTTCGCAATCGCATTCCCTTACCGGCAACATACCTTCGCCTCCCCCTTCTGTTGCAGGCCCTTCACATTCTCAACACATCGCTAGCAATGTACCTTCAGCAGTCCCTTTGGTGGAATAGTCGCATGCCGATAGAGAAGACAATCGAGAGATAATAGCCCCATATGGAGATTCGTAAGTACTAAATTTTAAATTTATAGATGTATTATTTCTTTTATTTATGAAATAATTTCTTCTTTTAATTATTATATTTATTTAACATTGTTTGTTTGAAACTTTACGATAGATTTACAAATTCTGTACATGTTATTCACGAGCTGAATAGAATTGTGAATAATCATTGGGGAGGGGCTTCGATGTCTTACACAAGCACTCCGGATGAAACAAAAGAACTATGGTGGAACGAGTTCAAGGTAAGTTATCCCAATCAGTTTATATATGAAATGAAGTTAATAGCTTTATAAGTTATTGCTTGCTTTCCATTGCAGCGAGTATTCACTTGGGACAAGACTGAAGAATTGGAAGTAAGAAGGATTTGGAAGAAAAAATGTGGCGATCACATTCGACACGTTTTAAATCATGCAAAGAGACATGCAAAAAAGCCCAACTGCATCACCGAGCAAAATTGGGGCAGGATTCTTAATTTTTGGGAATCGGAGGAGAGTCAACGAAGGAGTGAGCAAAATAAAAAAAATCGAGCTTATAATTCAGGAGAATCGTCTGCGACGTATGCGGGAGGCTCGATCATTATCGGTGAACATAGAAATAGATTGGTAATTTTATACAAATATTAATTTTTTTTATCTAATTTAAAGTATATCATTATTTGTAATAGTGTTTTTTTATTTTAGGCAAAGGAAATAGGAACCGAGCCTTCATTCATAGATACTTTCACACGCACATTTCAGAAAAAAGACAAGACTTTGAGCGGGGAGAGAGCTAGAGCAATTAAGGTTTGTAATTTCAATTTTTCCAATTACTTTATGTACATTTTCAATGTTGATATGAATATTTTATGTTGAGCATATCATAACGATGTATGAAGATGATTTCTTTATGTTAGTCTCTCCCAAGTTTATTTTTATTGTTGACTTGATTCTTTGATTTCTAACGAATTACTTGCTAGAGATTCTCTTTTATTTTTTTTTTCCTAAAATTTCAACTTATTCAATGTTAATATGAATGTTCATAATTTAGATCCTATATGGTGTCATGATTTATGTTACAAAATTTTTTATTTTCCTTGATTATGTGTTTGAATTATAATGTTATTGTAATTTTATTTTAATTTTTCTCATGACAATGTAGGAGAAATATGACGAGCTAGCATGTAAAAATTCGAGTGCTAGTGATGATGCTGGCAGATCTGAGTCATCTGTTGATAACATGAATACATGGCTTGAGGTGACTGGTGGACGAAAAGGGAGTAGAGTAGTTGGGCTAGGTTCTTTGAGCAGAACATACAAAAACGCCGGTTTATCTTCTTCCACACCACCAGCAGTTAGAGCACAAATAAATCAATTGAATGAAGAGGTGAGCCAATTGAAGGACTTGCTACTGCAAAGAGATCAGGCATTCAGTGAACTTCAAGCAAAGTACACGCAAGAATTGCACGAGGTCCGCACGCAACAAATGTTAATCATGCAGCATCTTCAGTTATTCTCCGCTCCAAATCAGATTCCCCCTTCTATTTCTCCTCCTGATAATGCTTGCGATGGTGATGAGGGTGATGATTTCTTTGATGATGATGATGATGATGGTGATGGTGGAGGTCATACTTGAAATTGTGAACTGTTATGTTACTGTTATATTGATTTTTTTTAAGTGTATGGTTATTGATAATTCGATATTTAGTTTTGATGTTGTTTTTTGGTTTGATATTATAAATATGATTGTTTGTTACATTTTTAATTTTTTGATCTTATTGAATAGGTAGTTATAATTATGAGTATAGATTGTTTAAATTTTATATTATAAATGATTTGGATGATAATATTGTTGATGAGGTTGGGTGAGCACGCAAATTTTGTCCAAATATTATAATAAAATTTGTATTCGTTGTAAAACATATATTATTCGTGACAAATTTTGTTCCATGGTATTATAAATTTAAATTTCCGATGAATTTTGCAACGAAAACATTCGTCGCCAATTTGGACCAATTATTTTTCGTTGGTAATTTCCGACAAAAAACTAAATCGTTGCAAATTTAGCAACAAATATTGTTTCGTCGCAAAAATTTGGGATGAAATAAGATTCGTCGCAATTTGCAACAAAATAGTATTCGTCGCAAATTTTGCGACGAAAATAGTTTTCGTCCGAAAAGTTGCGACGAAATAATATTCGTCGCTAAATTTTGCGACGAAAGTATTTCATCGCAACTTTTGCGACGAATTTTGGAATGAATAATTATTCGTCGCAAAGTTTGCAATAAATTTTTTTTGTTGGAAATTTGCGACGAAAAATTGTTCGTCGCACATTTTGCGACGAAAAAAATATTCGTCGCAAAATTTGCGACGAATATTATATTTGTGGCAAATGTGCGACAATATATTTTTCGTCGCAAATTTCGTTACAAATTTGCGACGAATTTCCCAACATATAAATATTTGTTGCAAATTTTTGTGACGAATAATGAATTTTTCGTTCCAAAATTTTGCGACAACTTATTAGCGACGAAAAAATATTTGTTGGAAAAGTCGTCGCAAATGTGTTTTGCGACGAATTTTTCTTCCAATTTCGTCCCAAATTTTGTTACAAATTTTGTCTTTTTTTTGTTGTGAATCCGGAAATTGTTTCTCCCACAGATTATTTTAAATTTTTTTTTTTGTTAATTCGGTACATGACTCTAAGAAATCAAATTCAACTAGAACAAGAATGGGATCAAGAAATGAGGAGCAAAAGGGCAAATTATCCATTATTTAGTTTTCCAAAAGATTTAGCAAAACAAATAGGAACACCTAAAATACAAGGATCTTCTCAAATATTACAACAAATAAGACAAGCAACAACAAATGTTCCTTGAACAAGTACAATAAATATATTAGAACAAGAAAGAAATAAAAATAAATGAATCTGAACAAGAAGACAATTTAATCAATAAAATCAGACAAAAAAGAAATAAAAATCCAAACCCTATAAAACTAGTGATATACCAAATTATTATAAAAGATCATCCCCTGTAGATTTATTATATGAAGAAAGAAAAAAATTTTAAAATGGTTATATAAAAGAAATAGGCATTATCTTTTCTGCTAATTTAAAATTAAAAGTATTTTATGAGTAAAATTAATGGGTATTGCACATGGTTTAGTAAATTTTTATAAAATGTTATATTATTTTTATAAATTTTATATGTAAAAAAAATGAAAGTCAGAGAAAAACCCTCTAAAAATTTGTAAAATGATATTAAAATCCTTTTAAATAGCATGTCATCTTTAAAAATTATAAGGTTTCCCTCTCTTTACCCTGCCCCCACCCCTTTTTTTGCTTCACACCTCAGAGATAAATTTCTAGATGTGGTCATGGTGATATAAGCATATGCCGAGAAGAGAGAGCCCCTTGATTTCCGTTTGCTCAACAAGCAACAACTTGAATGATGAATAAAAGGATTGAGTTGCCAAAGATGGCCACAGTGATCCTTATTAATAAAGCTCGGAAAACAAGTCGTCATAATCAAATTCATAATCTTCGAAAAAGTACATGTCAATGTCTTCCGGAACATTAGAGAACTCATTTTCAGTATGAAATTCATAGTCATCAGTGGGGTCATTGGGACGCCGCAGGGTTTTAAGACGCTCAGCACACCTTCTCCCCAGATCTCCAGCCAGAGTAACATTGAGGCACCGACGCAAGTCGAGGTATTCTAGATGAGGACACCCATCAAGAATAGCCTGCAAGCCATCATTTGTCAGCTCATTTCCAAATAATTGCAGATAACGTAATTCTGGCATGCACTCTGCAATCGCCAGTGCCTCCTCATCACATTCTTCAAATAGTAGCATATAAGCCAACTTATTATATTTTAATGTTCTCAGACGAGGGCAGCAGCGGCCAACAGCTTCAAGGCTTTCTCTCGTAAATGAGCATAGAGAAATTTCAAGGTCTTCCAGCAGTGGAAGTTTTTTAGCTGCGTCAATCAAACCCTTATCAGAAATACGGCAGGATACAAGTCGAAGGCGTTTAAGATTGCTTGCTCTGCAATGGAAACAACAACATGCATCATTATTTTAGATAGGTGTTTTCAGCTTGTCTATCCAAGCTGGGTTAAGATAGGGGGCGGCAAATAACCCAGCTTGATGGGCAACAAAGCTATTCACCAAGACCCTCTATCCATTAATAGCACGGATGAGAAATTCTTGTTCTTCTAACATACAACTCTCACCACCAAAAAATAATAATAAAAAAGAGGAGGATGAATACAAACAAGTAAGGATCTCTATAAATGGACCCAAAAGAACCTCATTCGTCCACCCAGCCATCATTAAAGTAAAAGCTGGGTGAACAAGGTTGACGCTGGGAGGTTCAAGGACATGCACCACAACATAACCACTTGCCCAGAGAAGCTTGGCCGGCAGTCAATTTGCCAATTGTATGCGCTTCCAATCAATTCTTCTAAAGAAGAAGACGCACAAACAAGACAAATAGCATAGCCCACAAGATTAGGAACAAGAAACTCAAATGTACCGGACCTAAATCAACAAAATTTAAGGGAACCAAATTAATTATCTTATCTGTGCTTATTTCATCGTTTGTAATTTCTTATGGGGCTATCTTTTACCATTTCCCTACTCCTCCAATGTTGACTGTCAAAGATATACACATCTTCCAAGTATTTTTATCCGTGGTATTATTTAACTTCATAAAGCTTTATCCATTCTATTCAAACCAATATTATCTTCAACACTGACCTATTTGTAAGACAATTCATACAATTAAATCATAGTCTATCCAAAGAAGAAGAATAGATGCAAGGGATCAGCACACCGAAAAAATAGAGCTGAAGAGTTTGTACAACTTTTGCATGTGCGAATAACATGTCAATATTGCTTTAAAGATCAAAGCATGCGTACTCACAGAAGGAAAGTGATAACGACGACGACAACAACAACAAATTGAGTCTTATTTTTAAAATTTATGATCGGTCATTTGAGAGACAAATTTATAAACGACAGAAAAAAGAAAAAAAACAAGAATAAAAAAAAATATATATATATATATAAATAAAAAGAAAAATAAAATAAATAAAATAAAATAAAAATAAATATATAAGTCAATAGATAAATATTTGAAATATATTGGTTTAATTCATGCGGATTCTACTACGTCATCCATTCCTATCTAAAACCATTTACTTTCTAAACTCTTAACTTTCATATCTTTGCGGATAACTTATATCCAAGTTTTCAATGGTCTACCTCTACGTTTTACTAGATCTCCTATATTTAAATTCTCAGTTCTCCTAATCGGTGCATTTTTAGGTCATCTTTGCACATACCCGAACCATCTCAAACGACACTCGCATTTTATCCACAATTGAACTAATTCCCAACTTGTTATGAATCTCGTTATTTTTAATTCTATCTCTTCTAGTTTTTCCACACATCCATCTAAATATTCTCATTTCTACTACAGCCATTTTTTGTTCTTCTTGTTGTTTAATATCCCAACACTCAGTACCATACAACAGTGTATGATTCATAAGTTTAATTCCTCTATAATTGAAGCAATCATGTATGTCTCTTTTATTCTTATATAGCGGTACAATTATACTTTTTCTCCATATTTTGGGCATTCTCTTAGTTTGTCAAATTTTATTAAAAATATCCATTAACACTTTTATACCAAATTCATCCAAATATTTCCATACTTCTATAGAAATGCCATCAGGTCCTACGGCTTTATTATTTTTCATCATCTTTAGAGCCCTTTTCACTTCATGAGAGCGAATTTTACGTTTAAAATTTCTATTAATTTATTTTACAGGAATCTCGATACTTTCTATATCTATTGTATTCTTAACATTAAAAAGATCATCAAAATAATCACACCAACGTCTTTTTATATCCTCATTCTTTACAAGTATACTATTAGTTTTACTCTTAATACATTTAATACCATTTAGATCTTTACCCTTCCTTTCTCTTAGCTTAGCAATTCTGTAGATCTCTCTCCTTCTTTAGTTTTCAATATCTTGTATAATTCATTATACATCTTGCTCTTTGACTCTTGATAATCTTTTTCACATTTTTTTTCGTATTTTTGTATTTATCATATGCATCGCTACTACTATTACCTTTAAGATTCCTATAACACTCTCGTTTGATACGGATAGCCATTTGAATTTTTTCGTTCCACCATCATGATTCTTTGCCTATTGGGGTCTGACCCTTAGATACACCAAGAACCTCCTTACCTACATTCATAATGTTAGTCGATATCTCTTTCCACATTGTTTATGAATCATTAGAAACCATTTAAGAAGAGAGTGAATACCAACCATACATTAAAACCACATCATCACATGTATCTGTTTGTGTTAGCTGAAAAGATAAATAGATGTTGGCCGGACAATATACCAGCTTTCAAAGCAAACTCAACCAAGTAAATTGAGAAGGAATCCATATGCAGAACATATTAAACAGTTGTTGAAAAAGCTAAAAATTTGAGAGTCAATCCACAATATAAACCACAATGGAGCACATCTACAAAAGAGATCTGAAACAAGAGAAGCTAAAATTTTACACCTGAGATAGACCAACAAGGAGGCTAGCTGCCACTCCTGCAGCACCCTCCTCCCTTCGTCTCCCCAACTAGCAAATGAGAAATATTATTATGAAAAAGAGTGCTTCAATTATATTCATTTCTTACTGTATCCATGCAACAATCACTCCCTACCATTGTGAAGCCAACCCACCTAACCTATGACTCTCATCAGCAACCCCACTTCATCCCCTGCATCACTGTGCACCATCACTCCAGACCCTCATTGTTGACCAACAGCAGCAGCTATTGACTCTCATTTAAACTCATGTCAACCAATTCCACGCAGCATGCGAATTGTGAGAGCAAGGAAATGGGTGAGAGATGGTCCTCCAAGGTTCATTTGGTAGGTATTTTTTTTACTTATTGCCTTATCTTTCATAGAAAGTAACCGATGGCCAATTTGTTCATTTTGGGAAGGAAGTGTAAAGTGGGTATTCTGCCCTTCCCATTGTTTCTTAGACTCTTCATTTATCATGTCTCCCAGGTGCCTAGTTTCATGGTCCGGTCAGAGAATAGTAGCCCTATAAGCTTTCAATTCAATCATCATCAAAACATAGAGAAACTAATGAGCTTGCTCCATTCTTCCATTTCTCAAATAGTTCTGATAGAAAGGGTTGTAGTGTTCCAGAATTCTCATTTTCTTTTCTCGTGAATCTCTTTTTTATCTTACTCAAACACCGAATGTTCCACCAAAAAAAAAAAGAACCTACTGAATCATGTTCCTTTCAAAAGTAACCTTTCATTTTCTTGAGTAAAAACTTCTTACTCTGCAATGTGTCATCTGAGAAGTGGGTTCGAAAAGCTCTCTATTGCTCGTTTCTAAAAAATTTTCAGGATTTTTCCACATTCACTTAGGTAATAAGAAGCTAAGAACATTTGGAAATCGGTTTTATTAACATGGCAACCATTTACTGCATTCAACTGGAGAGAAACTTCCTATAAACTTATACGGAAATAGATTGTCCTCTCAGCTTCCTTATAATCTATTATAGCTAGTCCCTTTAAAAAGATATACTCTCTACAATGTTGAAACAGAATGTTCAAGCACTTTCAGTCACTATGGCATTTTCCCTTTCATGTTTTGTGTCTTTTCAACTTTAAAGAATAGCCCATAATCTTTATTCATCTAGAACTACAGAATAATGAAATTCAAACCTTGTTCTAATGTAGACAAATTCATAACAGGAGAAAAACTATTTGGTAATCCAAAGAGTATATGATAAAATTTAGAACAATATTGAATTGAAATAGAGTGTAAGCAAACTAACCGTGCAGTAATGTACTCCATGAGTCTATCAGTACCATAGTAATCAATATTGATATCAACCAATTCACCGCAACTCCGATCAACGGCGTTTCGCGCAATTTCCTCGGGCTCGAGATCCATGTCCCGACAATATTTCAAATCGCTCATATCGATGGTCCGCCACATCGCAGGATCCTTGCAGAGCTTCCACCACAGCTTGCAGACTCTCTGCGCATTAATCAGAATCTCGATCGTTCCTAGCTTCTTCAAAATCAAGCACGTCGCGTCGGATGGAAGCTCTAACCAGTTCCGAACCTCGTTTGACGATGATCCTTCTGATTGAACCTTCATTGGCGATGATTCTCCTGATTGTGAAGAGAATGATGAGAATTCGCAATCGGTCGCCATTAGCGTTTAGAGAGGAAAGGTGAAGAGGTTAGGATGTAGATTGAGGCGAGAGATAATGAGAACCGAAGGGAAGTTTAAATGGGAAAAAACCGTATCCAAGGTTTGAAAACGAACATCATTATATTTATTTATACACCAATGGAAAGTTGGCCGGTGAAAAAACATTCATTCGTTTAATTAAATTTTCTTTTTTTGAATTTTAGAAATCTTAAAAATTTCTTAAAAAAAATTCTCTTTTAAAAAATACTTATCGATAATTTAGATCAAATTAATCGAAATATAATTCTGAATAAATCCCTCTAATAAGAAAAAACTGTTGAAAATGACCCTAGTAAGGTTATCTGATCAGGCTTTGGTCCATGTTTGAATTAAATTGTTATGGTCATATTTTATACTTCTATATTTGATATTCTCTGCTTATGAATGTTACGATATTTTGATATTGCTAATCTGAGTGTGAATTGTTTACGATTGATATAAAAAATTGATATTAATAGATAGTAAAATTTAAATAGAATTACCCTAATAATCTAATAACACTCAATTAATTTGGAATTATCTTAAATTAATTACAAATTATTACTAAGGTAATTCTGTGAATATAAAATATAATAAATCAACATATAGAAATTATAAATATTACCCTTGATTGCAAACTAAAATAGAATTTTAAGAGTTGATAAAAGAAATTAATGTTATTTTTTGAAACAATTATTATATATATGTCATTTATTTTTATGAATATACACTTCCAACATTTCACCAATTTTCGTGGCTCCCCCTCCCCCTTGAGAAAGATTCTAGCTTTGACATTTTTATTTAAAATTAAAGGTCCTTTGGATAAAACTGGGTGGGTTGAAATAATTTCTGTCTTCGCCCCCTTTTTTCCCCCTTTTGTCTTGGCCAAAGCTTGGACGCCACGTTACGGCCAAAAGAAAGAACCAACCACCATTCAAGTCTTCACCTTTTTCTTTAGACCTCCAATGATTTTTTTTCTTTTTCCTATTTCTTTCCTCTCTTTGCTTCGTTTTTTTTTTTTTTTTTTTTCTCTCTCTTTCCTTTGTCTTGGCAAATGGTCTCTTTTGCTTCCACCTTAAGAATTTGAGTGGGGGGCAAATCTTGGACCCCACAGTACGGCCAAAAGAAAGAACCGATAATGAATAACTACTGTACCGTTAAAGTTTTCAGCATTTTCTTTAAACCTCCAATGACTATTTTTTTGTTTTCCTTCCTTTTTTTTCCTCTCTTTGTTGTTTTCTTCTTCTTCTTTTTTGGCAAATGGTCTCTTTTGCTTCCACCTTAAGAATTTGAGTTGGGCAAAGCTTTGATGCCACAGTACGGCCAAAGGAAAGAACCAACAGCTGTTGTACCATTAAAGTTTTCAGCTTTTTCTTTAAAGCTCCAGTGAATTTTTATACGTGTTTGAATAGCTTTTTCACCATCCATGTAAGGGGGAATTGAACTAAGCGCATGTTTGAAAGGGTTTTCTTTAAAAAAAAAAAAAAAAAAAAAAAAATTGATATATTTTGAAATAAAATTAAAAATTGTTTAGGATAATCGGATGAGAGATGAATAAAGAATATCCAAATTTAGATATATTTAAAATATTTAAAATTTCAAGACGATATGTATATATTTAAAATTTTATATTATTCAAGTGAAAATATAAATAAAATAAAATAAATAATTTCAAAAAAGTTGACACATGAAAAAAAATAAAGAGAAGAAAAATTTTCTCTTAGAAGCTTTTTCTTTAAATCTCCTTTGAGAAGAATTCTTGTCCAGTAGAGTTGAAAATAAAAAACACCGTCAAATGAGCATTAAAAGTAAAAAATAGCTTTTTAAATTACTCCCATCAAGTTTCTTACATGTGTTTATCCAAAAATCCAACTTTTTCAAGAAAAAAGATTTGGGGACTAAAAGTAAAAAATGGCATCCAACATTTTCACCTCCTTTGACGATGATTCTTCTGATTGAACCTTCGCTGGCGATGATTCTTCTATTTGTGAAGAAAATGATGAGAATTTGCAATCGGCCGCCATTAGGATTTAGAGATGAATAGTGAAGGGTTTAGGATTTGGCCGCATCCAAACTAAGTGTTCATAATCACAAACTTCAAAATGATTTTCAAAATCGATGCATCTTTTTTTTCTTACTAGAAAAATATGGAAAAAAAAATGTTTTATCTATATCTATTATGTATAAAAATGCATCTCTTTGGGAATATTTATTTATTAATAGTAGTATTCTCATTAAAAATAAAATTTTATATTATTTTAATATATTTTATTATAATTTTTTATTTTTTTTCTTTTATCTATTTGAATCGATGCATCAAAAAGAAAATTTTTTATATTAACTTAAGATTACGCAATTCAATTAAAAATCACATACCGGAAGAGTCATCCCTGAATTAGAGTTCACAATTATTTAAACTAAATTAGTCAAATCTTTTAATATCGGTATTCAAACACTACAAAAAAACACGGTTTTAGCCACGGATTTTCACGACGGAAAAAATTCGTCGCTATTTTGCGACGGATTTAGCGACGAAAAACTTTTTCGTTACTAATTTGCCACAAAATTTACAACAAAAAGGAAGTCGTGGTTAAATTAGCAACGGACACATCATTCGTAGCAAAATTCGTTGCTAATTAGTGACGAAAAAATTTTCGTGGCTAAATTCGTCGCTAATTAGGGACGAAAAAATTTTCGTCGCTAAATTCGTCGTTAATTGGGGACAAAAAAATTTTTGTTGCAAATTTCGTCACTAAATATGACAAAATTTTGCCACAAATTTAAAATTCGTCGCAAAATTTAATCTTGTTTAAATAGAATTTTATTTTTTTATTTTTCTTTTTCTTTTATTAATATGTAATATTTAAGTTAAGAATCAATTTAGCGATGGATTTATTTTCCGTCGCTAGATGAAAATCCCAATCCGTATATCCGATAATTTAGCGACGAATTAAAATCCGACGTTGAATTTATTTTATTTTTATTTTATTTTAATAATTTCAGGGACGGATTCCAAATCCGTCACTGAATTTTATATTCTTTTAATTATAATTTTATTTTATTTTAATTTTACTTTATTAATTTATATTAACAAATCATATTATTATTTCATAATATTTTAATTTACATTTTATTTTATTATATTATATTTCATTTTTTAGAAAAATAATGTTATTTAATTCTTAAAAAAACCATATATTTTATTTTATTTAAATTATATATATTTTTTAATTAATTTATTATTTTTTTTACTTTTTTTGTTTGATTTAAAATTTTTTATTATTGTATAGGTAATTTTATTTTATTTGTATTATTTTATGCAATAATATAAATTTTTTAATTAAATATTAATATACCTGCGCCAGCGCCTGTCTCGGCGCTTGCGGGTGCCTGTGCCTGGGCGTGCCTGCCTGGGCGTCGAGGCAGGCGCGCGGGCGCCCAGGCAGGCAGGCGCGGGCGCCCATGCCCCGGCAGGCGCACGCGCCCCAGCAGGTGCGCGCGCGCCCCCGCCTGGGCTTGCCTGCCTGGGCGCCTGCGCCTTGGCGCGCCTGCGCCTGGGCGCGCCTGCGCCTGGGCGTGCCTGCAGCAGGCGTGCGGGCGCCCAGGCAGGCAGGCGCGGGCGCCCGCGCCCCAGCAGGCGCGCGCGCTCGCCCCTGCCTGGGGTGCCTGCCTGGGCACCGGCGCCTGGGCGTGCCTGTAGCAGGCGTGCGGACGCCTGGGTGCCCTTTGTTTTAATTCTAAAAAAACATGCAGGTGGATGGATTCGAATCTTGGATCTTGGATTTCGGATTTGAACAGATCACCACTCCACCATCATTTGGTGTTAGTGTTATGTGATGATATTTTTGTTTTCTTTCTTCCACTTTTTTGTTTCCTATTCTTACTTTTTTTTTTCTTTTAGTTTTTTTTTTCTTTTTATTTTCATTTTTTATATATAATAATTTTATTGAAATTTGAATAAAAATATTTTGTGATTAAATATATAGATTTTTTAAATTATTAATATATTATAATTTATTGATAATTATAATTTTATAGTTTTGAGATACATTTTTAAATTATAGATTAAAAAAATAAAATAAAAATGAAAAAGAATAATAAAATAATAAAATAAAAGAAAAAAGAAGAAATCAAAATATAATATTAATATATTTTTTAATTAATTTATTATTTTATTTTAAATTAGTATTTTATTATTTTTTATTTTATTAAAAATTATCATATTTATTAGTTTTAATTAAATATTATTTTAGGTTGGTGGTATAAATAAAAAAAGTTTTTATATTTATTATTTTAAATTGTTATTATATATTATTTTATTATTATTAGAAAAATATGAAAAAAAGATAATAAATAATAAAAAAAAAACTTTATATCACAGTAATATTGTTGGCTCGGTGGTTTACAGGTTGCGTGTGTGCAGGAGTTCGTGCAGGAGTTCGAAATTCGAAGTTCGAATCACGGTGGTGGCAGAGGCAAAAAGCGCGGCATTTTCCAGTAATTAAGAGTTGATGCTGCTGGCTCAGGCGGGCGGGTTGCAGGGCGGGCGGGCGGTTAGGTGGGGTGCTGGCTTGGGCGGGCAGGTTGCAGGGATGCAGGGCGGGCAGGTTGGGCAGGTTGGTGCTGGGGTGGGTGGGCACGTGGATCTGTCGGCTCAGGGGCAGGGCATATGGAATCAGCGACGGATTTGGAATCCATCGCTATCCGTCGCTAATTCAGCGACGGATAATTTTTTTGACGGGTTTGTTTTTCACTAAATTAGCGACAAAAATTATCTGTCGCTAAATTTAGCGACAAATAATTTTTCGTCGTTAAATTTTGTGACGAATTTTAGCGACGAAAACTTATTTGTCGTTAAATTTAGCGATGGATTCCAGATTTTCGTCGCTAAATTTTTGCGACTCGTTATTAGCGACGAAAAATTTTTCGTCGCTAAATCCGTCACTAATGTTTTTAGCGATGAATTTTTTAAAAATTTTCGTCGCTAAGTTTGTGGCTAAAACGCTGTTTTTTTGTAGTGAAATAAAATAAAAAAATTGGGCCCACAACAACTCAACAACTTCACTCTTGCTGTTCTTTCCATGAGATGGGGTACCACAATTTGTTGAAAATCATCAATCTCATACCATAAACTAGGAGTATACCATGTGGAGTTTGAATTTTGTATGAAATATTGAGTTACGTACCCATTGAAAATAAGAGTAAAAAAATAATTGAAGCATTGTTGAATTGATGCAAAGTTCAGTTAATATAAATTAGAATATTAAAATTTGTTAGAAAAATGATGAATACTTCATTAATTTGTATAATTAATAATCATCAAAATTTGAAATGACAAGTAAAAATATATTAATTTTAAAATTGCAGCGGTGAACATTCAGTTAAACCGTAATCGAAATAGTCAAAATTGCAATAACTGATTTAATTTAGTAATACAAATTTCATAATCATAAACTAATCAAATGGATTAAAAATTAATAATTTTTTTTATCGAATTAGAGGATTAATTAGATTCTATTATCCAAATTAACCAAATTATTAAAATTTTTAATTATAATGAACTTTTAAGTAACACTTCTTTATCTATGAAAATTAAAAAATAAAAAAATATATTTAAAATAAGATAGTTATCTTTATTTTTAAAATCCATCGTAGTGTTGTGTAAGAGAGTAGTGTGGGAGCAAAATTGTAGCATAAAAGTAGCAAAGAGGAATGGAAAAAAGTGAAATAGGAGAAGATGATGGAGAAGCTTGAGTAAGAGTATCAAGTTTAGAAGTGAAAGAATCCTAAATTGGACCGAATATTAAAATTTTAGAACTAAAAAGTGGAAACTAAAATCTTTTCATTAATTGTGATTCATGAATTTTTTATTAATTATAATATTTTTTAAATTTTAATTATAATATTATAATAATATTTCTATAAATAAAAATTATCTAAATATATATATAATATTTTTAATTAATTTGATTTTTTGGTTTAATCGAAATAAAAATTGTTAAAATCAATAAACATTCAAATAAACCTAATTAAAATTTGGTTTTACTTAAAATCAAACCAAATACCTAATAAATCACCCAAAATGTTAAAAAAAATAAAAAAAACTCAGAGAAAATAGTTTTTTCAATTTTAACCAAATAGTGCTCACACCTAAAAATTGGTACGAGATATCCTAATCAATGTTATCAAAATTGTACCGAATATCGACCTATAAATTTTAAAATTTTGGCTCAACCGTTTAAACGGTGGCTCAATGTGATCGAACATTTTAAAATCAATATATATATTAAATTTATTTTTTATCCCAATCAAATAAAAATTAAAATTTTAATAAATATAAAATTAACAATCACTCATAAAATTCATATTAAAAAATAAAAATAAAATAAATAAATCATATATGTAATTCAAAAAAAAATAGTATAATAGACTAAGTGTAATTGTATTAATTTATTTAGTAAATGATAAATTGAAAAATAAAAAAATTCAAAATTTCTAAATTATTACCGGCAAAAACAAAGGAAAAAATTTTCATGAAATAATTAAATGTATTACATTTTTTGTATGACTTAAATTGGATCATACAATTTTTGAAAGATTTTTGAATCCAATAGAATAAAATGTCAAAATATTTTTATCCAATATCGGATGGATATAGATTATAGAGAAAACAAAAAGAAAGAAGTGACATTTTTATCCTACATCGAATTGAGAGAGAACAAGAAGAGAGAGGTGTATAAATGAAGAAGAAAAGGATATGAGCATCACATTTTTCTAATAAAACTTCAAGATAAAGAACATGCAAATTGACGATTTAATTAAAAATTATGATTGAATCGTATTGATTCGCAATTAAATTATTTAAACGTTATTTAATTTAAATCAAACCGTGACGAAAGAATATCATTTTTCACATGTATTCGACACATAACACATGATAGGTCGGTTCAAATAAAAGTTTAGATCGACCAAAGCAATCATCGGGTCAACCTAGAGATGGCCTTGGGTCAACATAAGAAAGGCTTGGGTTGACCCAAGTATGGCCTTGGCCCAACCCAAGGAGGCCTAGGGTCGACCCAAGGGGTGAGCTGGCTGAATCATGGAAATCTTAATAATAATAATATAGTATCATATATATATATATATATATATATATATATATTAGATGCATCATATAAATATATTATAATAATAATACTATAGTTTCATATTATAAAAATATTATAATATTATAATATGATACTATAAAAATTTTTGAAAAATACTAAGTAATGTTTGTAAAATAAATGATAACTTTATTACATAATTTTATAATTATACTAAAAATACTAAAAATACTAAAAATATATGAAATATATGATGCTAAAAATACTATAATTTTATTATATGTAAAATATTTTGTATATAGTAAAAATATTATAATATTATAATATTATAAAAATAATAATTATAAAAGTACTGTGTAAAAAATATTTGAAAAATATTTTGATATTAAAAAAAAGGAAGGCCTTGGGTCGACCCATGGAGTTGGAAAGCCCATCAAAATTCAAAGATCACAGTATTGGGAAAATCAATCAAGTGAAATCTGGAATTTGATTAAAAAAAAAAGAAAAGATTATACTAAATATTAATTATTATAAAATTGACGAAGCCGTGTTTGTGGGGACGTGTGTACGTTTGAACGATCGCATATAGTGGGGACCACTCTTTCCGTCGAATGCCTTCTTTTTGTTTTTTTTTTTTTCGCTTTTCTGGAGCGGTGTGGTGGAGCCCACTCCTGGATTTTGCTAAATCAGAACCTGTCGGTGTCCACTGGGGTAAGATGAATGGAATATTGATATTTAATAAAAAAAATATTAATATCATAAATAAGTTTAATTTTTCATGAAAATACATTTTAATTGATAAGAATTAAAAATATAATAAAACAAAATACAAATTAATAAACTAAAATACGACCAAGTAAAGACCTTTCAAATAGATCCTATCATATCCTAAACAGATAATTGGTTAAATTTAAATATTAGATAATTTATCTCGAATTTGAGATAGAATTAATAAAAAATATATGAAAAACAATATATAATTAAAAGCAATATAAAAATCAGTGATTGAGTACTAATAATTAAATAATATCAAGAATGAAATTAAAAATTCATATGGAAGGCAAAAAAGGAAAAAGTATATAATTGAGATTATAATTTTGGGAAAAGGGGTGCTATTATAATTTTTAAAGAGAGATATTATTAACTGACAATTCGTTGGTCTAGTGGGAAAGATACTAACATCCCACATCAAGAACTGGGGTTTAAGTCTTAGTAGTGACAAAAACAACGTTGAGAGAGTTTTCTCTTGATTAGGACCCGACATAAATTTGGACGAAATTAATAGGAACAAAAGTTTCAGATATTCGATGATGAACCAAGTCTAAGAGACAAAAAAAAAATAGACAGATATTATTGGGTGAGTTGGGTCGACTCAAGGAGGTCTCGGGCCGAACCAAGAAGGCCTAAGGTTGAGCAAGGGGCCTTGGGCCGACCTAAGGAGGCCTCGGGTCGACCCAAGCATGGCCTTGGATTGACCCAACTATAGTTTCATAATTTCTTTTTTTTTTTTTGGTTCTTTGATTGTGGACCCAAAACGAGCAGGAAGCAAAATGAATGAAAGCTAAAATCTTAAAAATCAAAGGAATTCAAGAAAGAGAGTAACAATCAGTGGTAAATAATAAAGAGGAGAGTAGTTGGAAATCATTCAAACAAAGAATGAAGAAAGCTCAAGAGTGGAAAATTCGCAGTCATAATTTCTTTTGGTTTTTTTTGAAACTGGATTGAGAAACCAATTATGGATTGTACTAAACTTACCAGCAAACACAAATGATGAAGACAGCAAGCAAAGAAAACGTTCAGAAGCAAACATTCACAAAAAAATGCAAGATGGATATCGAAAAATCCACCATCAGAATTTTTTTTTTTTTTTTTTTTTTTTTTTTGAGACAGAACTGAGAAACCTATCATGGATCATACTAAGCTTACCAGGAAACACAAACAATGAGATCATTAGCAAACATTCAAATAAAAAAAATGCATTATATTTTTTTGGTACAGAAAAATGCATTAATTCTATACAAGTTAAGTAGACCATCGATAAAAATAATCCTATTAAACTTCAGCCTTCAATACTGGCGGGCTCTCTCGTTCTATCTTATATTGCATTTTTTTTTTCTTTAAGGCCATCAAAATGACCATACATATTGTAGGAACCCTTATTTGGTAACCAAAGAAGCTTCTTTCCATCTGGAGCTCGAAACAAGGATCTGAATTGAGTGACTCTATCCCTTTACGGTATTAAAGCTCCATCATTCCTATTTTCCCCTTTAATTTTGGACGAAAAAAAGCAAGAAGCAAAAAAAATGATAGGGAATGAAAGCCACAATCTTAAAAATCAGAAGAATTCAAAAAAGAGAATAACAACCTTAGGTATGAAAAATAGCAAAACAAATGTTAAAAGAAAACAAATGTTTAGAAATAGAAAAGATAAATATAAACCTTTACAACAGAATAATGATTTCCATACACCATAATCATCATTAGCCACACTACTCTCCTCAACTAGATCTGAAAAATAAATTTTTTAGAGATAGCCATATATATATATTTAAAAATAATAATGAGCAACTACTCATCTCTATTTACCCTGTATAGAGAGAGAGAGAGAGTATAATTTGTTTAATGAACACCAATTCGTGTCCATTTGTCCTACTGAGAGAGAGAGAGTATAGAGAAATGACTTCCGTATATCATGATCATCATTAAGCACACCACTCTTCTTAACTAATCTACATTACACGCTGGAACTACATACCCATTTATCCCGCTTAGAAAGAAAATGAGAGAAATACAAATCTCCAATTTTATGGTTATTGTAATAAAGAGAGAGAGATCATCGCAATGTTCCGTTTCAACACACTCCGGCTCACCAATGACATATTGCATGTTCAACTCACCAATGACAAGTTATCTCTTGCCAAGTGGAGGATGACCAAAACTGAGGTGGCAAGGGAATCTTCGTACTTATATTTATCTGGTTAATAAGAGATCATAGCTACACAAGCCTGCAACTATAATGAATTGCGTCCACAATACACACACACATATATACATTCTTAATATATTTTGAAATTTCCTGACTGGGAAAATTTTTTAAAATTTTTAGAAATGAACATCTTTCTATTTTTGTTGTATAATAAAAATTGAAAATGGAGAAGAAAACTGAAATTAAAGAAATTAATTTTTTTGGTACCGAACAGTCCTTACTATTAAATTCTTCTAAGGAATTTGATTGCAACCAAGATTAGAAATCCTAATAAGGTTATCTGATCATGTTTTGGGTCATGTTTGAATTGAATTGTTATGGTCATATTTTGGATTTCTGTATTTGATATTCTATACCTTTGAATGTTATGATATATCGATATTAGTAGTATGAATGTGAAGTGTTTATGATTAATGTAATAAATTGGTATTAATTAATCTTAAAATTTAAATGGGATTACTCTAATAATCCAATAATGCTCAATTAATTTGGAATTATGTTAAACTAATTATAAATTATTATTAAGGTAATCTTGTGAATATGAAATATAATAAATGAACAAATAAACGCTATAAATTGTACCAACAAATGATTTGTTTAATTATTTTCTTTTTTGTCCTTCAATTAATTATCCATTTTATTGGATAATTTGTTTAACCAAACTATTTTTTAGGCGCTCTCTCTCTCTCTCTCTCTAGTTAACTACAATTATATATTTTTATCTATCTAGTTATTAAGTTATCTATCCATTTAATTATGTCATATGAATAATATGATTTGTTAACCTCTCAAATTTCTATCTGCGCAATCTTATTTAATATTCTAATATGTTTTCTAAATTAATTAAATTGAACTTATGGATTACTTGATGTTATGTTCACCAATTAAATATGATAATTTGATAACTAAACAAGTGTGTTATGACCTTATGCTTGGGGCAGACTAGCATCTCACGAGTGTGTAACTAAATAAGGGCATCATCTTATGCCAAGGGATAATACAAGGAATTGCAAGTGTTTGATAATTCTATTAAACAAGTGTATTCTCCTCTCAATACAAAATTAAAACCCAATATTAATGATAACATTTATTGTCGGTAATCTTTAATAATGGTTTTTTTATACTTATAAATATGGTTTTGACGAAACCATCAAAAAATGTATACACTTTTCTATGATATTAAATTGTCTATTGGAAAATGATTATCAACCGTCAGTAAAGATAACACAACCGTTTATAAAAACGATATTCAACTACCACGGTTATCACTCGTGGACATTAGTCTTTAGCGATAATTTGAAAACATTCTCTATATAACTCATCTTTACTATCTATTTAATCAATTTAATCGTACCGTCTATATAGCTTTTATATTTATGCGAACCCATATATTGCACTATTTTTAAAAACTATACTCAATTATGATTCTGACGGTTATCACTTGTGGTCGATAAATATGATAGTCTTTTAAGACGGTTGAAAACAGTCTTATATAACTCTCTGCATAAATTTTGTGTCTATTTACTAAATTCTACTTGGCTTTCTCTTCTTCTTGTTTTTCTCACTTTTTTCTATTTTTCCAATTGTGCTTGCACTTTACTTAATTCTCTTTTCTTTATTTTTCAAATTTGTATGATAAACAATTTTGTATGACGGAAACTTAAGTGTATGCCTACCACATAGGCAACTGTGGGGCGAGGGCATGCACAGTAGTATTTTGAAAGCCGGACCAAAGTACGAACCAGTCACACCAAGGAGTAAATGGGTCAAACCGATCCGACGAAAAAGCAAAATGACATAACCATGACGTAATAAATAATTTTAAATTATAATATATTAATAATTCAAAAAAATTATATATTTAATATTTATAATGGGTTTGAATATATCAAAATTTAGATTGAAGTTAAGCAGTAAGAAGAAAAAAATAAAGGTGAGAGTGAGATAAGAAAAAAAAGAAAAGAAAAGCGAGAGTGAGATAAAAAGAAAGGAAGAGAAAAAAAAAGAACCACACACAAGACACTGGTCTAGTGGTTATTACTTGCAATCACAAGTTTGAAGCCTCAGGTTCAAATCCATGTGCAAGCACTTTTCGAAACAAAAAAAATATTGTGCGGTGCGCAGCCGCATGGTAAACCGCGTATGCATGCCCACCGCGCGAGCATGCCTGTGCAAGACATGCATGGGCAGCGCAGTGGACCCGCGCAAAGCGTGCATAGTGCGCGGTGCCCACTCCTGTACAAGCTCGTGTTGCGCGGGCCCCGGCATGACCGCACACGCTCGCGCGGTAGACAGTGCATGCATGCCCACCGCAGGCACAAGACAAGCGCAGTGACCGTGCAGCTCTACCACGCAGGCAAGCGCGGATGCTGGCATACGCGATGGGCAGCTACGCGGTAGACCGCGCCCGCATGCCCCCACAAGACATGCGCGGGCAGCATGGTGGGCATGGTGGACCCACGCAAGGCATGCGCGGTGTACGGTGCCCACTCGTGGAGGTAGAAACAAATGATGCCAACTAAGGGTAACAATCTAGATGAACGCAGATTGACACAAAGTTTTGTTATTTTGCTTAATAATGATATCATATTTTGGAGAAATAAGTAGCAAATCTGTATATCTCTATTTATGATAAAAACTAAGCTTGTGGCATGTTCAGCGGCAGTTTGAGAGAATGTTTGGCTTTAGAAATTTCTAGATAACTTAGGGTTTGTGGTAGATAGTGGGAATCCAATGATAATTTATTATGATAATCATGTCGTCATTGCCAACAACCGAGACCCTAAGTATTATAGAATGACCAAATACATTGATACCGCATACCATTTTGTGAGAGACATTACTGAGAAGAATATAGTGATGATTAAATACATTCTTACATACAGTATGATGGCTGATCCATTCATCAAACTTATGAGAGATTCCATTGTGAGACATATGAAATCATTAGTTTATGTGTATTTGACATTTCTCAATATGTACTGATTTTGATAGTTATTGAGATATATATGACATATGTGCATTATTCAATCACAAGTTTATTTCTTACACTTATTTATTGTCATATATTTTATAGTATTTTATGATAAAAGAAATGTCAGACAGACATGATCGACTCTTTCACACGAGTGACCACCTCCAGTTCTAAGTGAACGAGAATGAGACGATTTCTAGTCGTTGGAGTTTTTGAGAGTGACTCTGCTAGAATATAAGTAACCCTGATATATGTTCAAGATGAGATTATATGCGATATGATCAATATTGATATACCCACATCTATGTTGTCTGTGAGTAGCCAAATTTGAGATCTCAGATATCACTTGTATTTAGTGATATTGTTTCTGATATACTCTCTCTGATATCTCTGGATAAAGTTTTATATGTAAACTGAGTCCCATACATGTCAGTGTTAGAGAAATCTGACATATACCCTTTTAAGAGATGGGGGAATAACACTGTAGCATGTGTTTTGTATCGTGTGTGACAAAACGATCATGAGATAGTGGAAGCTATTATTTGAGATGATAGTGTGATTATGATCCCTGTTCCCACTATATGAGATTCGAGATCCATTGGCTGGGAACTCTTGTATCCTTATCACTTTCGGCTGTTTTTAGAAATTTTGATTCTATATTTGCTACTTTAATCTATTTACGTATGACCCGGAAGATAAATTGAAATTTAAGAGACAGGTCTAGAAAAACAACTGAATTGAGACTGATGGATTCGAGTTGAAGAAAAGGAAGACTAATCGGCATTACATAATGGCATAGTATTCATTGGCTGGCCTATTATGTTTATCCACATTGGGATTTAAATACGATAGTGAATACACAATTGAACAAATGATTATGGATCACTTTTGATGAGAACAGTAGCTCGATAGATGTAATTGCGTTGAGTTTAAGGTATAACAAGTTCTTTTTGGTATTAACGGTAGTTTTTCGGTCATCCTAACAAATGTATTGAGAAATCTTTGCTTGCAAATATACTCGTTAGTCATACGACATCTAATTCTATATGAAAGTCCAGTAAAGTGATGTAGAAAATCGCTGATTGCATGACGGTTGTAAAATGCTCTCACGTGTAAGTGAGAGATATTGGTAAATACCTACATAGGGTCATTTTAGTAATTTTGGTATAATGGAATAATTCTTATTATCACACTAATCAATCCATATTTTATCCCATCAACCATAACTTCTTATAATCTACGTGAATCTTCTTCCTTAATGGTGATTTTGAGAGGAAACTCACATATAGAGTGCACACTTTTCTAGAGAGAAAACAATTGAGGGTTTGAGAAATTTTTGAATAGGAAAATTTCACTTGTCATTGGTTTAACCGGACGTTAGGTTGAGATGTCGTGAATTCGTGGTAGCGGTTCGTCTCGTGATTATCATCTTGACTGTGAGATCATCAAGAAAGGTATCATGATTCCCAGATTGTCAGCATTTATTCATTGAGATATACTTAAAAACTTAATCTTTTAGTTATTCCAAAAAATTAACATCCTTCTATTTTTTGTGACAATTAATTTCTAACACCTCGTTTGACGATTATTCTTTTGATTGTGAAGAGAATGATGAGAATTCACAATCGGCAGTCATTAGCGTTTAGAGAGAGAAATGGTGAAGGGATTAGGATTTCAATTAGAGCAAGAGACAATGAGAACAGAAGGGAAGGAGTTTAAATGTGAAAAAACCGCATTCAAACTAACCGTTCATAATCACAAATTTTTATAATGATTTCCAAAATCGAATGCATCCTACCCCTATAAATTCGGTTGGTTAAAGAAGGGGTACAAGATACCGGTGATTTCTAAATGTTCGGTGAAATTAACTATTGGTGGTAACTAAGAAGATGAAGCTTTATGTGATGTCAGTACCAATAGACAGTGGGCATGTTCTTCCTAGAAGACCTGGATTGTTTGATCATGATATGGATTATAAGACAAAGCCTAATACTTACTCCTACAAAGGTAACAACGGGTACACTTTGTACCCTTTTAAGAAGAGTCAAAAGCATTGACAGGATTGATTACAGATAGGCATAAAAAGAGAGTTATATTGATCAATGTTAATCATCGCCATCCAGACTACACTTCTTTCAACAAAGAGAAGCATCATATTACAGTTCTCTTGATAGCCGTAAAAGACTTTGCTTCTAATCGTGGGGATCCTGCATATACTATTACTTTTGTGGACTTATTACTTGACAGCACATTTTCTAAAATTAAGCATGGATTCAATGATAACATGACAATACAGGAGTTTAAGAAGAAATGACTTTCACCATGCAGTATCAGTGGAGAGAGATGTGAAAACGGATTCTTCTGCTATGGTTGCTTCTCAAAAGCCAGTTTGTACTAGTGAGTCCAAAGGATAATTAGACCTGGGCATGCTTTGTTCGCTGAGGAAGTAGCTGAAGATCTCTCTGGTGGCAGTTGTTTAGTTCACCATGTTAAAAAAAGATAGCAAAAAAAATGGATACTGCACATTAGCATCCAGGAGTAGACTCAAGTGAGGACATAAAGGTTTAACCACCCCGGACTAATGAGGTTGATAACAAAAAAAGATCTTCAAATAGTTATGATGGAGTGGGAAAAAACTACAAAAAACAGGATTTTTCTGACGTTTAAAGTCTATGTCAAAAACAATAAAAAAACAAAAAAACAAAAAAACACAGCAACAACAACTTTGGGTATTACTCATCTTCTAACCTCATGAAATCAGGTGACTCCTATCACTTTGACTTGCTTGACTTGTTATTAGAAAAAAAATTAAAAATTAAAAACAAAACCAAACAAGGGTATGTATATATCTTCACATATATACATATCAATGGGGACCGTTCCTCATAAATATTTTAAAAACTTTGGGTGGTGCTTGGCCCCTGCACGCCCTCCGAAGCATCATCACACTATACAACATACAAGGGACAGTAAGAGCAAATATTATAATTTTTTAAAAGTAAATTACATTGTAAATGATTTTAATGATATTTTAAAGATTTTTAACATCAACTTTATAATTTCTAGGTGAATTTTTTAAGTTTTTTAATAATATATATTTTAAAAATAATGCTAAATATATTCACATCAAAATTCTACTATAAAAATTTTGTGGGGTGGTTGCCTCCCTGACCCTATAGTGGCTTATGTCATTATATGTTTGAGATCACCTAAATCTTAAATTAGTGGAGTGATGGGCTAAGTAAGCTGAGGGGATGGATACGGTCGTTCTATTCAGGCGATTAAGTAAGAAAGGAATTTTGTCACTTGGTGAGTAGGTTTCTAAAATAACTAAAACATAAGCTTCTAAGGAGTATTTCCCGGCGGAAGATTTTGGCAAATTATTTAGTGGTACAATTATAGGGATCCATAACTACTCTCAATTAGGTTTAGTTTCCTTAATTTTAGGGGTAAGTTAAACTTTCTTAACTCACCAAGTTTCATCTTCATCAATGTTCTAATTTTTGTGGGATTTTTTTTTTTATTTTTTTTGTTAATAGAGAGACAAAAGTAGTCTCGTGAGTTGGATACATAACACCGTAACTTGTGCCTATCTCCCTCATATCATGTTGGCTTACGTGGTCTATAATATCTTTCTCTGCCATTTGGATGTTTAAATGGAATGTTTAACTCTGTACTTTTTTTTTTTTTGGGTTCAATCTTGCTTCCTTTGGGTTCAACTCTGTACTTATGAGAGAGAGAGAGAGAGAGAGAGAGAGAGAGAGAGAGAGAGAGAGAGAGTGAGTGAGTAGGGCATTATAATTGGTGGTATAGACCTGCACGTTGATATTGAGTAATCATGTCCCAATATTTATAGATCTCCAAACTGGATTGAATGCAGACACCTATGTCACGCTCCCCAATCAATTAAAGCAGCCGTGTCCATACAGGTCCACACCTCTTGGGGAAGGGATTTTGGGCCACTCGTCAACCATACTCTCATAATTGAACTATTTGAGTTCTAGTTGAAATTATTTTTAGCATGAAAATCATTATTACAATAATTTTTTTAATACAAATAATAATTATTTTTTATTTAATTAAAAAATATTATAAGTAAAATAAACTTAAAATAAAGGCCGTGAAATTCAGATTTTTTTATTATATTTCGTTATTCCAAATTCCATCTTGATTTTTATGTGATCTCCTCCTCTCACAAGTTCTTTTGAATCATATGTAAACCAAACTTTTGTGTAAATCATGAATTAAACCTGAAACTTAACGTTATGAACCAAAGCCAAGGAGATGAAAATTGAGATATTAAGCCGTTGGTTTCAAAATAACCAAGAAACAAAGTAAGATGACAATAGAGAAGAGAAAATTGACAGTTTCAATAGAGAGTGATTTCTATGTAAAGGTTGATATTGTTTGATAGAATGGAAGTTGCAGAAAATAATAGGAAAGAAATTAAGAGAGAAAGAAATGGAGAGGGATTAGAGAGAGAGAGAGAGTGAGAGTGAGAAAGATCATCCAAATTCATTGCATTAATCTCTGTTTAGATCCATCATTTATACAATACTTTAACCAATTGCTAAACAGTCTAACAACTCTAACTAATCACTGATTATGGTTTCAACTAACTATAGTCCATTCGTTGATAGTTTGATTTGTTGGAATTGGTTGGTAAACTAGTCGTTGTATTTGAATTTTCCTTCTATTATTACAAAATCCTCCCCCTTTATAACATCTTGTCCTTAAAGATTGAAATAAGGAAATTAAGTTTTGATAAAACTCATATTTTTCCATGTAGACTCCTTATGATTCAGATTTCTCCATCTGTATATTGTTTTTTATGATCACCCTTCTTTTTAGAACTGTTTCTGATTCGACTAAGACGTGTGTATCAGCTCCCACCATTGGCAAAGTAGGCATGATTCCTTGAGTAGAACCAACATTCTTTTTGAGTAAAAAGATGTGAAATACAAAATGAATTTTTAGCTCAGGAGGTTGTTCCAATTTTAAACTACTTTCTCTAATCTTGTTGAGATTGAAAAGGGTCCATAAAATTTTGAGAACAATTTAACTTGTGAGTTCTACTGACTGCGGTCTGTAAGCCTGCAATTTAAGATAGACTTGATCACCCACCTCAAGTTCTCTTTCAATCTGATTGTGATATGCTTTAACCTATACTCTGTTCTAAGCCTTGGTCAGATGATGAAAAATCTGTAGTATCGCCTATATGTTTCTTTGTGGGTAGTGTGATAGAATCAAAGTAAGGATCCATTGGGGGTGGATTTTGGCTTGTATCCATAAAAAGTTTAGAAAAGAATCATCTATATGCTTGAGTGAAAACTGGTCTTATACCACTATTTTGTCAAACTAAGCTATTGATACTAGCATTTTGACTTGTCAGAAATCATGCATCTCAAGTAACATTTTAAGCATTGATTTAGTCTTCCACTCTATCTGTCTATTTGAGATGGTAAACATTGCTTAATTTCAACTAGGTTCCCACCAATTTAAACAACTCTTGTCAAAATAAGTTGGTGAACACTTTGTCACAATCAGCTACAATTGACTCTAGAAGTCCATATAGTTTGAACACACAATCTACAAATAGTTGAGCTACTTTCATTGTAGTATAGTGGTGTTTTAATGCTATGAAATGACTAAACTCTATCTATAACTACTAGGATAGTATCATAAACTTGAGATTCTGGTAATCTCTTCACAAAATCCATACCGATCTAAGACCAAGTTTGTGAAAGAATGGATAGTGGTTGGAGCAATCGATGTTAAGGCACATTCTCATATTTGCTTCTTTGGCATACTTCTTATTCTTGTACATATTTAATCTATCGATATAAGAAATTAGTGTTAATAAATCTTAAAATTTAAATAGAATTATTCTAATAATCTAATAATATTCAATTAATTTGGAATTATGTTAAACTAATTATAAATTATTATTAAGATAGTTCTGTGAATATTAAATATAATAAATCAACATATAGACATCATAAATATTACCGTTGATTGCAAACTAAAATAGAATTAATTAGTATTATTTCTTGCAACAATTATATATTTTATACTACGAGGGTTTTGGCTGCACAAGGTGCGGCCTTAACCCATATTTTTTTTTCTTTTTCTTGTGTACATTATAATTATTGAAATGGTGAATAGTGAAAAAAAGAATTAAAAAATAAAAAGAAGAAACAAAAAAAAAGTAGAAAAAAAGGAAATAGTAGGAAACGAGTAACAGGGGAACTCAAAAAAAAATAGTGAAAAAAAAGAAAGGTGAAGTGTGAAAAAAAAAGTAAAAAAAGAAAAAGAAGGAAGGGTGAAGGGTGAAGGGTGAAAAAAAAAGCAAAAAGAAAAAGAAAAATGATGAAAGGTAAAGGATGAAAAAAAAAGTAAAAAAAAAAAAAAAGAAGAAATCCAAAAAAAGGAACAGTAGTAAATTATTCCCATCCATGGTAGCAATTCCTCTCATCTCCCTCCCCACTTGTTTTTGTTTAAAAAAAAAAAACTTTCAATGATGTGTAGTTGTACATACACACATTTTTTTTATTAGATGATATTTTAGTAAATTAGATAATAAAAAAGGGCAACAAAAAGGAAATGACTCCAAAAAACCAAATTGCACCAAGAGGCATCAAAAGAAGGGGGATTTCCAAAGAGAGTTGCGAAAATAGTAAAATTCACAAAAAAAAAAGTGAAAAAAAAGCGGAGAGAGGAGAAGAGATAGATTAATAAGACAAAGAGGGTGAAAGAAGAAAAAAAAAGAAGTAAAAAAGAAAAAGAAGAGAACAAAATAACGAACAATAGCAAATCAGTAATAGTGGAATCCAAAAAAAAGAGTGAAAAAAAGGGTGAATTGTGAGGGGTGGAAAAAAATGAGAAGTCAAAAAAAAAAAAAAAGAAGAATAGGAAAAGAGCCCAAAAAAAGTAAAAAAAAAATAATAAAAAAAACATAGGGTGAAAGGTGGGGAAAAAAAAGAAGTAAAAAAAATAAGAAGAAGCAAAAAAAAAAAAAAAAAAGAAGAAACAAAAAAAAAGAATAAACCAATAATAGTGAAACAAAAAAAAAAGATTAAAAAAATGGTGAATGGTGAAAAAAAAGAAGTAAAAAAAAAGAAGCGAAAAAAAAGAGTGAAGGGTGAAAAAAAATTAAAAAAAATGGAAGAAGAAACCCAAAAAAAAAAGAAAGAAAAAATGGAACAGTATCAAACTATTCCCATCCGAGGTGACAATCCCTTCCACTCTCTCCCCACTTGTTTTTTTATATATAGTTAAGAAATATTAAAATTAAGATAAAATTAAAATTATAGAAAGAAACACCAGATAAAGTAAAGAGTAAAAAAAAAGGAGAGAACAGTTATCCGAGGTGCTACTTCCTCCCACTCCCCCCTCCCCCGCTTATTTCTTATCTTAGAAGAAAAAAGAAAAAAGCCCCGAAATTTGAGTGAATGGTGGAAAAAAAAGTAAAGAAATAAAAAGAAGTAAAAAAAGAAGTAAAAAAAAAAGAATAGTAGCAAACTGGTAACAGTGGAATCCAAAAAATAAAGAAATAAAAAAAAAGAAGCGTGAAGGGTGAAAAAAAAAGAAGTAAAAAATGAAAAAAAAAACAAAAAAGAAAAAGAAACCCAAAAAAAAAACAAAAAAGAAAAAGAAACCCAAAAAAAAAACAAAAAAGAAAAAGAAACCCAAAAAAAAGGAATTAAAAAAAGAGAAAACAGTAGTCAACCGTTCCCATCCGAGGTGACATTCCCTCTCACTCCCTCTCTCCACGAGTGAAGAGTGGAAAAAAAAAAGAGTAGAAAAAGAAAATGAAGAAACCCAAAAAACAGAAGTAAAAAAAAAAGAACAGCAGCAAACCAATAACATGAAACTCAAGAAAAAAAGAATGAAAAAAAAAGGGTGACGGGTGAAAAAAAAGTAAAAAAAAAAAGAAGAAACCAAAAAAAAAAGTAAAAAAAAAAAGGAATGGTAATTGATGAAAAAAAAGAAGTAAAAAAAAAAAGAAGGAAAAAAGAGTAAATGCGTGAAAAAAAAAGAAGTAAAAAATAAGAACAATAGCAAATCGGTAACAGTAAAATCTGAAAAAAAATGAGTAAAAAAAAGAAGAATGAAAGATGAAAAAAAAAAGAAAATACCCATAAAAAGTAAAAAAAAAGGGGGGGAAGGGTGAAAAGTGAGAAAAAAAGAAGTAAAAAAGAGCAAAAAATAGATAAATGGGTGAAAAAAGGTAAAAAAAAAAAAGAACGGTAACAAACCGATAACCGTGGAACAAAAAAAAAAGAAGTGAAAAAAAAGAACGATGATGGGTGGAAAATAAATGAAGTAAAAAAAAAAAGAATAAGAAGAAACTCAAAAAAGAAAAAAAAAAGGAGGGAGGGTGAAAAAAGGTAAAAAGAGAATAAAAGAAAAAGAATAAATGAGTGAAAAAAAAAGTAAGAAAAAAGGAAACCCAAAAAAGGGGAAAAATAAAAGGATGAACAGTAACAAACTATTCAGTGCCGAGGTGGCAAAGCCTCACACACTCTCTTTTACCGTTATTCTTTCCTATTATAGTAAGACAAGTTATGTCTTTTATTTTTATGAATATACGCTTCCAAAAGAAAGAACCAATAATGAATAACTACCGTCCCATTAAAGTTTTCAGCTTTTTCTTTGAACCTCCATGATTTTTTTCCCCCAGTTTGCTCTTTTTTTTTTTTCTTTTTCTTTTTCCCTCCTTTGTCTTGGCAAATGGTCTCTTTTGCTACCACCTTAAGAATTTGAGTTGGGCAAAGCTTTGATGCCACAGTACGGCCAAAGGAAAGAACCAACAGCTCATAATCATAAACTTCATATTGAATCCTAAAATCGGATGCATCCTTTTTTTTTTTCTTACTAGAAACATGGAAAAAAATGTTTTTTCTATATTTATGTTATATATAAAAGTGCATATCTTTGTGATAATTTTTTTATTAATATTATTCTCATTAAAAATCATTTTTATATTATTTTAATATATTTAATTAAATTATTTTATTTTTTTTTCTTTTATATATTTGAATTGATGTATCTAGAAGAAAATTTTCTTATATTATCTTAAGATTGCACAACTCAATTGAAAATCGGGAGAACCAACTTTTAAATTAAACTTTATAATTATTTAAACCAAATTAGTCTAATTTTTTAATATCAATATTCAAGTACCAAAAATTTGGGCCCATAATAGCTACACAAGCCCGCAAGTATAATCACTTTCGTCCACAATACTTTATACACACATATATATGCATTCTTAATGTGTTTTGAAATTTCTGGAAAAATATTTTAAAATTTTTAGAAATAAACATCTTTCTATTTTTGTTGTAAAATAAAAACTGGAAATGGAGAAGAAAATTGAAATTAAAAAAAAAATATTTTTTGCTACTGAACAGTACCTTACTATTCAATTTTTCTATGGAATTTGATTGAATCTAAGGTTAGAAACCCTTGTAGGGTTATCTTATCATGTTTCGGGTTATGTTTGAATTGAATTGTTATGGTCATGTTTTAGACTTTTATGTTTGATATTCTGTGCCTTTGAATGTTACAATATATTGATATTGATAATTTGTGTGTAAAGTGCTTATGATTAATGCAAGAAATTGGTATTAATTAATCTTAAAATTTAAATAGAATTACTCTAATAATATAATAATGCTCAATTAAATTAGAATTATGTTAAACTAATTACAAATTATTATTAAGATAATCTTGTGAATATGAAATATAATAAATGAACAAATAGACGCATTAAATTATACCAGCAAATGATCTGTTTAATTATTTTCTTTTCTGTCCTTCAATTAATTATCCATTTTATTGGATGAATTGTTTAACCAAACTATTTTTCGCTCGCTTGCTCTCTCTGGTTAACTACGATTATATACTTTTTGTTTATCTAATTATTAAGTTATCTATCAATTTAATTATTTCATATGAATAATATGATTTGTTAACCCCTTGTATTAATTATCAATATTCTAATTTGTTTTCTAAATTAATTAAATTGAACTTATGGATTACATGTTATGCTGACCAATTAAATATAATAGTTTGATAACTAAACAAGTGTTATCACCTTATGCTTGAGGCTGACCAGCATCTCCCAAGTATGTAAGTGTTGGTGAATGGTGCCCACGTGGCATTTACCATTGAGTTAAAATGAAAGGATTTAAATGTTTAAATTTAAATTAAGAGGGTTAAGGGATAATGGGTAACCACCCATTATCCTTAACCCCCGACTTCTCCCTAAAATCAATGCACTAAAAATTAACCTACGTGAGAGGTGTGTGCTTGTGCTTGAGTGTGTGCATTCAAGAGAAAAAAAAAAATGAACAAGCAAAACTGTGCATCGATCATTGTGAGAAAAAAACGTACTAATTTTGAAGGTTAATAAAATTTTGAGAAGAGAATTTTGTGTCACCGGTATCACCGGATTAGAGGGTTGAGACGTCGTGAGATTACGGTAGTAATCCATAACGTGATTATTACCCTGACTACGAGATCGATGATAAAAATATCACGATTCCCAAAACAAATGCGTTTAATCACCGAATTACGCCCCGTATTTATCGTGTATTTTACTATTTCGAAAACTTCCATTGTACTTCTGTTGCGTGTATGTGCATTAGAGATTTCCAACATTGGTATTAGAGCACATGTTGGTATTATTAAAATAATTTTTGGAATTTTTCGGTATAAAAAAATATAGTTAAAAATTTGGGGTTCGGATCACAAATGAATTTCGTGAATCCGATTATGCCATGATATTATCCATGTTACGTAGATCACAAAAATATTTTTTTCTGAATTTTTGGAATATGTTTTAGTCATTAAAATTTAAGCCAAAGTTTTTGGCCCTAAGAGTGTCCGGAACTAAAAACCTAGATCTGTCCATATAGGGGGATGGTTGATATATAAAAATGGCTTAATTGTGTTCCACGTATGATGATCTACATTTTGGCATAAATATTGTGACTTGCCGTTGCTGGACCTTTGTGGATTGTAGACTCAGGAGCCATCGACCATGTAACTCGCGACAGAAGCGTATATGTGGAGTTCCGTCGATTGAATCCCCATGCGAGAAGGCTATATGTGGGGAATGGAACATTTGTGGCCGTAAGGGGGATTGGTACATGCAAGCTAATGCTACGATATAATCAAGTCCTGTATTTACATGATTTATTGTATGCTCCCGAGATTTGGTAAAATCTCATATCTGTTCTTTGTTTAGATCGTTTAGGATATTCTGTTGTTTTTAAAAACTCGAGTATTTCTGTTTCGTGCGATGATACTCTTTTATGTACTGGTTTAGTCCATGATGGACTTTATGTGTTGGATATAGTTTCCTATAATAACAATTCTGATTTATCTTCTATTACATATACATCTGATAGTGTAGTTGATGATATTTCTGTTTGGCACAGTAGACTTGGTCACATAGGGCAAGAAAGAATGAACCGGTTGGCAGCGAGTGGCCTGTTAGGCCCGCTAACTCGGGTCAAGTTGCCCATATGTGAGTTTTGCCTATTCGGCAAAGCGACGAGGAAACCATTTGGAAAGACAATGAGAGCTGGGACTCCATTGCAATTGATTCACTCCGACATTTGTGGGCCTATAAATGTGAGAACCCAAAACGGAGCCACGTATTTTATTACGTTTATAGACGATTACACGCCTTTCGGTTACGTTTATCTGATCTCGCATAAGTTTGAGATATTTGATTGCTTCAGGAGGTTTGTTAGCAAGGCGAAAAATCAGTTAGATAAGAGTTAAGACTCTAAGAACCGATTGAGAGCGCGAGTATCTGTCTGACCAGTTTAAAGAGTTCTGTTTCGAGTAGGGCATTACGAGACAATTGACTATTACTGCTATTCCCCAGCAGAACGGTATAGCCGAGAGAAAGAATGAGACTCTGTTGGAGATGGTGAGATCAATGATGGCGCATGCTAATTTGGCCATCTCCCACTGGGGGAGATGCATTGTTGACTGCTGCTTACGTTTTTAACCGTATTCCAACTAAGTCTGTAGTTAGTACCCTATACGAGTTTTGGATAAGGAGGCAGCCGACCTTAACCATTTGAGACCATGGGGTTCTGCCGCATACGTTTACGATTTCTAGTACCCATACGGCAAGTTAGGCCTGCGAGAAAAGAAATATATCTTTATAAGGTACTCTAAACATTCCAAGGGACATGTGTTCCTGGGTGAACGTACTAACGGTACGATTTCTGAGATTGAATATCGTGATGCTATGTTCCTAGAAAATGATTTCTCTAATAGAGGTAAAATCGATCAGGATTTTACCTTTTATGAGATGGGTGAGCTTAACAGCCCAATCGAGCCCAGCGGTAGGACTCAAGAACCTATTATGGATCTTGGTCCTAATGGCCCATCTCGAGATGGGGAGGCTCATTCTCCTCATAGGAGTAGTTGGGGAAACGTATCCCGACATCGTTTTTCGATTAAGGATGAGACCCTCATTGTGACTCTCAAGGATGATGAGGAGCCTCGGACTTTTCAGGAGGCTCTCGAGAGTCCTACGAAGGACCAATGGTTAAAGACCATGCATGAGGAGATTGAATCTATGAGAGTTAACGAAGTTTGAGACCTAGTTGACCTACCTGAGGGTAGAAAGACCATTGGGAATAAGTAGATTCTCAAAATCAAAAGAAAGGTCGATAGATCGATAGAGAGATACAAGATCCGTCTCGTAGCTAAGAGTTACACATAGACAAAGGGCATTGATTACGAGGAGACTTTCTCCCCAGTAGTCAAGTTTATATGGATCCGTCTACTTTTGGCAATTGGCACAAGCATGGATCTAAAGTTAGATCAGATGGATGTAAAGACCGCTTTTCTTAATGGAAATTTGGATGAGAAGATCTACATGAAGCAGTCCTCCGGGTTTGTTCTAGTAGGTCATGAGAATAAAATCTGTCGGTTTCGGAAGTCGATATATGGCCTAAAGCAATCATCCGGCGGTGGTACCTAAGATTTCATGAGAATATGATATTTTATGGCTTTATAATGATCGATGAGGATTATTGTGTCTATCTGATATGATCTGATAACTCTTTCGTGATCCTATCACTATATGTGGATGATATCATGTTGGCCGGGAACAATATTGGATATCTTATGACAATTAAGGCATGCTTGTCATCGAGATTCGACATGAAAGATATGGGTAAAGCTGAGTTCATCATTGGAGTAAAGATCCAAAAGGATTGCTCGAGACGAGTGTTGGCTTTTTCACAAGAGACCTATATTAGGAAGATTTTCGAGCGCTTTAGGATGAGTGATTGTAATCCCATAGATATTCCAATCGCCAAGTGTGATGGCCTGAGTCTTGAGATGTGTCCGAAAACTCAAGAAGAAATAAGGGAAATGAGTAAAATCCCTTATTCTAGCATAGTGGAAAGTTTGATGTACGTGATGTTGTGTACACGACCAAACATATGGTGGTTTTGAGATATCTTAAGGGAATTGCGTGCTTCTCCTTGTGTTACGGAGTAGGAGATTTGCGTCATGTGGGATATTCAGATACCGATTGGGACAGTGATATGGAAAAACACATATCGATATCAGGTTTTGCCTTCTTGCTCAATGGTGGTGCCATTTCTTGGAGTAGTAAGAAGCAAACCTGTGTAGCTCTATCTACAATGGAGGGTGAGTTCGTGGCTTGCTCAGTCGTAGTTCAGGAGAGTGTTTGGCTCCGAAAACTATTAGATGACTCAGCGGTTGTGGTTGATAGTGGGAGGCCAGTGATAATCTACTGTGATAATCAGGCCGCTATCGCCTACACTTGAGACCCTAAGTATCATAGTAGAATCAAATATATCGACACCAGATATAATTTAGTAAGAGACATCATCGAGAAGGGTGAAGTGACCGTCAAGTACATTTCGACACACAATATGGTGACTGATCCCTTCATCAAACCCATTGTTAGAGACTCATTTGTAACACATAGAGAGTCATTGGGTTTGTTTATATTTTGATATTTCTCATTTTGTACCAAATTGATGATATAATGCTTATTACTTTTATATATATGATTTTGTGTATTATTCAGTCGCACTTGAGTTGTTATTTTTCCTTAAATAATACACTTGTTTTATATCATATATATTTTGATGTGATAAAAGATATGTCGGGCAGTCCAGGTCGACTCTCACACACAAGTAACCACCTCCAGCTCTGATTGAGCGGAGTTGAGACGATTTCTAGTTGTAAGAGGCATTGAGAGTGGCCATACTAGAATACAAGTCGCCCTGATATGTGTTCAGGATGAAGTCATATGGGATATAACTGTCTCACATCCATGTTACTTGTGAGTAGCCAGATTTGAGATCTCGGATATCACCTGCGATAGTGATATTGTCTCTGAGACACTCTCTCTGAGATCTCTGGATAAAGTCTTATGCGTAGAATGAGTCCGTATCTGCACAGTATTAGAGAAATCTGACATATGTCTTTTTGAGAAATGAGAGATTAACGCTGTAACACGTGTTTCATACCGCATGTGATGAGATTACTGTGAGATAGTGGGAGCTATTATTTGAGACAATAATATGATTATAATCCCTGTTCCCACTGTGTGAGACCCTAGATCCATTGGGTAGGATCTCTTGTACTTTTATTACTTTCGGCTGTTTCTAAAAGTTTTGGTTTAGTATTGCTATTTTAGTCTGTTTACCTATGGCCCGGAAGATAAATTGACATTTAAAGGACAGGTCTAGGAAAACAATTGAAATGAGACAGATAGATTCGAGTTTGAAAAAAGAAAGATCAATAGGCATTGTATTATTGTGTGGTATTTACCGACCGGTCTGTTATGCTTATTCATGTTGGGATTTAACATAATAGTGAATATATAGTCGAGTATTAATTGGGGATCACTTTCGATGAGGAAAGTAGCTCGATAGATGTAATTGCATTAAGTTTGGGGTACAACGAGTTCTTTTTTATACTAACGATAACTTTTCGATCATCCTAACAAATGTATCGAGAAATCTTTGCTTGTAGGTGTACTCGCCAGTCGCACGACGTCCAATCCTGTATGAAAGTCCAGCAGGGTAATGTAGTAGATCGCATGAGTTGTGATCTAGTGACAGATATAAAATACTCTCATGTAGAAGTGGGAGATGTTGGTAAATGGTGCCCACGTGACATTTACCATTGAGTTAAAATGGGAGGATTTAAATGTTTAAATTTAAATTAAGAGGGTCAAGGGATAATGGGTAACCACCCATTATCCTTAACCCCCCACTTCTCCCTAAAATCAAGGTACTAAAAATTAACCTACGTGAGAGGTGTGTGCTTGTGCTTGAGTGTGTGCATTCAAGAGAAAAAAAACAGTGAACAAGCAAAAGTGTGCATTGATCATTATGAGAGAAAAACACACTAATTTTGAGGGTTTACAAAATTTCGAGAAGGGAATTTTGTCTCATTGGCATCACCAGATTAGAGGGTTAAGACGTCGTAAGATTGCGGTAGTAGTCTGTAACGCGATTGTTACCCCGATTGCGAGATCGACAAAAAAAGCATCACGGTTCCCAAAACAACTGTGTTTAATCACCGATGTACGCTCTATATTTATTGTGTATTTTACTATTCTGAAAAATTCCATTGTGCTTTCGCTGCGTGTATGTACGTTAAACATTTCCAACAGTAAGTAAACAAGGGCATCGCCATGTGCTGGGGAGAATACAAGGAATTGCTAGTGTTTGATAATTCTATTAAACAAGTGTATCATCCTCTTGTACTTGGGATCATACAAGCACCGCATGTGCTTAATGTCTAACAAGTTTATAATTTAATTAGATCCAAATAGATTGTGCTTGGTCAAATGTGCTCACAGGCAAGGAGGTTTTTTCTCCTCCCCTTTCCTTCTATTCACTTCCCTTGTAAACCCTCCCCTCCCATGCTCACCCCGAAAACTAACTCCTAAAGCATAGAAATGGTCAGGTGCGTAAGAGTCAGGGTCAAGCTAAGGGAGGCTAACTCTAACCTACTGTATAGGGTGTAAGCAATTGCAAGGAAGCAAAACAATTTTTATTTATATACATCGGTACTATTAGAAAAAGGTTAAATATTAACTAAAAAAATCAGTTGATAAACAGTCATGTTCAGTTGATAATCCCATTTACCGATACCAATTGAATAGTAACTAAAATGCGTCGATCTCTAAAACTTTGGTCGATAATTTTTATATAATGAAAATCCTTTTGGTCCGCCAGTAACAATCAACCGATTGTTCGATTGCTATTTTATTAAATTTAGTTAATATTTTATTTTTGTTATAAGACTTTGTTTCATAATTCGGTTAAAAATTATCGACCGTGCTTTTAATTACCAATCGATTATATTCATCGGTAAATATATTATTATCAAATAATATTTTCTTTTTACCTACTTATAATTTGCAACGAATTTCAAATTTGTCCCAAAATTTGGGATGAATAAATTATTTGTCCCTAAATTTATAACAAATTTAACCATTTATCCCTAAATTTGGGACGAATTCGCTTATTTGTCCCAAAAGTTTGTAACGAATTTCTCAATTCGTCCTTAAATTTGGGACGAAAATGAATTTACCCCTAATTTTCAAAGAATTTTTAAATTCGTTACAAATTTAGGGACAAATATTTATATTCATCGCAAAAAATTCGATTATTTGTTGCTAAATTTGTTGCAAATTAGCGACAAATATAGTATTTGTAGGCAAAATTCGTCGCTAAAATTCATTTTTCAGTTTACATGTGCTAGTAATATTTTCTAATATTAAAAAATGATTTGTAAACGGTGATATGCACTGATAGCATAGAAAATCTTAAGATGTTCACAAAACCAATAACTTTTTACCAAAAATAGTTCATTCCTTATTTGGTTATATAAAAAAATGATAATATAGTGTAATCTTTTAAATTGATATATTCATTTTCTGTTTATTCAAATGTTTCATATAATGATAAAAATATACATTAATTTTTGTCAAAATCTTATAAATTTGTTTAAGTATTCGATTCACTAAACTAAGAGTTAAAGTAGAAATATTTGTTAATTAATGATCAATATAATGAATATTTTTTATAATTATATCATAATATGTAAATATTGTTAATAACTTGTTTATTTAGTTTCTATTTTAATGTATTCAATGAGTTTTTTGTCAGAAACCATAAGTATTGTTGCTAAATTCGTTGTAAATTGTAAAGAAAAAAAATTATTTGTTACTAAATTCATTGCAAATTGCGACGAAAACATAGATTTATCGAAAATTTAACGACGAAAACATTCTTTTGTCGCAGATTTTAACGATGAATTTTTTTTTCGTCCTTGATTTCCAATGAATTTAGGGGACAAAATATTTTTGTCCATAATTTCAATATATTACTTCATTCTCACTCTCACTCTCACTCTCTCTCTCTCTCTCTCTCTCGCTTTATTCATTTTCGAATAGCCGCGAATGTGGTTCTGCGAAGGGATGGCAGAAAGGATGCTGGATTTGTGATTGTGATAGGTAATCTTTCTCTCTCTCTCTCTTGGCCGCAGGAAGAAAGCCGTCGGATCTGAGCTGTAGATGGCAGATCCGGTGGCTAGCCGTCAGATTTGAGATGTAGAAGGCAGATCCGGCGGCCAAGCAGCCGGAGCCGCAACAAGGGGCTGCAGCCGCTGCGAGGCCTAGTTGTGTGAAGGGGCCGCTGGCCCCTGTGCGGCAGATCCAGCGGCCAAGCCACAAGATCTGCCCTTCGTGGGCCAGCCGCGGCAAGGGGCCACCGGCCCCTGCTGGCCCCTTGTTCTTAGTTTATAATAAAAACATGAATTCCACACACTTTATTCTTAGTTTATTTTATTTATAATATTTTTTAATTAAAAAAATAATAATTATTTCTTATGAAAACCAATTATTGTTATAATGATTTTCACATTAAAAGTAATTTCAAATAACAAATTTATTTTCTCCACCCTATTGTTCAATTGCTCAAGGTTTTGGCGGGGGTGATAAAGAATTAAAATACTTCAATCGCGAGAGTACGAGTGAAGCAAGGGCGATGGAGTGGTCCAAAATCTCTTCCCCAAGAGGTGTGGACCAGAATGTGCAGGGCTGCTTTATTTGACTGGGATTGTGACTCTGGCCGAGACTACATATTCTAAAATATATATGTTTGCATTAAATTTATTTTGGAAATCTCTAGACACGGGTATTTTTACTTTGGCCGAGACTGCTTTATTTTTCAGCAAAAATAGAAAGATGTTCATTTTTGTTGGAGATGGGTTTGCTCCGTTGATAACCTATTCTGCTAACTTAAGTGGAAAACTGATGTTGATGCGTCTGTCACAAATGATCTGATAGAGAAAACTCTAACGTTTAAGTCAGAAAGGTAATAATAAAATAGAGAATAGACTAAGGAGAGCCGTAATTTTTATCCCATGTTGTCTCTATATAATTTGTGCATTTAGTCTCTTCTTCATGGTTATCTTTGTTCAGGATATATGTATAGCATGTGTATGCATGATAAATCTCTTTGTTAGGGGTGTAAACACTCTAATTACTTTATAGAGATTTTCTAAAACTATAGAGATTAATCACTTTTTGAAAAAGTCGTTAAAAATTTTCCGAAATTATAAAGATTGTAATAAGTGATTTTAAGAGATTCATGATCTTATAGAATTAAGAGAACTTCAAGTTATCACGAATATTTACTTTCTTATTGTACAAAATTACTTCTGAGATTTATGGAGGTTCATATCTTATGAAATCATGATCTTGATTTGTTTGGTAAAAACGTTACTCGGTGGTTGTTTGATAAAAGATCACTCGATAGTGGTTAAGAGGTTTAATCAAGAGAGTTCAACTTTGATAATTGCCAAGAGTTTTAATCAACAGAGTTTAATCGAGCATTTGCTCGGTCATCACGAGTGTTTATCGAGTAGTTTGTGGGTTCTATGGTTATGGTGTAGTGAACTCGTAGTCTCTGGACTTTATGATTATGGAATGTTAAGCTATGCACTATCAATTTCTAAAAATTTTAAAATATTTTCCTTGTTAGGAAATTTCAAAATACATTAAAAATGTGTTTATATATATATATATATATGCATAAAGTATTGTTGACAAAATTGATTATAGCTGCAGGCTCGTGTAGCTGTGGCCTCTCATTTATAGTATAAGATTGATGATTTTTAACAAATTGTGGATCCCCGTGTCATGGGAAGAACAACAAAAGTGAAGTCACGGCATTGTTGTGGGCCCAATCTTTTTTGGTACTTTAACGTTAATATCCAAAAATTTAATTAATTTAGTTCAAATAATTGAATACAATTTAGGAGTCGACTTTTCTACCACAAAGTTTTCAATTGAGTTGGGCAATCTTAAGATAATATAAAAAATTTTCTTCTAGATGCACCGAATCAAATAGATAAAAGGAAAAATAAAAAGAAAAAATTAATAAAATATATTAAAATAATATAAAAATTATACTAATGAGAATAATATTAATAAAAAATATCCACAAAGATATGCACTTTTATACATAATATATGTCACGCCCTAACTATCGAGTCGAGTACGCGATAACCGTCATGTTACCCTAAACATGTGTGAACCCACTCCATATCCCGAAATAAAGCAAGCTATTCCAATATTCCAAATATTTCAAAATAAATTCGAATTTATCCATAGGTCAATCTGACCATTTAAACAAATCCCAAATAGTTAAAATAAATTTGCAAACTTAATATAGATTCCTACACAAGGGACAATCCAACGTCAACTGGATTCAAAATCCTTTCAATGATACAAATGTCCTAATAAAACCAATAAATCTTGCAAAAGAGAGTTCCAAATCAAATAAGTAAGAATTTTTCAATATTAACCAAAATGAACAAATTAGCATTCAATAAAAACCAAACTTATAAAATTTTACAAAATTCCCTCCATAGGTTCGGTCCATATAGTTCCCAAAAATGTTCTTAAGGTTAATACATATTAAAAATCAACAAAAGTAATTTCTTCTGACTAGCACAAGATGATGTCTAAATCTCCAAACTAGATTTTCTCTAAAAAAAGATAGAAAGAGAGGGGTGAGTATAAAATATTCAATAAATGGAATGTAATGGCATGACGAACTTGAATGAGGGATGAAGTTGGTTATATCAAATGAACATGTCAAATTTATTTAGTTCAATACCAAATGTCATTTACATAAAATAAATTTAGAACAAATTTTCCTTGACTCATATGTTTCCATTAACAATCAATTTTATTTTCTTTTCAAATTTTCTTGAGATTTGTCAAAATCATATTTCTACCAATAGCCATTGGTAGAATCTGTCAAGCGGTTTTTCATAATTTTCATAAAATATTCCCCTTTCTTTGCATTAGCCCGAAGTTTCATGGGGTGCCAGCATGTTATCATGCGAGCAACTTGGGGAGACTCTATCTCATCTACCACCAAACTCAAATTTTAAACTAGTCTTAATCATGCCACCCCAATGGTCCCGGTCCGTGGAAAGATTTAAACTCTAGTCAAATTTTAAACCATGTTACAAAATCCATTCCATCATTCAATTATATAACCATTTACAAGGGAGTGACATTTCATAATTCACAATCATAATTTAATTGTAACAGGATATAAACTGTTCAAGAAATCAATGATAGTTCATGGACTCATCAAATCATTAAAATTGAACACACACGATCATAAATATTTTACAAATTCATTTTCAAAATTCATTTTCAAAATTCATTTTCAAAATTCATTTTTAAAATTCATTTTCAAAATTCATTTCTAAATTTATTACACAAAGTATAAATTAAAATGCTTTTTATCATTCATACCTAACATAACTATATACTCACCTCTTGGGAGAATAATCACTCTCAATTCACAACTAATTCAATATCTATTCTCACTTTAGATTCCAAATGCTATGATCTAGGACATTCAACATCAATTCTCTTCATATTACAAACCCTCGGTTTAAACCCTCAGATTCATTTAATCAAATTTCAATATAATCTTCAATTCCGTAGAATAGAAAAGTAAACCCAAATTAAGAATGAGAAGATTATATAGATTTTTTGTCACCAATTTCATCTCAACTTGAACCACGATGAAACCCTAAGTTTTCTCTCACTAGAAAACCTCAAATCTCTCACTAAATCTAATGTTCTAGAGATTGAGTTAAATGTTTTGGGGCTTCTAGAGTGTGGGTTTTGTAGTATTTTGGTTGAATCTCTAATGGAAGTAAAGAGAGAGAGAGTGTGTGTGTAAGCCAAGAGGCAGAAAAGTGAGAGAAGAGATGAAGTTTGGGACTCATGGGTTTTGCATTCTCATCCCACTTTTATCTACAAACTAATTTCTCTTATTTGCTTAGTTGTCTTTCTTCACTTCTAAATTGCACAAATGTCCAACATATCCTGTTGGGCTATTGGGAAGGTCAATCCTATGACCTTTTAAGCACTTAAAGAATTGTTTTGTTAAGAAAATGTGTTTGATGATAAGCAAGGTAAGGGGGAATAAAAATAGATTTTTTTAAGAAAATAAATTAAAAATAATAAAAAGGTAAAATGTTTATGTTCACAATATGAAATATAATATAAATTGATTATTATATAATTAAGGAGTTTGAGTGGCCAGGTGGTGGAGAGCTTTTTGGAGACTTGGTGGACCAAGGTTCAAATTTTCATGGCTGCAAATCCCAAATCACATCTCACAATTGCCGACAAGAACAAGAGAAATCACATTTCACAATTGCCGACAAGAACAAAGGAAATCAGGGAAATCACCAATCTTACAGAGCCGAGAGGTATGCTTAGTGCTGATAGGAAAAACACAAGTACTGAGAAGAAATTGGAAGGAATGTTGAGCAGGAACAATTCACAATGGGATACATCGTCAGGGTTGCTATCGAGAGGGAAAGTTCAACATTCATTGACAGAGGTTCAATTGACAAAGAAGGTTCACACATCCACCGATAGGAATATAGTGTAATGTAGCGATAAGTAGATGGAAATCCAAGCTAGCAACAGGCAACAAATGGTTCAGTAATCGAGAGATCCAAGTGTATTCAATAACAAGAGAACTGGGAGGTAGAAATTACCAAGAGCTAGTAAATCAGCCCCTCACTGAGAATTCAAATTTTGCTGAACACAAAGAATCTTGATAATCGAATACGGTACACACATCAAAATTTATTGAACACAGAACACTCTAATAATCAAAGCCTTAAAATTGAGGTTCTGTCGACTGAGGGTCAAGGAAAATTTCTATACAATCCAAAAGTCAAAATCCACATTTAAATTTAAATTAACTATTTCTCTACATTTTACAAAATTAGAAATACTCAATAGTTATTTTAATGTCAACATCAAAACCAAATTTTCGCGGTGTTACAATTCTCATCCCCTAAAAGAAAATTTTGTTCTCAAAATTTCATTACATGCTTATTTCTCAAATAGCTGAAGATATTGCTTTCTCATTGTTTTCTTAAGTTCCCAAATCATCTTTTCAACATAGTTGTTCTTCCATAGAATCTTGACAATTGGGATCTACTTATTTCTAAAATTCTTAACTTGCTTCTCTAGGATTGCTATTGGTTGGAAACCAAAATTTAAATTTTCCCTCAACTCAATGGGAGGAGCCTCAAGGACATTGGAGAGATTCGGCAAATATTTCTTTAATATCAAAATATGGAAAACATTATGAATCCTTCCAAAATTTTAGGGGTAGTTCTAACCGATAACCACATTTCCAACCCTTTCTATGAGATCAATGCAACGAGAATTTAATTTTCTCTATTTTCGAAATCGAATTACACCTTTCCAAGAGGATACTTTCAAAAATACATGCAACCGATCTTAAATTCCAATGGTTTTCTTCTTTTATCGGCATAACTTTTCTGTCAGTCTTGAATGCTGAGCAGGAACAATTCACAATGGGATACATCGACAGGGTTGCTATCGAGAGGCAAAGTTCAACATTCATTGATAGAAAGAGGTTCAATTGACAAGGAAGCTTCACACATCCACCGACAGGAATATAGTGTAATGTATCGATAGGTAGATGGAAATCCAACAACCAACAGGCATGGTAAATGATACAGTACAACTGGTTGGGTAAGTGTAGATGATGGTTCGGTAAGTGTAAATACAAATTGTTTGGTAATCGAGAGATCCAAGTGTATTCAATAACAAGAGAACTGGGAGGTAAAAATTACCAAGAGGTAGTAAATCAACCCCTCACTGAGAAGTCAAATTTTGCTGAACGCAAAGAATCTTGATAATAGAATACTGTACACATATAAAATTTTATTGAATACCGAACACTCTAATAATCATACCCTTAAAATTGAGGTTCTATCTACTGAAGGTCTAGGAAAATTTCTATACAGTCCAAAAGTCAAAATCCACATTTAAATTTAAATTAACTATTCTTCTACATTTTACAAAATATAGAAATATTCAATAGTTATTTTAATGTCAACATCAGAACCAAATTTTCTCGGTGTTACAATTTTCATCCCCTACAAGAAAATTTTTTTCTCAAAATTTCATTATATGCTTATTCCTCAAATAGTTGGAGATATTGCTTTCTCATTGTTTTCTTAAGTTTCCAAGTCATCTCTTCAACATAGCTGTTCTTTCATAGAATCTTGACAATTGGGATCTACTTGTATCCAGAATTCTTAACTTGCTTCTCTAGGATGGCTACCGGTTGGAATCCAAAATTTAAATTTTCTCTCAACTCAAAGGGAGGAGCCTCAAGGACATTGGAGAGATCCGACAAATATTTGTTCAATATCGAAATATGGAAAATAGTATGAATCATTTCCAATTTTGGGGGTAGTTCTAACCGATAAACCACTTTTCCAACCCTTTCTATGAAAACAATGCAACGAGAATTTAATTTTCTCTATTTTCGAAATCGAATTACACCTTTTCAAGATGATACTTTCAAAAATACCATGCAACCGATCTTAAATTCCAATGGTTTTCTCCTTTTATCGGCATAACTTTTATATCAGTCTTGAATGCTGAGCAGGAACAATTTACAATGGGATACATCGACAGGGTTGCTATCGAGGGGCAAAGTTCAACATTCATTAACAGAAAGAGGTTCAATTGACAAGGAAGGTTCACACATAGAACGACAGGAATATAGTGTAATGTATCGATAGGTAGATGGAAATCCAGCAACTAATAGGCATGGTAAATGACATAATACAACTGGTTGGGTAAGTGTAGATGATGGTTCGGTAAGTGTAAATACAAATGGTTCGGTAATCGAGAGATCCAAGTGTATTCAATAACAAGAGATATGGGAGGTAGAAATTACCAAGAGGTAGTAAATCAACCCCTCACTGAGAAGTCAAATTTTGCTGAACGCAAAGAATCTTGATAATCGAATACTATACACACATAAAATTTTATTGAATACCGAACACTCTAATAATCAAACCCTTAAAATTGAGGTTTATCTACTGAAGGTCTAGGAAAATTTCTATACAGTCCAAAAGTTAAAATCCACATTTAAATTTAAATTAACTATTTTTCTACATTTTACAAAATATAAAAATATTCAATAGTTATTTTAATGTCAACATCACAACCAAATTTTCCTGGTGTTACAATTTTCATCCCTTACAAGACAATTTTGCTCTCCAAATTTCATTATATACTTATTCCTCAAATAGTTGGAGATATTACTTTCTCATTGTTTTCTTAAGTTTCCAAGTCATCTCTTCAACATAGTTGTTCTTCCATAGAATCTTGACAATTGGGATCTACTTGTTTCTAAAATTCTTAACTTGCTTCTCTAGGATGGCTACCGGTTGGAATCCAAAAATTAAATTTTCTCTCAACTCAATGGGAGGAGCCTCAAGGACATTGGAGGGATCCGGCAAATATTTCTTCAATATTGAAATATGGAAAATAGTACGAATCATTTCCAATTTTGGGGGTAGTTCTAACCGATAAACCACGTTTCCAACCCTTTCTATGAGACCAATGCAACGAGAATTTAATTTTCTCTATTTTTGAAATTGAATTGCACCCTTTCAAGAGGATACTTTCAAAAATACCATGCAACCGACCTTAAAATCCAATGGTTTTCTCCTTTTATCGGCATAACTTTTCTGTCAGTCTTGAATGCTGAGCAGGAACAATTCACAATGGGATACATCGACAGGGTTGCTATCGAGAGGCAAAGTTCAACATTCATTAACAGAAAGAGGTTCAATTGACAAGGAAGGTTCACACATCCACCGACAGGAATATAGTGTAATGTATCGATAGGTAGATGGAAATCCAACAACCAATAGGCATGGTAAATGAGACAGTACAACTGGTTGGGTAAGTGTAGATGATGGTTCGGTAAGTGTAAATACAAATGGTTCGGTAATCGAGAGATCCAAGTATATTCAATAACAAGAGAACTGGGAGGTAGAAATTACCAAGAGGTAGTAAATCAACCCCTCATTGAGAAGTCAAATTTTGCTGAACGCAAAGAATCTTGATAATCGAATACTGTACACACATAAAATTTTATTGAATACCGAACACTCTAATAATCAAACCCTTAAAATTAAGGTTCTATCTACCGAAAGTCTTGGAAAATTTCTATACAGTCCAAGTCATCTCTTCAACATAGTTTCCAATTTTGGGGGTAGTTCTAACCGATAAACCACTTTTCCAACCCTTTCTATGAGACCAATGCAACGAGAATTTAATTTTCTCTATTTTCAAAATCGAATTACACCTTTTCAAGATGATACTTTCAAAAATACCATGCAACCGATCTTAAATTCCAATGATTTTCTCCTTTTATCGGCATAACTTTTATGTCAGTCTTGAATGCTGAGCAGGAACAATTTACAATGAGATACATTGACAGGGTTGCTATCGAGTGGCAAAGTTCAACATTCATTAACAGAAAGAGGTTCAATTGACAGGGAAGGTTCACACATAGAACGACAGGAATATAGTGTAATGTATCGATAGGTATATGGAAATCCAACAACCAACAGGATTGGTAAATGATACAATACAATTGGTTGGGTAAGCGTAGATGATGATTCGGTAAGTGTAAATACAAATGGTTCGGTAATCGAGAGATCCAAGTGTATTCAATAACAAGAGAACTGGGAGGTAGAAATTACCAAGAGGTAGTAAATCAACCCCTCACTGCGAAGTTAAATTTTGCTGAATGCAAAGATCTTGATAATCGAATACTATACATACATCAAAATTTATAGAACACCGAATACTCTAATAATCAAACCCTTAAAATTGAGGTTCTATCTACTGAAGGTCTAGGAAAATTTCTATACAGTCCAAAAGTCAAAATCCACATTTAAATTTAAATTAACTATTCTTCTACATTTTACAAAATACAGAAATATTCAATAGTTATTTTAATGTCAACATCACAACTAAATTTTCCTGGTGTTACAATTTTCATCCCCTAAAAATTTTGTTTTCAAAATTTCATTATATGCTTATTCCTAAAATAGTTGGAGATATTGCTTTCTCATTGTTTTCTTAAGTTTCCTAGTCATCTCTTCAACATAGTTGTTCTTCCATAGAATCTTGACAATTGGGATCTATGTATTTCTAGAATTCTTAACTTGCTTCTCTAGGATGGCTACTGGTTGGAATCCAAAATTTAAAATTTCCCCCAACTCAATGGGAGGAGCCTCAAGGATATTGGAGGGATCCGGTAAATATTTCTTCAATATCGAAATATGAAAAATATTATGAATCATTTCCAATTTTTGGGGTAGTTTTAACCGATAAACCACATTTCCAACCCTTTCTATGAGACCAATGCAACGAGAATTTAATTTTCTCTATTTTCGAAATCAAATTACACCTTTTCAAGAGGATACTTTTAAAAATACCATGCAACCGATCTTAAATTCCAATGGTTTTCTCCTTTTATCGGCATAATTTTTCTATCAGTCTTGAACTACCTTAATTCTCTCATATCAACTGTACTTTTTCGATAGTAGGCTCAATCAACTCTACATTCTTGATCTTCCTTTTCCCCAATCTCGTCCCAACACAATAGCGTTCTACGCTTCTGTCCATATAAGGCTTCAAAAGGTAGCATTCCGATACTAGTTTGATAACTATTGTTGTGAGGAAACTCTATCAAGGATAGGTGTCTATCCCACTTACGGTAAAAATTCATTACACAATCTCTAAACATGTCTTCTAATGTTTGAATTTTTTGTTTAGATTGTCTATCGGTTTGAGGGTGAAAGGCAGTGCTGAACTTTAATTGAGTACCTTATGATTCTTTATAATTTTGGCCAGAACTAGAGGTGTAACATGGGTCGCGATCAGATACAATCGACATTGGAATCCCATGGAGTCTCACAATTTCATCAACATATAACTTTGCTAACTTCTTCAGGAAATAAGTGTTTCGGATTGACAAAAAATGAACTGATTTAGTGAAACAGTTTACAATCACCCAAATGGTATCATACCTACTCGGTGTACATGGTAAACCAACTACAAAATTCAAAGTAATATATTCCTACTTCAACTTGGGAATTGGCAATGGTTGGAGGATACTTGCAGGTTTTTGGTATTTCGCCTTTACTTATTGACATACTTAACATTTAAACACAAATTCAACTATCTCCTTTTTCATTCCAAACCACCAATAAGTTTCCTTAATCGTTTGGTACATCTTAGTACTTTTTGGATGCATAATATAAGTCGACAAGTGTGCTTTCCCAAGAATAACTCTACGGAGATCAATGTCCTTGGATCACAAATTCTATTTTTAAATACCAATATTTCATCTCCTTGAATTCTGAAATCACCCCATTCTCCCTTGTGAACTTTCTCAATTATCAGCTTCAATTCATCGTCGGCAACTTGGAGATCTTGAATACAATTTATAAGGTTGGTTTTACCTCAAAACTAGCTAGCAATACACCCTATTCATTGCTTACTAATCTGACCCCAAGGGCTCCGATTCCAATCAAACAAGAAAGATAAGGATGCACATGAGACTCTAAATTGGATGAAGATTTTCGACTTAAGGTATCTACAACTACATTGGCCTTATTGGAATGGTAATCTATCACCAACCATAGTTTTTAATCAACTCAAGCCCTCTTTTTTGTCTCAAGTTTAGCTCCTTTTATGTGAACAAATACTTTAAACTCTTGTGATTAGTGAAAATCCTAGAAGTCTCCCCGTATAAATAATGTCTCCAAATCTTTATGACAAATACTATTGTAGCTAACTTCAAATTGTGACTAGGGTAGTTTTCTTCACGTTTCCTTAGTTAGGGGAGGCATAAACTATCACATTATCATTTTGAATTAGTAACATCCTAATCCTTATTTACTAGCATCACTATAAATCAATAGGAGAACCGAGAACTTAAGTATAGGAGATTTTTATCAAAACGTAGAAGTAGACCACTGAAAAACTGGATGTAAGTTATCCATAAAGATATGGAAATTAAAGATTTAGAAGAGGAAATAGTCGTAGATAAAAATGGATGGCGTAGAAGAATTCGCACAAATTAAACTAATATATTTTAGATTTTTATCTATTGATTTATTTATTTATTTATTTTTATTTTTCCTTTTCTTTTATTGTCTTTTTATTTTTGTTTATATATATTTTTTCTATTTTTTTATTTTTTTATTTTTTATTTAATTTTTCTTTTCTCTACATTTTTTCAATTTATCTCTCAAATGACCGATCCCAAATATTAAGATTAAGATTTAGTTTGTTATTGTTGTTGTTATTGTTGTTGTACTATAAACCACATATATGTCTCCACTCGATGGGAGAGAAAGGATGGGAGCGAATCTCAACCTCTTCTTGAGTTCTTGAAAACTAGTTCACATTTATCATCTCAATCAAATATAATTACTTTTCTTGCTAATATGGATAATAGAGTTGCAATTTTAGATAATCTCTCAACAAATCTTCTATAATACTCTGTCAACCAGAGAAAACTTCTCACTTCTTTCATATTTTTCGGTTGCTCCTACTTCAGGATTGTTTCAACTTTTTTTAGATCTACAAATATCCCTCCACCGGATACTATATGTCCCAAGAATCCGATTTCTCCGACCAGAAATCACACTTGGAAAACTTAGTGTATAACTGTTTCCCCCGAAGAGCCTGCAAAACAATTCTAAAATGCCCGAATGTTCCTTGTTGCTCTCCACCATGATATCATCAATAAACACAATTACAAATTTATTAAGAAATAAGTGAAATACTTTATTCATCAAATCCATAAAAGCAGTGGAGGTATTTGTTAATCCAAATGGTATCATCAAAAACTCATAATATCCATCTCGATTTTTAAATGCAATCTTAGGCACATCACTCTCCTTGATCCTCCTATTGATGATAACTCAACCTCAAATCAATCTTTAAGAATACATATGTACCTTGAAGCTGATAAAAAAGATCATCACTCCTATGAAGATGATACTTGTTCTTAATGATAAATTTATTTAGTTATCGGTAATCGATGCATAACCTAAGAGTACCATCATTCTTTTTCATAAATAGGATTGGTATATCCTAAGGGGAGGAGCTAGGTTGGATGAATCTCTTATCCATAAGTCTTGGAGTTACACTTTCAACTCCTTCAATTCTATAAATGCCATCATATAAGGTGGGATGGAGATCGGTGCGACACGGGGACCAAATCAATGGTAAATTCAAACTCTCGGATTCGAGACAACATCTGGGAAGATATCCGGGAACTCATCCACCACTTGAGCATCCCTCAAGTTGGGACCTTCAACCTTGGTATCAATGATGTGCGCAGGGTAAGCTTCATATCCCTTATGTACTAACCTTCTTGCTTCCATTGCCGAAATCACACGGCTCGACAGAATCCGTCACTTACTGGCAAACAAACGGGGGACTCTTTGATCTATAGAACTGCATTTGCTTAGTGAAGTAATCCACTGAGACTCAGTGAAAGTATAACCAATCCATATCTAGTATGGCGTCAAAATCTCTCATCTCCAAAGGAATCAAGTCAGTCTCGAGAGTTGTCTCCCCAATCATCACATCATGTCCCTAACCAACTATTTACCCAATGGAGTGATCACCGATAATTTTTCATCAAAAGTACACAAGGGTCTATTGGCATATTTAGCAAACCCTGTAATCACAAACGAATTATTAGAATTCGTATCAATAAGCACATGAGTATTAATATAAAAAAATTTCATTATATCTATTTAATATATACTATCAAGAAATTTATAGGTAATTTTTCATAATACATACTCTATACATGACCCTTATATCACTACATTACACCACATAATCATAAACACATCCTATGTTCAATAGGGACCCCCATTTCTGAACATGATTTTACTATCATATTAATCACATATATGTATATATATATATCTAAGACTTTGGAATTCATGGTTCTAGACTTAAAGGCTATAATGGATTTGTAGGGTTCAGTACCTTTTGGCTTAAAGAATTCTCGGTTACCGCAAAGTACTTACTCGTCGAGTGACACTCACTCGAGGGAATGTTACGGGTTAGCTACCCAATAACATATTTTTAACTCAAATATCACATAACAAGTTCAACAACTCACTACACTATTATTACTATAGCACACTTATATAATTAATTTCAAATCATCAAGGACAAGTCTAGAGGGAGGAACCTGTGACTACATCTGAGTTGGCCTAAGTTTCTTCATTTGTCATGGCATAAACCCCTTGTCTGAGTTCTTGACTGAGAGGTTGGGGAGGAACGGCCATCATGTTGCTCTCAGTTCCCCTCTGTGAAGCAGTGTTCTTTGAATGAGTAGAGGTATTGGTTTGGCTGCCCATAGATCCACTAGGGCGATCTCAGTTGGTTTAGCTTTCCTATCCCAACTCTAGGCAAGCAGTTGCGGAAATGACCCTCCTTTCTATATTAATAAGACCTCTTGGGTGCATAACAAATCCCAAAATAGTACTTCCTGCAATTTGTGTACTGTTGCTTCCTGTTTCTCGACGACTTATTTGTGAAGGTGGCACTAGATGTGGGGGCCCCAAACTTGGATGGTTGTTCTCCACCGTAGGAGTTCGTGTTCCTACTTGGTTTTGAACTCTGGTCCGGTACATGTTCGAAACTTCTCTTCTTTCTTTGTCCTTCTCTAGTTCTTCCCCTTTCCTCTATCATTTTCTCGACTGTCAAGGCCAATTCCAAAACACCTTTATAGGTATGGATCGAGATCACAGACATATTCTCCCGGATGAACAAATTTACACCATCCTCTAATTTGAAATGCAAATACTCCTCGAAAATTACCAACTCCAAGACAAATGAGGACAACTTCCTCAATTCCGCTTCATATTCTGCCACCAACTTGTTGCCCTAACTGTGGTGAAGGAACTCATTCCTTTTCAAATCCTGGTAGAACCGAGTATAATATTTTTCATTGAATTCCCTAAAAAATTTGTTTCAAGAAATGGGTGTTGCAAACCTCTCTTTTAAGTTGTCCCACCATACTCAGGCATTTTCATCTAATAACCTTACGACCACCAATAGCTTTAACTCATCATCGAGCCTCATGTCGACTACGGTCTCCTGAACTCGATTTATCCGATTCTTTGCCACTATCACATCGCTAGTCCCCAAAAATGTTACACATCTAAGTTGTCGGCCTTTTTTGATCAACCTGAACAATTCAATGGTCAGACAATTTATAGGTGTAGCGATTGAAATGGGATGAGCAAATGGTACTGTTGGAGGGGTAGGTAGGATGACCAAGTTTAGTGGGGGAGGTATTGGTGCTTGAGGTGGGGTTTGGAGATGAGCACCATAGACATTCCACCACTCCGTTTATTACCAGAGGGCATCAAGTCGCAGCAGAGGAATCCCGATTTGAGGAGCCGGGCATGGCCGGAGTAGGAGATGGAGCATGTGAGGATGTCCATCCTCATGCTCAAAAAGTGGAATCTCATTTACATTCCTTACCCTTCATCTAAGAGGTATAGTCTTATAAAAGAGAAATACTATTCTTAGCTCATTAAGTTAGGAATCGGACTAGGTATTTAACCCCCTGGAGATAAAATAATCTCTGGTCCTGAGGACCTGGAAAGTTTTTGAAAGTCTTTTGAAAAATCTTTTAAACTCCGAATTTTCAAAAAGAAAAAATACTTTAAAATCTTTGGAAAGCTATTGGAAACATTTGGAAACATTTGGAAGTATTTCAAATATTTAAAACATTTAAAATCGTGAACCTTAAACTCTGATACCAACAAAATTGTTATGTTTTGACCCTTGAGTTGATTACACGACAATCGCCATGTTATCCCCAAACACGTGTGAATCCACTCCGTGTCTTGAGGTATCACAAGGCATTCTAATATTCCAAATATTTTAAAATAAATTGAATTAATCCATAGGCTAATCCAGCTGTTTAAAGAAATCCCAAATAGTTAAAATAAATTCATAAATTCAACTTAGGTCCCTACATAAAGGACAATCCAACATCAATTGGATTCAAAATCATTCCAAATATTCAAATATCCCAATAAAACTAATAAATCTTGCAAAAGAAAGTTTACACTAAATAAAGAGAGTTCCAAATCAAATACGTAAGGATTTTTGAATATTGACCAAAATGAGCAAATAAGTATACAACAAAAACCAAACTTTTAAAAGTTTACAAAGTTTCCTCCATAGATCCGGTTCACATAGTTCCCAAAAATGTTCTTAAGGCTAGTACCTACTAAGGATCAACAAAAATAATTCTTCTAACTGGCACAAGATGATATCTAAGTCTCCCAACTAGACATTTCCTAAAAAGAGATAGAAAGAGGGAGGTGAGTATAAAATACGAAATGTCATTTGTATAAAATAAATTTAAAACAAATCTTCCATTACTCATATTTTCATCAACAACCAATTTTTTTTTCTTTTCAAATTTTCTTGAAATTTACCAAAACCACATTTCTACTGATGGCCATTCGTAGAATCTACTAAGGAGTTTTCTACAATTTTCATAAAATATTCCCCTTCTTTGGTATTGGCCCAGAGTTCCTTGGGATACCACCGCGTTATCACAGGAATAACTTGGCAAGTTTCTCCATCTTGGCTACCACCAAGCCCAAATTTTAAATTAGCATTAACTACACCACCCTAATGGTGTCAATCCGTGAAAAGATTTAAATTATAGTCATTTATTCTTTTCCATACACCATGTTACAAATCCATTCCATCATTCAATACTATAACCATTTACAAGGGAGTGGCATTTCAATTCACAATTATAATTCAATTGTAACATAATGCAAACAGTTAAAGAAATAAATGATAGATTCATGGACTTATCAAATTATTAAAGTTGGATATACCACAATCATAAATATTTTACAAATCCATTTTTAAAATTCATTTCAAAATTTGTTTCACAAAGTATAATTTAAAATCATTTTTATCATTCATACTCAATATAGCCATCCATTCACCTCTTAGGAGGGTAATTATTACTAATCCACAACTAATTCGATGTCTAGTCTCACTTTAGGTTTCAAATGTCATGATTTAGGACATTCAACACCAATTCTCTTCATATTACAAACCCTAAATCTAAATCCTCAAATTCATTTCATCAAATTTCAATATAATCTTCAAATTCATGGAATAGAAAAATAAACTCAAGTTAGGAATGAAAAGATTATGTAAATTTTTTTATCACCAATTTTGTCTCAAGTTGAGCCACCACCAAACTCTAAGTGTTCTCTCATTAGAAAATCTCAAATCTCTCACTAGATCTAATGCTTTAGAGATTGAGTTAAGGGTTTTGGGGTCTCTAGAGTGTGGTTTTTGTAATATTTTGGTTGAATCTTTGATGGAAGCAAAGAGAGGGAGAGTCAGAGTATGAGTCAAGTAGGAGAAGAGTGAGAGAAGAGATGAAATTTGGATCTCGTGAGTTCTGCATTCTCATCCTCACTTTTATCTATAAACTTATTTCCCTTATTTACTTAGTTATCATTCTTCACTTCTCAATTATACAATGTCCAACACATCCTATTGGATTATTGGGAAAGTTAATCCCACGAGCTTTTAAGCACTTGAAGAATTGTTTTGTCAAGAAAGTGTGCCTGATGATAAGGAAGGTAAGTAGAAATAAAAATAGAATTTTTTTTAAAAATAAATTAAAAAGAATAAAAAGGTAAAATGTTCATGTTTAAAATATAAAATATAATATAAATTGAGTTGTATATGATTAAAGAGTTTGAGTAATTTGATGGTGGAAAGTTTTTTTAGTGACTTGGTGGACCAAGGCTCAAATTGCTTACAAGAGCCGGGGAAATTACCAATCTCCGAAAGGTGATCAAGAGAAATCACATTTCACAATTCCAACAAAAGCAAGGGAAATCCCCAATCTCCGAAAGGTGTGCATAGTGCAGACAGGAAATATGCGAGTACCAAGAAGAAATCGGAAGGAAGTGCTGAGGGTCTATCAATGGAAAGTTTAGGGAAATTTCTGTACAGTGCAAATATTAAAATGCTCATTTAAATTTAAATTAACTACTTTTTTACATTTTATAAAATATAAAAGTTTTCAATATTTATTTTAATGTCAATACCACAACTAAAATTTCCCGGTGTTATAATATAAATATAGATAAAACAATTTTTTTCATATTTCTAGGGAAAAAAATAATATAAAAAAGAGATGCGTCCCATTTTGGAAATCATTCTGAAGTTTGTGATTATGAACAGTTAGTTTGGATGCGGTTTTTTTCCATTTAAACTCCTCGCCTTCCGCTCTCATTATCACTTTCTCCAATCGAAATCCTAACCTCTTCACCGTTGCTCTCTCTAAACCTTGATGGCGGCCGATTGCGAATTCTCATCATTCTCTTCATGTTGGAATATGCCCATTGAGGTGGGCATTTGAGTAATTTAGGAATAGGGTAACTCTCATCCTTAACTACCCTATTAACCACTCAATCAAGTGGTAACTCCCAAACAAAATGAAGCCATTATTCCTTGATTGAATTTGAGGAAAAATAAGGCTCTCCTTCCTTGTGGCGTGAACAATAACAATGAGAAAAAAAGATGTGAGAAAATAGCTAGGGTTTTCAACATTCTCTAGAGAGAGAAAATAGAGAGAGGGATGGAGATTTTCGCGTAGAAAAATCTCCCATCGTCAAACGATTCACCGGACATGAGACTTGTGGCGTCGTGGAATTGCGGTGGTAGTTCGATTGCGTGATCACCATTCGACCGTGCGATCTGTTCGAGGGACATTGCGACACGGTAGATTTTGGAGACTGCCCTATCGAGATATTTATCCCAAAAATTCCGATTTATTTATTTCACGCTTCCGCATGCGCGATTAAATCCAACATTGGTATCAGAGCGATCGTTGGATTTAATTTAAATAATTTTCGGAATTATTTTTTGGGGTTTAAAATTTTGGGATCTGGATCACGAATGAGTTTCGTGAATCCGAGAACACCGTAGGAATACCCATGGCCCAGGGATTACAAAACTATTTTTGATTTTATTTTCCGAGCATGTTTGGGCCATGAAAAGTCCGGTCGAAGTTTGCGACCGTATGGACATAAAAACCTTAGATCTATGGCTTTAGAGGGCGGATCGATGCATGAAAATGTTATAAGTGTATTCCTTGCATCTAGATCTACAGTTTCATGCCTTTTAATATGAGTTTTGGATGCCGGAAACTGGGATTTCCGAATGGCCGCGGAGGACCGCGACTGGGGTAGTTGGTTTTCGTCATTTTTGGGCATGAATCCTCCTAAAATCGAGTGTAGGATGTTTGGAGGAAGTCCATTAATATTTTCCAGTTGAAAAATGCAAGAAAAAATAGGCGGAATCGAGTTTTTTGGAAACTGGGTTGAAAAAATCCATTGTAGGACCCGTCGGGCGAAGAAGAACCGGCCTAGACCCGTGGGCGCGTGACACGCACGCGCTAGGAGGCGCATCTAGCAGGCGCGTGTAGTGTACACGCACACAGGCGCGTGAAGCGGGGTAAGCAGCGTCGGGTCGAACCCTGACCCGGACCGACCCGACCGGGTCGGACCCCGGACCCGTTGACCGGGGCGGTCGGGTCAACCAGCGCGTAAAGGCGCGTGAGCCGCGCGCCGCGACTGGGCGAGCGTGAGCCGAGCCGCGCCAGGCGCTTGGCAGCGCGTGTGAGGCGCGCCGCGCGTCTGGCGTGTGCGGCAGGCCGCTGCCCCCACGTGGAGGCGCGTGGCGGCGCGTGGAGCGCACCGCCGGCGAGGGGCGGCGCGTGTGAACCCCGGGCGGCGAGTGAGGTCGCTTAAAATTGAATTTTTTCAATTTTTTAGGGGTCTTATATCTATAAATGTGACTTTTTGTGGGTTTTTGTATGCCGAATCAAAGTCCAAATGGTAAGATGCCATTCCGGGTTATGGTGTATGGTGTCCGTTGACTCATACGCTCGCTTTGGGGTCTGTACTCAAGTCAATTTGGTCTTGATGATTCGTAAGGCGTACAAAAATGTGATAATAAGTATCTCCAAGTCACAAATATTTCTCTTAATGCGTTAAGAACTGTCGTATTAAATTTTTGCAAGAAAAGTAAACTGAATGATGTGATCTACGCGATTTTATCAGTAGATTCGGTTTATTCTCGAGAGACAAAATCTAACGGGAATCTGATGCACGAGATGATGGGCCCCAGGGTGGGCACCGCGCCTCAGGATATACGAGATAAAGGGACCTATCGTGCATGGTAGAAAATAATTGCCAAGTTAGGGCAATGCTTATCAGTGGTATGCACGATTACTAAATCTCGTTCTACGAGTCATATCTTATGAAAATGTCGGTTCGACTTGTCCCATAAGAGCATTGTGTTGCTCTCTTCGGCTCCTAATGTGAGGATGCAGAAGAAAATAGCTAATCATACAATGAGGCAAATGTCGAGTATGATCACTGAGTTAAGATATACGGATAAGCAAATTTCGAATGGAATTCAGGTACTGGATGTGATCTAATTTTTACCTGATTCATGGGAAATCGTGAAATCCTATCTCACATTTGACGAAAGTATTCGTACTTTCGTTGACGTAAATACGTAATGTGAGCTTGATGAGGAGCACCTAGAGGCGAGTAGGCCACACTCGAGTCATACTTATTCAGAGGAGTCAAGTAAGGACTTCCCGGCGCTAAGCCTAGCGAACGAGACTCGAGATCTAGGTAATAAAAATCATCCGAGAAAACCGACAACGAGGTACAAGAACGCAAGAAGAAGGAATTTAATTAGACCAAAGTAAATTGCTACGTTTGAGGTAGATTTGGTCATTTCGCTCGTGAGTGTGACGAATAGAAATTAATATTTTTCTTCTTTACGTGGTTTGAGATTTGTCTCATTCACTATAATACTCGCTGATTTCTCTCCTTTGAAATCAGGAGCAACCTACCACGTAACTCGAGATAGGAGTGCGTAAATATAGTTCCGTCAAGTGAATCCTTAAGCTTGGAGGATTTACGTTAAGAACAGAGCATTTGTCGTTGTCAGAGGGAACGACACTTGCCATGACGTTCTTAATACTGTTGGCATACGACGGATCTACAATTTAGTACATTTTCTAAAATTGATTGGGATATGCGTGAAATTATTCTTTTTTTTTAATACGACAATTCTCTAAATTGTTAGAGTTTTCATCCATGATGAATTGTATGCACTAGATGCTGCTCCTTCTAATGTTTTTTTTTGTAGTTCTACTATTGACTTTACATCTGATTGCGTAGATGATGATGTAAATGAATGAGATAGTAAACTTAGACACATAAGGTAAGCGATGATGAATCGGTTAGTAGCGAGAGATTTATTAGACCCGCTGACCAGATTCGAGTTACCCGTATGTGAGTTGCCTAACCGGCAAAATAACGAGAAAACCATTTGGCGATACAATGAGAGCTGAGACTCCATTGCAGTAAGACCATTGTGCCTTCCTTTTCTAGTGTTCTTATGAGCATGAGAGCCGGAAATGGAGTTGTGTAGAAAATGATGCTTATAGACGCTTACGTGCGTTTCGGTTCATCTATCTGATCTCGCATAAGTCTAAGGCATTAGACTGCTTCAGGAGGTTCATAAGCGAGATTGAGAATCAGTTAGATTTGAGAGTATAGACTCTTAAAACTGAGCGGGGATGCAAGTATTCGTCTAAACTACATATGTGGTTCTGTTTCGAAAAGAGTATTACGAAACTACTAACTATTAGTCAATTTCCCATTTGAGCTTTGGACAGGGAGGCAGCCTGACCTTAGCTACTTGAGGTAATGGGATTGTGCCGCGATTTCTCGCATTCACACGGTGAGTTAGGCCCACGAGAAAATACGTATTTCTAGGCGAACACGGACGGCACTATAATCGAGATTGAGTCTCGTAATACCATATTTCTTGAGAATGATTTCCCTAAGAGAGGTGAAATCAATTTGGACCCTACCCTTTATGAGATGGATGAGCCTAGTGGCTCGGGGAGCCCAACGGCGGGATATAAGAATCCACTACGGATCTTGATATCAGTGGGAGCGATCCATCAAGAGGTAAAGAATTTTCTCTCCTCCTAAGAGTATCGAGAATGCGTATTTAAACGTTGTTTCTCGATTGAGGGTGAGACCCTCGTTGTGACTGTAAAGGATGATAAGAACTTTAAAACGGTCCAAATGACTCTCGAGGGTTCTGCAAAGGATGCAAAAGACCGTTTATTGAAGGTCATAAATGAAGAGAAGGAGTTGATGAGAATCAATGGGGTCTGGGACCTAGTTGATTTGCCTAAGGACGGAAGGACTATTGGGAACAAATATGTTCTCAAAATCAAAAATAAAGGTCAACGGATTGATGAAGAGGTAAAGAACCCGTCTAGTAACCAAGGGTTACACTTAGACTGAGGGGTGGACTATTGAGGAGTCATAGTCCAATTTATCTCGATCCGTTTATCTTTTAGCGATTGTCATGGACATGGGATCTAGAGTCATATCACAAGGACGTAAAGACCGCTTTCGTAGTGGAAGTCTAGATGAGGCGATCTACATGGAGCATCCCTCTGGGTTTGTTCTAGTAGATCAGGTGAATAAGATCTGTTGATTTTAGAAATCGAAATACGACCTTAAGTCATCATCCAGACAGCGGTGCCTGAGATTTCACAAGAAGGTGATATCTTATGGTTATGTAATGATCGAGTAGGATCATTGCATTTATCTGATACGTCCCGATGACTCCTTTATGAGCATGTTCTCACATGTAGGTGACATTCTGTTGGCCGGGAACAACAGAGAGTATCCAATGACCATTGTAACATGGTTATGAGGTTTTAATTCATTCTCAGATTTTGGATCCATAGGGATCGTTTGAGAATGATATTAACTCTTTAACAAGAGAAAAGATACTCTTATCGTTTGAGATTTATAGATTCTTGAGCATTTCGAGAAAAGCGATGACAACCTAAAAGATACTCTTATCGCTAAAGGTAAAAAGATCTGAATCTTGACACATACCCTAAAATTTATAAAGAAATAAGGGAGATGAGCAGAATCTCTTATTCCAGTGCACAATACATTTCTAGTGTATGCGATGAGGTATACATGTGCGATATACAGTTTGATATATGCGATGAGGCATACATGACCAGACGTTTATTTTATGGTCGATCTGGTGAGTAGGTATTAATAGAATTCTCGAAGGCATCACTATAGAGCAGTGAAAAAGGATTCTGAAATATCTCATTTGAACTGCGGACCTCTCCATGTGTTACGGATGAGGTGATTTGCGTTTTTCATTGGGATTCAGATACTGACTTGGAGTAGTGATCTGAATAAACGCAAAATGTTTTATCTTCTTAGAGTAGTAAGAAGAGAACCTGTATATCTCTATTTACGATAGAGACTGAACTTATAGTATGCTCAACTGCAGTTCATGAGAATGGTTGGCTTCAGAAATTTTCTGGAAGACTTAGGGGTTGTGACAGATAGTGGGAGGTCAGTGATGATTATTGTGATAATCAGACCGACACTGTCAACAACTAAGAACCTAAGTGTTATTGTAAAGCCAAACACATTGATACCGAAGAACACTTTGTGAGAGATACTACCGAGAAGGGTATTGTAACAGCTAAGTACACCTTGACATACAGCATGATAGCTGATTCCTTTAGAAAACCCGTTGTGAAAGATTCCTTTGTGAGATAAGGAATCATTGGGTTAAGTGTACTTTCATTTCTCATTATATACTGTTTTAGATGTTTATTGAAATATATGACATGTATTATTGGGTCACATATGTATTTCATGCATTATTTATTGTCATATATTGTAATCTTGTGATAAAAGATGTGTCAAGCAGGCGTGGTCGACTCTCTCACACAAGTGACCACCTCCGACTCTGAGTGAGTGGAGATGAGACGGATTCTAGTCGTAAGAGGCTTTGAGAGTGGCCCTACTAGAACATAAGTTGCCCTGATATGTGTTCAGGATGAGGTCATATGCGATATGACCGACATGGAAATACCCACATCCATGATGCCTGTAAGTAGCCAGGCATGAGTTGCGATCTTGTGATTGACAGAAGTGAAATGCCCTCATGTGCAAGTAGGAAATGTTGGAATATGCCCATTGAGGTAGGCATTTGGGTAATTTAGGAATGGGGTAACTCTCATCCTTAACTACCCTATTAACCACTCAATCAAGTGGTAACTCCCAAATAATGAAGCCATTATTCCTCGATTGAATTTGAGGAAAAACAAGGCTCTCCTTCCTTGTGGCGTGAACATTAACAATGAGAAAAAAATATGTGAGAAAATGGCTAGAGTTTTCAACATTCTCTAGAGAGAGAAAATAAAAAGAGGGATAGAGATTTTCGCGTAGGAAAATCTCCCATCGTCAAACGATTCACCGGAATGAGGTTTGTGGCGTCGTGGAATTGCGGTGGTGGTTCGATTGCGTGATCACCGTCCGACCGTGCGATCCGTTCGAGAGATATCGCGACACGGTGGATTTTGGAGACTGTCCTATCGAGATATTTATCCCGAAAATTCCGATTTATTTATTTCACGCTTCCGCATGCGCGATTAAATCCAACACTTCACAATCAGAAAAATCCTCGCTCAAGAAGGTTCAATCAAAAGATTCATCGTCAAAGGAGGTGAAAATGTTGGATGCCATGTTTTTACTTTTAGCCTCCGATTCTTTTTTGTTGAAAAAGTTTCATTCTCGGAGAAACACATATAAGGAACTTGATGGGAACAGTTTAAAAAGCTATTTTTTACATTTAGTCTCCAATTCTTCCTTGCATAGATGGTGAAAAAGCTATTCGAAACACGTATAAAATATCATTTGGAGTTTAAAGAAAAAGCTGAGAACTTTAATGGGACGGTATTAGTAGGCTCTTTCAGTCTTTGTCCAACTCAAATTCTTAAGTGGAAGCAAAAGAGACCATTTGCCAAGACAAAAGGAAAAAAAAAAAAAAAAAAAAAAAGAGCAAAGAGAGGAAAGAAAAAGGAAAAGAAAAAAATTATTGGAGATGTAAAGAAAAAGCTGAAAACCTCAATGGTGCCATAGTAGTTGGTTTTTTTATTTTTTATTTTTTTTTTGGTGCAGATAGCAGTTGGTTCTTTCTTTCGGCCGTAGTGTGGCGTCCAAGCTTGGCCCAACCCAAATTCTTAAGGTGGAAGCAAAGACAGGAGTCATTTCAACCCACCCAGTTTTGTCCAAAAGGACCTTTAATTTTAAATAAAAATGTCAAAGCTAGAATCTTTTTTTGGGGGAGTGGGGGAGGGGCGGCCCCGAAAATTGGTGAAACGTTGGAAGTGTATATTCATAAAAGTAAAAGACATATATATAATATATAATTGGTGCAACAAATAACTCTAATTTCTTTTTATTGTATCAAAGAGTTGGAACTCTTAAAATCCTATTTTTGTTTGCAATCAAGGTTAATAATTTGTAATTAATTTAACATAATTTCAAATTAATTAAGCATTATTAGATTATTAGAGTAATTCTATTTAAATTTTAGGATTTATTAATATCAATTTCTTATATCAAAAGCACTTCACACTTGTATTATCAATATCAATATATTATAATATTTATAGACAGAGAATCTCAAATACAAAGTTTAAAACATGATCATAACAATTCAATTCAAATATGGTTCATGATCAGATAAACCTACTAGGGTTAGATTCAGTCAAATTCGTGAGAGAAATTGAATAGTAAGGAAATGCTCAATAACAAAACAAAAAATTTTAATTTCAATTTTCTTCTCTATTTTTGGTTTTATTTAGGAAGATATTCATTTCACAAAATTTTTTAAAATATTTTTCCTTTCAAAATATAATTTTTAAATTTTTGTGTATATATATATATATCATATACATTTTATTTATTAGATCAATTGATATTTAAAATTATATTTTAAGAAATACGTTCGGAAATGGTTCCAGATCTTTTTAGATAGAAACTCAAACGTATTTCATTCCTAAAATTGTGACCGATCTGATGTCTTCCTAGCATGCCAAGCGGCCGTTGTTATATATATATATATATATATATATATATATATATATTATGCATTCCTAACATTCAAACCTGAGTTCTTTCCGACGTTTTTTTTCCCTTTTAAACTTCCCTTCCGCTCTCATTATCTTTCGCTCCAATCCAAATCCTAACCTGTTCACCATTTCTCTCTAAACCCTAATGGCGGCCGATTGCGAATTCTCATCATTCTCTTCACAATCAGGAGAATCATCGACAATGAAGGTTCAATCAGAAGAATCATCGTCAAAGGAGGTTCGGAACTGGTTAGAGCTTCCATCCGACGTGACGTGCTTGATTTTGAAGAAGCTAGGAACGATCGAGATTCTGATTAATGCGCAGAGAGTCTGCAAGCTGTGGTGGAAGCTCTGCAAGGATCCTGCGATGTGGCGGACCATCGATCTGAGCGATTTGAAATATTGTCAGGACATGGATCTCGATCCCGAGGAAGTTGCGCGAAACGCCATTGATCGGAGTTGCGGTGAATTGGTTGATATCAATATTGAGTACTTTGGCACTGACAGTCTCATGGAGTACATTACCGCTAGGTTAGTTTGCTTACGCTCTATTTAGATTCAATATTGGTCTAAATTTTATCATATACTCTTTGGATTACCAAATAGTTTTTCTCCTGTTATGAATTTGTGTAAATTAAAACAAGGTTTCAATTTCATTATTCCGTAGTTCTAGATGAATAAAGATCATGGGTTATTCTTTAAAGTTGAAAAGACACAAAACATGAAAGGGAAAATGCCATAGTGCTTGAACATTCTGTTTCAACATTGTAGAAAGTATATCTTTTTAAAGGGACTAGCTATAATAGATTATAAGGAAGCTAAGAGGACAATCTATTTCCATATAAGCTTATAGGAAGCTATAAATAGAGATCTTGATATTTCTCTCCAGTTGAATGCAGTAAGTGGTTGCCATTTTAATAAAACTGAATTGCAAATCATCTTATTACCTCTAAGTGAATGTAGAATCCTGAAAATTTATTGGATACATGCGAATCTCCAAGAAAAGAAAATTCTATTCCCAAGAAATCGAGTAATAGAGAGACAAGTGATTTCAACACCCGCTTCTCAGATGACACATAAGCAGAGTGAGAAGTTTTTACTCAAGAAAATGAAAGGTTACTTTTGAAAGGATCATGATTCAGTCTTTTTTTTGGGGGGGGGGGACATTCGGTTTTTGAGTAAGATAAAAAAGAGATTCACGGGAAAAGAAAATGAGAATTTTGGAACACTACAAACCTTTCTATCAGAACTATTTGAGAAATGGAAGAAAGGAGCAAGTTCATTAGTTTCTTTATGTTTTGATGATGATAGAATTGAAAGTTCATAGGGCTACTATTCTCCGACTAGACCATGAAACTAGGCACCTGGGAGACATGATAAATGAAAAGGTATAAGAAACAACGGGAATGCGAGAATACCCCCTTTACACTTCCTTCCCAAATTGAACAAAATGGCCATCGGTTACTTTCTATGAAAGATAAGGCAATAGGAAGTAAAAAAAATACCTACCAAATGAACCTATGAGGACTATCTCTCACCCATTTCCTTGCTCTCACAATTAGCATGCTGTGTGCCATTAGTGGACGTGAGTTTTAATGAGTGTCAACGGCTGCTGCTCTTGGTCAACAATGAGGATCTGGAATGATGGTGCACAGTGATGCAGGGGATGAAGTGGGGTTGCTGATGAGAGTCATAGGTTAGGTGGCTTGGCTTCACAATGGTAGGAAGTGATTGTTGCATGGATACAGTAACAAATCAATATAATTGAGCACTCTTTTTCATTATAATATTTCTCATTTGCTAGTTGGAGAGACGAAGGGAAGATGGTGCTGCAGGAGGCAGCTAGTCTCCTTGTTGGTCTTTTTTGGGTGTAAAACATTTGCTTCTCTTGTTTCAGGTCTCTTTTGTAGATGTGCTCCACTGTGGTTTAGATTGTGGATTCATTCTCAAATTTTTAGCTTTTTCAACATCCGTTTAATGTGATCTGCATGTTGAATCCTTTTCGATTTACTTGGTTGAGTTTGCTTTGAAAGCTGGTATGTTGTCCGGCCAACATCTATTTATCTTTTCAGCCAACACTAGTCTTGGATGCTAAACAAGTGGATGTGATGATGTGGTTTAAATGTATGGTTGGTATTCACTTTCTCCTTAAATGGGTTCTAATATTTCTCCTTCATCCTTTAGTGTCACTTTCCTTCTGTGAGTACGCATGCCGTGATCTTTAAAGAAATATTGACGTGTTATTCACACATGCAAGAGTTTTACAAACTCTTCAGCTCAATTATTTAGGTGTTCTGATCCCTTGCATCTATTCTTCTACTTTGGATAGCCTATGATTTAATTGTATGAATTGTCTTACAAATAGCTTAGTACTGAAGATAATATAGGTTTGAATAGAATGAATAAAGCTTTATGAAGTTAAATAATACCACGGATAAAAATACTTGGAAGATGTGTATGTCTCTGACAGTCAACATTGGAGGAGTAGGGAAATGGTAAAAGATAGCCCCATAAGAAATTAAAAATGATGAAATAAGCACAGATAAGATAATTGATTTGGTTCCCTAAAATTTTGTTGATTTAGGTCCAGTACATTTGAGTTTCTTGTGCCTATCTTGTGGGCTTTGCTACATGTCTTGTTTGTGCATCTTTTTCTTTAGAAGAATTGATTGGAAGCACATACAGTTGGTAAATTGACTGCCGGCCAAGCTTCTCTGGGCAAGTGGTTATGTTGTGGTGCATGTCCTTGAACCTCCCAACGTCAACCTTATTCACCCAGCTTTTACTTTAATGATGGCTGGGTGGACGAATGAGATTCTTTTGGGTCCATCTATCTATAGAGATCCTTTCTTGTTTGTGTACATCCTCCTTTTTTTTTTTTTTTTGGTAGTGAGAGTTGTATATTAGAAGAACAATTTTTCATCCATGCTATTAATGCATAGAGGGTCTTGGTAAATAGCTTTGTTGCCCATCAATCTGGGTTATTTGCCTGTCCTCTATCTTAACCCAGCTTGGATAGACAAACTGAAAATGCCTATATTAACGCTAATCCATGCTGTTTTTTCAATTGCAGAACTAGCAATCTTAAATGCCTTCGACTTGTATCCTGCCCCTGTATTTCTAATAGGGTTTTGAGTGATGCAGCTAAAAAGCTTCCACTGCTGGAGGACCTTGAAATTTCTCTATGCTCATTTACGAGAGAAAGCCTTGAAGTCATTGGCCGCTGCTGCCCTCATCTGAGAACATTAAAATATAATAAGCGGGGTAACAGGATGCCACTTGTAGAATGTGATGAGGAGGCACTGGCAATTGCAGAGTGCATGCCAGAATTACGTTATCTGCAATTCTTTGGAAATAAGCTGACAAATGATGGCTTGCAGGCTATTCTTGATGGCTGTCCTCATCTAGAATACCTCGACTTACGTCAATGCTTCAACATTACTCTGCCTGGGGATCTGGGGAGAAGGTGTGCGGAGCGTCTTAAAACTCTGCGGCATCCCAATGACCCCATTGATGACTATGAATTTCTTGCTCAAAATATGCACACATTAGTTGATGAGGACTATGATGAATACTATGATTATGATTATAACTATGATGACATCGGCTTTTCCTCATATGAATACTGTGATTATAATTATGACTCTGATTATAACTCATCAGGTGGTGGTGATTTTGGACCCTGGTTTTCAGATTGATTGATGAGTCCCAATAATCCTCCCTGGTAAGGACTTGGAATTTACATTTCATTTGCATTTTCTTTTTTCTTATCTATTTCCTCTTTGGCTTGTACTAAATCAGGCAAAGTGCTTGGAATTTACAGGGATTTACAGGGGCTCTACTGGAGTGCTCATTATATCCTCATGAAATTGTTGCTGGACGGTGCTCACTAATTACTATGACCAACTTTGGCATCTCAAATCCTTCTATTCATCATTCAAGGTGTTTGCTTGTTGAAGCCAGTTTTATTGGTGCATAATTTGGATAGTATTGGATTATTGTGAGTAGGATTGGATTGTATTGGATACGATAAGTTTTAGTTAATACTATGTATGATATTAGATGAGGTAGAACACTCAACCAAAAAAAAGATAAGGTAGAACAGAGTAATTTGCATTATGTTTGACACATATTTGGGTGCATCTATATATGGATGAATCGAGTCATGTTGTTCAATTACACTCGCATCTAATGGGTATAGGTGGGATGAGATTCTGCCATTGGATAAATTCATTAAAATCAAAATTTTTATGGGGACAAATATAGAATTGCATTAATTTTTTTTTTTTTTTTGTGGTCACTCTTTTTCTATTTCATTTATTTCATTCTCTCTTTTTGTGCTATGTTAAGGGCCAGGGAAATGGGATTTTGAACCTTCCGTGTTGGTCCAGTCACTATTTTTCAATTTTATTTTTTTCATTTTCTCTTTTTGTGCTAAGTTAAGGGTCAGGGAAATGGGAATTTTAACCTTCACTGTTGGTCCTGTCACTATTTTCTGTTTTATTTATTTTATGCTCTTTTTGTACCATGTTAAGGGCGGAGGAAATGGGAATTTGAACCTCCCTTGCTGGTTTGATGGCGAACGTTAATCAAGTTTTTGAATTTAAATTTTAGTCAAAAAAAAAAAAAAAAAAAGACAAAGAACAGTTTGTCTCTTAACGGAGTCGACGGTTCAAACTTGTGAGATCAATAAATTAGATTACGTAACAGATATCAATCGGTCAAGTAAGTTAAAAAAAATAAAAAAACTGCCTGACCTTCAGTTCTGGCCTTCTTCTAAACCCCAGAAGATGGCCAATCGGGCCAGGATCACACCAGTTCAAACTTTAATCAGTTTATTTTTTAGATAAGTAATTTGAACGAGACGCACGTAGCTGAGCATTTGCACCAATATATGTTGACGTGGGAAGGATACTTTCATCCCTTAACTAGGTTGGGAATTTGACTTCCACTGAATACGGAAAAAATATTATTGGAAGAAAACTCTCTCAATTGAGGTTTAACAGACTTTTCGATCCGGATTAGTCAGGATGAAATTTTGGATACCGGACAATCAAGTTACAAAAATAGCTAAGCACTTGCATGAAAAGGCTCAGAACCACGACCACGACCACATTTTGGAATTTGTCTCCCGAGTGTGAAATATAAAAATTAAAAAAAAATGTCGGGGCAGAGCAAAGAGAGAGAAACCACCCTATAATTTTTAAGGATCAAATACAATTTTAAAGGATTTTAATGTCATTATAAAAATTTTTTATAAGGGTTTTTTGTGACTTTCTTTTTTAGCTCTTATCATGTTCTAAAAATGTGCATATTAAATTTTTTTCTAAAACCTTTTTTTTGGGGAGGGGGGGAGGGAGACAAGACCAGTTAATTTTAAATTAGCAGAAAATATAAGGCCCATTTTTAGTAGAATATTTGTTCATTTTATATCTATCTCAATATACTTAAATTTGGAGAATTGTGGGAAAAAAAAAAGTATGGGCGAAAAATTTTGGAGATTTTGATTCGAACTTCTCCATTCATCTAATAATAATTTGGAAAAATTACTTTTCTCTTTTCCTTTTCTTAGAAAATTAGAGTATTACTTCATTTCTAACGGTCTCTAAACTTCTCTCCTATACTATTCAAATTGGACACTACATGTTTTTCAAAAGTTTGAAAGGATTGAAGGTTATACTACAACCGTTTAATTTCTCCTCATTATTGTGATTATTTAGATAAACAGCCCTACACTACAATGAAAGTAGTTCAACCATTTGTAGATTGTGTGTTCAAACTATGTGGACTTCCAAAGTCAATTGAAACTGATCATGATAAGGTGTTCAATAGTTTATTTTGGCAAGAGTTGTTTAAATTGGTAGGAACCCAGTTGAAGTTAAGCAATGCTTACTATCCTCAGCTAGATGGACAAAGTGAGAGACCGAATCAGTGTTTAAAATATTACTTGATGCATGATTTCTGCCAGTCCAGGACACTGCTATCAATGGTTTAGTTTGGCAGAATAGTGATATAACACCAGTTTTCATTCGAGCATAGAAATGATTCCTTTTGAAAATTTATATGGATATAAGCCAAAATCCATCCCAATGGATCCTTACTTAGATCCTATCATTTATAATAAAGGTTAAAACAGATTAGAATCAGACTGAAGGAGAACTTAAGTTGGATGATTGGGTCCACCTTAAATTGTAGTCCTACACATAGCAGTCAACTTAAATTGTTCTCAAAAGTTTATGGACCCTTTCCGATCTTAGCAAGAGTAGGGAAAGTAACTTGTAGATTACAATTACCTCCTGAATCAAATACAACGACTAGTTCACCAACCAATTCAAACAAACCCATTGTCAACGAATGGATTGAGATTAGTTAGGGTTGTTAGAGTGTTAAGCAATTGGTTAAAACATTGTGTAAAGGATAGATCCAAATGGAGATGAACATAAATAATTTGGATGGTCTTTCTCACTCTCTCCCTTTATGTCTTCTCTCTCTCTCTCTCCCTCCTCTCTCTCTTAATTTCTTTCTTATTATCTTCTACAACTTCTATTGTATCAAACAACATCAGCCTTTATACAAAATCACCATCTATTGAAACCGCTAATTTTTCTTTCTTTGTTTTCATCTTGTCTATTCCTTGGTTATTTTGAATTTAACGGCTATAACTATCTCAATTTCTATCTTCTTGAGTTTGGATCATCATTAAGTTCATGTTCAACTCATGATTTGTCCAAAATTTAGGTTTATATATAATTGAAAAGAACTTGCGAGAGAAAGGAAAATATCACATAAAAATCAGAATGGAATTTCGAGGAATGAAATATAATAAGATATCAGAATTCCACACCCTTTATTTTTAGTTTATTTAACTTATAACATTTTTTAATTAAATTAATAATGATTTTCATATTAAAAGTAATTTCATCTAACAAATTTATTTCCTCTACCATATTATTCAATTGTTTAGAGTTTTGATATAGGTGGAAATGACACATTCGTCTTTCAATCAGATCAGGAATTTAACTCGCACTGGATACGAAAAAAATAATATTGGGAGACCTCCCCCTCAAATGAGATCCGACAGTCAGATTGATTCTAAATTAGTTAGGAAGCAACCCTTGATATTGAAAGGTCAAAGTATAATTAAAAAAAAAAAAAAAGTAACGAAGGGCCCAAAATCCCTTCCCCAAGAGGTGTGGAACTGCATGCAAACGGCTGCTCCATTTGATTGGTGACTGTGGCCCTGGCTGAGACCATAAATTCTAAAATATAAATGCTGCATTAAATCCATTTTGAAAATCTTTATACATAGGGACGTTAAAGGCCTGTACCAAAACCCTATTATAATGCCCTACACACGTTCTCTCTCTCTCTCTCTCTCTCTCTCTCTCTCTCTCTCTCTCTCTCTCTCTCTCAAAGCAGACAAGTAACCGGTCCAGGTCGGTTCAAGTTCGGTTCGAGAAACCGTGGGCAGGGCGGGCCGGCAACGGTTCCTAGGCCAGTTTGGGCCGGGCCGGGCCGGGCCAGGTTCAGCCTAATTTTTTTTTCCTCTATTGCATTTTTCTAAATTTTTTTTTGTAACTCTTTTTTTTAATTCCATTTTAATTTTATAACTCTATTTTTTTATTTTGTTTTTTTTTAATTCACTTTTGATAAAAAATAAATTAAAAATTAGAGACACAAAATTTTTTGAGTGGTTCCACCGAATTCGGTGTACGTCCACTACCAAACTCATCACTTTTTTAAAATCCACTATTTTTTTGTTACATTATTTTGATTTTTACATCACTTTGATTTTTTTTCTATTTAAAATGACTTTTAAACAAAAGAAAAATATTATTATTATTATTATTATTTTTCTTCTTCTTCTACTTCTTGTTCATCATCTTCCGAGATTTTGATAATTATTTGCATTCTTTTTTTTATATCCTTCTAATCTTTAATGTATATTAAAGTTTCTAAAATGTCGTCTGCTAAATTTGTACGTTTTTCGGTTAACATTCGACCACTTGCACTAAAAGCACTTTCGGATGATACTGTAGATACCGGAGGGATTAGTACATCTTTAACCACTTGAGCCAAAATTGGATAATACGATATATTATTTTTCCACCAACCTAATATATCATATAAATCTATATTATCAAAACCGTGTAATCTAGGTGTTTATTTATATAAAAGCAATTCATTAAATGATGATAAAAAAGTTTTTTGTTTTTTTCCTAACATGTGTAAGGGATTAAATGAAAATGAAAATGATTGAATACTATTACTACTACTACTAGTTACATTATTAGTATTTAAATTATTAATTTCCTTTTCATATAATTCAAATATTGATTGTAAAGTATGAGATATTTGTTATTTTAAAAAATGTGGGTTAATAGACATTTCTGATGGAAAAGCTTGTACAAAACAATCTATTAACATTTTAGCACCTTCAACCTTAACACGTGAATTTAATACGCTTACAACTAAATATAAAATTGGAATTTTTTCATAATATTTTAAAAATTTTGTTTTCAATGAAAGAACAATTTCACCAAATCTTTCTTTATTTTCAAATTTATTAAATACATAAATAATTTTACAAAGATTTGGTAGTATTAAATGAGTAGTTGGATAATAATATTCAGAAAAAAAATTTGTACATAAATAAAAAATTTCCAGTAATTTTGTAAGTGTAGACGCAAATTCAAAAACGGTATTATCAATAAAACCATATTCGTAATTTAAATTTGTAAATTTAATTAAAATATTTTGAAAAGGAAGAATACCTTGTAACATGTCATATGTTGAATTCCACCTAGTGTCACATTCTATTTTAAATTTTTTATATTTTTTGTTATGTAAAATACATAATTGTCTCATTTCTTGAGTTTTTACAGAAGAATTTTTTATTTGATAAATTAAATCGCGAATAGATTTTAAAAATAATTCTCCCATTACTAAACCATCCTTAACACATAAATTAATTATATGACATGCACATTAATATGAAAAAAAAAGTTTCATTTAAAATTTTTTTTAAAGAATTTTTTAAACTATTAACCACAGTAATATTAGCCGAAACATTATCAAAAAAAATAGAAAAAATTCTATCACTTATTCCATAATCATAAACAATATTTGAAATTATTCTAGTTATATGTGCACCGGAATATGGAAATTTTCAACGTTGAAAAGCTAAAATTCATTTTTCTAAAGACCATGAATTATTTATCCAATAATATGTTAGTACAATATAATATTCTTTTTTATGCTCACTTTTCCAACTATCCGAATTTAATGAAAATTTACATTGACTAGTCATAAATTGTGTAAATATACCATTTTTTAATTCCTGATATCTATCTAATGATTTTCTCCTACCGGATTTTTTACTATTTTTTTTATAACCGGATTGTAAATATGTTTGTACATATTCTTCAAATACAGAACATGCAACTATATTAAGTGGTAATTCTTTTCTTGCTAACCATTCTATTTGTCCAATTTTTTCTTTATCCGAATTATATTTAAATGTACTAGTTATATTAGTTTCTGCTGTAGAAATTTGTATTTGTTTTGTTTGTAGTAATTTATCTAGTTGATTATTAACTAAGTGTCTCTTAAGTGTGCCTACCTCCCAACCTTTTAAAAATTTATATTTTTGATGACAAATTTTACAAATTGTTTTTTGTTTATCATTTTTCCTTTAAAAAAATGTTCATAAATTAAAATTATCTTTTTTAGTTCGTGTTGTGTTAGATTCAGTGTTACTAGATTCAGTTTCTTCAAAAAAAGTTTCAATATCTATATTATCGGGAATTTCAAAAAATGGAGGAAGAGAAGATTGTTGAGAAGATTGTGAAGAGTGTGTTCTGACCATTTTATAAAAAAATTAAGATTAAAATTTTTAAAATAATATATACGATAAAATTTTTTAAAGGAAATTTAAGATTAAATTTTTTTAAAAAATTTTAAAATTTAATTTTTTTAAAAAGGTAATGCAAATGTAATGCAAATGTAAAAAAAAATAAATATGCAAAAAATTAAATGTACCAATTTGACGAATATCGCAATTGTTTTTCGCAAAATCTTGAATGAACTCCCAACCTTGAAATATTGTCAAATCTTGATCAATGTAGATAATGGGGTATAAGCTAATGAAAATGGTGTGAAAATTGGTGGAAATGTAGATAATGGAGAAAATGATAATGAAAAATTGGAAATGATGTAGAAATTGATGGAAATGGTATAAAAAATGGTGTAGGTAATGGGGTATAAGGTAATAGAAATGGTGTAGAAATTGGTAGAAATGTAGATAATGGTGGAAATGTAGATAATGGAGAAAATGAAAATGAAAAATTAGAAATGGTGTAGAAAATGATGGAAATGATATAAAAAATGGTAATAGAAAGGAAATAATAATGGAAAATTAATGAAAATTGAGATAATGTAATAATATTGAGAGAATGTAGATGTGAGAGAGAAAAAGAGATTTTGTTGTGGAGATTTTGGAAATAGGGTATAAGGTATTTATAGGAAAATATTTTGACCCTATGAACCAAAATAACCTCAAAATTAGCCGTTTTATAGCTGTTGGGAGAGGTAAAATTGGAAAAATTTCAAAATTAAAAAAAAAAAAGGAAAATTTGAATCGGAACCGGCTGGGCCAGGCCGATTCGGGGCCTGAACCGGCGGTTCCAGTGGGTTCCGTGCCGGTTCAGGTTCGGGCCGGTTCACGGTTCAAATTTTTTTGGAACCAGCCCGGCCCGCTACAGTAACGATTCGGTTCCGGACCGGTTTACTGTAGCAGCTGGTTCCATGTCCGGGCTTTACCCGGGCCAGCCGGGCCGGTTTTCGGGCCCAAACCGGCCCGGTTACTTGTCTTCAAAGTACAGTAAGCATCTAAAAACTGCATTTACTCATTTGATCCTCCAACCGGCAGAAAAAGAGAGATTATAGACCACGTAAGCCTACATGACACGAGGGCGATGGGCACAAGTTACGGTGTCTGTATGCAACTCACGTGATAACCCTTCTCTCTCTATCTTCCCCTCTGGTATTTTCAACTTTCAAAGCTCAAAAGGCAAGAAAATCATGGGTAGATCGTGCCACGCCATCTTCGGATAGACCTCCTGACCTTTATTCCTAGCTGTAGCTACCACTGGCACCTCAGCACACCCACTACTCCGTTCACACACACACACACACACACACACACACACACACACACACACACACACACACACACACACACACTCTCTCTCTCTCTCTCTCCCTCACATGAGTGAGTGATATATATACATTTTTATACATAGAAGACAGAATACGGTATACAAAAATAGGCAGGCAAGTGATGAGAGATTGAAATCTACGGGACAAAAAATCGCATGAGAGTTTTTGACAAGTTAATAGGGCTAGGTTACGTTATCACTGCTTATTTGTGCATGGGGATACGCGAATTTCCACTTTTGTGGGCAATGCTCTCTCTTCTACCAAACTAGTTATGTATAGGTTTCTTTCGCCTCGAAGAAAAGCCCCATTTTTGTTATTTGTCCCAAAAATAATTGAGAAGAGTTGTTTATTTGTCTGTTGGTGTTATTAAGAAATAGTTATTCTAAAATAAAATATTTAATTTAAATTATATTTTTTATATTAAGAATGAACTTATTGTTATAGTTTTTTTTTTAAATATCAAATAAGTTATAATTCTTTTTATAAAATTTTAAAAACAGTTGAATATATTCAGGTATATATCATTCTAATCGGAATTTAAACCGAGGTTATGAAATTTGGAAAATTTTAATTTGTTTATGCCCATTGGAAATTAAATTCTGCTGTAATTATTTTAAAAAAAAAGATTATCCTATAATTGAGATCCTCTTTCTCCTATATTTCTCTCTCGATCGATGTCCTTGATGTCCAAGAAAGAATCTGTCTAGTTTCTAAGAGACAGTTTAATGATCACAATTATCTTTTCTATTTTAATGATTTTAAATTTGAATTTTTATGTAACAAAAAAAAAATTCCTCTACAAATTGAGAAAGAAGAGATGAAATAAAAGAGGTGAGAGAGAAACAACTGAAAGAAAAAAAACAAGAGGGTTAAATTTAAGATATTTTATAAAATATTAAATATTAATTGGGATATTAGTAGAAAACGTTTTATTAAATGGGTCAAAATGGGGTCGAGAGTTAAGAGTATCCTCAAATTTTGAGTCAATGCTAATCCGTTGATAAGATAGTAAGTGGATAATAGATAGCCAAAGCTCACTAGCCAATTAGCGAATGGGCCAAATTTGTAAGCTGCAATGGCAAGCTTAGTACATATAAGGATTCAACATAGATGGAGACCATCGAAGAAGGGGGACTTTGGTCGGTTAAAGCCTTGTGAGTTAAGAAATCTTGGCCAAGTTCAAGCGGCCGAAACCACAGAGACTTTGAGTTGCAAATACATTCCCTTAAAAATATCAATGACATATATATATTTTAAAAATGAAAAGACAGGTATATATAGGGTCAGGGAGCCAACCGCCGCACTGAAATTTTATAATAGCATTTTGATGTGTATATATTTAGCACTATTTTAATATATATATATATATATATATATATATATATATATATATAGTATTAAAAATCATAAAAGATTCATCTAAAAATTATGAATTTGACATTGATAATCCTAAAAATGTCATTAAAATCATTTACAATATTGTTTGTAAATCAAATGTTTAAATGGTAGTTGAAACCTTAATATCTAATTAAAGAGTTCTGATAATAAATTTGCTCATCAAATAATAGATGTAATTCAAATTTCATATTTTATTAAAAAATGAAAACTCTTATCATCATGATGCATAAAAACGTTGAAAATTATTCATAAAAATTTCATATTTGCGGCTTCATGCTCCAGAAAAATAGTGATGCATAATCATTCATTAGATGATTTTTGATTTTTCCCATCTTAAGAGAGAAGCTCAAGAATATCAACGAAGAGTTAATTTATTAAAATGAGACGTTAATTTTATTTAATTAAATTTCGAGTTCAAAATTTTTGAATTAAGTATATGATTTTAAATAAAATCAATAGGTAAAAAAAAAATAAAAAAAAAACTCAAAAATTGCCATACGATAAGGTTTATTTGTGCAACTTCATTAAACTTCAATATTTCTCTTTTATACAGTTTCAAATTCTAACAAAAGTCATCAACGCTCCAACTGCTCCCAAAAAAATAAATATTAAAGAATTGATTCGTTTACCAAATTTTATGGACGTGTTATACAGATCAATGGAAGTCAAATTTGGTATTTTGAAAAAGACAAAATTTCTTATAGTTGTATTAATAGTTTACTATATTTTCTTTGCACTTGATCATAATAAATTTATATATTGAAATGTAAGTTCCGACAATAAAATTTCCAAATTAATGGTATATAACCCAAGTTATGTGGGGTCTAAAGGTAATTAGGTCCATAAGTGGCAACAAACCCTCTTGGAGTTCACTGATCACTCCCCTTTCGATAAGTTAACCACTCAGCATCTCAACTGGTCGGCACCCAAGTCTCCTCGATGCTTGCCGTCAACTATTTAATTTGCTAAAGAAATATTTACTTTCTTAAAAGGACGGGGAGAATCTTACGTAATGGAAAAGAAGTTTGTAATTCCGACCAATAAGGATCTTTGTGATGATTTGGACTTTCTAAATTGGTAAGATGTTGCAATTTTTGAGAATCCTATGATCCGACTCATCGAAATCTCTCATAAGAAAATTAAGCTTTTATCATCTCGCATGCACATGACTCTCATAAGTACAAAATATATAAACTCCAATAGGCCTACCACCAAGGTAAGTTCTCTTGACATATACATAGCACATTGTATATGGAGGCTTCTCGCTCTCTTTCACTACCAGTCCATTTTCTTCCTTTCGAAAATCGCTCTCTAAATTAAGTGTCAGAGCCTCCCTCGTTTGATAATCCTCCAATGGTCTTTTTGCATGTTTCTTTAACCGAGTTCACTAGATGACCAAGTCATTCCATTCAAGTTGGTAGAGCTATTAACTATGGAGCTAAACCTATCCCCAACAGATTGAAACTGACTGTAGGAACAGACTAATTTCCTGACCCAATTAGTACTTGCTATCGTCTTTTTCTCTCCATCATGATATCAGTTAAAAGAATGACACCAACAATTGGTTTTGATGATGATGATTTGATATGAGTTGATATCTGCTAAAACTATCCATTAATCATTACAGCAAGAATTGGCTCCTACCACGTCAAGAGAATCTTCGTGGATCAAAGAGCGGAATGTGACATCCTCTTTTGAGACTCCTTCCAGTAGATGGGTTTCATCCCATTCCAACTTCAACCCTTTGATAAGCCTATTAAAGGACTCGTTGGCAAATGCATACAGCCAGAAGACCTTATCTCACTCACTGTATCACTAGGAATGCCTCCTCATCACGCTATTACTTGAACTACTTTTTATGTTATAAAACTTCGGTCCCTTTGTAATGCCATCCTGGATTGTCCCAACCTAAATGGCCTCAAACACTGTTGAGCACTAAACACAGGAAGGTCAAATTCAGAATGCCCTTGGGAATCATGACACTTAACAGCGATCCCGATCTATTAATTGCCCCCGTAGTGGGAGGAGATGGGGAAATCTTAGCAATATATACTATGGAGCTTTGAGACAACACCAAGCAATAGTCAAAACCTTAACTTGGAGAGGAGATAATCGAGTTCCCATCAGCGACACACCTAGTCAAACCGTTCAAGTCAGTACCCACCTACTGACATCCCTTCATAAGGCAATCATTGATTGCCTATGACACTATTCCAAAGTCTTCACGTGGTCCTTTGAGTACATGTCAGGCATTCACCCCTTGGTTATAGTCCACAAGCTAACTGTAAATGCCAATCACAAGCCTATCAAACAAAAAAAAAGGTGTTTGAGAAGAGGTTCAAAAGCTTTTAACAACAAGGTTCATCCAAGAAGTGAAGTATCCCGAGTGGTTGGCCAACGAGATCATGGTGAAAAAAGTAAACGTGAAGTGAAGAATGTACATAGACTTCACTGATCTCAACAATACATGTCCAAATGATAGCTATCCGCTCTCCAACATTGATAAATCAGTTGACAATTTGTCTAGTCATAAACTCTTGAGTTTCATGGACACATACTCTAGTTACAATCAGATACGTGTGGTCCCCTAAAAATGAGGAGAAAACCAGTTTAATTATTGAGTTCGGTACTTATTGCTACAAAGTCATATTGTTCAGCCTCAAGAATGCCAGGGCAACCTTTCAACGCTTGGTCAACAAAGTCTTCGATGAACAACTCGATAGAAACGTGGAAGTCTATATCAATGGCAAATTCATCAAAAGCTCTAATGCTGACGATCACATCGCGGACCTAGAAGAGACATTCCAAATGTTAAAACACTATAATATGAGGCTAAACCCTGCGAAGTGCACCTTTAGGATCACATATGGGAAATTCCTGAGCTTTTTTATTACCCATCGGGGGATTGAGACGTATCCAAAGAAAATTCAAGTCATACTAAATATGACACCACCGAGGATAATGAAAGACCTGTAACGCCTTACGTGCAAAATTACAACCTTAAATCGATTCATGTCGCAAGTGTGGGAAAAGTATAAACATTTCTATGATACTCTGAAGAAGGCGTAAAAGTTCGCATGGATGCCTAAGTGCTAGGCTGCATTCGAAAGGCTCAAAAAAATCTCATGTCGCCTCTGTTCCTCTCCTGACTAATCCATGGTGAGAAACTATATCTCTACCTTTCTATTTCTGACCATGTGCTATGCTTTATCCTTGTGAGGCAGGAATCTACTGTACAAAAGTCGGTATATTATGTCAACCGCATACTCCATGAGTCTGAAGTGAACAACAAGCCCATAGAAAAGATAGCTTTCGCTTTGGTCATTACCATTAGGTGTTTTCAGTCTTACTTCCAAGCTCATACCATTATAGTGCTGACTAACCGGCCCCTGAAGTAGATCCAATAGAAGAGACATACCTCTGGTCGGTTCATCAAGTGGAGTATCAAAATAGGTGAATTTGATATTGAATACCAATTGAGACCAACTATCAAGGGTTAAGCTCTCATAGACTTTATCCTTGAGTGTACATTTTCAGCATCTATCGAGCAACCCCTTGCAAATGGTAAAAAAGATCACTCACAACCAGAATGGACCCTCCATATCAACAAGTGGTCCAACTCTTCGAGAAATGGATCCGGACTTATTCTAATAAGGATAGATAATTTTAAAACTGAATACGTCTTCCATTTCGACTTTTGAACGACCAACAACCAAACCAAATACAAAACCCTCTTGACCGAGTTACGGATTGCGACGTCATCAGGGGCCCGAAGTATATAAGTCTTTACTGATAACTAGTTGGTCATCAAGCAGATCAAAGGGGTCTACAAGACCAAAGAGCTGATGATGGAGAAGTATCTGCCCAAAATACACTAAGCCGTAGATAAATTGGACAAAGTAGACATACAACAGATCTCTCAGTCCAAGAACGCAAGAGCCAATATGCTCTCCAAGTTTGCCAGCTCTAACTCAGTGGTGACTAGCCGTACTATTTACATAAAGAGCATACCATGCCCTAACATCGAAGAGCCCAAACAAGTCTTGTTGATGAACAGCTTACTGAGTTGGAAAGACCCTATAGAAGCCTATGTGAAGTTTGAGCAATTGTTGAGCTCACCCTCCGAAGCCAATAGGTTAAGATGCAAGGCCGCCTATTATGCTATCATCAATGGGGATCTCTAAAAAAGTCCTACACCTATCCATATCTGAAGTACCTAAAAAGCAAAGAAGGGATTGCGTCCTTAAAGAAATCGATGAGGGAATATGTGGTAGTCACTTGGGTGCCAAAATTTGTTAAACAATGTCTTTCGACAAGAATACTACTGGCCAAACATGAAGGTTGATGAGAATGACTACGTCACAAGGTATGATAGGTGTCAACACTTCTCATCAGTGCCATGCCAAACCTTCACCAAGCTCTGCCCAATAATCAGTCTGTAGTCATTCATCCAATAGGGATTGGACATCCTAGGACCGTTCCCCTAGCAACCAAACAGTGAAAGTTTTTTATCATGGTTGTAAACTATTTCACAAAGTGGTAGAAATTGAACAACTAGCCTAGATCACCACAAGCAAGATACAACACTTCGTGTGGACATCCATTAGCAACAAGTTTGGCATTCCTCACTTCTAATCACAGACAACGGCAAGTAGTTTCACAATAGAAGTTTCCAAGACTTTTGTAATAGGTTGGGTATCCAACATCACTTCACTTCCATCGCCTACCCGAAAGTCAATAGTCTCGCAGAGATAACCAATCAAATGATCCTATAAGCACTAAAAACTACGCTAGACGAGGTCAAAAGCTACTAGGTAGATGGGCTCTATAGCATTCTCTAGGCTTATCAAACGACGCCTTAAATGACAATAGGGGAGATGTCGTTCATCCTAACATATGGTAGTGAGGCAGTCATACCAGTTGAGATTGGGATTCATTCGTTGAGGGTGGATTAATATGAAAAAGGATGGAATGAATCTCCGCTATGCAAACATTTAAACCTACTTCTCGAGTAGAAAGAAACTGCATCCATCCAAATAACCGCTTACTAGCAGCAATTGGCAAGGTACTACAATTAATGAGTCAAAACCAGAATGTTCAAACCAGGCAACTTGGTACTCAGGCAGACAGAAGCCACTGATTAACCCCAACTAGGGGCAAGCTAACACCCAATTGGGAAAGTCCTTACAAGATACACTCCAAAGCTCGTCTAGGCATATATTGCTTCGATCACTTAGATAGCTCGTCGATACGCAGAACGTAGAACTCCGAGAACCTGCGAGTCTATTATCAATAAATGACCAATCGAACAAGCACATCCCATTCCACACATAGTTGAACGATCATGTTGAACCCCTTGCGATCCTCTATTTTATTATACTAAACTATCGATTTTCTTTTGTGTTAACCGGGATATGCTGTTAGTAAGGGATCTATCTCTTCGAATGGGCTAATATCGACCAATTCTCCCAAATAAAGCTTATCGTTATATCTCGTCGAAGGGCCAGTTTCATCCAGTCCTCCCAAACAGAAACTATCATTAGGAATCTATCTTCCCGAATGGGTCAATGTTGCACAATCCTCCGAACGGAGCCCACCATTGGGATCTATCTCTCTGAACGGGCTAGTGTCACTTAGTCCTCCCAAACGAAGTATATCTATAGGGATCTATTTCCCTGAATGGGCTAGTGCTGTCCAATCCTCTTAAACGGAGCCTACCATTAGGATCTATCTCCCCAAATGGCCAGTATCGCCCAGTCCTTCCAAACAGAGTCTAACATTAAGGATTTATCTTCTCAAAAGGGCCCATGTCACTCAATCCTCCCAAACATAGTATATCGTTGGGATCTATATTCCTAAATGAGCCAGTATCGCCCGGTTCTCAAGACTGGAGTCTATTGCTAAGATTCATCTCTCTAAATAGGCTAATATTGCCCTTTCTACCAAACGTGGGTATTGGTATCAAAGGATGAAACTACTGAATAGACACACACAGCTCTCTTACTTGGCTAAACTCTAAAGCGAACGCACAGACAAAAGAAGAACTCCCTGCTCAGGGTAAGTTCATTCTCTCAATTACAGAATACATAACGAATAAGAAAGCAACTGCCCCCTGTGCCTAATGGAAAGTAAGCAAACCAACTATTGAGTCTCATATTGGACAAGATTCTATCGGTTAAGCCATCTAGTGATACAGCACTCGTCACTCACATTGTCAAACTGCTAAGTTGAGATAATTATTCAAAAGAGAGATCGATAAGTAAGTAACAAAAACTCTTCTTTTGTTTCAATAAGATTATTACATATTAGAATACACAATTAGATACAAAGTGAAGAGAATTTACAAGTTCCTGAGTTAACTGAGTTACATCAAAAGCAAGACATAGGAATATACAGTAGAAAACTAATCTGATGCAAGCCCAAAACCGAAAGAAGCTCCATGGTTCGTTGGTGTAACACGACCAACTCGTAGGAGCCTCCACAGTCTGCCAAGTCACCCTCGAGCAATAGAGTTGAGGAGGGTAAAAATTATAAACCCTTTCCAGTAAAAGCTGGGAAGGACTTCGAGAAGGTAGAAGTTGGCCAATAAGAGATTGAGAGGATGCATCAGGTTTCAAACCTTCTATCATGCCCAAACTCCTCTATTTCCAAACTCCTCTTATTACCTGACCTGACGGAGCATTAAGATGTGTTTTAGACAACCTCTGCTACACCTATACGACTGGGCGATAGTTCTAACCTCAAAAGAGAGTTCCCACTGTAAGCAAATATCTCTCTCTTTACTAGGTCAAGAACTCTAATGAGAGCCTTGATAGTTTCCACCGCGATGCCTAACCACCGAGCGACGTGATGGGATCTCGCATTAGCGGCCCCATCTTTGATGGAACCTCGCATTGATCGAAGTTTCTAAACTATGGCATTTTGTGGTTCAAAATCCATAATCAAGTTATCTCTCAGAAATGCACTCTCAGTAGTAGAAACTCGTAGAGTCACTTATGAAAATATGCAAGATCTCTCTAAGATAACACTGGGTCATACAAGCCCTCTTTATAGCCGCAGAGACATGATATTTCCGATCTTGAGTGGACAAAATGATCCAATAAGAAACGTGCTCAGTGGATAAAGAGTTTCAACTTCTTCAACTCTCCATGAAGCGGGATCATTTATTCAGAAGTTATTCGCGTTAACACTCTCACAACTTTCTAAGTATCGACCCTTAGCTTACTCCTTATGTTTCTCTTACGAAGTGACATAAGGAGTAAGGGCAAATGATGGTATATTGTCCATGTTATGTGGGGCCTAAAGGCAGCTAGGTCCATAAGCGACAACACCCTCTCGGTGTTCACTGATTACTCCCCTCTCGATAAGCCAACAGTTCAACACCTCAACTAGTCGGCCCTTAGGTTTCCTCAGGGCTCATTGTTAACTGATCAATTTGCTAAGGAAATTTTTACTTTCCTAAAATGATGGGTAGAATCTTACACAAACGGATATAAGTCTATGATTCTGGCCGATAAGAAAGAAAATCTTCGTGACAATCTGGACTTCATAAATGGGTAAGATTTTGCGATCTCTGAGAATCTTATGATCGGACTCCCCAAAATTTTAGGACATTCTTATAAAAAAATTAGGGTTTTATCATCCCGCATGTACACAACTCTCACAAGTGAAAAATATATAAACTCCAATAGGCTTATCGCTCAAATAAGTCCCCTTGACCTACACAGAGTATACAAGTATACGAAGTCTTCTTGCTCTCTTTGACTATTGGTCTATTTCTTTTTTGTCGAAAATCGCTCTCTAACTTAAGCGTCGAAGCCTTCCATACTTTCTAGTGATCTTTTTATAGGTTTCTTCGATCAAGTTTACTAGACGGCCAAGTCATCTTGTTCGAGTTTGTAGAGCTATTAACCGTGGAACTAAACCCACCTCCAATACAAATAAAATCATAAATTAGGATAAATTATCCCATAATTAATTCTTGTTAAAATTATTACGTGTAAATTCTTACCAAAATTAGAAATAAAAAATGGGACGAAGAAAAAGGTAAATAATAATAAATATATAAATAAATAATATGTGATCCAAAGAAATGCAATTTTATTGATGTGCTTTCAATTGATATTTTAATTTTTAGAGTGTATATTCAAATTTAAATGATTTTAATTTACATTATGTCTATGATTGTATAACGAGAATGATTTTTTATTATGTAATTCTATATTCAAAAGTCTTATCATTAAAAAAAAAAGGTGTAATTCTAGAACAAATGATCAAATGCTTATACAATAATGCGCAATCCGAGCATTGGATAAATTCTCTGAACCTTGGAAAGGGTAGGTCCAAAGAGATAACATATAAAATAAAGTAGATGAAGCACTTTCTCCCCTAGCATTATTGATAACCGCAAACAATTTCTTGGTCGAGCATAATTATGTTGTGCTCTCGATCTCTCTGGTGGTCAAGATAATCCCCCCCCCAATTAATTAACCAAGAAACAATAATTAAATCATCCAAACCTTACACAGAATGTCAAAACCCACAAGGGCGTTTTAAATTAAAGTCAAAACCACATTCCAAGAAATCTACAAATAATAGCAAAAGAAAACCAAATTTAACACAAACCCATAATCAATTTAGCTAATAATGGTTGATTAATCATCATTTGAAATAAATAACAAATTTACATCCTTACCCACCAAACGTAAAAGTTTAACTTTGATCAAGTCCATCATGAAGAGGATGTTCCTTAGGTCATCAAAAGTTTAGATCCGTTTATTTGTTAGAAAATCCTAATTTGATAAAATCCATGACCAATATATGATATGCTCTAGATGTCATGTTAAATCATAAAAAAAATCAAACAAATCAAGAAAACCATACCTAATTCCATTGAAGCCAAATATCTATCCAGGTCCTAGGTTTGATCTTCCAAATCAATACGTATCGATTGATTTCTCTCTCTCAGTGATGCGGAGTTAGAAAATTTTGTAATATGTATAACCTGGGACCATAACTCTTTAAAGATGACTTCTTTAGGAATTGAAAAGTTATCCTTTTCCTTTAATGTTTCAATTATAAGCCGCCACAGAATAAAAAATTACTATTTTGTATTTGACATTTAAAAGTCTCATACCCTTTTATATACATTAAAGTCCTCTATACCAAATAACTGTTTATAGATCACATTTATTATGGTTATATTTTAAAAAATAGTTCAAATACATAATTATTTTATATATCAGTGCAATGTTGAATTAAATAATCCAACAGTCTCCCACTTGAACAATATATATATCTTAACAATAATGTATAATTATACGAATTCAATTTTGTTGTCCATGTCAAAATATATCTGTAACCAATCCCATCCATCGATCATATGAACATAGGATCAAAGTAGCATTCGTTACATCTATCATAAATGAACCCGTCAATGGTCACATATTTCAGTTCAACTGAATTACATAGATCATGATGTGAACGTGCAATATGGAAATTATATGCAATATGATCTATAATATATATTTTTTCAATTCATTCTCCTTAAGTTTTAGTGAAATCAACTCTACTTAATATCAAAGTGCGATACAACTGAATCTTTATTTTTATAGAAATAATTTTTAAAATACCGTAAACTGAAATAACAAAAATGTCAATAAAATGAGTTTAAGAAAATACAAATTTCCACTAAAACTGTATATTCTCAAGTCACATGACACCTATACGAGCAGTGTACTCATGAAACATTTTGGGTGGCGCTTACTTAATAAGCGTATCTGAGATCATGGAGTTTGTGTCAAGATACTCTATAGACAACTATTTACTCTAAATCATTTCCTTAACAACTAGAAACTTGATTTTATATGCTTTGACTTTGTTGGGCTCATATTATTATTGGAGTAAAGAACTGCTGATTTATTGACACAAAATAATTTGAATGGTCAATCAATATGATCCACTATACGTAGTCCCATGACAAAATTTGGCAGTCACACTCTGTGGTTGGATGTCTCTAAGAATGCTATAAACTCTGCTACCATAGTGGAAAAGAGTATAAGTGACTGTTTAACACAAAAACTATAAGAAACTATTTAGCACTTTTTCAAAAGATAGCATTCTAGCTGGTAGGTAGATATAGCCTGATATAGATTTCATATTAGCTCAATATTCAGCAAAATTGGAGTAAGTAAACTCAATAATCTCAAACTGAACTGACTTCTAATATGTGAGCATGTACCCTTTTGTTCTTTATAGATATCTGAATATCTGCTTGACTACTCTTCAATGGTCTAATCCTAGGTTACTTAAACACCTGCCCAACATTCCTGTACTGTACGCAATATCTGAATGCATACAAATCTAAACATATATAAGACTTCCTAATGCTAACACATAAGGGACCTTCTACATTTCACCTTTGTTCAAGGTTATTCATGGGGCATTGGTTGAGACTAAACTTGTCTCCTTTAGCCAGATGAATATCACCTGGTTTACAACCTTGCATGTCTTATCTTTGTAAAACCTTTTCAATATAACTCTTTTGTGATAATCCAAGTATTCCCCAAGATCTATCTTAGTGAATGTGGATCCCTAATACAAAAGAGTTATCATCAAAATATTTCATCTTAAAATTCTTAACTAGAAATCTCTTGATTTCGTGCACTAAGTTTATATTATTACCGCAAACAATATATTATCGACATATAAAACTAGAAAAATATATCTACTTTTATAAAACTTATGGTACCCAAAATATCAACCATATGAGAAGATGATCTGGTGAAATCTGAAATACCATTGCCAGCTTACCTGCTTGACCCAATAAATGGATCTTTTAAGTTTGCAAACCAATTCTTTCAAACTTTGGTTGTACCATATAGATCGTTTCATCAATGTCTACATTAAGAAACACCGTCTTAACATTCATCTGATATAGTTCAAGATCAAAGTATACCATCAATGTCATTATAATTCTTAAAGAATCTTTCAAGAAAACCAAAAAGAAAGTCTCTTCATAATCGATGTCTTTTCTCTATATAAAGGCCTTTGCGACAAGACAAGTTTTATATCTTTCCACATCATCCTTCGAATAGCTATTGGTTTTAAATATCCATTTACAACTAATGGGTTTCATACCTTCAAGCAAAGGGACAAAGTCTCATACGTCATTGTCATGCATGAATTTTATCTTTTCTTTTATGGCATCTATCCACTTTTGAAAATTAGAACTTTTCATGGCATCATAGAAGTTGATTGATATACGATTTTGATATCACAATTTTAAGTATACTCTAGTCGAGTGTTTGTATAATACGAGCAAAAATCATTCCTACGAGAATATTTTATATTAACAATTATAAACTATCTTATCTAAATTAAACAAATCAAATCAAAATAGTGATAAAATCAAAAGATTACGATCAGTGATAAAATCAATGGAAAATAAACCCCAAGATGGCAACTTCATCTATTTTTAATTTTTCATTTGGCCAAATCTTTTCAAACACCTTAAGTTTATTGACCGATGAATTCTTGTAGATGATGGTAGCTTTCCTAAAAGTAGATTCTACCTTATGGTCATGTAATGAAATCCCTAATTCGATTAATCAAAAGTCAATGATGATGCAATTTTAATTCAATCGGATTGTGCTAATTATATGAAAAACTGCAAATTAGGTTTTACCCTAAATTTCTAAACACAAAATTAATTTTCGGTCGATATCATAATTTGTGTCAATTTTATTATTATGGACTAATATCCTGTAAGCAATCAATCTCAAATCATATAAAACGTAGGTCTAAATGTTTTGAAATATTATGATCATCAATAAAACCTCATCACACAATAACCATGCCAATAATGATTTAAGGGAAAGAAATAAATTCAGTCACTGCAATTAAATAAAGAATAAAATCCATCAAGTTTTAGAAACAAATGAACATATTAAATAAAATCAAGAAAAGTAAAGAAAATATTACTATCATTGAAGAAGTGGAAATCAAGTGGTAGCTACTAGTGTTTATGTTCTCTAAGATCTTGTGTCTTCTTCTACCTTGGGGATGCCTCTTGTTTATAAAACTACATCCTAGATCAACAAGTCATTGTATTATAGTGGCAAGTATTCCTATCTGTCGTGTGGGTGACCCAAGTTCAATCCCAGGCAATGATGCCAAAAAATTAATACGCAATTTTAATATTACGATTTCGAGTAAATATACCCAAGTCGAGTATTGTGTACAACGCAAGCAATTGTCATTCTCACGAAAATATTTTATATTTCCAACTATAAACGAACATATCTAAGTTGGAGAAATTAAATGAAAATATTAATGAAAATGAAAGACTACAACCAATGGATAAAAACCCTAGGATGACAAGAATATTAAAGAATTAAAATCAAAGGAAAATAAACCCTAGGACGACAATTTCATCTGTTTCTAATCTTTCACATGGCCACATCTTTTCAAACCCCTTAAATTTGTTGTGATGAATTATTTTAAATGATGGAAGTTTTCCTAAAATTGGATTCCACCCGATAGTCATGTAATGAAATCTCTAATTCAGTTAATCAAAACCCAATAGTCATGTAATTTTCATTAAATCTAATTGTATTAAATTTATGAAAAATTACAATTTAGGATTTACCCTGGATTCCCATACACAAAATTAATATTCGATTGGTATCATAACTTCGGGTAGATTTTATCATTATGGACAATATCCTACAATTATATTGGTTACACATGCATTCAATCTCAAATCATACAAAACATAGGCATAAACGATTTGAAATATTATGATCAACAATAAAATTTCATTACATAATAGCCATACCTATAAAGACTTAAGGGAAAGAAATAAATTTAATTCATACAATTAATTAAAGAACAGAATCCATCAAGTTCAAAGAACAAAAGAAATTAGCAAGATATATTAAAGAAAATCAAGAAAAGTAAAGAAAATATTACAAGACGTGGAAATCACTTGATGGCTACTAGGGTTCACGTTCTCTTAGGTCGCTTGTCTTCTTCTGCACAGGGGATGCTTCTTATTTATAGAACTAAACCCTAGGTCAACAAGTCATTGTAATATAGTGGTGAGTATTTCCACATGTCACGTAGAAGACCCGGTTCAATCCCTGACAACGACTTCAAAAACTTGATACGCGATTTTGATATCACGATTTCGGACAAATATATCCTAATCGAGTGTTGTGTATAATGTGACCAAATGTCGTTCCCCTAAGGAGATTTTGATTTACCAACTATAAACTATCCTATCTAATTTAGATTAATCAATCAAAATGTAATAAAATTGAAAGACTACGATCAATGGATAAAATTTTGGATAAATCAATCAAAATGTAATGAAATTGAAAGATTACGATCAATGGATAAAAACTCTTGGACAATAAGAATATTAAAGAATTAAAATCAAAGGAAAATAAATCCTAGGATAGAAACTTCATTTGTTTTTAATCTTTTATATGGCTGAATCTTTTCAAACTCTTTAAATTTATTGACTGATTAATTATTATAGATGATGGTAGTTTTGCTCGAATTAGATTCCACCCAATGGTCATGTAATGAAATCTCCAATTTGACTAATCAAAACCCGATGGTTATATAATTTTAATTAAATTAGATTACATTAAATTTTATGAAAAACTGAAATATATAGATTCCTACACACAAAATTATAAAATTAATTTTCGATCGATATCATAATTTTGTGTGGATCTATTATTATGGACAAATATCCTATAGTTATATTGATCATGCATATATTCAATCTCAAATCGTATAAAACATAGGTGTAAATGTTTTGAAGCATTATGATCAACAATAAAATTTCATCACACAAGAACCATACTAATAAAAATTGAAGGGAAAGAAATAAATTTAATCCATCCAATTAATTAAAGAGCAGAATCTAATGAATCCTAAGAATGAAAGAAATTAGCTAGACATATTAAAGAAAATCAAGAAGAGTAAAGAAAACATTACAATGCTTTTGCATAAGAAACATGTGGAAATTACGTGGTGGCTACTATGGTTCACGTTCTCCAACGACGTCTATCTTTTTCTGCCCAGGGGATGCCTCTTCTTTATAGAACTACACCCTAGATCAATAAGTCATTGTAGTATAGTGGTGAGTATTCCATCTTGTCATGCCGGCGAACTTGGTTCGATCTTCAATAATTGCATTAAAAACTAGATACGTGATTTTGATATCACGATTTCGGGTAAATATACCCCAATGAAGTGTTGTGTATAATGCAAACTAGTGTTACTCCCACGAGAATATTTTGTATTACTAATTATAAACTATTCTATTTAAGTTGGACAAATTAAATTAACACAGCAATGAAATTGAAAGACTGTGATTAGTGGATAAAACTCCAGTATGACAAGAATATTAAAGAATTTAAATCAATGAAAATAAACCCTAGTATGACAAATTCATCTATTTAAAATTTTTCACATGGCCGAATTTTTTCAAACCCCTTTTTATTGATCGATAAATTATTGTTGATGATGGTAGTTTTCCTAAAATTCAATTTCTCTCATTGGTCATGTAATGAAATTCCTAATTTGACTAATCAAAACCCAATAGTCATTTAATTTTTACAGATTGTATTAAATTCTATAAAAAACTAAAATCTAGGATTTACCCTAAATTCTTACACTCAAAATTTATTTTCAATGGATATCATAATTTGATATGGATTTTATTGTTATGGACTAATATTCTATAATTATATTGGTCATATATTCATTCAATCTCAAAGCATACAAAATATAGGTACATTTTCAAACATTATGATCAATAATAAAATCTTATTACATAATAACCATATCAATAAAGACTTAAGCGAAAGAAATAAATTCAATCCATACAATTAGTTAAAGAGCAGAATCCTTCGAGTTCTAGGAACAAAAGAAATTAATTAGGTATATTAAAGAAAATCAAGAAAATAAAGAAAAAATTACAACCCTTTTGCACAAGAAAAATGTGAAAATCATGTGGTGGCTACTAGGGTTCACATTCTCTAAGATCCTTTGACTTCTTTTGCCTTAGGGATGTCTCATATTTATAGGACTACACCCTAGATTAACAAATAGTAATAGTGTAGTGGTGAGTATTCCCACTTGTCATGCAGGTTACCTGGGCTCGATCCCAAGCAACGGTGTTAAAAACTTGATACGCGATTTTGATATCACAATTTCGAGTAAGTGTACCCAATCGAATATTGTCAATAATGCGACCAAGTGTCGTTCCCACAACATATTTTACATTTCCAACTATAAGCTACCTCATCTAAGTTGGACAAATCAAATCAAAGTTAAACAAATCAAATCAAAATAGTAAAGAAATTGAAAGACTACGATCAATAGATAAAAACCCTAGGATGACAACTTCATCTATTTTTAATCTTTTAAATGGTTGAATTTTTTTAAACCCTTTAGGTTTATTGACTGATGAATTATTGTAGATGATGATAACTTTTGTAAAATTAGATTCTATATAATAGTCATGTAACGAAATCCCTAATTCAACTAATTAAAACCCAATAGTCATGTATATTTAATTAAATTAAATTGCATTAAATTCTATGAAAAGCTGCAATCTAGGATTTACCCTAAATTCCCACATACAAAATTAATTTTCGGTCGATATTATAATTTCATGTGGAATTTATTGTATGGACTAATTTCCTACAATTATATCCGTCATATATGCGTTTAATCTCAAATCTTATAAAGTGTAGGCCTAAATGTTTTGAAGTATTACAATCAACAATAACATCTAATCACACAATAATCATGCCAATATGGACATAAGGGAAAGAAATAAATTCAATCCATATAATTAATTAAATAATAGAATCCATCGAGTTCTAATAACAAAAGAAATAATCTAAACATATTAAAGAAAATTAAAAAATTAAAGAACACATTACAACCCTTTTGCACAAGGAAGATGTGAAAATCACAAGGTGGCTACTAGGGTTCACACCTCCAAGGTCGTCTGTCTTCTTCTGTCCGGGGGATGCCACTTATTTATAAAACTACACAACAAAGCAACTAGTTGTTGTAGTATAGTGGCAAGTATTCCCATCTATCTCGTGTGCGACCCGGGCTTGATCCCCAGTAATGGATATGTAATTTTGATATCACGATCCCACAAAGAAATTTAATTGCAATCTAGGATTAACCATAAATACCCACACACAATTAATCTTTGATCCATATCATAATTTCAGGTGGAATTTATTGTTATTAACTAAATTCCTATAATTATATTAGTCATGCATCCATTCAAGTTTAAATCTTATAAAACATAGGTCTAAATGTTCTGAACAATTACTATCAACAATAACATTTTATCATAGAATAACCATGCAAATAAGGACATAAGGAAAAGAAATGAATTCAATCCATGAAATTAATTAAAAAATTGAATCTGTAGAGTTCTGACCCGAGTTTGTTACTCGGCCACGGCGCCAAAAATTGATTTGTGATTTTGATATCATGATCCCACGAAAACATTTAACTGCAATCTAGGATTAACCCTAAATTCCCTCACACAAAAATATTCTTCAGCCGATATCATAAATTCATTTGGATTTTATTGTTATGGACTAATATCTTATAATTAGACTGGTTTTGCAAACATTTAATCCCAAATCATACAAAACATAGGTCTAAATTTTTTGAAATATTATGATCAACAGTAAAATCTTATCACACTACAATGATGCCAAAAAAGATTCAAGGAAAAAAAATAAATTCAATCCATGCAATTAATTAAAGAACAGAATATATCAAGTTCTAAGAAATTAGCTAGACATATTTAAAAAATCAAGAAAAGTAAAGAAAACAATTCAACCCTTTCCAACAAGGAAGATGTGTAAATCACATAGTGGCTAATAGGGTTTACGTTTTCTAAGGTTGTCTATTTCCTTATACGCTGGGGATACCACTTATTTATAAAACTACTCCCTTGATCAAAAGTTGTTGAATATAGTGGTACGTATTTAACTGCAATCTAGAATTAGCCCAAAATTCCCATACACAAAATTATTATTAAGCCGATATCATAATTTCGTGTGGATTTTATTGTTTTGGACTAATATCTTATAATTATATTGGTGATGCAAACATTCAATCACAAATCATTCAAAACGAAGGTCTAAATGTTTTGAAATATTATGATCAACAATAAAATTTTATCACACTACAACAATGCCAATAAAGAGTTAAGAGAAAGAAATAAATTCAATTCATGCAATTAATTAAATAATAGAATCCATCGAGTTCTAAGAACAAAAGAAATTAGCTAGACATGTAAAAAAAATCAAGAAAAGTAAAGAAAACATTACAACCCTTTTGCACAAGGAAGATGTGGAAATCACATAGTGGCAACAGGGTTTATGTTTTCTAAAGTTGTTTATCTTCTTCAACCCAGGGGATGCTACTTATTTATGGAACAATACCCTAGATCAAAAGTCGTAGTATATTGGGGAGTATTTCTGCCTGTAACGCCTGCGACCAGGTTTCGGTCCCAGGTAATGGCGCCAAAAATTGGTATGTGATTTTGATATCACGACCCCACAAAGATATTTAACCACAATCTAGGATTAACCCTAAATTCCCACACGCAAAATTATTCTTCAACCGATATCATAATTTCATATGAATTTTGTTGTTATGGACTAATATCTTATAATTATATTGGTCATGCATATATTTAATTCCAAATCATACAAAACGTAGGTCTAAATGTTTTGAAATATTATGATCAATAATAAAATGTTATCACACTACAACAATGCCAATAAAGATTTAAGGGAAAGAAATAAATTCAATTCATATAATTAATTAAAGAACAAAATCTATGTAGTTCTAACAACAAAAGAAATTAGTTAGACAGCTTAAAAAAATCAAGAAAAGTCAAGAAAACATTACAACCCTTTTGCACAAGGATGATGCGGAAATCACACCGTGGCTAATAGGGTTTACATTTTCTAAGGTTGTCTGTCTTCTTCTGCCCAAGGGATGTCACTTACCCAAGGGATGTCACTTATTTATAGAACAACACCCTAGATCAAAAGTCATTGTAGTATAGTGGTGAGTATTCCTACCTGTCACGCGGGTGACCCAGGTTCGATTCCTAGCAAAGGCACAAAAAATTGATATGTGATATTGATATACGAAGATATTTAATTGCATTCTAGGAATTACCCTAAATTCCCACTCACAAAATTATTATTCGGCCGATATCAAGATTTTGTGTGGATTTGATTGTTATGGACTAATATCTTATATTTCTATTGGTCATGCATACAATTAATTTCAAATAACACAAAACGTAGGTCTAAAGGTTTTGAAATATTGTGATCAATAATAAAATCTTATCATACAGCAACAATGCCAATAAAGACTCAAGGCAATGAAATAAATTCAATCAATTACAATTAATTAAAGAACAGAATCCATCAAATTCTAAGAATAAAAGAAATTAGCTAGACATATCAAAAAAAATCAAGAAAAGTAAAAAAAAAAAAACATTGCAACCCTTTTGCACAAGGAAGATGTGGGAATCACATAGTGGGTAATAGGGCTTACATTTTCTAAGGCTGTCTGTCTTCTTCTGCCTAGGGGACGTCACTTTTTTATAGAACTACACCCTAGATCAAAAGTCATTGTAATATAGCATATATTTAATCTCAAATTATACAAAATACAGGTCTAAATGTTTTGAAATATTATGGTCAACAATAAAATCTTTTCACACTATAACAATACTAATAAAGACTAAGGGAAAAAAATAAATTCAACCCATGCAATTAATTAAAGAATAGAATCCATCAAGTTCTAAGAACAGAAGAAATTAGCTAGACATATTAAAAAAGTATGGAAATTAAATAAAAAATTACAACCAATTTGCACAAGGAATATGTGGGAATCGCATGGTGGCTAATAGGGTATACGTTTTCTAAGGTTGTCCATCTTCTTTTGCCCAGGGGTTGCCATTTTTTTAAAACTATACCCTAGATCAAAAGTTGTCATAATATAGTGGTGAGTATTCCCGCCTATCACGCGGGTGACCCGAGTTTGATCCCTAGCAACAACGCAAAAAATTGAATGTGATTTTGATATTATGATCCCGGGAAGATATTTAACTACAATCCTATATTCCCACACAAAAAATTATTCTACGGCCGATATCATAATTTTGTGTGGATTTTATTCTTATGGACTAATATCTTATAATTATATTGGATTTGCATACATTTAATCTCAAATAATACAAAACATAGGACTAAATGTCTTGAAAAATTATAATCAACAATAAAATCAAATCACACTACAACAATGCAAACAAAGACTTAAGGGAAAGAAATAAATTCTACCCTTGCAATTAATTAAAGAACAATATCCATCGAGTTCTCACAACAAAAGAAATTGGCTAGACATAATAAAAAATTCAAGAAAAATAAAGAAAACATTACAACCCTTTTGCACAAGGAAGATGTGGAAATCACATTGTGGGTAAAAGGGTTTACGTTTTCTAAGGTTGTTTGCCTTATTCTCTCCAGGGGATGCCACCTTTTTATAGAACTACAGCTTAGATCAAAAGTCGTCATAGTATAGTGGTGAGTATTCCCGCCTATCACGCAAGCAACGTTGGTTTGATCCCTGGCAACGGCGTCAAAAATTGATATGTGATTTTCATATCACGATCCCACAAAGATATTTAACTGCAATCCTATATTCCTACACACAAAATTATTCTTCAGCCAATATCATAATTTCGTGTGGATTTTACACTTATGGACTAATATCTTATAATCATATTGGTTTTGCATACATTTAATCTCGAATCGAACAAAAAATAGAACTAATGTAACACCAATACTGCGGTGTCCGTAATATTGTACTGTTGTTCATGAATTAAATTAAATATTTCTCCGTTATATATATAGGGAAAATTTTCATTTATTTTGATTTTTTATTTTGGGGTATTTAAATTGAATTTTTTTTGTATATTTTAAATTATTACCGTTTTCAAGAATTTTGGTGTAAAATGAATATATATATATATATATATGTGTGTGTGTGTGTGTGTGTGTGTGTGTGTGTAAATAATAATAATAATAATAATAATAAGAGTAAAAAAAAAAGAGAGAGGAGTGCTGCGTTTTGAGCCAAAAAGCAGCACATCAAATTAGGGCTTAAAGCCCTAATTCTTCCTCTCTCTCATTCTCTCTCTCTCTCTTCCTCTCTCTTTCTCTCTCCGCCTCTTCCCCTTCCCACAACCCGTTGCTCCCCTCTGCCGCGCACCACCACTACCATCTTCTTCTTCTTCTCTCCCTCTCAATCTTTCCCTCTCGGATTCTCTCTCTCACTGTTTCTCTCTCTTTCCGCTGCTCACCCTCTCTCTATCTCTCGCGATCTACCTCCTTCTCGATCGCACTCCGCCGCAAGCTTCCACGCATGCCACCACCACGAGCGCACCACAACCGCTGTAGCTCCTCCCTCCAGCGAGGGCACCACAGCGCGATCCTCCCTGCACGAGCGCGCCGCAGCGCGTGCTTCCCCACGAGAGCGCGCCGCAGCGTAAGCTAGAGCGGGCGACCGCGCGAGCGTACCACAGCTTGAGCGCGCTTGCTCGGGAGCGTACCTGTGTACGAGCCAGCGCCTACGCACGAGCGCGCTCCAGCCCACTAGCGGGCGCAACCCGCGAGCACACATGCCAACCCGCGAGCCCACTAGCCAGCAAGCCCACCAGCCCATGACAGCCCACGAGCCCGTGAGCCCACTGCTGCCCGCGAAGCCCACTGCGGCCCGCAACCCATAATAGCCCGTGATAGCCCGTAAGTCTCTGCGTAGGTAACTGACTCAGTTGTTTGATTCTGTTCTAAGTGTTTATGATCTATCTAATAAATCTTGTCTTGATAGGGAGCAGTACAGATTTTGGAGTGGTCGAGAAGACATTCGGATGAAGATCTATGCTCCGAGAAAACCCTAAGTAAGAGAAATGCGATCTCTTCAACATTTGAAATAAATTTTATCAAATTTAGGTTTCAATACCTTTAAGATGACATTGGTTTATATTTATAAATTAAGGAATTAAGATTTATACAAACTTAGGGAATATGATAAACCCTAAGAATAATTGAAACTTTGATGACAATTGTGATAATCTGATTAGGTTGACTTTCTTGGAGATTTAAGGAGTCGATTTGGTTTGATTTTGGAAAATAGGGAGTGACCACCCTCCCTAAGAAGGTGAGTAGAACCTTAATCTCTTGTATAAAATAGTGAAACCTGATTGTATCATATTTTTAATAAAATATGCTTTTGATATGTATTGTCTCGACATATAGAATTGAAATTCAAATCTGTTTTGTGATTATTGGAGTGTCGTACTTATGTTTCTACGATTATGCATCCATGTTTGAAATGAAATGAAATTGTGCCATGATTTGAGAAATAAAATATTTTTCTATTCTACCATTGTATTGTTTTGCTGAATTTAAATGATTTCGATGAAATATATTGGCACACAGATTTGAATTGTTTTGAGGATATGATAAGATGATTTGGCTATGTGGGTTGGATGCCTACTAACTTGAGATGATATGATGATATGACATTATTTGATAAATTCCATATCTACAAAAGGTGTTTGTAGAGGCACCGGGTTACCCGGATAAGCTTCTGTAAGAGGTATTCACAAACGTCATATATCTAATGGCTATAAGCGCGGCCGGTTGAACCCATGTAAGGGGGAGGACATGTGTGACGCCACCGTCTAGCATCGGGCGGGGTCCTATACATGATGATGAGCTAGCCCCAGCGAACTCATGGCTAACGTCGGGATAGAGAGTAACTTTTGAACTCTTTGCATAATAAAAGCCCCGATGCGCTTATTTTTGGTCATGGTTGACCTTTGCCAGGATCCTTTCGGCTTGCTCTATGATCTACTTGATTTTAAATGGATGCATATATGTATGTTAACGTGTGAATGATTAAATAAATTCATTTTTGTGAACATATCATGATTTACTACAAAATTTGAATTATTGGTTATGAATGATATTATTTGACACTCCGATGTTCACTTACACTATGAATACTTGAGATTAATCCCCTCACTTACTGGGTATCTTCCTTGATACTCTTCTTTCCCTCATCATACAGGATTATTGTGCTAGAGTGTGAGGAATTGGTAACTCGTTGGCGGATTTGAGTGTTTTTTTACGGTGAGATTTAAATTAAGTTGAGATATGAGCTCCGCACTTTATTTTCAACCCTATGAGGTCTTGACCTTGAGGTCCGTAGTTGACTGTATATTTATTTGGGATTGACTGTATAATTTATGTACATTAAATTGTGAAACTCTCATATTTCATTTGCATTGAGGCAAATTATAGTGTTTGAATGTTAACTTGAGAAAATTGGTTGTAAATTGTATAAAACTTAAGCCCGCTCAGTGTGACGACTGCTCATGCTCTTGTTGGGTATGACAGTAGAGGTCTGTGGCTAGAATTGTTGGTAATTTACTTAGCCTGGCGTTGTTCTGGATGTCTGCTGTGGTTGGTGGGTTGTTGTGAGGTCGGGATGACCATTTTATTTTAGTTATAGGACGGTTTTAAATTATACAGGTTTAAACAGGTTTAATTGTACATGGGAGAATTTTGATTTATGGGGAGATTCTGTCCAATTTTCTATAAAAATGCAGCTGGCATTCAGGGCAATGGGCGCTGTTCACGACACTGATTTGGGGTGTGACAACTAAATGTTTTGAAATATTATGATCAACAATAAAATCTTATCACACTACAACAATGCCAACAAAGACTTAAGGGAAAGAAATAAATTCTACCAATGCAATTAATTAAAGAACAATATCCAACGAGTTCTCACAACAATAGAAATTAGCTAGACATATTAAAAAAATCAGGAAAAGTAAAGAAAACATTACAACCATTTTGCACAAGGAAGATGTGGAAATCACAAGTGGCTAATAGGGTTTACATTTTTTAAGGTTGTCTGCCTTCTTCTGCGTAGGGAATGCCACTTTTTTATAGAACAAAACCTTAGATCAAATGTTATTATAGTATAGTGGTGAGTATTCCCATGAAGATATTTAACTGCAATCCTATATTCCCACACACAAAATTATTCTTCGTCCGATATCATAATTTCGCGTGGATTTTATTCTTATGTATTAATATCTTGTAATTATATTTGTTTTGCATACATTTTTTCTCAAATCATACAAAATGTAGGACTAAATGTTTTGTAATATTATGATCGACAATAAAATCTTATCATACTACAACAATGCTGTTAAAGACTTAAGGGAAAGAAATAAATTCTGTCCATGCAATTAATTAAAGAACAGCATCCATCGACCTCTCACAACAAAAGAAATTAGCTAGACATATAAAAAAAATTTGAGAAAAGTAAAGAAAACATTACAACCCTTTTGCACAAGCCAAATGCGGAAATCACATAGTGGCTAATAGGGTCCATGTTTTCAAAGGTTGTCTTCCTTCTTCTGCCCAGGGATGCCCTTTTTTTTTTTTTATAGAATTACACCCTAGATCAAAAGTCGTTGTAGTATAGTGGTGAGTATTTCCGCTTGTCACGTGGGCGACCCGGGTTCGATCCCCGACAACGGTACCAAAAATTGATATGTGATTTTGATATCACGATCCCACGAAGGAATTTAACTGTAATCCTATATTCCCACACCCAAAATTATTCTTCAGCCGATATCATAATTTCATGTGGATTTTAGTCTAATGGACTAATATCTTATAATTATATTGGTTTTGCATATATTGAATATCAAATCATAAAAAAAATAGGACTAAATGTTTTGAAATATTATGACCAACAACAAAATCTTATCACACTACAACAATTCCAACAAAGACTTAAGGGAAAGAAATAAATTCTGCGTATGCAATTAATTAAAGAACAACATCATCGAGTTCTCACAACAAAAGAAATTATTTAGACATTTAAAATTTCAAGAAAAGTAACGAAAACAATATGACCCTTTTACACATGGAAGATGTGGAAATCACATAGTGGCTAATAGGGTTTACGTTTTCTAAGGTTGTCTGCCTTCTTTTGCCTAGGGGATGCCACTTTTGTATAGAACTACATCCTTAGATCAAAAGTTATTGTAGTATAGTGGTGAGTATTCCCGATTGTCCCGTGGGCGACCCGGGTTCGATCCTTGGCAATGGTGCCAAAAATTAATATGTGATTTTGATATCATGATCCCACGAACTTATTTAACAACAATCCTATATTCCCATACGCAAAATTATTTTTCATCCAATATCATAATTTCACGGGAATTTTCCTCTTTTGGACTAATATCTTATAATTATATTGGTTTTGCATACATTTAATCTCAAATCAAACAAAAAATTGGACTAAATGTTTTGAAATATTATGATCAACAACAAAATCTTATCACACAACAACAATGCCAACAAAGACATAAGGGAAAGAAATAAATTTTGCCTATGCAATTAATTAAAGAATAGTATCCATCCAGTTCTCACAACAAAAGAAATTAGCTAGACACAATTAAAAAATTTAAGAAAAGTAAAGAAAACAACACAACACTTTTGCTCAAGGAAGATGTGGAAATCACAAAGTGACTAATAGGGTATACGTTTTCGAATGTTGTCTGACTTCTTCTTCCTAGGGGATGCCACTTTTTTATAGAACTACACCCTAGATCAAAAGTCCTTGTAGTATGGTAGTGAGTATTCCCGACTATCACCCATGAGTCCCGGGTTCGATCCTCAACAATGGCGCCAAAAATTGATATGTGATATTGATATAGCGAACCCACGAAGATATTTAACTGCAATCCTATATTCCAACACAAAATTATTCTTCTGCTAACATCACATTTTCGGGTGGATTTTATTCTTATGGACTAATATCTTGTAATTATACTGGTTTTGCATACATTTAATCTCAAATTGTACTAAATGTGGGGCTAAATGATTTGAAATATTATGATCGATAAAAAAATCTTATCACTCTACAACAATACCAATAAAGACTTAAGGGAAAGAAATACATTCATCCCATGCAATTTATTGAAGAACAGTATCCATCGACCTCTCACAACAGAAGAAATTAGCTAGACATATTAAAAAATTCAAGAAAAGTAAAGAAAACATTACAACCCCTTTGCACAAAGTAGATCTGGAAATCACATAGTGGCTAATAGGGTTTTTTTTCTTCTAAGGTTGTCTGCCTTCTTCTGCGCTGGGGAAGCCCCGTTTTTATAGAACTACACCCTAGATCAAAAGTCGTTGTAGTATAGTGGTGAGTATTCTCGCCTGTCACGCGGAAGGTATTTAACTGCAATCCTATATTCCCACATGCAAAATTATTCTTCGTCCGATATCATAATGTCGTGTGGATTTTATTCCTATGGACTAATATCTTGCAATTACATTCGTTTCTCATACATTTAATATGAAATCTTACAAAATGTAGGACTAAATGATTTGAAATATTATGATCGACAATAAAATCTTATCACACAACAACAATGCCAATAGAGCCCTAATGGAAAGAAATAAATTATGCCCATGCAATTAATTAAAGAACAATATCCATCCAGTTCTCACAACAAAAGAAATTTGCTAGACATATAAAAAAATTCAAGAAAAGTAAAGAAAACATTTCAACCATTTTGCACAAGGAAGATATAGAAATCACATATTGGCTAATAGGGTTTACGTTTTCTAAGGTTGTCTGTCTTCTGCTACCCACGGGATGCAACGATTTTATAGAACTACACCCAAGATCAAAAGTCGTTGTAGTATAGTGGTGAGTATTTCCGCCTGTCACGCGGGTGACCCGGGTTCGATCCCCGGCAGCGGTGTCGAAAATTGATATGATATTTTGAAATCGCGATCCCACGAAAATATTTAACTGTAATCCTATATTCCAACGCACAAAATTATTCTTCGGCCACATCACATTTTCGTGTGGATTTTATTCTTATGGACTAATATCTTGAAATTATATTGGTTTTGCATACAATTAATCTCAAATTTTACTAAATGTGGGGCTAAATGATTTGAAATATTATGATCGACAATAAAATCTTATCACTCTACAACAATACCAATAAAGACTTAAGGGAAACAAATAAATTCTTCCCACGCAATTTATTGAAGAACAGTATCCATCGACCACTCACAACAAATGAAATTAGCTAGATATATTAAAAAATTCGAGAAAAGTAAAGAAAACATTACAACCCACTTGCACAAGGAAGATCTGGAAATCACATAGTGGCTAATAGGGTTTTTGTTTTCTAAGGTTGTCTGCCTTCTTCTGCACTGGGGATGCCCCTTTTTTATAGAACTACACCCTAGATCAAAAGTCGATGTAGTATAATGGTGAGTATTCTCGCCTGTCACGCGAAAGACCCGGGTTCAATACCCAACAATGGCGCCAAAAATTGATATGTGATTTTGATATCACGATCCCCCGAAGGTATTTAACTGCAATCCTATATTCCCACACACAAAATTATTCTTCGTCCGATATCATAATGTCGTGTGGATTTTATTCCTATGGACCAATATCTTGCAATTACATTAGTTTTGCATACATTTAATATCAAATCTTACAAAATGTAGGACTAAATGACTTGAAATATTATGATCGACAATAAAATCTTATCACACTACAACAATGCCAATAAATGCTTAATGGAAAGAAATAAATTATGCCCATGCAATTAATTAAAGAACAATATCCATCCAGTTCTCACAACAGAAGAAATTTGCTAGACATATAAAAAAATTCAAGAAAAGTAAAGAAAACATTTCAACTTTTTTGCACAAGGAAAATGTAGAAATCACATATTGGCTAATAGGGTTTACGTTTTCTAAGGTTGTCAGTCTTTTGCTACCCACAGGATGCAACGATTTTGTAGAACTACACCCTAGATCAAAAGTCATTGTAGAATAGTGGTGAGTATTCCCGCCTGTCACGCGGGTGACCAGTGTTAAATCCCCGGCAACGGCGTCGAAAATTGATATGAGATTTTGAAATCGCGATCCCACGAAAATATTTAACTGCAATCCTATATTCCAACGCACAAAATTATTCTTCGGGCAACATCACATTTTCGTGTGGATTTTATTCTTATGGACTAATATCTTGTAATTATATTGGTTTTCCATGCATTTAATCTCAAATTTTACTAAATGTGGGGCTAAATGATTTGAAATATTATGATTGACAATAAAATCTTATCACTCTTCAACAATACCAATAAAGACTAAAGGGAAAGAAATAAATTCTTCCCATGCAATTTATTGAAGAACAATATCCATCGACCACTCACAACAAAAGAAATTAGACAGATATATTAAAAAATTTGAGAAAAGTAAAGAAAGCATTACAACCCACTTGGACAAGGCAGATCTGGAAATCACGTAGTGGCTAATAGGGTTTTTGTTTTCTAAGGTTGTCTGCCTTCTTCTGCCCTAGGGATGCCCCGTTTTTACAGAACTACACCCTAGATCAAAAGTCGTTGTAGAATAGTGGTAAGTATTCTAGCCTGTCAGGCGGAAGACCCGGGTTCAATACCCAACAATGGCACCCAAAATTGATATGTGATTTTGATATCACGCTCCCACCAAGGTATTTAACTGCAATCCTATATTCCCACACACAAAATTATTCTTCATCCGATATCATAATGTCGTGTGGATTTTATTCCTATGGACCAATATCTTGCAATTACATTAGTTTTGCATACATTTAATATCAAATCTTACAAAATGTAGGACTAAATGATTTGAAATATTATGATCGACAATAAAATCTTATCACACTACAACAATGCCAATAAATGCTTAATGGAAAGAAATACATTTTGCCCATGCAATTAATTAAAGAACAATATCCATCCAGTTCTCACAACAAAAGAAATTAGCTAGACATACAAAAAAATTCAAGAAAAGTAAAGAAAACATTTCATCCTTTTTCCACAAGGAAGATGTAGAAATCACATATTGGCTAATAGGGTTTACGTTTTCTAAGGTTGTCTGTCTTCTGCAACCCACGGGATGCAACGATTTTATAGAACTACACCCTAGATCAAAAGTCGTTGTAGTATAGCGGTGAGTATTCCCGCCTGTCACGCGGGAGACCCAGGTTCGATCCTCGGTAACGGCATCGAAAATTGATATGAGATTTTGAAATCGCGATCCCACGAAAATATTTAACTGCAATCCTATACTCGACCGCACAAAATTATTCTTCAGCCGACATCACATTTTCGTGTGGATTTTATTATTATGGACTAATATCTTGTAATTATATTGGTTTTGCAAACATTTAACCTCAAATTTTGCTAAATGTGGGGCTAAATGATTTTAAATATTAGGATCGACAATAAAATCTTATCACTCTACAACAATACCAATAAAGACTTAAGGGAAGGAAATAAATTCTTCCCATGCAATTTATTGAAGAACAGTATCCATCGACCTCTCACAACAAAAGAAATTAGCTAGACATATTAAAAAATTCGAGAAAAGTTCAGAAAACATTACAACCCTTTTGCAAAAGGCAGATCTGGAAATCACATAGTGGCTAATAGGGTTTTTGTTTTCTAAGGTTGTCTGCTTCCTTCTGCACTGGGGATGCCCCGTTTTTATAGAACTACACCCTAGATCAAAAGTCGTTGTAGTATAATGGTGAGTATTCTAGCCTGTCACGCGAAAGACCCGGGTTCAATAACCAACAATGGTGCCAAAAATTGATATGTGATTTTTATATCACGATCCCACCAAGGTATTTAACTGCAATCCTATATTCCCACACACAAAATTATTCTTCGTCCGATATCATAAGGTCGTGTGGATTTTATTCCTATGGACTAATATCTTGCAATTACATTAGTTTTGCATACATTTAATATCAAATCTTACAAAATGTAGGACTAAACGATTTGAAATATTATGATCGACAATAAAATCTTATCACACTACAACAATGCCAATAAAGGCGTAATGGAAAGAAATACATTTTGCCCATGCAATTAATTAAAGAACAATATCCATCCAGTTCTCACTACAAAAGAAATTAGCTAGACATACAAAAAAATTCAAGAAAAGTAAAGAAAACATTTCAACCTTTTTGCACAATGAAGATGTAGAAATCACATATTGGCTAATAGGGTTTACGTTTTCTAAGGTTGTCTGACTTCTGCAACCCACGGGATGCAGCGATTTTATAGAACTACACCCTAGATCAAAATTCGTTGTAGTATAGTGGTGAGTATTCCCGCCTGTCACGCGGGTGACCCGGGTTCGATCCTCGGCAACGGCGTCCAAAATTGATATGAGATTTTGAAATCGTGATACCTTAAAAATTGATATGAGATTTTGAAATCGCGATCCCACGAAAATATTTAACTGCAATCCTATATTCCAAAGCACAAAATTATTCTTCGGCCGACATCACATTTTCGTGTGGATTTTATTCTTATGGACTAATATATTGTAATTATAATGGTTTTGCAGACATTTAATCTCAAATTTTACTAAATGTGGGGCTAAATGATTTGAAATATTATGATCGACAATAGAATCTTACCACTCTACAACAATACCAATAAAGACTTAAGGGAAAGAAATAAATTCTTCCCATGCAATTTATTGAAGAACAGTATCCATCGACCACTCACAACAAAAGAAATTTGCTAGATATATTAAAAAATTCGAGAAAAGTAAAGAAAACATTTCAACCCACTTGCACAAGGCAGATCAAGAAATCACATAGTGGCTAATAGGGTTTTTGTTTTCTAAGGTTGTCTGCCTTCTTCTGCCCTAGGGATGCCCCGTTTTTATTGAACTACACACAAGATCAAAAGTCGTTGTAGAATAGTGGCGATTATTCTAGCCTGTCACGCGGAAGACCCGGGTTCAATACCCAACAATGGCACCAAAAATTGATATGTGATTTCGATATCACGATCCCACCAAGGTATTTAACTGCTATCCTATATTCCCACACACAAATTATTCTTCGTCCGATATCATTAGGTCGTGTGGATTTTATTCCTATGGACTAATATCTTGCAATTACATTAGTTTTGCATACATTTAATATCAAATCTTACAAAATGTAGGACTAAATGATTTGAAATATTATGATCGACAATAAAATCTTATCACACTACAACAACTCCAATAAAGGCTTAATGGAAAGAAATACATTTTGCCCATGCAATTAATTAAAGAACAATATCCATCCAGTTCTCACAACAAAAGAAATTAGCTAGATATACAAAAAAATTCAAGAAAAGTAAAGAAAAAATTTCAACCTTTTTGCACAAGGAAGATGTAGAAATTACATATTGGCTAATAGGGTTTACGTTTTCTAAGGTTGTCTGTCTTCTGCAACCCACGGGATGCAACGATTTTATAGAACTACACCCTAGATCAAAAGTCGTTGTAGTATAGTGGTGAGTATTCCCGCCTGTCACCCGGGTGACCCGGGTTCGATCCCCGGCAACGGTGTCGAAAATTGATATGAGATTTTGAAATCGCGATCCCACGAAAATATTTAACTCCAATACTATATTCCAACACACAAAATTATTCTTCGGCCGACATCACATTTTCGTGTGGATTTTATTCTTATGGACTAATATCTTGTAATTATAATGGTTTTGCAAACATTTAATCTCAAATTTTACTAAATGTGGGGCTAAATGATTTGAAATATTATGATCGACAATAGAATCTTATCACTCTACAACAATACCAATAAAGACTTAAGGGAAAGAAATAAATTCTTCCCATGCAATTTATTGAAGAACAGAATCCATCGACCACTCACAACAAAAGAAATTAGCTAGATATATTAAAAAATTCGAGAAAAGTAAAGAAAACATTTCAACCCACTTGCACAAGGCAGATCAAGAAATCACATAGCGGCTAATAGGGTTTTTGTTTTCTAAGGTTTTCTGCCTTCTTCTGCCCTAGGGATGCCACGTTTTTATTGAACTACACACTAGATCAAAAGTCGTTGTAGAATAGTGATGATTATTCTAGCCTGTCACTCGGAAGACCCGGGTTCAATACCCAACAATGGCACCAAAAATTGATATGTGATTTTGATATCACGATCCCACCAAGGTATTTAACTGCTATCCTATATTCCCACACGCAAATTATTCTTCGTCCGATATCATTAGGTCATGTGGATTTTATTCCTATGGACTAATATCTTGCAATTACATTAGTTTTGCATACATTTAATATCAAATCTTACAAAATGTAGGACTAAATGATTTGAAATATTATGATCGACAATAAAATCTTATCACACTACAACAACGCCAATAAAGGCTTAATGGAAAGAAATACATTTTGCCCATGCAATTAATTAAAGAACAATATCCATCCAGTTCTCACAACAAAAGAAATTAGCTAGACATACAAAAAAAATTCAAGAAAAGTAAAGAAAAAATTTCAACCTTTTTGCACAAGGAAGATGTAGAAATTACATATTGGCTAATAGGGTTTACGTTTTCTAAGGTTGTCTGTCTTCTGCAACCCACGGGATGCAACGATTTTATAGAACTACACCCTAGATCAAAAGTCGTTGTAGTATAGTGGTGAGTATTCCCGCCTGTCAAGCGTGTGACCCGGGTTCGATCCCCGGCAACGGCGTCGAAAATTGATATGAGATTTTGAAATCGCGATCCCACGAAAATATTTAACTGCAATCCTATATTCCAACACACAAAATTATTCTTCGGCCGACATCACATTTTCGTGTGGATTTTATTCTTATGGACTAATATCTTGTAATTGTAATGGTTTTGCAAACATTTAATCTCAAATTTTACTAAATGTGGGGCTAAATGATTTGAAATATTATGATCGACAATAGAATCTTATCACTCTACAAAAATACCAATAAAGACTTAAGGGAAAGAAATAAATTCTTCCCATGCAATTTATTGAAGAACAGAATCCATCGACCACTCACAACAAAAGAAATTAGCTAGATATATTAACAAATTCGAGAAAAGTAAAGAAAACATTTCAACCCACTTGCACAAGGCAGATCAAGAAATCACATAGTGGCTAATAGGGTTTTTGTTTTCTAAGGTTGTCTGCCTTCTTCTGCCCTAGGGATGCCCCGTTTTTATGGAACTAAACACTAGATCAAAAGTCGTTGTAGAATAGTGATGATTATTCTAGCCTGTCACTCGGAAGACCCGGGTTCAATACCCAACAATGGCACCAAAAATTGATATGTGATTTTGATATCACGATCCCACCAAGGTATTTAACTGCTATCCTATATTCCCACACACAAATTATTCTTCATCTGATATCATTAGGTCGTGTGGATTTTATTCCTATGGACTCATATCTTGCAATTACATTAGTTTTGCATACATTTAATATCAAATCTTACAAAATGTAGGACTAAATGATTTGAAATATTATGATCGACAATAAAATCTTATCATACTACAACAACGCCAATAAAGGCTTAATGGAAAGAAATACATTTTGCCCATGCAATTAATTAAAGAACAATATCCATCCAGTTCTCACAACAAAAGAAATTAGCTAGACATACAAAAAAATTCAAGAAAAGTAAAGAAAAAATTTCAACCTTTTTGCACAAGGAAGATGTAGAAATTACATATTGGCTAATAGGGTTTACTTTTTCTAAGGTTGTCTGTCTTCTGCAACCCACGGGATGCAACGATTTTATAGAACTACACCCTAGATCAAAAGTCGTTGTAGTATAGTGGTGAGTATTCCCGCCTGTCACGCGGGTGACCCGGGTTTGATCCCCGGCAACGGCGTCGAAAATTGATATGAGATTTTGAAATCGCGATCCCACGAAAATATTTAACTGCAATCCTATATTCCAACACACAAAATTATTCTTCGGCCGACATCACATTTTCGTGTGGATTTTATTCTTATGGACTAATATCTTGTAATTATAATGGTTTTGCAGACATTTAATCTCAAATTTTACAAAATGTGGGGCTAAATAATTTGAAATATTATGATCGACAATAGAATCTTATCACTCTACAACAATACCAATAAAGACTTAAGGGAAAGAAATAAATTCTTCCCATGCAATTTATTGAAGAACAGAATCCATCGACCACTCACAACAAAAGAAATTAGCTAGATATATTAAAAAATTCGAGAAAAGTAAAGAAAACATTTCAACCCACTTGCACAAGGCAGATCAAGAAATCACATAGTGGCTAATAGGGTTTTTGTTTTCTAAGGTTGTCTGCCTTCTTCTGCCCTAGGGATGCCACGTTTTTATTGAACTACACACTAGATCAAAAGTCGTTGTAGGATGGTAATGATTATTCTAGCCTGTCACTCGGAAGACCCGGGTTCAATTCCCAACAATGGCACCAAAAATTGATATGTGATTTTGATATCACGATCCCACCAAGGTATTTAACTGCTATCCTATATTCCCACACACAAATTATTCTTCGTCCGATATCATTAGGTAGTGTGGATTTTATTCCTATGGACTAATATCTTGCAATTACATTAGTTTTGCATACATTTAATATCAAATCTTACAAAATGTAGGACTAAATGATTTGAAATATTATGATCGACAATAAAATCTTATCATACTACAACAACGCCAATAAAGGCTTAATGGAAAGAAATACATTTTGCCCATGCAATTAATTAAAGAACAATATCCATCCAGTTCTCACAACAAAAGAAATTAGCTAGACATACAAAAAAATTCAAGAAAAGTAAAGAAAAAATTTCAACCTTTTTGCACAAGGAAGATGTAGAAATTACATATTGGCTAATAGGGTTTACTTTTTCTAAGGTTGTCTGTCTTCTGCAACCCACGGGATGCAACGATTTTATAGAACTACACCCTAGATCAAAAGTCGTTGTAGTATAGTGGTGAGTATTCCCGCCTGTCACGCGGGTGACCCGGGTTCGATCCCCGGCAACGGCGTCGAAAATTGATATGAGATTTTGAAATCGCGATCCCACGAAAATATTTAACTGCAATCCTATATTCCAACACACAAAATTATTCTTCGGCCGACATCACATTTTCGTGTGGATTTTATTCTTATGGACTAATATATTGTAATTATAATGGTTTTGCAGACATTTAATCTCAAATTTTACTAAATGTGGGGCTAAATAATTTGAAATATTATGATCGACAATAGAATCTTATCACTCTACAACAATACCAATAAAGACTTAAGGGAAAGAAATAAATTCTTCCCATGCAATTTATTGAAGAACATAATCCATCGACCACTCACAACAAAAGAAATTAGCTAGATATATTAAAAAATTCGAGAAAAGTAAAGAAAACATTTCAACCCACTTGCACAAGGCAGATCAAGAAATCACATAGTGGCTAATAGGGTTTTTGTTTTCTAAGGTTGTCTGCCTTCTTCTGCCCTAGGGATGCCCCGTTTTTATTGAACTACACACTAGATCAAAAGTCGTTGTATGATAGTGATGATTATTCTAGCCTGTCACTCGGAAGACCCGGGTTCAATACCCAACAATGGCACCAAAAATTGATATGTGATTTTGATATCACGATCCCACCAAGGTATTTAACTGCTATCCTATATTCCCACACGCAAATTATTCTTCGTCCGATATCATTAGGTCGTGTGGATTTTATTCCTATGGACTAATATCTTGCAATTACATTAGTTTTGCATACATTTAATATCAAATCTTACAAAATGTAGGACTAAATGATTTGAAATATTATGATCGACAATAAAATCTTATCACACTACAACGCTAATAAAGGCTTAATGGAAAGAAATACATTTTGCCCATGCAATTAATTAAAGAACAATATCCAAGCAGTTCTCACAACAAAAGAAATTAGCTAGACATACAAAAAAAATCAAGAAAAGTAAAGAAAAAATTTCAACCTTTTTGCACAAGGAAGATGTAGAAATTACATATTGGCTAATAGGGTTTACGTTTTCTATGGTTGTCTGTCTTCTGCAACCCACGGGATGCAACGATTTTATAGAACTACACCCTAGGTCAAAAGTCGTTGTAGTATAGTGGTGAGTATTCCCGCCTGTCACGCAGGTGACCCGGGTTCGATCCCCGGCAACGGCGTCGAAAATTGATATGAGATTTTGAAATCGCGATCCCACGAAAATATTTAACTGCAATCCTATATTCCAACGCACAAAATTATTCTTCGGCCGACATCACATTTTCGTGTGGATTTTATTCTTATGGACTAATATCTTGTAATTATAATGGTTTTGCAAACATTTAATCTCAAATTTTACTAAATGTGGGGCTAAATGATTTGAAATATTATGATCGACAATAGAATCTTATCACTCTACAACAATACCAATAAAGACTTAAGGGAAAGAAATAAATTCTTCCCATGCAATTTATTGAAGAATAGTATCCATCTACCGCTCACAACAAAAGAAATTAGCTACAAATATTACAAAATTTGAGAAAAGCAAAGAAAACATTACAACCTACTTGCACAAGGCAGATCTGGAAATCACATAGTGGCTATTACGGTTTTTGTTTTCTAAGGTTGTCTGCCTTCTTCTGCCCTAGAGATGTCCCATTTTTATAGAACTACTCCCTAGATCAAAAGTCGTTGTAATATTGTGGTGAGTATTCTCGCCTGTCACGCGGAAGGCCCGGGTTCAATACCCAACAATGGCTCCAAAAATTGATATGTGATTTTGATATCACGATCCCACGAAGGTATTTAACTGCAATCCTATATTCCCACACACAAAATTATTCTTCGTCCGATATCATAATGTCGTGTGGATTTTATTCCCATGGACTAATATCTTTCAATTACATTAGTTTTGCATACATTTAATATCAAATCTTACAAAATGTAGGACTAAATTATTTGAAATATTATGATCGACAATAAAATCTCATCACACTACAACAATGCCAATAAAGGCTTAATTGAAAGAAATACATTTTGCCCATGCGATTAATTAAAGAATAATATCCATCCAGTTCTCACAACAAAAGAAATTTGCTAGACATACAAAAAAATTAAAGAAAAGTAAAGAAAACATTTCATCCTTTTTGCACAACGACGATGTAAAAATCACATTTTGGCTAATAGGGTTTACTTTTTCTAAGGTTGTCTGTCTTCTGCAACCCACGGGATGCAACGATTTTATAGAACTACACCCTAGATCAAAAGTCGTTGTAGTATAGTGGTGAGTATTCCCGCCTGTCACGCGGGTGACCCGGGTTCGATCCCCGGCAACGGCGTCGAAAATTGATATGAGATTTTGAAATCGCGATCCCACGAAAATATTTAACTGCAATCCTATATTCCAACACACAAAATTATTCTTCGGCCGACATCACATTTTCGTGTGGATTTTATTCTTATGGACTAATATATTGTAATTATAATGGTTTTGCAGACATTTAATCTCAAATTTTACTAAATGTGGGGCTAAATAATTTGAAATATTATGATCGACAATAGAATCTTATCACTCTACAACAATACCAATAAAGACTTAAGGGAAAGAAATAAATTCTTCCCATGCAATTTATTGAAGAACATAATCCATCGACCACTCACAACAAAAGAAATTAGCTAGATATATTAAAAAATTCGAGAAAAGTAAAGAAAACATTTCAACCCACTTGCACAAGGCAGATCAAGAAATCACATAGTGGCTAATAGGGTTTTTGTTTTCTAAGGTTGTCTGCCTTCTTCTGCCCTAGGGATGCCCCGTTTTTATTGAACTACACACTAGATCAAAAGTCGTTGTATGATAGTGATGATTATTCTAGCCTGTCACTCGGAAGACCCGGGTTCAATACCCAACAATGGCACCAAAAATTGATATGTGATTTTGATATCACGATCCCACCAAGGTATTTAACTGCTATCCTATATTCCCACACGCAAATTATTCTTCGTCCGATATCATTAGGTCGTGTGGATTTTATTCCTATGGACTAATATCTTGCAATTACATTAGTTTTGCATACATTTAATATCAAATCTTACAAAATGTAGGACTAAATGATTTGAAATATTATGATCGACAATAAAATCTTATCACACTACAACGCTAATAAAGGCTTAATGGAAAGAAATACATTTTGCCCATGCAATTAATTAAAGAACAATATCCAAGCAGTTCTCACAACAAAAGAAATTAGCTAGACATACAAAAAAAATCAAGAAAAGTAAAGAAAAAATTTCAACCTTTTTGCACAAGGAAGATGTAGAAATTACATATTGGCTAATAGGGTTTACGTTTTCTATGGTTGTCTGTCTTCTGCAACCCACGGGATGCAACGATTTTATAGAACTACACCCTAGGTCAAAAGTCGTTGTAGTATAGTGGTGAGTATTCCCGCCTGTCACGCAGGTGACCCGGGTTCGATCCCCGGCAACGGCGTCGAAAATTGATATGAGATTTTGAAATCGCGATCCCACGAAAATATTTAACTGCAATCCTATATTCCAACGCACAAAATTATTCTTCGGCCGACATCACATTTTCGTGTGGATTTTATTCTTATGGACTAATATCTTGTAATTATAATGGTTTTGCAAACATTTAATCTCAAATTTTACTAAATGTGGGGCTAAATGATTTGAAATATTATGATCGACAATAGAATCTTATCACTCTACAACAATACCAATAAAGACTTAAGGGAAAGAAATAAATTCTTCCCATGCAATTTATTGAAGAATAGTATCCATCTACCGCTCACAACAAAAGAAATTAGCTACAAATATTACAAAATTTGAGAAAAGCAAAGAAAACATTACAACCTACTTGCACAAGGCAGATCTGGAAATCACATAGTGGCTATTACGGTTTTTGTTTTCTAAGGTTGTCTGCCTTCTTCTGCCCTAGAGATGTCCCATTTTTATAGAACTACTCCCTAGATCAAAAGTCGTTGTAATATTGTGGTGAGTATTCTCGCCTGTCACGCGGAAGGCCCGGGTTCAATACCCAACAATGGCTCCAAAAATTGATATGTGATTTTGATATCACGATCCCACGAAGGTATTTAACTGCAATCCTATATTCCCACACACAAAATTATTCTTCGTCCGATATCATAATGTCGTGTGGATTTTATTCCCATGGACTAATATCTTTCAATTACATTAGTTTTGCATACATTTAATATCAAATCTTACAAAATGTAGGACTAAATTATTTGAAATATTATGATCGACAATAAAATCTCATCACACTACAACAATGCCAATAAAGGCTTAATTGAAAGAAATACATTTTGCCCATGCGATTAATTAAAGAATAATATCCATCCAGTTCTCACAACAAAAGAAATTTGCTAGACATACAAAAAAATTAAAGAAAAGTAAAGAAAACATTTCATCCTTTTTGCACAACGACGATGTAAAAATCACATTTTGGCTAATAGGGTTTACGTTTTCTAAGGTTGTCTGTTTTCTGCTACCCACGGGATGCAACGAGTTTATTGAACTACACCCTAGATCAAAAGTCGTTGTAGTATAGTGGTCAGTATTCCCTCCTGTCATGCGGGTGACCCGGGTTCGATCCCCGACAACAGCATAGAAAATTGATATGAGATTTTGAAATCACGATCCCACGAAAATACTTAACTGCATTCCTATATTCCAACGCACAAAATTATTCATCGGCCGACATCACATTTTCGTGTGGATTTTATTCTTATGGACTAATATCTTGTAATTATAATGCTTTTGCAAACATTTAATCTCGAATTTTACTAAATGTGGGGCTAAATGATTTGAAAAATTATGATCGACAATAAAATCTTATCACTCTACAACAATACCAATAAAGACTTAAGGGAAAGAAATAAATTCTTCCCATGCAATTTATTGAAGAACAATATCCATCGACAACTCACAACAAAAGAAATTAGCTAGATATATTAAAAAATTCGAGAAAAGTAAAGAAAACATTACAACCCACTTGCACAAGGCAGATCTGGAAATCACATAGTGGCTAATAGGGTTTTTGTTTTCTAAGGTTGTCTGCCTTCTTCTGCCCTAAGGATGCCCCGTTTTTATTGAACTACACCCTAGATCAAAAGTCGTTGTAGTATAGTGGTGAGTATTCTCGCCTGTCATGCGGAAGACCCGGGTTCAATACCCAACAATGGCACCAAAAATTGATATGCGATTTTGATATCACGATCCCACCAAGGTATTTAACTGCAATCCTATATTCCCACACACAAAATTATTCTTCGTCCGATATCATAATGTCGTGTTGATTTTATTCCTATGGACCAATATCTTGCAATTACATTAGTTTTGCAAACATTTAATATCAAATCTTACAAAATGTAGGACTAAATGATTTAAAATATTATGATCGACAATAAAATCTTATCACACTACAACAATGCCAATAAAGCCTTAATGGAAAGAAATAGATTATGCCCATGCAATTAATTAAAGAACAATATCCATCCAGTTCTCAAAACAAAAGAAATTAGCCAGACATATAAAAAAATTCAAAAAAGTAAAGAAAACATTTCAACCTTTTTGCACAAAGAAGATGTAGAAATCACATATTGGCTAATAGGGCTTACGTTTTCTAAGGTTGTCAGTCTTCTGCTACACACGGGATGTAACGATTTTTTAGAACCACACCCTAGTTCAAAAGTCATTGTAGTATATTGTTGAGTATTCCCGCCTGTCACGCGGGTGACTCGGGTTCGATCCCCGGCAACAGCTTCGAAAATTGATATGAGATTTTGAAATCGCGATCCCACGAAAATATTTAACTGCAATCCTATATTCCAACGCACAAAACTCTACTTCGGCCGACATCACATTTTCGTGTGGATTTTATTCTTATGGACTAATATCTTGTAATTATATTGGTTTTGCATACATTTAATCTCAAATTTTACTAAATGTGGGGCTAAATGATTTGAAATATTATGAACGACAAAAAAACCTTATCACTCTACAACAATACCAATAAAGACTTAAGGGAAAGAAATAAATTCTTCCCATGCAATTTATTGAAGAACAAAATCCATCGACCACTCACAACAAAAGAAATTAGCTAGATATATTAAAAAATTCTAGAAAAGTAAAGAAAACATTACAACCCACTTGCACAAGGCAGATCTGGAAATCACATAGTGGCTAATAGGGTTTTTGTTTTCTAAGGTTGTCTGCCTTCTTCTGCCCTAAGGATGCCCCGTTTTTATAGAACTACACCATAGATCAAAAGTCGTTGTAGTATAGTGGTGAGTATTCTCGCCTGTCATGCGGAAGACCCGGGTTCAATACCCAACAATGGCCCCAAATATTGATATGTGATTTTGATATCACGATCCCACCAAGGTATTTAACTGCAATCCAATATTCCCACACACAAAATTATTCTTCGTCCGATATCATAATGTCGTGTTGATTTTATTCCTATGGACCAATATCTTGCAATTACATTAGTTTTGCAAACATTTAATATCAAATCTTACAAAATGTAGGACTAAATGATTTAAAATATTATGATCGACAATAAAATCTTATCACACTACAACAATGCCAATAAAGCCTTAATGGAAAGAAATAAATTATGCCCATGCAATTAATTAAAGAACAATATCCATCCAGTTCTCAAAACAAAAGAAATTAGCCAGACATATAAAAAAATTCAAAAAAGTAAAGAAAACATTTCAACCTTTTTGCACAAAGAAGATGTAGAAATCACATATTGGCTAATAGGGCTTACGTTTTCTAAGATTGTCTGTCTTCTGCTACACACGGGATGTAACGATTTTTTAGAACCACACCCTAGTTCAAAAGTCATTGTAGTATATTGTTGAGTATTCCGCCTGTCACGCGGGTGACTCAGGTTCGATCCCCGGCAACAGCTTCGAAAATTGATATGAGATTTTGAAATCGCGATCCCACGTAAATATTTAACTGCAATCCTATATTCCATCGCACAAAATTATTCTTCGGCCGACATCACATTTTCGTCAGGATTTTATTCTTATGGACTAATATCTTGTAATTATATTTGTTTTACATACATTTAATCTCAAATTTTACTAAATGTGGGGCTAAATGATTTGAAATATTATGATCGACAATAAAATTTTATCACTCTACAACAATACCAATAAAGACTTAAGGGAAAGAAATAAATTCTTCCCATGCAATTTATTGAAGAACAGTATCCATCGACCACTCACAACAAAAGAAATTAGGTAGATATATTGAAAAATTCGAGAAAAGTAAAGAAAACATTACAACCCACTCGCACATGGCAGATCTGGAAGTCCCATAGTGGCTAATAGGGTTTTTGTTTTCTAAGGTTGTCTGCCTTCTTCTGCCCTAGGGATGCCCCGTTTTTATAGAACTACACCCTAGATCAAAAGTCGTTGTAGTATAGTGGGGAGTATTTTCGTCTGTCATGCAGAAGACCCGGGTTTAATACCCAACACTGGCACCAAAAATTGATATGTGATTTTGATATCACGATCCCACCAAGGTATTTAACTGCAATCCTATATTCCCACACACAAAATTATTCTTCGTCCGATATCATAATGTCGTGTGGATTTTATTCCTATGGACCAATATCTTGCAATTACATTAGTTTTGCATACATTTAATATCAAATCTTACAAAATGTAGGATTAAATGATTTGAAATATTATGATCGACAATAAAATCTTATCACACTACAACAATGCCAATAAAGGCTTATTTGAAAGAAATGCATTATACCCATGCGATTAATTAAAGAACAATATCCATCCAATTCTCACAACAAAAGAAATTAGCTAAACATACAAAAAAATTCAAGAAAAGTAAAGAAAACATTTCATCCTTTTTGCACAAGGAAGATGTAGAAATCACATATTGGCTAATAGGATTTACGTTTTCAAAGGTTGTCCGTCTTCTACTACCCACGGGATGCAACGAATTTATAGAACTACACCCTAGATCAAAAGTCGTTGTAGTATAGTGGTGAGTATTCCCGCCTGTCACGTGGGTGACCCGTGTTCGATCCCCGACAACGACATCGAAAATTGATATGAGATTTTGAAATCGTGATCCCACGAAAATATTTAACTGCAATCCTATATTCCAACGCACAAAATTATTCTTCGGCCGACATCACATTTTCGTGTGGATTTTATTCTTATGGACTAATATCTTGTAATTATATTGGTTTTGCAAACATTTAATCTCAAATTTTGCTAAATGTGGGGCTAAATGATTTTAAATATTATGATCGACAATAAAATCTTATCACTCTACAACAATACCAATAAAGACTTAAGGGAAAGAAATAAATTCTTCCCATGCAATTTATTGAAGAATAGTATCCATCGACGTCTCACAACAAAAGAAATTAGCTAGACATATTAAAAATTTTGAAAAAAGTACAGAAAACATTACAACCCTTTTGCAAAAGGCAGGTCTGAAAATCACATAGTGGCTAATAGGGTTTTTGTTTTCTAAGGTTGTCTGCTTTCTTCTGCACTGGGGATGCCCCGTTTTTATAGAGCTACACCCTATATCAAAAGTCGTTGTAGTATAATGGTGAGTATTCTAGCCTGTCACGTGAAAGACCCGGGTTCAATACCCAACAATGGCGCCAAAAATTGTTATGAGATTTTGATATCACGATCCCACGAAGGTATTTAACTGCAATCCTATATTCCCACGCACAAAATTATTCTTCGTCCGATATCATAAGGTCGTGTGGATTTTATTCGTATGGACTAATATCTTGCAATTACATTAGTTTTGGATACATTTAATATCAAATCTTACAAAATGTAGGACTAAATGATTTGAAATATTATGATCGACAATAAAATCTTATCACACTACAACAATGCCAATAAAGGCTTAATGGAAAGAAATACATTTTGCCCATGCGAATCCTGTTCCCACAACAAAAGAAATTTGCTAGACATACAAAAAAATTCAATAAAAGTAAAGAAAACATTTCATCCTTTTTGCACAAGGAAGATGTAGAAATCACATATTGGCTAATGGGGTTTACGTTTTTTAAGGTTGTCTGTCTTCTGCTACCCACGGGATGCAACGATTTTGTTGAACTACACCCTAGATCAAAAGTCGTAGTATAGTGGTGAGTATTCTTGCCTGTCGCACGGAAGATACGGGTTCAATACCCGGCAATGGCGCCAAAAATTGATATGTGATTTTGATATCACGATCCCATGAAGGTATTTCACTGCAATCCTATATTCCCACACACAAAATTATTTTTCGTTCGATACCTTAATGTCCTGTTGATTTTATTCTTATCGACTAATATCTTGCAATTACATTAGTTTTGCATACATTTAATATCAAATCTTACAAAATGTAGGACTAAATGGTTTGAAATATTATGATCGACCATAAAATCTTATCATACTACAACAATGCCAATAAAGCCTTAATGGAAAGAAATAAATTATGCCCATGCAATTAATTAAAGAACAATATCCATCCAGTTCTCACAACAAAAGAAATTAGCTAGACATATAAAAAAATTCAAGAAAAGTAAAGAAAACATTTCAACCTTTTTGCACAAGGAAGATGTAGAAATCACATATTGGCAAATGGGCTTTACGTTTTCTAAGGTTGTCTGTCTTCTTCTACCCACGGGATGCAACGATTTATAGAACAACACCCTAGATCAAAAGTCGTTGTAGTATAGTGGTGAGTATTCCCGCCTGTCACGCGGGTGACCCGGGTTCAATCCCCGGCAACGGCGCCGAAAATTGATATGAGATTTTGAAATCGCGATCCCACAAAAATATTTAACTGCAATCCTATATTCCAACGCACAAAATTATTCTTCGGCCGACATCACATTTTCATGTGGATTTTATTTTTATGGACTAATATCTTGTAATTATATTGGTTTTGCATACATTTAATCTCAAATTTTACTAAATGTGGGGCTAAATGATTTGAAATATTATGATCGACAATAAAATCTTATCACTCTACGACAATACCAATAAAGACTTAAAGGCTTATTTGGGTCGTGTTATAAATATTTTGGCTAAACCTATTGAAGGTAGAGGTGAAATTTCTACTTCTGAATCTCGGTTAATTGAATCTCTCGCTCCAGGGATTATTTCGTGACGTTCTGTATATGAGCCTCTTTGAACAGGGTTTATTGCTATTGATTTGATGATCCTATAGGACGTGGTCAGCGAGAATTAATTATTGGGGACAGACGGACCGGTAAAACCGCAGTAGCTACAGATACGATTCTCAATTAACAAGGGCAAAATATAATATGTGTTTATGTTGCTTTTGGTCAAAAGGCATCTTCTGTGGCTCAAGTAGTGACTACTTTCCAAGAAAGGGGAGCAATGGAATATATTATTGTGGTAGCCGAAACGGCGGATTCCCCTGCTACATTACATTACCTCGCTCCTTATACAGGAGCAGCTCTAGCTGAATATTTTATGTATCGTGAACAACACACTTCAATTATTTATGATGATCTCTCCAAACAAGCACAAGCTTATTGCCAAATGTCTCTGCTATTACGAAGACTACCTGGGAGCGAAGCTTATCCAGGAGATGTTTTTTATTTGCATTCACGTCTTTTAGAAAGAGCCGCTAAATCAAGTTCTCATTTAGGTGAAGGAAGTATGACTGCTTTACCAATAGTGGAAACTCAATCAGGAGATGTTTCAGCTAATATTCCCACTAATGTAATTCCCAATACAGATGGACAAATATTCAGAACCGCCGATCTATTCAATGCTGGAATCAGACCTGCTATTAATGTAGGTATTTCCATCTCTAGAGTAGGATCTGCAGCTCAAATTAAAGCCATGAAACAAGTAGCTGGTAAATCAAAATTGTAGCTGGCTCAATTCGCAGAGGAAAGAAATAAATTCTTCCCATGCAATTTATTGAAGAACAGTATCCATCGACCACTCACAACAAAAGAAATTAGCTAGATATATTAAAAAATTCGAGAAAAGTAAAGAAAACATTACAACCCACTTGCACAAGGCAGATCTGGAAATCACATAGTGGCTAATAGGGTTTTTGTTTTCTAAGGTTGTTGCCTTCTCCTGCCCTGGGGATGCCCCATTTTTAAAGAACTACACCTTAGATCAAAAGTCGTTGTAGCATTGTGGTGAGTATTCTCACTTGTCACGCGGAACACCCGGGTTCAATACCCTGCAACGACGCCAAAAATTGATATGTGATTTTGATATCACGATCCCATGAAGGTATTTAACTGCAATCCTATATTCCCACACACAAAATTATTCTTAGTCCGATATCATAATGTCCTGTGGATTTTATTCTTATGGACTAATATCTTGCAATTACATTAGTTTTGCATACATTTAATATCAAATCTTACAAAATGTAGGACTAAATGATTTGAAATATTTTGATCAACAATAAAATCTTGTCACACTACAACAATGCCAATAAAAGCTTAATGGAAAGAAATAAATTACACCCATGCAATTAATTAATGAACAATATCCTTCCAGTTCTCACAACAAAAGAAATTTGCTAGACATATAAAAAAATTCAAGAAAAGTAAAGAAAACATTTCAACCTTTTTGCACAAGGAAGACGTAGAAATCACATATTGGCTAATAGGGTTTACGTTTTCTAAGGTTGTCTATCTTCTGCTACCCACCAGATGCAACAATTTTATATAACAACACCCTCAATCAAAAGTTGTTGTAGTATAGTGGTAAGTATTCCTGCCTGTCACGCGGGTGACACGGGTTCGATCCCCGGCAACATCGCTGAAAATTGATATGTGATTTTGAAATCACGATCCCACTATATCCCCACGCACAAAATTATTCTTCGGCCGACATCACATTTTCATGTGGATTTTATTCTTATGGACTAATATTTTGTAATTATATTGGTTTTGCATACATTTAATCTCAAATTTTACTAAATATGGGGCTAAATGATCTGAAATATTATGATCGACAATAAAATCTTATCACTCTACAACAATACCAATAAAGACTTAAGGGAAAGAAATAAATTCTTCCCATGCAATTTATTGAAGAACAGTATCCATCGACCTCTCACAACAAAAGAAATTAGCTAGACATATTAAAAAATTAGAGAAAAGTACAGAAAACATTACAACCCTTTTGCAAAAGGCAGATCTGGAAATCACTTAGTGGCTAATAGGGTTTTTCTTTTCTAAGGTTTTCTGCTTTCTTCTGCCCATGGGATGCCCGTTTTTTTTAGAACAACACCCTAGATCAAAAGTCGTTGTAGTATAGTGGTGAGTAATCTCGCCGGTCGTGCGGAAGACCCGGGTTCAATACCCGTCAATGGCGTCAAAAAATGTAGGACTAAATGGTTTGAAATATTATGATCGACACTAAAATCTTATCACACTACAACAATGCCAATAAAGCCTTAATGGAAAGAAATAAATTATGCCCATGCAATTAATTAAAGAACAATATCCATCCAGTTCTCAAAACAAAAGAAATTAGCCAGACATATAAAAAAATTCAAAAAAGTAAAGAAAACATTTCAACCTTTTTGCACAAAGAAGATGTAGAAATCACATATTGGCTAATAGGGCTTACGTTTTCTAAGGTTGTCTGTCTTCTGCTACACACGGGATGCAACGATTTTTTAGAACCACACCCTAGATCAAAAGTCGTTGTAGTATAGTGGTGAGAATTCCTGCTTGTCACGTGGGTGACCTGAGTTCGATCCCGGGCAACGGCGCCGAAAATTGATATGAGATTTTGAAATCGCGATCCCACGAAAATATTTAACTACAATCCTATATTCCAACGCACAAAATTATTCTTTGGCCGACATCACATTTTCGTGTTGATTTTATTCTTATGGACTAATATCTTGTAATTATATTGGTTTTGCATACATTTAATCTCAAATTTTACTACATGTGGGGCTAAATGATTTGAAATATTATGATGGACTATAAAATCTTATCACTCTACAACAATACCAATAAAGACTTAAGGGAAAGAAATAAATTCTTCCCATGCAATTTATTGAAGAACAGTATCCATCAACCTCTCACAACAAAAGAAATTAGCTAGATATAATAAAAAAATTCGAGAAAAGTAAAAAAAACATTGCAACCCACTTGCACAAGGCAGATCTGGAAATCACAGAGTGGCTAATAGGGTTTTTGTTTTCCAAGGTTGTCTACCTTCTTCTGCCCTGGGGATGCCCCATTTTTAAAGAACTACACCCTAGATCAAAAGTTGTTGTAGTATAGTGGTGAGTATTCTTGCCTGTCACGCGAAACAGTCGGGTTCAATACCTGGCAGCGGCACCAAAAATTGATATGTGATTTTGATATCACGATCCCACGAAGGTATTTAACTGCAATCCTATATTCCCACACACAAAATTATTCTTCGTCCAATATCATAATGTCTTGTGGATTTTATTCTTATGGACTAATATCTTGCAATTACATTAGTTTTGCATACATTTAATATCAAATCTTACAAAATGTAGGACTAAATGATTTGAAATATTATGATCGACAATAAAATCTTATCACACTACAACAATGCCAATAAAGGCTTAATGGAAAGAAATAAATTATGCCCATGCAATTAATTAAAGAACAATGTCCTTCCCGTTCTCACAACAAAATAAATTAGCTAGACATATAAAAAAATTCAAGAAAAGTAAAGAAAACATTTCAACCTTTTTGCACAAGGAAGATGTAGGAATCACATATTGGCTAATAGGGTTTACATTTTCTAAGGTTGTATGTCTTCTGCTACCCACGGAATGCAACGTTTTTATAGAACTACACCCTAGATCAAAAGTCGTTGTAGTATGGTGGTAAGTATTCTCGCCTGTCACGCTGTGACCCGGGTTCGATCCCCGGCAACGGCGTCGAAAATTGATATGTGATTTTGAAATCGGGATCCCACGAAAATATTTAACTGCAATCCTATATTCCCACGCACAAGATTATTCTTCGACCGACATCACATTTTCGTGTGGATTTTATTCCTATGGACTAATATATTGTAATTATATTGGTTTTGCAAACATTTAATCTCATATTTTACTAAATGTGGGGCTAAATGATTTGAAATATTATGATCGACAATAAAATCTTATCACTCTACAACAATACCAATAAAGACTTAAGGGAAAGAAATAAATTCTTCCCATGCAATTTATTGAAGAACAGTATCCATATACCTCTCACAACGAAAGAAATTAGCTAGATATATTAAAAAATTCGGGAAAAGTAAAGAAAACATTACAACCCTTTCGTCGCTAATAACGCGTCGCAAAAATTTAGCGACGAAAATTAGAAATCCGTCGCTAAATTTAGCGACAAAAATTGAAATCCGTCGCTAAATTTAGCGACAAATAATTTTTCGTCGCTAAAATTCGTCACAAACTTTAGCGAAGAAAAATTATCCGTCGATAAATTAGCGACATAAAAAAATCCATTGCTAAATTTAGCGACGAAAATCTAAAATTCATTGCTAAATTTAGCGACAAATAATTTTTGTCGCTAAAATCCGTCGTTTATTTAAAAGAAAAAAATCTGTAATAATAAAAAAATCCGTCGCTAAATTCAGCGACGGATTTGGAATCTGTCGCTGATTTCAAATTCCGTCAAAATGTCCAGGAGCGCGCGCACGTGTCACCCGTACCACCCTTGCCCACCCGAGCGAACACGCCACCCTTGCCCACCCGAGCCAACATGCCACCCGAGCCAACACGCCACCCTTGCCCACCCGAGCCAACACCACAACCTGCCCGCCCGCCCAAGCCAACGCACATGCCACCCTTGCCCACCTTAGCCAGCACCAGCCTGCAACCTGCCCACCTGCCCGAGCCCGCACCCCCGCGCAGGCACTCTTAATTGCTGGAAAATGTCGCGCCTTCTGCCTCCATCGTGGTTCGAACTCCGAACTCCTGTATGCACACACGCAACCTGTAAACCACCGAGTCAAAAATATTATTATGATATAAATTTCTTTTTTATTATTTATTATCTTTTTTCACATTTTTTTAATAATAATAAAATAATATATAACAATAATTTAAAATAATAAATATAATAACTTTTTTTATTTATACCACCCGTCTAAAATAATATTAATTAAAAATAATAAATAAGATAATTTTTAATAAAATAAAAAATAATTAAATACTAATTTAAAATAAAATAATTAATTAATTAAAAAATATGTTAATATTATATTTTGATTTCTTCTTTTTTCTTTTATCTTATTAGTTTTTTATTTTTTTTCATTTTTATTTTATTTTTTTAATCCATAATTTAAAAATGGATTACAATATCTCAAAACTATAAAATTATAATTATCAATAAATTATAATATATTAATAATTTAAAAAATCTTTATATTTAATTATAAAATATTTTTATTCATTATAATAAAATTATTATATATTATCACAAAATTATTATATATAAGAAATGAGAGTAGAAAGAAAAAAAAAACCCAAAAATAGAGATAAGGAAAAAAAAAGTGAGAATAGAAAACAAAGAAGAGGAAGAAAGCAAAAAAACATAGTATCACACAATACTAACACTAAGTGGTGGTGCAGTGGTGCAGTGGTGATATGTTTTCTTTTTAAATCCGAGGTCTAAGATTCGAATCCGTTCAACTACAAATTTATTTTTTGTATTAAAACAATGAAGGCGCCCAGGCGTGCCCCAGTAGGCGCCCAGGCACGCGGGCGCCCGCTCCTGCCTGCCTGGGCACCCAGGCAGGCACGCCCCAGCAGGCGCGGGCGACCATGCCTGCCTGCTTGGGCGCCCAGGCAGGTGCACCCCAACAGGCGCGCGGGCGCCCGTACGTGCATGGGCAGGCGCCCGCGCAAGTTGAATTAATATTTAATTAAAAAATTTATATTATTAAATAAAATAATACAAATAAAATAAATTATCTATACAATAATAAAAAATATTAAATCAAAAAAAAGAAAAAAATAATAAATTAATTAAAATATATATATAATTTAAATAAAATAAAATATATGGTTTTTTTTTAGAATTAAATAATATTATTCTTCTAAAAAAATGAAATAATATAATAAAATAAAATGTAAATTAAAATATTATAAAATAATAATATGATTTGTTAATATAAATTAATAAAATAAAATTATAATTAAAAGAAGATAAAATTCAGCGACGAATTTGGAATCCGTCGCTGAATCAGTTACGGATTTGAAAATCCGTCGCTAAATTAAATTACCAGTGATTGTTAAATTAATTTTTTAATTTAAATATTATATTTTATTTAATTATATAATTTAGCGAAGAAATTTGCAACGAAAAATTTTTTGTCACCAATTAGCGACGAATTTAGTCACGAAAATTTTTTCGTCACTAATTAGCGATGAATTTAGCTACAAAAATTTTTTTTGTCACTAGTTTACGATGAATTTTGCTACGAATGATGTGTCCGTCGCTAATTTAGCCACGACTTCCTTTTCGTTACAAATTTTGTGGCAAATTAGCGACGAAAAAGTTTTTGTCGCTAAATTCGTCGCAAAATAGCGACGAATTTTTTCCGTCGCGAAAATCCGTGACTAAAACCGTGTTTTTTGTAGTGATTTTATTTAAACTTATTTGACTTATCAAATTGTTGTTTATGATTTCTTTATTTTTGTATCGACATTTTATATACTTTTTGATTGATCGTTGTTTAAAATTATAATTTATATTTGTGGTTGATTGTTGTTTGTTTAATATTTGAAGTGTTGTTGATTGATATTTGGATCATTATGTATAGATAATATATGAAATATGGACAAAATATGTATATTGTAGCTTATGGATATTCGATAAACAGATTTTGGAGCTATTTTTTTATACCATTTGTAAAGAACCAAATTTTTCATAAAAATTTTAACTCTTCTTGACATTTAACATTAGAAAACGTAGCTAAGTTCACATAGAATTGCTGGTGTTTTCACCAAAAAAATGTCGATAAATTGTCGATGTTTCAGTTACAAAACATCGGCAAAGATTTCAGCATTTGATGATGTTTTAGCGAACAAATATCAACAAATGATTTAACTTTTGCTGACGTTTAGACGTAAACATTGGAAAGGGCTAACCTTTTCTAATGTTTCTCTTTACCAAAATGTCAGCAAATCTTTGATATTTTGCCAATGTTTTTGGTTGCAAACATCGAGAAAAGTGCAAATCTTTCTCAATGTTTTTAAATAAATGTCAAGAAAATCCCCAACATTTTTCTTTATTGCTCCGTCTTTTAACGACAGTTATAAAACAATGGAAAAGTGGAAAACAAACATTGGGAAGGGAAGTATTTTGTAGTGGAAGATTTATCAAGCCTATATGTTCATATATTATATTTCATATGCACAAAATTACCTTAATAATAATTTGTAATTAGTTTAACATAATTCCAAATTAATTGAGCATTATTAGATTATTAGACTAATTCCTTTAAATTTTAAGATTTATTAATACTAATTTTTTATATCAATCATAAGCACTCCACGTTCAGATTACCTATATCAATATATTATAATATTCATAAGCATAGAATATCAAATACAGAAATTCTAAATATAACCATAATAATTCAATTCAAACATGACCCAGAGCATGATGAGATAACCCAATTAGGGTTTCTAATCTTGAATTCAATCAAATTCCTTAGAAAATTGAATACTAAGGGACTCTTCGGTAACAAAAAATAATTTTTTAATTTCAATTTTCTTCTTCATTTTCTGTTCTTATTTTACAATAAAATATATTTAAATGACATAAAAATTTATTTTTAAAGAGAATAATATTGATAAAAAAAAGTATTTACTAAGATATGCACTCTTACACGTAACATAAATATAGATAAAACATTTTTTCCATATTTCTAGTTCTTTTAAAAAAAAAAAAAAAAAAAAAAAAAAAAAAAAAAAAAAAAAAACAAGAAAAGAAAAAAAGATGCGTCTGATTTTGGAAATCAATCTGAAGTCTGTGATTATGAACACTGAGTTTGGATACAATTCTTTCCTATTTAAACTCCTCCCCTTCCGCTCTCATTTTCTCTCGCTCCAGTCTAAATCCTAACCTCTTCACCATCTCTCTTCAAACCCTAATGGCACCCGTTTGCGAATTCTCATCATTCTCTTCACAATCAGAGGAATCATCGCCAATGAAGGTTCAATCAGAAGAATCATCCTCAAAGGATGTTCGGAACTGGTTAGAGCTCCCATACGACGTGACGTGCTTGATATTGAAGAAGCTAGGAACGATCGAGATTTTGACGAGTGCGCAGAGAGTCTGCAAGCTGTGGTGGAAGCTCTGCAAGGATCCTGCGATTTGGCGGACCATCGATCTGAGCAATTTGGAATATCGTTGTGACATGGATTACGATCCCGAGGTAGTTGCGCGAAACGCCGTTGATCGGAGTTGCGGTGAATTGGTTGATGTCAATATTGCGTACGTTAGCCCTGATCTCTTGCAGTACATTACTTCCCGGTGAGTTTGCTTACACTCTATTTACATTCAATATTGGTCTAAATTTTATCATATACTCTTGGATTATCAAATAGTTTTTTTCCCGTTATGAATTTGTTTAAAGGTTAAACTTTTGGAGGAATTTGAATTGAAAATTAAGTGTGGGTGTAAAGATTTTAGTGGTTAGGTCTGCAGAAGAGTTCGGTGTTGAGCATGGAAATGTCCTGCTTGTGAACATTCAAGGATGTAATTTTTCTTGGGATGAGGTGTTTTTTGCGCGTTGATTTTGATGTAATAGGTCAAACCGCAAAATAACCCCTCGTGGTTGCCTGTTTGGCAAGTAGCGCCCTGAGGCTTTACAATTTGCAAAGAACTTCTGTGGTATGCTTCTCTGGCGAATTGCCCTCTCTCCATGACTTTCCAATTAAATTTACAGGTGCACTCAAGTACCCTAGACCTTTTACTCTCCATTTGTTGTCACCCCTAAATCTCTAACTCATTAATTCTCTAACAACTTCCCATTAGTTCTTGAGTTTCCTTTATAACTTTCAGTTCTAACCCATAGGCTGTACAATCACCAAAGTCTCCTATTATGGATCGATTGATTGAGAAATCTATTTGCACAAGTTAAGTCAAACTTGAGTTTAAACATACTCTAACTGGAGAAGTGATGCAGAGGCTAATTAAGTAAACGATGGAGGGATTTTTGCTAGTTTTGAAACGTTGGGGCTAGTTGCCAAATAGGAAAACCACATGGTGATGTTTGGCAATTCCTAGAATATTAACTTTCCACTAACATGGCTAGGACATGAACGTGAGACATATGACATAGGAAAGTTGAAGAATAATAGGATTCGAAGATATGAATATCAGAATAATATATTAAAATATTACCTTATATGTAAGTAATGAACATGATATTACATACATTCCATTTACTTTTCTCCTACAAACTTTGTTTATTCCATCATTGGTTGAATTTTCTAGAACCCTCTATGGTTATTAATTTCTAACTGTACAAATACAAAAACTATCATTGTTTATTGAATGACCGGTAAGTGTTGAATACTTGTCCTAGAAGTTCTTGTCAAAAAGAAAATTGTCCCAGAAGTATCAAAATAATTGTCTACTTAAAAATAAAATTATTAAAAGGTGTGGACATGGATGAAATGTGTCCAATGTGTCATCAAAGTGTTATATGAGTGTCTTGTCAAAAATGTGTTTGGCATAAACACAACTCCATTTTGGATGTCTGGATGCAGCTGCTTTTTGCAAATATTTTGGATCTTGATGCATTGAGGTTGTAGATGAATTGGAACAGGTTCTCAAATTCATTATTCCCTAGTTCTAGATAAATAAAGATTTTGGGTTATTCTTTAAAGTTCGAAAGACACAAAACATGAAAGGGAAAATGCCATAATGCTTGAACATTCTGTTTCAACAATGTTGAAAGTATATCTTTTTAAAGGGACTAGCTATAATAGATTATAAGGAAGCCGAGTGGACAATCTATTTCCATATGAATTTATAGGAAGGAAGTTATAAATAGAGGTCTTAATATTTTTCTCCAGTTGAATGCACTAAATGGTTGCATTTTAATAGAACTGAATTCCAAATGTCCTTAGCATCTCATTACCTCTTAAGTGAATGTAGAAAAATCCTGAAAATTTTTTAGATACGTGCAAATCTTCCAAAAAGGAAAATTCTATTTCCAAGAAATCAAGCAATATAGAGACAAGCAATTTCAGCACCCACTTCTCAGCTGACACATATGCAGAGTAAGATAAAAAGGAGATTCACGGCAAAAGAAAATGAGAATTCTGGAACACTTCAACCTTTCTATCAGAACTATTTAAGAAATGGAACATATGCAGAGTTTCTCTCTGTTTTGTTGGTGATAGAATTGAAAGCTCATAGGGCTACTGTTCTCTGAGGAGACCATGAAACTAGGCAACTGGGAGACATGATAAATGAAAAAGTCTAAGAAACAACGGGAAGGGCAGAATACCCACTTTACACTTCCTTCCCAAAATGAATAAAATGGCCATTGCTTACTTTCTATAAAAGATAAAGCAATAAGAAGTAAAAAATGCCTACCAAATGAACCTTGGAGGACTATCTATCACCCATTTCCTTGCTCTCACAATTAGCGTGCTGTGTGGCAGTAGATGACATGAGTTTTAATGAGAGCGAATAGCTGCTGCTCTTGGTCAACAATGATAGTTCGGAGTAGTGGTGCACAGTGATGCAGGGGATGAAGTGGGGTTGCTGATGAGAGTCATATGTTAGGTGACTTGGCTTCACAATGGTAGGAAGTGATTGTTGCATGGATACAGTAAGAAATCAATATAATTGAAACACTCCTTTTCATAATAACATCTCTCATTGGCTAGTTGGGGAGACAAAGGGACGACGGTGCTGCATGAGTGGTGGCTAGTCTCCTTGTTGGTCTTTTTTTTGGTGTAAAATGTTAGCTTCTCTTGTTTCAGGTCTCTTTTGTAGATGTGCTCCATTGTGGATTGATTCTCAAATTTTTAGCTGTTTCAACAACTGTTAAATATGTTCTGCATATGGATTCCTTTTTAATTTACTTGGTTAAGCTTGCTTTGAAAGCTAGTATATTGTCCAGCCAACATCTTTCTTTTCAAATAACACTTGTGTTGGATGCTATATGGGTACATGTGATGATGTGGTTTTAATGTACGGTTGGTCTTCACTCTCTCCTTAAATGGGTTCTAATGTTTCTCCTTCATCCTTTAGTGTCACTTTCCTTCTGTGAGTACGCATGCTTCGATCTTTAAAGCAATATTGACATGTTATTCGCATATGCAAGAGTTGTACAAACTCTTCAGCTCAATTCTTTTGGTGTGCTGATTCCTTGCATCTATTCTTCTTCTTCTGATCCCTTGCATCTATTCTTCTTCTTTGGATAGCCTATGATTTGTCTGAATAGTCTTACAAATAGCTTAGTACTGAAGATATATTGGTATGTCACTTGAATAGAATGGGTAAAGCTTTGTGAAGTTAATTAATAACATGGAGAAAAATACTTGGACGATGTGTATGTCTCTGACAGTCAACATTGGAGGAGTAGGGAAATGGTAAAATATAGCCCCATATGAAATTAAAAACAATGAAATAAGCGCAGATAAGATAATTGATTTGATACCCTAAAATTTTATTGATTTTTGTCGAGTACATTTGAGTTTCCTGTGCCTAATCTTGTGGGCTATGCTACGTGTCTTGTTTGTGCATATTTTTCTTTAGAAGAATTGATTGGAAGCACATACAATTGGTAAATTATCTGCTGGCCGAGCTTCTCTTGACAAGTGGTTGTGTTGCAGTGCATGTCCATGAACCTCCCAATATCAACCTTGTCCCCCCAGCTTTTACTTTGGTGATGGCTGGGTGGACAAATGAGGTTCTTTTAGGTCTATATGGATTCCTTGCTTGTTCGTATTCATCCTCCTCTTTTTATTTTTTGGTCGTGAGTGTTGTATATTAGAAGAACAACAATTTCTCATCCATTCTATTAAAGGATAGAGGGTCTTGGTGAATAGCTTTGTGGCCCGTCAAGCTGAGTTATTTGCCTGCCCTCTATCTTAACCCAGCCTGCATAGACAAACTGAAAATGCCTATATTAATGCTGATCCAGGCTGTTGTTGCAACTGCAGAACAAGCAATCTTAAACGCCTTCGACTTGTATCCTGCTGTATTTCTGATGAGTGTTTGAGTGACGTAGCTAAAAACCTTCCACTGCTGGAGGACCTTGAAATTTCTTTATGCTTCTTTACAAGAGAAAGCCTTGAAGTTGTTGGCCGCTGCTGCCCTCATCTGAGAACATTAAAATATAATAAGCGGGGTTACAGGCGACCACATGTAGAATGTGATGAGGAGGCACTGGCAATTGCAGAGTGCATGCCAGAATTACGTTATCTGCAATTCTTTGGAAATAAGCTGACAAATGATGGCTTGCAAGCTATTCTTGATGGATGTCCTCATCTAGAATACCTCGACTTGCGTCAGTGCTTCAACATTACGCTGCCTGGGGATCTGGGGAGAAGGTGCGCCGAGCGTCTTAAAACTCTGCGGTGTCCCAATGACCCTACTGATGACTATGAATTTCGTGCTCAAAATCTGGATGGATCAGTTGATGAGGACTACCCTTGTGTTATGTCTGACATCAACTTTTACTCAGATGAATACGATGATTATGACCATGATGACATTGGCTTTTCCTCGGATGACTATTATGATTATCTTTATAATTATGACTTTGATTATGTCTCATCAGATGGTGGTGATTTAGGAGCCTGGTTTTCAGATTAATTGATGAGTCACAATAATTCTCCCTGGTAAGGACTTGGAATTTGCATTTCATTTCCATTTTCTTTCTTCTTGTCTCTGTCCTCTTTGGCTTGTACTAAATAATCAGACGAACTGCTGTCAATTTAGAGGGGCTCTACTGGAGTGCTTACTATATCCTCATGAAATTGTTGCTCGATGGTGCTCACTATGACCAACTTTGGCAACCCAAATCCTTTTATTCATGATTCAAGGTGTTGCTTGTTAAGCAAACAGAAATCAAGAGGCTTTCTTCTCCGCATGTGTATATCTCCAAAGCTTACGCATAAAGCTCTCCGGTGGCAGCAGTTCAATCTGTCCTTTCTTTCCCTCTCTTGGCCTACTGGTTTAAAGCCTCAAATATAAGTATTTTCTTTTTGCAAAATCTTCTAGTAGTTGCTTCTGCTGGTCTTACCTTCAGTTTCTTGTCTTAATATCTTACTATGAAGTCATTTTTTTTTTCCTTCTTTTGGTGGATTAGGATTCTTGTTTAATGCATGTCTCCCATTCACACTTGAGATTTCGTAGCATAGATGGTGAAAGCTGTAGGATCCTATGGATGAGAAGAGCAGAGCTCTAGCTCAGAATTATTAATTACATGCAATGTGCTTCATTGAAGCCAGTTTTATTGATGCATAATTTGGATAGTATTGGATTCTTGTGAGTAGTATTGGATTATATTGGATAAGTATTAGTTAATACCATGTGTGACATTAGATAGGGTAGAATAACCAATAGACAGTTGGCCTAATAGGAAAGACGCTAAACCCTTAACTAAGAATTGGGTTTGAATCTTGAAAATGAAAAAAAACTACATTAGGAGAGTTACCTGACAGTAATTCGAACTGAATTAGTCGGAGTTTATGTATATATAGGTAGGGTAGAATATGGTAATTTGCATTATGTTTGACACTTATTTGAGTACATGTACATACAGATGAATCGAGTCATGTTATTCAGTCGCACTCAAATCTAATGGTATAGGTGGGATGATATTCGGCCATTGAGCGGCATAAAAAGATAATATTTTGGATAAATTGAATAAAATCAAAATTTTTATGGGGACATGTAGAATTGCATTAATTTTTGTTTTGTTTGCGCTCACTATTTTTTTATTTTATTTATTTCATTTTATCTTTTTATGCTATGTTAAAGCCTAAGGGCTTGTAGAGGAACAGGAGAGCTTGTCCCTTAATGGAGTCGACAATTAATTCGAACTTGATTAATTGAGATCAATAAATTAACTTGATTATCGGTTGAAGCAAGTTAAAAAAAATAAATAAATAAATACTGCCTGACCTTCAGTTCTGGCCTTGTTCTAAACCCCTCTAGATGGTCAATCGGGCCAGGACCACACCAGTCATACTAATTGGTTTATTTCTTAGATAAGTAATTTGAACGAGACGCCCATAAGCTAAGCAATGAGGTTCAGGACCACACAACCACGACCACATTTACAAATTTATCTCCCAAGTGTGAAGTAAAAAAAAAAAATGAAAAATCTGTACGGGCAGGGAAGAGGAAAAACCCTATAATTTCTAAGGATCAAATACAATTTAAAAGGATTTTAATGTCATTATTAAAATTTGTTTATATGCCCCCCCCCCCAAAAAAAGGCCATAGTATTAATCGGCTAAATTTTGGAGATTTTGATTTAAACTTCTCCATCATCAAATAATTAGGAAAAATGATTTTTTTTTTTTATTCTTTTTCTGTTTCAAAAATACTTTATCAGGATAAAAGTTACTTTTCTGCTTTCATTTTTATTATATTTCTCTTTTCCTTTTCTTAGAAGATTAGAGTATTTCTTCATTTTTAACGGTCTCTAAACTTCTCTCCTACACTATTCAAATTGAACACGACATGTTTTCGAAAAGCATAAAAGGATTGAAGGTTATACTAATACCCTTTAATTTTCTCCTCCACATTATTGTGATTATTAAAAAAAATAAAAAATAAAAAAATAAAAATAAAAGGTCCCTCTAGACAAAAATAGATTATTATATTTCCTGCCCTCTCCTTTTCTCAGAATCCCCTCCGTGGGCACATTATGTGAGGTCAGTGAATGAAGAGTAAGTGTTCAGGGGTGAGGACAAACCAAATAAGAGATCAAACACTCAAAGTGAGTCTAAATAAACACTCTATTTCTACAATTGTTGTCTAAATAGCAATAAGAAGTTTAGAGCCAAGCTCAGGCTTTTTCTCAAATGCTGTCTTGGTCAGCTTATGCTTCAGTGTAACGATGAAAGTGGAAAAATTCAAATACAACTACTAGTTCAACAACCAATTCCAACAAACCCAACTGTCAGGGAACGGATTATAGTTAGTTGAAACCATAATCAATGAATGGTTCAGATTGTTAGACTGTTAAGCAATTGGTTAAAGCATTGCATAAATGATGGATCCGAACGGAGTGAACGCAAGGAATTCGGATGATCTTTCTCACTCTCTCCCTGTCTCTCACTCTCTCTAACCCCTCTCTACTTCTTTCTCTCTTAATTTATTTCCTATTATCTTCTGCAACTTCTATTCTATCAAACAACATCGGCCTTTACACAGAAATTACTCTCTATTGAAACCGCCAATCTTCCCTCCTTCATTTTCATCTTGCTCTATGCCAGTGCTTTGAGGTTAAAAGAGCCCAGGATATAGTTGAAGAGTTCAACAAGCTACATCAGTATGGATTAATGGCAGAATATCAAGAAAAATTTATAAAACTATGGTCTATCATGCTCCATATATATCCCAAACTAATAGAAGAATACTTCATCTCCAGTTGTACTAGCGAAGTTGAGGATAAAATCAAGCCAATACTGAGAATATTCAAACCCATGACTTTACTGCTAGTCTTTGAAATTGCAACCCTTCAAGAACAATCCTTTGAACTGGCCAAGCACAAAAGAAGTGGCGTGAGTAAGAATTAGGACCTAGGAGATGTTAAGGTGGGGATCAAGAATACGGGTGCTCACACCACCAACCTTAAAACTCAAAGAATCTCACCTCAAGAAATGTAGTATAGAAAGGCTAACAATCTTTGCTTCAAGTGTGGTGAGAAGTATGCTCCTAGTCACCAATGTAGACTCAGAAATCTTAACATAATCATAACAACAGAAGATGAAGAAGAAATGAGTTGAAGGAACCCAAGAAAAGGATGGGATAACTCATAAGAGCCTTGATGTTTCTTTATGTGCACTTTCTAGCTCTTTAGATAGAAAGAGTATAGCACTTCAAGAGATTTTGGGAGGGCTTATTATAACAATACTAGTAGACACTGGAAGCTCAAATAGCTTCATCAATTAGGTGTTGGGTGAAGGAACTTAAAATGAACACAGAAAAGGATGAGATCTTACATGTTGTTTTTGCAAATGGCACTAAAGCAACCAGCTATACCAAAATCAAAGGAGTAAAATGGGGTATACAAGGATACTACTTTTCTTTTGATATGAGAGTTATAACTTTAGAAGAATAGGACATTATACATGGGTAAATTGAATGTATAATTTCAGTCCCATCACATTTGATTTCAAGCTATTTCAAGTTCAACTAGCTAGTGAGAAAAGTGAAATGTTGCTGGTGGGCATAGTAGAGGACCCAAGAATGAAATTAGTCTATGGCAAAAACACAAGAAAATTTAGGAGGCAACAATTCCAAAGCTATGCTAACCTCAATGTGGTTACAGAAGACAATCAAAATCTAATGCCGAAGTGTATTTCTACTTTACTACAATAGTTCAAATATGTTTTCTTCGCACTAAATTCATTGCTACTTGAAAGGTCTCATGACCACTCAATCCCTCTCAAACTAGATGCTCAATCCTTCAGACTTCAACCCTATAGGTATCCATATTCCTAAAAGGCTGAGATAGAAAGACAAGTACAAAAAATACTCCAAGGGCTTGTCATACACAGCAATAGTCTTTTGCTTCTCCAATATTATTGGTGAAGAAGGATAACTCCTAGAGATTCTGTGTGGACTATAGATATCTAACAACATTACAATAAAAGGCAAATACCCTATCCCTAACATCAATGAGTTGTTAGATAAATTGGATGTTTTAAAACTATTCTCTAATATTGATCTTAGAGCATGTCACTATCAAATTAGAGTCAAACTAAAGAATTTAGCTGAAACAGCATTTTAGACTCATCAAGGGTATTTTGAACTTCTATTAATGCGATTTGGCTTAGAAAATACCTCATCTACTTTCTAATCATTGATGAATCATATATTTCAACTTCACCTTAAAAAATTTGTGCTGATGTTTTTTTTATGATATCCTAATTTACAGTACGGATTTGCATTTCCATACTCAGCACCTTAAAGAAATCCTCTTGATCTTAAGGCAGCAAAAACTATTTGCTAAACTATCTAAGTGCACTTGTGGCCAGTCATAGGTAGAATATTTAAGCTACATAGTTTCCGACTTAGGTGTTAAAACAGACTCTCTAAAGACTGATTGTATTATGTCATGCCCTATTCCAACTTCTATTAAAGCCCTCAGGAGCTTTTTGGGCTTAACAAACTATTACAAAGGTTTGTCAAGGACTATGAAATCATAACCAAACCTCTCAATGACCTCTTTAAGAAAGACAATTTTAATTGGAGTGAAGAAATTAATCAAGTTTTCTAATAGCTCAAAATAAGCATGAGCATAGCACCTGTCATGTGACTACTAGATTTCTCTAAACCTTTTTATAGTGGAGACTGAAGCATGTGTCAAAGGTTGGGGGCTATGCTGATGCAAGAAGGACAAACCATTGCTTATCTAAGCAAAGATTGCGACATATGAGCCAAGACTTATCCATATATGAAAATGAGTAAACAATAGTTACTATGGCTATTACCAAATAGAAGCATTATGTGATGAGCTACCATTTTGTTATCAGAACTGATTATCAGAGCTTGAAGTGTCCCCTAGAGTAGAAGCTTACCGACACCTTGTAACACGCTTTTATTTTGCTGCTGTCTGAACTCGGTAGAGATCTGATCTCCCGAGAAAGAGAAATCAAACACCTTGTAACACAAGTGGCTCACGAAACTATTAAGATTGGATTATGAAATACAATACAAAAATGGTGTGAAGAATAAGGTGGCAAATGCCTTGTCTAGGAAGGATTCTTTAGCTAATGAACAACAAAAAGGGTTGTTGATGGCTACATCTTTGGTTTAGCTATAGTGGTTAGAGGAGATGATTCGAAGCTATAAAGGAGATGATGATTGTCAAAGCTTAATAGTTCAGTCAACACTGGAACCAGAATGCAATATAGAATTCAAACTACAGAATAGGATTCTCAAGTTCAAGAAAAAAATATATATAGGGAAATGATCTTAGTTAAGAACTAAAGTAATACAGCAAATGTATAATTCTGCTATTGGGCGCATTCAGGACAAAATGGAACTTTGCAAATAATCAAACCTACATTATATTTGTCATCAACGAGAGCAAACGTGATTAAATATGTACAAAGATGTGAGGTGTGCCAAAGAAACAAATATGAGAATGTGCCCTACCCCGATTACTCCAACCACTATCCATTCTTTCGCAAGCCTGGTCTCAGATCAATATAGATTTTGTGGAGAGATTACCAAAATCTCAACCTAGTGGTCATAGATAGAGTTTAGCCATTTCATAACATTAAAACACCCTTATATTACAATGAAAGTGGCTCAACTATTTATAGATTGTTTGTTCAAGTTATATAGATTTCCAGAGTCAATTGTAACTAATCATGACAAAGTATTCACCGATTTATTTTGGCAAGAATTGTTTAAATTGATGGGAACCCAGTTGAAATAAAGCAATGTTTACCATTCTCAGATAGATGAACAAAGTGAAAAACAGAATTAGTGCTTAGAATGTTACTTGAGATGCATGAGCATACAAATGTCTCCTTTCGAAACTTTATATGGATACAAACCAAAATCCATCCTAATGGGTCTTTACTTAGATTCTATCACACTAGCCACAGAGAATTTTGTATAAAATTGACAAGCGATGCTACAGATTTTGCATCATCTAACTAAGGCTTAGAACAGAATGAAGGTTAAAGCAAATCAGAATCAGACTGAAAGAGAACTCGAGGTGGGTGACTTGGTCTATCTCAAATTGTAGCCCTACAGATAACAGTCAATAGAACTCATAAGGGCATTGTCCTCAAAATTTTATGGAGCCTTTTCAATCTCAGCAAGATTAGAGAAAGTAGTTTACAAATTGCAACTATCTCCAAAGTCAAAAATTCATCCTGTGTTTCACATCTCTTTACTTAAAAAGAATGTTGGTTCTACTCAATGAATCATGCCTACTCTGCGGGAGCTAATACACAAATCTTAGTCGAACCTGAAGCAATTCTGAAAACAAGGTGATCAAGAAAAACAATATGCAAATGGGTAAATCTAAATCACGAGGAGTCTACATGGGAAGATATGAATTTTATCAAAACTCAATTTCCTCATTTCAATCCTTGATGACAAGGATGCTATAAAGGGGGAGGATTTTGTGACGATGAAGAAAAAGAAATTCAAATACTATGGCTAGTTCACCAATTAATTCCAACAAACCCAACCGTCAATGAATGAACTATAGTTAGTTGAAGCTGTAATCAATGATTAGTTAGGGTGGTTAGGTTGTTAAGCAATTAGTTAAAGTATTGTATAGATGATGGATCTAAAGGGAGATTAATGTAAGAAATTTGGATGATCTTTCTTACTCTCTGCTTCTGTTTCTTTTTTTTCTCTCTCTCAATTTCTTTATCTTCTGCAACTTCCATTCTATCAAACAACACCAATCTTTACATAGAAATCACTCTCCATTGAAAACCGCCAATCTTCCCATCTCTATTGTCATCTTACTATGTTTCTTGGTTTTTTTTTTTTTTAAACTTGCGGCTATAACATCTCAATTTCCATCTTCTGTGGTTCAGGTCGTAACATAAGTTTCATGTTCAACTCATTGCACAAAATTTCCGTTTAGTGAGAGAAGTAAAAGATTACATAAAAACCAAGATAGAATTGGAGAACGAAATATAATAAAAAGTTTGAATTCTACACTTTTTATTTTAAGTTTATTTTATTTATAATATTTTTTAATTAAAATAAAAATAATAATTATTTGTATAAAAAATTATTATAACAATGATTTTCATACTAAAAGTAATTTCAACTAATAAATTTATTTTCTCCACCGTATCGTTCATTTGCTTAGAGTTTGGTGGGGGAGATAAAAGAATTAAAATAGTTCAATCATGAGAGTATGAGTGAGGAATGGAGCAAAATCCCTTCCCCAAGAGGAGTGGACCTGTATGTACGCGGCTGCTTTATTTGATTGGGGACCATGACTCCGGTTGAGACCATATATTCATAACTATAGTTGTCTGCATTAAATTCATTTTGGAAATCTATAAATATTGGTATATTATTACCCGATATCAATTATAATGCCCCACTCACTCTCTCTCTCTCTCTCTCTCTCTCTCTCTCAAGTACAGAATTAAACATTTAAAAATAGCTTTTTACTCATTTAAACATCCAAATGGCAGGGAAAGAGAGATTATAGACCACGTAAGCCTACATGATACGAGGGAGATAGGCACAAGTTACGGTGTTATGTATGCAACTCACGTGACAGCCTTTCTCTTTCTATCTTCCTCTCCCTGGCATTTTCAACTTTGAAAGCTCAACAGCCAAGAAAATCAGAGGGGAGATCGTGCAACGCCGTCTTTGATAGACCTCCTGACCTCTATACCTAGCTGTAGCTACCACTGGCACCTAAAGCCCACAACACACTCTCGAGTCTCAACTCAAAACTGTTGACTTCGTTCACACCCTCTATCTCTCTCCCTCGCAGGCAAGTGATATACATTTTTATACTTAGAATAAAGAATACTGTATACAAAAATGAGCAGGCAAGTGATCATGGACTGACGTCTGCGGGAGAAGTAATCGTGACAATAAAAAATCACATGTGAATTTTTGACAAGCTAATAGGGCTGGGCTATGACATCGCTGCCTATTTGTGCATGGGGATGCGCTAACTTCCACCCTGGTGACCGATGCCCCTCTACCGACCGATTATGAAAATCGACTTATTAAATCTTTTAATTAATTTAAAATTTAAAATTTAAAAATTAAAAAATATACGTTAAAAAGAGTGATTTTTTAAATAAATTTTTAAATATACCTTAATAAAATTAATCGAAATATAATTTTAAATAATAATAACAAAAAAAAATTCTTTAAAAATATTTTTGTTATTTATTCCAAAAATAGTTGGGAAGAGTTGTTTATTTGCCTGTTAGTGTTATTAAAAAAGTTTTTTTAATAAAATATTTAATTTTAATTATATCTTTTATATTAAGGATAAACTTATTATTATGGTTTTGTTAAAATATCAAATAAGTTATAATTGTTTTTATAAAATTTTAAAAATAATTGAATATATTCCAGTATATATCATTCTGATCAGAATTTGAACCGGTAAACTTGAGATTATGAAATTTGGAAAACTTTAATTTGCTTGTGCCCATTGGAAATTAAATTCTGTTGGGATTATTTAAAAAAATAACTAAATCATCCTTCTGTTTTCGATTAGTGATTCTTCATTGTTCATCGGACGTGGAAAGATGATTTTATTTTGTCTTTTCGTGTTCATATCTTCTCTATAATTTGGATCCTCTTTCTCCACTATTTCTCACTTGATCGATGTACTTGATGTCCAAGAAAAGATCTATCAACACATAGAGAAAGAAGATATGACAACAAAGAGGAGGAGAGAGAGAGAGAGAGAGACGACAGAAAGACAAAAGGCAAGGGAAGGACAAAAGAAGGCGGAGTTTGGGCAGTTTAAGCTTCCACAACCACAGAGACTTTGAGGTGCAACTCCATTCCCTTCAAAATAAGAACACGGATGAGGATGAAACCTGGAGAGTTAAGAAAGTTTATGTTAGCCCTAAAATTAAGGAAACTAAACCTAAGTGAGAGTAGTTATCCCCTAAATAATTAGCCAAAATCTTCTGCCGGGAAATACTCCTTGGGAGCTTACTTTTTTAGTTATTTTAGAAACCAACTTGCTATGTGACAAAATTCCTTTCTCACTTAACCACCTCAATACAATGATTTATCCATCCCCTTAACTTACTTAGCTCATCACACCCACTATATATTTAGTTGACCTCTACTGATCCCTGCTGGTCGCTCCGTTAATCTTGAAAAAAAAAAAAAAAAAAAAAACCCCTCTAACACCTTATAATATTTCATTAATATTTAAATATTAAACTGCGTTTTGAAATGTATAAATAGGTATCAATTGACACTTGACTCCCCAGAAATGATATTAAATTTTTTAATTAAAATTTAGATTCGAATGTTAAAAATAAAAAAAAAAATTATGTTGTAAGATCTCTCTCTATAGAAGGTCTGACAGTAATTTAAGGCATATTAATCGACTTCAAATATTGATAGGTCAAGTAAAAAAAAGATATTCAACTTTTGAGAAAAAGTATACGTTACCACTAAACTGCCAAACACAGTCTCAAAGTATTTTTCTGGATCTTTTGTTAAAGAAAAACAAAATTTATGCAATCTATCTAATAATTTAGATCTATACATACAAATGGCATAAGCCACTATAGGGTGAGGTAGGCAGCAACCCCCACTGAAATTTTGTAAAGGAATTTTGATGTGTATATATTTAGCACTATTTTAATATATATATATATATATAGTATTAAAAATCATAAAAAATTCATCTAAAAATTATGAATTTGACATTGATAATCCTAAAAATGTCATTAAAATCATTTACAATATTGTTTGTAAATCAAATGTTAAATGATATTGTAAATCATTTACAATATCATTTACCATGTGCCTATGTTTATATAGCAAAAATCATCTTTCATTATGTGATTCTATAATCTAAAGTCTTATCATTTTAAAAAAGAAAAAGTTGTAATTCTAGAACAAATGGTCAAACGCCTATATAATAATATGCAATCCGAACATTGGACAAATTCTCTGTTCCTTAGAAAGGGTAGGTCCAAAGAGATAACTTATAGAATAAAATAAAACTAAGAGACAATGGTTTAGTAGTTAAAAATATTAAAATTTTAAATCAAATATTGATTTTAAAATTTAAAAATAAAAAAATTATATTAAAAATTTTTTTTTTTAATTTAAATTAGATTAATTGAACTATGAAATAAATCTCGAGCATTATCGAAAACCATAAACAATGTCGTTCACATTCTTCTCAAGGTATCAGTCTTGGTCGAGCATTATTATGTTGTGCTCTCGACCTGTCTGGAAGTCAGCACAATTCCCCCACTAATTAATCAAGAAGCAATAATTAAATGATCCAAACCCTACACGGAAAGTCAAACTCACAAGGGTTTTTTTTTTTTTATTTAATTATGGCTCATTTTGAGATCCTTTGCTGGCCCCATTGAAAAATACTGTCCAATGATACAAATTTGGTCCCAAATCTCACTATTCCATGAATACTAAATTCATTTATTTGGTGCAGTAATCACCGGCCACCGAAGAAAGTGCAAACCACATTCCAAGAACTCTACCAATAATAACAAAAGGAAACTAAATTTAACACAAGCCCATCATCAATTTAACTAATAATGGGTTGATTATTCATCATTTGAAGTAAATGACAAATTTACTCCCTCACCCACCGACACATAAGACTTCAACTCTGATCAAGTCCATTATGAAGAGGATATCCCTCAGGCCTCAGCTCATCCAAAGTTTAGATTACTTTATTCCCTTCACAAACCAACTACAAAACACAAATTTTTTTTTTTTTTTTTTTTTTTTATCTTATTAAGTATATAAAGTCATGAAGATAAATAATTTTCAAAGTTTTCTTTCCGCTATTCATCTAATTAAAAGAGTCAAGTTCAAACATATTTTTTAAACTGAATTTGGGAAATAAAATCCACGGATTCGGTCTATTTAGGATATGAACAAAATTAAAAGTATATGATTGTTTTATTTCATGTTCTAAAATTACAATAGTAGTTCAAATACTCAAATTTTACATGTGGATACAAGATGGTATCACTTGTAATTGTTAAAATTTTGAAGATAATGTTCAAAAGGGGTATTACCTCGCATCTATCTGCGATTATTTTCTATAGTAATTAAAAGAAGTTATAAGGACAATCAAAGTTGCCATCTGCTTCTAATGTTTCAGTAAGTCTCTATTTACCTAAAAATATTCAGAGTAAACTATGTTCGGCAGATTAGGTTAGCACATGGCAAAGTGTGAGCAAAATATTACCGACCAAAAGCTTAAAGCATTCGACTCGCTTTTTTATTTTCATGTTATATGAGTAATAAATACCATTTTAATTAGAATAAACAAATCAAACAATCAACACAAAACCAAACTTCACCAAATTTCACCAAATTTCATATTCCAACAAAAAACCCTATTTGTCAAAAGCACACTGTGTTTGTATTGTGTTGTATGTCAATCATCGTAGCTATCATTTCATTTCCTTGATTTGATTCCACCCTGCCATCTCGCCTTTTCACCTTTGCACCCTAATGACAGTGGATGAAATGGAAACCATGCATATTATTGACACATGGAGTGCATGCCAGGTTGCCACGTGGACAAATACTATTGGGTTATGGTGGGGACAGATGTTGGGTGTTAGAGAGAGGAAAGGGGGACAGTGGTTTTAAATGAGGTGCCCGGTTGGCAGGGCTGTTCACATGGACAGCCCCTCATGTGTTGTCATGGACTCTCCTCTCACTTGACCCTATTAATCTCATGCAACCCAAATCCACTCTCACAACAATAGGGTATCATACACGCTCACTTTTAGTGAATCATTCTATATGGCGCGTGACAGATAGATGTTCAAGCCCACCTCAGATATCCTCGCATTCTTCTTCTTCTTCTTCTTCTTCCTTCTTCTACAAACCTCGACATATGCAAAAACTTGCGTTTTGTTTTGGCTCACGTTTTCAACTTCAACAGCAAAACTCAATTGTTATCGGTAACAAGTATATTTTTCTGCACTATGGTCAATTATTTATATTTTAATATGATACTTCTGGGTTAGTAATATTGATATTTTTTAAATAAATATTAAACTCAAATATTATGTATGATAAAATAAATATTAAAAAAATTTAATCACTTAATAATATAATCCGATTCGATGAGAATTTAATAAGATTTAATATGATTATTAGATATTAATAATTTATAAAAAATAATTAATATATAATTAAATATATAATTTTGTTTTCTTTGGTTTAAACCAGTTGATTAAGACGTGTTTTTTAATCTAATAATTTTTAATAAAAAATCATCGGAATAAATTTTTTTTGTTTTTTTAGAAAAAAAAGTTGAACAAGAACATCAATTATTGAGTGAATTATATAAAAAAAAATAGGGGAAGGAGGACAAAGGAGGGCCGTTTGATACTGCGATTTCATTAATGGAAGATACGGGAGGAAGATGACAAGGCTGCGTATGCGGCAAGTAGCAGGGTGGGACCCACAAATTGATAGAAATAAACATATGAAGTGTAGCTTAGTTAATAATTAGTAACTAGAAATAGAATTAGAAAGGTAGTAGTTACTGATTAGTTCAATTTTTAAATTTTTTATTTTATAATTTTTTAAGTCAGAAAGAGTATTGAAATAAGTGGATTTTAATAATATTTCTGTCGTAGAGACAAATCATATCGTGAGAGAGTGAGTAGGGTTAGGGTTAGGGTTAGGGTCAGGGTCCAGGTCAGGTTCAAGGTCAGGGTGATCAGGTAAAACGGCTCTTAAATTTGGGTTATGGCATCACCCCCACCCAATCTCCCATACTTGTTCATCGGGTGTCTCTTTCTCTCTCTCTTTCTAAACTTAAATTTCGGTGAAAAGAGTGGTAGAAATTTGGTAAAATTCTCAAGAACCGAACACTTTTAAAAACCTAACCAAAAAAAAAAAAAAGAAACTCACACACAATGAAATACAAGGGCAAGCATACTTTTTTTAAAATACCGTTTCTTTCTAAAAAATTATAATATTGTGTTAATTATTCTTATATATTATATTTTACTTTTATTAAAACAAATTTTATATTCACCCTTTCTCAAAAAGAAACATAATAAAGATTATCATAACTCCTGCAAACTCTTTATTTTCGACAGAACCTTGAAACTGCATGGATGCTTACACCACTTTTTGGGCTGACTTCGAAGTCATCAATGCGCCTACCGAGTTAGAGGGATGGATATCATAAGTCGTGACGTATCAAAGATTCATTCAGGAGGTATTCCTCATGGGATTTATATAGAATTAATGAGTATAATAATTTAATAAATTAAAATTTAAAAATATATCAAATACTTATTTTTAGGAGGATATAAAAAGTGAAAGGCAGGTGAAGATTTTAAATCTAGAAAATAGAAAAATATTGAAGGAAGTTTAATAAATGAATATTCTGTAACAAAGACAGAATACCACCTAAAAAACACTCAGATTTTGTTTATATATATATATATATATATATATATATATTAGATATTTTTATTTCTTTTCGACCTTCGCCATCAAAAATCATTACTCCGATTGCCCGCACACAAGAGAGAATCCTGGGAAGTGTTATTGAATCTTTAATTGAATCTTTAATTGAATCCACCAACAATGGTATAATAGGGCACACCTGCTACTGCTACCGCCCAAGTTTCATTGCTTTAGCACAACTCACAGATGTTAAGGTTCATCTCAACAAGTATATTAAATGTGCGTTTCTCTAACAAGAAAGACACTTCGGAGCTTAGCTGTGACAAATCATGTAGCTCTTAAGTATTAATATTTTCAGACCTTCAAATATATATATTTGGGGGAAAAAATGGAAACGAAAGAGGAAACACAGTAAGGGAAGATCCCTATTATGATTTCACTCTTCCATACCCTACACCCTTCAAAAAGTCCCAATATTTACACGTCTCCTACTCAGTACAGTACCTCTCATCAACAGACCCCCCCCCTCTCTCTCTCTCTCTCTCTCTCTCTCTCTCACAATTTTAACACTTTAATGCCGTGTGCCATTGTTGTTATGTCCTAGCTTCTTTCTTTTTGCTCTTTACCACAGCATCGTCAAGAAGAACATCATTTGCATTAAATACGTCATTTGCCCTTTTCCAGGCACGTGGCTCGGATCCCTAAAATCAAAAGTAGTCAAACGACGTCGTTGCATGCTTCGTAACCCTACCACTACCACTACCACTTTTGCCAAACGACGTCGTTTTCTTCAAACCGGGAATCTCTGGCGGCCTGTACGACCGTACGAGTGCAAAATTGATTCCTCTAAAAAAGGAGCGAGTCTTGACGTCAGCTGCACCCATTTTCGACCCGAGTCGACTTTCCGGGTCCTTCACTAACAACCCGGATATCAAGTCTCTCGCGTACGCCTCCAACTGACTCCCCGGAGAATCCGTCGGAAATATCAGCGGTTTCTTGACGATGTTTCGCAACGTGAATTCATTAGTCTCTCCGAAAAACGGAGTTTTCCCGTAGATCATCTCGTAAAGGAAAATTCCGAAAGCCCACCAGTCAACAGCATTTCCGTGGGATCCACCGGAGGCGACTTCGGGGGAGACGTACTCGTGAGTGCCGACAAAAGAGCAGGACCGGGCGGACACGGGTTCGGCGACGAAGAGGCGGGTCGGGTTCGGGTTGAGAGTCTGGACCTTTTTGGAGCGGAAGAGGGTAGGGAAGCAGGATAGGGCGGGGGAGGGTGGGGGGATGTTGGGTGGGGATGATGTGGGTGAAGGGGAGGAGATTAGGGAAGCGGAATGGACGGCGGGGATTGCGCTGGAGCAGAGACATAGATCAAAATCGGAGAGCATGATATGACCGTCTGATCGGACGAGGACGTTTTCGGGCTTGAGGTCTCGGTAGATTATTCCCAACATGTGCAGGTACTCTAACGCAACCAGTACTTCTGCCGCGTAAAACCTGGGAATCACGTAACAAAAGCTACCGAGTCAGATTTCCGAACATTTACTGAGTCAACTCAGCCGAGTCCGACTCAGTTTCCTTCATCGTAAAAATTCAGGCACTGAAAAACCTCAAAAATTGAAAAACAGACTTCAAAATGTAATAAACTCGGAAAAGAATAGAGAATATTTCAGAATAGCAGAAAAATAAGGAAACAAAGGAAAAAAAAAAAAAAGAAAAAGGACATCTGAATATTTTCATGACTGCATTTTCCGTAACAACGAAACTAGAAAATTTATCAAATAAAGGCACCATTTGTTAACAAAAATGTTCTCTTGGAAAAATTCACGCAATAAAGAGCATATGTAGAAAATATATTTCAAACCAAGGGTGTCTCACCGAGTCAACTCGTCCGAGTCGATCTCAATGGGAGAGAAGGGGAGAGAAGAATTCAGAAATTTCTTAGGGAGGTGTAGAAAGGATGACGATGCCTGATCAGGCAAAGCCTATCAAAGCAATCAAACGAAATGCATATTCATTCCACGTATGGTAAAACTTTAGTTCATACGGAGATTTGCGGCTATAAGATGCAAACCAGAGTGATTTTAAAAAACACTTTTATGATTTTCCAAAAAAGAAGAGTTGATTTGTTACCTAGCAGAGGTGAGAGAGAAGCGTTTACAAGGTTGCTTATGTCTAAGAGAATGCAAATCACCCCCACAACAATACTCCATAACAATGCACGAAAATTGAGAGACATCAAATTGAGCATAAAGGGTTGGCAAAAATGGATGATCCAACATCTTCAATATCCTCTTCTCCATTTCCGCTCTCTCGATTTTCTTCTTCACATAAAGCGCTTCTTTGTCCACCACTTTCATGGCGTATAAACCCAAACCTTTCTCGCTTTCATACTCTCCCTTCAGACGGCATAGATACACAGTCCCTATGTCTCCCTTCCCGATCCGACGAATCACCTCGAAGTCTCTCAAGTTTAAAGCGGTTGTTCTTCTGCGTTGAAGAGATTTTATTTCTTCGTAGGCTGAATCTGAGGATCTGTGTGGCTTTTTCAAGGATATGTTTTCTGATTGGAGGGAAGAGAAATCAAGTCCCTCGAATGAGAGACGACTGAAACTGCTGCAACTCTCGCCGCTCATTGAACTTTGGCTTGAATTTAAGGTTTCTGTTGCACAGATTTCGCTGTCTGAGTCTATTCTGTACTCAAACATTTTACACCAAAAACAAACCCTTTCTCCCTCTCTGTCTACCAATTTCAGGTTTTTGTTTTGAGGAATACTACTTGCCGATGAGTTTAGGTCTGAGAGAGAGGAAAGACAATTGGATGAGAAAAGATGGTGGTTGTGAGTATTTAAGCTAAGGTTTGTACAGAGTAATGGGCAATGGTTCATTTCTTACGTTAATTCTAGTTCAAGGTTTTTTTTTTTTTTTTTTTTTCCACCCCCCTTCTTTTCATCTTTCGATTTTAACCGTGGTTAAATTTTTTTGAATTTCACAAGTGAGGAGGCTGCAGTTTTCCTCTCACTCGTGTGTGCGAGGGAGGGAGATCAGGCTTTTGCTGACGTGGGTATAAGCACGTGCGCCAATGGGGTTCGGTCTATGATTGTCACGTGACATGATGGTTCTTATCTTTTTCTCTTGCTTTTACCTTTTTCTTAAAAAACAAAAAACAAAAAAAAGGAATTGTTAATTCTTGTCGGCGTAGTATTTTTTCCAGAATCTTTGACGTGTTCGTTTGTGCAGCAAGAGGTAAGAAATGAAGTGGGGGTGAAATGTCAAAAGTAGCCTTTACAAGTCAAAAATGGGATTTTATTTTATTTTTTTTTTAAATAAAAAATGCTTATCCTTTTGTTGGTCAACTCTAAATCATGTGCCCATCAGTTACATTTAAAGTTTCAATATCTAACGCGTTTAGATACGATTAAATCTTTTTGTTATAGGAATCAAAGAGCATACCGCTGCAGTATATTTTTAATATATATTTTCTAGTAATCATTCATATTTATATATAAAATTTTTATATAATCCATTATGGGTATTAAAAATTTTTTCTTGAAATAAAAGAAATCGAAAGTGTTCGGTGTTATAAATAGTTATAATCATTCAAGCAAAGTTTTTTTTTTTTTTTTCAGTAAAAATTGAATTTTTATTCATAAGACAAATTAACATCATCAAGGATTACAATTACAAGGGAAGAAATTTTAGGTGGGCATCCTTCTGACCACACAGACTTCATAACAAATGGAAAGCAGAGAGCTACTAGCTCACCAAGGGAATTTGGCGATCATATTATCTTCCCCCTTAACAGGAGGACAGGAGGACAGGAGAACACATGAAAATCCATAGGCAAGGGATACCCCCATCTTTAGTTCACATTTTTTTATTAATAGAAAAAAAATGCAAGAATTTATTGAAAAACTTTTTCCAAATCTCAGTAATTGCAGTGAAATTTCGTTTGTCAAAAAGGCAAAATGACAAAGAACAAATTCGTAGAACCCTCCAAGTGGTGTTAAGGGGGAATTTGAGATGCATCTGCACTGTTGATTTGGACAAATTCAATGCATATGTTTCCTTCCTCACCCTCACATACCCTTCAACATATTCTTTGTGTGTAAAAAAAGAAAATCAGTTCATGCCATCCGGACATTCAAATGTTTCTAGAACTACAACTATCCATTTTCATTTGTTCAAGAAACCACTTTACTTGCATCAGGAATTTCACCCATTAATATCCAATTTAGGGTAATTAAAAGGAATCCTAGTAACTTAATTACTGCGATTTGTCTTCCCTAAGTCTGTCCTAATTATTATAAATCTTATCAAAAATACAGAATTCCCTCGTATATAAACATAAACACGTATTGCTGTATAAATCCAAAAGTATAAAATTAAATATAAAATTTTAAACTTTTCTACTTCTCTCCTTCGTAGAATACACTAGAATAATAGTTATTATAAAATAGTTCTCTTTTTTTACTATATCAACCGATTTTTGTAATTATATTTTGATTAATTCGATTTGAAATTTATAACGACCCATTTAATAGGAGTACCCTTTTAACATAGTTTTTTTTTATATCCAAACTGTGAGTCGAATTCGAAAACTTAGTTAAGGAATTTAGTATCATATTCTATTATACCAACTGTCCGTTAATATTATAAAATAATTCTCGACAATCGTACTTGTTAAAATCTCAGTTTCATGGCTATGATTTTATAGGGAATTCGAGCAAAACATATTGTAGAATTCTAATTTTAGCAATCACGGTGACAATGATATATAAGAAAAAAAAATACCTTAATCATAATTTTAGTATGATAACGTTTGATTTTTTTTTCCTATTATTATTGTACTCTATAAAAGGTGTTCTGATGCTCTTTCTATTAGCAAGCCCAAACATAATATTTGATTCATGGAAACATATGGAATGTAATCTTTTTCATCTGTTCTTCATGCAAAAGTTTGTTTTGTTGGCGAATTTTTTGGACCAAAAAAAAAAAAAAAAAAAGAAAAAGGACTGATTCAGAAAATATTTCTTTGTGCACTTTTTATCACATTAAATAGGATGGGCCGAAAGTCAACAAACTTTGGCTCATGACATTGCCGCGGGAATATTTATGGTTCAATACCCAAAATAGTTTTTAGGCTCTAGAGAAATAGGCGTAAGCTAAGCTTGAATATCTCTGTGAAGAAAGATGAATTTCTTTTTATCACATTAAATCATAATTCCACTCGATGCGTCAAAATTTCTCAATACTAATATTTATTATTTTTAAAATATCTTAATATATTAAATTAATTAATATTTATATAAAAGTCGTTATATATATTTTATATTTATATACTTTTCCATATTTAATGAATTACTCACTTATTTAATTATAAATTTTGTTTTTATGTTATTTATATTATAATTAATAATTACGTATTTAATTTTTTTAGATCTTATTATAAAAGATAACTATTTTATTATTTTTATAAAATAATTAATAGTTACATAAAATTTTTTATATTTATATATTTTACTATGCTTTCATTTGTCGTACTTTTATAAAATATCATTTTTTGTATTGTTTTATATTTATTTTTATTTTTCTATTTACATTTCGGTGCAACGTAGATAACGGGGGTTGATTCACTTTCGAAACTAACCAAATACAACTTACTCTTGATATATTTTAAATCAAGAAAAAATATTTGAGTCCCTTCAAATGTTTTCTAACCATGAATTTAGAATTGAAAAATGAACTATGATCTTTTGTTTTATATGTTAAGAGGGGAATCTCAATTATACAAAGCGGATGACACATGATGGTCAGTGACAAGTCTCAGGGTCCTTAATTTATGGAATGAGAAGACTAGATGTTTGACATTCTGCACCATTTTTTCCTATCGGACAATACAAGAGTTCGACTCAATTCATCTGATCTAACTTCACATCTGTGTTTATGCATTGATTCGACTGCATGATCACTTTGATTCCATAGGCTAATTCCAATAAATCTCATGAGATAAGCTAAGAAATGACAAAACTCGATTCAATCTCCCTCATGCAAATAACTTTGTTTATTAAGAGTTCGGCGAATTTGGAATTATGCAATGAGAGATAATCCTTGCTCTAGAATTACAGAATTAAATTGGAGTCACTTTAACTCCAAACTATTCTATATAAAAATTAAATTAATGCATATATGGGAAACTGTATCGATGCTTATACACGACACACACACAAGGCTACGTTTGCCCATATACCCATATATTTGCCCAAATAAGCTACAAATATGAAAATAAAAAAATCATATATTTTTAAAATTAGGTTAATTGTTAATTTATTTTAATATCCGATATTTTTTAATGATTAATTTGATTTTGATAAATAATATTTCTTATTAATTGTAATTGTAATATATGGGTAATACATAGTATTTTCTTATTCAAAAATCTGAATTAACCATCAACAGTTTTTTGTTTTCATGCTTCGTATCATCTAATTAATAAAGGATTGCTCTTCTGCAAGTGCAATCGGAGGCTTGGTGGCATTGTAGCAAAACTAAAAGAAGCAAGGGATAATTTTGACAGAACATCACATTATCTTGGTTCAATTTCACAAATGCCTCTCTCTCTCTCTCTCTCTCTGGGTCTCTGGGTACCACATCTTTGACCCCATTTAAACACTCAAATTCTAACAGGGAGGCAGAAATAGTTTTTGACTATTGATGCAGTGGGGGGCATGTAGAAAGAAACTGTGGAATGAAAAATGCAAAAGGAATTGATCCCAATGTAGCATACTTTTCAGTTTTCCAAAATAGTGGTAAGAACTGTTTGGCAACAGTGGTGAAAAACATTTGTATTGTAATAATATGCATGCGAAGCAAAATTTGAACCATTCTTTCTTTTCTTTTTTCCCATACAGTGGTAGGACCCTCCCACTCCTACACATTTAGGGTACCAAATGGTGGGTGTCTGGTTCCCCCCCATGAAAGTCTCTGACCCTTTTTATTCCCCAACTTTTCAGCATTCTTTTGCATGAAATTCTGTTCAAGAACATCCGTCTTCACCAGAATTCATTTAATGTTGTTTAAATTTTAACTAGGTTTAGTTCAAGAAATTTATTTTGTAGCATGAATTATCCTCTTCCTCATCATGGCCCCCACAAACCCATTTTTCTTTGATTTCATATACTTCATTATGTCCACAAGAACATAAGGAATTTGAACACTTTTGGTTCGATTTCATCAGGTGGGGCATATCTTGTTGCTCTGGCTGATTCCTTATAATAACAAAGGGACTCTACTAGTACAAAAAGGAACAGAACTTTCAAGGCATATGCTTCTCCTACCATTATTAAAAAGAAAAGTATTTAAGATATATTTATCTATCTCTTTTCACCCAAATATCACCAATTCTGAAAATGCGCTACATATTTGTAACTCAAAAATCTCGGCATCCAAGAATTCACTTATGAAAAAGTGATATTTCTCGAGTATTTGTAAAATAGTGATATTTATCCGATCTTTCATTCTATTAAAAAGTGAAAAAGAAATGAAATTTTTCTTTAAATTGTATCGGATTTCCCTAAGTAGAAATCTAAACTCCAAATGCATGCTCTGAAGTTAAGAAAGAATAGCTGAGATATGGAATTATGCTTGAAAAGAAAATTGCTTGTAGTATTGAAATGAAGTAAGACTATATATAAACCTGAATAATAACAAAAGAAGGAAAAATCATTGCCAATTAATAAGGAAAGCTATAGGGCCAAACAGGGGAGACAGATTAGGATTGATGGGGAAATCCACTAGGCCTAGCAGAGAACAACTCATGCGTGGCATGTCAGCAGGAGTGGGAGCAACAGGCCTTGTCACAGTTGGACCTTGGGGACCCCAAACTCTTGATTGGCAAAGTTGGGTTCTATTAAGGCTCTGTTAGGATAAGTTGGGTCAGTTATAGTGAAATTAAGTAGAATTTTGATATAAAATTTATTGGTAGAATAATAATTTGTTGAAATAGTTGGAAAAAAAGTGAGGATACCAATAGGAACCAAACAATATAAACATATGTTATATATAAATTATTAAATCATTGATATCCAAGTTTTATGAGAAAAACAGAATTAACGATGAAAAAAATAAGGTGAGATATGGTATGAAGTTATTTGAATCCTGTCTGGTTTCATAGTATCCACGAAACTTTCATTATATTAAATATGATTATCTTGGTCAGTGACTTTTAAGATTAGATAGCATATTCAATCAACTTGTTGTTTTTCTATCTCTCATTTTCGTAGAAGTTTGTTTGAGAAAACAAAATTCTAGCACTTGGGCCAAAAAGGGTCCCATGATAGTTTTAGTTGCATATGGTTGTCTAGGAAAAAGGCAACAAAAAGTACATCAAGTGGAAAACCAAGTATGAGTGAAGGCATTGAGAGCCCAACTAAAACTTTTTTCTTCAAAAAGCGAAGCCAACACCCACATTTAAGACTCTTGCTTGTTTGTTTGGTCAATGACAAGGCCTAGAGCCCCTAAAATACCTAACTTTCACTATTTACCCACATGAACCAAAGCCACTAAAATTAATTTAAAAGGTGTTCAATCATAATTTGCAAGAGAGTTGTGTGATTGGGTGTTGGCAATTTTCATATATTAAAAAAAATGTATATGCCCTAGAGCTTGAAATTGCCTGTAAACTTTGAATGGTTTTCATTGAATGGAAGCTTGTCAAGAGTTACGCTTTAAATATTCTCTCATTTTTGTTTCACATGGAGAGCTTTTTGGCAGGACTTTTGTGTTATGTTTCAAATCCTGAAAAGCAAATGCTATGATTTTGAAATGTACCGCATGAAAAGGGCCATTCATTTCTTGCAAAAAACCAAATACTTGAAATAATTGGAGTCCTGTTTTGAGGAGGAGGAGTCCTTTGTTGATGTGATTTCTTACCAATTTGGCATTTAGAGTAATGTAAAAATGTTAAACATTAAAGTTGTTGGATCAAGTGCAATGAGAATTATTAAAAAGCATAATTGAATAACATAACCCTTACGTTTACACATGAATAATTGAATAGAGTGACTAAAAACACCTTTATATCAATCAATCAATGCAATGCGTCGATTTCATATATATATATATATATATATATATATATATATATATATATATATATATATTAAACCAATCGTTATTCGAAACTATACTCTTATTAATTCGATTTGAATATTGTCGAGTTCAATTTAGAAAAACTTTTTTAATATAATTTTTTTCATTTTTAATTTTAAATTCGAAATTTGATTAAAAAATTTAATACTTTTACTCAATAAGTGATTGTTTGTTAATGTAATTTCATATATTCAAAAAGTATGATAAGCTTTATTCAAACTTGTATTCAAATCTGTCATATAAAATAATTCTTGGATTAATTTTGTATAATTTTGAATATTTTGAAGAATAAAGGGTTAAAACACATATTGGATTAGGTTCACAAGCTAAGTTCTTAAAGATAAACCGGCTAGATGGTGAGACCTATGTTGTTGTGATTAAACACTAATGGCTCATAAATTTCAATTTGTTGATGTTAACCTCAAGATGCAAATCCGGTCTAGGAGATTTTGTGGGCCATAAAATGAGTCACTTTGTGGTTCTCTTTTCACTGTCAGTGTAAAGGCATGTTTCTTTCCGGGGTAGACAATAATTGGATCCCAAATCCTTACCTTAAACCCCCCCCCCCCGCCCTTGGGAATGATGCAACTACTTGTGAATCAACATTAAAATACAGTCATGTGCACCAAATAATAAGCCTGGTTGCCCATATAATGTTCTTGTTTAGGAGAACTCGAACATGAAATGCGCCTGATCCTGTTTGAGTAGCTAGAATTCAATTTAAGAGTCAGTTTTTTTTAATATTTAATTTTTTATTTTTAAAATTTGAATTTAAAATATTAATTAAGAAAATTTAGTATTCTATACTAAACCTGCGAGAAATTAGTACCACCATAAAAGTTCTCTCGTTTCATTTTGATAGAAAAACCTAAATTTAGATTATCATTTTATTAGTACGAAACATAGATGGAAACATAGTTTTTTAAAATTTATATTTTATATTTTATCAAACATCATTTATCTTTGTTTTTTTTTTCTTTTTTTGGGACAAAATCTTAGTATTGAAATTAAAAACTTAATTAATTTTCATTTTCGATAACTTTGACTATTTTTGATTAAGCGTTTCATCAATTACATCTATATTATGTCGACATTACATCTAAACTATTTCCAATTAAAATAATTTAATTGTCCGTTGCGATATTTATATAATATGTCAATATTTTCTAATAAAAAAATTTAAAAACAAAACTCAAAATAAAAATTATTTTAAACTTTTAACTTCTTCATAAATAAGAAATTTATCCCATCTCTCTTTCTCTCTTTATCATTTGTATAATAAACCCTTTGACATCTAAAATTAGTTGAAGAAACTTTATTCTACCCAATCTAGCCACCAAAATTCAAGTTTTTGGAAGTTTGTTTCTACCTTGGGAATTCAGCGATGAAAATGATGCCCCGAAAAAGGAATGATGCAAAGTGTGTGGTCTATCCACATCTCTCTCTCTCTCACACACACACACACACATAAAATCAAATGTCTCTGTATGTTGTACTATGCTTTTTAGGACATTGTTGCTTTGATAAGAGGCAATGATAATGAACAAACGGAGGTATCTTATCCTTTTGGATATCAAGAATTTTTAATTTTTAAAAAATATATGTTGCTTGACGTCCACAACTATATATCAATTACACAAAAGAGGAAATTTGTGTGCCCTAAATGTTTGATATATTGTCACAACCAATCTTTAGGGGAGTTTTCGGATATAAATGAAAACCCTTTTGTTTTATCTTATTTTACTTCTATTTTTTTTTAATTTGAATAAAATATCTGAACATATACTTTTTTTTTAAAAAAATAATATAAAATTATTATTAGAACAAAAACTTTTGAAATTAAAGTAAACTTATATAAAAATTTAACTTTTGTAAAACTTGAATTTAAACTCGGTCTTTGTTAAAGCCACGTGTCATAGTATTTGTGTCATCAAAGTCATAAAATTAATATCTTCTACTGGACCGACACGTTGAAGGAGTGATCCTAGAAACCGGAAAAAGATATCAACTTTTCCTGAATTAGAATCGATCAAAATACGATAATTGGGAACTTTGGGAGGAGGGAGTTGGGAGGGGGAGAGAAGGGGGGGGGGGGACGAGAGATATTGGTTTAATGAATTTGAAATTTGTAAATGAAAAAATTATTGGAAGAGTTTTTTTTTTTTTAAATTAAATTTGATAATATTCGAATCAAATTAATTAACATATAATTTTAAATACCAATTAGAGAGAGAGAGAGAGAGAGAGAGAGAGAGAGAGAGAGAGAGAGAGAGAGAGAGTTAGTTTGGAGGGCAAAGTGTGATAATTAAAGGTTATAATATATGCTGGTATGCACTTGCACATGTCTGTGTTTACGGGTACTATAGGAAGAATTTACAGAGAGTTGTTGGCTGGAACCAGCTGAGAACCTTACATTACATTGGAAGCACAGGGAAGGCACAGTTTTTGCTTTTAAAAACAAATTCTAAATAAGTCTAAGCATTCTCTTCGTACATAACTAGTCATGTGACTAAGCCCTTTCCACCAAAGGGGGTTATTATTATTATTATTGTTGGATTTAATCGCGCATGCGGAAGCGTGAATTAAATAGTATCAGAATTTTTGGGATAAATACCTCTATTGGGCGGTCTTCAAAATCCACCGTGTCGCGATGTCCCTCGAACGGATCGCACGGTCGGATGGTGATCACGCAATCGAACCACCACCTCAAATCCACGACGCCTCAAGCCTCGTGTCCGGTGAATCATCTGACGATGGGAGATTTTCCTACGCGAAAATCTCCATCCCTCTCTCTATTTTCTCTCTCTAGAGAATATGTTGTGCAAAACCCTAGCCTCCATGGTTTCCACCCATGGCTGCTGTCCACCCCACAAGGTAGGAGAATGAGAGTTTCCTCCATTGTTCCCTCTCACAGAAGGAAGGTAAGACCAATATCACTTAATTGGTGGGGGGTTACCAAAATAGTGGTTAATGGTAATTAAGGATGGGAGTTACCCCATTCCTTAATTATCCAAATGCCCATAATGGACATCAATAACCAACATCTCCCACTTGCACATGAGGGCATTTCACTTCCGTCAATCACAAGATCGCAACTCATGCGATCTCTCACATCACCCTACTGGATTTTCATACTGGATTGGGCGTCGTGCGAACGGCGAGTACACCTGCAAGCAAAGACTCTCGATACACCTGTTAGGATGATCGAGGAGTCACTGTTAGTATAAAAATAACTCGCTATACCCCATACTCAATACATTTACATCCATCGAGCCACTTTCCTCATCGAAAGTGATCCCCAATCAATTTGCTCGACTATGTATTCATTATTATGTTTGAATCCCAACATGGATTAACATAATAGGTCGACCTATGAATACATGACAATGATGTAATGTCTATTGGCCTTCCTTTTCCCAAACTCGAATCTATCGGTCTCAATTCAGCTGCTTTCCTAGACCTGCCCCTTAGATCTCAATTTATCTTCCGGGCCATAGGTAAACAGACTAAAGTAGCAACACTAAACCAAAACTTCTAGAGACAGCCGAAAGTAATAAGGGCATAAGAGATCCCACCCAATGGATCTCAGGTCTCACACGGTGGGAACGGGGATCAAGATCAAACTATTGTCTCAAATAATAGCTCCCACTGTCCCATGGTCGTCTCATCACACATGGTATGAAACACGTGCCACAGTGTTATTCCCCCATCTCTCAAAGGGCATATGTCAGATTTCTCTAACACTGTACAGGTACGGGACTCAGTCTACACATAAGACTTTACCCAGAGATCTCAGAGAGAGTATCTCAGAGACAATATCACAAATCGCAGGTGATATCTGAGATCTCATACCTGGCTGCTTACAGACAACATGGATGTGGGTATTTCCATGTCGGTTATATCGCATATGACCTCATCCTGAACACATATCAGGGCGACTTATGTTCTAGTAGGGCTACTCTCAAAACCTCTTACGACTAGAATCCGTCTCATCTCCGCTCACTCAGAGTCGGAGGTGGTCACTCGTGTGAAAGAGTCGACCATGCCTGCCTGACACATCTTTTATCACAAAATCACAATATATGACAACAAATAGTGCATGAAGTAAATATGTGACCCAATAGTGCATGCATGTCATATATTAAAATAAGCATCTAAAACAATATATAAGGAGAAATGTTAAAGTACACTAAACCCAATGATTCTTTATCTCACAAAGGAATCTCTCACAACGGGTTTTCTGAAGAGATCAGCTCTCATGCTGAGGTGTACTTAGATGTCACAATACCCTTCTCGGTAATATCTCTCCCAAAGTGGTATTCGGTACAATGTGTTTGGCTTTACTATAATACTTAGGGTCTCATTTGTTGACAGTGTCGGTCTGATTATCACAATAATCATCACTGGCCTCCCACTATCTGTCACGACCCCTAAGTTTATCAGAAAATTTCTGAAGCCAACCATTCTCATGAACTACAATTGAGCACACTACAAGCTCAGTCTCTATCGTAAATAAAGATATACAAGTTCTCTTCTTACTGCTCTAAGAAGATAAAACCTTTTATGTTTATTCAGATCACTACTCCCAGTCAGTATCTGAATCCCAACGACAAAACGCAAATCACCTCATCCGTAACACATGGAGAGGTCAGCAGTTCAAATGAAATATTTCAGAATCCTTTTTCACTGCTCTACAGTGATCCCTTCCAGAATTCTATTAATACCTACTTACCAGATTGACTGCTTAAATAAACGTCTGGTCATGTATGCCTCATCGCATACATCAAATTGTATATATCACACGTGTATACCTCATCGCATACACTAGAAATGTATTTTGCACTGGAATAAGGGATTCTGCTCATCTCTCTTATTTCTTTATAAATTCTAGGGTATGTGTCAAGATTCAGGTCTTTTTACCTTTAGCGATTAGAGTATCTTTTAGGTTGTCATCGCTCTTCTCGAAATGATTAAGAATCTACATGATGTAAAACTCTTGTTAAAGAGTCAATACCATTCTCAAGCGATCCTTATGGATCCAAAATCTGAGAATGAACTAAAACCTCATAACCATGTTACAATGGTCATTGGATACTCTCTGTTTTTCCCAGCCAATAGAATGTCACCTACATATGCGAACATGCTCATAAAGGAGTCATCGGGACGTATCAGATATATGCAATGATCCTACTCGATCATTACAAAACCATAAGATATCACCTTCTCGTGAAATCTCAAGCGCCGCTGTCTAGATGATAGCTTAAGGTCGCATGTTGATTTCGAAAATCAATAGACCTTATCCACCTGATCTACTAGAACGAACCCAGAAGGATGCTCCATGTAGATCGCCTCATCTAGACTTCCACTACGAAAGCGGTCTTTATGTCCTTGTGATGTGACTCTTGATCTATGTTCGTGACAATCGCTCTAAGATAAACGGATCGAGATAAATTAGACTATGACTCCTCGATAGTCCACCCCTCAGTCTAAGTGTAACCCTTGGTTACTAGACGGGTCATTTACCTCTTCATCAATCCGTTAACCTTTATCTTGACTTTGAGAACCTACTTGTTCCCAATAGTCATTCCACCCTTAGGCTAATCAACTAGGTCCCAGACCCCGTTGATTCTCATCAACTCATTCTCTTCATTTATGGCCTTCAATAAACGGTATTTTGCATCTTTTGCAAAACTCTCGAAAGCCTCTCGGACCGTTTTAGATTTTTCATCATCCTCTAAAGTCGCAACGAGGGTCTCACCCTCAATCGAGAAACAACATTTAAATACGCATACTCGATGCTCTTAGGAGGATAGAAAAATCTTTACCTTTTGATGGATCGCTCCCACTGGGATCAAGATCCATAGTGGATTCTTGTATCCCGCCGCTAGGCTCCTTGAACCGTTAGGCTCATCCATCGCATAAAAAGTAAGGTCCAAATTGATTTCACCTCTCTTAGGGAAATCATTCTCAAGAAATATAGTATTACGAGACTCAATCTCGATTATAGTGCCGTTCGTGTTCGCCTAGGAACACATATTTTCTCGCGGGTCTAACTCACCGTGTGAATGCGAGAAATCGTGGCACAACCCCATAATCTCAAGTGGCTAAGGTCAGGCTGCCTTCCTGTCCAAAGCTCAAATGGGGAACTGACTAATAGTCAGTAGTCTCGTAAAACTTTTCTCGAAACAGAGCCCCTTGTGTAATTTAGACGAATACTTGCGTTCTCGCTCGGTTCTGAGAGTCTCTACTCTCAAATTTAACTGATTCTCAATCTCGCTTATAAACCTCCTGAAACAGTCTAATGCCTCAGACTTATGCGAGATCAAATAAATGAACCGAAACGCATGTAAGCGTCTATAATTATCTACACAACTCTATTTCAGACTTTCATGCTCATAAGACCACAATAAAAAGAAGGAAGGCACAAAAGTTAACCGCAATGGAGTTCCAGCTCTCATTGTATCGCCAAATGGTTTTCTCGTCATTTTGCTGACTAGGCAAAACTCACATACGGGTAACTCGAATCTGGTCAGCGGGTCCAACAAACCTCTCACTACTAACCGATTCATCATCTCTTACCCCATGTGTCTAAGTCTATTATGTCATTCATTTACATCATCATCTACGCAATCAGATGTAAAGACAATAGTAGAACGACAAGAAACCATTAGAAGGAGTAGCACCCAGTGCATACATTCCATCATGGATTAAAACCAGAATAATTCAGAAAATTGTCGTATTAAAAACAAGGGAATAATTTCACGCATATCGTAGTCAATTTTAGACAAGGTACTAAATTGTAGATCCGTCGAATGCCTACAATATTGAGGACGTCATAACAAGTGTCGTTCCTGATCTGTCCTTAACGTAAATCCTCCAAGCTTAAGGATTTACATGACGGAACTATATTTACGCACTCCTGTCTCGAGTTACGTGATCGATTGCTCCTGATTTTAAAGGAGAGAAATCAGCGAGTATTATAGTGAATGAGACAAATCTCACACCACGTAAAGAAGAAGAACATTAATTTCTGCTCGTCACACTCACGAGCGAAATGACCAAATCTACCTCAAACGTAGCAATTTACTTTGGTCTAATCAAATTCCTTCTTCTTGCGTTCTTGTACCTCGTTGTCGGTTTTCTCGGATGATTTTTATTACCTAGATCTCGAGTCACGTTCGTTAGGCTTAGTGTCGGGGAAGTCCTTACTTGACTCCTCTGAATAAGCATGACTCGAATGTGGCCTACTCGCCTCTAGGTGCTCCTCATCGAGCTCACAATATGTATTCACTTCAACGAAAGTAATAATACTTTTGTCAAATGTGAGATTGGATTTCACGGTTTCCCATGAATCAGGTAAAAACTGGATCACATCCAGTACCTAAATTCCATCCGAAATTTACTCGTCCGTTTATATTAGCTCGGTGATCATACTCGACATTTGCCTCATTGTATGATTAGCCATTTTCTTCTGCATCCTCACATTAGGAGCCGAAGAGAGCAACACTATGCTCTTATGGGACGAGCCGAACCGACATGTCCATAGAATATGACTCGAAAAACGAGATTAAGTCAGATAAGCATTGCCCTAACTTGACAAATCTTTTATACCATACACGATAGATTTCTTTATCTCGTATACCCTGAGGCGCGGTGCCCACCCTGGGGCCCATCATCTCTTACCTCAGATTCTTGTTAGATTTTGTCTCTCGAGAATAAACTGAATTTACTGATAAAATCACGCAGATCATATCATTCAGTTTACTCTCCTTGCAAAAATTTAATACGACAATTCTCAACGTATTAAGAGAGACATATGTGACTTGGAGATGCTTATTATCACATTTTTGTACGCCCTACGAATCATCAAGACCAAAATGACTTGAGTACGACCTCAAAGCGAGCGTATGAGTCAACAGATACCATACATCACAACTTGGAATCGCATCTTACCATTTGGACTGTGATTCGGCACACAAAAACCCACAAAAAGTCACATTTATGGATGTAGGACCCCCAAAAAAATTGAAAAAATTCAAATTTTAGCGACTTCACGCGCCGCCCGGGGCCCACACGCGCGCCGCTCGCCGACGGTGCGATCCACGCGCCGCCACGCGCCGGCGGTGAGCCTTCACGCGCTGCCACGCGCCTCCACGCGCTGGCAGCAGTCTGGCTCACGCGCCACGCGCCTGGCGCGGCTCAGACGCGCTGCCACGCGCCTGGCGCGGCTCTGCTCACGCGCGCCCAGTCGCGGCGCGCGGCTCACGCGCCTTCACGCACTGAGCCGTGTTGAGCCGGTTAGACCCGACTGACCGGTCAACGGGTTCGAGTCCGACTCGGTCGGGTCGGTTTTGCGGGTCGGTCCGGGTCAGGGTCCGACCCGATCCGCTGCCTCCCCCGCTCCACGCGCCTGTGTGTGCGCGTGAACTCCACGCGCCTAGCAGATGCTCCTCCTGGCGCGTGAGTGTCACGCGCCCGCGGGTCTGGGCCGGGTCTTCTTTGCCCGACGGGTCCTGCAACGGGTTTTTCGACCCGTTTTCTGAAAAATACAAATCCGGCTATTTTTTCTTGCATTTTTCAACTGGGAAAAATTTGTGGGTATCCTCCAAACATCCTACACTCGATTTTAGGAGGATTCAAACCCAAAAATTCTGGAAATCAACCACCCCAGTCGCGGCCCTCCGTGGCCTTTCGAAACTCCCAGTTTTCGGCATCCAAAACACACAATAAAATATATAAAACCGTAGATCTAGATGCAAGGAACTCATTTATAATTTTTTCATGCATCGATTCGCCCTCTAAAGCCACAGATCTAAGGATTTTATGTCCGTACGGTCGCAAACTTCGACCGGACTTTTCATGGCCCATACATGCTCCGAAAATTAAACAAAAAATATATTTGTAATCCCTGGGCCATGGGTATTCTTGCAGTGTTCTCGGATTCACGAAACTCATCCGTGATCCGGACCCCAAAATTTTAAAAACCCCAAAAATAATTCCGAAAATTATTAAATTAAATCCAACCACTGCTCTGATACCAATGTTGGATTTAATCGCGTATGCGGAAGCGTGAAAATAAATTGTATCGGAATTTTTGGGATAAATACCTCTATTGGACGGTCTCCAAAATCCACCGTGTCGCGATGTCCCTCGAACGGATCGCACGGTCGGATGGTGATCACGCAATCGAACCACCACCTCAAATCCACGACGCCTCAAGCCTCGTGTCCGGTGAATCGTCTGACGATGGGAGATTTTCTTACGCGAAAATCTCCATCCCTCTCTCTATTTTCTCTCTCTAGAGAATATGTTGTGCAAAACCCTAGCCTCCATGGTTTCCACCCATGGCTGCTGTCCACCCCACAAGGTAGGAGAAGGAGAGTTTCCTCCATTGTTCCCTCTCACAGAAGGAAGGTAAGACCAATATCACTTAATTGGTTGGGGGTTACCAAAATAGTGGTTAATGGTAATTAAGGATGGGAGTTACCCCATTCTTTAATTACCCAAATGCCCATAATGGACATCAATAACTAACAATTATTATTATAGTATAGACATCAGCCACTGTTGCAGAGAAATCATTAAAGACTTTAAACTCCAAGCAAAAGCTTAAAGAAGCATTACACAAAAACCTGACACTAGGAACATGTAGTTGTCTTCCATACCCTGGAAATGGTGGTACAAAAAATTGAGCATATTGTGTGAAAACCACATCAAAAGCCATGTATCCTCTTCCCTCATTGTTTTGTTTGGGTGAAATTTCCTTTGCTAATGCCTAACCAAGCAATTCCTTCCCGGGATGGGAAAGATTTTGTCTCCCTTTGAGCATTTCTATCAAGAGGCTGCATTTATGGAGAGCACCTCACCGTTTACCAACTATTTTCTTTTCTCTAATCGACTTAGTATTTTCTCCCTTTTTCCTCTCTTTCTATACTCCTTTACTTTTCTTCTCACTCCACTCCTTCTTTTCTTTCTCTTCTTTGATTGTCTTCCTCAGTGGTGAAGACAAAGAAAAAGAAAAAAAAAAGAAACACAATGAAACGCAGTGAGAGAAAGATAGTCGGTGAGAAAAAGAAAGTGATTGAGCTATGATGAAGAAAGTTAATTGCATTTTATTTGAGCTATCAAACTATCCTTTTTAAATAGTCATATTTTATGGGTAATAATTTCTGCATCCATTAAAATTTGAATGAAAAAGCGTCTCAAAAATAGATTATTGTTCAAAAAGAGATTTTCTATCGACGAAAAAAAATAATATTCAAAAAACTATATCAAAATTAATTTAATATAGTATGATGCAATTTCTGTAATTGTCACATGCCATTCAATTAGAACAACTATATCACATGAAATCCAGTCATATCCTTTCCAAAACTCTCTCTATTGGTATAATGATATTACCGTTGTTTAAGATAAAAAAAATTTAGAAAAATGTTTTGAGAAAGCATTTTGAAACAACAAGATGCAATGATGAGGGGATGATGGCAACTGTTCAATTAAATATTGAAATCACAAAGTTGGGTCCAAACTAAAGTAGACACCCCACCAATATTCTCGCTGTTTTGATAGGCAGACATCATGACAAATTGTGTCACATCACCCTACCATTTTCATCTTATAATCGGATCAAATAGGATCAGAAAATACAATGACTTCGAAATCATTACCTCTAACTAATTTTTTATTTTTACAATAAAATTAAAAATTATATTATAACTAATTCGATTCAAATATTTTTAATATTTTATTTAAAAATAATCCTTTCAATATAATTTTTTTATTCAAATTTTAAATTTTAAATTTAATAAAAAATTTAATATATTATTTTAATAGATCAAACTCTCCGTTGATATATTAAACTAAGTTTTAGTGTATCAAATATAATCACCGTACCAAGAACAGCCCAAATTCTACATTTCTCTTTTTAAATTCATATAGGTTGAGGAATCCTAGAAAAACTAGAGAATCCAAGTTCCTCTCCTTCCTTGGTAAACTAAATTAGCAAACTCCAATGTTCCCATTTCTCTTCATTTTTCTTCTATAACTCATTGATTTGTCATATTTTAATGTAGGCTTGTATGATTACATTTGTCTCACCCGCCTAATTAAGTAACAAATTTTCTTTGTTCCAATTACAATTTATGTGACATCATATTCAAATCTCAACTTAACTGTTTATTTGGTATACTATATTATTATATATATTTAATAAAAAAAAATCAACTTGCGACAGAATTGATCGGTTTGTTTTTGGTCATATTTGATCGTTGTTAATGACCAAATTTAGACAAAACTAGTCATATAAACTATAGATTAAAGTGACATAACTCTGCCAAATTTGTCTAGTTTTGTATTTTATATTGAGGTATGGCATATTGCTTGTCCCTACTTCAGTAGAAACGTGTTAATTCCAAGGGGGTTTTCCTGAATCAATGCTTCTTTTTGGTCTGTCAATCCATACACCCTTCATTCACAACGCTAATTGTGCATCATAAATAATATTATTCTATTTGATCTTTCTGTGGTTTTAAAAAATTTGTCTGCCCGGACGGCTTTGATCTTGAACTTTGACAGTGAAATTGCTCTAAATTCAAGACAATTACAGTTAAAGAAAAGAATAAACAATTTGCAGAGAGGCAGATGTTCAAAATGCTGCAGCTACCCCATGTATTTGTTCTTATTCTAGACATCTAATACTAATTTAAGTTGTGGGTTTTCTAAGAAAATTAAAAATAGTCACAAATCTTAAGAAAATTCCACCTCTGTGTACTCAAAATATTTTATCTTTTTTGTTGACATATATATTTAGAGTTTGATGTTGAGCAAAAATAAGATTGGTTGAACAACCGGCTCGGCAAAGAACATAAAAATACATATAGATGACTGACCGGATGATGTACTCGGCCAACAGAGTAGTTATTAGCTGCTGTTCGACTGACCGATTGCCAACAGCAGCCAGCTAAACAGTTTTAATAAGCTGTCAGGCCAACCAATTGCAAAGAACAGCCGGTCCAATAGCGTTAACAAGTTGTCTGGTTGACCGGTTACAAAGATCAACTGATCGAGTAGCAATGGAAAGAAATCTCGGCCAACTGAGCAACAATTTAGCTGGCTATCTAGCAAAGTCAACTGGCTATTTAGCATAATCAACCGGCTGTCCACTTCTCTTTGTTAGAAAAAACAAAATAAAACAGAAAAACAGAGAAAATAAAACAGACTAAAAGAGAATGAATTATATATTATATATACAATAGGTTATACAAAAACTCTATTTATAGGGTGATTCTATGAGAGTAAATTTTAAAACATAAAAAATAAGAATAAATAAAATATTTACAAGATTAGTTAAAATAAATGAAATAATTATAATATTGAAATTTCAGAAAATTAATATTTCCAAAACTTCTTTAATTTAGAAATTTTCAAAATTCTTTTAACAAAATTTTTTCAATTTAGGAATGTCAATAATTTTTACACATCCCTCGAACTCAAGATGGGAGTAGAGAAGTTATCTTGAGTTTGTGTAGTAGGCCATCATGATATCCAGGAAGAAGAGTTTTGGTAAAGAGATCAACAGATTGGTCGTCAGAGTGAAGAAAGAAAACTGAAAATCACTATTAGTTATACGTTGACGAATTAAATGATAACCAATTTCAATATACTTAATTCGTTCATGAAAGATATTATTATGAACAATCTGAATAGCACTCTGATTATTATAATATAGAGGAATCGGATAAAAAGTAGATATACCAAGATCACAAAGAACCCCTTGAAGCCACAATAATTCTATGTTGATGTCGACAAGGACATGATATTCTACCTCTATACTAAAACGAGCGGTAAAAGTTTGTTTCTTACTATGTTAGGAAATTAAAGAATCACCAAGAAAAATACAATAGCGAGTAATAGATGTCGATCAGTAGGATCACGAATCGAATCAGCATCAGAATAGACACGTAGCTATAAAGAGGATGAGACAGAAAAATGAAATCTATGAAATAAGGTGCCTTTAACATAACAAAGAATCCGTAGAACGGTAGTAAAATGAGGAGATCGTGGTGCAGCCATAAACTGACTAGCAATGTGAATTATAAGAGATATCAGGATGAGTGGCATAAGATAAACAAGATTACCCACTAATTGTAGTTATAAGGTAGGATCCAAAATAAGAGTGCCATCTATAGGAGAAAGTTTGACGTTATACTCAAGAGAAATAGAAACAATTTTATTATTTAAAATGCATGAGCGAGAAAGAAGGGTAGATGTATATTTTTCCTAGGACAAGTAATAACCAGAAGATGTAGGAATAACTTCTAGATCCAAGAAATAACTAAGATGACCGAAATCTTTCATTTAAAATTTGCTGCAAAAAAAATGTTTGAATTTGGAGATTGCAGCAGTATTGCTTCTAGTGATAATCATGTTATCAACAGAAAGAAGAAGTAAAATAGTACCATGATCATTTTACTGAATGAAGAGGGTAGAATCATAAGCACTAGGAGAGAAACCTTAATCACTGACAGTACTACTAAAAGTAGAAAACCAGGCACGAAGAGCCTATTTTAAACCATATAAAGCTCGATGGAGACGACAGACTTTATTGGCAAGATGTGAATTCTCGGAGATGGTTTCATATGAATTTCTTTTTTCAGAACTCCATTGAGAAAAGTATTTTTAATGTCAATCTAATATAAGGGCCATTGTTTAGCTGTAGCAATAGCAAACAAACTACGTACAAAAGTAAGATGAGCAACAAGGGTAAATGTTTCTTCATAGTCAATATTATATTCCTATGCTTATCCCTCTATGACCAGCCGAGGCTTGAACTGTTCAATAGTCCCATCTAAGTAGGTTTTGAATTTATAAATCCACTTATATCCTGCGAGAGTTTTGTCTTAGAAAGATTAACTAAATCCCAAGTATGTATGCTCTTCAAAATTTAAAGTTCTTATTGCATAGCTTGTTGTCAAAGAGGATTAGTACTAGCCTCACAGTAAGATCGAGGCTCATGTAAAGTAAAGATTGTAAAATAACAATGATAATCAAGAAGACGAACATGAGGTATTTTAACTCTTGTAAGTCGAGAAGTGGATTCAGAAGGTAACTTAGCTTCAGTGGAAGGAGGTGCAGGTCCATCATTTGGGAGATGATCTGGAGGAGGAGCTGTAAGAGTTGAAGTATTTGTACATGTATCAGAACGAGAAGAAAATAAATCAGGAGACAGATTAGTAAGTAATGGAGATGTTGTATAAAAATTAGGGAAGAAAACATCGTATTTTTCCAGGACTTGAAAACGATTGGAGATAAGATCTCAACTTCTATATCCTTTGTGTTCAATGTCATATCCTAGGAGATAGCATAATTGTGTTTAAGGTTATAGCTTCTCATGCTCATGGGGGTTGAAGTAACACAAAGCAAGCACACCTAAAGATTTTGAGAGAGTTGTAAACTGGTGGGGAGTCATATAACTGCTTATAAAAAGAGATGTTATAAATTGTAGAAGAAAATATTCTATTGATGACATATACAGCTGTAAGAACTGCTTCACCCCAAAATTGTTGTTATTCAACTAGAGGGTAGGGGTGAATAGTTGAAAATGGATTTTTCGTGACTTTTTGAAAATTCAAAACAAGATGTCAGTAAATAATTAATGAAACAAGATACAAGAAATTTTTTTAGTGGTTCCACCAAAACCGGTGTACGTCCACTCCCAGACTCCCCCTGAATTTTTCACTAATTGCTTAGATCACAAACTTAATTATGAATTCAAGTTCAACCTTATACAGTGTTTCGTCTGAACAATTCAATTCAATTTTACTCAGACCGAATTTGACTTTTTCTTGACTTAAGGTAGTGACTCTCACTCCTTAATTTTTGACATTCGTATTAGTCAATGAAATAAATATCAAGAATTGAAACTTACTTTTATCAGATTTGACAGTATGAGAATTAATAGAAACATTTAAGACAATTGGAAATTTCAAAGTGCACAGTGAGAATTTTTCTGTGTATTCAATAGCACATTCAATTCTTGTCTCGTCTCATAACCCTATTTATTTTCTACTCCTCAATATTTATTGAGGTATTAAATAGATCTATTGAGGGTTGGTGGTGGTTGTTGCATCCGAATGTTGATCATTTATTTTCCGCCATTAAAGTTCTGTCACTATTCCTTCTTTTGCGCTGAAGGTTCATACTTTTAATAGCGCCTCTTTTAAATAAACCGGTCAGAATATACTATCGCTGCATTTAATTGTTAGCTTTCAAAGAAAAGGAAACATTTCAGAAATTAAAGAGATAAGGAGTTCGTTAGGTTCAAATTTGTTTTTCAGATTTGATTTCTGACATACGCAGGTTGACAACATCAAAGTGGATATCGATCTGAATTCGAAACATTTATAGTATAATTTTATCAAAACAGGTCGATACGTTACTATTCTAGGTCAACAAGCCACTATGCAAAATTCAATAGGTAGACATATGTTTTTGAATTGGTCGATGTGTACATGTATATTGATAAGTTTTTTGCTGTATCGATGTGTGCTGTTTCAGACTTAGTGAAGAGTAGGTCGACAGGTCATTTTAATGAATCGACATATTCCTATTCAGGTAATGAATTTGTCGACGTGTGTAACTAAATTGGTTGATATACATATATGTGTCGACAATAATATAGTTAGGTCGATGTGCAACATCTTTGATTTAGTGAATATTGGGTTGATATGTTTAATGAGAACATCGACATGCTCCTATTCACTCTGAAAATTGGTTGATATGTGCATCTAAATTGGTTGATGTGTATATTCTTTGTCGACAAGAAGAGAGTAGGTCATTGTATATTTTAATAAGCAAACAAATATCAGGTCGACAGATCTAATAGTATACATCGATATACTACCATGCAAGTAAGAATTGGTAGATTTGGACAAATTAATTGGTTGATGTGTTTTATATAGGTCGACAAAAATAGTGACGGGTTGATGTATGTGTTTTGGAGTCAAGGGCTAATAGCTTGATGTGCTAACCACTCAGGTTGATGTGTTCCTGTTCAGAAATTAAATTGGTCGACATGGTGTTTAAAATTGGTCCACATAAAACTGTTCAGATTGATGTGTTGCAAATCAGGTTGATGTGTTTTTAGAAAATAGGTTGATGTGTATATCATGCAGTTTGATGTGTTGCTATTCATAGGTGAAATTGGTTGATGTGTTAGAATGAATCGGTCGATGTGTCACTATTCCTATAATTTCATGTCGACAAGATTTGTACTCAGGTCGATGCATTGGAATGTCTAATCTATAAGACATTTATTGCTCAGGTCAATGTGTGATTGTATGGGTCGAAGTGTTCAGACACTTATTTCTATAGAAATCATTTATCTCACATCGACAAGAACAACAAACGGATCGATATGTATGTGTGAATATCATGAATTGGTAGACACAGTACTTACAATTGGTAGACCTGTTATGCAGGTCGATTTGTTTACTAACCAGGTCGACATGAACAGGAAAATTGTGAATTTTCTAACTATTTTTCTTATTTTCTTAAACTATTTTTCTTTTAATCTATCATTATCAAAACTCTACTAGATCAACATTCGCCCCCCTTTTGATGAGGACAAAACTTCTAGTATTCAATTTATACTATTTAATCAATTTAAATCCTAGTTTTTAGGCATTTGTATTTAAGTGCTCTTCATTTTAGCATACCAACATATTTCAGCACACATACTAGCATATAACCATACTTAGCACATTTTTATCCTAATATGTAGACACTACACATTCATATACTACACATGAGCATTCACATTTCATTACTTTCAGTACATAATCAGTATATGCTTATAGTATATATTCACACTCAGTATACAACAGTACTTATTAGCTCCATATACAGTACAACACACAACATACATTAGCTCAACATTCAACAGCATCAATACTCATTCAGTAGCATTAAAGTCAGCATACACCGCATACACTTGTCATTATCTTTCTCCCCCCTTTTTGTCATCAACAAAAGTATATCACCTCATTTTTCACATTTCATGTTTGTCTCAGATTGTACTCCATTCATCAACCCATTCACACTTAGCATGCACATTTTTATCAACAGACAATATTCAGCAGCAGTAGGATACACATTTGCATGTTTCACATTACATGCATTCATCACAAAAGGCTCATGCTTTAGTCTATTTGCATAAGAGAAAGAACTATAAAACGCATCAAACAAAACTAGAAAAGAACACAACCATAGTTTAGAAAGTTAGAAAACAAGATCAGATAATAGAAAAATAGACTCCTAGCTAGATTAACTTCGATGGTTTGGGATCCTTCTTTGGCTTCCCTTTCTCCTTCATCAAAGCATTCAATTTTTCTTGCACACTGTAAAGTCCATCCTGTTAAAGCAACTCATTTGACCAATCATGATTTGTCTTCTATCTATATGTTCCAACTTGTCCCAAATCATTTGAAGTGTGATTGGTTGAATGCTAAAAGATTCCCCTTCTTCAGTCTTCCTTTCCTTTCTCAAAACATTTCCAGTTTCCTCATCAGCCTCAGTTTCAATTTTCTCAGCCTGTCTCTTGCCTGTTCCTCCTTCTTTTCTCACCCAATTTTCCTTACTATTGCACATCCATTTTGCTCTCAATATTGATGATACATTGATTGCATTCTTCTCACTTAACTCAATAATTGTGTCTTTTTCAATATCTACCATATTCTTTGAAAGAATATCAGTGATCATACTAGTCTATGGCAACAAGGGGCTTTCAGATCTATGTGCTGTTATCATGAAGTGTAGAACAATATAATGGAAGCCGGGGTTCTTTCTACTAATAATGCAGGCCATTAATCAAAAATCCTTATTTGAAATTATAGTATAGTTGCCTTCTCTTGGTCTTGATACATGACTGACTATTAGATACAAAATTCTTTCATGAAAATCAAGTTCAGAAGCACTAGTATTTACCACAATTAGATTCTCATCATTATAGATAAGCTTAGCTTTATCCAGCTAACTTGATTTCATGTACGGTTCACACTTTTCATAAGAGACTCATAACATACCATTGTCCTCACAAATTTTTTTAGGTGTTACTTTAAATTCATTTCCATTTACAAAGGTCTTGAATGCACATGAGACAAAATGGTCATCTATAGTAATTCGTATCTCATCCGTAGCTTCTTCACAAATAACATCTAGATTGTTATAGAAAAGTTTGACTTCTTTCTCATGAATATATCTATTAGGGTTCAAGAGAGAAATAGGGCATACCTCTATCAGATAGTTTTTGTATTGGAAGTTAACTCTTTTCAAAAATTCCCAAATGATCAATCATCATTGGTTCACATTTCTTTTCGAAAATACCCTATCGTATAGTTCACTCTGTTCTATTGACTAAAACTCATAGGTGCTGAACTGAGGGAATGTTTGCAGTGAAGGGGATGATGGCTTCACGGGTTGTGCAGAAGAGGAGGTGCCCTTTCCTGTTGGTTTGGTAAATTATTTGGAGGGTTCCATGGGTTTCTTAATGGTCATTTTCATCTTAGGAGGCATTTGTGTTTGATTCTTATGAGAATTTGGTAGATTAGGTTTTTGATTTAGGGAGTGGGATTACAAATTTGGGAGGTTAGGGTTTCGGAAGAGAGATGAAAAGTTTGAAATTTAGGGGTTAGACTTAGATAGGTCGATGTGCCGATTGTTGGTATTCTATTAGATATATCACAGGTCAGCACAATTAATTACACATCGACCTGTTTTGATGGTTTCTAGATAATCGGGTCAATACAATAATAAAGGTATCGACCTGCCTTTTTACTGCTACTCAGGTCAATATCATTAAAGTTGGATCGATGAGTCGTCCTCTGAGTTTTATTTTAAGTATTGGTTCGAGATCGGGTCGATAGGGTATTTAACTCTAACGTTCATCAGGTCAACATGCCTCTGTATACGTTTAATTTGTTGACATATTTTGATAAAAAGGTCGACCTGAATATTATTACTCAGAAAAGTAATGCTCTGTTTTTCGTTCCATTTTCTCTATTTATTTATTTCTATCATTCCCAAGTCATTTCTTAATTTACATAATCTATTTTTATTTAAAGGTTTGTTGAGAATATCAGCAATTTGTTTTTGAGTATCAATGTACTCAAAAGCAATCTCATTCTTCAAAATATAGTCTCGTATGAAATGATACCTCACTTCTATATGTTTGGTTCATGAGTGATGCACTGGGTTCTATGTGAAATTTATTGCACTTGTATTATCATATTTGATTGGAATACAATTAGAATCTAACCCATAGTCATACATTTGATGTTTGATCCAAAGGATTTGTGCTGTGTATTGTCCAGTTGAAACATATTCAGCTTCTATTGTTAACAATGCCACACTACTTTACTTTTTGGAAGACCATGATACCAACATGTTTTTGAAAAATTGACAAGTGCGACTTATACTTTTTCTATCCACTTTGCATTCAGCAAAGTTAACATCACAGAACACATGTAATTGAAAGTTTGATTTTTTGCCATACAAAGTTCTAAGTGGGTAGTTTCTTTCAAATATCTGAAGATCCTTTTGACTGTAACCAAGTGAGATTCTTTAGAATCTGATTGAAATCTAGTACAAAGACATACACTAAATTGTATGTCAGGTCTTGAAGCAGTGAGGTAAAGCAAAGATCCAATCATGTTTCTATAAAGTTTTTGACAAATTGATTTACCATTTTTGTTTTTGCCCAACTTAATGTTTGTGCTCATTGGAGTTGTATTTCCTTTATAGTCACTGAACCCAAATCTTTTAATTAAATGCTTTGCATATTTTGATTGATTTATAAAGATTCCATCTTCTGATTGTTTGATTTGCAGTCCTAGAAAGTAATTTAACTCTCCCATCATACTCATTTCAAATTCTCCCTGTATTTTGGCTGTAAATTCCTCACACATTCTCGTACTAGTTCCTCCAAATATTATGTCATCTATATATATCTATACGATCAAAAAATTATCATCTTTCTTTTTGATAAATAGAGTGGTGCCTATCTTTCATCGTTCAAAATTATTTTCTATCAAAAAGTTGCTTAACCTTTTATACCAAACTCTAGAAACTTACTTCAAACTATACAAAACTTTGGTTAATTTGTACACATATTCAGGACACTTTGGATCTTCAAATCCAGGAGATTGTTCAACATACTGTCTCATTCAAGTAACAATTCAGAAATGCACTTTTGACGTCCATTGGGTAAAGCTTAAAATTCATAAAACAGAAGAAAGCAAGTAGCATTTTTATTACTTCTAATCTAGTTACGATGCATAAGTTTTATCGTAATCAATTTATTTTTCTTGACTGTAACATTTGGTTACTAATGTTGCTTTGTTTCTTATGATTGTGCCAACTTTATCAAACTTATTTCTGAAAACCCATTTAGTTCCAATCACTGATTAATCTATAGGTTTAGAGACTAGATTCCATACCTTGTTTCTATCAAATTGATTTAACTCATCCTCCATTACCATTATCCAATGTTCATCTCTTAAGACTTCATCCATATTTTTTGATTCATTTTAAGAGATAAAAGTTACATATTTACATTGGTTTTGGAGTGCAGATCTGGTTCTAACTCCTGAACTAATGCTCTCAATTATGTTCTTTGGATTTACATCTTTTCTAACTTGAGAGTATTTGATCTCTTGCTCCTGTTGAGTTTCATTTCTTTCATCCTGCACTGTAAGTTCATTTGACTCTTCTTTCTGATTGTTTGCTTTATCAGATAAATTTATTTCATTTAATCTCTCGGACACTTCTTCATCATCCAACTTTTTTTGATTGGAATCATTTTATTCATCAAACTCTACGTGAATTGACTCATTTACTGTCATAGTTCTTTTGTTGTGGACTCTATAGACTTTATTTGTCAAGGAATATCCTAAGAAAATTCCTTTATTACTTTTGGTATCAAATTTCCTAATGTTTCTTTTCCAATATTTAAGACAAACCATTTGCATCCAAATATCTTAAAGTATACTATATTTGGTTTCATTTCTTTATAAAGTTCATAGAGAGTTTTCTTTAGAATTGGTCTTACTTGTACTCTATTCAAAATGTAGTATGCAGTGTTCACAGCCTCTGTCCAAAAGAACTTAGGTAAGTTATTTTCACAAATCATTGTCCTAGCCATTTCTTAGAGGGTTTTATTTTTTCTTTCTACCACCCCATTTTGTTAAGGTGTTCTAAGAGTTGAGAAATTATGATCAATACCATAATGATTGTAGAAATTATCCATAGATTTGTTTTCAAATTCTTTGCCATGATCACTTCTAAAGCACTAGGGCATTCCCTTCTCATTTTGAATTTTTTTGTATAATTTTATGAATATCTCACTAGTTTCTTCCTTTTTGGCAAGAAAGAAAACTCATGTGAACTTAAAGTAATCATCAATGATTACAAACCCATAATATATCATGCATGTTGATGTGTTGTTATTTATAGGTGAAATTAGTTAATGTGTTAGAATGAATTGGTCGATGTGTCACTGTTCTTATGGTTTCATGTCGACAAAATATGTGTTCAGGTCGATGTGTTGGAATATCTGATCTATAAGACATTCATTGATCAGGTCGATATGTGCTTGTATGGGTTGAAGTGTTTAGACACTTATTTCTATAGAAATCATTTATCTCAGGTTAACAAGAATAACAAACAGGTCGATGTGTATGTGTGAATATCATGAATTGATCGACACAGTACTTGCAATTGGTGAACCTACTATGCAAGTCGATGTGTTTACTAACTAGGTCGACATGAATTGCAGAGTTATGAATTTTCTAACTATTTTTTTTTTATTTTGTTAAACTATTTTTCTTTTAATCTATCATTATCAAAACTCTATTAGGTTAACAATTATGATAGACGTGAAGCAAAGAAAAGTAAATACCGAGTTATGTCAAGAATGTGATGATATTTTCATTCTGCTCTATCGTTTTGTTAGGAAGTACGTGGACAAAAACATTAGACAATGGTTCCATGCTGTTTAAGAAATATAGTAAGAGTAGACTCAAGATATTCTGATTCATTATCAATGCATAAGATTTTGATGGTATGAGAAAATTGAGTTTGAATCATTGATGTAAAGTTTTTGTAAATTTGAGATAATTCTGTGTAGTTTTTCATCAAGTAAATCTATATAAAACAGGAGTAGTAATCAATAAATACCACAAGATATTTTGACCCACCTATAGTTGGTGTTGAAGATGGTCCCCAAATATTAGAGTGAATAAGATCAAATCGGGCACTAGAAATAGAATCATTTGTATTAAAAGATAAGATAGATTGTTTTATAGTTTAACATGAAATACATTGAAGAGATTTATCAGTAACAGAATTGAGTGAACCTGAAGAAATCAAAAAAATGAAGTTTATTAAGAGATAGATGACCTATACAAAGATGCCATAAGTGAAATGAGGACGGAATAGTGACAGCACAGTATAGTGAGAAACGAGTAATAGGAATGTGAAGAAAAGTAAGCTTGAACAGACGTCCAACCTTACGGCCTATCCCAAAGATCTTTCCTGTCTGAGGATCTTGCATGTGACATCCAGTAGAAGTAAATATTATATCCAAACCAAATCCACATAATTAACCAACAGAAATAAGATTTAACATGAGTGTAGGAACAAAAAATATATCTGGTAAATCTAAGAAAGAGTTGGAAAGATAACCAATATGCGTGATTGGCGTGATAGACCATTGACTATATGAATCATAGGTGTTGTGATGAATCATAGGCGTTGTGATAGGAGTAGATACCGAAGTAAAAGAGTGGGAAACATGAGTTACATGGTTAGAGCAAACAGAGTCAAAAAATCAAGAAAAGGTATTTGATACGATAGAGAATGCAGTGTGATTGTGATTACCAGAAAAAAGAATCTGTTGTAAGAGGGTTTGAAAATCATTAAGAGATATTGTAGACTGAGTAGAAGAGGTGGTAGTAACAGAATCATCAATAGCAACAACAGCAGTAGACTGTGAGATATGTCGAGAATCAATAACAGAACTATTTTGGGATTACATAGCCTTCTTTGGGCAATTCTCAATAAGATGACTCTTCTCTTTGCAATATTGACATTCAATCATAGGATTAGCAAGACATCAACTAGAAATATATCCTTACTTCTCGCAGAATCGACATTGAATAGTAGAACAATTATGAAGGATATGACCTGACTTCTGACAATTACGACAAAAATTTGAAAATTTTGGTTCTCGAGTAGTCGTGGCTAATGTAACACCGACACTGCGGTATCCGCAGAAGAGTACCATTTTTGAAATATATATATATAAAATAAAATATTCCTCAGTTCATTATAGAGAGAGATTTTAGTTATTTAAATTTGATTTTTTTGATTTTGGGGTATTTAAAATTAAAATTTTGGTATATTTTAATTTGTCGAATCGGCAAATCGAAATAAACCCAATTTTTATGAAATTCGCATTTTTAACAAAATATGGTTGTGAAAATATATATGCATAAATATATATATAATTATTAAAAAAAAGAAAAGAAAATGGAGACGCAGCGTTTTGGGGCAAAACGCTGCGTCCCCAAATTGATTTGGGGATTAGGGTTGGAAACCCTAATCCCTCTCTCTCTCTCTCTCTCTCTCTCTCCCTCTCTCCCTGACCCTTCGTTTCTCCCCCCACCGCGGCGCCGCTCCTCCTTTGCCGCGAGCTCCGCCGCCAACAACCATCTTCTTCTTCTTCTTCTTCTTCTTCTTTTCCTCTCGGTTTCTCTCTCACAATCTCTCCCTCTCGCAATTTCTCACGATCTCTCTTCCTTCCGCCATCGCCGCCGCTCGCCACAGCTGCTCTTTCCTCCCGCGAGCACCGCCTTCCGCCACAGCGCGCGACGACCGTCTCTTCCCGCGAGCCTCCGCGAGTGCAACCTAGCGCTTGAAGGCGATCGAGCCACAACGTGTCTTTCTGCCAACGTGATACAGTGGAAAATTGAGCGCACGAGCGAGAGCCAGGCTAAGAGCGCAAGCAAGGCCACGAGCGCGAGCCAGGCCGCGAGCGTGCACGAGCGCGCACTAGCACAGCACATGGGAGCGCACCAGCGCACAGGCTCGCACTAGCGCACGGGCACGCACCAGCTCGCGAGCCACTGCCGGCCCGTAGGCCCATCAGTTCGCAGGCCTGCCGGCCCGTTAGCTCGCTGGCCCGCAGACCAGCGAACCCGCTAGCCGAAGCCCACTGGCCCGCTGACCCGCAAACCCACGAGCCCATTGTAGCCCACGAGCCCGTGACGGCCTGCGACGGCCCGTGAGCCCGTAACAGCCCACGAGCCTCCACGCAAGTAACTGACTTAGGGTTTTGCTTTCGATCTAAGTGTTTGAACCTAACTAATAAACCCTATCTTGATAGGTAGTATTTCAGATCTTGGAGTGATCGAGGAGACATTCGGATGAAGATCTGCGCTCTGAGAAAAACCCTAGGTGAGTGATTTCGGACCCATTCGATTTGGTTATCGAATTTATGGTAAATTTAAAATAAGAAGTCTTGTATATACTAGAATGTAAATTAGATTCTCATAGAATGCATTTTCGGACATTATATACGGTTCATTAGGTTAAGTGTATGAATTTATATGAAATGAGACTGTTCAAGATGATAGAATCAAATTAAGTTGATTTGAATAGTTTTCCTTGGAGTTTAAATTGACCTATGCATGAAAATAGTCAAAAATTAGAATTTGAGTGCAAGGGTTGATGCAGCCTTTCTCATTATAAATTGTTTTTCTTATAGGCAATTTAAATACGATTTTCATATTATGAAAATAGACTCATATACCTTGAAAATGACATATGGTTTGAAACATTTGGATGGGAATCGAAAAATGTATGATTTTTCAAAAATTTTCCATCTTATAGGAAAATTATTTATTTTAAAACTTATTTCAGACATTGAGTGGTTTTAGGGTTGAATTTGATTTGGTTTAAAGGTACGTTAATTGTTTATAAATGAAATGTAACTGATAACATTAGAGCGTATTCATAAATTGAAAAATTAAGATTTGTACAAATTTAGGAAAAATGGATAAACCTTATGTTGCCATTTTGATGATTTAGAGAAGACATTGGAGATGTGAATGATGATGTAAAAGTTGATGTTAGCATCGCATTCATTGCGTTGGGTACCTCTGATAACGTGTGGTTGGAGTTGTTATTTGGATAGTTGAAAGGAATAGTTAAAATGCGACCTTTAATTCTCAAATGCTATAATACCTTTAATGTGTTATGTGTAAACTCTTATTGTAGTGATATAGTGCTTGATCGATTGAGGGGAGCACTCTTTTTTTCACTTCATGGTATTATTGGAGAGTGCGCTACCCTCTCCCATACTGTGAGTGAGACTTTGACATCTTCTATTGATTGACAAATCATATTTTACCGATTTTCAAATGACATGATTTCTATACTTATGAAAACTAAATTTTTGGATTTTGATAGATATATTTTTGTGATCATTGGAGTGTTCCAATTGCTGATTTTATAGATTATGCATCTATGAGTTTGATAACTGATATTGTGCCACATTTTTGACATATTGACATATTTTAATGCTTCTACTGTATTGGCACGTAACTTTAAATGTATTTACATGTACTATTTGGGTTATACACCCGGCCGAAATTATGTCACGATACATGTGGCTATATGCCCGGCCGACATGATGATGTGATGCATGGGGCTACTTGCCCGGCCGACTTGGTGATATGGTGATATGCTTCCTATAACATTTCGTAACTACGAAGGACATTTGGTAGAGGCACCCTTTGTGCCCGGATACTTTTCGGCCGGAGGTATCCGCCAGATCGTTATGTGTATGGGTGTCCCAAGTTGACCCTCATCGGGGAGGACGTGAATTTACCTCTGTCTAGCACTGGGCGGGACAACATACATGGCTGATTATATATATGTATCATTATTATTATTATTTACAGGCTAGTAGGAGTAGTTTGTGGCCAATATTGGGGTAGAGAGCCATTATTTGATATTTGTATAGTGAAAACCCCCAATGTGCCCGTTCTTGGTCTAGATAGACCATTGCTGGGGTTGTTTGTTCGGTCGACTCTACATATGTGACTTGATTCATGGATTGATGCATATGTTATTTTCTGATATGTGTCTTGAGATATGTTTTATTCTGAAACAGTACGTTATTTTCGCACACTCGATATTTTGTTACATGTTTTGACACTTCAAATTCACCATTGATATTGATAGCACGATATCAATCCCCTCACTTGCTGAGTATCCTTCCATAAATATTCACCTCTCACTTTCTTCCCACAAGATTAGTCTTGGATTGAAGAAGAATTATTGTGTTGCGACGTGGATTTGATAGTATCGGGCTTGGGTATGGATATTACCATATCTTCCGCTATGATTATTGAAAATTTTAGTTTGATAAATGTATTCATTTATTTATTTTTGGGATGATTGTATAATTTATGTATATTTATTTGTGAAACTCTCATAATTTATTTGCATTGTGGCGATTGTACGTATTTGAATGTCACTTGGGAAAATTATTGTATATTATGTAAAATTTTAGATTCGCTCAGTGTAGTGGCTATTCATGCTCTGGTTGAGCATGACATTCGAGGTCTGTGGCTAGGTTTGCTGGAAATTTTTATAGCACTGCATTATTCTGGATGTTGGCTGTGGCATTGGTTGATTTTGGAGAGACCGAGATGACCATTTATTTATTTTACAGGATGAATGTTGATATACATGTCAAATTATACTTGGGAGACCTCCAAAATATGGGAAGGTTCTGTCCGATTTTCTGTAAAAAATGTAGTCGACATCCAGAGCAACGGGCGACTGTTCATGACCCCGGTTCGGGGTGTGACAGCTAACACAACATCACTATATTGAGGTTTGAGTAATCCCAAGAGAGTTTCTTCTAACATTAACTCAGAAACTCCATTTTCAATAGTAGAAAGAGGATGTTGATGAAGGTGTAGTGACTTGCAAGAAGATCCCAAACTTCCTTAGCTATCTCAAAATGACTAAATTGCAATTGAATAAAGGTGTAGAGGTGTTATGAAACCAAGTGATGATTTGGTGATTTATACTATCCTAATCTTCAAGACGATTAGCAAAATCACCATCTGATTCGTTATTGGATTTCATAGGCAATTTGATATTTCCTGTAACATATTGCCACAGCCTCCTTCCCTTAAAGAAGCTTCTCATCCCTTGAAACCAGATCTGATAATTGTATTCATCAAGTACAACAGAAATATGTTGAAACATATCTAATTTCTTCATAACTGACAAAAAATGTCTAATTGATGAGAAGAGAAAAAAAATCGGATCGAACACCTAGTGCTTTGATACCATGTTGGAAAAAACAAAATAAAGCAGAAAAAGTAGAAAGAATAAAGCACACTAAGAGAGAATGACTCATATATTATATATACAATAGGTTGTACAAAAACTCTATTTATACGGTGATTCTATGAGATCAAACTCTAAAATATAAATATAAGAATAAATCTGAACATTTTAAGGTTAATCTTCATTACATATAAAACTTGTAAGATAATTTTAATTGCCCCATGATTGCCTTAATATGTTATATAGTTATATAGTTATATATCATTGCATATGGTTTTTCAAGTTGCTTATTGAATGCATACACATATGAAAATCTTAAAATTACTTAGACAAGACATTAAAATTGTTGAGTCTTTTTGAACCTCACTCAACACCTATTTATATAGCTCTTTAAACCCGGTCAATTGATAATTTAATCAGTTAACTCTTGAACTCTGGACTCTGGTACACATAGAATTAATCAAAATTCACTCGAGTTAAGTTAGCTTAAAATGTCTAAAAAAAATGTCATTAGTGGAAAATCATTTAAAAAATTATATTTGACCTTTAACGATCATCTTATGTAGCAAAATAAAACTCATTTATCAGCTATCCAGAACAATATATAGAAAAACAGAAAGGAAAACAGTTTTATTTGTTGAATAGAGCAATAGTTGAGAGCATTCAAAGAAAAGATTTAGAGCATAAAAAAAACATAAGTTTACATCTTGACAAAGTAGTCAACTCAACATATATCGTAGTTGACTTAACCTTAAAGCATAGTCACATAATAAATACATTAGTTGACACTTCAGAAACCATAGTCGAAACCCAAAATTCAAAATGTACTTTCTGTGTCTAACGGTCATCCTGTATAGAAAGCTAAAAGCAAAAGGTTAAGAGCATTTAGATCTCTCAACCACTTACCAACCATGCAACCATATTTTGAGAAACACAAAGCTATATTTCAAACCTACAAACTGCATTCGCTAAAAGAGAGTACAAAACCCGAAGAGCATTAAACTCTCAACTACTTAAGAATTCAAATCCTCAATTGCAAAACAGTTGTAAAGTTCAACATTTAAATTCTTCCAACCATAAATACAAGGAAGAGAGGTCAGGAACATAGGGAAAAAGAAGTGAGAACAACGCACAAAGAACTCCTCTACTCTTTAACATGAATATATTTTATTTTCTATAAATTCTTTCTATGAATTTTAAATCTGTTACAATCGAAATTATAGTTTCATTCTTTGTAACATTCATTCTTTTCTTATACTAAAAGTTCAAAGATTTGAGAGGGATTTTTGGATCTGAAGAAAAACATCCTATAAGAGGTTGATAGTGTTTGTGGGAGAAAACACCATAAAAGTTTGACTTGCTCCTACAAGCAAGTTTGTTGTACTATTTCAGAGTAAATAGTATAAATCCAGCAAGAGTTTGAGAGTGGATATATACCAAATTTGGTGAAACTACTATAAAATTTTATGTGCGTACTTTATTTTTCTTCATTCTTCAATTTCTTCATTTTATGGTCATTTTCTATAAATTTAAAAAACTTTTAAATTCTCTCAATCTCTTCAAATCTCTCCATATCTCGATCTCTCTTTACAAACTTCATTCTCAATAAATTGAAAAATATCCAAACCACCGAAAAATTATCATACAATCTATTCATTCCCTCTAAATTGTATTTCATTTTTATTTCAATCATTTTCAAATTTAGACTCGACTTGTTGTATTACGATAATAGTCTGTACAAAATTTTATTGAACAATCCTAAATATGTATGTAGGGCCGGCAATCGATCCTTCTAAGCTAGGCTTTTCTAAAGCCTAGGTTCGACTCGTTTAAATTTTTATAGGCCCTTCCTGATCCTGGCTTGTGCAAGTTCAAAGAATCAAGGGTCGAGCTTGGCCCAAAAAATTAAAAGGGCTTTAGATCCGTTTCGGGTCAAACTCGAGCTTGAATCATAAATTTTATTTATAATATCTTTAACCCATTTTATAATATAATAAATAAAAAAAACACATTAATCTTTCAAAATAAAATACAAATCAAATACCACTATATCAAATTAAAAATTTCACATTACTACAAAAATTAACAATCATAATATCATCAAAAATTTTAAAAATTATATTAAGAATAATATATTAAACTCATTAAAATTACCATCAAAATCACAATATTTTAAAAAATACAAAAAAAATATTTGATTTTAAATGGGCCAAGCTAACCGGTGTTTTGGCTCGATTTGTAATTAAAACGGATCTAAATAATAGATTCGAGATCGGCCCAGCCCTAAAAGAGTCCAAGCTTGGCCCTTCAAAATGGATCGAGCTCAGGCCAGCCCTGCCTAATTGCCGGTCCTATATGTACGCAACCAGGTGAGCACCATTTAAAAATTTTGAATTATCTAAATTAATTTGCTAAAGAATTTGGAACAAATTTGGAGAATTTTCCAAAATTATTTTGGAAAATTCAGGTAAAGAAAAGAATTGAGGAATTCTTGAATTTTCTAATACATATATATAATAGATATGACATATGTTTTATTCATAATAAATAATACATAAATAAGTAATTTATAAACTCTAAAAATCAAACTTAATTAAGGGCATCTAGTTACTTTAGGCCATTAATTAGCAGATTTATAATATATATATATATATATATATATACATATGTGCAAGTTTTGATAAACTTCTTGATACTCATGCTCTACATTACATTTAATTTGGAAGTCTCTCTCTCTCTCTCTGCGACCTCCATATGCACCAACATTAGATGCTGATTTAGTTTTCCATCGAATGGACCAAAGGGCGGCTGATTAATTCTGAATTACGAAAACAATTCCTATGATGCACGACAAAATTGCCGATTAGACCTACCGGCAGAAGCTTAATTTCCCATTGGGCGGCCTAGCATCAATCCCCCCTTGAACAATAAGGCCTTTCTTCCTTTAGTCTCCAAGAGGCTCATCTCCAAATCTTCATCATTTTCTCTTTCATGGAAAATCTCTCCCAAACTCAACTGCATTTGGATACTCAATGTTTTAAGTTATGTCACTCATGGGCACACCTGCCCAAAAACTATATCCGCATCTTGTCTCACTGCTTAAAATGCACTAAGAGTTCCAGAGCATCAAAATCTAACCCAACTCCAAATGTGTTTGTCCAGCTTGAAAACAAGGTAATATTGTTGTAATAGATTTAGGTAATATTAGTGATTGAATGAAATGATATAGTTTATTGTAATAGATTTAAAAAACTAAATTATATATATGTGTATATTTAAAAACAAAATGAAAAAGTTTAGGTCCGATTAAACATGTGAATCAGGTTCGATTGATTGGATTAACCTGTCTCTAAGATTATAAATCTGAATCTAAATCTATAATTTAAAAATTTTTAGGTATGATTTGAAGCGAATTTGATTTCAAGTTTGGTTAACTTTATTTTTAGGTTCACTTCACAACGTTAGGATCATTTTATAGGTTTACTAGGTTTTTTGAACACTCTTACTTCTTGATACCAACTCAATTATTCAAAACTTTACTTTCACATGCACGGAGACCAATAATTCATCTCATGTTAATCATGGATCTCCATTGTAGTTAAGCACAAGTTTGAAACCACATTGTGTTGGAGTTAAGGTGTGGCTCATTGAAATTCATTAGGTAGAGGGTAGTTCAGCAGAAGACTTACTGATATGAGATTGAGGGTCGGCCGTTAATAACTATCCCCTGGGTTAGAGTGCTATCAAGAGGTGTCGTTCATGTGGTTTGTGTCACAACCTTCGGAGAGAGTCGACTCACTGAGGTTTGCTAAGTCGACAAGGACAGAGTTGGAATATCTGCGCTATAACTTCGAACACTTCAGCTGCAATAATCAGTCCCAAGGACTCTGTAATGGGTTCTAAAGGTTGATAATAAGTAGAAGAAGGTGAGAGAAAGAAGAGAGAGGAGAAGAGGAGATAGAGATAGAAGAGGTTTGAGAGAGAAAAAGAGAAGATAACCACTTTCATACTATGCTTTCTTTTTCACTTTTCAGCATTCTTATATACTCCTTATGAGTTCTATGCTACCTAAGCTGCAATTATTCAGTTACCAGCTGCTCCCTCACTTGCAACTGATCTAACCACCTGCTGCTGTATTTGCACTCCCTTTTTTATACTGTATTTCATAATCGAAGCCCAATAATTTTGTGAGCCATTTATGCTGGAGTGTGTTTGTTAGTTTTTGTTCTAATAAATATTTCAAACTTTGATGGTCCGTCCTGATGATGAAGTGATACCCAACCAAATAATGCCTCCATTTTGTCACTGCCATTACCACAACTAACAACTCCTTTTCATATATTGAAAGTCCTTGACTCTTGGGTCCTAAAGCCTTGCTCAAATAAGCAATTGGCTGACCTTCTTGCATAAGAACTGCTCCCAAGCCTTTCGAGCATGCATCAGTCTCCACTATGAAAGTTTTAGAGAAATTTGGTAACTGCATGACAGGAGCTGAAATCATGGCCATTTTCAATTGAAGAAAAGCTCTGTCAGAGTTTTCATTCCAGCAGAAACTATCCTTTTTTAAGAGATCAGTCAAGGTTTTAGTACAACTCCATAGCCTTTAATTAACCTTCTATAATAGCCTGTCAGACCTAAAAATCCCCAGAGAGCTTTAATATTGGTTGGTATAGGCCAGGTCTGCACACAATCCACTTTCTGAGGGTCCATCTGTACTCATTCTTCAAAGACTATGTGGCCCAAGTATTCTACATGTGTATGAGCAAATGTGCATTTAGTGAGCTTAGCAAATAGCTTGTGTTGCCTCAGGATTTGGAAAACCTCCCTAAGGTTCTGCACATGGGTCTCTATACTAGGGCTGTATATCAATATATCATCAAAAAATACTAGCATACATCTTCTGAGATATGGTTGAAAGATGTAATTCATGAGGGATTGAAAGGTAGCTGGGGTATTAGTCAGACCAAAAGGCATTACTAGAAATTCATAATGACCATGATGTGTTTGGAAAGTTGTCTTAGGAATGTTTGCAGTCTGAACTCTGATATGATGATATCCTGCTCTCAGATCCATCTTAGAGAACACTTTAGAGCCATGCAATTCATCTAAAAGCTCATCAATGTTTGGAATAGGGTACCTGTCCTTGATATTGAGGTTGTTCAACTGCCTATAGTCCACACAAAACCTCCAAGAATTGTCCTTCTTTCTTACAAGCAGCACTGGAGAAGCAAAAGGACCGGTGCTGGTCCTTATGATGCCATTACTCAGCATTTCATCCACCTGCCTCTCGATCTCTGTCTTTTGTGAATGAGGATACCTGCAGGGCTTGATCTTGAAGGGTTGAGCTCCAAGTTTAAGAGGGATATTGTGGTCGTGAGATCTTGAGGGAGGAAGTGTCTTGGGTTCAGCAAAAATGTCTTGGAATTGCTGCAGAAATCTTGAAATTGATGGTGGTAATGCTGGTGGTGTATCCTTTGACTTAGTTATCAAAGTGAGGTAATTTTGCAGCTGTTGTCTCCTGAATTCCTTTGTGTCCTTACCCTTGATGAGTCTCATGGTGGAGTTGTCTACCTGTCCTATTAGCACCAGCTCTCCATTGTCATCTGTGAGTCTCACTTGTAGTTGCTTAAAATCAAAAGTGATAGGACTGAAGTTAAACATCCAGTCCACCCCTAAGATAATATCTCAGTTTCCCAACTTGATTATCTTTTAAGTCAAAAGTAAATTGATACCCTTATATACTCCATCGTACCCCCTGACCTTGTTGTAACTACTGACTCTACTCCTGTTAGCTAGTAAGGCATGAAGTGGTTCATCAACTTCTGGCTTCATCATGAGTTCTTCTGCCAATACGTGATTGATAAAACTATTGGAACTACCCGTATCTACTAGTATGGTTATAGTTTTTGCTTTCAATGATCCTTGTAGTGCTATTGTTTTCCTTTGTAAGGAATTAGAGAGAGCACGTAGTGGTACCTCAACAGCTCCATGCATAGATGTCTCATCTTCCTTTACCTCCTCAAGTTTTGTTCCTTCTTCTTCCTCTTCTGCAGCTATAATGAGGTTGAAATGCTTAAGTCTACATCTATGCCCTGGTATATATTTTTCCCCACATTTGAAGCATAAGTTGTTAATCTTCTTATGCTGTAATTCTTGTGGAGAAATCCTTGTTAGCCTGTTATCGTTGCTGAATTCAGTTGTTACTGTAGTCTCTTTGTTTTGAAAATTTATGGGATTGTCAGTTCCTTTTTCCCATTTCTTAGTTCCATTTTGGCCTTCTCTCGGATCCCACTTCTTGCTAAATTCACTCATTCTTTGCTTAGAAAGGTCCAAAGCTTGTTCTTGCAGTGCGCCAATTTCAAAAGCTTGAAATAAAGTAGTTGGTTTTAGCATTCTTAGCATAGGTTTTATTTCCTCCCTAACGCCACTAATGAAACTGGAAATAAAGTAGGTTTCAGGAAGCTTTGGATTTTTTTGCAGCATAATGGTCCACAACTCCTCTAACCTTTCTTGGTATTCTGCCATAGTTCCATGTTGCTGTAGCTTGTTGAATTCTTCAACCTCATCTCTTACTTCCTTTGTCTCAAATCTTTGACACAGGAGTTGAGAGAACTCACCTTATTCTACTTCTTTCTTAATCAACTTCAATCCTTGAAACCAGTTTTCTGCTCTCCCTTCCAAATACATCTCAATGGTATCGTATCGACCCAGGGGAAGGCTGGAACTTGATGTACAGAAAGGAACTTGTCACATTTCCGCAACCAATTACGGGGATTCTCCCCATGGAAGAAGGGAAGATCAGTTTTTGGTGGTGGAGGTAAGTGGCCTCTTCCAACTGACTTTTTCTTATAAGCAGGAAGCACTGCATCTTTCTTGAATCTTCCTTCTACTGGAGTTGGGAGAAGAGGTGATTTAGGAAGTGTACCCGTTTCCTGATCCTCTTCTGTATTTCTGTTTGTTTTCACACAATTGCTGATTCTTGTTTCCATTCCCAACAAGATCGTCTCCAATCTCTGAACTTGTTCTTCCAATTTTTTTCCAAATTCGATTTGAGTTTATTTGATTTCAATGGATAGTTCTTGTATTTTGGCATCTTGTTTCTTGAGCTGTTCATCAATGACTTTATTTCTAGTTTCGTTAGCCATTTGCCTAAACTCTCTGTTTCAAGAACCGAGTGCTCTGATACCAAATTTGTCACAACCTTCAGAGAGAGTTGACTCACTGAGGTTTGCTAAGTCGACAAGGATAGAGTTGGAATATCTGTGCTGCAACTTCAAACACTTCAGCTGCAATAATCAGTCCCAAGGACTCTGTAATGGGTTCTGAAGGTTGATAATAGGTAGAAGAAGGTGAGGGAAAGAAGAGAGAAGAGAAGAGGAGATAGAGATAGAAGAGGTTTGAGAGAGAAAAAGAGAAGACAACCACTTTCATACTATGCTTTCTTTTCCACTTTTCAGCATTCTTATATACTCCTTATGAGTTCTATGCTACCTAGGTTGCAGTTATTCAGTTACCAGCTACTCTCTCACTTGCAACTGATCTAACCACCTACAGTAACTACTTAACAGCCTAAACTATCTCTTCTTTACTTCTATTGTTACAGTTTGTTTGTGAGTTGGGTTAGCCTAGATGGAGCAAGTGTATAATTGGGTTATGAGAATAGATTTGGTGAGAGAAGATGAGGATGATTTAATTGATTATAGTGGATTATTATGAATTAATGAATGAAAGAAGATGATGATTCGATGTAGGCATGTTGGTTGAACCATGTTAAATATTATGTAATTCGCAGTAGATGTAAGTTTTCCTGACAATAAGAGCTCCATTGTTTTGCCGGGATATAAAGAATTACTTTCACCGTGGAGCTCGTGATTGCATGGACTGTGAGGATAATTTTGTAATTTGGTGGAGTATTTATGATATGCGGGGATTTGAAGATTTGATCAAATGGCAAGGTATTGCTGTGAAGATGTATTGGAATTGGAGGTAGACATTGCTATGTTTTAGTCCACCCCTAATACATAAAATAGGAAGGAGTTTTTTAGTAGAATAAAATTATTAGAATTTTAGGTTGATTAAAATACATTGCCATGTATTTTAGTATATTTGATCAAAAGTGATTTTAGGATAAATCATTCTCCTCTATTAAAGAATGTTATGTTAGGATTAGGATGTTCATAGGAGTTCATAAACTAGTGGGTAGTTTAGTAGGTGGCTTACCAGAGTGAGATTTAGGGTCGGCCGTTGGTTAGAGTGTTACTGGGAGGTACTGTTTATGTGGTTTGCTTGTGGTTTGGTTTAGTATAAATCGAGACCAAGTATAATTGGGTTACGGCATACTATTACTCAAGAAAATGAGAGAAATCACATGATCCCTTCCCAACACGACCCTTTTGGATTGATCAAATGTTAAAAGACAAAATTGTTTGGTAGGTCTTCATAATGCAAATTCCTCCCGGAAAGCCTTGAGCCAGTATAGTAGATTACAATCGAGTTATAATGTTGTTGATGGTTTGCAATGGCGCGGTGTATTTTAGGTACAGAGATCTTTCCTACTTTTTGATATTTGAACTAATCGGTATTTAAAATCATATTCTGATTAATTCGCTCCGAGTTGCTATTGGACCCTCTTTAGAGGAAATTCTCCCAATACAGTTTTTTTTTTCTTTCTTAACATTTGAATCCGAGTTTTGATTAAAAGATTTAACGTCATTCCCATTAGACCAACTATCTGTTAGTATTGAGATTTTTTTAAAAAATTTAAATTCCTATCCTAATGAACACTAAGAAATAGAAGAGATCTCGAAATTCAATTGTCTAAGACTAATTTCTTACTGATCAGCATATATGATCATATAATTCAAACCTTGTTTTAGAGAGAGAGAGACACCCGGGGGGAGAGGCGAATGAAGAGAGGAAGTAAAAGAAATGCCTAATAAGGCTTAGAGTTATACTTGTGAAATTTAAATATCTGACTCTCCTCATCTCGTATAAAATTGTTTTTTCTATTCTTTAGGTGTATAAACCCTCCTTAGAATATTAGGACCCCTATTATTTCGTCTTCTTTCAAATTTGGCCAATTGAATATGGATGATCAATTCTTAAGTCGCTACTTGAAATAGCTAGTTCCCTGAGACTGTCATGTCAACTTCTTCTATTTATCATTCGTGTCCCAACGCCCCAAGACTTAAAGTAGTTTTCCATGGTTGATTCTTGATGCAGAATGGGCTTGATCATTCATGTGTTCGTTGGCTCTCAAGTCTAAAAAATTTTTAATGCCATAGATAGATGCTTTGATCTATGGAACCCATAATGAATCCTTAAAATGAATATTGAAATTGAATTAAGATCGCCAAATCTAATGGCGCCTCTTGTAATATTTACTCAAACCTTTCAACTTGTTGCACAAATTTTTCATTTGATTGAAGCCAATAAATTCTTCTCCTACCAATGCCAAAGTGGATGATCAAGTGAATGCCGCACAAAATCTGTGCGCCTAGCAACTCCTAGGATGATAACGAGTATTGCACTTTGGTGGAATTGTAACAATGGATTCGTTTTAAGGGCAAAAGTAATTAAGATCTTTATGGTAATACCAAGAAGGGTACACAACAGTACCAATTTCCATAATCATGTCCTACACATCCATTTGTCATCCCTGCCCATCACTGAGCCATGGTTTGATGTACCAAGTAGATCCAAAAATCGTGGGACTTCAAATGCAAACCTACAGTTCACACCCAATCCATTAGCATTGGTATCACACCCGCTTTCCAACAAATTTTTAACCTGTCTCCATTGCAAAGCGTCTGCAAGCCATCCGCATGAGAACATCAATCTAAGGCTATTGGGCTACAACTGATACGGAAATTTGTGACTGGGTTAAAATCATACATCCTATACACAAGCATATTCCATTTGAAGATTGACAGAAATGACATGCATCAAATGTATTAATATTCCAACTAGTGGCACCTGCCATGTTCTTGCAATTGTAGTCTTTGAATTACTCCCAAACTTGATCTTAGAGCAATTTTTTCTGCAATTTGTTCAATCTACTTGTTGCATTAGTCTGTCTATGATGACATAAATGCCAATTCGCTGCATCATCCAACATGCAGCTTTTACAACTATCAGGTCAAAGGAATAACTTTTGCAAGCAATTTATTCCATATTCGCAAGTACATCAAAATTTTCTTTCTAATAGAAAAAGGGCCTTTGAATAACACTGAATTATGAAAATAATACTTATTTTAAAGGTCAATGTTGCCAATTGGACTTACCACAACAGCTTAATTTCCCTTCTTTGGCCTAACTTCAATCCCCTGAACGATAAGACCTTCCTTTTTACTGCCCCCTTTAGTCTCCAACAACGTCATCTCTAAATCTCCATCATCTCCACTTACATTGAAAATCTCTCCCAATTCAACCTCAAACCATTGATCACTTCTTTGGTTTGGGTACACAATTTTTTGAGTGATGTCTTCTATGGGCACACGAGCCCAAGCCTAATGACTCGGATTCCTTGTCTCATGGCTCAAAAACGCACTATGAGTTTGAGATGTTGATGCATTTGTGCTGACAGACACGTCTGCAGCATCAAAATCCACTCCAAAACCAAATGCGTCTTCCTTCAGCTTGAAGATAAGGTAAGCTACATACGTTGTGTTGGGTGACAAGATGCTAGTCTTTATGCGACCCCGGATTTCTAGCCACCAGACATCTAACAACCCTGCAGCCTCTGGAAACCGGCATATACAATTACTTTCGGTAATTGAGAATTTCACAGCATATATGGTTCCAATTACAAAACTTAATGACATATAGCATTCTCTTATTTAATATGAAACTAGGTCTGAGAAAGAGAGGAAAGTCCATTTGGGATGAGAGAGTAAATTACCCAGACTCGGGTTTAGAAATCCATTGCCAGTATCGTGGTGTATCACCCCATGTAATATGAAGAGCCCTTGCTGCTATCATATAACATTTCTTCCCAGTTTGTTTGTCCAACCAAAAGCTCTGACAAACATAGAAGATGACAGACAAGATAAGCAGCCATTATGGATACATCTGGGAAAATCACCAGCATATATAATGGGTATTGATAAGACAAGAAAATCACTAATAAATATCTATTTCTATCATCACTGTGGCTATTGATATTCATGGAGGCTGCTAGTGGCCATGATAGCCGTTAATTGAACCACTGCCAACCAAAGCATGCGTGTGTGTGTGTGTTCGTTAAATAACAAGATAAGCAGCCATTTGCAAAAAGGATAAATAAAAATAAAATGCAACGCGACCGAATGTAATTGCCAAAATTTGAAATGCTTGGACTTTTGGCTTTTGTGGGTCTAGTTTATGTTCATTTTGGGTTGAAAACTATCGAAGGCCATCGTGGTCTCTTGATACAATAACAACAAAAAACTAAACATCAATCCCAATAATTTGGGATCGGCTATTTGAAAGACAATTATAGAGATGATTAAAAAAGAAAAATAAATAAATATAAAGATAAATGAATAAAAATAAATAAATAAATAAATAATATATACAATATCTTAATTTAATTTGTGCGGATTATTCTACACTACTCATTTCTATCCAAGATTATCTTCTTATTTAAGCATTTAACTATCATGTCTTTATGAATAACTTGTATTCAAGTTTTCAATAGTCTATCTTTACGTTTTATAAAATCTCCTATATTTAAGTTTTCGGTTCTTTTAATCAGTGCGTCCGTGAATCTTTTTTGTACATGACCAAATCATCTTAGATAACACTCTCGTATTTTACCCACAATTGAACTAACTGCCAATCTGTTACGAATCTCTTCATTTCTAATTCTAGTTCTTCTAGTTTTGCTATACATCCATCTAAATATTTTCATTTTTATTATTGTTTATTTTTATTGTTGTTTAATAGCTAAACATTCAGTACCATACAATAGTGCAGGTCTGACCGCGATTCTATAACACTTTCCCTTCAAATGCATTGGTATCATGCAATTGCAAATAATTCCAGATGCCTTTCTCCATTTCATCCAACAAGTTTGAATCTTATGGTTCATATCCCCATTTATATTGCCATCATTTTGAATGATGGAGCCTAAATATCTAAATCGTTCACTTTTGGGTATATTTTTTCCATCTAGCCTAATCGTTTTTTCATCATTCTGATGACTATTGCTAAATGTACATATCATATACTCAGTTTTCGATCTACTCAATCTAAACCCTCTGAATTCTAGTGTGACACTTCATAACTTTAATTTAACACTAATACATTTCTTAGTTTCATCAACTAGCATTATATCATTTACAAAAAATATACACCATGATATTTTATTTTAAATGTTTTTTGTGATTTCGTCTATTACTATTGCAAATGCAAAGAGAATAGGGTTTAATGCCGAATTTTGATGGAACTCAATATTAATGAGAAATATATTATTCAAACCCCCGTAAATTCTTACATTGATTACAGCTCTGTCATGCATATCTCTAATAAGATCAATATATTTCGAGAAGATCCCTTTCTTTATCAGCACACACCACAATACATCTCTAAGAACCCTATCATATGTTTTTTCTAGATCAATGAATACTATATGTAGGTCTCTTTTATGTGCTCTATGTGTCTCCATCAAATATCTTAACAAATGGATTGCTTCCGTAGTGAATCTCCCGGGCATAAATCCAAATTGATTTTGAGATACACTTATCTTCAAGTTTAATCTATACTCTCTCACTCTTTTTCATAGTTTTATGATATAAATCATGGTTTAATTTTTTTATAATTGGAGCAATCTTATATATCTCATTTATTCTTATATAGTGGTACAATTATACTTTTACTCTATATTTGGGGTATTCTTTTAGTTTACCAAATTTTATTAAAAATATCCGTTAATATTATTATATCAAATTGACCTAAACATTTCTATACTTCTATGGGGATGTCATCAACTCCTATGGCGTTATTATTCTTCATTCTTTTTAAAGTTTCATTCTTTTTAAAGCTTCCTTCACTTCATGGAAGTGAATTTTACATTTAAAGTCTCTATTAATCTCTTTTACAGGTATCTCAATATTTTCTATATCTATTGTACTCTTAACATCGAAGAGATTATCAAAATAATCCCTCCAACGATTTCTTATATTCTTATTTTTTATAAGTATATCATTGGCTCCACTCTTAATATACCTAACAGTATTTAGGACTTTTCCATTTCTTTCCCTTATCTCGGCAATTTTGTAGATCTCTCTTTCTCCATATTTAGTTTTCAATCTTTTGCATAATTTATTATACACATTACTTTTTGATTCTTGGATAATTTTTCTCACATCTTTTTTTTTTCCACTTTTATATTTTTCATATGTATCGTTACTACTATTATTTTTAATATTCTTATAGCACTCTCGTTTAATTCGAATAGCAGTTTGTATTTTTTCGTTCCACCACCATGACTTCTTGCCTACCGGAACCTGACCTTTAGATACACTAAGAATCTCTCTACATATATTCTTAATATTAGTAAACATCTCTTTCCACATTGTTTCTACATCATCATTAGTGGACCAATTTGCTGATTGAATTAATTTATCTCTAAATATCGTCAGTTTTTCTTCTTTCAGATTTCACCACTTAATTTTTGACTCCACAAATAGACGATACTTCTTTTGCCTTTAAGACACGTATATCTAAAACTAGAAGTCTATATTGAGTTGTCACACTCTCTCCCGGTATAACCTTACAATTCTTATAAATCATTCTACCACCTCTCATAGTGAGAAAAAAATCTATTTGGTTAGCATTAAATTCATTTCTATATGTTACAAAGTGCGTGTCTTTTTTCTTAAACATGGTGTTTACAACTATTAAATCGAATGCTATGACAAATTCTAAAATGGTACCTCTTGTCTCATTTCTACTACCAAAACCAAAGTTTCCATGTACGAATTCGAATCCTTCGGTCCTCTCTTCTGCATGTCCATTTAAGTCTCCTTCAATAAATAACTTTTCTCTACCAGGTATGACTTATATAAATTCATGTAGGTCCTCCCAAAATTGTCTTTACTAATTACATTTATACCTTTTTGGGACGCATAAACATTGACTATATTAATTATATTTTCTCCGTATAGTATCTTGACAAATATGATTCTATCACATTTCTTTTTTATCTCTATTACATTATCTAATAGATCCTTATATACGATTATTCCTATCCCATTATTAATTCTATCCCTATCTGTGTACCAAATCTTATAACCATAAACTTCTACTACTCTAATCTTCTCCCCGACCTACTTAGTTTATTGAAGACACATTATATTAATTTTTCGTCTATTCATTGTTTCTCCTATTTCTCCAAGCTTACCGGTCAAATATCCTACGTTCCAAGTGGCAAGGCGAATTTTATCTTCATGGACTAACTTATTTATCTACACTCTAGGGTCCCTTGTTAACTTATCGCTACATTTAGGATCCGATATAACGCGTCGCTGAGGGGGAAACACCCCAAAAGTCTTCATTTGACAAAAAATTTTACGTTGGCTGTCAACCTACCACAACCCTACTCCTTTACCTGGGCTTGGGACAGGCCGTGGCGGATTTCTTCAAATAATGATATATAAAACGAATTAAGTAAAAAGATAAATACTAATAAATAAATAAATAAATAAATATATATATATATATGATATTCTAGTAATAAGAGATCTTATGTTGAAACTAAAACGCTATGAGTTTGAAATATTTTAAATTTTAATAACTTTAAATTCATAATAATATATATTATATTAATAATATTAGTAATACTAGTACTAATACTAATAACAATAACAATAATACTAATTTGAATAATAATAATGAAAATAATAATAATAGGAATAATAGTAATACTAGTTAATAATATATTTTATATTAATAATAATTAAATTACTTGTAATAATACTAATAATTATAATGGTAATAATAGAAATATTAATAGTAATAATAGTAATAATAGTGAAATTATAAATACTAATAATAATAATAATAATAGTAATAACAATAATAATAATAATGATAGTATTAACAATAATAATAATATTAATAGTTATTGGGGCCGAAGGTTTGGAGATATCTTTGGGGAAAGACTTGGGAGGCTTCGGTTCGGGAGACTTCGAAGCCGAGCTTTGTACGGAATTAAACCCGTAAAACAAAAAAATTTTAAAATGACTTTCGACTAAAAAAATTCGGTATATAACCCCCATTTGTCGCGAGCTGAACCAGCGACAGGTTGAACCCAAGACAGGCTTTATCGCGAGTTGAATCCGTGACATGGGTTATGTCACGTCTTGAAGACGTAACATACCCCCATGGCTCCCGCGGTAGTGGGGGAGGGAGGGAGAGGGAGGAGTGCCGCGGGGGAGGGAGAGAGAGAGAGAGAGAGGAGCACAACGCCGCGATGGGAGAAGAGAGGGAGAGCGTAGTGCCGCGGGGGGAGGGAGAGAGGAGCACAGTGCCGTGGGGGGAGAAGGAGAGAACAGCGCCGCGGGAGGGAGAGAGAGTGCAGTGTGCACGCGTGCGCGGGGCGAAAGAGGGAGAGCACAGCGCCTCGGGTGGAGGAGCGCCGCCGTGTTGCATCTTGGAGACGCGACAAGATGTGTCGCATCTTGGAGACGCGACAAGATGTGTCGCATCTTGGAGACGCGACACATCTGATAGACATAGCCTGTCACAGGTTGTAGAAGATCATTTAAAAAAATTTTTTTTACAGGTTCAATTCCGTATAAAGCTCCTTCGGAGGCTTCGGTCGCCGGCAGGTGGAGAGATATTTGGGGGCTTCAGCTGAAGGAAGATAGGAAGGTGGAAGGGGTATGCAGAGGGAGTTAGATCTGGGTCGAGAGATAGGCAGAACACTTCGGTTGAGGGAGGTGGAGGTCGGCACAGGGGATCCGCCGCAGAGAGAGAGAGAGAGAGAATTAGGAGAGGGAGGAGCAGATCCGCAAGGGGTGAGGTGAGAAATCAATCTGGCGAGAGAAAGAGAGATAGCGGGGTAATCTAGGATCTGGGTTGACGGGGGGATAAAGAGAGCGAGAGAGAGAGAGAGGGAGAGAGAAAGAAACAACTTTATCTGGGTCGACAAGGAACAGATCCGACGGGGTTGGAGCTTGCGAAGGATGGATTTGGGCCGGGAAGGGACAGATCTGAGGGACAAATCTGAGATCTGGGTCTGCAATGGTCAGATCTAGGCGAAAGCAGCAAGGGTCAGAGGCGAAGGTAGGAAGAGAAGCGAAGGGAGGCGATCATGGTCTCTTGATACCAGCTTAAAATTTCACTACTTTTCCAATTAAATTGAAGCACAAAGAAAGCAAGAAATCGCACGACATGACATGACTATGAAGATCAATTTTCAGCCATTGCAATGAACTTTGCTATTCGGTTCTAGTTAGGAGAGCATCCTTACCAATTGCCCATCATCAATCAAGAGAAGGGAATCGCAGAGCCGGAGATACAGGTCCTTCTTGGAGGCAAAATTCAGCGAAGAAGACGGAAACTCAACGGCTCTGGAGATGGTCCCTGTAATCGGCCGGCAGGAATTTCTCCCAAACGGCGTCGGAGTCAGCAGCAGAGCGAAAATCTTTGCTGACGATGGAAGACCTGCAAGCATCTTCAGGACTCGTAAGCGATAGTATGTCCGATATGCATCCCCCTGGTATCGATCGAAACCCCATTCTCTCTCTCTCTCTCTCTCTCTTGTAATAAATCAGGGTAGTGAATTAGCTTGTGCTTCACTCCCTCTTGTATAGAAAAGTTCCTTAAATCCTACGATTTGTACGCGGGATGAATGTCATTTATTTATTTTTTTATATTATAATTATATTTCGATTAATTCGACTAATTCAATTTAAAATTTATAATATTTATTTAAATAATTAAACTCCCAACATAATCTATTTCGTAAATTGAACTCGTAAACTTAATTAAATAATATAATACCACAACCAACTCACCGTCGGTGAATATCATTTATTTACTAAAAGGATTAAAACTCTTCTACAATTTATAACATTAGAGATATGCCTTTTGATCCCTTTTTTAATAAAAAAAGTTCAACGAAGAAATAAAAGATTTTATCATTGAATCAAAATCATGTTAATTGAAAATTAAATTTAATCAAAATCATTACAGATAGGAGGCTTACCAATGTGAGATTTATGGTCGGCCGTTGGTTAGAGTGTTGCCAAGAGGTACTGTTTATGTGGTCTGTTTGTGGTTTGGGTTGGTATAAATCAAGACCAAGTATAATTGGGTTATGGTGTTACTATTACTCAAGAAAAATGAGAGAAATCACATGATCCCTTCCCAACACATGACCCTTGTTGATTGATCAAATGTTAAAAGACAAAATTGTTTGGTTGGTCTTCATACTGCAAATTCCTCCCGGAAAGCCTTGAGCCAGTATAGTATATTACAATCGAGTTACAAAGTTGTTGATGGTTTGCAATGGTGCGGTGTATTTCAGTGTAGTTTTTTTCATTTTTAAGATTTGAATTCGAATTTTGATTAAGAAATTTAGTGTCATTCGTATTATACCAACTGTCCGTTGGTACAGAGAACTTCCCTATTTCTATTACATTGGTTCCACAACTGGGGAAATATAGTGATCGTTATTGTTCCCTCAATCAAACCATATTTTGTCTCTTTTGAAGGATTCAAACATTTTAGGGACAAAGTCTATCGTACCTACAGAATGAAGAGATCTAAGTTGAGACCTGGCACTAAACATGAAGGTAGAACCACTCAAAGAATTCTCATATACCTGGCAATGAGGATTCCAACTGTTAGTACTATACCCGAACTCACTGCATTCAAAACTCGATGAATCTGAAATACAAAACAAAATTCACACTCAGCAAACTTGCTTCATTAATAACAACAAGCACCTTTCCTTTTCTCAAATTTTATTTTGGGAAGACCTACTAAAAACCGGCTTTCAGAGTATTAATGATTATACAAGAGTGGCCAATATGTCCAAGCAAAGATACGTTTATGTATTACCAATTTTCTGCCAATTCACATCGTCAAGCAATACTAATTGCTGAAGAAATCCTTTTAAAGATGTATCAAGTATGCATTAGAATCACTAATCCACATTCTTTTTCTTTCTACTTTGCTCAAAGTTCTCAAAAACAATGTTTATATGTGAAAACAGTAGAGAGGAGGCATAATATATATATGAAGTGCAAAAAAGTGCAATTTCCTTAATCAACCAACTGATTTCCATTTCAAGGAATGGAACTTGAAGTGTAATGACCACTGTTCTAACAGTAGACTTCTCATATCTAACACATTCATAATAACATATGGAAACGGATCTCCTAGTATCCCGCAACCAAAGCAAATCTCACGTAGGAGAATGTTGAACATAAACATAGGACTTGCTTTTAGTTCTTACAATGGCAAACCTAATCTCAATCACAAAAATCTCCAAATGAATACTCTGTGTCGCAAAATCTATCTATGTTTTTTTTTTTCTTTAATTTAAATTCCTATCCTAATGAACACTAAGAAATAGAAGAGATCTCAAAATTCAATTGTCTAAGACTAATTTCTTACTGATTAGCATATATGATCATACAATTCAAACCTTGTTTTCAAGAGAGAGAGAGAGAGAGAGAGAGAGAGAGAGTGGCGAATGAAGAGAGGAAGTAAAAGAAATGCCTAATAATGGTTAAAGGTATAGTTGTGCACTTTAAAAATCCGACTCTCCTCATCTCGTATAAAATTGTTTTTTCTATTCTTTAGGTGTACAAACCGTCCTTAGAATGTTAGGACCCCCTATTATTTCGTCTCCTTTCAAATTCGGCCAATTGAATGCACTACAAAAAAACACGTTTTTTGCGACAAAATTTAGCGACAAATTTTTTTCATTACAATTTTGCGACGAATTTAACGACGAAATATTTTTTCATTGCTATTTCCGAAAAAATAGTCGTAGCTAATTTAGCGACGACCAGAAATTCGTCGCTAATTTTGCAACGAATTTCAAAATTCGTCGCAAAATTTAAAAAATAATAAAATAAAATAAAATATTAATAAATATTAATTAATTAATTAATTAATTTTGCGACGAATTTTGAAATTCGTCGCAAAATTTGAAAAATAATAAATAAAATATTAATATATATTAATTAATTAATTAATTAATTTTGCGACAAATTTTGAAATTCGTCGCTAATTTTGCGATGAATTTTGAAATTCGTCGCAAAATTTGAAAATAATAAAATAAAATAAAATATTAATAACTATTTATTAATTAATTAATTAATTTTGCGACGAATTTTGAAATTCGTCGCAAAATTTAAAAAATAATAAAATAAAATTAAATATTAATAAATATTAATTAATTAATTAATTAATTTTGCGACGAATTTTGAAATTCGTCGCTAATTTTGCGACGAATTTTGAATTTCATCGCAAAATTTGAAAAATAATAAAATAAAATAAAATATTAATATATATTTATTATTTTTTATTTTAAAAAAATTATCACATTTATTATTTTTAATTAATATGTTATATTTTATTTTTATTTTATCTTTTTAAAAAATAGTATTATTATTATTTTATATATTTTATTATTTTATTTTAAACTAATATTTTATTATTTTATAATAAATTGTTATTTTATATTATTTTATTATTATTAGAAATATGTGAGGGAAAAATAATAAGTAAAAAAAAAAAAACTTATAACAGATACTAACATTTAGCTTGATGGTTACAAGATCTTAAAGGTTTACGGAAGCGCAAGGGTTCGAACCATGGTGGGAGCAAAGCGGAGGAATTTTTCAGGAATTAAGTGAGGGAGGGCGTGTGGGCGTCGGCTCGGGCGGGCGGGCGGGTTGGATTCAGGCGGGAGAGCATTTTTTTTTTCATTGTTATTTTAGCGACCAATTTATATCCTTCGCTAATTTAGCAACGAATTTTTTTCGTCCTTAAATTAGCGACAGATAATTTTCCGTATCTAAATTTACGACGAAAAATTATCCGTCGTTAAATTTAGCGACGAATTTTATATTTTGTCGCTAAATTTAGCGACGAATTTTTTATTTTCGTCGCTAACTGTAGCGACAAATAATTTTTCGTCGCTAAATTTGTGACGGATTTAACAACAAAAAATAATTCGTCGCTAAATTTAGTGACGAATTTCTAATTTTTTGTCGCTAAATTTTTGCGACACGTTATTAGCGATGAAGAATTTTTCGTCGCTAATATTTTTAGCGACGAATTTTTATTTAATTTTCGTCCCTAAATTTGTGGCTAAAAGCTGGTTTTTTTGTAGTGATATGGATGATCAAATCTTAAGTCGCCACTTGAAATAGCTAGTTCCCTGAGACTGTCATATCAACTTCTTCTACATATCATTCGTGTCCCAACGCACCAAGACTTAAAGTAGTTTTCCATGGTTGATTCTTGATGCAGAATGGGCTTGGTCATTCATGTGTTTGTTGGCTCTCAAGTCTAAAAAATTTTTAATGCCATAGATGCTTTGATCTATGGAACCCATAATCTATCCGTAAAATGAATATTGAAATTGAATTAAGATCGCCAAATCTAATGGCGCCTCTTGTAATATTTTCTCAAGCCTTTCAACTTGTTGCACAAATTTTTCATTTGATTGAAGCCAATAAGTCTCCTCCTACTAATGCCAAAGTGGCTGATCAAATGAATACGGCACAAAATCTGTGCGCCTAGCAACACCTAGGATTATAACGAGTATTGCACTTTGGTGGAATTGTAACAATGAATTTGTTTTAAGCGCAAAAGTTATTAATCAAACTAGGGTGGAGACCATTATGGTAATACCAAGAAGGGTACACAACCGTGCCAATTTCCATAATCATGTCCTACACATCCATTTCTCATCCCTGCCCATCACTGGGCCATGGTTTGAGGTACCAAGTAGATCCAAAAATGGTGGGACTTCAAATGCAAAACTACAGTTCACACCCAACCCATTAGCATTGGTATCACACCCACTTTCCAACAAATCTTTAACCCGTCCCCATTGCAAAGCGTCTGCATGCCATACGCATGAGAACATCGTTCTAAGGCTAGAAATATCATGTTTGGACTTCAACTGATACAGAAATTTGTGACTGGGTTAAAATCATATGTTTCCTATACACAAGCATATTCCATTTGAAGATTGACAGAAATGACATGCATGAATTGTATTAATATTCCAACTAGTGGCACCTACCATGTTCTTGCAATTGTAGTCTTTCAATTACTCACAAATTTATTCTTAGAGCAATTTTTCTGCAATTTCTTCAATCTACTTGTTGCATTAGTACGTCTTTGATGATGTAAATGCCGATTCACTGCATCATCCAACATGCAGCTTTTACAACCATCAGGTCAAAGGAATAACTTTTTCAAGCAATTTATTCCATATTCGCAAGTACATCAAAAATTTTTTTTCTAATAGAAAAAGGGCCTTTGAATAACACTGAATTATGAAAATAATACTTATTTTAAAGGTCAATATCGCCTATTGGACTCACCACAACAGCTTAATTTCCCTTCTTTGGCCTAACTTCAATCCCCTGGACAATAAGACCTTTCTTGTGACTGCCTCCTTTAGTCTCCAACAAGATCATCTCTAAATCTCCATCATCTCCACTTACATTGAAAATCTCTCCCAATTCAACCTCAAACCATCCATCACTTCTTTGGTTTGGGTACACAATTTTTTGAGTGATGTCTTCTATGGGCACACGAGCCCGAGCCCAATGACTCGGATTCCTTGTCTCACGGCTCAAAAACGCACTATGAGTTTGAGATGTTGATGCATTTGTGCTGACAGACACGTCTGCAGCATCAAAATCCACTCCAAAACCAAATGCGTCTTCCTTCAGCTTGAAGACAAGGTAAGCTACATACGTCGTGTTGGGTGACAAGAAGCTAGTCTTTATGCGGCCCCGGATTTCTAGCCACCAGACATGTAACAACTCTGCAGCCTCTGGAAACCTGCATATACAATTACTTTTGGTAATTGAGAATTTCACGGTATATATGGTTCCAATTGCAAAACTTCATGACATATCGCATTCTCTTGTTTAATATGAAACCGGGTTTGAGAAAGAGAGAAAAGTCCATTTGGGATGAGAGAGTAAATCACCTAGACCCGGGTTGAGAAATCCATTGCCAGTATTCTGGTGTATCACCCCATGAAATATGAAGAGCCCTTGCTGCTATCATATAACATTTCTTCCCAGTTTGTTTGTCCAACCAAAAGCTCTGACAAACATAGCAAGATGACAGACAAGATAAGCAGCCATTATGGATACATCTGGCAAAATCACCACTATATATAATGGGTATTGATAATAAAAGAAAATCACTAATAAATATCTATTTCTATCATCACTGTGGCTATTGATATTCAATGAGGCTGTTGGTGGCCATGATAGCCGTTAATTGTGGGTCTAGTTTAGGTTCATTTTGGGTTCAAAACTCTAGTAGGCGATCATGGTCTCTTGATACCAGCTTAAAATTTCACTACTTTTCCAATTAAATTGAAGCACAAAGAAAGCAAGAAATCGCACAATGCCATGACTATGAAGATCAATTTTCATCCATTGCAATGAACTTTGCTATTCGGTTCTAGTTAGGAGAGCATACTTACCAATTGCCCATCATCAATCAAGAGAGGGGAATCACAGAGCCGGAGATACAGGTCCTTCTTTGAGGCCAAATTCAGCGAAGAAGACGAAAGCTCGACGGCTCTGGAGATGATGTCCACGTAATCGGCCGGCAGGAATTTCTCCCAAACTGCGTTGGAGTCAGCAGCAGAGCGAAAATTGGAGGCGACCATGGAGAATCTGCAAGCATCTTCAGGACTTGTAAACGATAGTATGCTCGATATGCATGCCTCCGGCACCGGTGGAATCTCCATTCTCTCTCTCTCTCTCTCTCTCTCTCTCTCTGATAAATCAGCGCAGTGAATGATCTTGTGCTTCACTCCCTTTTGTATAGAGAAGTTCCTTAAGTCCTAAGATTTGTCCTGGGAATCAGTATCATTTATTTACTTATTGGATTAAGTTCACATTCAGCCGTTCAACAATTTATAACAAATATGCCCTTTGATCCGTTTTTAATAAAAGAAAGTCCAATGTAGAAATAAATGATTTTATCATTGAATCAAAATTATGTTTATTAAAAATTCAAATTTATATTTACAGAAACTCAAAAATTCATTTTTTTGGGGTAAAATTAGCTTTATAGAATTGAAATAAAATTGGTCGGTAAGTTTCATAAACATGAATATTATTTGTTCCAACTCTGCTTTATAAACATAACAAGAAGAATATTATTGTCAGTGGCTTCTTCGAGAAGCTCATCTACAATACGAGGTGTTTGAAAAATAGAAGAAAGAGAGGCCATGTCGATGATCATTGGATTTGTGAAAGCTAGGGTTTGTAGAGAAAGAAGAAAGAGAATGACTAAGGCCATCCAAGAAAGATAGGTGAAAAGTGTCCTTCGATGGGGATGAATACAAATTTAAAAGGAAAGAAGATCGACATTAATAATCAACACCTTCCTTTTTCTTTCTATAGAATTTTCTACATCTTTTGTTGGTAAATATGCCCATAGAAAGGTATTTACCGCAAAGTAAAAATATTCAAATTTAAATTTAAAATTAAGAGATAATAGGTGATTAACATATTATCTCCACTCTTCTTAATTCCTCCCTATAATACTACGTGACTTGGATAATCATCTTCTTTAATTGTGAATTGAAGCATAATTCTTATAGAGAAAGAATACTCATTTTTCTAAGAGAATTGAGGTTGAGTGAAATACTAACTCTCTATCTATTGTAAACTTAAAGAAAGTTCTGAATAGAGAATTTTTCTACGTTATTTAACTACCGAGTTTAGGGTTGCGGTGTTGTGACATTATGGTAACAACTTGTTTAGTGTGTTTATTATCCCGACTGCGAGATCGTCGAGAAAAGTTTCATGATTTTCAAATTTTCTGCGTTTATTCATTGAGATATACCCTAAAACTCAATGCTTTAATTTTTTCAAAAAAGCATCATGCTTTCGCTTGTGGCAATTAAATCTAACATTAGTAGTATCTATTAGATTTATTAAAATATTTTTTGAAATTTTTGGGTATAAAAATGTAGAGTAAAAAATTTAGGGTTTGAATTACGGATGAATTTCGAGAATCTAATTATACCACAATATTATCCATAATTTATAAATTACGAATATAATTTTTTCGTCATTTTTGAAGTATGTTTAAATCATGAGACATGAGGTCAAAGCTTTTGATCCTTAATAGTGCCCGAAATTTAAAACCCTAAATTTGTTGTGTTAGAGGACAAATTGACTTATGAAATTGATATATATGTGTTCCTCACAGTCTGATTTATATATTGATATATATATATATATATATATATATATATATATATATAATATTGTGCATTGTTGTTGCCAAAAACTGAGTTTTCTGACATAGCCCTGAAGAGTCAAAATTTTGGACATATCATTTGTCGAGATTAGCATTTGAATCTCCCAAAATCAAGTTAAGTATGATTTGAGGAAGTCCAATATAATTTTCCGGACAAAATCAACATAAAAATGGCTAGAAATGAGTTTTTCAGCAGTCGGGTTAAGATGACCCGATTGCAGACCCGTCAGGTGAAGAAGAATCAGCCCATGTGCACGTGTGTAGAGGCGCGTGAACACAGCGGGTGCAGGTGCGTAACATTCATGTGCACTGAGACACGTGAACAAGGACGTACAGTCTGGGTCATCTGGACCCAGATCCGAGTCCAACGCGCGACCCGACACAATCCTCGACCTAGGGACGCGGCTCAAGCGTGTAAGCACACGTGGAGGACACGCCGCGCATTTGGAGCATGTGCCAGATTGCTGCCGGCATGTTGAGGGGCGTGATAGCACCCCGCCGGCCCGTGGGACGCCGTGAGGCGTGTCAAGTTATCCTGGATTGCATTTTTTCAATTTTCTAAGGGTTCTACATTGTGTATGTGACTATTTGTGGGTTTTTATATATCGAATGCAATCCTGGGTTATGTGTATGGTGTCCATTGACTCATACATCTGTTTTGGGGTGTATAATCGAATCATTAATGATTTGTTAATTCGTAGGGTGAGCATAATTGTGAAAAATAAATATCATGTGTCACTAACGTCTCATTTTTCTATGTAACAGAGACAATGATTGTAATAAAAACTGTCATACTTGATCTCGTTAAATAAGACAAATTGAACAGTAACAATTATGAGATTTGGTATTGAAAGATTCAATTTGTTTTCGAGAAACAAGAACTAGTGGAAATTCTACAATATGAAATGAAGGACCTGGGAGGGTATCATGCCTCAGGCGAGACGGGATCAGGAGGCATTCCATGCGTAGAAAATAAAGCATGGCTAGATTAGGGTAATCCTTTTGAGCAATATGCATGACGATATGATTCCGGTTTATGAGCAGTATCCTACTACGATATCGGTCTGGTATGCTCTCAAAGAGTATTTTGGCTTCCGGTCAACTTCTAAGTTGAGGATGATAACCTATAGGTTTATAACCTACAAGAAGAGGCTGAATCATAGGATAAAACAATATCTCATGCATATGTCGAGTATGATCACCTCTTCGAAAAATATAGAAGAGTCACTATGGGATGAGATTCATGTACTATGAGTAATCCAATCTCTATCTGACTCATGAGAGGTTCTTAAAATCTACCTCACACATACTGAAAGTATTCGTACTTTCATGGGTGTGAGCAGGCATTGTAAGTTTGAGGAGGAGCGCTAAAAGGTTGCTAGGTTTGTTTCAAGTCATGTTTACATGATAGAATCGAGTAAGGGCTCCTGGGGTACCAAATGCAAATGACATAAACATGACAAGAAGACCAAAGACCATGGCAAGAAGAAGCCATCTGTCAAAACCGACAACAAAGAACAAAAGCACAGGAAGAAGGAATTCGATAAGAGCGAAATCAAGTGCTACATATATGGCAAGTTTGGGTATTTTGCTCACGAGTGCGACTAGTGGAAGGTGTGTCATTCTTCTTTACATGGTTTGAATTTTGTTTCATCTACTGTGATACTCACTGACTCCTCTTCTTTATGGATTGTACCTTTAGGAGCCACCGACCATGTAGCTTGCTATAGAGTGCATATATGGAGTTCCACCGATTGAGTCCCCATGTAAGGAGGCTGTATATGGAAAACAGAACATTTGTAGCTATTATAGGGATTGGTACATGCAAGCTGGTGCTGCGAAATAACCAAATCATATACTACATGATGTTTTATATTCTCCCGAGATTGGTGAAATCTCATATCTGTACTTTGTCTTGATTGCTTAGAATATTCTATTTTCTCGGTAAACTCTAGAGTTTTTACTTCATATGAAAGTTTTTTTATTTGTATTGATTTAGTCTATGTTGGATTATATGCACTAGATATGGTTTTTTTAATAATATTTCTCATTTATCTCCTGTTGCCTTTACATCTTATAGCGTAGTTGATATGTTACTAATTGGCATAGTAAACTTGGTTGCATAGGACAAGAGAGGATGAACGAATTAGATCGAGTAACTTGTTGGCCTTGCTATCAAAGGTCGAGTTGCCCTTATGTGAGTTTTGTCTAGCCGACAAAGCCACAAGGAAACCATTTGAAAAGGCAATAATAGCTGAGACTTCGTTGCAGTTAATCCACTCCAATATTTGTGGACCTATAAACGTAAGAGTCTGAAATGGAGTTACGTATTTTATTATGTTTGTAGATGATTACACAAGTTTCTATTACATCTATTTGATCTTGCACAAGTTTGAGATATTAGAATGTTTCAAGAGGTTTATGAACAAGCTTAAGAATTAACTAAACTTAAGAGTAAAGACTCTCAGAACCAATCGAGAGCACGAGTTTATGTCTAAGGAGTTCAAAGAGCTCTGTTTTGAGAAGAGTATTACAAAACAATCGACTATTCATGTTACTCTTTAACAGAACGGAGTAACCGAGAGAAGGAATAGGACTCTGTTGGAGATGGTGAGGTATATGATGGCAAAGGCCAATTTGCCAATCTCTTATTGGGGAGATGCATTATTGACTGCTATTTACATCCTCAACTTTACTTCAACAAAGTTAGTAGTCAGTAGCTCATACGAGTTTTGGATAGAGAGGCAGCCTGACCTTAGCCACTCAAGGCCATGGGGTTATCTGCATATGTTTGTGATTCCTCGCAACCACAGGCAAGTTAGACTCGTGAGGAAAGAAGTGTATTTGAGCATATAGACGACACAATCACTAAAATTGAGTCTTGTGATACCACATTTACGGAAAATGATTTCTCTAAGAGAGGTAAAATCAATTGGGACTTTACTTTCTATATGATAGGTGAGCCTAATAGTTCAGCTGAGCCCAATGACGGGACTCAAGAGTTTTGGTCCTAGTAGGAGTGGCCCTTCTAAAGATGAGAAGACTCCTCCTCCTCGTAGGACTAGTCGGGGACAATACCCCTACGTCATTTTCTGATTAAGGATAAAATTCTCAGTATAACTCTCGAGAATGATGAGGAGCCCAAGACATTTATGAAGGCTCTTGAGGGTTCTATGAAGGACCAATGGTTAAAGGCCATGTAGGAAGAGATGGAATCCATGAGAGTCAATGGGATCTGAGACCTAGTTGACTTATCTGAGGATAAAAAGGCTATTAGGAATAAGTGGATTCTCAAATTTAAAAAAAAAGACCGACAGATCGGTAGAAAGATACAATACTCATCTAGTAGCCAAGGATTACAAGCAAACAAAGGGTATTGACTATAAGGAGACTTTCTCTTCTGTAATCAAATTTATATTGATCCGTTTACTCTCAATGATTATCGCAAGCATGGTCTAGAGTTATACTAGATGGACCTAAAGACCGCATTCCTTAATAGAAGTTTAGATAAGGAGATCTACATGGAACAACCCTTTGGGTTCATTCTGGTAGGTTAAGAAGATAAGTTCTATCGATTTTGAAAATTGATATATGGTCCAAAGCAGTCATTTAGGTGTTGGTATCTGAGATTTTACGAGAATGTGATATCTTATCGTTTTACAATAATCGAGGAGAGTTATTGTATCTGTCTGATATGTTTTGATAACTCTTTTGTGATACTGTTTATATAAAAAGTCGAGATACTTCGAATTGTTTGTTGACATGGGCAAAGTTAAGGAAAATCTCTAAAATTATTTCAATATTAGATCTTGAACTATGGACTATATATAAGAAGGCTATAGAATATATATGAATACTATGGACTATATATAAGAATACTATGTATAAGAATATAAGATACCCGATTAAGATATATGTGAAACAATTTCTGTTACGAGGTTTACATATATGAGTATATGTTGTTATAATGGAAATTAGGAAGGGTTCTTTGTTGAAAGGAATCAATACTAATTAGTTATATATTAATCATATGGTTCTATTTCTTAATCTTTCTAACTTGCTCCTGCGGAGCCAAGGTCAAAAAGATTGAAACCCTTATCCACAAGATAAAAGAGTTAATTCTTCCTTCCGCTAAACCGAATTTTATGGTCTCTTCTTATATATGTATTCTTATATATGTATAGATAATTCAAATATAGAAAAATCTAGATAAATAATTTTACGTTTTTTTAAATTATTTGATTTATTTGATTTTGAATTTTAATGAACATTTTCAGCAATTCATGCAAAAATAAATTGGGGAAAAATCTATAACTGAATCAATTTAATCCAATTTTTTCCATTATTTTGTATTCATAATAGTTCAAAAAGAAGGCCCGACTCCAAGTTATTAATGAATAGTGGAACAGTGTGAATTTCTCGACCCTTTGACTTAGGATTAGTCAGCTCTATTTATCGATGGGGGTTGAGCGGTCGGCTGTTAACTGATTGGTTGTAGGTTCGATTTCTACTTAGGGAGATTTGATTCATTATGAATTCTTTAATTCAGAATGAAAGAACTTGCATTAACCTTTAAAAGTAGGTAACCCACTTCCTATTTTTGATTATTCTCAAAGGAGAATATTATTCTTTTTACCAAACATATGCGGATCTAATCACGATTGTATAATAAGAACAAGAGATCTTTCTCTATCAATCCCTTTGAGCCCACTCTGAATAATCCTCCTTTAGCCAGATTATTTCCGATGTAATCATAAAAGGCTAATTTTTTTAGAAATTTTGAAACTAGTTTCTGATAAACTTTGATTTTCGGCTGGAACTACGCCAACTCTTCGATATATTTCCTACTAAAAGTATCCCTGATCCCATTTGTGTTGTATAAAAAAATGCAATATCTGTATCATTGAATTTGCAATTGCGGGTACATATGTATAGTCAGCTCCGTTTGTTAGAACAACTTCCTGAGTCTCTGCACCTATCTTTTTTTTTATTCTCCCTTTCTTTTTTTATTTGTGATTAAGTGGGTCATTTTTGAATCTAACAAAGAAATAAAATAAGAGAAAAGTCCACTTTGAATTTACTAACGGGATTTATCACAATTTTAGCTACTTTAGTGGCCTGGCCAGTTACTCAGGATTCACGATTATTTCATTTCCTTATGTTAGCAATGTAGAGTGGTCAAATATGATCATTTTCTTCTCGCGATCTTTTACTTTTTTTCATCACGTGGGAATAGTGCACCCTTCAAGGCAACATAACAATATTCCTTTGGAAACCAAAAAGAAGAATCTAATCGAGGGGGAAATGAGAGATATTTTATTCCACTACAGAGCCTTGCATTTTAAAGAATTTTCATGATACCTCAAAATAATAATTTATGGGATTTAATGCTTGAGGCTAATCTAGCCCTTAGACGAGCTAAGACACGAGTGGTGGCTATTAATGTAATTTCATAACTAGTTAGTGTGTCTGAATAATAAAAAGAATCTCTATTTATACACTTTTTTTTAATTATGTCTATAAATTTGACATAAATTTATTTTGTCCCTAAATAAAAGAAACACAATATGAAAAATAATTCTTATGTTGTAACTTAAAAGAAACACATTTTCTTATAAAAGAACGTGGTATATAGTAAGAGACCAATAATAATCTACTGTGATAATTAGACCACTATTGCCTATACTCGAGACCCAAAGTATCATAATTTGACTAAACAGATTGACAACTGATATAATTTCGTGAGAGACATTATCGAAAAGAATGAAGTGACTGTCAAGTATACTTTTACACAGCATGATGGCTGACCCCTTTATCAAAACCATTGCTAGAGACTCGAACATAGAAAGTCATTAGGTTTGCTTATAGTTTAACATTTCTCATTTTCTACTGTATTGACAATATTGATACTTATTATCTTTATATATATGATTTTTGTACATTATTCAATCACACACGAGTTATTATATTTTTTTTTATTTAATACACTTGTTTTTATCATATACTCTTTGATATGATGTGATAAAAAGATATGTCAGGCATGCAAAATTAACTCTCTCATACGAGTGATCATCTCTAGTTTTGAGTAAGCAGAAATGAGATGGTTTTTAGTTAAAAAGGTTTTGAGAATAGTCCTGCTAGAACATAAGTCACCCTGAGAAGTGTTCAGAATGAGGTTATATGTGTTATAACCAATATTGACATACTCACATCCATATTGTTTGTAAATAACCAGATTTGAGATCTTAGATATCACATGCGTATAGTAATATTATCTCTGAAATACTCTCTACAAAATTTTTTTGATAAAGTCTTATATGTAGACTGAATCTCATATCTATATAATATTAGAGGAATCTAACATATGTCTTTTTTATATAATATTAGAGGAATCTAACATATGTCTTTTTGAGAGATGTGAGAATAACATTGTGACACCTATTTCATACCACGTGTGATAAGACCATGAGATAGTGGAAGCTATTATTTGAGATGATAATGTGATCAAAATCCTTATTCCTATTGGTGAGACCCGAAATCAATTGGGTGAGATCTCTTGTAGCCTTATTATTTTTGGCTGTTTCTAGCAGTTTTGGTTTAGTGATTACTACTTTAGTCTATTTACCTATAATCCGGAAGATAATTGAGGTCTAAGGGGTAGATTCAGGAAAGTAACTGAATTGAGACTGATAGAATCGAGTTTAGGAAAAGGAAGACCAATTGATATTACATCATTATGTAGTCTTCACCGACAGGTCTATTATATTTATCCATATTGGGATTCAAACATAATAGTGAATACACGGTCGAACAATAATTGGGGATCACCTTTGATGAAGAAAGTGACTTGATGAATATAATTGCATTGAGTTTGGGGTACAATGAGTTCGTTTTGGTATTAACGGTGACTCCTCAATCATCTTAACAAGTGTATCAAGAAGTTTCTACTTGCAGATGTATTCACCAGTCGTAGACGCCCAATGTTGTATGAAAGTTCAACAGGGTGATATAGAAGATTGAATGAATTGTGATCTTGTAACAAATATAAAATATCTCATGTGCAAGTTAGAGATGTTGGTAAATATGCTTACGTGGGGACATTTACGACAAAGTAAAAACATTCAAATTTAAATTTGAAATTAAGAGATAATGAGTGGTTGACCCATTATCTCTGTTCTCCCTAATTCCTCCCCATAATACTACGTAACATGGATAATCATCTTCTTTAATTGTGAATTAAGCATAATTCTCATAGAGAGAGAATACTCACTTTTATGAGAGAATTGAGTTTGAGTGAAATACTAACTCTCTATCAATTAAGGGCTTAAAGAAAATTCCGAATAGGAAATTTTTGTATCATTTAACTACCGGATTTAGGGTTATAGCATTGTAACATTGCAGTGATAATTCATTTGGTGTGGTTATCATCTCAACTACGAGATCATTATGAAAATTTCATAATTTTCGGATTTTCTATGTTTATTCACTGAAATATACCCGAAAACTCAATGTTTTAGTTTTTCCAAAAAATCATCATACTTCTGCTTGTGTCAATTAAATCTGACATCTTTCTAGCACTAGTTGCAACAAGTGGTGATAAAAGCGCTTACTTGACAACAAGTAATAATTGTGGCCATAGCAACAAATCTATGGAGTCAAACTAAAATTATGTGTGTAGAAATTATGTTCATGCAATTGGTAATGGTGGCAAGACTTCAAGTTTTTTCCTCTATAATCATGGAAGAAGAGCTCTTCCCTTTGTTTGCCCAAAACTTAGTGCTCTTGTGAGGTGAAAAAGAGAGAGAGATAGTGTTGTATGTATAGTAGGTGTAGAAGAAATGAGAAAAGCGGATGCAACAATAGTGAATGAAGTTTGTATGTATGAGGTATATGATAAATACGTGGTTTTAGTGAGTGGTATGTGCAGTTCTTATATTGTTCTTGGTACTTTGTTAAATAAATAGGCTACCAAATTTCAATATTTAGTATCAAAACCCAATCGATCGAACATCAAAATTCTACTCATAAATTTTGAAGTATCACAATCTAGATTACATGTCATTTAGGTTCGAAATCTAATACATTAATAGGTTGTATGAGAATAACGAAATTAAATACTATGGGTATAGTCAAAAAAATTAATTACCCAAAATTATGGCACACGGAGGATATACATGGAGTCCCATTCGCAAGGCCAAGATCTATGAGAGATCATTTGTGGGAGCGAGACCACACCATCAGAGGAGGATGTTGCTGCATACCAAAAATGGAAAATCAAGGTAGGGAAAGCCATGTTTTCCATAACGATCACAATTGAAGAAGAAATCCTAGAGCACATAAGGTATGCCACTACACCCAAAGAAGCTTGGGATATTTTAACCTCGAGATTTTCTAAGAAAAATGATATGAGGCTACAATAACTCTTTATTGTCCAATTGCGAGATGTCTCTCATATGTGCCAAAAATTAAGAAAAATCTCCTATCAATAGCACAACTGACTATACCAGGAAGGACCCGATGATGTCTAAGTATATGATGAACTAAAGATAGTAGGGACACCATTCATAGTGGGACATAAGGTAGACTCGATCTAAATCATACTCGTGTAGTCGGCATACGTGAACAAAGTCAAAAAAATGAGCAACTAATCTATGGTATGAAAGATTTGGGCACATTAGCTATGACAAGCTGAATGTTGGCAGTTTTGATGATGAGTAAAAGTGAGCAGATGATGAGTAAAAGTAAGCACACTTAGAATAGATGATGAGCAAAATAGGTTGTATCAATGAAAGATTAATTTGGAAGGAGTTAGAATTGGTTTAGGAATATTTAAAGACAAAAGCTTGAAACACAAACTTGAAAAGGTAACTCATCTATAGGTCAAGTTGATTCGCTAAATGTAGAACTACCTTCATATTTCGATAAACTACTAGATTAGTCGCCTTGAGGAAAACTCAAGTTGACTCGCCTTATGTTGTAGGCGGAATGAACATAGACAATAAGTTGATCAAGTTAATTTACTCTAAATGCCTAGTCAACTCATCGAACTCTCTAAAGCATAAGGCACTAGCAATAGGTTATGAGCCATAACACTTGTCAAGTCATATGCCAAATCTTAAAACTAAAGTTATGCTCTAAGATAAACTGAATTACGGATTATATCAAGTCGATTCACACATTCAAGACATAGATATTCTAGATTTAGAATATTCAAGTAAGCTCAAGCTCAAGTTGACCTGGGCAACAAATAATGTCGACAAATACATATGCAGTACATTGAAAATATCAAAGCAATTTAGGCACAAGTCGATTTACACTTTTATCCAAGTTGACGTGCACAAGACTTGCACTTCACAATACACTCTACTAGTTGGTTGCATGCATTAGCAAACCAACTTGTACTGTGCCAAAAGTAACATATACATTAAGTCAAGTTTCACTAAGTTAACCTGTTACAAATAACATGTCAACCTACATGAACTACAATGTAAACACACTTAATTATGGACAAGCACAAGCGACTTGATAACAAGCCCAAGTCAACTTGCATGTGGTATAGATAAAAAAATCACTAAAGTCAATCAAGCACAACTTGACCTAAAGCATGAGAGAAGTTGACTTGCACAAGCAACTCCATGAATGTACTTAAGTAGAATCACAACCAAGTCAACCTGTGCAAACCACTGAAAGAAAAAACTTAAATATTGAAAAGCAGAAGTTGACTTGAAGAAATGGATAAGCCAACCTGAATGAACATCTAAGCATAAACATCTGAACAGATTAAAGTACAAGTTGACTTGACATATAGAGGCAACTAACATGCAGAGCACTAATCAATGCAAAATTCAAATATCAATCGACTCAAAGGAAGAGTAAGTAGACACATTATAAGTATCGGCTAATTGTTCAAAAACGCTGTTTGATCAATTAATGAAGATCCAACCACCTCAACGACTATGTTTGTGCATTAAATGATCCTCAATGGCTATCTCTTCAACAAAGTTATAAATACAACACTCAAGGGAGAAGATCAACAACTTTTAGTATATTTATTGAACTCAATTATAGAGATCTTCTGTGAACTTTAATTCTTTTGTGTTGTATTCGTGTTTGTACTTAAAGATCACATATGAAGTATAAGTTTTAATTTGTATCTTTTTTTTTTCACTTTCAAATCCTATAAGAGACCAAAAGAAAGGGTTATTTCTAGTCTAGACTTAGATTGTTTAAGCTAAACAGTTAAAGTTTGCTAGTGCCTATTGTAAACTAGTGATGTTTTCAAGTAAAACACTTGTGAGGTCTGACTAACATCTGTGTAAACTAGTTGGTTGTACTATTTTGGGATAAAATGATGGATAAGAAAATCTAGATAAAGTCTGAGAGTAGACATATACTAAGAAAGGTGAAACCATTTTAAATCATTTGTGTTGATTCTTCTTACTCTTCCCTTAATCTCCCTAAAAATTCAAAAATGTTCAAAAAGTGTTGAACAACCTATTCACCCCTCTAGGTTATAACTATTGTTTCTTCATTGAAGATTATAACAAGCAAGATGATGCGCAATGGTCTTCCGTAATTGGAAGTTGAAACCGACACCGTCTATACCGGATGCCAATGTAGGAAAGCACATCAATTGCCATACAAGGATTCTAAATATAGAGTCCAAGAAACACTAGAACTTGTCCATTTAGATGCATTTGGAACCATGAAGCAAGCTTCAATTAATGGATTTTGTTATGTGGTTACATTTATTGATAACTATTCATGGTATGTTTGGGCTTTCTTTATGAAAGAAAAATCAGAAACATTGGAGAAATTCAAAAAACTCAAAAGTAAAATAGAAAATAAACTAAACAAGAAAGTGAAGTGCCTTTGTGTTGATAATAGGGGAGAGTGCACCTCTAAGGAGTTTGATGAGTACTTTAGAGAGTGTAAAATATGAAAATAATTGACATATCCACATGTGCTATAATAGAATAGCGTTGCAGAAAAAAATAGACACTGGCATAACTACGTGGAATTATGTTGCATGCAAGAAATATTTCAATAAGATTTTTGGCATAAACACTATAATAGATGTAACAAATAGGCTTCGCCAAGCACCATTAGGCTTCAAGACAGTGTTCGAGTTGTTGTGGAAAATGAAGCCCACTATAAGCCACTTTAGTGTGTTCAGATACATGTACACACAATTGCCTCTAGAGCTAGTTCGATAAGAAGGCTATTAGATGTATAAATACAAGGAAGGGAGAAAAAGATGTAGGTGTTGTGATCCCTTAGCAAATAAGAGCCTTGTATCATGATCTATTGTCTTTAATGAAGCAACTTCTTGGTGGTCATTATCACAAGTTAATGACAAAGAAGACAAGTCACATATGGACTTTAGGGAGTAGATAGTCTAGAAGTCTAGCATTGAGGAGATAGAAAAATCTCCAGTAGATCCAAACAACATAGAAAAGTAGAAAAAAAAAACCTTGACAAAGAGGTGAACATCACACGTCTTTTAAAGAAAACATTATAGAAGAACGAGTGAGAGAATCAACAACCCATTAAGTAGATCTATCAGACAACACAAGCCTAATCAAAGGTACATCACTGTTGCATTAGCTGAGCATATTGATGCACATAAACTATCACATATGAAAAAGCATCACAATATAACAAATGGTGAGAACCAATGCAGAAAGAAATTCAAGTATCTAAAGAAAATCAAACATAGGATTTGGTGCCCAAACTTGTAGATATTAAACCTATTTCTTGCTAATGGGTTTATAAAGTGAAAACTCATCTAGATGGAGCAGTGGAAAGATACAAGGCCCACCTTGTTGCTCAAGAATTCTCTCAATACCATGGCTTGGCTTATGATAAGACATTCAGTTCTATTGCCTAGATCATTATTGCATGGGTTGTGATATCTTGGAAGCTTTGGCAAATGGACATGAAGATTGCTTTCATATGTGGAGAGTCAAATTGAGTAATTTACGTGGACAAACCAAAGAGTTATGAGAGTAAAGATTATTCAGATCATGTTTGCAAGCTAAGAAAAGCCCTATATGCACTAAAGTAGGCACTTAAAACTTGGTATGGTAAGACTATAGAGTTTTTGATTCAAATTGGATATACTCCTACAATAGTTAACTTAAACTTGTTTATCAAAACTCGAGAAAAAATAAAAGTTAATTGTAACTTTTGTGTACATGGACAATCTTATACTCAAGATGATCGTACAAAAATCAAGCAAATCAAGAAAAATCTTTTAGTACATTTCCACATGAAGGAACTTGGTGAGCTGAAGTATTTTCTTGGGTTAGAAGTTGATCAAGTACCAGAAGGTTTATTCACAATGATAAGAGAATTATGCAAAGGACTCATTAAAGAAGTATGGCATGCTAGAGTGCAAAGTAAAATCAACTCCAATGGAGTTTAATACCGAGTTGAGTGTAACCGAAGGAAACTATCTATAACAACAAACAATATATCGATAATTCGTAGGTAGTTTGATGTACCTAACATTAACAAGACTAGTTATCTTATATGCAGTTGGTGTAGATAGCAGATTCATGCAAACATAGAAGAAGCCTCGTCTAGAAGCAGTTTGGCGAATATTAAGGTATACACAAAAGAAGAGCAAACTATAAACTAGTTGGACATTGCAATGCTAACTATGCTGATGATCTTGACACTAGAAGATTGTCTACTAGGTCTGTATTTTAGTCTAACATTAGGAGCAATATCATGGCATAACAAGCATCAACCAATAGTATCACTCTCGACAATGGAAGCAAAGTATAGAGGTAGCAACAATAGCATAAGAAATTTCTTAGTTAATGTGACTAATAAAAGACCTTCATCATCAAGTTGATTGCATAATGCCACTATCATGTGGTAATCATTCAACTATTCAACTAGCTGAGAGCCCAATGTTGTAGGCTAGAATAGAATATGTGGAAGATCAAGTACAACAGATTGGGATAAACCAATAGACATTCAGTTGAGTGGGTAAGATCCTTTAACCAAATCTCGGATTCAAAACTTAGGAATAGAAAATACTATGTTGGGAGAGCTCCCCATAAATTGGGTTCGACAATGCTTGGACTAGATTAGTTGGTGCATGTTTTTGGATAACGATTGGTTATAATAAAAAGAAAACACTAGGACGGAAGATCATGTTATTGACATCTTCACAAAAGGACTCGATGTAAATAAAATTGAAGAGTTCTGTATGCAGTTGGGTATGACAAAAAGAAAGAGCCAATGTTGAGGGTGTGATATCATAATGAGAATTCTAATTCCATTAAAATATTGATATAATTAAGATGAGTTTAATTCAATTTATAAAGAAGGATTAACAATCAGAATTGGATCAAGTTTGATGTGCTATCAAAGTGCTGTTTGAGCATACGAATAAGGACTACCATTCATCATCATAACCAAATTTTCTATATATAGTTTTCTTTTAGATTTTCTTTTCCTATTCAAAAATCATTGGTGCTCTTTTGTGCAAAATAGTAAGTGCTCTTTGGAGCAAAATGGTGAGTCTATAGTCTTTCTCGATTTCTAAGGTTTCACTGCCCTTAGAGATGCAACTTACACTTTCTTTTACAACTTTGTCTATCTGTATTCAATCATAGATTAAGCATCATGAGATCTTTGAAGTATCTTGAGGGCTCATAATTGATGAACATAATTCCTTTATTGATATAATCACTTAAAAAAGATGGATTGTCACATAAAATTCGACTTATTTGATTTTTAAATCATTTGGTCCATATAATTATTGTGGTTAAAATTAGATTTTGTAGCTATTTCTAATTTATTCCCTTCTTTATCTCTTCAATGCCAGAATTTTCATTCTTTGAAGACATTCTTCTTGCTTGACTCAATTGTTTTATGATAAGCACTCTCCTTTTTCCTTTTGGAATTGGCTTATTGTCAGCGTTGAAGAAATGTAGATTGCTAAACAATAAGCTTGACTTTTCTTCACTTGAAATTCAATTTGTACAAACACAGTGGCTTTCTGCCACTATATTTAAGCCACTTCCTTACCCCCTTTAACAAATTTGTCAGTCGAATTGTTTCCTCTGACCCTCCACATTAGTCTCATCGCTTGCTTGAATCAATGATTTTAGATGATAACTGATAGTACATGGTTGAATGGCCCAAAACCACAAGATTGGAATCATTTGAGACCATCAGATCATAAAGCCCATGAATGATTAAACAAGCTCTCAGTCTCTCGGTTAGTACCTTTTCGATCAAATGCTCTAACTCACACTCCTCAACCCTCTCAGTGTTACTCTCTCGAGATGCCAACTACTTCCTGACCTATTGGTCATTCCAGCTTTCGACCCCCAAGGATTCTCAATTATCTACTCCTTAGTGGATATGCTCCATTAATATAAGAATAATGCATTTCATTATACAATAAGTGCAATTTGAGATTACCCATTAAGGAAATAAATCTCTAACAAATTTAAAACTTTTCTTAATCGGATATAAACTTCCCATTTGGGAAAGTTTCTCTCAGTAAAGAAATAAATCTCACAAATCGCTCTCGATAAGGTAGGAAATCGCTACAACAACTTAAACTTACCTTTACCAATAAGATTCTAAATCGCTCCGATATCTTTGACTACAGTCCCTATAATCTCGAAAGATTCTCAACAATCTCTCTAAAAGGAAACTAAAGGCTCCACACCCCTAAACATATAGAGCTTACCATGTGTACATGCTATATATATTCAATATAAGCAACTAGTCGATATGTTCTCAGAATCTCTACACTTACCACACAAGGACAACATAGGGCTATCTAATGACTCTTCTCAGTCGCTTTTTTATTCTCTCAAAATCGTTATTTTCTGACTTGAACGTCATAGCCTCCCCCACGAGAGCACCCTCCGGTTATATTTGTTGGTCTCATCACTTGCGAAGGCCCTAAAGATTCCTTGACATTCTGGTTTTATATTCAAGTCAGCGGAATTGGTATCTGTGAAGCAAACTCACCTCCATCAGATTGGCGCTGTCTGTGGAAATAGACTGACTTTTCCACCAAACATACTTCACCCCCTATCTACATCTATTCTTTACCAATCATGCTGTCAAAGAGAAAGAGACCTCTTATCGGTTTCGATAATGAAGATCTAATAGGGATAGATCCCAACTGAAATAATCTGTGATAGTAATAATTTTATGAACTTGAATTGTATTATTTTAGTTTTTATTTATGAATTTTACGACTATTATAAATTTTATTTCATGATATTATACTAATTAATTTCGTGAGTTTTGAATTTGAAAATATTAGACTTATATAAGAAAATTCAGATTGGACAGATAGTTGTCAATATTCTGGACTTATCTCTCTACTCCGATATCTAATTGAATTGATTCTTGTTGCATTGGAAAATAAATTCAAGGCCTATTAATCTTATGAGGCGTCCAGGAGTTAATTCAAGCTAAAAGATATTCAAAAATTAGAAAGAAGCTAATGCAGTGCTGAAATTCAAGAAAATTAAGTCCTTGTTAAAGAGGGAAACTAATTGAGTTTATTTAATGAGTGATTTTTAGGATAAAGCTGCTAAAAACTATTAGAATCTTCAAAATCAAGGATAAAGATGAAGTTTTCAAATTTTGAAAAAGTAAGAAGATAAAGTCAATCATCATAAAAGTAAGTTTCCAAGAATTGACAACTCCTTGTTGATTTAGGGTTTTAGTCTTATAAATATGAGGCACCCTAGGCAAGAAGATGCACACACCTCCGCATACTCGACTTTCTCCATATATAACTCTTTTATTTTCTTTTCTTGATTTTCTTTAATATGTCTAGCTAATTCTTGTTATTCATATAACTCGATGGATTCTATTTTTAATTAATTACATGGTTTGATTTATTTCTTTCCTTTCAAATTTATTGGCATGACGACTGTTTAATAAGATTTTATTATCGATCGTAATGCTTTGAAACGTTTGGACTCACGTTTTGTATGATTTGAGATTAATTGTATGCATGATCAATATAATTACATGATATTAGTTTGTGATAATAAAATCCATATGAAATTATGAGATTGATTCAAAATTAATTTCATATGTGCGAATCTAGGGGAAACCCTATATTACAGTTTTTCTATAGAACTTAATACAATCTAATTTAATTAAAATTGTATAACTATTGGGTTTTGATTAGTAGAATTAGTGATTTCATTACATGATCCTTCGGTATGATTCACTTTTGAAAAAATCTATCTTCATCAACAATAGTTCATAAGTCAATAAATTTAAGGGAATTAAAAAAAATTAGGCTATGTAAAAGATTAAAAATAAAATGAAATTGATGTCTTAGGACTTATTATTCATAGATTTCAATTTCCTTAGTTTTTTAATATTTTCATAATTTTAAATATTTTTGAAATCTTGATTTGATTTGTCTAATTTAGATAGGGTAATTTATATTTGATAATACAAAATATTCTCATGGAAACGACACTTGGTCATATTATATACAACACTCGATTAGGGTATACTTGTTTGAAATCATGATATCGATACGCTGGTCATTACTACTGGAATAGGTCAATATCTAGTTAGGAGAGTTTTTATCAATCAAGGAGAAGATTATGATATTCTCTATTGGGATGCATTCCAGTAAATAGGTCTCACATCGTCACATCTACATCCTAGCAATGGACCCTTAAAAGAACTTTCTGACGAATGGCTATTCTCTAAAGGTGCCTTTTCACTCCCTGTAACCTTTGGAACACCATTTAATCATGTCACCACCACAGCCACTTTTAACGTGGTTAAACTTCCTACTATCTACAACGTCATCCTAGGCCATCCCAATTGGATGGCCAGAAGCCTTGTCAAGCACCAAGTACATGAAGATAAAGTTTAGAACTTCTCTTGGTATCGCAACTCTTAACGGCAATCCCAATTCTCCATCCATTCCTGCTCTAAAGGGAGAAAATAACAGTCTTTCAATAAACACCATGGAGTTTAGGGATGACACCGAGCAGATTGCAAAACCTAAATCAGGTGAAGAGGTAATTACTATTCCCATCACAGATGTGTCTAGGAAAATTCTCTAAATTGGAGCCCACTTACAAATTGCTCTCTGTTATGCTATCGTCGACTATCTACATTGACATTCTTGAGTTTTTGCATCGTATCCCAAAGACATGCCTGGAATTCATCATTCAATAACTGTCCACAAATTAATGGTGGATCCAAATCACAAACCGGTGAAGCAAAAGAAAAGAATCTACGCATTAGAATGCCAATGAGCAATACAAGAAGAAGTCTAGAAACTACTGGTGGCAAATTTCATAAGAAAGGAGAAGTATCTCGAAGGGCTAGCAACTGGTGAAAAATGCAAATGGCAAGTGGAGAATGTATGTGATTTCATAGATCTTAACAAAATATGCCTAAAGAATAGCTTTCCACTTCTTAATATTGATAAACTCATAGACAATTCGTCGAGCCATCAACTTCTAAGTTTCATGGACGCATACTCTGGTTACAATCAGGTATGCATGGCCCCAAAGATGAGGAAAAGACCAACTTCATTATCAAGTTCAGTACTTACTATTACAAGGTTATGCCCTTCGGTTTGAGGAATGTAGGGGCGACCTTTCAATAACTAGTCAATAAAGTCTTTACTAATCAACTCGGTAGAAGCGTCGAAACCTACGTAAATGACATGCTAGTTAAAAGTACTAGTCCAAAGACCATGCAGCAGATCTTGAAGAAACATTCCAGATGTTGGAGTGTTACAACATGAAGCTAAACCCGACCAAGTACAGTTTTGGTATTTTGTCAGGCACATTCTTAGTGTTCATGATCACCCATTGAGGAATTGAGGTCAACCCAGTAAAGATTCAAACCATATTAGACATGGCGCCACCTAGAATGTTGAAAGAGGTGCAGCGCCTTACGGGAAGAATCGCGGCCCTGAGCTGATTCATGTCAAAAGTCGGGAAAAAGTACAAGCTCTTCTTTGATGCTCTAAAAAGGTCTCAAAAGTCCACATAGATGCCAGAAAATCAAACCACGCTCGATCAGCTCAAGAAGTACCATGTTCGACCAGAATGTCAGACCATGGGGAAACATCATTTTATAAAAATATAGGAAACAAAAATGTGTAAGAAACGCTTATATATTAAAATATAAAAATTTTTATATAAATATTAATTATTTTATAAAAATAATAAAATAATATCTTTTATAATAAAAATAAAAAAATATTAAATATACAATCATTAATTATAAGATAAATAAAATAAAAAATAAAAGTTAAAATTAAAACTCAATAAATCAATCATTCATTAAACTAAACATATTTATACCTAGACAAAAAGTAAATTAAAAAACAAATGTAATTTACTAAACTAATTTTATGTTATCATTCTCAATCTCCTTACTTGTATTTGCATCTTCATCAAAAAATACACTCTCCAATTCTGTCTCATCCAATATTAGATTACCAATTTCAAGAATACCAACATCTTCCATACTCCCAAATTGATCTCCTCCAATATCCCACAATTTTGTCCTCTTATCGTGATATTGAGATGTGTATCTTGATAAAAGACGGAGATTATTATGAACAATTACCAAGTCTTCTGCACGTTTTGGATTTAATTTGTTTCTTCTAAATGAATGAATAAAATAATAAGTGCTCCAATTCCTTTCGTAACAAGAGGAGGAACTAAGTTATCCAAACACTTTAAAAGCTAATTTTTGAAGCATAGTTGCCTTGAAACCATAACATGCCCGTCATTTTTTTGATCCGTATTATACGTACTTGCAATTGAATCTGAATCTTCAAACGATCTACTTTTTAGAGAAAAATCAATAAATTCATTATAGACGCTAACACATTCATCTTCATTTGGAAAAGTCTTCTAAAGCACTTGTTTCATTCAATTGAGACTTCTCTGTCCATATGAGGAAACATTCTATTTTCTTTTTGTTGAATCCGCTTATCATCATAAAATCTTTAAAAGAAAAAAGAAAATTAATAATACGTTAAAAAAACCATTTACTATAATGAAGTTGAAAAAAAAAACTAATGAATTAGAAAAAAAAAATTAACTAAATGATTACCTCGGATTCAATGAATGAGCTAAACAATATAGTGGGGTTCTATTTTTTGCCCAACAAGCAACAAGAATCTGATGAATCACATGATAGAAAGAAGAGAGCTCGTGTACTAACTTTTGCTAGTATTTATAGATAACTGTCTTCACTTTCTCAATCATAAAATCCCACATATCATAAAATAAATGCAAGTATGGTTTATTGTATCACAAACTATAATCATGTCATAAATGGGTGCAGTGAATGCAATAATATAATCAACTTTCTCTCACCAATTTTCGTCTACCACTAACTCACGAACAAATCTTGCTTACCCTTGATCATCATCTCGATATTGTGCCCATTGGTCACTTATTACTATCGCTTCAAGTACACATCTTATAAGTTTAAATCTTTTAAATGTCACAAAAATTGAAGCAAAAAGAGTGTCTGTGACTAAAAGCAACTTCAAAAGACTAAACCAGTTGAAAACTAACCAATTTCATGGAATGATTCATTATAAAAATTTTTATTTGTAAAACATCTCCATGCACAACAGTGATCCAATGACATTCATCATATGTTTCCTGATTATTTTCTGAGCTCTTAGCCATACATATGTTCTTTAATGCAAGATTCATTGTATAAACAACACAAGGAGTCCAAAAGACGTGGAAATATACCTTCAATGATTTCTCTGACACCTTTGCAATTAACAACATTATCAGTAATTACTTGAACTATTTTTTCATTACCAACTTCTTCAATTACCTTTCTCATTAATTCAATAATGAAATGCTTATCCTTTATTTCACCTGAACAATCCACAGCTTTGAGAAACATTGGTCCATTTTCAGAAACAGCCATGAAATTAATTAACGGTTTTCTTTGGGGTTGCTCTATCCATCACTGACAATACTAACACATTTCTCTAACCATGTGCTTTTAATTGACTCTGATAATCTTTCTACATTTGCCTTCTCTTGCTGAAAAACTATAGTTCTCAATTTATTATAACCCGGAGGCAAATATCCACCTAAGGGCTAATTAGTAACAAATGTAAAACTTACATAATATGGATTTTTAACAAAATTAAATGATAAACCCCCAGTATAGAACATTCTTGCAATCTCAATATCTAATTTTGCTCGAGTGTGCATGTCAAAAGGTTTACCAGTAGGTGAATCTTTAACTCATCTCTTCTTTTGTTCCGAAATACTCAAATCACTAAATGTATTGGGTAAAGATGCTCGTTTAGATTGTGAGAGTGACATATTTTTCGTAAATTCATCTTCAAGTTTTTTCCTGTTTGAAATATTTTAAAGTGTCACCTTCTTACAAGTATTAATCCGTTTTCCTCTAATTTTTTGAAGATGAGACCTTACTCTTGTATATGTCCCCTGCTTTATTTCATTACAAAAATTGCACTGCCACAACCAATTACCTCCGCCATCTCCTATTTTTTTCAATTTTAGTCATATATTTCCATAAAAGACTACGGTCTTTATCTTTCAATATTGAGAAAGACACACTACAACTACTGGAACTAGACTTGAAATTTGAAGATACCATGAAATAAATTATAATCTGATAGAAAAAATAAAAAAATAAAATATCAAGATTCAGAAATTTAAATTGTTAAAACAATATAAACAAAATTTTCTTATAATAAATCTAATAAAAAGAAATTAAACAATTAAATAAATAATAAATCAAATTTAAATAAAAAACCGTAAAGATAATTCTTAATTCTAATTATAAAATAAGAAAATTATAACCTAAATTATTAATAGAAAATATAGATCATTAAAATACCAATATGATAACAATTTTAGATAAATTCTAATTTTAATTACTAACATCTAATTAAATAATCCTAAAATGAAATTAAAATCTAAATTAATATTAAAAAATTTATCTTTTCCAAAATTAAATCTAAAATTATAAGATTCAAATTTTAAATGAAAAGTAAAATGAAAATGACACGTGTGTGAGATATAAAAATATAAAATTAATTTTAATTTCAAAGTAAATATAAAGAAAATGTTAAGGAAATGTAAAGAAATGCAATGCAAATTAATCTTAAATGAAATCACCTTTAAATTCAATGAAATGCAAATGGAAGATTTAGGACATTAGACAACATGTGTGACAAAAATATTTATTATGTTAAACTTACTTTGAAAGAGGGGAAGAAGAGAGGGATTTGTGAGTATGTCTCTCGGCTCTGAAGAAGAAAGGGTTTGTGACTTGCTCTCGGCTTTGTTCAGAACAAATACAAATTCAATTAAAAGTCTCTTCATAGCACTCTCTCGACCTTCACATAGATGCAGATGGGATTGTGAACATCACAGAAATTGCACAAAATGGAATAGATGGCTCATAACGAAAAATGGCTGAGGTAGATGCCCTAAATTTATAAAAGGTTCGTTCTTCTAATTTTAATTAAATTCTAAATTTGTGTTTGTCTTCAATTACATCATGCAATTGTGAGTAGAATTTGGGTTGGAATTGAAAGTTATCGTATAGTAGTGTCTCATGGGAGGATACACAGAGGAGGTATTTTAGCCATGTCGTACAATTTCACATTTATGATACGTATCAGAAACGTGAAACGTGATCTGATGGGCATTTCCGTGCATCACTAATTGTCACCTCCTCTATTGTCTGAACCTATACTCGATGAAAAACTCCAACTTTACCTATTTATTTCTAATTGATCTTTTAGTTTTGTACTCGTAAGATAGGATGCCAAAATTCAAAAACTGGTCTACTATGTTAGTTAGGTACTCCATGAAGCAAAAATCAATTATAAACCCATAGAGAAAGTGGCATTCGCTCTTATCATGATCGCTTGGCACCTCAGATCCTATTTCCATGCACATGCTATTGTGGACCTAATAGACCAGCCCCTATGGGGGATTTTGTAGAAAAGAGACACCTCAGACTGACTCATCAACTGGAATGTCGAAATTGGCGAATTTGATATTGAATACCAATCTAGACTCACCATCAAGGGCCAACCCTAGCCAACTTTATCCTTGAATGCACTTTCCCAATTCCCACTTGGCAAGCCACTAACAACCATTCAGAGAAATGCCTCTTGCCATCCTAGACCTTGCAAATAGGTAGGTCCTCCAGTTTGTCAGGAAGCGGTGCTAAACTTATCCCAATAAGCCACAACGCTTCAAAACAAAATATACACTTGGCTTCAATTTCCAAGCCATTAATAATCAACCCAAGTATGAAGCACTTATGATAGGACTATAGATGGTAGTCATTGGGAGTCAAAAACATTTGTGTTATTACCAATAATCAACTAGTAGTTAAACAAATCGGGCGACATACGAGACCAAGTAGCCAATCATGGTAAAGTACCTCTCTAAACTCTGAGATGAGATGAACAAGTTCAACATAGTCGAGATACAATAGATTCCTAGATCTGAAAATGTCAGAGCTGTACACTCTATAAGCTTGCTAGCTCTGACTTGTTGGCAACTAACAAGGTAGTTTATATTGAGAGCCTCCCATATTCAAGTATTAATGAACCAAAACAGATTCTGATGATTGACAACGCACCAAGCTAAAAGGACCCCATCCAGAATTATTTAAGAAGCAGCCAATTACCAAACTCACCACACGAAGCAACAAAGATTAGACGCTGGGCTGTTCATTACGCCATCATCGACGGGTTCCTTTATGAGAAATCCTTTACGCACCCGTATCTCAAGTATCTAACACTAGAGGAGGGCAACTATGTCCTCAGAGAAATTCATGAATAGTGTATGGCAACCATGTTGGTGCTAGAAACCTCGTCAACAAAGCATTATGTCAAGGATTCTTCTGGCCTACCATGAAGGCCAACGTTGAGGCTTATGTTAAGAAGTATGACAAGTGTCAACACTTCTCCTCAGTACCACACCAACCTTCCTTTGAGTTCTATCCAATCACAAGTCCATGGCCATTTGCACAATGGGGAATAAACATTCTGGACCGTTCCCGCAAGCTACTGGATAATGTTAGTTTCTCATCATGGCTAAAGATTACTTAACTAAGTGCGTCGAGGCTGAACCTCTAGCACAAATCACAACCAACAAGGTGCAAACTTTCACATGGACGTCCATTATCACAAGATTCGGCCAATCCTATATTCTTATCATTGATAACGGCAAGCAGTTCGATAATAAAAGTTTTCGGGAGATTTGTAACAAGCTCAAAATACAACATCATCTTACCTTCGTCGCCTACCTGCAAGCCAATGGCCTTGCCGAGTTCACCACTCGAACAATCCTCAAAGGGCTCAAAACCATGCTAGAAGAGGTAAAAGGCCTATGGGTAAAAGAACTCTACAGCATTCTTGGGCCTATCGAACTATGCCCTACAGGGCTACCGGCAATACTCCATTTAGCCTTACCTACATCCTAATGGAAATTGGAATCCACTCATTACGTGTAGATCAATACCAACCCGACTTAAATGGGATATCAACGAGAACAACTAAATCTCCTTCCAGAACTATGGGACACTATGTCTGCTTGAATGGCAGCTTACCAGTAGCAAACAGCCTGATACTACAACAGAAGAGTCAAAACTAGAATGTTCAAACCACGAGATTTTGTTCTCCATAAGGTAGAAGCCAATGGACAATCTCAACCAAGGCACAAACTAGTACCAAATTGGGAAGGCCCCTATCAAGTCCATTCGGTAATCTGCCAGAAACATACCATCTTAACTACCTAGATGGCTCGACTATACCCTGAACAAGGAATGTTGAGAACCTATGCATCTACTATCAATAATCCTTACTACTTTCAATAGTCGTCTTCTAACCTATTGAGCTACAACATTATTGCTTTTGTGTGTCTTTGTCTATCTAATGTAATAACAAGTAGTTTGGGCCCTTGAGCCCATAAGCCCCTAGTCTTTCTGTTCTTTTTTGGAAAACCTAGGCTCTCTCGGCTCTACGTCTCTAAGCGTGTCATCAATACTTCAAACCAACAAGTACTCAGTACAATGCTTGCAATCTCTCTTGGTACAATGCCAATGAGTACTCTCGACACAATGCCTCTCTCGGTGTAATGCCAACGAGAACCCTTGGTGCAATCCTTTCAATCTCTCTTGGTACAATGTCAATGAGCACTCTTGGTGTAATGCCTTCAATTTCTCTTGGTGCAACACCAATGAGCACTCTTAGTACAATGCCTTCAATCTCTCTTGGCGCAATTCCTTCAATCTCTCTTGGCTTAATGCCAATGAGTACTCTTGGCACAATGCCTTCAATCCCTCTTGGCACAATACCAACGAGCACCCTCGACGCAACGTCAACAAGCATCCTTGGTACAATGCCTTCAATCTCTCTTGGCACATTGCTGACGAGCACACTCGATGTAATACCTTCAATCTCTCTTGGCGCAACGTCAATAGCACTCTCAACTCAATGCCCACAATCTCTCTTGGTGCAATACCAATGAGCTCTCTTAGCAAAATGCCATCAAACTCCGTCTCGATGCCATGCCTTCAAGCGATCTCCACATAATAGAAAAACGGGTTCCTCACCCTAATCCTTTTTACTTTACGCTCCAATTAGGTTCTGTACCCTCCCTCGTACTCTCTCAACTATACACCCTGAAAGGGTTCCATACTTTCATTTGCAGTTCAATATCTTATGCTGGTGGCAGCAAGGCACTATTCACGATGCACGGAGGCCACATTACAAGGCAATTGCATACAACTTGATAAATGGTTTTGATATGTAGAGGAGCTTAATTTTGACATTGTTCATGCAAAAAGAAATCAAGGTTACAAAGAAACAACTTTTTCATTCATTTATTCATAAAATCTTTAGAAAACAAGTCAGAATTTATACAAGTGGAAAAAGAAACAACATGATGTTCACATAATAAGAGTACGAAAGTTGGGAAATGGGAAATATAGAGAGAACAAAATATACAAATAGAAAGTGGTAGAGAAAGAGGAGGCACTCATTCTCCCAACTCCATCCTTGCATGTCAATTTCTCCCATTCTCTTTATGCCTCCCACGAGATGACTGCACTAAGCCTAGTACTCAACTGTCTCCATCAAACCTCACACGGGAAAAACGCCTCCACCTTCTAATTTGTAGTACAAAAGGGAAAAATGTCTCCACCAACTGCAGGGTCCCTTGAGACCACCAATACGAGACACCATGGTATTAGATTTCCAGATACTGTGATAGGACCTCGAATTGGCAGTCCCCATGTTGATGAAATCTCATATCGGCAGCATGTACACTCTCTCTAAAACACCCCATTAACTGCAGAATGCAAAAAAACTATATACAAAATCCCTCTTCTTTGACTCATCGATATTGAACCATTATTGTGATGAACAACCCCTTGCAATCTTTACTCTTCACATACTTCATCATCCAAGAATCATAACACTGGACTATAACTCTGCTTCATTCTGTGAACTGAAGAAACTCCCTCACTGACCTCTACTATTTATAACAATAGCCAATGCCTTGAACGCTACTCCTAGCCAATGAAGCGACAAGCTTCAAAACTAGAACAATTGGTTCTCCATTTAATGCCACTCACAAGAAGCCACTCCATCTCCTTAACCTTTGCATTTTATTAACATGCACTAATTCCACGTCTTTTCCGTTCTCCGATTCTTCGAAACAATCACATCTATCACATTTAATGCTCTACTTTTGCGCTTGTTCTGTATACGTCAATTCCTTCTCCCCGGTGTCTTTTCGAGTCACTCAACTCTTATCATCTTAACTCTACTCCTAATACAACCACTCTAAGCTAACATTAGGAATGAGGGAGAAATGATAGTACATGGTCCAATAGCCCAATACCACAAGACTGGAACAATCTAAGGACATCAAATCATAAAGCCCATGAATGATCAAACACGCTCTCGGTCTCTCGATTTAGTGCTCTCTCGGTTGCGAGCTCTAACTCATACCCCTCGACCCTCTTGGTCTTACTCTCTGAAGGAGCCAATTACTTCCTAACCTCTCAGGCATTCCAACTCTTGACACCCAAAGTCTCTCAGCTATCCACTTCTCGATGGATACGCTCTATTAATACAAGAATAATTCATTCCATTGCATGATAAGCACAACTTGAGGTTACCCATTAAGGAAGTAAATTTCTAACGAATTCAAAACTTTCCTTAACAGGATATGAACTTCCTATTTGGGAAAGTCTCTCTCAGTAAGGAAATAGGTCTTGGCAATTGCTCTCAATAAGGCAGGAAATCTTTACAACAATTGAACTTGCCTTCACCAATATAATTCTAAATCTCTCAAAAATCTTTGACTACAATTCCTACAATCTCAAAAGATTTTCAGTAATCTCGCTACAAATAAACTAGGGTTTCCACATTGCTAAGCACATACAGAAAATTACCATGCATATGTGCTATATATATTCAGCATAGATCACCAATTGGATACATTTTTAGGAACTGCACACTTACTACACAGAGACAACATAGGGCTATTTGATGGCTCTTCTTAGTCTATTCTTTATTCTCTCAAAACTGCTCTTTCTGACTTGAATATCAGAGCCTCCCCTAGTAGAGCACTTGATGATTCTTTGACATTTCGATTCTACATTCAAGTCAGCGGAACAGGTATCTGTGAAGCAAACCTACCTTCATCAGTAACTTTTGAATTAATTATCAAATTGACATAACTATGATCATCAAATCATCTTAAACAAAGACCTTTAAATTGATGCATGAAATTAAAATTTTTAAATGGTGGAGATTTGATATATTTGCAAGCATATAATAATGTCATTCCATATTGTTGATTTGAGTGATATATATACATTTTATACCCTTTCGAGTGCATTTGACTCGGAGAGGATTGTTGAATCTTGCTGTTTGGATTTCATAAGGAGCAATTGGGATGTGCGGTTGTTGTTTTAATGCAGAACATTGTGAAATATTTGCTGTTTCGATTATATTTTCGGTTTAACTCTTATGATATTTATTAACTTGGGAGCTTGGAAGAAAAATAGGTAGATAGTTTTAGTTTTATTTGAATTATGGATGGTTGAGGACAAACATCATCTAGGTGTGAGGGAATTTGATAGGAATAAAATAATTGTGGTATTTGTAATTGATTTTGATATTATTTTAAAAAAATATTACACTAATTGTGGTGATTGATGCGTTAGATTCTACGGAAGAGATGTATAGAGAAATATGAAGAAAAACGGACTTAATTGGAGCAATTTTGTAAAGGATGGAAAATTTGGACAGCATTGGTCTTTCATTAACGTGTGCGCACGTTGAATTCAAGGGAAAATATAAGGATTTTGAAGATTTTTTTTCCATTCCATTTTGAGTTTTATTTTCATTATGAATTCATTCTAATTTCTTTTCTAGTCAAAAGATTATTGAAATCTTGATAAATGAAGATTATGAGATCTAAGTGATCTTATTGGCTTGATATTTGTGAATATTTATTTTATCTCTATACCCTAATATTTATGATTATTTTGGGTTTTTTAAATAGAGACCTATATTTAATAACGCATATATTTAATAACTCTAAAATAGTTTACAACCATTTAAAATTGACAAGATTTGTGTGTCCTTAATAGAGTGGTAATTGGTATAGTTTTATGACCTCACAAGCGGTTTAACTTATATGAAGAGATTAGATAATTTAATTTAAATAAATTTAGATTGGAATTTATTAATTAGAATTAGATCTCTCTAGATCTTAATACTGTCGGAATACTAAATCCAATATGAGTCTTTTGGGTTGTCTTTCGATTAGAAAATTAATTAATGATGGTATCTTAATTGCCGAAAAAGTAAGAAAAAATTGGTCATTTCGTGATACTTAACAGCTATAACCAATTTATTCACATAATATTGGGTAATTTTTGTATCGATGATCAATCAAGTACATCAAGGCGGAAATAATTCTTTTGTCTAGATTTCATTATCATTGATATTTTTTTCTTTAATTGTCATTATTTAACTGTTTTACTCTAGATAATTGATTTATTTATTTTTGTTAAATTTAGATAATTTTTTAAATCCCCACATTTTATTTTTATTTTTCTTAAAAGAAATAGATCCACAGTTCCCTGTGAATACGTTCCTACTCGCACTATACTCGTATTGTTTGAAGTAGAAGAAATTTATTTTTAGTTAGATTGACACCCACCAAATTTTGGCACCATTGTCGGGGAGTGGTGTTAAGTGATTTATTTCTTTGAATTTTTGTTCTCTTTGTTTTCAAGACTAACCCTTTGCAGGAAACTTGCCGGAAATTATCAAGGATATAAAAGAGAAGGATTTTAGACATAAAGATATGGTCACGCAAAAAACTTTAAGGAAGTTGTTAACCTATGATTTTAATGAACATTCTTTTTGTAATAATTTTCTTAATATGACAGTAAATACACAACAGTTTGGGGGGCAACACGATATTTCAAAAAGCATCAATGAGATGAGTATTTCTTCCCTTGAACTTAAGTTAGATTCTCTAACTTCTATGGTGGAAATGTTGGTTGTAGGACAGGTACAACAAGTGAAGGCTTGCGGAATTTGCTCGAGTATGGGTCACCCAACTGACATGTGTCCTATCATTCAAGATGAGTTTAACGAACAATTGAATATTATAGGTGGATTTTTAGGATAGTCTTAAAGATAGTAAGATCCTTACTCGAATACCTACAATTAAGATTTGGGAGATCATTCGGTTATGACGATAGACTACAAGGATTTTCGTAGCAATTTAATGAAAAATCACCCTTTCAACTACAACAACCTCCACAAAACCGAGAACTGGCCTTTGAGGATCTTTTTAAAAGTTTAATGCAGGAAACAAGAACAAGTATTCAAATTCTCGGTATCCAGGTGTCACAATTGGCGGCAACAATAAGCAAAATCGAAACCAATCATGAAAAATTGTCGTCTCAAGTTGAGGCTAATCCAAGGGAGAAAAAAAGTGCTATGCTACTCAGAGATGGAAAGAAGTACAGAATTTTTCATCAAAAGAGACAAAAAAAGAGAAAGAAAATGAAAAGGAAATAATATCTCTTGATGCTACACCAAGAAAGGTAAGTGATGAACCAAATAATTCAAATTCGAAACTAAATATTTGTCCTCCTTTTCTGGGTAAGTTGGCATGTTCCGAGGAGCAAGATGATGAGAAGGAGATGGACTTCATTGTACATGTTAATTTTGTGCAAAATGAATTGGATTTTGTATTTAAAGAGAATTTGAAAAATAATGTTGTACAACGGAGCATGTTTTTCCAGCACCGAAAGCAATCCATGATAGGCCAAAAGTCTTTCATTTTATTTTAAGATTGAAATTCATGTTAGGCAAGTTGAAGTCTAAATAGACTGCACCGAAAGCAATCCATGGTAGGCCAAACAAAGGCGCTTATTGGTATGCAATCAAATATTCTCTTTATGATTTATTTATTTATTTTTATTTTTATTTATTTATTCTTATTTATGTTGGCTTAATTTAGAATTGAAAAAAAAAATATTGAACATAAGTGCTCCTTGCTTAAGGCGTGGGCACGCCTTAAGCCAAATTCATTTCTGCCAAAAAGAGCACAAATGGACAGACACACTCCTTTCTTAAGGCGTGCCCATGCCTTAAGCCAACTTCATTTCTGCTAACACAAGAGCACATTGACAGATATGCTCCTTGTTTAGGGCATGCCCATGCCATAAACAAATTTCATTTCTACCAAGAGAGTGTACATTTTATTGCATGGATAGAGACACTCCTAGTTTAAGGCATGCCTACGCCCTAAACCGCTTTCATTTGTTGCCAGAAAAGAGTATATCTGGAACTTGCTTTGATGAGTGATTATCACACTTGAATTGTACATTCTAGAACTTGCTTTGTTATTTATTTCGAGACCACATTGTAAGATTTCATGTATTGAAATGACAAAGACACTTAGATTTTATCCTTTTTGGCTTTCTAAAAAATCCCTACCTTGATTTCTTAAACTCGTAGTTACCCCAATTTGAACATTTACCCCTTTTCTTCTTTATAACCCTGTCAATACAACACCAAACTTATTAGTTTAGCTTTCGTTTCAAACTCTTGTACCAAGATATATGCACCAAGGTATATGTAGTTGATTACATGATTTTGGTTTTATATTTACCTAAATAGAAAGATGATGATGTTGATGTATTCATATTCCATTCGAAAAAAAAAACAAAAAAAAAAGAAAAAAAGAAAAAAAGAAAAAAAGAAAAAAAGAAAAAAAGAAAAAAAGAAAAAAAGAAAAAAGAAAAAAAGAAAGAAACAAAAAAATGAGAAAAAAGTGTTACATTTTGATTAAAAATTTATTCATTTACATTTCATTTATAAAAAATTAAGAAATCATTTGATATTCTTGTATACTGTTTGCTATTGGCTATACATTTGAATAGCAAAAAGTCAAATTTTGTTTGCTATGTGTTTGAAACAAAAATTAGTTGATATCATGAAAATTGTGTGAATTAATTATATATTTCCTTTGGTTCGTTTTGACCTTCAAATACCTCTTTTATCATACCCTTAACTCTAACCCCGTTACAACCAAATAAAAGACCTCTAGATTGATGCATGAAAATAAAATTTTTAAGTGATAGAGATTTGATATATTTGCAAACATATGGTAATATCATTTTATATTGTTGATTTGATTGATATATATACATTTTACACCCTTTCGAGTGCATTTAATTGAACCCTTGGAGAAAATTGTTGAATCTTGTCGTTTGAATTACATTAGGAGCTGTTGGGATGTGTGGTGGTTGTTTTAGTGCAGAACACTGTGAAATACTTATTGTTTCGATTATGTTTTTGGTTTAATTCTTATGGTATTTATTGACTTAGAAGTTTGGAAGAAAAATAGGTAGATAGTTTTAGTTTTATTTGAGTTACGGATATTTGAGGACAATTATCATTTAGGTGTGGGGGAATTTGATAGGAATAAAATGAGTATAGTATTTGTAATTGATTTTGGTATTATTTTGATAAAATATTATATTAATTGTGATGATTGATGTGCTAGATTCGATGGAAGATATGTATGAAGAAATATGATGAAAAATGGACTTAATTGGAACAATTTTGTAAATGATAGAAAATTTGGACAACATTGGTCTTTCATTAGCATATGGACATACTGAATTCAAGGGAAAATACAAGGCTTTTGAATTTTTTTTTTCCATTTCTAATATTTAGGGATGTAAATATTTTTTGAAAATGTAAATGTCAAAATATTTTATTTAATATTTTCTTTTATTTAAAGTTTTTAGGATTTTATCTCTTAGAAAATTTTATCCTATCTTAAAAAGCATTTTGAATAATTGATCTTAAGGTAAAAATAGGAAAAATTTATCTTAATCTTTAGGGTTGCAACCGGCCTCCTTAGGGTGTTTTTTATACTTCCTTATTCTTGACTTTAGGGACACATAATAAGGAAGGGAGGCTGCAGCCATGGGACCTCTCCATTGTTTTTCTTGTCATTTTTCATATTCTTTGAAGCAATGATATCCATCGTGCATTTTATTTTCATTATAAATTCATTCTATTTTTTTTTCTAATCAAAAAATTATTGAAATCTTGATAAATGAGTATTGTGAGATTTAAAGGATTTTATTGGCTTGATATTTGTGACTATTTATTTAATCTTTATACCTTAATATTTATGATTATTTTGGATTTATTAAATAGATGCATATATTTAACAGCCCTAGAATAATTTACGATCATTTAAAAACAGTAAAATTTATATGTTTTTAATAGAGTGGTAATTGACATAGTTTTATAATCTCGCAAACGGTTTAACTTATATGAAAAGATTAGATAATTTAATTTAATTAAATCCAGAGTGTAATTTATTAATTAGAATTGGGTCTCTCTTGATTTTATTACTATCGGAACACTAAATCGAATGAAAATCTCCTCTCGATTAGGAAAATAATTAATGATGGTATCTTAATTACCAAAAAAGTAAGAAGAGATTAGACATTTTGTGATACTTAATGACTATAACCGATTTATTCATATAATATTGGATAATTTTTATATCGATAATCAATCAAATACATCAAGTTGGAAATAATTTCTTTGGCTAGATTTCATTATCATTGATATTTATTTTTTTATTGCCGTTATTTAATTGTTTTGCTCTAGATAATTGATTTATTTATTTTTATTAAATTTAGATAATTTTTTAAACTCCACATTTTATTTTTATTTTCCTTAAAAGAAATAGATCCACAGTTCCCAGTGGATACGATTCTACTCGCATTATACTCGTATTGTTTGAAGTATGAAAAATTTATTTTTGGTTGGATTGACACCCACCATAAGAGTTGAGTTATAGGTCATTGGCACCGATACTGGTTATTGTTTGTCTATAAAATGACAAAAAAACAACATATCAATGGTAGTTAAATCTTTTAAAAAATAGCTTACTCCGCTGTCATTAATATTTGGTATTTGTTGTCATTAATATAAAATATTAAAAAGTTAAATGTTTCAACAGATAGCTAAGAATTTTTTTTTATTATTATTTTTACAATTTTTGAATTATCAGTTGAATTTCTATAGGCTATTAATTGGTTTACCAAATATGTTTTTTAATTATTAAAAAAAAATTAATAATCAAAATACCCACTAATAATTATACCCAACGACGCTAATTAATATTATAAAATCGGTCCCCGAGGGGTGGCAAATGAACGACATGTGTGTCAATATGGGATGAGTTAACGAGCAAAATTGGATTAAAAAAAAAATGTTAAAAGTTGGTTTGGATTCCTGAACTTTGCAAAATCTTCCTGAAATAATTTTTATTTTGATTGAATCAAATTAATTAAAATATTTAAAAATATATATTCTTTAGATAATTTTTATTAATGTAGATATTAATATAATATTATAACAAAAAGTTAAAAAATATTATAATTAAAAAATCCCGAAAGAAATGAAATAATATTATAATTAAAAGTTAAAAAAGAAAAATATTGTAAAGGTTATTTTATTGATTGATGTGTAATGTTAGTTATTTTTTATTTTTTAATAAAATTAGTTTAAAAATTTTATATTTTGTTATTTTATTTGAAATTTGAATTTTTAAATTAACATTTAGTAAAATATAATCATCAGTGAATTTTAAACTTTAAAATTATAATTTATATCCACACGTTGTTGATGTGAGTGATATATATTCAAATATATTACATTCATATAGACAGAAATATAAAATGTCATTAGTTAAGTCTCTTATAGAGATTTTAGTAATATGGTCAATTTATATAACTGAACCAAATTAATCTCTTAATTCAATCAAAATAAATTTCAATTTTTGGTCTATTAGTTTAAAATATGGTTACGAAAATTATAATATTGAATTAAATTGATTATTTTAATTTTGATTATTTCAGTTACATTTAATCAAATGCTCACTCCTAACTAAAACATAGATTCCTAACATATCCAATTATCACACCAACCCCACAAAAATTATTATTTATAGAATGATAGAAAAATTCTCCTTTATTTATTATGATCATACCAAATTACTCTCAATGCTTTATCTATAAAAAAAAATTCAAAATACGAAAAATATATATAAATATTTATAAAATATGTAAATGCATAAACTTTATACCAAATTTAGGTATATCTAAGGGTAGGAGAATGCCTTACCGGGCACTTATTTATTTATTTTTTTTTTAAAAAGTGTGGCAGATCTGTCGGGTTGGTTTTTAAACTTGTGACGTCAAATATAATTTTTCATTTCACATACTCAACAAATATTTTTTTTTTCAGTCCCTATGGTCATTAGATTATCACTCGGTATCTGAGATTTCGTCCTGATAATTCGGACTGACTTAACTGTCAGATCTCATTTGAAGGGAAGGTATCTTAATATTATTTTTTTCGTATTTAGAAAAAATTAAACTCCTGATTTTATTAAGAAACAAAAATAATCTTCTCATTTATATAAACAAATATTGATATTTCGAAACAAATATGATATTAGCAAAATCCACACCATGCCTTTCCCTTGCGATCCCAACTCAAATCTTTACCTATAAAACAAACATTTGGAAAGATTTTGCTCACACCTAAATAAAAGTGAAAAAGACAAGCATTCACGAAGTCAATCACTTAGTGGTTGCAATGCAGAAGGATAGACTCAAGTTGCCTGCCCTTTTCATCGTTTTTGGTTATTCCATCGGGTAAGTCTGTCTCTCTCATACTTAAAATTGGATATTTCAAATTTAGGTATATCTTACAGCTGAAGAATGCCTTTCGGGCATTTATTAATATCCAGCTAATGGAAATTTCCTCTTCTTGCACACTGATTTCTCTTTAATGTGGTTTGTGACCATGTAGCTCTAGCCTCAACCATTTTCAACAAAAATTGCAATCATAATAATTAAAATTTAATACTCAAAATTAAGCATTAAAATATATAACCATAAACTGCAGATGACTATTAAAATTTAATACTCACATATTTACTTATTATTGACTCGCAACCTAACATTTGCAAGACTTTTTGCTCAAATTATTAAGTTAAGACCATAATTTTTAGATTATCTAATTAAAAAAATTTGGTTAGACAATGCAAGTGAATATTCGTCTCATGCCTTTGATGACTATTATATGTCCATTGGCATTAGCATTGAACATCTTGTAACTCATGCTCATACACAAAATGGTTTAACTAAATCATTTATCAAATGGTTGCAATTGATTGCTACACCATTATTAATGAGAACAAAACTCCCTATATCTATATGGGGATATGTTGTTCTGCATGTACTAGTACATATACTTAAAAGACCGATAAATTATCACAAATACTCCCCTCTACACTGGGTTTTGGTTATGATCTAATATTTATAATCTAAGAATTTTTTGATGTGCGGTCTATATCCCTGCAATGACACCACCAAAACTAAAATGGGGCCCCAAAGAATCATAAGAATATACATTAGATATAAGTCACAATCTATTGTTAGATATCTTGAACCCCTGGCGGGTGATATTTTTATTCCAAAATTTTCAGACTGTCATTTCGACGAAACAAATTTTTCAATATCAGTAAAGGAAATGAACAATCAAAAAAGGAAATTGTATGGCATACACCATCACTATCACCTCTTGGTTTTCATACAAAAGCTTGTGAATAGGGCGCAATCGAGTTTTTTAAGATGGGTTTTACAAAGCTCGGCCGAACCCATTTAAAATTTTATGGGCCTAATCCCAAGCCCAGCTCAAAATTTTAGGGCCCGATCCTGAGCCTGTTTAAAATTTTACGGGGTTGTTCCTAAACCCATTTAAAATTTCAAGGTTCAAGCTCAGCCTAAAAAATTAAAAGGGCCTCAGACCCATGTTGGGCTAGACTCGAGCTTGAGTTAACCCAAAAAAACCCACAGAGAGAGAGAGAGGCAAATCAAATTAAAATAAAAGTTCAAAATTCAAAGATGTTGAACTTGTCGAATCAACATCAACATTAGATCGCCATCGTTGTCGTCATCATCCTCGTCATCATCGTCGTCATTACAACAATCGGATCAAGATCTCATCGAAACACGGACAAGTTCATGGACAACATCAGATCGCCATCATCATTGTCATCAAATCAAAGTTCAAGATTCATGGATATATTCACTACAAATCACAATCATTTGTTGAACTCATCAAATCAACACGAGATCAAGATCTCTACCACTACCACATTCACAATAATCATCACAGTCCTGACAAAATGTTGAAGTGAAATCAACAACACGATCTCTCTCTGACAAGATCTACAGGTGCCAAAGTGTACTCTCGTGATCTCTTTGCCTGTTTTTCTAATCTCCTTCGTTCTCTTCTACATGCCTAAATCTCCCGACGATTTGATCAAAGATATGTCTAACAGGCTTCTCCCAATTGCCAATCCAAGAACACTTACGCTATTATTTTTTATACTGGTAGTTCTGGAAGTAGGGTTCATATATTCCACTTTGATAAGAATTTGGATCTCGTTCCTATTGGTAAAGAACTCGAGCATTTCAATCACGAATAGCATGTGTGTTGTTAATTTTTTATTTATTTTGTTGTACTCCTTTTTGCCCTCAAACATTGATCATTAATTTTTTGGTTAGTGACCTAATTCTATATGAGTCAAACTTATAACAAGTCGAGCCAACTGATGTTCAGCTTGGCCCATATTTAAAAAGGGCCTAAATAACGAGGCCGAGCTCAGCCCAGCCCTAAAATGGTGCGAGCTCAGCCCTTCAAAAAGGGCTGAACTCGGGGCTGGCCCAAACCAATTACCGGTTCTACATGTGAACTAGATGTTCAAAGGATAATACATTTACAAAAGATCATCAACCAATTTCCTAATGTGTACGTTGACTTAAAAGAGTTACAAAATCAATTTTTTTGACAAAAAATGTGACAATTAAACTTGGTGTCCAGGACAATCCAAAAATATTATAGCAAATAAGTCTATAGTATACTTAAGGTGTGGCAAATATTTTGACGCTAAAGATAAAAATTCTTAAAAGAAAGGGGAATCTGTTTATCATGATCATTTAAACGAGTTGAATATTAAAGAATTCTAAAAAATTATTGATGACATAACTTAGACTCTTGTAGAGTCAGACGCAACTTCCAAAAAGCACAAATTTCAAACTTATGAAGAATACGTAAATGAAATTCATATAAATTTCACAACAACAAGAAGTATACGTTGGGATAGAGTTGTAACAATTATGGATGATATTTTTACATCTAATGTAGCACTTGAATTATTAAAGAAATTTAGAATCTTGTACCAAAATTGATTGAGGAATGTCAAAAGAGAAATGAATGGATTGAATGGAAAAATGCGATCCAATCTAAATTTGAGTCACTTACTAAATGCAAAGTTTTTGGACTTGTGGTCCAAGCACTTGAAGGTGTGAAACCTGTAGGATATAAATGGTTTTTTGTACACAAACGAAATGAGAAAAATGAAATTGTGCACTATAAAGCACGACTTTGGAGTACAAGGGTTTTCACAAAGACCGAGTTTTGATTATAACAATACATATTCACCTGTAGTGAATACAATTACATTATGGTTTCTGGTGACCCTAGTAGTATATGAAAAACTCAAAATACGTATAATGGATGTAGTAATTGGTTATCTATATGGGACGTTGGAAAATGATATTTACATAAAAATCTCTGAAAGATTTAAATTATCTAACGCATGTGATCTAAATTCCTATGAAATTTACTCCGTAAATAGCAAAGATATTTGTATGGTTTAAAACAATTTGGTTGAATCTGGTATCATCGTTTAAGCCAATGTTTACTTAAAGAGAGCTATGCAAATGACTCAATATGCTCATATATTTTTATCAAAAAAACGAATAGATTTTGTGATTATTGTCATCTGTCAATGATTTTAATCTCGTTGGAGCTCCAGAAAGGATTTTCAAAGCCGTTAATATCTAAAAGGAGAATTGAAGACCAAGAATTTTGGAAAAACAAAATTTTGCCTTAGCTACATATTGAATATTTAAAAGATAGGATACTCATTTATCAATCAAATTATAGTATTAAAATCTTAAAATGTTTCTATATTGATAAAACACATTCATTAAGTACTGAATGGTAATCCAATCACTTGATGTTAACAAAAATCCTTTCAGACCATGAGAGAAGCATGAGGAACTTTTTGGTCATGAATTACCATATCTTAGTACCATTGGAGCACTTACGAATCTTGCTAATCATACAAGATATTATATAACATTTGCTGTGAATATATTAACAAAATTTAGTTCTTCTTCTACACAACGACATTGGAATGGAGTCAAATATATTTTTTGATATTTCTAAGGAACAGTTGACAATGACTTGTTCTATTCTAATAATTTTAAACCAATATTGATTAGACATGTGGATGATCCATATAAAGCACGATCTCAAACTAAATATATATTTACTTATAGTGGTACTGTTATATCATGGCGATTTACAAATCAATCTACAGTTGTCACTTTTTTGAATCATACTAAGATCATAGCTATTCATGAAACAAGTTGAGAATATATTTGGTTAAAGTCAATAACTTTATTTGGAAAAACATGAGATTATCCTCTAAGGATAGGGATGGCAATATCCAAACCGACTCGACAAATGCCCAAAAAAATCCGATTTGTCAAATCGGATTTTTTTTCTTTCAAAAATCAGGTTAGAGTTGGATAAAAGTCAGATTTTAATATTAGAATAGTTGGGTCGATTTTTATACGAATTTAGTTTGTAAATAATCTAATTCGATAATAAATTATAATAAAATTAAAAAGGCTTTTCTTGTGCATGTTCATATGACTTTTGTGCATAAAGAAATACTCTTGAATGCAAACAAAGGCGGACCAATGGAGGGAATCAATAATTTTGAATTCTTGAGGAGATTAGAAATTATTAGACGTATCTTTGTAAGTTTTTCTCTAACCCCAATTTTAGATTCTTTCTGTTGAACAAACCGATTTATTTGTTATTCATTTCTTTACATGGTCTAAACTTTGAAATAGTTTCAAGTGGATTTAGTCTTTTATTTTTCTTTTTCCATATAATTTTATTTGTTATTATATTTTTCTTTCTTGATTCGGGTATGGATCAAGTATGGGTCGGTTTATGATCTAATCGGATTTCTATAAAAATTTGTAAAGTCAGATATAGTTTTTTTAATTATTTTTTAACCCGAATAGGACTAGAATCGGATATAGATATTAGAATTAGGATTTAAGATCTGATATAGCATTAAAATGACCTGAAGCATAATCGATCCATTGTAATCCCTATCTAAGGAAGATATTCATACAATATTATTTGAAGACAATGTTGCTTACATTACACAATTAAAGGGAGTATATAGTAAGGAAGATAAAAGTAAGCATATTTCACTAAAATTGTTTTACATGCATGAACTTCAGAAGAATGGTGAAATTGATATTCAACAAATCTGATCAAGTGAGAATTTAGCATATTTATTTATCAAGTCCCTATAGACTACTACCTTTACAAGGTTGATAAAAGGAATTGAAATGTATTGGCTTAAAAATCTCAAGAAATATTCTCAACAGAGGGAGTAAATATATTATCAAATAGTTTAAATAATGCATTCTTTTCCCTTCACTAAAATTTTTTTATATTGAATTTTCTTTCTCAGTAAACTTTTAACGAGCCCTATTCTATTGAACACTCATGGGAGAGTGTTACAAATTTTAGGAAATTTGGATGGACATCCACTATGTATTAACATTTGAAAAGGTGAATATTTTTTAAAGAAACATATGATATTATTATTACTATTATCAACATTTATATATATATATATATATATATATATATCAAATTATGTTATTTCAAATATCACAATATATTGAAATATCATATATTTTAGAGAATATTTGATTAGTTTGGTTTTAGACATTTTTTTATATACAGATTCTAATTTATATAAATATCTTATTTGTTTAATATATTATTTATACATGGAAAGCAATAGAGAAAATAAAATTATTTTCTTTAAAATTATTTTCTTTACATTACATTCTATTTTTTGAATTTATCATATTCTCTAAAATTATTCTCTTTATATTGTATTCAATTTTTTGAATTGATCATAATTTTTTAATTTTATAAGATGTATAAAATATTTTATCAATTTTTGTACCATAATTCACAATTCACATGCATTGAATTGAATGCAAATTATGGAAATTTGATTTAATTAATTCATTATTTATTGGAAGAGTTTACGGGTCTCCCTGGGTTTATATATATATATATATTTAATTGGGGTGGATTGAAATGACAATAGTAGGCAACACAAAGGTCAATATTCCTCTTAGTTTAGCCTTAGGCTTCAAAATTCCAATGACTAAAACTATCCCTTTGCTTCGTACATGAAGTGAAGCAATAAATAAAAGATATCATAGAAAATCCATCAAAATCAAAATGCTCCGTAAATGGAGATACGCCGCTTCAGCCGAAGAAAGATTAAAGAGACAAACATGATTTCCTCCGAGGAAAAGGTCGATTCTTTTCACCACCAGCGGTGAGGTAAGTTTGGTTATGTTGTAAATGGGAGAAAAAGAAAAAAAAAAAATAGAAATGAGGTGAAATAGGAGACTACTCCAGTTCGGAGTAAAAAGTGGATTGAAATAAAAAAGAAATGAAATATCATTCTCTTCACGTTAGAAAAAATATCATATTCCATTTGCGAATGAATTAGAATTATAATGAAAATTTATGGATAAAATTATTCTTTTCTAATTTTTAATTTTTTATGATTTAGAGAGATAATAATCATTTTTCCCCTCTCCCTCTGCTTTTCACCCGAGGAAAAATAATATCTATTTTTTTTTCATTCTTACTAAATAAAACAAAAGAAAATATATTTAGTTCCATCGGGTAAAATGAATCTCCCCCTCCCCTATCCCTTCCACGGACCAAACATATCCAAAGTCATTCTCTCACTCTACTCCTGTATTTAAGAGAGAGAGACAAAGAGAGAGAGAGAGGTTGAGGGTTTTGGGTTGGTGGTGGGATTTGATTAGACTTCATTTTCTTGTAGATATCGAAGTACAGAGGCATTTCTTCTTTTTTCACATAGAATACAGGGTGGCTCTGTGTTTGGGAGACAAATATTCATCATCTCCTCCATGTGGAAGACAGTAATGCTTCTTCAGAGCCTGTTCATCTTGGGAAGCTATCTGGGTACTGCCATCTTCACCCATTTTACTTTTATTTCTCTTCTAGAGATTGAGTGTTGTTTATTGTGTTTGGAATTGTTCTATTCGTCACCTGCTTTTTTAATCAGAGTTGTGGGTTTCATGTCGATTTATTTTTTTTTTTTTGAGGAGATGAAATAATGCAGACTTTGCAAGAGTATTTGTACTATAAATACTCTTGTTTTACGCTTGGCCTCTTTTTTTTTTAAAATAAATAATAAAATAAATACATAAATCTTTTGCAAATCCTGTTTAACATCTTGTTAAGCGGATATATATTGCTGCTATTTTCAAGAAATCTAAGCCATTCTGAGGCCAAATTCTGGAGATTAAGTCTGATCCAACAAACTCATTACTATGATTTTCAACCATAAAAAGGAAAAAAATTCTCATAAATCATACCAGGTGGATCCCACGGACCTTTCACGTGACATCTAGTCGGAGTATAAGCTTAGAAATATGATTATCAATTTTGATCCCAGTTGATGAGTGAATAATGTAGGATTATGAAACAAATGACTCTCAAACTTACTAGGAGTGGCAGAGGGTTTGTTTTACATGTACCATGTCACGTGTATGTATCTGTGGCTCGAACCCTCTATCTGGTGAATTTCAAATGTTTTCATTTTTTCATTTTTTCATTTTTGGGACATCAATGCAGCATTTTGTGTGAGTGGACGAGTGCATGTGCAAGAGAAGGCAGATGCTGCCATTCCGGTGAATACTCTCTCATCTCCGGAAGGCAACACCACACTCGTCGACAACGGCCTGATATGGTGCGTAGCGTTGCCTTGGGTCTCTGAGTTTGAATTGGGGAAAGCGTTGGACTGGGCATGCGGTCCTGGACAGGTGGATTGTCGTCCGACACGGTATGGTGGAGTGTGCTATGAACCCAACACAATGGTGTCTCATGCTTCTTTTGCCTTCAATGCCTATTACCAACAACATGGGAATTCAGACGCTGCTTGCTACTTTGGAGGAACAGCCACTTTGACCACCAAGGATCCCAGTAAGTTCCTTATCAAGCAACTCCTATCTTGCTCAACTCCATATATTAATTGTCATATGAAAATTGAAAAAATTTATGAATAACTTTAGACGGAACAAATGAATCATAAAACCAAATTATATTGTCCGATTCTTAATTAAATACTTATCCGAATTAGTCAAAATATACAAATAATTTGAATAAAAATTAGTCAGTGAATATAAATATAAATGGACACAAGATTTACTCCATGTGATGCATAATTCATTTCGTTCATCTAATATTATTATGTCATTATGGAAACAACTGCATGCTTTATTTGCTTTTGCCTTTTAGACATTAAATTATCATTTGGGTATTTATCACAAACATTAACAACTGTTGATTGAACCAACGATACCATATAAATCATGCAAAATATTCTTTTGAGATTCCATGAGTTCTATACCCTTTTCACACGTGTCAGTGACAAGTAAAAGTAAATGAAATTACAAATACTAGAACATTTCCAAACCTTAATCTTGACATGGATCCATTTTCCTATCCCAAGGGCTATTTGGATTCAAGAGGAATTGGGTACATGATTCAACTGACTGCCCAATGTGATATTAATTAAGATTTTCGTCCAGTAAAGTACAGACCCACACACAACACATGGGACATAACACAGTCGGAAAAAGTTCTTAAAATTATTGATATTAATTGTAAATTACAAAGTGCTATCTTTGGAAGTATTAGTGTAATATAATTTTTACAGATATTTGCGCAATATAATTTTTCCGGAGGTTGTTCTCTTTCTTGTTCTTTAAACATGATATGCTAAACAATCGATTCTCAGAGGTTGCTACTTTAGGGTCACTTCCATTTGCAAATACACAACCTAAGTTCACCGATGTCTTATGGATTTAGTTACAGAATATTAGATTTTTTTAATTAAAATCTCGAATTTGAGTTTTTAAAATAAAAATTAGGTTCTGAAAAAACCATTAACTAAATTAGATTTCAATGGTTTTAGAATCAGATTAATCAGATTTTTGGATACCTGTAGTCAAATACAAAAAAAAAAAAAAAAAAAAAAAAATTACACAACCTAGGTTCATATTTCAACTTTACAAACAATCCTTGTTTCATTTGTTACTTGATAAATTTACTTCATTTCCATAGTTCCTTGTCGTACACATGTTTGTAGCAAGTGCCTCTTAGACAGGATCATAGCATTGATCGAACAATTCTTTTCTTAATTTTGCAGGTTATGGAGAATGCATATACTCTACATCAAGGTATGTGTTTTCAAGGCAAAATTTTATTTTATCTTCTTTACGGGGCAAAGAAAAAAAAAACATTTTCTTGCTTATCGAGCAAAGATGTCGAAATGTTCACTTAATTAACTAATGATTATTTTTTTATTTTTTTATGGATTTAGGTCTCAAGGATCTGATCCGGACTCTGCATCATCCAAGTACAAGCCAAGCTCCTTTTGGTGGGCCTTTATGGCAGTTTTGATAATCTTTTGCTTTTGAAGCTGATTTAATTAGACAAACTTTGTACTTGGATTGGTAAATGGTGTTGGTGTTGGTGTTGGCTGTGGTGCATCCCAAAAGTTGAGGGTACTCTCCTATGCAAATGGGGATTAATTGAAATAAAGCCTCATCATGTGCTTGGATGAGAGGATTGGCAATTGCGATTAGTGAAAGACTTTGTTGTTGGGTTTGGTTTCTATGCAATGCAAGAGTCTCCTCTTTTGGTCTGTTCTTTTCTTCTGGCTGGAGTCATTTAATTTGTACTTTTTGGTTTCTTTGCCTTATTAATTTTAAATCTATACCTAGATGTGATTTTTTTTCCCAATATAGTAAGAGATAAAAACTCAACGTATTTAAAGAGAAATGAGATAATACCAATTGAATTATAATTAACTCTTAGATGTAAGCTAGTTAAGTTATTAAACACGTATTTAATATATTACACATAAACACGGCAAATTCTCTAGAGAATTTTTGTTATGTTCACTGTTGGTAGCTAATAGTCAATGGATGACGGTGGATTAATGGCTCACAGCCGTCGCCTAATGTTGATAATTGTTATTAATTAATATTAATGTTTTGTTACGTAACCGATCATAGTTACTGTTCAAATATAAAATAACAAAAAATAAAAAATCAATATTAGTTAAATGTTATAAATTGATATATAAATTTTATAATTATAATATCTATAATTATTTTAGAAATAATTAATTCAAATAAATATTATAAAAAATGATGCAAATCATATAACATCTGTAATTTTATAAGAAAAAAATAACTTCTAAAAAACACAATCAATTAATCTAAATAAATAGGATAATAATAATTTAAATAAATATCATCTTATAAAAATATTTTAAAGAAATACTTTACTTTATTGTTATTAATCTTTGGTATTTGTTATCATTAATATAAAATATTAAAAAGTTAAATGTTACCACATATAGCTCAGAACTTTTTCTACATTTTTGAGTTATCGGTTATTAATTGGATCACCAAATATGTTTTTTAATTATTAAAAAAATAATCAAAAACACCCACTAATAATTATACATTTATTTTTCCTTTAATATAAATTATTAATATTATATAATTATATTAAATTTAATTAAATAAAGAATAAAACTCTCTCTCGTTTCATATATAAAATTTAATTATGAAATTTTACTTAAAATATATCAACACTCAAATATTATATTAACCGGTTGTAGCTACTAAATAATTATCCACGAGAGCACTAATATTATAAAATTGGCCCTTGAGTGGAGCGTCTGAATAACATATGGCCAATGATTGACATGGTAGAGATGTTAGTACCAGATTCAACGAGATCGATACTCAAAAAATCTGATCCGTAGATCAGGTTTTCTTCTCAAAATATATGGTTATGGTCGTATTAGCATCGGATACTAATATTAAAATAGTCAAATCAATTCATATACAGATTTAAATTATAAATAATTCGATTCGATTTGACCAAATAATAATTTATAATAAAATAAAATTTTATTTTAATATTATATGATTAAATAAAAAAGCTTTTTAGGTTTAGTATTTTTAGGGTTTATTATTACTAAATAAATTTTATTATAATATTTTAACAAGTGAATTTATTTTCTTGTTTTTTCTTTTTCTATATAATTTTATTTATTATTATATTTTTCTTTTTTCGGTCAGCATGGGTCAGTTTAGGACCTTGATGATAACAACCCATGATCATAACAAAAATTATAAAGAATCCAATAATCCATAACCATAAAACCCACCAGGTGACCTCTAGGCAAGTAACCAGGAAAACAAAGCAGGTACGCAGCCAACCTCTCTTAGTATCAAGCATTCGGCTATTCCCGCTCGATCCTCTCTTGGTATACTATTCTTGCTCAACCTTCTCGTCACCGAACTCCTGGCCATTCGGCCTTTCAGTCACTCTATCCACCTACTGAACTCTCTCAGTTAGCTTTCTCTCGATTATTATAAAAGTAATCTCCCATTACGCAATGTTTCCCCTAAAGTGAATCTTGGTCATGAGTATTTGATAAAAAAGAAAATTTTTAACAAATTCAAAACTTTTATAATCCAATACAAATCTCTTGTAATGTCACCCGACACAATAGTGTCTCCTGCTTCCTTTGCCTTCAATACCTATTACCAACAAAATGGGAATTCAGACGCTGCTTGCTACTTTGGAGGAGCAGCCACTTTGACCACCAAGAATCCCAGTAAGTTCCTTATCAAGCAACTCCATCTTGCTCAACTCCATATATTAATTGTCCTATAAAAAATTAAAAAATATATATATAAATGAATAACATTAGACGGAACAAATGAATCATAGAACCAAATTATATTGTCCGATTCTTAATTAAATACTTATCCAAATTAATCAAAATATATAAATAATTTGAATAAAAATCAGTCGGTGAATATAAATATGAATTGACACAAGATTTACTCCATCTGATACATAATTCATTTCGTTCTTTTTTTTTCTCTGGTGGACTTGGTCCACCACAAAATATTCGGAATTTTATTTCAATTAATATTGGCCAAACTTCTGTCAAATCCCAATCGGGAAGCAGATCTTCCAACGTCGTTTTTATTACTACCAATACTCGAATCTCAATTTTTTATTTGAGGTTTTAGTACCCTTTCCACTATACCAACAAAACGTCTAATATTATTATGTATTTGTTAATGCCCACATGGGGCAAATTTTACCATTAGTAAAACATTTTTAAATTTCAAAATAAATGGGGTAATGGGTAGTTACCCATTACCCCACTCTCCCTTATCTTCTCTCTACATGACTCCTATTGGAGTTATAACTTCTTGATGAAATAGATTATTCAATTATGAGAAGAAATATTGAGAGAGAATCACCGATAGAGAGAACACAAAATTGAGAGTGTAAGATATCTCAATTTAGAGAGGGTTTTCCGATCGACGTAAAAATCATCGGATTGAGAATTGTTACGTTGTAATATCGTGTTGACAGTTCGTTATACGTGACTGTCATCCCGACTACGAGTTGTTCATATTCAGAGTTTGCGGTTTCCGATATTTTTTGCATCACCGATTGAGATATATCGCGAATTTGAACTTTTACAATTCTGAAAAATTCTTTGTTATTGTTTCCGCTGCGTGATTGAATCACAAACTCTAACATTGATATCAGAGAGTGTTAGATATGTTTTTAAATGATTTTTCAGAATTTAATGAGGGTATAAAATTTAGGGTTCAAATAACGGATGAATTACGTGAATCCATTTATACCACTGTGTTACCTAATTCATGTAAAATACGAAAATAATTTTTTCGTAATTTTCTGAACACGATTAGGCCAAGAAAATTCTGGTTGAATCATTCGGTCGTGAATAGTGACCGAACCCTTCAACCCCAGATTTGGCGAATTTTAGGTCAAATCAGTGCGTGAAAATAGTAGATCCGTATTTGCCTCTGCTAGAGCTACATTTTGATATATAGATTACATATTGTTTATACCGGAATGTGAGATTTTCGGAAACGGATCAAAAAATCGAGTTGCAGAAAGATTCGGACGAAGGAGAAGACCCAACAGTGCAGCGCGTGCACAACACGCGCGCAGAGACGCGTCTGTGCAAGAGCCGCTGGAGCGTGGCTCTCATGCGCGCGTAGGTGTGTGAGACTCTGAGTCCAGACGGGGTCTAAACCGAACCGGGTTAGAACCGACCGCGACCGGGGATCCAGACTGGGTTTCGGGTTCCAGGTTCCAACCCACGCCCGCATCTGAATACGACCTAGGGACGCGGGCTGTGTGCGTGCAAGCGCATCGCCTGCGAGCCCACGCGCAAGGCACATGGTCCAACGCGTAGCGGGCGCATGCAGGCACGTGCGTGATGCAATGCGCGTCCTGTCAGCACCCGGGCACCTTCCCCGCGCGTGAGAGAGCATAGGACGCGCCGCCGGGGGACTGGTGGCGTGTGAACCCTCCTGGCGGCGCGTAGGCTGCCTAAAATTTAGATTTTTCTAATTTTTTTTTTTTGTTTTGTGATAAAAAGTTACTATTTGTGGATCTTTTATGCACCAAATCTTAATCCAAATGGTGAGAGACAATCCCGGATTGTGGTGTATGGTGTCCGTTGACTCATACGCTCGTCGTGGGGTCTGTACTCGAGTCATTTTGGTCTTGGTGATTTGTAGGGTATATAAAATTATGAATTTAAGTATCAATTATCACTAATATCTCTTTTTCTATGTAACAGAGATATGGTTGCAACGAAAACTGTCGTTCTAGATCTTGTTAAGGGAGACAAGCTGAACGGTGACAACTATGATATTTGGCACCGGAAGGTTTAGTTTGTTTTCGAGGAATAAGAGCTCGAGGAAGTTCTTAAGAACGAGATGGTGGACCCCGGGGAGGGTACCACGGCACAAGCACGACGGGATCAGGAGGTGTATCGTATTTGGAAAAAGAAGGATGACCAAACGAGGGTGATCCTTCTTAGCAGAATGCACGATGAGATGATTCCAATTTACAAGTAGTATCCTACTGCACAGTCGATCTAGCATGTTCTGAGAGAGCATTATGCCGTCCCGTCAGCTCCTAAGTTGAGGATGCTGACCTATAAATTTATCACTTACAAGAAAAGTCACGATCATACCATGAAACAGCATTTAATGCACATGTCGAGTTTGATCACCTCTCTGAAGAATATGGGGGAGCCGATATCTGATGAGTTTCAGGTATTGGGTGTAATCCAATCCTTGCCTGATTCTTGGGATGTGGTTAAAACCTATCTCACGCACACTGAGAGTATTCGTACTTTCATGGACGTCAGTAGGCACTGTGAGCTTGAGTAGGAGCATCAGGAGGTGGCTAGGTCTTCTTTTGCTCATGCTAATATTGCGGAGTCGAATAAGGGCTCCCGAGCTTTAAAGCGGAAGTGGCGCAAGCATGAGAAGAAGGCCAAGGGCCAAGGCAAAAAGAAGCAACCCGCCAAGACCGACGACAAATAACAGAAGCGCAAGAAGAATGAACTCGATAAGAGCAAAATCCAATACTATGTTTGTGGCAAGATTGGGCATTTCGCACGCGAGTGTGGCGAGTGAAAGATATATCCTTCTTCTTTACATGGTTGGAGTTACATGACATCTAGTATGATACTCACTAACTCTTCTCTTTTGTGGATTGTAGACTCAGGAGCCATATAGCTCGAGACAGGAGCGCATACATGGAGTTCTGCCGTTTAAGTCCCCAAGCGAGGAGGCTATATGTGGAGAATGGAGCATTTGTAGAATTGAAAGGGATCGACACTTGTAAGCTATTGCAACGAAGTGACCAAATCTTATATCTTCATAACGTTTTGTATACTCTTGAGATTAGGCAGAATCTTGTATCTGTCCGATATTTGGATTTGTTAGGATATTCTGTGCTGTTGGAAAACTCTAGAGTTTCTATTACTTATAACAGTTTTTTTATTTGTTCCGGTTTGGTCCATGAGAGACTTCATGTACCGGATATAATTTCATTTTATGAAATTTATTCTTCTTCTACTATTGCTTTTGCATCTGATAGTGTAGTTGATGATGTAAATGTATGGCATAGTAGGCTTGGCCACAAAGGGCAAGAGAGGATGGCCCGGTTAGCTATGAGTGGCTTGTTGAGCCCGCTAACTAAGATCCAGTTGTCCGTATGTGAGTTTTGCTTTACGAGCAAAGCCATTAAAAAACCATTTGGGAAAGCAATGAGAGTTGGGATTACACTGCAATTGGTCCATTTCGATATTTGTGGACCTATGAATGTGAGAGCCCGAAACGGAGCCACATATTTTATTATATTTATAGATGACTACACGCATTTTGGTTACATCTACCTGATCTCGCACAAGTCTAAGGCACTAAAGTGCTTCAGCAGGTTTATCAGTGATGTTGAAAATCAGTTAAACTTTAGGGTGAAAACTCTCAGAACCGATCGAGGGCGCGAGTATTTGTCTGAGTAATTCAAAGAGCTCTGTTTCGATAGAGGTATTACGAGACAGTTGTCTATTTTTGCTACTCCTCAGCAGAACGGAGTAGCCGAATAGAACTTTGTTGGAGATGGTGAGATCGATGATGGCATTGGCCAACCTACCTATCTCCCATTGGGGGGATGCGTTGTTGACTACGGCCTACGTCCTTAACCGTGTTCTGACAAAATCTGTAGTCAGCACCCCATACGAGCTTTGGATAGGGAGACAGCCTGACCTTAGCCACTTGAGGCCGTGGAGTTGCGCTGCGTATGTTCGTGATTCCTCACATCAATACGGTAAGTTAGGCCCGCGAGAAAAGAAGTGTATCTTTATTAGATACCCTGAACACTCTAAAGGATATGTGTTCCTAGGAGAACATACGGACGGTACTGTCACTGAGATAGAGTCTCGTGATGTCACTTTTCTCGAGAGTGATTTCCCTAAGAGAGAAAAAATCGATCGAGACCTCACATTCTATGAGATGGATAAGCCTAGTGGCTCAGCCGAACCTAGTGACGGGACTCAAGTGCCGATTATGGATCTTGGTCTTAGTAGGATCGATCCATCTGAAGGTGTGAAACCTCTCTCTCCTCGAAGGAGTAGCCAGGGACAAGTGCCACGTCGCCGTTCCCGATTGAGGATGAGATCCTCATTGTGACTCCTGAGGATGATGAAGAGCCGAGGACTGCACAGGAGGCTCTCGAGGGTTCAGCAAAAGACCAATGATTACAGGCCATGCATGAGGAAATGGAATCAATGAGAGTCAACGAAGTCTGGGAGCTAGTTGACTTACTTGAGGAAAGAAAGGCCATTGGGAACAAGTGAGTTCTCAAAATTAAAAAAAAGGCTGACGGATCGATTGAGAGGTACAAGGCCCGTCTGGTAGCCAAGGGTTACAAGCAGATTAAGGGCATTAATTACGATGAAACTTTTTCCCCAGTAGTCAAGTTTATTTCGATCCATTCACTTTTAGCAATTGTCACTAATATGGATTTTGAGTTACACCAGATGGACGTTAAAACCACTTTTCATAACGGGAGCTTGGATGAGGAGATCTACATGGAACAGCCCCCTGGGTTCGTTCTAATAGATCAGGAGGACAAGGTCTACTGATATCGAAAGTCGATATACGGCCTAAAGCAGTCATCCAGGTGATGGTATCTAAGATTTCATGAGTAAATGATATCTTACGGTTTTACGATGGTTAAGGAGGATCATTGTGTCTATCTGATTCGGTACGATAACTCTTTTGTGATCCTGTTGTTGTATGTAGATGACATAATGTTGGCCGGAAACGACATTTAGCATTTAATAACCCTCAAAGCATGGTTGTCATCCAGTTTCAACATGAAAGACATGGGTGAAACAGAATTCATCCTCGGAGTTAAGATTCATAGGAATCGCTCGAGAAAGATGTTGACTCTTTCACAAGAGACATATATTAGGAAAATTCTCGAACGTTTTGGGATGAGTGATTGTAATCCCATAGATACTCCGATCGTCAAAGACGAAAGCCTGAGTCTGGAAATGTGTCTGAAAACTCAGGAAAAAGTGAGGGAAATGAGTAAAATACCTTACTCCAGTGCAGTGGGAAGTTTAATGTACGCAATGTTGTGTACTAAACCGGATATTTGTTATGCAGCTTGTCTAGTGAGCAGATATCAGGCAAATCCTAGAATGGGTCACTAGAGAGCAGTGAAAAGAATTTTCTGATATCTAAAAGGAACTGCAAACTTCTCATTGTGTTACGGAGGAGGCGATTTGCGCCTTGTGGCCTATTCAGACGCCAACTGGGAAGGCGATTTGGATAAACACAAATCGACACCAAATTTTGTTTTCTTGCTCAATAGCGGGGCCATCTCATAAAACATCAAGAAGCAACATGTGTTGCTCTATCTACGATGGAAGCTAAGTTCGTGGCATACTCAGTTGTAGTTCAGAAGAGTGTTTAGCTCTGGAGACTACTGGATGACTTAGGAAATGTAGCAGATAGTGGGAGGCCAGTAATGATTTATTGTGATAATCAGGTCGCTATCGCTTACACTCGAGACCCTAAGTTTCATGGTAAGACCAAACACATCGACATTAGATATCATTACGTTAGAGACATCATCGAGAAGGGTGAAGTGACAATCAAGTATATTTCGACACACAGTATGATGGTTGACCTCTTCACCAAACCCATCACTAAAGACTCCTTTTTAAGGCATAAAGAGTCATTGGGTTTGAGTATCTTCTGACATTTCTCAGTTTGTACATATTGATGACATTGACACTTATTGATTTTCTATATATATGATTATAGTGCATTATTCAGTTACTTTTGTATTATAATTTCATTTAATGTACTTACTTTTATTATCATATATATGTTCTGCGATGTGATAATAGATATGTCAGGCAGGCGAGGTTGACTATCTCCTACGAGTGACCACCTCCAGTCCTAAGTGAGCAAAGATGAGACAGTTTTTAGCTGTAAAAGACTTTGAGAGTGGCCCTGCTAAAATATAAGTCATCCTAATACGTTTTCAGGATAAAATCATATGCGATATGATCGACAAGGACGTACCCACATCCATATTGCCTGTGAATAGCCAGATATGAGATCTCGGATATCATCTGCGATTTGTAATATTGTCTCTAAAGTACTCTCTCTAAAATCTTTGAGATTTTCGGGTAAAATCTTATGTGTAGACTGAGTCCCTATACCTGCACAGTATTAGAGAAATCTGACATATACCCTTTTGAGAGATGGAGGAGTAACACTGTGGCACGTATTTCATACCACGTGTAAAAAGATGACTTGGGATAGTGGGAGCTATATTACTTGAAACAATAACTTAAAATTTATCTCCAAACCCCACAACATGAGACCCAAGATCCATTAGGTGGGATCTCTTGTACCCTTATTACTTTCGACTATCTCTTGAGGTCATAATTCAGCGTTTGCTATTTTAGTCTGTTTATCGATGGCTCAAAAGATAAATTGAGATCTGAGAGACAGGTCTAGGAAAAGTAGCTGAATTGAGATCGATAGATTCGAGTTTGGGAAAAAGAATACCAATTGAATTGAATCATTGTGTTGTATTCACCGACCGGTTTTTTATATTCGTCCATGTAGGGATCTGAGCATAATAGTGGATACATAGTCGAACGATATCTGGGGATTACTTTCGATGAGGAAAGTAGCTTGATGATGTAATTAGTCTTAGATCTGGGGTGCAGTGAGCTTTCTTTTGATACTAACGATAACTTCTCGATCATCCTAACAGGTGTATCGAGAAGTCTTTGTTTGCAAGTGTACTCGTTAGTCATACGACGTCCAACCCTGTATGAAAACCCTGTAAGATGATATGGTGGATCGCATAAATTGTGATCTTATGACGGAAGTAAAATGTTCTCGTGTGCAAGTGAAAGATATTGGTTAATGCCCACGTGGGGAAAATTTTACCATTAGTAAAACATTTTTAAATTTCAAAATAAATGGGGTAATGGGTAGTTACCCATTACCCCACTCTACCCTATTTTCTCTCTACATGACTCCTACAGGAGTTTTAACTTCTTGATGAAATAGATTATTCAATTATGAGAAGAAATATTGAAAGAGAATCATCGATAGGGAGAACACAAAATTGAAAGTGTGAGATATCTCAATTTATAGAGGATTTTTCGATCGACATAAAAATCATCGGGTTGAGAATTGATACGTTGTGATATCGTGTTGACAGTTTGTTATACATGACTGTCATCCCGACTACGAATTATTCGCGTTTAGAGTTTGCGGTTTTCGAGATTTTCTATATCATCGATTGAAATATATTACGAATTTGAATTTTTACGATTTCGAAAAATTATTTGTTATTGTTTTCGTTGCATGATTGAGTCACAAACTCTAACATTATGTCATTATGGAAACAACTCCATGCTTTATTTGCCTTCGCCTTTTAGACATTAAATTATCATTTGGATATTTATCATAAACATTAACAATTGTTGATTGAACCAACGATACCCTATAAATCATGCAAAATATTCTTTTGAGATTCCATGAGTTCTATGCCCTTTTCACACGTGTCAGTGACAAGTAAAAGTAAAAATGAAATTACTGATAGTAGAACATTTCCGAACCTTAATCTTGATATGGATCCATTTTCTTCTCCAAAGCAATATATATTTGGATTGAAGAGGAACTGGGTACATGATTCAATTGACTGCCCACTGTGATATTAATTAACATTTTTGTTCAATTAAGTACAGACCCACACACAACACATGGGACATAACACAGTCGGAAAAAGTTCTTAAAATTATTGATATTAATTGTAAATTACAAAGTGTCATTGGTAGAAGTATTAATGTAATATAATTTTTACAGATATTTGTGTAGTATAATATTTACGGACATTTTTCTTGTTCTTTAAACATGATATGCTAAATAATCGATTCTCGGAGGTTGCTACTTTAGAGTCATTTTCATTTGTGAATACACAACTTAGATTCACCAACGTTTAATAGGTCTAGTGATCGCACACTAAACTCCCTTAGTTAACGTCTCAAATTCGAATTTTGAAAATTAAAAAAAAAAATTATGAAATAGTCCACCCCTTAAATTAGGTCTCATAACTATTCGAACCGAATTAAATGAGTTTTCAAATACCGATAATCAAATAAAAAAAAAACACAACCTAAGTTGATATTTTCAACTTTACAAACAATCCTTATTTCATTTGTTACCGGATAATTTTACTTCGTTTCTATAGTTCCTTGTCGTACACATGTTTGTAGCAAGTGCCTCTAAGACAGGATCATAGCATTGATCGAACAATTCTTTTCTTAATTTTGCAGGTTATGGAAAATGCGTATACTCTATATCAAGGTATGTGTTTTCAAGGCAAAAAATTATTTTATCTTGTTTACAAGGCAAAGAAAAAAAAAACATTTTCTTGTCTATCGAGCAAAGATGTCGAAATGTTCACTTAATTAACTAATGATTAATTTTGTAATTATTTTTTTTTTATGGATTTAGGTCTCAGAGATCTTTGGCCTCTGCATTATCCAAGTACAAGCCAAGCTCCATTTGGTGGGCCTTTATGGTAATTTTGACAATCTGTTGCCTTTGAAGCTGATTTAATTAGACAAACTTTGTACTTGGATCGGTAATGGTGTTGGTAATTGTGATTAATAATTTTTAGTACCCCCAAAACTTTTAGAGTACTCTCCCATGGAAATGGGGATTAATTGAAATAAAGCCTCATCATGTGCTTGGATTAGAGGATTGGAAATTGTGATTAGTGAAAGACTTTGTTGTTGGGTTTGGTTTCTATGCAATGCAATGCATTGCAAGAATCTCATCTTTTGCTTAATTTTTTTATTCGTCATCCGTATTTAAAATTATTTTTTGACTATTCCGATTTAAATTATAAGAGTCCTATTTAGGGGATAACTCTAACAACGTATTTTTTTTTTTAATTTTTAAACATAAAACTTAATTAAAAAATTTAGTATTTCATTTTACTGAACACACTGTTCGTTGGTGTCTTCTTTTCTTCTTGCTAGGGCCATTTAGTTTATACCTTTTGGTTACTTTGCCTTATTAATTTTAAATCTACACTTAGTACTTCAATTGAAATTGCTTTCTACACAAGTGATTCACAGCTACAATTACTTTGTTTTGCATTATTGGGATGAGGATATGATAATAATTTTTGGTACAGTTTTTAAGTATTTTTTCAGCATTACACTCCATGAGTAGATCATAATGGAGCAAATCTCCATTTCATACTCTAATGAAAAGTATTAATATTTGATCTTTTCTCCAAATTACAAAAGGTGTTTTCCTTGCTCCAAAAATATATTTCTTTTTTGAAGAGTATATGATAAGTTTATAATCATTAATCCAAAACATAATGGAGCAAAATTAATATCCATGAAGACTTTTTTTTTATAATTCAACCGTCACCGTTCCCATTCTCTTGTAAAAAATCTTGATTTCGAGATTGTTGTACAGATTTCATAGTGAGAATATGAATGAATATTCCTTAGATATGAACTTTTTTGTCATACAGAGGACATTGAAATTCGAGATTTTTAAGAGACAAGAATATAGTATCAGTTGAGATATAATTATTAAACACGTGAAATATAACACATAAACATGACAAATTTTATATATAGATTTAAATCAGTTTTGATGCAATTCCTAAAATTAAATTTTGCTCGCACAAATTTTACTAGATTATAACAATGAGAGATTTAGCCATGGTATAGGTTAAGCTGTACGCATGCCACCCTTGTTCGCACATTTTGGGACGTGTACAAGTTTAGAAATTAGTCTTTGATATCCAAATCTATCCATGTACTTATTCTTGAAATTGTTGTATAATTATTTAAAATTCCCCTGATTAGTGGAGTCTTACTTTAAAATTTTCTTAAAAGTTTCTATTGTTGTATTTATGGAATAAATATGTTCTTGTTTCATTAATATTAGTAAAATAAACAATAATCAGGTTTGAAATTAGATTTCAATTTTATTATACAGGACAAAATTTTGAAATTACTCAAATAAATTTATTTTAGATTTTTAATAACTTTGGAACAAAAAATAATAGAGTTTAGGGATAAATTATCTTGAGGGTTGAGTAAAATATCAAATGTAAATAAAATTAATTCATTATATAAAATTATACAACAACAACAAATTGGATTTTAATCTCAATATTTGGAATCGGTCATTTAAGAGATAAATTTGAAAAAAATAGAGAAAAAAAAGTGAAATAAAAAATAAAAATATATACATGAAATAAAATAAAATAAAATAAAACTAAAAAGGAAAAGAAAATGAGAGAAAAGTAAATGAATAAATCAATAAATAAATATATAAAACATATTGATTTAATTTGTGCGAATTTTTTTATACCATCCATTTCTATCCAAAATTATTTCTTTTTCTAAACTATTAATTTCTATATTTTTACGAATAATTTATATCCAAATTTTCAACAGTTTATTTTTACATTTTACTAGATTTTCTATATTTAAATTTTCGGTTCTCCTAATCGGTGTATTTTTGGGTTTTCTTTGCACATACCCGAATTAGCTCAGACGATACTTTTACATTTTTTCTACAATTGAATTAACTCCCAACTTATTACGAATTTTTTCATTTCTAATTCTATTTCTTCTAGTTTTTCTACATATCCACCTAAATATTTTCATTTCTATTACATCCATTTTTTGTTTTTGTTATTATTTAATAGTTTAGCACTTAATATCATACAATAGTATAAATCTAATCGTGGTTCTGTAGAACTTTCTTTCAAATGCAATGGTATCTTGCGATTACAATAAACTCCGGATGCCCTTCTCCATTTCATCCATTCCGCTTAGATCCTATGACTTATATATCCATCTATATTGTTATCATTTTAAATGATAGAATATAGATATTTAAATCGTTCACTTTTTAGTATATCTTATTTATCTAACATAATCGTTTTTTTATCATTTCGATAATTATCGCTAAATTTACATCTCATATATTCGGTTTTTGATCTACTTAATCTAAACCCTCTGAATTCTGGTGTGGATCTCCATAATTTTAGTTTAGCACTAACACTCTCCCTAATTTCATCAACTAATACTATATCATTTGCAAAAAGTATGTATCATGGTATTTCATTTTAAATATTTTTTTATGATTTCGTCTATCATTATTGCAAAGAGAAGTGGATTTAATGCCGAAACTTGATGAAATCTAATGTTAATAGGGAAACTATTGCTTAAACCACCGGAAGTTTTTATGCCGGTTACAGCTCCATCATACATATCTTTAATGAGTTAAATATATTTTAATGATATCTCCTTTTTTATTAGTACCCACCATAATAAATCTCTAGAAATTTTATCATATATTTTTTCTAAATCAATAAATACCATATACAAATCTCTCTTCTGTACTCTATATGTTTCTATCAAATATCTTAATAAATATATTGCTTTCGTAGTGGATTTTTCTGACATAAATCCAAATTGATTTTGAAATATATTTTTCTTCAATTTCAATCTATATTCTATTATAATCTCTCATAGTTTCATGGCATAACTCATAAACTTAATTTCTCTATAGTTGAAATAATTCTGTATGTATTCTTTATTTTTACATAGCGATACAATTATTTTTAAATTAAAAAAATGCGATCCCTAAATAATCCCCAAGGTTTAGGGATAGAAACACCTTCAGTCCCAAAACCCACGCGTTGCTCTCCCGAACCGCAGTCCATAAAGAATTTCAAAATGACAAAACTGATCTTGTCAAAGGCAAAATATCAAATAATGTGGCGTGAGAAAAGGGTGCAGGTACGGCGCATGTCATGCCTAACTCGGCTCTGCCTTTACCAATATCCACAATGTTGAACCGAATACTCAAAGGAAACAAGCTAATAATACAAACTCTCATATCCCAATCTGATAATTTCACATTCAAATTTTTATACAGTTAAATAAAAAAGATACTCAAAATCTTTCTAATACAAAATTTGTCCCATCCTACCTTTTTCTTTCTAAGATTTGGCCCTGAGATTCAGGTCTCTTATAAAAAACTCAGCCAGGCTCAAAAAATAGTTTGAAAGCTCAATTTTTTGTTTTGAGGATAAACTATCCTAATAAAATCCGATTAAATTCAATTTAAATCAAATTAAATTTTTAAAGAAACAAAACTTTCTCGATATCTATTTTTTTTATACATAAAATTTAAATTTGAAAATTTATTTAAAGGATATTAGTGTCTAATTACTAAACCAATTATACGTCGATCCAAACTTAGTAGGAAAGCCCAAGCCTTGGTCTAGCCCAAGCGAGTATTTTCCTTAATGCAACATATAACAGCCTAGTCCATCCAATGATTACTTGTATGTAACATAAGATTCAAATACATAATATGGAATGTTTATATAAATATATAAAAATTATCAGCATTTGATATCTATGTTAAATTCCACTGTAACTATTTTTTTCAAATATAAAACTCAAATTTAAAATTTTATTTAAAAAATACAAATATCCAACCATTAAAATAATTAGAAGTTGGTAATGTGTTATATTCTGATATTTTCCCGTCTTTTTCTTTTTATTATTATTTTTATTGGAGAAAAAAAACCTATCTAATACTTGCAAGTATGATTCTAATTGGAGTTAGATTTTAGTCTTGTACGTTACAATTTTGAACTTAGCCCTTGACTCGTAAAATAATAAATAAATAAGTAAAACCATAAGGAAAAAGCAAGTTTTGTATGAAAAAGATAATGAAATATAGAGGCTATATCCAACAATGTTGCGTGAGAGGAACAAGTTTATTGTTTAGTTTCTAGGCGACAGATTCATTTTAAAAAGAAAATTATTATTTTATATAATTTTATAGAAGGTAGGTTTCTAAAAGCCACCGAGACAGGTAAAAGCGGAAATCGACTAAAAATGGCGAAGAAACTTCAACGATCGAGAAAATGATAATAAATTCTCATGCGTTAACCTTCTAATCAAATTAAAATTTGAATTCAAATATTAAAAATAAAAATAATTATATTATAAAAGTATTTTTATAAGGAGTTTGACAATAATTTAAATTAAATTAATTAAAATATGATTTTAATTATTGAATCAACGGTTAAATTTAAAAAAAAAATATATATATATATATATATATATATATATATATATATATATATGGTTGCCGAGAAAAGTTGGGAGTCAATTGTAGTGCCAAAAAAAATAAATAAAAAATAAAAAATAAAAAAATTGGAAGTCAATTATGGACTACAATATTTGACGCGGGCTTTGTGACCTACCTAGGCCTCACTGGCCCAATTCCAAACCTAGTCCGCGCTCGTTTTATACTCTCAACTCTTAGGCCTTCCTAACCAAATTGGCTATTTCTAGTTTTATTTTTACCTTTTTTAACAAAAAGGTTACTCTTCTATTTATAAACCCTCCGCACTCTATTAATAAAATAATTTAAACTCATCAAATTTGTATCATCCCATGAATAAACCAAATAATGTCAGAAAAACTAAATAAATTAAATTTTACATAGCAATTTATTGCTGTATATTTTATTTTTTAATAATATAAATTATTGTATAAATTTAGTGCTCTTAATTTTAACTCTCAGTTTCATAAAATTAAATGTCAAAAAATTTGTGATATACAAGACCTAATTTAGTACCGAATTATATATATAAGATAGAGCACAATGATATAAAATTATCTATATTGTCGACTTCACGTTGTAAGATAAAAGTACATTTATTGTTGTCATACAAAGAATATAATGATATAAATGAGAATACGATATGAAACAGAATATAACGATATAAAAAAATTCATATAACCAACCTCGGGATAAAGTTTTTTTTTTTTTTTGTACATAGAGAGATCAAGGTTTATTTGTTGTCTTCGTTACTGTACATCCAAGCAAACACTAAACAAAGGATTGGAATCTTATTTTAGCATTATTATTTTTTATTGTAAAAGTATGCAAATAATCCAAGAATTAGCCAACAGAATTGAATAATCATTTGCAAATCTACGCAAAGACAATACTCTTCCTACAGAATGAATACAAAAGTAAACGAAGGCATATATCGGGCAAACAAGATATGTAAAGCAATCTGAAGCTCTCTGCAAATGGGGCCATGAGAACCTTATCCAAATTAGATAATCAAATAAGGTAATGCCATGTAGGCAACAAGTATCAAGGTGTATCCAAATTATGTGTCTTCCAAGGCCACAAAATCCACATGTGGCTGTGGTGCAGACCCAATTCTCTTCATTTCACTTAAAATAAACATATTTGCAACCTTCTTTCATAAAAGTGTTAAAAATTATTTGAAATTGTTGGTGTGAAGAACAGTAGGACAATCACAGAAACAAAAATGGCAGCTGCTACTGTGACTTCTCTTCCTCAGTTTAATGGCCTAAAAGCTACAGCTTTCCTTGCTTCTCCTGTCCAAAGCTTGGTCAGTGCACTTTTCCCTTAACTCGTCACTTGCTCTGATAATTCTTGTTTGAGAATGTTGCTTACAAAGCGCAGTGGGATTTTTTTTTTTTTTTTTTTTTGGTGATTCTCCATATGGGTTTCAAGTTATTCTTCTAATTTTTAATTCTTTCTTGTTTTATATAAGTTTCCATATTCACAGACAAAAAAATTACACTTTTTCTTCGGCAAATTCTAACAGCTTAATCTACTTTACTTTCCAGGCAGTGGTTCAACCAATGAGGCGCAAGGGAAAGGGAGCACTGGGTGCTAGATGCGGTTACATTGGGTCACCCACAAACTTGGTATGCATTTTCAGAAAATTCATGGTTTAAAAGAATATGTATGTTAAAAAAACATAAGGGTCAATTTATAAATCACAAATATTTTATTTGGGGCAGATAATGGTCACAACAACAACCCTAATGCTATTTGCTGGGAGATTTGGTTTGGCCCCATCAGCAAACAGGAAGGCCACAGCAGGGCTGAAGCTGGAGACAAGGGACTCGGGCCTCCAAACTGGTGACCCGGCTGGGTTCACTCTTGCAGACACTTTGGCTTGTGGTTCTGTTGGCCACATTATTGGTGTTGGGGTTGTTCTTGGACTCAAGAACATTGGTGTCCTATAAATGTAATTCTTTTCTTTTTCTGCCCTTTCTCACCCATCCATGTTATATAAAATCACTCCTCTAGCATTCCTTTTTTGTGCAAGTTCTACTTTTATGCTGATATTGATTCACATAGAACCTGACCTATACTAGCTGTAGCTTTCCAATTTTTGTTTTCATTCAACGGAGGATGATCGTAAGTTTACGTTTATATAAGTGAAGTAATTTTCTATATATAAATAATAAATAAATTAGAATTATTTTTAGAATTCAAATGGGTTCTACTAAAAGAAAATTATTAGATTATCCCTATTTATGCAGCTTGCCCACATTAATCTCGTATGACACAAGTGTTCACATGAAACAAACATTTACAAGCAGAAGCATTTTTGATAATTAATGTACTTTGTTTGAGCACCTAAAATTGAACTCTTGAGGCTTAACACTTTGGTTAGTCTAATTTTGGAATAAGTATTTATAATTTAAATTAGATATTTTTAATATACGAGAACATTCAAATATTGTTCATTTCCTATGAGTGAAATTAAAAAAAAAAAAAGAGAATCCCCGAGTTAATTGTATCTTTAAAAAAAATTGATATTCTACTGGAGGGGATGAATAATTAAATTTGTATATTTTGAAAATTTTTATGATTAGAAAATAAATCAATTTAAACATTAAAACAGAAAAATAAATAACAATCAGAACTTTTTATAATACTTCTACTAAACTATGTGTACGTCCAATCTCAATCTCCTCTTGGATTTTTCATTATCAATTCGATAATACAAATTTGATTGCAGATTTAAGTTAAAGCTTTGCAGTATTTCTACACAACATCACTCTTCAATCCTTCACAGATTGGTTTTCTCACACTAGACCCAAAACAGTAACCCACACTCTTTGGTTTTTTGAACTACTAATCAAATAGGAAGGAATGTTAAAGATGAAAGGATTTAATTCTTAAATTTGATAGAATTAATTTCAACTTTAAAATATTATAAAGAGATTAGGAATTGAAAAATAGAGAGCAATAAATACAAGAAAATTTTTTTTCAAAAGATTCAATTAAGCATTCACTCTCATTTTCCATCACACTCTTCATTTCTCTTCTCGGATATCTATTTTGACATTGAACATATCCGTTGGAGAGTTGTTGCATCCGAACGTTTCTCATTTAATATCCGCCACTAATATTTTGTTGCAATAGTACTCATTTTTCGCGCTAAAACTTCATTCTCCCACTAACGCCACTTCCATGTTAACCAATCAAAGTTTATTTATACTGTATTTGAATGTTAACTTTGATCGAAATGAAAATATTTAGAGATTTAGAAAAAGAAGATAACCGTTGAGATCAAATTTGTTTCGAAAATATATTTTTTTGAAAATTTCGGGTCGACACGTTAAATGACACATCAACCTGATTTTGAAAATTCAATGTTGTGTTCTAAACCAAACAAGTCGACAAGACTATATCCATGACAACAAGAGTATGTACCAAATTAAATAGGTGGACATACTAATTTTAATTTATTAATATGTTCTGATGTGTCGACATATTTCTAGTAGATGTCAACATGGCATTCTTTGAAAATCAATACCCTAGGTCGACAAACTTTAATTATACATTGACACAGTTTTATGTACCTATAAAATTGGTGGATCTGTACAAATGAATTGGTCGATATGTTTATACATGTTGACCATATTAAAAGCATATCAATGTGTGATCTTAAGGAGTTAATAAATATCAGGTCGACAAGTCTATTGCATATATCGACATGTTACTATATAGATCAAAAATTGATGGACCTATCTTCTTAAGTTGGCCGATGTATTAGCGTATGTCGACAAGATTAGACATATGGTCGATGTGTGATACTTAAACAACATTATATCAAGTCAACATGTCTTACTCTCACATCGACATGTTTCTGTGCTACTTAAAATTGGTGGACATGTTTGATAAAATTGGTCGATATGTATTCTTACGTTGACATGGTCAATAACACAGATCGTTGTGTGTCTCTAAAGAAATAAGGGACTCGAGTAGACAAATCTTCAAGCGTGTCGAAATATTTTTACTTAACCAATGTATTGTGTTTTTTTTGTTCAGCTCAACAAGGTTACATATCAGGTTGATGTGTTTAAGGTGAAACTAAAATAATTAATTGACATAGATATTAAAATTGGTGGACCTGAGTGACAGGTCAATGTGTGTGAAGATCAGGTTGACAGGAAATGGTTGAAACTTCTTCAGGTCGAATAAAGTATGCACAGATCGATAAGACAAATTTCTGATCTTATTTGGATTTACTTAAAATATTACATATAAATAAGAAAATACCTTACATTTGAATTCAATAAAAAAAATGTTTCAAAAGTTAAATCTTTAAAAATAAAAAACCAATTCTCCCTTCAAAAAACAAAATTTCGGTTTTGATTTTTAGATGAATTTTGTTTGGAGGATTAACGAGTGACAAAAATTTTGAAAAAATATGTTTTAACTTAATTGATATATGAGGATCAAATACTAGAAATTTTTATTCTCATTTTCTTAATATTTCAAAAACTCATAATTTTTTAGTATTTAGACTCTAACTGATTGATCAAATCTGAGTTTTAATATTTTAAAGTGTTTTAATCCAACTTCCTTATCTCAGTAGCACTATTATTCACTGTTGATAATGAATTATTTTTCCTTATTATGTGATTATTTTTCAATATTTTTAAATGTCGACTATTTTTATACATTTTCTCCATATGCATTATTACATCTTTTTTATAAGTTGACTACTCCTTATGTTTTAAGTAATGTACTCCAAATTTATTTCTTGATCAAACTAATCATGTTTTGTTTATTATCAAAATCTATAAATATACCAACTATCTCTCTTTTTTTGATAAAAACAAAACATTCTAAAATTTGAACTTAACTCCCTCAGAATTTATACTCTGAATATGTGCAGCTAAATTTCTTAATCTCAAACTTCAATTCATTCGATCTATCTAATCCAAATTACACATATTTCTCACCCTTTTTATTATCAACAAAATAAGGGTTAGCCATACGCATTCAATTCAAGTATAATAAATCCTCTTTCATTGTATGTTTTATAACAAGTTTTGAAATTTTCATTTTTGGACCAAGTTTCATTTATCTAACCATCTCTCCTATAGTTCTCATCTCATTCTTTCTTCTTCTTTTTTTCTCCACCTTTGTCATTAATTGAAAGGGTGTGGTACTAATGAAACTATAAGGGCAAAAATGGCTCAAGTTTAAGGTTATTGACTTATGATGGAGTTAAAAAAACTCCCCATGAAAATGTGTCCAAATGTCTCACATAAGTTATAAGTCTGATAGCAATCATGTAGACAATGAGCGTATTTAGCCTAGACATGATTAATTCACTAGAGTATCAACGTATTCTGAATATAAGTAATAGGAATAGAAACCTAAACTTATGCTATTATTAGTGAGGAGTATGAATATCAAAGTAGTAAAAAATATGATCATAAACGTGAGCATACGTATGAACATCTAACCATCAGCACAAGCAAGATTATATGATTGAACAAATGCAACAAAGGTTTAGATGCATGATACTAAAACAATGCATGAGTTTTAAAACAATAAGTTTCAACAGAGGTTTATATATAGGAGAAAAGGAAGGTTCAACACATGGTTAAATGTTAAAACACGATTAGTAAAAGAGGGATCATATTGTTTATTTGATACTTCAACAACAATATTGAAAATATGCTTCTCTTAAACTATACTTACATTTTCTTAATGCTTTATTCATTTAACATCTAATTATTTTAGTTACTTTCCTCCTGAGATTGCATTATAGGAATTAGTGTTTCTGGAAGGAAAGATCTTTGAGGAGCTTTTGAATTTTTGTAGTGATTGCAGTGAAAAATATCAAATTATGGCCATCCTTTTCTTTGTGTACAGGAGTTCACATTTTTCTTTATTTTTTTTTATTATTCTTGCATTTGAGAGTTTTGTTCCTCTATTTTGCGTTTTCTCCGAACTATCCAAAATCATTTATAAAGTAATATGTTAAGATTGAAAAAGTTGCATATCACTCCAAATTCTATTTCAACTTTTCTTCCGTTTGAGCTCTTTATCCAGACTTTATTTCTACATGCCATATTTTGCTTTAATTACAGAGAAAACTCCAATGTCATTTTTCATTTTTAACTCCAATCCTATCTTTTTCTTTACATTAAATCCACTGGTAGAAATAAATTTAAAGATCAAGGAGTAAACAAGGAATTCAGGATTGAGCCTTTATACAAAAAATCTTCCTAGATAACAGTTGAATCATTTCCTCCAAAAAATCAAAGAATGCTTTCATTTTGCCTAGAGAATTTGTATTTGTAATTGCTATATCTAAACTAGAATTCTTGGATACTGTGTTATTGTATTTGCTAAGTGTTCCTCTTCCATGTTTTCTTCACAGTCAATGTGGGAAATCATATTCTTATTTCACAGCGTTTTGGGAAATACTATATTTTCTAATAGACATTCTGAACATATCAGATAAAATTTCAAATCAATTGTGAGATGTTTTTCAAGATACTTTTTCATTTTCATTTTCTATTATCTCAATACCTTAAGTAATACCTTGACTAGTCTTTTCATATATTGTGCTATTGGAATTAATCAGAAAAGTTGGACATTTCTTTCAAGAACTCTCAATTTACAGAAGTTTCTTCTAAAGGATTTGAAAGGGGTTATATTGAATATTTCTAGAGAAATTTTTGTCTCTTGCATTTTGTTAAAAGTATGAGTTTTTAATAGAAGACAATGATAGAGATTCTTGTTAAGAGAGAAAATGGATGATTAAGATTCTTCAAAAATCTTCAAATAGAGTTTGAAAAATGGAGCGATGATAAGTTTTGAAAATTTAGGAGGTAGATTGTGAGAAATCGATTTACAACCTAGCAGCTTGTGATTTTGTTCCTGTGTGAAGAATTTGTGAGATTTCTAGGTGTGAGGATGTAACAAACAAAAGAAATAAATTTCAAGATTTCAAACATAATGGATACTTTACCAATAAATCAGTATATCACCAACATATTAGATCATTCCCACATCACCAACATATCAGGCCAACAAATCAGATCATTCTTATATCATTCTCTCCTTTCAAACTAGATCACAGACTACAAATTAGATCACACTACACACTCCAAATCATACTCCAATCAGATTTTTCTTACCCCTCTAAATCGTACTCCAAATTAGATTTCTCATCTCCTTTTTGTCATCAATAAAAAATGGTTAATGACTTTATACAGCTGTACAACCATACAATCAAATACACCAACTAGGTAACTAGGTAATCAAACACATTCCAATTATATAATGATACATCAACCATATAATCAATCATACTCCAACTAGGTAACTAAGTGTTCCCCCCCAATTAGAGACACCAACAACCATTTATCTTTACAAATTGTAGCAAGCATTCAGTTCATATAATTGTAGCAAGCATTCATAATTTTTCACCCAATTTCAGAATTGCACATATACAAATTAACAGCAAGTATTTACAAGCATTTTCTCACAAATTAACAGCAAACATGAACAATTTCAAGAATAAAAAAGGAACTAAAAAGAACTAAAATCAACAAACTAAATACATTAATAAGCAAAGTAACATTAAAATTCAGAGATTAGACATAGAGTTAGATTTAAAGAATTGAAAAAATAAAAAGTTCATAAACCATGAGTAAGACCAAGACTAGCAGGAGTGAGATGGTCTAGGAGGATGAAATATCTTTTTTTAATCATTTTCATGGGTTTCTAATCTTTTCTTGATTTCTTGAAGTTCCATCATCAGCATACATCCCATTTGGCCCTGAAAATGTTGTTTTTTTTTTTCGAATTTTACCAGCTTTTCCCAAATCATATCAAGAGTTACAGGTTGAGAACTTGAAAAAAGTCCTTCATCTTCACTCCTTTTTTCCTTTGGCTCATTTTCTGCTGGTTCTTTAGTGTCATCTCGTATTTCTTCTATTTACCTTTTGTTTGCTCCTTCTTCCTTTCTCACCCATTCTCTTTTACTATTACACATCCATCTTACTTGGAGCATAGAGAAAGCAGATTGCATTCTCATCATTCAATTCAATCACCATATCATTGTCACGTCCTGAACTGGGATCGTGAACAGCCGCCCGTTGTCCCTAGATGTCCGCTGTATTTTTACAGAAAATCGGACAGAACCTCCACATAAATCGGAGGTTTCCCATGTACAATTTCACCTGTATATCATATTCATCCTGTAAAAATAAACAATTGGCCATCCCGGCCTCTCCAAAATCAACAAATGCCACAGCCAACATCCAGAACAACACAAGACTATAAAGTTTCTAGCAGTCCTAACAACAGACCTCTACTGTCATGCCCAACTAGAGCATGAGCAGCCGCCACACCGAGCGGACTTAAATTCTACGCATATATAAAATAAATTCCCAAGTTATTTTTTAAATATTTACAAATGCCTCAATGCAATGAAATAATTCAATACGAGGGTTTCACGAATAAATGTTCATAATTGATACAGTCATCCCATAAAACTTGATAAATACATTGGTCAAACTAAAATCTCCAATACATAACAATATCACCAATCATCATAGCGGAAGAGATGGAAAATATCCATACCCAATCCCAGTGATATCTCCTCGGTCCAACACTAATCCTGTGGGAAAGAAAGCGAGGGGTGAGTATCTATGGGAGGATACTCAGTAAGTGAGGGGATTGACATCATACTATCAATATCGAGGGTGAACTTGGAGTGTCAAAGTATAAGATAAGAAAATATTCACAATATACAAACCGATCATGTTTTTTTCAAAATCATATATCATACGCACACATCAGAAGGCAATATATGCATCCCAAAATTTACATCAATGTCATGAAGAGCCGGCCAATGAAATATTCCCAGCAATGGTCTACCTCGACCAAAGATGGCGTATTGGGGGTTTTTCCAAATGCAAGTATTAAATAATGGCTCTCTACCCCAATGTTGGCCACAAACTATCCCAACTAGCCTGTAAATAATCATAATGTACATATAACTAGTCGGCCGTGTATGGTGCCCCCGCCTGGTGCTAGACGGAGCCGTACTCAACGTCCTCTCCGATGAGGGTCAACCTGGGATACCCATACACATGACGATCTGGCGGATACCTCCGGCCGAAGCGTATCCGGACACAAGGGGTGCCTCTACCAGATGTCCTTCGTAGCTACGGATCACAATATCATATCGGCCGGGCACGTAGTCCCATGCATCCCATCACCGGTCGGGCATATAGCCCCATGCATCATATCATAACGTCGGCCGGGCATACAGCCCAAATATGTAAGTAAATCCATTTAAAATCATGTGCCAATGCAGTAGAAACTTTAAAGCATATCAATATGTCAAAAATGTGGCACAATATTCAATTATCAAAACTTATGGATGCATATCGATAAAGTCATAAATTAAGACACTTCAAGGGTCACAAAACATTTCATCAAATATTCGAAAATTCTAACAATCATACATTTGCAGAAACATGTCATTTAAAAGTATTTTTGAAACATCATTTTCAATCAATAGCGAATGTCAAAATCTCACTCACTTTTCTAGGGAGGGTGGTCACTCCCTGTTTTCAAAACCAATCAAATCTGATCTGCTTCCTCGAGTCTCCAAAAAGATCAACCTAATCAGATCATCAAAATTGAATATCAATTTCTCAAGCATCTTTAGGATTTATCCGAAAGACATGAAATGTATAATATCCTCTACTTTACGGCATATTTCAATCCAACCCTACAACCCAGATACTTTCATGCATATTTCAAAGTTTAACTCTAAGGAAACTATTCGAATTTACTAGACATGATTTTGTGATTCTATAATACGCTTCTTTCGTATCAGATCATCTAATTTCTGTAACATTCTATGCTTAACTTTCAAAGTCACATATAATCATTTCAGAAATTGTATTCTATTCATATTCCACTTACACTCTAAACATATACAGAACCTTTCATTTTAAATTCAATCCTAGATTCATTCAATTTATCAATTAGAGCCGAAATCTCCTCACCTAGGGTTTTCTCGAAGCGCCGAGTCTCGTCCGAAAGTCGCTTCGGTCACTCCAAAGTCTGTAGGATTTCCTATCAAAACAAGATTTATTTGTTAGATCTAAACACTTAGATCAGAAGCAAAACCCTAAGTCATTTACCTGCGTGGAGGTTCGTGGGCTGTCACGAGCTCACGGGCCGTCATGGATCGTCGCGGGCTCGTGGGCTACAGCGGCTCGTGGGCTACAGCAGCTCGTGGGTTCGCGGGTCAGCGGGCCAGTGGGCTTCGGCTAGCGGGCTCGCGGTTTGTGGGCCAGTGGGCTAGCGAGCCGACAGGCCTGCGGGCTGGTGGGCCTGCGACTGATGGGCCTGCAGGTTGGCGGGCCTGCGGCCCGATGGGCCGGTCTGGGCCGCGGGCCGTACTGGGCCTGCGGGCTTGGACTGGCTGTCGGGCCTGGTGGGCCCATGGGCTTGCTGGTCCTGCGGGCTGTAGTGCGTGCGCAGGCGCTGGCTCGCACACGAGCAGGGGCTAAGGAGCTCTGTGAGCAAGGGCGTGCTGCAGGGGTGCGCGGCAGGGGCGCGAGCAGGGCGTGCGTGAGTAGGGCGCGAGCAGGGCGTGCGTGAGTAGGGCGCGCGCTTGCTGGGGGCACGTTCGCGCGCAGGGCTAGAGCGCTCGCGCTCGTGTGCTCGGCCGAGCACTCGGGCTTGCAACGTAGCGTGCTGGAGCTGGAGGGCGCACTCGGTGGCTCGATCGCGCAAGGAGGCAGTAATCGCGCGCTGTGGCGCGGTCGGGCTCGTGCGGAGGAATCACACTGTGGAGCGCTCAAGCTCGCGCGATGGTGGCAGAAGGAGGGGGTTGCTGCTGGTAGCTGCTGTTCGCAGACGGAAGCGAGATCACGCACGGTGGCGGCGCTCGGCGAAGCTTGCGAAGGAGATGAGATCGCGAACGATCGTGACTGCAGAAGGGAGAGTGAGCCGCGGGAAGAAAGAAGAAGAAGCAGAAAAAGAAAAAGAAGAAGAAGAAGAAGAAGAAGAAGAAGAAGAAGAAGAAGAAGAAGAAGAAGAAGAAGAAGAAGAAGAAGAAGAATGAGGAGATGATGGCGGTGGCAGTGGCGGTGGTGGTGGAACACGCGGCGCCGCGGTTAGAGATGAAAGGTCAGGAGAGAGAGAAAGAGAGAGAGAGAGAGAGAGAGAGAGAGAGGAGATGAAGGGACGAATTAGGGCTTTAGCCCTAATTCGATTAGGGGAGGGCCAAAACGCTGCGTTTTGGCTCTCCCTCTTCTTTTTTTTTTTTTTTTATATCTGGTGTTACAATCATTGTCTAATTCCACAAGACTTTTTGATTGAATATCAGTAATGATTCTAGTATATGGTAGAAGAGAGCTCTCAAACCTATGTACAGCAATCATGAAGTAAGTGACCATGAAATGTAATCCAGGATTCTTTCCACCTATGATGCAGGTCAGCAACCAAAAGTTCTCTCTAGAAATGGTTGTATAGTTTTCCACTCATAATGTAGTCCAGGTTTTGGTGGAACCAACTATAACAACCATAACTAATTGTAGTTAAATCGAACAGTAATAACAAAATTGGTTAGGTTAGTTGAACAACCAATCTTTGGTGTACATAAATAGCTTGGTTAAATTCAAATGATCAAACATGGATGAACAAATTCTTCCTCTTTCTTATTTTCTGACTCCTCTTTCTCTAATCTCTTTCCCTCTCTCTATCTATTTCTCTATCAATTCTTCTCTCCTTTGTCTCTCCTGTCCTCATTCTCACAATTCCCATCAATTTTTACCACTCTTATCATCATTTATTGTACATTTTCATATCCATTTTTCTATACATTATTACTATATTTTTATCCTATGGAGTTTTATCTAAATTTTTTGTTCTATTAGTGAATACTATCTTATATAGATTTCTTCAAATCTTAATTTATTTAGGATAATTATTTTTGTCTTCTTTTTACTTATCTGACTTTTGATATTCTGAATTTTTATTTATGACTTATCAAAATATATAAATTTCATACCAGAGGGATGAGATTTAATAAAAATCATATATATTTCATCACGGATTAATTTTTTACTATTATGGTCCTTTTTATTAAAAATTTTGCATGATTTGTTAAAAGTTGAAGAATTTTATTATTTTAATATCAAATCTCCTAGAAAATATTTTCCATTTTTCAGTATTTGTACTCAGAAAGTATCATTCAGTAGGTTTCTATCGTTTTAAAGTTCATAAAATGTTTTCTTCTAAAATTGATTTGATTAAAACTTGTTTAATATGAAATAAACTGTATCTCAGAAGAATTTATTTAAGATATTCTCTCAACAAATTGTTTTATCCATTTCTTTTAAAATTCTCTATAGCAATATTTTGTTGAAAACTCCTAGAGGTTAAAAGAAACCATGATTTGTTCCATGATTACATAATTCTTACATCAATCTGCTTTCTGTGTCGTTTCTTATCCTTGAGGTTGTGTAGCTTTTCTTATTTTAGATAGATTGAAAAATATATTTCTAGTTTCTCTTTTTTAACTACACATATTATCTAAAAATTTCTAGAGTTATTATACATTACATATGTATTATTTTTCCTTTAACTCTGAGTCATATTTGGTCCAAATAAGTGATTATAATGATCTATAGATAATATAGATATATAAATTAAATTTAAAGGGACTTTTAGTTTATTTGCATGCATTATATCTCGATTTCGGCACATCTCTTACTATATCTTTACTCATTAAAACCATATTTGTAGTTCTAATTTTGTCCTACAGCCAAGCATTTCCTAGACATATTGTCATTTGCTTTTCTTACGTTATTCATTAATCGTTTGCCTTTTCGATTTAATTTTAATATGTTTTTTTCTCCACTTTTTCATTATTACTTTCACAATTTTTATATTTATATTTCAACTTTATTGCTTTTGTTATGACTTCTGTGTGTTTTAAGTTGTTGATTGATTTTTTTTATTTAACTTAGTATCTAATTTTCTGAGAGTTTCTAAATTGAGGTATGAAGCTAAATCTAATCAGACCACTTAACAATTCTAATTTCTGAATTCAAAGTCCATTCCCTAGATTAGGAATTTAAATAAATTTTACACTATTCCTATCTTTAGTTTTGCTATACATGTTAAAAATATATGAGAGAACTTATAATATACAAAATTCAAATAGTATTTTCCAAAATAAAATAGGTAAGGGTTATATAAATGTCACATTTCAATAGCTACCTTACCTTTTGAATTCGAATATGCCCAATTCGTTTGAGTATCTCACATTCAATATTTCTCTTCTTGAATAAATCTGCAAGACATACTCAAACTTTGTCCTTTGGTACCTAGATTTTCTTGGATTCGACTAGGTTAGTCAAAATAATAGTCCTAGTTACCTTTGACACCCAATGCATTGTAGTTTTCTTAAATGTTTCATTTTTAAACCAGTATGCATATAAATTATGTCCGTTCTTATTGCAATAGGTGCGTTTTTGAAATTTTAACGACTTTTTATCTTTGTTTACACTGGTTTGCTTCTTGAGTTTGCAGTACTCTATTTTATAACCTAATTTCATACTAGCATGACATCTAGTTTTAGGTCTACTAATCTCTGAGTTAGGTACAAAGAAGTTATAGAGTTTTTTTTTTTGAGTTATTGTAAGATCATATCCTAAACCAGTTTCATCATATATTGCCCTTTGGGTACCAAGTATCAGATTTAATTTTTCTTGCCTTCAATGAATTTGTGCAATAGAAAACTAAACCTTTTGTTCTTTTCTTTTTCATGTTTTAATTTTACATCCAACTTATCCTTCAGACAATTATCTTCTAAGTAGGCATTTCTATCTTTATTCTTTTTAACTTCAATTTGCAACTCATTGACATATTCGTTTTTCTTTTCTTTTTGAGCTTACAACTTATTCCTTTATTTTCTTAGAGTTTCTTTAAAGTATTATTTTTATTCTTCATCTCTTTATTCTCTGTATTTAATTTATTCCTTTTTCTTCTATTTTAGTTAATGGTTTTCTTAATGAAGAGTTTTTGTGGCTTATCTTTTTAAGTTCTTTAAAGCATTCTGTTAAAGTTTCATGCATTTCTTCTTTAGAAAATTCATCATCACAATCAATATTAGAATTGGAAGAGTAATCAAATAAGTAAAGAAAATTTACCACATTTTGTTCCTCTTCTACTGCCATGAAACACAAATTGCTCTCTTCCTGGTTAGTCACTTCATACACTGCCTCCAATTTTTCCCAGATTTCCTTAGTGGTTATGCATGATGAGATTTTGTTATATTCGCTTAATCTTAGATCAGAGTGGAGAAAGTTTACTGTCTTGCAGTTTGAGCGATAAGCGTTTCATTCCTCCACAGTCATGTTCCTTATTTTGGCTAAAACTTTGATGCCATCAATTTCGTCAACTGGAAATCCATCTCCTTCTTCAATTACTTCCTAGGCTTCCATAACTTGAGTTATGATGAAGATTTTCATTCTCTGCTTCCGGTAGTTATAGCTTCTTCCATCAAAGATTGGTGCATTGTTAATTGATATGACTTCGAATGAGACAACTTCCTTTGTTTCTATGAAACCTTCTTGTTGCTCGCTTTGAATTCTGTCTTAATTGCTCGAGAAAATCAAGATTTTTTCATTGTCAGTTTCCACAAACCTTAAGTATTGAGTTTTCAATTGTCCACCATTTTTGCATTGGATATTTTTTCTTCTTCTGATGTCACGTTTCTTGCTCCTTTTTAACCCATTTGTGTTTTTTTTGTTTTCTTGAAATACTTGGTCTTCTATTTGATGTGGAGACCTTTTGTGAAGAGTTGATTCAATCAAGCACCATCTTAGGATCTTTTCTCTTGAGGTTTTTTAACCCTTTAAATAAGAGTCTCACTCTGATACCAATTGATATCCAACTAGAGAGGATAAATAATTGAATATATATATTTTCAAAATTTTTGTGATTAAAAAACAAATCAATTTAAATATTAAAACAGAAAAATAAAGAATACACAAAATTTTTTTATAATGATTCCACAAAACAACGTGTATGTCCAATCTCAGCCTCCTCTAAATTTTTCACTGTCAATTTGATGATACAAATTTGATTATAGATTCAAGTTAATCCTTTACAATATTTCTATGCAACACCACTTTTCAATCCTTCACAAATTGGTTTTTTCACACTAGACCCAAAACAGTGACTCACACTTTTTGGTCTTTTGAACTATTAATCAAATAGGAAGGAATGTCAAAGATAAGAAGCTTTAATTCTCATATTTGACAGAATTAATTTCAGCTTTGAAATATTCTAAAGAAATTAGGAATTAAAAAACAGATAACAATAAATACAAGTAAAGAATTTTTCAGATATTCAATTGAACATTCACTCTCCTTTTTTGTCACACTTTTCATTTCTCTTCTCTGGTATTTATTTTGGCATTGAAGATATCCGTTGGAGGGTTATTGCATCCAAACGTTTCTCATTTAATGTCCGCCATTAATGTTCTGTTGTAACAGTATCCATTTTTCGCGTTAAAACTTCATTCTCCCACTAGCGTTCCTTCCATGTTAACCAATCAAAGTTTATTTATATTGCATTTGAACATTAGTTTTGATCAAAATAGTAATATTCAGAAATTCAGAAAAAGAAAATAAATGCTAATTTCAAATCTATTTCGAAAATATGTTTTGTGATAATTTCGGGTCGATACATTTAAATGACACATTGACCTGATTTTGAAAATTCAATGTTGTGTTCTAGACTAAACATGGTCGACAAGGCTATATCTAGGTCGACAAAAGTATGTACCAAATTAAATAGGTGGACACACTAATTTAAATTGATCGATGTGTTTTGATGTGTCGACGTATTTTTAATGGACATCGATATGGCATTCTTTGAAAATCAATTTCATAGGTCAATAAACTTTAACTATACATAGAAACAATCCTGTGTACCTATAAAAGTGGTGGACGTGTACAAATGAATTGGTTAATATATGTATGCATATCGACAAGATTGAGGGCAAGTCGATGTGTGATCTTAAGGAGTCAATAAACATCAGGTCGACAAGTTTATTGCATATATTGACATGTTACTATGCAGATCAAAAATTGGTGGACCTATCTTCTTAAATTGATCGATTTGTTCGGATATGTCGACAAGGTTAAACAATAGGTCAATGTGTGATACTTAATCAATATTATATCAGGTCGACATGTCTTAGTCTCACTTCGACATGCTTCTGTGGCTACTCAAAATCGGTGGACATGTCTGATAAAATTGGTGGACATGTCATTGTGTGTCTATGAAAAAATAAGGGACTTAGGTTGATAAGTTTTCAGGAATGTTAACATATTTTTACTTAGCCAATGTATTGTGTTTCTTTTGTTCGGATCAACAAGGTTACACATCAGATTGACGTGTTTAAGGTGAATCTAAAATTGGTTGACATAGATCTTATTTCTATTTACTTAAAATATTACATGTAAATAAGGAAATACCCAAATTTATATTCAATAAAAAATGTTTAAAAAGCTAAATCCTTAAAAATAAAAAATCAACTCTCCTGTTAAAAACAAAATTTTGGTTTTTATTTTTGAATAAATTTTGTTTAGAGGATTAACGAGTTAAAAAAAATTTGAAAAAAAAATTGCTTTAATCTAATTGATATGTGGGGAACAAATATCGAGAATTTTTATTCTCAATCATATTTTTTGAGTACTTAGATTCTGTCGGATTGGTCAAATTTGGGTTTTAATATTCCAAAGTGTTTTATTTATATCCAATTTTCTTGTCTCAATGGCACTATTATCCCACTATTAATAATGAGTAGTTTTTCTTTATTATGTAATTGTTTTTTAATATTTTCAAGTATCGACAATCTTTACCTATTTTCTCCATATGCAATATTACATATTTTTTGTAAGTCGACAAATCTTTATATTTTAGCTAACATACTCAAAATTTATTTTTTGATCAAACTAATTATATTTTATTTATCATCAAAATCTATAAATATGTCAATAAAAATAATAATAATAATAATTAAATCTCTCTTTTAAACAAGAATTAGATGTGATGTTCGTCTTATGAATAAACTTCCAAATGTTCATTTAGAATGTTCATTTAGAGTTATTAAATGATACATACATTGTCATTCCCAAAGCTTTATGGATGCAATTAAATAAGAGAAAAAAAGTATGAATCTGAAGGAGTCTTTCAAATCAACTACATATAATACAAACACAAAGGACGTCTCCCATAGTTTGAGTCACAGGTCTCTTATAAGCATTATGTGGTGTACCTTTTGCAAATGGATCAGCAATCATCATCTGGTATTGATGTGTTCAATAACCACTTTCTTTGCCTTGACCTGTTCTCGAATCGCTATACACTTAACGTTGATATGCTTCCTATGACTTTCGATGTTACTCTTCTTGGCCAAACACAGTGCAGCAACAGAATAATCACAGTAATTTCTCAATGGCCTTGAAATTGGGTTAATAGCTTCAAACCCCAAAAGTAAAACTTAACCATAAAACCCATGATGGTGCTTCAAAGCATGATACAAACTCCACTTCAATGGTAGAAGCTGCGATCATGACTGTTTTGCACTTCCCCAATAAATAGTCCCCGGCTAATAAGAAAACATAACCAGATGTCGACTTTCCTAAGTTCAAGCAGGGAAAAAGATGGGATTGAATGTCAATATCTTCTAGATGATCAAACCATCTATAGAACCTTGTAGTCCTTAGTCCCTTCTAGATATCTCATGATCTTTAGCCCTCAAGTGGTCCAAACTACATTGATCTTTGCCAAACATAAAACCCCCAAGTGCAGGAGCATAAGGAATGTTCTTCATTTATTCCCTTTTTAAATTTTTTTTGGAGCTTTGCTCCAAACCAAACTTGTCTCCTTGAAAATAGGTGCTACACTAGATACTTGAATATGTGAATTTTTTATGTGTTTTGTATTTTTTTTATTTTTTACAATAGAGTGAATCACGTGGCAAAATGTTATTAACACGACATAACTTGCCAAAAAACTGAATCAAAGGGGCGAGGGGGGGGGGCTTTTTCTAATTTTGAAACCACATGGGTAGCTTCCCAAAAGAATAAAACATACAAGACTTTTTTTTAGTTCTTATAAACTATATGGGGCAGCTTGTCAATTTTATAAATCAGTGAGGGTTACAGTCCCATAAAAGGATTTGGTGAGATATATTTTATATAATAAAAATAAACTAAGAATTTTTATTGTGAAAGTTACTGCCCCTACCTAATGTTTGTGTCAATATACTGATTTGAAAGTTTGATATAAACGAAAGCCAAATATTGCACATTAGCGGGCATTAGGATGTGTCTCATTAGCCCATCCGCTCTACGTAATTGGGCAGAAAGGTAGAAAAATGTATTTTTAATGAGGGGATTGGGCAAATTAAAGGGACAGCTTATGAAATTCAAAGTGAATATTTGATTTTTAATGAGGATGATATTTGAAATTGGTATAAATCAAAAAATGGTTGCCAATCACCCAATTACTTTGACTTCCTTCAAAACTTTTTATGGGGTTAGCGTCAGGGGCTAGTCAAAGCTCGACTCGAGCTCGGTAGTTTGGTATTGAGCTCAAGTTCAAGCCCATACTGTGTCGAACTTGTTCAATGAACTGCCCGAATCGATTAATTATATTTTTTAAAATAATTTTTATATATGAAATTATGCTTATAGATATGTTTTTTGAATATATTATCCAAAATCAATTAATTAATAAGAGATACTATTCGATAACAATACCCAAGAACACTTTGAGTTTGAGCTCTAGCTCAAGATAACTAACACTTGAGTCCAGTTCGAATATCGACACCAATCGACTCGACTCGAATGTCACTCCTAATTTGCACAAACATTATTTTAAAGAAAAAAAATATACATCTTTTTGAAACATCTTTTACTAAATGATTTTCGAAAGAACTTTGGAAACCAAAATAGTTTCTTAATAAAAAGATATATTTTATATTAATCTAATTATCCTGACAATCAAAATTAACCTTATCTCAACTTTCTTTGTCTAAAATATTTTCAATTGTCATATCGACAACGTAGATTTGCAAGGACTAAATCTGGCATAGGTCGACCATCGGCAACACCCTTGGCAACATAGTTTCTTTTTTACTTCATCTTATAAAATAGGCACAACCAAGATTAACTAACGATGATTATTGAACACTGTAAAATAAGCAAATGACACGTTGTGTTATTAGTTTTGCAATTTGTATCAAAAGTAACATCTCCAAAAATCTCTTATGACATTCTATACCTTGTGCCAAACTATCATGCAATCATCATAATCATCCAATTAGATATCAAAGAAAAAAATTAGAATTTGTTCAAAAATTATAAAATTCTATAATCATTGTGTGGTGACCCTCATTTAAATAAACAAAATAACATTTTTTATAATACTTGAATGAATCCAAAAGCCAAATCCTTTCTCAAGCAGAATCTTTATAGAAATCTGTTGAAATCAAATTTGACGCCACAGTAAACGGTCCTTCTAACTTGAACATGGAACCAATGATGCCGCATCTGTTGAGTTGTCTTAGAGAAGTAGACCTACAAAAAACTCACAAGAAGTGGTTTTGGCGAAGAAAACTCCAACGCTCAAGTTAAAATGAACGATAAAAATGAATGAAATACTGAAAGAGTCTGAGTCAATATAATTACTGTGTACTGTATGCATAGTAAAGTGTACGTATGTGATCAGTTGTGTTTGTATAGTATATATAACATGTTTGATAGGTCTCATATGCATTTACGAGTGTACAAACTCTATATAACCAGTGGAGAGATTGTTGGAAATCTTTCGAGATTATAGGAATCATAGTCGTAGGCTTCCTATAAATTCGAAGTCTTTTGAGATTTGGAAGTCGAGGGTTCGGATGACTAAGAGGTCATAGAACTGAGAGGTGAAGGAGTGGTTTCCTGAGAAGGTAAGATCGAGAGGGTCGAAAGACAAAAGCGAGAATATTTGACCAAGAGGGCACCCAATCGAGAGTGCTTTTGGTTGTCCATCGGCCCTGTGATTATGGCCTAGTGGGCTTGGTAGTTTCCAGTTTTATGATAATGGACCATCGACTATGTACCATCAAAATTTATTACTTCATCTTATAAATTTAATTCATGAATAAAAATCTCAAGTGCATTAGTTTCCAAATCAACCCTAAATTATTGATAGGAATATGATTAGATATTTGAACATCACATATTGCATCAATGCTACAATGATTAAGGGGCTGGATATTAATGCACTACAAAATAAAAGTATTATACCGACGGTAACGTTTACTGTCGGTAAGTATTACCGACGATTTTTTGAAACTATACAGACGGTTATCGTTGAAACCGTCGAGAATACTATAGATTTTCTAACGGTTTTAAAATGATCGTTTATAAAACAATTTGAATCATGGGTAAAGGAAGCAAATTGTTTATATAAACAACACTCAATACTTACAGATATAAAAACATCTAAATTTACATACCCCTATCTTTACGGCTATAAGTTGTGATAAAAAAAATATATGTTTTGTAGTCATGATTTTGAAATGTGTCTTCGCTGTTATAATGATGGGTAAATATAGTAAAAAATAATAAGTGTAAAATGATATGGTAAATAGCGGTAAATGTTATTATTTTATAGTAATTGTTGCTATATTAATAAATGTTACTATTTTAATAGTAAATGTTACTATATTTTATCGTGATTATATAGTAAATGTTATTATATATTATTATCTGTTAATTTGACTATGGTAGTTAGTTTATAGTAAATGTTACTATCTTTTTATCATGAGAAATAAATAATTTTATTACCTTTCACCAGTGCTATTATAATAGTAAATGCTACTATTTTATAATAAATGTTATTATATTTTATTGCGGTTATATAGCAAATGTTATTATATATTATTATCTGTTAATAATTCGACTATTGTGATTAATTTAATGTAAATGTTACTATCATTTTATAACGAGAGACAAATAATTTTACTATCTTTCGCAAGTATTATTATAATAATAAATGTTACTATTTTATAATAAATGTTACTATATTTTATTACGGTTACATAGTAAATGTTATATTTTATTATCTGTTAATTCGACTATTGTGGTTAATTTAATAGCAAATGTTACTATCCTTTCATAATGAGAGATAAATAAATTTATTATCTTTCACATCCGTTATTATAATAGTAAATATTATTATTTTATAGTAAATATTACTATATTTTATTGCAGTTACATAGTAAATGTTATTATATCTTACTATCTGTTAATTCTATTATTGTGATTAGTTTAATAGTAAATGTTAGTATTCTTTTATTATGAGAGACAAATAAATTTGTTTCCTTTCACATCCGTTATTCTAATCGTAAATATTACTATTTCATATTAAATATTACTATATTTTATTATGGTTATATAGTTAATGTTATTATATTATATTATCTGTTAATATGACATTGTGTTAGCTTAATAGTAAATGTTACTATGCTTTGATCATGAGACAAATAATTTTGTAACTTTTCACATCCGTTATTATAATAGTATATGTTACTATTTTATTGTAAATATTACTATATTTTATTGTGGTTATATGGTAAATGTTACTATATGTTATTATCTATTAATTTGACTATTGCGGTTAGATTAATAGTAAATGTCACTATCCTTTTATGACGAGAGACAAATAATTTTGTTACTTTTTACATGTATTATTATAATAGTAAATGTTACTATTTTATAGTAAATTTTAATATTTTTTATTGTGATTATATAGTAAATATTATTATATGTTATTATCTATTAATTGAACTATTGTTGTTAATTTAATAGTAAATGTTACTATCCTTTCATCATGAAAGATAAATAAATTTACTATATTTCACATCTATTTTCATAATAGTAAATGTTACTATATTTTATTATGATTATATAGTAACAGTTACTATATATTATTATCTGTTAATTTAATAGTAAATATTACTATTCTTTTATCATATGAGACAAATAAATTTATTAACTTTCTCATCCGTTATTATAATAGTAAATATTACTATTTTATAGTAAATATTATTATATTTTATTATCTGTTAATTTGACTGTTGTGTTTTGTTTAATAGTAAATGTTACTATGGAGTTATCGTTGAAATGTTAAAATTGAAATGTTAAAATGATATATTGTTAAATTAAATATAAATTAAAATAAATTAACGTTAAAACCAGTGGTTCAAGCTTTATGCCGGCGGTTCATTGTAGTTTTTATAGTAAATGTTACTATATTTTATTGTATTTATATAGTAAATGTTAATATATGTTATTATCTATTAATTGAACTATTGTACTTAGTTTAATAGTAAATGTTACTATTCTTTTCTTATGAGGGACAAATAAATTTACTAATTTTCACATCCGTTATTATAATAGTAAATATTACTATTTTATAGTAAATGTTACTATATTTTATTATAATTATATAGTAAATATTATTATATGTTATTAACTGTTAATTTGATTATGTGATTAACTTAATAGTAAATATTATTATGGAATTCTCTTTGAAATATTAAAATTGAAATGTTAAAATGGTATATTATTAAATTAAATGTGAATTAAAATAAATTAATGTGAAAACCGGTGGTTCATGTCTTTTGCCGACGGTTCATTGTAGTTTTTATAGTAAATGTTATTATATTTTATTGTGATTATATAATAAATATTACTATATATTATTATCTGTTAATTGGACTATTCTAGTTAGTTTAATAGTAAATGTTATTATTCTTTTATCATGAGAGACAAATAAATTTACTATTTTTCACATCTGTTATTACAATAGTAAATGTTACTATTTTATAGTAATTGCTACTATATTTTATTGTGATTGCATAGTAAATATTACTATATGTTATTATCTGCTAATTTAACTATTGTACTTAATTTAATTGTAAATGTTATTATGGAGTTCTCGTTGAAATATTAAAATGGTATATTGTTAAATTAAATGTGAATTAAAATAAATTGATGTTAAAACAGGCGGTTCATGCCTCGTGCCGGTGGTTCATTGTAGTTATTATAGTAAATGTTATTATATTTTATTGTGGTTATATAGTAAATGTTACTATATGTTATTATTTGTTGATTGGACTTTTGTGGTTAGATTAATAGTAAATGTTACTATCATGTTATCATGTGAAACAAATAAATTTACTCTCTTTCATATTCGTTATTATAATAGTAAATGTTACTATTTTATAGTAAATGTTACTATATTTTATTGTGATTAAATAGTAAATATTACTATATATTATTATATGTTAATTTGACTATTATGATTAGTTTAATAGTAAATGTTATTATACAGTTCTCGTTGAAATGTTAAAATTGAAATGGTAAAATGACATATTGTTAAATTAAATGTGAATTAAAATAAATTAAAGTTAAAACATACGGTTCAAGCCTCATGCCGACGGTTCATTGTAGTTTTTATAGTAAATGTTAATATATTTTATTGTAATTATATAGTAAATGTTATGTTATTATCTGTTGATTGAATTATTGTGATTTAGTTAATAGTAAATGTTACAATTCTTTTATCATTAAAGACAAATAAATTTACTATCTTTTACAACCGTTATTATCATAGCAAATGCTACTATTTTATAATAAATATTATTATATTTTATTGTCGTTACATAGTAAATGTTATTATATGTTATTATGTGTTAATTTGACTATTGTGATTAGTTTAATAGTAAATGTTATTATGGAATTGTCATTGAAATGTTAAAATGATATATTGTTAAATTAAATATAAATTAAAATAAATTAATGTTAAAACCAGCGATTCATGTCTCATGCCGGCTGTTCATTATAATTTTTATAGTAAATGTTACTATATTTTATTGTGATTATAGAATAAATGTTATATTATCTATTTTACATCTGTTATTATAATAGTAAATGTTATTATATTTTATTGTGATTACATAATAAATGTTACTATCATGTGTGTTCATGCCTGGACGGCTGTGCCGTGGAGGCAAGCACGGCTGTGACGCTCATGCAAAGATGCATGTGTGGGTACGCCTAAACGGCTGTAATGCAGAGGCAAGCGCGGTTGTGCCGCTCATGCAATAATGCATGCGTGGGTACGCCTGGATGGCTGTACCGTGGAATTTAGCGTGGCTGTGCCGTGCATGCGATAATGCATGCGTGCACACGCGTGGACGGCTATACCACGGGCAGTGGCGTGGCTGTACCGTGCAGACATTATCTATGCATTGTTTTGAAAATTGAATTATGCCAGCGGCCACATGGCCAGAGGAAGCCCCTATCTTTATCAAAGTCAAAATTCTTTGGTTTAAGTGCCAACAATTTCTCCTCAACAACAACGTATTCAGCTAAGGAGCCAAATTGTTCGGGATGCTTCAATGCTTTCTTACTAATATCATCGTAGAATTCATTGCCGACCTTTAGTTGCTTCACTTGGCTGCCCACCTTTTCCACCACACAAGCAACATAAATGCCTGGAATAGTTTATGACACATCAAGAGTTGTTACAATGCTTGAAATTGACAACTAACTCAAGATTTGGTATAAGGAAGAGTGTATAAAGAGTTATATTATGATGCTTCTCATGTTAAATGAAATATCGTTCAATAATTCCTCCATAAATTGCACCAAACAAAATAATGAAAAATGAAAACATATACTCCAGCTGATGGCTCATTATAGGATGGAAGTGCTGTTGATTAACAACCATAAATGGGACAACTCGAGACCTTTTCGGTGATCATCACTATGATAATTTTCACTTTAAATCATGCATCAATTATTACATAGAGACTGAAATAGAAATCATGTTTTCTCTTTAAACATTAGAGACTTAACCTCACATATAGAATTCCATGTTTCCGTCTTAATCCTCCTCCGCAACAAAAACAAAAAAAATGTAGTTAGCCATAAAAGAAATGATCAATGATTAGTTAATCATAAAAGAAATGAATGATGCAGCTAAAATATAGACGAAAATTGTGTTTTATTTTTAACAAATGTGAATGTAAGAAAAAGAAAAGGGGGAAGTAGATCTGACCTTTGAAAGGCCCTAAACGTTGACTTGCAAGTAGGGAGAAAGAGTGTGTCTGTAGAGGCCAATGAAAAAAGCCGAACGGATAATCGAAAAACAAAGAAAAAATTGTTTCGTTGAGATCAATCACAGTCACGAACCTGAGAGAGAAAAAATATGCAAAAAAACATGATCAAATAACAGATCAAACAGGAGAAAACACAGTAAGATCTAAATCGACGAAGAAACCATCAGATCAATGCCTCGCATGTGAGAAAAGATCAAAAGAAATGTGGAGAAGAGAAGAGAGAGAGAGAGAAGACGAACATGTGAGATCGGCTAAAGAGAGAAAAACCTTCGTCGATTTGTATGGAGACGAGTCGTCCTTTGTCAATTTATATGAAATGAGCAGTTGTCCCGACCATTGGTAAAGGGGTCGCAGGTAAATGGCGTATTTTTTGTAGTGCTTCCTCCCACTTCCTCCTCCTCCTCTTTTGTATTTGGGGCTATTTCTTGGCGCCAAATAAAGAGACGCCAAAAGTTTGGCGCTAATACTATTACGTATTGATTTTGTTGAATATTTAAATTTTGCCACCATCAAGAAAATATTCTTTATTGATTAATTTGTCTCCTTCTATCATTCTCTCTTTATTTCATTTATTTCTCTCTTCTCATATTTCATTTATTTCTTCGCTTTATTTTTGCAATGGATAAGAGATGGATATATTTTTATATTTTTAATCACTCTACTTTCATTCTTATTTTTCGTATCATGTATTGTGATGTGATATGATAACAAGTGATAAAAATTAGTAATAACAACTACTTTCTCTTCCTACAAATAGTTACAAATGGTAAGAATTAATTTTATTCTCTATTTATATCGTAATATGGTAACAATGGTAAAATATGATAACAAGTGATATATAACAAATAACAAATATAAACTTCACGTGTACTTTTATTATAGTTTAATAATAAATAACAAGTGCAACTGTATTTCTAGCAACGCAATAACATTATAAAATTTGTATAATTTTTTTAAAAACTTTATGAAATTTCTATACACCGGAAAATAATACTAATGAAAATAACAACTCTTAAAAATTACTGATCTAACGATAAAATAACAAACATATAAACATTGAAAAGGGTATTCACTATAATTACTCCAAGAGATATTCACTATAACTATTTCATTCTAAACTATAACTATACATTTAAAAAAAAAAGCGGTAAAAATTTTTAAAAACCCATAAAAAATTAAAGTATCCCAATAAATTTGTAAAAGAGGGAAAAAAGGCGCAAATAGATTTTCAACATTTGGGTCTGGTTTCACTTGAAACAATAACCCTTAATATTTGAATATATTGTTTGAAGGTATAATACAACTATTAGCACTCAATTGAGTTGAAACATAAATATATTGTTTGGTCAATATAATATAATTATAAATTATATTGTTTCATAATATAAATTTATAAATTTATTATAATTATGATTATTAATTTTATTTGATAAACATTATATTACTATAATTTAATATTATTATACTATACAACTTAAACAATTATCAATATTAATATTACTAAATGATACTACTTCTTAATTTCAATAATCATGTTCTATTACTAATATCAAATAATTATTAAATTTAAATAATATTATTGAGGTAGGGTTACATTTTAATTATTAAATAATGACTATCTAATTATCATATTCCTTAATTATAAATTCTAAAATATAAAATATACATTAACATATCTAATAAGTGGGTCGCATGTTAACAATTGGAAAGAATTACTATTTTCTCTTCGTATAAATGATAATAAATGGTAATAATTAATTTAATTTTGGTAACAATGATTTTTATTATAATAACAATGATAATAAATGGTAACAAGTGATTTTGGTCCAATATAATAAGTGGTAAGACAATAATTATATAAAATTTGTATAATATCGTAACGAAAATAACAATTGACAACAAGTGGGTCGCATGGTAACAAATGATAAAAATTACTATTTTTTCTTCGTACAAATGGTATCAAATGGTAACAATTACTTTAATTTTGGTAATAATGATTTTTATTATGGTAACAATAATAATAAATGGTAACAAGTGATTTTGGTCCAATATAACAAGTGATAAGACAATAATTATATAAATTTTGTATAATATAATATCGTAACAATAGTAACAATTGGTAACAAGTGGGTCGTATGGTAATAAGTGGTAAGAATTACTACTTTCTCTTCGTACAAATGGCATCAAATGGTAACAATTACTTTAATTCTGGTAACAATGATTTTTATTATGGTAATAATGATAATAAGTAGTAACAAGTGATTTTGGTCTAATGTAACAAGTGATAATATAATAATTATATAAAATTTGTATTATATAATATCGTAACAATGGTAACAATTGGTAACAAATGAGTCGCATGGTAACAAATGGTAATAATTATTATTTTCTTTTCGTACAAATGGTATCAAATGGTAACAATTACTTTAATTCTGATAACAATGATTTTATTATGGTAACAAATGATTTTACTCCAATGTAACAAGTGGTAATACAATAATTATATAAAATTTGTATAATATAATATCGTAACAATGGTAACAATTGATAACAAGTGCGTCGTATGGTAACAAATGGTAAGAATTATTACTTCTTTTTTGTATAAATGGTATCAATAGTAACAATTACTTTAATTCTGATAACAATATTATGGTAACGATGATAATAAGTGGTAACAAGTGATTTTGATTCAATATAACAAGTGGTAAAATAATAATTATATAAAATTTGTATAATATAATATCGTAACAATGGTAACAATCGATAACAAATGAGTCACATGGTAACAAGTGATAAAAATTACTACATCCTCTTCGTACAAATGGTATCAAATGGTAACAATCGATAACAAATGAGTCACACGGTAACAAGTGATAAAAATTACTACATCCTCTTCGTACAAATGGTATCAAATGGTAACAATTACTTTAATTCTGGTAATAATGATTTTTATTATGGTAACAATGATAATAAATAGTAACAAGTGATCTTGATCCTATGTAACAAGTGGTAAGACAATAATTATATAAAATTTGTATAATATAATATCGTAACAATGATAAGAATTGACAACAAGTGGACAAATACTTCCTCTTGTACAAATGGTAACAAATAATAACAAGTATTTTTATTCTGGTAACAAATATTTTTTAAAACTCTATGAAATTTGTATAAACCGGAAAATAATGCTAATGAAAATATGTAATGTTAAAAATTACAGACCTAACAATAAAATAACACATATGAAACATATAAATATCGGAGAGAGTAATCACAATAATTACTCCAAGACTATTCACTACAACTATTTCATTCCAAACAATAACCATACATTAAATGGTAAAAATTTTAAAAAGCTCATTAAAAATTTAAACCTCCAAATAAATTTGCAAATGAGGAAAAAAAACGCGCGCGAATAAATTTTCAACATTTAGCGCTGATTTTGCTTGAAACACAAACTCTCAATTTTTGAATACGTTGTTGGTCGTATAATACAACAATTAGCTTGAAAGATAAATATGTTATATGCCAATATAATATAATTATAAATTATATTGTTTCATAATATAAATTTATAAATTTATTATAATTATGATTATCAAATTTATTTGATTAACATTACATTACTATAATTTAATATTATTATTTCATACAATTTAATTATTTATCAATATTAATATTACTAAATAATACTACTTACTAATTTCAATAATCATGTTCTATTACTAATATCAAATAATTATTAAATTTAAATATTGTTATTAAAGTAGGGTTACATTTTATATAATAGATTTAAGGGTACTAGTATATATACTAATAATATTTTTATGGTAGCTTTCTTAATTTTCTTCATATTTTATTTAATTATTAATTTTATCATATTTCATTTAATTATTTTAACTTTTTATTATTTTTTTTTCAATTAAATTATTGCTAATTTAAATAATTTTGATAATAATATGGTCTTTTATTGTAAATTTGCTATCATATTTTGATTTCAATTCCTTACATTTCTAAATAAATAATATTAAATATAATTATCATATTCTTTAACTATAAAATCTAAAATATAAATTAGATATTAACATATCTAATTAATATTATTAATTTAATAACATATACTCATACTCATCAGAATCATCATATGCAATCCATCAAAACACATGATCCGAATTTACATTCTTTAATTATAAAGAAATTTAAATTATAAATTAAGCCTGAAATGTTATTATTTTAAATAATATAATCATATAAAATTATATAACTAATATATTAAGAATAACATAAACAATATATGACTTTCTGTAATATATGATTTTATTTAAAATTATATATTCATAAAAATATAATAAAATGTATTATGACACTATATAATATAAATTATAAATTTAATATATTTAATGATTTTATATAACAAATTTAGTAACATAATTTCATAATTTCATATAACAAATTCAGTAATATAATTTAAAATTTTCATATGATTATATTAATAATATAAATGTTTTGTTATTTGAACAAATAAAATTATTATTTTAAAACAAGGTGCCTAACCTGCAGGTTGTGCTGCGAGGGCATTTGCGGACACTTGCCCGGGCGGCTCAACCGTCGGTTGTGCCGCATGCATTTGCGCGTGCATGCTTACCTAGGCAGCTCAGCCGTTGGTTGTGCCGCGCACAGGCATTTACGTGCGCTCTTGCCGCCTAGGCGGCTCAGTCGCCAGTTGTGCCGCACGTGGCATTTGCGTGCGCGCTTGCCGCCTGGGCGGCTCAGCCGCTGGTTGTGCCGCGTGCAGGTATTTGAGGGCGTGCTTGCCTGGGTGGCTCAACCGCCAGTTGTGCCGTGTAAGCAAGCGTCCGATCTAGTAACATGATTATAATACTTACTACTATTTCACGGAGTTATATAGTAATATGTCAAAATAAAAATTTTCTGTTAATTACTCAAATTATATAAAAAAAAAAAGGTAAATATCAAAAAATTAAAAAATTAGAATGTGATAAACGGTATAAAATGGGAGGTTTTGAAAAATTTATTTGGCGCTAAAAACCAAAATTTATTTAGCGCTAAACCAAATATATATACTGTAAACTCTTCCTCTCTCCACAAAAACGTCAAAACTTCTCATTTCCTTCAAAAACTCTTCTCCCTCACATCTCTTAAAATTTTTAATTCAAACAAAATCTCATTCCATCAAATATTTTTAACCCATATCCAAAGTTAAAGGGCCGATTCCAGGGAAAGAATCAGATGTGTTTGCAAAATTACAACTCATCACAATGGCAGCATTTAAATAAACCTGAGAACAAATATATGACTGTTATGATAGAACAATCAATGGAACAAAATCATAATTTTACTAATCTGGTATGCAATATTCTTATGCATGTTGCTATGCATGCCGGAAGTGGACAATAAGATGAATTGTTGAACTTTGTTTAACGAGGCTTATTGCTGGTGTTGAGATATAATTATCATTTTTTTACTTGTTATCATAATCTAACTACTTTTACTTCTGAATAATAATCCACATTATTTGTATTTGTATTGTTAGCTTCCTCCGATACAAAATGCTGGAAGTGCACATCGAAACCAACCATCATCATCATCACCATCTCCTCAGTCTATCCCGAAAGGTAATATTTAAATGTACAAGTTTTTATAATATATCTTATAATTATATTAATTTCATTACTATAAAATGATACCACACATCACGCTAGATTCTGGAACCGAATGCTATGGATGCTGGAATTTTTTGAGTGCTCCAAGTCAACATTTTTTGTATGAACATTTCATTTCAAAAGATAGGAAAATATGTATTGACCCGAAATTATAATATTTTTCTTTTTCTTGTAATGTTTCTGTAACATTATCATGTATATTCCATGATAATATAAAAAGTACTTCATTTCCTAAAATACGGTAGTTATAATATTTCCTAACTCTTTTCTAACCCACAATTGTAATATTTTCTTATCCAGTAGTACTAATGTTTGTATTAACATATCCTAACATTTACTAATTTTGTGATAACCTACCCAAAAGAGTAGTAACTTTTGGTTACCAAAATTAAGTAACAAATAACATATGCTAAGTTAGTAAAATTTACTTACCAACAATAATTCTGTAAAAAATAGTAACATTTACTATCTAACGACAATAAATGTAAATGTAGTAACATTTACTAACAAATTATTTCTGTAGCCAACATTAAAGGTAATAACATTTACTAACCATTAATTCTATAAGCGACAATAAAGATAGTAATATTTACTAACCAATAACTCTATAAGCAAACTACAATAAAACTAGTAATATTTACTAACCCAATAATTCTCTAAGCGACAATAAAGGTAGTAATATTTACTGATACAATGACCAACAATAAAATTAGTAATATTTACTAACCGAACAGTAAACGTGTGACAATAAAGAATTCATATGTCCTATATCTTAAGATCCGACGATATTGTAATAATATTTACTAATATTTGTATTTATCGACAATAAAAATTATAACATTTCCTAATATACTATTATTTTATTGGCGACAATAAATAGTTATACAAATTTTAACGATTATATTGAGTCATTGAGTGATGAAAAAGATAGAAACTTTTACTAACCCTTAAACTGATGAAAAAAAATAGTAACTTTTACTGACCCTTTATAAGATAACGATAAAAATTGTAATTTTTACTAACATCTTTACAAGTGATGATAAAAGTAGTAACTTTTATTAATCCTTTTAAAAAAATGATGATAAATGTAGTAAGTTTTACTATCTCTTTACAACTGATGATATAACATTTATTTTTATCGACACTTTTCTAACCGTCCGAATGTTGAACATGTTCCAACGGTCATCACAAGTGTCGGGATAGGTCTACCCCGATACTTTTTTAGCCGACTAAATCTTTATCTGTTGGAGAAAACTTTATCGACGGATTTTTCATCTTTTCCTTACAGTTTTCATCCGTCTCCATAAGCCATTACCGTTGTAGTGATGGTTTCTCTATTGAATTTATGTAACCATTAATATAAAAAATTAAATATAACAATTTGAAAATTTATAGTTGCGTATGGAACAAATTATTATAAATTTGATAGAGGTGCATGCAATGCCATAAGTTCTGAAATGGACATAAGTTTGTGCAAGTGCGGATTTTAGTTGCATATGGAACAAATTAAATAATACAAATAGACATAAATTATAAATTTCATCATTTATTGGATTTGTTTATCACTTAACAATCATTTTATTTGTTTCTTTTTTTTTCGAGGGAGGGGTTTAAGATATATGTTTGTAGTGAGTTCGATTCTAAGTTTTCTATTTTTTCGGTGCTCTATAATAAGAAAACCTAAATAGCTGTTGCTTAGCTAAATGGGTGGAGTGAGTCAGCTTTTGTAAGCTACATAATTTGGGGATTGAATGTGGCAATGAATTATTTTTGCATTATGGGGAGTTGTGGTTTTAGTATAAAAGGGTTAGATATCTTTTAATGTTTATAGTTTTAGTTCTTGTAATTCATCTGGTTAAAATTCACAATTGCACGATTCTAGCATTTAGTTTCTTATCTTTTCGTAAATTTTATTTTCTTCATTTCAATTTAACATTTTAATTATTGGGTCATGAAAATAAAATATTATAAAAATATATTATTAATTTTATTAATGAAATATTCTTCCTCCCCATGACCAGTTCTTACCTTATGTCTTACATGAAACCCATTTAAATTTTTTATGCCTTATCATTACACCAAATTATAATTTTTTCCCCATTGAGAAATGATTAAAAAAAATTCTGTGTCCATAATAAACCTTGCTTTGTGAGACAATATTTCACAACCTCACCTTAAACATTTTAAAAAATAGCATTTATCAATAATGTAAAAATTATAATATTAATTATTTGAAATAAAAATTTTAAACGTAGGACAAGAGACATGGCATGGGCTACTTGCAAAAACTCCTACTCTTACACTTATACACAAAATTGGTTACCTTGAAAAATCTCTTCAAGGCATCACCAACTGATTGATTCAAAGCTTACCATGCAGTATTCTTTCCTTGGGAGCTTGGTTCCCTATTTGAACTTCTATTCTATCACCACCGATCTTTGTTTCTCACCGTTTTGAGTCGAACTCGAGTAACATATAGTCAAATACATTATAAATATGATCTTTTCACTCTTTTATTCAATTACTGTCCTACACTTTTTGAATTATTGTTGTTATTAAGTCTATTCAGACACGAATCATCAAGGGTAAGATATATCTTACTCCAGAAAATAGTTTGCATTTCGTGCTTCTGCGAGGTACACCTTACACCGTAGGTTTTAGGAAATGGACCTATATTAGTCGGGGGGTTGTAAATGGTCGAAAATAACCATTTCTCTCTCCCCCTTCACCTAGTCTATCTTGTTCTCCCGCTACTTACCTTCGCCGGTGAAAATTCCTCAACTTGAATTATAATTTCATTGTTGTGCCTGTCTCCAACCATAGGTGGACCCTATTATCACCATATGAAAGGAGGGCAAAAATAGGAACCCAGATGGCTTTAACAGCATTTCAAGAATGAAGACTAAAAATCTTTTATCTTCATTTAGACAAAAAAGATAATAATGATGATGATGATGATGATAATAATAATTTTGGACTATAAAATATGCAAAGCGTGAGCAATATAGGAGATGCAAAGTATTATGGATTATAAAATGGAGAGTGTAACTTGTAATTTACATACAAATAAAAGCTATCAATTTGGTTGGTGATGCAATGAATTTTATGATTACAAATCAATTCTTTTATCTTTTATTATAATACTATTGGAGTCGATTTTTGACTCCACAAATACCTGCTCCTTCAACTTGAATGGGGAGTCTGTACCAATGTGCTCGTCAGATCTTCTTGGATGGGAAACCTGCAAAAAACTCCATCGGGGCTGGTCCAGTTGGTGGATTCTGACACTCAATTCAAAAAGAATAGTAAAATAGAGACCAAGGGTATCATATAGTTTTTGCCCTGTGTTACCCCGTATGTATTATGTGTAGAGTATTATGCAATAAGTATTGTGTATGAGGACATAATATATGTTGCATATGTTATGCCATGTGATACAATATATGTGTACGTCTATGAAATCATACCTCTGATTATGTATAGAATTGAGTATAAAACCGTATCTCTAATAATATAGAATTGGACATGAAATCATATCTTTGATAGTTTAAAATTGAGTTGTTTGCTTTTTTTTTATGTGTAGAGAGAGAATATTGGTTTCTCTTGTGGGTTGCCTTTACTCTGTATATATAGCTTTCCAAGAGGTATAGAAAATCCTACTTACCTCCGAAATAGCAAAGACTATGGTAAAAAACTTTTAGAAAATTTAGAATCTCTCGAGATTGAAAAAAGTTTAGAATTTTAGAAAAATTTCCTTCCTTATTGGACATACAAGGGAATTAGAATTCTAGATGATTAAGAAAAATTTAAATTTATTAGAGATTTTCATCCTTATTGGATGATTACAAGAGAATTAAAATCTCATAGAAACAAAGAGAGTTTTTATTGTTAAGCTGGTTATCATCATTTGCCCCCATTCCTAATGATATTTAAGAAAAATTGTATAAGGAGTGGAGTGAAATGAGAAATTGGAAAAGGAAGTGGGGCATTAAATGTAGAAGGTTTCAGTGATAGATTATGAGAATTGTCTGAGAAAAAATTTAATTTTAGGGTTTGTGAAATTTGTGGGGCAATCAAAAGGTCAAGTGACCACGAGCTTGAGAGACTGGGAGGTCAAAAGACCAGGAGATAAACAGACGGGGAGGTTCAAAAATTGGGAGAACGGGTGACTGGGAGGTTGGAAAGTTAGGAGGTCGAGAGACCGAGAGTCGAGAGGTCGGGAAGCTAGGAGGTTGAGAGGCCATGAGATCAAGAGGCCCAGAGTCAGCCGGGAGACCGAGAGGTCAAGAGACGGGAAACCAGGAGGTCAGGAGACTGGGACATGAGAGTGTTCAATTGAGTAGTGGCCGAGAGTGCAGGTGTTTGCATTATGAAATGTGGAAGTAGAAGTTCCGAAGACTAACCTGGAGTCGTAACTCTCGGTTAGTGCGAGAGGTTAAAAACAGTAGTAAGAGAGAATGGGGCCGGACTACAAGTTGTGGAGAGATTAGCAAAAGAGCAATAACAGTCCCATCTCGTCACAGAGAATTTACTTTCTCCATTGTACTATATATTGTATAAGAACTTTTATGAGTAGAAAAGAGATTTGTTTATTATCTTTGCATTCTTATTCCCATATTGATCATGTATTGGAGTGATTTGAATATTAGGTTGTTGTCAAAAACGTTGTTACAGCTAGCATGATGTTGTGTTGAGAGAAAGAGAGTTAAATCCCATTTGTTGCAATGGCAGCCATATGAAATAGAAAATCGAGAGAAAATGAGTTGAATCACATCCGGGCATTGGAGCCAATATAATGCTGAAGGCCGAGAGAAAGGGAGTTGAATTCCATTCAAGGGCCAGCACCTATATAATATGGAAGACTGAGAGAAAGGGAATTGAATTCTATCTAGAGGTCAGGACCATATAATACAGAAGATCGAGAGAAAGAGAGTTGAATTCTATCCAGAGGGCTCATTGCGTCGAGAGGGCTTGTTGGCATTGTGCCAAATGAGAATTTGGAGGTGTTACACCTGGAAGGCTATTGATGTTGCACCAAGCTAGAATTTGGAGGCATTGGGCCAAGCGAGAAGTTGAATGCATTGTCCCTAGAGGGCTCATTGGTGCTGCACTAAACAAGAGTTTAGAGGCATTACATTTAGAGGACTCGTTGGTTTTGCGCCGAATGAGAGTTTGGAGGCATTGCATATGAAGGGTTCATTGACATTGCATCAGACGAGAGTTTGGAAACATTGTGCCTAGAGGGCTCATTGGCATTCGGCTAAGCGAGAATTTGGAGACGATAAGCCTGGAGGGCTCATTGACATTGCACCAGACGAGAGTTTGGAGGTGTCACACTTGGAGGGCTAGTTGGCATGCGCTAGACGAGAGTTTGGAGGCATTGCGCTTGCAAGACTTGTTGATATTGCACCAAGTGAGAATAGTGAGGCGTTGCACCTAGAGAGTGAATTTGGAACCCTTGTGAGGCACCGAGCTGAGTGATTGTGTCTGCAAAAGAAAGATAGTGGTGGAGTAAAGTCTTATGGGCACAAAGGGCCTGAACCATGTTTAGTCAAGATGTAATAAAAAAGTAACAAAATATATAGAAAATTAACAAAGTAGTGGTAAATAGTGGACAGAAATTACTAAATCAAGACCTTCGAGGGATCCAAATTGAGGGTGAGCACTCCGATGCCGAGAGACATTCTAGATTGTTGTTAGTCAAGATATAATGAAAAAGTGACAGATCATGTAGAATAGAAATATTATTGTCGCGATAAATATAAAGTAAGATTTTATATCAAAACAATTTGTTAGCAATATTAAAATAATGAAAAAGTTATAGTAGGCTTCGTAAAAATTACTAAATCCAGCTTGTCGGTGTCCAGCAGGGCTAGAGGTTAGACGTTCGCCCCCCCCCCCATTTTATGCGTGGTTTTGGAGGCATCGCCTCCTTTCTTTTCTTTGGTGGCTTGGTGTTAAGAGAGAGGAAGTAGGGCATGAAATTTCTATAGCAAGTCAATTAGTCATTTCTATGGACGGTGTCAATCTGTTGGAGCCGATTTTGACTCTAATGTGTTTGTTGGATTTTCTTGGATGGAAAACTTACAAATAAAACCCTATGTGGGGTTGGTCTAATAAGAGGGATTCTGATACTCAAATCAAAAGGAGTAGTAAAATAGAGACTGAGGGTAATCCGTAGTTTTTACCTTGTGTTTTCCCGTATGTATTATGTGTAGAGTATTGTGCGATAAGTATTGTGTATGAGGACATATTGTCTGTTGCACGTGTGATGCCATGTGATACAATATATGTGTACGTGTATGAAACCATATTTGTGATCGTGTATAGAATTGAGCATAAAACCGTATCTTTAATAGTATAGAATTTGACATGAAATCGTACATTCGATAGTATAGAATTGAGTTGTCTCATTCTCTGTGATACGTGTAGAGAGAAAATATTGGTTTTCTTATTGGTTGTCTTTGCTCTGCATCTATAGCTTCTTAAGAGGTATAGAAAACTCTATTTACCTTTTATTTGAAATCTTTTGAAATAATTGAATTTGTGATTAAAAAAACCTTTAAAAGAATCAAAATACCTCGAGATTAAGAAAGTTTTAAAATTTTAGAAAAGTTTTCTTCCTTATTCTATATTATTAAGAAATGTTTGAATTTTTAGGAATTTTATTTCTGATCAGATGATTATAAGAGAATTGATATCTCACCAAAATAAGAAAAGTTTCTAATGTTTAGTCTGGTACCATCAAATACCATAATTACTTTTATTATTTATCTTGACAAAAGACTTCGTCGCAGAAAACTTGATTTTTATATATCGTATTAAAACTAGGGAAAAAAAAGGTTAAGATTGCTATTACCGCTTAAACATATCCCCAAAAAATTTTAAAACGAGCGAATTAATTTCCAATAATCGCGCGGAATCCCCCCACCCCGCCTCTTCATTGAACTTCCCTACATTCGTGCCAATCCTAAGAGGGTGTTGGGACGTAGAAGTAATTTACTCCCAAAGAGATCTAAAAGCCCAAAGAGAACTCAAAGCCCATCTCCCAGCTGAGAGAGAGAGAGAGAGAAAACCGAAGAACCATACCAAAAAAAAAAAAGAGAGAACCGAAGAAGAAGAAGAAGAAGAAGAGGAAGATGAGTATATGGAATTATGTAGTAACCGCGCACAAGCCCACCAATGTCATTCACTCGTGCGTCGGCAATTTCACTAGCCCTCAGGAGCTCAATCTCATCATTGCGTACAGACACACACACCCTCTCTCTCCCCCTCTGCATTGCAATTTGAATGCTTTATTTCTCTAGGGTTTTGTTATTGCCTTTCATTTCGTTTTTTGAGTTTTTATATCTTACACAACATTTTGTAAGTCTGGAATATTAGGGTTTTGTTTCGTAGTTTGGAAGCTCAATTGTTGTCTTGCTGGGAATATTGCAAATTTTGATTTGAGCTTAACCCTATCTATATTTTAGTCATTGAATTAGGGTCTTATTAATATGGATTTGGCCTTAGTTTCTGAATTTTTGTTTCAGGAAATGCACAAGAATTGAGATACATTTGCTAACTCCTCAGGGTTTGCAGGTACTTAAGAAAAATGATTTCTTTGTCAATTATTGTCTCTTAATTATTTTCGTCAAGAACCAACAACTGAAAATTAATGTCCTATTTTTTAATTTGTTCTTCCCCCCTTTTAATGTCTTGTTGGTGATGGGTCTCCGACTGATGATCAATGTATGACATAATGCTCTTGCGACAATCAGATATATGAACATTTTGTGGTTGTTTACAAAGTAGCTTGGGAAAATGGGTCATGGGGCATTTGGCTGAATGACTTAAGTGTTCCTTTAGGAGATATTCCCAGAGACCTTTTGTTTTGGGTCCCTGTCCCAAGATTTTTAAGCATCTGGATGTAAGGGGACCTTTTTAATCTGGGTGGTTGTGCGGCATGGCTATCATTCAAGCATCTTTAGAGTATTCTCTGTGGCCCTTTTTGAGTTTCTGGGTGGGAGACTAGTAAGAAGAAGGATTTTCTTGTTGAAAGTGTCATGGTTTAAAAGCCTAATCTTAAGAAAGGTTTAACTTTGTCAACATTAAATGGTGACTAAGAGCATCCCTCTGGTGCGGTGTGGCTTTGGCAATTTCCTTTGCAACCAACTATTTTTGTGGCTCCAAGTGATTAATTAATAAATATAGCATTCCATGGAATCTGCGGGATCAGGGATTTAAACAGGGCAGGAAAGGAAAACCAGGCACTCCCCTTTGTGCTGCCCCCAGGGTTGGGGAAAATTTGTCCTTGCTGTGCCCAAAAAATGAGATTTTTTCCACCATACTCACCTTGACTAAACAAAGTAGATAATCTTAGATTTGGTGTTAATTCAGTACTTAATCCAATGTGTTTTGAAGGAAACTGAAGAAAATATAAACTTCTAATGGTATTTTTAAGAAATAAAAGACATGAGGGCAAGTTAATTGGTGGGGATACGGGTTTTTAATTGATATACATTACCATCCATTTCCCTGTCTATTAAATCCACATACCTGCCCCCAATGGGGTGGAGTGGGGCTGCTTACCAAATAGCAATTATGGGTCCTATTGACATCCCTTGGTCGAATGTTGACGTCAGGGTGATGGTTGCTCATACAAGTCTTTGGACGTATATCTCAGGATATAAGTTGGGGGGATGGGTCTCATATTCATTTCTGAAAAATATTTGGTTGCATGAAACTCCTTTCTCCTTAGCCTTACCAAAATTGTTTGGTGTCTCCCTACAAAATGCTACCATTTGCGATGATGATGATTAGCAACATTACTGAAATTTTCATTTTATCATCATCTAAATGATGTGGGCAAACCAGTTGCCTGATTATTCAACTTCATGTTTCAATTTCAATTCTCGGAAGCAGCCTCTTCTTAATAAAAAGAAGGTAACGTTGTCTGCATATTCTGTCCACTCTAGACTGATGTTTTTGGCGAGATGCTTTAAGTATGATCAAGAGATGAGCTTGTGCGAGATGATTCACTCTTTTAAACTTTCAGATGTTCCTAACAAGTGGGTATGAACCCTTGATAGTCCCAAGAGTTTTTTAATTCCTTTGTGTACTAGATCCAGTGTTTTAGCCGACCCGCCCTCTCATTTTACGATTTTCATTTGGAAGATTATAGTTAATTTCTTGTTAACAATACTTTCACTTTTCTTGTAAATAAGGATCAATATTAATGATTCATTTAAGGTTGGAGACCACATGTGCATTTTTTTCTTGTGGGCTTGGGCACTTAACTTATTATTATGATCCCTCCCTATATTGGCTAGGTGGCCTCTAGTTAAAAAGGAACTTTCACATGGTCTAGGGGGGGCTTCTGTGTCTGTGTTAGTGAAAAATCAATTATCGAGGCTCATCTTTCATTGTACGTAGAACTTAACATCCTATTTTTCGTCCTTAGCTGTGGCAAGTTTTTCTAGCTCATACTTTCCAATCTTCTCCCGGGTCAAGCTGCTTCAGTCTTTTCTTCCTGCCCTTTCTTGCTCTTGTTGCAAAAAGTTCACAAACTTTCAGTAGCTGTGGAGCTAATGAGATCAACAGAACACATGATGAATCTAAGGTTATAAAAGCCTTTGCCAACTTTGATAAACATAGTGTTGCGTGCAAATAAACTGGAGAGATTATATGACTTTTTCATTAGGGTCACGAGCTTGTTGCAGTCAGTGTAGGTACAATAGTTTTAGAAATGCCCTTCCTATCAATCTCAAAGGTCGTGGGTGAGAAATGGAGCCTAAGTGGTTATAGAAATCTCCTTCCTTTTGATGCCTTTTTTCTTTCTTGCTAATAAAAATTCTTCTGTTATTAAATAAAGAAATATTTCTGAGTTGATCTTTATGTTTCTCAGCTGAAGACGACATCTTTCAATTAATCATCAATTCAATTATGCCATGGCAATAATCTTGCAAAAACAAAGTAGTGCTTTGTTCTAGTAGAGAAAGACTCTTTTTTTACCCATTATAGCCATCTAATGACCTAATACCTGTGAATTATTACTTTTCAGCCCATGTTGGATGTGCCAATATATGGAAGAATTGCAACTCTTGAACTTTTTCGACCCCATGTGAGTATCTTCTCTTATGTGTTTTGCAATCTTCATAATTGTCTCCTGCTTTATTTAGTGGCTTTATTCTAGCTAATGCTGTTGCATTGGTCCAGGGTGAAGCCCAGGATTTTTTATTCATTGCTACAGAAAGATACAAATTTTGTGTTCTTCAATGGGATGCTGAGACATCTGAGCTTGTAACAAGGTTTTGCTTGGTGCTGAACTTATTTTTTCCTTTAGGATTAGTTTATGCATGTTTCATTTTGATCTTATTCTGAAGGTTTAAGTACGAGATAAATTACTGATTGGTATTCATACATCAAGAGAACGATAGTTGAAAGTGGGAATTGAGAGGTAACTATTTATTTTAGTATATCTAAAAAGCATCATATGGGGCACTGAAATTCATTTTTGTTATCCAGGGAGAAATGGGACTTGGAGATCAAGAACCAAAAAACTCAAAAAGTTATCATTCTAATTTTGTGTTTAAACTGTCTTTAGACAATTGGTTGTGCTGATGGGCTTAGCACAAGGTTCCCACGTTCATCAAATAATATAACCAAGCTAAATCTAAGGAAGAGGTGGCTAGTTGGACAAAGATGGTAGTAATGCACAAATTGAAGAATGTTGATAGTGAAAATGCATAGGCTTGACTTTTGTGTTCCAACAAAGTGAGAGTTTCCTTTGAATGCAAGTACCCACAAATCATCATTTTGTTTACATGTGTGAACAATTATGACATGAGCCAGGATTAAGGGATAATCTTAAATGATTTATGTTAGTATTGTAAAAGCATTACAGATAATTTGAACATGATGGTAATATGGGTCATGATGCAACAACAGCAGCCTGAGTTTTAATCCCAAATTTTGGGATGTGGTCATGATCCATTCATAAATCATGAATAAAATGCAGTATTGTCTGGGGCTCTTGCTTGGCTTGTCAGACACCCATGCAATGTGAGCCGCTACGTTGTCATCTTGAAGTGTCTCAGGCAGTGAGACACCATTAATAAGGTGTTTACTTATCTTGCCTAGGCACCTAGGTGAGTGCCTTACTCAACATTAGCTATTTCTAGTTTGGTCCTAAGCTTTGTTCATTTAGACATATGCAACTGAGAGTGTTTAGAGAAAACTTACAGAGATGAGAAAAAGAGGAGGAAGAAGAAGATCCGATTTTTGCTGTTGATTTCATTGATGTTCTGATCGTGCTTTGTGTACTTATTCCCTTTTTTTTTTTTTGCACTGCTTCTCATCTCTGTTTCTACTTCTATGTTCATCTTTTTCTAAATCTTTTCTTCCCTGGATCTTTGTCAAATGTCTTTTTCTAATTCTATGTTCTGATCATGTTCTCTCCTCATTTATCTTTCTACTTCTTCTTTGCATATCTACATGAAGAATATGACCCACGAACCTGCTTGGGTCTACAGTTATTTTAAAGATCCAAAGAACACTAATGCGGTTACTTGCCTCTTTTGAACATAAGAGCACTTGAAGAGGAATATACAGAGTAAAAACAACATTAGTAGTCTTCTGTCATATGTCATAAATTTGTGTTTTCTTTAATAGGAATCTATCATAACATTTTTTTTTTTGGTATTATGACTTGGCCATCATTCAGTATCCGGAGTTTCGTCCCGACTAATCTGAATTGATCGCTGTAGGGCCCACTTTGTGGGGCGGGTCTCCCAACATTGTTTTTTCTGTGCCTAGAGGGAGTCGAACTCCCGATCTGGTTAAGTGACGAAAGTTTCCATCCCACCTATGCCAACAAGTGTTGGTATATATCATAACATTATGTTTGTTAATCTTAACACATTTTTCTGTGAAATGACTCTTTTTAGTAACTACTGCCTTCCTTTACTTGGGCAAACATCTCTCCTAGCACCTCAGGTATTTAAGGGTGTAGTGTCTTTGACGACATTGATAATATGATCATTTTTAGAAGGGGTTTGGAAGCTAGTAAAATGCTTTTCCATATTTAAAATCTCATCTGTGAAGTAGTTTATTTGTGCTTTGTTGGTGGTGGAATTCTGGTCATGGTTGAAAAAGTTTGAAGGTCAGTTTCTTTGAGATTGAAAAAAGAGTGTGTTGGCAATAAGCGAATCAAATGGCTATTGAGTTCAAGGGAATCATGAGCTGTAACAACAGCATACAGATAATCAAAGTCTAAGTAGGATTTTCTCCTATGCGGATAAAAACAAGTCTGCCTGAGGCATCTCCCTGGTGCTCTCCCCTTTTGCCTCCTTTAATGAGGCCTTTGCTTTCCCAAAGAAGTGAAGCCCATCTATTCTGTAGTTCATCACTGAGGGAAGGACAGTTCACAAAAGGCAATAGAAGAGGTCAAATAACTCAAATGAGAAAAATGATCTTAGTATCCTCAAACAAGAGGGAAGAAACTATAAGCACTTTAGGAAGATGTGCAAAGAGGAAAAAAGTTAACACGCGGAGAGTATAACTTGAGTATTTTATTCTATTTTTACTGGGGGCTGGCAGGGGGTTCTAAGGTGGCAAATGTTTCTGGAGAAAAAAGCTTTCAATGCAGGACAAGAATTCAGGATATGAATTTCCCTCGAGAGAAGCTGAGCTCAAGCTATGACTTCTAGTCATATCTTATCATAGTTAATCTGCAGGCAGCAACAGTATTTAGATCCTGAGGACTTTTGGAAATCTTGGATGAGCTGGTTCTCTACCATTTTGGGTTAGTATCATTAACCATTCAGGAAGTGGACTGTGTAAAATAGTGCAATGAATGGTGAATTGTATTCAAACTTTAGGAAAGGATGAGAGGTTAATATGTGGAAGTTTCAAGAAAAAATATTTTCTTGATGGTTGGGAGCATGCTCCTATAAGCATGAATTCTTTGAAAATGCGGTATTTTTCTGACCCTTGTTGGAAAAAGATACTTGTCTGACTCTTGCCCGATGGTGGAGTGTTCAATTTGTCATTGTTCTTTTGAGCACTGGACACTTATGGAACACTGCTCGAGTATTCTGAAGATACTTTCTGGACACTTTAGAAGTTTACAAGTGATTGGCTGGATCTCTATTGAGTTATGGTCTTTAAAGTGATTTCTGGTTCTTTAGAAACTGAAGTGAAACAGTCAATCCCTCACAATTTATGTTTAGTATATCAAGTGCACAATGTCCATTTCCTAAATTTGACCAGACCTTGTCAACAGGGATTACTCTCTGCCTCACTTCATTTTCATTTTAAGAACCTCCCCTCGCGGTTGCAAAAAAAAAAAAGAAATAATTGTGGGATTTCACATGCAAATGCTGGGCTGGATATTTATTACTTGTTCAGCATCGGTTTTTTTTTTTTGCTAACTTGGTTGACGAAAGTAACAGTAATGCCGACATACAATTTACTGTTACTTTCATCAATGAAGTGAAACAGTCAATCCCTCTGATTTAATTGGGTAATTCTTTGCTGCTAACTTGATTGACGAAAGTAACAGTAATGCCAACGTATTTTGTTTTATTCATACTAATTGCCTTCGTATTGACATATATATCTAATGTTTTGCACCGGCTAGATGCTTGTACTACAGTGTTGCCCTGACAAACTTATTCTCTTCTGTAGAGCAATGGGTGATGTCTCGGATCGTATTGGACGTCCTACAGACAATGGTCAAGTATGATGTTAGCTACCACTAGCACTTTCTGATCTCGTGAACTACTTTTTAAAAAAAAAAAAAAAAAAGAAAAAAATTATACTATGTTTCAAAAGTGTTCCTGTGGGGCTATGAGCTTCTGTATTCTTCAAGCTGCATGTTTTGCTTAAATCTGATGAGCTTACTCTTTATCTCAACTTGTTTTTTCTGTTGTTGGTCTCCAGATTGGCATAATTGATCCTGATTGCAGATTGATAGGACTGCACTTGTATGACGGACTGTTTAAAGTATGTTTCTATGTGCAAAAGACCAAGAGTCCTCCCTCCCTTTCTACAAGTTTCCCATTTTCTGCGGGTCCTATAATTGACATTGCTCTAAGTTTTAAGAAGCTTATCTGTGGTTTAACATTTTGCCAGGTTATTCCATTTGATAATAAAGGACAGCTCAAGGAAGCATTCAACATCAGGTGTATTTTTGTTTTCAGCTATATAATATTAATAGACTGGAAAGGAGAAATTTTCAAAATAATGAATCGTAGTCTGTTTCTGGTGATGATTACATTGCTACTACAGAATAGATAATGCATACTGGTTATGAGAACAAGGAAATTTTCTAACTATAAACAGAATAGCTGTTACATTACTGTCATTCTCTCATCTTAATTGGATAGTTTAGATTCCACAATTTTACAAAGTACAACTGAGGGTTAATAATCATGGACTGTTATCCTAGTCCTTCAGGATTTTGTCCTATGTGTTCTTATTTGATTGTGATCTCTTTTCAGGCTTGAGGAGCTTCAAGTTTTGGATATCAAGTTTCTTTATGGTTGCTCAAAGCCTACAATTGTGGTTCTTTACCAGGTACGATCTCTGCCTTTTGTTTTTAACTTAAGTTTCCTGATGGATATCAAGTGTCTTAAGGGTTCTCATGTGTCCCGTGTTTATAGTGCCCTACCAATGAAGATTAGATTGCCTTGTCTAATTTTGAATTATGTCCTCCCAATTGTTATCTCAGTTTTCCCGATCTTAAAAGATGATTAAATCTTTTACTGGCATGTTGTAACCAGTAGACAATCTGTGTAACATGTAGGGTTGCTTTTAGGCATCATTGCACAAGTTGACGTCTATGGCCAATTGTGGTCTTATCTTGTTTTCTTTATTTCAAATTGCAGGATAATAAGGATGCTCGGCATGTGAAGACGTACGAAGTTGCTTTGAAGGACAAAGATTTTGTTGAGGGCCCATGGGCTCAAAACAATCTTGACAATGGGGCCGATTTGTTAATACCTGTCCCCCCTCCACTTTGTGGTGTCATTATAATTGGAGAAGAAACCATTGTATATTGTAGTGCAAATGCATTCAAGGCAATTCCCATTAGACCAGTAAGTTATTAATTTCAAAGCTGTTTTTGTTTGTTCAAGTAGCAATTCTTGAGCCAATATGTCATATTTGGAACTATTAACCTTGCTTTTAGTTGGAAGATATTTAGATGGAAATTATTATGTGCTTCATATATTCTACCATACTTTTTAGAGATAATTAGTTGTGGATGAGTTTTTTTCTTTTTTTTCCCCCTTAGCATATAGCATTCTATTAATTAAATAGTGAAAAAGGTGGGAGAATGAGGATGTTGTAACTTCCTCTATGAAATGACTTAGCAAATATCAAGCTTAGATACGATTAGGTGAGTAATGTTTATTAATTTATTTTGCTTTTCCAATTATGTGGTGAAACAGTAGAAAATGGCAATTCTTAATTTGGGTAATGCTTGTTTTGTGTTGCAGTATGCTTAAATTGAAATGGTGTGCATTATGTTCCTCTTGCGTATAATGTTCAATTTGTTTTTTCTTTTGATCATTTTGTGTGCCTTTCAGTCAATCACGCGAGCCTATGGACGAGTTGATGCTGATGGTTCCCGCTACTTGCTTGGAGATCATTCGGGGCTTCTTCATCTACTTGTCATAACACATGAGAAGGATAAGTATGTGATTTTTGCTTCTTTCATCTCATTTTATGGATAGTGTATTCCCTTTATGAAGGAAAAAATACTCTAAAGGATTAAAGCATGAGTGATGCATATAATTATCGGAAAGTTGTTATCTATTTAAACTTGCAGGGTTACTGGTCTCAAAATTGAACTGTTGGGTGAGACCTCTATTGCCTCAACAATATCTTATCTTGATAATGCATTTGTGTATGTTGGCTCAAGCTATGGAGATTCTCAGGTTTGTTCAACCAAACCTCTTGATATTTTTTGGCTTGCACATATATCTATCTAGCTTGGAAAATCATGATTAAAACGTTCATTGACTTCTACATTGCCCTGCACCCTCAATTAAAAAAAAAAAGGAAGAGAAAAAAGAATGAGAAGCGAATAGCAAATACATAGTTATATGATACCAAACAACTCTGTCAGTTTCAGAACCATTTAATACTATGTTCACGTACAAGCCAATCATTTGACTTGACCTTCTTTTCATAAGTCAAAACTATTTCGGTTTTTCCTCCTAAAGCTTATTTCAATTCCATTGAAAGATATTTGCCAAAAAAAGTGTTTTCCCCTTTTGGGGGTAGCCAAGTGCATGTGACTAGAAGTACATATAGAGAGATCTATCATTGATGAGAATCAGATGAATGTAGCCTCCTAGACCCCTATTTGGCTCATGATTTTAGTCCATGAGTTATTTATTGTGGTAGAGTGGTCTTGCTGCTGGAAGAAAGATTTTCTTTTTTTGAGATGTCTTTACAAAATTTGAAGCTTTTGATTGGTCAGGAAAGATCTAGAGTTGAAACGTGAATAGCAAAATGATTGAGGTAAAAATAGATAAAAATGGACAAAGATGAGAAAATTTTTACTTGGTATAGTTATTTTTCTAGGTTAAAGCTTGTTAATATGTCAGTCAACTCTGTATAATGTTCTTTATGGGCAATACCTCATAGATCATGTATTTCTTCATTGATTTACCAATATTTGTCGATTTCTTGCTCTTGGAACTTGTGAATTTATACCACCGGAGGTTACATGGATGATGATCAGTGATCCTTTCATTTGTATTTGGCATATCAGTTATAGAAACTACTTAGATCTAGTTGCTTTTTTGAGGACCAGATTATTCTTTGCATATTGATGTGGAATATGTTGTTAATCACTTGGAAATACAGTCTTCAGAATATTTTATTTTTGAAACGTGCATTTCAGCTGTAACTGTAGTTGATAACTACTGTAGTTACTAATGCTCCTTTGTTTCTTTCTTGCTTGTTTTATAATTCAATCTGCAAATTTTCATGTGCATCTGCATCATTTATTTATTGATTTATTTTTTGGTGTCAAAACAGCTCATAAAGCTAAATCTGCAACCTGACTCAAAGGGGTCATATGTAGAAGTTTTAGAAAGGTATGTGAACTTGGGACCTATTGTCGACTTTTGTGTGGTAGACCTTGAGAGGCAGGGCCAAGGTCAGGTTGTAACGTGCTCTGGATCATACAAGGATGGTTCACTTCGCATAGTTCGGAATGGGATTGGGATCAATGAACAGGTCCAGTTTCAAACGCTCTCTCTCTATAGACATGCACACGCAATATATAATGAATTTCCCCTTGTTTGATTAAGCTTTTGTAACTACTTGATATTCCCGCCTTCCAGGCATCAGTAGAACTTCAAGGCATTAAAGGAATGTGGTCATTAAGATCTTTAACAGACGATGCATATGACACCTTCTTGGTTGTCAGCTTTATTAGTGAGACACGAATCTTGGCAATGAATATTGAAGATGAGTTGGAAGAGACTGAAATAGAAGGTTTCTGTTCTCAAGTGCAGACATTATTTTGTCATGATGCTGTGCACAATCAACTTGTGCAGGTAGGCTTTACAGTGCGGACCCTACTGGATCCTTTCTTGCTATTTATAAACTAATTTTTTGTGACCGATGAATTTTATTGAATGGCAGATATTTCTGTTTGGAAGAAAAGTTAGGTTTAGCAAGTTTAAATGATGTCAAAGTAGTGATGCAGCTCACGGAAGCACTCATAAGTTTTGGTTGTTAAATAATTCAAATATCCTAAATAACCAAAACTTCTGTATTCTGCATCAAGTAGCCTCTTAATGATCATCATCACCATCACCATCATTATTATTATTGCTATTTGTTATGGGTATTGTTATTATTATTGTATTTTTTTTTCTCTTTCAATGACTGGCTCCATATTCTGATATCACTCCCTTGGAAACTAAATTCCAAATTTTTGGCTTAAGCCTTTGTTGGTGTGCTGTAGAAGGCACAAGCAATGTTCTTAAAAGTGCTATCCACCTTAAGTAGCTATTGACGTGTATTGCTTAAGATGCTAGTTGCTTTTAAGGAAAATGCTTGTCTTGAAAAAATAAGTAATTAAATTGTAATCATTGGGGGATAGAACATACATTGCAAGTTCAGCAAAAATTATAATATTATACATCATATTTGCATTGTGTAGCAATAAAGTGCTATGATATATCTCTATATGCAATGTTCTTGATTAAAATTAATACTTGTGCCATATTTCTGGCCAGCATCATGGGTAGCAAAGTGAGGACTTAGCCTTTTTCATCTTTGGATTTGTGAATCTAATAATAAAGATGGAAGTTTTTGGATGTAGTGGAGAGTTTTGATTAAAATCTGGGCAAGGTGAAAGAGTGGTGAAGGATGGAAAGCTGATTTGACAAGGAGCACTCTTTTCTTGATTCTGTGCTTGGTCATCTAGTAAAAGGTTTTTATCGGGTTGAGGGAATAATTTAATTCATGGTTGTTAATATACTAGTTCTCAGAGTTGAATGTAATGTCATGTGGGGTTTCTACAAAATTTGAATTGAATCATTTACAAAATCATGAAATTGTACTGGTAGATTCAGGATTTCAGTAATTGTGGTTTAGTGGCTTGATAGGAGTAGAGGAGGTTTAACAAATCACGAAATCGTATCGGTAGATTCAGGAATTAAACTACTAGTTCTCAGAGTAGAGAAGCTAGATCCTTATCGGATTTTATCTAAGCCTTGTCAATAAAGTGGTTGTAGAGTTTTCTGTTATAGAGGTGATAGATACATGACCTTATGCATGGTGGAAAAGTATGGGTGGATTACTAAGGAGGTGTCTGGTCCTCATGCGTGGCAATGCGGTAAGATATCAGGAAGGATGGGGTAAGGTTCTTTTAGCGTCTTGAAGGGGTGACAGTGGTCTAAGATACTAGTGTGGACAAGAAACAATTTTGTGTTTGTAAGTAAAAGGGGATCCCCACGGCTTTTGGAAAAGTGATGCAGCACGTAAGGGGGATGACTTCCCCTGAAAGTGAATTCTAAGCTTGAGCTCCTTTTAAGATGGCCTTCCTTGTTTTGAAAGCAACCTGGACCGATTCTTACTTGAAAACGTTCAAAGAGGAGAGGTCATGCATAAAATAGGTGCTTCCTTTAGAAGAGAAAGTTCAAAGCACATGCTCTCCTTTGTTATATTATTATTATTTGCGGACAAGATGTTAGTTGGAGACAGTTTTTTGTATGCTTCACTAGATGTCCTTTAAATTTTTGTATGGTGAGCTCTGGACTTGATGGGGGGAATGAGGTGTTCTACAGCAAAGAGGAAGGATACTATTCTGTTTTTTGCTAGTGATGTTTTGGTTAGCATAGATGCAGAGAAAATTTGAGCCTTTGAGCATTTTCTGAGATCCATCAACAATTTTGTTGGTATTTGCTTCAATACTTCATACATTTTTTTTCCTCACCTGTGTTTTTTGAGATGTTATTTGGTTGGGGGTAGATTACCTAGGTTCATGATCGTTCCTAAGAAAACATAAATGCTATTCTTTTGGCTTATCTTTGCTAGTGGAATGTTGTTGCTGTAGCCCACTCCCCTTCTTTCACCATCCAAAAGAATACTACAATCTTGATTCATGCATGCAATTTGCCTAGATGGTGAGACTAGAATAACAGAAAAAGTCTGCTTGGTTGGACCTATGTCATTCATTGCATTTATGAGGAAGTGGAGGAAATATATCTTATGTTATCTACAGACTTATTTTTTTTCTAGTCACCCTTCTCAAATCTTTAGTGAGATCGATAAATTGTATTTGTACGGACGTCAAAAAGAAAATTTTGAGGATCAAGATCTCTTCTGTTTTGTTTTGGTTTTTTTTTTTTTTGTTCCTCTCTAAAAGCTGAGTTGACTTGAAATTATTGTTGTTGCTAACAAAACTGTGTGCACAGGTTACATCAAGCTCAGTAAGGCTTGTCAGTTCTATGTCTAGAGAGCTTCGGGATGAATGGCATGCTCCATCAGGATATTCAGTTAATGTTGCCACTGCCAATGTTACCCAGGTTTGTCCCTATCCTCTTTTTAATGATGGATATCGTTTGTGGAAAAAAAATATTTAACTTATTGTGATAGTTTTTGCACCAATTTGATGGGTGAAACTTAGTTACAGTTATCCAACTAAGCAGCCTTCATCGGATGAGCTTAAACAAATGCTTGACACAAAGTGCTGCTCTTTTTCCCTTCTATTGTCCATACTTATTTTGTTGTTGGACCCTTGGTTGCCAACTTGAGTTATCTGTATTTGCATTATACACTTCATGGATGCAAGTATACATGTTTATGGTTAGACAAACTTTTATGCGAAATGGGATGATGTCAGAAGCTTTCATAAATTCAGTCTGACCTTTGTTATCGGAACGAGAACCATTGGCAGGAAAAAAGTTATGTGTTGACCTAATTTGGCGCTCTTAGTGAATTGTCCTTTAATTTCATTCTGTATTGTGGGTCTATTCGGGTCTTTTTGACGAGGTTTTATGTTCCAAATTCTTGGAAACCATATTTTGAACTATTGAAACCTTGATACAAATAGCATATTTTTCTCACATTAACATCTTAAACCTTTTAAGAAGTTTGAAAGAACAGCAATTTCTTGTACTAACATTTTTATCGCAGAGAATCATGTTTTTAGCAAATAACTTTGAAAAGTTGATGAGACTTTTTGGTCTGGACGTAGCTTGGATAAAAAAGGACATTCAGTTAGCAGGGTCAGGTGTCTAAGCCAAAATCTGAGGTTGGGTTGGGATTTAATAGTGTGGTATTCAAGAACGTCTCCTTGGCAAACAAATGGCTTTGGAGCTTTCTCCTAGAACCCAATTCTCTATGGCATATGGTTATAAATAGCAAGTTTGGTTTCCGTCACGATGGATGGGATGCCAATGCTGGAGTAGGAGTTTCTTGTTGCAGTCCTTGGAAATTTATTTCTAATCTATATAATAATTTTCTTACGTTGGTGTCCTTTAAGGTTGGGAGCAGTTTTTGTTTGTATTTTGGGGAGGATTCGTGGAATGGGGATTTGTGTCTGTCTATTTCTTTTTCTTGTCTTTTTAGGTTATCTACTCTTCACACTACACCTATCAAAGATTTTTACAACTAGAAGGGACAGTCATCTTCTTGGGAATTTCATTTCTGAACTGATTAGACTTCTTCTTTAATATCTCTCCTTTAGCACTTAGGGTAATGAATCTTCTCCACATGTTTCTGACACTAGGATTTGGAGTCTTAATTTTTCTAGAGCTTTTTTTTTTTTAGTTCATGGTGTTTAATAAAATTAATAGCAATGATCTCTCTCTCAATGGGAGGAAATAAAGATACTCAATTATTTTGAAAATGTGCATTTTTGGCCATTCCACAGTGTATTTGGAGAGAGCGACATGTTAGAATATTTTACAATCAGAATATTGAAACGTCTGTTTTGTGGAAGAAAATTATTTTCTATATTTTTTTGTATACCTAGGGGATTTATAAACATTATAGTTTCGAAAATTTAACGAGAGACTTGAGAGTAATTATGCTTTAGCTTTATTGTATTGTATTGTTTCGTTCTTTCCTCTTCTAGGGAATTCATATCCTTAAGAACTTTGTACATTCATTTATATATCTAATAAATTCCTCTTTCTCTATCAAAAAAAATCATGTAATGTAGCAATAGGTTCCTTTAGGTGGTTCCATTACACCTAGTTAATTTCCATTAAGGGTGCTACCTCTGTTGGGTAAAGTGTTTGGTTTGGGTTGGTTCCCATGGATTTATGGGTTGGGTCAAAAAATCTTGTATCCAAACAAAGTTGGTTTGGATTGGGAATGCCTAAGGGTAAACCATAGATCTATTTAGAACTCAAATTTTTTACATAAAAAAAAAAAAAAATTCTAACCTAAATAGTTAAATTATGATTTGCATATCTATCACTCTAAAGAAATCCAACACGTTTGGTTTGACCGGAGAATCTAAATCTATTTATACTTTTTGGGTAAACTCAAAATCAATTTATTTAAAGAAAAAAAAAATCTAAATTAAATTAATCTTTTTAGAGAAAAAAACTAATGAACTTAAATTTAGAGAGAGAATTAATATTAAATTGAATTTTTTAGAAGGAGAAAGTTATTGTGTTTAATATGGGAGAGAGTTTGGATTTTGTTATTTTTAGATATATAGAACTTAAAACTATTGTATTTAGAGAGAGACTAAAATAAATTAGTTTGTTTCTTTTAGAGAAAGAAAACTTGTGTTTGGATTGATAATTGATAGAGAGAATCTAAACTGAATGGTGCTTTTAGATAGAGAAATTCAATATGTTAGTTTGAGAGAGAGAATCTAAATTTGATTGATTTTTGGATTGGAACTTAAAACCAATGAATTTAAATTTAAGGATAGCATCAAAATTGTATTGATTGTTGTAGGGAGAGAAAACTAATGTGTGTAATTTTAGAGAGACGGAATATGAATTTGGTTTGGTTTTTAGAGAGAGAAAGTTAATGTTTTTGAACTTAGAGAGAATGAAATCAGATTTAGTTTTGAGAGAATCTAAATTGAATATTTTTAAGAGAGAGAAGGTTAATTTGTTTATCTTTAGGGTGGGAAAGATAATTTAAAGAAGTTGTTAGAAAAGAAAACTTAAAACTAATTTGTTTATTTTGAAATTAAGATGTGATATTCAAAATTTCCTTTTTTTTATTGGATTAAAACTTGACTCCATACCCAACCCATTGGGTTGAGTTGGTTCCCAAATGAATTTGGGTTGGGTATGGTTAGGATGTTGATGTAACCACAGAAGTATGGTTCTCACAAAGGTTGGGTGACACCAAGTTGCATCAAAATTTCTTTTTATATTGGTTGAAACTTGACTCCATACCCTGGTTTCGAAATGAACTTGGGTTGGTTATGGGATAGAATTTGGTGGAATCACAAAAATGTGGTTCTCACGTTGGTTGAGTGAAACCAAGTTGCATCCAAATTTTCCATTCCCACCATGTTGAAATTTGGAGTGCGGAAGCTTTGGTGGTTGAGCTAGAGTTTTGTGGTGAGCAATGGATTGAAGGCTTTGTGGTTTGAGTTTGAAGGTTGAAGAACTACAAGAAAATGAAAGTTTGAATTTGTGAGAATAAATTCAATTGTATTGTTTTGATAAAATATCAAATACAAAACACTTTTGTTGAGATAATACTCAAAAATACATAAAGACACTTTAAGAGAGACTATACTCTATACTAGGCTATGGGAGACAATGCTCCAATGTTTTACAAGTGAAGGGATGAGACTTATTTATAGCCTAAAAGGTCCTACTAGTCGATAAACACACAAACTAGCCGGTAGACATAAAAACTAGTTGGTACACACAAACCCAAAAGCTAACCGTTATAAATTCTGTCCAAAATACCCTTGGTAGTTTGGGCTGTCTTCTTGGGCTTTTCTAGGCTTCTTTGGAATTTCATTTGGGACCTCTCATAATGGACTTTCATCCCTCCAACCGTGCCTTTCTTCATGCTTTTCTTGCTGCATAAAATAGGCCACTAAAGTTGGCTATGTTATGGAATATTTTCTGGACAGTATTCTGTCCAGTTTAGAACTAGTTTCGTTGGACTAGTTCTTAGGTCATTTTGACTCCTTTTTTCTTCTTTTTTTTTTTGGACTTTTGATGCACCTTTGCTACTCAAGCCTTTGACTAATTAAGGCTATGTATTCGGGAGGTATCCATTCGCATGCTTCTCGGAATGCTTTATCGTCATCTTCAACACTCCCCCTCAAGTCCGATGAATGGGGCTCCATCGAGTCATGACTTAGAAAGGTAGTGTCGGATGGTTGAGCTTCCTTGACCTTCTTTTTCTTGTTCTTCTTTTTCTTTTTGGCCTTTGCTTTGGCTCCCCCCTCAATGACTTGGCCTTGGCATGCAACATGGACGTGGCTTATTTGTACTCCCCCTTGCTCCTCAATCGGAGCTTCGATAGGCAGATTTAGTGGTGCTTTATCACCTAATTATGCAAAGTAAAGATCATCTTGGGCAAATTTCATAATTTTCGATATGTATGCTGTATTAGTTTTAGAATCATAACAAATATATCCATTTTTCCTTGGCTCATATTTTAAGAATATACATCGCACTCCATTCATGTAGCAAACACACCTAAATCTTCTAAGATGCAAAAGGTTTGGTTTGCTATTTCTATTGATTTCTATCGATTTCTATCGGAGATTTTTCATGAAATTCATAGTGTGGAATGCGATTGTATATGTATGTGGCGGTGCTAATAGCATCACACTAATATTCACGAGTCAAGTGTGCGTCTTCTAATAATGATAGTGCCATTGCGTTTATGTCTTCCTCGCTGCATAAAATAGGCCACCAAAGTTGGCTATGTTTTGGAATATTTTCTGGACAGTATTCTGTCCAGTTTAGAACCAGCTTCCTTGGACTGGTTCTTAGGTCATTTTAACCCCTTTTTTCTTCTTCTTTTCTTGGACTTTTGATACACCTTTGCTATTCAAATCTTTGATGAATTAGGGCTATGTATTCAGGAGGTATCCATTCGCATGCTTCTTGGAATGTTTCATCGTCATCTTCAGCACAAGGTTGGAAAATAAAAGGGATAAAGCACTACTACCAAAAGAAAGGGAACAAAGAGACCTGGAACATAAAACGGTAGAATAGAAAAGCATGAAAAGCAAGAGAAAAGGAAGCTTCTAGGCTTTATTTTTTCTTTTGAAAGGGTGGGAAATGATGGCCAGGGTGGCCCTGACCCGTTAGGGCATTACCATAACAGGCTAACATGTTTTGAAATGTCTGTTTCAAGCCATATTTTCTGCCCAAAGGGTGAGATCATCGCTACAATTTGACTGAACTGCTAGGTTCCCAATTCCTGTCCATGTGGTGCAGGGTTCGCAAACTGCTACTGCAAGTGGGTTGAACTTGCAATGACACATATCGATGGAGCACTAGTGCTTTTGATCGCCAAGCTACCACCTTGGGCTTTATTGCATGTTTTAACAAAACAATAAACTTTATTTTGTACCTGGACTCTCATGTATATTTAATTGATATAGCTTTTGTTATTGACAAACAAGGTCAGCATGGTTTTCATATGATTTATTTATGTCTTGTTATTATTAGTTGAGTATTGAATATGTTTAACCATATTATTTACCACTGGCTAAAACTCATTGTCTTGTGATGTAACAGGTTCTATTGGCCGCTGGTGGTGGCCACCTAGTCTACCTTGAAATTGATGATGGGAAATTGACTGAAGTAAAACATGTTCAGCTTGAGCATGATATCTCATGCCTTGACATAAACCCAATTGGCAAAAATTCCAACTATAGTCAGTTTGCTGCAGTAGGAATGTGGACAGACATAAGTGTGAGGATATTTTCTCTTCCAGACCTTAATCTCTTGACAAAGGAGCAGTTGGGAGGAGAAATAATTCCGCGGTCTGTTCTTCTATGTGCATTTGAAGGAGTATGTTTCTGCTTAATCTTAAGTTCATCCATAAATTTTTTCTGTAATGTTTCTGCTTAATCTTAAGTTGTCTATACATTAGTGTGATGTTACTGTGTTGTCAGAGAGGGCAAGCAGGCTGAGGTTTCTATTTCATAATAATGAACTCACTGGTTATTGTTACGTATTTTTTATTTGTACTATACTCTTTGAGAAATTGGTGTCATGACTGATAGAGTATTCTTTTTTCACATCGTAGATGCATAGGGATAAACTAGTGCGCAGAACTAGGATTCATTCCCCTTTTTCAGCATTAAAGATTTGTAGTTCACTTTGCAATTTATGACTTATATCTCTAATTGCTTTTCTTCCTGCAATATATGCAGCTCTCTCTCTCTCTCTCTCTCACGGTCTTCCTTGTTGATTCTTCTCAGATATCATACTTGTTATGTGCTCTAGGAGATGGCCATCTTTTAAACTTCTTATTGAATTTGGGCACCGGGGAGTTGACAGATAGGAAAAAGGTCTCTCTTGGCACTCAGCCAATAACTCTCCGTACCTTCTCATCCAAAAGTACTACTCATGTCTTTGCTGCGTCAGATAGGCCGACAGTTATCTACAGTAGTAACAAAAAACTGCTTTACAGTAATGTAAATTTGAAAGAAGTTAGCCATATGTGCCCTTTTAACACTGCTGCTTTTCCAGACAGGTAATTTTACAACTTTATTTGTGTTGAAGTGGGGTATGGGACTGTCTTTCCTGGGGAAAAAGAAGGGGGATGCAATCCACTTACAAAAATTTAGTAGATATGATCAATGATCTTTAAAAAAACTGCATCGGGATGAGATGTTTCACGATTGACTCCTAAATGCTTCCTTCATGCTGAGAGATAAATATTGAGGGGTCTGTGACTTTGACTTATTTCTAATACTGAGACAAAGCCATGGTTTTGTGACTTAGTCTAAGGAGGGATCTAATCATTGCATTTTAGACTAGCAAAACCCCCTCCCCCCTCCCCCCAAATAAAAAGAATGATATCTTTTAAGGATCCCTTTTAGACTTGAAAATATGACTTAATAATTAAAGAATGTCTTTTTTGGTTTTCGCAACTAATAGCATTAAAGTGACATGGGTTTGACTCTACTTGATCTAGGGAAATTCAATAGCATTTGGGTAAACTTGAATGATGAGGGAAAAAAGAATAAAATGCTATGTGAAGCAATGCTCATCATTTAAAGTGGTGGGGCCTTTATCGTGTCACTTTGTTAATCAGGGTAACTGGAGTATGCTTGTGTACACTAAATGGTGTTCTACCTCAATTGGTGTTTTTTTCTTTCTTGGAGCTTAATGGGTGGCAATTCTTTCTCTGAGCAGCCTTGCTATTGCAAAAGAAGGTGAACTCACTATTGGCACAATAGATGATATCCAGAAGCTTCACATACGCTCAATCCCCCTAGGGGAGCATGCCCGCCGCATCTGCCATCAAGAGCAATCAAGGACATTTGCAATTTGCAGCGTGAAGTATAACCCATCAAATGCAGACGATTCTGAAATGCACTTTGTCCGCTTGTTGGATGACCAAACTTTCGATTTCATATCAACATATCCACTTGATACCTTTGAGTATGGTTGTTCCATACTCAGCTGCTCCTTTTCTGATGATGGTAATGTTTATTACTGTGTTGGAACCGCATACGTTCTGCCTCAAGAAAATGAACCAACCAAGGTATGATAGTCTTTCATTTTCCATTTTTCTTTTTTTCTTTTTTTCTTTATCTTTTTTTTTAATAGCATGTGTATTTAGGATATCCATATTTTTTTGTTCGATAGTAGGCTTTGGCCTGCTATTTCTGGTGAAACAAAAAGAATATGCCTTTCTTATTGGTGGTATCATTCTTTCAAGGCAAAATGGTACAAATTATGAAACAAAACAAGAGGCCTCCTGCCCCTCCCCCCCCCCCCAAAAAAAAAAAGACACACACACACACAGAGACAGAAACCTCAAACCCAGTGGTCTACAATTACATTATATTTATCCTTATGCATGTGGAAGAATTTGACTAGGAGAAAATGGTTAAATAAAGAGGTAACTAATGTGATAAAATTTAGAAAGCTGAAATGCCTTTGGCCCATGCAATAGAAGGTGGGAAATTGACTGATGGACACAGGAATTGAGTGTTAATGATACCTGACAATGTTATGCAGCATTGGTTGAAAGAAACTTATGTGATGGTGAACTGCTTGCACAGTTATTTTGCTATACATCCATTACATAATAATCTTTTGGTCTTCGATTTTACAATGCCAGCCTTCAGAATTTCTTGATCTATTTCTCTTTTTGACAGTCAAAATCTGCATATTCCTTTCCTCATGAAAACTCCTCTGATGACTGCAGGGCAGGATTCTTGTTTTTGTAGTTGAAGATGGGAAACTACTGCTAATTGCAGAGAAAGAAACTAAGGGTGCTGTCTACTCTTTAAATGCCTTCAACGGAAAGCTTCTTGCTGCAATCAATCAGAAAATTCAGCTGTACAAGTGGATGCTTCGCGATGATGGTTCACGAGAGCTGCAGTCCGAATGTGGACATCATGGGCACATACTTGCATTGTATGTGCAGACTAGGGGAGATTTCATTGTTGTTGGTGATCTAATGAAGTCGATCTCTTTATTAATTTACAAGGTTTGGCGCTTGCCTCAAGTCACATGCTACTAATTTATAAGGTCTTCAAGAAACCTTGGTGGACTAGTTGTTTCTCCTGTCTCTCATCCTTCACAATAGGAATGTGGATATGTCACGTGCTTTTTGTTTTTTCTGCTTATACATGGCGTTTAAGTTTGTTGTTGTGATGGATTTGCATGTGCCTTTTTTCTTTTTCATTCATTTTGTTTCTTTCTTTCTTTCTTTCTTTCATTTTTTTTTTTATTTTGGCTGTATAGTCTCACTTGAGCTTCTTCCTACTAATAAATTTTGACTGCTCATTTGTCTTCAGCACGAGGAAGGTGCAATTGAGGAGCGAGCCCGTGATTACAATGCCAATTGGATGTCAGCTGTTGAGATTCTTGATGATGACATTTATATTGGCGCTGAGAACAATTTCAACCTCTTCACAGTTCGGAAAAATAGTGAAGGTGCCACTGATGAGGAAAGAGGCCGACTAGAAGTTGTTGGAGAATACCATCTGGGAGAATTTGTCAATAGATTCCGGCATGGCTCCCTGGTCATGCGCCTGCCAGATTCTGATGTTGGCCAGTTTCCAACTGTAATTTTTGGCACTGTTAATGGGGTGATCGGTGTCATCGCATCACTTCCTCAAGAGCAATACACTTTCTTTGAGAGACTCCAGGCCAACCTAAGGAAGGTTATAAAAGGTGTAGGAGGTTTGAGCCATGAGCAGTGGAGATCATTTAACAATGAGAAGAAAACAGTAGACGCGAAAAATTTCTTGGATGGGGATTTGATCGAGTCGTTCCTTGATCTCAAACGAAATCGTATGGATGACATTTCAAAAGCAATGAGTGTTTCGGTGGAGGAGCTATGTAAGCGAGTGGAAGAGTTAACAAGGTTGCATTGACATGATAATGTGTAGCAACCGATTCCACCCGTCACTCTCCCTTTTGCTTGTAACATTCAGTTTATTGCATTCTGGTGCTTGGTTCAGATGGCATTCGAAGCTGTTAATTTCAGTTTATCCATAGTTCAGCCCATGTGCGACCCGCATTAATAGATTTGTGTACATATCTGTTTTATTTTTGTTTTTTTCTACTTTCAACATATTATAAATTAATTTCCATCATGATAGTTGATTGGTACTTTGTGGTCTTTCTTAAATGTCTTGTCTCTCTCTCTCTGGAAATTCAATAAGAGCTTTGGAGAACTTAGGTTATGTATTCAACGTGATCATTTTCATATAATTACTAAATAAATTTGAATCACTATTAAGATTCGGGTCTATATTCTTGAAGAAAATTCTTGGGTGTTCTAATTTATGCCATTGTTGAAACTCTTTTCATATAGAATTAATTATAGTCTTTGATTTTTCTTTCTCAAATGCATTACGCAAAGCTTATGATATCAAACTTTATTTTTCTATGTACATGAATTTTTTCACAAGTTGAAATTATTTTTATCATTAGATATCTCAAATCTCAAATTATATTGGGGGTAAATGGGTGTCAACAAATAACCACAAAAGATAAAATTCAAATATGCAATAAAAATGCCCGATGCATCATTTTTTTTTTTTTTTTTTTTTGGGATTTGCATACCTTGCATATATCATCAAATCAATCAACACTTTATTATAAAATTAACCAATTCATTCTATTATTTATCATCCAAGCTTTTTTTTTATTATACAAAAATTTGTACATGGAATCATCAGATTGAAGAGGAAGATTTGTACCACTAAACTATCCCCTTTGGAGACTTATCGCCCAAGCTTTCATTTCCATCGTCCATGATTACATTGAGTTTATTATTATGTAATTATAGTGGATGGTTAGATTCTCATTTGGTATAATTCTATAATGTTTAGAATTATTTCTGAATATATGTCGAGAAAATATCACCGTCGAAGATATACTAGAAAAAAAAATTTCTCTACTTGTGACTCGAATACGCTCATGTAGTAGCAATATTGAAAGAAAGAATTAAAAAAATATATATTTATAACTAATTTTATGTTTTCTTGTGACTAAATAAAATAATAAATTATTAATGAAAAGTCACTTGACTCCATCAACTAGTTTCATTCTATTTCTCGAAGTGAATGGCCAACCTGTTCTACTCCATTCTCTGAAGTGAATGCTACGAAAACTCAATTTTGGATACGGAAGAGGTTGTGGTCATGGTTATGGTTATATCTGTGGCGGTGGGCGTCATGATTCTAAGAAATCCAACCACACCAATAACATATAAAGACAAATGTTACCCATATGGAATGAAAGGACATTGGTTATGTACATGTTATACAACATATATAACACCTTATTGATCTTTATCAATCAGCACTCCTCTAGAAGAAAGAAAAGAATGTTGAGACAAATTTTATTTTCCCAATAATGATGATCTTGAACTTGACAATATTAATGTAGATATCGTAGATTTGTTTAAACATCCAGAGGGAAGAATTGATCAAATTGATGATTTGATTGGCGATAGAAATGTCCAAAAGAATTGAAGTTTTTATTTTATTCTTATTTAATAGTTATTTTATTGTCCTAGTATTTTCTTTAAATATTATTTCTTTTTCATAATTGATATGTTATTAGATCATTAATTTAAATAATGTGCCATTTACGTATTTTTGTTATATTCATATTGAAAAAATTATGGATATTGCCCCCATCATCTTAGTAATTGCATTGTGGCAAATATATATATACCTCATTTATAGTGTGACAACTCATACCATACTTAGAAATTCGAAATATTTTTCTTCCTAGAATATAAGAGATATAAATGTTGTTATTCCAAATGGTAGGACACAATTAGTTGAAGGCTCTAAAAGAGTTACTATGTTTTTTTCCTTGAGGAACATGGTTTATTATAGGTAATGCATTATTCACCAAAAAAATGCTAAAGAAATTTGTTAAATTTTAAAGATATCCGTCAAAATGGTAATTATATTGAGACGATGAATGGAAAAAAAAAATCTGAATATTTATATATTACTATTATTATCTCAAGAAAGAAATAAATATTAGGAAAAACCACTCTCATTTTCTTTTGAATTATATTACACTATAATTAGAGGAGTTGAAATGCTTCATTTAGTAAATCAAAAGTTTACAAATCCATATGCTTTTATTTTTTGGCATGTACGATAGTATAATGACACGGAAAATAATTGAAAACTCACACGAACATCCATTAAGAAATCACAAAATATTGAATTCAAATAAACTTTCAGATGCGGTTTGTTTTTAAGAAAAATTGATTATTAAGTTATTACAAGTAAAAGTGAAAATTGAATCTCCTGTATTTTAGAACAGATCATAGTGATATATATGGACCGATAGTCCATCTTATGAACAATTTAAATATTTTATAATTTTGATCAATGTATCAACCAATGGTCTCATATTTCTTATTTGAGAATATTTGGGTGCACGGTATATGTACCAATAGTACCAAATCATCACACCAAAATAGGACCTCAAAGAAGATTGTGGGGGAGGAAATGAGCAAGAGAAAAAGGAAATTACTTGGGCGATAATATTGTTAAATTATTTTGATCCATACACAAGTATGAGTGAACCAGAAGTTCGAAAAGTAATTCATATTTAAGAATAGCAAATCAGATGTTTGATACATTTCTGATTTAATAAGAGTGACTAAATCATATATACGAGTTGTAAATACTTCAATTCGAGTAGATGTCTCAACCGGACAAAATGTTAACGCTATAGCTAGTGATTCCAAAGCATGTCTAAAGCGTGACTATTCTCTTATTTCTAAAAATAAAAATTCTCGAAAGAGAAAATGATTAAATAATCGTAATTATCAAAGTGATAATATTGAGAAATCAAAAATTGATAAAAAAAACCTAGAAAGAATTAAAAAAAAAAAACATTAAAGATCCAGAGACCGGTGAAAATTTTAAAAACTCAATTAATTAATTTTGTAGTTATAGGGCAACCTGGAATCATATGGAAACGATCATTAACGATGCTTTTGCATATAATGTAGCCCTTGATATTCTAAAAAAAAAATAAAGAACTTGAACTAGAATTAGTTGAAAATGTTGACATAGTGATGATTAGCAAACATTGAGAGATGCAATTCATTCAAAATTGAACTCACTTGCAAAATGTGAAGTTTTTATACTTATAGTCCGAGTACCAAAAGGTAATAAACTAGTTAACTATACATATATTTTGTGTGAAAAAAAAATGAAAATAATGAAGTCGTGAGATATAAAGCACAACTTATAGCAAAAGGGTTTTCACAAGAGTCAGGTATTAATTATGATGAAACATATTTACCTGTAGTTGATTTAATCAAATTTAGATATTTAACTAGCTTGGTATTGCATGAAAAACTTGATATGCATCTTATGTCTATATGGATCACTTGATACTGATATCTATATAAAAACCGCCAAAGGATCTAAGTTGCCTGAAGCATAATCCCAAGAAAGTTAATACATCAAATTGTAAAAATTATTGCATGTATTGAAACCACATGGACATGTGTGCTATAATCGGCTTACTAAATGCTTATTATAAAAGAAGGAAATAAAAATAATCTAATATGACCATAGCAATATTATCAGAACCATATCGTGTCTCAATCCATAAACTTCAAAATTATGGATCAATCGACTCAACCATGGATCAATGTGGTAGAATTGCTAGTTTTTTTAATAATAATAAAAATATATAAAATTATTTTTAAAAATAAATATATATATTAATTCAATATTTTCATGTAAAAATTTAAAAATAAAATTGTAATAAATAAAAAATTAACAATCACTCTTAAAATTTATATTAAACAATAAATTCAATTAATCAATTACTTTGAGAGATTAAGAGAGTAAAGGAAGAGATGGGGAAGGAAAGAAAATAGATTTGGAGAGATTTTTAAAGATTTTGATATGTAACAGGTTTTTGTTTATAAATATCTTATACTCTAAAAGATTTAAATATCTTTTTTATTTAAATTTTAATGGATTTTTTTCATATTTGACAATTAAATGCAAAAATCATCCAATTAATTAGAATATCGTAGATCAAGTAGTTTATTAAAAAATCATAGCTCGCGGTTCAATTATTTTGACGGTAATTTATTCAAACCAACCAATTTTTCCTTCAGAATACAGTTTATCTGCAATCTGATCGTGGCACGATATGGTTCTAATAAATTAGTCCATAGTCTGAATGAGGTTTGTAATAATAAACATGTATGTGATAATATTAATCGATATTGGAACTCCAAAATAGCTCTCCAAGACAAAAGTCCATTTGAAGTCAAAGATTTTGGAGAAATAAAATTTTGCCTTGAACAAAATTTTGCCTTGAATCACAAATTGAACATTTTGAAAAATGGAAATTTCAATCATCAATTAATATATATGAAAAAATGAAAAAAGTACTAAAAAGATTTTCCATGGACAAAGCACATGCATGAAATACTCTAATGGCCATTCAGTCACGTAATGCTAACATATATAGGATGATGAGGAAATTCATGGTCCAAGGGTACCATATTTTTAGTATAATTGGTATATTAATATATTTTGTAAATATTACACACTTGATATAATATTTTCTATAAATTTGTTAACATGGTTTTGTTTCTTTCTGATAATACATGACTCAAAACCCATTACCAAAAAGATCAGAATCTCATTCTCAGTCTGTTAAACCGGACTCATCAAACCGAATGTACTCGCAACTCCTCGGTCATCCAAGTCCTTGATGTTCACTCTCCTCTGTCACTTTACTCCTCAGTATTCCTTTGATCATATGATGAGCACGATTTAAGATAATTCATAAAGGAAGTAAATCTTTGAGTAGATTCAAACTTTCCTTACGTGAATAAGAATCTCCCCTCTTCTTGGAACAATTTGTAGAACAAAAAAACTTACCTCTACATGCACTTTTGACAAGGCACGGATCTACCTTAATGATTGGGACTTTCCCCTTTCAACGACATAACGTATCTTTAAGAGATATTTGACTATAGTTTCTGCAATCTCAGAGATTTTCAATAATCTCTCCATATGAAAATTAGGATTTCAACACCCCCAATACTTTACGAAACTTTCCAACAAGAACCATGGATATATAATCACAACATCAGCTGCCTCCCAGGTAAGTTCTCTCGGAACTCTACACATAAAACACATCGGCAACACAGAACCAACACACCTTCCTTCTCGTTTGTTTTCCATATTCTAAAACCATTATTTTTGACTTGAGTGTCAGAGTCTCCCTCCGAAGCACCCTTCGGTAATATTTGTAGATTTCTTCCCACATGGAGCATCAGATTATCCCTCAAGTTAGGACTCTAACTTAGATAGTCAGAGCAGATCTCTGTAGAGAAAACTTGTCTCCATTAAATTGGCATCGTCTGTGGGAACAGGCTAGGAAGGAAGGAACTCTTAGATCTCTGTCGCCGCTACAATCATGTCATAAAAAATGAAAAGGCTACTTATTAGTTTTGACAACAACGACTTAATCAGAGTTCCGTTAGATTACCATGATCCCTTTGTTATTAAAGCATAAATAAGTTCATACACGGTTAGGAGAATCCTCATCGACCAAGGTACAGGCTACGACCTCCTTTATTGAGATGCTTTTCAACGGATAGGCTTTGTCCCTACAGAATTACAACCCTAAAAGACTCTAATAAGAGGACTCTCTGACGAATCGCTATACCTAGAAGGCATCGTACCACTCCCTGTAACCTTGGGGATTCCTCCAAATCATGCTACCGTAATGGTCACTTTCAATGTAATCAAGTCCCCTTCTCCTTACAACGCCATCCTCAGTAGCCCCAGTTTAAACAGCTTGGAGATCTTGCCAAACACCAAACACATAAAATTCAAATTTAGAGCAGCACAGGGCATTGCAACCCTCATTTGCGATCCTGTGTCTCAGCTACCCCCATTCGGGGAAGCAAAGAAAGCCTTTCAATAGAAACCGCTGAGTTTAGGGATGCTTCCACACCGACAAACAAACCTCAACCAGCTGAAGAAGTGGAGGAGATTCTAATCACCAATACAAATTGTTCAGATTAGAGCCTACCTACCACCATCTTTGCACGAAGCCATTATTGGATGTGTTCGCTGCCATTCTAGGTTTTCGCATGGTCACCCGAAAATATGTCAGGGATTAACCCCCCGGTGATTGTCCATAGGTTGACTGTTAACTCAAATCGAAAGCCTATGAATTAGAAAAAGAGGATATTTGCATTAGAATGCCAATAAGTGATTCAGGAGGAAGTATAGAATCTCCTTACGATAGGATTCATTAGAGATGTGAAATACCCAGAATGGCTAACCAACGTAGTCATAGTAAAAAGGCCAATAACAAGTGGAGGATATATGTCGATTTCACAGATATCAACAAAGCATGTCCAAAGGACAGTTACCGCTTCCTAATATCGATAAGCTTGTGGACAACTCTTCAGACCATTAATTTTAATCTTCATGGATGCTTACTCGGGGTACAACCAAATCCGAATGGCCCCAAGGACAAAGAGAAGATGAGTTTCACACAAAATTCGAAACTCATTGTTACAAAGTCATACCCTTTAGTTTGAAGAATGTAGGAACCACCTTTCAAAGATAAGTCAACAAAGCTTTCAGTAGCAGATCGGTAGGAATATAGAAGTTTATGTAGACGTCACGCTCATTAAGAGCACTAACTCAGAAGGTCATATGACAGACCTAGAAGAAACCTTCAAAATACTAGAGCATTATAATATGAGGCTCAATCCAGTAAAATGCATCTTTGGAATTACATCAAGTAAATTCATCAGCTTTCTAATCACGAATCGGGGAATCGAAGCTAACCAAAAAAAATTTGAGCCATCATGGACATGAAATTGCCCAGAACACTAAAAGAAATATAACAACTCATGGGGTAATTGCCACCTTAAGTCGATTCATGTCTAAATTAGAGAAAAGTATTAACCCTCCTTCGACACCTTGAAGAGATCCCAGAGATTTGCGTGGGCTATCGAATGTCAAGCTGCTTTTGATAAAATTAAAGAGTATCTTTTATCACTGCCCCAGTTTTCTTGTCCTACTCACGATGAGAAACTTTATCTCATCTATCTATCTCTAACCACGCCCTTTGTTCTATGTTGGTAAGGCAAGACCCTAATGTACATAGGCTGGTATTCTATGTTTGTCGTGTCCTCCAAGAGACAAAAACAAACTATAGGCCCATCGAAAAGGTGGCCTTTGCCCTCATCATAGCCGTTCAGCACCTTTGCCCATACTTTCAAGGGTATACAATCATGGTGTTAACTGAACAGCTGCTAAAACAGATTCTACAACAGAGGGATACCTTGGGTTGGCAGATCAAATGGAGTATTGAGCTTGACGAATTTGATATCGATTATCAACCAAGGCCCACTATCGAGGGACAAGTTCTGACTGACTTTATCCTCAAGTGCACAATTCCACATTGCGATGAACAAATAACCATCAGCCTCAAGAAGAGTACACATTTCCGCCATGGACATTACATGTAGACGGGTCCTCTAAGTCCTCAGGAAGCAAGCTCGAACTTATCCTCATGGGTCCCGACGACTTCAAAACTAAGTATGCTCTCTGCTTTGACTTCAAAGCCACCAACAACTAGGCCGAGTATGAGACACTCCTATCAGGGCTGTGAATCGCTACATCATTGGGAGCCCAAGAAATAAGGGTGTTCATAGACAGTTAGCTCGTGGTCAAACAAGTTGAAGGTGCCTATGGGGTAAGGGAACCAGTGATGGCAAAATATTTGGCGAAATTGCATGAGATGATATAGGGATTCCATAAAGTCAACATACAACAAATACCTAGATCGGAAAACGTTAGGGCCGACACATTGTCCAAGTTGGCTAACTTAAATTCAATAGCTATTAGTCGAATTATATATGTGGAGAGTCTTCCCTACCCCAGCATCCATGAATCGAAACAAATCCTATCAACGCATACAGCACCAAACTGAAAAGTTCCCATACTGACCTACTTGAATAATAGCCAACTACCAGAGTCGCCCACAGAGGCAGCTAAGATTAAACGTAAAGCCGCACAACACGCTATTTTCAATAGGGCACTCTACAGAAAATCCTTCACCGTCCATTCCTTAAATGTTTAACTCCTACGTTCGTAGAGAGACTACATGAAAGCTGATGCCAATGCATTTGTCAATAAATAAGACAACTGCCAATGCTTCTCCTCAGTCCCCCATCAATGATCTATGCTCAATTACCACTCCCTAGCCATTTACATAATGGGGAATAAACATACTCGGCCCATTCCCCCACGCCACTGGACAGCAAAAAATTATCATCGTCAAGTAGGTAGAAGCAAGGCCATTGGCATAGATCACAACCAAAAAGATACAGAAGTTTATTTGGTTGTCCATAATAACAAGGTTCGGGCTATCTCGTTCTTTGATCACTGACAATGGAAAACAATTTGATAATAAAAAAGTTCAAGGAATTTTGTGATAAACTAGAGATTCAATATCGCTTGACATTAGTCACCTATCCCAATCCAATGGCCTTACTGAGGTAACAGACCAAACAATTTTACAAGGGATTAAGATCACGTTGGATGAGGCAAAAGGTCGTTAGGCAGATGAACTCTATGAAATTCTCTGGGCATACCATACTACACCGAGAAAGGTTACCGAAGAAGCACCGTTTAGCTTGACATATGAGTTAGAAATAGTACTACCAGTTGAAATGGGGATTCACTCCCTATGTGTGGAACAGTATCAAAAGGTGCCAAATGAGTCCACCTTATGGGAACAACTAGACCTCCTATTAGAATCAAGAGACACTACATCCACTCGAATGGTGGCATATCAACATATCAAGGCAAGAATGTTCAGACTAGGAGACCTAGTACTTCATAGAGTAGAAGCAATAGGAGAACCATAGCTGAGGGGCAAACTTGCGCATAATTGTGAAGGCCCATATCGGGTGTGCTCAGTACAATGATCTGGAGCTTATCGACTCAATCACTTAGACGATATGGGCCTACCACGTACATGGAACTCCAAAAACTTATGCATCTATCATCAGTGAGTTTCACAATACTCTTATCCTTGAAATCTTTTACTTTACAATTCATCAATGTTAATAAAATGTTTTTAGTATAATGAGATTTACTTTTCTGTCACGACACCCAGCTATCCTCCCAAGGCAGAACTAATAAGGCCTAACATAAAACAATAGCCCCTCAGTACATTACATGGTAGGCTATACATTTTCACAATGCGCAACTCCTCTGAATATCTTTAGCACAACACCTGGTTCACTATACATTTTACAAGGCGCAATGTCTCCAAGTACCCTTAGCGCAACGCCTGGTACGCTATACATTTTTATAAGATGTAGCCTCCGAGTACCTTTAGTGCAATGCCTGATACTTTATACATTTTCACAAGGCACAACGCCTCCGAGTACCCTCGATGCAATGGTTGGTATGCTATATATTTCCACAAGGTGCAATGCCTCTGAATACCTATAGTGACGCCAGGTATGCTATGCATTTTCATAAGATGCAATACTTTCAAGTACTCTCGATACAATGTTTGGTATGCTTATATATTTTATAAGACGTAATGCCTCCAAATACTCTTGGTGCAATGCATGGCATACTCATACATTTTACAAGGCACAACACCTTCAAGTACCCTCGATACAATGTCTGGTACGCTTATACGTTTTACAAGATACAACGCCCCTGAATACCCTCAGCAAAATGCCTGGTATGCCATCCATTTTCACAAGGGTCAATGCCTAATATGCTTATACATTTTCACAAGGTGCAAAACCCCCGAGTACCATCGGTGCAATGCCTAGAACACTCGTACATTTCACAAGGCATAATGCCTTCGAGTACCCTCGGTGCAACACTTGATACGCTTATACATTTTCACAAGGCACAACACCTTCGAGCACCTTCGGCACAATGTTTGGTACGCTATGTGCTTTCAAGATGCGACGCCCAAGACTATGTACACTAACGCACTATTGACACTTTCGGTACCATTCTAACAAGTCCTCTCAGTGCAATCTCTACCTATAACTTCAGCTCTCTCATCTATCTAGCATATAACCACAAAAAAATATTTCTACTTGCTCATCGATGGACCATGAGAATGACATAAAGGCAAAGGCGATTCAGGAAAAAGAAAAGGAAGCAGATAACAAGCACATCAATAAAAACAAACAAGAGAATCATCATGTACATACAAAGGAAACTTTTTTCAATTATTTTTCAATAACATCTTTACACGACAATTTAGCAATTGCATTGGCATCCAGAAATCTAAGTCACTACATGCACGAAGGTTTGGGAGACCAAAGGATGGAGAAAGAGGAGATACCAAAACTCTATTCTCAACATCAAGTTCTCCCGTCCTCTTTGTACCCCTTAGAAGACACTGATTTTGAATCTAGCTCCTCCATTCTATTCACTCCTAAATCCAGGGGCACTGATAACATACTGCCCACTAGGCATAGAGATCGGTTGCCTCCGTCAGACCTTACAAAAGAGGGATTCTCTAACCCTCTAATTTGGAATACAAAATGAAGAACGGAATCCCACAAATGCTAGACATCTTTAGGAACTCCCACAAATCCCACAAATGTTAAGTTAGGGACGGATTTCCGAATCCGTCGCTAAATTAGGGACGGATTCCAGTATTCGTTGCTAAATTTAGCGACGGATTTCAAATTTTTCGCTAAGTGATAAAAGATTTAAAAAATAAAATAATATAATTCTTTAAAAAATAAAAAGAGTAAAATAGTAAAATAGTAAAATAAAATGCTAATTTAAAATATTATGAAATAATAAATATGATTAGTTAATATAAAATAATAAAATAAAATAAAATATAAAATATTAATTTTAAAAAAATTAAGTTTAGCGACGGATTACGGAATCCGTCGCTAAGTTAGCGACGAATTTCAAAATCTGTCACTAAGTTAGCAACGGATTCCGACATTTGTCACTAAATATCGCGACGGATTTATAATTCATCGCTAAATCCGTCACTAAATAATAAAAGATTTAAAAAATAAAATAATATTATTTTTTGAAAAATAAAAATATAAAATAATAAAGTAAAATGCTAATTTAAAATATTATAAAATAATAAATATGATTATTTAATATAAATTAGTAAAATAAAATAAAATATACAATGCTAATTTAATAAAATTAAGTTTAACATTTTATATTTTATTTTCTTATTTTTTCTTTTATTTTATTATTCTTTTTATTTTTAATTTTAATTTTTAAAAAACATGTAACAGTCTATAAATGGATAACCGCTTATCAATAGTTATCCGTCTCATTGTCGCCATCTTTCGAAAACTACTGTTTGATCTATTTGCCAAACGAGGTAGATCATCAAACATGAATATTTGATCTACTGTATTCTTTGTTGATGACTATAACGAATGAAAATGAACAACTGAACTTTTAAATACAATTAAACTATATGAGAGAAGCGAATAAATGTAGAAAATAAAAAACACGAAAGGTGAACTCGATAGTCGTGACTAATTGAAAATTGTTTGTTACAAATTGGTTAAATTATTTATTATTGAAATTTGTCAAATTGGTAAAAATTATAATATTCAATATATATTTAATTCGATTTCGTTATTTAAAATATATTAAAAAGAGAGATATGATTAAAAATATTTTCTAATAGAATATAGAAGAAATTTTGTATGAAAATTAGTCATTTATTTTGAAATTTCAGTAATAAATTAGCGACAAATTTAGTAATGAATATTTTTTGTGGTCAATTAGTGACGAATTTTGTCACGAATGTTTTTTTGTGACTAATTAGTGACGAATTTAATCACAAATTTTAGAGTTTGTTGCTAAATTTTGTGACAAATAATTTTACCATGGCTAAATAGTGATGAATTTAACGACATAAAATTTTTGTTAGCTAATTAGTAACAAAATTTATCACAAAAATTTTTTATCGCTAAATTTGGCGACAAAATTTGTAACGAAATGTTTTCGTCGCTAAATTTAGCGACAGATAACAATATCCATTACCAAAATTTAGTCATGAAATTTCTATTCATCTCTAATTAGCAATAAATTTAGTTATGAATAATATATATGTTGTTAATTTAACCACAAATACTTTTTCGTCGTTAATTTCATTACAAAATAACGACAAAAAAAATTTCATCGCTAAATCCGTCACAAAATAGTGACAAATTTTTTCTGTCATTAAAATTTATCGCTAAAATTATGTTTTTTTATAGTGATTATCTCTACTCCTAACACTATCTCTTCAACGAGCCCTATAAGTAGGAGGCAAATGATGGTACATGGTCCAAACCCTATTATCAAAAAGATCATAACCTCATTCTAAGTCTGTTAAACCAAATTCATCAAACCAAATGCACCCGCAGCTTCTCGGTCATTCAAGTTCTTGGTGTTCACACTCCTCGATCACTTTACTCCTCAGTGTTCCTTTGATCACGTGATGACCACAATTTAAGATAATCCATGGAGGAAGTAAATCTTTGAGTATCTTCAAACTTTCCTTATGTTAATGGGAATTTCCACCCTTCTTGGAATAAGGAAACTTACCTCTACATGAACTTTTGGTAAGGCAGAAAGCTCCCTTAACAATTGGGACTTTCCCCTTTCAACGAGATAATATATCTCTAAGAGACATTTGACTGTAATTTCTACAATCTCATAAATTCTTAATAATATCTTCACTTGGAAAAGAGGGTTTCAACTCCTCCAATACTTTATGAAACTTTCCAACAAGGACCACGGATATATAATCACAACATCAGCTGCATTTCGAATAAGTTCTCTCGGAACTCTACACATAAAACACACCAGCAACATAGAGTCGACACACCTTTCTTCTCAGTCTGTTTTTTATATTCTAAAACTGCTTTTTGACTTGAGCGTCAAAGTGTCTCCCACCAAAACACCCTTCGACAATATTTGCAGGTTTCATCCTGCACGGAACATTGGATTATCCCTCAACTGAGGACTTCAACTTAGACAGTTAGAGCAGGTATATGTGAAAAAAACCTGCCTCCATCACTTTCTAATTCAATGACATTGAAATGATATTAAATATATTCTCTGGTATCTCTAAGGGACTATTGATCTTAGATTATATTATCCCGATATAGTAAGTCCAAACTCAATTGGATATTTAGATGGTGGTTATTTATTTGATCCACACAAAGCATGATTTCAAACAGACTATTTATTTATATATGGTAATATTGTTATCTCTTGACATATTGCAAAACAATCTATAGTAGCTACTTCTTCAATTCATACTAAAATAATAACTATTCATGAGACAAATCGATAATATATGTGGTTGAAATTATTAATTCATTATATCTGAGAAAATCATGGTTAACCTTCCAGAAAAGGAATACCGGCCATACTATATGAAGATAATATAGTTTGCAATTCAATTGAAATGAGCATACATCAAAGGGGATACAACACATATCATCGAAATTTTTCTTTAATCATAATCTGCAAAATTTTTCTTTAACCGGAGAATAGAATTAGAACGCATTTTCAGTATGGCCAGTATTCCAAATAGAATTAGAATAGAATAGAATTAGAATAGAATCAAAATTTTGATAGGACAACATAACCATATTGAACTTGGTTATTTACTTCAATAAACGTTTATCTAAACAACTTAGAAATATCTTCAACCATAAGCTTTGTATATTGGCATTTTCAGGATTTCTTCTTACAATTTGTGTGGTGAGGGATATGCTCTCTCTATTTTGTTTAAATGAAGGGAGAGCAGAGAAGTTGGAAACTTCTTTGCAGCGCCGCAAATGTTCGATAATTTTAGGTGCAAGATTAAAAAGTATAATAATTTATAATTTGTTGATTATGAGAATTAAAAAATTATCATCCGATATCTCGTCTTAAATTTAAAAATAATCATAAAAAATTAGACTAATTTAAATTATATAAACTTTGCTTTCTTTGTTGGTAGACCAAGTAATCGATATTTTTACTACTTATTCTAAGAAAGAAAAATTATGGATTACTAACAATTTGTCTATTATTGGGACACACTTGTAAATTTTGTTTTAAGATTACTAAGATAAAATTTGGGGTCTTTTATGCTTGGTGAAAATACAGACAGCATTAAAAAAAAGGACAGATCCAAAAACTAAGATAAAACAAGACAAGCTGGGAGTTTTGATTGGTTAATATGGGTCTTAAGGTTTATTGAATGTCATCGGCTTTCTAGTGATAAGGGCTGCTAAAATAAATTCTTCTCTACGTGGGCTTATGATTAACACCTAACGGCTCATACTTTTGAGGATTTAGACTTTTAACGGTATTCATATTCACATATTGGACCATCATATCAAGAAATACACCTGACGGATAATTGGTTTAGTAACATGAAGTGTTATACTCTTTAAACAAGTTTCAGATTCAAAAGTTAGAAATAAAAAAAACTATACGGAGAGAACTGTTTCCTAAATAATACCCCTATAGATGCTCAAACTAGATTTATCGGAATATAAATTTAGATACCAATGATTGTAAGAAAAAAAATCATATGAAGAAATACATATCTTGCGGTAGAAACCTCCCTTCAATCTAATGGATTCAAAACCTTTGAAGACTATGAAAAGCAATGTTATTCTTTCAGCAGCGGCAACATTACAGTGTCAGATTGATTATATGTAATACAAGGATTATACGGAAACAAGTTATAATTCAATTAATACCATTCTCTATCTTTTAAGAGTCTCGAATTCAAATCTCTCATATAAATATATATATATATATATATATGTATGTATATTTAAAAAAATACTAATATTATAGCTCGAATCTAAAATTCCAATCAAAAGTTGGCAAAAGTAGCAATACTGGTCACCTCTGGCACGGCTTTTTGCTTACAAATAAAATGGAAGGATGTTTTGAATATATGGAAGTTAGACACAATGGCAACACTTATTTTTTATGTCTACTATAAAGAAAATACTTTCCCTCTCATCCCATTTCCTTTGGTAAGATAACGTTTCCTTGGTGAAAGAAACAAAAGTCTATATTCTATAAAATTTACCCAAGAGGAAAATGCTTGCTGCTTAATTATGATAAAAGAGTCTCAATTTCCATCTGATATGGTAGGCCCTTAATGATGAGAGAAGCAGCAAGGGTTTTACAGTAGGTGCATTTAACAAAGAACCCAACAACAAAGGGATATGACACCTTAATGAAATTTCACCAGGATCCCATGCCATTCAATGCTTTTAATAAGTCACACTGGAAAAAGTACACAGATGATTTGGTCACCATCCATCATTGAATCAAAGTCTGCACTTTCCCACACACAGCCATGTTCTAGATGTCATGGGTCGTGAACAAAGTTGAGCTCTCTTACAGCAATTTGAAATAAGAATACCAACATCTGTGGGTATGAGTAGCTCTCCATTTACAGAAGTTCAAAATCAGGGCATAACTGCACGCATAGAAATAGGTGTGCGTCTGAGAAAGTATTATATATTACACACATATAATTTCAGACACTAGGTCATCTCTATGGTAAAGAGCAGAGAGATGTGAATCATACTGGAGCCAAACTCTTCTTGTTGTTAGTAATAACCATTCTATGAGGGCCTGAACAATTTCTCAACTTTCTTTTAGATCTAGTCAATAAAAGCTCTTATGTTTTCCATATGGAAGAAAGGTTTCAAAGTTTAAAGGGCCTGGACACCAATACACACACACAAAAGCAAAGCTAAGAAAGATGAGCCCCGCAAGAAGGAAAAACAGTAAGACAATAGAAACGGACCATTTAATGTTCCGAAAGCTGCCAGAAGTGGAAAGCTGGCAGACCAGAGAACTATGCAGCAAAAAGTATCAGTGCAGGATTGAACCAGATGCTAATAGAACCTTTCTTCACCAGCAGCATTCACAACATCTTGCCTGTAACGAAGAATATAGTGAAGATCAAAACACTTCACTTGGGGCTAGCTTTCAGCTTTCAAGAAGCACCAGAGGATACACGAAAATCCAAGAGCAACCCACAGCCAGAGGATGAATTGAGGTGGGTTAGGGAAATGAACAGCAAACTTAAATAACAATAGCTGAGAAAGCAAAGACAACCAGCAAAATCATCCCACTACCAAACCCAAATTTTGTTTCCTGGTTGCGTCCAAAACACACCAAAACATAGCATAGGACCTCAGCAACACTAGGCCCATTGACTTCAAAAAGACGTTCGGCTTACAAAACCAAGGCCTCACAAGAAAATGGCACCAAAAGGTACCCAAAAGCAAAGCTCTTGAGACAGACTTAAAAGCCAGACCTCTGCAACACCATCAACCAAAACCTGAAAAAGCAAAAACCGAGTCCAGATCATTGCAAAAGATACTGCACAACAAATTTTACATGGTCCTTGCATGATCTTGCTACTACGACAGAATACTAGATTCCACTGGTCAAGAATTGGCGCTTAGGAAAAAAATCAAAACATCAAGGATCCTTGGAGTAGCCAGCAGCAAGACAAAAACTCAATATCAATACTGTTCTCTGAATAGAAAATTCCTTGACCATAACAATAAAACTACCTAAATCACAAAACGGAACTACTTGTTAACCATCTCACAAAATCCCCATTCACAAAGCATCAAATAACCTCACAACCACAATAGCAACTTTTAACTCTTGAATAAAACAGACATTTTAAACTCCCTTAACATCCTGAGAAAAACCTTTCTCTTAATTTCCCACAAGGCCTGATATGCACCAAGAAAACACAAAACAGTGAACAAAACATATAGAGGATGCATTTGGCCTTATAACCCATAATTTTTCTCAGATGGAGAGATTCTTTTAGTTTCCCATTAATTTTCTCTTCATAGCCATAGCCTACAATCCTCACCCAAGTTCACCCAAGTTTCAATTGCCTCAAGTCAAGGCCTCGCATGCTAAAACAATCCCCTTATATGAAACCAAGAACACCACAGGCGAATCAAGGTTTCCAATCTTACATCTTCCAATATTTGTCCGACTATTCATTTTCACTTTCTTTAGTTAAGCTTTTTTTATGCTTCTTTGTCAACCTCTATTAACATCAGCAGATTTTCTACTGAGAAGTTCAGCACCGTTTAGTAAAAATATTCTCTAGAAACTTAATTTTAGTTGACAAAAAGATAGGTTATTTAAAAGCAAGCTCCTGAATCCTTATAGCAATGTCCAAGTCTCTATGCAACACAAAGTCCAGATGACTGTATATACACGCACACTACTTCCATCAGCTCTAAATGGAAGCACACTAAGATTGGGCATTTATAAGTTATTGTCCAGTTCAGTCACAGGATACCAGAAAGAAGACTGGTGCATTCGAATGCTTGAGGAAAAAGAGGGGGGATAAAAGGAAAAGAAAACAAAATCAGAAGAAATGGGTGACAAGAGTAGTAGTATGAATAACTAATCCATCAAAAGAGAAAAAATGTCGAAAGCGTTCATAATGATAAAATATCGCATCCAAAAGACATAAATCTGCAGATGCATTAACACAATAACAAGTGCAAATCCATTTGGAAGTAGTTAAGACACAAAAATTTACATCACATAGTTAGGCACCAGCTTCAGGAGAACTTGTCTGATGCTGCAGTTCTTCATCAGCATTCCTCAAGAACTGATCCCAACCACTGCCTGGGCTAGTGTCCAAGTAATCAAAAGGAACTTTAGTCTTCAAACCAGGCCGAATAGTACATTGGCTCTCCAGAACTCTAAACTCCACGCTGTCCCCCACCACAGAAGTTCCTTCCAGCTCCTCCCAAGAAAAAAGCAATGGCAATGTAAATGCACCCCATGGATTAAAATCTAGAAGTTTAACTCGCCCATCATTTGTAACATACTCATCAAATTTATAGTTCTCTGATTCAAATTGCAACCTCACATTGTCCACAAAAAATTCTTCAATCAATGCTTTGATGTCATCTTTCCTTTCAAGAAGAGCAGGATAGAACCCAGTTACTTCACGTTGGGATATACCAACAAGGACCTTATTCTGTACAAAGCAATGAAATCCCATCCCAAGCCAAAAGGATTGATACCATTTCCAGAGGGCAAGGAAGAAATTTGGAGGCCTTGATGATGACTTGTCACTGCAGGAATCATACGCATGACATGGATCATGAACTAAGGAGTCAGAAGCACGAAACAGAAGTGCAATCTCACTGAAAGACGAGCATCTCAGATTCCCAATTGGACTTGTCCACGCAGAATCTTTTGGGGCACTCCAGCTCAATTTAGGAAATACGGAACCACCTAAGGTTTCAATTGATTTCTTGATTTTCAATTCAAGGTCCAGGAATGAAGGAGGAGGAGAAGGTTGTTCTGTTTCATCACCAGAACCCTCCGAGACTTGGCAGTCTTCCTCATCCAAAGGGCTATGGATTCTATTAGGAAAAGCATCATCGTTCGAGATAGAGAGAGGAAGAAGGAATGGCCCATCATCTTGGAGAAGATATTGGACAAAGGATTCTGGCAGTTCATGAATTATGGTTTTGACGTAGACAGATTTCAATTTTTGGTACCACTCCTGTATCTGACACCTATTTATTTCTTCTATCTTCATTTTCTTTTCTTGCCAGCAAAGTTACCTTAAGAAAGTACTAATAGGGTGTTGTAAAGATATCGATCAATTTCACTCTTCTCCCTGATGCCAAAAGCACAAAGACATTGATTAAGCCTAGGAAATTAGAAAGATACAAAAAGATATGTTTGGAAGAAAATTGCAAACACAGAAGGTATTTTTCAGTTTTGTGCATATAAACTTGTTCAAAAAGTAATATTTTAATGGCATATTATTACTGACAAAAATTAGTCAAATGGCAACTAATTCGAGCATTCACTTAAAGCAAAATAAAAAATTAAAAAAAAAAAACACCATTATCTGCTACAAGTTATGCTGCCTAATGGGGCCTTAGGTTTCTTTTTCTCATTCAAATTCCACAATCAAGAACTTCTAATTTCCAATTCATTGAGGATGTATGAAGAACAAATGCATAGCAAAGCAACAGATCAGCCACACTATGAACAGCAAAGATCTCTCGTTGTTGATGTTCAGCTATTTACAATTTCTGCATAGACTCAATCCTTGTGGGAGAGTTTTCTCTCTTTGCACTTACATTGGGTGATTTCAAGCTCTGTATAAAGTGAGTAGTGAGCTTGGAAGGGTTTGTTCAGCAAAGAGGACAGCCGTTAGGATGCAACTTCTAGTTATGTTTTGGTTAGTTTGGAGGACCTGATAATAAAAACGTTTTGGGGGTGTGGAGAGATTTTTCATGGCTTTGTGGATGATTTTCCAAAGTACTTGTGTTTTTTGCTGACTTTGAACTAGTTGGAATCTTTTGCAGGTGTGGATTCTATAGATTTTCTGTCACTGTAGTCTCTGTGAGTAAGCATCTCCTTGGTGCTCTTGTCCTTTTTTAATATTTCTTTGACCGCCAATAAATTCTTTCTTTTCCAATTAAAAAAAAAAACCGGGTTTCTCTAAAGTCAGAGCCCTTAACTTTTGGAATTTTATATGCCTCCTACAATATTTGAAAAATCTCATTGTTTTTTAACTCGCGGGGAGATCAGCTATATGGTATATTCTTTTACTCTTTCATAAGCAAAAGCAAAAATTCTTCTTCAAAATATAGGAGAAGGGGAACAAGAAGCAGTTGCCCTGGGTTGAGTAATTCAAGATTAATTTTCAAAACACCTATATTGGTTGATTTATTGTGGAGGGCAGGGCCTTGGCACAATGGGAAAGTTATGTGTTCAAATCGCAGATGTACCTTCTTTGTTTGTAGAAATAACGTTTAAGATATAGTAAGCAGGAAAGGATTGCAAACTTTTGACCCACAACTACAGACCCAAAACAATGGTCCCATGCACTAGTCTACCCTTTTATACTTAGAATAACAACCCCCCAATAAGAAGCACTACAAGAGTAAAATAAATGAATCAAAATCAAAACTAAAATTTCAAATTGCAGAACGAGATGATTTTCAAACTCTATGAATTTTATTTCTTACATAAAGAACTCAACCTCAAGTAGAGGAAAGGTAAGAACAGTATAACTACAATAAGAAGCTTATTCTTACCCTTTGCCTACTCCTATCGTATCTTCTTCAATTATTTTTCTAACATGTAATATATGATATAAAAATACCACTATGAGCACTAACCGGTGTAAACCTAAATATGGTATACAACTAAAAACAAGCTAAGAAAATAGAAACTAATAAACATTTAAAAAATGAGTAAACCAAAATATTAAAGGAAGTATAAAATACTTCCCGATTTAATGAGAGATGGAGAGATGGTGGACGTATATGTACACAACATTCTCTTTATATTTTTTACAAAAATGCTATTTTCTAATCTCGAACTCGTTATCTCGAGTTCACCAAAAGAGCAACTCTATTGTGCATATACATGAAGTACGTGTCAGATGGGGTTAAGTCAATTTATAAATGACCGATAACGGAGAAACTTAATTAATTATGGGTTTCAAAACTTAAAATAAATATCATAATCTTGGAGTTCTTAAAAATTATTTCACATCCTTTTTTTAATTTTTTTTCTTCTATTCTTTTTCTCTCTTATTTCTTTAACTTTTTTTTAAACTACCCTATAATTAAGATTTCCTCTATCTTCGGCTTCAACTTTTAATTATTTTTTAAATCGAATACATAAAAAAAGATTGATAATATTTTTTTATATGATGATTATAATGAAAATTGTTTTTAAGAATATAATTTATATTTATTTCAAAAAATTACTATAGACATTTAGTAAGATTTGTAGAATTTATATCTCAAATTAATAATTTTTCTAAGGGTATAAATTTGAGAGATTCTTATTATACGTTATAATAATTATTGTAAAATAAATAACGGCAAACACTTTTTTCAAACACTTCAAAAAATTTAAAATTGTAATTTTTAAATAAAATCTCTATGCTTGTAGAAAATATTAATTTTCTTTTTACTTCGGAATTAAATTCAATTTTTATCAATTTATAAACTTACAAAATATATAAAATTATGTTTTTAAACTCAAAATTAAGAAGTTAGTTAATTAAGAGATTAATTTATCAAACAAAACCCTAATATTGAGCTTAAATTTAGATTAACTTTAAATATACATATACCATCATTTTTCAAAATTAATCTTTATAATTTTGAATGCGTTTTTATATGACTAAAATATAATATATATTTTTTGAGATTTACGGTCTGAAGCAAAAACTCAAATTTTTATCTCATTTATTGAGGTGCAAGAAATTGTAGGAGGTGCATATACTCGTTATATTCCTCTATTTTAAAAAATATTGATATTATTTTATTGAAAATATTTTTAATCAAATTTATTTTTTAAAATACATATAACTTTACAAGAAATTAGATATTTTATTAAAAACTAAAGTTATTATTATATTAATAATTTTTTACGATAAAATTCTATTATAAACTCGGGGTCACGTGCACAATTTCGCGACAAAAGCTTCCAAAATGAATTGGCCCTTAAATAAATTAATAAATAAAGATGAGTTGGTTCTGATTCTAATTCCCACTCGCCGATTCAGTACATAACCTGAAAGAAATGGACGGGGACGGGGACAAGCTGACTCACTTTCTCTGACTTCTGTGTTCCACAACGTCTGCCAAGTGAAGTGAGAAAGATAGAGAGACAGGGATGTGGAAGAGGGGATTGAGTGGCAGCAGTGGCAACGCCACAGCAATCAAATTGCTCAAGGATAAGAAATGGGACGCACTAGTGATCGGCGGAGGCCACAATGGCCTCACTGCCGCCGCTTATCTCGCTCGCTCCGGCCTTTCCGTCGCAGTCCTTGAGCGTCGCCACCTCATCGGCGGGGCTGCTGTCACCGAGGAACTCGTTCCCGGCTTCAAGTTCTCTCGTTGCAGTTATCTCCAAAGCCTCCTCCGTCCTTCAATCATCAAGTCTCTCTCTCTCTTTCTCTCTCTCTCACTTGATGTTTGTGTGTTTTGCTTCAATTATTTGATCTAACTTACTTCTATGTTGGAGTTGAATGGGAAGGGAATTGGAGTTAGGAAGACATGGATTGAAGTTGTTGAGGAGAAATCCGTCGTCGTTCACGCCCTGTCTAGATGGACGCTATCTTCTACTAGGGCCTGATTCCGAGCTCAATCGCTCTGAAATTTCCAAGTTCTCTATAAATGATGCTCAAGCTTATCCAAGGTCTTTCTTTTCCTTCATATATTTAGCAGGCCATGTCTTTGTTCTATTATCACTTCACCATCTTATCTTGCTTTCTCTCGCTGCCCAACTGATTATTCCACCTAAATTCACAGATCCACAATTCCCACTCTAGGATGAACATCTCATTATTAACACGTGATCAGGTGTGTTTTTTGTTACAAAATAGGATTGGAGAAGATTTTAAGCATAAGAACCCAGGAAATATTTCTTTTATTATAATATTTTTAAGGTGGCGGGGTTTCAAAGAAAATTTTTGGGATAATTATATATGGAGTTCTAAAACTTTTACCCATTTTTCAATTTAATCCTACACTTTTGAATTTTTTCATTCTAGTGCTAAACATTTGGAATTTGTTATAATTTTGGTCTGTGACTGCAAACAGATTATAAACTCTACGATTAAATAGGTCATGTAACATTATACTTGGCATTGATGTAGGTGTTAGGGGAACTTCACATGACTACTCTTCTTTGACATTATTCCGTCATTGTTGAGTGTCTTATTTTAGATTTAGAATACTTGGCATTGATGTAGCTGTTACCTGATTTATTTAACAATAGAGTATACTGTTCATTAGTAATTTTTCGTAGGTTCATAATTGTAACTAAAACTAAATGTTTAGAACTCGATAGAAAAAAAAAAATAGTACTAAATTGAAAAATGATCAGTTCATTATTAACATGTGATCAAGTGATCAAGATGAGTATTCTTGGTTACAAAATAAGATTGGAGAAGTTTGGAAGTAAAAGGACCTAGGAATTTCTTTTATGTATATATTTGGGGGAGAGGGGATTTCAAATAAAAGTTTTAATTTTTTTTGCTTTTTTTTGGCTTTTTTATGAAATTATTTGTCGCATTTGCATATACACGACAAAGTTTGGGCACATCACATATTCACATGAAAATTTAATAAAAGAACAAAAAATTGTGAACTAGCTCTGTCCCTTGTTAATATCTTGTATTATATATATCTGTATGTAAATTATGTGTTTACTAAATTGCTAAATACTAATATGCATTTGCATTATTTATTGCCCCAGTTAGCTAAGAATTTTGAATCTGCTATGGACTCAAAGTGCAAAGGTATATCAGATTGTGCTGTAGCAGAATAAACGATAAATATGTACAGACTCATCCTGAATTTGATTAATTTAAATCCTGAATGGTTTAGCAGTAACGAAGCAATTCAGTCAACCTCGTACTGAGTTGAAATTGTCATTTATCATGTAGGATGGAACATTTTTGACTTCTTCCAAACTTTAAATATTATGACAAGTGTGTTATTGTATTGATTTAGAAGTTTAATTTTTATGGGTGATTTATTTATTTGTTTTAATTTAACAGGTATGAGAAGCAGTTGGAGAACTTCTGTAAATTCTTGGACCCACTTTTGGATTCACCTCCTCCTGAGAGTCTAAGGAGTGTTTCATCTTTCAATGAATCTTTCAAGGATAAATTGCATAAATCAGCTTTCTGGGCTAACACTTTTAGGCATGCTCTCTCCTTGGGCCAAAAAGACATGGTGTAAGAGTGCTCTTACTTGAGAAATAACTAGTCCCTTTTGTTCTACCACGTTAGTCAATCGCTTTAATTGTTCTCGTCAGAACCAACCTTATACTCATGTTAGTGGCTATATGAATGAGTGCAATGCACAAATCCTTTTCTTTAACAACTCTTGATGGAAATATTTCTTTTTTTACAGGGACTTTGTAGACCTTTTAGTGTCTCCTGCGTCAAAGGTTTTGAATCGTTGGTTTGAGGTAATTCTATGATCTTGAGTACTTCTTTTCTTATCCAATCAATATTTGGGCAAAATAAGTCAAGAAATCCAAGTGTACAAGTGCCAACTTAGTGATATGTTATGATATTTATAAGTCATATATAAATTTTGTGCTAGAGTTTATCTCACTTGTATAATGGGTGACTTTGTTTATCTGAAACCATGTTTTTCTGGCTTCTATTTACTGATTTAAGCTTTTTGATACTTCGATATCTGCAGTGTGATGTGCTAAAGGCTACACTTGCAACCGATGCTGTAATAGGGACCACGGTAAGATTGCCTTTCAAGGTTTGGACTAGCATAGATGCAACTCATTTCTTTAGTGAATAAATTCACTGATGTTTGGTGTCTTAAATTTCCATGAGACTGGGATACATTGATTTGTTGACTTGCTCAGTTGGAGAACCTAGGGACAAGTTTCCAGGTCTGAGGGGGCATTGTCCAACTTATTTTCCACCAAATCTGACAATCGATGTGTCCTTTGTAAATACACTGGATATAAATTGAGGGCCAAGAAATGAATTTGCATAAAAGCAAACTATAACCATCAAGTGCATATAATTTGACCAGGTTCTTGTTGTGAATAACAGCTCCAGAGTTCTTGAGAATCTTGAGAACCCAAAAGAAAATCCAGAAGCGAGCATATCCTGGCTGGACACACCCTCCAAAGGGCTGACACTAAAGTCTCCATTTCACTTTAATAACCATAGTACTTTCAACTATTTAAAGTTTTGGTTGTCTGCGAATCAGATTTCAACTTCCTTTCCCATATGTCTAGTTGGTTTTTTACTTTTTTCTGCTGGTAAACTCTTTTAATTTTGATTTTGAATCAAGGTTTTAGGTCATCATCTGTTTTATGTTACAATCTAGTGTTGTTTCACTGATTAGATATCACTTCCTTTCCTAATTGGTTCATTTGTCTCACTAACTTTTAAATGCAGGCAAGTGTACATACCCCAGGGAGTGGTTATGTTCTACTTCATCATGTGATGGGAGAAACAGATGGAGCTCGTGGTATCTGGTCGTAAGTATCTAAGTTAAAACTCTATGTGGTGGCCATATGGGTCTTTTGATTAGGGTATATGGTTATGCTTGAGAAGTGATTGTCCTTTTAGGCATGTTGAGGGGGGAATGGGCTCGGTCTCCTCAGCTATTGCTAATGCTGCTAGGGAAGCTGGAGCTCATATAGTAACCAATGCAGAGGTACTTCTGTATATGTAAACTCTTATGACTTTGCGGTTAGGCTTGGAATCAAATAAATTTCGCAAAAATTGTGAAGTTCTATTAGAGTTTCAGTTTTTATTGTTTGGAACTAATAAAAGAATGTGTTGAGCCTATTTTAACTCCACAAAATATTTTGCAAATGATAAAAAATAAATAAATAAATAATTTGTAAATAAACTCTGATAGAGATCAAGGGTCCCACATAATTGATGCTGTTAATAATGATCTAGCATTGAACTGCAAGATTATTTCTGCGGTTTAAGGCAACAGACTTCAATTTCCTCCAAATAAAGGAAGTTCTGTGCAAAAATGAAGAGGATTAAAAAAATCAATTGAGGTGAACTGAGTTCTTGATTCGTTAGGTTCCAAGCGCTATCTTACTGATTTACAAGTGCCCATTTTGGAGGCTATATGTGAAATCTTGATATTAAGCAGCTGCATTGCACTGCAACATTAATAAAAAGATTGCAGGTGCAATTTCTTTCGAAGTGACTTTTATTTGAAAGGTTACACTGTTTGATGATAGAATGGAATATAAATTGGAGATCTGAACATGAAAGAGTTATGATACACTTTTGCCATCAATCGATTTAGAGCATGCTTAGTATTCAAGTAAATGGCAAGAAGCTGCTAGGACCTTAAACTCAAGTAGGTTTAAGACCTTATAGATCTGTTTCAGCAGGCACACAATGAAAAGAGAAAAGTCATTTTGCAGAAAAAAGTGCCCTTTGGATACACCTTCGTATTTGCCAATTTGGCAAGTTCATGACTTGTCAAGATTTCCATTTCCATTGTTGATTTGATTAAATTTTTCAACAAGTACTTTTATGCACCTCTGAGTACTATTTTCTATTGTTAAGGTCTCAAAATTGATGGTGGAGGATTCTGGCTCAGCAAACGGGGTTAGTGCTGCAACATGGTTTTTATTATGAATTTTTCTATTTGCTTAGGGGATTTTCTTTCCTACTTTTTGACAAGTTTAGGTGTAACTAATAGAGAAGTTAACATGCTGCTGGAAATATCCAGGTATTGTTAGCTGAAGGGACATTGGTGCACTCTTCAGTTGTTCTGTCAAATGCAACACCATACAAAACTTTCACGGTAAAGTGATGGTATTATGATAATTTTTAATTGTTTAATTGAGGCATAGTGCATTTAGTGTTTTAACAACACAACAGTGATGCAATAAGTCTTTGAAACTGGCTGTTGTGATTCAGTTCAATTTTTTATTGTAGGTTATGCTTTTCTTAACAGGAACTAGTTCCCAATGGTGCTCTTCCTGAGGAGTTTTCACGTGCAATTAAGTACTCTGACTACAGTTCTGTAAGTTCCTAATCTAAACAACATTCTTGATTTAGTGTTGAGCTCATTATGAATACATATTGCTGTAATTTTGTCCAATCTCTGCAAATAGCACAGATAGATCTATAGCTTTTGAAATACACTGAGCTCAATAGAAGCACATGCATGCTGTACTTTTGTAGAATAATCACCAGTGATACAATTAGACATCTCTCATAGCTATGTTGTTTGTCTGGAGATCTATGAGTTTTTGGTCGGCAGATCATATAAAACAAAAGAATGCGTTTTCACTTATCAGGATATAAATTGGCTTTCTAGGAGGCATGCATGTAAGGTTCTGCAACTCAACTTTCCAATTTCAGCTTATAGATGTAGTAACTTTATTGATGATTATACTTGAAGACTTTAGATTGACACTTCCCCACATCTGCCCCAGTGAATAAACTAGCAAACGACTGAAATGATTGTCATTAAAGTTCGTATTTTTGTGCTCTATATAACTGGTTTCTTTTATCAAAAGAGAAACGGAGTTTGGTATATCTGTTGCTTGTACCAACCTAAGATATATATATGCTGTCATATGCTGGACAGGGAACCACAAAAATCAATGTAGCTGTTAATGCATTGCCACAGTTTCAATCTTGTAAGTTGAATCATCCAAATGCAGGTCCTCAGCACATGGGCACTATTCACATTGGTTCTGAAAGGTATTTCAGGATTTCTATATTCTATTTCATTGAATTTAATGATTTTGGCTTCTCAATTTTGCATGGTCATAAGAAGTAAACTTAGTTATGCAATACATGCTTAGCAATCACAACCAAGTGTGCTTAACAGTACCTGTAGATGGTTTGGCCATTGCGGTGCTTGTGATGTCATAGATGAGCTCAGCCTTGGTTCTTATTATTTGTCCACTTGGGGTGATGTGCAAGTTTGTAAGGATTGCAAAAGTTTCTCTCCAATCTTCTTGCCATCTTTGGATACTGGGGATAAAAATTCTGAGATTCTGATAGTTGGGTGAAGAATTTAAGCTTTTCATTTGGGTAGGCACAATCTTTGGATCATATAGCTTATGCTTTCCTTGCTCCTGTATATGCATTCAATAGGTGAATCTTCTTTCTTTGGGATAGAGAGGAGGGAGGGGGGAAAAAAATTCCGAGTTGCAATGAGCATGTGAGGTGGATGAGTGATTTGATGAGAAAAATCAAAATGGGATTGAGATTCAAACCATGGTTGGGGTCATAACCATAATGGTTGCAACACAGAACCATTATGCATTGATGGAGTTTTGTGTTGGTACAGTGATGGCCATAGCCTCAATGCAAATATCAACCCTGGTAATGACTAACAGTCACAATATGTGATAATTACCTTAAATGATTGTTGTAGGAAAAGTTAGGGATGACCCTAATCATGTTAAAATTCATCAAAAAGCTTTGGCCTTGTATAAAGAATGGTTTGTACTGTATTAGTTTGATATTGCAATTACATACATGTTCCAGAAGGTCCAAGAGACTAAGGAAACCTTGGGAAACTTTGAAAGAGATTGTGAGGCATGGGCGATATAATATTGTTTCTTTACATATGTGGTCTTAGATGGAGTTGAATGGGGAAAACAGACCGCATAGCTAAACCATCTAATTTGGGACATAAGGCTTAGTTAAGAGAGGGAGGGAGGCTCCCTTCTCCCTCCCTCTTACCTGTAGATAACAGCAGACGATGGATGGTTTAAGGTTGGGAAGGTTAACCTCATAGGTATGTGGCATAATGATGGTTTAGGAATGGTAGTAAAATCGGTAGCGATAATGATTGGAAAGCACCATGCCACATTGATTTTGCTTACAGCTTTACCATCCCAAGTTGTACTGTGTTTCACAATTTTTCAGCAATCAATTAGATGTTACAAACTATAGAGTATCAAACCTATTATAAAAGACTTTTGTAAGCATAGCATGGAATTTTGAAAGCATCTTTGTAATATCTCTTAAATATTGTCAAATTGAATCCTCTAATGTCAAGGCGCCTTCTGGTGGTATTAGTTGGGATCACATAAGAACTCAATAGTTAAGCATGCTTGCCTGGGAGCAGTACTATGAAGGATAACCTCGTGGGTAGTCATCATTTTGAGTCGCATTATTGCTTGAGAGACAACTTTCAAAGCGGACAATATTTTAGTCGAGAACAGTTCAAGTTGTTACAAATAGGACATCCAGTAAAGTTGGAATGATGCAGACATGATTAGAAATGCACAAATCAAGAAATGGTATCAGAGCCCATGCCAATGCCAGTCAGAAGTGCAAATTTAAGTTCTATACAAGGGAAGGGGGTCCACCTCTTGAATCTGTTTAGTTCAAAGTGCTAGACAGTCGGAGCCACCTTTTGAACCCATAGGAGGCATCTCTAGAGTTCACATCACTTGGCAATGGATTTGGAGCTATGTGTGCTGGTGGGGGAGTTTGTGATATCCCTTTAGTATAGTAAGTTCAACCTTCTTATTTTGAGGTGCCTTTTGATGATATTGGCGAGGATCTTATAACAAATCCATGGTTAAGAATGCTTGTGTGAGAGCAGTAGCAGGATGGGACTTCCCAGGAAGTCCTCATTTTGAGTTACATTATCGCCCAAGGGACATATACATGAAGCATTTTACAACAAAAGTAGGCAATATTTCGGTGCAGAAATGTTCAGGTTGTTGCAATATTTTCCAACTTTACTTTTTATCTCAAATTTCCACTTTCTAATATTTCATTTTGTCAATTATTTGAAGTATGGAGGAGATTGACACAGCATGCCGAGATGCTTTGAATGGCCAGCCATCACATAGACCAATTATTGAGATGACAATTCCTTCTGCCTTGGACAAAACTATTTCACCACCCGGTACTTAACATTTTTCCCTATATGCACTTTATATCTGATTTTAGTATGATTTTCACATTCGTTCTAAAACTTTTCTTTTCTTTTTTTCTTTTGAGTTTTTGACTTGGCTATTTTTAGATCTATTTATAAAAGAGCCGACTCTATATTTTTATTACAGGATTAATGAAATATGGCTAGTCAACCTGCCAGAATTTCTGAAATACTTTTGTCAACATTGGCAATTTTAGACTCTTATAAGCCTTCTAACTTTGCATCTTTTATTGGAAAATCTAGGCTGCATGATTTTGCAGATGGCGTTACCTTGACAGGTGAGAGTGCAAAAATGTTGTATGGGAAAATCAGAAATGGAGATTTATTTCAGAAGCAAAAGGTTCTGAGATTATTAAATCTAAATAAACTATACTTCAAAACATACAAATCTGGTGGTAAAAATTGGTTATAAATGTGAACCAAGAGAAGTACTTTCTTTCACTTAGCTTGTCACTCAAAAAGATGGAGAGATTAAGAATTATGCAGCAAGTTGGGTTTAGGGAGAGGTGGAGAAGGCGGAGAGTGCATTTGGAGAAGGCCAAACCCATACCTTTGATTCTGGGGCCATACCTTTTCAGTATTGTTTAAAATAAAAACTGTATACCATACATTTATTACTTATAACATGGGCCAAGATTTTACAAATTGTTGTCAATGTTACCTAATTGTGAATTGAGGATAGGATCGCAGTCATATCAGCAAAAGTGATTATAAGAATCAAACTTGATTGCATGTGCATTATTGAATTGAATAAGTTGAAGCTGAATTAAATAGGTCAAAGGTATAGCTACAATCTGACACTTTACTCATTAAGTGCCGCTTCATATGCGAGTGGGTTAACAAGGAGTTCTTTTGCTTTAAGTTGGCTTCATACAGAAGAATATCGTAATATTTCTTGTTCTTAAAGGTTGCCTAAGGCCTTGTGCAGAAGGGAGGGAAAGGCATGAATCATCCCCAAACTCTTGGTTTTGGGGTTTTTGAAGGGGGTGGAGTTGGGCCATGTACCTCTAGGCTACAAAGGCTGGTGGTCTATGAGTATTATATTCTAAAAAAGAGGAGAAAATGAACTGCATCATTAGAATGACTCCATCAAAGCTAAATTCTGCATCAGCATAGACTTTCAAATTAATGTATGGACTTGTCTTCTCTCAAAAATCACATTTTCTGGCCGCCATGACTTGTGAAATAAAAAATGTCCATGAAGATTTACCTCCCTGATGATAGCCTTGGGATCATATGACCATAAGTTTGGCTGATGGTTTATTGATAATAAATGTTGAAACTATAATTCGCTTCATCTTTTCATAAATCTGAAATAACAACTTTTATTCATTGTGATAAATTAGGATGGGGCACCAAGCTCTCCCCCTTTTACATATATGAATGACGGTATAATAGACTGCAGTTGCCTGTCTAAGAAAAGCTTATTGGTACTTGCAGGTAAGCACGTGGTGAACTTGTTTACTCAGTATACACCCTATAAACCTGCAGAAGGTAGCTGGGAAGATCCTACCTACAGAGTGAGTTGTCTTATAGAGAGCATATCCATGCTTTCCTCATGTCAATAGCATTTCCTTAATTCTCAAGTGCTAAAAATTGTTAATTGCCAGCTGACAAGTTCTCTTCTTTGTAGAAATCATATGCCCAAAATTGTTTCAATCTAATTGATGAGTATGCTCCTGGCTTCAGCTCGTCAATAGTTGACTATGACATGTTAGCTCCGCCAGACCTGGAAAGGGAATTTGGTTTGACAGGTACTTATCTGAAACTTAGCTTATTGAATAATGAAATTCTCATAATACCATTTTTGTTCAACATATTAGTCTACGGGAAAGAAACTGGTCTCACCCAAAAAAAGTTTGGTTGGACACTAAAGAAATACCGTGACTTCATGGTAAATGGATGCTAACTACCTCCTCCCCTCCCACAAAGAGAGAGAGTGAGAGAGAGAGAGAGAGAGAATAGAATAAAATAAAATAAACTGTTGCTCTGTCCTGGACCGATATCTATATATAGCATGGATAATCTCTATCTTCCTTCAAAACTCAACCCACCAAAATGTAATTTGATTTGCAGCCTGAAATAATTTCTAATGAATTGGAAATTTGAATCGACACAAACTATCAATTTGTAGATTATTGTGTGTAAATTGGTTGTAAATCTTTGTTTTCAATGATACCATCCACATGCACGAAATGTTTATCGGAGAATCTGGGAATTGGTCGTGGCTTTGTTGTTGAGCAGGAGGGAATATCTTTCATGGTGCTATGGGTTTGGATTCTCTCTTCCTAATGCGTCCTGTAAAAGGATGGTAAGGTTCCTACGTCGTCGGACTCAAAATTCATTGGACTTTGCTTTTGCTTTCTCTAGCCCAACTGGAAGCGAAACTCATTCCATTCTTTGCTGTATAGGTCTGATTATAGAACTCCAATGAAGGGCTTATATCTATGTGGTAGCGGCACCCATCCTGGGGGTGGAGTGATGGGTGCACCGGGACGAAATGCTGCGCATGTGGTGCTTGCAGATCTTAAGAAGCAAGCCAAGTGATGAGTGTGGAATGAACAATAGGGACAACACCGCCAGATGGGGCTCGTATGGTACTTATGACTTTGAATACTTTCTGCATATGCAGATGTATTGTTATAGGTTTTTAATAAAGGTACTATAGACTCAAAACTTAATGACAATGAATCACCCGAAATGTCATTGAAAAGGCAAATCAGCACAGGAACTAAGGTGTTCAGTTTTTCATTTGTCATGGACAAAACTAGTGACCAATAACAGGTTGTTCTAGTGGGCAATGGTGTTAGATTTCTTAATCAATTTTTGGATTTGAAACTTGAGAATGAAAAAATTATGTTAAAAAAGTTTTCCTTTAATTTGGGTTTGATAACACTCGAATCGGATTAATCAAAACATGATTTCAGATATTGGTTGTAATTGATCTTTAGCAATTAGGCTGTAGCAATTTGGGAAAGTTTTTTTCCGATTGGAACCTGATAGCAGTTCGGTCAAAATTAGTCAGAGCAAAGTTTAGAATATTCGTCGGTGGATCAAGTCCAGGGGAATCAAAAAAAAAAAATTAGGCCGTTCAAGTTGGGCTTCGAAACCTATATGAGTGTTTCCATTTTATTTATTTTTTGGTACAACGTGAGTGTTTCCATTCTCACTCTACTTTGTCTCATCGGCCTTGGTCATTCCAAATTGGACATTGTTCCCCATGTCTTATTTGCCCTAAAGGTAGCAAAAGAAGTCCATTTTCTTTAGTGTGTCCAACTACTTATCATAGAATCCCATTCCCAATTTTTTTTCTCTTTTTTAGGCGTTAAAGTCAATTTGCATGTCTTTCTCTAACTTATCTATGTGAGCAAGAGAGAATTCAATCAATTGCTAGAACCTAATTATGAAGTTAATTACATTCTTTATAGATTATGACGTCATTGTGCTCTCTCCCTATTCTAAACTTATGTATACGAGTATGACTACGCATGCAATGAATACATAATGAACTATTTTTTCATCTTTTATTAAAGTATATGGGTTTGACTTTTGTTTGGGTTGAAAGTTGGATAGAGTTATGAATGTATGCATATCATTTGTCGGGTATCTTTAACATTGGGAAATAAAATCAATTCACTGTGCTTATTTTCCTATGGTTTCTGGTTGAATGAAACTTGTGTCTAGTTCAATAATTGGTTTGGACATACGCGTGTGCTTGCTGGTGTGCCCATGTGCTAACGCGCAGGACAAGTCTAGCAGTAAAATGTGGGGCTCAAAATTGAACATCTTCAGAAATATTCCTAAGATTCGCATCTCTCAATTGTTGGTTTGGGACTTGGGTTCGAAGGATGTATATTATGTGATCTCATTTGGCAACGAAAGGAGAGCCACACACAGTGGATGAGTCCAAAGTTTTTGTAATTAAAGAGAAGATGAGGAAATAATAATATCTCAATAATTTATGACCCAAATGTTGAGGACGTCACTGTTATCATTGTCTTTGCATATTTTGGCCTCTGCTTCATCAACTCTCAAAAGGAGAATCTTTCAGAAGTCTCCTCATCCCACTGCATTTTCAAGAGGAGAGTCTCTCTCTCTCTCTCTCTCTCTCTCTATCTCTCTATCTCGCGTCACTATCTATCAAGCATGTACTATTGTTCACAAAATAATTAAGTTGGGTAGGATTTAACAAAGGAAAAAAGATGAAACTTTCAAGCCTTCTGATCGAGGGAGATTATATGATAAAAACAGATTTATGTACTCATTTTTTTATTTTTATTTAGTAATGATAAAATAATTTAAATTTAGTATATATCACGGGTTACGTATTTGTTAGTATGGTCGACGACAACATCCGTCTCACCAAATAGTTTACTTATAGTTAATAACATTTCAGGAATCTCATAAGTTGATGGAAGCATTCGGTGGTGTTGGATTTTTGTCCTCTACCACCTTGGTCTAAAGAAATCTAAAGAGAGAGAGAAAATGAAAGAGGGATATAAAAATTATCCGGAGATAAAATATGAATTTTTTAACAAAAATTTCAACAGAAAAGTTCTGCCCTATCCTATCAAATTGCATGTATTATTTACCAAGTTATGATGACTTAATTGGTTCAAGAACTGACGTCCCTTAATTATGATCGGGAGTTCGATCTCTTATGAGAACGAAAAAATCAACACTAAAAGACATGTTCACTCAATTAGGTTTTATAAGCGATCGACTCAGATTAATCAAGATAAAATCTTAAATATTGGATCGATGACCTAATATGGTACACAAAAAAATTGTAGGTACCATTTAGATTTGGCTGATTTGAATGCACGCTAAAATAGTTGCAGAAGCGTTATTAAAGGGTTTGCTGTCTCGCATGCTTAGACCTAAGGGCATTATGATAGAAAAGTTCTGCCACTTCTATCAAAATCAGGAATGGAACATCTTTTGTACAATGGCAACAATTGGGCTTTGTCTTTATTTATTTATTTTTTTTCGTTTTCAATATTGATGCATGAAATTTGTCCTATTAATCCAATTTCGAAAATATGAAAATGTTAGAAACTGGGGTATCATTTTACTCATTTTATCCTTCTTTTATTTATTTTTTTTTATAATCATCCGTTATTTTTGAGTCGAACTCTAATTAATTCGATTTGAATATTGTCTGACCCAATTTAAGTTGAGTTTTTTCAATATAATTTTTTCCTTTATTAAGTTTTGAATTAAAAGCTTGATTAAAGAATTTAACACATTTATCCATTAGACTAATTGTTAGTTGATTTACTCCTTCTTTAATGCCATGCCATTATCATGAGAATATGTTTAATTAGGTTTTTTTTTTATTATTTTAATATATATTAGACTAGTTGCCCATGAATGAAAGTTACTTGGATTCAAGTTCAGAAATAAAAAAAAAAAAATAGGTGTAAGAAAAGTTTTACTCTAATTCATCTTGAAGTGGATTTAGCCAACCCCAACTATTATTATTGGGATATCAGTAATTTATAAAAAAATAATAAAATAAAATAATTCATAAACAAATTCAAAATTCAGTGTGATAATTAATATTAGTAAAAGTCAATAACTTTCAAATTTGAACAATTTGAATCGCATAAATTATTTTTAAAATCAAATAAAAAAAATTTTAAAATATTATCTGGTGGGTTGTGATGTAAAATCTATAATATTATCTTACACTATTTTTTTCACCTTTTGTCGTTCAAATCATGAGTTAGAATATGCTTATATAAACTATAATTATATATTTGATTAATTTGATTCAAAACTGATTTAATTTATTTGATATATACCTCGTACTGGTTTGAACCGATAATTTTATTATTTTATATTTTATATAACAACTATTAATTAATATAAAATAATATTTGATAAAAATGTAAATTTTTATTTGTAAAAGTTTAATTTAAATGAAAAATTATAAATAAAATAATTTAAAATAGTAATAAATCGAGTTAAATTAAAATTTTCTACGAGGCCAAGTGACATTGATTTTTATGGTTTTTCAACTAATATATTGTCATCAAGACAAACATTTCTTCGCACAATATATAATCGGTGCAAGTCCGAGACAGCAAGAGGCTTGTCACGTGCCACGGTTGAAAAAAGAGTTTCAACCATCTCGCATCCTTTTTGTTTTCATTCTATAATTGATATGAAACTTTAGACTATTACCTAGGTGTCTAGTAAAATTATCAAATATAAATAATAACTTATAAATCAAGTGTATACTAACATTTTATAGGTCGAACAGTTATACTCTTTTAATTAAAATCTTAAATTCTAATTTTAACAATGAAAAATCAGATATCGAAAGAATCAAATTTTAAATTGAATTCTATACTATTTGAATAGGTAATTAGTCAAAATAATCTGAATATCGATTGATCAGATTAAAAAATAAATATATCGACTATAAATATCAGGGCGGACCCTATTTACATATTCATCAAGATTTGAATTTTACCTAAAGATAAAATGCAAGTCTCCTTATCGGTTCACATGAAATATAGACACGTGTGTAAGGTTATTCAAATGTTTCATTTGGGATAATTTTCAATCCGGCAAGCAAATCCATGTGTTATTATTATTATTTTTTTGAATGATGTGATCATTTTTTTCTCACGGATAATTATTTCGAGTCATTCATCCACCCTTGGCCCGTCTTTAATAAGCAACATCCGGGAAAAGGACACTTAACAACCAATGTAAATTAAGTTTGACTGGGTGGTGACCAATTTCTACCGGTCGTTGCATGAATTGATCAAAACCTACCTTTAAACATATTTTGATCACTCATCTCTCTTCCCGCTGGTCTTCAATGATACCACCCCCCCCCCCCAAAGCCTCAAAACCCCATTAACATATTAGTATATACTTTTTTTCTTTTTCTTTTCATGAAAGTAGAAAACCCCAATAATGCAAAAAGTGAAATAAATAAGACAAACATGTTTATGATATTTTTGCATTGTCTTCAGCAAAATACCTTTTCCCAAGTTTCGAAGACTCAAAATATGGAAGAAAGTCAAAGGAGGTGAGCCCTTTGAGATCTTTGGATGCAGAGTTTTGAAATAATATGAAATGTGAAATTAATGCATGGAGTGCAAATTTGTTAGAAGTGTTTTGTACAAGAGGCACAACTTTGATACATAAGAGTGCAAACATCCTAATGAATGCTTTTTTTTTTTTTTGATTAAAGAATATTAAACTCACCCTTTCGCTAGAAGTACTCTCATATCACTATCAAAATTCACATCACACACCCACGCAAAGGAATAATGACTTCATTGCTAGATGCTTATTCCATTGGACTTTTACATTGGGGTATTACGCAATAAACAAAGAAAAAAACAAGAAGATACCACTGCGACCATAACTTGGGTATTTGGTACATGTGGAACTCTTTTAAGTCTTGAAAAGCTAAATTATTTCATACTGCCTAAGGAATTATATATATATATATATATATATAAAGTAAAATTTCAGGTTTCTTGGGCAGCAAGCAGGGCCATTTTTCCCACATTCCACGGGTGAGGTGTGTTTGCTAACAGCCTCTTCTAACAGACCTCTACCAAAAAAAAAAAAAACAGCCTCTTCTTCTTCCTTGTTTTTGTATTTGGTGATTTTTTTTTTGTTTAATATATTTCTTACGACTTCCCTATGGTGTTGGTTGTGGCAGATTACATATTTAAAGAGAGACTTGCTCAAACGTCAAAACTTTTTCTGCAAGAAACCAATTCCAAATGCAGCATAATATAAGAATATCAGAACCAACACTTGTTGACGTAGGTGGATAGATACCTTCGTTTCTTAATCAGATCAGAAATTCGACTCTCTCTGAATACGGTAAAAATAATATTGAGAGATCTGTTTTCACAAAATATATCTTATAACGATCGATTCTAATTAATCAGGATAAAATTCTGAATAATAATGGATGATGATCAAACCATGATACCAAAAAATATAAGAATATCGGAGGGCTTCTCTTTCAAAAAATATAAGAATATGGTGGGCTTCTCTTTAAAAATTTAGTGGTAAAACAATATTAATTAATACAATTAGGAGGTAAGAAGAGAATAAATTGGTGAGAGCTTGTACTTTCTCTACTGTTTTTGGATGAGGAGATAAAGATGAATTTCAACTCCCAAACTGTAACAGGAAAACAAAAAATGTTTTGTTGAATAAGTGTTTAGTTGTTAAAATATATATTTTCTGATTGCGAAAAATGATGTGATTGGCCAAGTGTATGCTACGTCGATTATGGTTGAACATTTTGTGAAGATAGGCGATTACCGATGCTTCGATGTTGGGGTGTGTAATATTTGGTAATAACCGAAAATTCGATCGAATCGAATTAAATTTGAATTTGATTTTTGGATTCGAATCGGTTTTCGGTTAGAACCAAATTTTAAATTCGGTTTTCGGTTAGAACCAAATTTCAAATTTGGTTTTCGGTTTGAGTTTCGAATTGAGATTTTTAATACGAATTCGAACCGAAAACCGAATTAGAGTTTTTAATTATTTCTTTTTTTTTATTTATTTTGATTATTTATTATTTATTTACTTTCTTTTTATGTAAACTTTGATTGGTAATTTTTCTTTTTTAAGCAAACAATAAAATAGTAGTTAAAAAGTTCATTATTTTATCGATTCGAATTTAGTTAAATTGGATTTATGTGAAAATTTAGATCTCAAAAATCAAAATCGAGTTTTTTGATTTATTCGATTCAATTCGAATTCAAACCGAAAACCGAATTTTGAATTTAAACGAATTCGGTTCGGTTTTCGATTTGAAATTAAAAAATGTTAAACCGAATTAACCGAATCGAATTAATCGAAGAATTCGAAAACCGAACAGATGAACACCCCTACTTCGATGCGCATCCTCTCACCGAACTAGACTAAATCTAATGACCATCCATTAACTCACCAATGTAACTATCTTTTTGAGCAAATAAAAATTTATATTATTTTTATTTTTATTTTTAAAATATCAAAACTATTCTATCTCTATTTAACCTAACAATCTACCATTCCTTCTTGCCCATTTTCTCACTTTCGTACACAACATTGCAACGAGTGATAACTCATCAATTTCAAGTGAATGGATACAATTATTCATGATGATCTCTTGGCCAACCGCCGTTAAACACCACACTATCTTTGAATTGTCCCTACATTGTTGGAAAAATGTTGGGGTGGGGTCCTTATAGGGACATTCGAATAATTAAAAATTTTATTTAAAAGTTTCTTTTTAAATTTAATATTTAAATTTTTGTAAAAATGTGTATTCCTGTCAATTTCACGAGTGCTGTGTAACCAAAAAAATCTAGGAGCAGGGGGGGGGGGTAAGAGAATAACACTGATAAGAGAGGAAATCTTTGTATTATTTGGATTATTATATTCTACTGATATGAAGAAACGAATCTATGGAAATGGACCAACCAACGAATAATCCACCACGACACTACAATTGGACTCCTCTTCACCATCATAACACTAATAATTGAAACTTGATAAGGGCGCTCCTTTGTCACTACTACCACTTTTCCGTAAGACAACTGTTCCTTAATGCACAGCACGACAAAGTTGAAAATTCAACGCATGCCCCCCAACCGTTTGTTGGAGCGCACCCCCATTAAGTCAGACACGCCAAAAAGTCCACCTTTCTTTTTGTTTTCAGTGTGCGGAACAAATTTTGGTTTTCTCAACATTTTTTTATTATGCACTGTTTCTGAAAAACATATTTTTTAAAAATTCAGTTTTAAAAGGCATTTATTTAAATATATACTTAAAAAAATTTGTTTACTGGATTTATTTTCCGTGACTTTTTTTCTCTTTTTTATTTCTTTTCTACTCTGATTTGTATTTTTAACCCATAAATTTTTTACGTATTGTTGAAAAAATTGTTGTTTCCTTAGTTTTGATAATAATAAAATCTCTCATATGATTTTAATCAATTTATTTAGTGTACAGAATTTTTTATTCAATTGAAAAGCGATAAAACCAGTCATAGAATCGATCATATAAGTAAGGTTTATTTGGTTATAGAAATAAGATTTTTTTTTTATATCTGTTGAAAACCCAACCGCAAGATAAGTGTAGTTTGGGTACTACACTTAACCTATAATTGATTCTAGATGTATACAAAAATGCCCCAATATGAGAACGATTTATATTCCACCATTTAGAAATTTTTCTAAATATAAAAATAGTGATCATTTGATCATATTTGAACTTTCATATCTTCCTATATGCTAAAATACTTTCAGTACCGAAAATTGTGTTTCAAAGAAAATATATGAAACTTCAAATTCAAATAATTACAGTACAATTATCTTGTTGGAATGGTAGAGAAAATTTAATTAAAAATTGTTTGATCACTCATTTTGCATAGTAGAAATTCTGGATAGAATATGATTTTCAGTGGGTATTTAGATCTCAATATCTTCATTACAGGTTAAGAACTTATGAATTTATATATTTAACATTATATTACTACACTTGAACAATAAATATGTATTGTAGCATAATTTCATCGAGATTTTTATGGAGAAATAAATTGACAAAATCAGCAAATTATGTTGGAAAGTTCTAAGTTGGAATTGAACTTTTGGACTGATTTCAAGTTTTTTTTTGGAAGAACTATCATATAAATATAATCCAACAAGATTTTGAATATATTTGAGGGATATTTAAGTTTTAAACAAAAAATATTTACTGCTGGTAAATATCGTTATTCAAGAAATATTTGAAATCTATCTTTCAGGATGGTTGGTGGAGTTGTTGTTGGTAACTCTGGAAGTTTTTAATGCACGATTTTGAATTTTGAAAAAAGCAGATTTTTCAGCAATAAGAGTTTCGAAATTCAAGAGTATATTCAACTGCAACTTCAAGAGAGAAAAGAGAGCAACGAAATCTCTAAATTTTGAACAACAAATTTTGCATTCTGAATATAAAAATGTTGTTGCATTTCTGATTTTCTACCTTTATATTCATTTGTTTAAGTATTTTTTAAGTTGTAAAAAGGTATTGAGTGAGTGAATTATTATATGAGTTATCTTCCATTGTTGGATAAAGAATTTTTTGATGATATGAAGATCAGAAATCAACAAGTGAAGTGTATATTGTTGATTCAACTATAGTAGAAATTAGCTAGTGGCTAGATTCCGGTTTGCTTGGCTAAAAGAGTGGATGTAGGCACAAAATTGAACCATTATAAAAACAGATTTGTCTTCTTATTCTTACCTTTAATTATTATATTATATTGACCATATATTTAATTATTGAATTTAAGCGGAGTTAGATTTTTGAAAAGTTTAAGACAAACAATTCAATCCTTGATTATCTTTGGAACCAACACATTAAATTTGGTACTTTAATATCAAAGGGGGGACATGTTTAGAAAATTGAAAATAAAGGAGATTTGTTTCATATTTATAAATAGAAATTCGATTTGAAATAAAAATTAAAAAAATGATTTTTACAAATTCATGTTTCATTTGAATTTCAAAAGATTCATAATTTGAAACGAATGTTTGAATCTGATTCTTAATTTTGATTTTTCTATAATAATAATCTTAGTTAAAATATAAATAATTTACAAAATAAGCACAATAAAATAAAGAAATAATCGTTTGCTTTCCATAAGCACAGCACAGCACACAACTTTGTTGTATTCGGTAAATTTTTATTAATTTTATGCAAATTGATATAATTTAACTATTTTGTAAATTTATATTTTGATAGTAATTTTAATTTATTTTATAATTATATAAAAAGTTTATTTTTGTTGTGTAACTCTGTATTCAAATGATTTTTTATAAAAAAATGATTTTTAATATTTTTATTTAGTAATATTTTAAAATTTAGTATATTATATATGTATATATAGAAAATTAAATACGTCGTAGGGGAAGGGTGACGATTGCGATTACCCGTGCGCCTCAACGTTCAAGGCAATCGTCCCTTCACGGAAACCCGTGGGAGAGGGAGAGAGAGTCCCCATATGCGGCAACATTCTTGGTGTGCAGGGAGAACAACTCAAACACAACCCAGCACAGCACAAGAAAAATAGGTCTCTCTGTCTCTCTCTCTAAAACCTTCTCTCTCTCTCTCTCTCTCTCTCTCTCTCTCTCTCTCTCTCTCTCTCTCTCTCTCTCTTTCTCTCTCTCTTTCTCTCTCTCTGTAAAACTAAAAGTTTTAATTTTTACAGTATCAAACGTCAAAAATCACACTATTCGCTTTTTCTCAGATTCTTGTGGAGAGCCTTTTCATTCTATCCTCATTGTGTTTTTTTGAAGCTCCAAGAACTCACACACCCACACACGCTCTGATGGGTATTTCAATTTCTCTTGTTCATTTGATTTTTCTGCAACGTTGCTTGTTTTGGTTGCCATTTTTATATCACTGTTATTTTGCATTCGTTCAAGAAACCCTGAATTTCGTTTGATTGTCATACAATCTGTTCGGCTTTTGTTTAAGTAATTATATTATTTTGCTTAATTTCTCCTGAACTTAAATGCTCCATCCTCTCTCTCTCTTTCAATAAATAATCATTTTTCTGAGCGGTCTTCTTCTTCTTCTTCTTCAAAATACAGCTATGATACTCTATGGGTTTTCTGAATTTTCTTCTATGTGACTTTTTTTTTTTAATGCAGAAATCGCATATTCCTTCTATCATTTGGTTGGTTTTTATTCTTTATATTCTAGTTAAATTATCGTAACAGTGATGCTTGACAAAGAAAATTGTAGAACAGAACTTCACATACATTTGAATATTTTTTTAATAAGTGTTTTTCAAGGTTGAATATTAATTAATTAAATTAAATTTTCATTGGCAGGTTTGCAAGCAAGGTGACCTGACCATAGTGTGTTGTAGGTAGAGCTGCGAGTGTGACTGAAAAATGGGTTCGGAGCTACTAGAGTGGTATTGCAGGCCAGAGGAAAATGGGGTGTGGGCAAAAGCAGTGCAAAATGCATTTGGGCCATATACCCCATGTGGGGTTGACAGTCTGGTTATTTGCATTTCCCATTTGGTTCTCATGGGACTTTGCCTTTATCGAATTTGGCTAACTAAGAAGGATTTAAAAGCTCCACGATTTACATTGAAATCAAACTACTACAACTATGTCTTGGGATTGTTGGCTGCCTATTGCACTGCTGAACCCTTGTTCAGATTGGCCATGGGTATTTCTGTATTGGATCTTGATGGACTGCCAGGCCTTGCCCCTTTCGAGGTTTCCTCTTTTTTACTTTTGTTTCAAATATCTTCAATATTAGTAAAATTTGTTCTATAAGGCACAGACATTGACACAAGAGTTAACACGATATAAATATTTTATGGTGTTGTAAGTTGTAGAGTATTGCATTTGTTGTGTCCCTTCAAATTAGTCTTCTTTATTCTAAGGTGGTTTTGTGGGTATTGATGCCATTGCTTGAAGAGTAGTGATGGAAAGAAACTATGATTGTATTTTGAGGATAAGATGAAGGTGCAACAACTCCGTAGATTGCTATCAAGTTTCTGGTTGTTTTGGTTTATGCTGTATCATGTTCTTTAATAAGTTACTCATTATCATTTCCTTGATTGACACTTTGAACTTTTACTCATATAGGATCACTCTGAGCTTGTGTGTCCGTGTTTTTCGTTGTTGTGCAACTTCATTGCTTAGGGAAGGACCATTTCATCTTACAATTAGTGCTAATTGTGATTATCTCATCTTGTTTAGCTTTCCAATCTTCCTTTGATCCACATGTATGGCCTTGTGAGCGGCATAGTTTTTGTCCCTTCAAGCGATTCTTACTTCTTTCGTCTTGCTTTGAAGTCGGGTGATATCCTTCTCAGTCTCCCCATCTTTACAGAGAATCAAATATAACTCTGGATACTGAAATGGTTGGCTTTGGTATTCAAGGAACATCCAAAAATATTAGCACATCATGTATTCCGTCTCTTGAACTTTTATGACCAATAATGTTTCCTTGATTGAGTGTGTGAATTTTTTATTTTTTATTTTTTGGAAACTTATCATGCTCTGTCTGACAAAAGCCTAACATTGACTGTTGTAAACTAAATGCTGATATGAACATCTTGAATTTTATTTTTGTTTTTACTTCTCCACAGTGTTTTATTATTCACCTTTTCTTTGAATTGCAATAGGTGGTTTCTCTTATTATTGAGGCATTCACTTGGTGCTCAGTGCTTGTCATGATTGGGCTGGAAACTAAAGTTTATATCCGTGAATTTCGATGGTTCGTCAGATTTGGAGTCCTTTATGCATTGGTCGGGGATGCTGCGATGCTTAATCTCATTCTCTCAGTGATGGAGTTCTATGACAGGTCAGATTTCTCCATTTATGAAGATAAATAAAACCTTACTGTTTTTCATGCATTAGCAGTATTTTCTTCTCCTTGCTGTTGCTTAATATAAACGTGCGCGATACCCATTTCTGTCTTCATGATATGAATCTACATGATAATAGTTTGACAGTACTCAACCAATGGCAGATGTTTGTTAGTCTGCTCAAATTTTTATTGCTCAAACCCCAACAGGCAATCTTGCTTAGACTGCTTCTTCAATTCAATATCAAGTTCTTTCATCTATAGCAATTTGGACTTCAGTGTACCACTTCGGACTATGGGTGAAATGCTTCATTTAAGATTACTAAATACTTGAAATAAACTCTGTGCAAACCGTGAACTTTGGGTAAAAGCATGTTCTGAGAGTACTCCAACCATACAAAAGCCTATGTGTCCCGTAAAATGTTGCTTTTATGTAACAACTCCTTTCTCTAATGAAATGAAATGTCAATAAACTTACTTGTTTATGAAGTAAAGTGATAATAGGATAGATAATTGGATCTTGAAACTGGCAAAAGAATCCCTGGGGCAAGTCTAAGGCAGCAGTGATGAGATGTAAACTGGGTCTGGCTAAGCGGAACATTTTAATCTCAACATAAAAAGATCCATGTACCACTAGTCGTCAGATTAGAGACTTGACACACAAGTGCAAGAATGTACAACTTATTAAATATACTTTTATAGTGTAGTTGTTTCCATGATAAAAGAAAATGGCTCAAGAATGTCGAGGGGATGTTTGTCAAAGAAAAGCCAAAAGCTCAATGTAGCTTTTTTCTTCAACTGATAACGATGTTAAAGCCTTTTAGGAAAAATATGTTTGATAAGAAAATCTATACTCTTCTTACAAATCTTTTTTTTTTCCTTAGTTGACATATGCTACAAGTAGTATGAGACAAACTAGCAGTGTGTAGAGGAATTGGGAGTTCTTTTTTTAGCTTCCCCAGAATCCGTAGTTGTTATCCTTTATAACACATACATGCACTCTGTATATTAGATGTATGATCTTGAAATTAGTCTATTTTAGTGTTGTTGAAAGTTTGATTTGCCATCTCAAGTTTGTATGTGGTCCATGCAGATTTGTACTATACCTTTACATCAGTGAAGTTGCCATCCAGGTTGGTTTCTTCTTTCCTTATTCTTTTTTTCTTCTCTTCCAGAACTATTTGGTGCTCTATTTCTTTTCTTTCGAATTTTATTTCTTGGAAAATGTAGCCTTATTTTATTTGCACTGGTGGTGGAGGTTGGAGTGGTAGTGCTGAAAAAGGTCTTATACGTCTCCTAGGGTTTTGTTTGTCTATTTGAACATTGCATGATAGAGAGATAGTTATCAAGCATATTACTTTGACATTGGCCCCTTAGCAACCAGATCAGTATAACAGGAAACAGCTGGGTTCAGTTTTGATAAGTGCAAATAGGTTTTTCATCACTTCCTAAATTTATATATGCTAATTTTCTTTAGCAACTGGAAATGTTTAAATCAATCCTTTTGCCGAGTTCAAATGCACCTATAAAAAAACCCTATTTTGATTCTTCTATGCTGGTCTGGTCATTGGTAGCTTTTTTTTTTTTTTTTTTTTTTATAAATAATTTCTGAGCTGGCTTTTTCAGTTTATACCTTGTGATTAATGGGCACAGTGTTGGTTAAGCCTGGCCCTATCCTGAATCTTACTAAGCACACGAAAAACTAGTCTGAAATTGCTTGGGATTTCAACATGTTTGGATCGTTAAATTCTTTTCTGTGTCGACTCGATCTTGTATCAAAATTGAGATTAAAAAGTCGATACTGGTTAAGGAGCCCTTTGATTTGTACTATCCCAATGCCTCATGCTACAAGACATGTTTTTTCTTTTCATTTAATTTGGGTCCTGTCATCATGGTGGGATGGAAAACTGTGGCTTTAACATTGAATCTGATGGTGACAAAAAGCTCTCGTATGGATAATAGAATGAGACATGTTCCATAGTTTTTGACATTTGATGCTCATATCTTAATTTTGTGTATGTAACTGCTTCAATGCAGGTTCTTTTTGGAATTCTTTTGCTAGTGTATGTCCCTGATTTGAATCCATATCCTCACTACATTCCATTAAGGGCTGATCTTACTGACAACACTGAATATGAAGAACTCCCTGGAGGGGAGCAAATCTGTCCTGAGAGGCATGTCAATGTAATTTCCAGTAAGTATAAGATTCTTGTAGCTTATGCTTCCTGCATGCCCATCCTTTGAACTTCGTATTTGACCCTGATAAATCATTGTCCTTGGAACTGAAATTTTAAGAGTTATTATGCGTACCGGATGCAAAATTTATGGTAAATTCTGCAGCAAAGGCATGCCAAATTCTTATATAGTGATCTTTTCAGATATTATTTTTTACTTGGGGTTAAAATTTACATGCATGTACTCATGACAGCTTCCTCAAACTAGCAGAATAAATACAAATTAAATTCATTAAACTAATTATCCGAATCTTTAAAAGTTTGATGCATAGTATCAGGACCTGTCAGTCTTCTCAAGAACATTCCTTGTACCATGCAAATGATTGACCTGCTCTAATTGATATTATTCTGACTTCTGGTTCCACTGGCAGAAATTTTCTTTTCATGGATGAGTCCCCTCTTGAAGCAAGGCTACAAAAGACCCATCACACAGAAAGACATCTGGAAATTAGATACATGGGATCAGACTGAGACACTGAATGACAGGTGTGCTTGTATGTTCTTACATGGGTTCTCCATGAGCACTTGGATGTCAAGATTGCATGATATGTTCTGTTGATTTTTGTAGATTTCAGAAGTGTTGGGCCGAGGAATCACAAAAGTCAAAACCTTGGCTTCTGAGAGCATTAAATCGTAGCCTTGGCAGAAGGTATGACTAGTTACAAACTGATTAGAGCTTTGTTCTGGTTTATGTAGGTCAAAGATGGAGTATATTGGTTTTTCTTTTCTTTATTTTGTATTTTTATTTTTATATGCAGTTTGTAGATTCTTGTGCAATTATATATATTCTTACTTTCTCTTGCTGTTTGTAGGTTTTGGTGGGGAGGTTTATGGAAGGTAATGCAAACATTCATTTGATGTTAAGTTGAATGTTATTTTAGTGTGCAGTTATTTAAACTGAAGTATTCACATACGTGGGATTTGTTTCCAATCCTCAGAAAATTAGAAAAACATTGCAGTATCTTTAAAATTCCATTTTAATGTATCGACTAATGCTAATGCTGCTCTTGTATCACTTCATAAGAAGTCCCTTTGTAATTTTTTGGCCTTTTGGGCATTTGGATAGGGACAAAACGTCAATGATAAATAAACAAATCAAGCTACCACCTTATGTTACTTTATTTCCCTAGATAAACACAATATTTTCCAATTGCAACAAATCTCTTCTAGGTAATGGAATTCAACTACTGCCAAAGAAGTTTCCCAAATGAGGCCTATGAAATCTCATCTGTGAAGTCAACCATATTGTACATTTCTCAGAACTACCATGCAACTTCCGAACCTCCCAAACTGGATCTTGAAACCCAAACTGGATCCTTCCTTTTCAAGATTAAGTTTTACCACATTGATTAGCATCGTAGAAATGTACAATATCACCAACCCACCTATAGCCTTGCTCAACCAGAAAATATGAAAGAAAGCCTCCCTCAAACCAATTTAAAATTGTCTTTTGCAGAATCTCTGCTATGGAAATAGATAATGGTGGAGAGTGTGGGGACAATGGAGCCTTATGGTCCCCAGAACTGCTGGACAAACTGTAGGATAATGTTTTGCCTTTCTCAGCCATTAAATCTAAAGATAGCTTGCAATAATATACTTTGAGTGAAAATCTGAGACATAGGGCCAGCGGCAGTTGAAGGAGAGGTGGAATCTTAACCTAGTTCTAAGTCCAGCAATTCCACTTTTCCCCCTTCCTTCTGATGTCTCCTGCGGAAGGGAACAACAACAACAAACTGCGCTTTTATCCCAACAAGAAGAATGGGCTTTCTTCTTGTTAAAGAGAAATGGCTCATGTTAAAGATCTTGGGTTTGAGTCTTGCACACTCCCGTTGCAAGCAAAAAAAAAGGGCTTTCTCATGTTGGCAGTAATCATGATGAAGAATGATTATAGATGTATTTTATAGCTGTATTGTTGGAAAGACTGTTATTATAAGTGTCCAAAATTTTGTTGCAATTGTTGACATAGACTTAAATTGGTAGTTTGCAAAATCTTTAAGAATTATGTTCTGTTTGATTTGATATATGAGTTCCTTTATGTTTCTTTGTATTGACCATCCTGCAGATTGGTAATGATGCTTCTCAATTTGTGGGGCCAATCCTATTGAACAGCCTCCTCCAGGTTAGTCATTATCATGTTTTGAGGTTAAATTGTCTGCTTTTCTGTGTCTTTGTTATCTGAGGGATAAACCTCAATTGGAAATCCTGGTTTTGTTTTAGTTTTCCTCTGTTTAGTACAAACTGCACACTGGTTGAGTTATTGTAACCCTCCAACATAATTAGATACCATGCTAGCCCTTTTGGTCTTTGCCCTTGATGTTAGAGTTTGTATTGTGCAGTTGTGCCAGTAATGGTTTTTTTATGCTTTGGTGTCGGTTGTATATGATTTGTTTTTCGATGCAATTTTATACCGGCCAATAGCTTCCCCTCCAATGGGCTTTGAAGTTTTGCCAGCTTTGCAGAGATAGGATGAGAGATTTTCTTTGATCCTTCTTGTTTCTACTTGGTTTATTATTATTATTATTATTATTATTATTATTATTATTATTATTATTATTATTATTATTTACCTTTTGTTACTTCAGCATTATTGTCAAAATTTTTATGATTACTGTTATCTTGTTGATAATTTAATCATTTATTTGTTTTCTAATGCAATTATAGTCCATGCAAAGGGGGGATCCGGCCTGGATTGGTTACATATACGCCTTCTCAATATTTGTTGGAGTGGTATGTATTAACTTCCTTTTTTAGTGCCCATTGACCTCTTCAATTTATTATACACAGCCTTGACATTCGAAAGGCACAAAGTCACATACACATACAGACACAATCGTACTGCAAAATATAGCAGCATTCTGCTGATGATAAGGATGTCTCATTGGGTGATTTTGAGCTCAACCAGATGCTTCAAGAAAATATGATTTGAAAGGGTGGATAAAAACAGTCCTTTCAAAGTTTCACAATGGAAGTGTTTTATTTATACTATCAACAATCCTGGTTTTTTTTGATGTAAGCATCATTCAGATGATGCATGTTTCCAAGAACATCATGGTAGAAAGGATATAATTCTTAAAGACTATGGAGGAGAATGAAGTATTCTTCCAAAGAAAGTACAAAGAGGATAGACACTGATGATACAAGACTAGACATTAAGCACTCTCCTTTAACAGGAAAAATACAGAGAAAGAAGAAGCTGTCCCTTTTCTCCATTCTTTGGAGGTTCCAGATGCAACCTTGAAATCAATTTTGATGGCAGCTTCTGAGATAGAAATTTGATATCATTTGGTCTTTTACCTATTCTTCTATTTTCTTGGAAAAGGACCACAGCCTTTATGAAAGATACATTGTTTAGGGTTCTGGAATTGAATGGGAACTTTGGCCTGTGTTTGTTTCACGTAAGTTACCATCCCATGAAAAATAACTGTTCATCAATTTTTTTCTCAAGAAAATTTATTACTTTATGTTTTTTTGCTAAAGTACAGATAAGGATCCCCCCTTTCATTGTTGTTATGCTTACAGGAAAAATTGAGAGAAAATACCTGAGAAAGTGGCCAAAAGAGCTGATTTTGGTTTAAGTGAAAAATCTAAGCAAAATTGGAGTTGACTTTTATCTAATTTGCTCAAATTCATCCTTTTCACTTCCTCAAATCCCATCTCAAATCCATTCCATAAAGCTTCCATCTTAATTGAATAAAAATATTGCAGAAGTAGTTGCATCTTCAAACACAACACCTCACAATCCTCCATAACAAATTTTGCCATTGATGTCTATCTTTGCTTGCTGATTTCATAAAACCCATCCCCAATTTGAAGAAACCCTATATCAGTTTCTCTTAAAAAAAAATAAATTGAAACCTCTTGTATATTTGATGAAATCCCAACAATCTATTAAATTCTAACAAATACGTGTTCAAAACCAAACCTTAAGAAGTTCCTGGATTCAAATTCAAAGAAGAGAAATAGCAACTTCCACATTTAAAAGCATGCATTATTTTTCTTTTGCTTGTTTAACATTCTTCCTTTCATTTCATTCCCAACAATCTAGCTGCTTTTAGTTTTTAACATTCTTGCATCCATTTCAATTTATTTTATTTTTCTTTACCATTGTAACAAAGAAAGAAGTATGCATTATTTCTGATTGTGTTTTATTACCAGGCATTAGGAGTTCTCTGTGAAGCTCAATATTTTCAGAATGTCATGCGTGTTGGTTTCCGTCTAAGAGCTACTTTGGTAATTTTCTCTGTTCTGAGTGCTTTTGGTTCTCTTATACTTATGGGCATATGTACGTGTGTGTGTGTGTGTATCCCTGCCTAGGTGTACCTCTGTTATTGAAAGTTTCACTATATCCATCCATGATGGATCAGGGGAACACATGAATTAATTGCTCGTGTATCATCATCATTGTTTTTGTTGTTGTTAGAATATGATTACAAAATCGTACTATTGTCCACAAGCTTAAGCTTTTAGGGTAGTTGTTTCACATGGTAATAGAGCACGATGTCCTAAGATCAAAACTTGCCATGCCCCTTCACATTCTGTTTAAAACTTCACATGTTTGAAACCCTTTATGAGTCTTCATCGGCCAACATGCAACGGGTCTATGGTTCTCCATTACTTTAAACTTTTGTAGCAATTGGTTGTTTTGCAGTTATTGTGATTATTACTACTCGTGGAGGGTGCAGAAAGAACTTTTTTCTTCAATCTTTATATCATAGTGTTTGTCTTGATCTAATACTTGGGGCTGCATGAGCAGTGTTGGTTGCAAACTTTGCCCAGACAGGAATTCTTATGTGGGCTGCCCTGAATATTACCTATATTTAAGGCATATAAAGATATTTAATTTCATTGAGGATTTGTATTCAACTAAATGATATCTTCTTTAGTTTAAACTTGTTTGGTTTCTATTAGTGTTTTCTGGTTTGATATACCCTGCTTTCTATTTTTGTTTCTTTTATTATTTAAGGGCTTTTTTTTGGGGGGGTTGAAATGTCATACTTTAACTTTCGGACCATTCTTACATGCACAATTTTAATTATTTATTTTGGTTTTCTATGCAGTATTGCATCAAATTAATTCTCTCTTTGTTGTTGTCTTGATGCATTGTTGCTTCTCTTCTAATTTAGCTACTCAATATCCATTCACAGGTCTTGAAGTTGGTAGGATATTTGTTAGTTTTTATATGGAGAATTTTATGGATTTTGAGTTTGACACTAGCTTAGAAAGTTGAACATTCAAAGAAAGGTTAGAAGTTCATAAATTTCAGCTTGCCCACATGTTGTGAAGCACTTGAATGTCTGGGATGGCAGAATAATTTTAGTGGCTTCTTAGGTTTATGGACAATGATTAATATCATACTCTCCTTGAATTGGTTTGGCTAATTGGGTCTATGAAATATATGGACTATTTCAATTTCTTGGATGCAATGATTGTATTGGAATTATAGAATGATGAAAGTTCCCACTCCTAACTTTTGTAGGTTGCTGCTGTTTTTCGAAAATCTTTGAGGCTAACTCATGAGGGTCGCAAAAAGTTCGCATCTGGAAAAATAACCAACTTAATGACAACAGATGCTGAATCACTCCAGGCAAGCATCCTTTTTCCACTTGTGTTCGTCCTTTTGATAAATTGGATGACATATTTTATTTCTAACCCACATATTACTCAGTGACTTCAAAATTTTGCTAAGGTGCGTATTAATGTCTATGAGGTGATGTGCTTATGTTTTGAACTCAGTATGTGCATTCATACATATTGATCTCTTGGTTTAGTTTAGTGCTGCAGTTGGCTAGCATAGGTATGAAATGCCAAGAAATTCTGCAGTTATGTTTTTTTGTTGATGTCTTGTCTTGAAAGATCTACTGGAACTCCTAGGCAATGCCCTTTTCCATTTTAAGAAATCTGGTGTCATGTGGTGACTGTAAACATGGGATATGGCTTATGCTGGGAATTCCCCTTTACTCAACTTTTTGTTATAAAATGGTACTGTCCACTTGGATACAAGTTAGTGACATGGTAACAAATAGATACAAACCACTTTAGTCTCTTGGATAAGCACAAAAAATTTACATGTTCAAAAGGTTCATAATGCCATCCTGCCATAATGCTATACCTAACAACAATAATGTGAAGGTTTCTTAGTTTCATGTGCCATCTCTCCCCCCACTCTCTCTCTCTCTCTTTTTTTTTAAATCTTTTATTCATCAGCTAATTTGTTATTTTTATAACCTATTGTTTCTTTTTGTTTTGCAGCAAATTTGTCAGTCACTTCATGCTTTGTGGTCTGCCCCCTTACGTATTACAGTAGCAATGATTCTTTTGTACCAGCAATTGGGCTTTGCTTCACTAATTGGTGCATTGATGCTTGTTCTTTTGTTCCCCGTTCAGGTGCTTGACTTTTTCTTCCTTGCCTTTGGAGGATATTAATAGTAATAGACGAAATTATAAAAAACATTTAAAATAAAATACCATGGTATATGTTTTTTGCAAATGATATAGTTCTAGTTGATGAAACTAGGGAGGGTTTTCATGCTAAATTAAATTTTTTGAGGATCCCACTAGAATTTAGAGGGTTTCGATTGAATAGATCGAAAACTGAGTATATGAAGTATAAGTTTAGCAACAATCATTGAAATGATGAAAAAACGATTAGGCTAGATGGACAACATATACCGGAAAATGAACGGTTTAGGTATCTAGGTTCCATAATTCAAAATGATAGCAATATAGATGGAGATGTGAACCATAGGATTCAAGCGGGCCGGATGAAATGGAGAAAAGCATCAAGAATTCTTTGTGATCGCACGATGCCAATGCATTTGAAGGGAAAGTTTTATAGAACCGCGATTAGACCTGTATTATTGTATGGTACTGAATGTTGGACTATTAAATAATAACAAAAAATGGCCGTAACAGAAATAAAGATATTTAGGTGGATGTGTGGCAAAAGTAGAAGAGATAGAATTAGAAATGAAGAGATTCGTAATAAGTTGGGAGTTAGTTGAATTGTGGATAAGATGCGAGAGTGTCGTTTGAGATGGTTTAGATATGTGCAAAGAAGACCTAAGGACGCACCAGTTAGGAGAACCGAGAACTTAAATGTAGGATATTTTGTAAAACGTATAGATAAACCGTTGAAAATTTGGATGCAAGTTATTAGTAAAGATATGATAGTTAAAAGTTTAGATGAGAGGATGACCTTAGATAGAAATGAGTGGCGTAGAAAAATCCGCACAAGCTAAACTAATATATTTTGGATATATATATATATATATATTTATTTACTTTTTTTTATTATTCTCTTTTATATTTATTTCTATTTTTGTATTTATTTATTTATTTTTCTTTTTAATTATAATTTGTTTCTCAAAACGACCGACTCTAAATTATTAGGTTTAAAGTTCAGTTTGTTGTTGTTGTTGCTTTCGGAGGATATTCTTTTTGGTTTTGTTCATTTAGTGAGGACAACTCATGAATTCTTTCTCTTTTTCTTGCTTTTGGCATGAACTCTGAAATTGCTAGGCATGAAAATGTGTTCTAGACAAAATCAATTATGATTGATTAGTGACATCAAATTTGCCTTATTTTGTACAAACAAATCACATAATTCTCCTGAAAAGGGTTGTACTAACATCTTCATTCTTTTGTGTGTATAGACGGTCATGATAAGAAAGATGCAGAAACTGTCTAAGGAAGGTTTGCAGCGAACGGACAAAAGAATTGGTCTTATGAATGAAATTCTAGCTGCCATGGACACTGTAAAGTATGCCTCTTCACCAACTTGTGGTGTTAATTTAGGCAGCTGAAATTGGCTTTATAACTTCTTTCTGATGTAAGAAATGAGCTTTCTAACTTCATTCTTTCATCATTGAGATGTTATGCATGGGAGGAGAGCTTCAAGTCCAAGGTCCAAAGTGTTCGGACTGATGAGCTGTCATGGTTCCGGAAAGGACAACTTCTAGGAGCGGTAGGTTATTTTTCACTCAAAAATTCAATGAAGTGAAAATTTCATCATAGTGCACTAATGTTGATGTAGGCCATTTCACTCCAACATTATTGTGAAGCGTGTTGCATGCGTTGAGGCTTTCCTTTGTATGCCCATAGTTATTACTGGTTTAAACATGTTTATGCATGGACTGATGTAGGCGATCTCACTCCAACATTTGATGTTGTGAGATCTGGTAACTATGTTTTCATGACCCTCTTTCTCTTTTCTAGCTTGATTGCATCCATTCATCGTAATTGCATGCGATAGGTTGATAGCAGCAGTATGGGCAACAGAAATTGATAGTAGAGGTGCTTGTTGCTTGTATTGTGATTTATGCAATGACATTTTTGGTGACGAGGTATAGACAATCCGCATTACACAATAGGCTATTAATGGAGTTAATACTGATGTGAATGGTAATGTACCAGATCAAACATGTTTATGCATGGCAACATAATTGTAAGAAAAGGGAAGGAAGCTCACCGTGGGACGGAAAGTAGATTAGACCCTGAGATTGTTTCTTCCCTCTGAAAAGCCTCTATCTGTCCAACTTGTGTATCATAGTTACATATAAGAAGATTCTGTGATAAGCAAGGTGAAGTAACCAACTTGGCACTATGACTTCGGAAAGTTAAAGTGGAAGTGAGAGGTAGTATGCTGAACAGGTAAGAAATATAGTTTGAAGAATCTAGGGTAGGTCGTGCATCCAGTGATTCCTGTCAGCTGTGGTGTCCAATGATTCTCAAAGATTGGCCAATGGAAGGATACATTAACATTGTCTATGGAATCTGGGGTAAAGTTGAGAGGAAGGTGATGATGATGAGTCCAGGAGCTTCTATAACCCAAAATTATTCAGAAGGTTTACTGAGGATGTCATAGGACTAAGTTTTGTTAGCCACAGCCAAGTGAAAGAGGTTTTTTGTTTCTTGTTTCTTTAGTGGGCATTTGGAAGATCATATGGGGCATAATGTATGTGCCACATTCTTCCTTCGAGTAGACAATGGAAACTGGAGTCCTCAGTGATATCTCATCATTTAATGACGTGTTCACTGAGCAAAACTATGTATGTCACCGCATGTCCTGATACAGAAATTGCTATCTGAGATTGCATTTTTGGCTGGGCTTTGCATTTTCAAAATAAACAAAAGTGAAAAGTGATCATTCTACTGATTTTGGTGGCTTTTAGACCATGTATGGTAATTTGTCTTTCAATCTTTTTAAAAATTTAATTTTTTTTTTTTTTTTTTTTTTTTTTTTTAATTTTTTGGTTTTCAATTAATTGTTGCAAGTTTTAATATTAATGCAATGAGTTTCATCTCATTGTTGAATGCCCCATGCGGGACTGTTTCTGCATTATTTACTACTGAGTGTGCTTTTCAAGTACTTTTCAATTACAGATTGGATTTTGATTACTGGTTTTTCTACTTTTTAACAGCTCTATTGACGTTTCAATACATTATTGTCTGGTTTCTAATTTTTTTTTGAACTTTTCCTCTTGACTGCAGTGCAATATGTTTCTGCTGAACAGCATTCCGGTGGTTGTGACTGTGGTTTCTTTTGGGGTGTTTACTTTGCTTGGAGGGGATCTGACACCAGCAAGGGCATTCACAGCACTTTCTCTGTTTGCAGTGTTACGGTTTCCCCTTTTCATGCTTCCTAACATCATAACCCAGGTTTGATCTTTTCTGTCTTGGCTCTGTTCCTTCCTTTGTTGCACAAGGAATTTATATAACTTATGTTATATGTTGGATAAAGGAGTTCCTGATTTCTTGCCTCATTGTCCATTCATTTTTTATTCTTCTGTATATTACACAACAATAATTCAATGGACAGTTACATTGAAGTTTAAACTTATGAGACATCTTTCATTGCTGCAAGCTGAGAGGATTTTCCTCTTGTGTTTTTGAGCTCCATTTTAACAGAAGATTGTAAGCTATTCTTAATGCAAACCTGTCTTTCAGCAATGATGACTGCTTGATTACATTCAATTGCCTATGTAAACACTTGAGCTCGACACCATCACACAACTTATTTAAATTTTGGCATGTTAAGCAGAGTATGAAAATTATGTGCACTTCTTCACCAGAACTGTATGTTGTTATCCTAGAATTATGCTTCATTATTTCCTGTTTTCCTTTTGGGTTGTGTATCTGTGAAAAAATCTTTAGAAAGATAATGATTCAACTGTACTTCAATCCATGCAGGTTGTAAATGCAAATGTGTCCTTAAAGCGCCTAGAGGAGCTTTTTATGACTGAAGAGAGAATTCTTTTACCAAACCCTCCTCGTCAACCTGGACTTCCTGCAATCTCAATCAGGGATGGATACTTTTCTTGGGATTCAAAAGTTTGTACTCTATCTCTGCTTTTTAACCTTCACCGGATCTTATCTGTGTTTTGCATCTGTTGAGAATGGTGCATGCATTTCATCTTAGAAAAGCTTTGTTCTCCCAATTTAAACCAGTTTAACTTTGGGCAAATCCTTCAGTTTCAATGAAACATGCAGTGTTTTCTCAGGTTTCTAATTGGAAAACAATTTACAAACGTTTATTTGAATTTCTTTAATCGACAATGGTCCACTGCAAGCTTGCTCATTTTAACTCAAGTGTTCCCTTATTCTATACATTGTGGAACACGAAATTTAGATACTCTGGTTCATTTGAATTTCTCTAATTGACAATGGTCCATTGCAAGCTTGCTTATGGAAACTTAAGTGTTCTTTTGTTCTATACATTATAGATCATGAAATTCGGATACTCTGGGAGACTTTTTTTTGTGGTAGATCTCTCTATAGTTGCTGCTTATATTATTGATTATTGGTGCTTATGGTTTGGAAGAAATGGTGGATTTGATATTTGCCACACCATTTATAGGTTATATTTTTCCATCACTCTCTGATGTATTAGACTCAAGGGCTTTGAAGGTTTCTTGTTGTGTGACTTTCATTGAGATTGAATTCATAGAGGCCTCGGCTTGTTTCTTCTTTCGTCCTTTCTATTCTATCTTTCAGTAAGAATGCCTTATCATCTTCTGTAAGTCTGTTTCTTTCCTCCCTCTCTCTCTCTCACTCATATTTTTCATCCTTTTCTTATGGATTTGGTGACATTTTTTCCCTCCGATTTATCCTGGTCATTGATAGTAATGTTTGTAAGACATGAGGCATGAATGGTATCTGATGCTACTGAAATGAACAAGTTGTACATCGAACTGGCCGAGACACGAGAGCCTATCACTTCATACTGTGTTATTCCTATCACCAAGTTCTGTATAATAAAGAAGGAATTCATTGTTCAGGAACTTTCATTTCTTTAGAAATCTTTATGATGGATGGACAAAAGGCCTTTGCTCCCTTTTTTGTCTATATCTTGGACTATTGATAATATTTGAACTTTGTTCCCATACAGCATTTGGACAGCCAAGACTTTTCCTATGGTTGAGGCCATAGTTTGGACCATTGTGATAACAAGATTAACGCCAAATAGTTATTGCAAAATTAGGAGGCCAAACAGGGTTTTATGCCCTACTTATGTCTGTGTGGTTGTAGCTAATGAAATGCAAAGTGGTTTCCTCTTCTATTGCTCAATGGTAAAGGAAATTTGAAGTATCCTTGAATCTTTTAGGCAGGCAGGTGGGCTGTCAGGACATGCCCTAGTTTCTTGATATTCTTTTTAGGGGTTTTGACATTAATAATATGGCTAAAAAGCTAGAGTATGGTTTTGTGGATAGAAAGGAGTGCTAGTGTTTTCAAAGAACATTTTGTTTCTACTCAGCTTTCTGGGATAAGGTACTCCTGCTTTCTTCCTTGTGTTATATAGAGTGCTTATGTATGTTCCCTCAATCTGTCTTGTGCAAAATTGGCTTGTTTAGTTGTGTAGTTTGTCTCCTTTTATTTTGTTCTTTCTTAAAGAGGATTGTTATCCTTGTCTATCAGTATTATCTTATTTCTTCCTTCTAATAGCTCCTTTTCTATTTAACCAGAAAAGGGGAACTAGTGATCTTAAAAATTCAGAGTTAATGTTTGGTGATAATGAACATATCTTGTTCTAATGATCAAAGAGCATCTTTAACCTTATATTTTTGCGGCCTTGATCAATATTCCAGAGAAGCATCATGGAAGTGTGAGATTTTCTTTCCAAAATGTGAGCCATTGGATATCTTTCAGAGATTGAAGAAACATGATTCATAATATATGCAAGGAATCATTGGATGATAATATTCCTGAGATATAATCTGTGTTGAAATGTATTACACATAAAATATATGGAATGAACATTCATTCTCTGATTTTAAAGTTTTGGGCCTAACTCTTATTATGTATGATGCATTTAGCTTTACTGCGAGACCTGGTAAAGATCATTTGACGTTTGAATTGAGTTTGTTCTTACTAAAGTTTCTTATGAGAATTTGAGAAACTGTTGAAAAAAAAAAGAACTCAGTTTCAATGTAGGTGGTTCTATTGCATGCGCAGCTGTAATTTGAAATCTTAGAGCTGCGTGATAAATTTGTTTGGGGATGAAATACTTTTACAACTTTGGGAGTTCAAAAGTTAGCTGTTATTTTATAAATACCTTTTATTCAACTGGTGTAATATGTCTATAGAGATGTAGCGCCCATAGAATATGAACATTTGTTGTTGCCACTAATAACCAGCCACTGATAACCGCCCACTAGTAAAATCATGTAGCTGCTAAATCTTTATTCTTTTCTCCAGGCAGAGAAGCCCACATTATCAAATATCAATTTAGATATACCAGTTGGTAGCTTAGTTGCTATTGTTGGTAGCACTGGAGAAGGGAAGACATCACTCATATCATCAATGCTTGGAGAGATCCCTCCTATAGGTGATGCTAGTGCTGTTATTAGAGGAACAGTTGCTTATGTTCCACAAGTTTCATGGATCTTCAATGCCACTGTAAGTTTTTTTTTTAATTAATTAATTAATTATTATTTTTTTTGGGGGTTGTCATGGTAACTGATATGACTTGCATAACTTGATGGAATGTAAGGTCATTGTAATATCTGGTGTCTGTGTTGTGCCTATGATTGGATCCAGTTTGATTGCTGAGAAGTTCAGCTTCTCTCTGTCACCTTCTTTCAATATGGTCTCCTGATCTCCAAGGATCACTCATGCAGGTGCGTGATAACATACTATTTGGGTCTGCTTTTGAGGCAGCAAGATATGAGAAGACTATAAATGTGACTGTGCTGCAGCATGATCTTGACTTACTGCCTGTAAGTCTATTATAAAAATTTTCTGTCAAGTAGTATGCAACCCCTGATAGGATTGCAGCTTTAGTATTTCAAAATTCTTAATTTGTTTCTGTCTATAATGCTTGCTTATTAGGGTGGTGATCTCACCGAGATTGGTGAAAGGGGGGTGAATATTAGTGGTGGGCAGAAGCAAAGAGTCTCCATGGCAAGGGCAGTATATTCTAATTCGGACGTTTACATTTTTGATGACCCTTTGAGTGCCCTAGATGCCCATGTTGGTCAACAGGTAAAGCACTGTATTCTCTTCAAGATGATTTTACATCATTGCTATGCCTATCATAGACCACTATTGTGTTATTTCTAATGTAAGAATCAACTAGGAGAGAAAAAGAAACCAGAGAAGGGGGAGACGGATGGGCAGAGGCTGGAATCCACCAGCAACTACCGAAATCTACGGATAAGTTAGAGATGGAATTAAACTCAATTCATTAGCCATTGCCTCTTCTCTTACATAAAAATCTATGGATTTTATAGGTAAAAAATCCTAAACAAATATGGAAATAAATCAAGAACCAAAACCTTTATAATATGAAAAAACTGTACTTTCTCAAACCAACCAAATAATATTCTTAACTTTGTATTTGCTATATCAGATTCGCTTTCAGATAATTAGGATTTATTTATCCATTCTAGTGATATGTAATTTTTAAGGCTCCTAAACTTATCTGGAACTATTTCACTAAATAGTATCAAAGGGGTACAATCTGGGAGCAGAAAAGCTGCATACAAGATTGTGAAGGTTCAAATTGCATAGTGGTAATGGCATTGGTGAAAGCTTCAAAAGCTTTAAAATACAACCAAAAGTTCAGCATTCAAAACCAAAATCCATATAAGGTGACTTTCAACCCAACATGAAACGCCCATATATTTGTCTCCGTATAGACCATTAAAAATAATGTCAATAGGGAAAATTGTTTTTACCCCTATCTGTAACCATATCACTCTGGACAATCTTCAAAGGCAATATCTCACTGTTAACATTGCCAGTCCAAAGATGCATTTACATTTGAAAGTACTTTCCATTTCTTGGATAAAGGTTCCCTTATAGTTTGAGTTTGTTTGAATGCAAAATTTGCTCAACTTGTATAGTTTAGACTATCATAAAATTTGGGTGTTGCAAGTGGGTATAAGGGACTATCATAGAATTCTGTTTCGAAAAGTCCAGAAAACCTAAAACAAGAACAAGAACCATTTTTCTTGTTTTAGTGATAATGTTTATTGTTTTCAAATGGATTAGGGCTGAAGGAAATGCTGATTTAGCATTTTGAGGGCTAAAAGGGTGGCTGGGAGATATTTGCGGAGAATCTCAACTTTGATTCTCCAGTCCCTTTTAATATCCTCTAAACTCACACCATTTAGGCCCTCTAAGCAAAGAATCATGAAATGAACTAATCCAGAATAAATAGCAAGAAACAAAAAATTCTTGAGTTCCATGTTTTTTTAGGTTGTTCTTCCTAGAATATGTAGAATTTCATAACATTTTTTTTATCCTCTCTATCATTTGTATTGTTCTATTTTTTTCTTCTAGACATTCTTGTGTACTTTTTCTTCTTGTTATTTTGTATTTGCTGTAGAATAATTAATGAGGTAAGTATATAGCACATTACTATTGTCACTGTTATTCCCTCATGCTTGGAAACTATGGTCACCACGTAAGCCCCTTGGATTGTATGACAGATTTAGAAAGGTAAAACATTTTTTTTTAAATCCAACCTGCAAATGATTGATCATCATAGATCCTGGAATTTAGTTAGAATTGTAGACTTCTTTGACTCTAACTAGTTAACTTAGTAGCAATTATTCTTCTAAATTTGACCATGAGCTAGTTTCTTTTCAAATCTATTAGAATGAGATTTCAAACCATTTGAAGCCCCTGTTAAGAGGTCTCAGGATAAGAAAGAGCATTTTATAGTCCACAAATACAATATTCCATTATTCACTAATTCTGCATGTGTCCACACATGACATGATTGATGCCCTTCGGCAATAGCTAAAATGTTTAACAATTTGTCTCTTCTGGGATAAATTGGGGTATCTAAAGTGTTGTGCTTGGAAAATCTGCTCAATTGAAAGAGCTTTTTTGGACTAATTTGAGTTCTCTTTTGGCCATATGATATCACCTCTTTTATAAAACTAATTGGTAATCAGTGAACTTCAGGTTTTCGAAAAATGCATCAAGGAAGAACTAAGAGAAAAAACCAGGGTTTTGGTTACAAACCAGCTACATTTCCTGTCACGTGTTGATAGAATCATCTTGGTCCATGAGGGCACAGTCAAGGAGGAGGGAACATTTGAAGAACTCTCTAAAAATGGGCCACTGTTCCAGAGATTAATGGAAAATGCGGGAAAAATGGAAGAGTATGATGATGAAAATGAAGATAATGGAAACATGGATGACAAGACCTCAAAACCAATTGCCAATGGGGTGGCAAACGAGCACCAAAAGAACACAGGTGATAAAAAACCCGGGAAAGAGGGTAAATCTATTCTAATTAAGCAAGAAGAGCGAGAAACAGGTGTTGTCAGCTGGAAAGTTTTGGCAAGGTAACTATATGCAACCTAGGGTTCTAGAGAAATGAATGAGTTACTAATATAATTTTGTTTTAATGGTCTTCAATTTGAGTTATTAGTAGTGTTACCATGGCTCTTCTTTCCACTTGTGGAGTTTGAAGTAATGAAACTGAAATTTGGGAATTCATGGTATCTTGTTTAGAAGTTCTAAATGCACATGTTATACCTATGGAAACACATAGAAGATCATTGGATTCTTTGACTATTTGCAGTAGGAAATTAGCTTCTAAGGAAAAAAGAAAGAAAAGAAAAACCCTCAAATGAATTGTCTTTTTCCAGGATGATATATAAATGTGTTGCATACTTTTATGTTGACAGTGTAGGATTTGATTCTCATTTTGGGATAACAAAATAAAAATCTTTTGAAACTATAACTATTTTATGCGATCTATTTTCGTCAGCATAGAAGTAATATAGTAGAAATTTATTCAATGTTCAATTGCATGTAAGGAAGTTTATGGAAAGAAATAGTTGAGGATTGACAAATTCTTGTTTATGCTAACAACTTTCTTCCTGCCCTCATCCCCCCCCCCCCACAAAAAAAAAAATCCCAGGTACAAGAATGCGTTAGGAGGATTATGGGTCGTGCTGATACTTCTTTCGTGCTATATCTTAACTGAGGTTCTAAGAGTTCTTAGTAGCACATGGTTGAGCCTTTGGACAGATACAAGCAGCCCAAAAAATTATGGACCTGGTTTCTATAATTTCGTCTATGGAGTTCTATCATTTGGCCAGGTGAGTGTTTTCTGAATGTTGGCAGTCGTATTTACAATTTCTAATCCTTCTGCAAAATGTAGATCATATTATTTCTTCTATGCCTAATTTGCTTGTTATTTATCTTGGGAAAAGTAGATGTTTTATAATGTTGCTGCAGTGATGTTAAATTATAGCAGCCCCACTAACGCAGGTGGAAAGTTGGGCTGGTGTATTTCTTAAAGTTCAAAATTTTGTAATATACTGTTTCCTGTTTCAGGTTCTTGTGGCATTGGTGAATTCATATTGGTTAATCATTTCAAGTCTTTATGCAGCCAAAAGGTTGCATGATGCCATGCTTAGCTCTATATTGAGGGCTCCGATGGTATTTTTCCATACCAATCCAGTTGGTCGGATTATCAATAGATTTGCAAAGGATCTTGGTGACATAGATCGGACTGTTGCTGTTTTTGTTAATATGTTTCTGGGCCAAGTTTCTCAGCTCCTTTCAACTTTTGTGTTGATTGGAGTTGTGAGCACCATGTCCTTGTGGGCTATTATGCCACTTCTGGTCTTGTTTTATGCAGCCTATCTGTATTATCAGGTACTTCACTATTACCTTCAAATTTTCATACCATCTCCATGCCTTGTGATTCCTTTTGGTTGATATGAAGAAGATAGACAAGGTGGTTTTTTTTTTTTTTTTTTTTTTTTTTTTTTTTTTTTTCTTTTTCTTTCCCTTCTCCCCTTAAAATAATAAATTCAATGAGAAGATGGAAGCTCTAGCTTACCTTTACTGGAAAGTACCCTGAAATAATTCTGCAATCAACCCAGCAGAGGCATAACTTTGTGATTTGGGTTGACAATGGAGATGCCTTCTTATTCGCTTCTTTGTTAATTTTATACTTTTATCTTGCATTTCATGTTGTTGATTATTTCTCCAGTTCGACCATTTGAAGCATGCTATTTTGTGTTGTGGATCTGTCTATTTATAAGTTATCAATGGGAATAATTCTTATCAACCTTTCTTCCTTGACCCCCTCTGAAATTTATATGGTATTTCTATTCCATACTGCCTAAGTGTCTGTTTCACAATTCCCTGAGCATATGAGAACTGCATGCATGTGTGTGGTCATGCATGGATGCACACATTTCTATGTGTCAACAACATAAAATTCTGTTTAAATGATAGGCATAGTGGTGAAACTACTTATAACATGAATTCACTTGATGGGTTTTTCTCTCTAGCACATTGATAATTCATTACTTATTCAGTATTTTGCACATTACAGAGCACAGCCCGTGAAGTAAAACGCTTGGACTCTATATCTAGATCTCCTGTCTATGCACAATTTGGAGAAGCTTTGAATGGTTTGTCTACCATTCGTGCTTACAAAGCCTATGACCGGATGGCCAACATTAATGGAAAATCCATGGACAATAATGTCAGATTCACCCTTGTGAATATGAGTGCAAATCGGTGGCTTGGCATTCGTCTGGAAATATTGGGAGGAATCATGATCTGGTTTACAGCCACCTTCGCCGTAATGCAAAATGGGAGGGCCGAAAACCAGGAGGCTTTTGCATCTACAATGGGTTTACTTCTGAGTTATGCCTTAAATATCACAGGTTTGTTGACTGGTGTACTCAGATTGGCAAGTCTGGCGGAGAACAGTTTGAATTCAGTTGAACGAGTTGGCACGTATGTAGAGTTGGCTTCAGAGGCTCCACCTGTTATTGAGAGCAACCGTCCTCCTCCTGGATGGCCGTCATCAGGAGCCATTAAGTTTGAGGATGTTTACTTACGTTATAGGCCTGAACTTCCTCCAGTACTGCATGGGTTGTCCTTCTTGGTTTCTCGTAGTGACAAGGTTGGGATAGTTGGAAGGACTGGAGCAGGCAAATCTAGCATGCTTAATGCTTTGTTCCGAATGGTAGAATTGGAGAGAGGAAGAATCTTGATTGATGATTTTGACATTGCAAAATTTGGATTGACTGACCTACGTAAAGTTCTAGGCATCATACCACAAGCACCAGTCCTTTTCTCAGGTAATTGTACTTCACAATCTTAGTGCATTAGCAAAATCTCCCATTCCTTTCTTGACATCTCATACTTATTCATTTCATTTCATCATGGAATCTCTGTCTTCGTTTTTTTCTTCATAAAATTTTCTATAATCTGAACAAAAAAATATTTTGGACAATATGCAAACAAGGACTGTTTATGGAAACTGGAGTAGATATTGTGGTGGATATGTTTCCATTATCTTCTTCAATGGTACCTGTGTTCCTATTTGCATCGCAACATTTACAATCCAAGGTACTAGTGTGTGTCTGGCTGAGCTGGGAGCTATATAAGAAAACTGGGTAGAAAAGTTCCAATAATTGTTTGTGGTCGCTAGTAACATAAATGTAGTAGATTATTCGGAATATAGTTTTTATTTTTATTTTCTCCTCAAATTTGGACTAGCTGCTAAACATACAATAGGGACTATCTTCTTCACCAGGTGATATAATCCATCTCCAATGCTAATAATGGCACCAATACCTGAATTACCATCTCAGAGATATATGTTCCTGAACATGAGGCAATGCTATGTTCATATTAACTCATGAATACTTTTGCATTGTTAATTTAGGGATAACACTATAGATCTGCTCAGAACTTGAAGAACTGGTTTCTGGTTTTATCATTGCTAATCATTTTTCATGTAGGCTGCTAATTGGTCATGCAAAACATTTTTTTTTTCTCTTTTCAGTTAGTCTCTCAGGTACTAGTGGAATCAAATTAATAGCGTTGTTCATTTAAGGTCAAAGAATGATCTTCAGTTCTTTGAGGACTTATGTTTAATAACTCACCTATCAATGAAAAGGACTCTAATCACTAGCATGGTTAACAATAACAGCCAGCTAATAGTGATCTTTTCCACTTTTTTCTTTGCTGGTCAATTATTAAATGTCTTCTTTTGTCTCTGACAAAAGGCTGCTAAAATGGATTTAAGACCAGACTATTGCTGATGTGATTGGCTCTAAGATATTAAAAAGAAGTCCCTGGTTAGAAGAATTCAGTAATTATGTTCCCAAACGGATATTCTAACTGTGTAATTGTCACATTCACTGGTATTGATTTCTCTATTAGCACTTGCACCCCAGATCTCTTGATATATGGTTGCCCAGTGAAAAGATTATTTATGAAAAGTGTTTCTTTGTTGCAATGTTGGATGCATTTAAATTCCATAAGCTTAAATAAATGCTTTTCTTGGCTAAGGTTCTACCATTCAATCTATATTTTTTCCTTATTATTAATTATTATTATTTTTATTTTATCTAGGTACTGTGAGATTTAATCTTGATCCTTTCAATGAACACAATGATTCTGATCTTTGGGAAGCTTTAGAGAGAGCACATCTAAAGGATGTCATCAGAAGGAATTCAATGGGTCTTGATGCAGAGGTACAAGCTCAGTCTTAGGTTTACAATTGTTTTCTCATTAATCATACCCAGAGGTCAGATAAAGTTTTACCTCAATCAAAAATGACAGATTCTATCTTCCTTTTTTTTTTTTTTTTTTTTTTTTTTTAATCAAATCCAATGTCATCTAGTAACTTGAATTTACCATCCATGATGTATCCAGGTTTCGGAGGCAGGGGAGAATTTCAGTGTTGGGCAGAGGCAGTTACTAAGTCTTGCCCGAGCACTATTGCGGAGATCTAAGATTCTTGTTCTTGATGAGGCAACAGCAGCAGTTGATGTTAGAACTGATGCTCTCATCCAAAAGACCATCCGAGAAGAATTTAAATCTTGTACAATGCTTATTATTGCTCACAGACTTAATACAATCATTGACTGTGACCGGATTCTTCTTCTAGATGCTGGCAGGGTATGCTTTTGAATTACATAGTTTTCTTACTCCTTGTCTCCTACTTGCTTGTATAAGACTACCACTTCCCAAGCGTCTTTGATATGGATTTTGTATAATATGCCAATTTATTTCAATTTTTAGGTTCAAGAATATGATACACCAGAACGCCTACTATTGAATGAAGAAAGTGCATTCTCAAAGATGGTTCAGAGTACAGGTGCAGCAAATGCGCAGTATCTACGGAGCTTGGTTCTAGGTGGAGAAGGAGAGAACAAATTAGGCAGGGAAGAGACCAGGCAGCTCGATGGGCATAGAAGATGGTTGGCCTCTTCCCGCTGGACTGCTGCTGCCCAATTTGCTCTGGCTGTTAGCCTCACCTCATCACATAATGACCTTCAAAGATTAGAAATTGAAGATGAAAAGAGTATCCTAAAGAAAACAAAGGATGCTGTTATAACATTGCAGGGAGTTTTGGAGGGAAAGCATGACAAAGATATTGAAGAAACACTGAATCATCACCAAATTTCTACAGATGGATGGTGGTCATCTCTCTACAAGATGGTTGAAGGTATATTTTACTCCCAAAACCGTGCCTGCAGTTGATATTGGAGCATAGTGATTGCCATTTATTTCTCTGACATTTTTGAATTCTCTTCAGGTCTTGCGATTATGAGCAGGCTGGCTAGAAACAGACTTCAACGCTCGGACTTCGATTCTGAAGATAGGTCGTTCAGTTGGGATAGTATTGACTCTTAGCTGTGGGTAGACAAGTCTCAATCGATCATATTAAAGCTACAAGAACTATGCACCATTTCCTGATCACTGCACATTGGCATAAGATGATCTACCAGAATAGGTTCTCTGCACTATAACACTATATTATACCCATGATAATATAGGGTGATGGCCCTTCTTCCGATGGTATAATAGCAATAAGTCACAAAATGCATAGTTTTGGGTCAGAAAACATATGGATCAATCCAAATGTATCTAATCTAGAGGGCATAAAGTTGCTGATTGCCTCGGGCATACTTGCATGGTTATACATGTAATGATAAGGTTAAGGTGGACCATTGTTGGAATGGGGCTGATGATCAATGCACCAAATACATTTTTGATTTGTTAAAAACTGAAGTAGATCAAGTTACTTGTCTAAATGCTTTCGGCATTGTTTCTTTGAAGGGTTTTGAAAGTGCTTTTGTTTCGTTATTTAAAAATGTGGGAAGGGGCGCCAAGCGTCACATGTTTTCTATGTCATTACTATTGTAGTTGGTAACGTTTGGGGAGATATTTCTAATTTGATCTATACTTTAGACATCAATTGAAATATGTGAAAAAAAAATTATAAGGATGTACAAAAATAATGACAATCCATTTAAGACATTTTCAACTTTTAGCTTTTAAAATTTGATAAAAATGTACATAAAAAATTGAAGAAACCTAAGGATTACTTACTCAGACGGGGTGGGTCAATGGGCGATCAAGAAGAAACCTAAGGATTTTAGTTTTATGATTAGGGGAAACTCTTGAACTGTTTCATGGTTAAATAATCACAAAAATAAAAGTGCAACTATCCTGTCCCTATTCGTTCTGCCCCTACTCAGCCTTTCAATGTTGTTTTAATGTATTTAATTAATAAATTGTAATAATTGAAAAGTAACTGCGTAAGGAAGTATAGAGTCCGGCAGTTTTACACCTTATGGTTTTCTTTAATGGAGTAGATATGAATCTATTAATTACGATCTTGGTTTTGGTAGTTATATGAGAAATATTTTTACTATCGAATAATTTTCAGAAGTTGAACTATACAATTGAGATCTCAATTAATTAATTTTTTTTTTTTTTTTTTTTTTTTTTTAAATCTCAAATTCAAGTACCCAGAATCTAATTATAATCACCGATTTCAAACATTGATTCGGAGAAAGGGAATGTGGGCTTTACTTTCAAGCTTATAGTTAGGGTTGTTTAGTTCAAGGAGAAGAAGCCCCTATAATAATGTTGTAAATGAATTACTACACTATCCCCTCTTCCTATACACTTTCAAATAGCTAGATTAGAATCAAATTCTAATCTTCCTTTTAAATATATCATTTGATTCTTTTTTTTTTTCATCAAATTCCACAAAAAAAAAAAAAAAAAAATTGAATCAAATGATATATTTAAAAGCAAGGAAATGATACAATGAAAAATTAGAAATTTTAAAATTTTTATAAAAAAGTAATATAACTATAAATAATTTTATTTTATTTTTTAATTTTTAATTGTTTTTTAAATCTTTGTTTATTATTGAATATTGAGTGTTATAAAAACATATTACGGTTGTTGCCAATACAAACTCTTGAAACAAAATGACAGATTTTGATTTCACAAATTGTTAATAAAGGCTTCTCATATATAAATTTTTCGTTTAAAATCTCAATGAATTATGATTGATCAAAATATTCTGCGAAAATATGAAACAAATTGGAAAAGTTCATTGATATAATAAAAATATGTGATATAATAATCATTTATTTATTTATTTATTTATTTATTTATTTATTTATTTATAGTGGACTATCATTTGTTTAACAATTACATGATATAGTGATGAATGTTGAAAAACTATTAATTATTTTATAAATTTTTTGAATAAAAAGTGACCGTTAATAACCTGTAAGCACTAATGTTTATAATATTTTTATTATAAATTAATGCTCGCCGACGACTTCTTGTCTTCTGCGAGAAGTAAATGAAATTGCACCCAAGGTTTGGTAAATTGAAATCTATACCCTCTAATTTAATTTAATCATGTGAGAGAAAACACTCTAAATAAGGACCTTCCTCAATACATATTCTCACACATTTTCTTTTTATTTTTGTTTTGTTTTCATCGGTTGGTATCTGGGTTACCATGACAAATCCGATATGAGTACTGTAGGACTCATTATGGGATTGATTTTCTCAATTCTATGACTCGAACATAATACCTATAATTAAAAAAATATAATATCCAACCATTATACTCATGAAAGTTTGATATATTCTCACACGTTTATATTAACTATTTCTCCGACCTATCCCATGTTTTTCACCAATGGCATCGGAATCAACATTGTTTCAAATTTCGGAAAAAAGAAAAAGAAAGTGGATTGGTTTTTTTTTTTTTTTTTTTTTTTCTCTCCCGATAGAAAGATTGCTAAAAATTAATAAAAAATAGGGAAGAGTTGGAAAGCAGATATCATGCAGATGCGGTGCTAAATGGTAATGCTGGAGCTCAGAAGAAGGTGTAGATGAAGAAATTCATATGTCAGAGGGTACCGAGTTAACCAGAGCATGTCATGTCAGGCATGCTTTGGAGTTTTTGGAATTCATTTGGAGCTTTGGGGAGCTGGGACCCTTGTCCTTATTAGTGCTGGATTAAAGAAAAAGTGTTAATATTCATCTTGATTATTTGATGAAACCCATGTTAGAATGGATATAAGAACTTATCAGTGTTCAATGGAGATGAAAACTATGCTATTTGTGATGAAAAAAAAAAAAATCTATAAACGTTCTAAAAGAATCTCTCTTTCAGAGAGCAATTTTCCAAGTATTGACTTGTTTGAATGCTTTCTTTCAAATAATTACAATGAATTGAAAGTACCTAATTTTTTTTTTTGACAAATTTACAAATAATGTATTTCCTTGTATGCCCTTGTCATCTCCAAATATAAATATCTTTTACTTTCTTTTTTTCAAGGATGAAATGACAAAAAAAAAAAAAAGTAAAATTTTACTCTATTTATCTTTTCTTAAAAAAAAATATTTCCTATAGAACGGTTTGTTTGATTTTTCTAGCACTAAAGGTAGTTTGAAAAGTTAGGATGGCCGAGTAGTATAAGACACCAAACTCAAGTTCTGATCCTCAAAAGAGGGCATTATCCTCCAAAATTTAGGATTAAGTTCGTTGAATTCCTCTTTCAAAGAGGAATTTCTTAAACATTATCTTGTCTGAATGCATTCTTTTAACTAATTACAATAAATCAAAAATATTTAATTTTTTTTGGACATATCAGCAAATAATGTATTACATTATATGCCCTTATCACCACCGGATATAATTATTATTTATTTCTTTTCATGGCTAAAATTACAATGGTTTTTAAAAATATTTTTGGTAGCACCGTTTGTTTGCTACTATTCCTATTTTTTAACAATATAGATATAAGTGTCGTCAACTCCCTTCTATGTAATATTTCGTCATCCACTACTTGGTAAAGGTCTTTGTAACAACTATTAACTATAGGGTTAATAGTTAATTATAGTTAATAAAAAGACTTAGTGATTAATTGCGATTGTTAGATTAGATAATGGTTAATAATATTTGATTAGTAATTAAATAAAGTGGTTAGTATAATTAGTATAAATAATAGTTTCTAAAACATATAATGACATATATTGAAACTGTATTGAAAACCCTCTTTTTTGTATTCTCTCTCTCTCTATTCTCTCCCTAGTCTCTCTCATTCTCTTGATCTCACTCTCTGTTCCTCTCTTTCTTTATTTTCTTGAATTGGTTCGTGATAAATTGGTATCAGAGATTATGAATTCTTGGTCAATATTAAAAAATTGTAGAAGAAATTGGGTATTAAGTCATTGACCATCTCATCAGGCAAGAAATTAAAATGCAAGAATTTTATTTATATGTTGACAAGAAAATGAAAGAAAGTATCAAGAAAATTGATCAAAAATTGGATGTTTTTATGGGAAAACTTGATGACAAATTCAATATTTTATTGAAAATGATTGTTATCGATGAAGATATCAAAACTCTTATGGAAAAAAAGCAAGAAAAAGAAAGAAATCGGATAGTATCATAACAAATCAAATGGTAAAAGAAATAATGTCAAAATTTATGGAAAAGTAAGGTATTGAATCACTTTCTAAATCTCTCATTTTATTTACTTCTAGTGAAGAAATGTTGAGGGAAGAAGGATTTCAAATGTCCAATAAAGAAGGAAGTTGCATGTCCAAGAAGGAAGTTGTTGATGGTGGGTTCTTGTTAATCCCTCCAAAAATTGAATTTTCGGTACTCATCGAACAAAATCCTTTATAAAAAAGAAGTTCAAGAAAAGATTTTTTCAAACTTCCTCATCTCTATTTTTCTCCTATTATTCTCATTGCAATTCAAGTTATATTCATTGTTCGTCTTCATCACCTTATTTTTTTAACACAAATGTAAGTTTTGGTACAAAATTTATTGATTTAAATCTCAATTCTTGATTTTCCATTCTTGAAGATAAGAATGTTTTCAAAGGAGCGAAATATTATAACAACTACTAACTATAGGGTTAGTAGTTAATCCTGGTTAATAAGAAGAGTTAGTAATTAATTGTGATTGCTAAATTAGTTAGTGGTTAACAAGATTTGGTTAGTAGTTAATGAAGTGATTAGTAGAATTAGTATAAATAGTAGTTTTTAAAATATGTAACGACATATATTGAAATTGTATTGAAAACCCATTCTCTTGTATTCTCTCTCTCCATATTCTCTCCCTAATCTCTCTCTCCTCTTGATCTCACTCTCTCTTCCTCTTTCTTTATTTTCTTGAGTTAGTTCGTGACAGTCTTCCATTTGGAAAAAGGTGATTTGTTGTTTGTGGTTGAATTGGACACTTGATGTGTCATTTTTTATGAATTGGGGTGGATTGCTGTCTCTGTGGTTGGTTGAGGGGTTATGCAATTTCAGTGTCGTACAGATTAGTAGAGTTGAGGAGAGTCATGCTCCTGATCAGATGGTCATCGAAGCTATTCCTCTATGATGTCTCCTTAATCTGTCCTCTAAATTCATTTCTCAAATCTTTCATATTTCAAATACCTTATGATCTGATTCTCAGATCTTGGTTGATTCTCTCACTCTCCCCCTCTCCCTTACTTTCATTCAAGATCCGATCGAGTTCCGCACAAGTTTCAAAATAGACCCAATAATGAATCCGTTCTCTTCTGATAACCGTTTTCGGTAAGTATCAATTTTCTATTTGCTTCTTTTTCTCCTATTTAATTTGCTAAATCGACGGTACATGATTTTTATCTTCTTCAGCTTATCATTTTCTTGCTTGTTATTCCTCCTTGGTCTTATTGACCTTAGGTCCCCTTGCTCACTCTTCTCTCTCTCTCTCTTTCTCTCTCTCTGCACGAGAGAGAACAAATAATTTATTGAAAGAAAGAGGAGAAGGCATGGAAGCTTGTGTGTCGATGTCGGAAACATGTGTCGGCGGTCGTTGGAGATAGCCGAAAAAGAAGAAGACATCCACAACAGCGTGTCTCTCTCTCTCTCTCTCTCTCTCTCTCTCTATATATATATATATATATAAATTTTGGTCAATTTAGTTATCTTGAACTTTTTCCTTTTGGTGGGTCGGGTTGGTTTTTGGCCTTTTGGGTTCAATCATTTGTAGTGGCTGCAAAATAAAAATTCATTTTACTTTTTGGGGATTATACAAATGATTAGCAATTTTCTTGATTTTAATTTTCTTGCTCTTTTTCTTTTTGTATTCAAGAAATAAGTCTAGTGGATGGGATTTAAATATCTTGAGTTTTATCTGAAAAAGAAGAATATATTAATGTTTCATAGAGCTTTTGCATATGTTTGAATTGATATGTTGCGTTATCATTTTTGTCTATCTTACATGGTGTTGTTGTTTCAGAAAGCCGCATGTCAATGTAGGGACATTGGACAAGTTAATCACGGGAAAACTACACTAATTGCCGCAATCACAAAGGTCAAATAACTAAACATGTCTTTAATTAGCAAATGGATGGCATTTTTGTAAAACATCCATGCAAGTCTAATATATGAATGTAAAAGCAAAATTGAACCATAGAACAAGCGGAAGCAAGTGTACCTCCAGCCATGGATTCCGGCGAGTCTGAACTCCCTTTGGCAGCACCTCTGGACGTGCAAGAAGCCTTCCAAGCTCTCAATTCTCTCTCTAGATGGTGTGTGAGACTAATGAATTGAGCTTAGGGACCTTTGCTATGGTTGCCCCTATTTATAATGGTTGTGCCATCAACAACCATTATTGAGGCCCATACTTGGTTACCCCTTTGGTGAGTGAAATCCCTTATTTTCAGGGATGGTTTTGCAGGGCATGGAGGGTGATGGGCCACCCTCCTATTCTTACATTCTCCCACTTGGTCCACTCACCCGACTTGGTGACTTTATCCAAGCCGATACTTAATGGAAAAAGCACACATGAATCACAGTGACAAGTCCTCTAATTCAGCGAGTATTGTCTCCTGTGTATCACAATGCATGCTACTCCCTATCCTTATGGTAACCATCTTTATGAATAAACCCTATGTTTATTCGGGATCCATTTTCAAGAAATTTTCTCAAAACTGGAATGTGCACAAATTTTTTTATACGAGAAAATTTAATTCGAAATTCCATTAAAATTGGGATTTAAACCCATATTTACAATATGATCCCTGAATTTAACTGGAGGCATGCCTTTAGTCAGGGGATCAACAAGCATACATTCGGTGTTTAGATGTTGAATTACAACCTTATTTTCCAATATACGTTCCCTTATGGCTAAATACTTAATGTCGATGTGCTTACTTCGACTACCACTCTTATTATTTTTAGCCAGAAACACCGCAGCCAAATTATCACAAAATATGCTTAATGGCTTAGGTACAGAGTCAAAAATCCTTAACCCAGCCATGAAACTTCGTAACCACACCGCCTGTGACGTAGCCTCAAAACACGCCACAAATTCAGCTTCCATAGTAGAGGTCGCAGTCAATGTCTGCTTAGCACTCCTCCACGATATAGCTCCACTGGCCAAAACAAAAATATATCCAGATGTTGACTTTCGAGAATCAACACAGCCAGCGAAATCCGAGTCTGAGTATCCGACCACCTCAAAATTGTCGGTCCTCCTATATGTGAGTATGTAGTTCTTGGTGCCTTGCAAGTACCGCAACACCTTCTTTGCAGCCTTCCAATGCTCCAAACCAGGATTACTTTGATATCGTCCTAACATTCCAACTGCATATGCTATATCAGGTCGAGTACAGACCTGTGCATACATAAGACTTCCAACTACGGAAGCATACGGAATATTGGTCATCTGTTCCCTTTCCAATTCCGTCTTGAGACACTGGTCCAAACTAAACCGGTCACCTTTGACGATAGGAGATACACTCGGTGAGCAGTCCTGCATTCTGTATTTCTTAAGAACTTTCTTAATATAGGTTTCTTGAGATAGTCCGAGAATCTTATGAAATCTATCTCGATGTATCTTAATGCCAATGACATAAGACGCATCACCTAAATCTTTCATAGCAAAGTTCTTAGAAAAGAATTGTTTCACCTCATGCAACATCCCTTTATCATTGGTTGCAAGTAGAATATCATCCACATACAGCACTAGGAAGCAAATTTTACTCCCACTTACCTTCTGGTATATACACTGATCCACAACATTTTCTTCAAAACCGAATGAAGAGACTGTCTCATGGAATTTCAAATACCATTGGCGGGAGGTTTGCTTCAATCCATATATAGATTTATTAAGTTTGCAAACCAAATTCTCACCATTACTAGAGGAAAATCCTTCGGGTTGATACATGTAAACCTCTTCCTCTAATTCTCCATTCAAAAATGCCGTTTTCACATCCATTTGTTGCAACTCTAAGTCAAAATGTGCAACAATCGCCAAAATAATACGAAGAGAATCTTTCTTAGATACTGGAGAAAAGGTCTCCGAATAATCGATTCCTTCCCTTTGAGTGAACCCTTTAGCAACAAGTCTGGCCTTGTATTTCTCAATGTTGCCAAATGAGTCAGTTTTTGTCTTAAAAACCCATTTACATCCAATGGGTTTTACCCCATCAGGCAACTTTACAAGATCCCAAACTCCATTACTCGTCATGGAGTCCATCTCATCTTTCATGGCTTCCAGCCACAAACTCGAATTGTTAGAGTTTATGGCTTGTGAAAACGACTCAGGATCATCTACGACATCAACATTGTAATCAGACTCCTGGAGGTATACTACATAATCACTAGATATTGCTGACCTCTTAATCCTAACAGATCTCCTTAATGTTGGCTCAACAGTCTCTCTAGGAAAGGGCTGTCCAACTTGACCTGTTCCGGTGTCAGCAAATTGTGAAATATTTTGATTGTCATCTGTAATTGGGTCAACGTCCATGGGTACTGGAGGGACGCTTTGAATGACAATCATCCTTTCACTTGAAGTGGAAGGCATACTTGATAGATTCTTTTCAGGGACTAAGTCTTGAAATGAATCCCTCCCACTAATCAAGTGATCCTCAAGAAATTTCGCGTTTCTCGATTCCACAAATCTAGTATGATAAGATGGACAATAGAATCTGTATCCCTTGGACCTCTCAGCATATCCAACAAAATACCCACTAATGGTCCTTGGATCCAGTTTCTTTTCTTGTGGATTATAAACTCTTACTTCTGACGGGCATCCCCAAATGCGTACATGTCGCAAACTGGGTTTCCAACCTTTGAACATTTCAAATGGGGTTTTGGAAACCGCCTTAGTTGGAACCCTATTTAATATGTACACAGCCGTTTTAAGAGCTTCAATCCACAAGGATTTAGGCAATTTAGAGCTAGACATCATGCTCCTTACCATGTCCAATAATGTCCGATTTCTTCTTTCAGCCACACCATTTTGGTTTGGAGAACCAGGCATGGTATATTGGGCGACAATCCCAGTTTCTTGAAGAAATCGAGCAAATGGACCAGGTGCTTGTCCATCTTCAGTATACCTCCCATAGTATTCTCCACCTCTATCCGATCTCACTATCTTTATTTGCTTATCGCATTGTTTCTCTACTTCTGCCTTGAAAACCTTAAAGGCATCCAACGCCTCATCCTTATGGCGAAGAAGATAGAGATACATATAACGTGAGTAATCATCAATAAAAGTGATGAAATACCTTTGGTCATATGAGTCCATATCCGGACAACATATGTCTGTATGAATGATCTCTAATAGATCTGAGCTCCTCTTGGCACTCTTTTTTGACTTATTGGACTGTTTACCCTTAATACAGTCCACACAGGTTTCAAAGTCACTAAAATCTAGAGTACTAAGTACTCTATCCTTTACCAACTTTTTAACCCTTTCGATGGAGATATGTCCTAATCTCCGATGCCACAACATAGAGGAATTTTCATTTATGGCACACCTTTTCACACCAATATGTATTGTGTTGCAACATGTATTATCTTGCAAATTAATTCTATATAGTCCGTCAATCAATAGACTTGTACCAACGACATTTGAATGCAAAAGTAATGTCATTGTATTATTGAATTGGAAAGAATATCCGAATTGTACAAGTTTTGATACAGAAATTAGATTTCTAGAAAAACTTGGTACATAAAAAATTCTTTCCAACTGCAAGACATGTCCATTAGTCAAAATGAGCTTGCGATCTCCAATGGCTTCTACATGCGAACTCATCTTGTTTCCTGAATAGATGAATTGCTCACGGCCCACTGGTTTCCGCGGGTTTTGCAAGCCCTGCAACACATTCGTAATATGAATTGAGCATCCAGAATCAATCCACCATATGTCATAAGAAGTCTCAGTTATAAGAGATTCATAACATACAAAAGAGATTTCTGTACCTCTGGCAGCAAGCCATTTCTGAAATTTGGCACAGTCCTTCTTTATGCGTCCCTTCTTTTTACAGAAGAAACACGTAGACTCCTTTTTTACAATTGGGGTAGGTCCCTTTACTTTTCCTTTCAGTTTGGCTTTTCCCTTCGCTTTCCTTTCATGACGAAATGTGCACTACTGGTTTCCTCCTTCATTTCCATGAGCAACCTCCCTTCTTCCTGTACACACATGGTCATCAACTCATTGATGGACCATTTAGCCTTATGTGTGTTATAGGAAATTTTGAAGGGACTATAAGGCTGTGGAAGGGTATTCAGAATATAGTGCACTAGAAAGGATTCAGACATCTCAACCTCAAGAGTCTTTAGTTGGGCTACTATATCCCGGATCCTCATGATGTGCTCGCGCACTCCGTGGATAGTGGTGAGTTTCTTCGATGAGAACTCTATAATCAAGGTGCTAGCAAGAGCTTTGTCAGACGTCTCGAATTGCTCATCAATTGCCTTAAGAAGGGCACGGACGTCATTATGTTGATTGACGGAGCCGCGGATGCCAGTTAATATTTTATCCTTAATGAACATCGTACTGAGACGATTAGATCGCTCCCAGCGCTCATAAAGAGCTTTGTCCGCTGTAGAGCTGACATCCGTTATCCTAAGTGGCTCGTCATGCCTGATAGCATAATCCAAGTCACGCCATCCCAAATTGAGAAGTATTTTCTCCTTCCACACCTTATAGTTCTCACCATTTAATATGGGAACTTCAACGATATCAACGGTTTGTATAGCTGCAACAAAAATGCTTACAAATTTTAGTTGAGGCTTTAACATATGTTTACCAATGTAAAACATATAAAATAAATCTCCTGACATAGAAATTGCCTGTGGGCTAAATTTCTAATTAAGATTAGATTTATTATACTTTATGAAAAGATTGACAAGATTACTTAATTTCCTAATGCCTGTAGGCTAATTAGGAGAAATTATATAGAAAATCTTTCCCTGAATTAGAGCTTCCCTACAAAACAGCATCACTCGTGCACCAGGAAAGTCCCCAGGTAGGTGGTGGGTCACATGGGACCGCTTAAGAACCAACCAACCTTAGACTTATCCCCGTCTTGTTGACAGGATTTTCCTAGACATGCACTTGATCTGCTGAACTCGAAAAACCTTGTAGGAGAAAACTCTAAAGTCAAGTAGACTATCCACATAATTTAGGTTATCCAATCTTGCCATCTAATCCTGATTAATTATTTTTAATACGACAAAAATTCCTGTGGGATAAAATTTGTCACACAAAAATAAATAATCACAAATAATATTCTTTATTTTATGTGGTCAAAACTATCCCAATATATAATTTCTTTCATATTAGAGCTGCTGTGGCTATACCCTAACAATCAGAAATCATACGAACCACAAGAATATTTTCCTTCAATTTTATGTAGGTTTTAACCTTTATTTTGCATGCGTATTTATATGCAAAAACCATACAAAAATTAATTTATACAAAATCATAAAGTTTCAATGATTTTATAATTTTGTACGGGTCTTAACCTTTATTTTACACGTCTCTCAATGTGTAAAAGATCATATAAAAATTAATTTGTGTAAAATACACAATTTTTCATTTATGTGTGATACCATAATACACATAAATAAAAAATTTTAATTTCAAATTCTCAAAAATGACCCAAATATGAATTTAAAATTAAAAATTAAATTTTTCAATTTTTTTTTTTTTTTTTTAGTCCAAAGGACTAATGTGTAACATTTCAAAATATGTTGGGAACAAACTATAACATTTCAAGGTTTATCGGCTTTTGTATAAAGGCCGGGGACCAGTGTGCAATATCTTAAAGTTTTGTGAGTTTTTGAAAGGTTTCAGGGACCATTTTGCAACAGATCAAAAACGTTTTGGGCGATTTCGTAATTACAGAACGTTTTCGGGCAGATCCATTATTTTAAAAATTGCAGACCAAAACGACGTCGTTTTGGTCTGCATCCGGGTCTTCTTCACCCGAATGGACCCCGAGGGTCCCGACCCGGATCCGGCGGGTCTGAATGCCGGAATGTCGCGGAAAAGTGCCAAAAAACTCCATTTTTTGCTCTGAAAACATAAAATCATCCAAAATTTTATGCAAAACTCATTTCCAAACTCAAAACCCCAAAATTTGCTCAAATTTGGGCCAATTTTAAAAAAATTCAGAAGCCAAAAAAATTGAAATTCATTGCCGGAAAATGCAGACAGAGGTTCTAATGGCTCTGATACCAAATGTAAAACATCCATGCAAGTCTAATATATGAATGTAAAAGCAAAATTGAACCATAGAACAAGCGGAAGCAAGTGTACCTCCAGCCATGGATTCCGGCGAGTCTGAACTCCCTTTGGCAGCACCTCTGGACGTGCAAGAAGCCTTCCAAGCTCTCAATTCTCTCTCTAGATGGTGTGTGAGACTAATGAATTGAGTTTAGGGACCCTTGCTATGGTTGCCCCTATTTATAATGGTTGTGCCATCAACAACCATTATTGAGGCCCATACTTGGTTACCCCTTTGGTGAGTGAAATCCCTTATTTTCAGGGATGGTTTTGCAGGGCATGGAGGGTGATGGGCCACCCTCCTGTTCTTACAATTTTCCCTATTCTCATGCATTGGGAAATCCTGAAGCTATGGCGTGTATAAGTTTAAATACTATAGTTATTTCAGTATCATTTTGTTTACCTATTTTTTCCCCTTGGATTTTCTTCCTTCTTTTTTTGTTCTCCTTTTGAATGAACTGCTTCGATGTTTTTAATGAACATTGTTTTGAATGAACTATCTTGGATCCTTGCAGCAGAAGGCAAAGCAAAAGCTGTTGCCTTCGTTGAAATTGACAAGGGACAAGGTACTGTTGTTACAGGTCATGTTGAACTAGGCACCGTCAAGGTTGGTGATGATGTAGAAGTTTTAGGATTGATGCAGGTAATATTGGAGCCCAAAATTAGTAAGACAACTCTCTCCAAATAAGCTTCTCATGGTTCTAGGAAAGACCATGTTTAAGACAACAGTCTTTGTTTTTGTAGGGAGGGCCTTTGAAGACAATAGTGACGGGGCATGGAGATGTCTAAGAAAATTTTAGATCACGGACAAGTAACCCTTTTGATCAGATGGGAAACAACAACGATTACGGTCAAGGATTACTGTTGTAGGTATACTATTCCTGTGAAATAACAAAGCACAAACACTGGCAAAAAATCTCTATTTTATTTTATTTTTTTTTTGTGATAGACGAGGAAACAACAAAAACAAAATGAAGAAAGAAACACAACCAGAGGGGGGTCACACGGCTGCACTGCAGTCCACCCGTCTCCTAACCTAGAAAGTGTCTGAACTGTCTTGCTCCAGCAGAGAAGACAAAACATTTGGAGGGGAGGAAGCATCGTGGATCCCAGCAGGGGCATCTTTTCCCATCTTAGCTAATTTATCAGCACACCTATTAGCTTCTCTAAAGATGTGAAGAACTTCCGAGACTCCCAGGAGATGCATGATGTTTCTGCAGTCTTGGATCAAGATTCTCCAAGGATGGTTTTCTCCTACTCCTTTATTGATTGCTTGAACTAGTACCAGCGAGTCACTTTCGACAATCAAAGGACTGAAGTCCTTTCTCTTAGCTATCCGTAATCCCTCCTGCAAGCCTCTTAGCTCCGCCAAGTCTGGCGATGACATGCCGATTTTGATCCAAGACCCTCGAACCCAGCTAACACTGCTATCTTTGAAGATTCCACCTGCTGAGGCCTGATTCCCATCTCGACTAGCTGCACTATCCACATTAAGCTTGAACACTCCACCCATAGGACATTTCCAACTAACATGCACCTCATCCAAACTCCTACAGACTTCAGCGGACTTCTCCCCATAAATCTTCCCTAAACAACGCACTCTGTTAATCACTGAGAGGGGAGGTTCACGCTTCCCTTGAAACACAACAGAACACCTAGATTTCCAAATTTCCCATACCGTGAGTAAAAACAACATGGCTTCATTCTGAAGCCCCAACTTAAGGTTTTTAGATGCTCCCTCTCGGAGCCAGTCCATTGCATTCTTGTTCCAAAAAGTAGCTGAGTTGTCTACGTCCTCCACAAGCTTGCTCCAGATATCTCGTGCATGGCTGCAATCCCTTAACGCATGCTTAGGTGTCTCTTCTGCCTCTTTGCAGATGCAGCAACTCTTATCCTCCACAATACCTCTCCCTTTCAACTCTCTTCTTGTTAGGATTTTACCCTTAACTGCCAACCAGATAAACAGCTTAATCTTCTCTGGACACTGTAGCTTACACACCCTTTTCCATCCCAAACCTTCCTCTGAGGGAGACAATAGGCCTTTCTTTTGAGCCCAGTATACCGAAGCAACTAAAAACTCTCCATCTGATCTCTCATTCCAAATTATGGAGTCAAGACTTCTCCTAGAGCTGGGGATGATCACAACTCTTAATTGATCTATTTTTTCCTGGGAAGCACAGTTGCCAAAGAATCCAAGTTCCACCTGCCTTCTTCATCCCAAAAGTGGGACACTCTGGTGTCAATTTGATTAGCAGCTTGGGTAACCAGTGCCTAACTAACCAACTCTTTCCCTCCTATCCAAATGTCATGCCAGAACCGGATGGAGTTACCATCACCTATCCGCCATCTAATGCTCCTTCTAAGGCACTCTTTACCAAGACATGTCCCCCTCCAGATGTTGGATCTTTTCCCCTTCCTCGTGTGCTCTAGAAGGCTCTCTCCCTTTAGGTATTTGTTCTAAAATATTGTACCCCAAAGGGCACCTTCAGCTTTCAAGATTTTCTAACCCAATTTAGCCATGAAAGCTATATTTTGCTCCCTCATACTTCTGATGCCCAAACCACCATTACTTTTGGGCTCACAAACCTTCTCCCACTTAACCAGATGCACTTTTCTCTTGTCCTCATTACTGCCCCAAAGGAAGTCTCTATTCAGTTTGTCCAACTTTTTGCAAATGCTTTTCGGGAGCCATGCCGACTGCATTGTGTACATAGGGATAGCTGCAGTGACAGTTTGAATCAAAGTCTTTCTGCCCGCAATGCTCAAGAGGTTTGCTTTCCAACAGCTCAATTTGCTTTGCACCCTCTCTACCACATACCGATAAGAGTTCCTGCTTACCCTCCCATGGATAACGGGCACACCCAAGTAAAATCCCAAGTCTTCTGTGATAGAGAATTTACAACAGGCTACTAAGGAGGACTTAATATGACGCGGAGTCCTGTTAGCAATCCAAATTTTAGATTTTTGGGGATTAACTTGTAAGCCACTTTCCTCCGCAAATTCCTTGAGACATCTAAGGATGTTACTTAAACTCAAATGCTCCGTCTCTGCAAAGAGCACTAGGTCATCAGTAAAAAAGAGATGGAGATTGGAGGAGCCCTTCTAGTAAGCTTGATTGCTTTCCAGACCACTTTCCTCACTTTTTCCTTGATCATACAAGATAATCTTTCCATTACTAGTGGGAAGAGATACAGAGATAAGGGGTCTCCTTGCCGCAGGCCCTAACTAGCCTTGAAAGAAGGAAGAGTCTCTCCATTCTAGATGATTGCGGTCACACCATTTGTTACAACAAACATGATAAGCTTCACCAACTTTAAAGGCACTTTGATCTCAATGAGCATGTTAGCCAAGTATTCCCAGCTAACCATGTCGTAGGCTTTCCTTAAGTCAATTTTAAATATCATAGATTGCTTGAAACTTTTGGATTGACCTATGGAGTGAACAATTTCTTGCAGAGTGATAATATTTTCAAGAGTACCTCTCCCAGGGAGGAACCTATTCTGGTGAGGGCCGATAAACTTTTGCAGCAAAGGTCTCAGTCTAGATACAAGGCACTTACTAAGGTTCTTGTAGGTGGTGTTGAGCAAATCGATGGGGTGAAAGTCTGAAATCACCTCTAGGTGGCTTGATTTAGGGATCAATATCATATAAGCCTTGCCCATCTCCGGAAGGAAGAAACCATCTTCCGGCGTATTATTGACAAAGTTACAAAGTTTAGACTTAACCGTGTGCCAAAACTTTTGGTAAAAAATCGGTTGGATCCCATTAGGGCCGGCGCTTTTAATCCCTGCATCAAGAACACTGTTGTCTTGACTTCCTTTTCAGAAAACCTTCTGCAGAGCGAGACCCGGTCCTCAGCACTAAACTTTTGCCTATCCATCATGAATCTGCTGCTAGGCTTCGCTACTCTCCTGCCTGCAAAAAGATCAGAGAATAAGTTTATGGCATGAATCTTAAGCCTGTCCTGGTTTGAACACCACGTTCCATTGATCTTTAGAGCCGCAATCCGGTTAACACTCCTCCTCATCTTGGTTGTAGCATGGAAAAACTTGGTGTGCCTGTCTCCTTTTACAAACCAATTAATTCTAAACTTTTGGAACTATAACGTCTCTTCTTGCTTGAGAACTCTCTGATACTCTTCTGGAAGATTAAGCTCCAGCTCCTGCAGGTAGTTAGAGTCCTTGTATCTGGTGGAATTTTGGATTCCATTCAACCTGGCTTTAAGATTTCTTTTACGGTAGAAAATGTTACCAAAACCATTTTGTTCCAAACCTTGACCTCCTCCGTGATACTACTGATTGCCATCTCCAGAGGACCATCCGTACTGCTCCAGCTTGCATCAAAAACTTCTCTAAAGTTTGGGTGAAGTAACCACACAGTTTCGAACCTAAAAGGCTTCTTGTCCTTGTTGGGGCGGACTGTCATACTAGTGTTGAGACACACTGGATAGTGATCTCCATGCTGTCTCATCAGGTTTTGCACATTCATTTCAAGGAAGGCTAGCTTAGCTTCTAAGTTATAGAGGACTCTGTCCAACTTCTGGTGTAGACTGGTCCCTCCTCTGCCTTTCCTAACCCAAGTGAATTTATTACCACATGTCTTGACACCAATCAAGTTGTAGGAAGACCACCAACTTTTGAATCTTTGACATCTTTTCCACATAGTGCTGTTGATCCTACTTGTCTCCTCTAAACTCCCTATATCATTGAAATCCCCCATTACCGCCCAAGGGACTGTCATATTCTCTGCAATGGTTGTTAAGTCGTTCCAACAAGCATTTTTAGTAAGAAGGTAGGGCCGGCAGTAAACAAAAGTATTGCACCACCTCCTACCTTCACTCTTGACATTGCAGTGAATCAATTGGTTGGTGTGGTCCGCAACCTTTAGGTTGACTCTCTGAGAATTCCAAAGTAGCCAAAGACCCCCTTTAAAACCCTCCACCTGTACAATAAACTCTAAGTCAAGGCTCTCCTTGCCCGAGAACTTAGGAAAGGAATTGTTTTCTGCTTTCGTCTTCATACAGTAGAAGATGTCCAGCCTCTCTTTCCTAATCAACTCCCCACACACTCTCCTAAAGTTGCCACTACCAATGCCTCTGCACTTCCATGCAATACTCTTGATACCCATAAATAACCTGAATAAAGTAGGGCGGACAACCACATTACTACATCTCCATATTCTCATCTCCATAAATAACCTGAAGACAATAGTCTTTTGACTATTAATCATTATCCTTGCTATCATCATCATCAAGCATAGCACTCTACACCACTCCGATAGCTAATCAAACTGTTGTACAAATTCATGATTTTAGGAGTTGATGGTTTTTCCGCAAAACGCGTTTGTCCTCTCAGCCTAGATAAAGATCTCTGACGAAGATATCAGATGTTTTATCATGAAAAATATTTTTTGAACAAAAATAAAAATATTAAACAAAATAAACTAAATAAGACGTCTGATGCATGAAGGAAGCCCTGCGTCAACGAAGGGTACGACATTCGTCAACCAAGGTTGGCACTTTGGTCAACAAAAACTGATACTTTCATTGACTAAGGGTGCAAGTTTAATCGACGAAACTCATACTTTATTTATTAAAACTATTGTAGACCCTATAAAAAGTGAATTTAATTTTGATAAAGGTTGGCACTTTGGTCAACGAAAATTGATACTTTCGTCGATTAAGGGTGCAAGTTTAGTTGAAGAAACATGTACTTTATTTATTAAAACTATTGTATACCCTATAAAAAGAAAATTTAATTTTGATATTGTTTGAGAAAATAATATTATTTGTCACAATAAAATTTATCATAAATCAATTTCTTGCTAGCATTGATTTGAATGTCCAAAATTTATCATGTTTCCAAATTTCAATTTTTGATGTAAATTTCAATCATTTGCCATAAAATTTATAAAATGATTTCTTTAGGTGTGATTAGCTCTTTTTTTAGAAATCTTAGCGCAACGGATTGTTACAAATAAAATGAGATATTTAGAGTCGCTTAAAATTCTTATCGAGAATTATTTTTTTAAATTGATTAAAAAACCTGATTTAATAAATAAAATAATTCATATTTCAGCTGACTCGTATAATATAATTTAGCAGTGTTTTAAATTCTAATTAAGTTAGTTACAAAATAATAATCATGATTTAGTAAGAGATTGTATGAAATGTTAAGATTATGTAATATTTTTAATATAAAAATGTTATTGATAAAATAATAAGTTTAATTATTTTTATATAAAACTTGACTTGAGTTTATAAAACTTTTTTTTGGAAAAAAGGACTTCTCAAAAATATTATAATTAAAAAAAAAAATAAAATAGTTAGAGATAAATTGAAACATTCAAACAATACCTTACAATAAGCATTGATATCAAGCGATGGCTTGGGATTGCCATCAAATTAAAGCGCATAGAACTCGCAAAGGAGAGAGAGGACGTGGACAGGTTTGAATAGATAAAGATGAGGCTTGAGAGAGAGAGAGAGAGAGAGAGAGAGAGAGAGAGAGAGAGAGAGAGAGAGAGAGAGAGAGAGAGAGAGAGAGAGAGAAGGTAATCACATAAAAGAGACGAAATTTTCATGGAAGGCTAATATGAGTAGCCAAGAAAGTTCAGTGGACCCATATTTTGGAACCTGTATGTTACACGGTAAACACCACTGCACAGAGAGAGAGAGAGAGTCTAATCAAATAAAAGATATGAAATTTTCATGACAGGGTGGACTCATTTTTGGAACCTATATGTTACACAGCAAACACCACTGCCATTGATATTTCTTTCTCGAGCATAGCAAACGCTAATTATTATGATATAGAGAAAACAAGTACAGAGTAAAGGGGATAGAAATTTGAAACACTACTAGAAAACATGCTATAAGTGACAGAAAAATCCGTCATTAAAAGTAAGAAATTTGTCGTTGGAGGGTATCACAGATTTTTTCTGTTGCTAAATCCGTTGTTAAAAGCCACCCTATTAAATATCAATGATAGATTAGTAATGGAAAAAATTTGTCATCGATAAAAAATGAAAAAAATAAAAAAAAATCAATGACGAATTACCAATCTGTCTCTGATTTTTGAATTCTCAGGCGAATGCATGCGGTTCCAGGTGCCTGACCAGTGCCCGCACGCGGACCTACCTGCCCCAGTCCCCACCCCGCACCCCTGCCCGCCCGTGTGCTGCCTCCTTTAATTTGCTAAATTCCCTGCTCCAGCGCTTCGAACCTGTGTATGGGAAAAGTTCAATGACATCACAACCATCATACCACACCTATACATCTACTTATTTTTTTTTTATTTGTTATCTTTAGATCACAAATTTTTTTAATAATAATAAAAAAATATAAAATGATAATTTATTATACAATAATAAAATAACAAAATAATAAATTATTAGCTTAAAATAAAATAATAAAATTTTTAAAAAATAATATTATTCTTCTACAAAATAAAATAATAAAAAAAAGAAAAAAAATTTTAAATAAAAAAAATAAATCTTTTGGTAATTCGTCGCTAAAATTTCTGTTGATAAAATTTTCGTCGATAATTTGTCGCTAATCTGTTACTGATAGCTGTATAATTTTTTTTTTAATTTTTTTTCCTTCACCACTATACCGACAGATTAATAACGAAAATTTTCCATCGCTAAAAATTCCATCGGTAATCCGTCGCTGATTAGTTTACATAATTTTTTTTACTGTTTACCACATTAGCGACGAAAATATTTTCGTTGCTAATTTCTATTACTAATCCGTCGCTAATTCAGTCCGACGTTAATCCGTTGTTATTTTCGACGGATTTTATCCATCGATAATTTCAGTCACTGACAGCGTGTTTTCTTGTTGTGTTACTTTGCCTATGCAAATGACCCTATCAATATTCGCTTAGACTATGCGCAATTCACTGCAACTAAACCAGTGGTTAGGGATGGAAGTTTGAGCTATACCAATCTTTTTGATGCCATATTGGATGGATTTTATTGGGCTTTGGAAAAAGTGGATGCAACCAAAGTGCCTTTGGTAGTTTCAGAGACCGGATGCCCTTCTGCTGGCTTTGGTGACTTCACAACTCCAGCTCTTGCTGCGACCTACAATAAGAATTTTAGGAATTATGTTCTAAGTAACAGAGCGACTCCGAAGAAGCCAGGACAACCCATTGAAGCATATACTTTTGCTATGTTTAATGAGAACCAAAAGCCAACGGGGACTGAGCAAAATTTTGGATTGCTATGTTTAATCGCCATCAAGAAATTGAATGGAAGTGAAGACCTTAGAATTGAGTGATTCTCTTAAATTGATATTAATAGAAATCACCGACTCATCTTCTCTCTACCATAATATCAAGTTTAGCTAATAGAAATCACCGACTCATTTTTTTAGAAATAATAGTAAATTTGGATCGGTTATGAGGACAAATTTATGTATCTAAACCATTTATTTGAATGAAAGTAGTTTTGGAGGTGAACAATAAACCCTTTTTTCCTTCTTCATTTGAAAGGTTCCCATGTCAAAAATCGTAGCTTTCTTTTGTATAGTGATTATGGTTCATTATTGGTATTGATTAATTATTCTAATTTACTTATTTAGATTGACTTGTGAAATGGGTTTATCATTTTGTACTATATTTACGTTTTTGAGTGGTCCCCGATTTCCTTATCATTTCGAGTTTTCAATTCAACATTGTACCCTTAAACCATTATTTATACAGCTCTTTTTTTTCCCCTCACAGATGACTAATACAGTCCAAATATTATAGGACCCATTAAGGGGTTTGTTTTCATAAATCTTATTTCTCCATTCCCATCGCTCGAACTCGAGATTTATGATCAAGAGAATATAGCGTTATGCCGTTATATCTATGAGAGTTTAGTTTTCTATGCAACTCTATGACTATACTACAAAAAAACACAATTCTAGCTATGGAATTTGGCAATGAAAAAAGTTTATCGCTATTTTGTGATGAATTTAATGACAAAAAATTTTTTCATCGCTATTTTGTAACGAAATTTACAATGAAAAAGTATTCGTCACTGAATTAGCAATGGATACATTTTTCCTATTAAATTCGTCGTTAATTGGTGATGAAAAAATTTTCGTTACAAAATTCGTCGCTAATTTGCGATGAATAAAATTTCTTGGCTAAATTTTGTGGAAGCATGGTAATTATCAAGAGGTAATTTTAGATTTAATTATCACAAGCGGAAGCATGGTAATTTTTTAGAATAATTAAAAGATTAAGATTTACGGGTATATCTCAGTGAATAAATGTCGACAATCTGGAAACTATGATACATTTCTCGTCGATTTCGCAGTCGGGATGATAATCACATTAAATGAGTTATCACTGCAGTTTACAACATCGCAATCCTAAATCCAGTGACGAAAGTGATGTTAAAATTTCCTACTTGGAATTTTTCTAAAGTCCTCAATGAATCTCTCTCTCTAAAGAATTTAAATATCACTTAAATGAAAGTGTGCTTTTTCTGTGTTCATCCTATGTGAATGATGTTCTTCAATTCACACAATTTTAGAGGAAGACACCAATTCACGTAGGATAAAATGGGGAGAAGTTTAGTGAGAAGTTGGGATAATGGGTTAACAACCCATTATCCCATAATTTCAAATTTAAATTAAATTTAACCTTTTTATGGTAAAAGCCCCTACATGGGCATTTTTTTACCAACAGGTATTTTCTTCTGTATGCACAAGTTCTCTTTGCAAACTCACAGCAACAAGAGGTATTTTCTTTTCTTTGTTGATGATTTCACTTGAATGATATGAGTGTATATTCTTGAGCAAAAATCTGAAGGTTTCACCATGTTTCTGCATTTCAAAGCTCTTCTTGAAAAACAAAGTGGCTATATTTTAAAAACCTTAAGGACAGATTGTGGTGGAGGCAAGTTTATTTACAAACTTTTTCTCAATTATTGCAAAGAACAAGGCATTCAAAGACAGCTTATAATCAAACATACACCTCAAGAAAATGGTACTGCTGAAAGGAAAAAACAAAACAATTGTAGAAATGGCTAGAAGCATGTTGAAAGGAAGAGGACTTCCCAACCAATTTTGGGCTGAAACCGTAAATACTGCTGCGCATATTCTCAATTATTCTCCTACAAAAGCAGTTTGAAATAAAACTTCTTTTAAAGCATGGCATGGTAGAAAACAAGTTGTAAGTCAATTTAAGGTTTTTGGGTGTGTCACTTATACTCTTGTTCCTTCTCAAAATAAAGAAAAATTTGATAAGAAAGGAGAAAAGTTTATTTTTATTGGATATGCTGATGAATCAAAAGGGTATCGCCTTTTCAATTCAATAACTAATCAATTAGTGTTCTCAAAAGATGTGATTTTTGATGAAACCACGGCATGGAAGTGGAAAGCTGAAGAAGTTGTAGGAGTACCTATGGCCCTCGTACCTCTTGAATCAAAGCAACCTGTTAAAGATGTTGCTAGTCCATAAAGGAGCAATAATTTTGAAGACGATTCAGATTCTAAAACTCCTCCAAGCAGGTATCATTCCTTGGAAAAATTTTATGAATCATGTAACGTTGCATTCTTTACTTGTGAACCACTTTGCTTTGAGGAGGTTGTAAAAGAAGTCTAAAGAAATGCCATGGGTGAAGAAATGAGGAGTAATGAGAAAAATCACACTTGGCAACTGATAGATCTTCCAAAAGGAAAAGAAGCAGTTGGCTTGAAATGATCTTATATGACCAAGTATAATGAACATGGTAGTGTGCAAAAACATAAGCCTAAGCTAGTTGCAAAAAGGTATTCTCAATAACCCACTATGGATTTGAACAAAACTTTTGCTCCTGTAGTATGTATGGAGACTATCAGAATTGTTCTTGCCATTGTAACTCAACTAGAGTTGCAAGTTTTTCAGCTTGATGTTAAATTGGCTTTCCTTAATGGAGAGTTTGAAGAAGAGGTTTATGTCAAACAACCTCAAGGATTTGAAGCAAAAGGAAACGAAGAAAAAGTTTACAGGTTGCAAAAAGCCTGTATGGGCTCAAACAAGCACTAAGAACATGGAATAGCAAAATTGATCTCATTTCCTACAAAATGGATTTACAAAAATTCCATTTAAACCATCTCTTTATGTGAAGAAAAATGGAGGCGTTTTTCTGATGGCTTGTCTCTATGTTGATGATCTAATTTATGCAGGAACTAATGCTAGAATGGTGCAATCATTCAAGGAAGCAATGATGAAAGAATATGAGATGAGAGACCTTGGACTGATGAAGTATTTTCTTGGAATTTAGGTGAACCAATCTAAAGAAAAGATTTTTATTTCTCAAGAAAAATATGCTACAGATTTGCACAAAAATTTCGAATGGAAAATTGCAAACCAGTAGCAACTCCTATGGCTTTCAATGAAAAATTGCAACACATTGATGGAGCAGAAAAGTGTGATCCAAATATTTACAGAGACCTTGTAAGTTCCTTGATTTGTTTGGCAAATACAAGGCATGATGTTGTATATCCTGTCAGTTTAATATGCAGATTCATGAATGCTCCAAGCAAGCTTCATTTTGCAGCAGCCAAAAGGATACTTCAATATCTTCAAGGGACTAAAATGCTGGGAGTCAAAGATTTGAAAGAAGAGGACAGCAAACAAATTGGTTTCACTAATAGTGATTGGGCTGGAAGTCTTGATGATAAAAGGAGCACTTCAACATATGTTTTTTTTCTAGGATCTAAAATACTTTCATGGGATTCAAAGAAGCAGAGTTCAGTTGCATTGTCATCAGCAGAGGCCGAATATATTGCAACAAATGAAGCTTTTCATGAAGCAGTTTGGTTAAGAAGAATTCTAGTTGATTAACAGCAAAAGTCGCAGACCCTATTCTTATTTACTGTAACAACAAATTTGCAATTTCAATGACTAAGAATCTAATTTTTCATGGAAGATCAAAACATATAGAGCTGCAGTATAATTACATTCGTGATATGGTTTAGAAGAAGGAAATTTATTTAGACTTCATCAAGACAACAGATTAGCCGGCAGATGTTCTCACCAAGACAATATCCATTGAGAAGCTTCAACGGTTCAAAGATATTATGAGCATTACAAATTAAGAGGGGATGTCAAATAATAATTTGTAATTGATAAGTTTGGAGTATTAATTGTTTTTATTTTTTCCCAGACTTGTTAAAGTCTCTTTAGGTTCATTAAGTCTTATTCTTCCGAGTGCCCTTTTGTCACGCCCCAAACCTAGAGCGTGAGCAGCCGCCCGTTACCCTGGATGCCGGCTGTATTTTTACAGAAAATCGGGCAGAACCTCCCCATATATCGGAGGTCTCCCATATTAAAATAAACCTGTTACCTGTCCAAAAGGGCCATCCCGGCCTCAAAATGCATAAATTATCCTCAACAACAAACCAGATCATCCATATTGCACAATCCAGGGCAACGCAAGGCTAACAAACAATTCTCCACAGTCCTAACTACAGACCTCTACTGCCATGCCCCCGTCAAAGGCATGGACAGCCGCCAGTCGCCCCTCCTGTGATTTAGAGGAGACACCGAGCGATCCTAGAGGACAATTCTAAGACATGATACATTCCAAAATACAGACGCAACGAAAAAGAAATGCCTCAATGCAATGTCATGCAGTGACATGAGAGTTCCACAATTTAAATGTCCATATTTATACAGTCATTCCAGAATTATAAAAATGGTCATCTATAGACCTCAGAATACAAATATATCACCAATACAAATTTTGCAGCAGAAATACACAATGACTCCTCAAGTCCAGGCCTGATCTCCCAAAGATACTGAGCGTCCTAAAAGCGACACACTTTGACAAATACTATCTCTGAAACAAAAGGGAAATGAGGGGTGAGTACTCGGGAAAGAATACTCAGTGAGTGAGTGGGTCAATGCAATCGTCAAATATGAAGTGTGAAATTGGAGTGTCAACGCATAAGTATACGAATCATATTTCAAATCATCATACTTTTCATTTCAACAATATATCATTAACACGTATTTTAAGTCAAATATGCATCCAAAGCACTGTCATTAAAATCATAGAGCTGCCAGCCGAAAATGTCCTGACAGAGGTCTACCGCGACCTATGACAGGCGCACCGGGGGTGTTATATGCAAGTTTATTGAAAGTGCTCTCTACCCCAGCGCTGGCGACGAACCTCGTCCAGATGCTAGACTTGGAGAGGATATCCAATCCAAATCCAAATCCTCCCCCTTTCGGGTTCAACCTGGCTAGTACCGTGTCGATAATCAAATCACGACAACTCGTGGGATACCCCAGGCCTAGGCATATCCGGACGCCACCAAAGCATCTCTCACGGTGTCCTTCGTAGCTACGGAACAATACATATCAAAGCTCTCAAAGCCAAAATCAATATCATATCAAAATGTGTCGAAGTCAGGTTCATAAACCAATGCAACATAGAGCATAAAATGACACATTATACATTTCAACCACATGGATGCATAATTTCATAATTCAATACAGTTTATGGATACTCCAACGGTTCACAAAAGTCAATTTTAAAACCAGTCAAAACATTTTCAACATATGACAAATCATACTCATTATCAAAATGTTGTAAAACAGGATTTACATATTAAACAAAAGCATTGAAATAAATCTCACTCACTATTTTGGGAAGGGTAGCGCGCTCCCCAATAACACCACAATACGTAGAACAAGGCACCCCTCAATCGAGTCACCAAGAAAGCCAACCTACTCAATCATCACGATTTTCATCAGATTTCGACTATTGTCAGGATTTATCATTTTCCTTAAATTCGTACAAACCCTAAATTCCTCAATTTATAAACATATTCCAATGTCATCAATTTCATTCTATTTATAAGTAAATAACAAAATCAAAATCAATCTTAATTCGAATTTAAAAACCAACTAATACTACCTAATTTGACAAAGTTTATCCAAAGGTTGAAGAGATTTCATTTCTCTCACCTAGGGTTTCTCGGATCTCGAATTTAGCTTTCGTTCGCCCGTTGGTTTGGTCTAAAACCTGAATGTTTCCAAATTTGAAACAATTGCGAACAATTTAAGTCCAATTACTAAAGAATTTTGAAATCAAAGTGCGAAAATCGAAACTTAGAGTCATTTACCTTCGCAGAGGCTCACGAACTGTCACGGGCTGTGGGCCGAGGGCCAATGGGCTGGCGGGCCTGGTGGGCCTGATGGGTCTGCGGCCTGGTGGGCCTGTGGCCTGGTGGGCCTGGCAAGCCGGATCGCGCGCTGAAGCGCACTCGCAAGCTGGATCGTGCACTGCTCGCGCTGTGGGTCGCACGTTGGAGCGCTCGCGCTCGTGCTGGGGCGTGCTGGAGCAGTGGATCGCGTGTTGGAGTGCACGCTGGCTCGTGCTAGGGCGTGCTGAGGCGCGCTGGGGTCGCGCGCTGGGGATCGCTGCTGCTCGCACGCTGGGGATCACTGCTGCTCGCGCGCTGGGGATCGCTGCTGCTCGCGTGCTGCTCGAGCTGGGCTCGCGCTGGCTCGCGTGGGTTCGCGCTGGTTCGCGTGGGTTCGCGCTGGTTCGAGCGACGAAGAGCGCAGTGGCGCTCGTGCAGGGAGTAGCTGCAGCGGCTCGCTCGCGGGAGGGAGGAGCTGCAGCGGCTGTGGGTGGCGCTGGTGGTGATCGGCGGTGCTGGCGGCGGCAGCGGGAGGGGAAGAGACACGGCGGCGGGGAGATGGGAAAAGAGAGAAGAAAGAGGGAGAGAAGAAGAGGGAGAGAAGAGAGGGGGAAAGAGAGAGAGTGAGAGATGGGAGAAAATTAGGGCTTTAAGCCCAAATTTTTATTTTTTCCTTTTTTTTTTTTAATTGGGTATTACATTTTCTAACCCCCTAAAAACAAGTCTCGTCCTCGAGATTAAAAGAAAACTATACAGAAAAAAGATGGGAGTACTGTTTCCTCATGGCTTCCTCAGGCTCCCAGGTTTGTTCCTCGACCTGGTCGCTCCTCCACAAAACTTTGACAAGAGGAACCTCTTTGCTCTGTAGCTTTCTGACCTGTCGATCCAGAATAGTCACGGGCTGAACAGGTAAACTCAAGTCCTCTCGAAGCTCAACTGGCGAAGCTTCTAAAATGTGTAAGGGATCTGGCTGATATCTCCAAAGTACTGAGACATGAAATACATCGTGAATACGCGATAGGTCTGCTGGCAGCTCCAATTTATATGCTACACTTCCAACCCTCTCAAGGATACGGAAGGGTCCGATATACCTGGGATTCAACTTCCCTCGCTGCCCAAATCGAATGACTCCCTTCAAGGGAGATATCTTTAAGAATACTATGTCTCCCACAGTAAACTCTAGAGGTTGCCGCCTACGATATGCATAGGATTTCTGTCTATCCTGGGCGGCTTTCATCCGCGTACGAATAATCCTCACTTTCTCCTTCGTCTTCTCTACCAGCTCAACATTGGTGAGTCGTCGCTCACCAACCTCATCCCAGCACAACGGGGTACGACACTTCCTCCCATACAATGCCTCGTAAGGTGGCATGCCAATGCTCGCCTGATAGCTATTATTATAGGCGAATTCCACCAACGGAAGATGCCGATCCCAATGCTCGCCTGTAGCCTGGTGGGCCTGGCAAGCCGGATCGCGCGCTGGAGCGCGCTCGTGCTGGCGCTGGCTCGCGTGCTGAAGCGCACTCGCAAGCTGGATCGTGCGCTGCTCGCGCTGTGGGTCGCACGCTGGAGCGCTCGCGCTCGTGCTGGGGCGTGCTGGAGCAGTGGATCGCGCGCTGGAGTGCACGCTGGCTCGTGCTAGGGCGTGCTGAGGTGCGCTGGGGATTGCGGCTGCTCGCGCGCTGCTCGCGCTGGGCTGGCGCGGGTTCGCGCTGGCTCTCGCGGGTTCGCTCTGGTTCGCGCGAAGAAGAGCACAGTGGCGCTCGTGCAGGGAGTAGCTGCAGTGGCTCGCTCGCGGGAGGGAGGAGCTGCAGCGGCTGTAGGTGGCGCTGGTGGTGACCGGCGGTGCTGGCGGCGGCAGCGGGAGGGGAAGAGACACGGCGGCGGGGAGATGGGAAAAGAGAGAAGAAAGAGGGAGAGAAGAAGAGGGAGAGAAGAGAGGGGGAAAGAGAGACAGGGAGAGAGGGGAGAAAATTAGGGCTTTAAGCCCAAATTTTTATTTTATTTTTATTTTTATTTTTTTTAATTGGGTATTACACCTTTGATTATGCATTCTTCTATAAAGTGATGTTCTGAACGTGAAGAAAAATAACAAAAAACAGAGCAGCAGTTTTTAGTCTTCTCAAAAATTTCCTCTTTCCCTTTTCCTTTGTTTCCAACAGAATAAGAAGTGGATTAAAACAAAAATTCAAGAAAACACATCCGAACAAAAATCGGAGCTTGGCTACGGCAACTATGGAGTTTGTCCATGGGGGAGATGAAATCTATAGACCAGAAGTGAAATCGGAGTTGGTTAATGAATTTTTTTCTTGTTTTAGTTGGCTTACATGACATGCACATGCCAATTTGATAGAATGTTCTAATAGAGCCAGTAGGGGAAAATGAATGTAGTGAGGTTAGTAAAAGTGAGTGGAGTAATTTTGGTGGTGATGCTTTAACTGACCTAGTTGAGGGTGGTGTGGATGAAAAATTTAGGTGAAAAAAATTAAGCCCTCATCAAGATTCAAGGAAAAATATCGAAGTGTAAAGAGGGAAGGGACATTGAATTCAAAGGAGGACGAATATTTCCAAGTGTGAATCTCTTTAGAGAAGTGTTGTGGATCATGCAATCAAAGTAGGCTACAATATCAAGAGAATAAAAAATCAAAAGGATGCTGTAACTACTATCTGTAGTGGTCCAGATCGTCTTTGGAAGATACATGCATTACCAATTCCTGATGGCCTAACTTTTATGATCAAATCTTTGAATAACACATATACATGCGTGAAGCCTGTGAGGAATACTAATGCCGATGTCCCTTGGATGGTAGGGTAAATTTACCCTTATTTGAAGGTTGATCCGAACAAGAGTAATTCTCTTGTAGAAGAAATATTATATGATTAGGCCATCAACAAGTATATAATAAGTTTATTTATTACTGTTCAAACAAATACTTACATTACTTATCAATATGAAGAGACTTTAAATTTTATTATTATCTTCCTTTAGTTACTCTCTTGGTAAACTGTTAAATCTTTTCTTGTTGCATTTGTGAATTTTTGTAAAAGGGGGAATCCCCATTTGGGGAATGGGTGAGAGCCTCACCTTTCAAGCCGAGAAGTTTGTTGCAGAGGGTTAAACCACAAAAAGGGAGGCTCGAAGCCTTTTCAGCATAGGGAATTCAAAGTTTAAAGTGGAGGAAGAGGTAAATAACAATTTAGAGATAACGAGCAGAAAAACCTATCCATATCTCACACTGCTTCTTTATGCAGAGCTTTTTATCCCTGAAAGTAGGTGCAGATATCAATTGGCAGTGTAGGTTTCAATAGCAGTGAACTAAAAGACATGACCATGCAGAAATGACTGTTGGGGGACAAATCATATAGAAGATGGAACTGCTGAAATTGCAAACAAATTTAAGGCAACTGCCGAGAACACGTTGCCTTCCCTTTCTAATAACATAGAAGAAATTCATCTGAGGAAATGTGCTACTAACTAGAGCCGAACAAATGAGAAGAAAAAGGAAATGACTTTATTAATGTTGCACCCGGTGATGAAAGAAGCAAAGACACTATGGTGGACGATTTCGAGCTAAATGAAAGAATCTTTAAAAAGGCGTAAGAAGCCGAAGTCAAAGAGGGTGATTTTAGAACAAACTCTGAAATCAGGCCCACCTAGCCAAATGAGAATTTTAAGCTGGAATTGTCGGGGCTTAGGGTACACCCCAAATGATGGTTTGGGGATTGATACAGTGTTTGAGTGGAGGATTGGCTTTATTTTGACACAACATTAGTCTCGAGATTAATTCTTATTTTTTTTTATTAGATGGTCTTGATCCCTCAATTTTGCCTTTCCATCATCATTTATCATTTACTTATGTTAGATTTTACCGTCACAAAATGCACATGCGGAACCAAAATTAAATGATTCAAAATTTTTGGGTAAATACCTCAATGGAATCTTCAAAAATCAACCGAGTCATAAAATCTCTCGAATGGATCGCTCAATCGGGATGGTGATCACGAGATCGAACTACCATCACTATATTACAACGCCTCAACCCATAGTCCGATGAATCCAAGTGTGACGATAAATTTTTCTACTCCCAAAAATTTCTCAACCCTTCAATTCTCTCTTTTGGGTATGTGTTTTCTCACAGTTTTTCATTTCATCCATGAACTACCCATTTCTTACATTACACGTAGAGAGAGGGAGAGTTATGGGAGGTTAAGGGGTTAGTGGTAGTCTATGATACACGGAAACTTTTGAATACTAACGTTTTTCCGTTTATGAAACGTTTCTCGTCTTTGAAACGTTTTCACACGTTAAATTAATTAATATTTATATAAAAATACTTATTTTTTTATATTTATATATTTTTTCATATTTAATGAATTATTTATTTATTTAATCATAATTTTTATTTTTTATATTATTTATCTTATATTTAATAATTATATATTTGATTATTTTTTATTTTTATTATAAAATATAGTTATTCTATTATTTTTGAAAAATAATTAATATTTATATAAAAATCTTTATATTTTTTATGTTTACATATTTGTTCGCGTTTCCGTTTCCTATATTTTTATTAATTGTCGTTTCACTGTATTGTTTTGTATCTGTTTCCGTTTCTCCGTTTTTGTTTCCGTGCAACATAGGTGGTAGTTATCCCACTAACCCTAGATCTATTTCCCAAAAATGCCTTTCATGAACATATCAATTAATATCTCCCATTTACACACGATAACATTTTGTGTGTCACAAGATCATAACAAATACTATTTATCACATCACCTTACTAGACTTTCATATAGGATTAGGCATCGTGCGACCGGCGATTACACCTATAAACAAAGATTTCTCAATACACATGTTAGGATTACCGAGAAGCCCAGTTAGTATAAAAAAGAACTTGCTATACCTTAAATCCAATGCAATTACATCCATCGAGCCACTTTCCTTATCAAAAGTGATCTCCAATTTTTGTTCAACTGTGTATTCACTATTATGTTTGGATCTCAACATTAATTAACATAACAGATCGACCTGTGAATACAACACAATAATGTAATGCCGATTGGTTTTCCTTTTCCCAAACTCGAATCTATCCATCTCAATTCAACTGCTTTTCTAGACTTGTCCCTTAAACCTCAATTTATCTTCCGAGCCATAAGTAAATTGACTAAAATATTAAATATTGAATCAAAATTTCTAAAAACAGCTGAAAGTAATAAGAACAAAAGAGATCCCACTCAATGGATTTCAAATCTCACACAGTGGGAACGAAAATCATAATCATACTATTATTTCAAATAATAGCTTCCATTATACCATGATCGTCTTATCACACGCGATATGAAACATGTGGCACAGTGTTATTTCATGATCTCTTAAAAGAGCACACGTCGGATTTTTCTAACACTGTGCAGCTATGAGACTCAATTTACACATAAAATGTTATCCAGAGATTTCAGAAAGAGTATCTCAGAGATAATATCACTAAACGCAAGTGATATTTGAGATTTCAAATCTTACTACTTACAGACAATATGGATATGGGTATTTCTATATTAGTCATATCCTAGATGACCTCATCCTCAACACATATAAGGGTGACTTATGATCTAGTAGAGCCACTCTCAATGCCTCTTATGACTAGAAACCGTCTCATTCTCGCTCACTCAGAGCTAGAGGTGGTCACTCGTATGAGAGAATCGACCATGGCTGTCTAACATATCTTTTATGATGACACATCACAGAGTATATGACAATAAATAAGTGTAAGAAATAAGGTTGTGACCTAATAATGCACGCATATCATATATTTCAATAAATATCAAAATCAATACGTTGTAAGAAATGTCAAAATACACATTAACCCAATGATTCCATATGTCTCACAAAGGAATCTCTCAAAATGGGTTTGGTGAAGGGATCAACCACTATACTGTGTGTAAAGTGTACTTAGTCGTCACAATACCCTTCTCGGTGATATCTCTCACAAAATGATATTTGGTAACAATGTGTTTGGTTTTATAATACTTAGGATCTCAGCTGTAGGCAATGGCGGACTGATTATCACAATAATTATCATTGACCTTTTACTATCTGCTATAATCTCTAAGTCATTCAGAAATTTCTGGAGCCAAACACTCTCCTCAACTGTCACTAAGCATGCCACAAGTTCAACCTCTACAGATTTGTTTCTTACTTTTCTAAGATATGGCGCCATTACAAAACAAGACAGCTAAAACTGATGTCGATTTGCATTCATCCAGATTGTCACACCCAGTCAACGTTTGAATATCCCATAAGGCATAAATCACTTCCTCCTAACACAAGGAGAGGTCCGCAGTTCTCTTGAGATATCTCAGAATCATTTTTATTGCTCTCCAGTGATCCATTCTAGGATTCGATTGATACCTACTTACCAGATCGACTGCAAAATAAATGTTTGGTCGTGTACACCTCATCACATACACTAAACTGTATATTGCACTGACATAAGGGATTCTACTCATTTCCCTTATTTCTTCCTGTGTTATAGGGCATACGTCAAGATTTAGGTCTTTACCTTTAATGATAAGAGTATCTATTGAGTTGCAATTGTTCATCTCGAAATACTCAAGAATCTTTCTAATATAGAACTCTTGTTAAAGGGTCAACATCATTCTCAAGCGATCCTTCTGAATCCTAACTTCGAGAATGAACTATGTCTTACCCATGTCCTTTATATCAAAACTCGACAATAACCATATTTTAATAGTCGTTAGATACTCTCTGTTGTTCCCGATCAATAGAACGTCACCCACATATAAGAACATGATCACAAAAGAGTCATCAGAATGTATCAGATAGACACAATAATTCTCCTCGATCATTATAATACCATAAGATATCACCTCTATGTGAAATCTTATGTACTACCGCTTGGATGATAGTTTTAAGTCGTATGTCGACTTCTAAAGTCGACAGATCTTATCCACTTGACCTACTAGAATGAACCCAGAGGGTTACTCCATGCATTCCTTCACGAAAGGTGGTCTCTACGTCTATTTGGTGTAACTCCAGATCCATATTCGTGATAATCGATAAAAGTAAACGGATCAAGAAAAATTAGACTATAACTCCCCGATAGTCAACGGCCTTAGTTTAAGTGTAACCCTTGGTTACCAAATGGGTTTTATACCTCTCCACTTATCCGTCTGCCTTTCTCTTGACCTTGAGAATCTACTCGTTCACGATCGTCTTTTTGCCCTCGGACAAATTAATTAGGCCCTAAACCCCGTTGATTCTCATTAACTCATTCTCTTTATCTATGACCTATAATAAATGGTCCTTCACAAAATCTTTGAGAGTATCTAGGACTGTTTGAGATTGCTCATCATTCTCAAGAGTCATAATGAGGGCGTCACCCTCAATCGGAAAGCGATATTTAAGTACGTATCCTCGATACTCCTACACAGAGAGAGAATCTCTTCATTTCTAGATGGACCGCTCCTATTAAGATCAAGATCCATAATGGATTCTTATATCCCTCCGCTAGACTTAGCTGAGCCACTAGGCTCGGCTGTCTCATAGAATATAAAGTCCCGATAGATTTCACCTCTCTTAGGGAAATAAATCTCAAGGACTGTGGTATCACGAGACTCAATTCAATGACAGTACCGTTCATATACTCACATAAGAACATATACCCCTTGGAGTATTCTGAATTTCTTATAAATATACATTTCTTTTCTTGCGGCCCTAACTTGCCGAGTGAATGCGAGAAAATGTGAATATATACGACACAATCCCATGACCTTAAGTGGCTAAGTCAAGCTACCTCCCTGTCCAAAGGGCTATGGGGTACTGATTATGAATTTTAATGGTACACAGTTGAGGATATAAACTGCAGTCAATAAAACATCTCCCTAATGGGAGATATGTGCCATCATATACCTCACTATCTCTAACAAAGTTATATTCCTCCTCTCGGCTACTCTATTCTATTGAGAAGTAGTAAGAATAGTCAGTAGTCTCGTAATGTTCTTTTCGAAACAGAGCTCTTTGAGTTGTTCAGACAGATACTCGTGCCCTCGATCGGTTCTAAGAGTCTTTACTCTCAAGTCTAATTGATTTTAATATCGCTAATAACCTCCTGAAGTATTCTCATGTCTCAGATTTGTGTGAGATGAAATAGACATAATTGGAACATGTGTAATCGTTTATAAATATAATAAAGTACACAGCTCTATTTCAGAGCTCTTATGCTCATAGAGTCACAGATATTGGAGTGGACCATTTGCAATAGAGTCCCAACTCGCATTGCCTTACCAAATGGTTTTCTTGTAGATTTGCTAGTTAAACAAAACTCACATACGGGTAACTCAAACCTGGTTAGTAGGTCCAACAAACCACTCGCTGCTAACTAATTCATTATCTCTTACCCTATGTGTCCAAGTCTACTATACCACTCATTTACATCATCAGCTACACAATCAGATGTAAAGGTAATAAGAGAATAACAAGAATACTATTTAAGGAAGAACATCCAGTGCATACAATCCACCATGGATAAAACTAGAACAGATCAAAAAGCTGTTGTATTTAATAAAATAGTTGATTTTCTTGCATATCCTAGGCAATTTTAGACAAAGTACTAAAATCAAATTACGTCGAATACTTGAAGCATAAAGAAAGTCATAACAAGTGCCGATTCTTTTGACGACGACAAATGCTCTGTTCCTCACATAAATTATCTTAACTTGAGAATTCAATCAGCGGAACTTTATTTACACGCTCTTGTTTTGAGCTACGTGGATGGTAGCTCTTGACTTTACAATCCATAAAAGAGAGAAATCAGCGAGCATTACATTAGATAAGTCAAAGCTCAAACCACGTAAAGAAGAAGAATATTTCTTCCGCTTGTTACACTCATGAGTGAAATGACCAAGTCTACCTCGGACATAACACTTCGCATTGGTTTTATCAAACTCTTTCTTCCTGTACTTTTTGTATCTTGTTGTTAGTTTTCTCGGATGGTTTCTTTTATTGCCTAGACCTCGAGTCTCTTTCACATACTTATGCTATTGGTTTGGTGTCATGGGAGCCCTTATTCGACTCCGCTACATAAGCATGACCTGAGTGCGGCCAACTCGCCTCCACGTGCTCCTCTTCAAGCTCACAATGCCTACTCACATCAGCGAAAGTACAAATACTCTCGTCATATGTGAGATAGTTTTTCATGGTTTCCCATGAATCAGATAAAAGTTTGGATCACACCCAATACCTATATCTCATCCAAAATGGTCTCGTCTACATTCATTAACTCGGTGATCATACTTGACATTGGCATCAAATGTTGTATCATTATATGATCAGTCATTTTTTTTATTTTAAGTAAAAATTGTTGCTAGGAGTAAAATTTTTTACTTTCCTATTTTGGTGGATCTTTTCCTTATTTTTTTGGTGGGAAGAATTTTGGAGACCTAGAGTACTAAAAAGGACTCTTCTCATTAACCCTAGATGGTACTATTCACATCTATTGTTCACGGCACTGTTCATCCAACTATAAAAGGAGGTGGCGGCTGCACATTCTCATTCCTCTCTTTAGGTTTTAGGTTTTATTTTTTTTCTTTCTTTTTCTTTGAAGAACACTTTTTTTTGTTTATTCTCAATAACATGCTTAATATCATGAGTGGCTAGTTTCTTTATTTTGATTCAAGGGGAATTTCATTGATTGTACTTATTGTGAGATTATGTGTTTTATTTAAATTATTGTATTTTTAATTCAAGTATACGTCGATTCTTGGTTTATTTTTATAAAGGATTAATATTGGTTAATCTGATAATTTAATTCAATATCAATTTTTCTACTACATCCAGGATTTCAGTGATCCGTAATTATTATGAATGAATGGTACGAGTAGCAAATAAGTTATTTATATTTATGGGTCATTGCCGATATTCATTTTAACCTAAAGAATCGATAGAACAAAATCGAATAATTGTACGACTATCCTGATTATTTGTATTTTGGTTTAACTGTTTTCACAGAACTTAATGCTGTCATTATATTGATATGGAACACTATTGTGCCTAGTCGATTAATGATAAGTTTTGATTGGATGCTGGGTTTGGTCAATTAATTTAGGAAAATGCAAGATTTATTACGGTTATTCTAATAAATCTAAGATTAATGCTTGACTCGTAAGAATAACAGTTTTTAACCAATGATCAATGAAACAATCAAATGTGTGAATGCTTGGATCGGATGTTTAGCACATTGAATTTCTTCTCTAATTTTTTAGTATTTTTTGCATATTTGATTTGTTTTTTAATTTTGAGTTTTTATTTTTGAGTTAGGAATTTATTTTATAAACTCCCCCATTTTATTTTTAGTCATAACTAAGAAGTTAAATCAACATAGTTTCCGTGGGATTCGACCTGATACCACTATTGCTTCAAGTTGTTGCATTAGGGGATCGGTATTAATTTTGAAGGGTTTCGACAACCTGTCCAAATTTTGGCGCCATTGCTGGGGAGTTATTTTAATTTCTTAGTTTGTATTTTTCACTTGTTTACTGATTTTTGAAGAATAAGAGGAAAGGATGGAAAATCGTGAAAGGACTCTGAAAGAGTTGGCTGCACCAGATCTGATTCAACAACTAATGTGCATGGAGTACCCAGCTTTTGAGGTAAGTTACTCAAATCTTGAAAATCAAATTTCTGAACTAACTGTTTTGGTTCGTCAGTTAGCTATAGGGCAATTGCAGGTAGCTAAGGTTTGTGGCATATATTCAATTCCGGGGCATCCTACGGATATCTGTCCATCTTTACAAGAAGATTCCACTCAACAAATAAATATCGTAGGAGGATTTTCTAGTCAATCTCAACGTATGTATGACCCTTTCTCCAACTATTATAATCTTGAATGGACGGATCACCAAAATCTGAGATATGGAAATCAAGGAGGACAGCCAAGATATGCACCCCAATTTTTTGACAGATCACCACCAGCACCTTCACAATTTTCTAATTTAGGTATGTCTTTAGAAGATGTTGTAAAATCTCTCGCGACTAACATTCAACAATTTCAACAGGAAACAAGAGCAAGTATACAGGATTTAGGGAATCAAATCACTCAACTGGCAACCTCGCTTAGCAACTTGGAAGCTTGAACCTCAGGGAAACTACCTTCACAAATGGTAGTAAACCCTAAAGAGAACATCAGCGCAATAACGTTAAGAAATGAGAAGGAATTTCATTTGAATTTTATTTGAAATTCACTCCATCTAAGAAGACGAATGAAGGAAAAGATATGGACAAGGAAGATTAACACAAGTTTGAGGAATCCAAGATGGATGAATACGAGAAAGAAATAGTGACTAAAAGGGGTCATGAGATGGGTGGGAATGCATGTGATATCATCAAAAGAACTACACTAAAAAAATATGCAGATCCAAGTATGTTCACTGTACCTTGTACTATTGGTATGAAAAAAATAGAGCATGCCATGCTAGATTTAGGAGCACCTATTAATATCATGCCTTACTCAATTTATAGTGCTATGAAATTAGGTCTCTTAAAAGAAACTGAGGTTGTTATTCAGTTAGTTAACCATTCTTACGTTTACTCGGAGGGTATTATTGAAGATATTTTGGTGCAGGTTAACGAATTAATTTTTTCAATTGATTTTTACATCTTAAAAATGGAAGGAGACATTATCACAAATTCAGCTCCACTTTTATTAGGACGACCATTCATGAAAAAGACTAAAATAGATGTGGATGAGGGTACTCTCTCCGTCGAGTTCGACGGTGAGATTGTTAAATTTATTGTTTTTGATCATATGAAGTACTTAAATGAGTGTCAATCAATTTGTTATGCTAATATTTTTGATTTAATTGTGCAAGAAATTTGTGAAGAAAAATGTGATATTGATTTTAAATTGAATACACAATTAGATATGGAAGGAAAGTCATATGAACCTCCCAAGTTCCCACTTTTCACAGAACTTAATACTGTCATTATATTGATATGAAACGCTATTGTACCTAGTCGATTAATGATAAGTTTTGATTGTATGCTGGGTTTGGTCAATTAATTTAGGAAAATGCAAGATTGATTACGGTTATCCTAATAAATTTAAGGTTAAATGCTTGAGTCGTAAAAATAACATTTTTTAACTAATGAGCAATGATACAATCAAATGTGTGAACGTTTGGATCGGATGTTTAGCACATTGAATTTCTTCTCCAATTTTTATTATTTTTTACATATTTGATTTGTCTTTTAATTTTAGGTTTTTATTTTTGAGTTATGAATTTATTTTATAAACTTCCCCATTTTATTTTTAGCCATAACTAAGAAGTTAAATCAACATAGTTCCCATGAGATTCGACCTGGTACCACTATTATTACAAGTTGTTGCATTGGGGGATCAGTATTAATTTTGAAGGGCTACGCAAGCCCAGACACGCAGCGAGTAGGCCATGCACCTACACGCACGCGACCCGCATCCCGGGTTGGGATGTGGGTCAGGATGCAGATCCGTGTCGAAACTGACTTAGACCTTCCTTGACCGGTTCACACGCCTTCATCATGCGTAAATAACATGTGCCAGCTTCCCAGTGCTGGACACTCCTCCGTTGCAATTGCGAGTTACGCGCTATTCCTTGTGCCCCTTATGTGCCTCTGAATGTGTGTATTGCACACACCCTGAGGGTCTGGAGTGTGTCTTTTTCGCCTGACAGCTCTGCAATTGGGTCTTTTGACGCGACTTCCAGAAAACTCATTTCCAGTCAAATTTTCACACGATTTTCACTAGAAATCAAGTACTCAAAGTTTCGGCCATTCGCGGCTACTTTTGAAACTCAATTTTCTAGCAACCATAATTCACAATTAATATGTTAAAATGCAGATTTGAGTATGGCAAACATTTCTAGACCATTTTTACAAATCAATTTGTCCTTATACTACAGATCTAAAGTTTTGTGTCCGTAGGGTTGAAAACTTCGATCAAACTTTTCATAGTATTAACATACTCAAAAAATTATGAAAAAAATATTTTCGTGATCTATAAACTATGGTAATATCGTGGTATGATTGGATTCATGAAATTCATCCATGATTCGAATCTTAAATTTTTATGTCCAAAAAATTATGAATTTTTTTTTTTATTAAATCTAATCTCGCTCTAATACCAATGTTAGATTTAATTGTTACAAAATGCGCATGCGGAAGCAAAATTAAATAGTTCAAAATCTTTGGGTAAAAACCTCAATAGGGTCTCTAAAAATCAACTGAGTCACGAAATCCTTTGAATGGATTGCTCGGTCAGGATGGTGATCATGAGATCGAACTAACATCACTATGCCACGATATCTCAACCCATAGTCCGGTGAATTCAAGTGTGACAAGAAATTTTCCTGCTCCAAAAAATTTCTCAACCCTTCAATTTTCTCTCTTTTGGGGATGTGTTTTCTCACAGTTTTTCATTTCATCCATGAACTATCCATTTCTTACATTACGTGTAGAGAGAGGGAGAGTTATGGGAGGTTAAGGGGTTAGTGGTAGTTATCCCACTAACCCTAGATCGATTTCCCAAAAATGCCCCTCATTGGCATATCAATTAACAACTTAATATCTATATATTAGTGTTTGTTAGGTTTATGAACAAATCTTATATATTCAAAAATTTTCAAAAATAAAAAATTTTGAATAACGGCAAACCATCTCATGGATTTCAATATGCACGTCATGATAGAATAACTTGATTCAATATAGAATTATTAATCATAAGACAAATATTATAAAAATAAAAATTATAATTAAATAAACAAATAATTTATTAAATAAAAGTGATTTGTATATATACATCATGTGCATCATAGTTAAAATTTGTAAATTTTCTTTTTATTTCACTTGCCAAAAAGAAGAAGCATTTTGTGTATAAATTGGAATACCTATGGCCCTATGAGTCACTCTCACACCTTGGCATCTCTCATTCAAGTCCATCTTTCATCACCGGAAGACACTTGGATTGCATCATTTTGGTTGAAGGTTAGTGCGGTGATATTTTTTTCCTAAGAAATAATTGTCTTCTTTACAAGAAATGCGCTTACACTACTATTGTTCTTTAAATTCATACTTTGTTAGGGCTTAAGGAGGGTGCCTTCATGGCCAACACTATGGTGTTAGAAACTTGAACATTAAGCGGATTTTCTTAGCCTTAAGGCTAGCCCTACGTGAGCCTAACAAGAATATATGACATTCAATTTCGGGCTAATTGATCCAAATATTGTATTTACGCGCTTCATTTTACCTTTAATATTTATTAAATAATTTGGGTTAAAATATTCTTATTTTTTAATTAGGAAGAAATTGATAAATAAATTTATTTAAAATATAAAGGAGAGTTCAAACCCATTTAGGCCGAACTTGATTAGACACAGCAATTGGGCTGGCTTGTCATATATTCAGGTCTCAAGGAGATCTTAGTCCTTAAAGGACTTATATTGCATTTCTCATTTTCTTTTGTCCTTATATATTTAAACGGACAAGTTTAAGAATTTGATTTTTTGAGTTGAGCAGAAATTCGTATTTCACTTTTCTAAAGTGATGGCATGTACACATATTCAAGCCTTATTAGTGCTATGTTTGCTATGCACAATGCATAGCCCAAAAATTGAAGGCAGCATAGACATTAGAGTTAACTATGGTATGCAAGGAGACAACCTACCTCCTCCATAGGAATGATCGAGATGTTCCAAAGGTACAACATAGGTCCGTCTATTCGAGCCCATCCATGAAGTATTGGAAGCCAATTGATGTCTTACTAGGAACAAGGAATGAAGATATACCCGTACTGGCATCCAGTCTGGAGAATGCACAAGCATGGTTCAACACAAATGTCCAACCTTACATTAAGGACATGAACATTCCATTTGATAACTGTCGGGAATGAGGTAATGTTGAAACTTTTGTTTCTGTAATTGTTGTGGTTCTTTTCTTTCTTTTTGGTGGGGAATTGCCCTATATAATATACATTATTAACACTAATTTTCATTTAAAATTTTAAGATTATATGTATAAAATTAATGATGTATATATACAAATCATTTTTTTGAGTCTCATTCATCTCCACCATCGACACTCTCATAACATGTTAAAATTTTATGTCAGACTAACTTGCAAAATTGCAACAGGTAATTCCTGAACAGTTTTCAGAGTCAATATTGCCCGCAATCCAAAACATCCAAAACATTTTAAAAGCAAATGGTCTAGGCGGCATGAGGGCCACAACCATGGTTTATCCTGTGGTTTTAGGTGCTAGTCGTCCGCCCTCTGCTGGTGTATTTTCAAAAGCATCAATTGGGTACATGACAGACATTTGCAAGTACTTGGAGTCACAAAGTGCACCACTTGTAGTCAATGTGTATCCTTACGTAGTCTATATAGAGGATCCTCGCAATGTTCGCTTAGACTATGTGCAATTCACTGCAACAGAACCGATTATTAGGGATGGCCATTTGAGCTATACCAATCTTTTTGACGCCACATTTGGATGCAGTTTTTTTGGGCTATGGAAAAAGTGGGTGTAACCAATGTGCCTTTGGTAGTTGGAGAGTCTGGATGGCCTTCTGCTGGCATGGGTAACTTCACAACTAAACATCTTGCTACGACCTATAATAAGAATTTCATGAAGCATGTTCCGAGTAATGGGGGGACTCCAAAGAGACCGGGACAATACATTGAAGGCTTTATTTTTGCTATGTTTAATGAGAACCTAAAGCCAGCGGGGAGAGAACAACATTTTGGATTGTTCTACCCGAACAAGACTCCTGTCTATAATGTGTTTTAAAGATGGGAGCATTGCATTTTCTTTAGATGGATTTAAGAGTTTTAGCTTCATGGTGTTGTAAAGGCAAACACTATAAGTAAACAAATTTTCTTATTCAATATTCACTTTCAAGAAATTGAATGGAAGTGAAGATGACTTAGTGTGGAGTGATTCTCCTAAATTGAGAGGTTTTAATATAAATATATGATTCATCTTCTCTCCCCTAATATCAAGTTTACTGATTTGTTCGTGCCTATTTTTTTGAGAAATAATACCACATTTGGATTGGTTATAAGAATGAATTTATGCACCTGAATATTAAACTCATAATTTTAAAAATTATAATATAACCATAAGCAATGACTAAATTTATCGAGTTAAGGTGTAACATTAACCATACTTATGCAAGAGATTGGTAATCAATTGTGAGGTGACCCCAAAAAAATCCTCATGGGCGGTCCCAATAGACAAGTGGGACTTCGTAAAAGATAAAAACAAGAGGAGAACAGTTTTGGAGATTGAAAGGCTCGCGGAGTGTTTTGATATCGTTCTATACTTATAATATTTTGAGAATTGCTATACATGGATTGTTATTTAAAATAAAGTATAATTTGTATAATACAATAGATGGATTATGATTCCTAAATCATAGTGAATAAGCATGAATCTTGAAAATTAGTTGATTTGCCAATTCTAGTAGGATCATCACCGTGAATCTCAGGATTTAGTTGATTAGTCAATTCTAGCAAGATCATCTGTGTGAATTTTAGGATTTAGTTGACTTGCCAATTCTAGTAAGATCATTTGTGTGAATCTCGGGATAATCAATTCTAGCATGATCATCTGTATGAATCTCAAGAGAATCTAGAGATTTGGTTGACTTGCTAATTCTTATAGAATCATTTGCATAAATCTCACCAATATGCCCCTCAAGATAAGGGTGCCATTGAGAACACCTATCTTGTCGAAGAGTAAGAAACCATGGTCTGTAGAGAGGCTTTGTGAAAAGATCCGCAAGCTGATCATGAGTGGATAAACAATGTACACGTAATAGTCCACTTGCAACTTGTCCACATACAAAGTGCTAATCAATAGCAATGTGTTTCACTTTGGAGTAGAACACTAGATTAGCACAAACATAGGTTGGGCCAATATTATCACAAAATATAGTGGAAGGCATTGAGGATGGAATCTGAAGTTCATTTAAGAGGGACTTTATCCAAACTAATTTTGTAACAGTGGATGCAATAGCTCGATATTCAGCTTTAGTGAAGAACAAGCTACAGACTTTTGCTTCTAAGAGCTCATGATATGGGATTGTAGCCAAGTATGTTGTGGTTGAACGTTTACCATCAAGATCACTTGTGCAATCTACATCAGAAAAAGCAACAAAGGATTGGTTTGAAGATGCTTTTAAATGAAATCTAAAGTGAATGGTGTTCTTGAGATAGCTAAGAACGCGCTTGACAGCACTCCAATGGTTGCTAGAGTGTTGATGCATAAATTGACAGAGCTTATTGATTGCAAAGGCAATGACATGTCTAGTAAGAGAGAAATATTGAAGTGTACCCACAACACTTCTATAAGTAATGGTATCTGTAGATAAAGAGCCATCATGATGAAGATTTTTGAAAGTAGATGTAAGACTGGAGACACCTTTGGCATTAAGCATGTTGTTTCGCGTTAACAGATCCAAAATGTATTTGTGTTGAGTTCAGAACAATCCAGTGCTTGTCGGAATAGCTTCAACACCAAGAAAGTAGTGTAAATCACTAGGATTTGAGAGAGACATTACTAGAAAACACACCATCAGCGACGGATTTTTCCATCGTTGAAAGGAAGAAATCCGTCGCTGAAAGATATCAGCGACGGATTTTTTCGGACGGAAATTCCATCGCTAAAAGTGACCACGCTAAATTTCAGTGATGCAATAACTAATCTGTCGCTAATATTAGTGATGAAAAAAATCTATCGCTGATATCGCTGATATTAGCGACGAACACAATTCCGTCGCTAATTAAAAAATTTTAAAAAAAAATCAGCGATGGATTCCAAATCCGTCGTTGATATTTTGAATTCTCAAAAACTGACCCACATATCAGGCCACCCACCCTCCAGGCCTGGCAACCCACCTGCCTGAAGCACGTACGCCCGCCCACCTGCACCCGCCAGAGCACTTGCTTGCCCGTTTCATCCGCCGCTGTCACTGCTCGAACCTGGAACAAACAAAATATCAAAGATATCACAACCATCAAACCACATCATACTACCTTTCCCTATTCTTTTTTTTATTTATTATCTTTAAGTCATTAAATTTAATAATCATAAAACAATTTGATAATTTATTATAAAATAATAAATAATAAAATTTTAGGTTAACAAAAAATAAAAAAATAAAAAATAATAATATTATTTTTCTATTAAATAAAATAAAAATAAAAATAAAAAGAATTAATAAATAAAAAATTTAAAAATTTTAAATTTAAAATTTAAAATAAAAAGAAATAATAAATAAAAATAAAAAATAAATAAAATCCGTTGGTAATCTGTTGCTGAAATTTCCATCAGTAATCCGTCGGTAAATTTCTGTCACTAATCCATCGGTAATCCGACACTGATAGCTATAAATATATATTTTTTTTATTTTTTTTCCTTCAACAAATCAGCGACGGATTAGTGACGGAAAAATTCCGTCGGTAATCCGTCGCTGAGAGGTTTAAATTTATTTTTTTATTTTTTTCGGTTTAGGGTTTATTGATGGATTAGCGACGGAAAAATTTTCGTCGCTAATTTCTATCGTTAATCCGTCGCAAATCTTATGGTATTCTGTCTGACGGTAATCTGTAGCAAATCCGTCGCTATTAGCGACAGATTTTTGTCCGTCGCTATTAGCGACGAATTTTTGTCCGTCGGTAATTTTTTATCGCTAATGCCTTGTTTTCTGGTAGTGAGAATTTGGAGGGAGAACACATACAAATTGTCATGAGAGGGACAAATTGTTTCCTATGAGAAGGATATCGTCCACATTCAAGGAAATAAGCAATAACACCATTCTTGGAGTAAATGAAGAGTAAGTGATCAAACTTAGATTGCTCAAAACCAAACTCAACAGTTAATGGGCGTAGGGCATGGTACTAGGCATGGGGCACTCATTTGAGCCCATATGGGGCTTTCTTGAGTCGAGAAACATGTATGGGATGGGAAGGGTCAGTGAACCTTAGGGCTAGAGCATGTAAACTTCTTCGTTTGATGTGTCACGTAGGAAGGCATTGTTGACATCTAACTTATGAATTGGCCTCCTATTTTGTACAACAAGACATAAAACATTGTGAATAGTTACAGGTTTAATATATGGACTAAAGATATCATGATAATTTAAACCGGGTCATTAATGAAAGCCTTTGGCAAGAAGGCGAGCTTTGTAGTGAGAGGTGCTACCGTCAAGATTTCTTTTAATGTGAAAGATCCATTTGCAGCCAATGGAGTTTTGGTGAAAGTTGGGTGGTACTAATTCCCGTGTTCCGTTATGTAGGAGAGCATTGAACTCGTCATTCATCGCATCACGCCATTGAGGATCCTTCATGTCTTGGGAGACACATGCAGGCTTTTGGGTTGATGGCAGAGGATGTTTAGTGGTTGCATAGAGGTGTGTAGATTTAAAGAAATTGTTTTGTGACATAGTAATCATGGTATGAGTGCAATAAAGTTTGGGGGTAATGAGGGAGATTGGGATGGCTAAGTTTCATTGGAGTTGTTATTTGCAATTATAGAAGTGGGTAAAGAAGAGGGGTAAGATAAAGACAAACCTAGCATCACTATGTACTAGGGGAGGGTGGGGCCGAGTGATGGTCAATGAAGTAATCTTGAATCTTTCATATCCCCCACCTCCAGTTAGAATATAAGGAGATAATTTTGGTGTTGAAGTAATTTTCGACTAGATTTTTGAATTATGGGAATAAAACAAATAGGTTATATTTTTGTTTAAGAGGGAAGAGCCAAATGTATTTAGTGAAATGGTCAATGAAGATCATATAATAATGGAAACCATTAGCAGATAAAACAGGAGCTAGTCCCCAAATGTTAGTGTAAATTAAATCTAATGGTTTTTGGCTGGATAGACTTGAAACACCAAATAATACACAGTGACTTTTATTACATTGACAACTATTACACATGGTAGATGTACTGATCTTGGTGGTGTGTGGAAGAGAAGCAGTGGTGAGAATATGCAGAAATATAGTGGTATAGGAGTGACCAAGACATTTGTGCCAATCATGGAAAGACACTTGAGTTCCAACCATAACAATAGGTTGAGGATTGTTCAAATGCAAGAAGGATGAAAGTTCATAGATATCATTTTTGTTTGGCCCATGAAGAAAAGGCACCCTGTGCATAAATCCTTCACCAAAAAATAATCCAGAAAAAATTCAATAGAGATTTGGTTAGTTTTGTAGAAGCAAGAAATAGAAATGAAAATTTTATTTATTGATGAAATACAAAGAATATCAAATAAGTGAAAAGTGGTATTAGGAAAGGTAAATGATGCAGAACTAGTATGTGAGATTCACAAACCTGAACCATCAACAATTAATATCTTATCTTGGCCATGGTAATTAGTAGGGAAGGATAGATTGTGAAGGTCTAAGGTGACATTATATGATGCTTCAGAGTCCATATAACAACTTTGTTCGGAACCATGTGAAGAAATTATAGAATTGGCTGTTGGTTAAGGATTGAAAAATTGTTTAGCTTTGTAGCATTGACGAGTAGTGTGCCCAACTTTATTACAAAATTGACAAATAACTTTGTAATGTTGAGAGCGAGAACTAGGATTTGGAAGTGTAGGACGTGTTTGGTGGTCTGATCATGGAGAGATGAGAGAATTGAAAGTTTTGGTATTACAGTAATGGTTGGGTTTATGAGGCTTTTTATTAAATTTGCAGTGCTAAGCAAAGGTTCACTGTGGAGATCATCTTGCTAAAGGGTGAGTTCAAACTTAATAAGTTTGTTATAAAGTTCCTCAAAGTCGATTGAGGTTTCTCTTGCATGAATAGCAACTTTAATTTCTTTGTATTCATTTCCTACATTGTTTAATATGTAAAAGATGAGACCAATTCATCAGCAATGCGTTTCATGAATTGAAGATAATCATGAAAAGAGTGTGAGTCTCGTTTTATTGTGGTGAGTCATTCCTTGAGGTTCATTACTCTTGATCGAGTTTGACCAACATATAAGTGAACAAAGGTGGTCCAAGAAGCATTGGCAGACTGGGCATAAGCAATAAAGGGCATAACAGATATAACATTAAGGAAAAGTTGATCTTGTAGATGCCAATGAATGTAGGTTGGATTGGGCATTGTTCTGTTATTTTTGGAGATCGTTTTTAAAGGAGGAATGATTGAGTTATCGACATAACCCATAAGATCATACCCAACAAGAAGACTTGTGATTTGAACATGTCTGGATGGAAAATTAACTTAAGAGAGTTTTAGATGCAGCTGTGTAGTAGCATTGATGAAAATTAGTGTATTAGAAGAGTGGATAGGATTATTTGATATAACAAGTGTGGATGTAGTGGAGTTTTCATCAGCCATGACTGGGTTTAGGAGAATTTTACTAATTGCAAATAAAGGACTACATCATTTTTTTTAGCTATTAAGCATGAGGCTTTGATACCATGAAAGTTAAAAATAAGAGGAGAATAATTTTGGAGATTAAAAGGTTCACCAAGTTTTTTGAGTTCTTTCTATACTTATAATGTATTGAGGATTGCTAGGCATGGAATGTTATTTAAAATAGAATATAATTCCTAAAATACAATAGAGGATTATTATTCCGTAATCATAATGAACGAGCATGAATCTCAAAAATTAGTTGACTTGCCAATTCTAATAGGATTATCTGCATGAATTTTAGAATTTAGTTGACTTGCCCATTCTAGCAAGATCAACTGTGCGAATCTAAGGAGAATTTCAAGATTTGGTTGACTTGCCAATTCTAATAGGATCATTTCATTACTAGAAAACAAGCTATTAGCGACAGAAAAATCTGTCACTAGAAGTAAGAAATCCATCGCTGAAGGGTATCAGCAATGGATTTTTTCTATCGCTAAAAGCCATCTCGCTAAAAGTTAGCGATAAAATACTATTCGTCACTAATATTAGTGATGGATTAATAACGGAAAAAATCTGTTGCTAATAATTAGCGACGGAAAAAATCCGTCATTGAAAAAAAATGAAAAAAATAAAAAAAATCAGCGACAGATTACAAATCCGTCATTGATTTTTGAGTTCTCAGGAGAATGAACGCGGCTTCATGCGCCTGCGCACGTGGACCTACCCGCCAAGGCCCCCGCCTTGTGCCCCTGCCCGCCCGTGTGCTGTCTTCTTTGTAATCCATTGTTGATTTTTGAGTTCTTAGGCAAATGCACGTGGCTCCACGTGCCTGACCCGAGCCCGCAAGTAGACCTACCCACCCCACGCCCCTACCCGCCCATGTGCTGCCTCCTTTAATTTCCTTTAATTTGCTAGAATTCCTACTCCAGTGCTTTCGTGGGGCTTTGAACCTATGTATGGGAAAAAGTTCAACAACATTACAACCATCAAACCACATATTCATCCATTTATATTCTGTTTTTTTATTTGTTATCTTTAGATCACAATTTTTTTAATAATAATAAAAAAATATAAAATGATAATTTATTATAAAATAATAAATTCATAAATTATTAGCTTAAAATAAAATAATAATTTTTTTTAAAAAAAATATTATTCTTTTACAAAATAAAATAAAAAGAAAAAGAAAAAGAAATTTTAAATAAAAAAATAAAAAAATAAAAAAAAAATAAAAAAATAAAAAAATAAAAAAATAAAAAAATAAAAAAAAATCTGTCGGTAATCTGTTGGTAATTCATTGCTAAAATTTCCGTTCGTAAAATTTCCGTTGGTAATCCATTGGTGATAGCTGTACATTTTTTTTAAAAATTTTTCTTACTCTTACCATTGCACCAACGGATTAGCGACGGAAATTTTTCGTCGCTTTTCTGTTTACCATATTAGCGTCAGATCAGTGACAGAAATATTTCCGTTACTAATTCATCGCTAATTCAAGACTATGATCCAATGATACACATCATGATAGTCGAATCATCATGATAGTCGAATCAAACTCTTAGAAAGTATAAGTGCACATGAGAGAAAGAAAGAGGGGGTTGAATTATGTGCAAACTACAAAGGAAATGGCTTACGGAGATGGACGAAAATCGTGAGAAAAATGTGATAAAACCATCGATGAAGTCTTTTTCGACGAATAGATGTTCAGTTGGGTATATACGGGTTAGGATAGACCTATGTCGACACTTGTCATGACCGTTGGAGCATGTTAAATATCTAGACGATTAGAAAAGTATCAGTAAAAATTGATCTTATATCATCAGTTGTAAAGGGTCAGTAAAAGTTATTATTTTTATCGTCACATTGTAAATGGTTAGTAAAAGTTATTATTTTTTTCGTCGCTTTAAGAGTTCGTAAAAGTTTTTACCTTTATCATCACTCAATCATTCAATATAACCGTTAAAAATTGGTACAACTATTTATTGTCGCCAATCATATAATACATATGTTAGGAAATGTTATTACTTTTATTGTCGATAAATACAAATGTTAGTAAATATTACTACAACAGTGTCGTACTTACTACATAGGACATGTGAACTCTTTATTGTCACTCACGCTTACAGAATTATTGGGTTAGTAAATATTACTATTTTTATTATCGTTTATGCTTACAGAATTATTGGATTAGTAATTGTTACTATCTTTATTGTCACTTACAGAATTGTTGAGTTAGTAAATATTATTACCTTTATTGTCACTTATAGAATTTTTAGGTTAATAAATATTACTACCTTTATGGTCGCTTACAGAAATATTTTGTTAGTAAATATTACTACATTTATTATCGAATTATTGGGTTAGTAAATATTACTACTTTTATAGTCGCTTACAGAATTGTTGTTGGTTAATAAATATTATTATTTTTATTGTCGTTTAGCATATATGTGGCTTAAAGAGTTGTTACTTGTTGTCGCTTAAAGTTGTTACTTACTATTTGTAACCAAATGTTACAACTCTTTTGGGTCGGTTATCACAAGGTTAGTAATTATTACTACTTTTATTCTCGTTTAGGATATGTTAATACAAATATTAGTACTCTATCATTAGTAAATATTACTATTTTATGGTCAACAAGTGCGGGTTACCTAGAAAATATTACAATTGTGAGTTAGAAAAGAGTTAGGAAATATTAATACCGTATCCTAGGAAATGAAGTACCTTTTATATCATCATGATTGGAATGTATATGATAATGGTAAAGACATTATAAATTATAGAAATTACAAAAGTAATAAACATAATCCTGGAGAGAGAAAGAAAAAGATTGTAATTTTCGGACAACTACATATCTTCTTCATATCTTCTGAAATAAAATGCTCATGCCAAAAATGTAGACTTCGAGCACTCAAAAAATTCTAGCATCTGTAGCATCTGGTTCCAGGATCCAGCATGATGTGTGGTATCATTCTATAGTAATGAAATGAATATAATTATATGGTACATTATAAAAACTTGTACATTTAAATATTATCTTTCAAGATGGACTTAGGAGGTGGTGATGATGATGATGGCTGGTTTCAATGTACACTCCCAGCATTTTATATCTAATGAAGTTAACAATACAAGTACAAATAATCTGGATTATTGTTCAAATACAGAAGTAAAAGTAGTTAGATTATGGTACGAAGTAAAAAAATGATATTTGTACCTCAACACCAGCAATGAGCCTTGCTTCATTAACAAAGTTCAACAATTCATCTTGTTATCCACTTCCGGCATGCATAGCAACATGCATAAGAACATTACTCACCAGATTAGTAAAATTTTAATTTTGTTCTATTAATCGTTCCATCATAATAGTCATATGTTTGTTCTCAGGTTTCCTTAAATGCTGCCGTTGTGATGGAGTTGTAACTTTGGCAACACATCTGATTTTTCCCCTCGAATCAAGCCCTTTAACTTTAGATATGACATCAGTTTTCCAAGATAAATTTGAACTTTGTGCTTCACTCTCAGTATGCTCAATTCTACTTTTCATCATTTTCTGTATAAATGAATTAAACGTGAATGTTTATAAACATATCAATTGAAAATACATAAAAATAATCAATCAAACCACAACTTTTGATACTTTTGTAAAAACTAAACTCCCATCTGATCGAGTTCTACTTGTAATATAAAGTTCAGCTTTACAAGATTTTGTCCCAGATTGTGTTGTCTGATAAAGTAGTTTAGTTTGTAGTATTATGTAATAAAAAATAATTACAAATAAAATAAGATATGAATTGTTTATACCTTCTCATATATGAGTTTGACAAACGACTTAGACTTAAGCAACGCCATTCTAAATTTCTTCTACTCATTTCCTAAAGAGGAAAAAGTATCAGAGTATAATTAAATCTTAAGTAAATTTCCCACCATAGAGAAAAAACGTGAAAGTAGTAAGAGAAATTGTTAACTTCTACCTTCCCTTTATCACTCAACCAAAAAGTAACAAGGTCCCTGTACTGATTTGAATCAACTCTTTCATCTTCCATTCTCTTGATATTTTCATTTATTACAAGTAAATCATCAAACCATTTGGATTTGAGAGAATTTTTAAAACTCTTCCATTTGTCGGACAAATTTGCAAGAACTCATTTCTTAGTATAATCTCTGAGTGGCTTGAAGGTAATCTTTGACTACAATATAAGGAAAACAATTAAATATATTAATTTTCATGTATGACATGATTCGATTGAGTAATAGAACTAAATACATGTACAAATTTTCACATATTCTCTTCATACTCTGTCGGAATGTCACGCCAACTTGTATAGTTTATTGGAGCAATAGAATGTACTCTCACTATAGAGCTAAGGAATCTAGTGAAGATCGTACCTTTGATTCCTATTGGTTGATTCAAATCATTTATTTCAATCACCATACGTTTCCCTTTTTTTAAATCCCAGACATCTTGACATCGGATTGGGGCTCTACATTTTTTCTTGAGAACTAGTGCAAATGAAAAATAAAAAATAGATAACATACTAATTACATAGAAATTTATTATAAAAATGAAATGATCTATTTTTAACAACAAACATAAACAAAACTAAACCTGAGATATCATTTTTGAATAATTGGGCTTCTTGAGACTCAACTTGTTATTCGGATGGTTCTAATTTTTTGTGTTCAGTTACAATTGCCATTTTCATTTATTTCATCCTATATTTTTTGTTGAAAAATTTTGATTGAAAATATATGATGGAATAAGATTTTGTTTGAGTTAGAAATTTTTAGAGGTGTGAGGGTGAAGAGTTTTTGAAGGAAATGAAAAGTTTGGATGTTTCTGGAAGGAGAAAGAGTTTGTAGTATATATATTTTGTTTAGCTTCAAATTTTTAAAACCTGCCATTTCCTCTGCTTTTTCACATTTTATTTTCTAAATTTTTGGTTAATATAGTTTGTTTACCTCTCTTTTTATAGTTTGACTAATTAACAGAAAACTTTTATCTATTACTAAATAACTCTGTGAAGTAGTAGTAAATATTACTATATTGAGCTCATGCCTGCGTGACACAACCGCGATGCCTGCGCGGCTGAGCCACCTAGGTAAGCGCATTCACAAATTCCTACGCGGCACAACTACCAATGCAGTACAACTGAGCCACCCAGGCAAGCGCGCCTGCAAATGCCTGTGCAACACAACCATGGGCCCTGCGGCTCAATCAGACACCGTCTTTTAAAATAATAATTTTATTATTTTAAATAACAAAATATTTATATTATTAATATCAATAATGTAATAATGTAATCATATGAAAATTTTAAATTATATTACTAATTTTGTTATATGAAATTATTAAATTATGTTACTAATTTTATTATATACAATCATTAATTATATTAAATTAATAATTTATATTATATAGTGTCATAAATACATTTTTTATTTTTTATGAATATATAATTTTAAATAAAATCATATATTACAAAAAGTCATATTTTTTTATCTTATTATTACTACATTCTTACATAATTTTATATAATTATATTATTTAAAATAATAACATTTCATACTTAATTTATAATTTAAATTTTGTTGTAATGAAGGAATGTGAGTTATGATCACGTGTCTAGATGGAATGCATATGATGAGTATGAATATGGATTATTTAAATTAATAATATTAATTAGATATGTTAATTATATTTTAGATTTTAGATTTTATAATTAAGGAATATGTTAATTAGATAGTCCTTATGTTAATATAATTAATTATTTGATATTTAATATTATTTATTTATATTGGTATAATTATGGGGAAAGGTAGGGAATTGAAATCCAAAATGTAAAATCCAGATATCTGTTTTCTCAATTCAATAACATGCAAACTCTACAATAACATTCGATAATATTATTGAAATTATTTAAATTAGTAATAATTTAATTTAAAATAATAATAATAAAAAACTAAAATAATTAAATGAAATAGGAAGAAAATTAAGCAGGCCTTCCCAATTCAAGTGAACTTGTATTCTTATATCATAAAAATATTATGTGATATATATACCAGGTACCATTAAATCTATTATATAAAGAAGATACATTCAAACCAAATGTAACCCTATCTTAATAACATTATTTAAATTTAATAATTATTTGATATTAGTAATAGATCATGATTATTGAAATTAGTAAGTAGTAATATTTACTAATATTAATATTGATAATTAGTTAAGTTGTATAGTATAGTAATATTATATTATAGAAATATAATGGTAATCAAATAAAATTGATAATTATAATTATAATAAATTTATAAAATTATATTATGAAACAATATAAATTTTATAATTATATTACATTGGCCAAACAACATATTTAAATATTGAGAGTTTATGTTTGAAGTGAAACCAGTGTCAAATGTTGAAAATTTATCCACGCATTTTTTCCCTTGTTTACAAATTTATTGGGATCTTTTAATTTTTTATGGTTTTTTTTTTTTATTTTTGACCGCATTTTTTTTAATGAATAGTTATAGTTTGAAATTGAATAGTTATAATGAATACCTCTTGGAGTAGTTATAGTGAATACCCTCTCCAATGTTTATATGTTTTATATGTGTTATTTTATCGTTAGATCAGTAATTTTTAAGAGTTGTTATGTTCATACAAACAGATAATAGTATTATATTCCAGTTTATACAAATTTTATATAGTTATAAAAAAATTTTATACAAATTTTATAGTATTATTGTCTTACCAGAAATACAGTTGCACTTGTTATTTGATTTAAATCACTTATTATCACTTCTTAACATGCCATAAATAAATTTTATAGAATTATTATGTTAGCAATCTGTTATCATTTATTATTTTTTATTTATTATATATCACTTTTTATCACTTAAAAATCACTTGATTTATATAGTTATTGCCTGTCATTTGTTAAATATATACCATATTATACATAATTTATATAATTATTACAATAACTTATTACCATTTGTTAGTTGATATACATTTATTACCATGGTTACCGTTTTTACCATTTGATGTGAAAAACACTTATTATCACTTGTCACCATGTTATATTATATAAATTTTATATAATTATTATCTTACCACTTGTTACGTTGGCTGATCCTTATTACCATTTATTTTTTGTTAGTGTAATAATAAAAGTACACATTGTTATTTATTATAAAGCACTTGTTACCATTTGTTATCATTTGTACAAAAAAGAAGTACTTGTTATTACTACTTCTTACCATTTGTAACCATGCCACCCACTTGTTACCATGTTATATTATACAGATTTTATATAATTATTGTTTTACAACTTGTTACGTTGGACCAATCTTTGTTACCATTTATTCTTTGTTAGTATTACTTGTTACCATGTAGATAGAGAATAATAGTTACTATGTTATTTATTATTATACTATAATAAAAGTATACCTGGAGTTTATATTTGTTATTTGTTATATATCACTTGTTATCACTTTTTACTACTGTTACCATGTTATGATATAGATAGAGAATAAAAGTAATTGTTACTATTTGTACGAAGATGAAGTATTTGTTATTATAACTTCTTATCACTTGTTACCATATCATATCACAGTACATGATACGAAAAAGAAGAATAAAAGTAGAGTGATTAAAAATATAAAAATAGAAAAGGTAAGAAGATAAATATGTATAGGAAATTACATTTCATATGTATATGCATTTCATCCTACTCTAACAACATCTTCATCATCATTCATTTCGTTGATACATTTTTTTCATCTTCATCAATATTAGTCCGAACCTACACTTGAGTTGAAGGGTTACTTTTTGAATTCATATGTTGATTCATCAATGCATCACCCATGTCAAATTCATCTCTAACTTTCACATGTTTTACAACAAGCTATCCTTTATGTCTTTCGTCAGCTACATAAAATATCTTCTTTGTTTCGGATGCCAAGACATAAGAATCATCCAGCAAATCAACACCCGTATGATTGAGATAGGAGAAATTTACAAGTGTTAAATCAAATCTGTCCTTTTATATCCCCGTTGTAGATCAATCCAATCACACCGAAATAAAACAAACGTATACATTCCATTATAGTATACTTCAATGATTTACCGTAATATTCCATAATAATTAACTTTACCTTAAATGGGTATTTTATCGCTCGTACTTGCATAAGTAACATCATCCACTGCTATCACAACTCCTGAATTCTGAGTTTGAAGGCATTTCTCATGATCATTTATGTAGAATCAATATCCATTGATTATATAGCCATTGTAATTTCTAACGAGTGGATGTGGTCTATGAGCGATCCATTTAAGTTCATCTCTAATCTCTGTGGTGTATTTTGGATTCGTAACCTGAAAAAAGAAGTCATAAAAAAATTAATAAGAAAATTAGCACAAGATATATATTGAAAAGATTAAATATCAATATACTTACATGATGAGTAAATCAGCTACTGAAATCTTTACTGTGAAGTTTGTCAATTTGAAAAGTATTTAACTTTTTTCCACGATTTATTCTTCAAACATGTTGTATATGTTCCCTTCATATGAACATGAACACATGATATTACATCACAGTTTAATATTTATAAATAAATATATGAGAATGAAAACTTACAGTTTAAAGGAGACAAGTGAGTCACTATTAAATAGTATATATATATGGTATTGCTCCAATGATTTCTCATCTAGACGAATTTGAGATATCCTATTTTTTTCGTCTTTTAGTATATCTATATGTCCTTAGTCCCAAAGGTCTTCCAATAGTTGTAAAAGTGGACTCATCTTCTCAATATATAATCTGGTTGTCATTATTCCGCAATACATGATTAGACCTTGTCTCAACTCCGTCTAAATATCTTGAACAAAACAGCAGGCACTCATTTACTATATACCCTTCCGCGATGGAGCTTTCGGGTCATGCTCTATTACGAACATAAGATTTCAGTTGAAGCAAGTATTTGCATGGATATATATTGCAATAAGTTAACCTAAATTAAATGAGCATCATTATTAAATAAATAAGTTATGGAAATAAGTAAATTATGAGAATAATATAAACCTTTCAACCAGATATATCCATCTATATGTGAATGGTCCCCCGATCTTTGCTTCTGCTGTTAAGTGCACGATTAAATGTATCATACTAGTAAAAAATGAAGGGGGAAAAATTTTTTCAAGCTCATACATAATTTGTGGAACTGATGCCTCCAATTGCTCAAGTTCTCGTGAGTCAAGGACCCTAGAGCATAGACATTTAAAATGCTACATATTTTAATGATAACAGAGCTCACATTCTCAGGCAATGATCCCCGAATTGCTATAAGAATAAACTCTTGCATTAAAATATGACAATCATAACTCTTTAATCCTGTTAACTCCGCTACTTCAAATGAACACATATGGAAATGTTAGTAGAGCACTCGTCAAGAAGTTTTAAATCCTTTAAAACCTTGAGAATTGCATCTTTCTCTTGCAAGGTCATTTGATAACATGCTTTAGGTAGAAATATATTTGAAGAGTTTGATGTACGTAGATGTAGATCTTTTCTTATTACCATATCTTCAAGATCAAGTCTACTCATATAATTATCCTTAGACTTTCCTTCTTGCCCCAGAATTGTCCCAACAATTGCATCAAAACAATTTTTCTCCATATGCATCATGTCAATATTATGTCTAATTAAAACATTTTCTTAATATGGCAAATGAAACAATATGCTTTTTTTTTCCATCCATGCATATTATTCGGACTTGTTAAGTCAATCTCATGTAATTCTCGCAATACATCAGCTCCTGATCGTTGTTTAGGAGCAACTCCGCATTCCTCTGTCCCATCAAAAGAATATTTATCATACTTGAATGGATGAGTTGAGTCTAACCATCTTCGATATCCCATATAACAATACTTCTGGCCATACATTTTAAATCTTTCACCAACTGAATAATCATAAGTATCTATTTTCTCATTCCATAATTCTTTTAGTTCTTCCATCAGTGGTTGCATGTACACATCTATCTTATCGCCAGGACTTCTAGGACTAGGAATAAGTAATGTGAGCATAAAGTTTGTAGACTTCATGCACAACCAAGGAGGGAGATTATATAGTATCATGATCAGTGGCCAAGTGCTATGTGCAACATTCATTATTTTAAATGGATTAAACTCATCTGCTACTAACCCAAATCGAATATTTCTCAGATCAGAAGAGAAATTAGGGTATAGGGTATGAAACTCTTTCCATGCAGGAGCATCAGCTGGGTGTCTTAGAAGTCCAACTTTTGTTCTCTTATCATGATGCCATCTTATCAAAGAAACAGTTTGAACACATGAAAATAGTCTTTGCAATCTAGGAATCAAAGGAAACTATCTCAATATTTTGATAGTTTTTTTTTCCATTTCCATTTGGTTTCCATCTAGAAACACCACAGAGATAGCATGCATCATCTATAGCTCTATATTTCCAGTACAGCATACAATTATTAGAACAAGCATGTATTTTCTCATATCTCAACCCTAAAGCTGAAATAGTTTTTCTCACTTCATGGTAACCATTTGGCAATATGTTTTCATGAGGCAACAATTCTGTTAAAAGCTGTAAGAGTAATGAAACAGATTTATTGGTCCACCCACATAAACACTTTAAACGATATAAGTGCACAATAGTTGTCAGCATGGTATATTTGGATTTTGGATATATTGGTTTTTTGGCTTTCTCAAGTAATTCAATAAACTTATCTGATCTTGAAGGTGAATGTGAAATTGAAGTTGAAGTTGATGCATTCACCTTAGATGGATAAGAGGTTGGTTCGGATGGATGAGAGGTTGGTTCAGGTGGTACATGTGTGAATGCATCATGTAACATACCAAACATATTATGGTAAAAAAAAAAGATTATCATCTAAGTTGGATGTATGAGATGTGTTAGATGTATGAGATGTAGGTTTTTCCTAACACTACAAAAAACCAATATATTTGTGACAAATTTTGCGATAAAAATTGGAGAAAATTTCATCGCTAAATAAATTTACGACAAATTTTTCGATAAAAAATAGTTTGTCGCTAATTGTCGCAACATTAGGAATCAATAATATTTCGTTGTAAAATTCGTAGCAAAAATTAGCAAGCAAAATATTTTTGTTGCAAATTTCCGACACATTTTGTGACGAAAAATATCTGTTGCAAATCTATTCGTCGCAAAATTCATCGGAAAAATTAGCATAAAAAATTTTTTTGTTGCAATTTTGCAACCAATTTTGCGACGAATCTTATCTGTCAGAAATTAGCGACAAATAATTATTTGTCGCAAAATTCGTCGGAAAAATTAGCATCAAATATTTGTTTGTTGCAATTTTGCGACGAATATTATTTGTCGCAAATTAGTGACAAATAATTATTTGTCGTAAAATTGGGAACGAATTTTTTTTGTTGCAAATTTGCAAAAAAAAAAAATTTGTCGCTAATTTTTGTAACAAATTTTGTGACGAAATATAATTTCGTCAGAAATTTGCCACAAATTGTTATCGTCGCATACGTGCGACGAATATTTATTTGTCATATAATTTGTCGCTAATCTGTGACAAATTTGACGACGAATTTAGCGACAAATGTTGCGATGAAGTGTGAAAAATTTAGTAACGAATTTTGCGACGAATATCAGAATTAGCGATGAATTTTGCGGCAAATCTGGAAAATTTGCGACAAAAAATTTTGTTTGTTTTTTTTTGCACCAATTTTCCCAATATATCATATGATTCTCTACTTAGCCAACTAGTTTATGAACAAAACATCCACATCATCATCAACAAACCATCTACGGTACCATCCAATAGCCAATAATATGAAATTTATCCAGTCTCTACTCATCCAAACAACTAACCATCTAATAGTATCAATCAAATAATAATTGTAAAAACACAACTATCATTATGAAATAATAATAAACAGTAATAAATAAGTCACAGAATATCAAATATCTAGCAGTATGAACCAATTAATAATAACATTCATATTTAAATGTAAGCGTGAAAAAATAAAAAACAATCTCAAGAAACATCATCATCATCACCATCACCATCACCAGCACCATCATCATCACCAAATATATCATAATCATCATCACCATCATATGGAGGAGATTGAAAAGGGGGAATCGAACTTGAAGCAGAGACTAACTGAAGATGCTGCATTATAAGCCTCTGTTGTGCGCGAAACTCGTCAAATTCATTGTCTCTTTGCCCGAGTTTTGCGTGCATTGCTTGAAGTTCATTGTCTTTTTGTGCTAACTGCTCCTTCAAGTGGCTCAACTCTTGGTTTATTTGCATTAATTCTTTTCTTACTGGTGTCTGGGTGGAAGAAGATGGACCACTGATTCTACAAGTCTTGTTCAATGAGCCCATCCCAAGTACTCTTCCCACCGGATCGGGCTAGGGGGAGGACCCTCCCCTCGTGGGCCTCAGCGAGGTCCTTCGCCAAGGCCCGTGGGGGAGGGAGCCTCCCCCACCTAGATCCAGCAGTGCTGCCATCGGATCAAGGGCAAGGGGGAACCTTCCCCCGTCTGTTCGTCGAGGCGGAAGGGAAGGCCCTCCGCAGATCCGGCCGCTGCGGCCGGATCTTGGGGGGGAGGCCCTCCCAAGATCTGGCCGCTGCGGTCGGATCTCGGGGTGGAGGTGGTGCCTTCCCCTTGGTCTGGCCGTTTGCGGCCGGATTGGGGGGAGGCCGGTTCGCAGATCCAGCCGCTGCGGCCGGATCACGGAGGGACAGAGCACCCCTCCCCCGCCGGAGCGACCGAGAGAGAGAGAGAGAGTACCTTTGCGTTTGAATCCGTGAGAGAGAGAGAGAGGCGTTGGGGAGTGTGGCTTCAATTGCAGAAGATTGGTTTTTGAAAAAACTCAGCGACAAAATAGCAACAAACATTTATTGGTCACTGAATTCAGCGACGAACCTCAATCACGACGAACCTCAGGTTTGTCGCTGAAATATGCGACGAACTCCAAGTTCGTCGCTAAAATTAGCGACGAATGCATGGTTCGTCGTTGAAATTCGCGACGAACTCCAAGTTTGTCGCTAAAATCAGCGATGAAAATTGGTTCGTCGCTAAAATCAATGACGAACATGTTGTTCGTTGCCAAAATCAGCGATAGAGAAAATATTCGTCGCTAATATGCGACAAATTATTTTTTTGGTTGCAAAATTGGCGATGATAAATTTTGATTTGTCAGTAATTCGGCGACAAAAAAGTATATTTGTTGCAATCTACAACAATGTTTGCGACGAACATTTAAATTTTTCTACGAATTTAACTAAAACACTATAAATTCTTCTATTAAACTGCTAAATGAGATGCAACTTATTAATTATTTAATTAATAACATTAAATAACAAAATTATAGACAAAATTTTTTTATCTTATTAATTATACTTACCATTCTTTACATCTTCATACATGTATAATGCTTTCAATGTATGTCATTATTAAATTCTTTTATTTATATCAATAAAATTTACTACCACAAATAATAGTACTTAATTACAATTTTTTATATAAAATGACAAATTAGACATAAGTATTATTATTATGGAAAGTGATTATGACAAGATAATACTCATTTATTATGTATCGAAAATCTATTTCATTACATTAAAAATGTTAGAAAATTGGGACAACTTGAAAAAGTTACATATGTAAGTGAAGTAGGAATTGATTCACAATAGAAAAAATAGAATGATACAAATTAGCGATAAATTTAGCAACAAATATCTCGTTTGTGGCCAATCAGCAACAAATTTAGCGACAACATATAAAAATTTTGCGACGAAGAGTGTATTTGTTGCTATTTAGCGACAAATATGCCGATCATTTTTTTATCGTCACACTATTAGCAACGAATTCTAATATTTGTTGCCAATTTAACGACGAAAAAATTTTTTTGTTGCAAATTTGCGACAAACATTATTGTTGCTGATTTAGCATCGAATTATTTTTTGGTCGCAAATTTAGCGACCAAATTATCTTTTGTTGCTAAATTAGCGACGAACTTTCTTTTTTGTTATAGATTTAGCGACGAATGTTTTTTTTGTCGCTAATTAGAGACGAAATTATTGTTCGTTGCTACTCTCTCACCAATTTTGTGACAAATTTTTATTTGTCGCTAATTTAGCAACAATTTTTTTTTGTTGTAGAATTTGTTGAAAATTTGTGACAAATGTAAATTTTATTAATAAAAATGTTGAAATTTTGCGACGAATAGTATTTGTCGCTAAATTCGATCGCTAAAACCGTGTTTTTTTGTAGTGTTACTCTACCCATGATATATCCAGTTATCATAATCACATTGAAAACCATAACATAGCAAGTAATTGAAAATGCTATGTGTAGGAAATCTAAAAGTGTTGAGACATTTGACACAAGAACATGATAGCTTGCCATCGACAGATTGAATATTTGTAAATGCAAATTCAAGAAATGCATTAACTCCACTAATATTTCATCACATGCCCTTGATTTACAATACATCAATCTCTTATCCATTGTAAAAACAAAGCGGAAAAATAAATGAAATATGAGAAGAGAGAAGTAAATGAAATAAATAGAAAATGGTAGAAAGAGAAAGATTAATTAATAGGGAACATTTTCTTGGTAGTGGCTAAATCTAAATATTCAACAAAACAAATACGTAATAGTATTACCGCCAAACTTTTGGCGCCAAAGACGAAAGAGGAGGAGGAGGAAGTGGGAGGAATGGGCAGCATCCTGTGCGTGGGGGTCCTGGCCTACGCATGCATTGCCTGCGTGGTTAACTTGCAGGGGCACGTGCGGTTAGGCCACGCAGGCATCTGCGAGCATGCTCCTGCATGCGCTTGGCCGCGTAGTAACCCTACAGGCATATTCAAGTGATATAAAAATAAAACGAATTAAATAAAACATAAAATTATAATTAATTACAAATGAAAAAAATGAAAAAAAGGTGGAAATGACGAAAATTGTCATGCCCCGAACTGGGATCGTGAACAGCCGCCCGTTATCCTGAATGCCGGCTGTATTTTTATAGAAAATTGAACAGAATCTCCCTATATTTCAGAGGTTTTCCAAGTAAAATTTACCCTATATAAATCACAATCATCCTATAATATAATTCAATGGCTATCCCGATCTCTCCAAAATCAACCAATCTCACAGCCAACATCCAGATAACGCAAGGCTATAAAAATTTCCAATAACCTAGCCACAGACCTCTACTGCCATGCCCCCATCAAAGGCATGGACAGCCGCTAGTTGCCCCTCCTGTGATTTAGAGGAGGCACTGAGTGATCCAGAGTACACTTCTAAGACATGACACATTCCCAAGTACTTACATAATGAACCAGAAATGCCTCAATTCAATGTTATGCAATGACATGAGAGTTCCACAATTTAAATGTCCATATTTATATAGTCATCTCAGAATTTACACAATGACCATCTATAGACCTCAGAATGCATATATATTACCAATATAACTTTTGCCGCAGAAATTATATAACAACTTCTCAAGTCCAAAAACCAGATCTCCCAATGATACCGAGCGTCTTAAAACAACGCTCCTTGTCAAATACTTTCTCTGAAACAAGAAGGGAAATGAGGGGTGAGTACTCGGGGAAGAATACTCAGTGAGTGAGTGGTTCAATGCAATCGTCAAATATGAAGTGTGAAGCTGGAGTGTCAAAACATAAGTATACAAATCATATTTCAAATCATCATGTTTTTCATTTCAAAATATGTCATTTGCACGCATTATCAAGTCAAATATGCATCCAAAGCACCGTCATTAAAATCATAGAGCTACCAGCCGAAAATGTCCTAGTAGAGGTTTACCATGACCTATGATAGACGCACCGGGGGTGTTATATGCAAGTTTATTTAAAGTGCTCTCTACCCCGGCGTTGGCGATGAACCTCGTCCAGGTGCTAGACTTGGAGAGGATATCCAAATCCAAATCCAAATCCTCCCCCTTTCGGGTTCAACCTGGCTAGTACAGTGTCGATAATCAAATCACGACAACTTGTGGGATATCCCAGGCCTAGGCATATCCGGACGCCACCTAAGTGTCTCTCACGGTATCCTTCGTAGCTACGGAACAATACAATCCAAAGCCCTCAAGGTTAAAATCAATATCGTATAAAAAATGTGTCGAAATCAGGTTTACAAACCAAATGCAACATATAGCATAAAATGACACATTATACATTTCAACCACATGGATGCATAATTTCATAATTCAACACAGTTTTTGAACACTCTATCGGTTCACAAAAAAATCAATTTTAAAACCAGTCAAAACATTTTAAGCATACGACAAATCATGCTCATTCATCAAGATGTTGTAAAACAGAGTTTACATATTAAACAAAAGCATTGAAATAAATCCCACTCACAATATACAGGAGGGTGATCACTCTCTATTTTCATAGCCAATTCAAATTTGACCGCTTAAGTCTCTAATGAGATTTTCCTAATTAATCATCACAATTCAATATCAAATAAGGGACTAGTTATGGATCTTCAATTTTCTTTCCAACCAAAACTACCTAATTTGACAAAATTTATTCAAGAGTTAAAGGGATTTCCTTTCTCTCACCTAAAGTTCCTCGGATCTCGGATCTAGCTTTCGTTCGCCCTTCGGTTTGGTCTAAAACCTGAATGTTTCCAAATTCGAAACAATTGTGAGCAATTTAAGTCTAATTACTAAAGAAATTAGAAACCCTAGTGTGAAAATTGAAACTTTGAGTCATTTACCTTCGTAGAGGCTCACGGACTATCACGGGCCGTCGCGGGCTCGTGGGCTACGGCTGGTGGTTGACGGGCTGACGAGCCTGGTGGGCCTGCGGGCCTGATGGGTCTGGCGGGCTTGGAGGGCCTGCGGGTCAGCAGTAGGCCGCGGGCCAGACTGGGCTGTAGTGGCTAAGGCTCGCGCTCGCGAGCTGGATCGAGCGCTCGCGGAGTGGGTCATGCGCTGGAGCGCTCGCGCTCGTGCTGGGGAGTGCTGGCGCTCGTGTAGGGGCACACTGGCTCGTGCAGAGGCGCGCAGGGGCGTATTGGCGCTCGTGCAGGAGTGTGCAGAGGCACGCAGGGGCTCGTGCAGAAGCGCGCTAAGGCTCGCGCAGGGCCGCGCTAGCACTCGTGTAGTGCGCGCTCGCGCTCGGGAGAGAGCGCAGTGCTCTGCTGTCATGGGTTCTAGCGCTATCGCGCGCACTGGTGCGCGCGTTGGTGCGCTCGCGGTGGTGCAAAGATCTCGCTCGGCGGAGGATGGTAGCGGGAGAGAAAGAGATGTGGCGGCGGGGAGAAGAGAGAAGAGAGAAGAGAGGTGGAAAGAGAGAGAGAAAGAGGGAGAGAGAGAGAAGGGGAGAAGAAGAAGAAGAAGATGGTGATGGTGGTGGTGGCGGTAGGTCACGGTGGAGGGCGCGAAACCGTCGCGGAGGAGGGCAGCGGCCGTGGAAGGTGAAGAGTCGGGGAGAGGGAAAGAGAAAGAGAGAGAGAGAAAGGGGAATTAGGGTTTTAATCCCTAATTTCCCAAATGCAGCTTGTGCTGCGTCAAAACGCAGCACTCCGCTATGGTTTTTTTTTTGTGTTACATTTTCTAATCCCCTAAAAACAAGTCTCGTCCTCGAGACTAAAAGATACTATATAGAGAAAAATTGGGGGTGCTGTCTCTCCATGGCTTCCTCAGGTTCCCAGGTCTGTTCCTCGACCTGGTCCCTCCTCCACAAAACTCTAACAAGAGGAACCTCTTTACTCTGTAGCTTTCTGACCTGTCGATCCATAATAGCCACGGGCTGAACAGGTAAGCTCAAGTCCTCTCGAAACTCAACTGGCAGAGCCTCTAAAATGTGTGAGGGATCTGGATGATATTTTCTAAGTACTGAGATATGAAATACATCGTGAATACATGATAGGTCTGTTGGCAACTCCAATTTATATGCTACACTTCCGACCCTCTCAAGGATACGGAAGGGCCCAATATACTTGGGGCTCAACTTCCCTCGCTGCCCAAATCGAATGACTCCCTTCAAGGGAGATATCTTTAAGAATACCATGTTTCCCACAGTAAACTATAGAGGTCGCCACCTACGATCTGCATAGGATTTCTATCTATCCTGAGCGGCTTTCATTCGCGTATGGATAATCCTCACTTTCTCCTTCGTCTCCTCTACCAGCTCAACATTGGTGAGACATCGCTCACCAACCTCATCCTAGCACAACGGGGTACGACACTTCCTCCCATACAATGCCTCGTAAGGTGGCATGCCAATGCTCGTCTGATAGATATTATTATAGGCGAACTCCACCAACGGAAGATGCCGATCCCAACTCCCCCAAAAATCCACCATAAGCATGTCCTCTAAAGTCTGAATGGTCCTCTCTGACTAACCATCTGTTTGGGGTGATACGCTGTGCTGAAATTCAGTATAGTACCTAAAGCCTCCTGTAGACTGGGTTAAAAACGGGATGTAAATCTGGGGTCTCGATCTGATACAATCGATACTGGAACACCATGCAGTCTCACAATCATATCAATATAGAGGCGTGCCAACACCTCAAGCTAGTAATCACTCCTAATCGGGATCAAGTGTGCGGACTTAGTAAGTCGGTCAACTATCACACAAATAGCATCATGCTGTGCCGAAGTCCGTGGTAACCCTACTACAAAATCCATCGTGATATGCTCCCACTTCCACTTAGGAATGGGAATGGGCTACAAAGTGCCAGCTGGACGCTGGTGCTTAGCCTTTATCTGCTGACATACAAGGCAACGAGCAATAAATTCTGCAATTTCCCATTTCATACCCGACCACCAATAACTGTCTCTGATGGCACGGTACATTTTAGTACTACCGGGATGTAAAGCATAGGCAGATGAATGGGCCTCCTCAAGAATAGCCCTGCGAAGATCACTATCTACTGGTACACATACCCGATCTCGAAAAACCAATAGTCTATCCTTGCGAACTCTAAAGTAATCAATATCACCTCTGCTGGCTTTCTCATAAATACCTCGGAGCTCTGCATCACTCTACTGAAGCTCCCTGATACGGTCGAGCAAACTCGGCCGAACCTCAAATCTGGCTAGTATAGCTCCCTGATCATCACTAGCCAACTTGACTCCCAAGGCTCGGAGTCCTAATAAACATGAGAGATAAGTACTCTCGGTAGTCTGAGAAGAGGAAGACGACTTCCGACTCAAGGCATCAGCCACTACATTAGCCTTGCCCGAATGATAGTCAATGATGAGGTCATAATCCTTTAGCAGCTCTAACCATCTCCGCTGCCTCTCCCTCTGAGTGAACAGATACTTCAGACTCTTTGATCTGTAAACACCTTGCATGTGACCCCGTATAAATAGTGGCGCCGTATCTTTAGTGCAAAGCCTATGGCCGCCAACTCCAAATCGTGCGTAGGATAATTCACCTCATGCTTCTTAAGTTGTCGTGAAGCATAGGCGATAACTTTACCATCCTGCATCAATACACAGCCCAATCCTTGCCTGCTGGCGTCACTGTACACCGCATACTCTCGACTACTCGTGGGAAGGGCTAGAATCAGAGCGGACGTCAACCGCTGTTTGAGCTCCTGAAAGCTCACCTCACAACGGTCATCCCATATAAATCTGACGTCTTTCCGTGTCAGTCTAGATAACGGAGCCTCAACTTGGTGAAAGAGATTACCTTTCTCTCACCTAGGGTTCCTCGGATCTCGGATCTAACTTTCGTTCACCCGTCGGTTTGGTCTAAAACCTGAATGTTTTCAAATTCGAAACAATTGTGAGCAATTTAAGTCCAATTACTAAAGAAATTCGAAACCCTAGTGCGAAAATCGAAACTTTGAGTCATTTACCTTCGCAGAGGCTCACGGATTATCACGGGCCGTTGCGGACTCGTGGGCCGCGGTTGGTGGTTGATGGGTCGGCGACCCTGGTGGGCCTGCGGGCTTGATGGGTCTGGCGGGCCTGGAGGGCTTGCGGGTCGGCAGTGGGCCGCGGGCCGGAATGGGCCACAGTGGCTAGGGCTCGCGCTCGTGAGCTGGATCGAGCGCTCGCGTAGTAGGTTGCGCACTGGAGCGCTCGCACTCGTGCTGGGGCGCGCTATGCTCACGTAGAGGGTTACACTGGAGGGCGTGCTGGCGCTTGTGCAGGGGCACGCTGGCTCGTGCAGAGGCGTGCAGGGGCGCGCTGGTGCTCGTGCAGGAGTGTGCAGAGGCGCGCAGGGGCTCGCGCAAGGGCGCGCTAGGGCTCGCGCAAGGGCGCGCTAGGGCTCGCGCAAGGGAGCGCTCGGGCTCGCGCAGGGGCGTGCTAGCGCTCGCGCAGTGTGTGCTCATGCTCGGGAGAGAGCGCAGTGCTTTGAGTTGTCACGGGCTTTGGCGCTGTCGCGTGCGCTGCTGCTGTTGAGGGAAAGAGAGAGAGAGACGCGGCGGCGGGGAGATCGGGAGAAGAGAGAAGAGAGGCGGAAAGAGAGAGAGAAAGAGGGAGAGAGAGAAGGGGAGAAGAAGAAGAAGAAGATGGTGATGGTGGTGGTGGCGGTAGGTCATGGCGGAGGGTGCGAAACCGTCGTGGAGAAGGGCTGCGGCCGCAGAAGGTGAAGAGTCGGGGAGAGGGAAAGAGAAAGAGAGAGAGAGAGAAGGGGGAATTAGGGTTTTAATCCCTAATTTCCCAAATGCAGCGGGTGCTGCGTTTTGGCTCAAAACGCAGCACTCCGTTGTGGTTTTTTTTTTTTTTTTTTTGGTGTTTCAAAAATACATTCATACAATTCAAGCAAGAAACAAATTAAAAAACCTAGAATTATAAATAAATACAAATGAAAAAAGTGGAAATTATGGAAATTTAACTTTGGGTCTAAATCTTTTCGATTGACAAGAAGGGGATGGACTTCCAGCAGAGGATCCAATTGCAGCAGGAGAAGAGGATGGAGATGGTGTAGGAGCTGTAGTAGGAGAAGATGGAGCAGAGGATGGTAGAGCAGCAGAGGATGGAGTAGTAACAACAGGGGCAGATAAAGATGCAGATGCAGGAATATGAAATGGATTATGCCCATGAGGAAATGAAGATCTCGGAGGAGAACCAAATGGTCGCATCACAAACGGATAAGTAGATGAAGTGGACTGAGGATGAGTTGTAGAAGAGGAGGAAGGTGTAGGTTTAGAAGTTGACACAATCTCTTATAGACATAATAAAATTCGAATTTATCCTTAGAACATCACTAATTTTCATCAACTCTAATAAAATTTCTTTAATTTGTTCCTAAGTTCGTTGCTGGAATTGGTCATTTTGTTGCTTCCATCGACTAAAACTTTGTTTCATTTCACCCATTTCCTTTCGAATTTCTGCTATTTCTCCCCCAAATTCTTTCATTTTCCTTCGAACTTCACCAAATTTGTCATCAACAACATCCGTAAACCCTTTTTTCAGACTGTTAATAGATTCAATCAGTTCAGTCCATCTATCATTCTCAGTTTCATTCATACTCTCTAGCTTTGCTGCTTTTGCCTCCTCTGCCTCTGCTTCTGCCTGTGGTGGTCTATATTCTGCCTCTCTTCTTTTAACATTAATCCAAATACCATCTTCAAAAATCCAAGATGCTTTACGTAACGTTCTCTCATTTATGGAATTTGTAATACTTAATTGCACATGGTATTCTTTCCTTAAATTTATTCCTTGACTTTTTAAAATTCCCCTAACCATGATGCAAAATGTCAAATTATTTGAAAAACGTCAGCTCCTTATCATAAAGTGAGGAATCAACAAATGCAAACCTGGATTTTTTCTTTCTAGAATCCATGCCATTAACCAAAAATTCTTCACAAGTAATAGATGAAAAATTTCCTGTGCTGGGCTTAATAACATGTATTACTAAAAAAGTGAAGAATTTTGGCATAAAAATTTAAGTCTATAGCATTTGTACTAAAACTCTCTAAACTGTAATCATAAAAAACTATTTGAGCATCCATCAATATGTTACTTTCCAAATACCGGGCACATTCTTCGTGGTCAACCCACTGAATACTAGCTCATTGCAGATCATTGTCGGATCAACGTATATTTTTAGGCCACCAAAATAACTTTTAAAAGCACACGACATATTTTTATCATCAATAACAATATCATGATCACCATGAATTTTTCCTTTATTATTATAAAAAACTCTAACTGCTTGTCCATAAACCTTTTTACTTGGATGAACAAGCCAAGAAGGACAGATGTGTTTTATAAAACTTGCGTATAGAAAACCTAAAACAGATGTGTTTTATAAAACTTGCATGCAGAAAACCTATATTACCGCAATAATTCCAATCAATTAAATGACCATGAGTGATGTTTCTATCAGAAAATACCTACTGAAAATTTTTGCTTTTTTTGAATGAAGGAAAGTATTTGCTGTTGTAATTTTCTCATTTAATCGTAACCCTTTTCCCTTTTCGAGAAGATGCCATCTTTGCGATTTGAGAGTATATCTGATGGAATGGAAAGTAACAACGTGTTATTTGGTTGGAAGAGGAAGAAGAAGAAGAAGAAGAGGAGAGCCAAGAGATAGATTTGAGATTCTTGGTGATTTGGTGAGAGAAAGAAGAAGAAGAAGATGAGAGATTTTTTGTGTTGTGAGAGAGAGAGAGGAGATTATGTGTAATATGAATCTAGCAAGAATAAGAGTAAGGGCAATGAATAGTGAGGGTGATAAGCATTAAAGGGTCATAGTTGAGGGAGTGTTTAATGGGATTTAATTGGTTTGTCTTATTTTTAAATTGTTATTAATTGTGTTGTGATAGTTGTTTGCCGTTGACTTCTAGACTTGTCGGCTTGTCAGAGTAACTTTGTAATAACATAACTTGCTTTGTTTTCCTTTCGTCTTATCCGTTCAATTGGTGTTTGATTGGCAAACTAGTGCACATGGCTGCTGCACATTTTATTTCTTCCTACTGCACAACCTTTTTGTGTACATGACAGCCTGCACATTTGCTAATTCACAATTGTTTATATACGGCATTGTACTCATCGAAGCAAGCTTCTGCAAATGCTTTAGTTGTCCAAATGCAACTTAAGCTTTTTTATTTTTCTTGCCAAAAAAATAAAATTAACTTCACTCAAATATTTTTAACAATGTGTATTAATATTACTTATTATATATATTATATATATATATATATATATATATAATAGAACATAAATGTAATGTTACTTATTATATATTATATATATACATATATATGTAATAGTACATAAATGTAATGTTAATAATGTGTAGTAATATATTACTCTAATATATAGTAACATAAGAGTAACTGTTACTCTATTACAATATATATCACCAATACAAATATAATATATAAAGATAATATAATATTATAGTAATAGATAGTGATATAGTTGTAATATCATACAATATAATAATATAATCCCAATATTATTACTTATTATATATTATATATATATATATATATATATATAATAGTACATAAATGTAATCTTAATAATGTGTAGTAATATATTACTATATAGTAACATAATAGTAGGTGTTACAACATAATTATAATATATAAAGATAATAAAATATTATAGTAATATATAGTGATATAGTTGTAATATAATAGAACAATATAATAATAATATTACTAATTATAATATATATATATATATATATATATATATGTAATAGTACATAAATGTAATGTATGATATATGTAATAGTTAATAATATGTTACATATATTATATATGTTATTATATATTATATAATTTGTTTGTAAGTGTTAATAGATATTAAGTACAGGTAATGCAATAAAAATATAATAATAATGGTATGGGTGGGCGATTAATGCCTACGATTAATGGCTAGGATGGGTAGGGTTGGGATTTATAAAAATTTTGGCAGCGAAATGTTTTTTCAGCACCCTTCTTCCTTCTTCACTCAAGATGGATGCTTTACCTTCACCGTAGATGGATGCTAGATCCACAGTTAAGATTTTATTTTACAAATTTAAGACATTTGTATTAAAAATATTATTCTAATTCAAACATTTTCGAAAACTCTAAATCACCAAGGAGGTGAACGAACAAACCCATGAACCCACGAAACCATCATAAAGGAAGATCAAGAACTTTTTCGAAAGTAGAAGACACAACATTTTGCCAACCACAACACAGAAAGAAGAAGACCAGTACAGCAGAATGAGAGAGATGAGTCAAAGTTTCGGAAGATCAAAAAGTTGAGAGAGGAGAGGGAAAAAAGAAAAACCAAAAAAGGAGAACTAGATCGATTGGGAGGAAGAAAGAGGATATGAAAAACAAGGAGGAGAACACAAAAAACATGTTCCAGAAAACAGAGAAAACACATACGACACTAAAGACACAGAAGAAGAAGAAGAAGATAATAGGTTAATGTTTTACTTATTTATTTTAGTTATTTAGTATATTTTAGGAGTTTTAATATAGATAATTTTTTAAAACCCTTAGCAAAATTTTTTTCCACCTATGATTTTTTTGTCATTTATTTTAATTTATTTTTCGTTTCCTTTTTTTTTTAAAATATAATCAAAGCTTCATTTTAAATAAATTTTTAGCATAAAAAAATTGCATATTTGTATGGATTTGATACATAGAAACCATTTTTTCAATAATAAAGTGAAATCCACCTCTGGTTTGGACTTGGTTCCATTCACGATTAGTTAGTTTCTTCTTTTATATTTCTGTGATTATTTAATATTATATTTTCATTATATTGTGATTTTTTATTATTATGTATATTGTTATTATCTACATTTTCATTTGTGTATTCTTTATGAGTAGACTGAGAATTGAGAACAACATGAAGATTAGGAGAAGTTTCAAAAATTGGCTAGGGTAAGGAGAGTTAGGAGAGAAACAATACCCATTCTAACAAGGTGCTCTCCGAAACAACTAAAGGAATTAATTTCTAACTTGACTGATGAGATGAAAGTTATAGTACAAAATATGTGATTCGGGAAACTTTTGAAGTTTAACTGTGACACACTAAGTAGAAAATTATGTGAATAACTTGTAATGAGATTTGAATAAATGGAAAAACGTCTTTGCATTGGCGCAAATCAAAATTTTAAGCTCACTTCAAAAGAGATAGGACAAATTTTAGGTATTCCTAATAGGGGACGTGATGTTTTGGGTTCTCTGAATGAATCCTCAAAGAAATCCTCAAATATGAGAAAGTATTTCTCAAGAATAAAGTATAGTTAGTTAAAAGAGATGATGATAAACACTGAAGATGTCTTTTCCCCTGACTTTAAAAGATATTTTTTGTTATTTCTTTTGGGGTGCTTTCTGTGTCTCACAACCAATGTCTTTCCTATTTCGAGGTATGTTTCTGTTACTATTACCATTGATATTGACAATGTTGGTGAATACAACTGGACCAATTTTGTATTACAATGCTTGGCCAATGAGGTGTGGCAATTCAATGGTCTTCTAAAGAGAGGAAGAAGAGAGGAGCAAGAGAGGAAGAAAACAAGAATTGGTGGGTGTTTATTTCTACTTATGGTAAGTTTAGTTTCAATCAATGCAATTGAATATTTATAAATATTACTCTACAAATATATGTATTTCCATGTAACTCATCCTCCTGTGGTTTCTGGTTTTTGCATAGTTTTTTTATTTTGAAAAGGTGAGGGTTGGTGATTTGGGAGGGAGAGAACCAAACTACCCGTTCACTACTGGAGTAATGATCGGGTTAATAGAAGACTTAGATTTGAGCGTGTGAATGTAAGTTAAAGATAAGTTTATATATTGAGGAATCAATTATCGTAATGTTCTCTCTAAATAAATTACCTGTTTATATATTCATTCAATATATTTCATCAACTTGCTAGGGTTTGTTGTCTTTGAAAAAAGAAACAACTGTTGAACTAGAAGTTGGTGAAGATAAAATTCAGGAACAAAATTTGAAGGTACACTTCCTTACAAGCACCTGTCTGTGTGAGTGTGTGTGAATGCGTACTTATCATAATCTCAATCTTACTATCTCTTTTTTGATAGAGAGGCATTAAAGAGGAACTTAAAAAGTTCTTGGAGGAGTCTATTCGAATTCACTCCAACCTGCTTCAGATGCAATCTGATTTGTTGAATCGATTATGCTTAGATGATGATAAAGATGATGACAATGATATAGAGGATGTAGATGATGAAGAGAAAGAAAAAGAGAAAGAAGAGGGGAAGGAGGCAAAGAAGCAAAAAAAGCAAGGGAAAGGAAAGGTGGTATTGGAGCCACGGGAGGAGGATAGGTTTTTTGAAGATGAGAAGAGGTTAGATAAAGATAAGATGAAGATGAAAATGAGGATGAAGATGAGGATGAAGATCTTGAATTATATGAAGTTCTCAATACCTTAAGTGAAATGAAGGAAATGAAGAACACTAACAGAAACATAACTTCTCATTTTTCCTTGCTAACCTTAGGACTTTTTTGGAGGAAGAAAATTGTTTGGCTTTTATGTGGACGAAAAGCCATCAAAAAATAATTCAAGGCAAGTGTACGCTTTTTTTATTTGACATTTCTATTTTTTGTCATTTATGCTATCTGATTTTTTATTGTGATACATCTTACTTATTTCAAATTTTATGATATTTAATAGAATAATTTTGTATAATATTTATGGAAGCTACATGTGCTGGAGTGATGCTTATGAATTGCTTCCCCCTCATTGGATTGGGACATTTGGTTTGAATTTATAAATTTATTGCTACTTTTTTTTAATATTACGATGATTATAAAATGATTATATAATGATTATATATTTTTAGACTATGGATTGCTACACTGTTTCCTCAACACCAACACCTTCAACACCAACATGTCTTGATGCGTTTTTCCATTATGGTTTTCGGTAAGAACTCTTATCTTATTCTATAAATTTATTTATATATTTCATCCTTCCTATTCTTTCCTATTCCATCAATGCCCGTCTTCTTCTTCGATTATTCGAGAAAGAAACTACTCCATCAAATGGGTATAAGGAGTCACTGCACACTTTATTAATATGCATATATACATAGTACAATATATTCATGTGTTTTAGTAATTATCAGTGTTTTATTTTCTATATTTGTCACATATTTCCTTTTTTCTTTTCCTTTGTACTTATTTTTAATTTTCTATATTTTCACATATTTCATTTTTTTCCCTATCTTAATAGATGTCGGTGGTTTCTACCTTTGAGACAAAACAAAAAACCAAAAGCAATGAATCCAAGTTGGAAATTTCTACAGTTGGGAGTTCCTTGTCACAGAAAGCACTTGGATTTGATTTCCGTTTGTGTAACTTAGTGAGTTATTTACATCACATATTGACATACATTTCTATTATTCAAAAACATTTCTAAATATACTATTTTACTATTCTATTATTATTATAGGTTTTTATTCCTGTGATTTGCAAACAATATTGGTTTTGTTATGCTCTTCATTTGGATGAGAAAATTATGTATGTTCTAGACTCAGGATCTTACTGTAGACGCGATAAAGATTATGACCTACAAACTTTCATGGTAATTTTATTTATTATATTTAAATATCAAAATTTTAAATTGGTTCAACTATAAATTTTAATATTTTCATTCATTTCTCTTGTAGAAAGATTGTATTGAGAGAAGTTATGAAAATTCTTTCATTATCTCTCAGATTATACTTGTTCAAGTTCCACAACAGCCTAACACGTAAGATTAAGATTAAGATAAGTTTAATTACTCACGCTACATCTTTTTAAATTCTGATCTTAGACTTTATAATTTTGATTATAGACATTATCTTAAAATATTTTTTTAATTTTTATATCTAGGAATAATTTTGGAATATTTGTTATGAGATTTTGGAAATGTGGGAATTGGACATGATTATAAGTTCACCCGGTCAAGAAGTAAGGTCTGTGACTCTGTTCTTATTTTGTTATTTTCATATTATATTTATCTGCTTCTTTGATTTTATGGTTTTATGATTGATTTATTGCAAGATCTTAATTTCTTGAGAAAAGAATATTTTCTCAAACTTCTAATATCTCACCATAATATTGTTCGTCTTGAAATTATGGCGAAGATGGAGGAAGCAAGGTGAAAAAAAATTCTACGAGGATGAGAAGAAGAAAGGAAACTGCACAAAGGAAAACAAAAATTGTGAAACTTTGAAATTTAAAATTGTAATCATTTTCTTTAAAATTGTAATCATTGGAGATTTTTCACTGCTCAAATGCAATTTCAATAAAAGAATTTTTTCTTCTCCAACAATCCTACAATCAAATGATAAATCAAACCAGGAGAGATCAGGATGAATCAAAGTAGGATGAATGAAGAATGAAGAATGAACCAGGTGTTCAATATCAATATAAATCATTTTTTCTTCTCCATTGAAACTACCATGCAAGCATACGACATGAATCAAACACTACACTAACTCTTCATCTTAATTACTTATCTTATTAAAATGACCATACTCATCTTACTAAGTTTACCACAATAACAATCCACTAAATTTACCACAATCACAATCAACTTACTATACTCACCACCTATACCAAATTTATCACAGCGGCACATCAGCACATCACTCCACTGCTTATCACCCTTACCTTACCACTTATCTTACCACCAACTTACTACACACTTACTTCTTACCACCCGTACCACCACCTTACCACACACTTACCACATGCACTAATTACCACCAATGCACTCCTTACCACCAACTTACCACATGTTCACACATGCACTACTTATCACCAAATTATCAACTTTATTTTATCACCAATACACTCCTTACTACATCCTTACCAACTTTATTTTACCACCACTTATCAAAAATTAACACTTTCCTATTATAATCTTTTATCCTATACTCACTCCTTTTACGACTTCATTTTTAATATTTACCATATATATACAGTTTCTTTTTCTTTTTCTTTTGAAGCATTTTCTATGATTGAATTGAATAGGAATACGATTGTATATATAATATAATTCAATTTTCAAAACCATGCATGTGCTAATGCTAGCACGGTATAATCGCACGGCCGCTCGTGGTACAGCCGTGTAGGCATGCACACGCATGCATTCTTGTATGCACAGCACAACCGCAGTGGCCTCCATGATACAGCCATCCAGGCGTGTACACGCATGCATTATTTCACGTGCGGCACAGCCCGCTAGCCCCTGCGACACAGTCGTGCCGGCATGCGCACGCATGCATTGTTGCATCCCGTAACAAAGCCACGCAAGCCCCCACGGCACAGTTGTGCGTGCATTATTGCATGCGCGGCACAGCCACACGGGCCCCCGTGGTACAGCCATGCAAGTGTGTACACACATGTATTCTTGCATGCGCGGCACAGCCGTACGGGCCCCCGCGACACAGCCTTTCAGGCATGTGCACGCATGAATGCATGGGGCCGCATGCATTCTTCCATATGTAGCACAGCCGCGCTTGCCCCACGGCACAGCTACACTTGCCCCGCAGCAAAGCCATGTAGTCATGCACACACATGCATTCTTGAATGAGTGACATAGCCGCGCGGGCTCCCACGGCACAGCTACGTAGGAGTGCGCACACATGCATTCTTGCATGCGCGGCACAACCGCGCAAGCTTGCGCACGCATGCTCTCCATGGTACAGCAGTGCAAGCGTGTGCATGCATGCATTCTTGCATGTGCGGCACAGCTACGCTACCTTGCGCATGCTCTCACTGTCTGTTTTTGTTTTTTTTTTTCTTTCCTTTCTATCACTCTCCTTTTTTTTTCCAATTTCTTATGTCACTCCACCTTTCTTTTTCTTCCTTTTCCCTTAGCTCACCATCTCTTTATTTTTTTTCCCTTGGTTTTTTTCCTTTTTCCTTTTTTCTCCATTCTATCACTATGTTATGCAACTTAATTATCATATTCGTTGATTATAAAATTTAAAATATAATTAATAACTTAATTATAAAATCTAAAATATAAATTATCATATGAATTCAGTGTAATTAATATTATTCATTTAAATAATATTGACCACATTCCTTATTTATAAAAATTTTGAAATATAAATTAAGTATGATGATATAATTAATATTATTATTTAACGTAATATAATCATATGAATTTTTTTTTTGTAAATATCAAATTATATAATGTACTGATAATAATCTAAAATATATAGTATAATGTAGTAATATAGTAGTAATATTTACCACTACTATTAGTGGTAGTTATATAGTAAAATATAGTAATATTTACTTGTAGAATATAGTAATATGGTACTAATAAATTATGCTTCAGCCGTCTAATATAAAGTTAACTAATACTCGTACTTGGTGTTATTGTTGTAATATTCACTACTACTAATATAATAGTAATATAGTAGTAATATTTACTTGTGGTATAGTAGTAGTGGACATTGTAATATACTTGTAATAAGATAAGATTATTCATTAGCCATTTGCATTGCAATGTAGTAATATAGTAGTAATTTTTACTAATAGTGGTGATACTTGTAGCAGTGGTTTTTATATAGTACAATGTAGTAATATTTACTACTAGTAATATAGTAATATAGTAGTAATAAGATATTATGCACAGTGGTATTTATATAATACAATATAGTAATATTTACGACTAGTAATATAGTGATATAGTGGTAATAAGATATTATGCACAGTGGTATTTATATAGTACAATGTAATAATATTTACTACTAGTAATATAGTAATATAGTGGTAACAAAATATTATACACGGTTGATCTATAGTACTAGTAAATTTTTAAAATTCTTATTTTTAATTAATATAATTAAAATTATTAATATTATTATTTTTAATAATGCAATGATATTAAATTACTAATTTATTTAATATAGTGTTATAATTTATTTTTAATTATTACATAATATACATGATAATAATACATTAATTATTAATTTTGTATATTATATAATTTTATATAAATTCATATTAACATTAATATTAATTTATTTTAATTCACATTTAATTTAACAATTTACCATTTTAACATTTCAATGGGAACTTCATAATAAAATCTCTAATCTTCTCACCAAAAATAATTTTTCTATTCACATCCAATTTAATCAAATTTCGCACAAAAAAAATTTCTCAGGTCAAATCCAATTTAATCAAAATTTTCTTTTTCATCCAAATTTCTTCGTGCCACAATGCTAAAAAGAATTTCTCTTTTGTTTTACTATATTTCAATATAACTTTTGTAACCGATGATAACCGAGACACAATAATAATATTTCTTGTGTAACTGCAAGTAATTTATAATAATAGACGTGAAAGATAGTAAATTTACTGTGTCTCTGATGGTAAAGAATAGTAACATTTACTATATAATCACAATAAAATATAGTAACATTTACTGACATATATATACGTGATAACTAAATGACATCACATTTCCTAACACAACCGATAACTGTTACCAATACTCTTCTAAACGTTAATTTACATATCCTATACTTACCATAGCTTAAATATCATATACTTACCATACTTACTGCAACTTACCATATCTTACATATCCTACACTTATTAGACCTTACATCTCCTACACTTCCCATACCTTACATATCCTACACTTACACTTACCATAGCTTACCACTATTTACCATATCCTATTACACTTACCATACCTTACAGCTTATTCACCCATCATCACAACTTATAGTTGTACGCATACAATATTGTGTATATAGACACCTTTCAAATTGTCATTGCAAAATCTATATTTAGCAATCACAACTTATAGCTGTAAGGATAGGGGTATGTAAATACAGACGTGCTTATATCCGTAATTATAGAGTATTGTTTATACAAACGCTATGCTACCTTTAGTCATGATTGAAAATGTTTTGTCGACGACTATTTTAAAATCGTAGAAAAATCTATACTATTTTTGACGGTTTCAACCATAACCGTCTATATAGATTCAAAAAAACATCAGTAATGCTTACCGACAATAAATGTTACCATCGAGATAATGCTTTAATTTTGTAGTGGCACCTTGTAACCTATCCACGATATTTGGAAGTATACTGACCTAGAGACATGAAACATATACTGCTTTTGTATCTAATTTTTGATCATATTTTTGTTCAAATACTAAAATTTATGCCCTAGCAGATCTGGTGCTCTCCAAAAATTCATAGGATTTGTGATCAATACAATAAAATATTGACAAAAGAAACCTATAAAATGGTTTCTATCATGATGATATGAGTTTGAAAAAAATAAAAATAAAAGCAGAGGACCATACAACCCTAGTAGAGGAAATGAAGTATCAATCTAGTATAAAAAATGAAATAAAAGAGTAAAGGAAGTATCAATCCAGCCATGGCAAAATAGAGTGCTGCACGGAGCTGTAAAAGAAAATAAAGTACAAATATTCAGTTGATCAAACTCTAGTAGAGAAACATTTTCTTAATCTACAATATGAGACTTTTCAAATTTTATTAATCTCAATTAAGCAAACGCATCAAGACCTTTACTAATGAAAGATAATGAGAATGGGTTATTAGAAAATGAGAAAAACATTACTTAGCCCTACATTAGTAGAAGTAAGCGGGCTTTGATACGATTCATCCTTCTTCCCAAAGCGATTAGAGTTTAATCAAAGGAAATAATAGATACAAGAATCATGGCTCCAATTCTTTATTTTGGAAATTCAAGAATGTTTTCTATGGATTTCTAACAAAGGAAAATCTCTTTATATCATGCCATTTAATTGATTGAAGTTCCTTGCTCCTAGTTGCGGTAAACACACATGCATAAATACATGCACCAAATGTCCTCATGTGTACAACAATTATGTAGGTGGGTATAATAGCTTTACCGAAATTACATAATACAAGCCATGATAAAAAAGGAGTATAGATGATGCTTACAATGAATGCAGATATTATAGTTGTGATAGATGCTCCAAATTTTCTTAATCTAAATTAAGCAAGCACATCAAGACCTTCACTTGTGAAAGATAATGAGAATAGGTTATTAGAAAAGGAAAAAAGCACTACTCAGCCCTACATTAGTAGAAGTAAGCGGCCTTTGAGATGATTCATCCTTCTTCCTTAAGCGATTAGAGTCTAATCAAAGGAAGTAATAGATACACGAATCATCGCTTCAATTTTTTGGTTTGGAAATTCAAGAATGTTGTCTATGGATTTCTAACAAAGGAAAATCTTTTTATATTTTTCCATTTAATTGATTGAAGTTCCTTGCTCCAAGTTATGGTAAACACATATGCATAAATACATGCACCAAATGTGCTCATGCATACAACACTAATGTAGATGGGTATAATAGTTTTACAGAAATTACAAAATACAAGCCGTGATGAAAAAGGAGTAAAGATGGTGCTTACCATGAATCCAGATATCATAGTTGTGATAGACGCTCCAATAAAAACCTCCCATGGTACACTTCGTAGCACTGCAAACTTAAGCTATGAAGTGTGCGAGATAATAATAAGTTACCACTTCGGCTTAAACAATGGACTGGGGTCACAATGAAGCCATCCAGTTAGTGAGCTACATGATGACCTTCATTGTAGGAACGACGACAAAAACATCATCGAATAAATGGAAACATTAATGTGCTTGATGTGCTTTACAAACATTCATCTATGTTTGTAAAAATAGATTAATTCAAACATATATTATTTAATGTGCTTTACAAATATCAATCCAACTATGGCAAAAATAAAGTGGCTGCACTTAGAAGTCATGAGAAAATGAAGTATAGATATTGAGTTATCAAACTCTAGTAGAGAAACATTTTGTTTATCTACAATATTTAGTTGAAATACTAAAAATTATACTCAAATACTAAATGTTATGTCCCAACACATAGATCTAGTGCACTCCTAAAATTCAAAACAATGTATAAGAATGTACCAACAAACACTACAAAAAAATAAGAATTTAGTGATGAATTTTAGCAACGACAAATATTCGTCGCAAATTTGCAACAAATTTAGCAACAAAAAAATGCTATCGTCACAAAATAGCCATGATTTTAGCAACACAAACATTTTCATCGCAAATTTAGCAACAAAAAATATTTTCGTTACAAAATTCGTCACTAATTTTTTATGAAAAATTTGTTGCAAATTTGCGACGAAAAAAAAATTCGTTGCTAAATTTGCAACGAATTTCAAAATTCGTCGCTAAATTTGCAATGAATTAAAAATTCGTCCCTAAATTTGGGACGAAAAAAAAATTTGTCCCAAATTTTTGGGAAGAAATAGAAATTCGTCCCTAAATCTGGGATGAATTCGTTTATTCGTCCCAAAATTTTACGACGAATTTCTCAATTCATCCCTAAATTTGGGACGAAAATGAATTTGTGACGAATTTCTAAATTCGTCACAAATTTAGCGACAAATATTTATATTCGTTGCAACAAATTCGATTATTTGTTGCTAAATTTGTTGCAAAATAGCGACAAATATAAAATTTGTGATAAAATTCGTTGCTAAAATTCATTTTTTGGTCACTTTTTTAATTACTTGTATTAGAAACATTTTCTAATATTAAAAAACGATTTGTAAACGGTGATTTACACTGATAGCGTATAGAATCTTAAGATGTTCAAAAAACCTTATATAAAATAGTTCATTCATTATCTGTTTATATAAAAGAATGATAATATAGTGTAATCTTTTAAATTGGTACATTTTTTTCTATAACTTTACAAATCTTTTAAATTGTAACAAAAGATTATTATTAATATATTCATTTCCTATTCATTATATGTTTAATTTTCTATTACCAACACTGATAACTTTATCTTATAAATTTGTTTAAGTATTCGATTCACTAAACTAAAAGTTAAAGTAGAAATATTTGTTAATTAATAATTAATATATTGAATGTTTTTTTATAATTATATCATAGTATGCAAATATTGTAAATAGTTTGTTGATTTAGTTTCTATTTTAGTGCATTCAATGAGTTATTTATCAGAAATCATAAGTATCGTTACAAAATTCGTTGCAAATTGTAAAGGAAAAAATTATTTGTCACTAAATTTGTTGCAAATTGCGACAAAAACATATATTCATCAGAAATTTAGCGATGAAACCATTCTTTCGTCGCAGATGTTAGCGATGAAAAAATTTCCGTCCCTGATTCAGGGACCGAAAAAAATATTCGTCCTTGATTCTAGGATGAAAAAAAATTTCATCCCTGATTCAGGGACGAAAAGAATTTTCGTCCCTGATTCTGGGACGAAAAAAAATTTCGTCCCTGATTCTGGGATGAAAAAAATATTCGTCCTTGATTCAAGGACGAAAAAAATATTCGTCCCTGATTAATGACGAAAAATTTTTTTTGTCCCTGATTTTGGGACGAATTGAAGGACAAAAAAGTTTTATCCCTAATTTCAATATATTTCACACTTCCTTTACTCTTACTCTCTCTCTCTCTCTCTCTTTCTCTCTCTCTCTATCATGTTCATTTTCGAATAGCTGCGAAGGTGGTTCTACGAAGGGATGGCAGATGGGATGTTGGATCTACGATGGTGTTAAGTAATCTCTCTCTCTCTCTCACTCTCTCTCTCTCTCTATCTCTCTCTCTCTTCTCTCTTGCTCGTAGATGGCAGATCCGGCGGCCAGCCGCCAAATCTGAGCTCTAGAAGGTAGATCCAATGACCAAGCCGCCGGATGTGCCCTTCGCGAGCCAGCCGCGGGAAGGGGCCATAGCCCCTGCGCGGCCCCACCTCGTGATGGGGTTGCAGGCCCCTGCCCGGCCCCGCGTGGCCCATTGGCCTGGGCCATTGCACTGCCCGGCCCGGCCCAACAATTTACTTTTATTGATATTTTTAAAAATTTTTTGAGAAATGTTATTTAAAAAATATTTTTATAATATTGTTTTAATAATATATTAGTTTTTTATAATTGTTTTTGATGTGTTAGGTTTTGCGATTCTCGAATATTTGGATTGAAAGCTATTGTTGCTGTTGATATCTGAGTCTATCGGTTTAATTTGTACTGTAATGATTGGAAAATGCAATTATGCAAATTTGTATATTTGTATTGTTTTTATTTCTATATTAGTTTATTTTTATTGTATTTAGTGGTTGATTTAATGATATTACTGGATTTGTTAAATTTATTTATTTTTTATAAAATTGAAATCGAAAGTGTTGATAATTGATTATGTGAAATATTATGTTAACAATGATTAGCAATTTATAATAAATCTTATATCGATTAGTTAAATAATCAATGTTGTTAAATATTTAATATTTTATACTTTATTTAATTATATGATAATATTTAATGTTATTGTAATGATTTAGTTAATTTGTTTGATATTAATTAAGTTTATAATATTATTTATTATTATATTACATTTTTGTGAAATTGAGGTTAGTATTATTGTTGATTTGGGTTTTGTGCAATTAACGTTATTATTTATTGTTATATGAACTTAGTTGAAATTAATAATGATATTAGTATTGATGATTTAGTAGTTTTTATTAATATTTTAAAAATTTTAAATTTGGAGATAGGGAAAATGCAGAACGAAATAAGTTGGATGTATAAAAAGAACTTATCTGATCGTCACGGTTTAACTGATGAATTTATTTTTGGGTTGGAACAATTTTTAGATTTTGCTTGTACTCATGTTGATTTTATGGATGGGAATAAGTTAAGGTGTCCGTGTAGAAGGTGTCGTAATGGTAAATTTTTGTAGTGTGATAAAATTAGGGAACATCTTTGTAAAGTTTGTTTTACCCCGAATTACTATAATTGGACATGTCATGGTGAACCATTCATTTCTGATGAGGAGTATGAACGAAATAGACAATTCTCAGTTAGTGGGGATCAGAGTTATTATGATCAATTGAATCGTATCAGAGGATGGTAATTGATGCAGCGGGTTCGATTTTTGTTCCCGAACCAAGCGCTACAAGTTCTAGCTTTGCTCCAACATTTGAACATGGGTATACTAGTTATGCATCACCATTGGAGGAGGTAGAAGTACCTGGTGTTGATGAAAATGTGAATAATGAATTATCTCTCCAATTTTAGGAAGTCTTAAGAGCTGTAGATGAACCTTTGTGGGCTAGTTGTGACAGCAACACTAAGCTATCTCTAACTGCAAGACTGTTGAATGTCAAGGCAAAGCATAAAGTGTCTGAGAATTGTTTTAATGATTTTGTTCAAGTTATTGGAGAAGTATTGCCGCGTGATCATATTATGCCTAATGATTTCTACAGTATGAAAAAGCTGGTAAAAGAATTAGGTCTTCCGGTGGAAAGAATAGATGTTTGCAGAGATGCTTGTATACTATATTGGGGAGATGATAAAGATGCAGATTTTTGTAAATTTTGTAATCAATGTAGATACAAGAGTACTCGGAGGTCGGGTCGTAATCAGCAGCGTAAATCATACAGACAAATGTTTTATTTGCCTTTAACTCCTAGGTTACAAAGGCTTTATGCATCTGAGACTACTGTTGAACACTTGACCTGGCATGCAAATCATGAAACAGAAGAGGGGTTAATGTGTCATCCTTCAGATGCAGAAGCGTGGAAATATTTTGATAGAATATATCCTGAGTTTGCGAGAGAGACTCGAAATATTAGGTTAGGTCTGTGCTGATGGGTTTGCTCCGTTTGACAAATCAGGAAGAACTTATTCTTGTTGGCCAGTTATCTTAACTCAGTATAATCTTTCACCCGGTAAGTGTATGAAGACACCGTATATGTTTTTAACATTGGTCGTGCCTGGCCCACAAAATTCGAAGAAGTTAATAGATGTTTACATGCAACCATTGATTGTGGAGTTGAAACAACTATGGGATGAAGGTGTTCCTACATATGATGTTCATACTAATCAGATGTTTGTAATGAAGGCTGCTCTTCTTTGGACCATAAATGACTTTCCGGCGTATGTTATCGCGATGGAGTACCGCTGGGATTTTAGGATGTCCAATTTGTTTGGAGAGATCAAAGTCATTCAGATTGAAACATGGGAAGAAAGCGAGTTATTTTGATTGTCACAGACAATTTTTACCGTTAACTCATAAATTCAAAAGAAATGAAGAAGAATTCACTAAGAATAGAATTGAAAGAACACCTCCCCCATTGAGATTAATTGGTGAACAAATTTGACATAGAGTCCTTAACTTTCCATATGTTATTGAAGAGCAACATGCGACTCCTTTGTAAACAACCCACTCTTGATGTCGATGAAAGTAGTAGGAGATCAAAACCGAAGGCAGTTTATACATTGAATAAGGATCAAAGACGGATTGTTTATAAATGATTGAAATTATTGAGATTTCCTGATGGTTATGTCTCAAATCTTGGAAGATGTGTCGATCTGAAAGAATGTAAGTTGATTGGTTTGAAAAGTCATGATTGTCATATATTTATGGAAAGACTAATTCCTATTGCTTTTAAGGAACTCTTACCGAATTTTGTTTCGGGTACCATTACGGAGCTAAGCATTTTCCTTCATGATATTTGCTCGATAGTGTTGAGACATTCACACATGGAGATGTTAGAGAGAGAGATTCCAATCATTTTGTGTAATTTTGAAAGGATATTTCCACCATCATTTTTTTATTCCATGGAACATTTTTTGGTTCACTTGCTATATGAGGCGAAAGTTGGAGGTCCTGTCCAATTTCGATAGATGTATCCATTTAAAAGGTGAGTTTTTCATCTTTTATACTTCGTTATCAAGGCATATAAAATTACTAATTTCATTACATATAATTTTTTAATATATTTTGTTTTATTACAATTAGATTCCTATATCATTTGAAGAAGAAAATGAAAAATAAGTCACGTGTTAAATTCTCTATTGTCAATGCATATATTGTGAAGGAAGTAACAACGTTTGCATCATATTATTTTGAGTTTCACGTTCAGTGCATGAGGTAGAGAGCGGGAAGAAATGATGAAGGTCCTATTGATCCCAATTTGAAGTCATTCTCAATTTTTAACTATCTTGATCGACCAAGTGGACCATGTAAGCGTAAATACTTAATTGGTCAAGAATGGCGGGTAACTCACACATATATTTTACTGAACTGTCCAGAAGTGATGCCATATTTCGAGTAAGTATATATTTTCTATTTTATGTATTTCTTATGTCGAAAATTGTTTGTATTAAAATTTATTTCCTTTGATGGTAGGATTTTTCAAAACGTATATTCTCAACTTTCGAGATATGATTTTGATCATTTCTGCGATGAAGAATTTGCACCATGGTTCAAAAAATATGTAAGTAAACTATAAATTATTTAAATATTTACTTTAAAACATATTAACATATTTATTTGACTTTAAATCCATGATAATCAAGTTCAAGTTGAACAAGAATTGTTAATCCATCTGTCATGGGGTCCAAAATCAATGGTATGAACTTGGCAGCCTATTTCATAAGCAGGTATAATTTTCATACTGAAGAATATGGAATGGAAAAAAGGATAATGAATAGTGGGGTTTGTGTTCAGTCATCCAATGATGGTGGAGGTCAAAATGATTTTTATGGTTTGTTGGATGAAATTGTAGAGGTAGAGTACCCTGGTCCAGTATTACGGGTTGTTTTATTTATGTGTCGCTAGTTTGACCCTGTCAAAAGGATGAAAGTGCATCCATAGTTTAATTTGATTGAAATAAATCATAAGAAATTGTATAAAAGATATGTACCATTTGTGTTGGCACAACAAGCGATTCAAGTATTTTAAGCTTCATATCCTAGTTTGAAACGTGACAAAATTGATTGGTGGGCTATTTATAAAACGAAAGTACGGAAAAAAATTGAAGAACATTGGAAAGACACAGCATATCAACAAGAAAAAGTTGTCAATATAGTTCAAACCGAGGAATATAATATTCCAACGTTATGAGATCCTAGCGGAATAGTGATAGATGTGTATGCAAGTGAAATTCATGAAGAAGACAATGAAGAATCTAATTTTGAGACAGATGATAAAGATGGGGATGAGGATAAGGATGAAAATGTTGATGAAAATGATGTTGAAGAGTTTAATTTTGAGACACATGATGAGAATCAGGATGACAATGAGGATTTTGATTTTTGACAACGGGTAAGTTTTGTTCTCTTAATATAATAAAAATCGGATATTTATCTTGATATATGATAATCTATTTTTTTTAGTGGGTAAGTTAGTCGACACACATAATTTGCAAATTTCGTTACTCAATTTTTTGTCTATTTACTATCTCATTCTTAAATTTATATATTTGATTTGTTAATATACTATCTTTTTTTTCTATAGGTCATTAGAGAAGATTTCTTGACATATTGGTACCTTGTTTCGTCATATTTAATTTGTCAAATTAAATATGGTAAGTTTATTCATGTTTTTCATTATGCATATGATGAATATACAATTTTTATTTTTTATTCTTGTTTCAAATATATTATGGCTGACAGTTTCGACGTGGCGGCCATAGACATGGAAATTCACGCTCTTCACCATTGCAGTCCGCTTTGGCACCTTCGCAATTACATTCCCTTGCCGGCAATGTACCTTCGCCTCTCCCTTCTGTTGAAGCCCTTCGCATTCTTAACACATCGCTAGTAATGTACCTTCACCAGTCCCTTCGATGGAACACTCATATGCAGATAGGGAAGACAATCAAGAGTTGATAGCTCCTTACGGACATTCGTAAGTACTAAATTTAAAATTTTCAGATGTATTATTTCTTTTATTTATAAAGTAAATTGTTCTTTTAACTATCTTATTTATTTAACATTGTTTGTTTGAAATTTTATGATAAATTTACAAATTCTGTACATGTTATTCACGAGTTTAATAGAATAGTGAATAATCATTGGGGAGGGGCTTCGATGACTTACACAAGCACTCCGGAAGAAACAAAAGAACTATGGTGGAACGAGTTCAAGATAAGTTATCCCAATCAATTTATATATGAAATTAAGTTAATAGCTTTATAAGTTATTGGTTTTTTTTCATTGCAGCAAGTATTCACTTGGGACGAGACTAAAGAGTTGGAAGTAAAAAGGATTTTCAAGAAAAAATATGGCGATCACATCCGACACGTTTTAAATCATGCAAAGAGACACGTAAAAAAGCCTAACTGCATCACCGAGCAAAATTGGGGCAGGATTGTGAATTTTTGGGAATCGGAGGAGAGCAAACAAAGGAGTGAGCAGAATAAAAAAAAATTGAGCTTATAATTCAGGGGAATCATCTGCGACGTATACGGGAAGCTCGATCAATATTGATAAATATAGAAATAGATTGGTTTTATACAAACACAAATTTTTTTATCTAATTTAAACTATTTCATTATTTCTAACAGTGTTTTTTTATTTTAGGCCAAGGAAACGGGGACCAAGCCTTCATTCATAGATACTTTCGCACGCACATTTCAGAAAAAAGACAAGAATTGGAGCGGGGAGAGAGTTAGAGCAATTAAGGTTTATAATTTCAAAATTTTCAATTATTTAATGAACATTTTCAATGTTAATTTGAACATATTATGTTGAACATATTATAACAATGTAGGAAGATGAATTCTTTAGGTTAGTCTCTCCCAAGTTTATTTTTATTACTGACTTGATTTTTTGATTTCTAATGAATTACTTGCTTGAGATTCTCTTTTATTTTTTTTTCATAAATTTCAACTTGTTCAATGTTAATATGAATGTTCATAATTTAGATCCTATATAGTCTCATGATTTATGTTACAAATTTTTTTATTTTCCTTCATATATATATATATATATATATATATATCTAATCAAGATTATATGTGTTTGTATTATAATGTTTTTGTAAATTTATTTAATTTTTCTCATGACAATGCAAGAGAAATATGATGAGCTATCACGCAGAAGTTCGAGTGCTAGTGATGATGTTGGTGGATTTGAGTCATCTGTTGATAACATGAATTCATGGCTCGAGATGACTAGTGGACCAAAAGGGGGTAGAGTAGTTGGGCTAGGTTCTTTGAGCAGAACATACAAAATCGCTGGTTCATCTTCTTCCATCTCACCAGTAGTCAGGGTAGAAATAAATCAATTGAATCAAAAGATGAATCATTTGAAGGAGTTACTGCTACAAAAAGATTACGAATTCAATGAACTTCAAGCAAAGCACATGCAAGAAATGAACGAGGTTCGCACGCAGCAAATGTTAATGATGCAGCATCTTCAGTTAGTCTCCGCTCCGAGTCAGAATCCCCCTTCTATTTCTCCTCCTGATAATGCTTGCAATGGTGATGAAGGTGATGATTTCTTCGATGATGATGATGACGATGGTGATGGTAGAGGTCGTGCTTGAAATTGTGTACTGTTACTTGATTGTTACATTTTGATTCTCATTACATTGATTTTTTTGATTATGTATGGTTATTGATATTTTAACATTTAGTCTTGATGTTGCTTTTATTTTTGATATTACTATTATGATTTTTTGTTAAATTTTTAACTTATTGATCTTATTGAATAGTTAGTTACAATTATGAGTATAGATGGCTGAAATTTGATATTAAAAATGATTTGGATGATTAATTGTTGATGAAGTTGGGTAAGCAGGTATAAAAATAGGTTATATAGGGAAAAATGGTTCAAATATGCCAATAAAATTTATATTTGTCGCGAAATACATATTCGTCGCAAAATTTATCCCTGAAAACTATGCTTGTCAAAAATTTCGTTGCTAAAATTGAATTGTAAATTTTGATTAGCGACGAATTTTGTAACGAAAAACATTCGTCGCATATTTGCGACAAATTATTTTTCGTTGGTAATTTGTGACAAATAACTTATTCGTTGCAAAATTTGCAACGAAATTTTTTTCGTTCCAAATCAGCAACGAAAAAATTCATTGCAAAAATTGCGACGAATATTTTTTCGTCGCAAATTTTGAGACGAATATTTTTTCGTCGCAAATTTTGCGATGAAAATTTTTTCGTTGGAAATTTTACGATGAAAAATTTATTCGGTGCTAATTTTAAGACGAAACATTTATTCGTCATAAAATTTGCGATGAAAAAATTTTTCATCGCAAAATTCGTTGCAAATTTTCGACGAATTTGGCGACATAAATATTCGTTGGAAATTTTTGTAAATTCGTTCCAAAATTTTGCGACAACTTATTAGTAATGAAAAAATATTTGTTGCAAAATTCGTCGCAAATTTGTTTTGCGACGAATTTTTCTTGCAAATTTGTCGCAAATTTTGTCTTTTTTTTGTAGTGAAAACATAATAAGACAACGTAAAATACTATACCAAAGAGCAGCAAAGTAACATTGCTCTTTCTTTCAAGAACTCAAGTGGAGAAGTGCCATTATTTCATCATCAATCCCTTCGTCAATCCCTCTCATGATACCTTCATCCACCAGAAGCCCTATCATTTCAAGTGGAACATGGTCTCCTTCAATAAGGCCACCCCAAACCACAATGTAGAGGAAGCACCATGGGAGGATTCTTCTATGAAACCTTCAAAAGAGGATCCACCTTTATTGCCAAGATAGGGAGGCAATGTAGTGGGAGTACCATGTGAGGATCCGTCGTCGAAATCTCCAAAAAAGGATCCACCATTATCATCATGATTGTGATTATGATGGCTGGTGGGTGTCAAACCAACCAAAAGTAAATTTTTCTTACTTCAAACAATATGAATATAGTGCGAGTAGGGTCTATTCATAGTAAATGATGAATTTATCTCTTTTAAGAAAAATATGGGGGGTTTGAGAAATTATCTATAATTAACCAAAAACAATAAATCTATGAAATTAACTAAAGAAAAAACATTAAATAATACTAATTAAATAAGGAAAATGTCAATGAGAATAAAATCTAGTCAAAGGAATTATATCCACCTTATTTTTATGAGATTGATCATCGGTCTACCTAAAAATTTCAACAATCATAGATAAATTGGTTATAATCACTCAACGAATGCCGAATAACCAATCTCTTCTTACTCTATCGATAATTAAGAGAAATTCTTTAACTATTTCTCTAACTGAAAAACAATCCTAGAGAAAATTTTAGGATTTAAAATTTCAATAGCATTAAGATCGAGAGAAACCCAATTCTAAGTGGCAAACACACAACATTATTGCTAAGATTAGATTATTCAATTTCATGATATAGATGTCATTCATCACTAAATTAAAACTAATAAACAATTATGAATTTACCATTTTAATTGGTTGTACATTATTCGAGAACTGTTAAATATTGGCTACTATTCAATAAACTCTAAAAAATTGTGATCTATGAAGTCTAAGAATTAAATAAATACCTATGATATATTTAATTAATATACCCAATTAGATCTCACATTCATTAAAAATCAAGATTTCAATAAACTTTTGACTAGAAAATTAATTTAGAAATGAAACATAATAAAAATAAAATTCACAAATGATTTTTATTACTTCCAAAGAATGTGAAGTGACAAAAGGAAATGAATGGATCCCACGACTGCAACCTCCTTTCTCTATTTTGTGTCTACCAAAAGTCAAGAATAAGGGAATATATATGCATCCTAAGGAGGCCGGCTGCAACCCTAAAGTAAGAATAAATTTTTCCTATTTTTTATCTTAGAAAAATTATTCAAATTGCTTTCCAAAAGAAGATAAAATTCTTTAAGAGATAATATCTTAAAAACTTCAAATAAAAGAAAATCCTAAAGAATAAAATATTTTGACATTTATATTTTCTAAAAATATTCACATCCCTAAATATTAGGATTGGAGTAAAAATCTTCAAAAGTTTTATATTGCCCCTTGAATCCAGCATGACCACGTGCTAATGAAGGATCAACGCTATCCAATTTTCCATCCTTTGTATAATTGCTCTAATTAAATCTCTTTTTTTTCACATTTTTCCATACATCTCTTCCGTCGTATCTAGCAAATCAATCACCACAATTAGTGTAATATTTTCTCAAAATAATACCAAAATCAATTACAAATACTATACTCATTTTATTTCTATTAAATTCCCCCACACCTAGATGATACTTTCCTCAAGCATCCCTAACTCAAATGAAACTCAAACTAACAACCTATTTTTCTTCCAAACTCCCAAGTCAATGTATACTATGAGAGTTAAATCGAAAATATAATTGAAACAGCAAGTATTTCACAGCATTCTGCACTAAAACAACCATCACACATCCCAACAGCTCCTTATGAAATCCAAACAGTAAGATCCGACAATCCTCTCCAAGGGTTCACTCTAATGCACTCAAAAGGATGAAAAATATGTATATATCTCTCAAATCAACAACATGGAATGACATTACCATATACTTGCAAATAAATCAAATCTCTACCTCTTAAAAATTTGAATTTCATGTATTAATTTAAAGGTTTTTTGTTTGGTTGTAGTGAGGTTAAGGTTAAGGATAGGATAAATGTGATATTTGAGGGTTAAAAACGTACCAAAGAAAATATATAATTTACCCACACAATTTTCATGACATCAAGTCTTTGGCTCAAACAAATAGCATACAAAATTGATTTCTTGTTTCCTATATGAATAGTCAATAGTAAACAACATACAAGAATATCAACTGATTTCTCAATTTTCATAACTGAAGTGTAAATAAATGAATTTTTGATCAAAATGCAGCACTTCTCATTCTCATTTTTTATTTTATTTTATTTTATTTTATTTTTTTCTTTTTTTTTCTTGTTTTTTTCTTGTTTTTTTTCGAATGGGATATGAAAACATCAACATCATCATCTTTCTATTGAGGCAAATATAAACCCAAAATTATGTAATTAACTATATATATCTTTGGTATAAGGGTTTGAAATGAAGGCTAAAATTAAAGGTTAGGTGTTGTATTGAGCGGATTATAAAGAAGAAAAAGGGTGAAGACTCAAATTGGTTAACTATAGGTTTAAGAATTCAGGGTAAGGATTTTAGAAAGCCAAAAGGGGGTAAAAGCTAAGTGTTTTTATTATTTCAATGCATGAAATTCTAAAATGTAGTCACGAAATGCATAACAAAGCAAGTTTTAGAATATGCAATCCAAGTGTGATAATCACTTATTAAGAAAAACCATTTCGAGCACAAAGAATGGAATTATTCATTTTTGGCTCAAAACGTCACTATTTAAGTAGGGTTTATATCAAATCTTGTATGTTAATCATTCAAAGAAAACTATTAAGGACACAAATAGCCATTTCATGCACAAAAAACCATTGCTACAAGCTATTTTTCAAACATTTTCGGCTAACCAAATAGCATACGTCAACTAAGAAATCTTGAAAATTTTTTTAGATGAAAACAGAATTTAAACAATATCAGATGAAAGAAATGTCTATAAAGAAAATTGCTATGTATGTATCTAAAAGAATATCGAACCTCCCCCATACCTAAATCATACATTGTCCCCAATGTATGCTCAAAAGGAGAGAGCTAAAGAATACAAAAAAAAGAAGCAAACAATGCAAAAAGAAATGAAGAAGCAAAGTAGGGTAGAAGAATACTCCCCTACGGTGGAGGAGGGAACGGAGAAGTGAAACCAACGAACTCAAGAAATGCCATCATATTTTGCTCCATGCGGGAAAGATGTTCGTTGATGGATTGCAGTGTGTGTAGTAAAGAAGTGTTCATGGAAGAGAAAGGAATAGTTTTGGGAATGGGGGAACCTGTACGGAGATAGGAAGACTATTTCGGGCATTCATCAGTGGCTTAAAAGTATAATGTCCATTCAAAATTGAGAGAACACCCATATGAACGAAGCAATCTAAATCAGTGGGTATATGGGGCATACTACATGTAAACCACCACCAAAATGGTAATTAGGGAACCTAAAATCAATGGTCGCCTTGGTTTGTTCACACAAGATAGAAATTGAGAGGCTACCCAATACCCAAAATTGACCCATTGATTTGTTTGCATATACCATGAGAAGAATAGTTCAGGTTTAGTACAAACAGCCAAACTATCCTTTTGACCAGAAAAACTAAAAACGAGGAACCTATGAATGAGTTGTAATGCATTATCTTTTAAATTACTACCTTTAGAATGACTAGGGTGGTAATTTGTAGGATCAACTGACATTTCAGACCATACACACACATTCTAAATTAAAGAGGGGAGTGAAATCAGAAAAACTGTTATGATATGAGAGGACTACGCTTGATGTTCACTGACGAACCCAAAGACACCATTAAATTTGGTCAATGATAGATTGAAAGATTGATTCAGCAAGCAAAATTTAAATAACTTAGCAGTGTAGGCAGTGAAATTCTTAGGTGTGTGAAAGTGAAATGTGGTGTAGAACTCATAAATTAATTCATGAAATGTAGGATAATTGAGATGCAAGTATGGTTCCCAGCCAATAGTAGATAAATACCGGATAATGTAATCATGGATGTTGAGTAGTTGCAAAGAAGGGAAATAAAAAGATTTGCGGGGAATAATTGGATGAAAAGAAATTGTGGAGTACCTTTGTCTCTCCTCAGCCATGTGGAATGGGAGATTGCCACGAAGATGAGCACATGGAAGAGATAGCACAGATTTCCCTTTTGCCACCCTCGAGCACACGCAAGACTATTGTGGATGTAAAGGAGACGGATTTATTGCAACATCAGGAATAGACGTTGATTGGGTTGGAGAGGGGTCATTCGGAGTGGAAAGTGGTGGATGGGGGTTGATAGGAGTAGAAGGTGGTGGATTAGAGTTTTGTGACTCGTTGGGGTTCATTTGGGGCTTAGGGTTTTGTGGAATGGGCTTATGATCATTGGAAGAATTCGAAGAAGATGATCTATTTTGGCTCGGGGGTGGGCTCGATGGTGAATTTGAAGGAGATCGAGAGGTGGAGGTTGAAGGGTTTGTGGGAGGTGATGAAGGTGAATCATCGCTATCGGAGGAGAGGGAGAGATGAGAGGGTTTTGTAGGTCGCGATCCATGGGGCCAATGTTGACGGAGCCCATAACGGTGCCGGTAGGGATGGATTTTCTTCTTCCCTATGGTGGTGGCCAAGGAGGAGGCGACTGAGGAAGATGAAGGCAGCTGTAATGGTGGAGTTGAAGGCGAAAGTGAGAAAGAGAAACCTTAGAAAAATAAAGTGCAAAAGGTTAGAATAAAGATGTATTTTGATTCTCTCTCTCTCTGTTTTTTTTTTTTGGACAAACGTGAGATGTAGTTAGGGCATGGGCACGCCTTAAGTCATGAGTATTACTTTCCATTGTATGGTCTTGTGGTAGAAGTGAAGATAGTTTAGGGCGTGGCACGCCTTAAACTAAGAGTATTTCTACCCATGTGCATGGTATGGGCAGAAGTGAATGGCATTTAGGGTATGGACACGCCGTAAAGTGAGAGTGTTTCTGCCCATGTGCTTGAGTGGATAGGAGTGAAATTTGTTTAGGGCGTAGGCATACCCAAAACCTAGAGCTAAGCTATCTGTATACCAAATGTTGGTAGAAATGAAAGTCTGTTAAGGCGTGGACACGCCTTAACAAGAGACCACTTTTTTTTAGTAAACTCACTCCTAAATCCAGCCAACATAAATGAAAATAAATAACAAAATAATTAAATAAAAATAATTAAATAAATTAATAAAATAGGAATATTGGGTTGCCTCTCGAGAAACGCCTTTGTTTAATGTCTTTGGCTCGACATTGTCTTCTCATCTCATCCTTCGACATAAATGGGATATGTTAAATTGGTCTCCTCCATGGTAGAAATATCAATACCACGAAAGGTTTGAGTCTATGGCCATTAACCTAAAAAATCTTGTTAGTTCCATGGCTTTGAATTTGAATTGCACCATATGAACAGATACTTACAATAATGTATGGACCCGCCTAATGAGATTTAAGCTTAGCTGGCATGAATTTTAGTGTCGAATTATAGAGGAAAACTTTTTGGCCTACCGAAAATTGTTTCAGATGCAAGAACTTGTCATGAAGGTACTTGGTTTGCTCTTTATACATTCTTGCATTGTCATATGCTTCTAGCCGAATATCCTCCAATTCTTGAAGCTGAAATTTCCTCTCCATTCCTACTGCTTTTGCATCCAAGTTGCATTATTTGATGGCTCAAAATGCCTTGTGCTCAAGCTCGATCGGGAGATGACATAATTTGCCAAAAATTAGCCGATAGGGTGACATCCTGGTTGGAGTTTTGTATGCTATCCTGTAAGCCCACAAGGCATCTTTTAAATGCAAACTCCAATCTTTATGGTTAGGATTTACTATTTTCTTTAAGATACTCTTGATCTCACGGTTTAACACTTGGGCTTGCCCATTTGTGGATGATATGGTGTAACTATGCGGTGATTAACTCTGTTTCTTCGCCTCAATGCCTCCACTGTTTTATTGCAAAAATAAGTGCCTTGGTCGCTGATGATGGCATTAGGAATTCCAAACCTACTAAAGATGTTAGATTTAAGAAACCCAACAACAACCCTAGCATCATTAGTGCGTGTAGCCTTTCCCTCTACCTGCTTGGAAACATAATTGACAACAAGCAAAATATATAAATGTCCAAGAGAACTAGGAAAGGGACCCATAAAATCCATACCCCAAATATCAAAGATTTCACAAACTAAAATAGGGTTTCGTGGCATCTCATCTCTAAAAGATATGTTACCAACTTGACATTTTTCACAACTTTTACAAAATTGATATGCATCCCTAAAAATTGTGTTCCAATAAAAATCATTATCTAAAATTTTCCTAACTGTTCTCTTGGGGCCGAAATGCCTACCACATGCATAAGTGTGACAATAAGTAAGTATGGATTGAATTTCATCATTTGGAACACACCTACGAATAATTTGGTCTGAACCAATTTTCCACAAATAGGGTTCATCTCAAATACAGTACTTAGAGTCACTTTTAATCTTGTTCCTTTGTGTAGTGCTTAGTTTATGTGGTAAGATCTCAATCACTAAAAAATTAACAATATCAGCAAACCAAGATTCCTTATCTATTTTCCCTTGTAGGGTAAGCAGTTGTTCATCCGGAAATGTCTCGAATATAGGTAAGGGCTCTTCTTCTCATATCAATCGACTCAAGTGATCAGTTACAGAATTTTTGATTCCCTTCCGATCCTTAATCTCCCAATCGAACTCCTGTAAAAGCAGTACCCATCAGAGAAGTCGTGGTTTTCACTCTTTCTTCAAAAGAATGCATTTCAAAACTACACGATCAAAATAAATAACAACTTTAGAGCCAAACAAATAAAATCTAAATTTTTCAAAAGCAAAGACTATGGCAAGAAGTTTGTTCTCCATTGTGGTGTAGTTGCATTGCGCAGGATTTAGTGTTTTGATGTGTACCACATGGCATGAGATTGCTTCCCTTCCTTTTGTTTGAGTACAGCTCCCACAACGTAGTAGCTCACATCGCACATCAACTCAAATGATAGATTCCAAATAGGCAGCTGCAAAATTGGGGCCAATATAAGAAAAGTTTTCAATTTGTCAAAAGCCACCTTACACTCTTCACTGAATCAAATGGAAAATTATTTTGCAGTAATCTTGAAAGTGGTTAAGCTATCTTTGAAAAATCCTCGATGAATCTTCGGTAAAAATCTGCATGTCCAAGAAAACTGTGGATTTCCAGCACATTAGTAGGATATGAGAGATTAGAAATCAAATCTAATTTAGCCTTATCAACCTCAATGTCTCATGATGATATTACATGACCTAACACTATCCCTTCCTTGACCATGAAATGACATTTCTCATAATTAAGGACTAGGTTAGTGTCAATGCATCTCTAAAAAACTTTGCACAAATTATCTAGACATTGATTAAATGAATCTCTATACATTGTAAAATCATCCATGAAAATCTCGATGCAATTTTTAATTAAATTAGAAAAAATTCTCATCATGCATCTTTGAAAAGTCCCCGGTGCATAACAAGGGCCAAAGAGCATCCTACGATATGCAAATGTTCTAAATGGGCAAGTGAATGTAGTCTTTTCATGGTCTTCCTGAGCTACAACTATTCGGTAGTAACCTAAATATCTATCCAAGAAACAAAAAAACAATTGCTCCGCTAACCTCTCCTACATTTGATTAATGAAGGATAAAGGAAAATGATTCTTCCTAGTGGCTGTGTTAAATTTCCTAAAATCAATTCACATTCGCCACCCTGATTGAAGTCTCAGTAGGATTAGCTCATTATTTTCTTTTTTCACCAATTGAAATCTACTCTTCTTCGAAACCACATGAACCAGACTCACCCAATGACTATCAGAAATGGGATAAATGATCCCTAACTCTAATAATTTCAGAATTTCTTTCAAAACAACGTCTTTCATGGTAGGATTTAGCTTGCGTTGAAGTTCTCTTACCGGGTTAGAGTCGGGCCTAAGCAAAATTCGGTGTATGCATACGGAAGGGCTTATACCTTTTATGTCTGCTATGGTCTATCCAATAGCTGTTTTGTACTCCTTTAACATCCTCATCAAGATTTTCTCTTGACTCTCTATTAGGTCTTTCAAAATTATCACCAACAAGGTCTCATCGTCACCCAAATAGGCATACTTGAGATGTTCGGCCAGGGGTTTCAACTCGAGTTTCAAAGTCTGCACAATAGAAGGAAGAATTCTTTTGTTAGAAGGATGTGAAGGCAAAAAGTTGTTTACAAACCTTCAGGATAGCTCTGGTACAGACTGCAACTCCATGAAGGCTTCCTTCTCTTCTTCGTCTTGGGTCGATCCCATATCTTCATCTATCCAGCCCTTTGTCAGCACAAAATCAAGCTCATCAAGTATCACATTTTGTTCAAAATTCTCATGCACAATTGAATCTACTAAGTCAATATGAAAAACGGATTCCGAGTCATTAAGTGATTGCATGGCATAAAAAATATTGAATGTTAAAATTTCGCCATCAAACTCAAATGACAAGATTCCTAGATCTACATCAATCTTGGTTTTTGTCGTTTTCATGAAAGGTCTACCTAACAAAATGAGAGCAGGGTTTGGGGAAGATGCTTCAACTATGTCAATGATATAAAAATCAACGAAAAAAATTAACTCATTAACCTTAATCAAGACATCCTCAATGATTCCCTCGGGATATAAATTGGACCAATTCGCTAATTGAATGATCACATTGGTCTCCTTTAGAGGTCCTAAATTCAAATACCTAAATAGGGTTAAGGGCATGACATCTATGGAAGCACCTAGGTTAAGCATTGCCTTTTCAACTCTCTTGTCGCCTATGATGATGGGTATAGTAAACATACCTGGTTCCTTACACTTTGGAGGCAATTTTCTTTGAATGATGGCGGAAGCATTCTCACTCACGATAATTTTATCGTTGCCCTCCAACTTGGGTTTTCGAGTGCATAGTTCCTTAAGAAATTTTGCAAACCTTGGCATTTGTCAGATGGTTTCAATTAGAGGGATGTTTATCTCCACTTTTAAAAAAAATTTCCAAAATTTCCTTCTCATCCTCTTGCTTCTTGGAACATGTTAACTTGCTAGAAAAAGGAGGTAAAATTGTTAGTTTTGAAGTTGTTTTATTTGGTACCTTACATTCCTTTTGTGGTTTAATTTCAAGACGTATAGTTTCTTTCTTGTGTTCCTCCTCTTTGTGTGCCTCTTTTGATGATAAACTCTGCATTTCCTTTCCATTTCTGAGTAGCATCACACTTGTATTCTCCTTTGGGTTAATTTATACTTGAGATGGCAATTTTCCATGGCTAGGTTTGATTTTGCTCACTGTTATCGCCAATTGTGACATTTGGGTACCAAGATTTGAATGCTTGCTCTTGCTTCCTGCATAAAACTCTTTACAAGATTTTCAAGGTTTGGTGCTCAATTTTGAGGAGGTTACTGCGGTTGAAAGGGTGGTCTTCCATACGATTATTGCGAGAAGTCTTGTCGTTTAATCCCATAGCTTAGATTAGGGTGGTCTCTCCAACCTGTATTGGAGTAAGGATCATATTTTTGTCAGGGCTACCCTGAACATCCACCTACAGCATTCAATTGTTCACTAGACTCTTCCTGACGGGTAGGACACATGTCGGTTGAGTGACCCATATTCGAGAAAATACCACATGCTTTCACTTGTTGAACTTGTCCTACAACCAACCTTTCAACAATAGAAGTTAAGGAATCTATTTTATGTTCAAGGGAAGAAATACTCATCTCATAGACCCTTTTTGGAGCCTCTTGCCTCCCTCCGAATTGTTATGCATTTGCTGCTATGTTGGAGATCAAAATTCATGCATCTTTAGGTGTTTTGTTCATCAACGTGCCACCACTTGCTGTATCGATCACATTCCTTTCCGATGACAAAAGACCTTCACAAAAATATTAGATGATTAGCTGGTCAAGAATTTGGTGGAGTAGACAACTAGCATAAAGTTGCTTGAATTTTTCCCAATATTCATACAAAGTCTTCCCACTGAATTGCTTTATACCACAAATTTCCTTTCGAATATTTGCTGCACGAGAAGCTGGAAAAAATTTCTCCAAAATCAACCTTTTTAAATCATTCCAATTAATAATTGAATCAGATGATAAATAAAATAACTAATCTTTAGCTTTATCAACTAAAGAGAGTGGACAGACCCTTAGCTTCAATTGCTCGTCAGATACACCTTGAGGCCTCATTGTTGAACAAATGATATGAAATTCCTTAAGGTGTTTGTTGGGATCTTCTCTTACAAGTCCATGAAATTTAGGAAGTAAGTGAATAAGTCCAGATTTCAGTTCAAATGGATTCTCAATTTCAGAAAGATTAATGCACAAAGTTTGTTGATTAACATCGGGTGTAGCTAACTCCCTTAATGTTCTTTGTACAGCCATGTTCTCGTCTTGGATGAGTTGCTCCTCGCTGTCAACTGTTTGACCCTGCAAATCCTCGTCCAAGGTAAGTTTAACCAATGAAGATATAAGTTGTCTAGTTTGCTTGGTCACCTTCATAAGTCTCCGAGTTGTTTTCTCAATCTTTGTGTCAAACACAAGTTCACATATACAAGCAGAATGAGGCATATTCCTAAAAAAATGAACATAAAATTTAAAAGAAATAAATCTCTTAACATCATTTCCCAACAATGGCGACAAAATTTGGTGTCAATTCAACCAAAAATAAATTTTTCCTACTTCAAACAATGTGTATTCACAGGAAACGATAGATTTATCTCTTTTAAGGAGGGTAATTAACAAAAAAAAACATAAATCAATTAAATTAACTAAAACAAGAAAATTAAATAATACCAATTAAATAAGGAAAATGTCAATGAGAATAAAATCTAATCAAAGGAATTATATCCACCTTATTTTCATGAGATTGATTATCGATCTACCTAAATATTTCAACAAGTATAGATAAATTGGTTATAGTCGTTCAACGAACGCCGAACAACCAATCTCTTCTTATTCCAAAGATAGTTAAGAGAACTTTTTAACTATTTTCCTAATTGAAAGACAACCCTAGAAAACCTCTTAGGATTTAAAGTTTCGATGGTATTAAGATCGAGAGAGATCCAGTTCTAAGTGGCAAACACACAACAGGATTGCTGAAATTAGATTATTCAATTTCATGATATACATGTCATTCACCACTAAATTAAAACTAATAAACAATTATAGATTTACCATTTTAATTGGTTGTAGATTATTCTAAAACTATTAAATATTGGCCACTATTCAATAAATTTTAGAAAATCATGATCCATGAAGTGTAAGAATTAAATAAATATCTATGATATATTGAATTAATATGTCTAATTAGATCTCATAATCATTAAAAATCAAGAGTTCAATAAACTTTTGACCAAAAATTTAATTTAGAAATGAAATATAATGAAAATAAACTCACAAATGATTTATATTGCTTCCAAAGAATATAAAGTGAGAAAAGGAAATGAATGGATCCCATCGGCTGCAGCCTCCTTTCTCTATTCTATGTCCACCAAAAGTCAAGAATAAGGGAATATATATGCATCCTAAGGAGGCCGGCTGCAACCCTAAAGCAAGGATAAATTCTTCCTATTTTTTACCTTAAGAGAAATTATTCAAATCGCTTTCCAAAAGAAGATAAAATTCCTTGAGAGATAATATCCTAAAAACTTCAAATAAAAGAAAATCCTAAAAAATAAAATATTTTGACATTTACATTTTCCAAAAATATTCACATTCCTAAATATTAGGAATGAAGTAAAAAAACTTCAAAAATCTTGTATAGCCCCTTGAATCCAGCGTACCCATATGCTAATGAAAGATCAATGCTGTCCAATTTTTCATCCTTTGCATAATTACTCCAATTAAGTCATTTTTTCTTCACATTTTTCTATTCATCTCTTCCGTCGAATCTATCACATCAATCACTACAATTAGTGTAATATTTCCCCAAAATAATACCAAAATCAATTACAAATACTACACTTATCCACGAAACCTTTAAAAGAGGATCCACCTTTATCACCAAGATAGGGAGGCAATGTACAAGGAGCACCATTTAAGGATCCATTGCCGAAACCTCCACAACAAGATCCACCATTATCATCATGATTGTGATCATGATGGCCAAGGAGTGTAGAGGAAGCACCATAGACGGGAGCAGGAAATGTTGCAACTCTATTTGGGAAGGCAAGCTTGATTTTATCCGGCATCAAATCGTCAACACAATCCTCATTAGAAAAGATAACTTGTCCATTGAAATTGGGTGTCTATACCATCATAACAAGATCAGCGCAGCATGTTACATACAAAAAGGGTAGCAGCAATCTTCTAGTATTGTTGATGGATGAATCGGCATTATTGACGGATGAATTCTCTGTCATGTTTGATTGCAACTTGTTTAATTGCTATTCTATTTTCAACATGTCTTATACTCTATAAAATGTCACTTTCGACGAGCATGGTTGTTGTGGAGTTGAGAGAGAGTTTAGGATTTGGGAAAGAGATTGTGGGGGCGATAAAGAGATAGAGGAGGAGTAATTTTTAGTTTTGAAAGGGAAAGATTTTGAGTAATCATCGTGAAAGGTCAAGGGACACGTATAAGATTGATTTTATCTTGTGTAGAGTAGTCCAAGAAGCTATAGGTTGAGATGGCTAAATGTGTAAGGTGCGGGCCAAATGGTCCAAATCGCATGCTTAACACTTTAATTTTTTTTTATCACATTGAGGTTGTAAGATTCAAGAAAGTTGGATGAAATGGAGAAGGGCATTTGGAGTTTTTTGTGATCGCACGATACTATTATATTTGAAGAGAAAGTTCTATAGAACTGCAATTAGATCTGCACTACAATATGATACTGAGTGTTAACAACAATAAGAACAAAAAATGGTCATAGTAGAAATAAGCATAATTAGGTGGATGTATGGTAAAACTAGAAGAGATGGAATTAAAAATGAAGAAATTCGTAACAAGTTAGAAGTTAATTCAAATGTGGATAGATGCAAGAGTGTCGTCTGAGGTGGTTTGGATATATATAAAGAAGATCCAAAAAAGTACCAGTTAGGATAATTGAAAATTTAAATATAAAAGATTCAGTAAAACGTAGAGTTAAACCATTGAAAACTTGAATACAAATTATACATAAAGACATGATAGTGAAATGTTTAGATGAGAAGATGGATTTGGATAGGAATGAATGGCGTAAAAGAATCCGCATATATTAAATTAACATATTTTAGATATTCATTTATATATTTATCTATCTATTTATTTTTGTTTTATTTTTATTTTTATTTTTTACTATTTTATTTTAATTTATTTTACTGTTTTTTTATTTTTATTTTTATATATTTATTTATTTTTTAATCACCTCCAAATTTGTCTCTCAAATGGCCAACCCCCTAATTGTTGGGATAAGAATGCAGTTTGTTGTTGTTGTTGTTGTTGTATTGAGGTTATAAGATTACATCTTGTGAAGACTACGCATTTGTTTGATTGTTATTTTTTATGACATTGGTATGTAGATTAACTTTGCCATGATTATAGATATCCTTTGAGGTTGTAGGATTATATTTTGTTAAGATTGTGCTTTGCATTGTTTGATGATTATTTTTAATAACATTGGTGAGTAGATTAACTTTGCCATGATTATGGATATTCTTTGAGATTGTAGGATTATATATTGTGAAGATAACACACTTGTTTAATGGTTCTTTTTTATAATGGTTTTTTTTTTTATGACATTGATGTGTAGATTAATTTTGTCATGATACAGTGAGATTGTAGGATTACATCTTGGGAAAATTGTGCACCCGTTTGATAGTTATTTTTATGACATTGTTGTGTAGATTAACTTTGTCATGATTATAGATATCCTTTGAGGTTGTGGGATTACATCTTGTGAAGAATTCGCACTTATTTGATAGTTATTTTTTATGACATTGGTGTGTAGATTAACTTTGCCATAATTATAGATATATAATCATGTAAATTCAGTACTAAAATAGGAAGTATATAATTAAAAAATTGAGTTATATATACTTATGAGGTATGTGGCTATGTTCCAAAGGCTTTGAGTATATTAAAAGCACAATTCCACAACTAGGTTGCCATAATACCTATGGGTCTTTTCCCATGTAGAAAATCCTTTTGATTTATGTATGGACAGGTAAAACAAGCCATGAAGAGAGATGATATATTTGGCTACACCCTAAGCTTTCTCGTAAGATCTTAGCTTCTAGCTTCTCACCGATAACAATGGAGGAGTAGGAGTAGATTTTTTATTTTATTTTTTAATTTTACCCATGAAAAGAAATAACAATTAATAATTTAGATTAGTCTTGAAATAAACTTTTCTAAAAGATCAAACATGTCCGCCCTAATTCAGCTAGTAGACTACATGGCTTTAACTATGTAGTCTTGCACTCGATCGCCATATACAATGTCCAGCCTAGCTAATTTAATTTAAATTCATAAAATAAACTAAATGTGATATATATTAATTAATTGTTTTATGAATTATAAAATAAGTACAAAAGAATTTATGATTCTCAAAATTAAAAAAAAAATGTGTAAATTAGATAAAAGGTTGGAACTCCTAATCAAATCAATGCCCTTTGTTGGTTTAGATATATATTTTTTAATTATATGATTTATAAAATAAGTATAAAAGAATTCAAAATTTTCAAAATAAGAAAAGTGTTATGTTGGAAAATGCCCATAAAGGGTATTTTGGTAATTTTGAAAAATAGGATAACTCTCATTTTCCCATTAACTACCCATTAACCACTCATAATGTCTCACTAATTAACCTAAGGGTATGCCTACGTAAATGGTACTCTTCCTCCTTAGAGAGTGTCATGGGACAGTGTGTTTGGCTCGGGTTTATGCACACATCTCTAGAAAGAGATTTATAGGGGGCCGAAGGAAAATTCCGAGAAGGGAACTTTTCTTGTGTCATTTTCATCACCAAACTCATGGATTGAGGTATCGTGGTATTGTGGTGGTGGTTCGATCTCGTGATCACGATCCCGAATGAGCAATCTGTTCGAGAGATTTCACGAGTCGGTTGGATTTTGAAGACCTACACGCTAAGGCATTTTCCCAAGAATTCCAAACTATTTAATTTCGCTTTCACATGTGCATATTGTGTCAATTAAATCTAACGTTGGTATTAGAGCGTTATTAGATTTAATAAAAAAAAAATTCAAAATTTTTGGGCATAAAATAAGTAGGGTAAAAAATTTAGAGTTCGGATTATAAATGAGTTTCGTGAATCCAAGGATACCACATGAATCCCCATGGCCCAAGGATTATAAAAATGATTTTTGTAGAATTTTTCGAGCATGTTTAGTCCATGAAAAGTCCTGTCAAAATTCGCGACCATACGGACTTTAAAACCTTAGATCTGTCAAGTTAGAGGGCAAATCGATGCATGATAATGGTTTATACATGTTTCTCATGCTTGCATCTTCATTTTGATGCATTTTATTACAAGTTTCCATTGTCGAAAATTGAGTTTCAAAAATGGCCGCAAAGAGCCGAAACTTGGATGCTTGATTTGCTGAGAATATGACCTAAATCTAACTAAAATCGAGTTAAGGATGGTTGGATGATATTTAATAACAATTTTCCGATGAAAACCGTGTGAAAAATTAGCCATAAATGAGTTTTCTGGAAGTCGGGTCAAAAGACCCAATTGTAGAACCCATCGAGTGAAAAAGACCCGGCCCAAACCCATGGGCGCGTGTAGTGCATGCGCGAGAAGGAGCGTTAAGCTTGCACCAGAAGATGCGTGAGATGCATGTGCTTGGTGATGTGAGCGAAACAGGCACGTGGAGTTCATGTACCACGATGCACATGAATAGTGTCAGATTGATCCAGGTCGGTTCCGACCCAGATTCAGGCCCTGACTCGTGTCCCTAGGACACCACCCGGGCGTGCACGAGGTGGCGTGGCAGATGCGCTATGCATCTGGGCACATGCAGCAAGCTGCTGCCAGTGCATAGAGGCACGTGGAGCTGTGCTGCCAACGCGTGGCAGCGCATGAGGACCCCGACGGCACGTTAAGTCATTTGGAATTGTATCTTTTCAATTTTTGAGGGTTCTACCTCAATATTTGTGACTTTTATGAGTTTTTGTGTGCCAAATCCAACTCTGAATGGTAAGATGTGATTCCGGATTGTGGTGTGTAGTGTCCGTTGACTCATACGCTCACTTTAAGATCTATATTCAAGTCATTTTGGAGTTGTTAATTCGTAGGGTGCACAAAATGTGAAAGTAAGCATCACTGAGTTACTAAAAGCTCTCTTATTATATTGAGAACAGTCGTATTAAATTTTTATAAGAAAAGTAAATTGAATGATGTGATTTGCGAGATTTCATACCGGTAGATTCAATTTATTCTCGAGAAGTAAAATTTGTTTGAGATTCTGAGGCACGAGATGGTGGGCCATGGGGAGGGTACCGCACCTTAGGATAGACGAGATAAAGAGGTCTATCGTGCGTGGAAGAAAAAAATAGTCAAGTTGGAGCAATCCTCATTAGCAGTATGCACGATGACATGATCCCGTTCTATAAGTAATATCCTACAGATATGTCGGTTAGGCTCACCCTAAAAGAGTATTGTGATGTTCTTTTCAGCTTCTAATGTAAGGATCCTGAAGAAAAGGGCTGATCATACAATGATGCAACATTTGATATAAATGTTAAGTATGATCATCGAGTTAATGAATATGGACGAGCCAATTTCGAATGAGATTTAGGTACTTGGTGTTATCCAGTTTTTACCTGATTTCTGAGAAACCATGGAAACCTATCTCATGCGTGACAAGAGTATTTGTACTTTCACTGATATAAGTAGGTATTGTGAATTCGAGGAAGAGCACCTAGAGGCGAGTAGGCCGCACTCGGGTCATGCTTATGCAATGAAGTCGAGTAAGAACTCCCGTGTCATCAAACCAACAGCACAAGAATGTAAAGGAGACTTGAGATCCAGGCAATGAGAAACCATCCGAGAAAATCGACAACAAGGTACAAAAGCACATGAATAAGGAGTTTAATAAGATTAACGTGAAATGCTACATCTAAAGTAGACTTGCTCATTTCGCTCGTGAGTGTGACACGCGAAAGGAATGTCCTTCTTTTTTACATGGTTTGAGATTTGTCTCATTTACTATGATGCTAGCTAATTTCTCTCTTTTGTGGATTATAAACTAAAGAACCACCAACCACGTAGCTCGAGACAGGAGCGCATAAATAGAGTTTCGCCGAGTGAATCCTCAAGTTATGAGAATTTACATGAGAAATAGAATATATGTCGTCATCAGAGAAATCAGCACTTGCTATGACATTCTTTATACTTCGAGCATTCGACGGAATTTGATTTCAGTACTTTGACTAAGATTGACTATAATATGCATAAAAATCATCTATTTTATTAAATACAATAATTCTTTGAAATGTTATGGTTGTATCTATGATAAATTGTATGCACTGGATGCTGTTCCTTCTAATGGTTTTCTTGTCATTCTTCTATTGCCTTTACATCTGGTTACGTAAATGATGATATAAATGAATGGTATAATAGACTTGAACACATAAGACAAAAGATGATGAATTGATTAGTAGCGAGTGGTTTATTGGGCCCACTAACCAGATTCGAGTTGCTCGTATGTGAGTTTTGTTTGTCCGGCAAAATGGCAAAACGACAAGAAAACCATTTGGCAACGCAATGAGAGCTGGGGCTCCATTGTAATTGGTCTACTCCGATATTTGTGGCCTTATGAGTATGAGAGCCGAAAAATGGAGCTGTGTACTTTATTATGTTCATGGACGCTTACACGTATTTCGAATCGTCTATTTGATCCCGCACAAATCTGATCCATTAAAATGCTTCAAGAGGTTAGCGAGATTGAGAATCAGTTAAACTTGAGAATGAAAACTCTCAAAACTGATTGGGGGCGCGAGTATTTGTTTGAACTACACAAAGAGTTCTGTTTTAAGAAAAATATTATGAGACAACTGACTATTCTTGCTACTCTTTAGCAGAATGAAATAGTCGAGATAAGGAATAGAACTTTGTTGGAAATGGTGGAGTCTATAATGACGTAGATCAATGTGTTTATCTCCTATTGGGGAGATGTTTTATTGACTGTAGCTTACATCCTCAATCATGTCTCATTGAAGTCCGCAGTCAGTACCCTATATGAGTTTTGGATAGGGAGGCAACCTGACCTTAGCCACTTGAAGTTATGGAGTTGTGACGCGTATGATCACGATTTCTCGTATCCACACGATGAGTTAGGCTCACAAGAAAAGAAGTGTATCTTTATAAGATATTAAGAACACTCTTGGGGGTATGTATTCTTCAGTAAGTATACGGACGACACTATTATCGAGATTAAGTCTCATGATACCATATTTCTTGATAATGATTTCCCTAAAAGAGGTAAAATCAATCTGAACTTTATCTTTTATGAGATGGATGAGCCTAGTGGCTCTGGTAAGCCCAGTGGTGGGATACATGAATCCATTACAAATCTTGATCTCAGTGGGAGCGATCTATCAACACTATTAGAAATTTAGGTATCAACAACAGAAATATCTATCGTTAAAAGTAAAAAATCCGTTGTTAAAGGATATTAGCGACGGAATTTTCCATCACTGAAAACTATTCTGTTAAATATTACCGACATAATACTATTTGTCATCAAATATCAGCGACGGATATTTTTCGTCGCTAATTATAGAACCCTCACGAGCTCGCGCACACCCAAACTCCTGCCCCACCCGTGCCTTAACGCGGGTACACGACCTTACCAGCCCTCACACGAGCCACTCTATCCGGCGAATGCAACTGCACGCTCCCACACGCGCACCTACCCACCTACACCTACGCACCCGCCCGCCAGTCCACCTGTCCGCCCCGTGCGCCCTGCATTTTGTTGCGAAAAATGTGTGTTCACCAAGAATCAAACCCACATGGTGGAGAAGAAATATGAGTCGTTCAACCACCATGCCACAATCTCTTTTGTGATATCTTTTTTTTTAATTTATTATCTAAATTTCATTTTTTTAATATTAATCTCACTCTCACTTTAAAAAAAATTATCTTACACTCAAATTTTTTTATCAAATTCGCATCTCTTTTTTTTTTCTTTACCTTGGGATAATTTTTTTCATTGAATATTCTTATTGAAGTTTTCTAAATGTTTTGATATTGATTAAATTTGCACTAAATAATGAAATAAAATATTTTTTTGATTAATTAAGATAGAATAGCAAACTATTTTTTTATTTGGCCATTAAATTAAATAATAAAATAATACAATAAAAGAAAAAAATAAAATAAATAAATAAAAAATAAAAAATAATTAAAGAGAATAAAAAATAAATAAATAAAAGAAAAAATAAAAAGAGTTATAAAATAATAAAAGAGAAGAGAAAATTAAAAAATTAATAAAAAATCTGTCGCTAAAATTTCCATCACAAATCCGTCGCTAATTCAGAGCTATAATTTCTGTCGCTAATCTATTATTAAAATTTTCATCGCTAATAAATGTACATATTTTTTTATTATTTTTTTCCTTCACCAATATACTGAGAGATTAGCGACGAAAAATTTTCGTTACTAAAAATTCTATCGGTAATCTGTTGCTGATAGTTTTATAAATTCTTTTTCTGTGGATCACTACAACGACGAAAATATTTCTGTCGTTAATTTTCATCGCTAATCCATTGTAAATCTCTCGGTATTCTATTTGACGTTAATTCATCACAAATCCATTGCTATTACTGAAGGATTTTTTTATATCAATAATTTTCCATCACTGATAGCGTGTTTTCTTATAGTGCAATAAGTGAAGAGTTTTTCTCTCCCTGTAGGAGTATCAGGGATGCGTACTTAAATGTCACTTCCCGATTAATGGTGAGGCCGTCATTATGACTTTTTAGAATGATGAAAAATCTAAAATAGTCCAAGAGACTCTCGAGAGTTCTATGAAAGACCATTTGTTGAAAATCATAAATAAAGAGGAGTTGATAAAAATCAATAGGGTCTGGGATTTAGTTGATTTGTCTAAGAGCAGAAGGACCATTAAGAACAAGTAGATTCTCCAAGTCAAGAGAAAGGCCGATAAATCAACGTAGAGATATAAATCCTGTCCAGTAACCAAGAGTTACACTTAGACTAAGGGTTTAAACTACTGAAGAGTCATAATCCAATTTATCTTGATTCGTTTACTTTTAGCGATTATCACGAACATGAATCTGGAGTTACACCAAATGGATGTAAAGACCGCTTTCCGTAATGGAAGTCTGGATGAGGCAATCTACATAGAGCAACCCTTTGAGTTCGTTCTAATAGGTCAGGAGAATAAGATCTGTCAATTTCGGAAGTCGATACATAGCCTTAAGATATTATCTAGACAGTGGTACCTAGATTTCACGAGGAGGTGATATCTTATATTTTTATAATGATCGAAAAAGATCATTATGTCTATCTGATATGTTCTGATAACTCTTTTATGATCATGCTCTTATATGTGGGTAACATTCTATTAGCCAAAAATAACAAATAGTATCTAATGACCATTGAAACATGGTTACTATTTATGGGTGAGGTTTAGTTCATTTTCAAAGTTAGGATCCAGAGAGATCACCTGAGAATGGTGTTGACTCTTTAACAAGAGTTCTAATCAGGAAGATTTTTGAACATTTCAAGATGAACGAATGCAACTTAATATATATTCTATTGATAAAGATGAAGATCTGAAAAGAAGAAATAAGGGAGATGAGTAGAATCTATTATATTAGTGCAATGTGCATTCTAGTGTATACGATGAGATATACATGTGCAATGTGCATTTTAGTGTATGCGATTGCTTTGTGAGAGATATTACCGAAAAGGGTATTGTGATAACTAAGTACACTTTTACATAGAGCATGGTTGATGATCTCTTCATAAAACTCATTATAAGAGATTCCTTTGTGAGATAAGGAATCATTGGGTTTAATGTATTTTGACATTTCTCACAAAATACTAATTTTGATACTTATTGAAATATATGACAAGCGTGCATTATTATATAACAAATTTATTTTTTATACTTATTTATTGTCATATATTTTGTAATATGTTGTGATAAAAGATATGTCAAACAGGCGTGGTCGACTCTGTCACATGAATGACCACCTCCAACTCTAAGTGAACGGGGATAAGACGGTTTTTAGTCGTAAGAGATTTTGAAAGTGGCACTACTAAAATATAAATTGCCTAGATATGTGTTCAGGATAAAGTCATCTATGATATGACAGACATGGAAATACCCACATCCATGTTGCCTGTAAATATCCAGATTTGAGATCTCAAATATCACCTGTGACTTGTGATATTGTCTCTGAGATACTCTCGCTGAGATCTTTGGATAAAGTCTTATGTGTACACTGAATTCCATACCTGCATAGTGTTAGAGAAAGCTGACATATGCCCTTTGAGATATGAGAAAATAACACTATGGCATGTATTTTATATTACGTGTGATGAGACGACCATAGAATAGTGAGAGCTATTATTTGAGACAATAGTGTGATTATGATCTTCGTTTCTATTGTACGAGATCTGAGATCCATTGGGTAGGATCTCTTATTATCTTATTACTTTCGGCTGTTTCTAGAAGTTTTGATTTAGTATTGATATTTTAGTCTGTCTACCTATGGCTCGAAAGATAAATTGAGGTCTAACGAGCAGGTCTAGGAAAACAGTTGAATTGAGACCGATAAATTCGAGTTTGGAAAAAGAAAAACCAATCAACACTATATCATTGTATTGTATTCACAAGTTGACCTGTTATGTTAATCCATATTGGGGTTCAAATATAATAGTGAATATATAATTGAGCAAATGATTAGAGATCACTTTCGATGAAAAAAGTGGATCGATGGATATAAATACGTTGAATTTGGGGTACAGCAAGTTTTTTTTATACTAACGGTGGATTCTCAGTCATCCTAATAAGTGTATCGAGAAGTTTTTGCTGCAAGTGTATTCGTCGGTCATAAAACATCCAATCCTGTATGAAAGTCCAGTGGGGTGATATAAAAGATCGTAGTGGGGTGATATAAAAGATCGCATGATTTGTGATCGCATGACGGATATAAAATGCACTTGTGTACAGGTAAGAGATGTTGAAAAATACCCACGAGGGGTATTTTAGTAATTTTGAGATAATGGGGTAACTCCCATTATCCCATTAATCACTCATAATGTCTCATTAATTAACCCAAGGGTATGTCTATGTGAATGGTACTCTTCCTCCCAAGAGAGTGTCATAGGAAAGTGTGCTTGGCTAGCGTTTGTGTACACATCTCTAGAGAGAGATCTATAGGGGGCCGAAGGAAAATTCCGATAAAGGAATTTTTCCTGTGTCATTTTCGTTACCGAGTTTAAGGATTGAAGCGTCATTCTACTGCGGTGGTGATTCGACCCCGCGATCATCATCTAGACTGAACAATCCGTTCAAGAGATCTCACAACTTGGTTGGATTTTGAAGACCTACATGCTGAGATATTTTCCTGAGAATTTTGAACTATTTAATTTTGCTTCAGCATGTGCAAATCTAATATGTTAATATGATAAATGGTTGGAACTCCTTAACGCACCAATGAACTTTCATTTGATTATATATTTTTTTATTGGATGGTATCATCTCACTAATTTAAACTTAACTTGAATTAAAATACAATTATGGGCGAACATAGAAATTTATATTGGATAGAGAAAAACATAAGGAGACAGATTTTTAGTTTTTAAAAAAATAAACTACATTATGTTAATAATATTTTGAAGTTTTTAGATTATATTTTAAAAGTTTTTAATAAAATTTAATAAAATTTCAAAGGGCAACCCTGTGTAAAAAGATACAAGTATCACATTTGTAGCAAGAGTCGCTCAAACTTAAACAATGAAACCAAGAGATAATAAAATTAAATTATATCTGGATTTATTACAATAATTGCCTAACAATCAAAACATATCAAAATTGTGATGAGTCATACCCTCACTGGTCACACATAATATTCAAAAAATAACTGATTGGGAATTTCTCCTAGGAAGGATATGCCCTTCTATTCTAAGCATAGTTGCACAAGCCTAGAAAACATACGTCACCTTTTTGGCACTTATTGTTGCAACCCCCACAATGTCTCTTATTATTATTCGGGTTAACACAAGCACCTTTGCCACAGATTTCAGAGTTCTTGCACTTCTTCCTGCACATTCTACAATTTTATCTATCTGTTGTCACATTCACACATTTCTTCTTGCAATGGTCTGGACCCGGACTTCCTATGGCTCTACAAACTCTTGGGTATTTGTTGATGTCATTTTGGCTGTTGGGATACTTAATGCTAGAAATCTACTAGCCCCTCTTAGTGAGGACAATTCTTGTGTTGATAGAGATGAATCAAAGTCCTCATTTTCATCTTCATTGACTAAGGTTTCTTCATTGTCTAGATCAATTGACGATGCAAGAAAAGTTGTAGCTAATGCATTTATTATCGATAAGACTGTGATCCAATAATACACATCATGATAATCCAATCAAAATCTAGGAAAGTTTAAATACCCATGAGATATAGAAAGAGGGGGTTGAAATTGCCTGCCCCTTGTAATCTATCTACGATGTTTGGAAGCACACTGACATGGAGACATGAGACATATTTCTTTCATATCTAATTTTCAATCTTATATTGTTAAAATACTAAAAATTATGCCTTAACACAAAGATCTGGTGCACTTAAAAAATCCACAATATTTGTGATCAATGCAATAAAACATTGACAAAAGAACCTCATAAGACAGTTTCTACCATGTAGATATGAGTTTGTAATAAAACAAACAAGCAGGGGAACATACAACCCTAGTAGAGAAAATGAAGTGTCAATCTAGTAAAGAAAATGCAATAGAAAGAGTAAAAAAAAGTATCAATCCAGCCATGGCAAAAACAGAGTGGCCACTCTGAGTAGTCAAGAGAAAACGAAATACAGATATTGAGTTGATCATAACTATTGTAGAGAAAATTTTCTTAATCTACAATATTCAGTTGAAACGGAATTTTCAAATTTTCTTAATCTACATTAAACAAGCACATCAAGACCTTTACATATGAAAAATAATGAGAATAGGTAATCAGATTGGTAGAAGTAAGCAGGATTTGATATGTTATATCCATCTTCCTTGAGCAATTTAAAGTCAAATCAAAGGCAATAATAGATGCAGGAATCATTGCTCCAATTCTTTGGTTTAGAAATTAAAAATGTTATCTATGGATTTCTAACAAAGGAAAACCTCTTTATATTATGTCATTTAATTGATTGAAGTTTCGTTCTCCTAGCTGTGATAAACACTCATGCATAAATACATGCACCAAATGTGCTCATGCATACAACACTTACGTAGGTGGAAATAAAAGCTTTACAAAGATTATATAACAAAGCCATAATGAAAAATGGGTATAGATGGTGCATACCATGACTGCAGATATCATAGTTGTGATAGATGCTGCAATAAAACCCTCCCATGGTACACTTCGCATCACTACAAACTTAAGCTATGAAGTGTGTGGGATAATAAGTTACCACTCTGTCTTAAACAATGGACCAAGATCACAACGAAGCTCTCTAGTTAGTAAGCTACCTAATGACCTCCATTGTAAAAACCATAACAAAAACAACGTCCAATAAATGGAAACATTAATGATGCACTATACAAACATAAATCTATGTTTGTAAAAATAGATTAAGACGAAAGTAGATTACTTAATGTGTTTTACAAACATCAATCCAACCATGGCAAAAATAGAGTGGCTGCACTGAGCAGGAGAAAATGAAGTACAGATATTGAGTTGATCAAACTCTAGTAAAGAAATATTTTCTTTATCTACAATATTCAGTTGAAATACTAAAAATTATATTCATATACTAAAAATTATATCCCAACACATAGATCTGGTGCATTCCAAAAATCCAAAACAATATAGGACTATACCAACAAAATGTAACAAAACAACATAGGAATATACCAACAAAATGTAACAAAACAATGTAGGACTATACCAACAAAATGTAACAAAACAACGTAAGACTATGCTAACAAAGTCATTATTTTATCATCAAGCCCATCCCCATTTCCTCCCATGATATCTTCATCTACCGAAAGCTCCCTCATTTCAGGTGGAACATGGTCTCCTTCAATAAGGCCACCCCCAACAGCAATGTAAAGGAAGCACCATGGGAGGATCTATCATCAAAACCTCCAAAAGTGGATCTACCTTCATCGCCAAGATTGGGACCATGATGCCTGAGAAATGTAGATGGAGTGAATGTAAAGGGAGCACCATGGGAAGATCCATTGCCGAAACCTCCAGAAGAGAATCCGCCATTATCGCTATGATTGGGACCATGACGGCCGAGGAATGTAAAGTGAGCACCATGGCGTTCAACACCATGGATGGAAGCAGGAAAAGTTGTGATACTATTTGGAAAGGCATGCTCAACTTTATCTAGTATCAAATTGCAGAACAATTCTCGTCAAAAAAGATAACTTGCCTATTGAAATTGGGCATCCATTACTGTTGGAATGATATATTTATTTAGGAATGTTTCCTATCACTTAGAAATCTTTATTTTAGGAAAATAAATGTAGTTTTTGAATGATTGATTTAGATCCTATTTTATGGCCTATTTTATGGTTGTAAATTAGGAGTAATTAGAAGTTAGTTTTCTAATTCTTTATCTATTTTATTGTATATATAGATGAGGCACATCACCTCTTATGAATAAGATGGAGATTATTCGGTTAGGTATTCTAAAACCTACCGATTCCACATGGTATCAGAGCTTTGGGCTCGTTTCTGGTATCAAAATCCTGTTATAGTTTTTCTTTCTCAGTTTTTTTCTATAGTAAGTCTCATCTATTATTTCTAGAACAAGCCACTATGTCTGGCACATCAAGTGTGGGTGACCACATACTTGATTCTAGTCCAACGAGATCCTCTTCGTCAAAAACCAATCTTTTGACCCATGATAATCTCTCAACCAATCATCCACAAACTCAATGGAGAAAATTATCTCCAATGGTCCCAGTCAGTCAAGCTCTTCATCAGAGGACGAGAAAATATCGGTTTTTTAACTGGAGTAACGAAAAAACCGGATGAAGGTCCTGAAGTGATCGAGATCTGGGAATCGGAGAATACCCTAATCATGTCCTGGTTGATAAATTCAATGGAGCCGTCAATCAGCAAGACGTACATGTTTCTTACTACCGCCCAAGAAATCTGGGAGGCTGCAAAGGAGACTTTCTCATATCTGGGAAATTCAGCTCAGATTTATGAAATTTCTACTCAAATTCGAAATACAAAACAAGGTAATTTAAGTGTTTTACAATATTACAATACTCTCAGAACCTTGTGGCAGGAGTTGGATTTATTTTATGATTATGAATGGCATTGTCCACAAGACAGTGTCATATTTAAGAGAATGATTGAAAAAGAGCGTGTTTTTGCTTTCTTGGCTGGTCTGAATAATGATCTCAATGAGGTTCGTGGAAGAATTCTTGGACGGGAGATCTTACCATCCACTCGGGAAGTGTTCTCCGAAGTCCGTAGGGAGGAAAGCAGAAGGAACGTTATGCTGGGAAAGGAAACTCGAGAGACTCTTGAAACGGAATCATCAGCACTGGCAGCAAAAAGCAATCGATTCTCTAATACCTCAAATGGAGGTAACGATACTCGGAATAAAAGGGGAAACAGACCCTGGTGTGATCATTGTAAAAAATCTGGTCATACCCGTGAGACTTGCTGGAAGTTGCATGGAAAGCCTCCTTATTTGAAAAATGGACAATCTGATCAAGTGACTAGCAGAGCTCTTCAAACGGGTTTAGAAGAATCAACACCCGAAAATTCTCTAGTTTCCCTTAATAAAGAACAGTTGGAATGTCTCATGAAATTTCTGAATTCAACTTGTATTCCATCTGCCTCCATTGCACAGAAAGGTAATTTTTCTCAGACCTTCAATGTGCTAACTGAGGACAAAACTCCTTGGATCCTAGATTCTGGTGCCTCTGATCATATGACAGGTTGTTCTTCACTCTTATCCACTTATGCTCCTTGTGCTGGTAATTTGAAAGTAAAGATTGCTGATGGTTCATTAGCCACTGTAGCAGGGAAATGGTCAATTATTTTATCAAAAAATCTGACCTTAAAATCTGTACTTCATGTTCCTTTACTTACATGTAATCTATTGTCTATTAGCAAACTCACTCATGATCAAAATTGTGTGGCTAAATTTGGTTCCTCCTCATATCAATTTCAGGAACTGGTTTCGGGGAAGATGATTGGCAATGCTAAAGAGTGTGGAGGACTTTACTACCTTGACAAGGAAGACTCAAATAGACAAAGTTCGGTTTGCAAATCTTTTTCTGTTTCTTTATGTGAAAATAATGTCATGTTGTGGCACTATAGACTCGGCCACTCTAGCTTTCCCTACTTGAAAAATTTATTTCCATCTCTTTTCAATAATAAAGATATATCTTCCTTTCAGTGTGAGATTTGTCAATTTTCTAAATATCATCGTGCATCTTTTCCAATACAGTCATATAAGCCTTCCACCCCTTTCTCAATAATACACAGTGATATTTGGGATCCTTCACGAATAAAAAATTTTTCGGGGGCTAGATGGTTTATTATCTTTATCGATAATCATACTAGACTATGTTGGGTATATCTCTTGAAGGCAAAATCTGAAACAGAACATGTCTTTAAAAGCTTTCACTCAATGGTCAAAACCCAATTTCAAACCCAAATTCAGATTCTTAGAACAGACAATGGAAGGGAATATTTCAAAAATGTTCTTGGAGTATTTCTTCAAGAAGAGGGAATCATTCATCAAAGTAGTTGTATAAATACTCCACAACAAAATGGGTTGGCGAAAAGGAAAAACAAACATTTACTTGAGATTGCCAGATCCTTAATGTTCACCACAAATGTGCCAAAACCTTTTTGGGGGGAAGCTATTCTTACTGCCTCATTTCTCATTAATAGGATGCCTACTCGGGTTCTAAGATACAAGACTCCTCTAGAAGTGTTTCAAAGTGTCTATCCAACAAACCGCTTAATTACCAATTTATCACTTCGGATATTTGGGTGTACCTCCTTTGTTCATATCCATTCTCATAACCGTAGCAAATTTGATCCAAGGGCTGTCAAATGTGTTTTCCTCGGATATTCACCGACAAAAAAAGGGTATAAGTGCTTTGATCCAAAAACTAAGAAGCTGTTTGTTAGTATGGATGTTTCCTTCTTTGAGAATCAGCCTTACTTCACCAAAAACTCACTTCAGGGGGAGAATGCGACCATAGAAGAGAGTTTTTGTAATTTTTGGGATACATTACCTACTCTTTCTTCAGACCAATCAAACTCAGTCAGCCCTATCAATTGTTACCCTACTCCTTTTACGCCTCTTGTTTCTACTCATATTCCTCTTCCAGACCAAGAAATACCCACTACAATCACTAAAGAAACAGAGTTGGAAATTCAAAGTCCAAAATTACTTGTCTATGAGAGATGGAAAAGAAAGGAAAATGAAGGAATTCACACACTTGAGCAGAACCAGTCATTGGATCCACCAGTTCTTGATGATGCGTCAAATCAGAATTCTCCTACACATCATGCCACCTGTGAAAATCAAAGTAATTCAACACTTGTTGAGGATCTAGATATTCCTATTGCTCTCAGAAAAGGAAAAAGAACTTGTACGTCTCACCGTTTTTCAGATTACATGTGCTATAGCAGTTTATCTCCTCCCTATCGGGCTTTTGCTACTAATCTGACCAATATAGCAATTCCCAAGTCAATCCAAGAAGTATTGAGTATTCCAGAATGGAGAGCAGCAGTTATGGAGGAGATCAAAGCACTGGAGAAAAATGAAACATAGGAGTGTGTGTCAATACCGAAGGGAAAGAAAACAGTGGGGTGTAAGTGGGTATTCACAGTGAAATATAATTCGGATGGATCAATAGAAAGATTCAAGGCTCGTTTGGTTGCAAAAGGATTCACACAGTCCTATGGGATAGACTACCAAGAAACATTTGCCCCGGTAGCGAAGCTCAACACTATTCGTGTTCTTCTCTCTATTGCAGCTAATTTAGACGGGAAGATTTCACAATTAGATGTCAAAAATACCTTTCTAAATGGAGAATTAACAGAAGAAGTTTTTATGGATATTCCTCCTGGTTTTGTAGATGTCTATGGAACTAATACAGTTTGCAAACTGAAAAAATCTCTCTACGGATTGAAGCAAACTCCTAGAGCCTGGTTTGATCGTTTCTCAAAGACGGTGAAGAAATATGGCTACACTCAAGTTCAAACTGATCATACTTTATTTTTCAAAAAGTCTCAAGATGGGAAGATCTCAGTCTTAATTGTGTACGTTGATGATATTCTACTTACAGGAGATGATACAACTGAAGGAGAAAGAATGAAGAAAGTTCTAGCCAAAGAATTCGAAATCAAGGATCTCGGGCGTATGAAATACTTTCTTGGCATGGAAGTTGCAAGATCAAAGAAAGGGATTTATGTGTCATAAAGGAAATATATCATTGACCTACTCAGAGAGACAAGTTTTTTAGGAAGTAAACCGGCTGATACACCAATTGAAGAGAATCACAAGTTCGGATCTAAGAAGGGAGAGGTCCCTGTTGATAAAGATAGATATCAAAGGTTAGTGGGACGTTTAATTTATCTATCTCATACACGACCTGATATTGCCTACGCCGTCAGTGTGGTCAGCCAATTTATGCATGAGCCTTATGAGAAACATCTGGAAGCAGTTCAACGTATTTTAAGATACCTCAAAGGAACTCCTGGAAAGGAACTTTTTTTCAAGAAAAATGATTCAAGGAAGATAGAGACATTCACTGATGCTGATTGGGCCGGGTCAGTTAGTGATAGAAGGTCTACTACTGGGTATTGTACATTTATATGGGGCAACCTAGTGACTTGGAGGAGCAAAAAGCAATCAGTGGTAGCAAGAAGCAGTGCTGAGGCTGAATTTCGAGCTCTTGCACAAGGAATATGAGAACTTCTATGGCTAAGAAGAATCATGGATGAGCTTTCACTTCAAGGTGAGAATCCTATGCTGTTGTATTGTGACAACAAGTCAGCAATCAGTATTGCTCACAATCCAACTCACCATGACCGTACTAAACACATAGAAGTGGATAGACATTTCATTAAAGAGAAGATTGAAGAAGGACTTGTGTGTATACCCTACATTACATCCAAGGGACAACTTGCAGATTTCTTAACCAAAGGCTTATCACGAGTAAGATTTGAAGAACTCCTATCCAAGTTGAACATGATTGATATGAATGCTCCAACTTGAGGGGGAGTGTTGGAATGATATATTAATTTAGGAATGTTTCCTATCACTTAGAAATCTTTATTTTAGGAAAATAAATGTAGTCTTTGAATGATTGATTTAGATCCTATTTTATGGCCTATTTTATGGCTGTAAATTAGGAGTAATTAGGAGTTAGTTTCCTAATTCTTTATTTATTTTATTGTATATATAGATGAGACACATCACCTCTTATGAATAAGATGGAGATTATTCGGTTAGGTATTCTAAAACCTACCGATTCCACAATTACAACACAACAAGATCGGTGTGGCATGTTACACGTACAAAAAGGGCAGCAGCAATCTTCTAGTGTTGTTGAGAAATGAACTGGCATTGTTGACGGATGAATTCTCTTTCATGTTTGATTGTAGTTTGTTTAATTAGTATTCTATCTTTGACATGTCTTATACTCTATAGAACTTCACTTTCGACAAGTATGATTGTTGTGGAGGTGAGAGAGAGTTTAAGATTTGGGAAAGAGATTGAGAGAGAGTTTAGGATTTTTGAGAGAGATTGTGGGGGTGAGAGAGAGACAGAGGCAGAGTATTTTTGAGTTTTGAGAGAGAGATTTTGAGTAACCATTTTGAAGGGTCAAGGGACACGTATAAGTTTAATTCTACTCTATAGAGCACTCCAGGAGGCTGCAAGTTGAGATAGCCAAATGTGTTAGGCACCGGCCAAATGGGTGTGGTTTGAATCCCATGCTCAACACATTGGTATGTAGATTAATTTTACCATGATTATAGATATACTTTTGAGGTTGTAGGATTACATCTTGTGAAATTTGCGCACTTGTTTATGGTTATTTTTTATGATATTGGTGTGTAGATTAACTTTGCGGTGATATAGTGAGGTTGTAGGATTACATCTTGTGAAGATTGCGCACTTGTTTGATGGTTATTTTTTTATGTGTTGGTTATTTATGCCCAATTGTGGGGCATTTTTTATAATAATGGGATAAGGGGTAACTTTTATTATCCCATTAACTACTCTATTAACCCACACAAGTAACTAGCCAATTAAAGCCCAAGGAGCGACCATGTGAGGGCACTCCTCTCTCCAACGAGACAATATTAGCCATGGAGAAAAATGCTAGGGTTGTACATTTCTCTGGAGAGAGAAAAGGCCATAAGGGTTTGGGAAAATTTCATGTAGGAAATTTTCTGTGATACATTCTTCACCGGACTTGGGTTGAGATGTCTTGGATTTACGGTGGTGGTTCGATTGCGTGATCACCATCCGACCGTGCGATCCGTTCAAGAGATATCACGACACAGTTGATTTTTGAAAACCGTCCTATCGAGGTATTTACCCAAAAAATTCCGAATTATTTATTTACGCTTCCGCATGTGTGATTAAATTTAACATTGGTATCAGAGCAATCGTTGGATTTAATTAAAATTATTTTTAGAATTATTTTTGGGGTATAAAAAATTTTAGGGTCCAGATCACGGATAAGTTTCGTGAATCCGAGAACACAGTAGGAATACCCATGGCCCAGGGATTGCAAAAATAATTTTTGTTTAATTTTCGGAATATGTTTATGCCATAAAAAATCCGATCAAGGTTTGCGACCGTACGGACTTTAAAACCATAGATCTATATCTTTAGAGAACGGATCGATGTAAGAAAATGGTTTATGTGTGTTCATTGCATCATGATCTATATTTTCATATATTTTGTTATGAGTTTTGGATGTCGAAAATCAGGATTTTCAAATGGCCGCGGAGGGTTGTGACTGTGGTGGTTGAGTTCTGTCATTTTTTGGACTGAATTCTTTTAAAATCAAGTGTAGGATGTTTGGAGAATATCCAACAATTTTTAACCGCAGAAAAAAAAACCCGTCGGGTGAAGAAAAAGTGGCCAACCCATATGGCGCGTGCGTCTCACACGCGCGGAGGGGCGTCAGCAGGCAACCCGCGGGATTACATCCTGTATAGATTGTGCACTTGTTTGATGGTTATTTGTTATGACATTGTGTTATGAATTAACTTTGCCATGATTATGGATATCTTGCAGTTGTAGTTCTCAAGATTGCTTGAAAAGATGGATAACATGCAAAACTATGGTTGCCGGAGGGTCCAGAAAGTCTTGTTTATGGAGGCTATTAGAAATATTAAAATCTGTCATTCTGATCAATATAATTCAACTCTGGAATAAATCTCGAACAATTGGAATACAAAATGTACAGACGAATAAAGAAACCTAGGACGCCTATCAAAAAGAATTGTTGAATAAGCTTTCATCATAGACAAGGGTAACTGAATAACATACTTTAATAACTTAGTAACGAATATTTTAAATGTAATACAATCTTCCCCTTTTCGATACCCAGTTTAGCACCTGTTACCACACAGTGACCTGAAATGTCTTGCGGCCTCTTTGACATTTCTGTGAAATCCACTATTTTTGTCAATTTTCCTATTTGGCTTGAGCTATCAGACTTTCTATCATCTTGGTTTTTTCTCATTTGAAGTTGACGAAGATGATCCATTAGACTTCTGCGTCGTTGAAGAAGTGGTGGGGCTGTGATCCCAAACAAACCTCCTTATGGTACATCCTGACACTTTTGAGAACAGAAGTTTGAGGTGTAATACACTTTTGGCACCAAAATCTCACACGCCAAGTTGAGCTCCAGTGACAATGTGAATGCCAGAGAGGTCGCCAATGCAAGTCTCGGCATGCTCAATTGGTGCAGCACTTACATGAGAGAAGTTCTTCCACTTGATAGGCTTAAGCCAACCACTATCTAGTTCCTTGTTGGCTTGCCACTTTGGTTCACCAGTGGCCACATGGGTATCCCAGTGACGTTGAAGAATTTTTGGAAGAGAAACTAGTTGCTGCAAATTGATAGCCAGCCTATTTTGCTTACTGCCTTCGAGGCTAAGTCCAAGTCCTGTTAGTGGCTTACGACCAACTGTAACCTGCAACATTAAATCAGCCTCTGTCTTATCAATCTAACGAAAAAGGAATCCATATAAGCTTTTCAGCGCACACAAACATGCGTTGTGCATGATACTAGAGTCGATCTAGAATATCAAGAACCATGGCTATTACCTGGTCTGGGCTTATGTAGAGCTTAGGACCCATTATGATGAACTGAAGGGATGAACACTTCGGTTCTTTTCTTTGAAGATTGCTCTGGACCCCAAATGCAAGTAGTTTGAAAATCCAAAAAACATTGAAGATCCTCAATAGGTGGTTTGTTTGTACCAAGAAAACAATATTACCTCAAAATTTAAACCCACAAAATTATCATTTTTCAACTAAAAAAGAACACATTTCCAACCAACAAAATGCTGCATTAAAAGGGACAAATCTCTAGAAAATTCAATGTTTTTTCAGTGTAGGAGATACAATTAGTGTTGTTTCAAGTAAAACATATGTTGCTTGTCAGAAAGAACTCAGAAAATAATGACAGGGTGGACTCCCACTTAAGATATTCCATTAGGGTGCCTAAGTCAACTTTTACCTTTATTTTCCAACAGAAGGCTTGACAAAGTCAGAATACTTTAACTTGCTTCAGATTTTTTCCGTTTAATGGTAGCATTTCTAGGACTCGGTCCAAAGTGGGCCCTACAACCTACCATGGCTAATCGAGTCAAATAGGGTTAAACGGGCCTAGGTCAAATGGGTCGAACCGAGTCAATCTAAGTGAAATTAGGCCAAATTGTCAACTCGGAACAATACACATTAATAAAAGCCAGGATGACGAAAAAGCATTTTAAAGAATTAATTTCTAAAATAAGTCTCAAAATACTCAAATCAGATTAACTGGATAAAATTTAGATACCGAACAAAAAAAAAAAAAAAAAAAAAAAAAAAGTCACACCAGGTTGAACACGAACCAACTGGTTCAAAGAGATCATTAAATAAGGTTCCGGTCTCATAAGATTATAGTAACTACAACGACTGTATCATAGTCAAAAATCAAGGTTTGTTGTGACTACGATACTCCTATTGTTGTCACAATAAGGGGGCGGGTTACACTGCGTAACCCATAGCGACTAAAAGAAGGGTATCATAATAACAATACAAGTGTGTATTCCTATTGCAGACCTTATTGTAGTCATGATAAAGCTATCATGTTTACAATAAACCTTGCAGAAAGATCAAGCTTAAACTATCATGGCAAAAACTCAAACCAAACCATACTGTTTTGACTCCAAAATAACTTTAAACATCAGAAGATGCTTAAATCAAGCCAAAAGGTGTAGAGAGAGAAGAGAAACTTACAAACAGGAAATGAGAGAAGGAGAAGAGAACAATACCACCAGAAAACCCAAACCTAAACATGAAATCGCAATTGCATACTCAATACTAACTCAAATATTATAGGAAGATTAGCTTAGGTGCAAAAGAGAGATCCAGATGAGGCGGGGCTGAGAGAAGAAACAAAGAAGGCAGATGCTGCAGAGAGAGAGAGAGAGAGAGCCAAAGGAAAAGGGGGTTATGAGAGGGAGAACAACATAGACATGAAGTGGTTTGGTACTTGGTTAAGTTTTTTAAAAATGTAAGAGGGAGAGAGGAAAAGGCTGCGTTCAAAAATTCCATAGGCTTACGAATGGGCCTCTAAAACTCCCTCACATCATAATCAAATAATCCTACTACCAACATAAGTGGACTCAATTGGATGTGGGGTTGAATTCTCTTAAATATGATCAACATTCGATTCCCACTGAGAGTATCGAATCCTCATATGTATGAAACGTTCCCCGTTGAGAGATCCGTCCTCCGAAAAGGAACCACTACAGCGATCAGTACGAATTAGTTGAAACAAAACTCTGGATACCGAATGGTATCCAAAATATGGTACCAAAAAAAATAATCAAATAATCATAGACAACTAACTTGACTTCGACTTAGAACTTGATGGGAAGACAAAATTGAACTTGACCTCTAATTGGACTGGGTTAAGCATGCTAAACCGATCCCAAAACTTCGGTTGTCACCCCTCCCCCCTTTTTTTTGGGTGAAGACCCTCCCGGTGTATTCATCTCTCAACTTAAAAGATTTCATGGTCCGAGAAGTTGGGATGAGAACCGTGGAAATTTTCAACTAAAACAAAAACACATGAAAAGAAAATTCAAATCAAAGACAAGGAAACAAAAAGGTATGAAAGCCAAATATATGAACAACAAAAATTACCCAAAACCCTAGATGAATTGAAATTGTAGAGAGAGAGAGAGAGAGAGAGAGGCAGATCACTGATATAGAAATCCAAAACTTCAAAACATGACAAGAGGTGGTGGCAGTGTATACCGCAATAAATTTCCCCCAAATAGATGGACGGCACAGCACCCCTAATTTCATCTTGTGCCGCATTCACCTCCATTAACCATTCTAACACTCTTGCTCCACATGAAACTTTGAAAACGAAATGCATCTCATTAAACTTTTGGAGCATAAGGGCTCATAAGATCAGACCCATTAGCCCAAGCTGCAGTTAACACCAAAAGAAACAAATTTTATTGCAGCATAGCCGAGCGTTATGGACATTCTCTATGCTTCAACCCTTGATAAGATACTACAATGATTGCACATGGAGCTCACTCATGCAGTGAGAGAGATCCTCATTCATACACTTAATAAAAATACAACATGACTACAATCATCAGACACCCAAGTGTGAATATCATGAAGAGAACCCTTGTAGCCGGAGTAGAAACTGATTCTATAATAAGGATGACATTTGGTTGCCAGACGGCAACCATGATTGCAAAAAACTAAGAAAAACAAGGTTCCCAAAACAGACAAGCTTTCATATGAGCAAACAGCATCAAACTACAAAATGTCAAAACTAAGTAGAGATCAAGAATTAGATTCAGAGTCAAATTACAACGAAACCATTGAGTAACATCACAGCAAAGATATAAGGAGTGCAATTTCTTCAGATAATATTTAGAATAAAGAAGTTCCCTTCCCCTTCTTGTCCCCACCAATTTCAAAATGCTTGCACCTCTGCATAATAGGCAACGGTGAGCATTAGCTAACAGTTTAAACACTTGCAAATGAGAAAAGTAAGTTTACAAGGCAGACAACTGCACAAACCTTGATTGGGTGCTGAGATACATGTTTGCAGCCCTGGCACTGCAGCCTCAGCACAATCTTCTTGGTAGTTTTGGCCTGGTCAAAGAAAAGAAGTTAATGAGACTCAGCTCAACCTTCTTGGTAGTTTTGGTCAAGTAAAGCATAAAGGAATTTTTATGTCCAGAAATCAGATAAAAATAGAACCAGTGCCTTGCAAGAGGAACAAAAAAGGATAAGTTACCTTCTTGTGGAAAACAGGCTTGGTCTGACCACCATAACCTGACTGCTTACGGTCATAACGCCGTTTTCCTTGTGCAGCAAGACTATCCTTGCCCTTCTTGTACTGTGTCACCTTGTGCAAGGTGTGCTTCCTGCACTCCTTGCTCTTGCAATATGTCTTCTTGGTCTTGGGAACGTTCACCTTAGAAAATTTACAACTCATTTCAAAACAACAACTACAAGATGTTTCAACCTACTAAAAGGTTATCCATGATTGAGGAATGGCATATTACATCAATAACATCACAACAGTCCCAAGTGATTTGGCCTAGACATGCTCTAAACAGGCACAATAATAGCACCAGGCATCCCGGAAAAAAGCATTCAACAAAGAAAATACAAAGCATGATGACATTAGGTGAGCAGCTAGCTTACAAGCTATCAACAAAGGTAACTCCATTAAATTCTGTCATTGCGACCTAACTACCAAAATTGATATCTAAAATCAGAATCTCCCTTCATGACTTGTCATTGCAAATCAAATCACTCGCAACAATGACTGCTTAGCTTTGTTTTTCCCTGGCTTAACCATATTTCAAACCTGAAAAGAGAATTAAACTATACGAAAATATTAACATAAAAATGTTAATTTTGGACCTACAGGTGAACAAACATTTCGTATTTCAGATCAACAAATAGTAGAGTCTACCTATTACATGTTATGAAACATAGGTATGAACATGTAGAGAGAGTTTAGTAATCACAAAATCAAGACAGACCCAACATCTTAGACCCAATTATACAGATGTGGACAACACACAAACAGGAGATTGCTGGTAATCAGTAGAAATTTCGGAGAAACGCAGCATTTGCTAAATGAAACCAACATAAAGCAAACCCTTTGATGCATAGCAGACAACAATACACCAAAAGAACAAGTCATTCATAAATTTCAGCTAAAGAAACATTAAAAGAAGAGAATAAAGAACAGATCTAAGAAAATACATAAGCACAAGAATCTAGGTCTCAACTAAGAATGTTCATTATTTATATAAGGAACAAAGAACCCATCACTAGTTACACGCATAGAGCAATTTTTGAATAGATCTCAGAACATAGCTCGATTTCAATTTTCTCACGCTCGAGCAAGATGAGAGGATAAAAACTAACACAGAAGAAGCGCAGAAGATCGAAGAACTAGAGCTAGAATTGAACAAGAGACGCGGTTAGCGTTTGAGAACATACCATGGTTACGGCTGAGAACTCCCTTTCCCTGTTCTGGGTTGAGAAATGGAAGCGGTAGCCGAAAAACATGATTTATATGGATCGAGAGATTAGGGTTTCGCAAATGAATCCCCCAGCTGTGTCCAATTAAAATGCGCCACATCATCAGGGGCAATTCATATTTTCGCACCCAATCTGGGTTTTTTCACCTGAAAAATGATTTTTTTTACGCAAAATTATTTAAATATATATATATTTTTTAATTCCAAAATTAGTGACGTTGCACTTACAAAGCGCGACATCACTACTCATTTCATCTCTTTTAAAAAACATTGATATAGCGGTCTGACGTCGCGACACTAATATACTTTCAAATTGTGCGACAGTCTCGCAATCACGGATTGTGACGTTTATGTCATGGTCATAGACCGCGACATTCGATGGCATTGGGCCCTTGCGCATTGACACTCGACAATCAAACATTTTTGCCTTGATGGCATGCCAATTAACCCTAGGAAAGCATACATTAATTCTCAGAAAATAAGTCGAATGCCCATTATTGCCCATTATATTGTTAATTAAAACAACATATATCAAAAGAGACGGTGAATTGTCCTTTTGGGTTGGCAGCACGCCAATCAATTCTCGAATATGCCAGCATACGCATATTGGCTCTTAACCAAATTAACAAATTCAGTTAACTCTATTTCAAAATATCAACTTTTTTAAACAATTTCAACCAAATTTTAAAATATCAATCCAAAACAATTTCAATCATTGTCCGATACCAACCAAATAATTTCAATCCAAAACAAGTACGACTAATCAAAATATCAAAACATTAAGTCATGAAAATTATCTTTAAGTCAATCCAACCAACGAATATATCAAAATACCAACAATTAACAAAACATCAAAATATCAACAATCAAATACAATCATGTCCAACCAATACACCAAAATATAAACAACTAACAAAACACCAAAATATCAACACAACCAAAACACAACTAAATAACTCTATTCCAAACAACAATCATCACCTCCAAAATCACCAACATCAAAACAACATATACCGAAATAATTTATAAACATTAAAATCACATAAAGAAAAAAGTTATGAAAATTATCTTTAACAAAAAATTATGAATAGAAATGAAAATTATAATTTATAAAAGTTTAAATGTAATACATATAATATGCTTAACGTACCCTAAATCCTATAAGAAGGTTGTCCAGTATTTCGTCACGATTGACGTTTGGTAGGAATATGAGCCGACCTACCCTCATCACTTTTGGAAAATTCAACTACAACTGTCTAAGTATCTACTGAATATTGATGACGACGACGCTGCCACTAAACATTAAGTCATGGAGGCTTAGTCGGTGCAGTATTGTCAATATCGTCAATAATAGGTGTAAATGTTGGAGTAGTAGTAAGAGTCGGATGCAAAAACGACATAGATATCTCTGCATGCTCGGTATAGGCACCCACAGTATCAAAAATGGATGGAACTTCTGGTTTAGTGGCTCTATGTGTGGATATCGAAAGATAGTAACTCTTAAATGGCATATGTCCAAATCATTAGTGTCTCGCTTGTCTTATCTCTAATATAACCAATTTGAGGTTCCATTCCTTCCATAGTGAGGACGTCAGATGCTACTAAATGGATAATTTCGAGATATAGCATTGCAAAAAAAAATATAAGTACAAAAACATTATGAACACAATAAAAATAATATTAATTGACAAAGTTCTTTTGACTTACTAGATCATCATGTCATCTGTTGTTAGCCGAAATCCTTACTGATACCGATATACACAACTACTGATCAACATGCAGGTGATTTGATGATACCGTCTCATATAATTACACACCGTCATGACATCATCGTAACACTCCTCTCCATCAATAATATGATATTAATGCTTATTCCACAACTATAAAGGTGCTTCATATACCATAGTCCTATCTCAACCAGCTCTCTTGTGTCGATCAGTCTAATACAACTCCATGTTGGTTTGCACGGGTAAAGCAATATGCTGCTGCAAACCAAACTGTTTCGTAACCCTTTTAAGAAAATGAAACTCGATGACCCTGAAACAAATAAGGGGGAACTAGCAGACCATATATCGCACACGATAAGGCAATACATGGGCAACATCTCCAAGTCGGCATACGAATGTGACTTCCAGACAAATTATAAAAAAGGAATAATTGTTTTTGTTTGACTTATAAAATAGAAATGGTTGTCAATACCAAAAATGAAATTTACTCACCCCAACCTCTTTCATATGATCAAGTTGATCGCAATAAGTTTGAAAAACAAATTGGCCCATATGTACATATTTACGAAATACATCCCAATCATTTAAAAATAAAACAAATTTAAGATGGAATTATACAAAGTCAATGGAACAGAAATTAAAAATCATTTGACACAAGTAGTAAAAATTCCGTACAGAGATTCTTTAGGCTCGTCAGGCATGTTCGAAGCAATAAACATTGGATCAATGCTGTGGTATCTAATCAGGATAAGTATTGTCACTCTCTCCCATGCCCAAAACTGTTAAGAGAAAAAAAAAGTTATTAGTGAATGAATTATATAGTATCTATATAAAGTGTTTTTATTAGAAAAATAGATAAAATGAAAATATAATACCTATATAAGTAATCCTATTGCAGAAATCTATCTAATACCATCAACTAAAACCCGACACATAGTTTTGCAAAGTATCGCTAAGACAGCATTGCCCTATCTATACCATCCAACACAATTAAGATCTCATAAGAGCTCCAAATACATTATTTTCACCATTAACCTAGACTTATCCCCCAAAAGACAACTCAAAAGCTGTATAATGTGAACTCATACGTAAAACTTTACTAATGTCATATCTAAATCAGGAAACAGAGAATGTAAATCAAGAAAGGTCGTGATCACCCACAATTTAAGTCGATCTCCATGAAAATTTTTTGAACTAAGATAGAAACCTACGAGACTTTGACATAAATCTTTTCATTTAGTAATAGAACAATTTGAGTCTATCCTAATAACAGCCTCTCCATCAACAGGCAACCTGAAAAGGACTAAATATTCTGTAATGTGATTGTAGCCTTACCGACAGGTAAGTGAAGGTGTGAGTCTCCTATTTCCATCTCTCTACAAATGTTGTAATAAGTACGTGATCATACTAAATATGCTCACACCTATATATGCTAGAAAACCCTACTCGTAACAAAATTTGCTGAACTCTAACATCAAGTGATAAAGTAGTCCAAAACCTATGATTTGAATGATGTAACTATCACTACTGGTCTTCCATATAAACTGAGACTAGTATATAAATTGTAAAGTCAGGACACTAAGGTCCCACTGACCTATTGTAAATGTTGTCTGAGAGTAATTCATATCTATGGTCACAAGAAAATTAAAGAACACGCCATAATTAAAGATTTTCAAACACATTAGTAATACACAATCCAATAAAAAACAATAATAAAGATTTTTGAACACAATATCTATAATCATATAAAATAATAAGTTCTAAAAAATACAAAAATACAACATAATTGAAAAAAAACAACAATACAGTATAATACAGTACAAAACACATGAAGAATTTCAGCCTTGTCTTGCCCTCTCTTGCAACCAAACCATGTTCGGACAATGGTTACGATTATACTTGTATTCACCACAAATATTGCAACTTAAAATTTTTTTTTATCCATTTCATTACAAATTCACATGCTACGTGATCTACCTGACTGATGGGGGGCTAATAGTCTTTGTATGGAAAAAGATGGAATTTGCCATCATAGGTAAGTAGCATTAATTGGCAACTAAGAAGTCTACTTACAAATGTCATAAACTCACGTCTCATATCCACACAGACTTTCCACATGTGGAAGCAAGAAATCTTGAATATAGTATATTTCCTGCAAGTACATGAGAGAACATCTACTACTACAGGTTATTTCCACCCTTACCACCATGAAATCCAATTATAACCTTATACTCCCTTCTAAATCTATTAAATTCAATGAATCGATGAAATTTTGATTTATGCTTATCCTTAACCAATTTTTCTATTACCAATGTTGACCATACCTTGCATTTTTTGTGATTGTTAGTTAGTTCTTCTTGATTTTTATTGAAAAAACAAACTATGTGGTATAATGTTGCCCGCACACATGTAGTTATTGGTAAATTTCTTGCACCTTTCAGCACACCATTAACTGACTCTGACTGATTGGTGGTCATGTTCCCCCATCTATGTTCTTTGTCATAATACAAGGTCCATTTGTCGAGAGAAATTTCCATTAACCACCTATATACGAACTCACTCAACTCTTTGATCTGCTCATCACAGTATCCAACTTTCTAATTTGTCTTTGCTCAGTCACCTTATGCATTAACTTTATTAGTGGCTTATTCTTGAACCGTTGGCTAAAATTAGTCTCAACACGGCGTAAACAAAGTCGGTGATACGTAAATGGTGGTTGAAGATTATAATTCCTTTCTATGACTCGCATTATGCTAGGAGTCCTATCTAATATCAAATATACTCCATGCCAATCACCAATGATGTACAGTTTGAAATTCTCAAAAAATCATGTCCAGTTCACAAGGGTTTTCTCATTGACAATAGCAAAGTACAAAGGAAGAATGTGATTAGCTATAGTAATTCCAACATCAATAAGAATTTTCTCTCTGTATCTCACATATTAGAATGTCCCATCAATACTAATTATTGACTTACAATACCTGAATGCATCGATACATAGTTTGAAAATCCAGAAAATTAAGTGGGACACCTTATCATTTGACCCTGATATTTCACCAAATTTCCAATCAACAATAGTTCTAGAATTATTCAACTGCACAGCAACCATAAATTGGGACAACAATGTATAAAAAGTCTCTCAATTACCAAACACAATAAAAGTTTAGGTGGCATTTGCTTCACACTCAGGAATCAAGATCAAAATTGAAATCAAAAGCCTTAGGAATCGGAATTAAAATCAGATTCCAATATCAACTGTTTGGTTCAAATTTTGGAATGAATTTATTTACCATTGTTGTTATTTAATTTGAAATTCTTTCGAAATGAAAATTATATAATTGCCAATTTTGTCATTGATAAAAAATGTTTTAAAATTAATAATTTAAAATTTTTATTTTATATTCTAAAATTAAAACTATAACTATCATCTATTTTATTTTCTTTAATTTAATTTAATTTTTTAAAATTAAAATATAGTTAAAATATTTTAAAACTAAAATTAAAATATATTTTCTGATCATAGCAAAATCTGGTTTTCATCACAAAGAGGATACCTCCTCTAAAAATTCAATCTGAATCAATCCGGTTTTGATAAAAAAAAATCATATTTAACGGCAAAACAATTAAGAATTGGATTTAAGATCAATCATCAACCCAAAAATACCCAGAAACCCACTTGCCTTTTTTTGTCGTTAATCTTTTTTCCTTTTTTTTCCCCTTGAAAGTTTTATGGTTTCAAGAGAAATATGTTTGGATGAATGTTGGCAGGTGGGGTCTGATGGTGTCAACTTACAGCCCAAAACCGTTGAAATTCTCATAAGCTTTTGCCTTTTTTCCTTCATGCTCTAGCTAAAGTAAGACAAGAAGGAAGAAGAATGCGACGATTAAGGTGATGAAGAATCTTCGTATTAGGAGTTCGAATTTGAAGATGAAGATGAAAACTAGGGTTCTTGGTTAGGGTTATTTTTTCTAAATTTTGAAAAGAGACAGAGAGAGAGAGGTGACCCTTGACTTCTAGAGAGAGAAAGAAAGAAGCAAGGGGTCATCCAAAAAGAGAAAAGTAAAAGAATAGAGAGAGAAGGGAGGTGATGGGTAGAGAGAGAGAAGAGATGGGTTTGACAAAGAGAAGAGAGTGAGTTGAATGGAAGGGCAAACAGTGGTAAAGGATTTTTCCTAGTCTGAGAGACGGGTTTCGAATGAAACCTATCATTTTATTTGGATTTCACAAAATCCATATTTTAAGGGTTTCAATCCCAAATCTTCATTGTTCTATTAATCTAAATTGATATGGATTTCTTTTTTATTCCTAAAACCCATACCCTTTAGTCAAACATACTTTACTTATATATGATCTTGGAATAATGAGCTTAACTCACAAATTTAGTTCATAAATTTTAAAATGCAATAACTGAATATTCAAATATATTAAAATACAACAAATTAGTCTTTCTATTAGTAATGTCGAAGTTCACTCGACATTGTGTCAGATGTGGAACAACGTTATTCATTTTACGTTACACTTGATTCAAGTTGCTAACGTCAATGGTGTCACATATTATTGATGTGACATGTGACATGTGACATGTGATATGTAAGTAGGTGGCCAACTTTTTAAGCTACATTTGTAAAGTTGGTCATGTTGTTGGTTCAATTTCTTTAATTTAGAGGGAGAGATAAAGTGAGGGGGAGAGAAAGACAAAGTAGTTCAAAGAGTGTTAGAAAGAGAGAGCCTTACTTTATGTCCTTTAAAGAAGAGAAAGTGATTAGTTTATTGTTTTCAAGGGAGAGAAGTTTATTGCATTCGAGGGGGAGAGACTCTGGTAGATGACAATATTAGAGTGAGAAATCTCTAGGGTTGTCTATATTTACTCAAAGTGGATTGTGATTCAAAGACGGGGTTCTAGATTTTCATCGGTTGCAACATATATCCATATCATAGTAATGTATGTATTGAAAACATTACCCGCCTTTTCTTCTGATCTTGAACCATTTACGTATTAGTACAATTGAAGCACATCATATAATAAATTACAAATTTACATGTTCAAATACTTTTATTATTTGTCATGATCAGTTAGGCTATCTTGCCTCAATTTTGATGCATAAGTCATTGAGAATTCAAATGGATATCAATTGAAAAACAATATATTACTCAAATTCAAGGAATCATTTATGTTGTTTTTCTCAAAGGAAATTAATTATTAGAGATTTATCTGTGAAAGTATCTAGTTAAATCCCTTACATATCTTAAATATATACAAAGTGATTTATATGGCCTATCCATATCTACCATTTTGAGATTTTTTGCTTTTGATAGGTATATATACTAGATGGTCACATGTTCATTTATCTTTAACTCATAACTTGGTGTTTTGTGAGATTGCTTAATTAGATAATTTGATTAAGAGCATAATTTCTAAATTATATGATTAAGAAAATTTGTCTTAGTAATGCCGGTAAATTTATGTCTCTGACTTTTAATGACTATTGTATGTCAATTGAAATAAATATTGAGCAGCATGTCACTACAAAAAAACACGCTTTTAGCCACAAATTTAACGCCGAAAATTTTAAAAAAATTCATCGCTAAAAACATTAATGATGGATTTAACGACGAAAAATTTTTCGTCGTTAATAATGCGTCGCAAAAATTTAGCAACGGAAATTAAAAATCCGTCGCTAAATTTAGCGACGAAAATCTAAAATCCGTCGCTAAATTTAGTGACAAATAATTTTTCGTCGCTAAATTCGTCATAAAATTTAGTTACGAAAAATTATCCGTCGCTAAATTAGCGATGGAAAAAAATCCGTTGCTAAATTTAGCGACAAAAATCTAAAATTCGTCACTAAAATCCGTCGCTAAATTAGCGATGGACTTTTTTTATCGCTAAATTAGCGATGGAAAAATTATCCGTCGCTAATTTAGTGATGAAAAAAAAATTCGTTGTTAAATTAGCAACGAAAAATTATCTTTCGCTAATTTAGTGGAAAAAAAAATCTGTCGCTAAATTAGAGACGGATTCCAAATTTGTCACTAAATTCAAAATGCCCAAGGGAGTGCACAAGCCTAGACGGTCTCCCACTCACGAGCTGGCCTATCCACCTAAGCCAGCACCAGCCTGCAAGCGCGCCCGCCCTCCGCCCGAGCCAGCACCCGCCTGTAAGTGCGCCCGCCCACATGTCCGCTCCAGCGCCCGCCCCCTCACTTAATTCCTAGAAAATGCCTCCGCTTTGTCTCCACCGTGGTTCGAACTCCTGCGCATGCGTAAACTTGTAAAAACATATAACCACCAAGCTAAATGTTAGTATGTGATATACAATTTTTTTTTTTACTTATTATCTTTTCTTCACATTTTTCTATTAATAATAAAATAATAAAAAAAATAATTTAAAATAATAAATATAATAACTTTTTTTACTTATTATCTGTAAAAGCATATAACCACCGACCTAGAATCATATTAATTAAAAATAACAAATATGATAATTTTTTATAAAATAAAAAATAATAAAATACTAATTTAAAATAAAATAATAAATGAATTAAAAATATATTAATATTATTCTTAGAAAAATAAAATATAAAAAAATAAAATAAAATGCTATTTTAAAATATTATAACATACTAAATTAATTTGTTCATATGGTTTTAAATAATATAATTTAAATAAAATAAAATATATGATTTTTTTTAAATATTTAAATAATATTACTCTTTTAAAAAAATGAAATATAATATAATAAAATAAAATGTTAAATTAAAATATTATAAAATAATAATATGATTTGTTATATAAATTAATAAAAAAATTCTAATTAAAAAAATATTAAATTTAGCGACAGATTTCAAATCTTTCGCTAAATTAATTTTTAATTTAAATATTATATTAATTTTATATTTTATTTAATTATATATTTAAAATTGAGCGATGAATTGGGATTTCCGTCGCTAAATTTAGCGATAGATTTCATATCCGTCGCTAAAAAATAAAATATATCATATTAATAAAATAAAAGAAAAATATAAAAAAATATAAAATTCTTATTAAAATAGATTAAATTTTGAGACGGATTTGAATTTCGTCGCTAATTTAGATTTCTAAATCCGTCTCAAAATCCGTCGCTAATTTAGTTTTTTATATTAATTTGCATTTTATATTTTATTTTTTTTCTTTTATTTTATTATTTTATTATTATTTTTCATTTTTTTTAAATCCGTAGAATAGTTTATAAATGGATAGCCCCCTATCAGTTACCATCCGTACCATTCGTATCATTATCTCCATTTTTCGAAAACTAATGTTTGATCTACTTGCCAAACGAGATGGATCGTCGGACGTGGATGTATAATCTATTATCTTCCTTGTTGATGACGATGACAATGACAAATGAAAATGAACAATTGAACTTTCAAAAACGATTGAACTATATGAGAGAAGCGAATGGATGTAGAAGATGAAAAAATTAAATGGTGAACTCCACAACCGCGACTTATTAAAAATTGTCTATTATAGATTGATTAAATTATTTATTATTGAAAATTCTCAATTTGGTGAGAATTATAATATTTATTATATATTTAATTCAATTTTGTTATTTAAAATTGGTTAAAACGGGAGACATGGTTGAAAATATTTTCTAATAGAATATAAAAAAAATTTAGTTACAAAATTAGTCTTAAATTTTGAAATATAGATAATAAATTAGCGACGAATTTAGCCACGAATACTTTTTTGTGGTTAATTGGCAATGAATTTAGCCACAAATATTTTTTTATGGCTAATTAGTGACGAATTTTAAAGTTCGTTGCTAAATTTAGAGACTATTTTTTCGTAATTAATTAGCAACGAATTTAACGACAAAAAATTTTTATAACTAATTAGCGATAAAATTTGCGACGAAATTTTTTCGTTGCTAAATTTAGTGACAAAATTTGTCAGGAACTTTTTTTGTCGCTAAATTTAGCTACGGATAACTGTATTCATGACAAAATTTAGCCATAAAATATTATTTGTCGTTAATTAGTGACGAAATTTACAACGAAAAATTTTTTGTCGCCAATTAGTAACGAATTTAGTCACGAAAACGTTTTCATCACTAATTAGTGACGAATTTAGCCACGAATGATGTGTCCATCACTAATTTAGCCACGAATTCTTTTTCGTCACAAATTTTGTAGTAAATTAGCGACGAAAAAGTTTTTATCGCTAAATTCGTCGCAAAATAGTAACGAATTTTTTCCGTCACGAAAATCTATGGCTAAAAGCGTAACTTTTTGTAGTGTGTGGCATATGCTCGTAATCAAAATCATTTGGCTAAATCATATATTAAATGTCTCTAATTAATAGATCACCATTATTTATGAGAACAAAACTTTTTATTTCTGCATGAGGACATGTTATTTTGCATGTAGCAGTACTTGCGTGCATCAAGCCAACAAGTTATCCTAAGTTGTCTCAATTGCAATTAGCTTTTATGTAGAAATCTCATATTTTCCATCCAAAGATTTTTGGATATATGGTATATGTTTCAATAGCTCCATAATGCACAAAGATGGATCCCAGAAAAGAATGAAAATATATGTTGGATATGAGTTTCTCTCTATAATTAAATATCTTAAACCGGTGATAGAAAATTTATTTATAACACAATTTGCCAATGTCATTTTCATAACATAGTTTTTCCAATGTTAAGAGAGAGAATAAGCAGCTTCAAAGACAAAGTGCATGGAATTAATCATCATTATCACATTTTGATTTTCGTATGAAATAATAATATGAACTAAGAGTTTAAAATATAATTTATTTACAAAATATTGCAAATCAACTATCAGAGATGCATTTACTGACATAAAATAAATAATCAAAATTCATACACCAACTAAAAATGCTCCAATTTTTACGAACGTCTCAATAAGACAAACTCTCAATGCAAATGATAATAAGTGACACCTAAAGCATGACAGACCTATAAGTTCTAAAGATATGAATTTTCATAAAATGAAATAAGCAAATGGCTATACAATGAAGATGGTACTTGAAATAACTAATCATAAAACCCTAGAAGAGATTCAAGTACCTAAAACTAATAAAAATTAAGAGATGTTGATATTTTATGTCACTACATGAGAAAGATAGAGCAGAAAAGACATTGATGTTGATAAAACTTTTGCTTTTGGCATAATGGTTGATGTTTTCATAGAAAATGAGGATCACAAAGCAAAATATGTCAAAGGATTTAACATAGAGACAATTGGGAAAAATGAAAAGATGCAATTCAAGTAGAATCGAATTCACTCTCAAAATATAAAGTTTTGGCTTGTAGTCCCAAACACCTAAATGGCAAAGGCGTTAGGGTATAAATAAGTATTTATGCGAAAACAAAATGAGAAAAATGAATTTGTACGATATAAAGCATGCCTTGTTGCACAAGGAGTTTGGAAAACACCCGACATGTAGAAAAGATATTGGTGTTGATAAAACTTTTGCTTTTGGCATAATAGCTGATGTTTTGAAGAAAATGAGGATCACAAAGCTAAATATGTTAAAGAATTTGACATAGAGACAATTGAGAACAGATGAAAAGATGCAATTCAAGTAGAACCAAATTCACTCTCAAAATGTAAAGTTTTGGTTTGCAGTCCAAACACCTAAATGGCAAAGGCGGCATGGTATAAATAAGTATTTATGCGAAAACAAAATGAGAAAATGAATTTGTAAGATATAAAGCATGCCTTGTTGCACAAGGAGTTTCAAAAATACCCGACACGTAGAAGAGATATTGGTGTTGATAATACTTTTGCTTTTGGCATAATAGCTTATGTTTTGAAAGAAAATGAGGATCACAAAGCCAAATATGTTAAAGAATTTGACATAGAGACAACTGAGAAAAAAAATGAAAAGATGCAATTCAAGTGGAACCAAATTCATTTTCAAAATATAAAGCTCTGGTTTGTAGTCCAAACACCTAAATGGCAAAGGCATTAGGGTATAAATAAGTATTTATGCGAAAACAAAATGAGAAAAATGAATTTGTGAGATATAAAGCATGCCTTGTTGCATAAGGAGTTTCGAAAACACCTGACATGTAGCTGAATATGTCAAAGAATTTGACATAGAGTCAATTGGGAAAAAAAATGAAAAGATACAATTCAAGTAGAATCAAATTCACTCTTAAAATATAAAGTTTTGGTTTGTAGTCCAAACACCTAAATGGCAGAGGTGGTAAGATATAAATAAGTATTTATGTAGAAACAAAATGAGAAAAATGAATTTGTAATGTATAAAGCATGCCTTATTGCATAAGGAATTTTGAAAACACTTGACATTATTTATGAAGGGACATGTCCTTTTGTGGCAGATGCAATCAACTTTAGATACCATATTAGTTTAGAGTAGGCCTGTTATGACACCCGGGTCGAATTTGGGTATCACAATACCCGAGCTCGGCTTCAGTCTATGGTAGGTGAGCTCGAGCTCGTCGAGCCTGTCATTCTAGAGCTCGACCTTGACTCGAAGTGTCATCAAGGAGCTCGAGCTTGAGTGTCACAAGCTAGAGCCAGAGCCCGAGACAATACCCAAACCCAAGCCCGAAACCGAGAGAAAAACCATACTCAAGAGCTTGATGAGAGAGCAGAAGATAAAAGAACTCAAAAACCCTAGAGAGAAAGAAAGCGGGAGAGAGATAGAGAGAACTTACCTTTGATTCAAAGATAGAAGGCAGAAGATCTTCATCGCATACAATAGTCGATGAGATACTAGAGAGACAGAGACAGAGACAGAGTACTTTCGAGGAGACCTTTGATCGCGATGGTGAGAAGAAGAGGAGACCTTCGATCGTGATAGTGAGAGGAAGAGGAAACCTTCGATTGTGATGGTGAGCGGAGGAGGAGACCATCACTCGATGGTTAGAGGAGGATGAGACCATTGCACGATGGTGAGAGGAGTAGAGACCTTTGAATCAGGCAATCGCGATGGTAAAGGAGCAGAGACCTTCGAAGTAGGCGATTGCGATGGCAAGAGAGCGGAGACCTTCAATCGCCCTACGATTGTGATGGTGAGAGAGCAGACCTTCGATCGCCCTTCGAGCAGAGATGGGTGTGCGGCTCAGAAATGAGATTATGAAGGGCAAGGATTAGGTTTTAAGAGGGCACTAGGTAGCTTGATGAGCTTCGAGCTTGAAGGAATGTGGGTTCGAGCTCGAGCTCGAGATAGGAATCGCTGAGCTCGAGCTCAAGTTGATCGAGTTTGAGCTCGAGCTTTGACCGGGTAGTATCACGGATACTCGTGACACTATCCGGGTATCATAACAGACCTAGTTTGGAGTTCATAAAAACTTAATATGCATCCAATAAATGTTATTACAGCTAATTTATATAGCTCACAGACTATAAATATCAATTTACAATGGCTAAAGCATGTAAAAATTCTAAAAGTTTTACAAAGCAATGGGTATGCATTTTGCAGAAGAGCCAATATTTTTGTTGATGCCATGTTGATAAGTGTTTGATTAGGTTTGTGCTTTATGTTATTGGATTAAAAAGCATAGGGCTTCTAGAGATTATGTAGAGCACTTTAGTGGTAAAGGTAATGGTTGGTGGATGTAGCTTGTCTTCTTGGCAAAATGTGAAATTTGGTGAGAGGGGTAAGATTTGCTTGAAATTTTAGTAGTAATCAGCTCCTTAGAGTGGGTTATGTCTATTTTTAGACATAGTTCTATGGGATTTTCCATAAACTTTTAGTAAATGTACCTTAGCCTAGCATTGGTTTCAAGGGGAGCTTAACCTATGTTAGAGATATGTGAAGAACCCTAGACCCTAAAACTAAATCCATTGACCCTTAAATCCTAAACTCTTAAATCTGTCGCTAACTATAAAGTCCTAAACTCATATTTTCATGTTTCACCTCCTTTCACTACTCAACAGCCGGGGAGCTTTAATGTCATCCTAGACTCCTCCGCCTCCTCATGCAGATTAGTGACTAGGCTTGGTATGGTGTTTGCATATGGCATTTGTACTAGACATTTTCAACTTGTGTACATATTTATATGCACATATATATAAATGAACATATTTTTGTTTTCTATATTGTTATAAAAAATTATATATTTTAATTTAACAGGTTCCAATATCTTAAAATCAAATTGCTAATGAACTAAATAATCATGATAAATCAAAAATTCAAAAATAACTTAACAAAAATTCTAAGAACTTTCCGCACTCAATCCCGTAAATTTGAATAAAATAATTAAAAAATTTGCTCATAATTTTATTGTTAAATCCCAAAAGACCGATAAATAAAAACTTCCAAAAACATTTATGGCTAATTTTGTCACTATAGCACTACGACCAATTATTCCTTGATAAAGTCATGTTGCAAAAATTCTTCACTAAGCCGCAGAAGGACTTAGTAAAGATTAAACCTGTTATGACACTCGGGTAGTGTCACGGGTACCCGTGACACTACTCTGTCAAGACCCGAGCTCGAGCTCAGGTCGAGCTAGGTCAACTCGAGCTTGGGTCGAGCTAGGTCAACTCGAGCTTGGGTCGAGCTCGAGCCCAGCTATTTCTGTCTCGAGTTCGAGCTCAAGCCCAATCCCAAATTGTATCGAGGTCGGAGACTCGTCGGGCTACCCGACATTTATGAAATTACATATATGCCCCTGTCTATTATTCTTGACTTTTAAATTTTTGAAAGACAGAAAGGTAATTTGGCTTCATTTCTCCTTTCTCTTTCGTCCTTTCATTTCTCATTCTTTTGGATCTCTCGAATTGAATGGCTCTCTCCTCTTGCGGTGACTCCTTTCACGATGACCTATAGAGACGCGATCTCTCCTCTCGCGATGACCTAGCAGAGACCTTGCAGAGATGTGATCTCTCCTCTCGCATGCGATCTCTCCTCAGCTCTCGCATCTCGTGACAAAGATCAAGCTCTGTGTGCGCTGTGCAGCGAAGATCTTGTTCTTGTGTGTCCATTGCTGCTCCAATTTCACAACTCAGAAGTTGGTTCAAAGGTAAAATATATATATATATATATCTCTCTCTCTGTCTAGGGTTTCTGTAAGATTAGGGTTTCGATTTTTTTTTCTCCTCCCTTAGTTTTGACGATTTCATTGATGATTTGTTCTCTCTCACCTTGACCAAGCTCTCGCGTCTCGTGGCAAAGATCAACCTCTGTGTGTGCTGTGCGGCGAGGATCCCGTTCTTGTGTCCGTCGCTAGGTCGATTTAGAGGAAAAATCTCTTTCTCTTTCTTTCTGTTTCTGTCTAGGGTTTCACATCTCAGGCCCATGACACTCGAGCTCAAGCTTCTCAATGACACTTTGAGTCGAGTTTGAGATCTAGAATGACAGGATCGATGAGCTTGAGCTCGAGCTCTACCTCAAGCTTACCTACAACTGACTCGAGCCGAGCTCGGGTATTGTGATACTCGAACTCGACCTGTGTGTCATAACAAGGTCTAGCAAAGACCAATATATTTTGTTGCATAATAATTTTGCCACGGGTACTTCTACGAGGACAAATTTTCTCATGATTTTCACACTAAAGCCTTTGTTTTGTAGTGTCAAGACTAAATAACAATGTAAAAGAAAGCTGCTGATATAATCAAAAATACGAATAGGAGTGTATTCGAGTTAAGTCTATCCCGAGTATCTCTATGTTTGAACTCGAACTCAAATTTTTTAATGATACTCGAACTCGAACTCGACTCATTTATAATTTAATGAATTTGACATCGACTCAAAAACTCAATTTTATTAATTTATAAAACTTTATTAATATATTCTACCTAATTTATTTATTTATATTATAATAATATAATATTATATATAATATATATTAATATATGTTATCGAGATATTCGACGAATTTTTGAGTTTAAAATTTTATTATTCGAATTCGATTTGAGTTCAGTTAAAATCGAATCAAATCGAGCATTTGACTGAGCGGCTCGCTAATGACTCAAATTTGACTCGATTCTCATAACAATCTTAAGTTAGAGTTTTTAAGATTTTGATAAATATTTTATATAGAATAAAGAAATGTCTAGATTTTGTTATATCTAAGTATAGAATAAAAGAGGTCTTGAATGTGATCGTCCCATATTTTTGGAACCCTAATTTTTTTTTTCTTTTTTTACCCATTTTTCATTCAGATTTTCCTTTTTTTTTTTTTACCTTGTTTTGTTTTTTGCTGAGGTCTTTCATTTTTTTGGACTTGTGTTTTTTTCCCATTTTGTTTTTTTGGACCCCACTTGCTAATCATAGTTTTTTTTTAATTTTTTTTATTCATGTCTTCCTTTTCCTTTTGGATTTTTTTTTTCATTTAGATCTTTTTCTTCTTATTTTTTTATCCCTTTTTTCACTTAAGTCTTTTGGTTTTTTTAATATAGTTTTTTCTCCTTTTGTCTTTTCTAAATATAGATTTTTTCCTTTTTGTTTTTTGGCCCCATGGATTGGCGTCTCTTTATTTTTAAATATATTTTGTTTTCAATCAGATTCTTACTCTTTTTATTTTTGACCCTTTTTTTTTCTTTTAATTACTTCATTTTTTTTACATAGATTTTTTACCTTTTGTTGTTTTTTTTAACCCTACAGATCATCGTTCTTTTATTTCTATTACCTTTTTACTTCATTTATTACCTTTTTTCCCCTCATTTGTTGGCTTTTTTTAGAATTCCAGTGGTTAATCTCTGTTTTGTTGCTAATATACATTGTATTTTTTTATTGATTTAAACAATAATTTAGTTTAAATATTGAGTTGATTATAAATCTAATAAGTATTTATACAATTAAAAAAGTACAATCAACGGGCACCTCACACTAACTCTAAGTATGAAAAAAAGGTTAATGGGTGTGGTTGTTCTCTCATGTAAGTAACATGTGAACTCTCTCTAAAGAAGTCAAAAAGTTGTCTGATCTCCTGTACATGTTCGTGCATAGTACTTGTTCACCATTTCCACGTGATGCTTTATTTTTAATATTTATATATCCTTTTGAGATTCTGCATTTGAACACATTTAAATAATATAAATATCAAAGATAAGATTAATCCAAACTATTTTGGTCTCAAAGTTTAAAGATTCCTAAATCTATTTGAAGAGATTTTAAGATTGTTGAAATAATTTATTACAACCGAAATCTTAATATTTTGAATTATACTATCCACAATTTGATAATTATATTATAAACCTAATAAATTATAATTGTTTTTAATTGTTTCTTTTCGTTGCACACACCACACAACATGCGTTGTGTCTGCGACATGCTAGTTTAAAGAAAAAAGAGAAAGAAATGGTGGTGCCATGCTATAAGAGTAGCTGTGTTTGACAATGCACAATAATAGACCTTGAAATTTAAATTAGGGTCAAGTGCCCTTGTGGTGAGCAATATTAGCACAATGTTTCTTCCTTTAACACACATCTTTATAAAGATAAAAAAGAATAACAGACAATATTCCTTCCCGCATGTTAAATAAAATAAATAAACATAAACAAGTAGGATTTTCTATTTTCTCCCCTTCTCCACTCTGTCATCCTCCATGTTTTTTTTTTCTTCTTGCTGTTCTAAAACAATTACTACTTTAAATATTGAATTCTCAATGTCCTTTAGACTCATTTGCTGCTTCCAGATTTTTAAAAGATGTAATCAACTGCTGTAATAATGATTTTTTTCATATAAAATCAAACTATTATAATATTTTGTACAATGAATTGTAAGATTTTATATTTTTATATTATTTTTCATAAAATCTAAACTCTAATTTGGAGAATTATACTCAAGAAGAATACAATGCATAGAGCAAGATAATATCAAAATCAAAATCAAAATGAAACAAATACATTTAATGAAACAAAAAATAAAAACTATAGAAACAAGTTCTATCATTGACAACGCCAATCTAAGGAAATGACGAGACGATGATTAAATGATCATCGTTATTTGTAGAATGATGTAATTTATTAACTTGATGATCAACGGCAGAGAAAAAAGAATAAGACGGAGTGAGTAGGGATGGCAATAGATTGGTTATAGTTCAAGTCATACGCTATAAAAAAACAAGAATTCAACGATAAATTTTAGCAACGACAAATATTCGTCGCAAATCTGTAACAAATTTAGCAATAAAAAATGCTATCATCACAAATTAGCCATGATTTAAGTAACAAAAACATTTTCGTCACAAATTTAGTAACAAAAAAAATTTTCGTTACAAAATTCATCTCTAATTTTTGATGAAAAATTTTTGACGCAAAATTCGTCGCTAAATTTGCAACGAATTTAAAATTCGTCACTAAATTTGCAATGAATTTAAACTTCATCACAAATTTTGCAATGAATTTAAAATTCATCCCTAAATTTGGGACGAAAGAAAATTCGTCTCAAAATTTGCGACGAGTGAAAAATTCGTCCCTAAATTTGGGATGAAAAAAAAAATTTGTTCCAAATATTTGGGACGAAATAGAAATTCATCCCTAAATCTGGGACGAATTTGTTTATTCGCCTCAAAATTTTACGACGAATTTCTCAATTCGTCCTTAAATTTGGGATGAAAACGAATTTGTCCCTAAATTTGCGACAAATTTCTAAATTCGTCTCAAATTTAACAACAAATATTTATATTCGTCGCAATAAATTCGATTATTTATTGCTAAATTTATTGTAAATTAATGACAAATATAACATTTATGGCAAAATTCATCGTTAAAATTCATTTTTCGGTCATTTTTTAATTATTTGTATTAGAAACATTTTCAAATATTAAAAAACAATTTGTAAACGGTGATATACACTGATAGCGTATAGAATCTTAAGATCTTGAAGAAATCTTATATAAAATAGTTTATTCATTATCTGTTTATATAAAAGAATGATAATATAGTGTAATTTTTTAAATTTGTACATTCATTTTCTATAACTTTACAAATTTTTTAAATTGTTACAAAAGATTATTATTAGTACATTCATTTTATATTCATTATCTGTTTAATTTTCTATTCCCAGTACTGATAACTTTATTTTATAAATTTATTTAAGTATTCGTTTTACTAAATTAAGAGTTAAAGTAGAAATACTTATTAATTAATAATCAATATATTGAATGTTTTTTTATAATTATATTATAGTACACAAATATTGCTAATAGTTTGTCGATTTTGTTTCTATTGTAGGGCATTCAATGAGTTATTTGTTAGAAACCATAAGTATCGTTGCTAAATTCATTGCAAATTGTAAAAGAAAAATTATTTGTTGTTAAATTCGTTACAAATTGCGACAAAAACATATATTTATCGGAAATTTAGCGACGAAACCATTCTTTCGTAGTAAATTTTAGCGACGAAAAAAATTTTTCATCCCTAATTCTGGGACAAATTTGTTTTTCGTCCCTGATTTAGGGACGAATTTAGAGACAAAAAATTTCTGTCCCTAATTTCAATATATTCAGTACTTCCTTCTCACTCGCACTCTTACTTTCTCTCTTTCTCTCTCTTTCTCTCGCTTTGTTCATTTTCGAATAGCCGTAAAGGTGATTCTGTGAAAGGATGAAAAAAAAATTTCGTCCCTGAATCATGGACGAAAAAAAACATTTTCATCTCTGAATTAGGGACGAAAAAAATATTCGTCCCTTATTCAGGGACGAATTTAGGAACAAAAAGTTTTTGTCCCTAATTTCAATATATTTCACACTTTCTTCACTCTTACTCTCTTTCTCTCTCTCTCTCTCGTTGTTTATTTTCAAATAGCCGCGAAGGTGGTTCTGTGAAGGGATGGCGATAGGGATGCCGAATCTGCGATGATATTAGGTAATCTCTCTCTCTCTCTCTCTCTCTCTCTCTCTCTCTCTCTCTCTCCTTGGCCCGTAGATGGCGCCGCCGGATCTGAGCTCTAGAAGGTAGATCCGGTGGCCAAGCCACTGAATCTGCCCTTCACGGGCCAGCCGCGGCAAGGGGCCGCAGCCCTTGCACGACCAGCGTGGCCCATGGGCCTGGGCCATTGCATTGCCTGGCCCAATCCCACAATTTACTTTTATTGATTATTTTTTTTTGAGAAATGTTATTTAAAAAAATGTTTTTATAATATTGTTTTAATAATATATTAGTTATTTATAATTGTTTTTTATGTGTTAGGTTTTGCGATTCTCGAATATTTGGATTGGAAGCTATTGTTGCTATTGATATTTGAGTCTATTGGTGAGTTATTATTTGGTGGTGAGAATATTTTAATTTGTACTATAATGATTGAAAAATACAATTATGTTAATTTGTATGTTTGTATTGTTTTTGTTTCTATATTAGTTTATTTTTATTGTATTTAGTGGTTAATTTAATGATATTTCTGGGTTTGTTAAATTTAATTTTTTATATAAAATTAAAATCAAAAGTGTTGATAATTGATTAGGTGAAATATTATGTTAACAATATTCAGCAATTTATAGTAAATCTTATATCGATTAGTTAAATAATCAATATTGTTAAATGTTTAATATTTTATAATTTATTTAATTATATGATAATATTTAATATTATTGTAATAATTTAGTTAATTTGTTTGATATTAATTAAGTTTATAATATTATTTATTATTATATTAAATTTTTGTGAAATTAAGGTTAGTATTATTGATGATTTGAGTTTTGTGCAATTAACGTTATTATTTATTGTTATATAAACTTAGTTGGAATTAATGATGATATTAGTATTGATGATTTAGTAGTTTTTATTAATATTTAAAAAAATTTAAATTTGGAGACAGGGAAAATGTAGAATGAAAGAAGTTGGATATATAAAAAGAACTTATCTGATCGTCGGGGTTTAACTGATGAGTTTATTTTTGGGTTGGAACAATTTTTGGATTTTGCTTGTAGTCATGTTGATTTTATGGATGAAAATAAGCTAAGATGTTCGTATAGAAGGTGTTGTAATGGTAAATTTTTGCAGTATGATAAAGTTAGGGAATATTTTTGTAGAGTTGGTTTTATCCCAAATTACTATAATTGGATATGTCATGGTGAACCATTCATTTCTGATGAGAAGTATGGACGAAATAGACAATTCTCAGTTAGTGGGGATCAGAGTTATTATGATCAATTGAATCCGTATCAGAAAATGATAATTGATGCAATGGGTCCAAATTTTGTTCCCGAACCAAGCACTGCAAGTTCTAGCTTTACTCCAACATCTGAATATAGGTATACTAGTTATGCATCACCATTGGAGGAGGTAGAAGTACCAGGTGTTGATGAAAATATGAATAATGAATCATCTCTCCAATTTCAGGAAGTGTTAAGAGCTACAGATGAATCTTTGTGGGCTGGTTGTGACAGCCACACTAAGTTATCTTTAACCGCAAGACTGTTGAATGTCAAGGTAGAGCGTAATGTGTCTGAGAATTGTTTAATGATTTTATTCAAGTTATCGGAGAAGTATTACCGCGTGATCACATTATGCCCAATGATTTCTATAGTATGAAAAAGTTGGTAAAAGAATTAAGTCTTCCGGTGGAAAGAATAGATGTTTGCAGAGATGCTTGTATGCTATATTGGGGAGATGATAAAAATACAAATTTTTGTAAATTCTATAATCAATGTAGATACAAGAGTACTCGGAGGTCGAGTCGTAATCAGTGGCGTAAATCATACAGACAAATGTTTTATTTGCCTTTAAGTCCTAGGTTACAAAGGTTTTATGCATTTAAGACCACCGCTGAACATATAACCCGGCATGCAAATCATGAAACAGAAGAGGGGTTAATGTATCATCCTCCAGATGTAGAGGTATGGAAATATTTTGATAGAACATATCCTGTGTTTACGAGAGAGACTCGAAATATTATGTTAGGTCTCTGTGCTAATGGATTTGCTCTATTTGGCAAATCAGGAAGAACTTATTCTTGTTGGCCAGTTATCTTAACTCCGTATAATCTTCCACCTGGTATGTGTATGAAGATACCGTATATGTTTTTAACATTGGTCGTTCCTGGCCCGCAAAATCCGAAGAAGTTAATAGATGTTTACTTGCAACCATTGATTGCAAAGTTGAAACAACTATGGGATGAAGGTGTTCCTACATATGATGTTCATACTAATCAGATGTTTGTAATAAAGGCTGCTTTTCTTTGGACCATAAATGACTTTTCGGCTTATGGTATGTTATCGGGATGGAGTACCGTTGGAATTTTAGGATGTCCAATTTGTTTGGAGAGATCAAAGTTATTCAGATTGAAAATGGGAAGAAAGCGAGTTATTTTGAATATCATAGACAATTTTCACCGTTAACTCATAAATTCAAAAGAAATAAAGAAGAATTCACTAAGAATAGAATTGAAAGAACACCTCCTTCATTGAGATTAACCGGTGAACAAATTTGGCATAGAGTCCTTAACTTTTCATCTGTTATTGAAGAGCCACATGGTACAACATATGGCTATGATCATTCGCATAAATGGACTAAATATAGTATATTTTGGGATTTACCATATTGCAAGAGTGATTTGGTTCATCATAATCTCGATGTAATGCATATCGAGAAGATTGTCTTTGATAATCTAATAAATACAGCGATGGATATCACTGGGAAAATGAAAGACAACTTGAATGTAAGAAAAGATATGCGACTCTTTTATAAACGACCCACTCTTGATGTCGATGAAAGTAGTAGGGGACCAAAACCAAAGACAGTTTAGACATTGAATAAGGATCAAAGACGGATTGTTTGTGAATGGTTGAAATCATTGAGGTTTCCTGATTGTTATGTCTCAAATGTTGAAAGATGTGTCGATTTGAAGGAATGTAAGTTGATTGATTTGAAAAGTCATGATTGTCATATATTTATGGAAAGACTAATTCCTATTTTTTTTAAGGAACTCTTACTGAATTTTGTTTGGGGTACCATTATGGAGTTAAGCATTTTCTTTCATGATATTTGCTTGACAGTGTTGAGACATTCACACATGGAGATGTTAGAGAGAGAGATTTCAATCATTTTGTATAATTTATAAAGGATATTTCCACTGTCATTTTTTGATTCCATTGAATATCTTTTAGTTCACTTGCCATATAAGGCGAAAGTTGGAAGTCATGTCCAATTTCGATGGATGTATTCATTTGAAAGGTGAGTTTTTCATCTTTTATACTTCGTTATCAAGGAATATAAAATTACTAATTTCATTACATATAATTTTCTAATATATTTTGTTTTATTACAATTAAATTCCTATATCATTTGAAGAAGAAAGTGAAAAATAAGACACGTATTGAAGCCTCTATTGTCAATGCATACATTATGAAGGAAGTAACAACGTTTGCATCATATTATTTTGAGTCTCACGTTCAGTGAAAGAGGTGGAGAGCGGGAAGAAATGATGAGGGTGCTATTGATCCCAATTTGAAATCATTCTCAATTTTTAACTACTTGGTCGACCAAGTGGACTATGTGAGCGTAGATACTTAACTGGTCAAGAATGACAGGCAGTCCACACATATATTTTACTGAATTATCCACAAGTTATGCAATATTTCAAGTAAATATATATTTTCTATTTTATGTATTTCTTATATCGTAAATTGTTTGTATTAAAATTTATTTCCTTTGATGGTAGGATTTTCTAAAACGAATATTCTCAACTTTTGAGACATGAGTTTAATCGTTTCTGAGATGAAGAATTTGTACCATGGTTCAAAAAATATGTAAGTAAATTATAAATTATTTAAATATTTACTTTAAAACATATTAACAATTTTTTTTGACTTTGGATCCATGATAATCAAGTTCAAGTTGAGTAAAAATTGTTAATCCATCTGTCATGGGGGTACGAACTTGACCAGCCTATTTCATAAACGGATATAATTTTCATACTAAAGAATATGAAATGGGAAAAACGATAATGAATAGTGGGGTTTGTGTTCAGTCATCCAATGATGGTGGATGTCAAAATGATTTTTATGGTTTGTTGGATGAAATCGTAGAGGTAGAGTACCCTGGTTCAGTATTACGGGTTGTTTTATATATGTGTCGCTGGTTTGACCCTGTCAAAGGGATGAAAATATATCCACAGTTTAATTTGATTGAAATAAATCATAAGAAATTATATAAAAGATATGAACCATTTTTATTAGCACAACAAGTGATTGAAGTATTTTATACTTCATATCTTAGTTTGAAACGTGACAAAATTGATTGGTGGGCTGTTTATAAAGCGAAAGTACAGAAAAAAATTGAAGAATATCGGGAAGACATAGCATATCAACAAGAGGAAGTTGCCAATACAATTCAGACTGAGAAATATAATATTCCAATGTTACGAGATTCCAACGGAGTAGTGATAGATGTGGATGCAAGTGAAATTCATGAATAAGATGATAAAAAATCTAATTTTGAGACAGATAATGAGGATGAGGATGGGGATGAGGATGACGATGTTGATGAAAATGATGTTGAAGAGTCTAATTTTGAGACACATGATGAGGATGAGGATGACAATGAAGATTTTGATTTTTGATGACGGGTAAGTTTTGTTCTCTTAATATAATAAAAATCGGATATTTATCTTGATATATGATAATCTATTTTTTTTAGTGGGTAAGTTAGTTGACACATATAATTTACAAATTTCGTTACTCAATTTCTTTTCTATTTACTGTCTCATTCTTAAATTTATATATTTAATTTGTTAATATACTATCTTTTTTTTTATAGGTCATTAGAGAAGATTTCTTGACATATTGGTATCTTGTTTCATCGTATTTAATTTGTCAAATTAAATATGGTAAGTTTATTCATGTTCTTCATTATGCATATGATGAACATGCAATTTTTATTTTTTTATTTTTGTTTCAAATATATTATGGTTGACGGTTTCGATATGGTGGCCATAGACAAAATTCTGATAGAAATTCATGCTCTTCACCATCGCAGTCCGCTTCGGTACCTTCGCAATCCCATTCCCTTGCCGACAATGTACCTTCGTCTCCCCCTTCTGTTGCAGGCCCTTCGCATTCTCAACACATCGCTAGTAATGTACCTTCGCCAGTCCCTTCAGTGGAATACTCGTATGCAAATAAGAAAAACAAGCGAGAGTTGATAACTCCTTATTGAGATTCGTAAGTACTAAATTTTAAAATTTCAGATGTATTATTTCTTTTATTTATAAAACAAATTCTTCTTTTAACTATTTTATTTATTTAATATTGTTTGTTTGAAACTTTATGACAGATTTATAAATTCTGTACATGATATTCACGAGTTTAATAGAATAGTGAATAATCATTGGGGAGGGGTTTCAATGATTTACACAAGCACTCCGGAAGAAACAAAAGATCTATGGTGGAACGAGTTCAAGGTAAAGTTATCCTAATCAGTTTATATATGAAATTAAGTTGGAAGCAACGAGTATTCACTTGGGACGAGATTGAAGAGTTGGAAGTAAGAAGGATTTTGAAGAAAAAATATGGCGATCACATCTAACACGTTTTAAATCATGTAAAGAGACACGCAAAAAAGCCTAACTGCATCACTGAGCAAAATTGGGACAGGATTGTGAATTTTTGGGAATCGAAGGAGAGCAAATGAAGAGCAGAACAAAAAAAACCGAATTTACAATTCAGGAAAATCGTCTGCGACGTATGCGGGAGGCTCGATCAATATCGGTGAACATAAAAATAAATTAGTAATTTTATACAAAGACTAATTTTTTATCTAATTTAAACTATTTTATTATTTTTAACAATGTTTTTTTTATTTTAGCCCAAGGAAACGGGGACCGAGTCTTCATTCATAGATATTTTCGCACGCACATTTTAGAAAAAAGACAAGATTTGGAGTGGGGAGAGAGTTAGAGCAATTAACGTTTGTAATTTCAAATTTTTCAATTATTTAATGAACATTTTCAATGTTGATTTGAACATATTATGTTGAATATATCATAACAATGTAGGAAGATGAATTCTTTAGGTTAGTCTCTCCCAAGTTTATTTTTGTTGCTGACTTGATTCTTTGATTTCTAATGAATTACTTGCTGGAGATTCTCTTTTATTTTTTTCATAAATTTTAACTTATTCAATATTAATATGAATGTTTATAATTTAGATCATATATAGTCTCATGATTTATATTACAATTTTTTTATTTTCCTTCATATATATATATATATAATCAAGATTATATGTGCTTGTATTATAATGTTATTGTAAATTTATTTTAATTTTTCTCATGACAATGCAGGAAAAATATGATGAGTTATCACGCAGAAGTTCGAGTGCTAGTGATGATGCTGGCGGATTTGAGCTATCTATTGATAACATGAATACATGGCTCAAGGTGATTGGTGGACCAAAATGAGGTAGAGTAGTTGGGCTAGATTCTTTGAGTAGAACTTATAAAAAATGGTTCATCTTCTTCCACCCCACCAGCAGTCAGGGCAGAAATAAATCAATTGAATCAAGAGGTAAGCTATTTGAAGGAGTTACTGCTGCAAAGAGATCAGAAATTCAATGAAATTCAAGCAAAGCACACGTAAGAAATGAACGAGTTCCACACGCAGCAAATGTTAATCATGCAGTATTTTCAGTTAGCCTCCGCTCCGAGTCAGATTCCCCCTTATATTTCTCCTCCTGATAATTTTCACGATGGTGATAAAGGTAATGATTTCTTCGATGATGATGATGATGATGGTGATGGTGGAGGTCATACTTGAAATTGTGTATTGTTATTTGATTGTTATATTTTGATACTCGTTACATTGATTTTTTTTGTTATGTATGGTTATTGATATTGTAACATTTAAACTTGATGTTGCTTTTATTTTTTATATAACTATTATGATTTCTTGTTAAATTTTTAACTTATTGATCTTATTGAATAGTTAGTTATAATGATGAGTATAGATGGCTGAAATTTGATATTAAAAATGATTTGGATGATTAATTGTTGATGGGGTTGGGTGAGCGGTATAAAAACAGATTATATAGGGAAAACTGATCCAAATATGTCAATAAAATTTATATTTGTCATAAAATATATATTCGTTGCAAAATTTGTCCCTGAAAACTATGCTCGTCGCAAATTTCGTTGATAAAATAAAATTGTAAATTTTGATTAGCGATGAATTTTGTAACGAATAACATTCGTCGCATATTTGCGACAAATTATTTTTCGTTAGTAATTTGTGACAAATAACTTATTCATTGCAAAATTTACAACAAATATTGTTTCGTCGCAAATGTTGCGACGAAAATTTTATTCGTTACAAATCGGTGACGATAAAATATTCATTGTTAAAGTTGTGACGAATATTTTTTCGACATAAAATTGCGACGAATTTTGTGACAAATTTTTTCGTAGCAAATTTTACACGAAAATTTTTTCGTTGGATATTTTGCGATGAAAAATTTATTCGTCATGAATTTTGGGACGAAAAATTTATTCGTCGCAAAATTTGTGACGAAAAAATTTTCGTTGCAAAATTTGCGATGAATATTTTATTTGTTACAAATTTGCAATGAATAAATTTTTCGTAGCAAAATTCGTTGCAAATTTGCGACGAATTTTGTGACATAAAAATATTTGTTGAAAATTTTTAGACTAATAATTAGTTTTTCGTCCCAAAATTTTGCGATAACTTATTAGCAACGAAAAAATATTTATTACAAAATTCATCGTAAATTTGTTTTGCGATGAATTTTTCTTGCAAATTTGTCTTTTTTTGTAGTGATATTAATACCATATTCGACTTTGAATTCTAACTCTAATATCCATGTCTAATCATAACTCAACTCAAGTTAAAAAATAAAAATCCATATCCGATCTTATTGATTTTTCTAAAAATGTGATCCAATTTGATATATTACATATGTTTAAAAAACTGATCCGATTCGATAGTAAACCGATCCATACATGTTACATACTCGACTCAAGAATAAAAACATAATAACAAATAAAATTATATGGAAAAAGAAAAATGAGAAATTAAATTTATTTGAAATTGTTTCAAAATTTACATCACGTAAAGAAATGAGTAATAAATAATATAATATTAAAATAAAAATTTAATATTATAATATTTAAATAAAAATTTAATATTATAATATTTAAATAAAAATTTAATATTATAATATTTAAATAAAAATTTAATATTATAATATTTAAATAAAAATTTATTTTATTATAAATTATTATCGAGTTGGATCGGATTAGATTATTTATAATCTAAATCCGCATTCAAATTGATCCGACTACTCTAATATTAAAATCTAATCCTAATATGACCCTAACTCGATTTTTGACAAAAAAACCTAATCTGATATTAAAATAAAATTTTAATAATGTAATACTTAAATAAAAATTTTTTTATTATAAATTATTATCGGGTTGGATTTGATCAAATTATTTATAATCTTAATCTGCATCCGAATCAATCCGACTATTCTAATATTAAAATTCAATCCTAATCCGACCCAAACCCGATTTTTTGACAAAAAAACCCGATCCAATGGTTTGGATTTTTAGGATATTTTTCAGGTCGGATTGGACACTGTCATCCCTAGGAGTGAGTAAGAGTAGGGAAAAAGTGAAAAAAGAGAAAGAAAATGCTAAACATAATTTTTCTTTTCTCTTATTTATTTTTTATTATAGTGAAAAAACCTCGTGTATTTTCATTTTTTTGTATTTTAGTTTTTGAAAAGTAGTTTTTATGGGAGCAGGCAATACGATCCACTTTGCCAAAATTCAAATCTCTTCAAAAGGTAAATCACAAGGGATTGTTCTCATTTTACCTCGTTTAAAAATAGTCAAAAGAGGTTAAGTGTCCAAATACAAAACAAGAACAATGAATGGTGCAAGATACAATGCACCTCTCAACTGAAAAGGAGCTACCATGTATCTGGACGTAATCTTGGTTTTGTTCGAACGAGTTTCTTGAGGATTCCTATAGGTATTCCTCGATTTGATTGCGGATGAATTTATACTATATAAACATTCGGATGATCTCCAAAACAAATCACTTGAGCTGACATAAAATCCTCTGCTTATAAGAGAGTGAGAGAGAGAGAGAGAGAGAGAGAGAGAGAGAGAGAGAGAGAGAGATAGAGAGATAGAGAGAGAGAGAGAGATGAGGTCAAATGGTGGTTGCTGCAAGAAGGGACCTGGGTACGCGACCCCACTCGAAGCGATGTCTGGTCCTAGAGAAGCCCTTCTCTATGTAACATGCGTCTATTCAGGTGCATATTTCTCCTTCAAACACTCAATTTTATTTTTCAGTTTGCTTTCTTTGTTTCTTGGTATTGTCGCATTTCTAGAGGAGAAGTGTTAATTATATTAGAACATGAAGTTGGGGCTTGTTTCGTGGAATTGAATTTGAATTCTAAGATTTTGTATAAAAGATTTACTTTAATCAAATATTTAAAATATTTGAAATTTATTTTTTCAAAAGAAAACACCATCACGAAATAGGGGAAGGGTTCAGCATGGGACCCGCTTCCCATCCAATCGTGTGAGCCCTGGCATCGGGTTGGGCCTGGGCCTATCTTCACGTGTTGCTCAAAAACTTATTAGGAACCGCTGGACATAACTCATGGATACAATACAAAACCACTTGTGAGTTCTAACTCTGATACCATTCTTTTCCTTATATTGATCTCGATCTTGAATCTCTTATATATATAAAAGTACAATACAAAATCTAAACTTTTAAGATTCATCAGCTTATATCTAAATTCAACCTATAGTCTAGAATATTTAATATACAAATTCTCCCATTAATTAAAGATTAAATCAAAATTCAGTCTGTACTCTACTTGAGTTGAAGATCCCCATTTAGTTTAAAAATTTTAAATATAAGTTTATCATATTTTCTACATGAAAGGTGAAAATCTGAAGTGGGTCTTTTTCTTATTTAATGAATATTAAAATAATATTAATATTCTGCACAAAGATAACATAAAGTAATATAAACTAATAAAATAAAAATACGATTTTAGGTCTTCCTCGCTGATGACACGAAATATGACAAGAACAAATTGCCCATTTTTTTTTCTGTTTTAGATGGAGAATCTTTAAGATAATAAGACATTGTAGATAAGGTTTCACATTATAGCCTGAGACCTAGAGAAGGGAAAACCACAAGGCATGGCATTATGACCCATTTGGACTGTTCCCAAAAAAAGAGAAAAAGACAACTTAAACACACGATTTACACTTTCTAGTGCGTGCATTTCATTTTATCATGTGTAAACGATCTAGAATTCAATTGTTGGCGATCTGATCAGAATCATATCTTCATTAAATTAATCAAAAAATGGAAATAAGGGTTTTATCAAGTAAAATATTTGATGGGTTATGTACATTTAATCAAATTAAACATAAATAAATAATTTATGATATATATATAATTATTAATTATAATACCATTAATAAATAAAAATAATATATATGTACGTATAGCCGAGGACAGCTACATAGTCCCTCGTGCTATTGCTGTATAGATTTCAGTTTTATTTGCTGTGGAGAGGGAATATCATAGGTGTCCCCGCCACCTTGTTGCCTCGATTATCACGAACATATGCATGATATGAGAGAGAGAGAGAGAGAGAGAGGTGGGTACCCAGCCATGCGGTGAACTGTTCTTTCGCCTTTACTAAAGTGAGAGAGGTGGGTTTGTATAGAGAGCTTTAAACCCTGAGAATAGGTTAGTGAAGAAAGAGAAAAGCGAGAGAGGGAGGAACAAGAAGGATGGAGGGTAGTTGCTGTAATTCGGGACCTGGTTATGCTACTCCTCTTGAAGCCATGTTTGGTCCTAAAGAAACTCTTCTCTATGTCACTTGTGTTTACTCTGGTACTAATATTTGAAATTTTGGGGATATCTTGTGGGCCTCTGCATTTTCTTGATTTATGGAAAATAAAAAAAGATTCATATATCTGAATTCCCGAATATTTTATGTTTGTCGTATGATTTCCCTCCTAATGATGTGAGGCAGGAACAGGAAGGCAGAAGCCGGACTACTTAGCAACAGTGGATGTGGATCCAAACTCAACTACTTATTCCAAAGTAATCCATAGGCTTCCTATGCCTTACCTTGGAGATGAACTACATCACTCAGGCTGGAATGCCTGCAGTTCTTGCCATGACGATCCATCCGCTACTCGCCGTTTTCTTGTCCTTCCTTCTCTAGTGTATGTCTCTCTTATATTTTGTTTAATTATTATTTTGTTGCTGAATATGAATAGGTTGTTAGCTCTGTATATAATGGATAACCTTTTGGCTTGCTTGTTGCAGATCGGGTCGCATATATGCTGTAGATACAAAAGATCCCAAGGCTCCATCTCTGCATAAGGTTGTGGAGCCTGCAGAAATAGTGGAAAAAACTGGATTAGCATATCCACACACATCACATTGTCTTGCTTCTGGTGATGTAATGGTGTCATGCCTTGGAGACAGAGATGGAAAAGCTGAGGGCAGCGGATTTCTTCTTCTTGATTCCCAATTTAATGTTAAAGGAAGGTATGTTTTACTTGCTCTTTTTCTTTAAAACTTCACCTTTTAGATCACAGTGATACATCTTCTCTTGATGAGGATATTATCCTATTACACATCTTTTTGCCACATCTTCGATTCATTGCATAGAGTTGTTCCTCCTCATTGCAAAAGGGGCCAATCATTTTCCAATTCGTTCAATTCTTCTTGAATTTTTTTGTGACCCTATTCATTCATAGGTGGGAGAAACTAGGTCATACTCCACTTTTTGGCTATGATTACTGGTACCAACCGCGGCACAAGACCATGATCAGCTCATCTTGGGGAGCACCCTTGGCTTTTATCAAAGGATTTGACCTTCAGCATGTTTCGGATGGTCTTTATGGAAGGCATCTGTTTGTGTACAGCTGGCCTGATGGCGAGTTGAAGCAGAGCCTGGACCTTGGGAATACAGGTCTCCTCCCTTTAGAGGTGAACATTTTTGGTGAAATATATGATATATACATTAGTTATTGACTCATGGTTGAAAATGAAACATACCTATTCTATCTTGTCTCATATTTCAAAATCCCATTTATGTGCAGATTCGGTTCCTTCATGATCCTTCTAAAGACACAGGTTATGTTGGATGTGCCTTAACGAGCAACATGGTGCGATTTTTCAAAAACCCAGATGAATCATGGAGTCATGAGGTGAGAACATTGATACAGCTAATGATTTCCAGATTCATAATTCAATCTGCTAAGTAATTGGATCTTACCAGGTTGCAATAACGGTGAAGCCGTTGAAGGTGAAACACTGGATTCTACCTGAAATGCCAGGGCTCATAACTGATTTCCTGATTTCTCTTGACGATCGTTTTCTTTACTTTGTGAACTGGCTCCATGGAGATGTCAGACAATATAATATTGAGGATCCAAAGAATCCTAAATTGGTAGGCCAAGTATGGCTTGGGGGATTGATTCAGAAGGGAAGTAAAGTTGTGGCCGAGGCAGAAGATGGTTCAACATTTCAGTTCGATGTACCAGAGGTTCAGGTGTGTTCATTTGTTTCATTGAAGGGCTTGTTCTTCGTTTGATACCTGTCAAGAGCCACACAAAATGCAGGGAATAAAACAAAAAATAATAATAAAAAAATGGACTTTGAGCTCCCGCTCATATGTTGCTCTCATTACCCAATGAAGATATAAAACGTTAACAGAGTTAAATTGGCTTAGAAGTGATACCTGTCAAGAGCTCCAAGATCATTGAAGCTATTGATGTGAGCACCAAGTCTCCTTAAAGATGCCAAATTTGAATGCCAGGTCCTAATATTGGATAGTTTCTAGACACAATAAAGTAGTTTATAACCTTTAATAGCTTAAGAATTTTTATTTTATTTTATTTTATTTTTTACTTTCCTGTGTCACGTCATGTGTCCGGCTTTTGTGTGCATGCTTCATAGCCATATCATGTAATTTATGAGGCACGCTTTCCTAATTTTTGATGTTATCTACTCCTTTTCAGGGAAAGCGGCTAAGAGGGGGGCCTCAGATGATCCAGTTGAGTTTAGATGGGAAGCGACTATATGTTACCAACTCGCTCTTCAGTGTTTGGGACCGGCAGTTCTATCCAGAGCTTATGGAAAAGGGTTCACATATGCTGCAGATTGATGTCGACACTGAAAAAGGAGGTCTGAAGCTAAATCCAAACTTTTTCGTGGACTTTGAAGCTGAGCCTGATGGTCCATCCCTAGCCCATGAAATGAGATATCCTGGGGGTGATTGCACATCTGACATATGGATTTAAGCCTCCAAGAGATTTCTGAATAATTAAGGACAATATAGGTTGTCTTTTTCTTCTTCTTTTTTTTTTGGGGGGGGGGGGGAGAGGCTTTTCTTTTTGCATTGTTGTGATCTTCCGGTTCTTTAAGGTAGTCATGTTGGCATAAACTACAAAATTTTGGCCATAACATCTCTGGAAATGAAACTTCGTAACAAGAAACTGAAGTGCAAATCATTTGAAGCAATATTATTTCAAAATCCTACCGTATATCAATTCGTAAATTTTAAAATTTTGGTTCAACTGTTTTAACCATGAATTAATGTGGTCGAATTGTTGGTTATTTAATAATAATTTAAAAATATAGTAAATTTAATTTTCAAAATAAATATATAAATTAAATTTACTTTTTATCCTAATTGAATAAAAATAAAATTTTAATAAATATAAAATTAAAAATCGTTCATAAAATTCATATTAAAAAGTAAAAATAAAATAACTAAATCATATAATTAAAAAAAATAGTATAATATTTCTGAAATGTAGGGACATTATGTATAGACTAAGTGAACATGTTTTAATTTATTTAATAAGTGATAAATTGAAAAATCAAAAAAATATCAAAATTATGGTTTGCAATAATAAAGAGATTTTTTTTTTTTTTATGGAATAAGCACATATACTATATTTTTTTATATAATATAAGTTGAATGATATAATTTTTGGAAGATTTTTTAATCCTAATATTGTCCAGCTCAATTGAATGAAATGTCAAAATATTTTTATCATGCATCGGCTGGATATAGATTATAATGAGAACAAAAAGAAAGATGTGACATTTTTATCCCACATCAAATATATATAAAGAAAACAATGAAAAAGATGTGTATAAACGAAGAGGAAAGGGAAATGAGCAGCATACTTTCTCAATGATTTTCATGATAAAGAAGCTGCAGTCAGATGGTTTAATAAAGAACCGTAGTTGAACCATATTGATTCGGTAAATCGAACCGTTTTTCTTCTGATACCAGCCTATGATTCGAAGCATTTTCATTTTAGCAGCATAATTAGACTCCTATACTATATCGACTTCTACTTCTTTGTTATGAATTCAAGCATTGGAATTTATTCAAAATCAACAAAAGCAGAGTTTACTAAGCCCCTAGTCGTGCTACTAAATGCTATATTCTGATTTTGTTGACTCAAGAATTCTCTCTAGCTGAGGAGTATGCGGGATTTCTTTCACAGGCAAGTTTGCGGGGGGTGATTCTAGTTGAGCGGAAGCGTCTGCTGAGAGTAAAAATTAATACATTGATGGAAAGTGTTTGGGGCTCTGTGGTGACTGCTGGTGGTTTGATTCAGAGTAAGGGGGGATTGGATTTCAGGTTCTGCAGCTAATTTGGGGGGGTGCTGTCGAGCTAAGACGACAAGGGGTTGTTACGGGGTTTACAAAAAAAATTGAACTATCATTAAATTTCCATAACAAGAAGTGAGAAAGAGGGTTAAGGGAGAGAAACAGATATATGCACCATAAAGAAAAGATTTTTCGATGGTAATCATCCAAATATGTTATATTGCGAGAATTATATCGTTTAAAATTTTAGATTTAACGATTGATGATATCTTATTCAGTTTCATTGTACGGTATTTGGAGCGGACTTCTTCTCAATTTGTTGAGATTAGCAGAAGAAAGAAAAAGGGAATTGCTGGATGATATTTCTTATAAATCTAAACCATAACTTTGGGGCGTCCATAGTAATCATTTTATTCTTAAAGGTATGTTTATAAAATTTTCAAATGAGGATTCCTTTTAAAAGTGTTGGCATTGCATCCACTATTTGCATGGTTAAACCCTAGAAGCTCCTTAAAAGAATTTCTACAAAAAGAAAAGGGAAATAAAGTTAATATAACTACTACATCAAAATGATTCTTAATTGGGTGAGGTAAATTATTAGGTTAATGAAGAAATGTTATTATTCCAAACTCCCTGAGTGGCACGAATTTTTATTAAATTTTCAAAATTATTAAGAATCGAATCCCACAGTCTGCACAATACGTTTTTTATGTCATACTTTGCAAGCCTTTTATTTTATTTTATTTTATTTTTTTTACATAGGGATAGTGAAGAATTACGAAAATATACACATTCATGAGAATTCAAATACTAAATCTTAAAAATAACATTTGAGTAAAATTTTTTTATCATTCGATATCCCTACAATAACACTTTGCAAGCTATTATAAGTGTTTCATGAACATCGATGATAAATGGTCTTACAGCTCATAATCACAAAGTCCAAATATTACTAAGCCCATTAGGAACACAATTTTTTTTTATGCTCTTGGATTCGTTCCACTACCCAGTATTTGTAGTTTTGTCTTGATTAATCCAACTCGACCCGACTGAGGTCTCTCTTAGGGGGTAGGGGTCTCCCAACGTAATTGACTCTATGCTCAAATCGCAAGTCAAACTTGTGATCTTGGTTAAGAGATATAACGATCTACCCACTACCAACTGCGCATTGGTCCATTAGGGCCATAGTCATAAAACTCATAAGACCACCAAGGAAAGTTTCTCGATAAACACATAAAACAACTGAACACTCTCTCGGTCAAACCCTCCATTCGCTCATTCTTGCTCAGACCTCTCGACCAACTCGATTAAACCCTCTTGAGTAAGCCTTTTGCTTACTTCTCAATTGAACTCTCTTGACTATTACCAAATAGTCTCCGATGAATAATGTTTCTGTCAAGCAAATAAAGATCAATCACGATCACTTAAAATTTGAACATTCATTGATCATGGAGATTCATGTAATCTCTCTCAATAAGGTAGAAATTTTCGTGACAATTTGAATTTCTCATAATCGATAAGATTCTAAATCTCCTAAAAATTTTTAACTATATCTCCTGTAATCTCGAAAGATGTTCAACGATCTATCCATAACAAAATTAGGGTTTCTATGCCTTTCAAACAAGTGACTTACCACATAAGTACATGCTATATAAACTTAGCACAGGTGACCCGCCAGGTATGTTCAATAACTCTATATACAGAGACTATATAAGATTATTTTACAACTCTATTTAGTTTGTTCTCTTTCTCTCTCTCACTTCTCTTTTTGACTTGAAGGTCGTTGCTTCTTTTTCCAACCACCTTCGGTGGATATTTGCAAGTCCCTCCATCCATGAAGACCCCAAAGATACGTTAGCACCGATTTCCTACTCGGGTCAACAGAGGAGTTATCTGTGGAGTAAATCCTACCTCCAAAAGATTGGAGCAATTTTTGGGAGCAAATTGACTTTTTATCCAAACGCACTTCGCATGTTGCTTTATTGCCCTTTCAGTTGCTATGTCACACAAAAGGAAGAACGGAAATATCTCAAAAGCGGGAGGACAAACATCCAACTCCGTGGCCCCTTATCCACTAGCCGCTCCTATTAATTAACAAAATAATTCCATCATCCGCTCATAGCACCAAATGGAGCCACCCTCCTAGGGATAGCCCCAGTCACTAGCTGCCCAACTTCAAAGTTGGCTAAATTCTCACCCTGCTTCAGCCTCTCCTGACAGAGTCAACGGCTCCAAATAGAGAGGTTGAATCAAAGATATAGGGTATGAGCAAGCAATAAGAAGAACTTAGTCGTGCTCTCAGACAAAAAGTTTCTTTCTTCTCCCAAAGTTTAGGGCACTCACGCTTGAGCAGGTTTCAACGTCAAAGGCATTGAGAACCGTCGGTAACCTCTCGACGTGACCCAGACAACCGGAAGAAGTAAATTGAAGAACTCATAACCACCGAGCTCAAACTTGCTAGCACAGGGAGAGATGATGCCACCCAATATACACTACAAAAAAGGCCCTTTAATAGTAGTTGCAAAAACCGCCGGCATTGGTAACTCTTAGACGGCATGAAAAAAAAAAAGAAAACCAATAGTGAAGCTATTTCAATAGCCGTGGATATCGATTTTAACAAAAAACTATTAGTAAATGTAAACCCATGCTAGCAGCTGTACTAAGCCGTTAGTAAAGATATGGTCTATATGTAAATATAGTTTCATTCTATATCTATGGTTTTTTTTTTTATTATCAGTGAAGATATAACCAATGATAGCGGTTACTCAATTTTCACTGTTAAAATAGGTAACAGCCTATGCCAGCAATACAGGTCATTTTAAAACATAATCGCTCTTCCCCCTCTCTATTATCTTCTCTTACCTACGGACTCTCAGGTTTGTCCCAGGAGATTCTTGACAGCAGCTCTTTGGAGAATCCTGAGGCGGTACTTCTCCACCTCGTCATCGTAGACGCTCCGTTCAGGTTCGTCTCTCTCTCACTCTCTTACTTTTGAGATTAGGGTTTGTGATTTAACCGGCACTATCTCTTTCTCTCTTTAGGGTTTCTCGCTCTCTCTCTCTTGGTCGCTCGCTATCTAGGGCTTCCGGCTCCCTAGGGTTCGTAATTCACCTTTCCTGCTGTGAAAATAATATGATTTTTCTTGTTTTTATTTGTCTTTGGTTGCTATTTGAGATTTGGATTTTGAAGTACTAGGGATTTTTTTTTCCTGGTTGTAATCGTGTTCTGCAATTAGAGTTCCAGGGATTTTAGAAATTTTAGAGAGGTCAACAGAAGGGTTCTCATCGGGTATAATTTTAATCTTACTTTTTGAAAAGTTTCTCCCGCACTTGGTTTGTAGTATTTTCTGCGTGCTTTCTCTCTCTCTCTCATGCAATATCAACTGCAAATTAAATTGCTTTTCAGTGTTTTGTAGTGTAAACAAAGAAGCACTCAGAACTTGAAATGAATATATATTTTTCGAGGCCAAACACCAAACACCAAGTACAGATCCAAAAATCCAACTAATAGGTTGTTTACTACTTTTCACCATAGGATTCAGGATGTGGAGATATGTGCTCCAAAATTCCAAAATCTTGTTCTTCAAAGAACCAGCTGCCTACTGTTCCAAATTGTTGTGGTCACTGCAAGAGTCCTGATGGAACTATGGTGAGTTAAGATTCTCTTTATTTTTCTTTTTATTTTAACAACTAAAAATTGCATCTATAAATCTGCCTCTACTCTTTCTTCCGGTCTTCATGTCATACTTGTGGCATCAGATTCAAACAGGGCAGTGAACCTCCAGCTAAACAACAGGAAGGGGAGTCTCCACTAAACACAAGCCACCATGTAGACGAGGGTAGATGAAGATTCTCCTCTCGCAGGTAGACGAAGATCTTCAGGTTCTTTTAAAGGTCAAGACCTACTGTGCTAAAATTCGCTGCAGAGAAGGAAAATAGAAATATTTTGTTTTCTTTTTGTGGATTAAAATCATCATAGTCCAATTTGCAATTTCATCTTTAGTTTGTTGCAATCCTATAGTCACACTCATAATTGAATTACCAATTTTTAGGAGGGGATTGATCACACGCAATGTCAAGGAAGCTGTTGATTTGTTTCATCGACGTTGCGAGGTAAAATTTTCTTTGCCTGCTCTATTTTTTCTCTGTTTCTTGCCTTTTACTGAAATCATTTATTGGCTTAATGTTCTGTTCTCTTTTATGCCTCATAAAGTGAATGCCTTGGGGTGAGATAGTGGCTTGTTATTTGACACGTGTGTCATGCATGGGCAGATGATGATGTGACCTGTATGCAGATCAGAGACAATCACATTCACTTTCGTATGTGTATGATAGAAACAGCCATTTTCATTATTGCATTCTGTATCTTGGTCATACCATAGATTGGGTTCAAGTTCTGTTTGTCAGATGCCTATTAAGAAATTACCTAGGAGTTGGTTAAAGAAAAACTCTAGGTTCCTCTTGATGGTAAAAGCAGCAACAGCAACATACCAAAACCTAATACATAAAGAAGACCAAGTGAACCATGGTCCTGGAAAACTTGAAAATATAAAGATCCTTTTGCGAGTAATGAAATATAGGAACGTTCTTAGTGGCTAAAAATTTTCAATTTCTTCAATGTTTTTGTTTTGCTCTCCCTGTCTCTCTCTACACTTATCTTAGGTGCGTTTTGTTGGTTTCATAGGCTTTTGCATTGCAATTATGCTTTTCTTTCTTGGCTATTTGCTTGTATGTCACTTTCAATTTTCAATGTCAATTTCTTGAAAAATTATATCATTAATTTGATAATTGCCTGAAAATGTTTAAATTTTGACCAAGTGGTGACAAAATTAAGATTAGATTAACATATGACTTTCTTCAAATATTTTTAAAAAATATATAAGCTTTTGTAGGTGGGCCATTAGAATTTGATTTTAGTTGTTATAAGTAAAAACTATCATTTGAGTATAATTTATGTTGTTAAATGTGTGCAGATAGTAGAATATGACTTGATTGCTGTTAGAGAAGTAGATCAGAGCGTGGACAGATGGATTCAAAATCGTTTTGTAATGACTTGGTTTCTTTTTTTTTTTTCTGATAATTTGTAATGATTTGGATTCGGAATGTGATTTAGTTTTGTAATGATTCAGAATATGACTTGGTTTTGGATTCAGAATATGACATAGGTATAACATTTACCAGCGGCTTATGACCGTTGGCATTGCCTTTTACTAGCGTGAGCATAGCCAGTGGAGATGTTGATCGTTGGAGAAGACCCCTATAACCTTTGCCAGTGGTTTTTTGGGTCTTTACCAACGGTTTTTGACCTCTGGTAAAGTTTTTTTTTTTTTAATTTTTGTTTTTGTTTTTATTTTTTTTTAATATAGTGACGCCACTAAGCTTTCACCCTTTGATCCAAAGTGTTCAGACTAGGTCGACCCATGATGGCATTATAAGCTGATGGTAGCTTGATCACATTGAATACCGTCGTAGCAGTTGCATGACTAGGTAGTATTCCCAGAGTTACTAGAAGGGAGATGATGCCTTTAGGGCACAACCATTTGCCTGAGACTCCTTTCAAAGGTCTAGTATGAAGTTGGAGATGTGCTTGACTAAGACTTATTTGCTGAAAGGTGTCTTAGTAAAGAAGATCGATACCTGCTCCTTAGGATTCTCTTCATCATGTACCGGCCTACTTTGGTGGTGATAACCAATGGATCATGGCAGCTTGGATCAACTTCTACCATATCATCATTATCGAAATCTATCATTAGTCTTTTCCTTTTCTACCCCCTTTTCGATGCGAGAAGTGAGAACCTCTTTAGAGGTGGATGCTTCGGTCATCTAGAAGATTGGGGTGACTATCTGTTCAGTCTGGCTCCACTGTGTGTCCATCTGGGCTATTGGACACTGAATCAAAGGTGTATCATTGAAAGAGATGGGTGTTGAAGAGGAATGTCTACTCTATATTTAAAGAATTACTCCATTTGCTTAATTATGGGCGGCTCCTACGATTGATAGTTCATTTGACTCGTTTACTCAATCTGTGGCGCATAGACTCCGAGAGGGTGGTTTTCTCATTCCATGCTGATAAACCTATGGAGTTTACCATCTCAAGCTAAAATCTCAAGTTCATTCTTTAGATTTTGACACTCGTTTGTCAGATATCTGTAGTCCCTATAAAAGTAACAATATCAAGTCTTGTCTTTCTTAGAATCATCCCCTGAACATCAGGGCCATCTAATGTAAGGCTTGCTCTTGACTACATCATGATCTAGGTGGGTGTATCATTTGAGGGAGTGTAATTGTTAAATCTACGATGAGACGGAGGTCCCAGTCAGCTCCTCTTGGGTGAGGGTTGTCGAGGGAAGCAATTATGCTCATTTCTCCCTATTCTGTTTTAACGTTTGTTAAATGCCATAACTTCCTCCGTTGCAATGTATTTTTTCGCTCGAGTATAGAATTTGTGAATGGTGGATGAAGGATTCTTCGTTATAGAAGTCTTCACTCCTGAGGGCTGTAATCCAATATGCAACACTGCCAACATGATGGAATAGTCTAGACAAGAGAATTTCATCATCTCGGTCTTGAACTTATCAAGGAAATCTCTTAAGGGAGGATCGGTAAGACCATCATACCTTAAGAGGAGGAGTACATCGCGTGGCATCAGTTTAGGAGAAAGTTTTGGGTCAAAGTGAGAGAAACTGATGGCATATTAAGTGACGTCATCTTTTCCTGTGCTAGCATGTTTGAGTTCGTTAGCCATAAGTTCTTTAACTTGCTTTTTCAGATGATCCGGTTCATGTCGAGTGGTGATCAAGGGCTTTGGGCATCTTTAAGGTTGAAGCCTATGTGAGCATGTGTGTCTTGATCTTTGAGAGGAGGATGAAGCCTCTTGTCTGAGGGCACAACTAAGCTCTTCTAATTGCTTTCTCTTGCCCTGCATCTTGGATTCAAGCCTTTCCATTGGGAAGTGGTTCACTCTGTCCGAAGAGGTTGGAGCGAAGGGTGGACTCAATTGGTTCTGAAGTTGGGTGGTAGGCGACTGTTAAGGGGGTGTTTCCGTTTGGTGTTGCAAGTGGATAGTAAGAGTGTCTAGTTGATTAATGAGAGTTGTTGGCGAAGAAGGGTCCACAAGGTTGGACATCTATCGTCTTACTGTAGACTAGGACTTTGAGGTGTTTCCATTTTTTCTTTTTGGTGGCATAATGATGGAAAAGAGAAGAAGACAAGGCGTAAATACGTTTAGCAGAGAAGTCAGTTTGTTTTCATAGACAGCGCCAATTTATTGGAGATGAGTTTTGCTGCACAGATAACTGCTCTACTAACAACTCCACTAACAAGAGTGACAAACTGGTGGAGATGAGTTTTTAGGTGCTCTGGCTGGGGACACTCTGGTGCTCAAATAAAAAAGAATAGTTATGGAAGAATGAAAAACAAACTGAATATACCTGATAGCTGTGTTGCCTCTATGTATAGTGTAGAGTTATTGAACGTATTTGACTAATTGCCTATTGCTTAGTATATATAGCATGCATGTATGGTAAGTCTCGTATCTGATTAGTGGTGTAAAAATCTTAGTTTACTTGTAAAGAGATTATTGAGAATTTTTCAAAATTACGGGAGTTGTAGTTAAAGATTTTTAAGGGATTTATAATTTTGTTGATTAAGAAAAATTTAAGTTGCCATGGAGATTTACTTTCTCATTAAGAAAGATTTTTCCGAGACTAGTAGAGATTCGTATCAAATTAAAAAAAAGTTTAGACTTGTTAATAATTTACTTCCTTATTGGATGATCACGTATTAACTTATCGCGTAATAGGAATTACTTCCGACCAAGAAGTCCAAAGATCGAGAGTTAGAATGACTGAGAAGTGAGGGGACCAAGAGATGAAGGGGTGGCTTCCTGAGAGGGTAAGACTGAGAGGGTCGAAAGACATAAGTAGGAGCGATTGACCGAGAGGGCACTCAACCGAGAGACAAGGGGTGCATTCAGTTGTTCATGGGCTTTATGCCTATGGTCTAGAGGGCTCAGTAGTTCCACATGGGTTTGGTTGATAGTTGGCCCTTAGACCATATACCATCAAAAACAAAAATTTAACAAATCTGAATGGTAGAAGAACAAGAAAGAGGAGGAGGAGGAAGGGATTGATCACGACGTAATTTTTTGATGGAGGGATCGAAGAAATCTTTTAATTATCTAGCTGATTTGCAAAACAACAAGCTGATTTGCAAAACAACAATAAAAGAGGTCCGATCCCACTCGTTCTTTTCATGATTCATTGATGCTGCTTTGAGGGAAAGATGTTCGCATTGAGACTTCGGAAATAATAGAGCGAGAAGCATGGAATAAAAAAAAATGCTCTTAGGCTGTTCTTCAGCAGTGAGGAGTGAGATTCAGAAAAAATATACCGAGAAAGAAATAGAAAAAAAATAAATTTAAATATAAAAGGAGGAAAAAAAATTAAAAATACCAAAAAGTGAACAAATTATAAAGGAAATTACACCACAAATGGCAAAACAAAAGTTGAACAATTCAAAAACAAAAATATAAACATTAACATTTACATGAAGAATGACCACTCTCTTAACCACCATATTGAGCAAAGTTCTCCTATGTTCATTGCTCTACATATCCCAATCTCAATCCCACCACCACCGTCCCTCCTTATCCATTCCTTCATTTTTTGTAAAGACCAACCAATCAATTTTGCTTTCGATTGGATCCGGTTTGAAAGTCAATTGAGTGACATTCAACAACTCAACAAACTAGGGTTCATTCCTTGAGTTTGGTTACACCAATTGATCCAAGAAACAAAGTTGATCCAATAAAATTTTGGCATATCATTCAATTGATGAAAACAATTGGATTCGCCTTTCCTTCCCTCTATTTCTTCTTTTTCTAAGTGTGTAATAGTAAAGAAACTAAAACGCATTGTAATAATGAGTACCCAGAGAACTCTTATTTATAAGTTTAATGGGTTTTGAATTAGATTAAATTAGATAGTACTGACTCACCAAGCCTTAAATCTATTCAATAATAATGATCACATTTGTATTGCTAGTAGAATCCAAAACATATGGTAGGTAAAAGAATCTATATACCATTAATGATGTTGATTTATTATACAAAACCATTGTAGTGTTTAACAATTATTAACAGTCACCAATTAAAATTTATTAAAATTGAAGCAATTGCATATCCTAAGGACTTTGACGGGTTATGTTCCCTAAACGGATTCTAAGCAATTACTTTTGGGGCTACTTCAATAAAAGGTAGGTTAAATCTTATTGGGTCTTTCAAAGCACTCAAAATATAATCACCCAGCTAGCCTTGTTCAAAAACATTTCCAACATTTATTTCTCACTTAGAAAACTATATAAGATGGTAAATAAAGAAGTAGTTGTGACAATCTAGATGAGGTAAATAGGTTGTTTCACACTTTTGAGTTTTTCTGAGAGTTTGAAAGACTAAGAATAGAGAAGGAAGACTTGGCACCTAGAATTTATAGTGGTTTCACCTTTCCCATGTACATTCACTTCCAGACTTCATTTGAATTTTTCAATTTGCTATTTTAATCCAAAATAGTATGACCAACTAGATTAAGCAATTGTTAGTTAAACCTCACAACTGTTATACTGGGTGCTAGTGAACCTAACTTATCTCTCGGAGACAATCTAAGCCCTGACCAAAAGACCTTTTTCTTCTGGTGGATTACAAGAATGAGAGAGAGAAAAATAAAGTTACAATTTTAAACCTCCATGTTTAGACGCGATCTTTGTAGTCCAAACAAATACAACTAAAGGAAATAAACACACGGTGAAGATCTTAATACAATCAAGAGCAATGAATGTTTTCAAGAAGTCCAAAGTAATTGATAAGCTTTGACATTATATTTATAACCTTTGATGATGGTATAGCTGTCGGAGAATATTCAATGCGCATGGGCAGCCATTGAGGATGGTTGGAGCTCATTTAATGCTCGAATAGCCTTTCTGAAAAACTAGTTGTTACTGACAGTGAGCCGACAACCTATTCTTTAAGAGTCGATTGATGTTTGAATTTCACAATCTTCTGGCTAGGGTGAGTTGACTGCCTTGACATGGTTAGTCGACTACCTACAAATCTGTTCAAAAATCAGAGCTTGAACTTTGTCTTGTGGCAACATAATCATTTCCTTGTCTTGACATAACTCCTACCATACTTAAGCTTTGCTCATTACTGCATAATGCAAGTCGACTTGCATTCTCATGAGTTGATTGCTTTTCAGTATTGTTTAAGCTTTTGGCCTTTAGAGAGTTGGTTATGTTGACATGACTATTTTCTTATGTTGACATGAGTTTTCAATATTTATCCATTTTTGCTCCAAGCTTTGCATAAGCCAACTTGGGCTTGCTTGTGAGTCGACTGCCTTCTGTCCCTACTTATGAGTTTATACAATGTGCCATGTGCATGACGACTAACAAAAGGTCTAGTGCTGGCTTAGTGCATTATGGCTCAAGCTATATTGCATTTGGCTTGAGCTATTTGGCGTTTGGCTCGGTGGTTATATGGCTTTCTCATGTTCAGCTATCGATGTACTCAATATCACATGCATGGCCTACATAAGTTGACTTGGGGTGTAGAGTGAGTCGGCTTCCTTTGGAATCCTATGCGCCATTCTTCATCTTAGAACCATTTATATCGACATAACTATTTTCTTGTGTCGACATAATTTTATTCATATTTAGAATTTTTCTAAATTCTAGATGGGTGAGTCAACTTGGGTATATAGCAAGTCGACTGGTGCCAAAGTTGTGTTGGCATAAACTCCCACTTATGTCGGCATAGCTCCTGTGCACCATGCCCTATATCATGCCTAGTGCCATGGCATGTGTCAGGGCTTGTTCCGTGGCTCATGTCGTGGCTCGTGTCATGTCCTATGTCATGACTCTGTGTCTTGACATATCGTGGCTCATGTCATGTATATCTCATGGCATGTGTTATGGTATATGTTGTGGTATGCTATGACTCGCGTCATGGCTTGTGTGAGTTGACTTGATTTTGTCTATAAGTAAACTTTTTGTAATGTGTAAGTTGACTTGGTACAATGTATAAGTCGACATGGCCTAGTAAGACTTAAGTTTAAGGTTTGGCCAGTGGATTGGCACATGTTACAGCTCATGATATGGCCAATTATGGGCAATTATGATTATTTGAAAAAACTAAATTGAGCAATCAATAGACTATAAAAAATGGCTTGTGAATACCAAAAATAGTGAAGTTTTATTAAGTTTGGCTCAAGCAACAAACCTAGGAGTTGGCCTGGTATTTGGTGTCACTTGGTAGGAGACACAAGTAACTATGTGTAGTTATGATTATTCGGGAAAACTAACTTAAGCAATCAATAGATCATCACAAATGGCTCGTGAATACTTAAAATAATGAAGTTTTATTAAGGTTGGTCTATCTCTTGTCACGTGCTATGGCTCATGACGTTACATGCTATGTCTCATTACATGTCATAGTGCCTTGTGTCTTATTGTCTAGCATCTGAATGCTCTGTGGCTTAACATTGATTCTGTTCTTCACAAAGGTTTTCTAAGTGCTAAATGTGTAAGTTGACTTATGATCTATAATAAGTCAACTTGATCTGTTTATTATGTGTCCTATTTTTTATTTTGACTATTATTATTTTAAATATTTGACCATTATCACCTTGAATTTTAGCTTTGTTGTTCCATAGAAGGAGTGAGTAGAAATTGAGTGACTTCCTAAGTTTAGTTTGCTTATCATGCATGGTGAGTTGATTGATGTTCATACATTAGTCGACTAACTTATCATACTATCTAAATTTAGAGGTTTTTCTAAACTTAGTGACTTGACTAATACTTAGGGGTAGGTCGACTACTCTAGATCCGTGTTTCATATTTGTGTCTTTCATTATTTCTAACTCATTCTATCTTCCTCCAAACTAATCTTTCATTAATTTAACATATTTTGCTTATCATCAAACTTAGGTTTTGCTTATTATGAAAACTTAGTTTTGTTCATCATAAAAATTAGTTCATCACTCAAGAACTAAGCATATTGAAATGAGAAATCACTTTATAAGAGATCAAACTTAGTTTTGCTCATTGTCAAAATATATTTTGCTAACAATCTTCTCATTTTTAATGATGACAAGACATTGCCACATGAAAGATTTTCTAAATTCATTTCTCCCCCTCCATTACCCCCTTAATATATGCATTTCTTTTCTAAGTCATTTCTCCTTTTCTACATATCCATATCTTTCTTTAATACTCACTTCTCTCCCTCTTTTTATCATGAACAAAAGGAGTAATAGATATCATAATTGGTCCGTAGTCTTTTCTCTCCCTTTTTGTCATAGATCAGTTCCTACTTCTCTCCTAAGTCTTTTCTAATTTGAGCAACAATCAACAGTCATAATAGTTAAGAAATTAGTCTAGGAATGTGGTGACTCTAGGATGATTTGGAAAGGAGCTGAGTTCATAGGATCTTAATAACTTAAAGTGTTTACTTAATCTTATAGCTGGGGAATCGATAAGCCCTCAATCCTATTGAGTTGATTTTGCATGTGAGAGCTACTGGCCTAGTCAAATTACCCCATATAGTTTCCAATGTAATCATTTGGGGTTAACAGTGAGAAATTCTAGCTTCCATTGCTTATTCTCCCCTTGCTTTATGGCATTCTAACTAGCATTCTCATTTTACCTTTATCTCTCTTCCCTTTCGTATCTCCTTCTCCACATTTAGGTTAATACCAATTTAGCCTTAATGAGAGAAGATGCTCTAATAGAAACTTTAGGGTTTAATTCTAATCCTATCTTCCATCTAGAATTGATGACACAAAAGGATATGATATTGGTGATCAAGAAAGGACAAGATACCACTTTCAGTTTTGGAGATAGCAATCATGTGTATCATGAAATGAAGTCATGTGTTTCTTCTTTGTATTATGCATCCCATAATCCCAAAAAAAAAAAAAGAAAATTCTTCTCTACTCTAACTCCCAAGACATGTGTTCCAGCTACCTCTTCATGATAGACTACTAGTGCTAGAGGTTGTGATGTGTCAAAATAAGTGTGCACAGGTTGACTTGGTTGAGTATGCTCTATAGTAAGTTCAATGGGTTCAGGAGTTCTAATGCTGGGCTCTTCTAGCTTCTCCCTCATGTTTCTTTCCTTCTAATTTTCTCCAAACTCTATCAATTTATAATCATTTTGCCTTAGTCATAGAGGGGGCTCTAATGCAATGTTTGTGGTTCAACTCTATCTCTATCTCCCCAACTACTTGATATATCTCTAAGAGGTCACTAATGAGATAGAGATAAGGGAGGTTTCCGATTTTGGATTTTGCAACATCCATCATATGGAATGGAATTAAGAAATGAAGCCAGGTATTCTGTTCAGCATTTGACAAGCCATTATCCATAAGTCCTCACAAGTTATGACGGTATGGTTCTTTGTTCCAGGTCTTAGCACTTGGATGACAATAAAGTGAAGAAGTCTTTGAGGATGTGGCACTTGAGTTCACTACTTCTAGAGATTCTCCAATCAAAGAATAGCCGAGAGTCAAGCTTTTTTCTTCCTTGTACAATCACAATGTTCATTTTCATCTCATATCCATGAAAGCATTAAAATCAAGATTCCAATCATTATCTTTCCTTTGAGGCAAACAATTAACCAAACCATACAATTAACTATATTTATCTTTGATACAAGGATTTAAAAAGAAACCTAAATTAAGAGAGTATGTGTTGTATTAGGATGGTTATAAACGAAGAAAGGGGTTTAGGCTCAACTTGATTATCTAATAGGTTTATAAAATCAAGGTGGGCATTTTAACAAAAGCCAAAAGGGAGTAAAACCTAAATGTCTTATCACTTCGATGCATGAAATTTTAAAATATGGTCTCGATAAATATAACAAAGTAAGTTCTAAAATGTCCTATCCAAATATGATATTCATTCAATAAGAAAAACAAATTTGAGCATATATAATGAATTTGGTCGTTTTAGATTCAAAATCTCACTTTTAAATAGAATTTATGTCAAATTTTGTATGTTTATCTTTTAAAGAAAACCATTAAAGAAATAAACGGCCATTACAAGTAACAAAACTATTAATATGACCTATTTTTTCATATATTCTAGCCAACAAAAAACACACATCAACTAAAAAGTTCAATTTTTTTTTTAATTAATGAAGCAAAACTTAACCTATTGTAAAAAAATAAACATATTACCAAAAACAAAAGTATGAAACATCTCCCTACACCTCAATCATACATTGTCCCCAATATATGCTAAGTGAGAGGGGAATAAAGAGTCAAAATCAACAAATCTCGAAGACAGAGATAAGACGTGGGCACGCCTTAAACTGTGACCACTTCTGTCCACTTTTGAAGATACTCTTTGAATTCCCTTTATAGCGGCAATAGGGAAACTTTGATAAGATATGGTCATGTCTTAACGCTGAATTACTTCTTTCCCCTCTTTAAGACACTCCATATTGTGGGCAGTAATGAAACTCAATTAAAGGTGGAGCCATGCCTTAACTCTAGAGCACTTGTGTTTCTTCTAAAATCAACATTTTGTAATATTCAACTTTCATGCGGGCACGCACTAAATTTTGAATAGATCCGTTCATCAAAATTCTCCAATTTTTATTTACCTATAAAATATCAACAAAAGTTAAACTCAAATCAAATCAATGAAAATAAATATTAAATAAAAATCATAAAAATATTATGTTACCTCCCAATAAGTGTATTTGTTAGTGTCTTGGCTCGATATGGTCTTCTTGCTTCATCCTCGTTCAAAGATCGGTCCGCTTCATTTAGATTTCAACTTGCCTAACATAAACTTCAATTTTAAATTGAAGTGAAAGACATCAATTTTCATAGGCTTACCTATTTTTTCCCTGATTTCCAACAAGATTTCTTCACTAAAAAGTTCAATTGGTAGTTGGGGTAATCTTACCCACATAGCAGTGGACCTAATTTTTTCCTCTTTTAGGGAGAAGCATGGTTTCCACTTCCTTACCGCGAGATAATGGTCGTGTATAAGCCATTGGCCTTTGGTCAATGCGTAATAGTAGTCCTGTTTGCTTGAGAATTTAGCAAGGAAGAAGCCTTCCCCAAGATCTAACAAGTCCAAACTACCTTCAGGTCTCCACAAGTGTGTAATTTTAGTGAGAATGAGTTGATACCCTATCTCCTTTCCTTACAATTTAAGGATTAAAGATTGTCTCCGAAGCTTCCATAAATTCCTGAGCTCCTTATTGAGCACTTTCACTTTTGGCACCCTCCCCAACTATGTTTCCATCTCCTTGTTTTCCTCATCCAGTAGTTCGTCCTCTTCATCTGATTCTTCCTCACACATTCTCTTTATGCTCTTATCCCCCGTCTTTTTCCCCACTAGCATGTCCTTGAAGGATACTTTTTCTTGGCTTTCACCATCCCCATTACTCGCTTTCACTTTCTTAACACTTCTCTGGAGATGGTCATCTTCCTCCAATGTTCTTCCTTCCACATCACCACTACTTTTGCTTGTAACCAGAAGCGTGTTGCTTGTATCTCCTATACTCATTCTCTTTCTCATACCAATTTTATTGGCACATGCTCTTCTGCTTCTTTTTTCCAAGTTCTTCCAAACTTGCAAGTAGAGAGGGAGAGAAAGAGAGAATTAGTTGTTGGAAAGCAGTTGGACAGCTTTCCAATGGCTAGTTTTTCTAGCTGTTGAAACTTTTTGCCCAACTTGCCCTTACTAGATTGGGCCATTGCTTCGCTTTATTTTGGACTTGCTTGGACACCCTTTGTACCTTGAAATGTTGGAGAAACGCAGGATAAAGTGTAGCCCAAAACTTTCAATAGATTGAGCTTAGATTCGGCCCTTAGTGCTCTGGACTTATCCTAGGCTTGTGCTGGACATTGGCTCATTAGGGCCTTTAATTGTGTCACGCAGATGTGTCGTTAAACAACCAAAAATAAATTACCTATTTTGAAAAGATGAGTCTAGGGCAAGTAGGGTCGAATCCGCAGAAAACAATGGATTTATCTTTTTTAAGAAAAAAATAAAAATACGGGGGTTTGAGAAATTATCTAACAAATAAAATTAACTAAAATAAGAAAATTAAATACTATCAATTAAAAAAAATATCAATGAAAAGAAATTCTAGCCAAATGAATTATTTCCACATTGATTTCATACGATTGATAATTGACCTATTTAAAGATTTCAATAACCATAAATAAATTGGTTATAGTCGCCGACAATCGCCCAACGACCAATCACTTCTTATTTCATCGATAATTAAGAGAAATTCATTAATTATTTCCCTAATCGAGAATCAATACTAGAGAAGCTCTTAGGATTGAAGGTCTCAACAGTGTTAAGATTTAGAAAGATCCAATTCTAATTAACAAACACACATCGGGTTCATTTAAATTAAATCATTTAATCTCATGACACGAATGTCATTCCCATGACACGAATGTCATTCCCATGACACGAATGTCATTCTCATGACACGAATGCCAATTACTACTTTATTAAAACTAATAAACAATTACGGATTTATCGTTTTAATTAGTTGTAGATTATTCTAGATCTATTAAATATTGACAACTATTCAATAAACCCTAGAAAATCATGATCCATGAAGTGTAGAAATTAAATAAATACCTATAATTGTTAAAAGAATAAGCATATTTAGATCTCACAATTATTGAAAATCAAGATTTCAATAACCCTTCGACTAGAAAATTAAATTAAAAACAAAATATGAAAATAAAGACTCACTAAAATAAATAAAAAAAATACAAAGAAGAAGTTGGGTTACAATGTTTCTCGGCCGCCTCCTTTTCCTCCAAATAAAAGTGTCCTCCGAGGCAAGAATAGAGAATTACATTCTTTTTTTCAAGGCTGCCGACTAGGATGGCTGCCGCCCCCAGGGGGCTGCATGGCTACTGCCTCCCCCAAGGTTCTCTTCAACAATATATAACACTCCTATATATATATAGGAGTGTAACCCTAGAAGACTATTAAATAAAATAAAAAGTAAATTTCCTAAAATCTTGAGATTTACATTTTCAAATTTTCATTTTCCTAAATATTAGGAATGGAATAAAAATTTTCAATATTTTTAATATTTCAATTCAACTCCAATTTCCTCTTGAATGTGTAATTAGGAAAGGAAATTTTTACTGCAGTAAACCTTCAAAACCTCTTACTTGACTTTTGAAATTCATGTGCCCACGTGCTAATGAAAGAGCATTGCTGTCCAATTTTTCATACTTTACAAAATTGCTCCAATTTAGCTCGTCTTTCTTCACTTTCCATAAATATTCTCCTCCTAAATCAAATGTCACAAAACATAAATATTAGTGTAATATTTATTTAAAAATAATACAAAATCAATCGTAAATATTACACATATTTAAGCCCTATCAAATTCCCCCACACCTAGATGATGCTTGTCCTCAAGTATCTCTAACTAAAATAAAATTAAAACTATCTAACTTATTTTTTTCTTTCAAACTTCCAATTCAACAATTACTATAAGAGTCAAATTGAAAACATAACCGAAACAATAAGTATTTCACAACGATCCGCACTAAAACAACCACTACATATCCCTACAATCTCTTATGAAATCCAAACAGCAAGATTCAACAATTCTCTCCAAGGGGTCACTCAAATGCACTCGAAAGCGGGTGAAGAATATTTCAATAACACTCAAATCAACACATTGGAATTGACATTACCATATGCTTACAAATATATCAAATCTCCACCACTTAAAAATTAGAATATCATGCATCAATCTAAAGGTTTTTTATTTTGTTGTAATAGGGTTTGGGTAAAGGGTATGATAAATGGTTATTTAACCAAAGACCATATATAACTAATCACACAATTTTTAATAACATTGATCGATATTTATCTCAACAAATAGCAAACAAAATTGACTTCTTGCTCTTCAAATAAATAGGCAATAGCTAACAGCATACAAAAATATCAAATGTTTTCTCAATTTTCCATGACTGAAGTGTAAATGAATTTTCAATCAAAATACAACACTTTTTTTTCTCATCCACTTTTTTTTTTCTTTTTTTTTCTTTTTTTTCTTTTTTTTTTCTTTTTTTTTTCTTTTTTTTCTTGCCCCCTTTTTTTTTTTTTGTTTCCCCCTTTTTTTTTCAAACGTACATCATCTTCATGAAAATATCAGCATTCCAATCATCATCTTCCTATTGAGGCGGACACAAAACCAAAATCATGCAATTAAATATATATACCTTTGGTACAAGATTTTGAAACGAAAGCTAAAACAAGGTTATAGTGTTGTATTGAAGGGTTTTGAAGAAAGAAAGGGTCTCAGGATCAAATTGATTCACTAAGGGGATTATAAATCAAGGTAGGGATTTTTACGCAAGCCAAAGTGGGGAAAAACCTATGTGCCTTTATCATTTCAATGCATGAAACCCTGGATGTGATCTTGAAATGCATAATATTGCAAGTTCTAGAATAACCAATCCAAGTGCAATATTCACTCAAGAAGAAAAATAATCTCGAGTACAAAAAATGAAATTGCTCGTTTTAGACTCAAAACCTCACTTTTAAATGGGGTTTGTGTCAAATCTTTGCATGCTCATCATTCAAAGAAAACTATTAAATATATGAGTAGCCATTTCAAACACAAAACCCATTGATACAAGCCAATTTTCATACATCTCCAGCCAACCAAATAGTATACATCAACTAAGAAAGCTCGAAATTTTTTTTTTATTTTTTTTTAATTTTTAAAGAAACAAAATCTAAACTAATATAGTAAAGAAAATAAATATAGAGTCAAAAATTAAAAAAAAATACCTAACATCCCCCACACTTAAATCATACATTGTCCCCAATGTATGCTCAAGTTAAAAGAGAAGAAAAAAAGTACATAAATAAATCAAACAAAATAAAAGAAAGAATGAAAAACAAAAGAACAAAGAAATAAAAGAGGAAGGTGAGAACAATACTCCCCTAAGGTGGAGTGGAGAATGGAGGAACAATTCCAATAAACTCGAAGAAAGAACTATGACGTGGGCACGCCGTAATCATTAAGCATTTCGCTCCATTCTTGAGGCTTCAAGGTGGAGAAAGAAACCTAAAAAATGAAAACAATGTGAGAAATGAAGTTCAATTGTTCCTCTCCCATTTTTTTTTTTTAACAGAAGTGGAGTGATTTTAGGGCGTGGGCACGCCCTAAATCATGTGTATGACTATCCTTGTGTGTTCCTGTGGGCAGAAGTGAAGTTGGGTTAGGGCGTGAGCACGCCCCAATCCAGGAGCAAGGCTGTCCATGCATAAGCTGTGGGCAGAAATGAAAGTTTGTTATGACGTGGGCACGCCGTTGTGCCTGGCATGAACTTCAATCTTGACATGAAATGAAGGATTTTATGACCTACCAATGATTGTGTCCAATGCGGGAGTTTGTCATCAAGAAATTTGTCCCATTGTACAACCTTATTTGTCACATTTTCCTTAAACATAAAATTCAATTCATCTTGCACAAAGTTATCATGAATAATGAAATCCACCATACTATCATGAAAAATAGATTTAAAATCATTTGGATATTTCATGATATCAAAAATATTAAAAGAAACAACTTTACCATTAAACTCAAGAGTTAAAATACCCAAATCCACATCAATTGTTGTCTTAACTGTTGTCATGAATGGTATTGACACTTGCTTTGTTGCTTCTAAGAGAGAAGTGTTGAATCCTTTTTTTGGAGAAGTTTCCAAAATCTCGTTTTCTTCCTCTTTCTTCGGTTGTGCCAACCTGCTAGGAAAATGTGGTAAAATCAAAATTTTTGTCTTGAAAGTGTCAGGCTCATTACTTACCTCCTTGGTGGATTCATTCGCTGTTGATGATTTCTCTATTTCCTCGTTTTTCATATCTTCTTCGGCTTTTGATGAATTGTTTTCCACTTCTTTTGATAATTTTTCTAATTGACTCACTGTTGCCATCAATTGTGACATTTGATTTTCCAAATTTTAGATGCTAGCTCTTGTTTCTTGTTGAAATCGTTGGGTTTCCTATTGAATTAACAAAGTGTTAGCCAAACTTTTAACAATCTCTTCTAGAGACATATTTTGGTTCGAAAAAGTTTGTTGAGGCTGAAATTAAGATTGGACTTGTGGTTGTTGTTGACATTCTTGTTGCCAATTTCTATAATTGAAATTTGGGTGATCCCTCCATCTTGGGTTGTAGGGGTTCGAATATGGAGTATTATAAAGAATGGGACACTTATCGGTTGGATGATCCATTTCTAAACAAATTCCACAAGTATGTACCGGTTGTGTTTTTCCTATAATAAAATTATGTATAAGAGAAATTAGTTCATTCAAATCTTGACGAAGGGAAAAATCACTTATCTCATTGACAGTTTTTGGAATATCTTGCTATATTCCAAATTGTCGGGACATCTCAATATTAGGAAAATCACTGCAAAAGTTGTGTTCATTATAATCAAGAAATAACAACTCACTCAAAGTCTTTTGACTGGCCATGTCCAAGTATTTAAAATCCTTCTCTTCACTATCGTTGACAAATTTCCAGTAAATTCACTGCAAATATTAGTTCCAAATAAAAAAGAAACAAAACTTAAAAGAAACAAATCACTTAACACTGCTCCCCGACAACGGCGCCAAAATTTGATGTGTCGTTAAACAACCAAAAATAAATTACCTACTTTGAAAAGACGAGTCTAGGGCAAGTAGAGTCGAATCCACAGGGAACGGCGGATTTATCTCTTTTAATAAAAAATAAAAATATGGGGGTTTGAGAAATTATCTATAACGAACAAAACAAATAAAATTAACTAAAATAAGAAAATTAAATGCTATCAATTAAAAGAGAAAATATCAACGAAAAGAAATTCTAGCCAAATGAATTATTTCCACCTTGATTTTATACGATTGATCATTGACCTATTTAAAGATTTCAATAACCATATATAAATTGGTTATAGTCGCCAACAATCGCCCAACGACCAATCCCTCCTTATTTCGTCGATAATTAAGAGAAACTCATTAATTATTTCCCTAATCAAGAGTCAAGCCTAGAGAAGCTCTTAGAATTGAAGGTTTCAACAGCATTAAGATTTAGAGAGACCCAATTCTAATTAACAAACACACATCGGGTTCATTTAAATTAGATCATTTAATCCCATGACACGAATTTCATTCCCATGACACGAATGCCAATTACCACTTTATTAAAACTATCAAACAATTATGAATTTGTCGTTTTAATTAATTATAAATTATTCTAAATCTATTAAATATTGGCCACTATTCAATAAACTCTAGAAAATCATGATCCATGAAGTGCAGGAATTAAATAAATACCTATGATTATTGAAAGAATAAGCATATTTAGATCTCACAATTATTGAAAATCAAGGTTTCAATAACTCTTCGATTAGAAAATTAAATTAAAAACAAAACATGAAAAGAAAGACTCACTAAAATAAATAAAAAAAAATAGAAAGAAGAAGTTGGGTTACAATGTTTCTCGGCTGCCTCCTTTTCCTCCAAGGCAAGAATGGAGAATTACATTCTTTTTCTCAAGGCTGACGGCTAGGATGGCTGCTGCCCCCAGGGGGCTGCATGGCTGCTGCCTCCCCCAAGGTTCTCTTCAACAATATATAACACTCCTATATATATATGAGTAACCCTAGAAGACTATTAAATATAATAAAAAGTAAATTTCCTAAAATTCTAAGATTTACATTTTCAAAAATTTATTTTCCTAAATATTAGGAATGAAATAAAAATTTTCAATATTTTTAATATTCTAATTGCACTCCAATTTTCTCTTGAATGTGTAATTAGGAAAAGAAATTTTTATTACAGTAAACCTTTAAAATCTCTTGCTTGTCTTTTGAAATCCACGTACCAACGTGCTAATGAAAGAGTATTGCTGTCCAATTTTCCATACTTTACAAAATTGCTCCAATTTAACTCATTTTTCTTCACTTTCCATAAATACTCTCATCCTGAATCAAATGTCACAAAATATAAATATTAGTGTAATATTTATTTAAAAATAATACAAAATCAATCACAAATATTACACATATTTAAATCCTATCACACGCCTCGACTCTCGAGTCAAGCACGCAACAACCGCCGCATTATCTCTGCATACGGGTAAAATCTCGGCATACGGGTAGAATCTCCCCATATACCGAGACAACGTAAGGCATTCCACCTGTTCAAATCTATTTTCAAAACTTTTTAAAATCATACAACGGACAAATAGTTGTCAAAAAAAAGAAAATAAAAGTACAAATGTCCCACATAAATAAAAATAAGTTCGCAAAAGTAAATTTAACATAATTTACAAGATTCCAATGGTCTAAGGGTGGATTCCATCAATAGTTGTCAAAAAAAAAAGAAAATAAAGCAAATATCAATCGAATCGAAACCAAATAAAAGTATAAAATTCACCTTCCATGGATTTTACTACCTTAATTCCAAAAATAGGAGCTACACTATCAATACATATCAAAGATCAGCAAAAACAATTCCCCAATCGTTCCAAACGAATTCTCCCGTTTAAACTTTCTCTGGAAAATGTGAAAGAGATGAGTGAGTACTATAAATACTCAGTGAGTGGAATGTAATGACATAATTGTGCAATAAGTGACGGTGAGTATGGGGAAGTCAAAAATACATATGTTATAAACTCATTTCATAAAAAATAGGTTCAGCAAATCGGAATAATTTCAAATAAACATGCATCCATTGACTTTAAACTTTTCAAAAATCACGAGATTTCTCTAAAGAAAAGACTTCCACCCAAAATTTGGCCTAACTTTGGTAGAACTCTGCCAAGGGGTTTTCAATTCACTTATTTCGAAATACTATATTCCCTTACCTTGGTGTTAACTTGTATCTCACTGGGGTACATCCAGATATAGCACGACTTCGACAGAGGGAGCCACGTCTGCCTCCCTGGCTCATCCAACTCCAATCACGTTACCTGGTCGGGTCGCTCTATGGAGGGAATGACTATAGTCATTTACCTCATACACCATCTTTTCATAAATATCCAAATCACATTTCGTGTGCCTTGTTTCAACAAACAATTCTCAAAATCATACCAAAACATTCATAAATCAAATATCCAACAACATATGGTACAAATTCATTTATAGATACAATGGATAAATATGTGATTCAAATCTTTATTTCAGATATTCCACAATAACAAAAATTTATATAAAAAATATAAAATCATTCAAAATCATTTATTAAATAACTTAAAGTAATTTGCTCATTTAAATACACAATGAACCATTTACTCATCTTTTAGGAGGGTAATCACTATCAAATTTCCAAACAAAATGAGAATTATCCATTCTTCAGCTTTTTACAGGTCTTAACCTAATTTATTGATCACAATTTAATTATTAAATCACATACCAATACTAGAGAAATCAATTTCTCCTCAAAATTTTCATAATTCTAGTTTTCCAATAAATTTTTCAATTTGCACAGTCATGGAAAAATGGCTATAACTTTCACTACACACATCCAAATCACATAATTCTTATTTCAAATTAAAGATAAGATATAGATCTAAAACTGTCATATTCCGAATTTAGCCTAATTCAATCCAAAAGGCATCTCAAAATTAAAGGAAAAACAACCAGCTGCAGCAGGATAGATAGAACATTTTTTGCACCATGAAACTCTTTGAAAAATTATAATAAATTCAATTTTTATCCGATTTCAACGAATCATATCTCATTTTCAAGATATGGGAGTCTACTTTCATATGCGAAAAGCCTCAAGTGATTTGCTTTTGTGTAGAAGAAGTTATGAGGGAAAAATTACAGTATACTCAACTGTCCCCTTTGTAGAAAAATCAAGGTTTCACTTAAAAAATCAATGGACTTTTTCCTTTGCATTGGACAAAAGTAGAAGAAATATGAAAGAGCAAAATAATGGGTTTCATTTTGATGAAATATATGTACATCATGCTACATTAAGAAACTATAATTTACAAGGTTCAAAAGCATAAAACTTCAACACATGACATTAGTCGTAATTATTCAGCAAATAACTACTCACAATTTCAAAACCACACACAGTGAATTAGCTAAACTCTTCCAAATTTATGTTTCGATTAGCAATGACAAAAGAAAACCAGAAAAAAAAAAAAGAAGAAAAGGCCAAATCTTTTTCATGTATGTTTTTGTACGAGTCAAGAGAAAACAAATAATAGGGAAATTGAGGAAGACAGACCGGTGAGCAAAAAATTCCACGGTGGCATAAGAAGCAGGAGAATCATGAAGAACATATTCAAAATTAGTCTCGTTCAAGTTGACGGTGGCGTCCGGAAAATTAGCATTTTCGCCGGTGATAGTTCAAAGAAGTGATCGAGATCTAATTGGTGGAGATGATGTGGACACGGGATACCAAGAGATCTAATCCGAGAGTGAGATAAGATGGAGAAAAAGTGGAAAGGGAAGGGAGAGAGAGAGAGACAAAGGAGATGGGGTGGGTTGGCTTCGGGTGAAATGAGCAATTGGGAAAGTGGGGAAGGGAAGAATAAAAAGTGGCTTTGACTTTTTTGTTTTTTTTTTTTTTTTTTCTCTCTCTCTCTCTTTAACTTTTTATGGTGTTACAAATTGCTTGCACAATGCTAGATTAAGCTAGACAATGCTTCAAGGTCTTGAGATTGAATTTGGCACTTGATGTCCTGGATGCCTTCCTGTGCTTTTCTTTGATTTTCAACACTCCCCGTCAAATTTAACGAATAGGTTTCTATGGAACCAAAAACTTGCAAAGGAAGTCTTGAAATTGACTAGTCATAGTTCTCTTGGTGCAAACATCAGCGGGTTGCTCATGACTTCTCTTATCAGGGTGACCATGGCCTTGACTTCAACTTTCTAGGGCATGAAGAGTCATCAACTTCTCGGTGTTGTCCACCAAATGTTTGGGTTGCCACCTTAGATTTGCCCTTTACGGGATCTCCTCCCCTTGCACTAAGCTCTCCTCCCAGTTGAATTGACGTTAGGATTGCTTGATTGGAGCAAACAAAAGATCTGCAGATTTTCCTGAATTTGCAAAATAAATCGTGTTTTTCTACAGATATCATATCTGTGATGTGTATACTGGTTAGTCATAAAAACACATATATAACCTTTTTGAAAAAAGGTTTAACGATCAAACCCGAATTACACAGGAAGATTATTTGCTTGAACATGGAAGCAGGATGGATCAAAACCAAGCTGCTAGAACGCCTGAGCTGTTCTAGAATGCATAGTCACTACAAATGCTGCCTTCCTGGCCAATTTTGTAGAAGATTGCTCCCATTTCTCGCCATCTTAGGAAAGATCGAACTCGCTTTTCTTGGCCGCTAGTTGCTTATTGAAGGAGATAGGATCAAGCCTGCTTTTGTTGTGGAATTTTGTAGGAGTATGAAGGATCGAACCCACTCTTGTATAGGAGGGAACGAGCATGCTCTGATACCATTTTGAAACCAAAAAAAAAAAAAATCATCTCTGATATTCTTGAAAACACTTGGAGACGATTGCTCCGACAGCATGTAGAAACATTGGAATATCAAAGAACAAAATGATGGAAAGAACAATGAAACATCTTTTATATTTATGAGCAGAACATAACATAAGTAAGACAATTGCCCATGAAAGGGACGATTGACCTATAAAAGAGTGGGACAATTGCTCAAAGATAAAGAAGTGACTTTCCCAAAACATGAGAGATTGAGAGAGAAGTGAAGAGGACATTCCAACTAAAGAGAAGATTGTTCTTTTGCTCTTTGATCCTTCCCCAACTTTCTCCATAATTTTTCTCAATACATGTGCAATGCCCTCAATTGTTTTTCCATGTTCTTCTACACTACAAATGAGAAGCGAGTGACAAATTTGTACAAGAGAAGAAGCCAAACTTGGTAGTAGAGAGGGAGAGGGAGAGAACTAGCCGTTGGAAAGTTGTCGGCTAGTTTTTCTAGCTATTGAAACGTTTCTACCCAATCTGCCAGGCAGATCGGGCCACTTCTGGGCTGTTCTTGGCTTTATTTTGAGTTTGCTGGGACACCCTTTGAACTTTGAAATGTCGGAGCAATGCCCGAGAAAGTGTAGCTCAAAGCTTTCAATTGATTGAGCTTGGATTGGGCCCTTAGTGTTCTAGGCTTGTTCTGGACTTATCTTGGGCTGTGTTTTGGACTTCTCCCGGGTTGGACTTTAGCTTATTCGGGCTTTGAATGGTCTGCACAGTGCTGGATTAAGCTGGACAATACTTCAAGGTCTTGAGATTGAATTTGGCTCTTGATGTCCTCGATTCCTTCCATGAGTTGATTGTTCTTTTCCTTGATTTCCAACAGAATGAGACAATGTTGAGAGATAGAGTGCCTCACGGTAGTACCAAAAAAATAGAGTGCCTCACGGCTCGTGTATGTTAAACATCTGTGGATGAAAGGAGTGAAAATTCCCGTCTGAATGAATAGAATCAAAATATAGTCAGAGTTGGTGCTCTTTCAATTTCAAGGACTTAAACAAGAACACTGCTTGTAAATATAAACTTTTCATGCCAATGAGCTTTAACTCAAGTGGCATCAATCCCCCTCCCCTTGTAATAGGCTCGGTTCGAGTCTCATTTTGTTCGCCCACTATTATTGTTGACACTATCCTAACTTGGCCAAAATATGATATGATAAATATTGGCTGCGTACCAAAAGGCTTCGAAAGATTTGATCTGCAAGGTAGTGAATGTTACATCCACATATCAAATCATCATATGCCCTCTTAATTCCCCCCAGCAGAGAACAATCGTACGAATCTGCTAAAATGCCAATGATTTTGTTTCAGATAATGTAACCAAGAATTAGCTTAGGATGTTTCTCTAGATTAATTGCAAAAGGAATATAATTTTAGCATGTCAGACAGTTGTGAGCTCAGCATTGATGGCAGAACCCACACGGATAGAATCCCTTGGTAACACAGTTTCTTAATAGACCAATAGGATTGTCAATTCGGATAGTAGGAAAACGCCAGTAGAAGGCATTCGTTGATTTAGAAAAGAAGATATTAGCAACACCGAAACAGAAGGCATCCGTAACTAGAGTAGAGGCCTTTCACGTTGCCACGCTTGAAGCGCTAAAGAAGAAGCTAGCCTCCCCCGAGTGGCTGAAATCCGCAGAAGAAGCTGAAATCCTGGAGAAAGTTGAAATCATAGAGAGAGAAAGAGGGAGAAGGAAGAGAGGGGTTCAGGGTTTGAGAATTTGTGACCCAAAGCACATTTCAATCTCCAAATTTATCCCAAATTAACATTTTATGGTGTTATCTAGTAAAGTTATTAAAGCAATATAGGACACGATGAGAATAAGCATCGTAGAGCTAATGAGAGCAAAGCTACCGAGAGCAACAGAAGGGACCAAAAGCAACCCATACATTATAATTTAAGATTAATTTAGTTGATTGTTTTGTAGCTTTTTTTAGTTGTTTGTGATTGATAGCCAATCCAATGATTCCACACCCACTTACATTTTTTAAATGAAGGAGATAAAACCGATGTTTCATTCTTCAAATTTCATAACAATAAATGAATTTGATTTGATAAGAGAGAGAGAGAGATGGACCACCTAAACCAACATTGCCTTACGATTTGGAGATGGGGATTGCAAACTAAAGTGAAATTTGGGAAGAGAGAGAGGAAAGAGAGAGAAAGAAAGGGAGGCAAAGAGACCGTCTTTGTACCAAGGATATTTTTGAGATTATAAATAATTTTAATGGTAACATTAACACCGTTAATTTGATGGTGCAACGTGTAATATTTCAAACTAGAAAACGTAAAGTGTAATTTCGTGGCAAATTTAAGATTATTTTTGTAATTATCCCTTTTATTTTGATTTTGATCTTAAATGCCTTCCAACTAATTAGTTAGATGTCGACTATTATTTACCATATCCATCGAAAAAGTAACAAGTCGGCTCAATTGGAGATGGCATTGAGAATCTTTAATTATATTTGGGTTCGACTCGACTTGAGAATGAAAAAACTTAACGATGAGAGATCCCTCCCTTTGATCAAGGCCTGGCCGTCTCCCACCCCTTGATAGAGACCTGAACGCGGATCGACCCAGATTAGTCAAGACAAAGTTTCAGATACCGAGTGATGATCTAAATTGCGGCATAAAAAAATAAAAAAATTAGAAAAAAAATCCATTGGAAAAGTTACTCTCAAAACAAGTCAACTTTTTTTTTTTTTTTTTTTTTTTTTTTTTTTACATATATCACTTTTTTACCTCAAGATTGGTCCTCATATTTGTACACTTTATGCGCTTACAATTTTGTTTCTCTTTTTTTGCTTGTAAGTTTTTTTTCTCTTTAATTCTTTTCTTTTCTTTGGTTAACAAGAGTGGCAAAATTGCAATCAACATCGCTATGTTCCCCATAGAACCTCTGCCCGCTACAAACTCACTCATGCTTAGTTTGTAACTTGATTCTTTTGGGCTTTGTGGATCTTTGCATCTACGTATTAGGCATTGGTTCACTCGCAATGAAGTGTCTGAGCAAGTGAGATAAGAGTCCTCGCCACAATTTAACAGGGTCTTAAAGGGGACAACCTTTAACCAAAAAGAAAAAAAGGGGACAACCCTTAGTCTAAACTGTGGACCGTTCTGATTCTAGTTTCAATTGCCCCTTCTAATCCCTGACAGCAATTTTTTTTTTTTTCATTTGCTTTTTAGAAATGCCCATGAAACTGGTAGTTGCCTCTTTTTTTTTTTTTTCTTTCTTGAATCTTTTGGGGTTGGTACTTCTTTCAATGTTCCAACGATTAAATTGTGCAAACTGGGTGCATTTCGATTAAACTGTACAAAAAGAGAAAATTAGTGTCAAAAACCACTGAGCTTTTAAAGGCATCTAAATAGGGCAGGCAAGGTACAAAGGGCAAGGAAACAATGTCGGTTGAAATCACTGTAATAACTTTAATATGATTACCATTTCCAAAATTTACATAATTTCCTCTCACATCTTTATAAAAATATACACATATATAGGAACAAAATTAATAAGAAAAGAAAAGGAAAAACAAAATAATGAACAAATGAAGAAAGAAAAGATGTAGGTAGGGATGAGTTTGAGAAAACTTCAGCTCAAGCTCGGATGGCCCAAATCATCACGAGTGGCAGCCAAATCCATAATTCCCATAAATTGCCAAACTTAATAGGAAGAAGCCGTGGACAAAGATAGAGTGGTAGCAGAGGAAGTTCTAGGAGATTGAGATGCTTGTTTTAAAACCACATTAGGCAAAATACTTGTTTTTCTCCTCTCCTCTTCCTTAATCAGCTCCTCACCAAATTTTTGCAATTTTTCATAATTTGTTATCCCACTTAATTTCTTTCCTCGAAATAATACTGACTCAACACTTTTCTCTCCCAACATCATATCCGCCATCCCAATTATATCCTTCTCCATTCTGAAATTTTGAGCTTGTATTCCATACCCCTGCATAAATATCACAACAAAGTGAGTAATTTTCTTAAAAATATTAAACAAATGATCGATAATTGTTAAATGATGTTTGTTAGAAAAGAAAATTGTAATAATGGGTAACAAGGTAAATACCTGAATTCGAACATAATTATCGGTGCCACGTTGACCGAATGCCATTGATACTGCTTGATCAACCTATAAAACAAGTAGGGCTGCATGTTAGCTACCAACCTCCAAAACAAGCCATAAGCAATGATAGATAAAAAGAAATTATATTCCCCTTTTTATAATAAATAAAAGCCAAAAACCACAATAGGTTGAGAAAATTATTTTAAAATATTCTAGAGATGACAAAAGGGGTTCATATGCTCCCATCGCCGACAATTCTCTCTCTCTCTCTCTCTCTCTCTCTCTCTCTCTCTCTCTCTCTCTCTCTCAGCAAATAATTCATTAAATTTGAAATAATTTTCAATTAATGCTTAAATTTTTATTAGAGTAAATAATTTTTAAGTTTAAGAAATTTATAAATTTGTGTTTTAATTTATTTTTTTAAGAAATGTATTGAAGTGATTAATTTTAATGGTGAGCAAAATTACCATGTCGGAAGCACCGCCGCCGGCGATCTTAATAAACGCCGCCGGCGACTTCGGATTTGAGTAGTAATGGGCCCCACCAGAGTGAGACTCCCCATTTCCGAGAGAGACCACCAACAGGTCATCGACGCCATTACAGAACGGGAACTCTTGTTTATTATTTAGCACGTGCGTAATTGCCGCAGCCGTCGGATTACTCATGGCCACCTCACCACCGACAGCCAGGATCTCCGTTCTCTTGTCCACCGACACCATATGAACCGGCCCAGTTCTAACCGGATCCGCCAGCGTGGCAACGCACACGTCACTCATCTTAAAATCGTAGCCATCCGTTTCCACCGCGTCGGCGCGGGAAAAGACGAACGGCGCACGTGTCTTCAAGTCGTAGCACGGGATCAAAACCGACTTCACTGTGTCCTTTATAGTCATTTCACCGAAAATCCGTATGAAAATCTTTTCCGCCTTCTTCGACGGCTTCGAAAACCGCCGGAAAATGCCTTTCCCCGACGATTTCAACAATTTCCTGCGGTTTTGGATCAGGAAATTGAAACAATCCTCGGCCGAGAAAATCGGGGACCCGTTTCTGCCTCGGGTGAAGAGGAAAGCGGCGAGGACTCCTCCGATGCCGGAACCGGCGACGACGTCAAAATAATCAGCAATATGAGCGTTAGGGTTGTTGGATTTGGCACGAAGAGAGGATTGGAGGAGAGAGAGAGATTTGGCGGCGAGAATGCCGTCGGTGGAGGCGGAGGAGTCAATGGAGAGAATGCGGACTTTGCCGGCGACGTCGGTGGTGGCGGAGATGAGGTTTTCGAGAGGGTGACATTCGGAGAGCTGCTTGGGGGAGTCATTTCCAAAGAGGAACTTGTTTTCCAAGAGAGAATAGATCTGGTAAGTGAGGTTGTTGTTGAAGTCGGAGTCGGAGAGTGAAAGTGGTGATGATGTCATTGTTTGTGCCATTTTTAGAGAGAGAGATTGTGGGTGTGCTTTGAGGCTAGAGAGTGAGAGAGAGAGAGAGAAAGACGGTGGAGGCATTGATGAGAGGGAAAGGAGTGGGGTGGGGAATTTATAGTAGGCGTGGGCATGGGGGATGATGGACGGTGGGTTGAGAGAAATTTAATTATAATTTAATTTTAGTTAAATTAATTAATGAGTGATATGAAATGATAAGATGATATTTGTCATGGTAAGACCCACACTGGGCGGCCACCAACATTCCTCGAAGCACCTTTGCTGTTAATTAAATTAAGCGCCCTTTCTCTCTCCTATTTTTGCTCGCAACGCACGATTGGCCATTCCATGGAGTAAATATTAAAGTCGTGCTGCATTGTCCCTTCGGTTGAAACCATAGAGGGAATTGATATGGCCCCTGCACAAGGATAACACGCACAAATCAAATTTTTAATCAATGGATAATGGATTTAATAAATAAAGGAATATGATTTTTTAATTAATTTTTAAATTCAAAATTTAAAAATAATTAAAAAAACTATTTTGTGAGAATTATCCTCTTAAAGAGGATTCGAAAAAACTTAAATTAAATTAATCGAAATATAATTTCAAATATTAATTCGTATTCAGAAAAAAAAAAAAAATGTGATGCATGGCTTTAAAAAGAATGTCAACCTCTTTCATTATCTTAGTGTTTATGATTTTATTCTATTTATAACTCAATATAAATGACGAATACACAAGCAATTTTTTTTTTGTAAAATTTAATAAAAATTAAATTAGGTATTGAAAAAATAAGGAATAAAGAAATATTATAAATTATTTCAGGTTAATAGATTGTACGTGGAACCTACACTAACAATAGCGAATATGCTATAATATATATAACGAATATACTTTAAATATTCTCTCAATATACGATAAATATTATATTACTATAATACTGAATATTGTATTATCAAAATTATATTAACAGAAAAGTGTACGGTACATCCATCCATGTGATCAACATTAGTTTCACCCGATGCTAGACAAAAGCAAAAAGTGTACTCCACAATCCATCACGATATACTTGCCCGATTCAAGATGTACATAACCTGGTACAGAATTCAATACAAGAAAGAAAAACCTCGATTGTATCTCATTATGTTATCAAATAAATTGTCTTAAATCATTGAATTAAGAGAGTACTAATTTAATAAGTCCAACGGTCCATGATCATAAAATCCAAAGATTATTGAATCTACTCAACTATAACCATAAATTCCATAAACTACCAAATAACCACTCAGTAAATACCCAAAACAATCACGCAGGTACTCGATTGAATTCTCTCAATAAAACTTATCGACTACTACCAAATGATTTTCCACCAAATAACTATCAAGCAATGTCTCCCCTAAACAAGTCGAAATCATGATCACACGAAATATAAATCGCCTATAATGTTGCCCGATAGAATAGAAAATCTCTATGATAACTTAAACCTTCCTTAATCCTTAAAAATTTTAAATTTTCTAAAAATCTTTTATTATAATTTCTATAATTTCATAATATCTCCAACGATCTCTCCATAAGATAATTAAGATTTGATATTTCTAAGCAAGAAACTTGTCATGTATACACAGACTATATATACTGAATAAAAACGACCCATGAAAGGAGGACACCGAAAACAAACATCACACAAAGGTCGCGCAGGGCAAAAATCATGGCTCTTCTCAATGTTCTCTCTTCCGTTACAACTTTTTCTGCTTGAGTATTGAAATTTCCCTAGCTAGACCACTACCGGTGGATATTTTGTAGATTTTTCCATTGACGAAAATCTAGCAGACACATCAGTACCAATTCCCCACTTGAGTCGGTAGAGTAGTTTATCTGTGGAGTAAATCTGCCTTTAACAGATTAGTATCGTTCGTGGGAATAGACTGACTATTTAGCCAAAGAAATTTTGACGCCCTATTTCACGTCTTTCTTATCAACATACCACCCAAAAGAAAGAACTAAAATAACACCTCCAAAGTAATGGTAGGACAAACATCCGAACTCGTGGACCTTCCTCTACCAGCAGTTTCAACTAATCAGTCAGATGCTTTCATCGTCCACTTGTAGCACCAATTGGACCTGCCTTCGCAGGTAGATCTCCAGCCACCTACTACCCAACGTCAAGGCTGGATAACTCCTCTTCCTGTTCCTATCTCTCCCAACCAAGTCAACCACTCTCAAATAGAAAGGTTGGAATTCCAAGTGTAAGGTATAAGCAAACAGCCGGAAGAACTCAATCCTACCCTTAGATAAGAAGGTTCATCCTCCTCTAAAAGGTTAGGACACTCACGTTCATGCAATTTTTTGGGCCCGAAGATGCCAAGAACCCTCAATGACCTCTCAACAAGACCCAAACGAGTTGAAAAAGCAAGTTGAAGAGCTTATGGCCACTTAACTTAAATGCACTTGTGCAGGACGAGATGATACCAACTAATACACCCCTAATCCGTTGCCATTTGATCAAAAAATCTCTATTGAGCCAACGTCGCTAGATGTACTTCTTCCCCCTATGGAGATGTACAATGGTACTACCGACCCTCAAGATCACGTGGCCCACTTCATAACAGTCATGATCTCGAGCGAATTTTAAACGCTTCCATGTGCAAACACTTCTCGATAACCCTGAATAGCAATACACTGACATGGTTCAATTCACTTCCCCCGCTTAGCAACAAGAGTTTCTCAAAGCTCAAACAGTATTTTGAAGCTTACTTTGTGATCAGCCGAGATGGTAAGAGAAAGTATACCTCCCTTCTATCCCTATAACAGAGAGATGATGAACCCTTGAAGAACTTCCTTTACAAGTTCAAGACCGAGATGACGAAGGTCTCGGGTTTGGACCATTCCATTGCTTTAGTAGCACAACTCACTAGATTACGGCCTTCCGAAACGAAGACCTCGATTACACTCTGACCACCATCTAGGAATTCTACTCATGGGCAGAAAAGTACATTGTTGTATAAGAAGTTGAGGCGTTCAACAGGTGCCAGGGGAAACAAGAAGAAACGAGTGCAGTCGCTCCCCACGACACGAATCCTTGCCCAAGAGAAGTCGAGTAGGACCTCCGCGCCATCACAAATTCACTAACTACTCTCCTTTAAACAATATACCTAGCCAGATCCTGATACAAATAAAAAACAACTCTATGTTAACTAGCCCCCTCGCCCAATTGGAGTTGATTCCAAAAGGGATAAGACTCGAAACTGTAACTTTCACAGAGACTATGCCCACCTAACAGATGAATGCCAAATGTTGAAAGACAAGCTCGAGGGCTTGGTTTAAGATGGCAGACTCCAGAAATTCATCAACATAGAATGAGAGAGCAATCCCCCTCGAGGACCATACACAAGGGGCTACACGGAGGCTAACTCCACGAAACGGATCGAGCCACCGGTTATAGGAGCCATCCGAAACTAGGAAAAGGGATTAATCTTCCACATACAAAGTAGAAATCCTTCACCGTGCAACTCTTGGCATTCCCTACTCCTAGTAATTCTTCCCTAACCAAGTGTTTGGCTAACCAAATGGAAACATGACAATGCCAGGTCGAGCGAATGGTTGCCCAAGTATTCATGATGCCAAAGACGTCTACTTCTAAGGAGTTTCTCACTATTCATATCAAGAAGGGACAGAAGAGGAAAAGACTAAAGACTGGTTTTGGCAACGACAATTTAGTAAGAGTCAACTCAAGCTGACATGACCAACTAGTCATCATAGCCAAGATAGGCCAGTACATCATGAAAAGAGTCCTTATTGACCGAAGGGTGAGCTACGATCTCCTCTATTAGGATACCTTCCAGTAAATGAGTTTTAGCTAAGCACATCTTCAACCCTACGCCAGATCTTTGAGAAGACAATCTGGTGAGTGGTTATACCTTGAGAGCAATATCTTGTTTCAAGTAACATTGGGAATGCTAACCAAACACGCTACTATGACAATCACCTTTAATGTGGTCAAACTTTCATCCCCTTATAATGCCATCTTGAGTTAACTTAGCCTGAACACCTTGCAAGCATTGTCGAGCATCGAGTATATGAAAGTCAAGTTCAAGACGTCTCTCGATATTAGAGTACTCAATTGTGATCCGGATCCATCAAATATCTCGATTTAATAATTTCTGTCCACCACCTACTATTATTTTGTCAGTGTTCTAGTATTGGTAACTAGTTGTCCCAATCTGAAATTTTGTGTTATGCTTATCATGACAATACTATCTCTATTTTACATGCTCTATCACTTCTTCGAAACATTTTGATCATATCGATTGTACCATAATCAAAAACAACTTTTAGTTGGCGGTAACATAGTTAAGAGCACCCTTTTGTTGAGCAATTCCAAAGATCAATCATGTTAACATTACAAAATTAAAACACTGTCTTGAAGGTAACTTTTAGTATCTAAAACATTTAGTGATGGTTTTTATGGGTTATAGAGATGGCGTAGCACAAAATCGTTAAAAAATATAGACTTTTCCCAACTAATTAAAATGTTCGTTAAGAAAAATTTACCAACTGTCAGTAAAGTTGCAACAACCATCTATAAAGTAATTATTCAATTGTGATAGTTAAAAATTATGGTCAATAAATATAATAGTCTTTTGCTACGGTTTAAAAACAGTCTGAATATAAATCCTTTATATTGTCTACTTAACAATATTAACAATACCGTTTGCATAAGTTATAGATGTATTGCAACACACAAATTTTACCGTCTTTTAAAACTATATTCAATTCTCACTAAACAAACCATTTGAATAAATTGTATTTGATATTGTTATCATTTTTCTATCATATACTCTTTATATTTGAAAATAGTTTAGATCGTAAGTTGTATAAATTTAGAATTTAGAGTTTAATGGTAGTGGTAGTTTAGTAAGTAGGTGATAATGATAAGTAGGAGTAAGTAAGTAGGTGATAAGTATGTAAATAAGTTTTAGGGTTTAGATAGTAAGTAGATGATAAGTAGGTAATGGTAAGTAAATAGTAAGTAGGTAAGTAAGTTTGTATAGTGGTAACTAATTAAGTAAATGGTAAATATGTGGTAAGTAGATAGTAAGTAGGTAATGATAAGTAAATGATAAATGGTAAATAGGTAAGAAAGTTTATATAGTGGTATCTAAATAAGTAGATAGTAAATAGATGGTAAATAAATAGTAAATCGTAAATTACCACCACTTACCACTTATCAATATACAAAGTAAAAAAAAAAAAGTAAAAAAAAAAAAGAAAGCTTGATCAGCCCATCAGTAGTCGGATTATTTTGGTTATTTGTTAATGTGATTCAATCCATATTTAATTTTTATTTTTATTAATATATATTTATTTAATATTTATTAACATACATTACTTATATACATTAAATAAATTTATAAAATATTTTAATTATTTATATTAATTTAATATTAACTTATATACATTTTTTAAAAAAACATATATAACAGAATTTTTTAATAGTTTGAAAATTAAAAATCAAAAAACATAATTTATTTATAAATATTAAATTTACTTCAATTTTTAAAATTTTTTCTGTACAAAATTATATGTATATATATATATAAATATATATTAATTTCTATTTTTATTTTATGAAGTTTAAAAAAACTATATAACATTATTTCTCTAAATCTTATACAGTATCTAAATTTTATAAAGTTTTTAAAATTTTCTATATTTTAAATTTTAACAATATATTTTGAATTTCTTATAATAATTAATTTTTAATTTAAAATTTAATTTATTATAATAATATAATTTTAATATAATTTAGGCACTTTATGTGTGATGTGAAGAGAGGTTTTGTTTTGACAGAAAAATTTTAAAATTGGTAGTGGTATAAAAAATAACAAAACAAAAAAATAACATAAAAAGAAATTATTTACTTAGATTCTTGGCGGCCAAATAAGGAAGGAATTAAGGAAGGTTCTTGGTGGCCAAATAAGAAAGGAAGGGAGAAGTTTTAGGTGTAAAATTAGTCGGTGTAAGAATAGGAAGAGGTGCATCTTAGATGGTAAGTCAAGGACTGTGGTGGTGAGAACTGGTGGTAAAGACCACTCAAAACTGAGTGAGAACGAGAAGTAGGTTTAGGGTTTAGTAGGCGGTCAGGAGTCATAAATTCCTGGTCCATTTACTAGGCAGTCCATATACTAGATGGGTCAGAAGTAAGTAGGAGGAAGAATTTGTATTTACAGTAGGAATCGTTAACCACTTTTTTTTATTTCTATTTCACTCCTTCAACATTTTTTTTATTTCCTTTGTAAATAAATCTAAATAAATAAATAAAGTAAATAAAATATAGATAAAGTATTGGTAAAGTTAAAATTTTGAGGAGAGAGAGATTACATGCTAAAATGGTAATTCATGCTAAATGATAATTAATGGTAACTTGATAGTAAGTGATGATAACCTAATTGTAACTTCATGGTAATTATAGAGGTAATTTCGTTAAATCTAACTTTATATTTATTTATACTTCAACTATTATATTTTATCATTTTTTATTTTCATTAATTCATTTCATTTAATTTAATTGCGTTTGCTTTTCTTTATAATTTTTTATTTTTTTATGAAATTTATATAAATCAAAGAGCTTTCATAAATAAATAAATTGAAACAACTAAAAATTCTATATATTTAATACAAAATTATATAAAAAAGGTGGGAAACCAAAAAATAGTTTAAATTGTGCAATGAAAAAATGTGCAGAAAAGAGGTTTTGAAAATTTGTTTGTGAAAATGGTTCGATATGTCTATTTAATTTGAAAAAAATTATAGCACCCGTTAGATTAATTAGTAATATGTTCAAACAGGTAAAATGAAAATGCAAAAAAAATTATAAAAAATTTAAAATTATTTTAAGATACAAACTCACCATTTTCAATAATATAATAATATTAATCTTACATTACTATATAATACATACATATTAATATATATATTACTATAAATTACAATTTAGACGAATGAGTTTTAGTATGATAATATAAAATTATGATTATAAATATTAATTTAAATTATAATATATTAATAATTTAAAATTTTAAATATTTCATTACAAATATTTACTAAATTATAATATTAATAATTTATAATTCATTTATTTTATTTTATTTTATTTTATGGGAGAGTGAGATAGGAAAAAAAAAGGATGTTAGAGAAAGAGAGAGAGATAGAGGAAGAGAAGAAAAAAAGCGAAGAATAAACAATTGTATTCGGGGAGTTGTGGTGCATTGGTTGGAGCTTTACATTCCATCTCTTATATGCAGGTACGAACCCAAGCTCGTGCAAAAGTGTAATTTTTTGCACCTTTTTGTTTCATGCCTTCATGCCTGCGCGGCTTCAACCGTGCAGTAACCCTCACTGTTGCATAGGTGTCCAGGTTCGAACCCGACCTCATGCAAAAATGCAATTTTTTGTACATTTTTGCATGGGCATTTCATACTTGTGCGGTTGCAACTGCGCAATAGTGCGGTTGCAACCGCGCAGTAGCCTGCTGTTACAACCTTAAGAGTGAGTCGACTTGGGTTCCTTCAATGAGTCGACTCTTTGAATAGTGTCTGATAAGCTTATTGGTATAAGTGAATTCCTCCTCTCTGCTGATGGATATCAGTACAAGGAAGAAGGAAATAATGTGTAATAGAATGAATAGAAGAAGTAATAAGGGAGAGGAAAAGAGAGAGAAAGAGAGAGTTGCTATCAATTCAGTTTTGATTTTCCTCTTGCCTTCACTTCCTTTTACAGACCTATAGAGCTATGCATTAACTACCCTAACTGACTATACCTCTTACTAACTACTTCGCTCCAAAGTACAACTACCTAACAGTTTCATAACCACCTTCTCTTACAGTTAAGCTAACTGCCTGATGATTGGAATTGTTGGAGCTACTACAGACTAACCTTCTTCTTTAGGAGCTTGTGAAGACTATTGTTACAATTATTCCCCTCCTTTGAAGAGAAAACCTTGTCCTCAAGGTTGGAAATTAGGAAACTGAGCTTTAGCGAAACTCATATCCTCCCAAGTGGATTCTTCTAGACTTAAGTTCATCCACCTAATCAACTTTTGGTTCACTGGCTTATTGTCCAGCAAGATAACTCTTCTTTTTGGAACTGCTTCAGGTTCCATCATAATTTGTCTATCAACTCCTCCTAAGGGTAGAGTTTGCATAGTAGATTGAGTAGGACCTATCTTCTTTTTTAGAAGTAAAACATGGAACACCAGATGGAGTCTCAACCAGGAGGGAGCTACAATCAATAAGCCGCTTTGCCTACTTTAACTAGGACTAGAAAACGCCTATAGTACTTCGAGGATAACTTTAGTTGTTTTCTTACTTCTACAGAGTGCTGTCTATAGGGTTGCAGTTTGAGGTATACCCGATCTCCTATCTCAAATTCCTTTTCTATTCTGTTACAATCAGCTTGGACTTTCATCCTGTTTTGAGCTTTAGCCAAATGTTCACGTAGGATCTGAACCATAGCTTGTCCATTTTGAATGAAGTTGGATGCTGCAGGTGTAGTAGTATCCAAATAAGGCCCTACTAGTATGGATTTTGGCTTGTAACCATAGAGTGCCTTAAAAAGAGACATCTTGATACTTGAATGGAAGCTTGTATTGTACCACCATTCTATCAAACTTAACCACTTATACCATAGTCCCGGCCTATATAAAGTCATACACCTTAGATAACATTCTAAGCATTGGTTAAACCTCTCACTTTGTCCATCAGTTTGGGAATGGTATGCGCTACTCATCTTGAGTTGAGTTTCTACTAGTTTGAATAGCACTTGCCAAAATAGACTTATAAATATCCTGTCTCGATCTGTCATGATGGAGTCTGGAAGTCCATAGAGTTTACAGACTGAATCCATAAATAATTGAGCCACTTCTAATGCTGAGTATGGATGTTTCACAGCTAAGAAGTGACTGAATTTGGTCAGTCTGTCATTGACCACCAGTATAGTATCAAAGCCTTGTGACTCTGGTAGTCCCTCCACAAAATCCATGTTAATGTGAGGCCAAGCTTGTGTAGGGATGGGAAGAGGTTGTAGTAAACCCAAATAAGGGAGATTTTCATGTTTATTTTTCTGATACACCTCACATTCCCTCACAAATCTGATCACAACCTCCTTCATGTTTGGCTAGTAGAAGACAGTTTTGGTTCTCTGCAATGTTCCTTTCTAACCGGAATACCCTCCTATAGCAGAGCTATGCATCTGTTGAATTATTTTAGTCCTTAGTTGAGCTTCACTCCCTATATATATTTTCTTTTTATATTGAAGGACTCCACCCTGAAATTGATATTCCCTATCTTCCTCAGGTTTCAGAACCAACTGAGCTATGATTGATTGGCATTCTTCATTACCATTATAACTCTGAATGACTTCGTTCATCCTTTGAGGTTAGAGTGTAGTGGTTGCTATTAGTATTTCTTCTGGTAACTATTCTGCAGAGGACTCCCTTCTAGACAAGGCATCTGCTACCTTATTCTCCACCCATTGCTTGTATTGTATCTCATAATCCAACCCCAATAGTTTAGTCAACCATTTGTGTTGTAATGTGTTGGTAAACTTCTGCTCTAGGAGAGCACTGATGATCTGTCTTGATTACAAAATGGTATCCCACCAAGTAGTGTTTCCATTTCTTCACTACCATTACTACTACCATGAGTTCCTTTTCATAGATAGACAATGCATGTCCTCTTGTTCCAAGGCTTTGCTAAAAAATGCCATTAGTTCTCCCTCTTACATTAAAAGAGCTCCCCACCCTTTAGCACAAGCATCAGTTTCCAGAACAAAAAGTTTCGAGAAATCTGGAAGCCTCATGGCTAGTGCTGTAGTAATTGTAGTCTTGAGGAGCTAAAATGCTTTACTAGTTTCCTCATTTCATGTAAAAGCTTCCTTCTTGAGCAAGTCATTGAGAGGTTTGGTTATTAGTCCATAACCTTTAATGAACCTCCTGTAGTACCCTGTGAGACCTAAGAAGCTTCTCAATGCCTCAACACCATTTGGTTCAAACCAGTCCAGAATACATTCTGCTTTATGAGGATCCATCTTGACTCCTTCCTCTAACACTATGTGCCCCAAATACTCCACTTGAGATTAAACAAATGTACACTTAGAAAGTTTGGCATATAGCTGATACTTTCTAAGAGTTAGCATAACACATTCAAGACTCTGCACATGACCGGTTATATCTGAGCTGTAAATTAGGATATCATCAAAGAAAACAAGCACAAATTTCTTGAGATAAGCCTGAAATATATGGTTCATCAGAAATTGAAATGTAGCAGGTACATTAGTCAATCCAAATAGCATAACTAATAATTCATAATGTCCATTGTGTGTTTGGAAGGCTGTTTTCTCTATATCTTTTGGCCTCATTCTGAGTGGTGGTAACCAAATCTTAAATCAATCTTAGAGAAAAGCTTTGATCTATGAAGTTTATCTAAAAGTTTATCGATGTTTGGAATGGGGTACCTGTCTTTCATAGTGAGGTTGTTGAGTTGTCGATAGTCCATGCAAAACCTCCATGAGTTGTCCTTCTTTTTCACCAGTAGTACAGGAGAGGCAAATGGACTGCTGCTTTGCTTGATTATCCCACTATTCATCATTTCTTGCAGTTGCTTCTCTATTTTAGTCTTTTATGAATGCGGGTACCTGTAGGGAGGTAATTTGAAAGGATGAGCTTCAGGTTTAAGTGGGATGGTATGGTTGTGTGATCTTTTAGGAGGCAGGGAATTTGGATTTGCAACACATCTTCATATTGTTGCAAAAGATCAGCTATAAACTGTTGTTAGGGTTACTGCTGTTTTTCTTCCCTTAGAGTGACTGTGGTGCAACACTGTAACTGTTGCCTCTTAAATGTTTTTATAGTTTTACCTCTTACCAACTTCATTCTAGAGCTCTCTACCTTTCCCATCAACACTACTTCTCCTTCCTTACTGGCTAACTTAACTTGCAGTAGTTTGAAGTCAAATGTGATGGGGCTGTAATTGAACATCCAATCAACCCCTAATATGATGTCACTGCTTCCTAACTGTATCATCCTCAAATCAAAAGAGAAATTATAGTTTTGCACACACCACTTTACTCCTTTAACTTGGGTGCAGCTACTTACCTTACTCCCATAAACTAATATAGCAAACAAAGGTTCATCTTGTTCTTGGCTTATCTTCAGTCTTTCTACCAAGTTATGACTAATATAGCTATTTGAGCTACCAGAATCTACTATTATTGCTATTAGCATTCCTTTCAAAGTGCCTTGAAGAGCTATGGTTTTTCTTTTAAGTGAATAGGATAAGATACATAGGGAAACATCATAAATGTCACCTGATAATTCCTTATTGGCTGTTGTTTTATCTGCTTCTGGTTCCTCTTCTTCTTCTATATAACTATTATCGAGTTCAAACATCTTAATTTGCTTTGATGTCCCAGCATATACTTCTCTCTACATCTATAGCAGAGATTGTTAGCTCGTCTAAATTCTATTTCTTGGGCTATAATTCTGGTAGTTTTGTCTTATGGCACTCATCCACTAACTACTTCTTTTCCTTTGGACATGACACTCTTGTGAACTGTGCCATTGTATCCCCAACTCCTGTGGCCTGTCCTTGCTTCATTTGGATCCACACTTCTACTCCAACTCCCTTTTCTTTTTTAGAAAATTCCAAAGATTGTTCTTGTAGGGTTGCTATTTCAAAGGCTTGAAGAAGAGAATTTGGTTTGAGCAATCATAGCATAAACTTAATTTCTTCTTTAACTCCACTGATGAAGCTCGAGATAAAGTAGGATTTAATTAGAGCGTGATGCTTTTGGACCATCAATGACTACAACTCTTCAAATTTCTCTTGATATTCTGCCATCGAACCATCTTGCTGCAGTTTGTTAAATTCTTCCACCTCATCCCTAATACCTTTTTCTTTAAATCTTTGGCGTAACAACTTAGTAAATTCATCTCAGTCAACCTCTTTCTTCACTCTTTTTAGGTCTTGAAACCACACTTCTGCTTTCCCATCGAGATATATCTCCACAGTTTCCATCCACATTTGACTTGGTATATGATATGCAGCGAAGAACTTACTGTACTTCCTTATACACATCTGAGGATTTTCTCCTACAAACATGGAAAACTCGATTTTGGGATCAATTGGCCAAGAACTTCTTGGATTAGAGTCTTTCTTGGGCACAACCGGTCCCATTTCTACTCTGCACCTTCCCTCACTAAGAGTTGGTAGGATGGGCGTTTTCAAGATTCTTTCAATCTTAAGATCTTCTTCTTTACCATATCTTGATGACATTGCATTGAGCCGAGCATCTATACTACGAAAAATAGTCTCCCATTTCTGGTTTTGTTCTCTCAACTCCTGTCGAAATTCCTCCATCTTCTTGTTAACTTGAATGTGTTGCTCTCTGGCTTCTTATACCTATTCCTATATTTTGCTTTCATTCTTCCTCTATTGTCAATCAGCTACCTTCTGACGAGTACCTTCCGCCATTGTTCTTACTTTTAATCAGAGGATTGAAAAGCTCTGATACCAAATTTGTTACAAACTTAAGGGTGACTCGACTTGGGTTCCTTCAATGAGTCGACTCTTTGAATAGTGTTTGACAAGCTGGTTAGTAGAAATGAATTCCTCCTCTCTGCTGATGGATATTAGTATAGGGAAGAAGGAAACAATGTGTAATAGAATGAATAGAAGAAGTAAGGAGGGAGAGGAAAAGAGAGAGAGAGTTGCTATCAATTCAGTTCTGATTTTCCTCTTGCCTTCACTTCCTTTTACAAACCTATGGAGCTATTCTTTAACTACCCTAACTGACTATACCTCCTACTAACTACTTTGCTCCAAAGTACAACTACCTAACAGCCTCATAACCACCTTCTCATATAGTTAAGCTAACTACCTGATGATTGGAATTGTTGGAGTTGCTGCAAACTAGCCTTCTTCTTCAGGAGCTTGTGAAGACTGCTATTACACCTGCGTAGTACGCGGTTGCAACCGCGCAGTATCGCACAGGTTTTGCTTAATTTAAATTAATAATATAGTTTCATAAAATAATAATACATTAATTATCAATATTATATAATTTTATATAAATTTCAAATAAAATATTTAACAACATTAACATTTTCAAGTTTACCATTTACAATAACTCCACAACAAAATTTCACTTTTTAGCACCAAAAATAACTTTTTATTTTAGTGCCAATTTAATCAAATTTCAATTTTTGGCACCACAAACATTTAGTTCTTTTACCGCCAATTTAATAATCTTTTTTTTTTGCACCAAAAATATTTTCATATTTTTTTATTTCTCTTTCTTTTTTTTCTTTGTTTGCTTTGAATATTTATTTCAATACAAATTTGTACAAAACAATTTTTAATATGAATTGCAAATCATGGATGCATTCTAAATTTATTTCGATGCAAATTTGTACAAAACAGTATTTAATATGATTTGCAAATCACGGATGCATTCTAAATTAAGAGAAAGTGATAAATATATTAGTGGACTAATATATTTTTTGAATTTGCATTTACAAATATTCAGTTCAATATAACATATTAAGATTTTCTACACACACGATTTTCAATCACTTATTATGTTATAAATTTAGATATGGTTATGATAAGTGGATATATCATAGAGAAAGTAATGAAAATTTACATTTCATATATCCAACATATCTAACTATATGATAATTTTTTTGAGCATGATATGATTTCATTCACACATTTACATGATCATCCAACGTATATGAACCAACTTCTTGAACCAATTTCATATAAGTTTCATGAATTACTTCAGAATCCCAAAAAAACATTACGCATCATGCTTTTAATTATAAATTGTGATCGAAATTGAGATACCAAGTTTGCCGATTCAATAGATACAAGATTTAATATTTTTTATTAATTATACTAACATAATTAATCACACCATTATATACAATTACAGTATATTATCATATTTTCAAATTATAACACTATATTATCTAATAATTGCTTAATAAATTTTTAAAACTGTAATACTATATTATATAAATTATTAATTTCATATCATTATATTTTTTAAATTAATAATATTAATAAATTTATTGTCACCGAATATAGATATATTTTTAATTAATCAAATGGATATAATTAACACAGTACAAAAGTTATCGCAAGGATGCGCTTGCATGAAATGCATGAAATATAATAAGTAGTTAGCAAGTAGTTGGCATAAAATATAGTAAGTAGTTAATAAGTAATAAGTGATTTTTTCAACAAAAACAAGTGGCGGTATTGATTAAAAGTTAAAAAAAAATTTGTGAGAAATTAAGAAACACAGTAATGAAAAAAAGAGCGGGAGAAAAAGCACGAAAGAAAAAATGGGCGGCGTTTTAAAATTTTGTTTATGAAAATGATATATTATAAATCATATATCGAAAACTCCACCATCAAAATTTCTCCATCCTTCTCTTGAAAGCTCTTCTCCCCTAACCCAACTCCACTATCAAAGTTTTTCAATCTTTCTCTTAAAAACTCTTCTCTCCTAATCTGTTTAAACCTCTCACTCACTTTGCAAAGTTTTATCAAAATTAATCATGTTGGGTATTTGAAAATTTTAAATAAACGACGGATGAGTATTATATGAAAAATCACAACCATTCCAAGAAAGAACAAGTTCAGTCTGTGCTCAATCATCTAAGATGTTACCCAAATTTTAAAAATAAACATATTATTTTAATTTGAGATTCGATATTAAAATATCGTTTTTAATTTTTTATTTTGAACAATTATGAAGAAATATACGCTATCAAGATGTTTTGGATTTAGAAAAAGAAAATGCTCTCTTCTCTCGTAATATTTTCATTTACAATCATTATTTTTTATTTACAATGATTTCACTATTTCACTATTGATTTTTAATAAATAAATTGACATGAAAAATTGTGGATAAAGATAAAGACACCTTCAAGTGATGAACATTTTTGGTTTGGAACATCTCAAAAGACGTGTTGTTATGGGACACGTAATCTTTTCTATTTTTTTTATTCTTATATGTATCAATCATTCTATTTTATATCAATTACTATTTTTATTATTATTTTAATAATTTTTTTATTTTTCAGTATTTTAATTTACCTACCATATTAAAAAAAAAACCGTCATTGATGGCATGTGGTAATCATGTGGTAACAGTGGTAATGAGCAGTAACTTAGTGGTAACCGACAATAAAAGTAATAATTTTTTTTACACTTCTAATAACCGAAGATAAAATAGAGTAATATTTCCTAAGAGAGTAATATTGTATAACCGATGATACAAGACAATAACCATGACGATACAAGGCAATAATCATGTGATAACCGATGATACAAGACATGATAATACAAGATAATAACCATGTGATAACCGACAGTAACTTATACTAACAAATAAGGTAACCGATAGTATTGTTATAACTTTTTTCAACCTTTGTGGTAACCGATAATATAAACAGTAACTTATACTAATTGCATGGTAACTAACGATAAAAGTAGTAATATTTCCTAACATATTTGATAACCGACAATAAAAGATAATAATTTTTACTAATATTTTTTAAATCGATTATAAAAGACAGTAATTTTACTAACGATTTTCTAACCGTTATTATAAATCAATCACATGCTCCAACGATAATCAAAACTGTTGAGATAAATCTATCCCAATTGGTGTACAGCCAACTGAAGGCATATCCGTTGGAGAAGATTTTGCAGACGGTTTTAGTATGTTTAGCAGACGGTTTTCGTCCATCTAAATAGTGCATTTGTTTGTAGTGTGAACCACTCCAGAATCCAATTCTGTTGAGCAATAATAAGACTCAGCCCTTACGCCTGGTAGTCAGTAGCTCCAAAAATTGACTTTATTGAGCAACCGCAAGATCGGCCCTCACACCTAATAGTCAGCAACTCCAGAAGATAACTTTCACTCTCTCGACTCTACACCTCATGCAAGTCCTAGCACCCGAGTGAGATCAAACTCTCATTCTCTCAGTTCCATGCCTTACATGGGTCCTAACATCCAAGTGGGTTGGCATACTCACTTTCTTGGCTCTACACCTTATACGTGTCCTAGTATCTGAGTGAGATCAAACTATCATTCTCTTGGCTCCGCATCTTATATGAGTCCTAGCACCTGAGCGGATTGGCACACTGATAGAACTTAAATAAGTGTAATATTTGCGATTGATTTTGTATTATTTTTGAATAAATATTACATTAATATTTATGTTTTCTGATATTTGATTTAGAATGAGACTTATTTTGGAAAATGAAGAAAAATGAGTTAAATTGGAGCAATTTTGTAAAGTATGGAAAATTGGACAGCAATGCTTTTTCATTAGCACGTGGATTTCAAGAGGCAAGTAAGAGATTTTGAAAATTTACTGCAATAAAAATTTCCTTTCCCAATTACACATTCAAGAGGAAATTGGAGTGGATTTGGAATATTGAAGATTTTGAAGAATTTTATTCCATTCCTAATATTTAGGAAAAGAAATTTTTAAAGATGTAAATTTGTTAGATATTATGTTTTAGGAATTTTACTTTTTACTTTTTACTTTCTTTTTATTTATTTAATAGTTATTAGGGTTAGAAATATTTACTTTTTACAAATAGGAAAAATTCTATGTTTTTTAGGGTTTCTACTCATATATATATATATATATAGGAGTATTCCAAACCTTGGAGAAGAACCTTGGAGGAGGCAGCCGGGCAGCCCCCTTGGGGGCAGTACTATTCACGTCCACAGCAGCCGGTAGCCATCCAGAAGACTGCACAGGAGGCTGTAGCCTTAGCCGGGAGAAACTCTTTGCTTTTCTTCATTCCTTAGAAGCAATATTCATTGTTTATGAGTTTTCTTTTTATTATGTTTTCATTTTAATTTATTTTTCTAGTCAAAAGATTATTGAACCCTTGATGAATGATGATTGTGAGATCTAAATAATCTTATTTGCTTTATATTTGTGGGTATTTATTTAATCTCTATGCTTAGTGTTTATGATTGTTTTGGGATTGTTAAATAGAGCGCTATGTTTAATAGCTCTAGAATACTCTACTACCATTTAAAAATAGCAAGGTTTGTGTGTTTTTAATGGAGTGGTAATTGACATAATTTTATGGCCTCGCAAGCGGTAGGATGTATGTCAAGAGATTAGGTAATCTAATTTAAATAAATCCAGATTGGAATTTACTTATTAGAATTGGTCTCTCTAGATCTTAATGCTGTCGGAACATTAAATCCAACGAGAGTCTCTTGGGTTGTCTTTCGATTAGGGAAGTAATTAACGATTGTATCTTGATTACCGAAAAAGTACGGAGAGATTGATCGCTTCGTGGTACTTAGCGGCTATAACCAATTTATTCGTATAATATCGAGTAATTTTTGTATCGATGATCAATCAAACACATCAAGACAGAAATAACTCCTTTGGTTAGATTTTATCTTAATTGATATCTTTTCCTTTAATTGATATTTTCTCATCATTTTATTGTAGTTAATTTTCATTAATTTGTTTGCTTAATTATTGTAGATTATTTCATCAAAACCCCCCATATTTTCATTTTCCTTGAAAGAGATAAATCCGCCGTTCTCTGTGGATACGACCCTACTCGCGCTATATTCGTATTGTTTGAAATAAGTATTTTATTTTTGGTTGTTTGACGACATATCAAATTTTGGCGCCGTTGTCGGGGAACGGTGTTAAGTGATTTATTTCTTTTAAGTTTTGTTTCCTTTTTATTTTTGGGACTAATATTTGCAGTGAATTTATTGAAAATTTGTCAACGACATTGAAGAGAAGGATTTAAAACATTCGGACATGGCCAGTTAAAAGACTTTAAGGGAGTTGTTATTTCCTGATTTTAATGAACATGCTTTTTGCAGTGATATTTCTAATATTGAGACTCCCCATCAATTTAGAATATGGCAAGATGTTCCAACAAGGGTCAATGAGGTGAGTAGTTTTTCTCTTGAACATAAAATAGATTCCCTAATTTCTATTGTGGAAAGATTTGTTGTAGGACAAATCCAACAAGTGAAAGCATGTGGTATTTGCTCGAACATAGGGCATCCAACTGATAAGTGTCCCATCTTTATGATGATCCATATTCGAACCCCTACAACCAAGGATAGTTGGATCAACCAAACTTCAGTTATGGAAATTGGCCACAAGAGTTCCAACAACAACCACAATACCGACCATAATTTCAATCTCAGCAACCCTCTTCAAATCAAGGTACGTCTTTAGAAGAAATTGTTAAAAGTTTGGCTAACAGCACTCAATTGTTTCAACAGGAAACCCAACGGTTACAACAGGAAAATCAACGATTTCAACTAGAAACAAGAATCAGCACCCAAAACTTGGAAAATCAGGTGTCGCAACTGGCAACGACCATAAGTCGAATGGAGAAAAATAATGGGAAGCTAACCTCTCAAGTAGAGATCGACTTGGAAAAAAATGTGAGTGTTATGGTGGTCAAGAATGAAGGGAAACTGCAGGACAACTCATCGACAACTGAAGGAGATAAAGAGGCCGAACAAACCAAAGTATCAATATTAAATAAATCGGCCACGAAGGTAAGTGAGGAACTGAACAACTCAAATTTGAAACTAACTATCTCTTCTCCTTTTCCTGGTAAGTTGACATATTCCAAGGAATAAGATGATGAGAAGGAGATGGACTTTACTATTCATGACTCTTTTGTGCAAAATAAATTGAATTTTGTGTTTGAAAAGAATTTTACAAATAATTTTGCATAATGGGATAAATTTTTTCAAGACAAACTCCCACATCGGAAATGATTTATGGTAGGCCATAAAGTCCTTCATTTCAATTTAAGATTGAAATTCATTCCAGGCAAGTTAAAGTTAAAATGGACAGGACCGATGTTTGAGCGAGGTTGAAAAGAGAAGATCATGTCGAGCCAAAGACATGAAACAAAGGCGCTTATTGGGAGCCAACCCAATACTTTCTTTATGTTTATTTTTATTTTTATTTTTATTTTTGTTTTTGTTTATTTATTCTCATTTATGTTGATTTGATTTAGTCTTGATCCTTGATTTAGGTTTTAAAAAAAAAAAAAAAATTCAGAAGCGATCGTAGTATAGGGCGTGCCCACGCCCTAACTCCTACCCACATCTGCCCATATCACTCCCACTGGCAGACGTACTCCCACGATAGGGCGTGACCACGCTCTACGATCCGTCCACGTCTGGCCCTTCGACCATTAGATAGACAGAATCTCACTTCATTTAGGGCGTGCCCACGCCCTAAAATCAACCCACTTTTGTATAAAAAAAAAAAAAAAAAAAAAAAGAGATAGAGGCGAATTTCACTTCTATTTTAACACTTGCATTTTATTTTTTTATTTTTTTTAGGGTTTCTCTCTCTACCTTGAAACCTCAATAATGGACCGAAATGCTTGATAATTACGGTGTGCCCACGTCATAGCTCTTTTCTCGAGTTCGTTGGAATTGTTCCTCCATTCTCCACTCTACCCTAGGGGAGTATTGTTCTCACATTTCTCTTTTATTTCTTTCTTATTTGTTATTTGTTATTTGTTCTTTGTTTTTTTTATTTTATTTGATTTATTTATACATTTTTTTTATTTTTTATCTCTCTTAACTTGAGCATACATTGAGGACAATGTATGATTTAGGTGTAGGGGATGTTAGGTGTTTTTCTCTTTGTTTTGGTTTTTGACACTATATTTGTTTTTATTATTATTATTATTTTATTAGTTTAAATTTTGTTTCTTCCAAAAAAAAAAAAAGTTCCGAGCTTTCTTTGTTGATGTATGCTATTTGGTTGGCTAGAGATATATGAAAAATGGCTTGTATCAATGGCTTTTGTGCTTGAAATGGCTTCTCATGTCTTTAATAGTTTTTTTTGAATGATGAACATATAAGATTTGACACAAACCCTACTTAAAAAGTGAGATTTTGAGCCATAAACGAGCAAATTCATTCTTTGTGCTCGAGATTATTTTTCTTGATGAGTGATTATCACACTTGGATTGCACATTCTAGAACTTGCATTGTTATGCATTTCGAGATCACATATAGGATTTTATGCATTGAAATGACAAAGGCACTTAGGTTTTACCCTATTTTTGGCTTTCTTAAAATCCATACCCTGATTTCATAAACTCTTAGTTACCCAATTTGAGCCTTTACCTTTTTTCTTCTTTAAAACTCAGTCAATACAACACCTAGCCTTTGATTTTAGCTTTCGTTTCAAACCCTAGTACCAAAGGTATATATATTTAATTGCATGATTTTGGTTTTATGTTCGCCTCAATAGGAAGATAATGATTAGAATTTTGATGTTGACATTTTCATGAAGATGATATATGTTCGAAAAAAAAAACAAGAGAAAACAAAAAAAAATACTGAAAAAAAGCAAGAAAAAGAAAAAAAAAAGTGGATGAGAAAGAGAAGTATTGTATTTTGATTGAAAATTTATTTATACTTCAATTATAAAAAATTGAGAAATCATTTGACATCTTGTATATTGTTTACTATTGTCTATTCATTTGAAGAGCAAGAAATCAAATTTTGTTTATTGATTGCTTGAGGCAAAGATCAATCGATATTTTGAGAATTATGTAGTTAATTATATATTTCTTTTGGTACGTTTTTAACCCTTAAATATTCTCTTATCATACCCTTTACCCAAACCCCATTACAACCAAATGAAAGACCTTTTGACTGATACATGAAATTCTAAATTTTAGGTGGTGGAGATTTGATATATTTGCAAGCATATGGTAATGCCAATTCCAATGTGTTGATTTGAGTGTTATTGAAATATTCTTTACCCTTTCGAGTGTATTAGAGTGACCCCTTAGAGAGAATTGTCGAATCTTGTTGTTTTGATTTCATAAGTGACTGTTGAGATATGTAGTGGTTGTTTTAGTGCAAAATGCTGTGAAATACTTGTTGTTTCGATTGTGTTTTTGGTTTGACTTTTATAGTATATGTTAACTTGGACGCTTGGAAGAAAAAAATAGGTTTGATAGTTTTAATTTTATTTTAGTTAGACATACTTGAGGACAAGCATCATCTAGGTGTGGGGGAATTTGATAGAGTTTAAATAAGTGTAATATTTGCGATTGATTTTGTATTATTTTTGAATAAATGTTACACTAATATTTATATTTTGTGACATTTGATTTAGGAGGAGACTTATTTTGGAAAATGAAGAAAAATGAGTTAAATTGGAGCAATTTTGTAAAGTATGAAAAATTGGACAGCAATGCTCTTTCATTAGCATATGGATTTCAAGAGGCAAGTAAGAGATTTTGAAGATTTACTGTAGTAAAAATTTCCTTTCCCAATTACACGTTCAAGAGGAAATTGGAGTGGACTTGGAATATTGAAGATTTTGAAGAATTTTATTACATTCCTAATATTTAGGAAAAGAAATTTTTAAAGATGTAAATTTGTTAGATATTATATTTTAGGAATTTTACTTTTTACTTTTTACTTTCTTTTTATTTATTTAGTAACTATTAGGGTTAGAAATATTTACTTTTTACAAATAGGAAAAATCCTATGTTCTTTAGGGTTTCTACTCATATATATATATAGGAGTATTCCAAACCTTGGAGAAGAACCTTGGAGGAGGCAGCCGGGCAGCCCCCTTGGGGGCAGTACTATTCACGTCCACAACAGCCGGTAGCCATCCAGAAGACTGCACAGGAGGCTGTAGCCTTAGCCGGGAGAAACTCTTTGCTTTTCTTCATTCCTTAGAAGCAATATTCATTGTTTATGAGTTTTCTTTTTATTATATTTTCATTTTAATTTATTTTTCTAGTCAAAGGATTATTGAACCCTTGATGAAGGATGATTGTGAGATCTAAATGATCTTATTTGCTTTATATTTGTGGGTATTTATTTAATCTCTATGCTTAGTATTTATGATTGTTTTGGAATTGTTAAATAGAGCGCTATGTTTAATAGCCCTAGAATACTCTACTACCATTTAAAAATAGCAAGGTTTGTGTGTTTTTAATGGAGTGGTAATTGACATAATTTTATGGTCTCGCAAGCGGTAGGATGTATGTCAAGAGATTAGGTAATCTAATTTAATTAAATCCAGGTTGGAATTTACTGATTAGAATTGGGTCTCTCTAGATCTTAATGCTGTCGGAACATTAAATCCAACGAGAGTCTCTTGGGTTATCTTTCGATTAGGGAAGTAATTAACGATTGTATCTTGATTACCGAAAAAGTACGGAGAGATTGGTCGCTTCGTGGTACTTAGCGGCTATAACCAATTTATTCGCATAATATCGAGTAATTTTTGTATCGATGATCAATCAAACACATCAAGACAGAAATAACTCCTTTGGTTAGATTTTATCTTAATTGATATCTTTTCCTTTAATTGATATTTTCTCATCATTTTATTGTAGTTAATTTTCATTAATTTGTTTGCTTAGTTATTTTATATTATTTTATCAAAACCCTCCATATTTTCATTTTCCTTGAAAGAGATAAATCCGCCGTTCTCTGTGGATACGACCATACTCGCGCTATATTCGTATTGTTTGAAGTAGATATTTTATTTTTGGTTGTTTGACGACACACCACACACCCACTCTCTCGGCTCTATACCTTGTGGTAGCCCTAACACCCAAATGGGATCAAACTCTCATTTTCTCAGCTCCGTGTCATATACGGGTTGTAACACCCGAGTAGGATCTAACTCTCATCTTCTTGGCTTTAATGCCTAAAAGGGTTCTAATATCCTATCTCGGCAACAACACCTCAATGCTCAAGTCACTTTATTTGAATACACGACCAATAGAGCAATGAGAACACAATGGTGACAAGAAAACAACTCTCCACACGATCATCCATACAAATTCTCATACAATGTACAAGTGAAATACAATAGAAGGAGATAAGGTTCATACAAATTCTGGAGGATAGAATACATAATAAGAAGAGGGAACATATTGCTTGGATGAGGGATCACGACAAAGGAGGTAGAGGATGGGGAAGAGCCTTTTGCCACAAAGATTCAAAATTGACTCGAAAAGTGACGACACGAGAGCTCACATCGACCATTTCATGAGAAGCATCACTCCGATGAGCACCAAAGTCAACACTACCTGCCATGATCCCCTCTAACCCCACCTAGTGAAGAGCTTCCTTAGCTCGTCGTAGCTTCTCGGATATTGACTATACTTATGGCTTTCAACGACTTTCATGAACTTGTTCCTCAAATCAACCAACCTTTGCTCTATAGCAAGACACAATTGCTCTTGCTCCTGCACCAACCTCTCGGCAACCTATAGTCTCACCTCATTCCCCTTCACTTCAGCTTCCAGCCTCTTATACTCCGTGAAAGCTATGTCATACTGGCGAGTCGCAAACTTCATATCAGACCTTAGATCTTTTATCTCCTTATTTTACCATTTAAGGCAGCACTCATACACCCTAATGTTGCCTTCCCTTATTCGACGTCCCTCTCCCTTTGAACCAAAGTAGCACGCCTCCTTATCCCTCTAGCTCAACGAATGCTCCGAATGCCCCATGATCTGGTTCCTCTTCAATCTCTAAAACTCAACCAAAACAGTCTACATGAAACACATTAGATTAGTTCACTATAATCGAGAACCTAAACAAAACATACCTTTCATAGGAAAATCTCACCTAGATCCCAACAACCATGATGGTTTTGTCGCCTTGCACTCCAACTCCGAGTAAGGGTAATCCAATCAGTCAATAAACTTTTTTACCTCAACAATATCTACATAGCAATTATTTCCCGTACTAATCGCAACTATATCTCTCTCCCTTAGCTCTGTCCTAGCATCAAATGAACTAATAAGAACAAGAGAAGGAGGATCCATTTGGTCTGGCAAGAACCCTTTTCTCTTTTACACGTCCAAACTCTTAGGAAAGACACGAGATGGTCCAACTCTAGCCGTCGGTGGTACCGATGGCTCCCCTTTCTTCTCACGAATTTCATGATCCCCCTACATGAACATCCTCCCCATGACATAGATCATCCCCTGCATCTAACTCTCGAGCCACACGGTCAAGAGACACATGTCCACATTCACTGAGAGCCCTACTCTCAATACGCTCTCTCTCAACACCCTTGTCAAGAAGTGTCTGAGAAAGGGCCCTTTCAATCTCGCCCTTTTCTCCCCTTGGTTCTTTGGTTGTCTCTAGTAGATGCGTGACAGATGCCCCTACCGATCCTCCTTCTCTATTCTCCTCCATGTCCTCACTACCTAGACTTGGTGTCTGCACTTTCTTCCTCTTCCTTGTCAGAATAAAAGTGGAGTGAGCATCCATTGATGGAGCACCTTGTTCCGATACACTCTTCCCCTCCTTGGAACTCCTCTTAAACTTAGTCCTCATTAACCTATCAATGGTTATTTCCTTAAAATGTTACCCTTAGCAAGAGTAATAATGTCAAAAAGTCTCACATCTCCTTTTTCCATCAAAAGTGGTATCTCGATTTGCATTTTCTCACTTATCAATAAACCTGTTAATTTTAACATTTCATCATCAAGTGGGGCTTCTACATAGATGGTCCTATTTTTTGTAGGATAGAAATTCCCAACAGAGTGCACAATGCTCGAATACCAAGAAGGTTTTGAAGGCCTCAACCCCACAAAAGGCTCAATAGCTTAATGAAGTGTCCAATTTTATCAATCAGTTATAAATTATTTACTTTAATTTGACATAAGCATAACTTATACCTTCTGTATCAACCATTAACTTGATCACATACACAAGTCACGGACCTTATATATATATATATATAAAATAATATGTAAAATTATTTATCTACTTGAATAATTAAACAAAAACAATATCTTAAAACAAAGATATCAACACATAGTTTTTTAAGCATATAAAATAATAAAATTAGTAGATAATTAGGACCTAATTTCAACTAACAATAAGGTCGTCATAGTCACAGTGATCTTCTGTGTTAGAAAGTTTATCGTAGTCACCAAGGGGTAAGACAATACAGACCACCGCATCATGTCTATGATAGCTTATTATAGTCACAATATGTTTATCATAGTCATGAAGGGGGTAAAAGAGTATACACCTTCATCATCATGACTATGATTTATTACAATCACAATAAAGCTATTCTTGCCTTATCATGACTAGAATAGGGCCGCCATAGTCCCAATTGTGATGGAAACCCTAATTCTTGACTCTTTGAACCCTAGGTAGTCTAGGGTTAGCATACCCCGTTTGTTTCATTTAACCCTAGTAGACATGTGGGGCTCACTTTAAACTGAAACCTAGTTGCCTAGGATGGTATACATGATGTTGATTATGCATGCTATGTACTGATAATATATGAGTATTTGTTCTGTTAATGCATTTTTCCTATTAGGTAAGAGATTGACATGTGCATGTGGTCTATTTTTGACCTATGTGTGATATGATTTTTACACTCTTCACCATTACCACATTATGATTAAATTTATATCCAAGGACCAGAACATATGATATAATATGTTGTGTATATGATGTATTGTCTTATATCAGTCATACTAGTTTATATTATGTTTAGAGAGCTCTTTGGTTAGGTCTAGGGTGACTTGCAGCCTATTGAATCCAAGAGGATTTGCAACCTTTATTATTTTATTTGATATCCTATGTTGAGAGTCAACTGATAAACATTTGGATTGATAGAATGATTTTGATAAATTTCCTTATTTTATACTTTCGAGACATATAATTATTTTAAAATAATTTTCAATCTATTATTTCATGTTTATATATCACATTAAGCTTATAATCTATTGTGTAACTTTCACGAGCAAACCATTTCTTTTCATCTTCTGGATTCCGTTCAGTGTGTGGGCAAAGAGTCTATGGTTGCACCTGCATCCGTAGAGACGATTAGAGCCTGAGGGAACATGTCAAATATTAGAACTGTGAACCTATCCATGTTAGATTGATTTATCATATTATTCATATTTTATTTATTATTTATTTTGAATATGTGCTATTGGGTTTTGAGAGAGATTTGATATGTTCATTTATATCTTGAAATTATCCTATTGTGAGTATGGCATGCATGCAAGATAGTTGCCCTTGTTTTTGCGGTTGCTCGTTATAACTGTGGTCGAACCCACCATCCACGACACCACAGGGAGGGGAAAACAGGCAGGGAGAGGGACAAAGGAAGAAAGAGAATTGGAGAAAGAGTGAGAAAGTGGTTAAATGTTCGACAAACAAAAACCTAGCAACGAGATCGAATTTTTGCAACTGCCTACAGATCTGAACCTAAACACAACCACACCATCAAAATACAACAACAAAATCAAAGAGATCAAGAAAAGATGATAATGGAATGAGAGAACTTACCACCATGAAGCCTAGAATAAAGAGATCTGAGGGGTGTCAGATTGGGGAAAGAAGGAGAGAGAAACAACAGGTGAAAAAAAAGAGGAGAGATAGAACAAGCGTTTTGTGAAAAATTCATTAAGATTAAGAATTGATAATTATAAAAATGATCCACATGGGGTATTTTGTATAATTATTCCAATAACATTTAAATCCTCCAAGCAAAGTTGAATGCCAACAAAGTGACCCCTAGAGGGAAGGAAAGAATGTCAACCTTCAAGTAAAGGTTGACATTAAACTCAGAATAGAAAGAGCACAACAAGAAGTCACAACCACACAAGATATGAATTATAACTCGAGGGGTTTCTAGACCTAAAAAAAAAAATAAAAAAATAAAAAAAAATAAAATCCTTCCAAAACAGGTGATATAACACCTGTAATCTCTTATGCCCTTGAGAAGCACCATAATATAGAAATTTCAGGATGTTATAGTTTTTTACCTTGGTCTATTATTTGTAATAATTGAGTTTATAATTATGAAAAAATATTATCATTTTTTATTTTATGTAATTGTCAAATAATTATTTATTTTTACGTCGCAGATTTATGCTGACAAGTTAAACTAATCAAATCAACTGTATCTCACCAATTTAAGGTAGAAAGTCTACGTTGTAATTAATTATGAAACTTTAAAATAGTTGAAATCAGTTTTATGAATTTATTCTTTCTTTTTTTTTCATCCAAATCTATTTGATATCATATCAATTAATAAATAGAGTCCCAAATACCGTTGTTGTTTCATTATTTTTATTAGGCCTCATTTGGAAAGGTTGAGTTGAACTCCATTCAGATTTTTTTCTGTATAAAAAAATATAACTAAACAGAATCGAATTAGAAAAAGAAAGATAGAAATGGGGAGGATCTATCACTAGAGCTATCCCCTAGAAACACTGTTGAGATTAGATATGGTTTTTTTAATGTAAAAGGTTCTCATAATGTTCCTTAGGTTAGTCGCTTTATATGGTCTACTCTATGCATGAGTTTTGATGACATTTGAGTGGGTCAAATAATAAAATGATCCACTTTGTTTAGCTTTTAAGATCATACTCAATCTCATGAATCGGTTGCTCTCAATCTCACCAATTAGTGAAATGTGTAAGAAAAGCATGTTGTAAATGTATCCATTTGAAGATTAATTAATTACTAACACTTTGTTATAAATTTATATTTTAAAAAATTGATAATAATATTCATCAATAATAAAAACATACGATAGAGAAAACATGGAGGCTTTTCATTTCAACATGTAATCTTATCACATCGTCATCATTCCGTGTCACTTTCTCTCAGTGGAGAGAGGATTTGTACTATTTTCAAAAGGACAGTTTAGTAGTCATAACTCCCTCTCACAATCATGTGATCCTGGGTTTAAATTTTGTGTACCAAAAAAAACAAAAACAAAGACAGAGAATTTTTGCTGATGCTTCATCTCTATCATAGGTTTATTGAAATGTTCTTCTTTTTTTCCTTTGTCATTTTCTCTTGAATTTACCTGTCATGCACAAAAATTTTTCAATATTGACATTTCTCTATTTTCAAAACATTTTCAAAATATTTCAAAATACTAAATTAATTAATATTTATAGAAAATTTTTATATTTTTTGTATTTACAATTTTATTAATATTTAATGAATTATTTATTTATTTAATTATAATTTTTTATTTTTAAGTTATTTATCTTATAATTATATATTATATATTATATCATTTTATATTTTTATTATAAAATATGATTATTCTATTATTTTTATAAAATAATTAATATTAACATAAAAATCATTAAAGTTTTTATATTTATATGTTTGTCCACGTTTTTGTTTTTTGTATTATTATAAAGTGTCATTTGTCCATATCATTGCATATCTATTTTTGTTTATCCGTTCTCATTTCCATTTTCATACAATCTAGGAATTTACCTGTATTTTATTCTATTATACTAATAATATTTTTTATTAAAATATTCTTTTAAAAATAAAAAATTTTGCATCAATAAAATAATGCTATTTATTGAAAACTCCAATTAATTTCAATGAAACCTAACTTTCAATTTTCCCAAGGAGGGACTAATCTATTAATGGTTTCCTATTCCCTAAACTTAAATAAGTTAGAAAATTGAAAAATCACTACTTTATTTTTTCCTTTTTTTTTTCAAGTTTAAAGAGAGAGATGAAATTTGGACCGGATGAGGATTCCAAGTCCTTTGATATATCATTTTTGACACTCTTGAAAATAAGTAATTATTATGAGAAATTACGATCTTAATTAGTTGATGTCAAAAACTATTATAAAATACAAATTCTTATTAACTCATTTAATGTGAGAAAAATAATCAAGTATAACAATAATAAAAACCAATCATATGTCTTAATTCTTTTAAACTTTAAACTATTAAATATTTACCTTTTAGGATTTTATTTGTTCTTTAATTCGAAGATTATCGAGATAATACTCATGAGAAACAGTATCATTGATAAAATTCTGAATAATTCATAGCTTCAAATAAAAAATGATTACAATATGAGGTATTTAAGAAAGGTAACATATAATATTTTAACTAATACATAGAGTCAAATACTTATAAAATCTGAATATTATAAAATATGAAACTATAATTAATAAATAGAAATCTTTCAAATTGCTATATGAAATGAAAATGAAATTATATGAAATAAAAAGATTATTAAATTCGATTATTTTGCATTTATGGTGACTTTGAAAAAGCACCGATTCTGCTGAGATTTTGAGACATTAGGACTAGGCTAGGCTAGTACTTCCTATTCAATTCAGAGGTACTATTTCGTCTTGTCTTGGGAACTATCATCCCGCAAATTCAGCACCCAAGAAGTTTTAAATAACAAGTTGTTTGATTCAAGAAAACGAAATTAAATTGCACAAGATGGTGGCCCTCTATCGTATCCCAAAATAAAAAATAAAATAAAATAAAGGCTTTGAGATCTTCAGACCCCAAATGTTTTTTTTTTTAAAACAAAAAAAAGAGTTTTATTCTATTTGTCATGCATAGTCAAATGCACATTGAATTAGTTTATATGATATTGGGTCATGAAAAATCACACAAAAAATTACTATATGAACAGTACCGTACATATGAATAGTATCAAATAGTACTATATAAACAATACCGTATACATGAATAGTACCGTATGAATAGTATTTGACAAATAGAGAATGTATCAAATATAGAAATGGGTTCTTTTATCAGTTTTGAGGTAACTGATTGACCTGTAACGAAATTTGTACCAGTTTTAGGGCAACTGATTGGTCACAATTTTATCAGTTTTGTTGGAATGCCCTTTCGGGTTTTCAATCCAACCGAAGGCTCTAACTTTTGCATAGGATGCCCTGTCGGGTTTTCATCCTATCGAGCACATAGCCAATTTTGCATGGAAAAGGTATCCATCCAGCTAATAAAGTTTTTTTTTTTTTTTTATAAATCATCAAAGTCGTCCATGTCTGCTCGGGCGAGGAGAACGGTTTGGTCTGACTCTGAGTCGGTGGTGCTGATTTTGGATGATCCTTGCTCACTGAGGAGTAGTTGTTCCATAATTTGGAGATATTCTTCTTTGGTTTTTGCTGCAGCCAGCATGGCTTGAGCATGAGATTTTTGGGCTAAGAAGGTGGAATCAGAAGGACTAGGTTTTGCGAGTCCTTTGGTTTTTAGCCATTCTGAGACGGCCGGTTTTAGGACCTTGTCAGGGACATTGAAGAAATTCCACCATTTAACTTTAAATTTTCTAATAAGAATAGTGGTTCCATTAGAATTTTTGGCATAATCTAAGTACCATTGGCTAATTCAAGGGATAAAGAATTTTGCACAAAATAAACATAGAGGTGAAAATTTCTTTTCAATCTCTGAAGGTTTATAGAGGGTTTTGAAGAGATCAAATGATTCTTTTACCTCCGGAATAAGGATATCAGGCAAAGAACCAAAGAATCTCCACCAGTGTGGGAATCAGGCTAGATATTTATCGATGTGGGTTTTTTCATGAAAATAGAACAACCATGTATGGGTGCGTTTATGGTTTTGAATAAGAAATGTATTATACCAAGCTTGGATATAGTCCCAATAGGAATAAATAGGACAAAACTCAACCTTGGTTTGGAGCTTTGTTGGGAAGGTTTTAGGTTTGGACAATTCCTGTCCCCAATCAAAAGGATGGAGGACTTTTAAAATTTTACAAGTTGAATAAGAGGGGGATGATTGTTTTGAAGAGAACTTAAAATGCTTGAATTCAGCACTCCCCGTCAATTCCAAAATGGTTTGGTAATAATCAACTGTTTTGGATAAATCCATTGGTTGATAAAACCAGGTTTTTAAAAAACATCTTTCCAGTATTTGGAAAGGATCTTTATGGAAAAATTCGTCATCAATTGTCAAAATATTTTGTGTAAACGGTTTTTCTAAAAAGTTTGATGGTTTTAAAAACTTTGTATGACCAGTGGTGGTCAAAGAATTATTTTGAGAAAGAGTTTTAGAAGATGAAATCTCTCCTTTCTCGGTTTTAGAAATCAGTTTAGAAGTTTTACCTGACTCCTGTGTCGGAATGAGGCTTAGTGTATGTTTTAAAGTTGTAAATAGTTCTGAACTCCAGAGGTCTGGTTTTTCTGGAATGGATTCGGCCCATTTCTGGATTAAAGACAGTTTGTCTCCTGATTGGGCCTCTGTTTTAGAGAGAGATATGTTTTGGGATTAGGCCTTGCTTTCAGCCTCTTCTTCTTCCCTTACAATTTCATACCAAGATTTTATTGGTTTTGTAGAGAGAGGTTTTACTGAGAATGCATCCTCTTGGGTTTTGGCTTTGCCTTTCCCTGATATTTTGCGGGGCATTTGTCCTGCACAAAATAAACAAGATAGAATTTAGAGATTTTAAAGAGCAAATTCTTTCATTCTTAGTCTAATAAGCCAGATTCTGGTTTTATTGTTTTCGATGTTTGCACGAAGAATATTGCGATGTGCCCATCGTTGTTCGTGTTTTAGCTGTTCTTTGAAGAGTTTGATTTCAGCGTTATAACGATAGATTTTATTCTTCATCTCGAACAAGGCCTTCCAATACGCCATCTGCAAAAAAGGTTATAATAGTTTTATCTATCTTGCAGAAATTCTCTGGTTAGAAAATCAGGCAGAGAATTGCTATCACCTTTAATATATTCAATATTAAAGTCAAATATAGATAATATGGCTTGCCACCTCGCAAAAATTTGTTTAGAAGCAATGTTTTGAACATCCTTTTGCAAAATTTCTTTTGCAGATTTACAATCTATGCGTAATAAAAATTTTTGATTTAATAAATCACTTTGAAATTTTATAATGCATAAAACAATTGACAAAATTTTCTTTTTTATAGTAGAATAGTTTTTCTGAGTTTGATTCCAGTGACCAGAGGTATATTGGATTACGACTTCCTTGTTATCCTGTATCTGTTTTAGGATTCCTCCATATCCTAAATCACTAGCATCGGTTTCAACAATTTTAGGGAGGTTAGGATTGGCAATATGAAGACAAGGAATTTCTAAGACCTGTTTTTTAATGAGTCGGACAGTTTCAGTGTGTTCATCCGTCCAAGGTTTAGGGTTTTTCTTCAATCTGTTATGAAGAGGTTGTGCGATTTTATTGATATTTGGGAAAAAATCTAGAACGTAGTTTAGACTTCCTAAAAATCTTTGAAGTTGAGTTTTATCAAGAATCTTGTCTGGAAATTTGTTTACAAATTCCAGAGATCTCTCGATCGGTTTTATGGTTCCACAAGTTATGTGGTGACCTAAAAATCTTATTTTCGTTTGAAACAAAAATATCTTTTTTACCGATAAGACTAAGTCATTCTTTTTACAAACATAAAAGAATGTTTTGAGATTTTTAAAATATTGTTCTATTGATGAGGAAAATATAAGCATATCATCAATGTACACAATGCAGAATTCTGAATATGAATTGAATATATCATTCATAATTCTTTGGAATTCTGAAGGTACATTTTTTAAACCAAATGGCATAACATTCCATTCGTATTGCCCAAATGGAACAGTAAACGCTGTTTTATATCTGTCTTTGGGATGGATTTGGATTTGCCAAAATTCGGATTTCATATCGAATTTTGAGAATATGTTGGCGGAGTTTAGTTTTTGTAATAAGTCTTTTTTGTTAGTGATTGGATAACGGATCCATTTTAAAACTTCATTTAGAGATTTATAGTTTATGACCAGTCTAGGGGTTCCTCTTTCTATTTCTGAATTTTTGTTTACATAGAAAGCAGCACAACTCCATGGAGATCTGGATTTTGAAATTAATCTATTGGATTCAAGGTCTTGAATTTCTTTTTTGCAATATTATTCTAATTCAGCATTCATCTGAATTGGTCTGGCTTTAGTAGAAATATCACGTTCATCAAATCCTTTTTCATATGATAGGTCAACCATATGTTGTTTTCTATCCCAAAATGCATTAGGAAGTTCAGAACAGATTTCCTTTTCGATTGTTTTCTGAAATTCAGTGATTTTTTGTTTTATGGATTTGGTTTGTAGCTGTTGTTCAATTCTTTGAAGATCAATATTTTGTCTTAAATGTAATATATCAATTTGTTTTTTCTGTATTAAAAGATTGATAGAGTTTTCGTGGATCGAAGCGGTTTTGATTAGATTTAAACTTCTAGTTTTAGGTGGTTCTAAGAATAGAAAAAAGAGTTTTTCGGTTTTGGTTTTAGATTTAATTCCATTGTATTCAATCTTATACGGGGTAATAAGATTGATAAATGGAGTTCCTAGTATTACTGTTTGGCGGATATCAGAAACTAAGACAAAAGTTGTTTGAATCATGAATCTTTCATTTTGGATTCTTGCATCCATTTTGACAATTATGTTCATTTTGAAACTATTTGCCGCAAACAGTTTTTCACTGGTTTTCTCATGAAATCTTTTTGGAATGAGATCTGCTTTTATGCAATTTAAATCAGCTCCGGTATCAAATAGAGCGACTGTATCAATTTTAAAATTTTCGGATAATACTAGTGTGATTTTTATAAGATATTTTCGGGAAGTAATTTCCTTTAGAACGAAAAGGATTTCTTCAGGAAGGGTTTTATTGGATTTTTCAAGATGTTGGATGGTCTGAGAATCTAAAGGATCCTCATCCGAATTTTCTTCATCACTGCTTGAATCAGTAACTACATTTTTTGCTTTTATTTGAGATAATAAGATCGAAATAGTTTTAGAATTTTCCTCTTGTTTCTGTTTTAATTCCTTTAATTCTTTTTTGATTGTTTTTATCTCTTCTTGCAATTCTGGAATGGTTGCAGAGGATTTTTTATTGCATTTCTTTTTACTGAGTATGGAAGTGAGATTGTACATACTGGTATTAATATGAGAAGTACTAGAAGGATTTTCAGAGTTTCCTTCCAGAGATTGTTTTAATTGATCTAAACATTTTTTCTGGATTTCCTGATTGTTTATATGTTGAATAGCTTCCAGAATTAAACTTTGTTTCTTGGTTATCATGTTTATATGTTTTGAATCTGAAGAGTCAGAATCAGATTCTGTTTTACTGGAACTGGTTATGAGCTCATCAATTTGAGGATTACTAGTAGAAGTTTCTGAACTGATTGTATCCGTATCAGAGCTGTCTACTAATAAAACTGAGATTTTATTTAGAAATTTTTCATCCAAATAGAGTTCTCTAATCTTTTTAGATACTCTGCAATATTTGGAAGTATGTCATTTTCTTCCACATTTGAAACATGTTATATCTTTTAATGATTTTGAGGTTGAAGGTTTTTCTTCCTTTTTGTATTGCTTAGTTTTACGAAATTTTTTATAAGGTTTTTTATAATAATCCTCTTTATATTTTTTATAGGGTTTGAATTTCTTAGGATATTTTTTTTTAGAGTATTTTTTGGATTGTTTCTTACTGCATTCTCCATTGCAGGTTTTATGTTTATTAAGATCAAACTGATCACAGAATGATCCTAATTCTTTTTTGGTTTTCTTCATTTCCCATGCTAGATGTTTTTGGAGTTTTAAATCTTGACAGATTTTAAGACCTTCTTTTTGTGTGAAACTGACTAATTCACCATAAGTAAGCTGATCATATGGAATAATTTGTTTTCCAAAAATTTCACGAATAATATTCCTAACCTTTTCTCCCAATAAGGTGGGAAGTCCGGCAAGGAATTTTTCTTTCCAGAAGGGTTGATTAGAGTCTTCTCGAAGTATAACTCTGGATAGAAAGGTGGTTTTATACCATTGAAAGTTACTGAGTTTTTTACATCGAAAATTGGATAATAAATCGGTATTTTTGTCTTTTAGATGGGATGAGTCGCCAATGAAATGAAGTGATATAGTAAATATTAGGGTTGCGACAGCATCTTGGATTGGTTCACCCAAATGATTTAAAATTGGCTCACCTTCTTCACCAATTTGAATTGCATTTAGAATACTCATTTGTTGTTCCTTAGTGAGATGGTAATCCCACCATCTTTTTAATTGACCAGAAAATCCTGCGATGAGGAGTTTTGCAACTGTTTTATCGGTTGTTCCTTGTTGGGTTTTGTAGGCGTTAGATGCCATCGTCATTTGTTGTAATACATTCAGGATTTGATATTCACTCATTCCATCTATATTCCATACATAGATAGAATTGGCGTTGTATTTTGATTGGACCAGTATCTCGGGTTGATTACCGATTTCTAATTCAGGTAATCTGGTTTTAATATATTCGGATTTAGGAGTTTTCCAAAGAAGTTTGTTTATCTCATGATCCTGTTCCTGAAAAATTTATTCTTCATCCTCATCTAACTCGGATGAAAAGGTTTTATTTAGAACTGTAATATCTTGATTTACGGATTGAGGAGTATCGGGGACAATTGGATTGGACTGTCCTGAAGATGACCCGATTTTACTGAGTTGAAGTTTTATGGCTTCCAAGAATTCTTGTTTATTGGTTTTGATTTCTTGGTTGGTTTGGTTCGAAATTTGATAGAGTTTGAAAATAGGGTTTTTTGATTTTTTAATCTTTTCTATTTTATTGGACTCAGTAGGTTCCTTTTGTGATTTGTCGATTTTGGAAAGTTGTTTTCCAATTGTATGTAAATGTGCATTTGTATAATTATTTTGAATGATAATGTTTTTTAAATTTACAGAATCATTTTCTTGGGGTTTTTTATAAGGACTAGCCTCAATGTTTTCTGCTCCAACAGTGACTTTGATCATCCGAAAAGGTGGATGATCAGACTCGATGATTTCGCCATCTTTGGTTTCCCATGAAGGTTTTTTATTTCTTTTTGTGATGTGGTTGGCTGTTTTGAATGGATATTTAATATTATGTTTTTTAGTATACGTTTCAAGCCATGTGAAAAATAAAATATTTATTTTATTTTTCCTACAAAACTTAAAATGTTTATCTTGGATTTTGAAGATATTTTCTCCAAAAGTTTTAAAAAACCAATTTCTTTTTTCTTTGTTTTTATCAGAGAAAAAATCATTTTCTAAATATTTTTTGTTTATTTCAAAATCATTTTTGATGAGAATATTGAGTTTTGTCAAAATCTCATTTTCATCATATGTTTTACCAAAACTATTTTCTTTTTCTAAAACGTTTAATTCATTTTCTCTACCAACGTTTTCTATTATAGCTGAAGGTGTTGGAGAGGTTGGTTCTGAATCAATTGGGTTTTGTTCTTCTGTTTGAGAACATGTATAAACTGGTTATGGAATTGTTTTTCCTAATTCGATGTTTTTTAGAGAGGTTGTTGGAATATCTGAGGTCGAATACCTCGGAGGTTTTATTGGGCTTTTATCATGAAGATTTATAATGGACGGTAATCTTGATATTCTTCCCAGATTTATATATTTAGAGGATGTATCCGAAAATCTGGAGTTATAAAATGGTCTATCGAAACTTATTTTTACATTTCCATCTGTATATTGTGTTATTTGTTTTATTCTGGTACTTGGTTCTGGAATGTCATTTTGTGATTTTGGTTGAACCGCTCCTTCCAACATCCAATCTTCTGGAAGGGTTATTTCTTCCCATCTGATAGGTTTTGGAATAACCAGGTTGGATTTTGTAATATCGGTTTGGAGAAGAAGAATTTCTCCTTTTTTGTGTTGAATTTTGTGTTTTGAGCCGAAGGCTGTTGTCATGACTTTATAATGTATTTTATATATTAGAGCGACCGGAATTGATCCCTCCATCATATCATAATTATGTATTTGAACTTGTAAAATAAGGGATTTTAATATATTTTTATCATTTAAGGAGATTATAAAATTCGGAAAACAGTCGAAGGAAACTGGACCTTTACATAGACTGGATTCGACAGTTCCTAATAAGGAATCTGAGAAGTTATTATGTCTGGCATCCCTAAGAGTTACCAGAATAGAAGTGTTTAAACCTTCTCTTGTTAATGGTCTAAGACCGATTTGGACTAATCCGATATGAACATATTTATATCTTTTGGACATATATTTTCTAAAGATTTTTTGGAAAATAATTGTATAGTTTCAAAAGATTTTAAAAGTTGAATATCTCTTTCTTCGGTTTTAATGGTATAATCTGTTTTAAAGAAATTTATTTTGAGTATTTTGTATATCTGGTCTATATTTATTTTGGGTATCTCCCATTCATCTATTTCTTTTTCAAAATCTTCAATTGTTATTTTTCACTATTTATTATATTTTTAGTTCTTGAAGAACTTGACATAGAACTCGAAGAGTTAGTAGTTCTACAGAATATAGGGTTCATCGTTTTGATTCTGCACTGCAAATCTAAACATATACCTACGGAACACTGGGATATCCAACGGCCTTACTGCCCCTCCTGGGTCTTACTTCACCTGGACCACCGGTGTCTAAAGGACTCGGTATATAATTAAATCTGAAGTATAAAACTTCAAACAATTTAATCTATATGCTGTATAATACTATCCCCGTGACTCTGATACCAAGAAGCTCCAGTACCGTTACTGTTACATATATATATATATATATATTCTAGAGAAAAAAATACTTGCACAAGAGAAATGTAAATGGACGAAGCAAAACATGCAAGACGGGAGTGACAGAGAACAAAAGTTATATTTTTAAAGAATAAACAAAATTTTAAGGGATTTTAAAGATAATTCTTAAGAATTTAATAATACTTTAAGATTTTTAATAATATTTATTAAAATAACACTAAAAACATTCATTTTCAAAATTTTGAGAGCGGCCGGTCTTTCTTTTAGCAAATTATTTGATAGTTAAAACCTTAAAATAAACAATTTGAAATTATGTAACACGTAGGCCGACCACCAAATGATTTTCCCTTCTCCCAAGATTCTCGCCCATGGTCACGACGGTCTCTATTCATCTCCACCCTTTTTTATTTGACGCTTATATTAAAAAATTCGATTAATCTAATTTAAACAATTATGAAATCTAATTAACGATTTGACTCTCTTAATATTTATTTTTCTATTCTTAAAACTTGAATCGGAGATTTTACTTAAAAAAATATAGGATCTTACTACTAAACCTACATGTCATTAATCTCATGTATTCACTTTAAATCTCCATAATAGGAAGGCACGCTCCTATAAAAGTTTATTCTAAAATACTTTGTAATTATATGGGAGTAGACGAAGTGGGCTATACTACATTCTATTCAATCACTTTCATGGCTTCTTCCTGGTCCTCTAGTAAAATAGATCACCGACGCCCATCCCCTCTTGCACAGCACATATATCCGTACAGTGCACAATTCCAGCCTCTCAAAAAAATATTTGTATATTTTTTGGAAAGTAAAACATAATAATGCAAAATATCGAAACAAGAAGATTCGGGTGTCTTAAATGTCTTGGCCCCATAAGCTGATTGCTTGGGACACCGCCAAATATAGCAGTAGGTGGGAGAGATTCTCTCTCTCATGTCTATTTTCTTATTGTTAGCCCCACGCATGGTTGTCGGAGGACAACTTGCAAGATGAAAGATAAATAAATTAATAAATCTAATAGTTTAGGAATAATTTTCATTATCTCTTTCCTAAAGGCGAAGGCCGCGTTTGGTTGCGTGCCATATTCTCAGTTTGTTGGTATACCTCTCTCTCTCATGTAGAGTGCATAACTCTTTCATTCCGAATGCAACACATTTTTCTTGGGATTTTATGAAGGATTCTAGCTATGAGGTAATAAAGAACTTTTAGCTTTAGATCATTTCTTAATTCTCTAGATTACTAATTGCACAAGTTATTGAATGAAGTACCCAAACAAAGGAAAAAAAGGAATAAGTACAAACACATTGCAAGACAATCTAAGAAAATGACATCAAAAACAATTCAATGTAAATTTTGAAAAGAATGCAGCCCATTGACCAACAATATATCGGAAAAAGTCCAAAAGAAACCTATTTTAAAATATCAAAATTTTGGAGAGTATTAGGGACTACTTGAGGCAATATTTTTTTAAAAAAAAAAATATGATTCTACGAATTTATATAATATTTTTTTATGTAAAAGCAAAATAAACAACTTGTGACATCAATAAAATTATAAAATAAGAAAATAGGAAAAAAAAATGGAGGAATATGGCCGTCTTACCTGATTTCTTGTTGCCAATAACCTTTATAATGCCTTAGGTTAATATATTGATCCGAAGAATATTAGCACTCCCAAGAACATGAATTTTAATCTTACATCAAATTCATCCGATAGATAGATACTAATTTTTTAAAAAAGAAAAAAAATTCAACTACTGAAAAAGTTCTATTTCTATATAATATTATTCGATTCATACTAAATTTAATCAGAAATAATATGATTACTAAATATCGATAATTAAAAAAATAGTTCTTGCTAACCAAACAAGGTCTGGGAGTAAGGATTAAACTCGGCGCAGGCCGGCTTCGTTGTCGACCGACAATAAGATTGTTCATTACTCATGCATTGAACCCTTTAATTATTATAATTAATTTTTCGAGTTGGCTTAGTCTACCAGTGTCTGATGGTGAGCATTCACGCATGGATAAAGAAGAATGCGTAAGCACTAACTCCTAGGAGTCGGAGACTAAATTATGTTACAATAATTATGCTTCGGGCCAAAACATGGTACCACTGAACACAAAAAAAGAAAAAAAAAAAAAAGTGTTTTTGGAGGGTTGTGAGGAAGTACTTTTCCTTTATGGTCAACAAACGACCAACACGTGTGATTGATTTACAAGGTCAGCCAATTTGGAAGGAGAAGGCCGCTACCTGGAAGGTCACCATCCGGACAGCCTATGTTGTCCTTTTCTTTTGCCGTCAAATTTGTGTATGTGTGTATGTAAATTTGCAAGTGCCTTTTTATTCATTTCTTGCTTTTGTTTCTTTGCCCTATCTACCGTTCTTAGCATGTCCGCCGTTGCCTTGCCCCCATCCAGTTTTTGAAGAAATTAGATTTAAATTTCTTAAAATTTAATCCAAATCTTAAAATTTTATTCTTTTATGATTAATTTTTTAAATTATGAAATATTTAACAAGTTGGTATTTAGATAGATGTTGTTAATAGTATGATCATTATATATGCTCCTTTAATTATTAATAAATATAACAGTAAAACGTTATACTCCTTTAATTATAAATTTTAAATTCAAGTTATAAAAATAAAGAAATAAACTTTAAAAAAAAAATCAATTTTTAAATGGATCTCATAATACTCTGATCGAATTATTTGAATAAAATTCAAATACCAATTGATAGTAAAAAAAATCTATTTACACAAAAAAAAAAATCAACCATATCAATTTAAAAATTTAATTATTATATATTTTAAAATTCGAATAGGCAATCTATAAAACAAAAATTTTACAGTCTAATTACAATTCGGAGTCAAATTTTGTTTTTTTTAGTCTTCTTTTGAAGTTTGTCATAAACAACCAATTGATTTTGGTATATATGATTTTGCTATAAATTTTAGAGAATCGGAGTAGTTATCCATAAATAACACATTTTTAATATGTGTCTATTAGGTTTTGATTTTTTAAGTGATTCTTAACTTTTGAATTGTTAATGAATATGAATACTCATTGTGCGACTCTTATCTTGTCACATTTAATGAAAGTGATTTTTTATATTCTTTTCAAATGTTTATATAGAGGCCCATTGGTAATTTCATTTGATAACTATAAGAGAAAATAATATTATTCTCTCTTTACATTGCGTTCATTTTCATGTTTTGATTTTATAATATTTTTATAATATATTATCAGGGCAAACTCTAAGTAACCAAGTACGAAGATTTTGAGAAAAAAGATAAAGAAAGAAGTATTCTTTGATAAGTATTTTTTTTTATTCTTGTATTTATCATTTTTTTAATATAAATATGTTTTATAAATTTTTGGTATGATATTTATATTTGAGTATATTTGTTATCCCAGGGTTCGTCATCCATATATATATATATATATATATATATATAGACACACATGCACGCAAATTGTAATTTCTGAGTAACTATATATGCATTCAGCTTTCTGATGGGGGAACTGTTTTAAATTAGTTTCCTTATCTGTCTTGCAAATTAGTTGCACCTCCGCAATAATGATGTGTTCTGTTGCATTAAATTTGCTCCTATTTTCATTCAATTTGCAGCAACGTTATGCCCATTTTCATTTTTCGCTTTTGGGAACTTTTTTCCTGGATAGCATGTCAACACATGCACGCAAATCTTCTGTATCAACATAATGATCTTCATTCTAACTTTTGAGGGTCCAGCAAATTTTTCACAATTAGATATTGGTATTTTCTTGATACTGATATTAATTAATAAAATTAATGTTTATTTTCATTATTATTTTATAATTATTGTTATTCATTGCAAAACTTAATTAATTATTTATTTATTTATTTCATAAAAAACTATAGATTTGGATCCAATATCGAATATGAGAATCTTTGCTTGGTAGACAATACTACTATATACACTATTCTCAATAGCAAAAAGTATTTCTTTCATCTTAATATGAGAAAATAAATTGTGAATACTATATCCGATAGTATACAATTGATCGAAAACTTAAATTTCAAAAAATTTCAAAAACATTGCCTCAGTAGATATCATATAAAGACAATAAATGTGGGGATACTGAATATTTATGCTTTACTGACGTCAAATTGGGATGTGAGCAAATATTGGAAAGATTATTGGTTTTTTCTTTTGATTTTTATTATATACATATTCGACTAGTTGAAATAAATGCAATAGTAAATCAGAACTTTATTAATCAAAATACATTCTTATTATGACATGATTGATTGAGTTATTCTAGATTTGTAATGATGCGATGAATTTATTGAAAATTCTATTAAGCATAAATTGAAGAATTTGAAGATTTTTCAATCTCATGAATTTTCATATACTGCATGTTATCAAGCCAAATCGATAATAAAGTCATTGTCAAGTAAAATTGGAATTGAATCTGCCTTAAATCGAATACATGGTGATATATGTGAGTCGATTTATCCATCATGTGAATCATTTAGACATTTTATAATTCTAATTGATGCGTCTACAAGATGATCATATGTGTGCTTCTTATTAACATGAAACCTAGTGTTTTCGAGGTTGGTTGTTCAAATAATTTTTGACCATGCGATGGCACAAAAAATTTGACCAAATTGTACTTACTAATGGATTCAAAATCAAGTGTGTTTATAGCAAGTTCAATGAAAATAGAAGTTTTATAATTTGCTTATATGTGCATGACATATTAATTTTTTAAACAAATTTAGAACAAATCAAAATCACCAAAGATTTTCTATCTAGCAAGTTTGCTATGAAAGATATTAGAGAGTCCAATGTCATCTTAGAAACAAGAATCTATAAAAAGAAAGATAGTATAATACTTTCCCAATCTCCCTATATTGAAAAAATTTTAAAACGTTTAATCACCTGGAGTTTGCTCTTACTTCTACTCTTTTGGATCCTAAAATAAACTATGTAAAGAATAGTAACGATCCAATGTCGCAATTGAAGCATGCTAGAGTAATTTGCTTGATATATGCAATGACATGTACTAAACCTAATATTGCTTATGTTGCAGGCATAATGAGTAGATACACTAGCAATCCAAACAAATTAAATTGACGACACATGACAAGAGTATTAAAATATTTAAAGATAACAAAAGATTTTGATATTTGTTTCAAAAGCTATCCTTCAATTTTAGAGAGATATTCAGATGCCAATTGAATCACAATAAAGATGATCAGTGCCCAACCAGTGGCTGGATTTTTATGTTGGGTGGTGGTGTTATTTCTTGGGACTCAAAAAACCATACATGTATTATGGATTCAACTATGGCAACTAAATCATAGCTCTAGATCCGCAAGTAAAGAAGTAGAATGGCTTTGGCATATACTTTATAAAATACCATTATGACCTAAACCGGTATCGCCAATTTTCACTCATTGTGATAATGCTGCTACACTTGTCAAAGCTTATAGTTAAGTATATAATGGAGATATATTAGATTAAGGCATAGTTATGTAAGAAATGTAATCATAAGTGAAGTTATCGTGGTTGATTTTGTGAGATCAACTCAAAATTTAGATGATACTTTAACAAAAGAGTTATCTAAGGACTTGATGTATAAAACATAAGGAGGGATGCGGTTAAAACCCAAGAAAATTAATCACTAATGGTGGCATCTCAATCCAACGTTAGAAACCACGTCTAGTTTTGAATTCAATTAGTTATCTAAATTGGAATATAAGAAGCTATCCAAATCTATATATTTGCTCGTGGATAGTCATATGTATGAATATGTATGAATGGCTTAAAACTTATCTACTATTATATACCGATTATTTGTAAAGAACCTTTACTAAGACCGTGGTTCAATGGGAAGACACCACTATTTATGCATATGATTTTCAAAATTTTCTGTGATCCATGGCAAAGATTGTTGAAAATTTTCAGTCTCCAAAGTTTGAAAAAAAAAATGTCTATTGGACAAATTGAGACAGTGTAATTTTTAAAATGTTACTATGTTTCAAACAAGCAACTAGTTTGAATAACAAAATGGTAATTATTATGAAAAAACATCTTACTTATTATGAAAAGTCACTAATTGGGTTATTCGATTATAACTTCCCATATTACTTTTTATGAAAAGATACCGATGGGATTAGTCGGTTATAAATTCCGTTAGGGGTCTCTGCAACTATAAAAGGGTTAATTGGGTATTGATTTGCTGTATAAAATCTTTTCCTAACATTTTAAAAAATTTTGACATATACTCTCTCTATTTTTTTGGTTTAATTCACTAAGCGCAAGTGCTATCAAATGTTTCTTTTATCCTAAAGGGAATTCGTCCAAATTATTGTACTAATAATATAGGACAAATTTAGTTTAAAGGAAAGTGAATCAAATTCATTCATGACTTAAAGTCAATTCAATCAAGTTTTTCTCAAGTTTTATACTGCAACGTATATCATCAAGAGAATGCTCATGAGAGACTGTCGAAACCATATTGACCGGCCTGCCATTGGAGCTCAGCACTTAGCCAAATGGAATAACATGTCAAATTAAATTATGAAGACAAGATAAACTTTATTAAAAGCGTGAAAAAGAATAGAAGATTTTAAGTATAGCCCAGCAAGCGTATTCCATAAAGTAGGAAAAACATATCCGCACCATACAACAACAAATAAAATACAAAACAATTGCTTATCTCATCAATTAAACTAAGGGAAATTGTCAGACCACCATAAGAGGACCTCATGGTGCGAATCCATTCTTCTTTCTTACCCTCTGGAGGCTCCATGAATTTCTCCCTGCACCTACCTTTAGGACCTGGTCAAGTTAGTTTTTCCAACGCAGCTGAAAACTTGAAGGATAATGGGATCGAGCACTTCACTTATTTCCTTAGCTCCAATTGGATTCGGCAGTAGGCTTGGCTGAACTCGACAAGTGTGGCCTTCATAGCCTCTTGTGCCCTCCTCTTCCCTGTCAAACTGCTGCCATCAGATACTCTTCTGCCTGAGCTCCTATCTAATTTCTTGCGGCTAGATTGCAGTGCCTTCACACCAGCACATGGGCACACAACAAGCCAAGGCTTGAGCAGAGGGTGCCCAAGAGTGAGACGAATACAATATCAAGTCAGAAAACATTGTGTCAAGTCAAAAACATGCAATATAATTTCAGATCAATTTATAAAGGGATACCAAACTGTTAAGGAAGAGAGGTATTTCCTTAAGTAATACAATTTCAAATCAAATAGAAAAGAAAAATAATATTCGTTAATTTTTCAATTCAATCTACTCTCATTCTTCCAAGTTCCAATCACGCCAATAAGGGGATTATAAAAGTTTATGAAATCTAAAAAGGGTAACTTCTTTTGAAAAAAAAAATAATAACAATTTTGTTTTATTTAATAGTTGTTTGAGAAGTTTTCCATATTTTACAATTCCAAACTCGCGAATCTCTTATTGAATCAAAAAAGAAATAAATGCATGGCAGGTAATTAACTCCTTCCAATCCCACAATTAATTATGTATTAATCATCACCTTAGTTCTATGATTATTACTCATATAAACTATAATATATATATATATATAAATCCAGTTGTATAAAAGGTCTCAAATTTTAAATTTATATACTCCTTTGGTCAAACGTTATACCACCCACCAAATGGATAAAGAAGAATTGTCATTTGCCCAAAAGTGTATGCTCAGCCTAACCAAACATAGTATGAATTGAACATAACATATAAACAATACCTAAGTAAATGCATTGTACGTGTGACTAAATGAACAAAAGAAGTCAGCTATTGAGGGGGGGAAAAAAAAAAAAAAAAAAAGAACAAGCTCAAAGTTTGCATAGGAGAGAGTATAGGGGCCGTGGCTTGGAAGTCACCATCCGGACAGCATTTGGAACATGATCGTCCCTTCTCTTTTGCCGCTAAAATAGTAGTGTTTTGTGCATGTACGTGTATTTATTATTATTAATATTTTTCTGTATTTTAATTGTTGCAAACCAGCTTAGGTCTAATGCATTATTTTTTGAATCTTTAATTAAGATTTAATTCATTCCTTTTTCAATTGTTGTCTTTTGTCACATACCTAAGTATTTAAATTCTAATATCTTTACAGGAACACCCGAGTAGTAAAGAACTCTTACTCAAATTTCTTTCACAATATATCGTGTTTGAACTTTTATAAATGTATCTATTTTCATAATTTTTGCGACACCCATATAATAAAAAATTTTCAAAAACCCTGCCTCAGAAAATTTCAAAACTCCATTTTTTTTTTTTTTAATTTTGGAGATTATTCTGAAGTTTTTTCCTCTGAAAAACTTTCTTCACAAGTAACGCTGTTTTTCTGGAACTCTAGCTACACTTAAGAAAAATATTATTTAAGGCTTCTCTGCTTAATCTTCGATTTGGGGATTTCAGTCCTAGGATTTGATTTCACTCCCTGTTCTTCAGTTTCTCAATTCTTCGGAATGGATAGATGACAATTAAGGTCTTCGGAATGGATGCTGAAACAGTTTTAGAGTTGGTGAAGGAAGGCGTCACTGTTCTACTGCTTGATGTTCCTCAGTACACAGTCCTGGTTTAACACTGAGGTCACTAGGAATTTTTACAAAGCAAATACCGCAAAGGAATTTTTTTCTTTTTTAATTCTAATGTTCCTCAACTCTACTATTATAAGATACCTTTTTCATGATTACCTATTAAAGAATTTCAAGAAATAGGAGACGAAGGATGTAAACAAATGATAAGAAATAAATCTGAAGAAGCTAATCCCGTTTTAATCCGACAATCAGGGGAACAGAAATTAGCCCTTTAATTGTTACTAATTATTAGGATAAAGCATGATTATGTCCTGCAAAAAGACTCATCTTTGTCGGATGGTATACCATCATCAAATGCATAAACAAATTAATCAATAATTACAGTGCTAGACCAATTATGCTAAGCACTTGAAAGCAAAGATGCTGGGATTTGTTGTCTTTTAGTTCAAATAAACTGGACAAATTGGGAGTGAGTTGGGTTGCCGGGAACAATTATGGAGTTATGCTATTTTTCACAAATATAAAACTTGTTATGATCTTGCATCAGGGAGCACCACCACGCACGTTTAAGAGAGAGATATGAAGATTCACATAAGTCTCCTGCAAGGGAGCCTTTAGTCTTATGGCTTACCAATATTATCAAATTCATATTAGCTTATAGATTCTCTCTTTGGGGTTTCTATATTGTTTCTAATCGATTATGGAAAATTAAAATTACATTATAATAAAATTTTTCATTGAGAGGGTTTTAGTGTAGGTGAGCTTGGGACAGGCGCAAGGAGAGCAACAAAACACTTTTTCTGACCATAGTACAAAATCTCTTAACTAAGTATCAAGTTCGAAACTTAAGAATGAAAAAACCATATTATGAGAGTTCATGATGGATGGAACCAATAAGAAGTGCAAATCATGCAAGCAAAGACGGGAAATGGATTGCAGCGCAACCTGACAATACTCGAATCAGATTAATCAAAACACGATTATGAACGCCAATTGCTCCGGCAACCAAAACAAAAACAAAAAAAAACATAAACAAAAAAAAAACAACTTTTTCGGGGCCATGCTGAAGGTTGGGCCAACTTCCCTCCAAACCCCCCCCCCCTCCTCAAACTGCATTTATGGAACATCTTAAGCCTTGGAATACAAAGATAAGGAAAAGTTGGGAGTACACCACAAGAGACCATAAAAACAGGTTTCTTAATATAAACAAATGTTCACAACATTTTACAATATATAAAAAATTGAAAGAGAATTCACAATTATAACTCTTAGATTAGGTATACAAATATTTCCATATATTTTTTTTCCACACTCCGTATGAACAACAAAGGTGACAAAAGGAAAGAAGCATCACCATGATGAACCTCCTGCTTCTTTGCCGTGATTCTGGATGGATTCAAAGGCTTGTGCACAAGCACCTGAGAACCCCATAAGTGCGCGGAATATGTTGGGGAGGCTTGTCTGTAAGTTGTTTAGAATCATTGCTTGTGTGACCTGGACGGAGTTGAGATACTTAGCTTTCTCACCCTCCACCTGCTTTCTTAACGCCTCCAATCTTGCACGTCTGACTGCCAATGGATTCTTAGGGCTCAAATTCTGATATCCTTCTCTGGTAGAGAAACTGCCCTCAAGCTTGTTCTCCATTTCTGCCAATGACCGCATCTCCTTCTGCAGCCTTCCCTCGAGCTTCTCAGATTTTTTCTTCAAATTGTGCTCCTCAGCCTGCTGCAACACTACGGACTGGATAGCTGATAAGAAACTCTTAATGGCCTCAGAGGCGACCTGTGACGCACATCAACTTATCAGAAACATTTTTCCCCTTTCCAACTGTGCAATTTTATTTTCCATCTCAGGAGAGCCTAAGTTCTCTACTAAGCAATGTTCTGGATAACATAAACGAAAAAATTATTCCTTTTCAAATGCAAAATTTCAGATCATGTCGCCCAAAAGAGATGGTACAAGATGAGTACATTCTACATCTCCACATTTCCCACCCAAAAGAAAGAAAAAAGAGAAATAAAAATCAGGTTGCCTCTTAACAGCAATCAAGCACATGACAAGGCAGGACAGCACATGACATGAAACAAAGACACAACGCATGCATAGAAGATGATATTTAACTTCATTTATGACAATTTGTATGTACAGTAGCTTTCTTTTAAGTACTATAATACCCCATACAAATTTCAGTGTGTCCGCTAAGTTACTTGCTAATTGTGAAAAAAGCGCCTAACAAGCATGTCTATCTGAAATCAAATATTACGAAATGTGGGCATGGCTAAGATATCTCCACTACATAACTTCCAAAGTGTTGTGTTCTGTCCAAAAAACTGTTTTAACATGGACCTTGGCCCTTTCTACAAGTATCAGCACAACATAGGCCCCAATAACAGCGCACTTTCAACACCAAAATGTGTTTGTCATTGATTATCATGATAGCATTAATCATCATTCATTTTAAGAAGGAAAAATGCTACTCTCCCACCCATTTGTACTACTAAATTATATTCCCATCCTGTTGACTTACTTGCGAAAAGGGAATGTGAATTGGCAGATAAATAGCATCACCAACTTGAATAATATCCAAATAAAATCAAAATAGCCAAGAAAATTAGCAAACACAACACACACTATTAAACCAAAAATAAATAGAGATACAATTATTTTACGTGGTTCACCATTTCGTGCCTACATCCACGAAATTCTTTTATTATGAAAATAAAACAATACAAACAATAATACTCATTACCCACGCAAACCCAAATACCCATTGTAATAAATCCCAAAAGGCTCACTTTACCTCTAGGAAAACTAGAAAAAGTTATAAAACCCCCAAAATATTTCCGACAACCCTTTACCCTAAACGATCTCTCAATTTTTTTGTCGTGCCTAATAATAATGTATCCAAGAGTATTTATAGAATCACCATCTTCCTAATTAAAATATATATATTTATAAAAACAACAATGTATATAAACATGGTATACAAGAAAAACTTCTATTTCCTAAAATATGAGTCAATCCAAACATCCAAACATCTCCACATTGCCAAATATTTTGTCAATCTCTGAGCCTCCAACTAAATACCAATTACCACTATAAAAAGTCATAGACAAGTCATTGGCCTAAGCAGCCAATATATCATCTCTAGCTACTATCAAGTCAATGGTGCTACTTGACTTTGGAGCGTGGTCTCCATCTCTCCACCTTCATACCAGGATGTTTCTTTCTTTTCAGCCATATTTACGTTAGAAACTATTTTTTACCAAATTTTGTTGGCTCCACCATAAACAGAACTTTCCAACAACTGTCATACCTCAAAGGTGCATCCCATTTCCGTTCTGAGACCTTTGATTTATTTTCATTCTCACGGTATAGACACCAATGTAATCTTCATTTCATTGGAACCATATAACCATGAGCCCTTAGAACTCCACCCCGAGTATCCATAATCTTGGGTGTCTAACAAACTCAAAAATATTAGATTTCTATGAATTTTTAGAATATAAGCAACCCGCTTTAAGTGCACACCATATTTTAATTTTTATAGAGGCAATACCTATGATATCCACACTTGAATTATCGCCCAATTTCAACTTACTAGTCATGCTTTCATGTAAAGAATTAAAATTCTCTTCCCTATAGCATGACACATTAGGAACCGAATACCAAACATCACGAGATAAATATATCTAAATATTAAAAAAGCATCTCCATCACCAACCCATGTGAAAGAGCACTCCCTACTATTTTGTCTTCCCTTTCCTTGTGCTTTCCATTTTTCCTAAGACAATCCCACTTAAAATGCCCATAAGTTTGCATCCGAAACGCTAAACATTGTCTAAACTTCTGACTTTAGATCTAACCATGCCTCTCTAAGATCCTCCCTTATCAGAAATCCTATCTTGCCAATTTTCACCCCAAGTAACCGCCTCATTAGACCCAACCGTGAATTTTGATTTTTGCCAAGTATCATGGGCTACTAACATTGATTGCACCTATTCCACAATCACACAACATCTCTATACAGTTCTCATATGAATCAAGGAGTGAGGTTAGAAGAAACAGCGCATTGTCTTCATCTTCAATTTTTACTTCAATTTTCTTGAGTTGATAAAAAATCCCATTAAACTCGTTCATGTATTCCACCAAATTTCCACCTTCCTCCATCCGAAATATCTTCACAGCAGAATTATCATCAATAACATTATTAATAACATTATTAGCAATGCAAAGCTAGATTGTACTCACACATCTTTCTTCAAACTCCTCCAAATGGTCATGTTTGACTTTCAAAACTTTTACCGAATCTTGTTGAATGAGAAATCTTTACTCTTCTCTCACACAGTGTAAAACTGCTCCAACCATCAAAATTTTCAACCGAGATGCTTGAAAAAATACCAATGATGTTTCTAAAAGTTTTGATAATTGAATCATTCTATGATACTACATGTTTGGAATAAACTCAAAAATACCCAAGAAAATTACAAAACACTCATAATTGAACAATAAATAAATAAAGAGAGACAATTGTTTCACTTGGTTTGGCAATCTTTGTCTATGTTCATGCGAGAAATAAGTTCTTTTTATTGTGAGAATAAACTAATAGAGGTAGTACTGCACGATTCGAGAAACCATGCAAACCTGAATATCCTTTATACACCCTCTCACAAATCCGAAAGAACTCTCTCTACCCTTTAGTTTCACTAGAGAAAATTATAATGTTCCCAAAATATTTATTACAATCCTTTACCCTAGACGAATTCTCTACTGTTTTGTTGTATTTAATAGAGTTGTCTACAAGATTATTCAAAGAGTTGCCATTTTTCATAAATAAAATATATTATTCTAAATAGAAAACAAAATATAACTCAGAAGGAAACTTAGTACCCAAAAACTTCTATTTCCTAAAATATGAGTCAACCCTAACAAATAAGAATAACAAAGTACCTTCTCAGGCAATTTTTCAAGAGCATGCTGCCATTCCTCACTAAGGGTTCGAACAAATGATGAGCAATTGCTTTGCTCACTGTCATCCACAAGACAGTCAATGAGTTGGATCCACCTACAAAGGGCCCTTACATAGTCTCGCTGAGATTTTAGAAGCCCACAGAAGCTACCATACCAATTTGTGACCTCAGTTTCAAGTTGAGCGGTGGCATGACGATGATAGTCTGTGGTGGGTTCCATGCCTTGATGATTGGTGAGATGACTCACCTGCAGGGATATGTGGTTTTGAACTTGATGGCACTCATACATTGTTCTCCACATGTGCATGAGTCTGTAAATGATGCAAAAGTCAAAAAAGCAAAAGGTCATAAGTGAAGATATCCTTGATTACAGCTGATAATTCATTCATGTGAGAGATTTTTTGTTGTGTGCTCATTCCTGGCCTTGAAAATATGAACAAGAAAATGCTGCTAAGGCATTCCATCAAGTGATGGAACCATCGGCTGTTGCTTTTCACCCAGTGAAGTGAACCTCAAGAATTTTGGACTAGGTTAAAAAATGTCTACAATTTCTTCCTTCATTTTACATACTACCAATGAAATCCAATAAGCAAAACTAATCATATATAGCAACAACAGTTCATAATTTAAGATAATCAACCAATCTTAGTCAGTTCCAAAAAGTGTCAACATGCTTTTGAAATGATTTAAAGCATACTTCTATGTATGCCTTCACCCCATGGAAAACTAAGAACAGGTTGAATTATGCTTGCCTAGAAAGAAGGGAGCAGTCTTACCTTGCATATCGTTAGTCAACAAGATTACTTTTTTTTCTCTTTCAGCAACAAAAAGATATGTAATGAGGCATCTAACAAAAACCTAGGGCTATTTTTCACAATGCACAACTTTAATTAGTTCAAACAGGCACAATGAGCCAACTTGAAAGATATTGCACTCAAAAAGTTAATTGAAACTACTTCAAAAATAATAAATCTCTTTATGTGGAGGTTTTGACACAGTTCCAAATTTGGTATTCATCTAAGGGCCACACAATGTATAGCATATGCAGACATTTGCACAATATTAGAAATTGCGACCAATACTCACCCAGATGTTAAAGCCACAAGCTGTGGGTGGAGCTCTTCTTCTATAAGGTTCAAAATAGCTGAACAAGTCCTGCTTATTGACTGTTGCAGGCCTATTATGTCAGACTGTATACTCTCCACAGTTAACCTAGTTTTATCTGTCTTCGACCAGTCATGATCTTCATCTTCTAGTTTTTGCAGCAATGCAGATTTCTTCTCAAGCTTCACTTTGATAATTTCTTCTTCCTACGGTAGACAATAATAACGTACATGAAATTATGAAAAGGGGAGACGGGAAACAAGGAACCAGAAACAAAAGAAATGGTATGTTCATGATCACCCATAATCTATCAATATCAAGTTATTCGAGCAACAATTGAACCTTGTCATGAGTACCAATTTCTTTAAGGCAGGGAAATTGAAGCAGGACTGCAATTTAAGCAAGAGGAAAATATTATATGGCTTGATATAAGGGCAGAGGGTCACATTAACAGCCAACCACAATTTTTACATGTCAGCTAAATGCATTACTGCATCATGCCATGTCCTCTCAGTCCACATTATGGTTTATTTTGCACTTAACATAAGGCATGCTCAGGCAAGCCCGCCAGAAGGATCATTCTATAAGCATAAACAGTCAGCCAGAAGTATGCAACCAGAGGCAAAAGGAAAGTAGTTCACCCCTTTTCTTTCCTAAAAATTTTCACTTATGATTATGGAGTTACCTCCAACATGTTGCCAAAGGAAAATTAGAAAGGGAAATCTTAGACATGCGCCCCCCCCCCCAAAAAAAATGTCTATAGCAAGTCAAAAGCAAGGTATCAAAGCAGGCTGTGGCCAGCACAAAAGGTTATAAGCCTGTCATGGCCCATATAATGAAATGGTTCATTACATACAATGAAGAGACATACTGTGCACCACACAGAGGAAGGCCATTTTGAGCTCTAGGTATTGAGCTAGAGCCCATCAGTTGACATGATAGGAGCACAACAGCAGCACCAATACAAGACCCAGCATAGCTCAGGAATACATTTAGGTTGTAAAGTGTCTCATACAAAAAGCCAGGTTGTTTAGAAAGAACAAGGAATCTTCTCATAAACAACATGCCTGAAAATATGACTAGTTTGTAAAAAAGATCTTCATTAGAAAGTTTTTGTATAAGCTGCACATCTTTATTTTGAAGGTGTTAAGGACTGGAAAAATGACATCTTAGACTCCCCAACCTACAGCTAAATTCCATCTTCGTGAAGGACATCAAGGAAAACTTGACCTCGGAAAGAATGCCCCCATTCCATAGCTCAAAAAGAAGGTAGCCAAATTAGACAAGAACAACAAGATATTGTCAGACTTTCATTTAATGTCACTTTCTTTCCTGTGAAGATGGAATAAGCCTTGCATACAAATCCAAATATCACGACTTACCTTCACCTCTTTGTAGAGCCTTTGTTCCTGAGCATATAGTTTTTCAATTGTGATGCAATGAGCTCCAGGCCTGCAAGGTTCAGCAGGGCCACAAAGCTCAACAATGTTTCTTGCAAACTGAAGGGATTTAGAAGACCAAGTCCATGACAATGCATTAAACACCTTTGCAGAGTTGCTATGCTTCCCTGTGAATTGCAGAGTTCCATTAGATTCTAAAATAGATCCATAAAAATAGCATAACTTTGAATTACTTGCATTTCAGCTCTAGCAAAATGTGTTCATGGGAACTAACATGTAAAAAAGGGAAGAGGGTAAAAGTACATGCCAAGACCGCGAATTGCAATAAACTAAAAATGTAGAGAGAACTTGGCCATGGCAAGGACTAGAACCTTCTTTTGCTTCATTGTTACATGAGTTACAACCAAATTTTACTTTTAAATAGACAAAAAATTTTAGTATGCTCCATACAATATTATGAAAAAATGGTACAGGCAATGGTTGCAAGGATACAAGCAAGAAGGGGGTATATACAACCACAATATACTAGCTAAGGCCTCAAATTCCGCAGAATGGAAAACTTGATCCATGTATCCCAACTCCCAACTGATTAAGAAGCAAGGTTAATTGACTAGACTCAACTTGGATACATCATTAAGACAGTCAAGTAGGAACTATATCTCCCAGAGTGTTGGCCGAGTCCCCAAATGAAGCATGGATATAGATATGAAATACGGACACAATTTTGAAACAAACAGTATCTGTATGTACATAGTAGTAAATGATGTATTCTGTTAAATTTTTTTCCTATACATAATTCTAGTTAAGAAAATTGAAATATTTAAAATTCAATATGAGAAATTGTTTTAAATATCTAAAATATCTCTCAAATGTCCCACAAGTATTCAAAAGTACCCATTATCTGAAAACGGAAAATTGGAAATCACAGAGCATATGCAATATATATTAAGAAACATGTTCAATTCAAATCAAACCAGCCACAACTGCATCTGACACAATCCAGGTGATTGTTGACTCAGATATTGTGACATGGAGACAAGAGTCCTCTAGCAAAGTGTTGGGAATCAGGACATCATATTTAGTTGTAACCGTGATTACCAACTTTGGACAAATTGTCATTGACCAAGAGTGTCCAATATCTCTGTATATGATAAACATCTTCAAAATATGCAACTAATATTAGATTTCTCCATTTTGCAACTTCAGACAATAATTCCATAACTATCTTAAAATCTAAAATCAGGTGATTGGGTCCCTAATTCAATCTCACAAGTGTAACCTTCAGTCCCCAAGAGATACAACAGGCAAACCCACCATATATTACACCACCATTACTAACACAAAATTACCATTGTAAGATAATTTATCAAGGAATTTCATGTGAGAATCAAAATTTGGAATCATCCAATGTAAGATTCCTGTCTGATAGAAACACAGTTCATACTGCTCTGGAAAAATAAAAAATAAAATAAAAAATTAATCTAGTATCTAATATAAATTTAGGAGAGTCCACCAATTCTCAGCCCAACTAAATGATAACTTCATTTACTACAATTGATGAATCAACTGAACCAAGGGCATTTACCAGGGAGTATTCCACATCTACTATATAAGCATATAGAACAACATGATTCATAATCAGCTTCAAAAGAGAAAAAGAAAACCGAACAAAACATAGACGAGGATGGTATAGGTTGGCATTGATTGACTCCACACGAGGGAACTTACTTTGCTGACTTAAGCACTAACCTAAGGCAATTTTCTCAAAGCTCCATAAAGATACTAGTGCAGGACCAAAATTAAACATTAATAAATCTTGAAAAGAGATCCTCCATTTCCTTTTAAAAGAAAAAAAATAAATAAAACTAAAATATAAAGCAAAATGAAATTCTCTTCTCTCCCTTCCTACTAGCCAACAAATAGCTAGGAGTCAATCTAATAAGTTTCATCATTTCTAGACACCACCTTCTTCCCTACCATCCTCACACATACGTTAATACAGATTTGGTAGCCACCCAAAGGATATGATCCATGGTCTCAAAATATTCCCCGCTTTTAGGATTTTCTTGGGTTAAAGAACCTGCCCCATACCACCTCCTCTAGCCCCCTCCTCCACCACCCCACAGAAAAATGAGAACCAACCTTCAGGATGTAAAAGATTTCCACCAAGTTCTGATGAAAGGGAATTTTCCCTTCATAAGGACTAGTTAACCTTAAAAACCCCTCACTCCATGCAACCATGTCCTCCTTGTCCTACGTAACTAAAACCCCTTCAACAAAACATTCCAGCTACCAATTATCCATTCCTTGTAATAGCAATTTTTCGCTACCTATCAGGAGGAAGGAATTTTCCGCAAAAGAAGCAGCTCCTATACCCATCAGCACTGAACAGATCCAAGAAAAGGTCATGTGAGGAATAGGAACAAGCCAAAGGTTATACTAGAAGACACACACGACCAATGTCACATTTTCTAAGAAACTTCCAAGGAGAAAAATCTCCCATCTCTTATAACAGCCATCAACAACCGTTTAGTTCCCTACTTAGACAAGACAACCACCTTTCTCCCATTTGAATCACTTTCATCCATCAATTAGCACAGCCACTTCCTTAAAGGGTTCTGATGCAATCCAGCAAGGATTTAAATGTCCTAAGCTAAATTTATGCAGCAAACCAGAAATAAGGAAGTGATGAACTTATAAAAAGGTTAGATAGAGCTTCTCTGTATTAGAGTGTGCAACTGCACTGACCCAAACCCCACCCCCCCCCCAAAAAAAAGATACAAGTTCTTTTCTGCTCATTCATATCAAACTTCCACATTACTCCAACTCACATAGCTCTATCGTTGCACTTGGCCCTGAGCCACAGCCTCAAATATTTAAAGGAAAAAATAATAATAAAAGTTTCTACTAATCTATGTTCAATTATTAAAAAAGGTTAAGAAATAAAAACTAGCTCATAGCATCATAAGCTAAACATTTAACTTGATTAGGAACAACCTGTTACGAGACCAGAAAATTTTTCAAAGACCATACCATGGAACTACTGATTTAAAACAACTAGTAGTTATTTTCTGATAACAAATTGCAATAAAGGAATAATAATAACTGAAGCCATCATAAGAGCCATCAAAAACTACTTCCAATCAAATAACAACAGGAACAAATGGCTTTAGAGGGATAGTATATCATAGGTTTTTGCACAGTAGATTAAAGAAAACAATAATGGCAACCTGTTAAAAGAAAATTCAGCTAAATGAAATAAGTATGATCATCCAGATCTAAGTGAAGTCCACAGGGAAACAGAAAATAATAAAAAGATATACATGGCATTACAAGAGTGATATTTACTCTTATTTTCATTGAAACTCTGCTGAAATAGCCCATTTCCTCCATTAACATCCACGAGTACAGCTATGTCCTTCCCGCCTACTGAGGCTTTCAAGAAATAATCATCCAACTCTTTCATAATCCCTAGCAGTGTCTTTTTGTTTCTCCATACTTCCATGGCCACATCTGCAGTGTCTTTGGTATGGCAGCTCATCATTGAAGAATTATCATCAACTACTTCCATTATCTGTTGCTTAACAGAAGGTAAATTTACGTCTTTATTGGCAACAGCTAGTTCTTCTTGATCCTCTTCCTCAAACTCGGAATTGGCCTCCTCCCATTTCTCCTCCTCAACATGTTCTACTGTTTCACTCCTCTTCTCATCTTGCGGCAAAGAAGCACAAAATGGGTCCCAAAAGTCCCAGGACGAGCTTGAGACAGGTGGAGGTGGTGGGGTACAACTATCATCCTCATCGATCTCCATTGATTCTTCTTGGCCATTTTCCTCCTGATTATCTTTCGACTTTCTTACATCCGGGATAAATGGGGGCGGGGGTGGAGGTGAAGGAGGCAATGGTGGAGGCGGAGAAGGTGGCAGTGCTACACAAACCGGAGTACTTTCAAATTCCAAAGTCTCTGATGCCGTAAATTGGCGCAGTGTAACCCCAGTATTCTTTAAAGCTCTCAAATAAGCCAATTGGGCATTTGCAAATTCTCCTCTAAATCTGACCAACTGTTTCATTAGCTTCTTCCTCTCCTTGCATATCTGAACCCTCTCTTCCTTATCAATCCTTGAAGCACCACAACCCATCTTTCCAAATATTTGTTCACTGTTCACTACCCACTAAATTTAAGCTACCAAAAGTACCAGCGTTAAACATCATGCAATTCCTTTCCTCCTGGAAATTTTTTTGGGGGTTTCTATACATCTCAACATGAACTCACAACAGACAAACAAAACAAGAATCCTGCCAACTAATTGTACAGTTTATACACTACAAGTATTTCATGTTCTAGGAGTAAGAATCTTATAAAGCACATACATGGGACCATACAACATTACCAAGTTCTCAGGTCTCCTTTGCCGATGAGACGATGAGACTCGTTCCCAAAATTTCCAAATGGGTATGCTTCAATTTCAGCGATTCCACACCTTTTGGTACTCAATCACCTTCAAACACTAAGAGATCCCCCACTAATCTTCAAATCACTGCTTCCATACTATGTGCATTGACACGGATTATGCAATGTTCTCACACAAGATACATTCCCATTTCTTGTGATTCCCACAATCCCAAAACAACAAATCTACAAGAATTTGTGATCTGGGTCTTCTTTTTTCCACTGATTTTTCTCAAATGATTCTCATGGATCATTCAAAGCGCTGAAAAAGAAGACAAAAGGCAGTCTTAAGTGTTTCAAGGCTCCAAAACTGCAGTGTATATAAAAGCCAACAAGCAAACAAAGAACAGAAAAAACTAAAAATATGAAAGAAAAAGATCTAATAGAGGATAAGCGTTTTTCTGAAAATAATAATAAACTCTAATATATTTTTTTATAAAGACAAGAAAACAATGATTCTGACGTAGAAGCTGTCAAATGACAGATTACTGTTTCATGAACTGCATTTTATCTCTTTTTTTTTTTTCACATCAAGTAGAAGAAAGAAAACAGAGAAATGACAAAAGCTCAAGTTGTGATTTGAAAAATGACCAAAGCACCAAAAGAGTAATAGAAGAGAATGTGAGAGAAAAGCTTAAAACCCCCACCGGTAAATGTCGGTCCTGCTGTTGCCCCCACAGAGACAGAACATTACAAAAGACTTTTTAGAGAGAGAGAGAGAGAGAGAGGGAGAGGCCCGAAACAGGAGTAAGGGGCCATGAGAAGGATCCAAAGAAGAGAGAATGCGTATTTTAGCAAAATCCTGTCTTGGGCATTCCAATGCCCATTAAAATCGATGCTTCGCGGTAATTAGCAAAGAAAGTTATGCTTTTAAAATTTTTTTGCAAAAAACAATTATAATTAAATTAAGAAAATTTTGACGGTTATGATCATAGATGTCGACATTGCATCGTTGGCATACCCATTTTGCTATTGTTATGAAACTTTTCTGTACCAAAATCTCTTACCATAACCTTAATATATAAGCATATAGATATTTATATAATATAATACGACAAATTTAAAGTAATAATTTGAAAACTAATAAGAGTAAATTCTAAATTAAATATTTAATATTAAACAAATTTTAAATTTTTAAATATAAATAAAATATTATACATTTAGAAATATATTTTAAAATCTAAACAAAATTTAAAATAATTCAAATAAATAAATTGTTTACTATCCAATAACACAAATATGTTTTAAATATTCAACGAGAAAGAATTTTTAAATATTATCATAATCATAAAAATAATATTTAAGATTTTGATTCTCTGATGGCATATATAGAAAATCATAATCATTAAAATTCATCCTTACCGTTAAAATGGAATTCTTGATGTTCTAAAATATTATCTACCTTGAGAAGGGGGCATTGAGCATGATTTTGGCAAAGGAAAATGTGTGATGCATTTTGATCCACACGTTTATTAAAATCTTTTTATGCATTCAAATCTTCACATGTACCCCATAAATACAATTGGATATATTAATTTTGGCTATTCACTTATGTTGTCCTTGATGGGAAGACCAGTATTCCACATTGAATCCCTAGTCCCTAACTCATGGAATTTGCTAAAATCTGGGAACATCCAATTCTACAGAAAGGAAAAGGTTGATCTTCAATGGCCGGGGATATGTGTTCAATTTCCGTTTTCATTTTCTTCGTATATATACACAGAGTTTGTACATGTATGAATGAAGTCTATCATGTTTATATTTGAATTATATACACAAATTTATATCTAACAGTTGGTTTGTGAGCATGTTTTACCTCTCTAAGTGCTAAAATGAGCCAAAACAACCGAAGTCAAAAATTTTAAAATTGGGAAAAAAAACCGATTACATCCGGCCATGCTTTTTTCTTCACATGCAACAACTACAACTGCATTCAAATGAATCTCTCGACTACAAAATTTTTCTAAACTCTCAAAATCACACACTTGATGACATGGAGTTATAGAATTTGGATTTAGAAACCCTCTAAACTGGGTAAGGGTCTTTACGGGTACTATTACTATCAAATAGACTTTAAACCCCTTGAACGTTATAGGAAATAATTGATGGATCATTTAAGAAAGCCATTGATGTATGAAAAAACGGGTAGGAGGTTGAATAGGCTACTAATCCATGCTCAAGAATCTTTCATTTTGAGCACTCACATTCTAGCCGTTTCTCATGTTCTCCCACTTGACCCATCAATGGATTTAGTGACATGTTTCCAAATGATAATCTTATGAAAATAAAGTATATGAGTCACAACGATAAATTGGTTTAACAATCCAGTATTATCTTCTTGTAATACAATGTATACTATTTTCTAACTTTATGATAACTTTTAATTTATGACTAAATCATATATTTATTCGGAATCCAACCAAATAATTTTTTCTCAAAAACAAAATTACTCACATACATTATGAGAAAAATTCAAACTTGAGTTTTAATAGAATTTGAAACTCATGTTTACAATATGATTTCTGAATTTACCGGGTGACATGTTTTTAGTTAAAAGATCATTTAACATACATTCAATATTAGTGTATTGAATTACAACTTTATTTTTCAAAACATATTCCCTAATGGCTAAATTTTTTATATTAATGTACTTATTCTAAATTCTACTCTTATGATTCTTAACCAAATGTACAGCAGGTAGATTATCACAATATATGTATATTAGTTTAGGTACAGAGTCCATAATTCTAAATGGAGACATGAAACTTTTAAACCGCAACACTTATGATGTAGTCTCAAAACACGTCACAAACTCAGTTTCTATTGTGAAAGTTGTAATCAATGTCTTTTAGTACTCCTCCATAATATAATTCCACCAACCAATACAAAAATGTAACCCCATGTTGATTTTTGAGAATCAATACAACCAACAAAATTTAAATCTGAATACCCGACCACCTCCAACTTATTGATCCTTTTACATGTAAGCATGTAGTTTTTGGTATCTTGTAAATATCTCAATATTTTCTTTGTAACTTTCTAATATTCTGAATCAGAATTATTTTAATATCTTCTTAACATTCCTACAATATACATTATATCAAGTTTTGTACAGCCCTAGCCCTATGCATATATAAGGCTTCCTACCATAGAAATATATGGGATAATAGACATATGTTCCCTTTATAATTCTGTTTTGGGGTTTTGGTTTAAATTGAAACTATCACCCTTGACTATAGAAGCTCCACTTGATGAATAGTTTTTCATCATGTACTTTTTAAAAACTTTCTTGATATAGGTCTCTTGAGATAATTCTAGAACTTTATAAAATCTGTCTCAAAGTATCTTAATACCAATGATATAAGATGCATTCTTTTAAATCCTTCATATAAAACTCTCAAATAAAAACTATTTCACCCTATATAACATTTCCTTATCATTGGTGACAAGTAATTTATCATCCACAGATAGTATAAGAAAAAAAATTTACTACCACTAACCTTTAGATATATGCATTTATCCATAATATTCTCTTCAAAACTAAATAAAGAGACAACAACATGAAATTTCAAATACCATTAGCGGAAGGTTTGTTTCAATTTATATATAGATTTCTTAATTTGTACACCAAGTGCTCACCATTGCTAGAGGAAAAACTTTAATGTTGATCCATGTAAATCTCTTCATCTAACTCTCTATTTAAAAATACTGTTTTTAAATCAATTTGTTACAATTCAAGATCATAATGTATAATTAGTGTCAGAATGATGTGGAGAGAATTTTTTTTTAGATATCAAAGAGAAAGTCTTCGAATTGTCAATTCCTTTTCTTTGACTAAACCCTTTAGCAACAAATGCCAAAATGATTTCTTAAGCGTACTCACCATTACTAAAGGAAAAACCTTTAAGTTAACGTAGGAAAACCTTTTTATCTAATTTTCTATTTAAGAATGTTGTTTTTATATCTATTTATTGCAACTCGAGATCATAATGTGCAACAAGTATCAAAATAATACAGAGGGAATCTTTTTTAGATACTGGGGAGATGTCTCCGAGTAGTTAATTTCTTTCCTTTGACTAAATCCTTTAGCTACAAATTTAGTATTATACTTCTCAATATTATCGAATGAATCTGTTTTAGTTTTGTAAACCCATTTATAGTCAATGGACTTAACCCCTTTAGACAAATCAACAAGATCACAAACTCAATTACTTTTCATGAAATCCATCTCATCTTTCATAGCAAATAACCATAAATTTAAATCTTTAGAGTTCATGCCTTAAGAAAACGTTTTGGAGTCATTAACGACTCTAATCGGATTCTTGAAAACAGACTATATAATTACTGTAAATGGCTAACCTTCTAACTCAAATAGATCTCCTAAGTGTTAGCTCAACATTCTCGAAAGGAGAAGGCTATCCAACATGAGCTATCTCAACGCAAGCACTTTGTGAAATTTCCTGATTGTCACTCTAATTAATGTCCATGGGTTCTTGAGAAATATTTCGTATGACAACTATCTTGGTATTTGCATCGGAAGGTACACTTGATAGATCATTTTCAAGAGTTAAGTCTCGAAATGGAATGTGCACTTAATAGAACCTTTTCAGGAGTTATGTCGCAAAAATGATATCTTCCACTAATCGTGTTATTTTCTAGAAATTTAGCATTATTAGGTTTCACAAATTTAGTGCGGTAGAATGGACAATAAAACCAGTATATCTTAAATCTATCGACATAATCGATAAAATAACCACTTATAGTCCTTGAATCCAATTTTCTTTCATGTAAATTATAAACTCTTATCTTTGATAGGTATCCCCAAATGTATACATGTTTTAAACTAAGTTTCCAACTCTTGAATATCTCAAATGGGATTTTGTTAACCACCTTAGTTGAAACTCTATTTAAAATGTACACTATTGCTTTAATAGATTTAATCCACAAGAATTTAAGTAACTTGGAGTTTGACATCATATTCCTTATCATATCAAGTAAAGTTATATTCCTTCTTTCTGCTACACTATTTTAGTCGAGTGAACTAGACATGGCATATTGGGCAACTATCCCATTTTCTTAAAGGTACTTAGCAAATAGATCTGGTATTTGTCTATCCTGTATCCATCTCTTATAATATTTTCCACCTCTATATAATCTCACGATTTTTATTTGTTTTCTGCATTGCTTCTCTATCTTAGCCTTGAAAACCTTAAAAGCACTTAATATTTCATTTTCATTTTGAATCAAGTAGAGATACATGTATCATGAGTAATCATCTATAAATGAGATAAAATAATTATAACCATACAATTCCATACCTAGAGTACAAATATTTATATGTATGATCTCAAATATATCCGAACTCCTCTTAGCACCTTTATGTGACTTAGTAACCTGTTTACTCTTAATACAGTTCACACAAATCTCAAAATTATTAAAATCTAGATTTTTAGGTACTTCATTCTTTACTAACCTTTCTATTCTCTTTATGGAGATACATTTCAAACTCTAGTGACATAACAAAAAGAAACTTTCCTCAATAACACATCTTTTAGTTCCTACATGTGGTGTATTTAAATAGGTATTGTTTTGCAAATAAATACTTTGGAACGAAAATTAATTTTGAGAAAATTTAGGTACAAATACACTCTTTCCAATCTCAAGACATGTCCATCACTTAATGTGAGATCACAATCTCTAATGACCTTCACTCGTGAGCTCATCTTGTAGCCTAAATAGATAAGTTGATTATGATCCATTGGTTTCTTTAGATTTTGCAAGTCATGCAACACATTCGTAATGTGAATTATGCAACTAAAATCAATTCATTATGTGTTATGAAAAATTTTAATCATACGAGATTTATAATAAACAGGTGAGATTTCTATATCTCTAGATTCAAGTCATTACTGATACTTAACATAATCATTTTTCATATGTCCTTTCTTTTTACAGAAAAAACATTTGGATTCTTTCTTGATATTAGAAGTAGGTTCTTTGTGCATTCTCTTCAACTTTGACTTGCCTTTCTTCTTTTTTTGAGCTACTAGATGTGCGCTAGCAAGTCTCTTCTTCATTTCCATAAGCAATCTCCTCCCCTCCTGTACATACATGGTAATCGATTCATTGATAAACAATTTCTCCTTGTGTATGTTGCACGAAATTTTAAAGGGATCATAGGACAATGAGAGGGTATTGAGTATGAAATGCACAAGGAAATATTCATACATCTCAACCACAAGATGTGCTTACTTACACCTTGGATAATTGTGAGTCTCAAAGATGAGAATTGCATTATGAGTGTGCTAGTCAAGAATTTTTCCGATACCTGGTATTGCTCACCTATAACCTTAAGAAGAATACGAATATTGATATGATAGTTACTAAGCCACGGACAACTGAAATCTTACTCTTTATAAACATGATATTTAGATAATTAAATTACTCCCACTGTTCATAAAGAGTTTTATCAATCGCAAAACTAGTATTAGTTACCCTAGGTAACTTGTTTTTTCTTATAGCATAGTCAATAGAAAAATATGACAAATAGAGAAGTACCTTCTCTTTTCACTTTTTATAATTCTCCCTATTCAAATTCGAAAAATCAGATTTAAAATACATAGTTTGTATTACTGTAAAATAAAGGAAAATGTTCAATAACCATATCAAATGCCTTTATTTATATTTACCAATGTAGACGTTTAATAAATATATCTACTGACATAGAAATTGTTTGTAAACTAAATATTTAGTTTAAATAAATTTATTCTAACTTAATGATAAAAATTACAAAAACTAACTCATTCCCTTAATACATTCAATTAATTAAGAAACCATCATATAGTAAATTTGGCCCTGATTAAAATAGCTCTTCTAAATAATCTTGTAAGATGAAATCACTTGTGCACTAGGTAGGTTTTCAGATAGGTGATAGGCTCACAAATGGTTCCGCTTATAAACCACTTACCTTAGACACATATGTTTTGTTGACAGAATCTTCTTAAACATATACACGATTCATCATACCTACAATATTCCATACAACAGAAACCTTAAAATCTGGTGGACACAATATGTAAATTGCTATCTTGACATTTTATCTCAATTAATTATTTTTATGCAATAAAAATTTGTGGTAAAAATAACAATCATACCAGATATCTCTTTTTAATGTGATCAGACTCCACCTAATATATAATTTCTATCAAAATTATGGTTGATGTGGCTATACCATAATTAATAAGAAATTATATTGATTACTACAATATTTTAAAATTTATACAAAATATTACAATTTTTCCTAATGCATTTTGACATATATATATATATATATATATATTTATATATATATATATATATTTATATATATATATATATTTATATATATATATATATATTTATATATATATATATATTTATATATATATATATATATTTATATATATATATATATTTATATATATATATATATATTTATATACAATTTTGGTTTTACCCTTATGTACAAATATTATTTTGTACATATTCTTATGTACAAATACAATTTTGTACATGTCCTTATATACAAATATTATTTCAAAACTAATTCATGCATAATAAATATTTTTCATGATTTGTATGAATTTTTTATATCCATCATACTTTATGCAATAAAAATTCATATTAAAATTATGCGTGAAAAATATTTTATGCGATTAAAAAATACAAAATTTATGTAAGCGTTTTATACATAAATTAAGAAATTTATTTTGAATATTTCCAAAATTTTATTTTATTATTATTATTAATTAGAAGGTTGCAGATTACTAGACCATAAATATGTACTACCATGCTTTATTCATGGGTCACTGTGCAAGTCAGACATTAGTAATAGATCATAAATGCACCATTATATCAAAAATATATATATAAAATGCACCATGACTCATAAATAAGTTAACAATGGATCCCAGGGCCCATTCACAAACTTATGCATAGACCCATTTTCACGAACTCGTTTGAACGTCCAATTATTTGTATTGCTTTTATGAATTTTTTGTAAACCCATTCACCAAGTCAGTCTATTCACACCCCTTTGGATTTTCTTCACCCGAATAGACTCGAGGTTCCTAATTCGGATCTAGCCAATTCTAGCGGGTCTAGATGCTAAAAAATTGTAGAAAAAAAAAACCCTCCATTCTTCATTCTAAAAACACCTCTGATTGTGCAAAACTTTATGCCCAATCTCTTTGTGGCCTCAAAATGCTCCAAAAGTGAGCAATTTGAACCAATTTTTGAAAAATTCAAAATTTGTCAAAAAATGCACGGTCAAAGGCAAAATTGGCTATACCACATGTTTGAATATACAACAATACTAAAGTATGTTTCTAAGTACAAAAATGAACCAAACTAGCGGAAGCCAAAAATTTTAAAATTAAGAAAAAAATGATTACTTTTGACCATACGTTTTTCTTCATCTCTAGCGACTACAATTGTACCAAAATGAACCTCTCGACTACAGAAATCTTCTGGACTCTCAAATTCACTCATTTGAAGTGTGAAATTATAGAATTCGGATTTAGAGATCTTTTGGACTGGGTAAAAGTATTTATAGGTTATGCTATTATCAAACAATTTTAAAACCCATTGAACGTTATTGGAATTCATTGATTTACCATTTAAAGGGGTCATTGATGCATGGAAACGTGGGTAAAAGGTTGAATGAGCCGCTAACTTATGTTCAAGAATCTTCCATTTTGAGCACTCACGTTCTGGTCGTTTCTCACATAAAAAATTTTATCAAAATGGCAACTTATCATTCACCTAAGGTGATGAATGTAATTTTGTCCTGAAAACCTTCTAATGTATTGACATACGATTGCAAGTGATTGTACTAAAAAAATGTCTTTTGTTGAATGTAATTGAAGATTAGTCACGTTGATGAAGTAAAATACACTTTTGATCGACATGAAAGCTATTCCATGACTAAAACTAGAGTAAGTAAATTGTTTAAGACAATTGGAAAAAGAGAGAGAGAACAGAGAAAAGAGAAAAGGGATTGAATGAATAAGCCAAAACTATCATAAGAAGAATAAATAAACCATTATTCTAGATGCAATTTTATTTTTGCACAATAATTTTAAATCTACCATAGATGCTAATAGCTTTAAGTGTCGTATGAAACAACAACAAGTATGAAATAAAAGCAAAAACAATAATAATAGTAATTGCGTTTGCAGTACAATGCTAATATGAATAGTGAATCTCTCTTAAGTTGGAGCTAAAAGCAAAATAGGGATTGATTATCTTTATAATCCCTTGACCTTCATATTTGAATGTTATTATACCATAAATATATGATTTTACCTTTTTAACTAAATATGTATAATATGATGCAAAATATGTCGATGAAATTAAAAAATATTTTTCCTTCTCCAATTCTAGTTTTTTATTGCATTTTCAATTTTTATTTTCTAATAAAAGTTATAAAATATGTTAATTTCTCAAAATTTTATAATATTTTTCAAGTCAGAAAATTCATAAATGTGAGAAAAATAACAAAATTAAAATTGCATACAAAATAAATATATTTGCCAAATTATAATTTACCATATGTTATTAATAAATATTTTTCTCCATGCATTAATTTCTCTAAACTACTCCAATTATGTGAATTAAAGACAATTAGAATCAAAATTTATGAAATAAAATGTAACAAAGTAAATCAAGCTAAGCAATTTACTTAGTGACACAAAGTATATACAAACGAGCTCTCTAATTTGCCAAAATTGGATGATCTTCTTTGAGAATTGATACTCAAAAAGACTTAACAATGACTTTCTCTCTCTATAAGCACCACAAAAAAGTGGTAGTTCAACGATATTGTTTTGCGATGCCTTTTATTTTTTTTTGTCACCAACATATTAACAACAACACTTGCAACACCAGTTTTTGCTATTGCGAACGGCTTTGTCACCGATCCACAATAGTGACATAAAAGTAGTTGTTGCCAGTTGCGACATTGCATCAACATTATGAAGGAGTTTGCAAGAGTGACACCGTTAAGCATCCGATCTTTTAGTGATGCAACCATGGCATTGTTAAGGAGTTTGAACTATAGTGACACGACCGTGTTATCACTCAGGAATTCAAACCTTAGCAATGCAGATTTTGTCATCACAAAGAAGTTGATATAACGTAACTTGTGATGTGTACTCATGCATTAATAGTGATGACCTTTTGGCATCTCCTTATTGTCGCTGATTTATTTTTTTAAAAAATTAATTATCCAAAAATAAATAGTATATAAGTTATTTGTTTATTAATAACAAATTTCGTGTATGCTTTTAATAATATTATGAATAAAATTAATTTAATAAAAATTGATTATAAAATGATGAGACTATCGTTATTTTATTCGGGTTTTTGTATCTTATACGGTACATTAATTTCAAAATAGTATGATGTGAATATTTCACCTCTTTATAAATATACGCATTCACAATAAAGGCTTGAATATGTGCCTTTTTTTATTACTTTTGTCTTACGTGGTTCAGAAATCTAAGTAATTTTACGAATAAACGTATTAGTTTTCTAAAAATTTTTATAAAGTCTTACACATGCAATATTAAAAATTTAAAATATGAAAAATGAAATGTTACACCTCAAATGGATACATCCATCGATATTGTACTAGATTTCTAGCTAACATCTCATATGGCAAGTGGATGCACAAATACTCCATAGAGTCAAAAAATGATGGGGAGAAGATTTTCTTGAAGTTTCAGATGATAACAAAGATATCAATTTCTAATTTCTTCATATGTGCAACTGTTAAGATTGTTAAACAAATGTCATTGAAACAATTACTAAGATTCATGCCAAGTAGTTAAACATAAACTCTGCATAAAAACATGGTACTTATGGCATCTCATACCAAAGTGTTTGCATTCATTCATTTTAACATATTTTCCAATATCAAAATATCTATATGGAAATCTCAAATTTCTAAACCAATCACAAACAACACATTGTGGACCCTACTTAAGGAGTAAACTACTTTAGATTTGGGGCATGTGCTTTTTAGATGCATTGCAAATGACAATGGTAAAGATGATATAAATCTTTTCTCATATTCGAGTTGTCCTTTGTCTAACCGTGCACATCTAGAACAATATCTATGATATTGGTTGTATTGTCCTTTTTCATATGCATGAGCTGATGTAGTGTTGAACAAAATTATTCCTCCAATATGATAAATCCCAAAATATACTATTCACTTATGATTTGCTTCAAATCCTGCAATTGGGTCTCGAGGGTCTTCAATCACTAAGAGAAAATTGATAACACTCTCCCACACCTCCTTGCTCATCAACCTCAATAATGAATTATGTGTCTCAACACGTCCTTTGATAAAGTGCTGTTTATCTATTGTAAAGGGATGATCTGTAAGCAAAAATTGTCTATAATGGTCAAAATGTATCACTTTCTTACCATGACTTAAGTAAAAGGCTTTCGACCTTTCCATGCATACTGGACATGCCAAAACTCCAACTATGTTGCATGCGGGAAAGTCATTTATTGTCCAAAGAAGCATAACTCTCATTGCAAGAGAAGACCAAGGACTTGAATTTGTCTTTTCCAACTATGCTCTTACCGAATGTGAGTGAAAAACTCTCCCAAAGAGATGAAAAGACTAAAGGACTTATATTCATCTTTTTTTTTATTGCAAGACTTTAAGATCAGTAGTAGTTAGCCTTAGTGTCTTCGGTTAATTCCAAAGGTCTTAATACTCTCAAAAAAATTAAGAACCTTTCCTTCTTTCCAATATTTGAAATTTGATTCTTGATTTCAAATATCCTTTCTAGATTGGTTTGTTAGCCATAAAAACCATACATTTGATCCCATAATGCTTTTGAATTTGGAGTACAAGTGATTATATTTTTACGGACTTGATTTATAGAACTTGAGAAAAGTAGGAAAATCTAATCATCCTGCCTCTTCCACTCCTCATACGCTGGGCTTGAATTTTCCAGAGGAATTTTTGTGACATGACTAAGAAGGTTCCTTGAATTCAATGATATTTTTACATGTGCTGACTATTAAAAGTAGTTGGATGAATTTAGAGTGATGGAAGCAAATAATTAGGCATGAATAGGGTCTTATTTTGTAAGAAAGAATCAAGCAAACTTGGAATTGGTTCAATTGATGAGGTTGAGAATTTACCTTGCTCATATACTATATTAAAATTTTGATATTAAAATACAAGAATGATTGAAAGAATAAATAAAAGACTTTGTATTAATTAAAGAACATTTATATTAATTAAGATTAGTAGTAGTTGGTCTAAGTGTCTTCAATTAATTTCAAAGGTTTTCATACTCTCGAAAAAATTAAGTAAGAGCCTTTCTTTCTTTCCAATATTTGAAATTTGATTCTTGATTTTAAATAACCTTTTTAGATTGGTTTGTTAACCATAAAAACTATACATTTGATTCCATAGTGTTTTTGAATTTCGAGTACAAGTGATCATATTTTTATAGACTTGATCCATAGAACTTGAGAGAAGCAGGAAAATCTAATTATCCTTCCTCTTCCACTCCTCATACATTGGGTTTGATTTTTCAAGAGGTATTTTTATGATTGACTATGAAGATTTCTTGAATTCAATATATTTTTACATGTACCGACTATTAAAGGTATTTAGAAGAATTTAGAGTGATGGAAGAAAATAGTTAGACATGAAAAATGTCTGGTTTTTATAAGAAATAATCAATCAAATTTGAAATTGGTTCAGTTGATGTGGTTGGGATTTTACCTTACTTAGATACTATATTGAAATTTTGATATCAAAACACAAGAATGATTGAAAAAATAAACAAAAAACTTTATATTAATTAATAAATATTTGAATACAATAAAGTTTTCCATAAATTAGGAAAAACAATGCAAGAAGAGATAATTTCTTTCTTGCTTACAAATGAGGAGAGGATTTCTATTTATAGAGAGCACCAGCTGACTAGTCAATAGAGACAAAAATAGACAGTATAGAGAAAATCAGGAAAAAAAAATAACAGTTCAAAATTCTATCCAAAATACCCTTGGTAGGTTTGGCTGTGTTATGGGTGTTTTTAAAAAAACTTCTTTGGGCTTTCATTTTGGATCTTATGAAGGACTCTTATTAGACTTTAAACAATGATGAATAGTAGCAACGTTATAGGCCTTGGTTTTGACGAGATTGTACCAAAACCTAGAACACCCAAAACATTTTTTGTGTTATATTCCTATCCTTTGATATAGTCTTTGGGTACTCTCTTGGGCCTTCACTTAGCTTGATGTACTCTATATTTTCAATATTTTTTATCATACTTTCTTTATTCTGAAAACAAATCAAAAGTACACTTTCTTTTTGTTTATATTGATGATATGATTATTATTGATAGTGACACTCAGGGTATTTCTATCGTCGTATCTTTTCTCCCCTAACATTTTGAGATAAAAGAATTGGGTGGTCTCAATTACTCTCTAGGTCTAAAAGTTTTGTCTGATTAGTCTGGTCATTATTTGTCCCAAGCAAAATATGTTGCTCATCTTATATTTGATGTTGGTTTCAATGATACTAAGATGGATAACATCCCACTCGAACTTAATATTCACCTTTTGGCTAATGAAGGGACTTTTCTTAGTGACAGTACTTTTTATCATCAACTAGTTAGTAGTATTATCTATCTTATTATCTCCTAAATAGATATTGAACACGTTATTTACATTGCCAGCCAGTTCATGGTCGTAGCTGGTACCACTCACAGCTATGTTATTCTTTGCATTCTTCGCTATATCAAAAATACTTTATTTCATAGTCTTCACTTATTTCGCTAGTCTCCACCAGAGTTAAAAGCAATACTTTGATGCTGATTCCGTTGGAGACCTAACTAATCATCATTTCACTACTAATTATTGTTTCTTTTTTGGCACATCTCTCATTGTTGGTATAGTAAAAAATAATTAGTTGTCTATTGCTTCAATATAGAAACAGAATATCAAACTCTTGATGACACTGCCTCTGATCTCTTATAGTTACGATGATTACTTCAAAATAGAAGCGTTACCTCCTTCTCTACAACTTCTCTTTATTATGATAACCACAATGCAAATTGCACATAATGATATCTTCCATGAATGCATCAAACACATTGAAATCAATTTTCATCTTGTGTGGCATCATATACTTCACGGCAGTATCCTGCTTGATCCTATTTCTTCACAATCTCAGGTTGCGTATCTCTTCACTAAATTGTACTCACCTCAACACTCTCAAGATCTAGTTTACAAACTCAAGGTGGTCGATTCTTCACCACTTTAAGTTTGAGGGGGGTTGTTGAGATATATTTAGATATGTTAGTTTTATACGCTTCATATTAAGTTTGTTAAGATATATTAGTTGTATATATTTGATATTAATTTAGCTACTTGTGTTAGTATAGATACCCCATTGTACAAAACAGAAAATACATAGAAAGGAATAGGTTCACCCTCAAATTTCTTTTCTTTTGGTACTATGGTTAGGCCACCAACCCAGTATCCGGGGTTTCGCCCTGGGTCGACCTCTTGCAGGGCTCAATTGAGGGGACAGGTCTCTTAGTGCTGATTTTTCCATTCTCATGGGGGATCGAACTCCCGACCATGATTAAGGGGCATCAATTCTCGAATCAACTGAGCCATCAGACGTTGTTCACCCTCAAATTTCGTTCATCTCTTCCATTTCCTAGCTTGAGAGCCGAATTAGGCCCATGGTACAAGTCCTACAATTCAGCCTGCAAGACATCACAGCAGCCCAGATTTGCTACAAAACCTGAGACCCAGTTCCCTTTGTGGTTTCCGATTAATCTTCCCACCCTAGTCACCATGCCCACATAATTGCATCGACATTCAGCTCACACCAGTCCTCGAAAGAAGGGCTCCAACCAATAAATAACTTCTTACAATGACACCCAGAATTTGAAATGTGAGGCTTCGCATACTTATTAATATTAGTAGGAAGGATGCCTTGAGATAAAAACCTGGGAGGGAAGAAAAGACCTACTATTTCCTTTTTCAGATACACCAAAGTGCAATGACATACTTATGGAGCATAACAAAATCCCCAACTCTTCCCCATCTCAAATTTCGTTACACCCAACCCTAAGTAGGACAAGTAAAAAAAATGATCCCAAAGCTTCAACCTGTAACCTAGCCTATACCTCGCAGCATTAGGACAATCTCTAAGAAGATGGATTAAAGTCTTAAGATTCTGTATTACAAATCTGCTAAAGATCTGAGGAAGCCAAACCCCTGCTCGCCCTAAAAGCAATTGTTAGTACCTCCTTTTTTTTTTTGTTACAATGGGAGAGGACACTAGTTTCTAAGGAAAGCTAAGCCTCGGATATCACACGAGAGAGCCCTATAGATCTCTGCAGGAGGCGATAGCAACTCACGAATACCGTGGGAAACTGTATGAGCAAGATCCTTTTTTTGAACTTCTCAAAGAAATATTATCACCCCCAATGGTGCCTTGATCTTCGAAAAATCTCACTATATATTGACAGCGCATGCTGAGCAAACCTGTGCTACTAATTTGAAATATATATCCCAGACTTTGAACGTACATCATACTGTGTTCCCCACCCCAACTCATCATCTTTCAAATCCTTTACATCCATAAAGAAATCTACAAATTTTTACAAGTCTCCTCTGGAAGCAAAAGCCTTAGAAAACCAGCTACGACTGCATTTGCATCAGACGTAGATAGCCATCGATCATACCTAAACTCATCCGGAACTACAAAATTTTATATATTTTACTAAAACTATTATTATTTAGTTGAAAAATACTATAAAAATAAAATAAATCAAAGAAGATAAACTTAAAAAATAAGGTTAAAATTTTCTTTACACCGCTTTACTAGACTATTATTTTTTTAATTATTTATTAAGAGATTCAGCTTACACGACAATAATAACTCCCTCGTATAATTATTAAATAAATCAAAATTATAATTACACCACAATTTTATTTAAGTAAAAGATGAGATCGTCTTTGGTTGCTTGGGGTGAACTAGCACGAGCATTCGACTTTGTTCTGGGTGAATAATAATTTCTACACATGATGGAAGATCTGGTTTGGAATTTTGTCAATCGAGGCCAAGTTGAAGAAATGGCAATGGAGATCGAGCTGTGTACGTCTAATCATAATTTAGTCTCATAAGTTTATGCTTCAGTCAAACGTTACTTACCAAATTGGATCTATGCATGCTTAGTCATTACCTAATTTCTTAAATAATCCCACTACATTATCAATGTCAAGTAAGTCTCGGAGCAGGTTTGACTTGAAATTCCAATCCCATTCATTTCTTTGATTGATATAAAAGAATTTCCAACAATAATATTTTGGGACAGAAAATGTTGGGCCTTGTGCAAATAAGAAAATGACTTACCAACGGATCATTAATCCGGTGGATAAGAATACTAACTCATTTTTTTTTTTTTTTTATACAAAGTGATGCAACCGATCAAAATTAAATCGGGAAGAAAAGATGAAAGTGAAAAAATTTTACCGCTTAAGTTGTCCTGAGAGACATGATAGATCACTTAACCAACTTTCGAATTTGAAACTTAAAAATAGAAAAAAAAATTATGTTGAGAGAGTTGTCATCTAAAATAAGCTCAATAAGAGTTCAAATCAAATTAATTAGAATATGATTTCAGATATCGATTAGTATATAATAAAAAAATATAAAAAAAATGACCTAATAACGTATAAATATAATTATTATAGCCGGTATTTGGAGTTTCAACTTATTTTTATTTTATTTTATTCTACTTGTAATACTTTTTAATTAAAACAAATTTTTTATGCAAAACATAGGGTTTTACAAGTAAATTTTAATTTTTTTTAATAACAAAAGATTTAAATTATCATTATTATTAACTTATTTATAATTGTTTTTATCCGATACATATTTGAAAGAAATGGTGACTTTTTTTTTGAAATTTTATAGTTTTATAAAAAAAAATATTTTAATTAAAAATATTAAAAATAAAATAAATGAAAATGTCGAACTTGTAAATATTAGAAAAAGAAAGAACCATCTAATGCGTTCAGATCTTTTTGAATATTCGGAAGATAACTCTCAATTTACAAAATTAATTTTATTTTTTTCTTGTGAATATTACATTTTGACAACTTGACAATAAGTTCATCATTGACAATAAGTCCTACAAGTTGGGATAAATTGTCGTAAAGTTGAGTAAAGATAGAATTTTTTTTTTTTTTTTTCATGAAGGCCATGGATCTGAAATTACGCAATGAAAGTAAAGCTCCCGATATAATTATTAAATAAATTAAAATTAATATAAATAATATAATTACAAAATGAATTGGAATTGGTATAACTCGAATCTAATTAAAAAAAATGCATACATTATGTTACTGTTAAACTATGAGTATTTTAGATGTTCTGAAAATTTATTTAACTCAGGCGTCAAAATTATATAAGGAATCAGGTTCGAAAGCGGTTTTCTCTTGGATTTAGCGGAACTTTTGTTAGTATTAACTATTTGATACGAGTTATTAGTAATTTATACTTCTCGTTTTGATAATATTTTGATAGGTAATTTGTTAGATAATTTGTTTATCGTAACAATTCTTTTTTATTTATGAATTAAAATTTAGGTATGAGTTGTTAGCTGGATCTACGATGGTCCCATTTGAATGGAAGCTTTTTGACAGCAAATTCGAAAACAATGTGAAAAAAGATACATTTTTTAGATTGATAGTACATTAATTTGGTGACAACGAATTTGAAAGCTCCAGTTTCCTACACCCTTTAATTTTCCAACACATATCAACTTTCCTAGAAAAATGGTCCTGTGATTCATCAAATGCCAGGGAAGAAGTATTAAATACTGGTGTTTTTCCCCTTCTAATCAAGTTATACCCAGAAGAAATTTACAATAATATTAATATTAATAATCAAAATTTACAACAATTGAGTAATGAGCAATGAACAAAGTTAGGGGTTAGCGAAAAAGAGACTCGATGTAGGTGTGTACCTAGGACTATTATGCGAACAGAGTTGAATTCAAGTTGCTTGTGAGCCGCTGAGTCAAAAACTCAACTCGACTTAATTTTGACTAAACTCAAGTTGAATTCGAACGATTTTGTTATATAATGGAATCAATTTTAAATAATAGAATTTTAGAGTCTAAAACTCGTCGATTAATTTGATAGCATACATTAATATATATTATATATATCTATATATAGTTATGATATAAAAACTAAATTAAATTAAATATATTAATATATTATATAAAAATGAGTTTTCAAGTCAAGTTAGAGCGATTTTACTATACAATTAAATCAACTTTGAGTCGAGTTAAAAAATTCGACTTTGACTTTCGAATACAGAGATATTTGGGATCGATTGGACTCGAATACATCCTACATGTACTAATCCCCGCCTAAAGATTCGCAGGCAAGCAATAAGTTCTGCTTGAACGTTGAGTCTCGGCCCAGCTAATATTTTTATACTTAATTTTAATTTATTGGTTTTTCTAAATATATATATACACTGAATCAATTAGTTTTCAAAATCATATTTTAATTAATTCAATTTGAGTATTGTTCGGTTCAATTTAGAAAAACTCTTTTAATATAGTTTTTTTTGTGTCTAAATTTTAAATTTGAAACTTAATTAAGTAATCTAACACTTTTATCTATTTAATCGACTATCCAAGAAAACACAACTAAAGACACAACTCCCTAATTCATGGAAACTTTTAATACCGGTGTAACCGCAACTAAATGCACAATTTTATGATTCACGGAAACTTTTAATATCGGTGTTTCTTCGCTTTCAAAATGACTTCTATTTCAAAATCTTTTAATACACTAAGTTTACTAATATTTATATAAAATTTTTACATTTTTTAAATTTATAAATTTTTCTATATCTAATAAATTATTTATTTAATTATAATTTTATTTTTACAATTTATATAATAATTAATAATTATATATTTGAATATTTATGATTTTTATTATAAAACATGTTTATTTTATTACTTTCATAAAATAATTAATATTTATATAAAAATTTTTAAATTTTTTATCTTATGTGTTTGTACATATTTTCATTTTTTGTATTTTTATAAATTGGTATTTTCTTATATCGTTTCATATTCATTTTCTTTTTCGTGCAATCTAGGCATACATTCGGTGAATTTTTATCATAAAATTGTTGGAGTTCTCCTAATAATTTTAAATCATTAAATAAATGTATAAAAAAAACTATCCTTATCATCATGCAAGTTTAAATTAATTGAATTTTTTAGATATTGTCTAGTTTAAAGTAAAGGATGAGAAGGTAACATAAAAGAGAAGCAAATCAAAATTTTACAAATGTATGAGAGTAAAGTTAGAAAGAATTATTTAATTTTTAGTCTTTATCTCTATTTTTATTCCTTTAGAATGGAGGTATAAAAGTTTAGTTTATTTTTATTACAAGATAATCAACCAAATATGATTTCTTTTATTTTATACTTGTCACTTAAATTGCACAGAAATAAATAAATAAATAAATAATTTATTAAATATAAAAATATAAAAATTTAATATAAATATTAATTAATTTAAGATATTAAAATATTTTAAAATAGAAATATTTCGAAATGGGAAATATTAGTATTTGAAAGTTGTTGTGTATGTGATTAATGTATGTTTTATATGTGATTCCAAACGAAACCTCCACATTGCAAATGCAGCCTTCAACGGGGAAGAGAGAGAGTGGGGTAATGAATGCATTGAAGCCTAAACAGGTGTACCGTAAGGGGCTGAACATCCAGAGAAGCGCGGCACCGTTCGAGGGGACTGCGAAGTTCAAGAAGGAAGAGTTGTCAGGGCACTTGAAAATATTTGAAATTTGAAAGCGTGAACCGGAAGGCAAGCAAACATAATTATTGCTCCTCCGTCCTCGGCCCCCTCAACCCTTTCCTCGGTATCCTTTAAGGGCGCAACCCTTTCCTCCTTTTCAAACACATGTATTTAAAAAAAAAAATCGGTATTTTCCTCAAAGATTACAAAGAAATTTGTTTAATTGCCATTTTTAAATATACAATAGTAAAAAGTCTATAATATTGTATTGATTAAATAAATTAAAATAATTATCTTATGACAAAAAATAATAATTTAAAATAGGACTCACAAAATAATAATAATAAATACACAATTTAAAACAATTTTATTTTTTATTTTATGACCTAAGCACATTGTTATTATATATAATGAATTTATAATAACAATTATGAATTAAGTTATTGTTGTGGAGGGTTTTTATATTTAGGGACCCTATAGTATCCGAACCGGATCAATGAAACAAAATCTGGATAATGATCGGTGAAAAAAAATTAATAATAAAATTATCACTAGTTAGGGATATTCAATTTTGGTTAGTTTAATTGCAATTTCATACTTATAACTCATTGTTTACATTTGATTCTTTTCATATTTTGATGGCTTTTGAGCATTACATTATCTTTTTGGGCAAATCTACATCATTTGCCTTTTATGCTACTATTAGATTAATCTAAAAAGTAAGGTAAACTCCTTGCTACTAGTGTAGTTGAACCCTAAACTTATTTATGTTGATTTAAATCTTAGTTTAAATTGTTATCTCATTCTTAATTGCTTTAATTTAGTTAAGTTAATATAATTTCATTAAATACTCTTCCAATTGATTACTCGTTGTAAGTCAGCATTTAGAAACGCTTATGGCAATTCATGAGGATATGACACTCTTACTCAGATCGCTTATGATAATCTCATACACTTACAAGCTACAAGGGGTTTCACGTTCTTCATATTTTACTGTCTTCAGGAGAATAATTCAATAGTTACAATTTTTTTTTTTCAATCCAGTGATTCCAGATCCGTGTAACAAAAAAAAAAAGTACTTCACATTTCACTCCATCCACCACAAATCAATACTCTCGTAGGGTCTGATCTCTATATTAAAATAATAGATGTTATCGTTTACGATTCAAATCTTAATAAATAAGAGTATTTGGCGTGGCTTGACTTACGCATGGGTCGAGTATTCGGCGCAACTGTGTAGCTCAAACCGGTATTGAGTTGGGCCGTGCTAATATTTGCACATTTTAAAACACTTGCCCAATTCGACTATGCATTAAGTCTGAGTTCGACTCTGGCTCATATCTTGTCCTCCAACTTTTAAAGTTTTTGCTTGTTATCCTGTTTCAATTTTGGGTGATTAGTCTGATTCGATCATATTGACGTCTAATTGGGCATGGTAATATCTAAGTTTAAATGTCTACTAAGGATTTATCAAGCGCTCTTATCGAGTATGCATGGCATAGGACTATTTCGTATACTAGATAAATTTACTAATATTTGAGGTCGGTTTTATCTTGCTTAATTTGTAAAGTCTCTTAAAATGATACAAAAGCAGCATAGTTGACAAAATTTTCATGGGTTGAGAGAAAACCTCAAGTCATGTGGCAAGCAAGATCTTAGGACAAGAGAAAATAAAAAATTTGAGATATATTTACATTATGGATGTTCAATGGTTGCTGTAGTCATTTTGCATAATTAGAATTTTTAATTCCCTGCAAGCAAAAATGAGTAAACTTTGGACAAGATTTAGAGGCATGTTCAAGTTGATTTTGTGACAATGTCTGTCACATGGTAACTCATTTTTTGAGTGCCTAATGCTTTATTTCATTCACCCTCAAATCCCGCACCACGGCACTATTGAATCAATCGGCACATATTTCTCTTGTAAATAAAGATATTTTATCAACTTCTACGGCTCGGCATGATTTAATTTTTCTTTTTCTTTTTGTTTGATTCCCACCACCGGTCTCTAGAGTTATACTTTAATTAATCCAATTTGAATATCTCAGGGAACCTTATTTAGAAAACGACTTTTTTAGAGTAATTTTTTTTACTTTTAAATTTTAAATAATAAATTTAATTAAAAAATTTAATATCACATCCAATCGGTATAAATTGATCTTGTTACGCATATACAACAATGAAAGAGAGGCATCCAAATCAAGGTTTAGTTAATAGAAAATACATAATTTTTTACTTGAGATTTAATTTTAATTTCTATAATTGTATTATAAAAATTTTTAATTTACATATAATATATTTGGTTCATAGATTATTCCATATAGATGACTTATAAGTTATGAGGTATATTGATATATTTAAAGAGTAGTTGTTAATTTTCTTAATTTTATCTAAAAATAATGAAATAGGAAGGATATGGGTAACGAATCACCCATCAATTATTGCCTATTCGCTGTAAGTCAAGTCAACCATTAGAACAAAAGTACCCAATTGTCATTTTTTATTTGCATCAAGAAAATGACATTTTCGATTGATGTTCAATTTAAAAAAAAAAAAAGATAATAGTTCTAATATATATATTTATTTAATTTCAAAATTATAATTTTTATGACTAGCCGAATTTAAATAAGATGATATAAACCTTTGATGCGTTGATATCTTATATGCATAATTAACCGACACTTCGTTGACTTAGTGAAAAAAACACTAACACTCTATATCAAAAATCGGGATTCAGGTCTTGATAGTGATAAAAACGACATTAAGAGAGCTCCCTCCCGATTGATACCCGACAACAATTCGATCAAAATTAGTCGGAATAAAACTCTGGATATTCAACAGTGGATCAAATCTAGAGAACAAAAAAAAATGCATAATTAATATGAAAATTTCCATACCAACGTGGGCATGTTTGACGCATAAGGAAATACATACTAAACAACATATAAAAAATTATTCAAAGGCAAAAAAATAATTTAATTATGCATGGAAACATCTTGGAAATGCAAATATTCCGCTTCTCACATTTCCTTGTAGCGAAGAGTCAAAGTTGTCACCTTGATTACTCAATTTCATGTTTCATTCCTTTGACAATTAATGTTTGGGACCCAATCAGGCATTATGATCCTCAAAATTTCAACTTCAAATCTTTGACTTCTAAGATTATAAGATATATATAATTTTTATTTTTAAATGACCTATAAAAAGAATTTAATCGATCGTAATTTGAAACTATCTTCTAATAAAAAATTTTAATATCTGTATAACACTAACATTATCAGTCAAATGTCAAGACACTCTTTATAAGATTACCTTATCGCCAAACTTTATTGGTGTAAAAGTAGTTACATGTATACATTCAAAAATACATATATGTATTTCTTGTATTTTTAGCTATTTTTATTTTTTAGGTTGAGAAATATCACAAATATAAAAAAGTAAAATAAAAGATAACACAAAAATAAGGGCATAGAAGAGAATTTTCTAAAACGAACCATAGTCCAAATATACTAGATTGGCTTGACATAGTCGATGTCTAAATTGGACGGAAACAGAAATAGAGAAACGAAAATTGATATAAAATAAAACAGAGAATGACGTTTTTTAAGAATATAAAAAATGTCCATGTAAATATAAAAATATATATATATAAATTTTTATGTAAATATTAATTATTTTATAAAAATAATAGAATAATCCTTTTTTATAATAAAAATTTAATTATAAGATAAATAATATAAAATTTTAATTTTAATGAAATAAATAAATAATTCATTAAATATGAAAAATTTTATAAATATAAGAGTATAAAAATTTTTTATATAAATATTAATTAATTTAATATATGAAATGTTTTGAAAATATTTTACAAATGGGCGTTTTCAATATGGTTCAAAAGTATTTTATCTCATTAAAAGCATATTTTTATTGACATGGGATTCTTATTCTAGGACCTCATATTTATTGTTTTGACTTCGTATTTATAAACAAAGATGATCTCCCAAAAAGAAAAAGAAAAAAATTCCCATTTGTATAAACTTTGATAGAAAATAAAAGGATACTATGGCATTTATTGTCACTATCATCCTTTCCTTTTCCACCTTTTATTACATCCATTTAATTAAAGGCCGGGCTCCCAAATTGTTATATCTCACTATCATTGCCGGCTCTTTCCATATGTAAAGACATTCTTACCTTTTTAATGCCCATCTTTATGATTGGGGCCGTTGCCAACCACTAAAAGATCTACCCCACAACACAACATGTAAACTATTAGAGGACACCAAAGTACCATCTTTCAATTTTCATTTTTGTGATTTACGTGTTCTCCAAATGAGATTGCCTTTAGAACCAATGACTTAGATTATTGGATATGCAACTTCATTGCAAAACCATATTCCATGCACCAAATTTGGTGCACACAACCGGTGATTAACTTGTCAATAACTTATAATTCAACTAATATTATTGTCTTTTTTTAGAAATCTCGAATCTGATACCAAGACAAATAAGAAAAAAGCTTGTGAGACCTATTTATGTGCTTGATGTGTTTATTCGGTCTGCTACATAAAAGGCAGTAGGATTGTTTTTGGTGAGTAGACAGTCGATTTAGGACTCAATAACGAGGGTTATAACCCTTTCTTATACTTAAATTTGCTACATTGAAAAAAACTATCGGGGACATAACCTCCAAATTTTACTTATAATATGCTTAAAAAATTATTAATTAAAATTAAGATATAAATAAAAGGAAGCAAACTAGTCAAGTATGGTCATTCACGCACTAGTTACATGTGCTTGCGGTATGTCACGAGCCCAGTGAAAAGGCCAAAGGGGGCAAGGGGCTATCGCCTTAGACAAAAGGGGGTTATCCAGAGGCTTTGATGTGGTGCCAAATTTTTTATTTTGTCTTTGTTGGAGGCACAAATATTTGTTATTTTTCTGGGTACTTAGCAGAGGCTTTAGATGTGGTGCCACCATACGTGCAATGTAACCAACTTAGAGGGGGGACAATGGGAGGGAAGCCACTTCCGAGATGAAATGTTATTGTATAAATTGCAAAAGTCGAGACTGCCTCTATTTGATGCAGCACAAATTGTTGAACTGCAGGTTTTTAAAGACATTCCTTGACCGGCGACAATATACTAAATTTTTTTAATCCAAATTTAGAGTTTGAATTTTAAAATTAAAAAAAAAAAATAAAAAGTCAATCTTTAAATTGGTTTATAATACTCGAATCAGATTAATCGAATAATTTAGATATCGGTTGATCAATCAAAAAAAAAAAAAGAATTATACCAAGTTACTGATTATTCTTTTTGGCGAAAACACTTATCAAACCTTTGTATAGCTATAGGGAAGGACGATTCAACTTGAGTTCAAATCTTTGATGCCATATGTTTATTACATGTCTCATTTACTATTGCATGATAATAAGTGATTCATATACGAGTTCGGATACAGAGTATGGTAATTTTGATGATTCACAACATGTGGCATAGGAATAGACTTCGATCTACAATTTCAGTTGGTTGCCCGTTACTCTTCCATCCACCACAAGAATGCGGGGTAGATTGATTTGCGATAGCCCTTTTATGTTTGGGAACGACGGTTTTACCGTTCTAGAACCGGGACCATTGTGCAATTGGGATCGCATGCACCAACATGGAGATCATGGGGGAGGCCAAATTAAGCTAACACTAGTCTCTTTAGGTTAATTTTAATTTTCTCAACTTGTATTTATTTTGTTTTATCATGTATGAAATTTTTAAATAAAATGTTTTTTAATAAAAATATATAATTTTGTAAAAAAAATTCTATGAAAATTAAAGTCGGTATTATATTTATTATTTTTAGTTTAAAAATTTTATTTAATTTTTGTTGAGTTTTTTTTAAATAATAAAATAATCATATTATTATCTAGAAGATAATTATTCAAATGGATGGAAAACTAATTTTACAAACTATAAGACTATATTTAACATTCAAGAGATAGCAAATATATTTAAAAGGGGTAACAATGCTAATAATTCCGTTATTATTATTTGAAACAATGAAATTATGTATCGACGATCGGAGACATATATTTTTATTATATAAAAATTATAAAAATCATGAAGATATATATATTTATAAAATTTTAAATATTAAATATTTAAAATTATTTTACCATTCAAATGTCCTAACGCAAATCCGAGATGGCCAGCGGACCTTAAATCGACAAAATCATGACTTAGCAGACGGCCATTTACACGTTTTGATTACATTGAAATATGCAACCACTTACAACTCTTTAACTCATAACCCAAGTAACTCAAAACCCCACATGTGTGAAAGCAGAAATCATATTAAAATTGTCATAAATTAAAGCATTAATATAGAAAAATTGACCTTAAAGTTAACGTCTCCCTATTAATTAGTGTGAAATGATAAGGGTTTGGTCCCCATTCCCACCCACACATTACTCAACTCATGGGATGGGCCACAACCATATCATAACATAAGATTTTGGGAGTTCATTTGATTGTCTCATGCCCTTGTTTGACCTCTCAATCTCCATTTCCCATCACTTGTCTAAATTAAAATGCATGCACATGGTCTAGCTGTACTGTACACCGCCAGACCAAATGCCAATGGCCAAAAGGTGTCATTAGAACCCACCATACTTAAAATTCTCATTTTATTGTCCCCCTACAGTCAGATACCCCTTTCCTTCCAAAATATTATCCCCTATATTCTTCTACCAAAAATTTATTTTTTTTATCCCTTTTTAGAAGTATTTTTAAAATAGATAAAATATCATATATCAGTAATTTTATCAATTAAGTAAGCATATAAATTGAAGATACAAGACCCAATAACCCATAATCATAAATTCTAAAGATTATCGAGTCTATTAAATTATAACTACAAAGTTCATAGACCACTCGGTAAGTACCCAAAATGACCGAGCAGGAGCTTAGTCAAACACTCTCAGTTAAGTTTCTTGGTCACCGCTTGATTGAATACTCTCAGTTAAACCTCTCGACTACTACTGGTGATCATCCACCGAGCAATTACGAGTAATGTTTTTATCAAGTGAATCAAGATCATGATCACACAAGTTATGAACCATCCTTAATTTCGGAAGTAATATCGTCTAATAAGAAAGAAAATTTTCGTAACAACTTGAAGTTCTCTTAAACCTATAAGATCCCAAATCTTTTAAGAATCTTTGATGACGCTCTCTATAATCTCGAAAGATCTCCAACAATTTTTCTATAAGCTAACTAGGGTTTCCACACGTTTAAGCAAGAGACATGCACATGCTATATATACTGAACAAAAGTAACCCTCAAAAGAGAACATTGAACATCTGACATTCCATACACACATTACAAAGGGGCAACACAGGGCAAACAATTTAGACTCTTCGCTGTTTGTTTTCTCTTTTGTTATTATTTTTTCTGACTTGAACGTTAGAGTTTCCTCAATCGATTCATTTTTTTTTTTGGTTCATACTGGGGCTCGAATTCGAGCCTATTATATGGGGGAATGGGGAAGGTGTCACTTGAGCCAAAGCTCATTGGCTCAATCGACTACGCCAATCAACTACTTTTGGTAGATATTTTGCGGGTCTTTCCATTTACGGATATCTAATAGATGCATCAACACTGGTTTTCCATTCGAATTAATAGAGTAATTTATCTGTGAAACAAATTCACCTTCAACATAAATATGAAAAGAAAAAGGTCACAACCAAACATGCTAAATGCTTGAGACTAGACACATAAAAATATAAGAAGCCAAATTCATGAATAATTGCTTAAGCTTTAAACTTGTGTTCAAATAACTTTTTGAGTTTTAATTATGGTTACTTAGCCTAAAAGATTTCTAAGATAACTTTCAATATATTCCTAAGTAGACTATATTAAGATTTTAAATCTGGTTTCTTCTGTTTGATAAGAAATTTAAATTTAACTTATCATTTTTGTATATCACTTATTTTTTCTCCTCTAGAAAAAATTCATAAAATTATAACATTTTTAGTGAATATTTTGGGTAATGCTTTCTTGAGCTCTAATACATAATTTTTAATTAATTTGAATCTTTCGATTGAAATTTATTGCAAGAGCTTTATATATATAGTCTTGAGACTTGCTTATGATATTCAAGTAGATCAAATTCAACTTTGTCCGCTTATAAGACTATTAACTATTATTTTATTAGTTTATTTAAAAATAGGTTAAAAATTAGGGTAAATTACATTTTTCCTCTGTGGTTTGATCAAAATCCACATATATTCCTTACGGTGAAAAAATATCAATTTATGTCCTCGTAATTTTAAAAAGTGTGATAAGTGGACAGAAAAAATTATAAATAATGGAGATTTAACGAGATTTCATAAAATATCAATTATACCCCTATTAAAATGTTAATTTTTTTGAAACCCTAAATCATACTTTTTTTCCATTATAGAGAGAGTGAGGATGAACGACGATCGAATATTTTGAGTGAGGGGATTTTCCATTTGAGCGCAGGGATAAGATTGAAGTTTTTTCAAATCGAGAAAGGGAGATTGAAGGCATTATCAAGTAAGAAGTTGTTGTTGTTCTTTTTTTTCCCTTTCATTTAGGGTTTCGCTTTTTTTTTTTTTTGTAAATTTGAATTTTAGTGATAAAAATAGAATGTTTTGAATAATTTTGGTGAGTGGGAATATTGTTTCTATATTTTTTGTTTTTTGTATAAAGCACATTTTGCGCACTGATAGGAAACTTAAAGGTTGATTTCAGCGAGATCTAGTAGAGGGAGATTCAATGTAGAAAATTTTTCAAAAGTGTAGATAAATCTAGTGGAGGAATTTTTTCCCAATTTTTTATTTTTTTCTGTAAATTACTTTTAGGATTTTGATAAATTATTGTTTTAAATGTAGAATAATATTTGAACTGCACATATTGTACGATGATGTGTAATCATTCTCATTTATAGAATTGTAAGATATTTATTTACTTTTATCTAAATAGTGGGTATATATATCATAGATGTAGAATTGTAGTGCTTTTCTTTTTGTTTTGATACGTGGAAAAGATACCATTCTTTCTGTAGTATTTATTTTGTTTGCAACTGTATTAATATTTGCATGTATTGATTTTTATTTATCTTTACACAGATTAAAAGATATCATTCTTTCTGTAGTATTTATTTTGTTTGCAACTGTATTAATATTTGCATGTATTTATTTTCTTTTATCTTTACACAAATTATCTTGTATCAAAATGGATAAAAGAGTGCCTCTTAGAACTAAGTTTCAAATGATAGATATTAGGTTTCAATATAGAAGGAGATTCTTATGGGAATCAAATCTATTATATCTAATAAAGTACACCGGAGATAGATTTGTAATATTTAATAGCTATTCTAAAAATAAGTTATGTTGGAGTGAGTTAATTATTATGTGTAATTTATTCTATGATAAGGGTCTAGGTGAAATTAAATTGTACTTTAAACTTTCATCTTATGGCATAGATGTAGGTGTAGTTGAGATAAACAATGAAGCTAACATTAAGGCTATGTTAGAAGCACATGAAAATGAATTTGAAATTAACTTATTTGTAGAAAAAGGAGTAGAAAGCAAGCAAGTTGTGTCACATTCTTGTGGGTTCAAAAGGGAGAACTTTAGGGTAGAACAAATTAATGCTGGTCGGGGGGATGATGGATGTGGCCCTTCTGGAAATAATCAAAGTGATCCAAAGCAAATAAGATATATGAAGAACATTGGAAAAAAATTATTAAAAAAGAAACCGTCAATAAAAAACCCATAACAAGTGATGATAATGATGATAACGACAATTCCGAATCTTCTGACAAAGGAGAATGGCCGAAAGAATGGTTTGAATGCTTGGAAGATGAGAATATCGTTGATGGTTTAGGAAAAAAAATTCAAGAGCCAGATGTTAATGAGTTAGCCCATGTAGATGAAAGAACCTAGCCACAACAAGAGACGGGGACCGATGGTTTAGATGAAATTTGGAATAAGACTAATGATCTGTATGAGAAAGATTTGCTAGATAAAATCATAGGCAATGATGATGAAGGGTCAATACATAGAACCAATCTCCCAAACTTTGATCCTGATTTTGAATAGGCCAGAAATTTGTAACTAAAAAAGTCTTTAAGGAAGCTTTAATTAAATGTCATGTCCGAGAAGGCTACACATATAAATATCTTAAACATATAGCAAATTGGTTGAAAAAAGTACCTCCCCACTTGTATTCAAGAGTGCACTTTGGTCATGCAACTAAGAGTGATATACTTGTCAACAACATAAATGAAAGTTTCAACAACTAAATACTTAAAGCAAAGTCAATGGCCACAATGGAAATGTTTCACTGGATAATGGAGAGGTTTATGAAGGGAATATAAGTTAAGAGAGTAAGTATGGAGAATTATGGGGGAAATATTTGTCCAAATATTTAGCAAAAAGCAGAGAAAAATAATATGCTTAGCAGATTCTGTATTGCTATTTGGTCTAGTAATGATGAGTATGAAGTGGATTGTGTAACAAGGACATTCATAGTTGACCATGATACTAGGACCTACACTTGTGGTCTATTCCAGTAGACTAGAATTTCATACCCTCATTCCATAGTAGCCATTCATAATGCCAGGAAAGTTGTGGAGTCAAATGTTCATTCATGTAATGGCAAGGAAATGTACTTAAGGGCCTATGCTTACAACATTACTACCATGACTTCTATGTATTATTGGAATAATTATGAGAGGTTAGAACATGTGAATTCTCCTTTCATTAGAAAGCAACCCGGGAGGCCTAAGAAGCAAAGGAGAAAAGATGCTGATGAGCCTATTGTCTCAACCTCATCCACAAGAAAGGGAATACTAGTTCACTCCAAGAGGTGTCGGGATATGTAAGAATTCCATTCACTCGAACAGCAAATTCAACAAAGTTAGCAGTTTCTGTTTTAATAGTATTTCATTCAATTGTTTTATTGTTGATCAACTATTTTATTGGTTTAGACACAAATTGGGTCCACTATCTCTTAGCAAGTTGGGAGTATCTTCAATGATAGGGATAGAGTTCAATATGCATCCAAGACTCCTATATCACAAGCAAGTATTAATGAACCTGGACCATCCAAATGATTGCATAGGAGTATAAGGATTAGGAAAATATCAAATAGATCACTTGGATTCATTAATCTAGTGGCCTAATTTAATATGTTGGAATTACTATATAGTCTTTGAAGTTTCCTGAAATTGACCTATTCAACAATTGGTATATGTAACTAAAATATTACTGGTATTTGGTACTTGTATTTGGTATGAACAATTTGTATTTGGAGTTTGTATTTGATATAAAATTAGTGTTGTTGATTTGCAAGTATATATGTAGGTGAAATGCTTTTGTGCTAATTGGTGGCAAATTTTGAAGGCTATTCTTTAATGAGCTAGTGTTCATTGTCTCTGCAAGTCCATAGTGAATTTTAGGAAAATTCATTGCAAAGTGATTTTGAACATATGTCGACCAATTTTGTTACTTAGTCGGAGGTCTCAATATTTTGGTCGGCTAATGTTTGTATTGACCTTCGGTATGCAAACTAAGATTTGTCCATTTGTCGACTAGAGTTTGTGTTTAGTTAGCTATAGTGTTTGTGTCAACAATGGTAGTCAACTAGAGATTTTGTTTAGTTGGCTATAACATGTGTGTCAACAGTGGTAGTCAACAAGATTTTTTGTTTAGTTGGCTATGTATTCTTTTTGTGTCTACATAAATACCAGATGAGTTGACATATGTGCTTATCCGAGGTAAATGTGTCGACATAAAAGATGATTGTGTCGATGTATATGTGATTGTGTCAACATGAGTAAAGTTGTGTCAATATGAGTAAAGTTGTGTCAACACAAGTGAAAATTGTATAAACATGAATGAAATTATGTCAACACAAGTAAAGTTGTGTCGATACAAGTGAGAGTTGTGTCAACACAAGTCTATGTGTTGGCCATGCAATTCTTTTATGTCGACATAGATCATGGGTGTATTGACATATGTGCTTATCCAAGGTAACTATGTCTATAGAAATGAGAGAGTTGTGTCGACATAGCAATGTAATTCAAGTAAGTCAACATATGTGTCGACATAGAGCTCATGCAAGGTGTTTGAATGTTTCTCATATTGCAACATTCATTTTGCACAACCAACATTTACCAGACAAATCGCTCCACCAATTAAGAACGGCCATGCACCACCACTTATAGGATCAAGAAAGAGCTTTCAGTCTGTTAATCCTTACTATGTCTAGACCTGGTAAATTTTCCCGTGTTGAGTCAAATTAAGCTGCAGGCTCCACTCCTGGTGGTGCCCTTTCGTTAATTTATTTAAGTTTCAACCTTGCGATCATACTTCCCTTAGAACCCAAAGATTTTGATTTTTCATAAGGTGCCAGCGGAGTCCTAAAAGCAACATCCGCTGATCTCTGATCGGAATCATTTATGGTTGAAACAGCGAATGACTCATTAAATCAGTTATAGTTTGTTTGATGGTACTTGCTACTCAGATAACTGTAGTAATTTTAAAGCTAATACATACTAATTAATTCGGCAGGTGAGTTGTTACACACTTCTTAGCGGATTTCGACTTCCATGACCACCGTCCTGCTGTCTTAATCGACCAACACCATTTGTGGGTTCGGGTTAGCACGCAATTGGACACCATAACTCGGCTTCCGGTTTATCCTGCATCGCCAGTTCTATGAGCGCACGCAAGCAAGGGCGACCGAGCCCCCGCAAGGGAAGGTGACTGAGCTCGCATGCATGATCAAGACCGAGATAGACAATGCATGCGGCTTGGGAGATTGAGCGAGTGGGTGCAAGGGAGTCCGATCTTGCGGAAGACTAATCGAACCATCTAATAACTGGTTCTCTATGAAGTTTTTCTCAAGATAGCTGGAGCCCCTTCGAGTTCTATCAGATAAGGGCAATGATTAGAGGTATCGGGGACGCAACACCCTCGACCTATTTTCAATAAATTTTGTTGGGTTTAGTTACTAAATTGACACTTGAAGTTCAAGAAAAGGAACCTTTTTCCATATCAACCAACATTTAAATTACAAAAAAAAAACTACTAACAAGAGAAATTACAGCTCAAATTCACAGCAGATGGTAATCAACATTCACTTTGCACAACAAATTACAAGTGACAAAAGAACCACTGCAATGGAGACAACCACAAATCTCTTGATCAATCTCAAATTCCTTTCCACACTTTGTATCCATGTTAAATCATTTCCATCTTCATTTATTGCACCATAAAAAAAACTTAGTTGAAATCCAAGATTTTTTAAATCGAATAAATGATACAACTATAATCCATGTTTCAAGCTATAAAATACTAGAAGATTTGAATAAAAATGTAAACCCCAAATCTCGTTATAATATTTTGTATGAATACGTAAAAATCTGGGGATGAGATGCTACTTTCATGGATTTTGAAGAAATGTTTCAAAAATTTGAACAAAATATAATTAGATTTTCAAAAAATGTTTAGAAAATTTAAAAAAAATTGGACTTTCGCTTAATTTTAGAGAAATAAGTTTTGTTCTTCCACTCAAAATATTTTATTTCAAATTTAAAGTAATTTTGGAATTTAAATTTACAATATTGACTATCTAACATAAAAACACATACGTGAGTCATAATAACCTTAACGATTATTCAATTCCGTTCGCATTCCACACTTTTTAAAATTATGGGGTATGAATTGATATTTTTTCATTATAGGGAAGTAGATGGATTTTGGCTAAACTATAGGGAGAGAAGGATAATTTACCTTAAAAATTACAAAGTTTGGTTTTTGCTTTATAGATAGTATTGTTTTAAAAGTTTGATTTTTGCTTTATAGATAGTATTGTTTTAAAGAAAATGATACTTGTTATAGTTTTCAAGTATATTTGCTTTAAGTTGAATGAAAATAAAAATGGATACAAAATATATGAAATTATGACACTTTATAATAATAAATAAAACAAAAATATAAAAATACTAACAAATTTATCTAAATATTAATTATTTTATAAAATAATAGAATAGTTATGTTTTATAATAAAAATTTAAAATGGTTACATATATAATTATTAATAATAAAAATAATATAAAAATAAAATTATAATTAAATAAATAAAAAATTTATTGAATATAAAAAATATAAAAATTTTTATATAAATATTAATTAATTTAATATGTTAAATATTTTGAAAACTTTTTTAAAATAAAAAATATTAGTGTTTATGTATCAAAAATTAGGTGAACCGGTAAATAGCTTAGTAGATCAAAAACATTTATTTAGAAAATGAAGAAAATCTAAAATTTTATTTAAAATTGATCGTAAAGTTTTTATTGAACAAAAGATTTGTCACAACCAAAATAAAAATATAAAAGGGATAATGTTCTATTACCCACAATAAACGCATCCTCCGAAAGAAAACGGAAGTTAGATTTTGATTTGTTACCTAAACGGGTCATGGTTTAGGCTTGTACTGTTTCGTTAAAAGATTCTGCGAGTGGAAATCAAGTTCTAGAAAAAGTAGAGCGGGGATTATGCAGCAGAGGACCCCACATAAGAGAGAGAGAGAGAGAGAGAGAGAGAGAGAGAGAGAGAGAGAGAGAGAGTGAGAGAGAGAGGTTTTTGGGTTTGCAGAACTTGCAATTAATTTCACATGGAAATGGTTGAGTCTTTCAAGAACAAGGTCTGTGTATTCTGACAGGTGGGTCGAGAGAGAGAGTGAGAGAGAGCAGAGACATTATTATTAGCAATTAGAAGCACCCACGCCATACTTTTTTCAGTCAATTTGTTGTGTTTTTTCTTTCGGGGTGGATCAAATAAGTTTGAATTTTGGAGTCTTCCGCTGGGTTTTTTCGAGCTCTTCGGTTGTTCTTTGTTTGTGCAATCTGTGGGTTTTTTATTTGGTGGGGAAGAAATTTGGAGAGGTTGACCTAAAATTGCTGTCTCATTCTGCAAGCTTTGGACTTGGGTTTAGGTTTTCCAAGTGGGTTTTGTTTTATTGGAGTGGTTTTTTTTTTGGTGGGGGGATATTTGTAATTGGATTTTTTTTTTTATCTCCTGGAATTGAAGGCCTAGATGTTGTTCTCGTCAAGATTAGAGGTTTTGGGATGTGGATTTGTATTTTTTTGGGTTATATTTCAGAATTAGCACATAATGGTAATTAAGGTTTTTGTTAAGATTTCAATTGTGAAATCATGGCTGTTTCTTCAAGGTTTCTTCTGGTGATATTTGTCTCAGACTGGTGTTCGTAAGATTAATGGTGATATAAGGTTTGAGGGTGGTTGATTTTGGACAATTTTTTAACTTAAGTTTTTCTGCAGTTCTTACTTAAGTCCAGCTTTGTCTTCTTTGTTTGTTTAAAATGGCTTGTATGAAGCTGGGATCGAAAACAGATGCATTCCAGCGGCAAGGGCAGGCCTGGTATAATACTGCTCCTCTGCAGTTGTTGTTCTTTAGTATTCCTTGTTTTTCTTCAGTTTGAATTTGCAGATAAAATCATTACATTCATCCTCATTTATCATGCTAATGTATACTTCAGTTTGTTTTGTTAGCTTTTCTATTTCTTTTTTTCTTTGTTAGGATTTTAATTCTAGTTGATGTCTATGATATGATGTGAAATCAAGTTGGGCATCTGAATAATGAGTGTATGTCTGAAATCTGTTTCTGTAATTGAGTGGTTTCGATGTTTAGGAGAGTCTTTATTTGGAAGGTTGACATCGAAAATGATGCATTTTTAGCTTCTTGATGGAGATAGACTACGAACTGTTGCGTTAGCGTATGCATCAAGGATGTTTTAGGCCACTTTGTGAAGGAATTTTGATCAATGGCACCATTATGACTTCTGATTTGGTTGTTTGACTTCCCAAATGCAATTGATATATTAGGTGGTTGATATAAACGACAAAAGGTGTTTGTTGGATGTGATTTGGACAGAATGACTACTTGATCAAGAACTTAGCCGTTGAGAGAATACCAAAATCCTTATCGATCCCTAAATTCGGTAATTGCAGTAATGAATGGCATTATATGATGAGGTGCATCTTGTTAGATACAAGAGAAATGAAAATATCTATGCCACTATATTTCTTAGCAGATGACAGGGATCATAAACATCTGTCATGTGTTCTTCCCCTTAATTGGAGCAATCCGTAGAAATGAATCAAGGAGGATATTTTCATTGGGAAAATTGTCCTTATAGATTTCTTGTTTTAGACAAGGATGCTGGTAGTACCACCCCATACATTGGTTGAAGGACAAGCACCTTACCCTCTCTCGATCATTGTTTGATTCTGTTATGAACTGTGCAAAATGTTCAGGTTATAGTTTCTTTTTTATCCTTTTTTTTTTGTTGGCGGGGTTGGACTAGTCAACCTATTATGGATAGTCCAACAATAAGTTGTGATTTATTGAATGTTAGACCCTGTTAAAATCCATAACCCTGATGTTCTAGGTGTTCATGCTCTTCGCAAACTGCACAAAAGAAGTATCTCAGAGAGGATTACCATGTAGCGATATCTCTGAGAGGATTACCATGTAGTGAACAAAGCATGTGGAGTGCTTGCAGTGGGCTTGCAATGATTTATACGACAGCTATTTCTGGAATGCAAAATTGATTTTTTGGTTCTTTCTTTTAAGTTGCAACAAGTATCCACTTTGATATAGACAAGTTGCCCTGAAACTGCTTGCTGAGAAACTGCCATCTTTGGTTACACTTTATAAAGCACACACTGAGCTGATTATTAGGATCACCTTTTTTGGTTAATTATTTTTTAACTTTAAATTATGTGTATTGCTTGTTTTCTTATGTGCTCTGCATATCTCTTCATGTTGGTCTTAGGCAAAATTCATTGTCTCAACTTATTTATTTAGTTTTGTCATTTCTTTTTCTGAAAACCAGATGCCTGATATTATAGCTTGATTTCATCACATATATTGCCCTAAACTTTCCTTTAGTTGCCTGATTTGGCCTCTGACTTGCAATTTGTCATTCTTTTGGGCAATGTTGATTCTAGGTTCTGCACAACTGGCCTTCCAAGTGATGTTGTTGTTGAAGTTGGAGAAATGTCGTTCCATCTTCACAAGGTAATTTCTCCTTTACCATATTCAAAGTTAATAAAGAAATTTGATGTTTCAATACTGTCCGATGGTGTTTAGCCCTTTGATATTTGCTTTGCTTAGCTTTGTAAATACAAACAGCATTCTTGCATATCATAAGGTAGGGACCATCTAGGTCCCCCGAGCTTGCTAAAAAATGTGATGCAACCAGTGGGGGCCTTGGGGAGGGATGTTATACCTTCTGAGTTTTAGTTGATAATGCAACGAAATGAAACATGTTATGGATCCTTTTTTTCTGTCTTTGTTATCTGGCTCATTTCTGTGGCCTCTGTATATTATGATATTTTTTCTGGATTTCATGAACATGGAAATGGCTTTGATTTCCAACAATTTGTTAGAGTTTTCTTTATCCTTGTTGGTGTTGGTAATGTCATTTCTAAAATTTTGAATCTGAATCTGAATCTGAATCTGATCTTCTGGACCTAAACCCTGTACATATGAAAGGTTCAATGGATTCTGATTTCTCCAATTTGCATGAAAGCTTGCTGATGGAAAATTTTTTATTCTACTAAATTCATTGAGTTCTATACCATTTGTAATTTCTACTGCTGCATTAGTCATGCATCTGTTCGGTGAGACACCCTTAGTGCAATACCCTATTTCCTAATGATATATGTAAGTTTGTGGGAAATTGCATCTGACAAGATATGATTGTTTTGGATGAATTTGTATTTGTGCGTGTGGAATTAATCCCGGCCTTCCTTTGGACCCATATATAATTTAATGCCCATGAGTTTTTAGTAGTGCCATTTTCAGTTAGGAGCTGCTTAAAGTTCACAGAACAAAAGTGGGTAATGGAATTAGAAAAGATTTATTAGGGCCCGTGGCCTTGAAAATTGAATTTGGGCTCTAATTTTGGTGCTGACCATCGAACTCTTCAAGGCATCCCCCCCCCACCAAAAAAAAGCACACTCCCTTGAAATATTACACTTTTTTGATAATATCCTTTCTTCTATCATCTGCTTGCCAAAGGAGGGGAATTAGAGTTGGGGATTTCAAATCCTGTTTAGATTGTCTTAAGACGTTGGTTTGATAATATGGATAATGAGCTTGGCTTTAAAAGAAATAAAGGGTTATGAGCAATAGAGTTTCGGATGGCCCTTGCTTAGAGCAGTCAAAAAGAAGTATTTGTCAGGCTGAGCAGAGATTGTTTTAAATATTAATTTTGCTACTTTTGTACAATATACTCATTGTCATCCCAGAGACAATATCTGATTTTATTATGCAACTCATATTGCTGCCACTGTATTCCTTTTACTTTTTACCCCAGATGTATACATCTTCTTATTGACAAGTACAAGAAAAAATATAGGGTGGGCAGGGATGAAATGGGATTTATGGCTATGAGCTCTCATACAATAGCTTATTATTCTTTGCAGTTTCCATTGCTCTCAAGAAGTGGTGTTATGGAAAGGTTGATTGCAGACTCATCTGAAGGAGAGGAGGGCTGTGTCATAAAGCTCCCAGACGTTCCGGGTGGGGCCAGAGCCTTTGAACTGGTAGCTAAGTTTTGCTATGGTGTAAAGCTCGAACTTACTGCCTCAAATGTTGTCTACCTGCGATGTGCTGCTGAGCATCTTGAAATGACTGAGGAGTATGGGGAAGGTAATCTCATAAATCAGACGGAAGTCTTTCTGAATCAAGTTGTCCTCCGAAATTGGAAAGATTCTCTAAAAGCACTCCAGACTTGCGAGGATGTTCTTAAGCATGCTGAAGAGCTCAACATCACCAAAAGGTGTATCGAGTCTCTTGCGGTGAAAGCATGTACTGACCCAAATTTGTTTGGGTGGCCTGTCATAGAGCATGGTGGGCCAATGCAGAGCCCTGGTGGGAGTGTATTGTGGAATGGGATAAGTACTGGAGCTAGACCGAGAAGCTCAAGTTCTGATTGGTGGTATGGTGATGTAACCTTTTTGAGTCTACCTTTCTATAAAAGATTGATTTCTGTCATGGAAGCTCGGGGCATCGATAAAGAGGTGATTGCTGGGTCTCTTACTTGCTATGCGAAAAAGTACTTGCCTGGGCTGAATCGTCGTCAGGCCATCAGTGAGTCTAGTAGCCGTACGGCACAAGTGGCTTTAGGAGCCCCACCATCTGAAGAAGACCAAAAGGCTTTGCTTGAAGAGATTGATCGGTTGCTTCCAATGCAGAAGGGTGTTGTTTCAACCAAGTTCTTGTTTGGGATGCTTCGAACAGCCATGATTCTTCGTGCAAACCCCTCCTGCATATCAAACTTGGAAAGACGGATTGGAATGCAGCTTGATCATGCAACTTTGGAAGATCTTTTGATGCCTAACTTCTCTCATTCAATGGAGACACTCTATAATGTTGATTGCGTGCAACGGATTCTTGAGCACTTTTTGGCCATGGATCAGGCGACAGGTGGGGCTTCCCCTTGTTCAATAGATGATGGTCAACTGATGGGCTCTCCTTCTCTCACACCAATCACAATGGTTGCCAAGCTGATTGATGGATATCTTGCGGAAGTTGCCCCTGATGTCAATCTGAAGCTCCCCAAGTTTCAATCTCTTGCTGCTGCTGTTCCTGAGTATGCAAGGCCTTTGGATGATGGTCTCTATCGTGCAATTGATATTTATCTGAAGGTATTGATTACTTGAATTTTGTGGTGGCAATAGGAAGAGATGCATGAATAGGGCTGATCCTTCTCATTTCATGTTATAGAAGAGGTTAGACAAGTCCTTGTCACAAAAAATTACATGCAACAACTCAAGTCCACCAACTTAAAACATTGATTGTTTCTTCATTTGGACTCACAACCTGAGCAGCTAAGAACTAAGTGGTTCACTTAAGCTAACCTTGCCTGTAATAGATAGATAAATATGGCACTTTACTGATCAGGAAATTTGTGAGATGACAAAATATGATGAAAGAGATGCTTGATTTTAATGTCCAATTTGTTAAGGACAAGTTTACTACTTGGACTCCCTCTTTTGATATCTATGCACGAGGTCAGGTGGTACCTATATTATCTTGTCTCATGTATCCGAACATTGCATGGTAATAGCTCATAACGAACCAACTTTCAATCCACTCCATGACCCTGCAAAAGCTTATTTCATTTTATAGGATTTTGCCAAAACGGAAGAAACAGAAAGAGGTCATATGGCTTGCGTCGTTTGAACATTCAAATTAGGTTTTGTTTTCTTAATGAGTCACTCATTTTTTTATGTTCTTTGGAAATGCAGTCACACCCATGGCTGCCAGAGCAAGATAGGGAGCAACTCTGCAGACTGATGGACTGCCAGAAGCTCTCCTTGGAAGCTTGCACCCATGCTGCACAGAATGAGAGGCTTCCCTTGCGAATTGTGGTCCAAGTCCTCTTCTTTGAGCAGCTTCAGCTACGGACTTCCATTGCAGGCTGCTTTCTTGTCTCTGACAATCTTGATGGCTCAAGACAGTTGAGAAGTGGGTTTGCTGGATCTAATGAGGGAGGTTGGGCCACAGCTGTGAGGGAAAATCAAGTCTTGAAGGTGGGTATGGATAACATGAGAATGCGAGTGTCTGAGCTTGAAAAGGAGTGTTCAAACATGAGACAAGAGATTGAGAAGCTAAGTGGAATACAGGGTTCGAGCACATGGGGAAACATGTCAAAGAAACTTGGATTCAAGATGAAGTCTCAATTGTGTAGTGCTCAAGAAGGATCTGTTAGCAACCAGACCAACCGGACTGAGAAGACAAAGGATAGACACGGAAAGCAGAAGAAAAACGCGTAGTTAGATGGCTAAATTGTGTGTTCTTGTTTCTGTTTTCATGTTCTTTTGTGTATTTTTAATTGATTTTATTGTTCTCATTGTTAGTATTTCTTGTTTCGGTTTCCTTGAGAAACTGCACAACCATCTCCGGCTTGCGACTGTTAATTCTTTCTACTACAGCTCCCCTTTTCTTCTAAAAAATGTAATGGAGATGGAAAAGTGATAGCCCCACCCCAACAAATGTTTTAAGTCAGGTTTCTTGTAGCATCATTAGTGAATTCTCTCTCTCTCTCTCTCTCTCTTATGTGAGGGAAATTAATCATATTACGCCGGTGGTGAAATTTTTTTATTTGGTTATAACGTTGGTGCTGGACTCCATGATTGAGGTAGATCATCAGGCTTAGCATTTCCCTTTAGCTTCGTTTTTTATATGGGGAGTTCAAAAAAAAAAAGAAAAGAAAAGAAAAAAGAAAGTATTGGCCGGTTCATTTCAAGCAAGTTATACCATCTAGAAATTGTGTGAGAGGTACAATTTCGGAGCTGTTAACAAAACAATGGGATCTATCATCCATTTCAAAGAGTGTGAGACTTTTTAATATCATAGTAGTAAATGAGAGTTCTTAATATATGTTCAGAAGACATATAGCGCTTGTGTCTTTAATTCTTTTAATTGGCAAAAAAAAAAAAAAAAAAAAAAATGATAGGGGTGCATGAGAAAACTAGTTTAGCACATACATTAAAGGCAAAGCGGAAGATGGGGAAACAAGACGACCCATTTCCTAGAGTGCACTATGTTTAGAGCATTTACTTCTCTAGTTTGAAAGGTGATTAGTCTCAATTGAGGTTAGGCAAGATCTCTCAACTTTTACTTGTTTCATTTAATTTAATTTAATTTATTTTATTTATAATATATATTTTTTAATTAAAGTGAAAAGTTCTATAAAAATTGAAATTTTGTTAAAGAGGTCAGATATTGGGTATAATTGAACAGAATTTTTACTCAAATTGGTTAATTGTGATGTAAGTACTCAACAATCAAAATATGAAAATTGGGTGTCGAAAGTACAAAATTAGGAAGGCTGAAATTTGTAATATGGTCAACTGCACTATTTTAAAGATTCATAACTTAAGCTACCGGAAATTCTGAAGATAGCACTATAATTCTTTAGTTCCAACACTTTCTCAGATTCAGATTGGAGATGAGAAAAAATTCAACCGAATTTGGGTCTCTAATTAGAAAATTCAGAAATTCTGCTTGACTAGTCAATTTTGGAAATTCTTGTTTCAGACTCAAAAAACACCATTTTATCTGATTCAAGTGGCGGTGGAAAGATAAAATTGATCTCTATAACTTTCATATTTTGAGTATAAGCTTACTTAGATTGGAATATCAGTTAATCATTTGTGAAAATATCATTGTGAATATATATAAGCAGTGAGGTCAAAAAATTAAATCTAAATGTAGGGGTATATAATTCTTGGTATCAGTTACCAAGATCATTTACTTATTGTACCAAAATATATATAGATTTATTTCACAATGATATTTTCACAAATATATATTCACAAATTATTTATTCACAATTAAATCTAAATATATATTACTGGGGCATCTTGGTATCAGAGCCACGGGGGGATAGTATTATACAGCATATAGATTTAATTGTTTGAAGTTCTAAACTTCAGATCTGATTATATACCGAGTCCTTTAGACACCGGTGGTCCAGGCGAAGTAAGACCCAGGAGGGGCAGTAAGGCCGTTGGACAACCCAGTGTTCCGTAGGTATATATTTAGATTTGCAGTGCAGAATCAAAACGATGAACCCTATATTCTGTAGAACTACTAGCTCTTCGAGTTCTATGTCAAGTTCTTCAAGAACTAAACATATAATAAACAGTGAAAAAATAACAATTGAAGATTTTGAAAAAAGAATAGATGAATGGGAGATACCCAAAATAAGTATAGACCAAATATATAAAACACCCAAGATCAGTTTCTTTAAAACAGATTATACCATTAAAACCGAAGAAAGAGATATTCAACTTTTAAAATCTTTTGAGACTATACAACTATTTTCCAAAAAATCTTTAGAAAAACATATGTCCAAAGGATATAAATATGTCCATATCGGATTAGTCCAAATCGGTCTTAGACCATTAACAAGAGAAGGTTTAAACACTTCTATTCTGGTAACTCTTAGGGATGCCAGACATAATAACTTCTCTGATTCCTTATTAGGAACTGTCGAATCCAGTCTATGTAAAGGTCCAGTTTCCTTCGACTGTTTTCCGAATCTTATAATCTCCTTAAATGATAAAAATATATTAAAATCCCTTATTTTACAAGTTAAAATACATAATTATGATATGATGGAGGGATCAATTCCGGTCGCTCTAATATATAAAATACATTATAAAGCCATGACAACAGCCTTCGGCTCAAAACACAAAATCCAACACAAAAAAGGAGAAACTCTTCTTCTCCAAACCGATATTACAAAATCTAATTTGGTTATTCCAAAACCCATCAGATGGGAAGAAATAACCCTTCCAGAAGATTGGATGTTGGAAGGAGCGGTTCAACCAAAATCAAACAATGACATTCCAGAACCAAGTACCAGAATAAAACAATAACACAATATACAGATGGTAATGTCAAAATAAGTTTTGATAGACCATTTTATAGCTCCAGATTTTCGGATACATCAACAATATCGTCTGAATATATAAATCTGGGAAGAATCTCAAAATTACCATCCGTTATAAATCTTCAAGATAAAAGCCCAATAAAACCTCCGAGGTATTTGACCTCAGATATTCCGACGACCTCTCTAAAAAACATCGTATTAGGAAAAACAATCCCACAACCGGTCTATACACGTTCTCAAACAGAAGAACAAAACCCAATTGATTCAGAACCAACCTCTCCAACACCTTCAGCTATAACAGAAAACGTTGGTAGAGAAAATGAATTAAACGTTTTAGAAAAAGAAAATGATTTTGGTAAAACATATGATGAAAATGAGATTTTGACAAAACTCAATATTTTCATTAAAAATGATATTTCAAAAACCCAAGATGATTTTGAAATAAACAAAAAATATTTAGAAAATGATTTTTTCTCAGATAAAAACAAAGAAAAGAGAAATTGGTTTTTTAAAACTTTTGGAGAAAAAATTTTTAAAATACAAGATAAACATTTTAAGTTTTGTAGAAAAAATAAAATAAATATTTTATTTTTCACATGGCTTGAAACGTATACTAAAAAACATAATATTAAATATCCATTCAAAACAGCCAATCCCATCACAAAAAGAAATAAAAAACCTTCATGGGAAACCAAAGATGGTGAAAACATCGAGTCTGATCATCCACCTCTTCGGACGATCAAAATCACTGTTGGTACAGAAAACGTTGAGCCTAGTCCTTATAAAAAACCTCAGGAAAATGACTCTGTAAACTTAAAAAATATCATCATTCAAAATAATTATACAAATGCACATTTACATACAATTGGAAAACAACTTTCCAAAATCGACAAATCACAAAAGGAACCTACTGAGTCTAATAAAATAGAAAAGCTTAAAAAATCAAAAGACCCTATTTTCAAACCCTATCAAATTTCGAACCAAGCCAACCAAGAAATCAAAACCAATAAACAAGAATTCTTGGAAGCCATAAAACTTGAACTCAGTAAAATCGAGTCATCTTCAGGACAGTCCAATCCTATTGTCCCTGACACTCCTCAATCTGTAAATCAAGATATTACAGTCTTAAATAAAACCCTTTCATCCGAGATAGATGAGGATGAAGAAGAACCTTTTCAAGAACAGGATCCTGAGATAAACAAACTTCTTTGGAAAACTCCTAAATCTGAATATGTTAGAACCAGATTACCCGAATTAGAAATCGGTAATCAACCCGAGATACTGGTCCAACCAAAATACAACGCCAATTCTATCTATGTATGGAATATAGATGGAATGAGTGAATACCAAATCTTGAATATATTACAACAAATGGCAATGGCATCCAATGCCTATAAAACCCAACAAGGTACAACCGATAAAACCGTCGTAGAACTCCTTATCGCAGGATTTTCTGGTCAATTAAAAGGATGGTGGGATTTCCATCTCACCAAAGAACAACAATTGAGTATTTTAAATGCAATTCAAATTGGTGAAGAAGGCGAACCAATTTTAAATCATTTGGGTGAACCAATCCAAGATGCTGTCGCAACCCTAATATTTACTATATCACTTCATTTCATTGGCGACTCATCCCATTTGAAAGACAAAAATACCGATCTATTATCCAACCTCCGATGTAAAAAACTCAGTGACTTTCAATGGTATAAAACCACCTTTCTATCCAGAGTCATGCTTCGAGAAGACTCTAATCAACCCTTCTGGAAAGAAAAATTCCTTGCCGGACTTCCCACCTTATTGGGAGAAAAGGTTAGGAATATTATTCGTGAAACCTTTGGAAAACAAATTATTCCATATGACCAGCTTACTTATGGTGAATTAGTCAGTTTCACACAAAAAGAAGGTCTTAAAATCTGTCAAGATTTAAAACTCCAAAAACATCTAAAATGGGAAATGAAGAAAACCAAAAAAGAATTAGAATCATTCTGTGATCAGTTTGATCTTAATAAACATAAAACCTGCAATGGAGAATGCAGTAAGAAACAATTCAAAAAATACTCTAAAAAAGAATATCCTAAGAAATTCAAACCTTATAAAAAATATAAAGAGAATTATTATAAAAAACCTTATAAAAAATTTCGTAAAACTAAGCAATACAAAAAGGAAGAAAAACCTTCAACCTCAAAACTTTCAACCTCAAAATCATTAAAAGATATAACATGTTTCAAATGTGGAAGAAAAGGATATACTTCCAAATATTGCAGAGTATCTAAAAAGATTAGAGAACTCCATTTGGATGAAGAAATTCTAAATAAAATCTCAGTTTTATTAGTAGACAGCTCTGATACGGATACAATCAGTTCAGAAACTTCTACTAGTAATCCTCAAATTGATGAGCTCATAACCAGTTCCAGTAAAATAGAATCTGATTCTGACTCTTCAGATTCAAAACACATAAACATGATAACCAAAGAACAAAATTTAATTCTGGAAGCCATTCAACATATAAACAATCAGGAAATCCAGAAAAAATGTTTGGATCAATTAAAACAATCTCTAGAAGGAAATTCTGAAAATCCTTCTAGTACTCCTCATATAAACACTGGTATGTATAATCTTACCTCCATACTAAATAAAAAGAAATACAATAAAAAATCCTCTGCAACCATTCCAGAATTGCAAGAAGAAATAAAAACAATCAAAAAAGAATTAAAGGAATTAAAACACAAACAAGAGGAAGATTCTAAAACCATTTCGATCTTATTATCTCAAATAAAAGCCAAAAATGTAGTTACTGATTCAAGCAGTGATGAAGAAAATTCGGATGAGGATCCTTTAGATCCTCAGACCATCCAACATCTCGTAAAATCCAATAAAACCTTTCCTGAAGAAATCCTTTTCGTCCTAAAGGAAATTACTTCCCGAAAATACCTTATAAAAATCACACTTAGATTATCCAAAAATTTTAAAATTGATACGGTCGCTCTATTCGATACCGGAGCTGACTTAAATTGCATAAAAGCAGATCTCATTCCAAAAAGATTTCATGAAAAAACTAGCGAAAAACTGTCTGCGGCAAATAGTTCCAAATTACATATAATTGCCAAACTAGATGCAGGAATCCAAAATGAAAAATTCACAATTAAAACAACTTTCGTCCTAGTTTCTGACATCCGACAAACAGTAATACTGGGAACTCCGTTTATCAATCTTATTACCCCTTATAAGGTTGAATACAATGGAATTAAATCAAAAACCAAAACCGAAAAACTCTTCTTTCCATTCCTAGAACCTCCTAAAACTAGAAGCTTAAATTTAATCAAAGCCGCTTCCATCCATGAAAACTCAATCAATCTTTTAATACAGAAAAAACAATTTGACCTATTATATTTAAAACAGAATATTGATCTGCAAAGGATTGAACAACAATTACAAACCAATTGTATAAAACAAAAAATCTCTGAATTCCAGAAAATCATTGAAACCGATATCTGTTCTGATCTTCCCAATGCCTTTTGGGATAGAAAACAACATATGGTCGACCTACCATATGAAAAAGGATTCGATGAACGAAATATTCCTACTAAAACTAGACCAATTCAAATGAATGCCGAATTAGAACAATATTGTAAAAAGGAAATTCAAGACCTTGAATCCAAGGGATTAATTTCAAAATCCAGATCTCCATGGAGTTGTGCAGCTTTCTATGTAAACAAAAATTCAGAAATAGAAAGAGGAACCCCTAGACTTGTCATAAACTATAAACCGCTAAATGAAGTTTTAAAATGGATCCGCTATCCAATCCCTAATAAAAAAGACTTATTACAAAAACTAAATTCCGCCAACATATTTTCAAAATTCGATATGAAATCAGGATTTTGGCAAATCCAAATCCATCCTAAAGATAGATATAAAACGGCGTTTACTCTTCCATTTGGACAATACGAATAGAATGTTATGCCATTTGGTTTAAAAAATGCACCTTCAGAATTTCAACGAATTATGAATGATATATTCAACCCATACTCGGAATTCTGCATTGTTTATATTGATGATGTACTTATCTTCTCCTCATCGATAAAACATTTTAAAAATCTCAAAACATTCTTCTATGTTTGTAAAAAGAATGGTCTGGTCTTATCAGCGAAAAAGATATCTTTATTCCAAACAAGAATAAGATTTTTAGGTCACCACATAACTTGTGGAACCATAAAACCAATAGAAAGATCTTTGGAATTTGCAAACAAATTTCCAGATAAAATTCTTGATAAAACTCAGCTTCAGAGATTTCTAGGAAGTCTAAATTATGTCATAGATTTCTTTCCAAATATCAATAAAATCGCACAACCTCTTCATAACAGATTGAAGAAAAACCCTAAACCTTGGACGGATGAACACATTGAAACTGTCCGACTCATTAAAAAACAGATCTTCGAAATTCCTTGTCTTCATATTGCCAATCCTAGCCTCCCAAAAATTGTTGAAACCGATGCTAGTGATTTAGGATATGGAGGAATCCTAAAACAGATACAGGATAACAAGGAAGTCGTAATCCAATATACCTCTGGTCACTGGAATCAAACCCAGAAAAACTATTCTACTATAAAAAAGAAAATTTTTTCAATTGTTTTATGCATTACAAAATTTCAAAGTGATTTATTAAATCAAAAATTCTTATTACGCATAGATTGTAAATCTGCAAAAGAAATTTTGCAAAAGGATGTCCAAAACATTGCTTCTAAACAAATTTTTGCAAGATGGCAAGCCATATTATCTATATTTGACTTTGATATTGAATATATTAAAGGTGATAGTAATTCTTTGCCTGATTTTTTAACCAAAGAATTTCTGCAGGATAGATAAAACTATTATAACCTCTTTTGCAGATAGCGTATTGGAAGACCTTGTTCGAGATGAAGAATAAAATCCATCGTTATAACGCTGAAATCAAACTCTTCAAAGAACAGCTAAAACACGAACAACGATGGGCACATCGCAATATTTTTCGTGCAAACATCGAAAACAATAAAACCAGAATCTGGCTTATTAGGCTAAGAATGAAAGAATTTGCTCTTTAAAATCTCTAAACTCTATCTTGTTTATTCTGTGCAGATCAAATGCCACGAAAAACTACTAGTAAAGACAAAGCAAAAATCGGTATAGATTCGGCTAAACCAATAAAATCATGGTATGAAATGGTGATCGAAGAGGAAGCCTCACAGAACAGGGCTGAAGCCCAAAACCCATCTAAAACAGCAGCCCAGTCTGAAGACAGACTCGCCCTAATCCAAAAATGGGTCGAATCGGTTCCAGCTCAACCAAACTTATGGAGCCCTGACTTGTTCCAAACCCTTAAAGCAACCCTGAGTTTAATCCCGACTCAGGAAACAGGTAAAACAGGTAAAACTTCTATTATCCCTTCCAGCAGGGAAAAAAGAGATTCATCTTCTAAAACCTTGTCTCAAGCGGATCCTAAAATTTTGACTACTACCAGTAGTAAAACCCTAGTTTTAACGGATCCAAAATCTTTAAAATCTTCTAGTTTTATTGAGAAAATATATTCTCAAAACATTTTGACTATTGACGAAGGATTTTCCCAAAAGGACCCTTTCCAGACTATGGAGGGGTATTTTCTAAAAAATTGGTTTTATAAATCTTGGGATTTATCCAAAACAATTGATTATTATCAAACCATTTTGGAATTAACGGAAAGTGCTGAGTTCAAATATTTTAAATTCTCCTCAGAACAACAGTTTCCCTCTTATTCCACTTGTAAAATTTTGAAAGTCATCCATCCTTCTGATTGGGGACAGGAACTTTCCAAATCTAAAACTTTTCCGGTAAACCTTAAAACCAAGATAAACTTCTGTCCTATTTTCTCATACTGGGATTATGTTCAAGCATGGTATAACACATTTCTTATCCAAAATAGTAAAAGGACCCATTCATGGCTCTTTTATTTCCATGAAAAAACCCAAATTCATAAATACCCGGCATGGTTTCCCCATTGGTGGAAATTTTTTGGATCCTTGCCCGATATTCTTGTTCCATCGGTCAAAGAATCCTTTGACCTCTTTAAAACCCAATACAAACCCTCAGAGGTAGAAAAGAAGTTTTCACCTTTATGTCTTTTCTGTTCCAAATTCTATGTACCATGGGTTAGCCAATGGTATTTAGATTATGCCTTTTCTGACGGATCCACCATCCTTATCCGTAAATTCAAAATTAAATGGTGGAATTCCTTTCGCATCCCTGATAAAATCCTTAAACCAGCTGTTTCAGTTTGGCTCAAAACTCATGGGCTTCTAAAACCTGATCCTTCTGATCAAACCTTTTTAGCCCAAAAATCTCATGCTCAGGCTCTTCTTGCTGCAGCCAAATCTAAAGACGAGTATCTCCAAATCATGGAGCAGTTGCTCCAAAGTGAACGAGGATCATCTTCCAAATATGCATTATCTGATTCTGAGTCAGACCCTATAATAGATCTGGATAATGATGACTTGTTAACTTAAAAAAAAAAAAAAAAAAAAATAGCTGGATGGAACTTCTTTTCCATGCAAAATCGGCTATGAGCTCGATAGGATGAAAACCCTAAAAACATCCTATGCAAAAGTTAGAGCATTAAGTTGGAATGAAAACCCGAAAGGGCATCTCCAACAAAATTAATAAAATAGTGGTCAATCAGTTGCCCTAAAACTGATAAAACTTTGTTATCGGTCAATCAGTTATCTCAAAACTGGCATACCAAAATCAGTACCATTTCCTGTATTTAGTACAGTCTCTGCTTGTAAAACACTATTCATGTATACGGTACTATTCACATGGTACTATTTGGCACTATTCACATATACGGTACTATTCACCCGTGTTGTAACAGTAAACTACACTGTTCATCCGTGCAGTAACAGGAACCTTCTAAATTTCTATAAATGAAGCCATTTCTCTTTGGTCTTCATAGGTGGTCACTTGGAGAGAAAAACACCAAACATCTTTGAGAGCACAATCTTGGAAGGAAAAGCTTTGGGAGCATTATGCAAATCTCTTGAGTGTCCCCTCTCTTTCCCTTCTATTTATTGTAAAACCCCACCAAAACCAAGGTGCAAGTATTAAAATGTAAGCTCCTTGTCTTTATCTTATGTAATCATTTATTTTTTATGAATAAATTGTTTATATTTCATTATGTTATCTAACTCTTCTCTTCTCCTAGCTCTCTCTCCAGAGTGCGGTCGGCTCTACCGCCCATAAATCTTTGGTCCTATTTTTATTTATCTTTATATGCTTGGCTGGCTACGCCGCCTCACTAACCTCTTCTCTTATTTATTTATTTATTTAGTCTCATGTGGTGATTAGCGGTCGGCTCTGCCGCCCAAGGATCCCATATTTTATTTTTTCGTATTTCCAGAGTGTGGCGATTAGCGGTCGGCTCTGCCGCCCAAGGATCCTATTACTCTTGGTCCTTATTTATTTATATGTTTAATTATTTTTGTCTACCATTTATTTTGGTAACTCATTTACTTATTTATTCCTCTTCATAAATATTCTCTTGTTACTATTCACTGCTTATATATATCCCCCAGGAACTTGGGATCTGATTATATACCGAGTTATCATTTACTTAATCTAAATATATAGATTTAAATCTAAATATATAAATTTAGATTTAATTGCTGTATATATTTGTGAAAGAATTATATACCCCTATATATTCATTTACTTAACCTATATGCTGTATAAATCTATATATATTTTGGTACAATAATTTGAATCTGGAATTAATAATTTGATGGAAGTGTAGGGGTAATTCGAGTCAAATGGTTTTCATTGTTGACTTTGTTTAAGGCAAATGAGCCCAATAAAGTCCAAAGCCAGATTGGCCCGCTGCATTTTAAACCCAAGAATGTTTGATTGAAGAACAAGGGATGAAACAGAGTTTGAGAATGCAATCAATGGAAGAATTCCGCATTCAATCAATGACCAAAAGCCTCTAGAGTTTGAGAAGAACACAAATAAAAACAAAGAATTGGAATTCAATTCAAATTGAGAAGAAAAAGAGCATATAAAATTGAAGCATGCACAAAGAAAAATCAAGTTTCGGGCCCGGTGACAACAGCCTCTAAACCATCCAATTGTTTCATTGGTCTTTAATTTTTCTGCTTTAGTTCTTGCTTTCGTAGTTTTCATCTTCATTTTAAGCATTCAAAGTATTCAATTTCGGTCTTTCTATTTAAGCCTTCATTAGATTTCATTGTTGTTTGCTTTTGTTGAAACCAAATTTGACTCCATAGTAAGCCGTCTTCCTAGAGCAAGTGGAAATAGATGAATTGTGCTTGTTGGATGGAGAGACCTACAAAAAACCTACCAGATATGGTTCCGGCAGAGGAAGCTCTGACCCTTAATTTAGAAAAAGAAGTTTTTAAAGAGAGACACAGATTGAGAAGAGTTGTAGAATAGCACTATGTAGCTCGTGTGTTTTTCATGTAAAGAGAGTGAACATACCTTGTTGATCTCTTCTGCTTAGTATATATAGTATGTACCTTATGGCAAATCTTACTATAGGATGTCGAAACCCTAGATCCTCACAATTAAGAAAAGTCTAAGTTGTTATGAGGTTTTCTTCTTAATCAAAGTGGTCATGAAAATTCCTTCCTTATCTGGGAAGATTATTCCCAGGATCGGAAGAGGTTCAAATCATGGATGATTGTTATCTTGATCCCAGAGTGTGATTACCCAAGTGGCTAGCAACAACCGAAAGGATGGTTAGTCAAAAGGTAACTAAGTGACGGTTTGGTAGATATCTTGTCAAAAGGACTAGGTAGTGAGGTAAGGTGACCAAGAGGGTAGTGTCGAGTATCGAGGGGATTCAAATGCTCCCTCTCTTGATAGTATATTAGTCATGGGTCTTATGATATTGGGCTTTTGATCTATGTATTTTAATTTGCCTTCTACTCCTAGGAGTAGTAAAAAGTGGTAAAAATGAAGAGGTTTTTTAGATAGACGAAATGGGGGCCAAATTGCATCATTAAATGCGGTACATGCATTTTTAGTTTTTGGGAATGTTTTCTAACATAGTTCTTATTACTTGTCTCACCATTGGTTGTAGGTATTGTTGTGTTTTCACTTTTGACAATTACCTTTCGGGAGAAAAAGAATTTGGCGAGTTAGGGTTTTTAACATTCTTGGAGAGATTGAAATGGCAAAAGGTTTTGGTTCTCAGAGAAGGAATGTAATGACAGAGAAGGAATCACAAGTTACATCAAAAGAGACGAGTTTAGACGATGGTTTTCGACTTAGTTTTCCTACAAAGGAGGGAAGGGCAAACTAAGCACTAGAGGGTTGTATTCCCATGTATAAGGAATACATAAGGTATGGTCTAGGGTGCCTTATTTGGGACCTTTAGCTATGGCTTTAAGGGGTTGGAATATATTTCTGACCTTGATTCCCGGTGTTTGGCAGTAGATAGTTACGGTGGCTAGTTTGTTAAGTTTTTTGGTATATTTATAAGTTTCAATGATAAGCAAAATATGATTAGTTTGATCAACAAAAGAATTTGAAATATGTTAGCTAAAAAATAAAGAGCAATCGACTCACAAGAAAAAAGAGGTAGTAATGCGTATGGACAAAATGCGTAGTAATAGTCGATATTTGAGAATATTGAAGAATTATCATATAATAAGAAGAAACAACTCATGAACAATAGTGGGATAATAATGCTACTTAGGCAAGGAAGTTAGATAAAAATAAGGCATTTTAGAATATTGAAACTCAAATTTGACCAATCTGGTAGAGTAGTACTAAAAAATATGAGTTTTTGAAATATCGAAAACATAAGAATAAAAATTCTCCATATTTGTTTCCCACATATTAATTAGGTTAAAACATATTTTTTCAGAAATTTTCTAATTCGTTAATCTTCCAAACAAAATTTATCCAAAAATTAAAGCCGAAATTTGTTCTTTAAAGGGAGAGTTGACTTTTATTCTGAAAAATTTAGGATTTAAAATATTTTTTTTATTGAATTCAAATGTGGGTATTTCCTTATTTACATGTGATATTTTAAGTAAATCTTAAATGACTATTACAGAGTAAATAAGGTCAGAACTGAAACCCATCGACTTGGTTCAAACTTATGTCGACCTATCCATTATTTTAAACAGCTCCTGTCGACCTATTTTAAAACACATGTCAATCTATTGATGCAATAGCCCAAATTGTACATAGGACATGTCGACCTGTCATTAAATTTATGTCGACCCAATAAAACTCAAAACACCTACGTCGATCTATTTACAATAACATGTTAACCAATTGACCAAAACATGATGAGTTGCCCAGATCCCTTGTCGACCTGAATGTCTTAAGAAAATGACCTGATAAAAAGCATGTCAACCCACTTTATGCTCATGTCGACCTAACTACACTTAAACCTATCTATGTCAACCAATTTTAAGTTAAATGTCAACCAACTGAGTAAAGTTTAAATCAGACCAGAAAATATGTCGACCTGTTCTAAGTTCTCTGTTGACCTAAATAAAACTATATCAAAATCGTTCTAAGTAACATTGTATTGACATACCTGATTTTATGTCGACATAAAATAAGGTTAAGTCATTCTAAACTACTCCTTGTCTACCTAAGTAAAATCGTGTCAACATGACATATAATCGATCAATCTGTTCAATAAAATTGGTCAACCTGCTTCTCATGACAACCTAATTAGTCTAGATGTCGACCAAACCCTTTTTCATATACATCACGTCAACTTATTTTAGTTCACAGGTCTACCAATTGAATCCTCAGGTTGACTCACTAATACACGTATCGACAAATATCCTAGCAAAAATATTAAGTTGGTCGATATACTTGATAAATTATTGACATATTCTTCTCTAAACTAAACTATTCTCTTTGTGGCGACTTGTCTGAAAATCGTGTCAACCAAACATTATATGTCGACCAATACAAATATGATAAGTCCACCGATTAATTCTAGAACAGGACTATGTTGACCCAAATAGTTTACTATGTCGATAGCCTCTTTAAGAAAATTGTTTGAAGGATCAACCTATCACTGTTCAATTCGAATACTTCCATAGAATTGGTCAACACATGATTATAAATTTGTCGACACCTTAGACTAAATGCTTGAGATAATTTAACCGATTGACTTGCTTCACAAATATGTCAACATGGCTTTTGACTTATAGAACATAAATTGAAACTTGAGCCGATATCTTCTTTAAATTTGTCGACCTGTAAGAAACACTTTCAGAATGCAGAAATCAAAATGGTTTGAACATAAAGGTAATCTCATCTAATTTGATTGTCTATCTCTATTTGTAAAAGACTAACAGTTCTATGCAGTAAAAGATCTTCAAATTATTGGTTAGAGGAAATAAGTTGATAGTGGAAAATAAAAGATTAGCACAAAATGAGGACGGGTGGAACATATTTAATGAAGGACATTAATGGCCAACGCTCGAAAGCTCACCGACCACAATGGCTACTTGATGGATAAAGTAAATGATGAAATAAATTGATCTACAAATCTTCAAAAAGAAAAAGAGAGAAGTGCGAGAAAAAAAAAGATAAAGTATTGAACATTCTAAAACTTACATCACTCTGAACTTCAAAGCCATATACTTTGTTTTTTTTTTTTATTTCTGTAAAATTTTTTCTGTGAAGTTCAAGTTTGTTACAACTGAAGTTATAGTTTTATTTACTGTAACATTTATTCTCCTCTTGTATAAAAAGATCAAAAACCAAAGATGGGTTTCTTAGTCTGGAATTTAGTAAAGAAACAACCTGTGAGCGGTTGGATAGTGTTTCATGAGAAGATATTGTAAAAGTTCAACTTGTACATGAAAATAAGTTTGTTGTACTATTTGGGTTGCAAATAATGAAAATCCAGGTGAAGGCCGGGAGTGAATGTATATTAGGTTTGGTGGAACCACTACAAAATTGTGTGTGTGCTTTGTTTTTCTTTATTCTTCAAATTCTTCATTTCACAGTCATTTCTATAAGTCAAAAAACCTTCAAACCATCGAAAAAGTGTCATACAACCTACTCACCTCCTCTAGTTTGTATTTTAATTGGTATTAGAGTAGGTGTTTAATATTAGGTTTAACCGCCATAGACAAAAAATCCTTCAACATGGCACTTAAAAGAATTAATTCTTCACTAGAAGACTCCTTATAAAACAAAGAGCCAAAACCTCTTAGGAAAAATAGGAGAAATACAAATGGGTTGAAAAGAAGCAAGAAACGTGATCTCCTAAGAAAAGGCGCTGAAAACAAAAGAGGAGTGCACATCTAAAGAGGATGTCTAGAAGCTATGCAAACTATAAAGGGAAATGATAAACAAGCAGGCATCAACTATGAAAACGAGCCTCAGGAGAAAAGATCCATCATCGCACTCGATGAAGATGACATCTCATTGGAAGTCGGGTCAATTAATAGAGCCCCATTCTTTGATGGCAAATATTACAGCTACTGGAAGTCTAGAATGAAGATCTTCATTATAGCTGAGGACGTAACCGACCGGAAAGTTATAGAAGGAGTTGAATTCTCTACAAAAGAAATCAATGGAGTAAAAGTCCTAATCAAAATAAAAGCATGACTGTCGAGGAAAGAAAAGCTTATCGAGTAAATTGTAAGGTAATCAATTTGCTTCATCTTGGCCTGTACTTAAACGAATTTGATAGAATCTCTTCATGCATAACTACTAAAGAAATTTGGGAGATATTAGAGGCCACATAAGAAGGGACAAATCAAAAGAAAGATGAAATCAAATGCTATGAGAGAAAGAAGCCTGCTTATATAAAAGTTAATTGTCCACCACTCAAGAAGGCTAAAAAGATAGGAAAGAAGTAATAACCTAGAGTGACGAGGATAGTAGTTCTAGTAATGAGGAAAATGGGTGAGGCCAGACTAATATATGCTTCATTGCGAAAGAAGAACAAAATAAGGTAAGTTCTCATTGTTTATCTGATTACTCTTCTGATTCTTTTTATGACAATAATTTTCTTCAAATGAATTGCATGAAACTTTAATAGAATCTCTTAAAGAACTTAGGAAAATGAGTCATAAAAATTTTGCATTAAATAAGCTAATGGCTCAAGTTGAAGAAGAAAGAAATAAATTAAAAACAGAAAATAAGAAGTTAAAAGAAAAAAATAAAATTCTTTAAGAAGAAAATAATAAGTTGTATATTTAAATTGAGATCAAGGAATTAAAAGAAGAAAAGAGCAGTTTATATGCTAATTTTGAAAATGAAACTGAAAAGGTGAACAAACCACAAATTGAAATTGCTTTTATATCCCCTAATTTCTTATATTCAAAACACCTGATTTTTTCTTTCTTTTCTGGCTTTTTAAAAAATAATTTGTTCTTGTTTCTTCTTCTTCTTAACATGAACTTTTTGAATCTTCTAGCCAGTAGTGCTTTACCTTCTTCTTCATCTTCTTCTTCATCTTCTTCATCTAAATTTGAAGTGCTTTCATCACTATCAGCTTTTAGAACAACTCCTTTGCCTCTTTCATCTTTTGTAGGATCCTTCACATTTAGCTTCATCTCTTAGGTTATTAAAAACCCCACGGGTTCATCTATTATCGGGGTTTCAAGATTTTTGGATTCTTCTATTATAGTAACCTTTGGCTCCCATGACTTTGGCAGACTTTTCAAGATTTTGTCCACCATATCTTTTTGAGGAATTCCTTTCCAAGTAATCTCAACTCATTTGTTACCTTATTGAATCTTGTTATTATTTTACTGATTGTTTCTCCTTCCTTCATTTTCAAGAATTCATACTCTAGTTTTAATAGTCTGATTTTGCTCTTGCGAATTTTATCAGTGTTTTCGTAAGTAGCTTTGAGCATCTCTTATATTTCCTTTGCTATAATACATGATGAGACTTGATTATATTCATTGATGCTTAGAACACGGTAAAGGAGATTTATAGTTTTATAGTTGGCTTGATAGACCTTATTTTGTTCCATTGTCATATTTTTCAACTTGATTGATACACGCACACTGTCAACTTCTTCTGTAGGAAATTCAACTCATTTTTCAATTATCTCCCAAACATTTAGATCCTGAACAATTATGAAATTGAGCATTCTTTGTTTTTGATAGCTGAAATTGCTTCCATTGAAGAATGGTGCATGATTTGTTGAGCAAGCTTCCACTGGTATATTATCTTCATTAATAGCCATTTGGATCTTTGGTGTTAAGCTGTTAGACTTTCTATTAACATACTCGCTCTGATACCAATTAATATTCAACTAGAGGGGCTGAATAGTTGAATAAGGATGATTTTTGAAAAATAAAATTGAATGTACAAAAAAATGATTGGAAACTTGACAGAAGAGATAAAAGAAAAAAAATAAATTTTTATAGTGGTTCCACCAAGCCCAATATACGTCCACTTCCAGATACCCCTTAAAATTTTCGCTATTAATTCAATGATACAAACTTGATTGTAGGTTCAAGTTTAACTTTTTCAGTGTTTCTACCCAACACTTATGTTTCAATCCTTCACAAATTGACTTTGCACTCTCAAAACCTAAAGTAATGATTCACACTCTTTAGTCTTTTGATACTTGAATGGAATTGAAAAATGAATGTCAGAAATGGAGGCTTTCTATCCTCAAATGTGACAAATTGTGAACAGGTTTTTGAAATTCTGAGATGGATGAAAGAATTTGAGAACACAAATAAATACAGCAAATGTAAGTGAGGATTTTTCAGAGTATTCAATCAAACATTCAGTTCGTCTCACTTCTTCCCTTTAGCTTTCTGGTATTTATGATGCATTGAAGAGATCCGTTGGGGATTGTTGAGGATTGTTGCATTCAAACGTTACACAATTAATGTTTGCGATTAATACTCTGTGCAATAGTTCCAAGTTTCGCGCTGAACCTCCATTCTTTCACTAGCACCACTTTGTCTTAGCCAATCAAAACAAGTTTGTGCTGTATTTGAATGTTAGTTTTGATAGAAATGGAAATGTTTCATAAAATTAGGGAAATGAAGTGGCCGTTTAGTGCAAATCTGTTTCGTAGATTTGTTTTCTGACAATTTCAGGTCAACATGTTTAAGAGAGATATCATCCTAAATTTAAAATTTGTAGTACATTTTTGGACAAATAGCTCGACAAGATTGTATTTAGGTCGACAAGGTCATATACTAAATAAAATAGGTGGACATAGATATAAATTAGTTAATGTGTGTAATGCCAACAAGAGTGAAAATAAATCTAAATGTGATTTCAAAGAGTCAATAAATATCAGGTCGACAAGCCTTATGTATACATCGACATATTACTGTGCAAGTAAAAAATTGGTGGACCTGTACAAATGAATTGGTCAATGTGTGTATGCATGTCGACAAGAATAAGGGTAGGTCGATGTGTAAACTTAAGAAACAAAAATTATAAGGTCGACGTGTTTTCCTCAAACATCGACGTGTCACTATTCAATATTAAAATATGTGGACCTGTCTTCTAAAATTGGTTGATATGTTTGGGTATGTCGATAAGGTTAGAAAGCAGGTTGATGTGTGATTCTTAAGCAACACTATATCAAGTCAACATGTTTAGATCATCGATATGTTCTTGTGTATTCTTAAAATTGGTGGACATGACTTATAAAATAGGTCGATGTGCTTCTTTCATGTCGATAAGATTATTAGCTGGTCGATGTGTAATACTTAGGAAACAAGTGAAACGGGTCGACAAATTATTAGACATATCGATGTCCTAGTATTTTTCCTTAGTGGATGTCGATTTGTATCAAAGATATGTCGATGTGCTTTTAAAATTGGTCAACATATCATTCTAAATTTGTCTTCTTGAAATTGTTCAGGTTGATGTGTGTTGATTTCAGGTTAATGTGAGAAATTGATCGATGTGCTTACTATCACGCTCCGAATCGGGGTCGTGAGTAACCGCCCGAGGTCTTGAGTAGCCACCCGTTGTCCTGAATGCCAGCTGTATTTTTACAAAAAATCAGGCAAAATCTCTCCATAAATCGGAGGTCTCCCATATACAAATAAATCTGCTTAAACCTGTATAATTTAAAATCATCTTGTAAATAAAATAAAATGGTCATCCCGGTCTCACAATAACCCACCAACCATAGTAGACATCTAGAACAACACCAGGCTAACTAAATTACCAACAATTCTTACCACAGATCTCTACTGTCATACCCAACTAAAGTATAAGCAGACATCATACTGAGCGAGCCTAAGTTTTATACAATTTACAACCAATTTTTCCTAATTTGACATTCAAACACTACAATTTGCCTCAATGCAATTTGAATATGAGAGTTTCGTAATTAAATGTATATAAATTATACAGTCAGTCCCATAATAAATACACGGTCAACTATGGACTTCAAAGTCAAGACCTCACTGGGTCGAAAATAAGGTGTGGATCTTATATCTCAACTTAATTTAAATCTCATCGTCGAAAAACACTCAAATCCGCAACGAGCTACCAAATCCTCTAGAGCCCGAAATGTCGCTCTAGCACAATAATCCTGTCTGAGGAGGGAAAGAAGAGGGGTGAATATCAAGAAAGATACCCAGTGAGTGAGGGAATTAATCTCAAGTACTAATAGTGTAGGTAAACATTGGAGTATCAAATAATATCATTCATAATCAATAATTCAAATTTTTGTAGTAAATCATGATATGTTCGCTAAAATGAACTCATACATTTAATCATTCACACGATAACATACATATATGTATTCATTTAAAATCAAGTAGATCATAAAGCAAGCCGAAAGGATCCTGTCAAAAGTCAACCATGACCAAGGACAGACGCATTGGGGGTTTTATTATGCATAAAATTCAAAAGTCGCTCTCTACCCCGACGTTGGCTATGAGTTCGCTAGGGTTAGCTCATCATCGTGTATAGGACCCCGTCCGGTGCTAGACGGTGGCGTTACATACGTCCTCCCCCTTATATGGGTTCAATCAGCAGCGCCTATAGCCATTAGACATATGACGTTTGTGGATACCTCTTACAGAAGCGTATTCGGGCAACCCGGTGTCTCTACAAACGCTTTTTGTAGCTACGAAATTTATCAAATAATGCCATATCATTATATCATCTCAAGCTAATAGGCATCCAACTTACATAGTCAAATCATTTCATCATATACTCAAAACAATTCAAATCCGTGTGCCAATATATTTCATCAAAATCATTTAAATTCAACAAACCAATGCGATGGTAGAATAGAAAACATTCTGTTTCTCAAATCATTGCACAATTTTCATTTTATTTCAAACATGGATGCATAATCGTAGAAAATATAAGTACGACACTTTAATAATCACAAAATAGATTTGAATTTCAATTCCATACGCCGAGACAATGCATATCAAAAGTATGTTTTATTAAAAACACGAAAAAATCAGGTTTCACTATTTAATGCAAGAGATTAGAGTCATACTTACATTTTTAGGGAGGGTGGTTACTCCCTATTTTAAAAAATTATCCAATATGATTTTTGAGTCTCCAAAAAAGTCAACCTAATCAGATTATCACAATTGTCATCAAATTTCTAATTATTCTTAGGGTTTATCATCTTCCCTAAGTTTGTATAAATCTTAATTCCTCAATTTATAAATATACACCAATATCATCTTAAGGGTATTGAAACCTAAATTTAATAAAATTTATTTCAAATGTTGAAGAGATCGCATTTCTCTCACTTAGGATTTTCTCGGAGTGTAGACCTTCGTCCGAATGTCTTCTCAACCACTCCAAAATCTGCACTGCTCCTTATCAAGACAATATTTATTAACTAAGTCATAAACACTTAGTACAAAATCAAAACCCTGAGTCAGTTACCTACGTCGAGACTCGCGGGCTGTCATGGGCTATCGCGGGCTGCGGGCCGTAGTGAGCTCTCGGTTCAGTAGGCTTGCGGGCTGCTGTGGGCTTCGCGAGCCACAGTGGGCTCGCGGGTCAGCAGGCTAGCAGGCTTGCGGGCCGCAGTGGGCTTCGCGGGCTACGTGGGCTTGTGGGCTATTGCGGGCTAGTGGGCTTACGGGCTAGCATGCTCGCGGGCTGGCGCGCTCATGGGCTGGAGCCTATGCTCGCGAGCTAGACTGCAGTCGCGTGCTCGCGGGTTGCACGTGCTAGTGGGCTGGAGCGCGCTCGTGTGCAGGTGCGAGCTCATACGTAGGTGCGCGCTCGTGCACAGGTGCGCTTGCAAGCAGGCATGCGCTTCGATTGTGCTGTGGAGCGTTGGCGCGGGGAAGCGCGCGCTGCGGTGCTCTTGTGCTCGTGCAGGGAGGATCGCGCTACGGCGCGCTCGCGGGAGGGAGGAGCTGCAGTGGCTGTGGTGTGCTCGTGGTGGTTGCGTGCGTGGAAGCTCGTTGCAGAGTGCGATCGAGAGGGAGGGAGATCGCGAGAGATAGAGAGAGGGTAAGCAACGGAGAGAGAAAGAAACAGTGAGAGAGAGAATCTGAGAGGGAAAGATAGAGAGGGAGAGAAGAAGAAGAAGATGGTGGTGGTGGTGGTGTGCGGCGGAGGGGAGCGGCGATGAGTTGCTGATCGCGGTGGAGGGCGAGATGGAAGAGGAAACGATGGAGAGAGAGAATCGGGAGAGAGAGAGGAAGAGAGAGAGAGGGAAAAGAGAAAGAGATTAGGGCTAAAAGCCCTAATCCAATTTGGGGGGGTGCTGCGTTTTGGCCAAAACGCAGCACTTCCCTCTTCCTTTTTTTTTTTGGTTCCAATTTTTTTAACAAAATATGATATGTCTTAAATCGGAAATACGAATACTTTATATATACCAAAAATTTCGATTTAAAACCCCCAAAAAATCAAAAATCAAAATAAATAAAAATTTCTCTATATATATAACTGAGAAATATTTTATTTTATTCCTGAACAGAAGTACAATAGTACGGACACCGCAGTGTCAGTGTTACACTCACAGATGTGTTGATATGTTTTTACATAGCTATTTTTATTATATTCCTATAACTCATGTCCACAGGGTTTACTTATCAGGTCGATGTGTTTAGGATTAAGTTAAAATTGGTCGATATAAGGCATAAATTGATGGACTTGAGATACAGGTCGATGTGTTCTAAGATTAGGTTGATGTGTTCTAGGATCAGACTTCTGATTTTTAAATTCTTTTATGATTTTCTTTTAACTTGTTTTCTTTCATTCTATCATTATCAAAGATTTTCTATTTTAATAATTCTGAACTACTCCTTGTTAACCTAAGTAAAAATCTGTCAACATGATATACAAATTAGTCAACTGTTCAATAAAATTGGTCGACCTGCTTCTCATGACAACCCGATTATTCTAGATGTCAACCAAGGCATTTTTCATATGCATTATGTCGACCTATTTTAGTTCACAGGTCCACCGATTGAATCCTCAAGTTGACTCATTAATACATATGTCGACAAGCATTCTAGCAAAAATATTAAGTTGGTCGACATACACGATAAATTATCGACATATCCTTCTCTAAACTATTCTCTCTATGGTGACCTCTCTCAAAATCATGTCGACCAACATCATATGTCGACTAATACAAATACAACAAGTCCACAAATTGATTCTAGAACAGGATTTTGTCAACCCAAATAGTTTAGTATGACGACAGCTTCTTTAAGGAAATTATTTAAAGGGTCAACCTATCACTATTCAATTCGAATACTCCCATAGAAGTGATCGACACATGATCATAAATTTGTTAAGACAGACTAAATGTTTGAGATAATTTAACTAATCGACTTGCTTCACAAATATGTCAACATGGCGCTTGACTTATAGAATAGAAATTTAAATTTGAGTCGATGTCTTTTTTAAATTTGTCGATATGTGAGAAACAACTTCAGAACACAGAAATCAAAATGGTCTGAACATAATGATAATCTTGTCTGATTTGATTGTCCATCTCTATTTGTGAAAGTTAACCCTTCTATGCAATAAAAGATCTTCAATTAATTGGTTAGAACAAATAAGCCGACTGTGGAAAAATAAAAGATCAGTGCAAAATGAGGAATAGGTGGAACACATTTAATGAAGGACAATAATTGCCAACGTTCGAAATCTCACCAACCACAACGGCTACTAAATGGATGAAGTAAATGATGAAATAAATTTATCTACATATATTCAAAAAGAAAAAGAGAGAAGTGTAAAACCGACACTGCGCTGTCTGCAATTTAATTATATAGAGAGAAATTTATTTATTTAAATTGATTTTTGATTTTGGGGTATTTAAATTAAATTTTTTGTATATTTTAATTTGCCGAATTTGCGAATCAAAGTAAACCCCGTTTTTACAAAAAATTTAAATTTTAGTGAAGTGTGGGTGTGAAATTATATATATATATATATATATATATATAATTGTAAAAAAAAAAAAACAGGGGGAACCGCTGCGTTTTGGCCTAAAACGTAGCCCCTCCCCCAAATGGGATCAAGGCTTTTAGCCCTAATCTCCTCCTCTCCCGTCTCTTCATCTTCCCCCCTCTCTCTTTTTCTCCTTCTGCCGCACCCACAGCCGCCCTCCCTCTCCACCGCGATCCTCTCCACCCCTCACCAGTGGTACTGTCACCACCCCCTAGCTGACCACCCCTTTGTCTTCTCTCTCTACCTCACTCTCAGTTTCTCTCTCTTCCTCTCTCTCTCTTCAGCTTCGTCCGAACCCACCACCTATCGCCGCCGCTGCTCCTTCCTCCCGCAAGCACTGACCTTCCGCGAGCGTGACTGTAACTCCTTTCGCCACCACGTGATCTCCCCAGCGCGAGCCTAGCGCGCCCCTGCGCGATCCACCCAGCGCGAACACCATCGCGCCCCTGCGCGAGCACCATCGCGCCCCTGCGCGATCCTCCCCGCACGAACACAGCGCACCTTAATTTGCGAGCGCGACTCAGTTCGGCACGCCTCAGTCCGCGAGTGCGAGCCAGGCCGCGAGCGCGCCTGTACATGTTAGCATGCAGCCTATGAGCCCACTGCGGCTCGCAAGCCCGCGAGCCCGCTGCTACTCGTGAAGCCCATTGCGGCCCACAGGCCCGCTAACCTGCTGACCCGCGAGCCCGTAGGCCCTCCAACCTATGAGCCTGCTGTAGCCCGCGAGCCGACGACGGCCCGTGAGCCCGTGACAGCCCACGAGCCTCCACGTAGGTAATTGATTTAGGGTTTCGATTTTGATCTAAGTTTTTATGACCTAATTAATAAATTTTGTCTTGATAGGGAGCGTTTTAGATTTTGGAGTGATCTATGAGACATTCGGACGAAGGTCTGAGCTCCGAGAAAACCGTAGGTGAAAAAAAAAATTTCTTACCCATTTGATTTATTTGAATGAATGTTAGGGTTAAGTTTAGAAATGAGAGGCAGTGGTTGGCATGTAGGCGTTGCGCGCCCTGGGTACTGCGCAAGGGCGCTGAGCACCCTGCACAAAGGCACTACGCGCCCTGCACATGGGCGCTGCACGCTGCACAGAGGAGCGCTGGGCTATGGCCCTGTTGGCCCTTGGGTGCGAGCGAGAGATTGGATTGGTGTGAGCCCTGTGCGAGACTGGTTAAGTACCAATACTTGAGTCTTGTAGACATATTGTATACATGAAAAAAAATACGAGGAATTAGGGTAGGGTTCTAAAGGATTCGAATTACCTGATTTGTATATGTGTATTAGAAATGATAGCCTATTTCCTATAACTGCATAGGTTTAAAACATATTGATTATATATATATATATATATATATATACATTCGTAGGTATTGGGTGCCTTGATTTAAGGGAACACTTTTCTTCGCTTCGTGGTGTTATTGGGGAGTGCGTTACCCTCCCCCATACTATGAGTGGGATTTTGACATTTACTATTGATTGATAAATCATATTTTATCGATTTTCAAATGACATGATTTTTGTTTGTATGAAAACTAAATTTTTGGATTTTGATAAACATATTTTTGTGACCAATGGAATGTCCCAACTGTTGATTTTATTGATTTACGTCCATGAGTTTGATAATCGGATACTGTGTCATTTTTTTTGACGTATTGACTTGTTTTAATACTTATACTGTATTGGCACGTAGTTTTAAATGGATTTACATGTACTATTTAGACTATACGCCCAGCTGACATTATGTTACAATGCATGGGGCTATATGCTCGACCGACATGATGATGTGATGCATGGGGCTACGTGCCCAGCCGACTTGGTGATACGGTGATATGCTTCCTATAGCATTCCATAGTTACGAAGGACATTTGGTAGAGACACCCCTTGTGCCCGGATACGTTTCTGCCGGAGGTATCCGTCAGATCGTCATGTGTATGAGTGTCTCAGGTTGACTCTCATCGGGGAAGATGTGAGTTTACCTCTGTCTAGTATTGGGCGGGACACCATACACGGCCGACTATATATATGTATTATTATTATTATTTACAGGTTAGTTGGAATAGTCCGTGGCCAATATTGGGGTAGAGAGCCATTATTTAATACTTGTATAGTGAAAACCCCTAATGCGCCCGTCCTTGGTCGAGGTAGACCATTGTCGGGGTTGTTTGTTCGGCCGGCTCTACATATGTGACTTGATATATGGATGGATGCATATGTTATTTTCTTATATGTGTCTTGAGATATGTTTTACTCTGTAACAGCACATTATTTTCGCACACTCGATATTATGTTACATGTTTTGACACTCCAAATTCACCCTCAATATTGATAGCACGATATCAATCCCCTCACTTGCTAAGTATCCTCTCATAGATGCTCACTCTTTACTTTCTTTCCCATAGGATTAGTTTCGGACTGAAGAAAAATTTTGTGATTTCATACTTGTGACGTGGACTTGATAGCACTAGGTTTGGGTATAGATGTTACCATATCTTCCGCTATGATTATTGGAGATTTTAGTTTGATTAATGTATTTTTCTATTTATTTTCTGGGATGACTGTATAATTATGAACATTTATTCGAGAAACTCTCATATTGACTCGGTTCACTTGCATTGAGGCACCTATATGTATTTAAAATGTTAACTTGGGAATTTATTGTACAAGTGTATAAACATTTAGGTTCGCTCGGTGTGGCTGCTACTCATGCTCTAGTTTAGCATGATAGTAGAGGTTTGTAGCTAGAACTGCTAGAAATTTCTATAGTCTTGCGTTGTCTTAGTTGTCGGTTATGGTTTGGTTAATGGTTGTGAGACCACGATGACCCTTTTATTAAATTGATAGGATGGTTGTGAAAATTACATGTTAAATTATACATGGAAGACCTCCGAAATATGGGGAGATTCTGTCCGATTTTCTGTAAAAATGTAGCCGGCATCCAGGGCAACGGACGGCTGTTCATGACCTCGGTTCGGGGCGTGACAAGAAGTGCCAAAAAAAGATGAAGTGCTGAACATTCTGAAACTTACATCACTTTGAGCTTCAAAGCCATATATTCTGTTTTTCTTATTTCTGTAAAACTTTTTTCTGTAAGTTTCAAGTCTGTTACATCTGAAGTTATAATTTCATTCACTGTAACATTTATTCGCCTCCTCCTATACAAAAAGATCAAAAACCAGATACGAGTTTCTTGGTCTAGGGTTTAGAGAGAGAAACAACTTGTGAGAGGTTGGATAGTGTTTCATAAGAAAATATTGTAAAGGTTCAACTTGCACTTGAAAGCAAGTTTATTATACTATCTGCGTTGTAAATAGTGAAAATCCACGTGAAGTCTAAGAGTAGACGTACACCAAATTTGGTGGAACCACTATAAAATTATGTATGTACTATATTTTTCTTTATTTTTCAAATTCTTTTTTTCATAATCATTTTCTGTAAACCAAAAAACCTTCAAACTATCAAAAAAGTGTCATAGAACCTATTCACCACCTCTAGGTTATATTTCAAGTTTTTGTCATCTAAGTTTTGATTTCAAGATTTTATCTTCTATGTTCTATTTGAGAAATGTATCACTGAGAGATGTACGGAAGGCTGGTATTGTGTTCAAATACATAGAGAGTTGAAGTCAAAATTCTTTTATAGGGAGATTATTTATAGGTTTTGGAGGAGAAAAATTTTTTTTGTAGAGTTTTTAAATAAGAATTTGGTGCCGTAGTTATTAGAGACTGGTGCAAAGTCTTTTGTGGGGTTAAAAGTTTTTGCATCTTCCTGGCATTCATGTTTTGTTAAATTAGTTGGCAAATTTTATGTTGCGAAGGACATGGCTATTTGGGTGGAAACCCTAGTTGGGAACAAAATGCTGAAATTAGCCGGCCTTCTGTTGAATGAGGAGCTACAAATTCAGAGGTTATTTATGTTAGAAAAGAGAGACAAGAGGCTTATTGACATTGTTGATTTTGTTGAGGGGGATGATCTTGGTAGGATTACGATTGATAAGTTAATGAGGGTCCAATCAAAGAGGAGTGTTGAGGATGAGGAAAGCGCAGCCAGAAGCACCCTCCTTGATCCTATTCCGAGGAAGGAGGAGACTGGAGTGGACGCCTAGCAGTAAGGGTGTAAACGAGGGTGACAATTCATGCTCGGTAGGTGCACTTGCCTCAGCACTTGGGGAATCAATTCTTTTACTTGAAGGTGCCGAATGAGAGAAGACCAAAATGGAAACTCTCTATGGAAGGCCATTGGAATCACCGGCTATCATGGACAGTAGGGTGAGAGAAAAGGAGGAAGGTGCGTTAGAAAAGAGTAGGAGTGATGTGTGTCCGACTACTAGTCTTATTCCTAAAGGAAAGAGAAGTAAGTTGATGGTCCCTACTCCTAGCATCGAAGAGGTAGGAGATATTGGAGAGGTATCTTTGGTTCCTCCTTTGGCTGTCGAAGTCCCTATGACATCAAATACTGAGGCTGGAGCTCCTATTCTCGAGGAAAAGGGAACTTCCTTGAGGATTTCGAGTGTTGGCTGAGAAAAAGGGGAACCGAGAGCCGAACTAGGTTCCTCGAGTGCTCTTTCGGAGTACCTATATATCCGAAAAGGTAAAGTGGTCATGCCAGATCAAATAGCCCCTCTTCCCCTGGTCTTTGTTAGGTCCTTTGACCATTTGAAGAATCTGAAAGAGAAGGGAACATGGTAATAAGCTACGAAAATAATAATTTCCATTATTTAGACATTGTCAAAGCAAGAAGATTTACTAACAAATTTGATTTTCATTGAGCCGAGTCGGAGATGAATGGTTTATTGATGGAACAAGGTGATGAAGTTGTGATAGCTCTTGGGATTCAGGTATGTTCATTTCTTCAAAGTTCGGGTGAATCTAATGTCTTCATTATAGAAAAGATAATTCGTTACTATTTGTATGGACTGCTGCTATGGCTGAGTTTGAAGATTAAGTAAGAAACAATTGGTAGACCATTTGCAGAGTACATTGGGCAAGTGCATGGAAGAGCTTTCTCGGCTTCAAGCCCAAAGGGAAGTCGATGAAGAAAGGGCAACGAATGATGCTTTTTAGAAGAAGAAAAGAAAGTTAGAGTGGTTGTAGACTGACTTGAAAGATTCGTATCAATATACTGATGCTACAATCGCTGAATGTGAAAGATTGCAGGGGTCATTTGAAGGCGAGCGAGGTGGAGCGAGAGGATACTTTGAGATTGGCAAAAGAAAGAGAGCAAGCATTGTTGGCTTCAGATAGGAGGATTTCCAAAATCTAGGAAGACTACAAGCTCAAATAGATTGTGGTGAGTAGAAGGGGTTATCTATGAAATCAAAGGGAGGTTTAGTTGGTGGTGCTGGTGTTGACGATCCTAAGAGGTTGGGTTAGACCCTAGTTAGTGTTCTTGTTGGCGGCCTTTCTCAAAAGGTCGTTGATGCGAACTCTCGTGTTACTACTCTTTGGGAAGGATTTACTCACTTGTACAAGAGGCCTCCTCATCCTCTTTCGCCATGATTTCGATGTCCTATGTATTCTTCCTTTTTGACTTCTTTTGTATACACCTTTTGCAAAGTAATAAAACCCTGTTGGCTTTATTTCATTTTTTTCGTTGCTGCTGATAATCTTTTTCCTTCTTGTTTTTCTAACGGCCTCGCACTACGGCTCTCGAGGGTAGTAGGATATAGAAGTAGGAGCCTCATTCCATTATAGCTCTTGAAATGTGGAGAATATAATATAGAGAGAGAGTAACATAATGACACTTCGAGTTAAGATGTAAAACCGAGAAGATGGGTTGTGCCCATTTGATTGAAAGTTATGTTCTGTACTGACCATGTATTGTTAGGTGTCATGCCAATGAGTCGTGATAGTGTTGCACCGAAGAGACTTGTTGTCGTGGCACTTAATTAAGAGTTTCATAGTGTTGCATCTAGAGAACTTGTCGGCATTGCACCGGATGAGAGATTGGAGATGTTATGCTTTGATGGGCTCATTGAAATTGAGGCTGATGAGGATTGGAGGTATTGCGGCTGGAGGGTCTCGTTGGTGTTACGCCTGGAAGGGCTCGTTGGTATTGTGAGAATTTGAGGTGTTGTGCTTAGAGAAGCTCGTTGGCGTTGCACCAAACGAGGATTAGAGGCGTTACACTTGGATGGGATTACTGGTGTAGCACCAAATGAGGATTGGAGGCGTTGCACTTGGATGTTGCTTGTAGTTGTTCTAGGTTGGTTGAGGTATTATGCAAATGTAATAGAGCATGAAAAATAGAGTTATTGTTATTGAAAAAAGCAAAGAATGAAAACATCATTTTGAAATATCTAGTTGGTGTCACAGTGTTGCTAATAAAATAACAGAAAGTGATGAATAGAGTTTACTAGATTGGTGTAGTCAAAGAGTCTTGGTCGTAGCTGAGTGTTACGATACCGAGGGGTGTTTTAAACTTTATCTTCATGTGTTTAGTGCTCGGTAGTACTTCTAGATCATTTAGGCTTGGGCAACCCGGGATAGCATTATAGAGTGATGGGAACTCGACTACATTGAACGTAGCCATGGCAGTTGAGTGATTGGGTGGCATTCCTAGCATTACTAAAAGGGAGATGGTACCTTCGGGGTAGAGCCACTTACTCGATAGTCCTTGCATGGGTCCGGTGTGATGACTAACAAGTTACTACTGGGTTGACAAATATTCTCTTCACATCATATTTGCCGATTGTGGCCGTGATGACTAACAAGTTGTCGCGGTTGGGATAAACTCCTACGAGGTCATTGTCGCTAAACTCGATAATTGGTCTCTTATGTTTTTGTCCCTTCTTGATGTGAGCTGAGAGAACTTCCTTAGAAGTAGATGCCTTAGTCATTTAGAAGATTGGTGCAATAATTTGCTTGATTAGTATGGGCTCGACCTTATTGGGTCAACTAAGTTCTGTACAGGAGGAGTATTGTCAAAGGTGAAAAGCACTGTAAAGGAGTATCCTCTTTGTATGCGGAGAATTACTCTATCTGTCGTGTCTTGGGTAGCGGTGCATAGGCTATTGCTTGTTTGATCCATCTATTCTGTTGGTGTCATGGGACTCCCAGGGGAAGCGATTCTCTTAGTTTGCTTGGATGAATTTTTGGAGCCTGCTATCTCGAATCAACATCCCGAGTTCATCCTTTAGCTTTCTACAGTTGTCCGTCAAATGATCATAGTCTTTGTGAAAGTGATAGTATCTAGTCTTGTCCTTTGTAGAGTTACCCCCAAAAGATGTAGGGGCCATTTGAAGTAGGATTTGTTCCTGATTTGTAGTAGGATTTGGATAGGTGTTTCGTTCAACAAGATCTAGTAGTTAAACCTACAATGAGATGGAGGTGCCTTCCGACCTCTCTTGGGTGGGCAGGGAGAATGACTACGCTCGTTCCTTTTGTTTCAGCGCTTGTTGAGTGCATCTACTTCTTTGGTAGTGATATACTTCTTAGGCTGTGAGTAGAATTCCTGGATGGTAGATAGGGGTTTCTTTGTGATTGAGGTCTTCATTCTTAAAGGCTGTAATCCAGTAAGCAACACTATCAGTGCGATAGAGTGGTCGAGGCCTGAAACTTTCATCATCTCTTTGTTAAACTTTTCAAGAAAATCTGTTAGGGGCTTGTTATCCTTCTGCCATAGCAATAGGAGAGAAATAGATTTCCTTTTGGCCCCTTGACTAATCATAAAATAGGTCTCAAACAATTGCCTCAGTTGCGAAAAACTTTTGATATTGAATGGAGTAGAGAGTTGAACTACGTTAGAGGATTGTCCTTCAGAGTTGTGGGGAAGTGTTTGCACATGGCTAAATCGGACATATCTCTTGAAATCATCACCATCATAAAGTGGCAACAAGGTCTCGAGGTTTAGTGGTGCCATTGTACTCTCTATAGGAAGAAAGATTACGTCTTGCGACATTGACTCAGTAGAGATTTTGGGATCAAAGGTTGAGAGACTAGTATTGTGGTTTCATCTCTTTTGGCACTAACACATTTCAATTCTACGGCCATGAGGCACTTGACCTATTTTCTTAGGTCGTTTGGGTTGTGCTAGGAGGTGATCGAAGGCTCTCAGAATCTTTGGGGTTGAAGTCTATGCAAACGAGATTGTTGTGACCTCTAAGTAGAGGATGAAACTTTTTGTCAGCGAGTGCGGCTAAGCTCTTCTAATTGTTTGGTTATTCCCTATATCTCTGATTTGAGCCTTTACATCTCTAGGCGGTGGAGTCTATTGGGAGATATGGGAGCAAGGGATGGAACCGGCTAGTTCTGAGGCTGGTAGGTATACAGTTGGGATACTTGTTGAGGGGGTTCCCTTATTAGATGTTGGGAGTAAACATTGGAGGCGATCGCTTGAGTAACTAGGGCTGTTGGTTAGATGAGGTCTGGAGGGTTGGGTGCTTGTCCTTCTATTGCAGAAATAACCATTAAGGTACTCCAATTTCTCCATTTTGGAAGCATGAATGCTGAGAAGACAATTAAACAAATTGTGAAATAAGTTTTGCTACTGAATCAGTCTATTCCCATGGATAGTGCCAATATGTTGAAGCCAAATTTGACCCATAGTAAGCCGTCTTCTTGGTTTGGATAACAATTGGTGACACTGTACTTGTTGGATAGAGAGACTTGCAAAAAACTCACCGGAGTAGTTCCGATAGAGGAAGCTCTAATACTCAAGTCAGAAAGAATGATTTTTAAAAAGATAAATAGACTGAGAAAGTTGTAGAAGAGCCGTACGTAGCCCTTGTGTGTTTTTTGTGTAGAGAGAGTGAACTTACCTGGTTGGTCTCCTCTGCTTGGTATATATAGCGTGTACCTGTATGACAAATCTTGCTCTAGGGTATAGAAAACCTAGTTCCCTTATGGAGGTCTTCCGAAATTACCAGGGCCATAGCCCAAGGTTTCCTAAGAGATTTAGAATCTTTGCAATTAAGAAAAGTCTAAGTTATCATGGAGATTTCCTTTTTAATTGAAAGTGATCATGAAGATTTCCTTACTTATCTGGAAAGATTACTCCTAGGATCGGGGGAGGTTCAAATCTTGGATGATTGTTATCTTGATCCCAGAGTGTGATTAGTTGAGAGGCTAGCAATGACCGAAAGGATGCTTAGTCAAAAGGTAGGTAAGTGATGGCTTGGTAGCAGGGTAAGGCAACTGAGAGGGTAGTGTTGAATGTTGAGGGGATTCGAATGAGTAGCCCTGCTCTTGATAGTATATTAGTATATAAGGCTTATGGTAAGGTCTTTTGGTCTATGTACCATCAGCTTCCAATTTTCAATTCCTGCTATTGTCCATCATCATCGTCTTTTTGCGCACCAACCCTTCCTTCATCACTGATAAGCACCTTTTGTTCTATTTTTCAAGCTGCCTATTGTCAAGCCTTCATTAATTTCTCATCGTTAGGAGTTCAATTGGTCACCGGCTCTACTTCTGTTCGATTCTTCACCAGGTTTTTCCATCATCATGGTCTCTTGCATCTTCCAACATTGATTGCAAAAGTTGCCTTTTATTTCTCCGCTCTAGTCACTAACTCTGTCTCCAATTCAAGTTGTCATTCGACTCTTCTCCACCCTTTGATTCTGTTCTTTAATTATTTAAGGTGTTCAATTGCCACCGCTATCACGTGAATCTACTACTTGTCTTCAATTTCTTTGCCCCAGAGTTCACTTTCATATGTTCTTTTTGAAATATCATAACCCTAAGTTGGTCATGGTTTTATATCCTCTTTTTGATCCAAGTTAACTATAGTTTGATGATATTTTCATATATCCTTTTCAAACCAAGTTGGACCTATAATATGGTGACTTTATATGCCTTAGTACATGACTTCCTTAACTAATTGTGATGGAAGAAAGAGATCATAATTTGAGACCATTAAAAAAGCATATAACTTCCTCATCCTTGAGTTATTAATGAATATACAAATAATTTTCTTCATCCTTGAGTTATTAATGAATTTTCAAATAATACTTAATCAATGTAAAATGAAGCCCTTTCATGGTGAGACACGTGGTTGAGTACCTCTCGAGAATGATTTTTAGCAGCATAGATTGGATAAGAAAACACTTAAGTCTTGGTTACCACGACTACTGCCTTAAAAGTATAGTTTCCTCTTAAGAAGAGAGTTACTGCTTCCGATTTAATCTTCAAAAGGGTAAAGGCAGGTGAAACCTTCCAAAGGTGGAGTTCAAATAAAACAATGATATAAATTTGTTGAGAGAAAGAAGTGAGAAAGAAAGTTGCAAGACCATGCAAGAACATTCAAAATGCAAATATACTAGCACCAAAACATCATCAAGCATCAGTGATATCAGCGGTTTGTTTCCCCTTGGATTTAGGTAAGATGAAATTTCTAATTTGGTAGACTTCTTGTATGACTAAGGCAAGATCAAATGGGAAAATTTATACTCGATGGATTCCTCTCCTATTTTTATTCTATATTTATTTTATTATTATCCATACCATGTTTTGATACTTGATTGTTAATAACTTTCTGTATAAATGTCACTCAGAAGCCATGAAATATGCATAATATTTGCCTTATGTAATGTGCATGTTATGTACGCCTCCCTTCCTCACTAGTCTTAAGATTTTTGTTCAACTAACAGTTGATTGAACCAGATCTTAACATGTGATGCAAGAGACAAGTGAGAGCTATCAGGGGTGGCTACAGAGCCATTGGCTTCGCGATACTATATCCTTCTGCCTTTTTATTTTGTTAATCATTTTTTGTATTATATTTTGATACGATATGACATTATGATTGTATGACCTGTAAATATGGGTCAACTATAGTTTGATATGAGCATATTTAAGTAATATATATGTCCTAGAGTTGTGTTGCTGGGAGAGTCTGCTTAGTATATTTATTCATATTTATGATATTATTTAATTCATGATATTGGTATATTTTTGTTTAACTCCGATGTTGGTGTTGAGACATGGGTATGGAGGACTAAGTTGGCTGTTCAACGGGTAAAGTTAGCAGTTCAATAGATTGAGTTAGAGTTTTAAATTGCTAAGTTAAGTGTCTTTAGAGGACTGTACTAATAAATCTCAAGGTTGAGGTGATAGCATAATAGACAAAGACAGGGCCCGAGCCCTAGTAGTCAAATTGTGCTACCTTTTAGGGTTCCCCCTTCCTATTGCAAGTTGACTTCACTTATTTACAAAGGAGAGTCAGACCAAATATGGCCTGGAATTGGTTAACAGGGATGTTGCCCACCTTTTCTAAGTTTGTGCTACTAGAGGAGCACTAGGTTAGGGCAGCCACTAGGTTCCTCTAAGGAGTTGCCTATACTTGGTGGGATGCGGAGTTAGGGATTAGTTTTGAGCGTTAAATTAGCATAATATAAAGATATGATGGAGGTTTTTCCATTTTTAATGAGATGATTCATTCCTTGAAGGGTTGAGGACCTGATGCTTAATAAGTTCCCGGGTTTGACTTAGGGTAGTAGGATAGTAGCATGGTATAAGGATGAGTTTTCTTGTTTAACCATCTTTGCATAGGATTTTGTTGATGTAGATGCCAAGAGAACTAAACATTTTATTGGTGGTTTGATGCCCTATTTCTAGCAGCATACTACTTATGTCGATTCGGTTGAGATGGCCAAGAACATAAAGGCGGTTGATGATACTTGCCTAGATTCCTAGTAGTGGAAGAAGACTGCTCAAGGTAGTTTATTAGTAAGAAGAATTCACCTAAAAGGGTAAATTTAAGTAAGGGCAGACTTTTGGGCAGAGTTTGAGGTAGAGTTCAGGTGTAGGTCAAAGACCATATTGTACTATTTATAGTAGATCCCATACAGAGGTTTGCAAATTTGGGTTGGATGCATGCCATAAATAGACACGACCATGGTTCAAACCAAAATATGGAATCAGAATGGCTTAATAGACAACCGTTGACTTGTTTATGGTTTAGGAATCAGAATCGTAACTGTATCTAAAGGTTCAATTTTGGTTTCTTATTTTGAAGAACAGGGAACTGATGGTTTTCTTAAAATAATTTTTTTAAAAAATATTTTTGGCTACAGCTATATAAATGTTGTTAAGCAATAGCTATATAGCTCCTTCATGTATGTTCACTTGCCACTCCAACTTGACACCGACAATTTTGGAGGTTCAAACATGTAATCTTAACCTAGTTAGAGCAAAGTATTGACAACAAGAAATGTCCAATCAAGTGGTTTTGAATTCTTTGATTCTGAAAGAACAACAGACAATAGTGTGGGAGATAAGGACAACAATTGAGTCGATGTGGGGTAAGTGGTAAACAAAGTAAGTGAATTACATGGATACACCACATGAGAATACATAGGCAGCTCAATTTTTGGAAGCAAAAATTGAATTCAAACTCTTGGTTTTGAATTCTTTGATTCTGAAAGAACAACAGACAATAGTGTGGGAGGTAAGGACAACAATTGAGTCAATGTGGGGTAAGTGGTAAAAAAAGTAAGTGAATTATATGGATACACCACATGAGAATACATAGGCAGCTCAATTTTTGGAAAAAAAAATTGAATTCAAACTCTTCCTCCGTTCCTTTTTTTTTTTAATTTTTAATTTTTAATTTTTATAGTTCAAGTTATAGATTCGGGACCAAAACCATTTGGAACTGAAACTGAAAGTAAAATCGTTTGGAACCGAAAGTGGAACTGAGACTATAACCTTTGGTTCAAGAATGGTTCCGATTCATATAAAATAGGATCTGGGAATTGTGGTTTAGAATCATGGCTATGATTAGCTATAGAGGTGATCGGCCTTATCATATAGTTAGCCATTGTCTATAACCTCAAACTTAGGACTGAGACAACATGTTTCTTTTTAACAAGTTCCTACATGACCAACTTTGAGAGCCAAAGATCCCCTCGACTACCGCATAGTAAGCTCCTTTTCCGCCTAAAGCCCTCCCACCACCTAGATAAGCTAAGCAACCACATCATTAGTAGCAGCTTATGCCATTTGTTTAGGGATATGCGGCACAAGCTAGGGTGCATACAATGATAACTATTGAGATAGAGGCATTCTGAGATGTTATTGTTGTTAGATGTGATCAGCATGGTTATATAATTAGTTATCACCCGCAGTCTTAACCAAAGGACATGGACGATATGCTCCTCTTCAACAAGCTCCTCCACCACCACCTTTGAGAGCTTTATCGCCACCATATCAAAGAGCCCCTTACCTGCTACCAAAGCAAGCTCCTCTTCCACCTAGAGCCCCACCATAACCTAGACAACCTCAGCAACAATAGCACTAGCTGCCATTTTTTTAGAGATAGGGACACAGGCTAGGGTGCATGTAGTGACTACTTAAAAGGCAAAGGTATCCGTGAATGTTATTACAGGTACGATGAGTTTGTCCGATTATGCAATTCATATGATTGATCTAAGTGTTTCACATTTATTTATCATATCATTATTCATCATGTATATAACCATGGCTTCTAAGAGACTCAACCCCAGTTTGTGGGTTGTTATACCGATAGGTGATGGGGTTTTAGGTAGGGGTGCATGCGGATTAGATATCCGATCCACAAGAAATTTTTACTATCCGAATCCATATCAGCAAATAAGGATAACCGCAAGTGCAGATATTTGCATTTAGCGGATTGGAATTGCGGTATCCTATCCGAATCTATATGTTATTTTCACCGTTTCTCATGCAATATTAACTTACAAAGACCGCATTTCAAAGTATCTAAACAACTTTCATATTTAAAACTATCTTAACAACTTTCACTTTTGTTAATTTAGGAAGAACATGAGTTCTAGGAGAAACATACTATATCTAGTGGTCTCATCTTTATTCCATAAATCAATCCCAGTTTCATAAAACTTTTGAATTTAGACAATAGGTTAGTCAAGTCTACTTACTCTGAAAATCAAGTCAACTCAAAGAACATTCTATGAAAAAGGACAAAGTATGAGTCTAAGAACAAGTCAACCTACCCAAAGCATAAATCGAGAGTTAAAAGTTTCGAAATCCTAACTGTCAAAAATTTAAAAAACCAATGGTCAAAACGAAAAAAAAAAAAAAAGACAAACTATATTAAGGTCAAGTTAACATAGTATAGTCACAAGTCGACTTGCCACACCAACACTTAAAAAAATTTCATAGAAGTCAAGTTATTTCATGAACCTAGGTCACAAAGCACTAGGATATGAACCACACAACCCATAACACATGGACACAGGCCAGGACTTAGAGTTTAAATCATACTTAGAGCTTAAATCATATACTAGGCCAAACTAACTTACACATTGCACCAAGTGGACTTGTATATCCTGAACTTAGAACATTTCAAGTGAGCTCAAGCTAAAATCGACCTAGGTAACCTACACATGTGTAGCACATTGAAAATCTCAATGGTCACTACATATAAGTCGACCTGACCCAATCCGTACACGTCATAGATTTCATAGAATACTCTACTAATCAACTACAAGTAATAGTAGGCCAACTTATACGAGTCAAATTAAAATATATGCTAAGTCAAGTTGTACCAAGTCGACCTATCACAATAAGAGGTCGACCTGCATGAGTCATAATGCAAATACCCTTAAGTAGTGTCTAGCACAAGTCAACTAGAATGTAATACCAAGTCGATTCGCATGAACCATGAAGCAAAATGTTTAAGTACCATCAAGCTCAAGTCAACATGAAGCCTATAGAAATAGACCTGCACAAGCAACACAATGAAAAATACTTAAGTAAAATGAAGACTAAGTCGACTTGAAAATATTGAAATACTAATGAGCAATGGTCTGCCTGAAGAGAGCACAAGCCGAGTTGCCTAAGCAGCAAAGCATAAATGTTTGAGTAAAATACAACATAAGTAGACTTGGCACACATGTGTAGTGAATTTGCACTAATCTTGGTATATACAAAGTTCAAAACTCAATCGACCTAAAGTAAGAAAGAGTTGACTCGATGTGAGTACCAACTAGTTATTCGAAAAAGCTATTTGAACATTTAATGGAGCTTCAATCACCCTCAACGGCTATATTTCTACATTAATGAAGCTTAATGACTATCTCTTCTTTAAGTTTATAAATACAAGACTCCAAGAGAAAATTAACAACTTTTGAATCTTTTGAGTATCGTTGAATACGAAATCTTCTGTGAGCTGAAATTTTATTTTTTGTGTTGTATTTTCATATCGGCTTAAATAACTTATTTGAAATTGACACTCCATTGTACATCTTGTTTTCATTGGTGAAAGGTCTAATAATCTCATAAGTAAAGATCAGAAATGACATTTAATGGTGATAGTGTTTCATTGGAAACTTGCTCCACCAATAGAGTACCAGTCTTTAATGGCAACAATTATAACTATTGGAAGCAACAGTTGAGAAATTTTATCATCGTCCAGAATGAGATGGTCTAGGAGATCATCGAGGAGGGAATTGAATTCCCGATAGAGGAGATTGATGGGGTCAGAGTCCCAGTCAAGATGAAGAACATGTTGTAGAATAGAAAAAGGCTTATCAAGTGAATTATAAGGTAGTCAATCTTCTCCATCTAGCTCTAAGTTTAAATGAATAAAATAGGATTTCTTCTTGTATAACTGTCAAAGAAATATGTAGAAGCCACATAGGAAGAAACAAATCAGTTATGAAAAATAAGATTAGGATGTTGAAATAGGAGTACGAAATCTTTAAGATGAGAGATGGGGAGATAGTTAGTGTTGGCAAAATGAGTTTTGGTCATGAGCCAATGACAAAGTAAGTACGTGATGAGAACAATATGTTAGATTAATAAAAGATTAGTTTGGAAGAAATTAGGATGAATTAGGAGTTATAAAAGACATATATATGACACCCAGATCTAGAGTAGTCGACTTATCCTTAAACATTAGTCGATTCACTAAGTTTAGAAACGTCTTTAAGTTTAGATAGATTGCTAGGCCAATCGACTTATATAGGAATATAAGTTGACTCACCATGCACCATAGGCAAACTGAATTTGGATAGTGACCTACTCAAGTCGACTTACCCCAAAGGATCATCAACTCACTCATTCTATGAAGAAATAGAACTAAAATTCAAAGTGACAACAGTCGAACATTTAAAACCTTAACATTCAAAATGAAAAATATGACACAAGACATACAGATTAAGTCAACCTGCAATAGACTATAAGTCGACTAGCATACTCAACACTTAAAACTTTTGTGAAGAACAAGTTAACACTAAGCCACAAAGCGTTCACATGCTAGGTCATAGAGCACAAGACGCTAGGATATGTCATGAGTTATAGCACGTGATGTTATAGGCCACACCATGTGTCAAGACATATGCCAAATCTTAAAATCTAAGTCTTTCACTATGTTAAGTCGACTAGTATGTTACCCCAACTCGACTTACACTATAAGAACATAAAAAAATAAGCACAACATGAGTCACGACACATACCACACCATAGGGGATAACACGAGCCACACGATGTCATGACACATGTCGGTACATGCAAGATACGAGCCACATCATGCCATGACATGAGCCACAACACAGGCCATGACACATGCCATGGCACAGACCATGACACGGAGCATAAAGCATGTGGCATATAAAGTTATGTCGACTTAAGAAGAGGTTTATATTGACAAATGTCACAAGTCGAGTTGCCTTATACCCCAAGTTGACTCGCATGACTAGAAATTAGAAAATTTTGAAGTAAGAACAAGCTTGTGTCGACATAAGCAAGTTATTATGTTGACATAATATGTCCAAGATGAAGAATAGCTCATGGGACACTAGGACAAGTCGACTAGCACTATGACAAGTCAACTTGCATAGGTTGTGCATGTCATAGAACACTCTACTAGCTGAGAGTATGAGCAAACTCAAGTACACCAAACCAAATGACATATAGCCTGAACCAAAACGTACTAAGTCGACAAGAGACACTTTGTAAACCATCCTATACACTACACATTACATATATACGCACATTACATATACACATAAGCAGGGATATGTAGAAGTTGACTCACAAAGAGATCCAAGTCGACTCGCGCAAAGTATGGAGCAAAAATTGACTAAGTACCTCAAGTTTAAATCGACACAAGATAAAAGTTATGTTGACACAACCATACTCCACAGGCTAAAAGCTTAAGTAGTATAGAAGACCAATCAATTCATGCAGAATGCAAGTCGACTTGTACTATGAACTGAAGAGCAAAATTAAGTAGAGAAAAAGTTATGTCAACACAAGAAAAAGTTTATGTCGACATAAGATGAAATCCAAGCTCAAATTTCTAAATAGAATCGAGAAGCAGTCGACTCACTAAATGAAAGCAATAGACTTACTCTAGCCAGAAGTTTTTGTAATTCAAACATAAATCAACTCATGAAGAGGAGAAAGTTGACTCACTATGAGTAATGGCTAGTTATTCAAAAAAACTGTTCGAGTCATAAATGATCTCTTAGCCACCCTTAATAGCTACAAATGAGTATTAAATGTTCTACAATGGCTATATCATCAAGAGAGGCTATCAATACAATATCAAATGAAAATCAAATAAGTTTTTGGATCATATTTATTGCTCTTGAGTATGTTAAAGATCTTCAATATTTTAGCTTTCTGAGCTGTATTTATTTGTGATACAAAGATCACATCTGAACATTAAGCTTCAATATTGTAATTTTGTTTTTCTCTTTCCATACTTGTAATTGATCAAAAGAAATGGTTTTCTTGGTCAAGGATTAGTTGTCTCAAAGAAGGCAAGTTAGGTTTACCTGTGTAAATTAGCAGTGAGTGTTTGAGTGAAATACTTGGTTAGGTTTAACTAGTACCTGTTCATTGTATTATTTTTGGATAAAATAGCAGATTGAAAATTTAAGTACAGTCTGGGAGTGGATGTATACCAAAGAGGGTGGAATTACTATAAAATGTTGTGTTGATTCTTCTTCTCTTTTGTATTATCTCATCTTTCTTCTAAACTCTTAAACATCACACTTTCTAGGTTGTTAGAAGTCAGTCTTTTAGTTAGAGATATGATCACCAAGTTTAACATAATTACAAATGAGTTTAGGTTACTAGGAAAAGAAATTAATTAGGAGGACATCGTAGACAAAGTTCTCATGTATACGTCGAAGTCCTAGAAAGCTAAAGTGACTACTACAGAAGAACCTTAGAACCTAGAAACATTAACATTGAACCTATTGGTAAGATCTCTAACCACTCATGAAATGAGATTGAATTCAAAGGGAGAGGAAAATGAAGAAAAAGGAAAATTAATGGCTCTTAAAGTATAAAGTAAAGATGATAGTTCTAGTAAGGAAGATATAGATATACGGTTTTGCTTACCCAAAAATTTAAAAGATTTGTGATGAGAAATAAAAATAAGGCGAGAAGAGACTAAGCAAAAAGCTTGACTATTAAATGCTCAAGATAGCAGAAAAAAAAAGAGAAGAAAGGGTGAAGAAAGCCTTAATAGCTTAGAGCGATGAGGATAGCAACTCAAGTGATGAGGAGACTAAGCAAAAGTAGGTCAATCTTTACTTCATGGCACTAAAGGAGGACCTGAATGATAAGATAACTTCCTACTTGTTTGATTCTTCTGATTCTTCTGATTCTTCTGATTCTTCTGATTTTGATGATGAATTTTCTATGAATGAAATGCATGAGGTATTAATGGAAGCATTTAAGGAACTTAAAAAGTTGAAGAATAATTGCATGGAAAATTTTCTCATTAAAGAAATCAATAACTTGCATGAAAAGAGAATCAAATAGACTAAAAGTAGAAAATGAAAAGTTGAAAAAATGAAAATGGTAGTCTAAAATAAGAGAATAATAGTTTGCATGCTAAAATTGAAAGTAAAACTAAAGAAGTGAATAAATTGCAAGCCGACATTGAGAGCATAAAGATGAAAACATCCTTAATAAAAAGAATAGGTTTGATAAAAAACTTCAGTAAATAAACTTCAACAAGAAAAGGAAAATAACAAGAAATTGAACTCTATTATATAAATTTATTCAAGAGCAAGAAAATTTTAACTTAATGTTTGGAGCTCAAAGAGTAATATTTGATAAGGCAAGACTACGATACAATTCTATTAAAATACAAAAGAAATTATATACATCATTTGTTTCTAACTCACAAAATTGCATGAAAATTGGATATAGTGCACACCATTGTAAGTTTAGGAAAATACCAACAACAATAAAAAATAAAGACTTGCAACTCATCCAAAATGCATGTGTTGTTTGAAGCATGGCCATAGCACAAATGAATACTGGTTAGGAATAATTCATTGACTAAAGCAAAACTAAAATAGATTCCAAAAGAATTAATAAAAACTAATAATGCTAGAAAATTTGAATACCAAAGACAAAAACTTAAGTGATATTTTGTGGAGATCTGCTTCAAGGCTAAAACTCCCGGAAACATTTGGTTCTTGGACTGTAGATGTTTTAGACACATGACCGAAGACTTCACAAAGTTTAGTTGCTTGCAAGAAAAGAAAGTAGACAAGATTCTTTTTAGAGATAACTCTAGGGGTAAAATCATCAACATTGGAAATATAGATAAATTATCTACCCAAATTGAGTATATTTTACTTGTTAAGGGTTTAAAATGTTATTTGCTTGGTATTAGTCAATTATGTGATAAATGATATATTACTGTGCTTGACTATGATTGTTGTGAATTTATAGACAAGTTAAGTAAGGAAGTAAAATTTATTGGTATTAAAGAAAAAATATCTGTGTCATTAATATAGGAAAAGATGATGAAACTTGTTTAATGGCTATGAGTCATATGCAAACATGGATTTAATCTCAAATTTAGTGAGAAAAGACATAGTTAAAGGGCTTCCAAAGATGAAATTTGAAAAAGATAAACTCTGTGATATTTACATCAAAGGGAAACTTGTTAGATGATCCTTAAGTCAAAGAACATAGTTTCAATAAGTAAATTTTTAGAATTATTATATATAAACTTATTTGAACCTAGTAGAATCTAAAATTTATGAGAAAAACACTATGACTTCGTAATTATAGATGATTACTTGATGTATACTTTAGTCCTTTTCTTAGCAAAGATGGAAGAAAGTAGTAATGCCTTTATCAAATTGTACTAGAAAGTTCAGAATGAGAAAGGCTACACAATCAATAGTATTAGAAGTAAGTACAGTAAAGAATTTGAAAATAGGCTAATGCAAGAATTCTGTGATAAAAATGGAATTAGTCACAATTCTCTGTACCTGAAACTCCACAACAAAATGATGCTATGGAAAGAAAGAATAGGATTTTAGAGGAAATGACTATGATAATATTATGTGAAAAAAAAATCTACTTAAATATTTCTAGGTAGAAACTGTACATAATATAGCCTTAATTAGATACATTCTAAAGAAGACACCTTATGAGCTTTATAAGCATGGAAAGCCTAATGTCAGATATTTCCATGTGTTTGGATGTAAATATTTTGTTATGAATGATGGAAAAGATTTTCTAGAAAAAATTGATATCAAAAGTGATAAGAGCAATTTTTTAGATTATTCAACCAATAATAAAACTTATAGTCTACAGTAAGAGAATCACAATGATTAAAGAGTCCATTCATGTTCAATTTGAGCATGAAAAGTTTTGATGATGAGGAAATAGATGAGCCTATAAGAGAACAAAGAGTAATAGAAAATGAAAGTGTCAAAAAAGAAGTTATTGAAATAGAACAAGAAAGTAAGAAAAATAAAGAGACTCATGAAGAGCAAGAAATCAAATTTTCTATAGTGAAAAGAAATGTAAATATAGAGAATGTTATTGAAAATATGGATTCTGGGATTAGGATAAGGTCAACTCTTCAAAATCAATGTGAATATATAATATTCCTCTTTCAAATAGAACCTAAGAACAAATATGAAGTTTTAGGTGATGAAAATTGGATTCTGACAATGTATGAAGAATTAAATCAGTTCAAAAGAAATGAAGTATAGGATTGAGCTCCGAGAATAAAGATTATTTAGTTACAGGAACAAAACGAGTGCATAGAAATAAACTAGATGAGCATGGCATCATTATAAGAAATAATACCAGATTGGTAATTCAGGAATATAGTCAAGAGGAACGAATAGATTTTGATGGGATTTATACTCCTGTAGTAAGGTTAGAAGCAATAAGGATGTTGTTTGCTTTTTCATATTTCATGAATTTCAAATTATAACAAATAAATGTGAAGAGTATTTTCTTAAATGGTATAATTAATAAAATAGTATATGTAAACAATTTCCTAGATTTGAACATTCAAATATTTAAACCATGTGTACAAACAATCCAAAATTTTGTATGGTCTGAAATAAGCTATGAGAGCTTAATATGAGAGATTTATCAACTTTCTCCTAGAAAATAAATTTGAAAGGTGCAAGGTTGATGCAATCTTGTTTATTAAGAGAAATGATAAATAAATATTAATAGTTCAAATTTATATAGATGACATAGTATTTGAGGCAACAAGTGAATACCATTGTCAATAATTTGCTGAGGTCATGCATGCTGAATTTGAATAAACATAAAGGGAGAGTTAAATTATTTTTTAGGATTACAGATTAAACACAAACCAGAAAAGAAATATTTATTAGTTGATCCAAATTCACCAAAGAGCTTCTTAAGAAATTTGGATTAGGTGAAACCAAAGAAAATGCAACTCCTATGAGCAAATCAATATAATTGGACAAAGATGAGGAACGAAACTAGTATACTCGAACTTTTATAGGAGTATGATAGGTTAAATCTATATCTGATTGTTTCGAAACCAGATATTCTTTTAGTATATGTTTATGTATTAAGTTTCAATCAAATCCTAAGGAATCATATTTAGTAGCAGTGACAAGGATTTTTAGTTATCTAAAAGATACGTGCAACTTAAAATTGTGGTATGATAGGAATTTATTTTTTCAATTGCATGGTTATTTTAATATTGATTTTGCTACATGTAAATTAGATAGAAAGAGTTCAAGTGGTCATGTCAAGTCTTTTAGAGTATGTTAGTATCCTGGTCATCTAAGAAACAAAATAGTGTTGCCACAGCCACCCTGAAGTTGAGTATATTGCAGCTGACCAGTGTTGTGCTCAAATCCTCTGGATAAAGCATTAGTTAAAGGATTATGGATTAGAATTAGATTATATACCTATAAAGTGTGATAACGTCTGTATAATTAATTTAACTAAAAATCCAGTTTATCATTCTAAAACAAAATATATTGAAATGAGATATCGCTTCATGAGAGACCATGTACCAAAGAATAATATTATTCTTAAATACATTGAAACAAATAAACAAATTGTAGATATATTCACTAAACCTTAGATAAAAATAGGTTTTATAGCTTAAGAAGAGAATCAAAGATGATGAGCTTTGAGAAATAGATACTGTTTTATTGATTTGATGTGTTTGTGTGATGATTTTTGCTTATCTATGTATGAACTTGAAAATTTGAGAATGACAAGTTGATTTGTTTAAAGTGTGAATTGACTTATATTCAAAAAGATTACATAAATTATGAATTTTGAGACAAGTAAATCAACTTGTTTGGATGTATAAGTCGACTTATGAGAGTTATAAGTCAACCTAGGGTTGTCATGCCCCAACCCTCGGATTGAGCACGCGACAACTATCGCGATATAGAACCTCCCCTATATCGGGACACCGCAAGACTATCAAATCAACATGTACAATCTGTTTAAAAGCTGTTTTTCCTCAAAAACATATTCCAAAGTAAAAAAAAAATTAAATGCAACATTTTGTCTCAATACATGAATAAACAACTCGAGAGTTTCAAATTACATTTACATGACATAAATACAGTCACTCCAAATAAATGTACAATAGTCATTCTATAGATCTCAAATAAATATATCATCAAGTCCATCGCGGAAGAATGGTTATCCATGCCCAAAAGTTCGAAGTCTTCAAAAGTATATCAAGTATGTTGAAATGTCTCTCGACACATCTCCCTGTCAATCTATATTTGGAATTATGGAAAATGAGGAGTGAGTATTTATAGGGAAATACTCAGTGGTAAGGGGATCGACAATATATTATCAATTATATATGTGAGCATGAAGTGTTATAGTACAATTTAAAATACATGGCATTATAAACAATCATGATATTTTCACAAATCATGAATCATATATCATACATCGTAGTATCAACATAAGCATCCATCAACGTTTCAAAATCATATAGAGCTGGCCAATAAAATATCCCCAGCGATAGTCTACCATGACCAATGACGCGCGCATTGGGGTTTTTTTGTGTAAATATAAAACAAATCAAGTTCTCTTCCCCAATGTTAGCCACGGGCCTCAATAGTATTAAGTATAACAATATCAATCATGTATAAAATCTATCCGGAGCTAGACAGTGGCGTACACACGTCCTCTCTTATATGGTTTATCCGATCGCAACTATATATATGGCGTTTGGGAGATACCTCCTGTGGAAGAGTATCGGACACAATGGGTGCCACTGGCAAAGCCCTTCGTAGCTACAGAAGTCCATCATGGATATCATCACATCATCATATCACAAGTGGACATTCAACCCATGCATCACAAGTAAGCAAATTTGGCCCATATCAATTCATCAAAACAAAATCAATCAATGTGCCAATGTAAAATGGAAGTATATAAATCATGTCAAGTTCTCAAAAGTAGCACAAAGTCATTTCAACACAAATTTCATAGATACATATCATTTAAACAAACCATTGAGACACTCCAATGATCACAAAAGAACATTTGTAAAAATATATCAATCTCATACTTTCACACACATCATAAACCATGTCATTTGAAAAGTTATAAAAATATGGATTTGTTAAATCAATAACACAATATCTACAGTCCCACTCACAGTATACGGGAGGATATGGCACTCCCTAAGAACACCATAACATGTCAAAAATATACTACCCTCGATCAATAATCAGTGTATCATTACAATAGCAAATACAAAATTTATACTCTTGCACACTCTTTATATTCCAAATTACTTACCAAACTAGGACACAAATTTGTAGTCATGCCTAGAACACCCATACTACTATAAAATCTCAATTCTTTTCATTCCTAGCTTAAGTCTAACTCAATTATACAAAGACATAAAAATTTATTCTAAGTGAACTTGACTACGAAATTTCAAATCTGCGCAGTTATAGAAAACAGACTGTAACTTCGACCACACATTCAAATCACATGATTCTTATCTCAAATTAAAGATAAGATATGCATCTACAAATTTCATACTAGGGCACAGATTGATTCAGATCAGAAGATACCTCAAAATTGAGAACAACTCCACGGCCAAAACAGGACAGAACATGATATTTCTCTGCAGAACATCTAATTTTGATAAAAAATACTAAAAATCAAATTCTCTCTAGAATTAAATGAATCATATCTCATTTTAAAGCTACGGAAGTCTAGTTTCATATGCAGAAAACCTCACTCAATTTGCATTTGAGCAAAAAATGTTATTACAGAAAGACTACAGTCTGATCAGTTTGCCCTATTTTGCAGAAATTTAAAGTTTCAATATTTATATCAAATCTTTCCTTCCTCTTTTAATTTCAGATCACCAAACCTCATGTTCATAATACTTCATTCAAAATTCAGCACACAATAAAAGGTGAATTCACCAAAGTTTCTAAACATACATATAATGAAATCTCATTAAAAATTTTCGTACAAAACATACCACTTTTTTCCCACAATTCACCCCTTGGCTAATATGAAAATGACTTCATTTTAGATCTCTTTGGTGCAAAAAATTTCTGTACAACTTGGACCATATTCCTTGGATTTTTTTTTTGTCCAAACAAAGACTCCATTCACAAGATCTCATTTTCCTCCTTCCTCCTAGTCTTCGGCCACCCTAGATTCATCAAGTTAGACATCTCCTTTTTACTCCAAATTTATATATGTCATACTAGAGGTTTAAGGAAGTTACTTACCAAAAATAGTGGATGGATCTTGAAGAAATCCTAGTGTTCCTCCCCCTTGAACTTTTCGGCTACCCTTTGGAGTTCACCTAACAAACCTTCTTCTTTTGCTCTGATTTTTGGATATGTTATACTAGGGTTGATGTGGATTCTATCTATGTAAAAATATTGGGGGTAGTATTGTAGAGATTTTTATAGTTTCTTTACCTTGAACTTTCGGCCATGAGAGGAGAAAGGAAAGAGTGTTTTGTTCTTGTTTTACCTTGACTTCTCACGGCTGTTTGGGGAAGAATGAGAAGTGTTTAGCTTGTTGTATTATGCTCTAATCAATTCTAACCATCCATTTTCCCAAAATCAAATTCTAGCTTTAGGATTAAATATCTCAAATTAGGTTTTCTCTCTCTACAAACTCTCTTGCACTATCTACATACAACTCACCGTCTTCATTAATTGCATGTGGGTCCCACCAACTTAATCTAAAGGTTCCAATTAGTCTACCAAACCCTAAAGTCATTTTCAACCTTTGATTTTATTCTTCCAAGATCAAAATTTCTTCTCTCTCTCTAAAATTCGGCCAGCCCTATTCTCTCCCTCTATACACTTGTTCGGTCATAGTCTAGGGTAAGGAAGCATACCAAGTTGACTAGATCTTCACCATTGATCATTTCAAGATTGATTTCACACCATTGGATCACTTTGAAACAATTAAAAGTCATTTTTTTTTAACTTTTTCAATCCAATGGTTACAATTTATTTACCAACCAATCAAAGATCCCAACCATTCATAATTTCATAAATTAGCTAATTTCTCCCTAAGTTTTTATTAATTACATTTGGGTCCCCTTAACTTTTGGAAATTACATTTTTGTCCCCAACATTTTTCAAAATTTTACATTAGTCCTAAAACCTCATATTAGGACTAACTCAACTGACCTCGCATCAAAACATGGCCGTTTAGGGGTTGTCGAACCTCATTTCTGCCCGATTAGGGTTTTTTTTCGATGATTTTTCGGAAATCTCTGATTTGGCTCTACGAAGCAAGATTCACTTAAATTTGAGGTGTTTATACACTTTAAAGTCATTTTCATTATATTTGGACTATCTGTGGTCATTTTGAAAATTTTTTTAAATTTTGGCTATTTGGACCGATATTTATTTAGGGACGATTGTAACGAAAAAAATTTTTAGTGAAATTTCTATATAAAACATGAATAATATTATATATAAAATGAAATGGAATACAATAATGAGTATATCGAGATATCGGTGTTACAAGGGTAGTTTAGAGGATGGAACATTCATTCCATGGGTTGACTTATTCATATATCTAGTTGACTTATCCTTAGTGTCTTAAACTTAAACTGCAAATTAGGAATCAGTAAGATGACTTATACAATGCATCTAGTCAACTTGCACCTAGAACTTAAGGTTAAGACCAATACCTTAAAACCCTAAGTCAACTTATCCCTTACTCTAGTCAACTTATCCTTATTGCCTTTGGCTCAAAATGTCGATTGAGACTTAATGAGTTGACTTACTCCATGTATAAGTAGACTTACATATAGTATTGTAAGTTCAGAGTATAAGTCTGAACTGTCTGATCTTACCGAGTTGACTTGTCGTGATAAAGAGTCAACTTGCTACCATTTAGAAACCGTCAAATATTAGAATACTTAACAAATTGATTTGCTAGACCCTTCAAGTCGACTTACGATAGAAAAATCTCGACATTATAAATAGAAAATCTTAACCCTAGTTGACTTAATCTTTAAACAATAGCTAGCAACTCTAACTCTATGTTTCTTTCAAAGACGACTCACAATGTGATAAAACAACCTCCAAAAATCAAGACCCTAAACCTTTTTTCTCAATATGAAATAAGAATGCCACTCAATTCAATTATGATGACTTCCAAATGCGAGATAAATGTTTGTTTGATGTAAAATTTTCCTCTCGATTTATTACTCATGCTAGACTTATAGATTGAGACTTTTTAGATAGCATATACTTTCCTTACGGTGAGAATATTAGGGAAGTTTGTCCTAATAGCCTAATCCATCCAAACAACATATGTTATGATAGGCTTGCTAGATTATTTTACAACAACATAGCTAACATAAAAGAAAGACATGAAAATGCTTCCAAAATGGAAATCCAAATAGGAGAGCATAGCCAAAAGTATACTTACAAAAGCTATGCATGTGGGATGGAAAGTATTGTCACTCCAAGAACCTTTGTGGGATAAAAAACCAAAATTGGGTACCCCATGAGGAATGTGAAGAATACATGGACACATAGTTATTAGCCGATGCTAGGGTAGTGTTCAAAAACCCTAATTTGCAAATAGTGAACACAAAGGCAATATCTCTAGATTTACATGAGAGATTGCTTCATTTGATTGTGACTCACGCATTAAGACCTAGGGCAAGGAGTTACATAACCATCACTTATGAGGAATTATGGATTATGGTTTGCTTGATTGAAAACAGAAACCCTATCCTACACATGTTAGTCGCATTCCATATGATGGCCATTACAAAATCCAAAACCAAAAACATCCCTTACCCTTTCTCTCATTAGTAGCCTCATAGCCATGTAGCAAGTAGATCCAAGTAAGGAAATTGGGGTATAATTGAGCCCTAAGCACTATGCACATTGAGACTAAGGCAAAATGGGTAGAAGATGATAAAATTCAGAGAAAAAGGGGGGGAAGGCAAGATAGGGAAGAAGCTGGAGAGCCCAACACTAGAATTCCTGAGCTATCTTAGCTCAGTAAGCCTATGCACATTGAGACTAAGCCCTTCCTACACACTTGCAACAACGTACCCAATTTATGACTTTGGAGATGATCTAGAGTTATTTGCAAAGGATGTAGGAGGAGATCGATTATGTGGAGGGCAAAGTGGATGCTTTGTCTATAACTAGAGACTTCTCTCATTGAGATCCTATATTGATGTATGTATTTTCTTTGTTTGGGACTTCTATCTCACATCTGAACTTGTTTCTTTATTTGGTGATTGTATTTGAGCACAAGTGTACTTGTTTCTTCATGATTGCATATGAATTTATCTTTGTAATATCTATGTCTATGCTGATGTTTGCTACCTGCTTATAATTGCTTAGATTTACCCAAGTTTTTTATAACAAAAAGGGGAAAATATATCGAGAAATGTTAGATATAAGCTTTCACAAAAGCGGGAGAAGGACCTTAAAATCTTTGAACAAAGTTTGAACTAGAAATGCATAGTTAAGGGGGAGCAGATATTAAGGGGGAGAGCATAGATTGGGAAGGAGTAATGATTTAGAAAATTTTTTGTGGTAGATAATGTATTATTATTATAAAAAGGGGGCAAATGTTGACAAAATGAGTTTCGATTATAAGCAAAAGTGAGCAAAATTAATCTAGATGATGAGCAAAGTAAATTAGATAAATGAATGATTAGTTTGGAATAAACTAGAACAAATTTGGGAATGCATAAAGTCATTTATACTAAGGGAATATAGATTAAAAGGGAGTAATGACTTAGAAAATCTTTCGTGATAGATAATATTTTGTTATTATCAAAATGGGAGAGATTGTTGATAAAATGAGTTTTGAGGATGAACAAGAGTGAGCAAAATTAAACTAGATGATGAACAAAGTAAATTAGATAAATGAATGATTAATTTGGAACAAACTAGAACAAATTTAGGAATGTATAAAGTCACTTATACTAATTGAAAGCTTAAATAAGTCAACTCAAATAAGAAACAAGACTTGCTAAGTAAGGATCATCATTTAAACTAAGACAGTAGGTTACTCAAGTTGACTTGAGTGAAGATCAAGTCGACTCGTCCAGAAGCATAAACCTTTTGAATTTAGATAGCAAGCATTTAATAAATGTAATAGTAGAGTCAAAAGTTTCAAAGTCCCAACAGTTGAAAATTTAAAACACTAATAGTCAAACTGTAAAAAAAAAAAAGAAAAAGAAAAAGAAACACACAAACTATTTTAAGATTAAGTCGACTTAATATAATCACAAATTGACTAGATACACCAACACTTAGAAGAATTTAGTGAAAGTCAACTTATAAAGTTAGGTCACAAAGTACTAAGACACGAGTCACACAAGCTATAACACATGTCAAGACAGACCAGGACTTAGAGCTTAAGTCATACACTAGGCCAAGTCGACTTACACATTGCAACAAGTCAACTTACACATCCTAAATTTTAGGTGAGTTCAAGCTCAAGTTGACTACGTATGATATATAATCGACCTATACACGTACAACACATTAAAAATGTCAATGGTTATTATGTACAAGTTGACCTGACCTATGATCAAGTTAACCTACACATGTTATAAATTTCACAAAAAACTCCACTAATCAACAACAAATAATAGTAAGCTAAGTTGTATGAGTCAAAGTAAAAAATATGCTAAGTCAAGTTGCACCAAGTCGACCTATTACAACAAGAGTTGACATGCGTGAGTCATAACGGAAACACACTTAAGTAGTATCTAGCGCAAGTCGACTTGAATGTAACACCAAGTCGTCTCACATGAGCTATGATGCAAAATGAATCTTAAGTCAACCTAAAGTCTATTAAAGTCGACCTGTGTGAACAACACAGTGAAAAATAGTTAAGCAGAATGAAGATCAAGTTGACTTAAAGAAGAGCATAAGTTGACTTACACAAGATACAACCTAAAAATGTTTAAGTACTAATGAGCAATAGTCGACTTCAACAGAGCATAAGTCGACTTGTCTGAATAACAAAGTATAAATATCTTAACAGAATACAACACCAGTCGGCTTGGCACACATGTGTAGTTGACTTGCACTAGCCTTGGTCTATACAAAATTTAAAACTCGGTCGACTTGAAGCAAGAAGGAGTCGACTCAATGTAAGTACCATCTAGTTATTCAAAAACGTTGTTCAAATATTTAATGGAGTTTCAATCACTCTCAACGGTTATGTTTCTATATTAAATTAAGTTCTATACCTATCTCTTCTTCAAATTTATAAACAATTTATAAACACAATACTTTAGGAGGTGATTAATAACTTTTGAATCTTTTGAACATCATTGAACGCGAAATCTTCCGTAAGTAGAAATTTTATTTTCTGTATTGTATTTTCATCTAGATTTAAATGATTTATCTAAAGTCAAAACTTCATTATACATCTTGTTTTCACTTATAAATCTTAAAAGAGACCAAAAGAAAGGGTTCTTTCTAGTTTGGGTTTAGATTGTCTGAGTGAAAAACTTAGAGTTTACTAGCTCCCATTCAAATCTAGTGGTGAGTGTTCGAATGAAACACTAGTAAGGTTTGACCAACATTTGGATAAATTAGTTGTGTGTACTATTTTAGTTAAAAATAGTACATCGGAAACGAGCGTACATCGGGGAATGTGTTTATAAATTAGTTATGTGTACTATTCCCCGATATATGCTCATTCCCAAACTTTACATGAATTTTATAAAGTTTGGATAAAGTTTGGGAACGAAAGAATATGGAATCACTATAAATTAAGTGTTCGTATCTCTAATATGTTTTTTTCTTAATATTTTTTGAAAACACAGAAAATTTCAAAAGTGTCCAACTTCACCAAACAACAAATGTAAACATAATTTTTTACTAGTGTATATACCAATATACATAAATCATTTATATTGAGTCTAGTGATCTTATACATACATAAATAATATAAAAAATTATTTATCTATTTAAATAATTAAATTAAATATTATTTAACACTAATAAGTTAATATATCATTTTTTGGGTATATAAAATAGTAAAATTAGTGAAAAATCATGACATAATCCCAATAGTAGCACCTCTTAATGTATAAATGATGGCAAGATATGTTTTGATAATAAGCAATACTAGGAAGTGACATTTTACTTCAATATGTTTTGTTCTTGAGTGATGAATTGGATGAGCAAATGTTCGATATTGACCAAATCGAAGATTGATGATGAGCAAAATATATTAGACTAATGAATTACTAGTTTAGGAGAAAATAGGTTAAGTTAGGAATAATGACGCATATAGACCTAAAACTCAAATCTAGAGTAGTCAACTACTAGTCGACTCACTAAGTTCAGAAAAGCCTATAAATTTTGACAGAATAATAAGTCAATTGACTCATTAAAGAATAGACAAACTAAACTTAGAAAGAAGGAAACTTAAAGTGGACACACAACTAGGAAATAGGGCAAAGGCACAGGACACTAAGAGATGTGAACAACTATATCACATGCCATTATTGAGTGAAACGTCAAATAACATTCCTAAAGATAAGATCTAATTATCCTTTAGATATTCTTCCAAATGTTCTTATATGTTTAATCCAAAATTGAATGATTGTCTAAAAATATGTTCAAATAACCTCCTTAGATATTCATAATTGCTATGTCTCACATACCACACCTAAAAAAGTAATTATAATACCATAAGTCAACTAATGGAAGTTTGTAAGTCGACTTGATATGTTCCCAAGTCGACTTGATAGCACACCAAGTCGACTTGTGACCCTAAGCAATCATTCCCTTACTACCGATGGTGACAAAAGTTGTTCAGGATAACTTTTGTAAAATCTCAATATTTTTAGTATTCACAAGCCATTTGGGATAATTTGATAATTGTTCTAGTTAAATTTCCAAAATAATCATAACTACCCAACGCTACATGTATTCTTAATCAAATGGCACATAATGTCACCATCTTGTCTGAGCCAACCTTAACAAAAGTCTAATCAAATTTCTCAAATGAATTATCCTTAGAAATATTGCACATTGCTTGAAACCAAAAATGAAAATTCCATTAGATGTACTAAGTTGCCCATGAGCTGAAGAGTATAACATGTCATGACATGCCATTACATGAGTCATTGCACAGGCCACATGATGCCATGACACAAGGCATAGAGAATTGTCTCCTCTTGAGGATGAATTAATTGTACAGACTCTTTTAGGATAACAACTAGTGAGAAGTTCAGTGTATAAAGGTTGCAAAGTAAAGGTTGGAGAAATAGCATTAGAGGTGGACTTGATTCCTACTGAGATGCATGATTTTATTGTAATATTGGGAATATATTGGTTACTCAGTATAGAGTCATGGACTATTTTATAAAAAAATTTGAGTTTAAATAGTCAAACGCCCCAAGTATGGTGTTTATTGGGGAACACAAGTATTACCGACTTGTGTGGTCTGGGATTTGGAAGCTCGAAAGATGATTAAGAAAGGATACCAGGTTTATTTATCCCATGTGATTGATACAACGAAAGAGGGTCCAAACTTAAAGATATTCCAGTGATGAGAGAGTTTTTGGATGTCTTTTCAGAGAAATTGCCAAGGTCACCCCAAATCAAGAATTTGATTTTGCCATTGATTTACTCCCGGGAACAACACCAATATGTATCCCTCCTTATAGGATAGCTCCCATAGAGTTAAAGGAGTTAAAGGTGCGATTGCAAGAATTACTTGATAAGGGGTTTATTAGGCCGAGTTATTCACCATGGGAAGTACCAGTTTTGTTTGTTAACAAGAAAGATGGTATTTTGAGACTTTATATTGATTATATGTAGACAATTAAGAACAAATACCCTCTTCTCAGGACCGATGATCTTTTTGATCAGTTGCAAGGAGCATGTGTATTTTCAAAAATTGATTTCAATCGGAGTATCATCAACTTAAAATCAAGGAGAGTGATATCTATAAGACTGCTTTTCATACTAGGTATGATCATTACAAGTTCTTAGTAATGCCTTTTGGTCTAATAAATGTCTCAACTGCTTTTATGGATCTTATGAACCAAGTCTTCCACTAGTATCTAGATAAATTTGTGATTGTTTTCATGGATGATATTGTGGTGTATTCTAAGAATGATGAAGAGCATGCAAGGCATTTTCGAGCTATACTTCAAATACTTCGGGAGAATTAGTTATACGCAAAGCTCTTCAAATGTTAGTTCTAATTGAGAGAGCTTGGTTTTCTTGGCCACATTGTATCCGGTGAAAGAATTTTTATAGATCCTAAAAATGTAGAAGCAATTCTTAAGTAAAAGCAAACTACGAATGTCACAGAAATTCAAAATTTCCTAGGGCTAGCAAGATACTATCGGAAATTTGTCGAGGGATTCTAATTGATAGTAGCTCCATTATCGATGTTAACTCGAAAAGATATCAAATTTGAATGTGATAACAAGTGTGAGGCGAGTTTCCAAGAGCTCAATAAGAAATTGACTTCTACTCCTATTCTCTTACTCCCTACGAGTGATGACAGATTTGTGTGTATAGTAATACTAGCAAACAAGGGTTTGGGTGTGTGTTGATGCAAGAAGACAAAGTAATAGCCTATACCTTTAGACAACTAAAGAAGTATGAGGTACATTATCCAACCCATGATTTGGAGTTAACTGCAGTAATGTTTGCTATGAAGATATGGAGGCATTAATTGTATGGTGAGACATACTGAATATATACTTATTATAAAAGTTTGAAATATTTACTTACTCAGAAGGAGTTAAATCTAAGATAGCAAAGGCAGTTGGAACTTATTAAGGATTATGATCTTATTATTAATTACCAACCAGGCAAGACAAATGCGGTGGCAGATATTTTGAGTAAAAAGTCATCAACAAATTTGATAAGTATTAGAAGTACTTATCTCCCCCATCTTATTAGCATTCGGTCCCTTGCAGTAAGTCTAGCTAGTGATAGACATGGTGCTCTTGTAGCGAAATTTGATATAAGGCCAACCTTGATAGATAGAATCTGAGAACTACAAAAATCTGATGAGGAGTTAAAATTAGAGATTGAAAAGATTCAAAGGGAGGAAGGAATTGAGTTCAAAGTGAGAGATGATGGTATAATGATATTTAAAGATAGAATTTGTGATCCGAAGGATAGTGATTTTCGAAAGACTATACTAGAGGATGCTAATAATTAAGTTTATGCTATGCATCCAGGGAGTATGAAAATGTATCGGACCATTCAAGAGGTCTATTGGTGGCTCAGAATGAAAATGGATATAGCTGAATATGTAGCTAAATGCCTGGAATGCTAGCAAGCGAAGGCGGAACATCAAAAACTAGTCGAAGTTCTCCAACCTCTACCAATTCTCGAGTAATAGTGGGAACACATAATGATAGACTTTGTCATTGGATTGTTGAGATCTCAGGCTGGATATGATGCCATATGGGTAATTATATATAGACTTACTATACTCATTTCTTGCTTATTCAATAAGCTAGCCAAGATATACATTGATGAGATTGTAAGTTTGCATCAAGTGCCAGTGTCTATTATGTTAGATAGAGATCCATAGTTTACTTCTCAGTTTTGGCCGAAACTATATGAGTCTTTGGGGATTAAGTTGAAATTTAGTATAGCATTCCATCCTCAGACTGATGGCCAGTCTAAGAGGATGATCCAAATTTGGGAAGATGTGTTCTGAGCTTGTGTACCTGACTTCTTTGGCAGCTGGGATAAGTATCTCCCTTTAGTGAAATTTGCTTACAATAATAGTTATTTATCTAGCATTAGGATGCCACCTTATGAAGCAATATATGGAAGAAAATATCGAACTCCATTATGTTGAAATGAAGTCAGAGAAAGAAATATCGAAAGCGTGGAGTTTATTGATAATACGGTTGAAAAGTTTAAGATAATTCGAGAAATGATGAAAATGACACAAGATTTGAACCTTTACTAATCCCGAAAGTAATCTCTCTCAATAAGAAAAGAAGTCTCTATAATCTATACCGACAAGGTATGGAATTTACGTGATAATTTGAACTTTTTTAATCTATAGAATCTTAAATCTCTTAAAAAAATTTTATTACATTTTCTGTAATCTCAAAAAATCTTCAACAATCTCTTTATAATATAACTATGGTTTTACACCTTCGAGTAAAAAATTTGTCATGCATGCATATATTATATATACTAGTAAAGGTGATCTACCAGGTACGTTTCACAACTCTATATACATATATTACACTGACACTACACAGGGCAAGTCTAAGATTTTACTTAGTCTGTTTTATTTCTCTCTCACTTCTCTTTCCAACTTAAGCGTCGAAATATTCTCTGCTAGACCACCTCCAAAGGACATTTGCAGGTCATTCTATTCATGAAGGCCCAGGAGACACATCGACATCGGTTCCTCATTCGAGTCAGCAAAACAGTTTATCTATGGAGCAAAATTCATTTTCAACAAAAATATTAATAATATGACACCTATGAAGATGGTGTTTAATTAAAAAATTTTACGATATGGAGAAATTTTAATGAAATCTTAATTATATAGGTTAAAAAAGTAAGGCAATCCCCATCTTTAATATCTGTTACAAGTTATTTTCAATTTTGAGATTTGTTGTTCTGCGTTAGCGTTATGTTGACTCTTTTTTTTTGTTCTTCAAATATGCTTAAAAGTGTTACTCGAATTGATTATTTGTGGTAGACTTCTATTTAAAAGTATTATATATTGAAATTATTGAATTGAAGTTTTATGGTGCGTAACCCATCTTCATATAAAATAAAAATATCATGCTAGGATGTTAAGATAATATAGATGCAATGGATTAAATTTTAGAAGCAATTTGTAAGAAATCTTAAAATAGAAATAATTTTATCTTTTAACCTTAAAATTACTTTTTAACCTTAGAATTTTCTCCTTAATTGAGTCACCATTCTACACAAACATAGTTGCAATTAAATTAGTACGTGTTGGTTACTTTTTTTTTAGGTATTTAAAATATAACAAGGAAATAATTACATATTAAGTTCTTAAACTTTACCCCAAATTCACAAATTGGTCATTAAATTTCTAAATGTAATGGTTGAGAACCTAAACTTTAGAAACTGTAACAAGTTGGTCATTCTGTTAGTAATAGTGCCTAGTTGCCCGTTACGTGTTGAGTTGGTGCACGGTGGTAGATGATGTGGCTGCCATGTGGTAGTAAATGTTGACGCATCTTGTGACACGTCTGCACCGGCTATACCAAATTTTCCCACGTCAGCGATTTTGCTGACGTGGCATGACACGTCATCAAGCTTGTACATTTTCTCTTAGGGTTTTTCGACTTTGTGATTATTTTCTAAATTTTGTGTTTAACTCTGTTTCTCAGGGTTTGATGTTGGGGAGTTCACTATAATCGACACTAAGTGGGCTAGGAAGTTGGGCTGGAAGCCCGACAGGACCGTCGCAAGTGTCGTCACCATTGACAACGCCACCGGTGAAGGACAAAAATGATGACGCTTGGGATTTGATCTTCGCTATTGCTGGTCAAGTTGCAAGAATGAAAGTTCACTCTAAAACACTAAAATACAACAGCGATGTCTGTAATAGTCATGCTCATGAGTACATGAGAGGTCTTCTAGGTGTTCCTAAAAATCCAATTTCAGTGACTTCTTCCTCACAATAGCATCAAGTGAAAAACCCAAATGCAGGGATTTACTTGACCCGACATCAGGTCTGTTGAATAACGATTTTCCCCAATTTTTTGGGGGGGCTTCTTCTTGTTTTCAGTTTTTGTTTCAGATTCTAATCTGGGTTTTTGTTTTCTTGGTTCCCAGTTGTAGCATTTCAGAGAAAACCATATTCTGAAGCAGCAAAAATAGAGAGAAACAGAGATGTTCTAGGATTTAATGCCACTGGAAGATGTCTCGGCAATTGTGGCAGTGGCGGTGGCGGTGGTGGTGGCGGTGGCGGAGGCGGAGGCGGAGGCGGAGGAGGTGATGGTGGGAATAATGTTAGGCCTCTGAGATTGCCTTAGTCTGCTTGGCCTCCATTACAAGTTCAACATCATAATCAGAATCAGCAGCAACCGCATAATCTAAATAATGGAAATGATATGAGAGCAGTTTTTCTCGGTGGTTCTGGTGTGAGAAGAGAGTTTACTAGTATTGGTGTCTTCTTGCCTCGTAGATATGGCACTATTTCTAGCCCTGAACCACGCAGGAAATCAGGTTCTCTTTGTAATTTCATTCTGAAAATTTTCTGGGTTCTTTCGATTTCCCTTTTTCTCATATTTTCTTGGATTAATTGAGATTTATCTCCTTAATTTGTGTAAAATTTTTCTAGGTTTTAAGGAATTTTCCATCTTATTTTCTGGTTTTTATTTCTAAGAATGAAATCTGACATCTCATTCTTATTTCCAAATTCGTTCTTCCCTTTTTTGTGCTTTTCAGCAATTTTCTCTTTTATTTTTTTTTAGACCGGAGGGAACAATGACACCAAATTAAATCCACATGGGAATAAAACTTATAAGTTTGATGATGTGGCACAATTTGGTATGGCCGGTGCAGACGTGTCGCATGACACATCAGCATTTACTGTCACATGGTAACCACATCATCTGTCACCGCGCATCAGTTCAGCATAGGGTGTTATGATACCCGGATCGAATTCGGGTATTACAATACCTAATCTCGAGCTCAATATACTTTAGGTGAGCTCGAGCTCGCCGAGTTTGTATTTTTCGAGTTCGAACTTGAAGTGTCGTCGAGTGTTATCGGATAATGTTGTTGGGTAGTGTCGTCGGGTGATATAGATAATATATTTAAAAAATATATATATAAAAATATAATTTTATATATAATTTTTTTAAAAAATATATAATTATATATATATAATTAAAAAAAAAATTAAAATATTTCGGATAGTTCATCGAGTTTTCGAGCTCGACACAGTTAAATTCGAGTTCGAGCTCGATTTGATCAAGCCCGAGCTCGAGCTCAAGTTCAAGCTCGGTTTGACCAGGTAATATCACGGGTACTCGTGACACTATTCGGTATTATTAACACCCCTAATTCAATACCTAACGGTTAGTTGTCATTTGTGATGGAATGACGTAATTTGTTACGATTTTTAAAGTTTAGATTTCCAACCATTACTTTTTAAATTCAAATATGAATATGGGTAAAGTTCAAAAATTTGATCTCTACTTATCCCACGCAACAAAACTCCCAAGTCGGAAGATTAGTGATTTAACAAAACATGAATTTTCATTCGGAGCCTTCTTCCCTGGCATCATTGCTATTGTCTGCATCATCATCGTCATCATCATCATCTTCTAAACTCCCAAGTTGGAAGATTAGTGATTTAACGGATGCAGGCTAGGCCTTCCATGTGTGAAGTGAGCGTAAGCACCAAGCGCGCCGGTGACGAGTGAGATTACCGTTTTCTCGTATGCCTACGGTCCAAAGACGGGGCAAATTTTCTTCTTCTATTCTATTCAAATCAAACTAGTCTCTCTCTTCTCTCCTCTCTCTCTCTCTCTCTCTCTCTCTCTCTCTCTCTCTTCCCATTCAGTTTCTCTATTTGGGCGTCGTGTGTGATTGATTTTTCCTGATTTGTTGACTGAGTTGAGGTTCTTGTGATTCATTTCGATCCCTCAAGAATTGTCTTAAAATCGTCACCGATCTGTCTCTTTCACAGATATAGACACAGACACTGAGGGGGAGAGCAATCGGAAAAAATGGATAATGAAGATATTGAAAGCGGAGATGAAGAGTTTTCATCGCAACGAGGACGAAAATACAGACCAGTGGTGGCTCACGATCGTGCTGTTCTTGAAATGTCGTCTATGGATCCTGGATCTTCTTCTTCTCCTTTCCCCAATCACGGTTCTCTCAAGTAATCCTCTCCCTCTCTCTGTCTCTCTCCCCCTCTCCCCCCTCTTTCTCAAGTATGGTTTTTATTGAATTCAACTTAGGTCTTTTGGGGTTTCTTGAATGATTATTGTTCATTTTTTTTTTGTTTATGTGGTTAATTTTTGTGTTGGGCACTGAAATTTGTGCTTTGAATTATACATTCAATGATGCAAGACAGTTAGGGTTTTCGGAATTTGAGGCAGTGTGACTTCCATTTCATCTTTGGAGTATTTCGTAACCCATTTCTTGATATGCCTGTTGAGTGTACCATGTGGTAAATCTATTCTTGGTAGGGATGAGAGGCCATTAGAATACTGAATTCAGTTTGGATCGACAGCTTGCCTTTATGGATTAGAATAACACTATGTTGCACGAAATTAGCATAGACAACACAAAAGACAACACTTTTTAACTTACACTGGTGTGAAATTCTTTATAACTTTGTTATGTTGTTGTGTCCGTTTTGTGTCATATACCGTGATTTTCCCACGTAGGATGACTACCCACTTTAAGGTCATTCTAGGCTTCATACCATGAAGGGATACTTTGAAGTATAAATTTCATAGCTGGGTAAAGTTCAAACGATGCCAAAATAAAAAAAAAAAAAAATGTGTAGATCTAGAAGTAGGGATGATTAATTGACCACTTTGTATGATCAACAATGTTGTTGGGGACCTTAAAACAAGACAAATGTAAGAAAATACTAGAAAGGAAAGACTCAACAGGGTAAAATTTGACCTCCTAGATTAGATTAGCACTCCTCCGCACATCCAATCTCTTATGGATCTTCAAATCTTCTTGTATTCCAAAACGAGGCAGATATGGAATCTGAACCTTTTATTTCCATAACCTTGTCAAAAAATTCTAACAGAATCTATCTAGTCTCTTGGAAGTGTAATGCAATTTGCTTATGTTTTCTACACCTGACAACCTGACCACTTCAATAGCTACTAAAGTAATATCCAAGATATGTTCACTTTTGGCTACTTTTCAATTAATAAAAGTAGTCTCATCCAACACCATATCAAGATCGGCAAGAGCCTCGCAAATTACTTCTTTATAGTAGTCAAACTGATTGGCCTTAAGTCCTTGGTTTTGCAAGAACAATAATGAGTAAAGTAGAATTCTTATCTTGAAAACGAATCACAATCACCACTTCAGTGACACAAGATACTTCAATGAGCATGTCTCTTATTTCATTCAAATTTAAAAGGCCTGTACAACCAATTAGCCATTGGATTGACAATGGGTGCCCCATCTTGCCATGTATTGTTGGTCCTCATAGATTCTATGTGATATTGAAGTCTATAGGACTTCTTCTAAAACTTTTTGAGCGATCAATGAGATAACTGCATCTTTTCAAACGTGAACGGCAATAGATCATTTAAGCTGGTTTGACTCCATAAGAATAGGAATGGTCTGAAACTTTTCTATTAAGAGTGTCTTGGACAAGGTAGGGAATGCTTACTCCCATGCTACATGTGATTCTAGATTAGTCCCCCATTTCCAAAGGAATTTTCTAACAGAAATGAGGTCTCCATACACCAATTAGGTAAGTAAAGCACAAAATCCTATGCAGCTGCTTTTTGAAAACCTAAGGACACACAGAAGTAAACCACCAAAAAACATGCTCATTAACCTCAAACATGGCTGAAAGAGGTAAACAACCGTGAATAATATCCGCCGAGGCTAGGACACCAAGTCCCACACAATAATCACCCTGTGAAGCTTTCCGTGAAGTAATCCCTAGTTTTGAAATGAGAACTCCAAATATCTTTGATGTTTTTGACATTGACAATCTTCAATTCAGTAAAACAAAGCTCTTATTTGTGAGAGAAGACCTAGGATTGTTTTTAACCTATCTACAATTCCTGGATTGCCTAAAGCTCCTTCTATTGCAACTTATGATCCTCATTGTGAAACTAAATTTCTGCCTCCCTTGACCCCCTTCCTTCATATGTCAGGCTAACCTCTCTGAAACTTTTTCTCTACTTAATTCTTTAGAAATCTATCTCATTATGGGGCTTGGATAGTGACTGGGGAGGATGAATTATGGAGTTCATGGGGGTCTGAAGATATTATATTATTGGAGGAAAATAGGGAGCTTGGGAATGATATCCCAGAATGATTCAATTCTATGACAATCACCCATAGTTATTACCTAGGAGGATAACAAATATTGGGAACAATCTCTCTTCTTTTTATTGTTTTATTTCAATTGGAGGTTCATGGGTTTAGTATTACACAATAGGGGTAACTTTTTCTCGTACAACTGCTAAATAAATTAGAATCAATATTGGGATTTGAACCTATTCCCTTGAAGAAAGCTACTGAATGTACTAACCTCTGGGCTAGATCTGCTCGTGTGGGGATCAATCTCTTTTTAATGAATTGGACTTGAGAATATCTGAACCTAGCATGCACTATCATATGCCAAGCCTGATCTTCTGATATATGTAACTAGAAGAGAAATTAAATAAAAATGGTAAAGAGCGGAGAGGTCATTTTAAAGCTTTGTAATGAGGTAGCTCAAGTGGATGGTAGGGTTTTATTTGAAGATGGGGAGACTTGGAGTATTAGAAGAAAGCGGGTTCCAAATGTGTTAGGTTTTTCTATTTTTTCTTTTTTGGGTTTAGACTGTGCTCTTTCTGTCTACCTTGGTCAATTGTTGGGGCCCTTTTCTGGTTTTAGTTGAGTAGTGTTGAGGTGGGTCGGTGAATAGTTGTTCTTTTCTTCTTGTTTTGCTTTGTTTTCTTTTTCTTTTGTGAGGATTTTTTTTTTCCTTGGTGCTTTGTACATTCTTCTTTCTCCTGATATAATTTCTTTTTGTATCCAAAAAAAGAAAAAAAAAACTGTACCCTTCTTATGTTCGTAAACCTTTGGAGAAGACAAAGTTACTTCCTGTTCACTGTGGTTAATAGACTGCATGTTAATATTCTGGAGGACATTCCTGGATCTCTGACTATCCTTCACAGACTGGTATATCACTTTGTGGAAACACCGTCTTAGGAACAGTCTCAAAAGATCATCCTTGGTAAGGGAAGAATGTTACATCCAGAGACTGCTTTTTCCATTCAAGTATTTGAAACATCACTCAAAGAGAAAGCAAGAGAATTTATAGGAAAGGCACAAAGGAATGAGGGTTAGATTGTGGGAATATAGCCAGAAGCTGATTTGATAAAAATCATTTAAGGAGCCAAATTCCTGTTAAGAAAGAAGCCAATATCTCCACCCAATTTGATTTGAATGATCAGGGATAGGCTTTAAGGGCCAATTAAGGTCATGTCATTTCCCCAGACTCGCCATTCCCATTTGTTCTTAATGAGTGGATCACTTCCATTTTAAATTTGATCATATTCTCTATATTTCAGAGCTTGAGGATCAGTGATTTTTTAGCCCAAGTTATGCTAAGATCATTGCTAACGGAGTACACTCTATATTCTCTAGTGTATGGTGCAAGATCAAATTCACTCTCTCACCATGGTGTTTGCTGATCCATGATCTGATGGTAACTCTTTAGAGGATAAACTTACCATTTTGAGTTGGAAACAGTAAAAGAAGTAGCAGATTTAATCTACAACCTAGTATTCCTCCATAAGTCCCATTGGCTATTCAGCTATTTTCTTTCCCTAGGCCCCCTTGATGCTGAGCCCCAGGCTGTTCGTAGTAATGTGAGAAATGATGGGTTAATGCCTTTTTCCACTTGTCACGGTTCTCTTTCACTTGCGAAACATGAAAGTGAGGTTACAGCAGTTGATGAATGCTGCATAAACAAGCTAAGGCGGTTGATTTCTTTAATCTTGAAGATCTTTCGTGAAAGGCTTTTGGAAGTCTGAGATCTTGAGTAAAATCTATACAATGTCTGAAAATTCCCCCCTGTGGATGAATGTTGCTGTGGGAAAATCATGCTTCTAGTGCGCCTTTTGCTAAGCTTACGCATCAAGTAATATGCATGATTGCTTTTCAACTAGAAAAAGAGGCTATGGATCTGCTTATTACTCTGAAGCTTCTCAATTCAAGGAACATCAACTTTCTTAGTCCAAAAATTGGTGCTTGATATGCACAATCCATTCTGATCAAACCCTTAGAAATAAATTGGGTCTTCATCTCCCGTTGAAGTGAGCTACAACATATCCAAGTTTCTCCAACCCTCTAGAACAAAACCAAGGAACTTAATTTTATTATTGACAAATTAATGATTTTGCCATGGGTCTAATGTAACTTTCTTCATTGATATAAAGCATAAAGTCAGAGCGGGAGGATAGGAGGAGAAAACAAAAGTAGACAATCACATAAGGAAGAAAGTGAGGGAAAAGACAGGAAGCAAATGTTCTTCTTGAAAGAAGAATGTTGCAGACAAAGCCGTAAACTAATTTGATGCCATAAATGTTAGGAAATACATATATATATAAATATATGTATGTATATATGTATATATATGTATGTATGTATGTATGTATGTATGTATGTATGTGTGTATGTATGTATGTATGTATGTATGTATGTATGTATGTATGTATGTATGTATATATATATGTATGTATGTATATATATATATATATATGTATGTATGTATGTATATATATATATGTATGTATGTATATATATATATATGTATGTATGTATATACATGTGGGTGTGCGTACGCGCGCATACATATGTAGTCAGAGGAAGAAAGATGCTCAATTGTTGTGGCATTGCTTACTTTAGGCGGTCCCACAGTGTATTCCAAGAAAGCGGATTGCTAAAATTTTTCTCAATCAGATCATTGAAACTTCTCTTTTACGAAACAAAATTGTTTTTTATACTTCTCTATGGGCTCATGCCTCTCGAATCTATGTATATTCTAGTCTTGAAGATTTGAAGAGTGATTGGAGAGCAATTGCATATTGATCCTTTTGTTATACTTCGTTTTGTTTCTTATTGCTTCTGAGGATTTTCATCCTTAGGAGTTTAGTTATATTCTTTTATACATTTAATATATAGTTTGTGTTTCCATAAAAAATGTGTATATAGATATACATACATCTATATATATGTATAATTATTTGTAACTAAGCGTATAATAAAGGTACATGGCCTTATGGTGGTTTAAAATGTTGTATTTTTACCCCTTGGGAACTTAAATATTGAAATTTATTATTATTTTTTTAATGGAAAAAGAGGCAGGATAGAAATTTTGATGATCGTATAGATCACCAAATTTTTTTTTTTTTTTTTTTTGTTTTTTAACCACTTGATAATTTCTTCATAGTCACCCATAACTCATTTATTTCTCATTTTCCTCTCAAATTTATTTTTTCAAAATTGTTTTTTATCTCTTGATTTTTTTTATTAAATTCATTTCATTTTTTTTTTTTTTTTTTTTGCATACATTGCATGTGTTGTATCCTTGTATATACAATACAAAAAGAAATGGTTTCTAAGAAGGTGGATTATTATAATAGAATTACAAGTACTCTTAGAAATACAGGAGAAGCATAGAAAAACTGAGATATTATTAAACCCACCATTTTTTTTTTTTTTGATAAGAGAAGAAGATTTCATTAACACAAATATCTTTGAGAACCTCTTGACATAAAATATCTTTGCCCTCACCTCCTCTTTCCCTCTGTTTCTCTTCCTTTCCGGGACTCTTTGTTCTTTTTGTTCTACTGGAGGAGGAGAAATTAAAGCACCATAAGGGTGCAGCTCCAGTAGTATCCAATTGTTTTATACAGGACCCTAGTTACTAAATGTTTTTCATAATTGACATCAGATAGTTGAGAAGAGGAACAAAACTTAAAAGATTTTAAAATTTTAATTTGTGATGGTTGAGAGTGTTGTCTTCCTCATTAAGAAACCCTTATTTCCTCTATCTCCCAATAAAAAGGGGGATTTGAAGAGTGGTTTTTATTATACTGATGCATACATCATGCATTGCATGCACCAGTAGTATCCTTTTGTGAATGTCTACTTCAGAAGTCATTGAATTGGTAAGTTACAAATCATGACAGTTAAATTCAGCTTAGTGATAGCAATATATCTGTAGGTGTATGGATTCATATGGAATGTAACAGTAAATAATTGACTATCTAAATTAAAATTTGAAAGACATACATTTAGTAGATCATGGTCTTTGCAAATTGTCTTGATGATTCCCCAGGAATTTTTTATGTGGCAAGGCAAACTCTGAAAGTGTACTTATGGAGCTTCTTTATTATTATTCAAGGGAAATTTACCCTGCTTTTCTCTTCAACATCATGTCTGCTGTAGAAAGACTTGACCTTGTTATGCTTGACTTTGTTCCTCCAATGGGCTCAATCTATCCCATTGCCTGCCTTCTCAAAAGACTAGCTATTGATGTTGACTTTCCATAGTGAATGAATTTTGTAGTGCAGCCACATAACGACCCAACACATCTAATCTTTTCTTTAACAAAGAAGAATGGTTTGAAAACCAGTTCTTTAGGTACCCTTAGCACACCTTTGATACAGGAGTAAAAAATTTGTCTCCAGAAAGAAAAGGAGCGCAATAAGAACTCATGTTGTTTGATCAGTATCAGCTATCAGCTGCCCATGCCAATGGCTCATCTCATCCTTAATTTGTCTTACGTGGATTATTTGAAGAGGTAGTAGATGCAATGCAGATGTATCTAGATTTTTGTCGTATTATGTAATGCATTAACTCCTGAATCTTTGTACATGTGGTCTTTTAACTTTTGTATGTAACCACTAAAATTCTATCCATCTTCTTCAAATACAATAAGTACCTTTATTAGCATAGCCTGCCAAAGGGATATATGCTCCTAATTTTACGTCTCTTGTGTTTTATTTTTGATGTTTCTCTGTTTGCTATAATTTCTTCGGCAATATAGATATCTTTTGTTTTTAACAAAATGGTTACATTGGAAATTGATGAAATTCATGTGGTGCTCTTTTCTGCATGTTTTGTCAAGAGAAGTTGAGGAATTTGTATGATTGCCTCATATGTTGTCATTGTACTAATATTGACCTCTTTCTTTTGGCAGGAAGATTAAAGTTGGCTCACTGGAGAACAACTTCAATGAAATAGAGGGGTCGGCTCCAAAAACTGGGGTCAATGGTTCCCATAGGGAATCAAAATTGGAATTGTTTGGTTTTGATTCTCTTGTCAATATTCTTGGGCTCAAGAGGTACTTAGTTCTCTTCTATTTCTTCCGATATCTGTAGTTCATCCGATGCATTTAAACTGCAGGAACTATATTTTCTCGAAGTAAAATAAATCCTCCTGATAAAGTTATATCTGCTGTTGGAATACTTCTCTCTGAGAAATTCTTCCGATGATTGCTCTTGTAATGATTTCCTACTGGGCTTGCTGTTGCAGTATGACTGGGGAGCAGATTCAAGCGCCTTCAAGTCCAAGAGATGGTGAGGAAGTTTCTATCACTGTTGGTCCTCCTAAGGTATCTAAATTCTTGAGCATGTTAGTATCACTTTTGAGATTCCTCTCATGGAACTAATGTTCCTTTAAGAATCAAATAAAATTCAACAAGACACCCTATCTAAATGCTTATGCTAGCTTCACTTCCGAGATTCCTCTCATGGAACCCATTTTCTTTTGAACCAAACAAAATTCAACTAGGCACCAAAGAATGCTGCCTTGGAAGAGAAAGGTCGAAGATCAGAGTAGACTTTGTAAATTTCAATAATGATTTATGTCCATATTCAAGTTTCCCTTCACTGAAAGAGCAAAGTGAAGTAAAAGAGAAAGGAGTTCTAAACCCACAATTCTGCACAAGAAAGAAGATATTATTTCCTGCCAGAGACTCCTATTTTGTTCCAGCCATTCACACAAAAAAAAACAGTTAAAGAGATCAGGGCGAGAGCTTCCTTCTTCCTGTTAAATATTTTAACCTGGAGACTCTTTTCCTTGCTGACAATTCTTGAATCACCATGCTTGTTACTACGCAGGATATTCCCCATAAAGAACAAATCAAATTCCCGAAGATTCCCAATTTCTTCACAATGAAGCTGAATGTGATGAATAAATTTGATGCCCTTTAAGTAAAACACATATTGATGAAACTATTCCTGCCCTTTGTAAACTGTTTATAGTCAAAATGAGTCAGATATCATGACTGGATCGATCATGAGAGGAAAGAAATCTAGTTTGTATGAAGCTGTTGCAGCTGAATGTAATGGATTTTGTGCATTTGAATGACCTTTGGAAGATGGTTCGAAATTGTCCTCCACTGTGGATTGATATGCTATCCTCTTCTGGATAACATTTTGAGGAGAGAATCGGATTATTCCATGCTCTCTTGACACTTGCTCATAAGTTTCAATGTCTTTGAGGGGGCAAGATGCCAAATCCTTCAGGTTTGTGCTAGGATGACTATTTTGTGGTTTATTTGGTTGGAGAGGAATACTTGGATATTCAAAAATCAATGTCTACCCATGGACTTTTTGTGGGATAGGATCATGTGTTTTGTCTTCATTTTGGGACTTGGACTTGGCTGCGGGTGCCTTTCGGGTATATTCATTGCATGATATTGTAAAGGAGTGGTTTGCTATTTTCTCTTTTGATATTAGTTTCTCCTCATTTATGAGGATGTCTTGACTTACCTTGTAGTATATGTACCTTCTTCAATGAAATTTTATTCCTTTTCTATCTTTACCAAATCACTAGGATTTATTATTGTTTATGTAAAAGAGATCTTGAGTCTGTGAACCACCTGCTTTTGCATTGCACATGGACTCAATCCCTAGGGGACAAAATTTTCTCTGTTTTACACTTGTAATTATGTTAGGTGATTTCAAAATCTGTGAAGAGTGATTTGAGGGTTTAGACTGGCCTGAGAGTTTGTACTTCAAACTGGGGAGTGGTAGATATGCTTCCTTTTGCTCTGTTTCAGTTGATTTGGAGGGAAAGGAATAGCAGTTTTTTTGACAGGATGGAGAGTTCTTTGATGGCTTTTGTGAATAACTTTTGGCTTTTGTTTTTGGTTGAAGTTGAAGTTTTTGGAATCTTGTGTTGATGTTGTCGGTTCCATTGTAGTCCACTTAGGCATTGGTGCTGGGTAGGGCATGCCATTTGGCACAACACCTTGTTCTATAAATTATTAATGAATATAAATTAATTCAGGCTTCCACTTGACCATTGCTAATAGAAGCATTGTTCTAGCTTCTCCCTCCAATCGTCTTGTATAGATAACAACTCACAAACAAAAAAATCTTTCTCCACAGCAAGAAGGTACAAAGAGAAGAAGCCTTCTTTTAGAGCCAAGACAAAATACCAAATTTATGCTGGAAATAAATGTTACCAAAATTTTAACTATGAAGCAGGAAATTGTGGGCCCCAAAGTTCATCTTCTAGTATTCTATAACTTTTCCTGCTTTGTTCTAGAACTTCTTTCTCAATTTTTTTGACAATGTTATTTGAGGTAGAGCATATTTAAGCTTTTGGTTATGAAGGAGCATGGTTCTGCATTGCACATTTGACAAAATAATTTTCTATGTTACCTCTTCTAACCTGAGCCTTGGCCCTTGGCCCTTGAAGGAGACAATTGTTTTATGTTATTTAACTTTTTCAGTACGACATAGAAAGAAACATTAAATGTGGGACATGGTGCTAGGTTAAAGGTTCAGTTCTATGCAGTCTAGTCTTGTGTATACATAGTTGACTTGCTAGCAAATTGCTGTACTGCACTATGTGAAACTTATGTTAATTCTTTCCTCTCCAAATTACTAAATCAAGTGTGGAGACTTAATGTCTTTCACCATTATTATTATTATGCTTATTTTGGAGCGATAGATGTTTTGCTATGAGATAGAGCTAATTAAATGCATACACACATCATATGTGTTATGTATATATTTTCCTTAATGAAGGCGCTGACTTTGTTAATTTATTAATTTTCTGTGGGCCCTGATGACCTGTATATCTAACATCTGATCAAGTTTTGATGTTGATGTAATTTTTTCATGCAGACCAGCAATCTCAAACTGGGGACAATGATGGGTGTGTTTGTGCCGTGCTTGCAAAACATATTAGGAATTATCTACTATATCCGTTTTTCTTGGTAACCTTTCATTATCTGATGCTTATTATGACCTAAGATGCAGTTATGTAATTGTTCCCTGTCATGCCAACAGTAATATGTTTGTAGTGATGCTTGTATAGGAAAAGAGGGACTTGATACAAATGGTTGAACTCCCAGAAAAATATTCTTATTAATTAGTTTTGAGGGTTTAGGTTTATTCAGTTTGGGGATGTATTCAAGTCCAGGTTTGTTTTATTTTATGTTTTGATGTGATTGTCTTAGCAGTTAATTTTGTCATTCCAGTGATGCTTAAGATTGCCAATACTGTTTTGAGGTAGACATCCTCTTTCTATTGAGGGGGAAATGGGTGGGAAGGATAGACATCATGAGGAAGCACCTTTAGGCATTTCCATTGGAGTTGCACCCGTTACGGAATGTTGTAAGCTGATGATTATTTTTTTCCCCCAAAAGTGTAATTTACTGCTTGGAGACAAGGTGCCCTCTGAAACTAAAAGGGAAGAAGAAAAGAGATAACAAATGAAAAAAAAAAAAAAAAAAAAAAAAGATATTAACAGTAAAAATAAAAGTAAAAATCTTCCATCCCTCTTTCCTTTTTTCATCAAAATGCCTCCTAAGTGCCCCAACACATGGTTCTTAGAACCCTGATTCTTCAGGTTTGATCTTTGCAATTCTCTAGATGCACTCATTCAATTCTTTTGTAAATTGTCATCTGGGTTTTATGTTTTTGCTCTTGACACTGGTTTGTCGGGATCTTGATATTTTAACAACCTCGTCTTGCCTTGTTGATGATGATGAGGACAACTTTCCTAAACATGGACTGATCCTTGCCCACTAGAATTCTGAGCATATCTTTCCAATTATATGCATGACTTACACATTCTGGTAAAGTTATACATTTTCTTAGCCTCTTTATCTTATCCAAACTTTTCAACAGGAAATGCTCAAGGTTCCATGCATAGATCTGGCATTCAACAAGAGTACTAGAACTTCTATTTCATGAAACCCAAGAGAGTGAATGATGAGGAAACAAATGGTTATTGTTTACATGAATCTCTATTTTGATGTCATGATTTTTGTTGGGTCTCCTTATTTGAGACGACTGTTACCTGTCAATCCTTTTGCAGGCAACCAATCAAATAAAATCCCTTAATTTTGGGTTAATTTAGTTACATATAAGGTTAGCCAAATCGAGAGTTTCTTGAATCAACTTCTATTTTGGTTCTCTCTCTCTCTCTCTCTCTCTCTCAATTTTATTCTATCGCAGATGTCATTCATTTTTTTAGATTTTCTTCTTTTGTTGTTTCTTCCCTAAGCTTAACCCCTTGGTGCTCCTTTTTGTTAATAATCTTTTCCTTTATCCTATAAAAAAGAGTTTAGCCCAATGGAGAGGGGTATCTTCAAGTATTCTAGTTCAGTGACATAACTGTAAGAGAAAGAATTTGATATGAAACTAAAAGCTTTAGCTTGACTTGTTAAACTTGTGATGCTCTGTTTGGTCTCTTTTTCTAGGATGAGTAATTCAAACAAACTTTTTTGAGGACTAATAACCAGATGGAAGCCTGGGAAGAGTAAGATTTGATTTTTCCTATTAAGGTTGGCCAAATGGAAAGTTCTTGGTAACATTTCTGGTCTTTTCTCGAGCCTTGTGATTCTGCTGTGGATTTCACTCTCTTCTGTTTGTGTTGTTCTTCTTTGACTGCATTCCGTTGCTTCTTTTGTTATTGATATCATCCAGGTGTCCTGCAGAAAAGTTTAGCCAAATGGACAGGGTTATCTTGAGGGATTCTCATTTGGTGACATTGTTGTAAAAGAAACAAATGGATACCAAAATAAATGCTTTCTATCATACTTCAGGTCCATGCAAACATAATCCTCTATTGCCAATGTACTGCAGCTAAGCTTGGGTGTGGAGGGAGTGTAGGTGTGATCATCGGTACCACATGATTTGATTTTCCATGAGAGACATGCTTGATAATAAATGACTCCAATGTGGTTAACAATTGATTCTGGTATTGTTCAGAGCTTCGATGCTCTACATGAGGTGTATTAAATTTAGAGCTTCAAAGGCATGATCTTGTGGGATTACTAGCATGCAACACCCCTTGAAAACCCCTTTCCATGATGTGGAACAACACCTTTTCCTATGCTTTTGGGTCCATGCTAGTTCCAATAAATTGTTAATCACGTTACTGTATGTTGATGGTAGTTGCAAGACTTCTCTTTTATTATGCTTCAATTTTTTTCCCTGGCATTTAGCGAATAAGTAGTCTATATCTATTGTTTGTTCTTTATTTGGCTGCTGCTTGTTAGTAAATGGCTTTGCAATGTATGAATATTGCAGGATAGTTGGTATGGCAGGCATAGGCGAGTCGTTGATGCTTGTCTCCTTTTGTGGTTTGTGTACATTCCTGACTGGGATATCATTAAGTGCTATTGCTACTAATGGTGCAATGAAGGTGCATATTCTTGAATTTCTAACATTCATATTCATTTCCTTCAAAGGGTATCACTTCATGTTTATATGAATGGTAGCTGCTTCTTCCTATAAAGTTACACTATGCTCTGGAAGAGTGTAAGTTGTTTTGCTCGAGCTGTTGGTGGAAAAGGTTTTCCTGTTGAGATTATCCTATGATTATTTATCTTGGTTCTTAAAGATGCATTTGTGTACTTTAGAATGTCAATGATGGAATTTATCTACTCACTTCTAGGGCGGGGGACCATATTATCTCATCGGTCGCGCCCTTGGTCCAGAAGTTGGAGTTAGCATCGGACTTTGTTTTTTCCTTGGGAATGCAGTTGCCGGTTCTCTGTGAGTATATATTTGAGCTGAACATATATAGTTGTTCTTGCCATTGAAGTGCATGAAGATAATGAATGTTTCTTGAAATGATTGCACTAATATTGCTCTGTATGTGGCCTTTGTTCCAGTTATGTCTTGGGAGCAGTGGAGACCTTTCTGGATGCCGTGCCAGGTGCTGGGATTTTTGGAGGTAATGATGAGAGTTAAAACCAGTTGGTCTTAAAGTTCAGGGTGAATCAAAGAAATCCTTGATGTTGGTATTTCATGACATATTGATGCCAGCCAGTGTACAGGGCGGGAATTGGGTGAGCAATCTTAATAAATCAATAGGTTTTTGAAGAGATTGTTATATCACTAGCTAAGTTGCAGTAAATATGTAGTCATTGATACTCAGTTTTAGAGGATGTCAGATATAGGTGTTAGGAAGGTGCTTTTGGTGTTGGCCTTTCCAACTGCTAAAAATGGTATTTGATAAGTTAGCTGATAGCTGATACAACTCTGGCCGATAATCCAAAATCTTTAAAAAGGTTATCAGCTGCCCAACATAATTTTTGACTTTTCAATCATTGCGTGTTGGTATTTCTTTTACTATTTTACTCATTTTACATCAGTAACAATAAGCAGATTTAAATAGTTAAAAATTATTTAAATTATTTTACCCACTTATATTTTTTTTTTACTTTTTTTTATCATTTTTATTTTTTATTTTTATAAGATAATATTTATTTAAATTATTATTATGGTATGTATTTGGATTAATTGATTATCTTCTTTTTTTTGTTTAAGTAGTTAAAAAAATTTTCTTTTCTTATAAAGTTATGGATGTTTATATGGTTTGCATCATTTTTTTACAATATGTATTTGAATTAATTATTTCTAAAAAAATATGGATATTATATTTTTAAATTTTATAATTCAACATATAGCAATAGCATGAAAATAATATCTTAAAAAATAAAACAGACTTATAGTCTTGTCTTGTCTTGTCATTTTATATATGAATAGCAACAGTTATCATTTATACAACCGAACATAATATCAGTTGACAATAACTATCAACCAACCATCAGCCGTCAGCTAAATTTCATCAGTTAAACCAGTCAAGCTGTACTTAATTATGAACAAGGAAATGTTTTGGAAGCTTTAGTTTGAATTATTTCTCACCCATTGGGATTTACTACTACAGTCGCTTAAAGGAGAGAAAAGGTTTCTTAAAGGAGAAGGAAAATTATCTATGAAGATGGAACGCTTAATATCCATTTTTCTGTTCATTAACCTGTTTCCCAACTTTGATGTATAATTTTTTTTTCCTATGAAGATTATATATGTCAAACAATTATTGAGAGTTTTCGTGAGTCGATGAAAGTAGGTGATCGAAAATGGGGTTGGTGTAAAAGTTCTTGCAAGATTTAATATTGCATATCCCATTCTTCTTTGATTAGTATGTATTGACACCAACTGTTGAACCTTAGTATAATGGTAAAGTTGCTTGAGTTCTTACCTAAGGTTTTGGGTTCACCTCCCAAAAGCAATCTATTCTTGTAAAATCAGGAATGGTAGTCTACACATTGCAGATCCCATATCTCACATGTTAAGAGGGGATGCTTTGAGAACCCAACGACTTCTAATCATGTTGGATTCATAACACGTAAGAGATAAATATTCCAAAGGTATGGTCAGGAGAAATTGCTTAAAATTGGTTGCTTTGCTACATGTAAAATGCAGATGAACCTGAGTTAGATTATGCTAGAAGAGTCCTGTGAGTGTGCCTTTGCATGTGCATGAAAGCGCAGTCCCTTATACTGTTAAGTAGGTTGCAAGCTTTATATATTACTAGTTTGTGTAGTACTGGCATAGCGTATCAACTCTTTATATTTAATTCTTTTTATTCTTTTGTTTTGATGCAGAGACTATGACAAAAGTAAATGGCACGGCAACTGGAGAGTCCGTATCCAGTCCAAATTTGCATGACCTGCAAGTTTATGGGATAGTTGTGACAATCATCTTATGCTTTATCGTGTTTGGTGGTGTTAAAATGATCAATCGGGTTGCACCTGCTTTTCTAATACCAGTTTTATTCTCATTGTTCTGTATATATATGGGGATTTTTTTGGCAGGGAAGGATCATCCAGCAAGTGAGTTCACCCTGTAGTATTCTTTTATAATTTGTTGAACATGATTTTGGCATATTCAGGAGTATTTGTTTTGCATGATTTGTTAATGCAAGGACATCTGTTTCTAGTGCAATGGTAATGTGATTCTTATTTTTGGTAAAAGCTTCATGGTGGTTTTTAGAAGCATTATGGCTGTGCATGCCAACAGTTTATTTTGGTTTATAAATCATGTTTCTCTGTGGTAACATCTACTTACATGATTAATTAATATATAGTTTTAAAGGAGCATGCTGGTGTAGAAAGTTACCAACTTTTTTTGTTCCTAGTAGGCATCTATATTGATTAATTTTTACTGCATAATGAAATTCATTTCCCACATCAATCACTCTTTTCTTCAACTAACTAAACAAAACATGTGAGATTTCTAGTATCTGTCTAAGATCGTTTGATATGTGAATCCGGTATTATGGGCACTTTGCCTTGCTTGATCATCCTTGCTAGGTCATTTTCCTCCTTTCCATGTTATGAAACTCTTGTCCCCCTTTCTATGTGAATGAATATGAACTGTGAACTAGGAGCTTTCGTTTCTGAATCTAGGAAGCTGGAGACATGTTCTGCCATTTTAGCCTCTTGATTTGTCCTCTTTGCAAGTTCACATACTGGCTCTTGAATTTCAGTTTCTCTAGGTTGTCTTCTTGAGTCTTTGCTCTTTCTCAGACTATTCTAGAAGCTGAACTTATTGTTTCCCTTTGGAGTAATTTACTTGGAAGGTACTCAGAGCTTTTGTTTAATACCAATGGGGCCATGCCCCTGACATTTTAAAAATTTCCCATTTTTAATTATATTATGGGCTTTTGGGGATTCCTTTTTAATTTAATTAGTTTTGCCTCACCTGCTAATGCATTTACCTCTTCCTTTCTATAGCTCCTGAAAATTCTGAAATTCTCTCCTATTTTGTTATGCATAGGTGTTAAAAAGAAATCCAATTATCAGAATCAAATGCACAATTCTCTCGTTTTCTCTCTCCTAGAAATAAGACTTTCACATAATTAGACATAAAAATACTGTCAAAATTAGTAAGAAAAGAGATCTAGAAAAGTGGAGCATTCTTATTTTTATTGTTATTTCTTTTCAAATTAAAATCAAAATTTGTCTTCAATTGACAAATTTAAAAGAGATCCTAAAATCTACTTTATCAGGTTCTGTGTCTCTTTCGATGTTTTTAATGAATATATATATGTATATATATATATATATGTATATGTATTTTGGTAGAAAAGAAGAATATAATAGATGAGAGAAAAAATGTACAAACCTCGTAAGAATAAGTCATTGGAAGTAGAAAAAACAAAATACAATACAAAAGAACTTATACTCTATTGATCTCCGATCCTTTTTCAACTTTTCTAATTTATAACTTTTACAAATCTGCGGGGCGTGAGCCGATAGAGAGACATAAAAAACAATTTTGTCCTATAGAAGAGAAGGATTGCCGAAAATTTAGATATTACACTCTCTGATGGCGAAAAATGCTCATTTTCACAACAATAGAGTATTTTTATTTCTTCAAAACCTCGAAAACTTGTATGGAGCAAATAAAGGATTCTTCTAGGGGTAAATGCAATTATTATCACACACAGTAAATAGACGATTCTACATCTCCCTTGCAATATTAAAATGTAGAAATAAGTGATCTCTAGTTTCACAATTCTAGTAGCACATAATACATACACAAGGAGAGAGGTTTATAAGGTCTTGTTTTTTTAAGAAGAAGAAGAAGAAGAAGAAGATCATTGATATTAATTTTATTAAGTACAATGGACCAAGTAAATGCTTTAATCTTGATAGGAACTCTTGCCTTTCAAGTAAAATTATTTAATTGAAAATGAGGATTTTCAGAAAAGTTAATTAAATGATGAAACAGAGATCTAACCCACAAAGATAAGACTCAAAACCCTAGTGTTCAAAATATGTGGAGAAGGTTCAGGAGAGAAATTAAAGAAAAAAACTCATTAGCTTCTCTATCACTTAGACTCATTTAGAAATGAAAATTCCAAGAAGAAAAATGTCCCTCCTAATTATAAAGATCTTTGACGATAACAACATGGAGTGTGAATAACCTATGAAGACGAGGGAAAGAAATGAATAAGGGCAAATCCTCAGTCTAAGGATCCTCCCAAAACAACACATAAGAATGATCACCGACCTTAAAGGACAACAAAGGAAGAAAAGTGTTGGTCAAATGAGATAATTTTCAAGGACTGTAATGAGAAACTCTCGCTTCAGTATTAGCATGCCATCTATTTTGACCGAGATCCTACTTGCTTTTTATAATCATGTGCTAAAGAGAATTAGGTTTTAGTGGCAAAATCTCTAATACCATTTGTTTGCCAGAGGGATGTTTTGGGATACGAAATTACAGAGACCCAGCCCACCTTCAGACTTAGGTTTGGACACCTGATCCAACTAACCAAATGCTTTTTTTTCCCCCCGACCCCTACCAAACCAATGAAAATCTCTCATCAACTTTTCAACCTTAGCCATTACCCTAATTGGAATAAAAAAAAAATTGAGAGAAAATATAAAATAAATGGTAGACAGACAAGCAAGAGTAAGGGTAACACGCATACCTAAGGTGAATAAGGCTCTCTTCCACCTGTCTGGCCTCTTATGGATTCTATGCACAGAAGAATCCCAAAACTGAACACCCTTAAGATTTACCACCCCCGTCCTGCCCCCCAGGAACCCTTAGATAGGAAATAGGCCACTTCCTCTTTGTACAATTACTAATATCAGCCAAGTGATTAAGAGTTTCAATTAGTTATGTTTATGTCAAGAAGTTCACTCTTGGACATATTCACCTTAAGCCTATAAATTTTCTCAAAAATCTTAAGAAGAGCAATCATATCGCTAAAACCCTCACTATCTTTTTTAAAAAAGAGAATAGTATTGCTTCCAAACTGAAGATGTGACACATACTTCTCCTCACTTCCTACTGTTAGGCCAGGGAACAAATTGGCACAAGTCCCTCTCTCGATCAACTTACTAAAAGAGTCTACCACTAGAGTAAAAACAAAAGGAGAAAGGCTGTCTCTCTACCTTAACCACACGATCCTAAGAACCAAGTTTTTGCCTCCCATTTATAATGACAAATAAACTAGTCGAACTCAAGCATCCTCCAATCCAGCTTCTCCATCAGTCCCCAAAGTCTTAGTTTTTAAAGAATATTGATGAGATATTATTGAGGGCTATAGCAACGGTTTGACATGCTTTTTATTTCTCAATCTTGAACTATTTCATATTTTATTTTATTTTTGTTTGTATATTGTTTCATATGATTTAGCTTGTTAGTTTTGTTTTCTTGAAATTTTTAGTTTTGAGATGTTATATGGATGTGAGGGATTTAAAATTTTGCAATAGCAAAGAAAAGTCTACAATTAATTCTTTTTTTTTTAAAGAAAGCATTTATTAATTGACTATATTATCACTAAATGTTGCCCCCAACCTATTGCGAACTCCTGGCTTGTCCTTGATCAGTTGAAAATAGGAGGTCAAACAATGTATCAAGTCCTAATCAGTTGTAATATTGGTTGGTTCTCATATCCACTTTTAACATTTTTTAGTTGTAAGGCGAGCATGAAATGGCTTTGTGGGTAAAAGAGTTGCTTTTTCATAGGATAAATGGCTTTTTCCTCTGTAACACATTCAAGGATTTTGACCATAAGAGGGAGACTAAGTGCCTTAGATATATCTACACATTGTCTTTGCCCATCAGTTGGGTTCAGCAAATCTGTTTGAGGGACTGCTCACAATTCGGGGTGGGAAGAATCAAATTGTTAGAAGTCCATCCCTGTGAATGAACTTATTGATTGACCTTGCTTTGTGAGACAGCAATTTCAGGGTGGTGAGATTCATGAAAGGATGAGTGACACCTATATTACTTATTAGCTTTTGAAGCTTTGGAGGATCAATATTTACTACTATCTGAAACCTATATTTCTTATTTTCTTAATATGTGCATTTGACATGTAACTAATGCAGCCGCATATGTTCATTTTCTTGATTGATCTGGTAGACCATAAAGCTGTTATATTATTTTTTATTTTTTGTTTTTGGATAAAACTTCTTTGGTGCGCTTTTATCATTTTTTCTCTTTTTATATAAAATAAAGAAGGAAGAGTCCCCATAAACCTTAAATTGGTACCTTACTTGACTTAATGGATGCATGATTTAAAATGTATAGGAACTGTCTAATTTCTACAAGTTGAAGGATAAAATTTTCTTTATCTAATTAAATTTGTTTATTAACTTATAGAGGGTTTGGATAGCTTTACATACCATGGACAATTTTGTTGGCTGCTGTTTGTTTCTCTTGATAATGCCTCCCCTATTAATCTTTTGAAACGTCTTCCATTTGCATGTTCAAAGCCTTCTTTAAAACTGTGAAATGCATTGTGGGAAGATTGTTTAAAATACTGTATTTTAAATAGAGTTCAAATGAAATACTTATGGTTCTTGCAATGCTTGATGCAGCTGGAATCACGGGCTTGAGTTTGGAGTCCTTCAAAAATAATTGGAGTTCTGACTATCAGTTCACAAATAACGCTGGAATACCTGATCCTAATGGATCTATCTATTGGAATTTCAAGTAAGGTTTGCAGCTTGAGGTGCTGTTTCTATTCTACAAATGACTTGCTGGTGATTATATCTACCAAATATTGGCGCATCATTTAGGGTTTAGTTCTGTCTCTAGGACCATTTGATTTCACTGGGCTTCTTGCCATTTAAGATTACTTTATTATTTTTTTCTGATTATTTAGTCAAATTCAGAAGATAAATATACCATTCCATGTAGATGGACTTATGTTTGTGGGACTATATTACAAGGAATCTGTTGCTTAATTCATGAATTAATGCTTTTTCCACATTTTACTCAAACAAATTTGATATTGTGGTGCAGCTTTGTTGGTTGTAGCTTTTGGTTTCATGTAGTTTGACGTTTGGATAGTAAAGGTTACCATGCCCCCATGGATCACCCAGTTTTCAGAATATTACCCAATGTGCTTGATATTATCCAAAGATCTTATGCTTAGGTTTTGGAAATTTTTGTTTTGTTTCTGTTTTTTGTTTGTCTATTTTTAGTTTTTAACAACATTCTCTGTCATGTTTATAGATTGTGCATAAAGTGAATTAGCCTGAATACTTTACCTGTCATTGGTGACAGCATAGATGATCTTATGATTGAGTTACCTCAAAATGCTTGCATTGGTGAAACATGAGCTTCCCAACCTTTATCTTTAAAGAAACAGAAATGTTTTGGATGTGACAAATCCCTCTACATTTATTCAGCAGGCAGCTTTCTTGTTAAATTATGACGTATGCCCATGGCACTGTTGGTAGTTTTGAATGTCAAGAACACTATGCCACAGAATCCATAAATACAGAAATGGAATTATCAATTGTGCTGTGGTGTTAATTGATGACCTTTGTAAATCAGCTTTCCACAACTATGTTAATTTGAGCTGATTTTGCATATTTGAGTTGGATTGGTTTGTTCATGGTTCTGACTGACTGATTTTCACCTTTGTCAGTGCATTGGTTGGTCTGTTCTTCCCTGCTGTGACGGGAATAATGGCAGGGTCAAATCGCTCTGCATCACTGAAAGACACTCAGCGTTCAATTCCTGTTGGAACCTTAGCTGCAACTCTCACAACTTCTGCAATGTATCTAATTTCTGTGTTGTTATTTGGAGCTCTTGCAACCAGGGATAAACTATTGACAGACAGGTATTTCACCTTACATGTTTTCTAATCTGAGACATCATTAGTTGCTTTATTTAGGTGGGACTGGTTCAAATATTTTGTAGAGCTGGGTTTGCAAACCCCCCCCCCCCCTGGTGGAGAAAAAAAAAACCAAACAACCCCTTAATCAAGCATAATGTTCTCTCGCTGTTTCAAATATAGTCCTTCTTTTTTGTACTATCCTCTACATCTTGGTGCGTTGGTGACATTAGTTTTGTGTGGATAGTTAATACTCTCTTTTGCACTTATCTGAATGACATTTAAATTATAAGGAAGCAATTGGCAAGATAATCTTTTCTTGTTATGTGTCCATTTAAGTAGTCTCAAGTTTGTGGCAAAGTTCTGTCCTTGTTTGACTTCGGTATTGATGTTTTTGTTGTTATTTATTTGTGGATTTCCATGTATGATTTGCCCCCACCCCCTTGTTTCTGTCTTCCTTTTTCCTACTTATGTATGACCCGCTTTCATATTTGATTTGTAAAGTACCGTAAAAAGTTAACCATTCATGCATCTTATAATGTGGGACATGTGTTTAATTTAAGCCGAGTTCAATATTATTACTGAGCTGGTGAATTCTCTAGGAGTAAATATTTTAAGTAGTAGGGTTCACTGAATTGAGTATCTTTGCGGAGAGTTATGTGGCTTCCACTTGTGTCCAAGTATGTCCATCTAAGAGAATCCTTTTTCAACATATCATTTTTTGGGGAGTTGCCTATGGTCTTCACTTCAATCTTTTCATTCCTAGTGTTTCTGATTCTTGGTGTGGTGATAATATAAATATTGCTATTTTGTAGTATTTCTATGTGCAAAAAAATAGGCTGCTGGAATATATGGATGTTTATGTGCTAAAGCTATCTAAAATGAATATATGCCAGTTGAAATATGCAAAGACTAAATAGAGGGAAGGATATGGAAATAATTTTTTCTCCATGGTGTAATATTGCTCTCTCTATGCCAGGCTGCTTTCTGCTACTGTGGCTTGGCCTTCCCCAGTAATCATATATATCGGAATTATACTTTCAACATTAGGTGCAGCTCTTCAAAGCCTTACAGGCGCTCCTCGTCTACTTGCAGCTATTGCCAATGATGATATCCTACCGGTCCTTAACTACTTCAAGGTTGCAGAAGGGAGTGAGCCTCATGTAGCTACACTTTTTACTGCCTTCATCTGCATTGGGTGTGTAATAATTGGAAACCTGGATCTTATCACACCGACTATAACTATGTTTTTCCTTCTTTGTTATGCCGGTGTGAACCTATCTTGCTTCCTTCTTGATCTTCTAGATGCTCCTAGCTGGCGTCCACGGTGGAAATTTCACCACTGGAGCCTCTCTCTTCTTGGAGCATCTCTTTGTATCGGTAAGTTTCATATTTTTTGACATTCTTGAACAGTGTGGTGTGATTATGTGCAACAATGTAAAAAATATCAAGAAAGGCTGAGCAAGGATACCTCAAAGAACCTTTGATATCCCGTGGATACTTGAATATCCAGTCACCACTCATAATAGGAGTTGCAATCTAGTGCTGAACATTAGCCTAAAACTGTATATACGGATCATCTTGATTGGTCACACCTTGTCTAGGATGATTTTTGTTGTTTAAGCAATTTATCTGTCATGTTGAGCCGCATTCTCAAGTAGTCACTCAGATAGCTGACATACCTCTTCATTGGGGGCGGTAAAATGTGGTTAGGATAACATAAGAATGCAAAATTTGGTAGGTTTCTTGCAGGGAATATGATTGTTGTGTCTTCCATAGTTGTAGATTCCCCTTCTGTGATAGTAATAAGGTTTTATGTGGTTCTTGATCTATTTGCTAATCTTTCATGAAGTGGCCCCACTGAGTGCCCAGAGCTCTATCTTTGGCTTGCCCTTTATATGATGCAACACTCACTTTCTTCTCTGTCTATGCAGTGATCATGTTCCTGATCTCTTGGTCATTCACGGTAGTGTCTCTAGCTCTTGCTAGCCTAATATATTATTATGTTAGCATTAAAGGAAAGGCTGGGGACTGGGGAGATGGTTTTAAGAGTGCATATTTCCAGCTTGCGTTGCGTAGTCTTCGATCCTTGGGAGGTAAGTATATTGTTTGTGGCTGGCACATGTCTGGTTATCTTCTGTGGTGATTGATAACTTTGCAACTAATATCTTGTTATCTCTGCAGCAAGTCAAGTGCATCCCAAGAACTGGTACCCAATCCCTCTTATATTCTGCCGGCCATGGGGGAAACTGCCCGAAAATGTACCATGCCATCCTAAACTTGCGGACTTCGCCAACTGTATGAAGAAAAAGGGTCGAGGGATGTCTATATTTGTCTCCATCCTTGATGGAGACTACCATGAATGTGCTGAAGATGCAAAAACTGCATGTAAGCAGCTTAGTACCTACATTGATTACAAGCGTTGTGAAGGCGTGGCAGAGATTGTTGTAGCTCCTTCCATGTCTGATGGCTTCCGAGGCATTATTCAGACAATGGGCCTTGGTAATCTCAAGCCCAACATTGTGGTGATGCGATATCCAGAAATTTGGCGTCGTGAGAACCTAACTGAAATTCCTGCTACATTTGTTGGAATAATCAATGATTGCATAGTTGCAAATAAGGCTGTGGTTATTGTCAAGGGTCTTGATGAATGGCCCAATGAGTATCAGAGGCAGTATGGCACAATTGATTTGTATTGGATTGTGAGGGATGGAGGTCTCATGCTTCTTCTCTCCCAGCTCCTCCTCACCAAGGAGAGCTTTGAGAGTTGTAAGATTCAGGTCTTCTGCATCGCGGAAGAGGATTCTGATGCAGGGATGCTTAAGGCTGACGTTAAGAAGTTTCTTTATGATCTCCGCATGCAAGCCGAAGTGATTGTGATATCCATGAAATCATGGGATACCCAAGTAGATGGTGGGTCCCAACAAGACGACTCCATTGAAGCATTCACGGCTGCTCAGCAGCGGATTGCAACCCACCTAGCTGATATGAAGGAGACGGCTAAGAGGGAAGGAAAACCATTGATGGCTGATGGAAAGTCTGTGGTGGTCAACGAGCAGCAGGTGGAAAAATTTCTTTATACAACTTTGAAGCTGAACTCGACAATATTAAGATACTCGAGAATGGCTGCAGTTGTCCTTGTCAGCTTGCCGCCACCGCCTGTCAATCACCCTTCATATTTCTACATGGAATACATGGATTTGTTGGTGGAAAATGTTCCTAGGCTCTTGATAGTTAGGGGTTACCGTAGGGATGTTGTCACTCTGTTCACATAGCTGCTGGAAAGATTTTGTACTTGAACAGGTAATTTGTCGAGCTTTTGTTTCCCTTTGTTTATATATTTGTTTTTCTTTTACCAATTTTTGAGATACCCTTTTGCAGTTTTTAATGTTACAATACATTCATTCTTTTCACTGAATTCTTTGCGACAGAAAGTTGTTTTGCTCTCAGTTTTTTTAATAGAAATTTCCATAATTTCATAATAGTTATGTAGTTTGTCAAACCATGACTTTTGTAAACTTTGCTTCTATCAATTCCCTTTTTCTTCATTTTTGATATTATCTTTGGTGTTATTTTTGTATATGGTTGTGGGGATTCTGTGCTTTCAAATCAGATGGACTACCTGATGATGTCTTTGTTTAGAGAATTAATCTGTGCTCTCTATCGAGAGGCCACCGAGTTTCTAGCCTTAGCCCAAGGGATTCTAAAACCTCCATTTCTTTTAGGGCTGATAACTCGGTTTCAGTCCACGTGTGTATTCTTCCTTCTTATGGAGGATCCGCACAAGAAATTCCTATTTAATTTATTCAACTCCTCTGGGGTCTTTCTGGGTATGTGAAGGGTAAACTACACTCAGTGAGCCCGAATAGAAGCTATAAAATATGGGACAATGGTACATCTTTCTGCCTTGCTGAAAAAGCTGTCTTTCCACCCCCTCTTCCCAAATATTTCGCCAGTTCAATGACAGGTTGGTTGTGTGAAAATGGCAGTCGATTTATTGTTTATCAAATTTTTATCTTGAGAAATCCCACTTTGGATATGAAAATAGTATTTTAAACTAATATATAATGAAGTGTTATTGGAGACTTTTTTTTTTTGTTCATAATGAGACTCTAACCCAGGCCTATTACAAGAGGAGGGAGATTGATGCCACACTGACTGAGAAAGAAAGTTAAAGATTAGAATAAATCTTTCTATGGTTTCATTTGAGAATATAAAAATACTTATATTACCTGATCAAGATTTCCAAATTTAGGTTTTTGGAATAGATATATTTTTTTTTGTCATTGTCCTCAAAAAGCAAAATAAAAATGGAAAATAGTCCGTCCAATGCGGTCTGCAAATAGAGAGTTGACAAGTTGGGTAGGCTCGGAAAGAAAAAGGAAAGTTCGATTCCAATTGAAATAGAAATCACTCCCATTCCATAGGATTGGGAAATTCCATGGGATTTTTTATGAATTTAATTATAGATATAGGGAAAATTGAGAACCAACTTATGTAGAGAGGAAGTGGAGGAGAGGGTATGAGTTGGATTTTGTAGAGAGGGGGAGAGAGAAGAGATGGTGAGATTTTGTAGAGCTTGAATTTTTGTGAATTTTTTTTTTCTTTTAAGAGAGAGGGGAGGTAGAAATTGAACTTTTTGAAGGAAATTTTTCTTTTCAAAGAAATAAAGTAATTGATTGTCTATGAGATAAAGAGGAGAGAGTAGATTTTAAAGAGAGAGATTGGTTTTTGTGGTAAGAGAAAAACTAGAGAGTGATTTTTGTAGAGAAAAATATTAGAGAGAGTGAATATAGGACAGATTGAGTGAGAATGAATTCTTTTTTTTTTTTTTTTTTGGGTGAGAGAATGAATTCAAGAGCAGAATTTATTTATTTATTTATTTATTGGTAAAAGAGAAAGAATAGAGAAAGTGAACTTTTAGAGAGACTTAAATTTTTTTTTTATCGAGAGAGAAAGGGGAGAGAGAATGATTTTTGTAAAGAGGGAATGGTTCATTTTGTAGAGAACTTAAGAGAGAGAGATTGTGATATATACTTTGAGAGTTTGCAAAAAGACAAAAAAAGAAATAATGTATATACTTTGAGAGTTTTGTTTAAATCTTACCTTTCTTAATACTTAAATATATTAGGTTAAATTACTTAATAAATTATAATTTGCATCTTCCTATTTACATTAGAGTTTGTTTATCTATCTTTTCTTTTTTTTTTTTTTTTTTGGTTAAAATCTCCTATTTTTGGTTTATAAGTTACTGCAAAAAAAAAAAAAAAAAAACTAAAAAATTTAAATGATAAATAGACTATTTGACGAACAATTCTATAAGCTAATATTTAATGGAATTACAATAAAAAGGAAATTAGCATTAAAGTTTCATAAATAATTCATAAAATAAATAATTTTATAAATAATTCTAAAATATGTAAGGATAAAATAAAAATAATTAAAATAGTCTAAAATAATTTCGTCAATCCAGACATTATCAATAAAAAAAGGATAGTGTAGAAGAGTAAAAGCTTCTCTAAGCAAGTTCTCTCTCTATGTTTCTTTCATTTTTAATTAAAAAACTACTTTTTAAAATAGTTTTTGAAAATCTTATGTGACATAATTTTTAATTTTAAACTGGTTTAGATTGAAAAAAATATTATATTTGATATTTAGATTTTGTAAGATCTGACAGAAATATCCTAAAATTTAAAATATGTGTACATGACACATGATTTTAAAAAATATATTTTAAAATAATATTATATTTGATATTTAGATTTTGTGATATCTGACAGAGATATCCTAAAATTTAAAACATATGTATGTGCATATAATACACGATTAAATATATATATGTTTTACGATTGGTTGCTACAATGATGCGACTAATAATAGATGGCAAGAATAAAAAAATATTTTTAAATATCCTTTAAAAATCTATATGCACACACTCTTTATATTTTTTTTCTATTTTTTCATGTTGACATTATATGTAACTAATATTTTTATTAAAATTTTTGCCCACTGTATATTAAATTCTTATCATCATTATATATTTTTGTCAAAACATTTAACTACTAAATAATATTTAGTTGTCTCGTAACTTGGTCAATAATCTTTCTATAATTCTATTATTATATTTTAAATATGATTAATATTCTTTCGGTATAATATTGGACCGTCAATATTTTATGTATATAACTTACATATGTCAAATATTTTATTAGTTATATTAGGTAAATATGATATTCTCTATTTTTGGATAGTCAAAAAGTACTATTTATAGTTAGAGTTACAGTTAAAATTTATATATAGTGATTCTCTTTTCAATAAAAGTTTAACCCTAATTTAATTAATGTATAATGTTTTTATTTTACTCAAATTTTTCTCTTAACTTTTTTCCAGCTTTTGATTTTCTTTATTTTTTAATTCAGATATTCAAAGAGATAAACAAAAAATTAGTTACGAGTGAAAAGACAATTAATTCTTTTTTAAGAAAAAGATTATCGATGATTCAAATAATAATACAACTTCTAAAAGTCATGATTTTTCTTCTAGTCAAGAATAATCTTGAAAAAGAAAAGGTTGCGGAACAAAACAAAAGATGAGTATTTTACTGATAATTTAGTTATTTATATAAAAAAAAAATGTTACTAATTTTAGTTTAGAATTGATTATAAACAAATTTGAATCAATAAAAAAATGTAAAATACAAATTTCATAAATTATTTAGTTTGTTTAATATTTAATTAGAATTATGTGAATTTTTAATATATTTTTATTTTATAATTTCTATTAATTATTTTCTGGCTCTGCTTCTGCTCGATTCTTTTACTAATTTATGCATTTAATACAAAATAATTTCAATTAAAAAGAACTTTATTATAATTTAATTCCATGAAGGAATCAACAATCAATCAATGATCGATGCAATACAATTTTTATATTGGTAAATTTATATGCCCACAACATGTATCATTGATTGTGATAAGATAAGAATATGTCACCATACCTCTCCATATTATTTATTTATTTTAAGAGAATACCTTTTAGTGAAACATATATTACACTGTATACACAAATATAATATTCTATTCTCATTTTTTATTTGCAATAAGTAACTTTATGAATAATAAAAATACCCATCCAAATCACTTGTTATTAGAGTTCAGGGCCAGAGGGGTCATGCCCTGGTCACAACAATGCATGAGATGAAAGCTTGCAAACAAGTGTCTGTGTTGTATCAACGCGGTATCCAGCAACAGTACTGCAAAGTGGAGTGTCTGTGCCCCCAGCAATCTTGGTAAATCTCCTCCATTGCATCCTTTGGCTATAGGAATCTATCCAATAGCACTGAAGATATCCTTGTGGAACAGAATCTGGCTGTAGAAGGTGATGTCAAGCAAGAGTCAAGTGTAGCAGGTTCCAAACAAGTGAAGTCTGTGACGTGCAAAGAACTTGGAAGAGAACAAACCATAAGAGCTCTCGGGCTTTTGAATGTATCGAACAAGTATGATCAGGTATGAATGTAAAACCGAACCGGTAAACAATTCGGCTAACATATTAGTTTGTTGGTTGGGTCAATCGGACCATTTTATGAACCGAATGACATTATCATGATTTTATATATATAATTTATATATAATATATTTTAAAATAAAATAAAATTTAAATATCTTTAAAAAAATAAATTTATTTCAACAGCAACAGATGAAAAATCACTGCCAATAATGAAAACCGGTCGGACCGATCCGGTTTTATCGATTTTGATTAGTTTTAAATGATATTGATTGGATTTGATTTTATCTGTTTTAGCGGTAAAATCCGAATCGGATTATAAAACGGTTTGCAGTCAAACCGGTCAAACCGGCCTGTCCAGTTCCGTTTTAAAAAGACCGTTTCTGTGCCGGGAACTGTCCATTCTGCCCTTGCTTGGGCTGCCACTTGAACCGTGAACGAGGTCTCTTTGAATCTTTTCATTGTGCTTTTGATGGCCCATTATATGGGCTTAAGTGCAGGCATTTGCTAGCCCATTTGCTACTTGGATTGAAGCACCAAAGTGAGCTGAGTTCTAGCCAAATTAGGCCAGAACACAGAAGCTTTTACTGGACCAGCATATTACCCAATTTTGGGCCGGATTGATGTGACCTTTTAGGCCTTGATTAAGGCTTCAATATGAGTTGTCGGAAGCTTTTTTCTTGTGGAAAAGATGGGCTACTCATACTGGGAAGACCGGATTGGGTTCTGGCCAAACCTTTGGGCTTTTTCTGGGCTTATGCTCTCGACAGTCTCATTAGCAGTCTGAGCTGAGCCATCTTTTAAAATATGACTCTGGAGCATACACTTGTTCATGGCTTTTTTTTTTTTGGTACCCATGGACACCGCCCAGTATCCGAGATTTCGTCCCGATTAATCCGGATCGACCGCTGTAATGGCTCCTTTCAGAGGACGAGTCTCCCAACGAGGAATGCTCCATACATATGAGGGCCTGAAACTCGCAGCGGGAGTCGAAACTCGGTCATGTTTAAAAGTACTCAACCCCATATCCAGTTGAGTCAACCCACGTTGATACTTGATCATGGCTTATATGAAACTTAATTTAGGTTATATTCATCTAGAATATTTTGTTTCTAGTAGCATCATATTAGGATGAATAGTTTTTGAAAATTTTGAAGGACTTGAGATTTGGGTGCGTAATGCATTGTGTTAACTTCTAACATTTTCTTATTGAAATTTGTAATTTGAAGCTAAGTAGAATACAAACATTTCTTAAAAAAGTAAGCAATATAACATAAAAAATGCAATAAAAGTATTTAGAAAAGAATACGGTGGTATAAATTATCTATATCGATTCCAAAACTTTTTTTTTTTTGGTTAAGAAAGATAGTAAAGGTGGGTATCTCCCTCCCTTAACCAGGTCGGGAGTTCGATTCCTCCTGAAAAAAAATAATGTTGGGAGACCTACCCTGATCGGGCCCTAAAACGGTCGATCCAGATTAGTCGGGACGAAATTCCGGACACTGGATGGTGGTAAAGCCAAGGTACCAAAATAGTAAAGTTGGGCTTTTATGTTTGGGTCATTAAGCGCGAGTTATATCAACGCTTTGTTAGTTTAGTGGGAAGGAAATTAGCACCGCATACTAAGAATCGGGATTCAATCTTGGTAGTAGCAAAAACGACGTTGGAAGAGCTCCCTCCTGATTGGACCTAATAACAGTTCGACCGAGATTAGTCGGAGCAAAACTTCATAAATTTGGCTGTGGAGCAAGTGCAAGGGACAAATAAAAAATAAAAAAAATTAAGGGCGAGTTATTTTGGGTTTGAGACAGATTTCTAAACCCCAACCCTGAAAATTAGGGACGGGCTTTCAAGCCGGGTTAAATTCGGCACCCTTTGGATGGTGCCCCTTCTCACGAATTCAGATTCATAATGTTTGAACCCATGCTATAAATTTCACATGACTGTTTTAAGTTGCCAGAGCACACGATCTCGTACGGCATATATATATATATATATATATATACACACACACACACGCGGAGCCTGTAGAAGAAAAATGTTGATTTAATGAATAAAAAAGTTAAATCTTTTAATTGAAATTTATGTTTGAATTTTAATAATTAAAAATTATGTTAGAAATGTTTATTTAAAAAAAAATTGATATTAATTTAGATTAAATTAATTAGTTTATGATTTTAAATATTAATTTAATAATATATATAATATTATGTATATATACGAGGAGGTGACCACTGACAGGATCTGAAAACAACTTTCCAAGATAAATCATAGGCCAATGGGAACATTTGATAGCTTTACACACTACTTTTAACATTCTTGGCCACTTCTCTTTACCGAGCTTACCCCTCTCTCTCTCTCTCTCTCTCTCTCTCTATCTCACGCGCACACACCCACCCACGACAAGTCAACCGGTGGCAATCTTGTGAGGAGACATATACCGAATTATATCAAATAAAGAAAAATTTTAAATAACCTAAAAAAATAAATTTCAAAAATAAGTCATATTTCTCATGATTTCAACTCTATCCGACCATGCCTCTCTCTCTCTCTCTCTCATTAGCCTTAACCACATAACATTCTTTCTCCCTCCCTCTCTTTCTCCTTAACACCCACTCTCTCTCCCTCTCTCTTCTTATTAAAATATTAAAAATATTTTTTATAATTAAAAAACAACTATAATATATAAATATTAAAAATTATAATTTAAATTTTTAATCTTAAAATATATCTATAATATAAAAGTATTAAAATTTTTTTTAATATATTAAAATTTTTTAATTTACGTGAAATAAAATAAAATTATATTTTGAAATCTAACTAATACAGAACATATAATTCTGACATCAAACCCATCACATCAACAAAGTTCAGCAAGTTTGAAATCAAATTCCAATTACACATATATATTCGCTTGTTGGTGTCTCTTGATTTATCTTAATTTACCTCCTTTTGTTTTATTTTTATTATAATATTTTTAATTAAAATAAAAAAAGTAAAAAAGTAAAAAAGTATATAGTTTTGCAAAAGAAATCATAATTTTTAATTATAAGAATTTAAATTATAATTTTTAATATTAATAATTTTTAATATTTATATATTATAGTTGTTTTTAATTATAAAAAATATTTTAATATTTTAATAAGATCAAAAGAGTCTTATTTTTTAAAAATTTAATCAATCTCGATAATTTATATATGTATATATATATATATATATATATATATATATATAAGTTTACAAGATTTAATCTAATCCGATATTGATTGCTGGTACCCAAACCCACCATTTGATCTAAGACAAGAATATTCTGCAACACATATTATATTGGCACACTAAGAGTGGAATATACTTTTATATATTATCTGCAAAATAATATTCATTCAGTTTATAATATTACCCATTTCTTTCGTTATCAAAATTCCAAAAACTTTCAAATTGGGCAAGCTGTTGACCTAATTTTGAGTATGAATTGTGCAAGCGGCTTGGAAAATTGATTGCATCCCACTCACACATTGACTTTTTATTTGCTTTCATATTGTGTCCCAACCCTTTATACATGGATACTTATAAATTTAATAAACACCAATAATAATAAACCGTTAGAAAAACCGGGTGGATCCGCCCATATAGGTTGACCCAACCCTTTTTTAAAAGTCTTTGAACTTGAATAAGTGAGGGAGTGATTATTTGGTAATAACCACCCCCTCAACCTCCCTTAACTCTCATCTCTTTATGAGAATACTCACCAAAAAGAGAATACTCACCAAGAAATGAAAACATTCTTATTCCTACATGAATGTGCTCTTGAAAAAGGATGGTGAAACCTATTTTTACGTAGAATATGGAGAGTGAGATTGAAAGATCTTATTTCTCGTGTTTGAGAAATTGAGAAATGAAAATGTTTGAAAATTGTTGATCATTACTCTAATATGACATTTGAATTGTGAAATATAAAAAGTGATCCAATTTTGTAATATCCTCTTGATCTAGAGTACCCAATTGTCAGAAAGAGGTAAGTGATTCTACCTATTTTAGATTCGGGAATTTCTACATGCAAAAAATTATATGTTAGTTTGTTTTCAAAACCATCATTAGTATTACGGCCATTTAGGGTGTTTCCTGTCTCACTGTTGAGTATTAAAAAAAGGTAAAATGCCATAATTTTTTTATGGTACATTAATACAACTTGACATAAGTCTCACGAAATACTCTTAATTTTACATAATAAGATGCAGGATTTAATTTGCAAAATTTGGCATACATTTAATAAGTACATCATGAGATATTGCAAATCTTAGTCGAAATTTAATATATTCGGATATATAAAAATACTATATTTCATGATATAAAATTTATATGGTTAGATTTCTCTTGAAAAATGATTTTCAACCATATAAATAACGCAAAAAATGGTTAAAAATCTAGAAAAATATGACCATTCGAATTTTGGCTCAAAAATCAAAAAATTACTTGCATTGGGGAAGAAGATGAATAGTTCCAAAAGACCATTCCCACTCTCAGTTGCAGCAAATGAAATACACCCTCAAGCTAAAGATCTCTAATCGAAAATCCGAAAGTATCATTAAACTTAGAGTTATCGAAAATGAGGGGATAACCAAAATTTCTTAGCCATCCACAGCTGGGAAGATGGCGCATGACATGTACGCGCCACCAAAAAAGAGTGGACGCGTGTCCATTATGGACAGCTCACTCTGGTAATGTGTGGGGGAGCGTGAAGGCTCGGTTTTGGTTGGAATTTTCACAAAAATAATTTTTTGTCCCTCTAGATTTTTTCTATAATTTTGAATTTATTTTCAGAATCGAAAAATAATTGTTATTAATTTTTAAACTTAGAAATTGTTTAAAATTACGGAAAAAATATTTTCGGTGTACAAAAAATTCTGAAAATTTTTTATGTGTTGAGAAAATTATTTTCTTAATTTTGTCTACCGAGGTGAAGATTTGTTTTTCACCCATCATTTGTTTTGAATTTTTGCTCATTTATTTATATTTGAAAATTAGTTTTTTTAATATATAATTGTTTAAAATTTGAGTAAATATTTTTAAAATAAATATTTTGAAATTTATTATAATATTATGGATGACTGTGTGTCTAATATATTATTATTCTCATTGTCAAGAGTAATGATAATGTTCAAACGGAATGTTTGAGTTCTCCGGGTGAGAGTTAGAATACTAAGAAATTCAAAAGCGTATGATGATGTTGGATGCAATATTAACTTATAAGATTGACCTATCTCATATTTACTCATCTAAAACTTCTTAAATTAGATCATCCTTTTTGGGAGGATAATGTATATATTTTAAAAAAATCTATTATTTTTTATTAAGTTAGCATGATTGATAAATTGAATGCCGAGAGAAGAAATTTGATTCTTAACAATGTGAGATTCATATTAATAGAAATGTGGAGAGTCAAGAAACTAGAAGTCCAAATAAAGGAAAAATTATCTCATAGTATAAATAGCACTAGCTTACGTGCTATAAGAAGATTTTCCTCCTAGGGATACACAATTTAAGAGGATGATAAATGTGATTACTCGAATGAACATATTGTGAATTGAAATAATAAATTTACATGTTTTTTTTTACGCACTATAATTATTTGTTTGAAATATCATCATATATTTGAAACTTTTGAGTTTTTTTAATATAAAATTTTTATTAAGAATATGGTTGAATATTTTGTTATTTTTCATATGATCATGCAAGTAAAAGAAAACTAGAGTATTTAAATACTTTGTATATTTAAATGAAAATTTTTTATAGTTAGAATTTGAGTAATTTTCATCTAAAATTGTAATATTATTTAAATAATTTGTATATTTAAGTAGGAGATTTTTTGTTAGAAGAATTTGAGTAATGCTCACGTAAAACGTATTGGATTTTATAATTTTAAATTAAATTTATAATAGTGATGTATTAAGATCATAGATGATAATTGAGAATTTAGTGAACTTTTGATTCTATATTTAATATTGATTTATCATGAATATTAATTTTGAATTACAAAATTATAAGTAAGATATGAACATTAATATTAATGTCAACTCTTTTAGAAACCTAAACTATAGTATCAAAATCTATTATTACGATTTTGAATAGAGGTGACAAATTAAATGGCGATAATTATAAAATATGACGTCATAAAATGTGATATATGCTAAAAGAATAAAATATTTTGAAATAATAAAATATCTTGAAAGGTATCAAACATGTCATGTAAAAGCTTAGTGTAGGTAATGCTACTCCGTAAAAAAGAGAACAAGATACTTACCAAGCATGAAAAATATAGATTCCACTATTCGAACAACCCTAGTTAGCTTTGTAATTAACGATATGATACCCGAGTGTGATAGATACCTTGGAAGGTAATGTGATATGTGCTAAAAAAACAAGATATTTTGGAAGGTATCAAACATGTCATGTAAGAATTTGATATGGGTAATGCTGCTCTGTAGAGAAGAGAACAAGATACTTACCAAATATAGAAAATAATAGATTCCACTATTCGAACAACCATGTTTAGCTCTATGATTAATGATATAATACCCGAGTGTGAGTAATATATGACTGTTCATGACAACTAAGTGTACCTCAAGAAAAAATATAGAGATACCAATGACTCATCTTAAACGTATGACCATAAAGTTTGATATAGAATAAAAACGAAATTGTCACATTATCAAACAGTAATTAAGAGTCATGTCTATCACAAAATCCGGGTGGGTTTGCCTATATAGATAGACCCAACCCTTATTCAAAAGTTTTTGAATTTGAATAAGGGAGGGAGTAATTATTTGGTAATAATCACCCCCTTAATCTCCCTTAACTCCCCTCTCTCACTTTCTAAGAACGCTCACCAAGAAAAGAAAAGATTCTTATTCCTACATGAATATGATCTTAAAAAAGGATGATGAAGTCAATTTTTGTGTAGAAGATAGAGAATGAGATTGAAAGATTTTATTTATCATGTTTGAGAAATGAGAGGGTTTGAAAATTGTTGATCATTACTCCAATATGATATTTGGATTGTGGAATATAGAGAGTGATCCGATTTTATGATATTTTCTCGGCTTAGAATACTCAACCGTTTGAAAGAGATAAGTGATTCTACTCGATTTAGATTTGGGAAATTTTGTATACGAAAAATTATTTATTAGTTTGTTTTAAAATTTTTCATAAACCAAATGAAACTTCTAAACCATGAAGTTGTACAAATTTAGGGGCTCAAAGATTTTAAATTTAGATACATCATTCGTAATCTCCTATTAAGAAAGCTTATAGGGTTTGTAAGATTAGTTTTATGATTAAAGAATATATATATTTTTGATACAATATCGATATATGTTAACCACTTTTAATTTAATTAAACTTGGTTTGATTTGGGTTAAATTCTTAAAATACAAAACTCTATCTGCGTTTATTTTCTTTACGTATGAAAATCAAATTCGTGATTTAATTTAATTGATATTAGTGAAAAATATATTAATTGATACAAATTTTGGCTATCCTGAAACCCTAAATTAAAAAAATGATAAATGACTTGTAATTGCATTACAAAAGGTTAAGTAATTTAAACCCAACTTTATATAGACACTTAGATGATTAGATAAAGAAGGACTTTTATTCAGATTTTAGTTTTATATTTTTATAAATAAAATAAAATATCATCTATATTCAGTATTCAATAATAAGTTTATAATTTTCTTTTTTCTTTTAGTAATTTTAACACAAACATAATATTCAGTATTTAATGCCTCTTACTATTTTTTTCCGACTAAGTTTTAATCCTTTGAGATTTTTTTTCCAATAAAATAATGTGAATTCTTTCTATTTTAATGAGATTACGATTCTAATTAAAAAAGGAATGCTTAAATTTGGTATTGAGGAGTTGAAGGGACAATTCATTCCATCAATGTTTATCACGTGACCTCTCTCTCTCTCTCTCTCTCTCTCTCTCTCTCTCTCTCAAAACTCAATAACTATGCAATAATGATGCAAATATAATCTCATTAATCTACTCTCTCACTAATAACTTTTTTTTTTTTGTCTTACATGTGAAAAGGATAATGCCCACTTTGAAAATTCTTTAAAAAAAATCCAAACGTGCCGTAATAAGATACCACGACACGGAAAGCCTCCGAGAGACCCCGCCTCACACTTTCTCAGCTTGCGAAGTGCAAAGACAACCTTTTGGCAGTTCACACACTCCATCAGGAAAAGATCTCCCAGTTTCTGCAAGCCGTCAGATCAAAATCCAAACCCTCCATTTGTGGATGGAATCGACGGACATCATTAAGTTCTTCAAACATTCAGCTTCCTTGTATGGATTCATAAAAGCCAGGAGCAACAGCTGTAGTTTAATTGACTGCAATTGCCAGCACCACCACCGTTGACCCCAAAAAGAAAGAATAATCAACTTAGTAACTTAACACATTTGAATCGTAACGTTGATTTTTTTATTTATTTAATAATTACATATTAGATTCACACTTCTCTAATGAATAAAATATATATATATATATATATATATATATTTTCTTTAAGATAAATATGTGAAGCGGCTATATATACTCTCCCCTTGTCCTTGCATTCTTCCCGCGCCCCTTTGGTCTGTCCCCGTTTACTTCTCCGCTCTCTCCTCGAACTGCACAGGTCTCTTTCTCTCTCTCTCTAGATGTTTATTATTACTGTCGATTGTGATGCCGGCTATGGAAATTTTCTTCTTCTTTTTTGGTTTTTATGAAATTGGTGTGAAGAATTTGTAATATAAGATGTCGTTTTCAATAACAATTGATTTTCTATACAATGTTTGTCCAGTTGATTCCAGATTTTTGTGAAATATTAGATTTTTGTTCAAACCCATTTGTCTTTTTCTGGTTTTTTTTTTTATCTTCGGCTGATTAAATCGGATCTTTCTCTGTTTATATCTTCTCTGTTTCGGGTTGTGTTGTGGAACCTGTGTATGTGCATTCATGTGTGTGTGACATTCAATCCTCTTTTGCCAGTTCTGCGGAAGAAAAAGGTTTTCCTATAATACTTTCTCTACCAATTTTACTTTTAGTTGTGGAAGAAAACAATATTTAAGCAAGATATACTGTTTTTGGACTAGATCTGAGATTTTATTATAATTTTGACAGAATGGGTGTTGGAAGTGAAGGAGGTGTGGTTAGGAGAAGAGGATGTTCATGTACAAAGGATGATTTCTTCCCAGAAAAATCATTCCAAAGTTTGGGGAACTACATAACAGCAATAAGGGAGACTCCAATGAGGTTAAAGGATCGGGTCTTTACGCGATCCATGGACCAAACCGAGCTGCATGAAGTCAAGGCAAGGAGTCAACATGAAATGAAGAAAAATCTAAACTGGTGGGATCTCATGTGGTTCGGCATCGGTGCAGTCATCGGTGCTGGCATCTTTGTCCTGACCGGAGACGCCACAAGGAACGAAGCTGGTCCTGCCGTGGTTCTTTCTTATGTTGTTTCGGGCATCTCTGCCTTGTTATCCGTTTTCTGCTACACAGAGTTTGCCGTGGAGATTCCTGTTGCAGGTACTTCCTTTCAATCTAATTAACTTTAAATTTAGAATTTGTATATTTTATAAAATATTAATATTTTAATTTATTCTTTTCTATCTATCAAGAAGATGAGATTGTGGAGACCCAAAATTGCATTCACTATACAGGAATAAACAAGTTGGAGATTATAATACTATTGATTTTCTACAGGCACACCCAAGTCCACAGGATGAGGGGGAGATTTTTCAATGTCCTTTGGTTCCTAATAGGTTTTAGGGTTAAATTTGACAATATTGTGGATGCTGACGGCATGTGCAAACAAGTCGTGTGAGTTGACTTTGGTCTATAATGGACAACACAACGTGGCCCCTTCTTCAACCAGGCTGTCTTGGTACTAAATCCTGCAGGACTTGGTGTACTTTTGTTTTGACTATTCGGATCCCATAGAAACTTCAGTCTGTCTAAGCTGTAAGATTTGTATTCCCTAGATTAAACCAAGTTGCAGTTTTTTAAACACAACCTATAATACATAGTTTTTGAACGTTGGTGACAAAATATTTTTCAAAAGTTATTTTTTTAGGAAGTTTCAGTAGAAACAACAGAATTGAAACAATTAGGAAGAAATGAATTGAAAAGTTTCGCCTTTTGGTTTCCTACTGATGGCTTCAATATTGTTGTCCGTGTAATAACCATTTAACTGACTAGTATGGCACCTGTCTCAAATGTATTGCTATGCTTCAAAATACCAGTAAAATTTGATGAATTTGATGTTGTATCTTTTTTCCATTCGGGTTTTCAATTTAACGTATCCTAGGAATTAATTCACACATGACTGATCTGTCAATTTCAGGAGGATCATTTGCCTATCTAAGAATAGAACTTGGAGACTTTGTGGCCTTCATTGCTGCGGGCAACATCCTGCTAGAATATGTAATAGGAGGTGCAGCTGTGGCACGCTCTTGGACATCCTACTTCGCCACTCTTTGCAACCACGATCCAAATGATTTCCGCATCACAGTACACCAACTCGGGAATGACTATGGCCACCTTGATCCTATAGCAGTTGGTGTCATTTGCATAATCTGCGTCCTTGCAGTCCTCAGCACCAAGGGCTCTTCCCGTTTCAACTACATCGCTTCAATTGTCCATATAATTGTCATTGTCTTCATCATTATTGCTGGTCTCACCAAAGCTGACACAAAGAACTACGAAGACTTCATGCCATTCGGTATTCGCGGGGTGTTCAAGGCATCCGCTGTCTTGTTTTTTGCATATGTGGGGTTTGATGCGGTGTCCACAATGGCGGAGGAGACCAAGAATCCTGCTAAAGATATCCCAATTGGTCTTGTTGGCTCTATGGTGATTACCACATTGGCTTATTGCTTGCTGGCTGTCACTCTTTGCCTGATGCAACCCTATGCTGCCGTCAATATAGATGCTCCCTTTTCGGTTGCATTTTCAGCTGTAGGTATGGATTGGGCGAAGTATATTGTGGCTGCAGGTGCTCTTAAGGGTATGACTACAGTTTTGTTGGTCAGTGCCGTGGGACAGGCCCGGTATCTGACCCACATAGCCAGGACTCACATGATGCCACCATGGCTAGCTCAAGTCCATGACAAAACCGGAACTCCAATAAATGCAACGATTGTTATGATGGCCGCGACAGCCTGCATTGCCTTCTTCACAAAACTTGACATTCTAGCCAACTTGCTCTCAATATCTACATTGTTCATATTCATGCTTGTCGCGGTGGCCCTACTAGTGCGTCGTTACTATGTCGCCAGTGTAACCACATCTGCTGATCGCAATAAACTTGCTTTGTGCCTTGTCCTCATCATTGGTTCTTCAATTGCCACGGCTACTTATTGGGGTCTGAGCGAAAATGGTTGGATTGGGTATTGCATTACGGTGCCAATTTGGGCATTGGCAACAATTGGTTTGAAAGTGTTTGTTCCACATGCTAGACAGGCAAAGCTCTGGGGTGTGCCTTTGGTGCCTTGGCTTCCTTCTGCTTCAATAGCCATCAATATTTTCCTTTTGGGATCAATCGATAAGGACTCTTTTATGAGGTTTGGCATTTGGACTGTGATTCTTTTGATCTATTACGTCTTGTTTGGATTGCATGCTTCGTATGATACAGCTAAGGAATTCGAAGAGAAAAGAGCTCTAGATGCTAATGAGCTTGAGAAGGGACAAGTGGCATCCGCGCAAGATGAAAAAACAAGTTCTGCATTATAGATTGAGTAGCTAGCCTAGTTCTATAGATTTGTGTGCCTTGAGAGTTCTAGAAGAAAAAATGCCACCAAATGCTGAAGTTGATAGAAGGGAAAAAATGTTGCGATTCATCTGTGTAAAGCTGCTTTATTTGTTGAGCAAGAAAGGACAGTTTGTTTATATAAATATAAAATGAAGTGCATTTATCTGTTAGTCAATGTTTTTATGCTCTTAAAAGTACATGTTTGTATCTTTCGTGGTGATAGTTCAAACGGTGCAATCTCTGAACTTCTATCATCCCTTCCTCTATTTAATCCCTTTTTGTTGCATATCCTGTACCCAAAAATAAAAAGTACAGGTCTGTTGTTGCATATGTCAATGTGACGGTATTGGTGGGAACTGACATTCTGCTGTTGTAAAATTGCAGCAAGATTTTCCTTGAAACCCTTCTAAGATGGGTAAAGAACTTCTAGACTTGAGGATACTGTAAGGGCTACAATGGTCGGGCCCGCCCTATAACAGATATTAACGACCAGCACCGCCCAAAGGACGGTCATCGGAATTAGGCCCGAGCTCAGCTTAACACTTGGCTGGGCTTCTACCAGACTGGGTCTGGCTTGGGTTGGCTTCTAAAGAAAAGTTAACCTTGGGTCAACTCAAAAAATTCGAGAATATTTAAAATAGGAAGTCCCAAACTCTGACCCTTTTTGTTAATTTAGTCCTAAATCTCTAAACCCTTCTTTTGTTCTCACCTTTGGGTGAGGGCAAGAAATCAGATACCACCAAGTCAAATGAATGAGTGATCTCTCTTCATATACTCAAATTTTTTTTTTCCTGAATTTGGTCTACCACTGAGTATCCAGAATTTTACTCAGACTAATCTTGGCTGAGCTGTTGTGGGGCCTAATCGAGAGGGAGCTCTCCCAACGTCGTTTTTGTTACTATCAAGATTTGAATCTTGATTCTTAACGTGGGATGTTAGTGTCGGTTATCTCTTCATAGACTCTACTACATACTAAGCTTTTATTTCCTTTATTTGATGTAGATGGAAATAACTGAAAGCCTGACAGGTTTTTCATTACCTGTTATTTTTCTTATCTTATTAAAAGATCTTACCGAATCCATTGCCTAATTATCCTCTTTTGCAAGGGTTTTGGTTTGGTAGCTACTCAAAATTTATGATTGTGATATTGACGTTAGAGGTGTGGGTCAAATTCATGCGGGTTGTTGTCTAGAGGATGAAAAGATCAAGGTCTTATACGGTTCCCCCATTTGATTGCAACTCTGGACTTGCAACCTTGCAACCCAAAATGTCGCGGGCCTACATATATGTGCAACCTTTAGGATTTAGTTGATATTTGAGGTATGATTTCGTGAGTGTACATCATCCCATAAAAATTGTTATTTAATTACTCAACCGATTACTCATAAATAAAAGGTTCATCTAATGCATAAAATGATCCCCGACTTAATACGGGATAAGGAGAGGATGAGCGTATATGTACGCAATATTCCCCTTGCATTTTTATAAAAAATCTGTTTCCACATAACTCACCAAATGAGCAAATCAACCATTACACCAAAACTCACCTTCCTCAACTAGTTACTCATAATATTTAAAAAAATATATATATTTTATAAATAATAAATCTGGATATCTGATTAAAAAAATATATAAACAACTACCAGACCCAGACTTTGAATGTGTTTCTATGAGACTTGATTCATGAAAATAGATGTTTATTTTGATTTCTATAAATTGTTGGCCAGGAACCTTATTTACTTGGCTACTTTCTAAGTATACCAAGCCTATTCTTTTACATAACTCACCTATCTCTAGGTTAAGTTTAATTGCAATAATAATGCATTAGGATTATGTTTCCTATCAAAAACCATGAATGTCATGCACTGAACTTCTCGTGTGCATTCAACACCCATCAATTATGATAAGATCTAAATTGAAGTACCAGTCTCTCGATTGCATTACAACAGTCAAAACAATTTCAACGATGGCCAGTCATAAGAAAGGCATTAGGAGCTGTGATAATTGACCATTGATTAAAGAAATAAAACAAAAATCGACCATAAGTCGTCATATCATACAATGAAGCCCTAGTGTTACTTATGAGACCGATCAATCCTTCTTCTGCGGATTCCTTTTGGGTTCTCGCATAATAACTTGTCCTATGAGACCGGAATCACAACGACATCGTATCAAGTTAAACTGTAGATGAAAGAAAGCTCTTGGACAGAGAGACCTTTTAACTACCCTCCGCAAAAGGAATCATTACTAAAATGTCAAACATAATGTTGGCCAATATTTACAAGTGAAATTTTTAAATACAGCTTGAGTCCATATAGTCCAAATTTTTAGGAGGAAAGAATTTATTATATCTTACAATGACTTTACAAAAGTTGTTTCTTGATTGGGCAAGGTCATAGCTTTCTGGTTTGGTTGGTGGTAACTTCTCATTGCTCAACCCCACTTGCATACCTCGATCCTCTTGAACACTAAGTTACTGGCATTTAGAAAGGATTAAGGCAACACGAGCAAAACTGTACTTAAGGTTTTTTAACTCGATAGACATACTTTAAATACATGTCAGAATACAAACTGTCGCAAATAAACTTAGTTCATAATATATGAAAACTTTGTTAGATTTTCTTGATTAATATTGTCTTTGTAACGTTCTAGAAATAACATATGGCTAGAAAGCCATTAGGTAATCTTGGCATCATATACGATCAGAAAGTTGTTAGGTGATCCGGATAAAACAAAAACAATGGGAAGGTCATACTAAGGACGCATGTGATCACGAGGCCAGAGATATGGACCTGAAAATCTAGGAAACTTAAATAATTAAAATGTACCTAGAGGTCAAGTCAAATTCAAATCCAGGCCAACTCAACTTACACATTGCGACTTACACATTTTGGATCCAGAATATTTTCTATGCATGTGTAACGCATTGAAAAACTCAAAAGTCAATATGCACAAGTCGATCTAACCTATATTCAAGTTGACCTGCACATATATAGTGATAGGGTGCATTATAGCTTGCAAGTTTGTGAATATTTCCTATTTATTTTGATCAAATATTGTGTTAATCGGTAGATTCTGCTTAATTTGTTTATTTGGTGTCAATCGGCAAAATTGAAAATAGAAGAAAGCTAAAAGAGGTAAATTTCTAACAAACTTCTATCCAGTTAAGCATGGGCGCGCCAAAATCTTGCCAGCAAGTATGAAGAAATTGAGATTTTCGAGAACAGTAATTTCCTAATTCACAAAAACTCCTTAGTTTCCTAATTCAAAGCAGTTTCCTAGTTGAAGTTAGATGATATTCCTTTATAGACAAGTCAAGTGATGGTTGCAAATAAAGAAAGAATCGATATGTATGCAATCTGTTAGGAAAGTAAATTGTATGAGGAAATATTCATTGCAGTCATTTTGAAAAGAAAATATATCAAAGAAGGCATGCTAGAATGCAATAAAGGAAAGTCACCGGACAAGAGGTTTATAAAAGAAGGGAGGAGATCAAAGGACACAGAGACATATAGACGTGAACCGGGATCTTAGCTTTCTTCTCTCATCATTGTAGACTTTTTCTCTCACTTGGAAAAGTAAAACTACAAAAAAATACGGTATTAACGACGAAATTAACGATAAAAATCTTAAGAAAATTCGTTGCTAAATTTTTCAGCGACAGATTTTGTGATGAAAAATTTTCATCGATAATATGGCAATGCAAAAATTTAGCGACAAAAAAAAGGAAATTTGTTGTCAAATTAGTGACGAATCAAATTTCGTTACAAAATTTTATCGTTAAATTTAACAACGGATATGACAAGTTATCGTTAAAATTAGCGACGGATTGACCAATCTGTCACTAAATTTAGTGACGGATCACCCCGTGCATCGCTAATTTTAGTGACGAAATGCTCTCTGCGTTGCTAATTTTAGCGACGAATATCCCAATTCGTCACTAAAATTAGCCATGGGAAGCCGTCTTCGTTGCTAACTTTAGTGATGAATCTTGCAGTCCGTCACTAAGTTTGAGCAATATTAGCGACGAAGTTTGCGACGAACGTGGGAAAACTTTACCATGAATTTAGCGACAAATCTGTAAAATTAGACAAAAAAATTTTGATTATTTTAGCGTGCTTCCCTATTTAGAAAAACAAATGCCTTGTGAAACCAACATTCAAATGACCCATTCAACCAAAATATCCATCCAATCAAAGATAGTTTTGAATCCAATCAAAGATTCCATCAATATTCATCCAACAACACTCATCAAATAAATCTTAAAATTGTGCAATCCATCCAACATCCATAAAGTTTGTGCATTAAACAAAATGTGAATAAAATCAAAATGAAACAAACATGAATGTAGTATAATATCGAACATTGAAGATAGTAAAATAAAATCAATATAATCCAATATCTAATATCCAAGGAAATAGTCCAACAAATATCGATCGATCTTCATTTTGCTGCTAAGCATCATGGTCATCGGTAGGAGGTATAGAAGTGGGAACCTAACTCTAGGAGGGGATAAACTGAACATCCAAGTTGAGGTGCTGCAACATAAGTCGTTGCATTAGGTCAAGCGATTATTGCGTTTGCTGAAGCGATTGTCTCATATCATTCATTTCTTCATCCTTCTTTGTAAGTTCAGCTTTGAGGTTAACCACTTCTTCATCAAGTTCCACTTGTCTCCTCACAATGCCCGTGGTGGAGGAAGGTGATCCAGAAGTGTACATTCTGCCCAAGGATCCCATCCCAGGAATTCTTCCATGTTTTATACCACCAAATGCCTCTAGCCACAATGTCATACTATCAACGGATGGCTAAGATGAAGCACCATCATCAGCACCACTTGAATGAGTTAGTAGAAATTTATTATATTTCTCCTACATTATTATGATGCAAATCAAAATAAAAGTAAAATAAAGCAGTAAGATTGAACAATTACGAATTCATGTAAAAAAAAAAACTTTTAAATATGCATTAAATTTAAAATAAACTTTGATAGCTTATGCAAAAAATTGTCTAACTAACTTCATTTTAGGTCCCACTGAGATAAAATTTGCCTCACTAATGCTAATGAGCAAGTTGATTATTGATGCAAAAAGAGTCAAATGAATTGTGTCATTTACACGTGCAGCAATAGATTGTGGCGATTGGAGGAGTTAATAATAAAATATCAAAGTTAAGCACTTCTTTACTTTTCTGCAGAATAGCTTACTGGTGATGTTAAAAAATATGCACTTTCATCTCATGTTTTCTTTCCTATGTAAATTTTTTTTTATAACATGTTGGTCTTTAATTGATGATCCAAAAAGATTTGTTCATCTTGCATCTTGTCATAATTTATCTCTCAAATTTATAATCATTTATTAAAATATGTTTGGACAATCTCTGAAATTTTCCTTGTCTGTCCTGGTAGTGTGGTTTTTTTCCCTGTCAGCATTTCACATCTAATATGTTAACAACAACTTAAACTCCCTGCTTCATATTTTCTTATAGCTTTAATCAATTTAATGTACTTTTCTTACTTTTGCACATCTGAAATATGAGCAAGTTTTCCCTGCATGCTTCTTAGGTAACTCTAGGCCATCTACCAAGAGTCTACAAGCATCCAAAGGCTTGGATGAGGAAGAAGATGAAAAGTGGTCACAAATTTCTCAAATGCATTTAAGGTATGTTTGTTATTCTTAATTTGTTTATGTCATCTTCATCCTATAATAACTTCATATATGATCACTGAAGTGTACACTGGTCTTGATCAATTTAATGTGACATGGGCTCTTGGTTTGATACTGATTTTGGAGCCTATAGACTACTGCAGGATATAGTTAAGTGGGATTTGTTCTAAGATAAGAACGGAGGAAGAGACAATGCCAATTTTTAGCAACTCGATGTTTGGACCAATTTGTCCAATGCAAACAAAATTCAGAACAAAATCAAGATTGGGAAAAACAATCATTATTAAGGCTGCAGTAACTTCTTAAGAAAACCCACAATTATCTCTTCAAAAATCATAGCTTTTTTGTCCCCAAAAAAAGGAAAAAAAATAATCAATGAAGATATTGAATAGTTAAAATGGGCTTCAGATAGAACATTCTCAAGTGATTGGTATGACTGAAATATTGAAGAAGGAAGCTGAAATTCAAGATTCGAAGCAGCATCAGTAGAATCCAGTTATGAACCTGAATTGTGAGTACTGATGACCCATCGAAAGAGCCGATGAAGAATTTTACAGTGGCAAAAATGAGGGATGGCGATGATTCAAACTCTATAGAAATTGTCAAGAAAGAAAATGAGGACAACAATGTGAATGCAATAGAATAACTTGCAGATAAAAATCCGTCCACTGCAGAAAGTGAAGGTGAGGGTTATATTGGAAGTGTCGACATGTCTGAGAGGGGAACAACTCGAGATAGTTCTGCAGAAGATATGGAAGCTGAAATGACTACATTGACTACATTGATGGAGACACTGTTTGAAAAATCAAACAATGGATTTGCAATATATGGGCGGCTGTCAAACTTACATAGGTATGCAAAGACTATTGGAAATGGTTTAGATTCACCATTGAGAAGAAAACAAGGGTATGCAAAGAATAGCTAAGGGAAAACAAGATGATTATGCAATTGCAAACCATGGTCCTTCCACTCCCGAAAAGGATATTCATATGCACATGGAGCAAAAATACATCTCACTAGAGAAAAATCAGGACAAAAGCATGAAAATATCATATGAACCATCCCAAATGGTTAATAAACAATTTAATAGATCATATATAGTACCAGTACCACTCTTCATTCTTCCAACAAAGATCCACAATCAGTCAACCTTTAGCATACCCAAACTAGCACCAAAGCATGTAGTTATTCATTCCTAATATTGTGGCCAAATATTGCATATACGATTAGGTACATATTTGTGATGTTAATTTGCAGAAATTGAAAAAGTAGCCAACAGGATGACTCTCAGAGGCATCCCTTAGTATGTGGTAGCCCGGCTTGGGGCTTTCATGTTTTATACAATTATTTAGGTGCAAAATGAAATATAAAACAATCAAATTCATAGCTCATTACCCCGTGTGTGTGTGTGTGTGTTTGTTTTGCAATGACCTAAACATCGTCTGACTATTGCACAAATGTGGAGTCATGGAAAAACAATTTTAGTTTACGAAATTGGTCAATTACATACCGATATTACTTTTGCTATCTCCTCACTCCAGATCTTGTCACTCTTTTGAAATGTGCGCTCAAAAGTATCCATATATGATGGTTTAGACCCCCTTTCCTTGGCCTTAAAAACCAGGTGGAAAAATCCACGGTTACTAATAATTAAGTTGTAAAAACAAAAAGTAATTGATTTAAATTAAAATGTAGGAGTTCTTAACAGTTACCAGTCTTTTTCTATACTCATCGATATTGATTGACCCCCTGCATAAGTGGTAAACTCTTGGCCAGAATTACAAGATCTATTCATCTTGTTCTGCTCCTTTTTTTATTCTCCTCAGACTCTCACAAAGCCGGTATTCTCGTCTGGTTTTCCTCTGTCACACAATTGGGTTTCTTCCAACTTGTTTTGGCTTTATTGATCACATTTCGAATGTGATCACCAACTTTTTTATTGAAAATCCTTCTTATTTTATTTTCTTCTGATTCATTTCAAGTAAACCCCCGCTGTACAAAAAAAAACTTAATTTGCAGAAATTAACTCTGTTAAAACATTAAGCTTGATTGATATATCAACTGAAAGGTAAAACTTATCTTAAAATCTTTCCACCATACACTACTAGAAAATATGCTATCAGGGACGAAAAATTACAGACGGAAAAAATCTATCGGTATTAACTACGGATTAATGTCGGATTAAATTAGCGATGAAAATATTTTCGTTGCTAATGTGGTAAACAGAAAAAAAAAATCGTACAGCTATTAGCGACGGATTACCGACAGAAATTTTACCGACGGATTTTTTATTTTTTATTTTTTTAATTCTTTTTCTTTTTCTTGTTATTTTATTTTGTAAAAAAATAATACAATTTTTTAATAAAAATTATTATTTTATTTTAAGCTAATTATTTATTAATTTATTAATTTATAATAAATTATCATTTTATTTTATTTTATTATTATTAAAAAAATTGTGATCCTAAGATAACAGATAAAAAAAACAATATAAACAAATGTGTAGATGTGGTTTGATGGTGGTAAGGTTGCACATCTTTTTCCCATGCATGAGTTCGAAGCCACACGGAAGCGCTTGGAGGAGGTATTTTCACAAATTAATGGAGACAGCACACGGGGTGGGCCAGAGCGGGCAGTGGCGCATGGCGGGGGCGGGTGGGACAGCGTGCAGGCTGGGGCGGGCGTGGAGCCACGTGCATTCTTCTTCACTCTTGGAAGAAGTATTTCACAAATTAATGGAGACAGCACACGGGGTGGGCCGAAGCGGGGAATGGGCGGGTGGGTCAGCGTGCAAGGGCAGGCATGGAGCCACGTGCATTCTTCTTCACTCTTCTTATAACTAACTTAGCGACATTCTTCTTCACTCTTCTTATAACTCAGTCCATCGCTGTTTTATTTTTTATTTTTTTTCAGCGACGAATTAGTAATGGAAAAAATCCATCACTGAATTTAGCGACGGATAGTATTTCATCGCTGATATTTAGTCGGGTGATTTTTAACTACAGATTTTTTTCTATCACTGAAAGATATCAGCGATAGATTTTTTTACTTTCAACGACGGAAAAATCCATCCCTAAAAACATGTTTTCTAATAGTGATAACTCTTTCGTTTCATTGGAAGTACTGGTGTAATTGATTGATATCGTTCCCCAATGGTTATTAACAATTTTATTTAGATTACGAACCACATGAACCGGTCTTCCCAAATATTTCGCCAGTTCAATGACAAGTTGGTTATGGGAGAAAATGGCAGTCGATTTATTGTTTATCAAATTTTTATCTTGAGAAATCCCACTTTGGATATGAAAATAGTATTTTAAACTAATATATAATGAAGTGTTATTGGAGACTAACCGACTGAGAAAGAAAGTTAAGATTGCAATAAATCTTTTTATGGTTTCATTTCAGAATATAAAAATACCAATATTACCTAATCAAGATTTCCAAATTTAGGTTTTTGGAATAGATATATTTTTTTCTGTCATTGTCCTCAAAAAGCAAAATAAAAATGGAAAATAGTCCATCAATGCAGTCTGCGGATACATTTGTACCAAGAGAGAGAAATAGGGTGGGCTTGACAAGTTGGGTAGGCTCGGAAAGAAAAAGGAGAGTTCGATTCCAATTGAAATAGAAATCATTCCCATTCCATAGTATTGGGAAATTCCATGAGATTTTTTATGAATTTAATTAAAGATATAGGGAAAATTGAGAACCAACTTATGTAGGGAGGAAGTGGAGGAGGGAGTATGAGTTGGATTTTGTAGAGAGGGGGAGAAAGAAGAGATGGTGAGATTTTGTATAGTTTGAATTTTTGTGATTTTTTTTTCTTTTAAGAGAGACGGGAGGTAGATATTGAACCTTTTGGAGGAGATTTTTCTTCTCAAAGAAATAAAGTAATTGATTCTCTATGAGATAGGAGAGAGTAGATTTTAAAGAGAGATATTGGTTTTTGTAGTAAGAGAAAAACTAGAGAGTGATTTTTGTAGAGAAAAATATGAGAGAGAGTGAATATAGGACAAATTGAGAGAGAATTAATTCAAGAGCAGAATTTATTTATTTATTTATTGGTAAAAGAGAAAGAATAGAGGGTGTTGGATTGAGCTTCACTCTTGCTCTGATATCAATTTTGTTGGGTTGATCTTTACTCTTGCTCTGATACCAATTTGTTTGACTTGAATTAGGTTTGAGAGAAATCTCACATGATGGCATAATAGTTTCTCACTCTTATAGAGTGATTTTCAACTCTTTTCGAAAATTATATAAAATGACTACTAATTTATAGTAGCATCTAAACATATTAAGAGACACATAATAATCACATCATGACTTTTGGAGAACCTACATTTATTTGACCTAATAAACTCATGACTCTTCACATGGTCATAATAACTCTAAACTCTTTACATACCTTTAGACTCTTTATTTTCTCCATATAATAAATTCTAAATTAATCAGTCCAACATTACACCCCCATAATTTAGAATTTATGCATGTTTTTTTTAGATTTTCAATGCATTTTCATTGCTACCAGATTCTTCAGATTCGTTCATGACTTCATCAAAATTTTTCTTCAGATTTTCATAGGCTTATGTAGTCCTTCCAAGTAGTTTTTGACTTCATATAATTCTCTTTTATTCACATCTCGAATGACAATTTTGTAAACACATTTCAAGTGTCTTATTGCCCATAGAGCTGCTTCATTTTCAGCAATTTTTCTTTGTATATACCTTAAATCCATATTGTTTATATTTTCCATATTTATCTTCAAATATCACCTTTGCAAGAAAATCTGGAAAATGATCTGGACTAAACTTTATACATACATACCTTGTTGCAAGCAAATTTAGTTTTTCTAATAACTTCTTGAGTATTGTTTTGAATTGCATATTCACAACGATAATAGGCTCTTCATCCTCCATTTTTCAGAAGTTTCTTTTGTGTAGTCATTCTCACAACTCACATCTTCTCAACAGGTTCTTTTTTTTTTCAAATCTAGAGATTTCTTAACGACACTTTCTCAACGGATTCTCTTATCTTCAAACTTGGAGATTTCTCAACGACAGCTTCTCAACATATTCTCTTTTCTTCAATCTGGAGATTTCTCAACAGAGTCTCTTTTATTCAAATCCGAAGATGTCAACAATCTTTCCTTTTGATCCTAGGGACACCAACCTATACACAACCTCAACCAAGCTTTGATGAAGTTTTCTTAAAAAGTGATTTATCCCTAGCCTCTACATACACCTTCTCCGATCTTTCACGGGTCTCTCTTGGATCTTCAGGCTCTGATATCAATTTTGTTGGGTTGAGTTCTTGCTCTGATACCAATATGATAGATTTGAACTAGACTAGAGAATATCAATATTTTTTGGAGACGAAGAGCATATGGATAGAATAAAAATATTAACTATATGAATACTTAAGAATATACTAGGAAGAGAGAAAGCGCATAGGATACGCATGATGGTGATTTCAACTCTTTTTGAAAACTATATAAAATGACTACCAATTTATAGTAACACCTAGACATATTAAGAGACACATAATAATCACACCATGACTCTTGAAAAACCTATATTTATTTGATCCAATAAACTCATGACTCTTCACATGGCCATAATAACTTTAGACTCTTGACATGTTTTTAGACTTTTTATTTTCTTCATATAATAAATTCTAAATTAATTATTCTAACATTGGGAGTGAACTTTTAGAGAGACTTAATATTTTTTTTACCGAGAGAGAAAGGGGAGAGAGAATAAGAGGGGGAGAGATTGCGATTAGTTTCTTAATGAAAAAAGAAAATATAAAGAGAGATTTTGCAAAAAGACAAAAAGGAAATAATATATTTACTTTGAAAGTTTTGTTTAATTCTTGCAATTCTTAATACCTAAATATATTAGGTTAAATTACTTAATAAATTATAATTTGCATCTTCCTATTTACATTAGAGTTTGTTTATCTATCTTTTTTTTTTTTTTTTGGGTTAAAATCTGTGATTTTTGGTTTATAAGTTACTACATAAAAACTTAAAAATTTAAATGATAAATTGTTGAACGAACAACTTCTATAAGCTAATATTTAATGGAATTACAATAAAAAGGAAATTAACATTAAAGTTTCATAAATAATTCATAAAATAAATAATTTTATAAATAATTCTGAAATATGTAAGGATAAAATTAAAATAATTAAAATGGTTTAAAATAACTTCTCTCTATGTTTTTTTTTTTAAAAATTAAAAATTACCTTTCTAAATAGTTTTTGAAAATGTTATTTGACATAACTTTTAATTTTAAACCGGTTTCGATTGAAAAAAAAATATTAGGCAAAGAGGTACTTTAAATGTTTTTAATTTAGGGACAAATCACGCTTTATGAAATTGTTAACGCAACAAATCTAAAACATGAACATTTGAAATTTCTCTGCAACAATTTGTCTCATTTTTTTTTTATTTTCACAATCTACTGCTATTTTATCTTATTTTACACATAATATTTTCTTGTTGAAATGAAAAAAAAAAAAAGATTAGAAAACATAAAATTGTGCAATCCCCGGAAGTCATCAAATCTTTTTCATTTTTCATAAAATAAAAGAAAAGGAAAAAAAAAGGCCCAAAGAGGGTGCAAATAATGAAAGATCAAGTGTGGTTTTACCTCAAAGAGCAATAAGTGTCTGTGTTGTATCAACACGGTGTCCAGGAACAGTACTGCAAAGAGCAGTAAGTGTTTGTACCCTAGCAATCTTGTAAACCTGCTCCGTTGCACCTTTTGGCTATAGCAATCCATCCAATAGCACTGAAGATATCCTTGTGGAACAGAATCGCGCTGTAGAAGGTGATGTCAAGCAAGAGCCAAGGGGAGTAGGTTCCAAGAAAGTGAAGTCTATGGCGTGCAAAGAACCTGGAAGAGAACAAACCATAAGAACTCTCGGGCTTGGCAGCAAATAGATCCACCTCCTACTCAAGCTGGACCTCAAACTGCAAAACCATGGACATATCCGAGGCAGCCTATGAAGAAATTTTGAATGTATTGAACAAGCATGATTAACGAATGAATGTAAAACTTATTTGTATTTATGAACAAATGTACAAAAGTTTGATGTGGGACAATTGTCCAATATTTGTGAGAGAAAACTAACAGGGAAAAGAGAACTTTACAATAACTTTTACATAAAAAAAAAAAAAAGAAAGAGAGAAAGTGGAGTTAGATTATTCCACTTTAGAGTAGAGATTGTTTTCTAAAACTTTTCAATGTTTCTTCATGCTCCAACCCTTCCAAGACACTTTTATTTATAGCCCAAAACTCTCAACTAGTCAGTAAATACAAAGAAGTGGATGTTACTCACATACAAAGAGCTAGCCATTGGAAAGTACAACAGCACTTTCCAACAAATAGCTTTTTGAATTTCTGGGTAGTGTTTTTAAAACCAAACCAGTAAACAATTTGGTTAACCTATCAGTTCATTAGTTCGTTGGTCGGGCCAATTGAACTGTTTTACAAACTGAATGATATCATAATGATTTCATATATATTATTTGTATATAATATATTTTAAAATAAAATAAAATTCATATATCTTTTAAAAAATGAATTTATTCCAGTAGCAACACATGAAAAATCTCTGCCAATAATGAAAACCAGTTGAACCGGTCTGTTTTTATCGGTCTTGAATTGACCATTCTATCATTTTTTTGTTACACTGAGATTTGAACCCCGGATCACTGAGTTGAGAGAGAAAGATTGTGACCACTAGGCTGTCCCCTTGGGGATCGTTCATTTTGTCCTTTCTTGCTTGGGCTGCTACTTGAACTGTCAATGAGGTCTCCTTGAATCTTTTCATTGTGCTTTAGATGACCCATTACCCAATTTTGGGCCGGGCTGATGTGATCTTTTGGGCCTTGCTTAAGGCTCCACTCTGAGTTCTTGGAAGCTTCTTTTCATGGGGAAAAGATGGGCTGCTCATACCTGGAAGATTGGATTGGGTTCCAGCCAAAATGGGCCAAAACTTTTGGGCTTTTCCTGAGCTTATGCTCTTTTTTTTTTTATATACAAGGATTTGAATATGGAATTACCAGATTAGGAAGAAAGATTTGTATCATTAGACTATTTTCTTGGGGACTGAGCTTATACTGTGGACAATCTCATGAACAGTCTGAGCTAAGCCATCTTTTAAAATATGACTCAGGAGCATACACTTGTTCATAGCTTATATGAAACTTAATTTAGGTTATATTCATCTAGAATATATTGTTTCTAGTAGCATCGGATTAAGATGAATGCTTTTTGAAAAATTTTAAGTACTCAAGATTTGGGTGCGTAATGCATCGTGTTAATAACTTCTAATATTTTCTTATTGAAAGTTGTAATTTGAAACTAATTATAACACAAACATTTCCTAAAAAAGTAAGCAATATAAAATAAAAGAGGCAATAAAAGTATTTAAAAAAGAATATAGTAGTATAAATTATTTTTATCGATTCTGTTGATAAATATGTTCACGTAGAGATATTTTACCATAAAAATTTAAAAAATAAATAAAATTTGGAATAATGAAATAACTCTCATTATTCTACTAACCAACCATTATCACTTAATCTCCCTCCTTAGATCTCTCAATAAGGTTTATGTAAAAAAACAATTTTTTTAGGGAGTTCTGTGTGAGAGAACTCTCTCTACATACTGTTTGAGATTGAGAGATTGAGTAAGACAAGTTAAGTGAGAGATTCATTTGTCTAAAGTGACAAAATATCGAAGGATCAAAAAATTTTAAGTAGGAAATTTTTCTGTCATTGGATTCATCGGACTTTGGGTTAAAGTGTTGTGAATTTGTGGTGGTGGTTCAATTTCGTGATTGCCATCCCGATCGAGAGTTTAAATCGACAGATTTCACAGTTTGCAATTCGGTTGAATTTTTGAAAAGCTACATACCGAGATATTTACCCGAAAATTCCAAACATTTAATTTTTGTGATTTACCATACTTTTGATACATATGAATAAATCTAACATTGTCTCCCCGGTAGTCAAATTATCTCAATCCATTTACTTTTAGTGATTGTTACAAATATGAATCTGAAATTACATCAGATGGACATAAAAACTGTCTTCCTTAACGGAAGTTTGGTTCAAGAGATCTACATGGAACAATTCTCCGGATTCATTCTAAAATGTCAGAAAGATTAGATTCATCGACTTCGGAAGTCAATATACGGTTTTAAGCAATCATCCATACAGTAGTATCTGAAATTTCATGATAAGGTGATATCTTATGGGTTTGTGATAATCAAGAGGAATTATTGATATACCTAATACATTCTAAGGACTCTTTTGTAATCATGTTTTTATATATGGATAACATTCTGCTGATCGGGAATAATAGAAAATATCTGATAACCATTAAAATATGGTTATTGTCAAGTTTTGATATAAATGACATGGATGTGGTTTAATTCATTCTCAGAGTTTAGATTTATAGGGATCGCTCGAAAAAGGTGTTGACTCTTTCACAAGAGTCCTACATCAGCAAGATTCTTAAGCATTTCGAGATGAGCGATTATAATCCAATAAATACTCCTATCGCTAAAAGTGAAAATCTGAATCTTGATGTATGCCCTAAAATTTAGAAAAAAAATAAGGAAGATGACGAATCTCTTATGCTAGTGCAATGGACAGTCTAGTATATGCGATGAGTCGTACACGATTAGACATTTATTTGTAGTCGATCTGGTGAGTAAGTATTAATCGAATTTTGGAAGGGGTCATTAAAGAGCAGTGAAAAGGATTCTGCGATATTTTAAGAAAAATGCGGACCTCCCCTTGTATTATGGAGGAGGTGATTGGCATCTCGTAACTATTTAAACGCTGACCAGGGTAACAATCTGGATGGACGTAAATCGACATCAGATTTTACTATTTTGCTTAATAACAATGTCATATCTTGGAGCAGTAAGAAGTAAAGTTGTGTATCTCTATTTATGATAGAGGCTGCGATTGTGGTATGTTTAGCGGCAGTTTAGGAGAGTGTTTAGTTTCAAAATTTTTTGAATGATTTAGGGGTTGTAGTAGATAGTAGGAGGCCAATGATGATTTATCGTAATAATCGGGCAGCCATTGTCAACACCCAAGACGCTAAGTATCACAGTAAAACCAAACACATTGATACCAGATACTACTTATGACATATATCACTGAGAATTGTGTAGTTACAATTAAATACACTTTTACAAATAACATGATGGTTGATCACTTCACAAAATCCATTATGCGAGATTCTTTTATAGGGTATAGGAAATCATTGGCTTTATGTATATTTTTATATTTCTCACTATATACTGATTATGATACTTATTGTTTTATATATATGATATACGTGTATTATTCAGTCATAACTTTATTTATTGCACTTATTTATTATCATATTCTATGATGAGATATAATAAAAGATATGTAAGGTAGGCGTGACCGACTCTCTAACACGAATGATCACATCTAACTCTTAATAAGCGGGGATGAAACGGTTTATAGTCGTAAGAAACTTAGAGAATGGTTCTGTTAAAATATAAGTCGCCCTGATATGTGTTTAAAATGAGGTCATATGCAATATGACCAATATGGATATACTTACATCTATGTTGCCTATAAGTATTCAGATATGAGATCTCAGATATCACATGCGTTTAGTGATATTGTTTCTGAAATACTCTATGAGATTTCTGGATAAAATTTTATATGTAAATTGAGTTTTATACATGTACAATGTTAGAAAAATCTGATATATACCCTTTTGAGAAATGAAGGAATAATATTGTGATACGTGTTTCATACCACGTGTGATAAGACGACCATGAGATAGTGTGAGTTATTATTTGAGACGATAGTGTGATTTTGATCTCCGTTCCCAGTGTGTGAGATTTGAAATCTATTGGGTGGGATCTTTTATATTTTTATTACTTTCGACTGTTTCTAGAAGTTTTAGTTCAATATCTGCTATATTAGTATGTTTACTTATGGTTCAGAAGATAATTGAGGTATAAGCGATAGGTTTAGGAAATTGAGACTGATAGATTCGAATTTGGAAAAACGAAAACCAATCGATATTATATCATAGTGAAGTATTCACTGGCCGGGCTGTTGTTATCTATATTAGGATTCAAACATAATAATGAATACACAGTCAAACAATGACTGAAAATCACTTTCGATGAGGAAAGTGGTTCGATGAATGTAATTCCGTTCAGTTTGGAGAACAATGAATTCTTTTTGGTATTAACTATGACTTTTCGGTTATCCTAACAAATATATCTAGAATTTTTTGTTTGCAAGTGTACTCATCAATCGCAAGACGCTCAATCTTGTATGAAAGTCTAGTAGGGTAATTTGATATATCGCATGAGTTGTGATTTTATGACGGTATAAAATATTCGCTTGTGCAAATGAGAGATGTTGGTAAATATGTTTACCTAGGGACATTTTATCACAAAAAATGTATAAAAAAATTAAATTTAGAATAATGGGATAGCTCTCATTATCTCACTAACCAACCATTATCACTTAATCTCCCCCTTAGATCTCTCAATAAGATTTATGTGAAAAACAATTTTTTTAGGGAGTTCTGTATGAAAGAACTCTTTGTGCATACTGTTTAAGATCGAGAGGTTGAGTGAAACGATCTAAGTAAGAGATCAATTTGTCTAGAGTGACAAAATATCAAGAGATCAAAAAATTTCAAGTAAGAAATTTTTTTGTCATTGGATTCATCGAACTTTAGGCTGGGATATCATAAATTTGTAGTGATGATTCGATTTCGTTATCACCATCTCGATTGAGAGTTTATATCGATAAATTTTACGGTTTACAGTTCAGTTGATTTTTTGGAGATCTATATATCGAGATATTAATTCAAAAAATTTTAATTATTTAATTTTTATGATTTATCATGAATAATTTTAACAGTTTCCAAAAACATTTTTTTTATAAAGAAAGTAAAGATGGGCATTTGTGTTGGGTCATTAAGTGCGAGTCATTTTGGGTTTGAGACGGCTTTCTAAACCCCAACCCCGAAAATTAGGGGTGGATTTCATGCCGGGTCAAATCAGCACCCTTAGATGGAGTCCCCTTCTGAGGGGAAAACGACACCAATTGTGTGGATAAACTTTGAACACAATTCAGATTCATAATGTTTGAACCCATGTAATAAATTTCATGACTCTTTTAAGTTACCAGAGCACACGATCTCGTACAACATATATATATATATATATATATATATATATATATATATATATATATATATATATATAGAAACCAATGAAAAAAACGGTTAATTTAGTAAAAAAAAATATTAAAATTTTAAATTAAAATTAAAATTAAAATTTTAATAATAAAAAAATTATGTTTCTTTAATAATAATTTAAACTGAATTAATTATATTATAATTTTAGATATCGACGTATCGGCGACGTAGTAAAAAATATATGTAATATTATGTATATATACCGAGGGGTGGCTATTGATAGGACGTGAAAACAACTTTCCAACTTAAATCACAGGCCAACGGGAACATTTGCTAGCTTTACACCCTACTTTTTCCACCGTCTCTCTCTCTCTCTCACACACACCCCCACACACACGCACCCACACACCTTTTGAGTGGCCCCCCGATCATATCCATTTGCTGAATATGGGGTGCCAACATCAGCGGTTATACGTTTTGGTCAGTTAAATTTGAACATCTTTCATTGCAATTCTTTTCGATTTGCCAGAGAATGAAGGATTCTCTGTGAATACCCTCTACAATTCTCTTCATGAACTCCTCTAAAACCGCTTATTTCTGCCACTAGGCCTAGATCGGACCCTTCAAAACTAAATTAACTTTGCTACTGTTTGTCCCAAACCATGAAATAGTAAAAATACCAAATGACTATTTTGTTAAATTTTAGTACAGAAATAATGTTTTAGCAAACAATTATGCCTTCAATAGTTATTCGAATTCTAAATATTTGCATATAATAAGAATTTTAGACTCGGCACTTCCCCACTCCCTAATGTCAGACCAAAAAGAAAAGGTAGGGAAATTGTTTTCTACTGAGAGGAGTTTATCAAATTATCCTGATAAATCCATTTCACATCGGGGAAGTTGCTATCATTAATGGACATGTTAGAATAATCTTATATTATGTTTTCAAATTGTAATTCCTTCCATGACGTGTCCTTTGCAATAATTGCTTTTGGGCTTAAGCTATGTAACATATTTTACACACATAAAAAAAAAAGAAAAATAAAACCATTTATAGTGATCAATGATCACAAAGAAATTGAGTATTAGATATTAGTATTTTTTAAATAAAATCTTAATTTTGAATCTTTTATATATATATATATATATATAAGAAGAGTCTTATTTTTTTTTTTATTTAATCTATTTTGAATTATATTTAATCAACTCTAAAATAATTATTAAATATCGATAATTTATATAAAAAAAATTTACGAGATTTAACCTGATCCAATATTAAGTGCCGGTGCCCAAGGCCAACATTTGATCAAAGACAAGAATATTCTACGATACATATTATATTGGCACACTAAGAGTGGAATATACTTTTATATATTATCTGCAAAATAATATTCATTCAGTTTATAATATTACCCATTTCTTTCGTTATCAAAATTCCAAAAACGTTAAAATTGGGCAAGCTGTTGACCTAATTTTGAGTATGAATTGTGCAAGCGGCTTGGAAAATTGATTGCATCCCACCCAACACTGACTTTTTATTTTCTTTCATATTGTGTGTCCCTACTCTTTATGGAGATATCTATAAATTTCCTCAACACCAATAATAATAAACCCAATGAGACTTCACGCCGTTGACCCCAAAAAGTAAGAATAATCAACTTAGTAACTTAACACGTTGGAATCGCAACGTTGATTTTAATTTATCTAATAATTGTATATTAGATTCACACTTCTCTGATGAATAAAATATATATATGTATTCTTTAAGGTAATACGTGAAGCGTCTATATATAAAATCATATATGGATATATACAAAAAAAAAAATTAAAAATAACTCTCAATAAAAATTAATTTTATTTCTAACTCCTATATGTTACGGGTTCAACCCACGACATGGGGTTCCCCTAATACCTGCAGCGCTCCTCCACCAACGGCTTTCTCCCTCCCTCCCTTGGCCGGCTCTCTCTCTCCCTCCCCCACCCGCGGCGCTCTCCCTCCCCTCGCCCACGGGTCTCTATCTTTCCCCCACCCGCGACTCTCTCTTTTTTCTCTCTCTCCCTCCCTCCCCCGCCAGCAGCACTCTCTCTCCCTCCCCCGCCCGTGGCTCTATCTCTCTCTCTCTCCTCCCCTGTTGCCCACTGCGCTCCTCTCTCCCTCCCTCCCCCCGCAGCTCTCTCTCCCCCCTAGCTATCCTCCCTCCCTCCCTCCCTGCCCCTCGTGGCAGTCCTCCCTCCCACTCTCTCTCTCTCCCTCCCTCCCTGTAGCTCTCTCTCCCTTTCCCTCGCGACACTCCTCCCCCTCCGCAGCACTCCTCTCTCCCTCTCTCTCTCTCTCCCCACGGCACTCCTCCCCCTCCGCAGTGGAGTGCCGCGGGAGCCGCAGGTAGGGGATGTCGCATTTTGGAGACGCAAAACCCTCACGCTGTGCCCTCTATAATGGCGACACGACATTATGTCGTGAGTTTAACCCGTGACATAGCTTGTCGCGAGTAGAATCCGTGATAAATGGGGTCACTTATGAAATTATTTTGGTTCGGATGTCATTTACAAAAAAATTTTTTGTGGGTTCAAATCTGTACATGTCTCTCTATATATACTCTCCCCTTGTCATTGCATTCTTCCCGCGCCCCTTTAGTCTGTCCCCATTTGCTTCTCCGCACTCTCCTCGAACAGCACAGGTCTCCTATAATCCTGTCTCTACCAATTTTACTTTTAGTTTTCTTTTTTTTTTCTTGTGGAAGAAAACAATATTTAAGCAAGATATAGTGTTTTTGGACTAGATCTGAGATTGTTTTTAATTTTGACAGGATGAGTGTTGGAAGTGGAGGAGGTGTGGTTAGGAGAAGAGGATGTTCATGTACAAAGGATGATTTCTTCCCAGAAAAATCATTCCAAAGTTTGGGGAACTACATAACAGCAATAAGGGAGACTCCAATGAGATTAAAGGATCGGGTCTTTACCCGATCCATGGACCAAACCGAGCTGCATGAAGTCAAGGCAGGTAGTCAACATGAAATGAAGAAAAATCTAAACTGGTGGGATCTCATGTGGTTCGGCATCGGTGGAGTCATCGGTGCCGGCATCTTCGTCATGACCGGAGACGCCATAAGGAACGAAGCTGGTCCTGCCGTGGTTCTTTCTTACGTTGTTTCGGGTATCTCTGCCTTGTTATCCGTTTTCTGCTACACAGAGTTTGCCGTGGAGATTTCTGTCGCAGGTACTTCCTTTCAATCTAATTAACTTTGAATTTATAATTTGTATATTTTATAAAATATCAATATTTTGATTTATTCTCTTCTATCTATCAAGAAGATGAGATTGTGGAGACCCAAAATTGCATTCACTATATAGGAATAAACAAGTTGGTGATTATAATACTATTGATTTTCCACAGGCACACCCAAGTCCACAGGATGAGGGGAAGGTTTTTCAATTTCCTTTGGTTCCTAATAGGTTTTAGGATTAAATTTGACAATGTTGTGGATGCTGACGGCATGTGCAAACAAGTCGTGTGTGTTCACTTTAGGTCTATAATGGACAACCCAACGTAGCCTTTTCTTCAACCAGGGAGTCTTGGTACTAAATCATGAAGGACTTGGTGGACTTTTGTTTTGACCATTCGGATCCCATAGAAACTTCACAATGTCTGGCTAAGCTGTAAGGTATATATTCCCTAGGTTAAACCAAGTTGAAGTTTTTTAAACACAACCTATAATACATTGTTTTTGAACGTTGGTGACAAAATATTTTTAAAAAGTTTTTTTTAGGAAGTTTCAATAGAAACAACAGAATTGAAACAATTAGGAAAGAAATGAATTGAAAAGTTTCGCCTTTTGAGTTCCTACCGATGGCTTAAATATTGTTGTCCATGTGATAACCATTTAACCGACTAGTATGGCACCTGTCTCAAATGCATTGCTATGCTTCAAAATACCAGTAAAATTTGATGAATTTGAACTTGTATCTTTTTTCAATTCTGGTTTTCAATTTAACATATCCTACGAATTAATTCACACACGACTGATCTGTCAATTTCAGGTGGATCATTTGCCTATATAAGAATAGAACTTGGAGACTTTGTGGCCTTCATTGCTGCAGGCAACATCCTGCTAGAATATGTAATAGGAGGAGCAGCTGTGGCACGCTCGTGGACATCCTACTTCGCCACTCTTTGCAACCACGATCCAAATGATTTCCGCATCACAGTACATCAACTAGGGAATGACTATGGCCACCTTGATCCTATAGCAGTTGGTGTCGTTTGCATAATCTGCGTCCTTGTAGTCCTCGGCACCAAGGGCTCTTCCCAGTTCAACTTCATCGCTTCAATTGTCCACATAATTGTCATTGTCTTCATCATTATTGCTGGTCTTACCAAAGCTGACACAAAGAACTACGAAGACTTCATGCCATTCGGTGTTCGTGGTGTGTTCAAGGCATCCGCTATATTGTTTTTTGCATATGTGGGGTTTGATGCGGTGTCCACAATGGCGGAGGAGACCAAGAATCCTGCTAGAGATATCCCAATTGGCCTTGTTGGCTCTATGGTGATTGCCACATTGGCTTATTTCTTGCTTGCTGTCACTCTTTGCCTGATGCAACCCTATTATACCATCGATATAGATGCTCCCTTTTCGATTGCATTTTCAGCTGTAGGTATGGATTGGGCTGAGAATATTGTGGCTGCAGGTGCTCTTAAGGGTATGACTACAGTTTTGTTGGTCAGTGCCGTGGGACAGGCCCGGTATCTGACCCACATAGCCAGGACTCACATGATACCACCATGGCTAGCTCAAGTCCATGGCAAAACCGGAACTCCAATAAATGCAACGATTGTTATGATGGCCGCAACAGCCTGCATTGCCTTCTTCACAAATCTTGACATTCTAGCCAACTTGCTCTCAATATCTACATTGTTCATATTCATGCTTGTCGCTGTGGCCCTATTAGTGCGTCGTTACTATGTCGCCGGAGTAACCACATCTGCTGATCGCAATAAACTTGCTTTGTGCCTTGTCCTCATCCTTGGTTCTTCAATTGCCACGGCTACTTATTGGGGTCTGAGCGACAATGGTTGGATTGGGTATTGCATTGCTGTGCCAATTTGGGCATTGGCAACAATTGGTTTGAAAGTGTTTGTTCCACATGCTAGACAGGCAAAGCTTTGGGGTGTGCCTTTGGTGCCTTGGGTTCCTTCTGCTTCAATAGCCATCAATATTTTCCTTTTGGGATCAATCGATAAGGACTCTTTTATGAGGTTTGGCATTTGGACTGTGATTCTTTTGATCTATTACTTCTTGTTTGGATTGCATGCTTCGTATGATACAGCTAAGGAATTCGAAGAGAAAAGAGCTCTAGATGCTAATGTGCTTGAGGAGGGACAAAGTGGCATCCGCGCAAGATGAAAAAACAAGTTCTGCATTATAGATTGAGTAGCCTAGTTCTATAGATTTGTGTGCCTTGAGAGTTCTAGAAGAAAAATGCCACCAAATACAGGAGTTGATAAGAGGGAAAGAATGTAGCGACTCATTTGTGTAAAGCTGTTTTATTTGTTGACCAAGAAAAGGCTGTTTGTTTACCTAAATATAAAATGAAGTGCATTTGTCTGTTAGTCAATGTTTTTATGCTGTTAAAAAGTACAGCTATGTGTCCCGCGGGTAATTTTTAAGTGGTAAAATCTCGTGACTTTTATCTTTTTTTTTTTCATTCATTCGATTTCATTTGATTATATTTTTTTTTTATAAAAAAATATAAGTGTCTGTTGTTGCATATGTCAATGTGACGGTATTGGTGGGAATTCACATTCTGCTGTCATAAAATTGCAGCAAGATTTTCCTTGAAACCCTTCTAAGACGGGTAAAGAACTTCTAGACTTGAGGATACTGTGGGGGCTACAATGGTCGGGCCCGCACTATAAGAGATATTAACGACCAGCACCGCCCAAACTATGGTTCCCCCATTTGATTGCAACTCCGGACTTGCAACCTCGCAACCCAAAATATCGCGGGCCTACATATATGTGCAACCTTTAGGATTTAGTTGATATTTGAGGTATGATTTCGTGAGTGTACATCATCCCATAAAAATTGTTATTTAATTACTCAACCGATTACTCATAAAAAAAAGTTCATCTCATATACAAAATGATCCCCGACTTAATGCGGGATAAGGAGAGAGTGAGCGTATATGTACGTAACATTTCCCTTATATTTTTGTAAAGAATCTGTTTCCACGTCTCGAATCAGTGATCTCAAACTCACCAAATAAGCAAATCAACCATTACACCAAAACTCACCTTCCTCAACTAGTTACTCATAATATTTAAAAAAATATATATATTTTATAAATAATAAATCTGGATATCTGATTAAAAAAATATATAAACAACTACCAGACCCAGACTTTGAATGTGTTTCTATGAGACTTGATTCATGAAAATAGATGTTTATTTTGATTTCTATAAATTGTTGGCCAGGAACCTTATTTACTTGGCTACTTTCTAAGTATACCAAGCCTATTCTTTTACATAACTCACCTATCTCTAGGTTAAGTTTAATTGCAATAATAATGCATTAGGATTATGTTTCCTATCAAAAACCATGTATGTCATGCACTGAACTTCTCGTGTGCATTCAACACCCATCAATTATGATAAGATCTAAATTGAAGTACCAGTCTCTCGATTGCATTACAACAGTCAAAACAATTTCAACGATGGCCAGTCATAAGAAAGGCATTAGGAGCTGTGATAATTGACCATTGATTAAAGAAATAAAACAAAAATCGACCATAAGTCGTCATATCATACAATGAAGCCCAAGTGAATATGAATTTAGTTACTTATGAGACCGATCAATCCTTCTTCTGCGGATTCCTTTTGGGTTCTCGCATAATAACTTGTCCTATGAGACCAGAATCACAACGACATCGTATCAAGTTAAACTGTAGATGAAAGAAAACTCTTGGACAGAGAGACCTTTTAACTACCCCCCCCCCCGGGGCAAAAGGAGTCATTACTAAAATGTCAAACATAATGTTGGTCAATATTTACAAGTGAAATTTTTAAATACAGCTTGAGTCCATATAGTCCATATTTTTAGGAGGAAAGAATTTATTATATCTTACAATGACTTTACAAAAGTTGTTTCTTGATTGGGCAAGGTCATAGCTTTCTGGTTTGGTTGGTGGTAACTTCTCATTGCTCAACCCCACTTGCATACCTCGATCCTCTTGAACACTAAGTTACTGGCATTTAGAAAGGATTAAGGCAACACGAGCAAAACTGTACTTAAGGTTTTTTAACTCGATACACAAACTTTAAATACATGTCAGAATACAAACTATCGCAAATAAACTTAGTTCATAATATCAGAAAACTTTGTTAGATTTTCTTGATTAATATTGTCTCTGTGACGTTCTAGAAATAACATATGGCTAGAAAGCCATTAGGTAATCTTGGCATTAAATACGATCAGAAAGTTGTTAGGTGATCCGGATAAAACAAAAACAATGTGAAGGTCATACTAAGGACGCATGTGATCACGAGGCCAGAGATATGGACCTGAAAATCTAGGAAACTTAAATAATTTAACTGTACCATGAGATAATCTGTCGACATGTCAATGCAGATTGTCTTGAGAAGATGAATGAAATCCACAACAAATGGCAAAAACAGGAAGATAATCCGTGAATTAACCTGAATAGATTATTGTTAGTAAAATATGTTTTGATAATTAATAAATTTGTGTAAATCTACTTTAAATGATGAACAAAATATATTAGATGAATGAAATATTAATATTAATATTAATTCAGCCAAACTCTGTATCTCCATCGGCACAGTGGTGAGTGCTGTCAAAGTGTCCTCACCATCAGTCATTGGCTCCAAGCGGTTAAACCAGTTACTCAACCTATTGCCACTCAAGGTGTATCGGGGTCAGCTCATTGGCCTCTCCACCCTTCTCGGTTTTCGACGGACATGCATCCACGGTCTGAATGGTAGGATCTACCCGAGGTCAGCGTCGGCCTTGACTTTTGTTCATTCGAGCTATGGTGGACAAGAGTAGAAGAAGCTAGAAGGAAGGCGATAAGCAATGACACAAGGCCCATTTGAAAAGAAATGTCCCTGTTTCATTGAGTGATGAAGTTAGATTAAATACAAAAGTCAATTCGTTTGGAGAATCCTTTCATCTTACCCCATAACCGAATTAGTTGTAACAAATCCCAACTACAACAGTTTAATGGAATTTAACGGTAGAAAGAAATAGAAAAAGAAAAAAAGAAATAAGAAAAGACAAAAACACCCTCGGTGATATCATCCATACTAGCAGGCCTTAGTCGACTAGCCCGTTGGTAATAGTTGACTTATACTAGCAGACCTCCTTATTTGGTGTTATCCATGATAGATCCATATCATCTCCTCCATGCCCAATAACATCCTTGTCCTCAAGGATGGGGAAAGTTGGGTATTTCTCAACAAACTCCTCTTCCATTTCTCAGGTGGCATCCTCTTTTAGTATGCCTTTCCATTGCACTAAGACCTCAGCAATGTTATCTTTGGTTCTCCGGCCAAGAATTTTTTTTGGTTCTTCAGGCGGCAAAGATCCCCAATCTTGAGGCTCGGCTTGAACTGTCACGCCCCGACCCACCCGTAGAACACGCAACAACTGCCGCGTTATCCCGAAATACATGTGAACCCCACTCCGTGTTTCGAGATACCGCAAGATATTCCAATATTCACATATTTTCCAAAATAATGTAACCATAAAAATAAATTGACATGCATTCAAACACAAATCAAAGGACCAACTCGGTCATCCCTGCTCAAAACATGCATGCATCAGCCAACCCGACCTTTCAAATCAAATCCATAAATATAAACAAATCTCTGCTCAAGGGATCCAAATCAAATTTCACCAAAATCATTCTCAAGAAAAAAATTCAAGAAAAAGGTCATCATTTTAAATATACAAACCATATTCAGATTTCAAACCCAATTAAATATAGTAACAAATAAGTTTTTAAATAATTACACAATACGTCTCCACTTGGATCTACTAATACCTCAATTCCAAATGAAAACTATTACTCAAAAAAGTCGAACAAAACAAACTTTTTCAAATCACTCTAAGCGTTCATAAGTCTCGTCTAAACTTTCTCTATAAAAATGAAAATAGGAGGGGTGAGTATATAATATACCCGATAAGTGATATACATGTTGTACAAAACAAGAATTGTGTGGTGGATATATCAAATACATATATATCTCAAAACCATCATGTTGTTACCAATTCATCCAATAAATAAATAATTTCAAATCATTATTTCCAAAATCATCATAATTCACTATCATCATAAGAAATCTCATATGCATTCATATATTTCACATCCATATATTTCACATTTTCAAACACGGGGTGACCTAATCCATTTTTCCAGCAAAGGTTTACCACGACTTAGGGTGGAATCGCTAAGGTATTAATAATTTTTACGTTTTAAAAATGTCTTCTTCCTTGACGTTGTCTATGAGTCTTAAAGCAATAAATATAAATTTGAAGTTAACTTACGTCTAAAATTAGGATGTATGAGTTTTCCCCAAATATAATACAAACCCTAATTTCTCAAATCCATAAGTTTATACTCTAATTCTATCAATGAAACCCTAATTGCATATATATACATCATCATCCACAATTTTTCCTTAATCTCAATTTTTATAAACCCTACGTTTGAATTCCCAATTTCTCATTTTACAAATCTCATCCTAAATCTTGAAAACAAGTAATGTTAACTCAATCCAAGATGAGAGAGAAGTGTTACCTCTATTTGTGTCGTCAATTTTATCCCCAAATTGAAATACCATCAAATCCAAACTTTTCACTCTCTACAAAAATCTCAAATTCCAAGCGTAAAAATCATATTCACGAGTAATGAAACTAAATCTATGAAAAGGAAGGGAAAATTACCTTAATTTTGTGGTTGGATTGAATCTTGGGTGTTGGGTTTCAAAACCCTAGATTTTCCATCTTCGAGCAAACTCTAGATTTCTTTCCCTAAATCTATCTCAATCCAAGTATTTGATTGAGAATTTGGAAGTTTTATAGTGTGGGTTTAAAGAAAATGTAGTTGATTTTTGTGAAAGATTGATAGAGGTGGACGAGAGAGATGAGAGTCGAGAGGGAGAGTCGAGCGAGAGAGGAGATAGAGACTTTAGAAGAGAAGAAATGAGAATGAAGGCTTCTTTAACCCTTTTTAATAGTGAAGTGTGAAATCTCTAATTTGTCCCTCATTATTTTTAAGGTTCGTTCACATTTGGTTGTCCATTTTTGTCATTTCGCATTATTTCACACTCATAAGTCGACTTGCAAAAACACAAGTCATCTTGTACGATCAGGTCTTTAGAGACCAAGTCGGCTTGTTTTCTAACAAGTAGTCTTACTCTTTATTCTATCAAGCCCTCAAGTCACCTCAAAATTGGTTCATGGCGACTCATTTTCCTTATTTTATAACTCATAAGTCGACTCACTTTCTTAGTGAGTCGCCTTGCTAAAGTTGCAAACAATGTTTTGAGACTTGAATTTGGCGAGTTGACTTGTGTTGGCGATAAGTAGCCTTACTAGCACAAAGTCAGGAAGCACAAGTCGACCTGTCTTTGGGCAAGTCGACCTGTTTTTGGAAGCACAAGTTGACCTGTCATCGGGCAAGGCGACTTGTCTTTGTGCGAAGTTAAGAATTCTGAGAGCTAATCTTCTCAGTTCATCTTGATACTTGCTCAGGTCGCCTTGTGAGGTCTATACTTAACCAAATTTCAAATTTTTTGACCTCCAAGTCACCTTATCATGGGTCGAGTCAACTTGTCTTCACTTAATTGACTCCAAATAAGTTTTTAATTGTATCAAATCACCACCAAAACATATTTTTCTCAAAATAAAACTTTATAAGACCTTCATTGATGGGTCAAAGTCAATTACTTAGCCAAAAATGTAGTGAAAATTTTCTAACACCAAATTTTCAGTGTTACAACACTTAACTCTCTAAAAAGAAATTTCGTCCTCAAAATTTAAACAAAATTGTACGTTGAAATGATGAGGATATCGCAACCTTATAATATCCTACCCAAATCACTTCCTTCTTTGCACCTTGACTGTAAGAACCTCTAAGAGCAAGCAAAATGGAATCCTGCCACTTAAAATTGATACACTATCTAAACTCAAGCCTCTACTGGAGTTCAAATTCTCTTTGGTATGAACTATCTTAATTATTAGTGATAAATCTCACCTTGCTTATAGATCTTAACATTTCATGAAATAGTTTCTGACTCTATTCCTCCAGAAGTAGAGAACTTGGTAAGTATGTCATTCTCAAACCTTCCTTACAATCATCTCAATGATTAAATCTCAACAAAAATAAGAAAGTTAAGAATATGTCCTCCCTTGACCTTTTTAGTAATGATCTCAATATTTCTATTCCTATTGAATTTTGAGAATTATAAATCCTAACAACATTTTACTTTCACGAAAATGGATCCATTGGTTGCATTCATTATCAATTACACTTTACCATTAATCAAGATTACCATTATTACAACTGCCAACCTATGTTTTTAATATTCTTTCCTCAACCTCAGAGAACAACTTATTGGATCACATGGACCTCATTCATACTATAATAGTCGTCCTCAAGGCATATCATTTGACCATGTAATACCATTTTATGAGTGCTTCCAATGCAATGTAACCTCCAATCTCTTGATACAAATATCCTTTGTTTTGTTCAGTCTCTTGCCATAAAGGCGTCTGACAACCTTCTATAATGGCTTTCATATTTCTAGTGGTACAAACTAACACTTAGTTTCAATACTCCAAATTCTTCTAAATATGAATCATCATATATAATGTGGTCAAACCCACGATCACAGTCTCTAACTTTAGCATCACGAATATAAAAAATAAATGACCATCGTTGTCTCATTTTCTATGCATGTCTCTATCCAACAATCACTACTACTAGAGTTTTATCAGATCCATAACCACAGTTTCAACTGCTATTGTCTTTGGGATGGTATCATTGTCAATTTCAATATCTTACAATATCAATATAGTTATTTATACTCATGTTTCAAAAATTTGCAAGTTCCTAAATTTTTATGGGGAGAGCAACTCTTACAGTTGCATATACTGCCATCTCACAGTGAGTGAAATGCAATGGCATGCTGAATATGAATGAGGAGTGAAAGTGGTGATGTTAAATTTATATATCAATATATTCCAATACAATTATGAAAATCAATTGCACAAACTAAATTTCGGAATAAATCTCTCATGACTCATAAGTTGTTTCTCAATAATCCATTTTCATTTTTCCCTCCAAGTTTTTCTTTGGAGTTGTCGAAACCAATATCCTGCCTATGGACGTTGGTAGAATTCGGGGTTTTTTTTCCATAATTTTCATAAAATACCCCATCTTTGGCATTGGATCGGAGTTCAGTGGGATGCCGCCACATTATCACTGGAACTACTTGAGGAGGCTCTCTATCCCGCCTACCACCAAGCCAAATTTCAACTCAGTTTTTACTACACCGCCCTGATGGCCCAGTCTGTGGAAGACTTTTTTCTCTTTTTCCAGCACCATGTTACAAAAATATTCATTTCATTATTCACATTTGTGCTCATATACAAAAGAAAGCAACACAATTAATGTTCCTTTGTAACACAGTGCAAATAGATTCAAAAATCAATAAAAGAGTTATGAATTTATTAACAATTCCATTCGGGCATACTACAATCACAAATCATTTCAAATCCATTTCAAATTCTTTTCAAAATTCAATTTTTAAATAATAATTGAAAACATTTTATCATCTATGTTAAACATGACCATCCACTCACATCTTGAACCAAATGCTACTAACAACGATGTATGATCTTTTATTACTCCTAGGGAAGGCACTGGGTAGTTTTTATAACACCTCATCTCAAATTTTATTTCATACCATTGTATTCCCAAATTTGAAACAAATTGATTCAACATTTCAATAGTCTAACCCTAATGAGTAACACCTCTAGGATTTCGATATAACCGACAAATTCAACCAACTCTCAGTCAAGGTATATAGTCACCATTATCATCATAAACCACTATAAGTCATCAAAATCACATCTCCCAACTTCACTATCATACCATGTCATCAATGTGTGCCCAAACCAAGATCATGCATACAATAACCACACAGTATTTGCATCAAAATTTTCCAAATCATCAAGTCCAAGTCCGAGGGAATTTACCTGTGACTATATCTGGGGTTGTTTTAGACATCTTCATTAGTAATCACATAACTTCTTGTTTGAGACCTTGTTTGCGGACGTTGGGTTGGAGCAGCAACTATGTTGCTCTCGGTACCTACCTATGGTATGACATTAAGGGAGGAAGTGGGGATGCTGACTTAGCCACCCATGAATCTACTAGGGTGATCTCAGCCTAATTGGCTTCCCCGTTCCAATTCTGGGCAAGCGTTACGGAAATAACCCTCATTTCTGTATTTATAACACTTTTTGAGCGCACGGCAGATCCCTAAATGATACTTTTCACCATGCTTGCACTGTACCTTCTTGTTTCTCGCCGATTTACTCTTAGAGATAGTACTAGATGTGGGGGACCTAAAATTAGATAGTTATTGGATTGAAGTGAATTTGAACTTCTTTTTTTTGCCAAGCCTTTCTTCAATTTTTCCTCGCTCAACCACCATTTTCTCTACCCGTAATACCAATTGCAACATATCCTTATATGTACAAGTTTCAATCACCGATATCTTTTCTCTTATATTCAGATTGAAACTCGCTTTAAACTTAGCACACAAGATCTCTTCGGAGTTAAGGAACTCTGGGATATATCTTGACAATCTCCTAAACTCTACCTCATATTCAATCACTATTATGTTTCCTTGCACAATCCTGAAAAATTCCTTCCGTTTTGGTCTCTATAGACGCGGGTGTAGTACTTCTCATTAGATTCCCTAAATAAGAAGAAGACCTAGAAGGAGAAGCCGGTAGGGGAGCTAAAATTTGATGTGGAGCTTGTAACTGAACTCCATAAGTGTTCCACCATTATATCACCTGCTGAATGGCAGCAAAGGGAGGGGTAGGAATTCCGGTTAGAAGAGTCGAATGCATTGATGTCGGAGGAGGAGCATGTGAGGACAATGCAGCCTCGGGTTGGGAAAAAAGAGTAAGATGAATCTCAGTTGGGTTTCTCATTCTTTGTCTAGGAGGTATGGCTCTACAAAAGAAAATCCAGACTCAACAAATGCAATAAGATTTAAATTAGGGGCTTAACACCCTAAAAATAATAATCATAACTTCGTAGGACCCATAGAAAACTTTTAAAATTATTTGAAATATTGTAAATATCAAACCTTTCAAAATAGTTTGAAAACAAATGAAAACCTTTGTAATACTTATGAAACTTTTCAAATATTTTAATACATTCTCAAATCGAAAACCTGGCTTTGATACCAATAGAATTGTCACGCTTCGACCCGCCCGTCAAGCATGTGACAACTGCCGTGTTACCCCGAAACACGTGTTCACCCCACTCCGTGTTCCGAGATGCCGCAAGGCATTCCAATATTCACATATTTTTCAAAATAATGTAACCATAAAGATAAACCTACATGCATTCAAATGCAAAATCAAAGGACCAACTTGGTCCATCTCTGCTCAAAACATGCATGCATCTGTCAACTCGGCCGTTCAAATCAAATCCAGAATATAAACAAATCACTACTCAAAGAATCCAAATCAAATTTCACCAAAATCATTCTCAAGGAAAAATTCAAGGAAATAAAAAGAAAAAAAATCCTCATTTTAAATATACAAACCATAATCAGATTTTAAACCCAAATAAATCTAGTAGCAAATAAATTTTCAGAATAATTGCACAATATATCTCCACTTGGGTCCACTAATATCTCAATTCCAAATGAAAACTATTACCCAAAAAAATCCAACAAAACAAACTTTTTCAAATCATCCCAAGCATTTACAAGTCTCGTCTAAACTTTTTCTGTTAAAATGGAAGTAGGAGATGTGAATATATAATATATTCAGTGAGTGATATACAAATTGTACAAAAACAAGAATTGTATGGTGGATATATCAAATGCAAATATATATCAAAACCATCATGTCGTTACCAATTCATCCAATAAATAAATAACTTCAAATCATTGTTTCCAAAATCATCATAATTCACTATCATCATAATAAATCTCATATGCATCCATATATTCACAATATCAAACACGCGGCGACCCAATCCATTTTTCCAACAAAGATCTACCGCGACCTAGGATAAAATTACTAAAAGTTTTAATAATTTTTACGTTTTAAAAATATCACATTTCTTGACGTTGTCTGTGGGCCTTATTGGAGGTACGTCCAATAATCCCACATCCGTAGGCACTATATCCAACCATGAATGTACTGTACGTGCTCGGCTATATCCCATGGTTCACCAGCCTTACTAGGTTACCCCTTCAGGTCGCTCCGTAGCGGGAAATGACTAGTCATTTAGTGTGAATTCAGACTCTCACCCCAAGCCAAATCATATGCACATTTTTCATAAAATCATAATTAAATTCATGTGCCATCAATTTGAACAATTTTTCAATAGTAATCATCATTTAAATCCAAATTTTGAAAATCATTTATAAAATTACATAAAAACATTTTTTTTATTTAAATACACTATGAGATCACTCAAATCTTGGGAGGGTGAATACTCCCGATTCACAATCAATCCAAAATAATTTTTTCTTGGATTCCAGCTGAATTATCCTAAATCAATAAATATAAATTTGATATTCACTTATGTCTAAAATTAGGTTGTATGAGTTTTCCCCAAATATAATACAAACCCTGATTTCTCAAATCCATAAATCTATACTCTAATTCCATCAATCAAACCCTAATTGCATATATATATATCATCATCATCCACAATTTTTCCTTAATCTCAATTTTTATAAACCCTAAGTTTGAATTCCCAATTTCTCATTTTACAAATCTCATCCTAAATCTTGAAAACAAGTAATGTTAACTCAAATCCAAGATGAGAGAGAAGTATTACCTCTATTTATGTCATCAATTTCATTCCCAAGTTGGAATACTGTCAAACCCCAACTTTTCTTTTTCTACAAAAATCTTAAATTCTAAGCATAAAAATCATATTCACGAGTAATGGAAAATCCATGAAAATGAACGAAAAATTATCTTAATTTTGTGATTTGATTGAAACTTGGGTGTTGGGTTTCAACAACCCTAGATTTTCCCTCTTTGAGCAAACCCTAGGTTTTTTTTCCCTAAATCTATCTCAATCCAAGTATTTGATTGAGGATTTGGAAGCTTTATAGTGTGGGTTTAAAGGAAATATAGTTGATTTTTGTGAGAGATTGAGAGAATGGACGAGAGAGATAAGAGTCGAGAGGGAAAGTCGAGCGAGAGAGGAGACAGAGACTTTGGAAGAGAAGAAATGAGGGTGAAGGCTTCTTTAAGCCCATATGCATCCATATATTTCACATTTTCAAACACGGGACGACATAATCCACTTTTCCAGCAATGGTTTAACGCGACTTAGGGTGGAATCACTAAAGTATTAATAATTTTTACGTTTTAAAAATGCCTTCTTCCTTGACGTTGTCTGTGAGTCTTAAAGCAATAAATATAAATTTGAAGTTAACTTACGTCTAAAATTAGGATGTATGAGTTTTCCCCAAATATAATACAAACCTTAATTTCTCAAATCTATAAGTCTATATTCTAAATATATATATATATATTATCATCCACAATTTTTCCTTAATCTCAATTTTTATAAACCCTATGTTTGAATTCTCAATTTCTCATTTTACAAATCTCATCCTAAATCTTGAAAACAAGTAATGTTAACTCAAATCCAAGATGAGAGAGAAATGTTACCTCTATTTGCATCATCAACTTTATCCCCAAATTGGAATACCATCAAATCCAAACTTTTCACTCTCTACAAAAATCTCAAATTCCAAGCATAAAAATCATATTCACGAGTAATGAAACTAAATCTATGAAAAGGAAGGGAAAATTACCTTAATTTTGTGGTTAGATTGAATCTTGGGTGTTGGGTTTCAAAACCCTAGATTTTCTATCTTCGAGCAAACTCTAGATTTCTTTCCCTAAATCTATCTCAATCCAAGTATTTGATTGAGAAATTGGAAGTTTTATAGTGTGGGTTTAAAGAATATGTAGTTGATTTTTGTGAAATATTGATAGAGGTAGACGAGAGAGATGAGAGTCGAGAGGGAGAGTCGAACGAGAGAGGAGACAGAGACTTTAGAAGAGAAGAAATGAGAATGAAAGCTTCTTTAACCCTTTTTAATAGTGAAGTGTGAAATCTCCAATTTGTCCCTCATTATTTTTAAGGTTCGTTCACATTTGGTTATCCATTTTTGTCATTTCGCATCATTTCACACTCATAAGTCGACTTGCAAAAACACAAGTCGTCTTGTGTGATCAGGTCTTCAGAGACCAAGTCGGCTTGGTTTCTAACAAGTAGTCTTACTCTTTATTCTATCGATCCCTCAAGTCACCTAAAAATTGGTTCATGGCGACTCATTTTCCTTATTTTATAACACATAAGTCGACTCACTTTTACTAAAGTTATAAACAATGTTTCTGAGACTTGAATTTGACGAGTTGACTTGTGATGGCGATAAGTAGCCTTACTAGCACAAAGTCAGGAAGCACAGTCGACCTGTCTTTGGGCAAGTCGACCTGTTTTTGGAAGCACAAGTTGACCTGTCATCGGGCAAGATGACTTGTTTTTGTGCAAAGTTAAGAATTCTGAGAGCTAATCGTCTCGGTTCGTCTTGGTACTTGCTCAGGTCGCCTTGTGAGGTCTATACTTAACAAAATTTCAATTTTTTTGACCTCCAAGTCACCTTCTCATGGGTCGAGTCGACTTATCTTCACTTAATTGACTCCAAATAAGTTTTTAATTGTATCAAATCACCACCAAAACATATTTTTCTCAAAATAAAACTTTATAAAACATTCATTGATGGGTCAAAATCAATTACTTAGCCAAAAATATAGTGAAAATTTTCTAACACCAAATTTTCAGTGTTACAACACTTAACTTTTTAAAAAGAAATTTCATCCTCAAAATTTAAACAAAATTGTATGTCGGAATGATAAGGATATCACATCCTTATAATATCCTACCCAAATCACTTCCTTCTTTGCACCTTGACTGTAGGAACCTCTAAGAGCAAGTAAAATGGAATCCTGCCATTTAAAATTGATACTCTATCTAAACTCAAGCCTCTACTGGAGTTCAAATTCTCTTTGGTATGAACTATCTTAATTATTATTCATAAATCTCACCTTGCTTATAGATCTTAACATTTCATGAAATAGTTTCTGACTCTATTCCTCCAGAAGTAGAGAACTTCGTAAGTATGTCATTCCCAAACCTTCCTTACAATCATCTCAATGATTAAATCTCAACAGAAATAAGAAGGTTAAGAATATGTCCTCCCTTGACGTTTTTAGTAATGATCTCAATATTCTATTTCTATTGAATTTTGAGAATTATAAATCCTAACAACATTTTACTTTCACGAAAATAGATCCATTGGTTGCATTCATTATCAATTACACTTTACCATAATCAAGATTACCATTCTTACAACTGCCAACCTATGTCTTTAATATTCTTTCCTCAACCTCAGAGAACCACATATTGGATCACATGGACCCCATTCATACTATAATAGCCATCCTCAAGGCATATCTTTTGACCATGTAATACCATTTTATGAGTGCTTCCCATGCAATGTAACCTCCAATCTCTTGATACAAATATCCTTTGTTTTGTTCAGTCTCTTGCCATAAAGGCGTCTGACAACCTTCTATAATGGCTTTCATGTTTCTAGTGGTACAAACTAACACTTAGTTTCAACATTTCAAATTCTTCTAAATATGAATCATCGTCTATAATGTGGTCAAACCCACGATCACAGCCTCTAACTTTAGCATCACAGATATCAAAAATAAATGGCCATCGTTGTCTCATTTTCTATGCATGTCTCTATCCAACAATCACTACTACTAGAGTTTTATCAGATCCATAACCACAGTTTCAACTGCTACTGTCTTTGGGATGGTATCATTGTCAATTTCAATATCTTACAATATCAATATAGTTATTTATACTCATGTTCCCAAAATTTGCAAGTTCCTAAATTCTTATGGGGAGAGCAACTCTTACAGTTGCATATACTGTCATCTCACAGTGAGTGAAATGCAATGGCATGCTGAATATGAATGAGGAGTGAAAGTGGTGATGTTAAATTTATATATCAATATATTCCAATACAATTATCAAAATCAATTGCACAAGCTAAATTTCGGAATAAATCTCTCATGACTCATAAGTTGTTCCTCAATAATCCATTTTCATTTTTCCTTCCAAGTTTTTCTTTGGGGTTGCCGAAACCAATATTCTGCATATGGACGTTGGTAGAATTCGGAGTTTTTTTTCCATAATTTTCATAAAATACCCCCTATTTGGCATTGGATCGGAGTTCAGTGGGATGCCGCCATATTATCACGGGAACTACTTGAGGAGGCTCTCTATCCCACCTACCACCAAGCCAAATTTCAACTCAGTCTTTACTACACCGCCCTGATGGCCCAGTCTGTGGAAGACTTATCAAACTATAGTCTTTTTTTCTCTTTTTCTAGCACCATGTTACAAAAATATTCATTTCATTATTCACATTTGTGCTCATATACAAAAGAGAGCAATACAATCAATGTTCCTTTGTAACACAGTGCAAATAGATTCAAAAATCAATAAAAGAGTTATGGATTTATCAACAATTCCATTCGGGCATACCACAATCACAAATCATTTCAAATCCATTTCAAATTCTTTTCAAAATTCAATTTATAAATAATAATTGAAAACATTTTATCATCTATGTTAAACATGACCATCCACTCACATATTGAACCAAATGCTACTAACAACGATGTATGATCTTTTATTACTCCTAGGGAAGGCACTGGGTAGTGTTCATAACATCTCATCTCAAATTTTATTTCATACCATCGTATTCCCAAATTTGAAAACAAATTGATTCAACATTTCAATAGTCTGACCCTAATGAGTAACACCTCCAGGATTTCGATAGAAATTAACCGACAAGTTCAACCAACTCTCAGTCACGGTATATAGTCACCATTATCATCACAAACCACTATAAGTCATAAAAATCGCATCTCCCAACTTCACTATCATACCATGTCATCAATGTGTGCCCAAACCAAGATCATGCATACAATAACCACATAGTATTTGCAAATTTTCCAAATCATCAAGTCCAAGTCCAAGGGAATTTACCTGTGACTATATCTGGGGTTGTTTTGGACATCTTCATTAGTAATCACATAACCTCTTGTTTGAGACCTTTTTTGCGGACGTTGGGTTGGAACAGCAACTATGTTGCTCTCGGTACCTACCTATGGTATGACATTAAGGGAGGAAGTGGGGATGCTGACTTAGCCACCCATGAATCTACTAGGGTGATTTCAGCCTAATTGGCTTCCCCGTCCCAATCTGGGCAAGCTTTGCGGAAGTGACCCCTCATTTCTGCATTTATAACACTTTTTGAGTGCACGACAAATCCCTTAACGATACTTTCCACCGTGCTTGCACTGTACCTTCTTGTTTCTCGCCGATTTACTCTTAGAGATAGTACAAGATGTGCGGGACCTAAAATTGGATGGTTATTGGATTGAAGTGAATTTGAACTTCTTTTTTTTACCAAGCCTTTCTTCAATTTTTCCTCGCTCAACCACCATTTTCTCTACCCGTAATACCAATTGCAACATATCCTTATATGTACAAGTTTCAATCACCGATATCTTTTCTCTTATATTCAGATTGAAACTCGCTTTAAACTTAGCACACAAGATCTCTTCAGAGTTAAGGAACTCTGGGATATATCTTGACAATCTTCTAAACTCTACCTCATATTCAATCACTATTATGTTTCCTTGCACAATCCTGAAAAATTCCTTCCGTTTTGGTCTCTATAGACGCGGGTGTAGTACTTCTCATTAGATTCCCTAAATAAGAAGAAGACCTAGAAGGAGAAGCCGGTAGGGGAGCTAAAATTTGATGTGGAGCTTGTAACTGAACTCCATAAGTGTTCCACCATTATATCACCTGCTGAATGGCAGCAAAGGGAGGGGTAGGAATTCCGGTTAGAAGAGTCGAATGCATTGATGTCGGAGGAGGAGCATGTGAGGACAATGCAGCCTCGGGTTGGGAAAAAAGAGTAAGATGAATCTCATTTGGGTTTCTCATTCTTTGTCTAGGAGGTATGGCTCTACAAAAGAAAATCCAGACTCAACAAATGCAATAAGATTTAAATTAGGGGCTTAACACCCTAAAAATAATAATCATAACTTCGTAGGACCCATAGAAAACTTTTAAAATTATTTGAAATATTGTAAACATCAAACCTTTCAAAATAGTTTGAAAACAAATGAAAACCTTTGTAATACTTATGAAACTTTTCAAATATTTTAATACATTCTCAAATCGAAAACCTGGCTTTGATACCAATAGAATTGTCACGCTTCGACCCGCCCGTCAAGCATGTGACAACTGCCGTGTTACCCCGAAACATGTGTTCACCCCACTCCTTGTTCCGAGATGCCGCAAGGCATTCCAATATTCACATATTTTTCAAAATAATGTAACCATAAAGATAAACCTACATGCATTCAAATGCAAAATCAAAGGACCAACTTGGTCCATCTCAGCTCAAAACATGCATGCATCGGTCAACTCGGCCGTTCAAATCAAATCCAGAATATAAACAAATCACTGCTCAAAGAATCCAAATCAAATTTCACCAAAATCATTCTCAAGAAAAAATTCAAGGAAATAAATAGGAAAAAGATCCTCATTTTAAATATAAAAACCATAATCAGATTTTAAACCCAAATAAATATAGTAGCAAATAAATTTTCAGAATAATTGCACAATATATCTCCACTTGGGTCCACTAATATCTCAATTCCAAATGAAAACTATTACTCGAAAAAGTCCAACAAAACAAACTTTTTCAAATCACCCCAAGCATTTACAGGTCTCGTCTAAACTTCTTATGTTAAAATGGAAGTAGGGGAGATGAAAATATAATATACTCAGTGAGTGATATACAAATTGTACAAAAACAAGAATTGTATGGTGGATATATCAAATGCAAATATATATCAAAACCATCATGTCGTTACCAATTCATCCAATAAATAAAAAACTTCAAATCATTATTTCCAAAATTATCATAATTCACTATCATCATAATAAATCTCATATGCATCCATATATTTCACATTATCAAACACGGGGTAACCCAATCCATTTTTCCAACAAAGGTCTACCGCGACCTAGGATAAAATCGCTAAGAATTTTAATAATTTTTACGTTTTAAAAATATCACATTTCTTCACGTTGTCTGTGGGCCTTATTGGAGGTACGTCCAATAATCCCACATCCGTAGGCACTACATCCAACCATGAATGTACTGTACGTGCTCGGCTATATCCCATGGTTCACCAGTCTCACTACGTTACCCCTTCATGTCGCTCCGTAGCGAGAAATGACTAGTCATTTTGTATCAGTTCAGACTCTCACCCCAAACCAAATCATATGCACATTTTTCATAAAATCATAATTAAATTCATGTGCCATCGATTTGAACAATTTTTCAATAGTAATCTTCATTTAAATCCAAGTTTTGAAAATCATTTATAAAATTACATAAAAACATTTTTCTTATTTAAATATAACAAGAGATCACTCAAATCTTGAGAGAGTGAATACCCCAGATTCACAATCAATCCAAAATAATTTTTTCTTGGATTTCAGCTGAATTATCCTAAATCAATAAATATAAATTTGATATTCACTTATGTCTAAAATTAGGTTGTATGAGTTTTCCCCAAATATAATACAAATCCTAATTTCTCAAATCCATAAATCTATACTCTAATTCCATCAATCAAACCCTAATTGCATATATATATCATCATCATCCACAATTTTTCCTTAATCTCAATTTTTATAAACCCTAAGTTTGAATTCCCAATTTCTCATTTTACAAATCTCATCCTAAATCTTAAAAACAAGTAATGTTAACTCAAATCCAAGATGAGAGAGAAGTATTATCTCTATTTATGTCATCAATTTCATCCCCAAATTGGAATACTGTCAAACCCTAACTTTTCTCTTTCTACAAAAATCTCAAATTCTAAGCATAAAAATCATATTCACGAGTAATGGAACTAAATCCATGAAAAGAAACCAAAAATTATCTTAATTTTGTGGTTTGATTGAAACTTGGGTGTTGGGTTTCAACAACCCTAGATTTTCCCTCTTTGAGTAAACCCTAGGTTTTTTTCCCAAAATCTATCTCAATCCAAGTATTTGATTGAGGATTTGGAAGCTTTATAGCGTGGGTTTAAAGGAAATATAGTTGATTTTTGTAGAGATTGAGAGAAGTGGACGAGAGAGATAAGAGTCGAGAGGGAGAGTCAAACGAGAGAGGAGACAGAGACTTTGGAAGAGAAGAAATGAAGGTGAAGGCTTCTTTAAGCCTTTTTAATAGTGAGGTGTGAAATCTCCAATTTATCCCTCTTTATTTTTAAGGTTCGTTTACATTTGGTTATCCATTTTTGTCATTTCGCATCATTTCAGACTCATAAGTCGACTTGCAAATAACACAAGTCGTCTTATGTGACTCAGGTCTTCATAGACCTAGTTGGCTTGTTTTCTGACAAGTAGCCTTACTTTTTGTTCTATAAAGCCCTCAAGTCACCTCAAAATTGGCTCATGGTGACTCACTTTCCTTATTTTGTAACTCATAAGTCGACTCACTTTCCTAGTAAGTCGCCATGCTAAAGTTACAGACAATGTTTCTAAGGCTTAAATATGGCAAGTTGGCTTGTGCTGGCGATAAGTAAGCTTACTAGACACAAAGTCAGGAAGCACAAGTCGACCTGTCTTTGCACAAGTTGACCTATTTTTGGAAGCACAAGTTGACCTGTAATCGGGCAAGGCAACTTGTCTTTGTGCAAAGTTAAGGATTCTGAGAACTAATCTCTTTAGGTCATTTTGGTACTTACTCAGGTCACCTTGCGAGGTCTATACTTAACCAAATTTTAATTTTTTGAGCTCCAAGTCGCCTTATCATGGGTCGAGTCGACTTGTCTTCACTTAATTGACTCCAAATAAGTTTTTAATTGTACCAAATTACCACCAAAACATATTTTTCTCGAAAGAAAACTTTATAAGACCTTCGTTGATGGGTCAAAGTCAATTCTTAGCCAAACATTTGGTGAAATTTTTCTAACACTGAATTTTCGGTATTACATGAACAGCAGCTCCCACATGCTTCTTAAGTAGAGTTACATGGAAAACCATATGAATCTTGCTACCATTTGGAAGTTGTAATTTATATGCAAGCTTGCCAATATGCTCTAAAACCGAAAAAGGTCCAGAAAAAAGAGGAGCTAGCTTTTGGAAACTTCGTTTAGCCATAGAAATTTGTTTGTATGGTTGCAATCTTAAGTAAACCCTGTCACCTACCTTAAACTCACGGTTTTCTTGCGTTTTGTCATAGTAATTCTTCATTTTCTCGGCCACCACCTGTAAGTTTGTCTTTAGAGCTGTCAACATTTGGTCTCAGGCTAGCAATGCATCTTCAACCACTTGCACACGGATAGAGCCATGAACATATGATAGAAGGCTAGGTGGAGGTCTCCCATAGACTACTTCAAATGGGGTTATCTTGGTTGCAGAATGTATTCCCGTGTTGTAGAAGTACTCAACCCATGGTAGCCAATGCATCCAATTTTTGGGTTGTTCACTTGTAAAGTATCTTAAGTATACTTCTACCGTTCTATTCACTATCTCAGTTTGCCCATCTGTCTGGGGATGATGAAAGAAATTGAAATTGAAATTTGTGCCTTGCAAGCAAAAAAATTCCTTTCAAAATTGGCTAGTGAAAACTGCATCTCGATTATACACAATGGACTCTAACATCCCATGCAACTTGAAAATGTTTTCAAATAAAATCTATGCAATGACCACAGCAGTGTAGGGATGAGCAAGGAGAATGAAATATGCATACTTAATCGATCTACGATGACTAAGATTACCGACTTTCCCTTTATTTCGACAGTCCTTCCACAAAGTCTACTGAAATGTCAAGCCAAATACGTTCTGGAATTGGCAGGGGCTGAAGCAATCCACCCGGCTTCCTTTGGTCTCTCTTGTTCTTTTGACAAATGTCACATTCTCGAATGAATTGCTTCATCATCTCTTTCATGGACTTCCAATAGAAAACTGCCCTCATTCTATGGATTGATTTGAGAAACCTCTCGTGTTCTAGACGATAGAATTCTTGAATTAGAGTAGGTATGAGTGAGAAGTCTTTCGGAAGGTAAATTTTATCCTTGTAGAACAAAACTCCCTTCTTAATTTCTCACGGTCCTATGTCTTGTCCATCTTGTACTGGTTGATGCAATCTTAGGAGTTTAGGGTGTTGCTTATTTTCGTCTTGAATCGGTTACCAAAATCCAACACCAGAACTTCATTCTTCGAAACAAAGGGTTGTGAAACAAAGGCCGCTGAAGCGGAGACATTACTAGAATACACTTCCACTTCACTCCCCTCTTGGCACTAATCCTTAGAATGTCCCCCTACCGCAACTGGTGGACACCTTCGTACTCCACTCACTAGACCCTTTTCTAGATCCAAATTCTAGATAGCAACGCATTTGTGAGGTCAATCTCCACACATATTTGGGCATACTTCCTATTGGAAGCAGTCGTCATATTCACATCAATTTGAATGGGTCTACCAAGTTGTTTACCAACCCTGTAGAGGATTTTCTCATCAAATAATTCGATCAACAACTCTAGCAAACGAACCCATATAGTCATTCGTCAAATCGCTCTCTGATGGGACAAACCATGGCCGCCACGGGCCTCCGGTCATTGTTCACCTAAAGTCCTATCAGTCGAAGAGCTTCATGAGGTAAAGGCCATCTCCCGTATCAATCAGTTCAAGCTCTCCTTCCACTTTCCAAAGTGTTAGAATTTGGTTCTACAAAAATGGAAGCCTATGATCCTGCCCGAGAGCTTCACAATCACTGACCACTTCCACCATCATTGGAGAAGACAAAGTTTTCATCTGAAATTTTGACAAAGGACATTGTCAAATCGCCAACATTTCCAGCATCTGATCTGGCCCAAATAGAGATTCCATAACACTCCAATGAAGAGCTGGAAATTCCACTCAATCATTACCCCTCACTATATTGGTGCTCCTACTTGATTGATCAACTTCGTCAGCTGAAGGACTTCCCGCCCCACCGCTCTTACAGGCGTCAAGGTCCATTGGAAGATTGAGCGGCGAGATTTTCATAATCCGACTTGCAATTGTCATATCCCACATTTCACTCCACGATTTTAACTCCTTCTGTTGACTTTTTTAATTTCTTTGATTGTTGAAATGCTAGCGTCTCGTATATTTTATGATCAATAGAATTACGTTATATTTGACATGATAAATTCTTTGAGAAAATGGAAAAAGTGGTAAAATTGCAAAGGGTGTAAGTGAACCTATAAGAAATGCTTACGGTAAGTTATATAAATTCTTAACTCCAGTGCAAGTTATTGAGCTGAACTAATGTTTCATTAAAGGCGCAAGTGAATCTCTCTCTCTCTCTCTCTCTCTCTCTCTCTCTCTCTCTCTCTCTTGCTCGTATTTCTTTGTTTGTCTTCAATATTAATTTCCCTTTTATTTAGCAAATCAATGAGAAGAATATGGGTGGTGAATCTCTGACTCAAAGAAAGAAATTTTCTTCGATTGTTTCCTACATGGTGTTTTACTGAAATCCACGTACTGACCCTTATAGTAAAAAAATATCCACTTATCCCCTATGATTTTCAAAAAAATGGCAAGTAAACAGATTTTTATGAAATTAACAGAGATGAAACGAAAATATATAAAATGTCCATCAAAGCCCTCACTCTTTCTCTTCTTATTCATTCTCAACCTCCTATATCCATAAAGGCATTGGAGAACTTAATGGCGACCGTGAAACGGATGGCTCCTGTGATTTTATTGGAAGTTGAAGAAGAAAATTTAGGTGTATTTTTCTGGATGAAGGCTTTTTTTTGGGATCATTTTTCTGGAGGTTGAAGATGGAGGTTTTTATCTAAGTTTTTTTTTTTTTTTTTTCTGGTTGAAGATCATGCATCGTGTTTCACAGTTGGGTAGTGTGGACTTTGTTGACCTCAGTTGCAATCGGTTCTCTGGCTCACTAGACTTGGAAGTTGCAAAGCAAGTTTTATTTCACCGATTCGGTATTTGAACCTTAGCCACCGGAGGTTGAAGAAGAAGTTTTTGCCGCTGTTGGCGAGGGGAGAGAGAGAGAAATGAGTTTTATTTGCTGCTGTTGGAGAGAGAGAGAGAGAGAAGAGAGGAGAGAATGTGAGAAGATTGGGGTAAATTTGAAAATAAATTAATTTTGTAGGTCAACTCAACATTTTAGGCGCATGATTCTCAAACTCCATGAAATGAGTATAAGTGGATTTGTTTTAGCATAGAGGTAGAATATGGATTTTGGTCAAACTATAGGGGAAAAATATAATTTATCCTTGATTGAAAATATTGAAGAACAAAGATGAAAAAAAAAAAGGCATTATTTGAGAATTTTCTAATGGAAGGTTTAGTATATGTTCTAGCTTTTATTTATTTATTATTTTTTTGGTTCATTTCTATTTTAGCCATATGGTATTTTGTAAATTTCTTTTTTCATATCTGACTATCATTTATTTAACAATTCTGTACGTTAAAGATCACGAAACGTTGGAATGATATAATGGTTTTCAACGGTAATCTTAATTCTTATCACAAAAAACTTGTATTTTATTGATAAAATTTAAGTGTTAATTACAATTGAAGGAATTAAAAATTAAAAAAAAAAATCATTACCTACTTAAAAATGGTTTGTCATTGCTACAAGAATACTACAATTTCTAACCAATAACTAGATCTTGTGAATAAGGAGGGCACATTGTTAAGCCTATGGAAATGGAAAAAAATGAATTTTTGCCCTATTGTTTTTGGCAATATGCTATAGATATGAACTATCAATGAAGTATAAGTAGATAAAAAGAGTCGACACTTTGATATTGTTAAAGATAGCTTTTGCTAATGATGTTTTACCATTGATTAACTAATTTAGCATCCTATATAGTTTTTTAAGTGAAAAATAATTGTTAGAAATGCTCTTGATCAAGAGTAGCTAGCGTGATTATATTTTGAGGGCTGTGAGATACCCTAATAGGACTTAACCTCTCTTTTATTGAAGCACCCTTCAAAGCAACTGCTTAGGATACACAATTTCTTGGGGGTACATGACCCTTCAAAATCCTTAGAATATGTAATTTCTTCAATTTTAATGATTTTTAGTCGTTCTTATTATTATTATTATTTTAAATGAAGATTTCTTTTGTGTTAAATCAATCGGTATTTAAGTTATCTGATTAATTTGATCAGACCACTGCGAGGATCATTTTAGGTGTTGGCTCTCGTCATGTCTGTTTTTTGTTAAAAGAATTTAGTATTCAATCACTGCATTCATAAGACGTTGATTAAACACCATGATAGTTTTGTATAATAACTGGACGTTACTATCAACAAATGCTTAACAACCATTGATATATTTAGACTCTTTCGCTTATGAGTTTTGGATTCTAGAAGCAACTTGATCACGATAATTGAATAGATTTGGGGATTTTGTGAGTCAACACCACCTAATTTAATTTAATTTAAAAGCTGTTAAACCTATAAATAAGAGCTCCCTCAAAACTCATTCTCACAAAAGTTCCATTCATTATTCGGTAATGCTTTTTATATTTTTAGAATTCATAAACACTATCTCACACTTGAAAAAAAAAGACGACGAAGAAAGAGAAGGAAAGAGGAATCCTAAGTTTTTCAATGTTTTCTCATAATGGTGGGTGAGGGAGGCGTTGCTCTCTGTTTGTATTTTGTTATGGCCCATGAAAATATAGGTTCTCATCTTGGGGTGCATATCAATCACAAGAGAATGGAAAGGAACTTCCACCAACGTGCGCTTGATCGGGTCCAACAGAAGATAAGTAATTGGAAGGTAAAACTTCTTAGTATGGCGGGAAGAAAAACCCTCATCCAATATGTTATGTCTATTGTTCCAGTCTACACCATGGCTTAGCTGTCTAGTGACCTCTGTTGCAAACTTGACAAGTTAAATAGAAACTTTCTATGGGGCAATGCAGAGGACGCAGGAAAATCCATTTAGTAAGATGGAATAAGGTTTGCAAGACCAAGAAGGATGGAGGCTTGGGCTTAAGGAAATCGCAGGAAAACAATATCGTCATGCTTGCTAAGTTAGGATGGCAGCTCAAGAAGGGTCACAATACGCTCTGGTGCAAAGTTTTGAGGGCTAAATACCTTAAGGAATCGAGCTTCATGGATGAGGAAGGGAGTTTGGGGGGATCCAACCTTTGGAAGGGTTTGTTAAAGAGCAAGGCTTGCATCAAAAAGGGCGTGTTTTGGAGGTTAGGAAATGGTAGAAACATCAAATTTTGGTCCAACCACTGGGTAGGAGATTGCTGTCTCAAGGATTGCATAGCTTCCTCACAGCTCATTGAAGATCCTAACATTAGAGTCAGCAACTTCTTTTCAGAAAGAGGAGGTTGGAACTTGGAGGCCCTTCCTGCTGTCCTTCCGCGAGAGAAAGTCGAAGAGATAAAAGGCATCTTGGTCCTGCAGTCTGAAAGAGTAGTGGACAACATTATCTGAAGGGGTACCAGCAATGGAGCTTTCTCTGTTGCCTCGTCTTATAACCTCCGAGGATTGAAGACCCGGACCACCATAATGGTCAACGCCAAAGAGACAGGAGTTGAATTTGGAAGACTAAATGTCAAGAAAGAATTAGAACTTTTCTTTGGATAGCTTGCTCGAAGAAGTTGATGACTAATGTTGAAAGGCACGAGGAAATTCTGTGAAGAAACAACCTGCCCCATTTGTAAGAATGTCGAGCAAACAGTTATGCATGCGTTGAGAGACTGCAGAAAAGCCTCAAAGATTTGGAAGTTGGTGTGGCCTAAGTTGGAAGATGAGGAAAACTTCTGGATATATTCTAATCCTTGTGAGTGGATGAAGGTAGGGGCTAGTAGGCAGGATAGACTGAACTAGATTTAAGCCTGTGCTATCATCACCAACACCATATGGACCATTTGGAAAGGAAGATGTAAAAAAGTTTTTGAGAATGCCAATCAATCTACTCAGGTGCTAGCGTCTATAGCTGCTAAAATGGCTAGGGAGGTTGATTTGGTCTGGAAGGAGAAAATCAAAGACAAGCTGATAGTTGGTAAGAAGGTGAAATGGTTGGCGCCTCCTTCAAGAAAGTTAAAACTCAATACTAATGGAGCAGTTTCTAGAGTGACTAACCAAGCGAGTGCCGGGGGTATCTTCAGGGATAGTTCTGGGAATTGGTTTGCAGAGTTCATTGTCAGCATAGGCAAGGCTCATGTTCTCACGGTTGAGCTCTGGGGTTTAAGAGAAGGCTTGCTTATGGCCAAGAGGAGAGGTTTCGGTCAGCTAGAAATCGAAACAGACCCTGTTACTCTAAGCTATCTGATGAAGCATCCTCCTGAGGCCGATCATCCTTTTTATAACATCATCTTAGAGTGTCAGGAATTGATGAGATCCTTCGAAGACAGTTCAGTTACTCACATTTTTAGGGAAACTAATTGCTGCGCTAATTTCTTGGCTTTCATGGGTCAGTCAAATGATTTCGGAATGTTTGAGTTGAATGACCCACCTTCAAAAATCTTGCAGCTCATCCGGGAGGATAAATTGGGGGTCGAGAGGACTAGAGGCAGAGGCACTGCTAGCAAATGTAGCTCGCTGCATCCTTCTAATTTGTAGAGAGCCACTGTGACAGCTCCTCTATTGTATTTCTCTCTACGGTTTCCTTGTTTTCTCTCCATGTATTACACCCCAAAAAAAAAAAAAAGAAAATTTCTTCGCACTAACGTTATCTATTTTGAAAACTTTTCTATTTTCGAAACATTTTCAAAATATTTCAACACGTTAAATTAATTAATATTTAAACAAAAATTTTTATATTTTCTATATTTATACATTTTTTCATATTTGATAAATTATTTATTTATTTAATTATATTTTTATTTTTCATGTTATTTGTTTAATAATTAATAATTATATAAGTGATTATTTTAAATTTTATTATAAAAGATAATTATTCAATTATTTTTATAAAATAATTAATATTTATATAAAAATCCTTATATTTTTTATATTTACACATTTATTCATATTTCCATTTTCTCAACTTTTATACTGTATCATTTTTCCGTATCATTTCGTTTTTGTTTCTATTTCATCGTTTTCGTGTCCATTTCCATCGGGAATTGTGGTGCAATTTGTTTACATTTGTATTTTTAAATTTCTTTTTCTATTTTCAAATTCCATTTTTCTATATTTAATTTTTTTTTTATTACGATCGAATTTGATCATGGTCCCTCAAGAACAACTCGAGCGTTAGAGCTTCTTCACATCCATCCTTCCTCGGTTTAATTCCATTTAGTTGCATCTATTTTGTACCCCAAAAAAAAATATAATTTGATCAATAATTATCCCAATTTTAACAACCATCTGTAGCTCGCTATGCATAATTGTAGAAACATAACCCAATCCCACAACTTGTAAGTACTAGAACAATGAAGAAGAGGGTGATGGATTATCTCGAGATACCTCTTTAATAGGAATTGCAAGGCATGCAGTTTGATAGACGTGCTTTCTTCTTAGAGAATGCTATTTCTTCCTACCAACAAATTTGTGTAACAATGTATATGGCTCTAAGCTTAATAAAACATTAATATAAGATCTCAAATAAACTTGCAACCTGGATATCAAAATTCCCAATTTAGAAAACTTGGTAACTGGTAATTCTTGTTGGAGAGGTGCTGTCGTTTCATCTAGTCGGAAGTTAGATTCAGTTCATCCACACCCGCACCTTGTTGCTTCCACTCCAATTGAGAGGTGAAGAGAATAAATATCAGAAGTGAAACCAACACCAATTTTTTCTTGGTAAATGCTAATTCACATTTAGTGTTACACATGTAAATATCCCTCTTGTATTCTTAATCAAGACATGTTATTCTTGTAACTCCCCAAAAGCATTACACGTGAATATATTCACATTTGGCACCAAGTCGTAACCACTCGAGCAATAGAACTTCCGCCATCCCTTCTCTTGCACGCCTAGTGTGTGTGCTTGTGCGTGTGCAACTTGGCTTGCCTTGGTTTCTCTAAACAGGGCACACATAAATCAAACCTGCACATCTATGTATCCAACTTAACAAGCTGTACATTGTCTTTTACTTGACGCTATGTCTCTATCTTAAGGAGAGAATTGAGAGATGTGCTATTGAAACGCTGAGCAAGTCCTCGGATAACTAGAACAATAACATCTCGCAAGTGTCGTGTCTGCACCATCAAGTCAACTTCATTTTCACTGTCCACTACAATTCTGAGCCTATGTTGATCATTACGGAAAAGTTCTACCTGCATATCATTGGGATCCAAATGAACCTTCATTGAAGAATATGTGTAACTCCTATTTCTACGCTATCAGAAAACTAAAGGTGATATTATGGAAAAAGTATTCACCACTCCATAGGCATATGCTTTCATGCACGGTAATGAACAGATAAGCTTGCACTCATAAGAGGGTGAGAGACAGAAAGATGCCCCAGCTTGGGGGCAAACTAAAGTATGAAAAACAGACTTATTTAAATCTTATGATCTATGACACAATACAACAAAGTAGTCTCGTATCATGAGATGTAATCATTTAAAGGAAAGTTGGAAGTATTACACTCTTGGCTCAAAAAAAATGAAAATCATTGCAAATGAATAAAATTAATTTCATATTATAGATCCTGATATTCAAAAAAAAATGTTTATGGATATCATACCTGATAAGAGGCATATTTTTAGTACCACTAGGAGGTTAGACTGATTACAGGTTCAAGTTATTTGTTCCAGCCACAAGCTTGAATATTCTAAGTTTAGTTGTCTCAACATTGTGTGGTAACCAGAAACCAAGCTCTTCACTTCATCCAGAGAGTAAGACAATACCAGATATTATATGGGTCAAGTTCAGGCAGATACTCACATGAAAAGGAGGGGCATAGCTTCCACGAAGTTCAGTTGTTGGGAAGGAAGTTTTAGAGCCTGGCTTAACAACTTTAACTCTCTTTCGATTAACTTCTAAAATTCTCCTCTCAAGACTTCCAGCACCAGGAACCTGCAAATTATCAAGGTTGTTAATTTCTCCTTCTATTTAGTCAACATTATAATGCAACTAATCAAAGTGTACACAAAACAATGAGAAAGAATTCAATGTGAAAGATAGCTACCTTTTTAGGAGAACGATCCTTGTCACATAGCGCCTGCTACAACAAAAGGCCACCCAGTGAATCCGTGGATAAAGTATTGTAACAGTCAAAAGTCGTGTCTAATGTATACAGTTTTATCCCTTGATCAGGATAACAGAAATCATATTATGTACTGTATTTCACACTTCAGATGTGAGCAAAACTAAAAGCATAACCTTTCATATGCAAAAAGATATCATTTAAGGTATAGAGGAAGAAAGAGATGAATCAAACCTCAAACTTCACAGAGCCAATATCAAGCTTTGACTTGACCTCTTTAAAAACATCAGGTTCTGCAAGAAGCACACAATCTCAAATGAGTCCAAGCACACACAGACACAGTAAGCCAGGATGTACAATAGAATTACTCGACATGTCATAGTAAGCTTCAAGGCATATCATAAACACAAAACACCTACAAGAAAATATAAGAATATAAATTGAAAGTTATTCTGCATGACCAATTTTCTGGAGAATTATTTATCACAAAAAGATTCAAATCAACTTCTTTGCATCTTTTGGTGTAGGGACTACAACTCGTCCGCATCTTACCAAGCCCAAACTGACAAAGAAAGGACAGTCTAACAATAGCCACATCATAAAATTTCCACATAGCATTGTGATGAAATATAGCACCAAAATAAGCTTGCATTTAAATCAAGACTCTCGTCAAACAACATAACTTCTAAGCCTATAGACTTCAAATAGAAGTCACTTTGGTTGGTCCAACCACCTTCAGGCAAGCTGCATTTTGACCTACTAACAACCACATCGCTGGGTCTTAATAAAGGATGATTGCATGTGTAAAAAATTAGATAGTAACTTTTCACCCAAAGGCTTAAGCTTGCAATTATTCTGCCAAGGCCACTCAATTTTCTTTTATCCTATGAGGGACACTTCATTTGATGATTCCCAACATCCTCCTCCTCGTGTCGAATGACTAGCAACCAAAAGGAACTATTGATACAAAGGAATGATTTTTTACCAGCATCTATCTGCACAAACTTTAAGAATTTAAATCAATTATAAAGCTGAAAATCACAAACCAAATTGTTTTAGAAAGTGCATCCAGCCACGGAGCAGTTCAAAATAGAAAAGAGAGAAAGGGAAACAATGAAGCAATCAAGATGTGCCAAATGCAGCCAAACATCAAAGAATTTATGGAGCTCTAGAAGATCACCAACTGCGATTGGCTCTGTTGATGCAGAAACAGGTTGCCCTTCAACTCCGTCCTCTCTGACTGGAGTATAAATAGCCACCAGTCTATAACCCACATCGTCAACATTAGCTTCATACATCCTTCCAGTCTCCCCTACAAGATCAAATTATAGTTTCAGAACCAGATGCCAAGGCAATTAAATTCTAAAATTGATTTTGACAACGAAATGCTAAGAATGAATATGAAAAGATCTTCAATAAATTAGAAGAAATAATTAGCAAATATTGGATGGAATGGAAGAGTTTCCATGAACTAATCTACACAGCCCTCTTATGGGAGAATATTATTGTGTTATTCAGTACTTAGTCTTTGTGACAGTGGTTTTCAAAGCTTATGGTATAAGATTTTAGAGAGCTCTACACTTGAAGCAATTCTTTTTTCTTTATCTTTTTATGTTTTCTTTATCTTTTTTTTTTCCTTTTCTTTTTCAACTTTTTCAAATAAAATTTCTCACCCTCTTTCTTCTATATTTCCCACTATATAAACAATATTTTCCTTTTCTATTGAAAATATTATTTGTAAAGCTATCAAAACTAAGAAAATTTAAAACCACCGGTCCATTTGTTAGGGTGGTAGGGGAGTCATACCCCGGACCTGAGGTCAGAAATTCAACTTCTTAGCTCTCCCCAATTATCAAGCAAAAGTAAGTAAAACAATTCTGGAATATCAAGGCCAGAGAATCAAGTAGATACAAGCTAGTTCTCAAAGATCAATCTAGACCCATCAGACAGTTTTATTTCTATGCATGACACAAGCACAAAATGGCATAATATAAAATAATCTGATATAGCCATGTTATTTCAAAAACATGCGACTCTAAATCTTCTAGCCCATTTGGCGGCAACTATAATGCATATGCAAAGAAGTATCTCCTTTCCTTCTTGACATTAATGATGTGAATAATATAACTCAGATTCTTCAGCAGAACCTCAAAATAAATTTTTTATATTCATTTTTTTATAAAGCTCCATGAGGGGAAAAAGGAAAAAGAATATCTGCACTATATGGTTCCAGACCAATTTATGCAGCTTAAGAAATATTGTACCACCTCTTTTATATAGACAACTCAAGATTAGAATCATACAAAATTCCTCTTTAAACTTTAGTGGCTAATGCTGGACCCTGTGAGAGGATGAAGGCTCAACAAGCACGTTACAGAAGTTTGTGAGTATCAATAGATAAGCGGGGGAAATAAACAGCCCAGAAACTATTTGCTTTAACAAGGGAAACTTGGTCAAGGAATGAAATTCAGTTTGAAATTAGATCTTTATGTTCTGTATCATGGAAAAATAGAACAGTTGAATATTTTGTCTCCCCTGCCACCAGGTACAATTGCAAACCTTTTATCACCTGAGAAATAGGCAACCATGGACTAGCGTACCAGGTATAGAGATGAGATCAGGACTTCCAACCATTGATCTGAGCCACTGGATTCTACTTTTTCCTTCTTTACCTCCAGTATAAATGCCACGAACAGCATACAAATTTGTGTGGAAGCCCCTACCTTCAATCTCGAGTTTATCAATTTTAGGAATACCTGAATAGAAAATAATCATCAAATAATATCCAAAAAATAAAAAATAAAAAATAAACATGTGAAGTTGATCACACCAGCTGCTTAATGTGGTAACAATGTAATCATCAAAAGACATATACCTAGAGAGGGGAGTGTTCAGAGGAACCAAATCAATATTGATATCAATAAAGGGATCCAGAACCAGGAACATTATAAGTGCAAATGGTCTACAAACTAGCAGTACCATTTCTGTCTATTTAAGCAACATGAAAGGAAAATCAAGCAATAATATAACCGTGCAAATGACCTTCAAATTGGTAATTCCATTTCTGGTTATCGATGAGCCAAATGAACAAAGTAGATAAAGGAAAGAATACAAAATCAACTGAGGTGAAGTGGTTACAAGTAAGACAAATGACAGGAAAAGAAAGATACCTGGCAAAATGGGAGAAGTTTCAGCATAGACTGGATCACTTGACCGTTCAAACACATCGGTCACAACACATTCACATCTAAGGCAATGACCGATATCCTCCAATCGCATCTTATAAGAGCATGAATGCGGTGACGTTAAAGGCTTAAAAACCTCATTGTCACCAATATTGGACGAACAGAACCTGCATCATTAAATGAGATATTTACATTGAGAAGCTAGGAGACTTAAAATTGGCAAAGAAAACTAAATACCCCTCCCAAAGTGCCTTAACAACAATAAACAAGTGGAATGTAACTTGCAGATGCCTGTTCTTGAGCTCATGTTCATTAGCAAGTTGGGCAGTGCTTCAGAGATCACCAAGCTTAAATAACCATACACATGAATTAAATAAAGAGAGAACAAGGCTCATGTTGTCCAAAGGAAATGCAAAATACAAAAGGTAATTAAATATACAAATACCAACACAACTGTAGCTAGATCCAGTAACATCTAGAGCTTCAAGAAGGGGCATCGGTACCATAGTTTATTTACATGCTACAGATAAGCCAATGGCAAAAACAAATATGCAACATCTATGACAACAAAGCAATAACAGTTTTTGGACTGAGAACTTCAGTTCAATGGCTAGGAAGCAGGTAACAGTGCCCTCTGCATCAAGACCTTCGAGCAGATGTCTAGCAATTTGTAGACGCAGCACTGGAAGACTCCATTCTCATTCCTTGGAAGGTATAACACATGGACACTCCATGTCCATCTCCCACAGCAAATTTGACACAACACAATTACATTGACTGGATTCTCAGACCCACTGAAGAAACTTCAATAACCCCACCTTTCAAACAGAGACACGTGTATAAGAAATGTTTTAGTAGTTTCCGCCATTTAAAAAAAAAAAAAAAAGACGTTGGACATGCCACATGGCATATTGACCGTGGTTCTGGCAAGGTCAAACAGTGTCATGTGCAACATGGTGTTTGACACAAACACAACTTCCATTTTGAACTGCCATCCTTCTACATACTTGACACAGACCACGAAGCACTAAAACACAATAAGTTCACCATCTCCCATCCTTAACTTTATGAGTGCCTGCCAATTCTAGCATTTGTGATCGTCTTTAGCACAATGCACCTAGATTATACTTGGATAAAATTCAAAGACAGTTCTGATTCTTCAGAAATACTTCTTCACATAACCTAACGGATTGATTCAGTTCCCTCTTAGGTTGCAAATGACATCAGCGTCCCTAGAATAATGTTTGCAAATATTATTTTCATCGAATTTTGAAATAGAAGTCCACCACTCTTGTTACTTAACATTGAACAATTTTAACCATGCGATCACATTTATATATAAACTTACCAAAAGCAGAGATCAAGAGAGAGAAACACTTTTAAAAGCGATGAATTCTTTACAATCAAACTAAACATTAGCAGTTTACCATTGATATTTGACATCTTTCTTGTACTTGCTCCAAACAAGTTGTTGTGTTTTACTCTTGGGGATCACCTCAACAGCAGTAAGTACCTCTCCTTCAACTGCCTTTCCAGTGAGTGCAAGCATTTCCACTTTTGGAAGCTCTAAAAATCAGTCCAGTTCAACCAAAAAGCAAAACACTGTTAACCTCATCCAGAAGATACCATACAAATTACAGACAGCATTATACCAGACACCTTTCAAATCTATTAAGAAGTACCAAAAGGTGCCAACACACAATGCCTAGAGGCTATACACTTCAAACAAAAGATAGTGGTTGACACTAAATAACATGAGCTTTTAAATGATAAAGAATATAGAAAACAAGCATGAGCAGAAATATGAGCTCAAGTTTATAATGGAGGTTTTTCTTAAAAGGAAAATGTTACATGATAAGAATGCCACAACCTTTAGAGAAATACCAAGTCATTCACATTTCAATCCCTACAATAGTTCTAGGATTTAGGGTCTTTTGGCTCAAAATTAATTTATCATGTCTTTGTTCCATTAATTCAAAAATTTTTAATAAATAAACAACAATCAATATCCTTTACAATGTTAAACTGACTTCACTCTCCAACCAAATCCAAAAATACATATTCAAAAGCACTGAGTTGTGGAATCAGAAGGCTTTCATGTGAACCAGAGCAGTAATGCTAGCTACCAGATTTGTTTTTGCAAGCTTCTTTAAGAGTAAAAGAAGTCAAAGAACAACATGAAATCATAAGCTGGTGTCTCAATGCATCTCCAAATACACAATGAATTCAATTTTTATTTAAATTTTATAGAAACAATTTTAAAAACAAACATAATACTTGTCATTAAAATTCATGTTATCATGTTTTCATGTTGCCACTAAAAGTTGTTTAAAGTAACTAGAAAGTGTGTTGATGGCATTAGATTGGATTCATCCCCTTTTACTCATTATTAGTGCCACACCTTGGCTTGAGATGAATTTGATTCTTAAAGATTAGCAATTATCTTCTTTTCCACGTTTTCAAAGAAACTGTCAAAATTACAATTACCACTCTGAGAGACAGAGAGGCACTATATATCTTTATCATTACCTGGAAGAACAATCTCAGTCGGTTCAGATAGTCTAAGTTCTCCAACGATGGAATCAGAACGAACTGGTGTATATCTGTAAGAGTTATTTGTGAAAGGAGTTAATGCACTTATTTGACATGATATTATTTCCTAGATGATCATAATACAGAGCACCAATATAAGCATATATAAATAGATACGAGTCACAAGAATCTTGATCACAGCCAAGAGGATAGAAATAAGAGATTTCTGTTGCCATGAAGAGAAAAAAGGATGCCGGTGAAATAATTGAGCTGCTTCAGTTCAATAGTTGATGATGCAACACCAGTTAAATTGAGAGGAATAATGACAGTTATACTTATTTACTACATTTGGCAGCAACCAAGGGAGCAGTCACCTAGATTTTTATGTCCAAAGAGGATTCACTGGCACTATGAGAAAGCTGATGAAATAATTGGACATGTTGATAATCTAAGTTCATAAATATTGGATATGATCCTTAGATAGTCCTATATCATAGTATTTCTACCACCTAACAATGGATTTGCTAACTCTACAGTCATAACATCAAGGATAAATTTCACATGTTAAGTGCCTTAAAAGTCAAATCCTTTTTTTTTTTCATTTTTTACTTGCAAAGCAATATTGCAATTGCTTATTTCCTATTTAACAAGCTGGCAAATCTGATACATTTGCTTTTAGCAAACTAATATCTTTAAAAAGGAAGCGGTCTAGCTTCTCTTCAGTCTTAAAATAACTTTGCTTTCCTATAAATTCTATTTCAAGAACACACCCAAAAACTTTGGAGTATGTCAGGAGACAAAAATCATTATCCAGAATTATTTAGACCAATTTCATTGGCTTAGCAAGAGCCATCATAGTAGCAAAATAAAAAAGATTTGTACCGTGATAAAAGTTATGTGAACTATGAGCAAAATATCCAATTTCTATCCTTTATCCAGGCTTCAACTTAGATCAAAATCATCAAATTTTTACTGCTTTTCTATTAACAAGGACATAATTTGTTGAGAAAAGGTCTGTGCAGCAGTTGCCTTCCCCGGAAACCCAATCTTAAGTCCAACATTCTCTAAAGGAAAGACGGATAATTAAGAACTAATCATATGGATACACTTGCTTCTAGAGGAAATGTATTTAGTATATCTTTTCAGGTATGAGCTTTCCACCAAGCACATGAAAAAGACAAAACAAGTATGTGGGATTCAGTATTTACCCAGCAGAATCTAATAAAATGCACCTAATGCAACCAAAAAACACCATTGTAAGACTATTCTACTAAGTTCATAAGTCATAAACTGTCTTGCCAAAATAAAAACATCAAGAGTTCCATTAAAATAAGAACATAAAAATAAGATACTCATCTCATTGAATAAGTCTTTTGCATTGCAGCAATATCATGACCAGAACTCAGGAAAGAACAGATGAATACTTACCCGAACAACAAACGGCAATTGTAATCTGAATCTGTTACTTCATAAGTTCTAGAGTTGGCCCCATTAATTAGACTGATAGTCCCCTCAATGGTTTCTCTATACCAGCTAAATAAGCTTGATCCCTCATAACCACCAAAATAATCTCCTTCTCCTGAATAAATTCCTGAAGAGACTTCCTTTGCACGAACATTAAAAACCATCGGAGGAGCTGTCAAATTATTTCCAGACATCAGTTACTCATTAGATAATATACTAGATAGAAAACATGCACCAAACTAAACTTTTTATGCATGATAACCAACAGAATGTTACAGGAACAAAAACCTCAACCTAAACCAAATAAAGAAAAGAAGTGTATAAGATACAAATAATACAAACATTAATCACTTCTAATATAAACTATTATTATGACATGTACATAGTCAATGACATTTCACCTCATAACATACATAACCAAGTGGAATATTAATCATTCAGAATGTCCAGAACAAAGCCATATCCACCCATAGAACAGAATACCTGGGGAGACTGGATGATCAGAAATTGAGATCAAAGGATTTCCATGTTTTCCATCAACACGAGTTGGGATCCAATAAAGTGCTAAATAAGCACCCACATCTTCCAGAGATGGAGTATACGATCTTCCCAGACAGACCAACAGCAGCAGCAACCAGTTAGCATGCTCTAAATCATAAATCAGAAAGGGAAGGAAAAAAAAAAGGGAACAAACAAACAAACAAGCTCACAATGTATTTCCGCATTTTAGAATATCTTCAGAACCATCAGAAATATCCCTTAAAGCAGATCCATGAAGCTTATGCTTAGACCTATACCAAATATACTCCCCAGCACCTTCTTGTCCACCAAAGTATACTTTCTGAGGGAAAACCTCATTGTCCTCACAGCAATCAGGAATTGCTAGTTCTAAACCCACAGGATCGGCTGTATAAGAAGAAGAAAGAGGTTACATAATAACAACCACATTTTTTTTAGTCAAATCACAACCACAGAGTCAATTATAGTATCTTCTAGAGTTCAGCAAATGGCAACTAGGCCAAGCAGAGGTTTACTTACAGGAGATAAAGGTGTTTGTCCAAACTAAAAAACTAAAACATGTTTGCAAAAGGCCGGGAAGAAGAAGAAAGAAGACAATCACAATTACATTTTGCAAGAAGAACAAGGGTAGTCACAACTAACTAGAGGAGTAGAGTATCTCTTCTAGTTCAATGATTAGCAATTAGGCCATAAAGAGTTTACAAACTGGAGATAAAGATGGTGATCCTGACTACAACAAGAAAAATACATGTTTGGAATCTTCTTCTTGAATCATTTTATGTTAAAACTAGTGATAGGCAATCAAAAGCTTTGACAGCTCCCTGTCACTCAACCAAACCAAGGTCTTGGATTTCAGGGAACATGGAAAAAGATGAAAACTGTACTTACCAGGCACTATTACATCTGTTACAATGCTTCTAGGAGTGCCTGTGGTTCCATCTTTGCGCACAGGTGTGTATACAAGTTCGATGGATTTCCCCACATCCTCCAAACTCAAATCTAAAAATTCTGTTACGAAAAGGAAAACTTCTAAATGTAAGAGAACCAAAGAAAAACAATATCAAAAAGCAAAAGGGCAATATTTACCACTTAGAAGTCTGTTAATTTTTGTGGATAAGATTAACAAGATCATTTGAGAGTTAACTCACCATCTGCAATTACTTTCTCCTTGATGCCATTACTTTTCACTCTAAACCATTCATGGAAGCAATCCCCCCTCTCCCTATAACCGAAATAGCTATTTCATTCCCAAGCACAACTCTAAAGGAACAAGAAATGCAACATATTCCAGAAGATTGTCACATAGTTTCTCACCCTCCAATATATGATGCTATAAAACCTAAGCGTTGACCTTCTACCATCGATCCACAAAACCGAAGAGATTGACAAGTTGGTGGACCTGCAAATAAACCCAAACATCAACTCACTACCCCACCCCACTAAAAGGGAAAAACTATTGACTACAAATACTTAACGTCCCCTTCAAAGCATGCTTTACCATGCAATCACACCAATAAGAGCAAAAATGTACCAGCAAAAATGGGCCCAACTTGTTCAGAAAGAACAGTAGGACCACGTGCCCAGTCACTTCTTATAGGCTCACAGGAAACTGAAATTAAGCAGCCAATATCATCAATTGAGAGCATGTACGATGCTGTGGTTGCACTTTTAACTTCACTTTGGGAACCATCAGAACTAGTCTGCAATCAGAATATAGATGTCATTCAACAACTCTGGCAATTTTCTACCAACCATAAAGCAACAAATGGATCTGTATAGACATCAGCATGCAGCAAAGCATGAGAGAACAACCCACTTTCTAGGAAAAACGAAATTAATAAGTTCAAAAGAGATACCATACCTTATGGAGGTGATGTCTAATATTGGTACAGATGAAAGCTTCATTTTGCCATACTAAAAATAATAATCTAAAGAAGTAATCAGAAAAGTGTAAAAATTACCCGAAACCAACGAAAAGCCGAATCTCCCTCTTTACCACCCCAATACTTCTTTTCAACATTTAGTACATTTCCTTCAACTGCTGTGCCAAGGATTTCTAAAGAAAGTAATCTCGGGCTTCCTAGATTAGCAGAGAAAAGCAAACAAAAATGTTATAAGGGCTCATGAGTTTTGCAAGAACAGATTGAACATTTGAGCATTCAAACAAATGAAGCAACTTAAGATAACTGCAAATTTTGAACTACGAAATTACTGTTCATGCTTTTTTTTATCTAACAAGGTCTACACAGGTCAAAATAACAGTAATCTGACCATGGTAGACAAGAAAGCAGCAATCTGAGCTTAAAAGTTGACCAAACCTCAGGCAATGCATGTTGGACTCTAAATACAAACACAATACAATCAAAGTGACGCAAAATTTATAGAAGAAAATAGGACACCAACACCGCTAGAAGATAACAATAAATTATTTTATGCAGATAGGTATATGAAACTAGCAAGTTTTTCTTGCAAGTATTGCAATATTAGCATTTAAACCAGTCCACATACTTTAAACAGGATTATCATTATAATTTACTCTTCTATATAAAAAAAGGGGAATCATGTTGAAGAAAATAGAAAGATTACATAGGGTTCAAAGAATGAGAATCCTCAAAAGCAAGAGCAGCAAAAACAAAAACAAAAACTAATGAAAAACAGCTTCCAGAACCCTTCAAGTCTTCAAGACTGCAATCTCTAAATATTCTTAAAGCACACACCCGTGAAAAGAACCCCAAAAAAAGCACAAAAACAAATCAAAACAAAATTGTTGTCCCAAAGGAGAAAAGGACCATTCCAGTCCCTCCCCATGCACCATGAAGATATCTATTTATGATTATCCATGGCAGATTCTTATATTTAACAACTTGCATGTTCTATACTTAGAGATAATACTAAAATAAAATGTCTCTAAACTATCTGACATGTGGATGAGTGTCAGTGTTCAAAGGAACTCCCAAAAAAAAAAAGACACCATATGTAAATGTCCAATACATGCACATAAAGTGTCCAATGAGTGGCATATCTGTCCGGCACTAATGTTTATGTATGCTTCGTAGAATAGCTTAAAAAGGCAACATAAAATCATCCATCCCAATATGGCATCAAAGCCACCCAAGGAATGGCATGCACTTTTAATCACCTAACTCCAAAGAATCAAACTAAACGTCTACTACCTTTTAACTCATGACAGAAGTGAAGGTAATTGGCAGATCATCACACATTTCCAACTCAGAAAACATACTATTGACAGTTATATAAACTTGGGCCAAGGTGATCCACTCTATAGTCCAGTGATTCTCAACAACTAAATGTTCAATGAGCTAGAAAATTATTGAAGACCTACCTCTAGAAACATTTGGCCCTCCAGTCTATAGTCCACTGATTCTCAGCAACTAAATGTTCAATGAGCTTTAAAATTATTGAAGACCTACCTCGAGAAGCATACATCACGAAATGCGGAATAAACCTACAAAATATAAATCAATTTCCAAGAGCCAAAGATATGTAATCACCAGGCCGCACACGCTCCTGACCCATGCAAGTTCTTGATTCACCAACAATCCCATCATCACGTACTGGAGTACATTTGAAAGAGACGAACTTGCCAATTGCATCTTTAGTTATCCGGTACTGGAGGAATCCTGAAACCTCAGCCAGTAAAGTCCCCAAGTCAGTTTCCACCTGCAGAGCCCAACAGCCAGGAACATACAAGTAAGTGAGGAAGTGCACTTTTTATCTTGTCAAACAGGCATTAGACTAACACTATAGAAACCATGAATTCCAGAGTCACATACTTGGGATCCCAAGTCCAAAGTTCATGATACTTGTATTTATTTTCAAACCAACTACAAAGTATCAAGCAACAAGGTCTAAAAGTGTCAGAAAAATGATAATTTGACTCTTTATGTAGAACTTTGTATCTGAAACAACCGAAAAATGAAAACTTGGGCCCTGATGTGAAATGCTGGCTGGGAAAAAGCCAGCATTGTGGATCAGAATCCAAAATCCTAAATTTTGTGAGGTTTTAAATTTTGAATGAAATATTAACCAAAGGGATTTGGAAAGCCATGCGAGCACTAATCCATAATCTAGTATAATAGTTTGAAACCACTATCCAAAATACTAGATCCTTTTGGCTATAAATAACAAAATATTTTTGTTTTTGTTAGTAAGAGGACCACAACATCCGTAAATTGTAAAACAATTATATATGATACCCTCTTGACACTTATTAACCGCCTCTAGAATTAACGAGAACCAACACAAAAAGTTACATTATTTGGATCCAACCCACAAAAGGAATTAGGATTCAATTAACATGGAACTTAAATGTTAAAATATTATAGTGTACCTCATGAAGATACCAATTATATATGCTTCTTCCTTCATGGCCTCCTATGTACCCATAAGATGCTGTCAATATGCCACCTTCAGAGTAATCACCAGTAATGGATAGGAAATTCAAGCTAGGGGGAAGAGCTGCAAACAATTAGACAAGCTATTAGAGGGCAAAAGAGAAACATATTTGACTTTTCATCCCATGCAAGATTAAAAATTCATTGAGTTGAGAAATATCCAAGTAAAGATTGATGTATAAACTCAGGAGTGATGTTTTGATCTCGACATTTTCAGAGGAAACAATGAATAAAACAGAAAAATAAACTCAAAATACTGCTGCAGGCCATCAAAAGAATGTTTTAACTCAATAAAATCAACCCTAGAAGAGAATAAAACTTTATAAAGTAATATGCATACCACTTTAAAAGGTAATGTAACTTGCCATATATATTTATGAAGATTTAGAATAAAGGTGCAAAGACAATAACTCAAATGACTTGCAACTTTATTACCAAAAAAAAAAAAAAAAATTACAAGGTCCTGGTCTGCCAGTAAGATGTTGGTTAGCATTATCCCAACTCACTAAACAACAAAATCATCAACAGATTAGCTATTAGTTATGTAAACAGAGAGATCCAAGAGAAAAATCTTGTAACATTCAAATGACATCAAGACAATCACACAATATAAAATATTAAATCAAGACAGTCCCTCTTTCAGCTTTATCATCTCAACATAATTCAGATGATAAATTGGATTCTTTTATACAAGAAATATATGCTTTCCAGTCAGAAATATGACGATGTGCACCATGGTAATCGAATCAAGATTTGTGAATCAAAAAGATCTCTTTTTGACTCATGAATCGAATCAAATTGCAAATGTAAGATTTGGTCTTTTTGTATATAGGTGCCTTTTAAAACATGCACTATATTAAAATGAAGTAAGTTCTAAAAATTAAAATTTAATTAATAATTTTCGCTGTTGATGTTTCTTTGTTTGGAAATAAAAGAAACAATTGTATGGTGAAAGGTTAAGATAGAAAAGGTGTGCTACACAGTAAATAGCAAATATATGTAAAGGAGAACATATGTGCTGTGTAAAAAATATGCTGGACTGCTGACTTGCTGAGTACAAACAAGACACGCCTCTCGACTTCTTTTATACTAAACAGTGTCTCTTCTTCTTCAACGAATCACCCTCTCTTCATCTTCCTTCTTCTACAATATCTTTGCACTTCAGATCAATAAAGTAAACTCACCAGCAACCTCAGAATTTTCCAACCCCATCAACCTCAGAATTTTCCGACCTGCCTTTTCTCCAAGTTTCTTGGCAGGAATCCTTCTCTCTTGTTGGTGCATGATGTCCACACTCCAGTTTTCTGACGTTGGATCATCCCGAAACCACCAATATTTGAGTCTCCAGCCACTTCTCTCTCCATTCTGCTGGTTATTTGTTCAAAACTAAGGGTCATTTCACAGTTGTGAATGCAGCATCTTCTCTCCCCTTTTCTGTCTTTTTTTTTCCAGCAACTCATGGAATCGCCCAAGATCTCATATTCAGCACAATTCGCATCGAATCATGGGATTCACTTCCAATTCCAATACAATTCCGATTCATATGCCCAATATGCGTATGTGCTCGTCAAGACAATCGATTTATCTTCTTCACATGTTTAATTCATCTTCCTTAATAAGAAAATTGATCAGAAGATTACTAAGGGGTTCACATAGCAAACAGTCACAAATCTATCTATAATCACTCTCAGAAAAAAAAAATGGCGTGCACTAAAAACAAAAGATAAAACAAAATCCTAACAGAAGTGGAGAGGAACTGTTCAAGCCAGTAGAATTTTCTCCTTTCAAACCAGTGAAAAGCCAGTTAGGAAAGTTGAAACCAATGATTTTCCTCATCTACAGCACCTTATAAACCTCCACACTCCATGCCCACAACTCATATCAGGCTCTCAATGTACATGAAATCCAAACAACACAATTTCCCATGACCTTCTTGATCATGAACAATGGAACAACAAAAGGTCAACAGATCCAAGATCATCCTCACAAAAGGTTTCACCGTGGACAAGAATGACATCCGTCCGGCGAAGGTTGTTCTACTTCTATGTCAAAATCCTACAATGTGCTGCCTCTGAAGCAAAGAAAGCAATATTCATGTGAGAATTCCATGTAGCTAAGAAGCCATTTACTGACCAAAAAGCACCATTAACAAGCATAACTACAACAGGAAAGCCTCTCTCCACACCCAACATGCAACAGATATATTTATAACCTTGAAGCATGTCATGCAGGCCACATAGGCCCTATAGAATATCCAATTTTTGTAACCATGGCATATGTATTTAAAATAGATTCCGCTAGTTAAAGGGCACCATCTCACTGAAAGATCCTCCTTTTAAATGGGATACATTTCTCATTATCAAAACACATGTCCAAGGATGCACAGCTATTGATAACATAAATATTGATATACCAACTCCAAGGGTATTTGACAATTTCACTAAAAATACATTTGAGTTGCATAATTTAATTCTTTGTTTACCACAGCTAAAATATTGAACCATGAGCCAACTACAAATAGTTTTGATAAAAGGTTAAACTGCCTTAAGAGTTCAACAGAAGACTAAGACTTACTTTCAATGGCACTTCCTGAGATAACATATGCGGGTTCACCAGCTTCACCATGTGGGGTCATGGGAGTAAATTTTGCCACAATGTAGTAGCCAACTGCTCCTAAAGGTATGCGAAAAGCCTAAAGGAGGCACACATCTATCAGGAATGTACATCAAAGCATTGCAAGAAAAGTATATTATTTATAGCCAGTTAATACAGGTATGACATGAGATACATAAACAAGGTGCACATTTCTTACCTTTGCAATTTTGGATGTGCTTACAGCCTCAAGCCCATTTTCACCATCCAAAGTTGAAGAACTAGTTTTGAACCACTGGACCCTACTAGAACCTTCTGTTCCCCCACTGACAACACCGGTTACGGTAATTTTACTTCCCTCCCGTAAATCACCAATTATATTCACATTTGTGACCTTTGGGGGTGCTGAAAATGGGATAAGCAAAAAATTCTTAAAAACATAGAAACCAAATAGATATTAAAACAAGATATACAAGCAAACAAATCTAAAACTGAATAAGACTGCAAAAGACAGATTAAAAGAGAGAGAGAAGAACGAAAGCAACATAGTCATTGCAAACAAAACAGGTACACTGAAGATGGCATGATCAAGAAGAAGAATTGATGGAGAGGATAAAGAAATAATAATAATAAAACAAATTGTGAAAGATTATTTGAAGAATCAGAGCCATATGAGATTCTGAGCAAGTCCTACTTCAGTTCTAGAAGTTGTAATCCCATCCCACATCAGTACAAGTTTACATGCCATAGAAATAATTTTTTTGGTTATTTAATGGCTTCCTATGCTACCAAGACAAATTTCGCACTTCCTAGATTGCATCCATTAGAGAAATGCATACATGACATCCCATCCCAGCATAATCTACTTCACTAAAATGGCATTAACAAATGCAAGATGAAACATTACTCCTGTTCCAATCTGATGCCAATGCTTTAAAACTACGTAGAAAATTTTTTTAAAAAAAAATAGATAAATAAATAAGAAAGTAGAGAGAAACAAAATACTTTCTGCTACTGATCCTTTTATTCTACAACTACAGTTGTTCAATCAAAAAACCACTATAGCCTTTAACCTGAACACCTTCTTGAAATTCATTAGCTCAACTTTCCACTCAGCACAATACAAAGGTCAGTATCTAGTTCCCTAAATTAGTAGACACTAGCTTACTAAAGAAAATGTGTGCAGCAATCCTAAATAACCATTCTACTTCATGGATATAAATAATAACCAATTAAAAATGAGTTTCGTTCAAAAATGATACCTTGCTTGACTACTTGGGAGACTGTGGAGACAGATTTTCCTTCTTTTCCTGCGAGATAAACCAATTTCAAAATTATTCCTTGTAAGATCAAGTGAGAACAAAGGAAGGCATTTCCACTAACCAAAGAAAAGGAACATACCCTCAAAGTTTATAGGAATATAAACAAAACTTAAACGTCTACCAACATCTTCCTTTGTCAGCGTGTACTCAGCTGCACCAGCAGAAATTAACACAAATTCTCTGCAGGGACGAATGAAAATCATTTTATTAAAATATTTTATCAAGAATATGGGTGTTTCATCATGCATCAACTTAAAACTTTTGGAGCAGTTGATTGCTATATCTTAACAATGGGGAATTACACGCAAGAATTACATGAGAGTGAGCAGATGTAAAATAAATGGAGCAAAGGTTTAAAACCGTCAAGCAAGAGTTCCATCTTGCCTAGGATTTGAAGGGTTTAAGGGAGTAACATAAAAACCAGATAAAACATTGAAGCAATCAATAAAGAACAGGGACAAATAGAGAAATTGATTTAGTTGCTTACATAAGACATAGTTCGAAAAGGAATGTTATTGCAGGACAAACGCCTAAATTTGATCATGAATATTCTTTAGGCTGCTTTTCTAGCATTAAGGAATTTATGTAACTTTTATTTCCTCAAGTTTTTGGATTTTATTTAGGCTTTTTAGCTTGAATATTTGGTATTTTTATTTGGGTATTATTAGTTGTTGTCATAGGGAGCAATTTAGGGATTCATCTTGATGGGTAAAAGGAACCAACCAACTCATGGTCAGCACTGGTGGATATAAAAGGTTTTGGAAACCCAATTTTGTAATCAGATTTTGTTGACTACGAAAATTACTACAGGCATGCTATTTTTAAGCTCAAAGGAAAAAAAAATTTTAAGACCATAAATATATGATATATTGCCAACCCCCAACCCCCAACTCCAACAGAGCAGTTAGTGTTGAAATAATACTAATAGCGAACTGTGGCTAGTGCACAATGCACAGCTGGAGCAAGCATATCCTTGCAGAAAAGGGCTGAAAGTTTTGATATATCTTTGTGCTAAATACTAGGACTGAATAATTTATGCAACAAAATGGTACTCTTTGCCTATGTTTCAATTGTTGGAGACCTGCTTCTAACCCCTCCCCCCAAAAAACCAACTGCATTCTCTTCTTCAATATGAATTGCAATAATTTAACGGTTCCTACAAACCAAAAGAAGGGAAACAACAATTGAAAAGGAAAAAGGAGTTGTGCACATTCATTATGCATGAATGTATCCACTAAGATATCCAAACAGGAAAAGAATCAAATACAATTTATCAAAAGAAATTAGCTATAGGGAAGCAGGTCAAGGAATTGGAAAAAATTACCACTGCAGAAGGAAAAAAAGAAGGAAATTATAATTGTTTTCTACAAAGGGGATGCAATCATGAAATCAAAGAACACTAACCCTGTTTCGTTGCTCTCACGTAACCACTCAAACTTGCTCGGACCTTCTCTTCCTCCAAAATAATCCCCAGCTCCTTTGACTGTACATCCTTCAATAGCATCACCAATGATCCTCACATTACTGACTGATGGGGGAGCTGCCAAAAAGAATCAGAGATTTATAAGCACCCAAAACCTTTGTCTGAAGATCCTAGGCATATAATACAGCTCTACTAGTACTCGAGCAAAAGGAAATGTGTGGGGATCCAAGTGTGAAGAGAGAAAGTAAGTGGAGAGAAGAACAGACAAAAACAAGCACCATTTGCGATGAGTTTTGATACCATACATAGAAGTCAAAAGCTTTTAACACGCAAAAGCATGAAATAAAGAAGAAAAATTGCAATGGTCGCATGAGTAAAATTTGGAAAACAAAAATGGAAAAAGGAAAAGTTATAAACAAGCAGAAGAACACTACACAAACAATGGAGTACTTGCCATGAAAAAGACATACCACAAAACAGAAATAGCAGTTGTACGCAACTTCATCAGATCGAATGACAACTCCATAAAGTGCATAGACTCGAGTAAAATTTCTTTCGGTCAAGTAGACCATGAGGCAAGAGTAAATGAGGTGCAGATGGCCAAAATAACTCAAATCTACATAATATAGCACAAAGACCAAATAAAAATGTTGCAATAAATAATTTTGGGTTTATTCTGTATATTTTAACTTTTGTTGTTTTGAATTTGTTATTAGAATCATTGGAAGTAATTGAGGGCTCCATTATTGGATTAACTGATTAATGACATTGAATGGGTAAGCCGATTTGTGTTTAATGTAATGTTACAAAAAGGAAGCCCCAAGAAAATTAGTTCCTCCCTCCCTATCAGGCTTATCTTGCCTCCTGGATTCATGTGTGTATCAGTCAATTTTTTGATCTTCCCAAGAATGTGCTATCGTAAAAGAGAAAATTGACCTCTAATGTTCCCTTGAACAGATGCCTTGGTACCTTATAACTTGGAAAATAATCATCTCTCAAACCACTTCCAATCTATCTCAGGAAACTTCACCTATCTTTTACAACTTCCTGTGCTATTCAGCAACTGTGGATATGGACAGAAAATATCAGGAGTCCTATTTCAATTTGAAGAAGTGCAATAGCATGCTACTAGTGCTGTCAGTTTACATTCTTTGACTAAGTCCAGATTCCAGAGGCATTCAAAATGAAGAACTACAAACCGAAGATGGTATAAATAAATAAATAAACAAACAAACAAACAAAACTCAACAACATGAACACATCACCATGGAAATGATGTAAAATTACAAATGACAAAGTAAGTGATAATTTCAAGAAAGAAAGACAAAAGTTTATTAGACAAAATAATGATAATAATAATAAGAACCTGCTTTCACAAAATCCGTCATTGCATATTGTGGTTCCCCTTTGGCACCTTCCTCTGTTACCGGTGTATACATGAACACCAAGCTTGAATCAATATCATCTACAGTCAACTGATATTCCTCATCTTCTGCTCCAACAATGACCACTGGGCTGCTGTTCCATCTTCTCCTTAACCAACTACAGTGAAGAATAAAAACATTAAAGGTGAACAAGATGCCCTATTTTTGTACTTTATGAGTCCTGTCAAGTTGTAATTCATCTTCTGGATAAAGTCTTTCTCTACATAGTTCCTACTCATGTCAGGAGCAATCTCATTACATTATAAGATCTTTATTTACCTGGCAACACATTTTCCCGGTGTTCCACCACACCATGCAACTTCAGCAAAGCCACTTATTCTATTTCCTTCGACCAGTTCGCCACATACACCAATGTTCAACACCTTTGGTAATCCAGTTCCTAAGAAGGCACCCAAATAAGAATGAACAAATGGCATGACTCTTGAGAATATAAGAAGGTGGAGACTACTCTTAAAAACCAGGGTATAAACATCTAGATGAACAACACCAATTAATTTTCTAATTAGTGCATACATGAAAATTTGAAGGTTGCAACACCATGTTTAGAAAAACCACATATCAACCATTCATTTCTAGAGTGCGTGCATATGTAATACACAAAAATGTAAATGTTTAATGCACTATGTTATTAGATTTGCTCTCAATTGTTTCTCTTTCTACATCGATGTAACCCTGCAATGACAAGAGTTTTGCACGAGGCTTTCTGTATAATAATCCAGGAGTTACTATTACTCCATGACTAGAACAAGAAGAAAAATCCACTGATTTGATAAATGAAACAGATGCTAAAAATGACACTGGCCAACCAACAGAACACACGTTGTCTCAAGTACATACTTGGACCCAAAAACAACAACACAAAAAAGAGGGAAAAAAAAAGAAGAACAACTTCTATGATCTCTATGAAGGAGAAAATGATGTATATATAAGCCCATGATAGCCCATGATAGCCCATAAGAGGGTCCCACACACAATAAATTTCAAAATGATGTAAAACATTATCTTATTTTAAATCTTAAGCAAAAATAACCAAAAAGACAATTTGGCCAAAGGAATAAATCAATACTAGACTAATTAGATCACACACCACAAGCATCAAAGGCAATACCTGTTGAGCTTCAACTTGAAGAGATTGTTAATACTTTCTATCAAGAACTGTATCTATATAAATTTTTAACCTTCTAAATGACATTGGCCAAGGAAGCAAAAAAATAGTATAAGGGAGAAAAGTTTGCTAGGCAGTGGGGCAGTTGTATGGAAATACAACAGAACCCTGTGCAACTTTGTCATTTCTGTCAATACTAAAGTTGAAGGAAAGAAACAAGGTCATGCACCTCTCTGCAGAAAATTCTTAAGCATACTCCTAGTAGATGAACCACTTCAATATGAAGCATTTAGAAATAAGCATGTCAGCAATGCAGTGCATCGATTCCAAGAATGCGAAAAGTTTATGATCAAGCTTGGGTTCACATGCAAAAAGGACATACTCATGCATTAAGCCATCATATACTAATGTAAACAATCTCTACCTATATTATCTGGTAAGAAACTGATAAGTTATCAGATGATGCAAAGTATTTTAAGTTCCAAATTCTAGTATCAGTTATTTTCATGATTTATGCTTCCAGTTTCGCGCATCTGTACCTTCAGTTTTAGGAAAGGGATATCATTGCACTACTATGACATCTGAACCCCTGCTTTTTCAAGGATCATAATGCCATATATGGGCCAACATATTAAGACAACGACCACAGCAGAAAGGGGATGCATACCAGGTGAAACAGGTGAAGATATAGCAAATATGGAAGGAAACTCAGTTTCCCCTAGAACAGGAGTACACTCCACCTTCAAAATTTTCTCAATGTCCTCATGCTTTGGCCGGTATACCTAACAATGGAAATCAGCATGGCACAGCATCATACAATGCCACTCGATTTAGAATTCAGAGTGAGGTTTCTAAGTTTCAAAAGATTACTACCTCTCCAGTCGCATCTGAAATAGGTGAAAAATCTGAAAGAATTCTCTCTCCCAAAAACCATTGGTACTTAAGGACCAATTCCGAGCCAATGTTAGCAGAATGATCATCATCTGCAACAAACTCAAAATGGGAGCAACAGGCATCCTCTTCAAACGGTTTATCAACGGAAGCTTCCTTGAGCATGTAACCAGGAGGTAGGCCATCTTTCCATTGGCCAAGAAGAAACCGAAAAGTTGACTCTGTATAGAAAAACCAAAGATGATTTAATAGATTATTTTGCATTATGTTGTATTATTTGCATTATTTTGCATCTTATCCTCCAATAAATTGATGCAATTAAAGTTTCATGCAGCTTGGGGCCTTTGAAAGTAGGCCAAAGATTTGAGAGATTATTTGTAACTTTGGATTTTGAATATTTAAAAGTGAGTATTTATAAGAAATTATAAGCACTATAAATATGTTTCCTTATTTACATATCAAACTCTCAATTCACATATTTTCTCATTAATAAATAAAATACAATATGTATTATTAGTAAATACCACTGACACAATAAAGTTTAGATGAGGTGTAATTCAAGTATCGAACAAGTATGCCAAAAGTATCTAGTATTTGCAAAAATTAAAATAAAAATAAAAAATCGATACGCCATGCGCAGTATTTGACAACTATCCCTGAGTATTATATCAGCTTCGTCATTTAATCATCCATGCTTCCTAAGGTAAGACAAATTCTAATCTGTTCCTTTTTTCACTAAACCTCTTGCACTCTGCTTCTAGAGCTAGTAAAACTTTTGCACTTTGCAAGATCACTGACTTATTGTACTTTTTGCCAACACCAACAGTTTGGAAAAGATGAAAGGAACAAAATTATACAGTACCATTCTATGCTCCTTTTATCTGCCCTATTCCACCAAACATTCTTTTCTATTGATGACAAGTCCGCTATGAATTCATAAAATTTTGGACCACCAATATCTTACATGATACATCAGAAATCACCAAAAAAATTATTTATCCATTAATGGCAAAGAAACCAAGTCATTAACGAAAACAAGAGGGGAGAGAAAAACCTGCAGCATGCTCTGAATGGCAAAAATCCCAACCATCTCTGATACATAAAGCTGTGTAAGCAGGATAACACTTTGCAATTGCCACCTCATCACGAGAAAGATCTACAGGGTTTTGTGCAAGAAATTCAACATTTGGTCAATCCATAATACTAACAATAAGGATAAAAGTAGTTCGCAGGATGAGTGAACACCTACACTCTACCAATGTAAACACATGAAGAACTTAGATAACATCTATACTGGCGTCTAAACCAATCTAGTAATAGGAAAAGAGGAACTTTTATCGTAAAGCTGGCATAAAGAACATGCAATATGCTTCTATACTTTGACTTCAAATGACAAATACTGACATTGATGAGTTGTTACCTCTGTCATTGAACTTCTTTAAGGTAGGGCCAACAAGCAATATTGAGGCAGCTTGTAAATGAGGCATCTCAAGTATAGGATTCTCTTCCACTCTCAAATGCTGTGGAGATCAAGAGGAAACATTTATGAAACAAGATGAGAAAAGCATGAAATAAGTAAGATTCTAAACAATTCAACTATCAAATTGCAACAAATGATTCTTCAGCTTCTGAAGAAAATGCAAAAGGTGATTCTTGAGTAGGATTCGCTCATCACTCACTTCCTAAACTGCAGATGTAAGGTCTTCACTCTCAGAGTACTACAGTGACAATGTTCAACATTTACAAGCTCATGATAAAAAACTTGTCATGGTCAATTTGCTGACACATATAGCTCGAAAGGCACTATTTATCAATCTATCAGATTTCTAGTATCTGAAAGCACTAAGCAAGGCCCGCTCTCTCAATAGTTGTTAAAGTCAATGAAGATCTGTGAAGCCATGGAATCAGGAATGGGGCCCAATTTTTTTGTCAATCAGGAGCCAGGCAAGGATAGTGAAAGATTCAAGCTTTTGCAAGACACAGCTCTAAAAGCACTCTTTATCAATCGTCAAATTTCTCATATTAGAAAGCACCAGTCAAGACTCTACCTCCCTCCCTCCCTCTCTCTCAACACCTTATCAAAGTCAATGATGATTCGAGAACTCAGGTGATGGAGATCGGGCCCCATTTTTACATCCCATTTGGGAGCATGGAAAGGAAAGTGAAAGATTTCAAGGTTCAGGATAGGTAAAGGGATGGCAAAAACTACCTCCACCTACCCCCATCCCTACAAAACATGAAATTTACACGGGTCAGCTCCTAAAGTAACCATTCAGAACAAGAAGTTAAAGGCAGGGCAATCAAAGGACTACATCGGAATATCCTCTTAAAACATTTAGAATTCACATCTCAACATCTTTCACACTTCGACCTTTAAAGAAAAAATGCAATCAGTGTAGCATAAATGGGATTCTGTATGAGGATTAACCAATTGATCTAGCAGGCGTTAAAATAACCTCTGGGTGGTGGGCAGGGTCACCTCAAGTGTAAGGCCACTAAAGCCCCCACTTTAGCCCCATGATTTGATGGTATATATTTAGAATCTAAATAGTTCTTTTATTTATTCATAATAGATTTTCCCTAACTTTCCTTACTTAATATCCAATAAATCTCACTCTCTCTCATTCATATTAATTAGTTAACAATAATTTATTCATTTTCTCACAATCCTTATTTTCTCTCCTCATCAACTGTCCCTCTAAATTTTCCAACACAACTTTTTCCTTTAACCAACGTTCAATTTTTCTTCCAATATTTGATTTCATTTCATTATAAAAGCAAGTGTTCTTTTTAATCTTTTTCACTTTTTTTCATTCTATTTTTGTTGAAAAATATTGAGGCAATAACATTTCATCGAAAAACTTCCACATAGTGATCTTCTTTACATTCAAGTGGATCAACTTCCAGATGCAGGTTTTGTTGTTTTTATATTCTATTATCTTAATTTATATTAGTTTTTTGAAATTTAAACTTGATAGGTATATATATCATTTTTCATTATTCATAAGAATTTAAATGTCAACTAGTAAATAAAGATCCGGTTATTCAAAACAAAATAATAATAATAATAATATTAATAATAGGAGCTTTCATAAATTTTTCACTGAGGGTTGTAACTATTGCTTAAGCCTAAAATAAGTTTTTCAAAATTTAAATTAATAAAATCTTACCTAAGATCAAGAATGTCTCAATAAATATTAAATGGATTAACTAAGTTATCAATTGAAAAAGATATGTTAGAAAATATTGATTATAAAAGTTAAATCAGTAACCTTGCATCTTAAAAAGCTAAAATAGGAAATATTGAAAAAGATATGTTAGAACATATTGATTATAAATGTCTCAATAAGTTGCGGTAGATTGACAACCAACGTAAAAATTTTGTCAACACCATGAGAGACCAAAACAGGAAATCTTTTTCCTATATTGATCTTAAACAGTCAACCCCAAAATTTGAAATTAAAGCTCAGTTTGTGATTGTTTATTAAAATTTGAATTTAGGCCGCCAACTCTACCAAGTAGCCCCTTACAGTAGAGATTAGGTTGGGCGATTGCAAGTTGAAGAATAACCTCCTTGCGACAAACGTGGAGAGTACGGCGACCTTAAAAATGAGTTTACACATGTTGGGGAAGTTGAATTTTTTTAGGCACAAATCTATGGTTCTTTGGCTAAAGAAAGGAGACAAAAAAGACTAAATTATTCCAAAAAGGGCAAAAATTCCAAGTCAAGCCCTTTATTTGGTACTGAAATAGATAGGGAGGTGTTGAATGGAAACAATGGCATAAAGGAGGACATTGGTAATTCTTACAAGTTCTACAAAGAACAGAGCACTTGAAGACCGAAGGTTGATGGAATGGCTTTCAGCATTATAGGAGAACAGAGCTAGGTGGCTAGAGTGGCTATTTTCCAAGGAGGAAGTGATGTTGGCTTTTTCGAAATGTAACTGAGATAAAATTCCTGGGCTGGATGGTTTTCTATAGCTTTCCTGAAGCCTCTGTGAAGTTCCATGCCTCAACCAACTGCATGGGAAGACTGAATAGGACCTTCTTAGGCCTTGTCTTCAAAAAGAAGGGAGCCTCAAATGTCAGAGATTATTGTCCCAATAGATTGATGGGGAGCCTGTATAAACTCTTATTGAAAGTATTTGCAAAGAAGGTCATCGGGAGTCTGCTACGCAGGTATCAGTATTCTTTTTGAGTCATAGGTAGACATTTTTGATGCGGCATTGATTGCCAATGAAGTAGTCAACACAAAAATCAGGGGAGGAGAGACCGGAATATGGAGAAACCTTATGACAATGTGTGCTGTGAATTTCATCTCATAGAGAAGATGGATTTTGAAGAAAAATAGAGAGATTTTATTAGGAAATATATGTTTTTCACTGTCTTTAATGATCTTAGTGAACAGTTTGTCCAAAAGCTACTTTCAAAATTCAAGAGGCTTGAGACAAGGGGGACTCTCTCTCCTTTCATCTATGTTTAAGTATGATGCTATCCAAAGTTAGTGCAGCTGCGATGGATTTTTAGTTTTCGGGTTGAGGGTAGGGGATGGAAGTATGTCCCAGTCTCTCACCTTTTATTTGGTGATAATACGCTAAATTTTTATGATGATAATGCGAACCATTTCAACTTGTCATGGGTTCTTCTTTGAAGGAGAATATCATAAAAAGTGAGATGGTCACGATAGGTGAAGCAACAGGATAATGTTGTTTAGTTGGCTTCTAATCATGGGTCCAGAGTCGGTAAAGAGAAGTTTAGTTAGATAAAGTGGGAGATTTTGAATGAATGGCCCTTGCAAGAGAAGAATTTTGGTATCAAATCCCTGGTTGAATTAGACGAGGGGCAACGCAGGGGCCAAGGGGGTATTGCCTCCTAGAATTTCAAAAATATCCTTCAGTCATGGGGTTTTTGAAGGTCAAGGGTACGGTAAGTATTTGGCCTCCATTTAACTTTTTATTACATTATAAGTTTGGCCACCCGAAAAATGTGACCGCTACTGACTTCAACAAAGTGCTTTGGAGAAAGGGGTTATGAAGGTTCTCAGACGAGAGCAATGCCCACTTGAAAGAGGTTATTATGGCATACTTCTCACCACCAGTGTCACTAATGAGATTGTTGGGTCTTATAGGTTTGGTAACCGGAAAGGAGATTACCTGAGGATGGCAAGTGTGTAAGGCACAAGAGAGTTAAGGGTCAGTAATGGCCAAGAGCTTCCTTTCGGTATGATGGGCATGGCATTGTGACCACGGTTTGCTAAACAGTGATTTCCATCAATTGTATAAGTTAGCGGCAGTTTGCGGAAGGAGGTGTGTCTTTTGGAATGTAATCTTTAGTAAACAAGCAAAAGATTAGAAATTGGAAAAGGTCTTCAACTTCTTCAAATGGCTTCAGAGGTTAAAATTAACTAAGATGGGGAACATAGAGATTTGGAGGGGTTTGTCAATCAGAACCTTTAAGGTTAAGAGATACTACAATCTGCTTAGACTGGATGTTAAGTGATGAGGTCATCAAGATTGCAAGGAATTCACAAGATCCAACTCAACTTTCAGTTGGGTCGGTGACAAACGTCCGAGTTAAAAGATTCAAAAAAGCATTGAATAACTTAATTCAAGGAATTTTACAACAAAAAATTGAAGTCCAAATAAATAAAGAACCAAAAGGAGCCTTAATTATGCTCATACAACTCCAGCTGAAAGAATAAAAGACCCAAAACTACCCAAAACTAAGGGAGGACGAAAATAAAAAAAAATAACAACAAAACTTGATCAAAATAGTTTGGTTTATTTAGTTTTCTAATTTTTATTTTTATTTTTTGTAATTTATGTTTTAGTTTCCTAATTTTTTATTGTTTAAAGAGTTACTAAATTTTTAGTTGCCAATTAAGTTTTTACCTTTAAACCATAAATAGACCATTATACATTGTATAAAAAATAACACTTTTGAAGAGAATTAATAAAATTGTGAGAATTATTCACACAGGTTTTATTCTTTTGAAAACTTTGAACTTATTCAAGATAGGAGTTTTGTTTAGTTCTTTGATTTATCTAGATTTTGAACCATCTAGGTTGTGAGTCATTCATTCCATCTTTATACCAAGATTCTTGATCTGATGAGAAATGGGTCTAGAGTCATATATCTTAGGTTCTTCCCCCTTTAGGGCAAGAGTTAAGATCTTTAATTCCACCGATTCAAATAATTCGTTAGAATGATTTTTGGGCTAAATTAACTTAATTCAGGTTTTTTTTCCTTCGAGCCAATGTGGAAAAAGATAGAGAGACGGCAATCGCTAGATTTTTGAATGGTTTAAATTAAGAAATTGCCAACACAATCGAGCTTCACCATTATGTGGAGTTGGAGGATTTAATACATATGGCAATCAAGGTTGAAAGGCAGCTCAAGTGAGGTAACACACGATCAAAACCAATACCACAGATTCCAAATGAAACATCTTGGAGAATGAGCTACCCGAAGAAAGAAGAAAATTCAACCATCTCTGACGTTAAGCCTGAACATAAACCAGCTATCTCCACCACGACTTCTCAAAGTAAATAAATCCATACTTTAACTCGATCTAGTGAGATTAAATGCTTCAGGTGTCAGGGAAGAGGACATATAGCTAGTCAATGTCCAAACAAGCGAGTTATGGTGATTCAGGGAAATGGTGCAATCGAGTCTAAAAATGAAGGTGACATTGATTGTTTGCCTCCATTGGAAGACGTCCCCATCGGAGCTCAAGAGTATAGGGCTAAACATGGTGAGATGTTAGCGCTAGTAACATGTCGAGCCTTAAGCTTACAAGCAAGAGGAGATGAAGAAAAAGTACAACGGGAAAATATCTTGCACACTCTTTGCCATGTGAAAGACAAGGTATGCATTTTGATTATTGACGGTGGTAATTTTACTAATGTTGCGAGTAAGACTTTAGTGGAAAAGCTGAATTTGTCAACCACTAAACATTCTCAACCATACAAGCTACAATGGTTGAATGATAGTGGAGAAATGAGGATTACAAAACAAGTTGTGCCATTCCGGATTGCGAAATATGAAGATGAGGTGTTATGTGATGTGGTGCCAATGCAGGCTGGGCATATTTTGTTAGGAAGGCCTTGGCAATTTGATCGACATGTGCAACGTTATGGCTTCACCGACAAATATGCATTCATGTTCAATCAACAAAAAATCACTCTAACTCCGATGACACCAAAACAAGTCTATGAAAACCAAATGAGGTTGCAAAAATTGAGTGAACAATAAAAACAGAAAGATCAAAGTAGATTGAGAGAAGAAAAAAATAGAGAAAAAAATAGAGAAATGCCAAATTTGGTGAGAGAGAAAAGAGAGAAAAGTTCGGCCAATAAGATAAAATCCGAGAGAAAACAAAAGAATTTTTGTGCCAAAACAAGTGAGGTTAAGTGAGCGATACTCTCAAGACAGCCGATGATTGTACTTATGTACAAGGAATTCCTTTTAAGCACCAACCAACTTAACCCTTCTTTGTCGAGTGTTATTGTTTCTCTTTTGCAGGAATTCGAAAATATGTTCCCTGAAGAGCTACCCCAAGGTTTGCCACCTATCCGAGGGATTGAACATCAAATCGATTTCATACCCAATGCATCAATTCCAAATCGTCCAACATATAGAAGCAATCCAGAAGAGGCGAAAGAGCTTCAAAAACAAATCAAAGAGTTTATGGAAAAAGGGTATGTGAGAGAAAGTATGAGTCCATATGCAGTTCCGGTGATTTTGATACCTAAGAAAAATAGGACATGAAGGATGTGTGTTGATTGTCGAGCCATCAACAATATAACCGTAAGATATCGACACCATATTCCTCGTTTAGATGACACGTTAGATAAACTACATGGTGCTTGTGTGTTTTCTAAAATTGACTTTAAAAGTGGGTATCATCAAATACGAATGAAATAAGTAGATGAATGAAAAACAGCACTTAAAACTAAATATGGGTTGTATGAGTGGTTAGTTATGCCCTTTAGATTGACCAATACTTCCTAATACATTCACGCGCTTAATGAATCATATTTTACATGATTTTATCGATAATTTCGTAGTTATTTATTTTGATGATATTTTGATATATAGCAAAAGTTTGCATAATCATGTCTCACATTTTCATTCGATTTTGGATGTATTTAGAAAAGAAAATTTATATGCTAACCACAAAAAGTATACCTTCTGCATTGACAAGTTTGTTTTTCTGGGTTTTGTTGTGAGTGCTAAAGGTATCGAGGTGGATTAAGAGAAGATCAAAGCCATCCAAGCATGGCCGACCCCCTCCAATATAGGTGATGTTAGAAGTTTTTATGGTCTTGCTAGATTTCACAGGAGATTCGTAAAAGATTTTAGCACTATCACTGCATCGCTTACACAAGTCGTCAAGAAAAACGTTGCATTTCAATGGAGTGAAGAGCAAGAGAAAGCGTTTCAACTTATTAAACATAAGCTTACTCATGCACCTTTACTTGTTTTACCAAACTTTTCTAAAACATTTGAAATTGAATGTAATGCTTTTGGTGTAGGTATAGACACTGTTCTTATGCAGGATGAAAGACCACTTGCATATTTTAGCAAGAAGTTAAGCGGGACTGCACTTAACTATCCTACCTATGACAAATAATTGTACGTCTTGATTCGAGCTTTGGAGAGATGGCAACACTATTTGTGGCCGAAAGAATTTATGATTCGTACGGATCATGAATTCTTGAAACATTTGAAAAGTCAACATAAGCTGAATAAGAGACATGCTCAATGGATGAAATTATCAAAACTTTTCCTTATGTCATTTGATATAAACAAGATAAGGAGAATTTAGTTGCGGATGCACTTTCACGCAAGTATGCCTTAATCTCTACTTTTGATGCTAAATTTCTTGGTTTTGAACATATTAAAAAACTTTATCATGATGACCACTATTTTGGAGAAATTTATAGTGCTTGTGAAAAATCTGCAATTTTACAGGAGCACTTTTATTGGCCACACATGAAGCGAGACATTGAGAGATTTTGTAATAGATGTATTACCTGTAGGCAAGCTAAATCTAAGGTTCAATCTAATGGTCTTTACACACCCCTACCTATTCCTAGTTCACCTTGGATTGACATTTCAATGAATTTTGTTTTGAATTTACCTAAGAATAAAATGAACGGAATTCGATCTTTGTGGTTATAAATTGATTTTCTAAGATGACTCATTTTATTTCTTGTCATAAGTCTGACAATGCTTCTCATATTGCGGATTTATTTTTTAGGGAGATTGTGAGGTTACATGGGATGCCTAGAACAATCGTTTTAGATCGGGATGCTAAGTTCCTAAGTTACTTATGGAAGACATTATGGGGAAAGTTAAGAACGAAACTTCTATTTTCAACAACTTGTCATCCTCAAACTGATGGTCAAACAGAAGTAATCAACAGGACTTTATCCACTTTGTTGAGGACTATCATTAGTAAAAATATTAAAACTTGGAAAGAATGTTTGCCACATGTTGAATTTGCATATAATCATGTTGTTCACTCTACTACTAAATTCTCACCGTTTGAAATTGTTTATGGTTTTAATCCTTTAACTCCTTTGGATTTCTTACCTTTACCTATTTCTAAGTAAGTGAATTTAGATGATAAGAAAAAGGCAAAATTTGTAAAGCAACTTCACGATAAAGTACGATTCAATATAGAGAGAAGCATCGAACAATACATCAAGCAAGCTAACAAGAGACGTCACAAGTTGATTTTTAAACCCGATGATTGGGTTTGGTTACACATGCGGAAGAAAAGATTTCCAGCGCAGAGACATTCCATGTTGTTGCCCCAAGGAGATGGTCCTTTTCAAGTGCTAGAACGAATCAACGACAATGCTTACAAGCTTGATTTACCAGGTGAGTACAATGTTAGTGCTACTTTCAATATTACTGACTTGAGTCCTTTTGATGTAGGTGACGATTTGAAGACAAATCCTTCTCAAGAGGAGGGGAATGATGAGATCATCAAGATTGCAAAGAATTCACAAGATCTAATTCAAGTTCCAGTTGGGCCGGTGATAAAGGCCCGAGTTAAAAGATTCAAAAAAGCACTGAATAACTTAATTCATGAGGTTTTACAACAAGAAATTGAAGTCAAAATAAATAAAGAACCAAAAGGGACCTTAATTATGCTCATACAAGTCTAGTTGGAAAAATAAAATGGCCAAAACTATCCAAGACCAAGGGAAGACGAAAATAAAAAAAAAAATAGCAACAAGACTTGATCAAAATAATTTAATTTATTTAATTTCCTAATTTTTATTTTTATTTTTTGCAATTTATGTTTTAGTTTCCTAATTTTTTATTGTTTAGTTAAATTTTTAGTTGTCAATTAAGTTTTTATCTTTAGACTATAAATAGGTCATTATACATTGTGTAAAAAATAATACTTTTGAAGAGAATTAATAAAATTGTGAAGATTCTTCACATAAGTTTTGTTCTTTTGAAAACTTTGAACTTATTCAAAATAAGAGTCATGTTTAGTTCTTTGACTTATCAATCTAGATTTCGAACCATTTAGGTTGTAGCGTCATTCATTCCATCTTTATACCAAGGTTCTTGATCTAGTGAGAAACGAGTCTAAGATTATATACTTTAGGTTCTTCCTCCTTTAAGGCAAGGGTTGAGATCTTTAATTCCACCGATTCAAATAATTCGTTAGAATGATTTTTAAGCTAAATTAACTTGTTCATAGGTTATAGGGTTTTTATACCCAACGGGTTCATATCAGTAAGAACCGATGAACAGCTCATTTTCCTAGGAAGTTCTTTTGGATTTCCTCCCGTTACCCAAAAGTTGCCTATTTTGCCTGACGTGACTTGCAGAAGGATTTTAACTCTTAACAATCTCCAAAGAAGAGGAATTATCTTAGTAAACTGGTGTTTTCCATGCAAAGGAGATCTTGAAACTGTACAAAACATGATTTTTCATCCTACTTTAAGTCCTTGTGAGTGAAAACTCTCTCTCTTTGCACTTTATGTCGGATGACTCTAATAAGTGTAAACAGTGAGTCATGGGCAGGAAGAAATGTAAGGGTTTCTATAGTGAAGAGGAGAGCCATCAGCATGCTTCCTTTTTAGGGTGCGTAGGTTTCTTTGAGGGATTTAGTGGATATTTCTGAAGTGTATGTTTTTGTTCACTTCTAAGTCCTGGGAATCTTTCATAGATGTTGATTCCATAAACTTTCTCGTTTTGTAGTGCTAGTGGGTCAGCACTTAGTGCTATTCCCTGCTCTTGTACTGTTTTTATCAAAATAGAATACTTTTTTCTAATAACAAAATTTGAAAAACAAAGTTTAAATTAAAATCTAGCAAACAGGAATCTGTGCACAGGCTTATATGAAAGCCCTTAGTCTTGGTAACATGGATGCACTGACTTGAATAAATAAATAAAAAGAGGCAGGCAATCTATCTGAGAATCACATGAAACGAACCTCAAGAACTGGGAGATATGGGAAACCCTTTAAGGTTGAGATTTTATTCTTGCTGGCAGCTAGTACCTTCACAAGACCACTGTCAGTTAAGACATGAATAAGATGGGAAGAACGGTTAACTGAAGTGAAAAATAGACCTGCAAGCGAGGCTGACTGGCCATTGAAAGTGATTTTAACTTATTCTGGGCAACTGACAGGAACTGTTAAAACAGAAAACCAAGACTTAGATTCCAAATTCAAAGCTAATAGAAGAAAGGAAATGTTAACACATATCAGAAAGAGTCCCCAACAATTTTACAGGGTTTACCTCCAAATTAGGAAGCTGTGGAAGGCTTGCAAGAGATGTAATTTGATTCCCAGCCAGGTACAGTTGCTGTTGCAGAATTTTGATTTTGTTGAAAAACAATAACATTTTAGAGGGGAGAAGAAAAATATTGCAAAATATTCCAGGAGGAACCCTCAGGGATTTCAACACTCTTTAACAGCTCAACAGATGGGCATGCACAACTAAAATCATACCTGTAGGACCTTGCAGTTCTCAAGCGGTTCAAAACCAGGTCCTTTGAAGTCATTAAAGCTCAAGTCAAGAACCTGGAAAGAAAAACATATTCCCAATCAACTCACAAGCTATTAAATTCAAAATTCAAATTATAATCTCAATAGAAGATTTCTAATTTCGAAGCCATTAAAGCTCAAGCTGAGGACCTGGAAAGAAAAACATACTCCCAATCAACTCAAAAGCTATTAACTTCAAATTATAGTCTCTGTTGGTTTGGGGTGCCCACGTGGGGCATTCAACCATCAAAGTAAAAATTTAAAATTTTTACTTTGGGGGATAATGGGTGGTTAAACCCCATTATCCCAAATCCCACAATCATCTCCTATTTTTCCTCAAGAAGAAACCTACGTGAAAGGTTTTGTTTTACTCTTCCATTTTAGAGTATACTGAACATTATCATTCTGAGAGAAGATTTTTCTTTGAGAGAAAAAATACACCATTTTGAGGGTTTACGAAAATTCCGATGAGGGAATTATCGTGTCGTCATCGTCACCGGATTGAGAGTTGAGATGTCGTAATATTGCGGCAGTAGTCCGTAACGTGATTATTACCCCAACTGCGAGATCGACGAAAAAAGTATCACGGTTCCCAAAACTACTACGTTTAATCACCAAGGTATGCCCCGTATTTATTGTATATTTTACTATTCCAAAAAATTCCATTGTGCTACTGCTGCGTGTATGTGCATTAGAATTATCCAACAGTCTCCAAAGAAGAATTCTGATTTCAGAATGCCAAATTACATCAAGTAGAATTACCAATAGAACAAAGCAAAGAAGAAAAATAATCTAAAAATGAAGCTAACTTGCTGTTATAGTAAAACAAACCTTAACGCGCTTTAGTATTTCAATTCCCTCCAAGGTCGATAAGAGATTGTCCCTGAGATATACAAACTGTCCAAGAAGAATGTCAGAAAAGGAGTAGATGTTGTTAATAACACCAAAACTCTGAAATTTTTAAATGCCTCTTAACTAATTGATTAATTTGTCATACCAGATCAGCCAATAGAAGTTGTTAATAACACCAAAACTCAGAAATTTTTAAATGCCTCTCAACCAATCGATTAATTTGTCATACAGATCAGCCACACCCCCACCTCCCAAAAAAGGCCAGGATTACTGGACTATATCAAAATAATCCAATCTTTAGGGCAATTGCAGATAAATACAATAGCAAAACTTATCATGGTAAGCAGTCCAAGATTACCTGGATGACGACAACGACAACAAAAAACTAAACCTTAATACCAAATTTTGGAGTCGGCCATTTGAAAAACCACTATAAAAGAGCAGAGAGAGAAAAAAATAATAAAATAAAATGAAATAACATAAAATTAAAGTTTAAAAGCAAAAATAAAGAAAATAAAAATAAAAATAATAAAAATAAGTTATACATAGAAATTTAAAAAATAATAATAATAAAAGTGCATTAATTCAACTGATTCAAATACTCCTACACCACTCATTCTCATCTGAAATCATCTTTTCAACTAAACTTTTGATACTCATATCTTTTTGAAAAACTTGCATCCAGGTTTTCACCGATATATTTCGACATTTTACTAAATCTCCTACATTTAAAGTCTCACTCCTCCTAACTGGTGTGACTTTGGATATTCGTTGCACATGTCCAAATCACTTTAAGTGATATTCTCTAATTTTATCCATAATTGAATTCGCTCTCAATTTAAAACATATCTCTTTATTTCTAATTCTATCTTTTCTAGTTTAACTACACATCCATCTAAATAATCTAATTTCAACTGCAGTTATTTTGTGCTCTTGTTATTATTTAATATCCCGACATTTGATATCATACAGTAATACAGGTCTTAGTGCGATTCTATAAAATTTCTCCTTCAACTACAATGGTATCATATGATCACAAAGAACTCCAAATACACTTCTCCATTTAGCCAACCCAATTAAATCTTATAATTCACATTCTCATCTATTATTTGTAACCTTATTATGAGTAATGAAGATTAAGATTTCCAATTTATACTTGCCCTAAAAGGCATAATGCTTTCTTACACTAGTTGTGATGCCTAAGAATCTACTAGCGTGATGCTAGTAAAACTATCTTCTTTTTTCTCATCTATTTCCTTCATTCTTTCAATTTAATTGATGCATGATACTAGTAAAACTATCTTCTTTTTCATCATCCATCACTTTCTTTCTTTCAATTTAATTGATGTTTTCTTTTTTTTCAAGAAAAATAGCTTGCTTATATTAAAATTTCCTAAAGCCTAATTCCCTACGCCTAAACCTAAACCTAAACCCTAATTGAATCCCTAATAGACAGCTTTCTTCCTATGTTGTCCTATGTCAGAATCTCACCAATGCCATGGTAAGTGATGAGATGAACAATATACAAAACACAAACTACATTGGCATCTGATGGTTATACAAACCAAACTGAAACTTTTTACCAAGATGTGGTGCTTCACCGAACAAAAGTGTAAAAGTTAGACCACCTATAACTCGTCTGTTTTGATCTTAAGACAATGTCAATAGAAAAATGTAAAGACCATGCCTACTTTGAAAGGCTTATCAATGACAACATGGATTAGGGACAGGCGAAATGATGGCTCAATTCTATTGTTTGAATGCCTTCGGTGTCAAAAAAGTATCTTAAAGAGCACATTTACTTGCAGTAAAGGTTGGCCAATAGTAAAATAGGAAAGGAAAAATCAAGAGATATAAGATTTTCTTCCTCAATGGGATGTCCAGAAACCTTAAATGCTGATGCCTTATTCTTTTTTCTCCCTTCAATTTTAATTTAGTGAATTTTCTACATTCACAATCCAACTTGTAGTTATAGTTTGACCACAAGCAGTACTATATTTCAACCTTATGTTTCTTCCAAAACTGTGTGACATCATACACTCTATACATATCAATGGATGCATCTCTGTAAACGTTCTATCTGTCAATAAATCAGATCACTAAAAAACTAGCCAAATGCAATAAAAATTTTGGTTTCCACATTATCCACTCAGAGAATCATCAAAGTTGCAATATACATCCTATGGACCACAAATTATGATACGAGGTTACTTTTGCAAAAAAGGATTATGCTTTTCGAAAAATATTATTCACAATTTTTTGTTATGCGTTGTTCAAATACCGAAAAAAGTTTATAGCAATATGTTGTTTCAATATGCAACAAATACCACTGTAAATCTGAAGCCGGAAAAATCCATTTAACAAATTCATTGCTCACCTTTTATGACTACTTGTATAATAAAGAGAAAGCTAAAAGATAGGCCGAGATACATCAACAAATTAATTTTTAAACAATAGAATCTGTAAAATCTACAAGATGAAAAACACCAGCCAATGTTCTATAAATGTAGATTTAGAGTCCAGGTGGGGAACAAATTGAGAAGAATTGATGGCATACAAGTTGAAGGTGCAACTAGAAAAAAACCTTTGATGGCATACAAGTTGAAGGGGCTACTGGAGAAAAACCTATGTTAAATTTAACTTAAAGAGTGATCTAGCTTTCAGTAGAGCTCAATGGAAAAACCGGATCTATGGAGCAAATCTCAACTAAGTTGGTATTAACGCTTAGTTGAATCGCATTGATTTGAGTTCTACGAGGAGCATGTCCATTTATCAGAACTCTAACAACAATTTTGAAGCATTTCCTGGTCAAGATTTACTCTTAGACAGCTTCCTGGCAAAGAAAACCACCTCAACAAAATATATGTAGAGACATATCACAATATTTGAAAGATGTCCATGATATTTTGTTCTCAAAGAAATTTCCATTAAAGAGTTAGAGACTATGTGAGATATCTACAAACCAATGAATAGACTTTTATACCATGCATAAATAGCAAAACCATCCAAATATGGTTATATATACGTTATAATATATATATATATATATATATATATATATATATGTAAAGTTGCATGGATCTTTACTATAAGACTGATGCTCAATTCCCAGAAATAACCTTTTTGTAAAAAAGATGGTAACTTTGTATACATATTGGCCACCCTAATCCTCCTACTTTAATAAGATACTTGAAGCACCAAATCAACTTTTTATATAATGTGTCTGTGTATTCACATAGTGTGCAGTATCACATACAAAAATTACCAAAATGATCAGCTGCATAAACACTGAACACTGGAAGCTCCAGAATCTTGCAAGGGAATCCAAAATTTATTACAAACTAAAAACTTTCAGATCTGTCTATATTGATACAAAGCATCAAGACAAATTAAGTACAACAGTAGTACACCCTAAGCCTAGAAGTTTGGTTGCCAACCATACCAATCCTTATTTAATGACCTCTACTTTTATGATAGGTATAATAGCCCTACCATACAGAAAAGAAGATTACTGTAGACTCCTGGACTAAAGAACATAAACACCGGAGCACATAAGGCTTTAGGATCATTGTGTCATGTTATATACCAGATAGTTGTAGGAAAAGCTACTTGTCTTATCGATCCGTACTTCAAAATTTTATCATTCTACAGGCCCTTTTCTCTCCTTCTCTCTTGGCAGAATATTTAACAAGTATATTGATATACCATGTACGTTTTAAAGCAAAAAGTCAACATATCTGTCGAAAAGATTACCTCTAAATTTGGTGACAAGTTCAACCCACTAGCATTAAGGCTTCGAACCCTGTGACCTCTAAGATCCAACCTCTGAAGCAAACGAAGAAAACAGAGCATGTACAATGATAAGAAATTTTGAAAAAAAAAAGGCAAAATAATACATTATGAAAATCAAAACATCTGCCAATTGGAAGACTTACCACATCATCACTGGCCTTAATTTCCACCTGTGGAAGCATAATGAATCGTGAATCACGACTCTCAGGAGTTGCTGCTTTCTTTTTCCCAGCTAAACCACTCTCCGGAGTCGCACTTCTTCTCCGTCCAGACAAACTCGAACTCCTATCCAACGAAGACGACAAAGACCCAACTCTCGACCCACTACTAATCGAAGGTGACCTAGACATTGGAGATGAAACTTTGGACACCACCTTCCTAGTTCCACTGCTCCCACTACCATCCAACGAAGTCAAAGTAGTCCTCTTGGAAGAAGTCGACAATGATGCCTTCTTAACACTTTCCCTCTTCACTTCCTCCGAGCTAGTGGAGGTCCTCGAACTCCTTGTAGCAGCTGATACAGGACCCATTTTTTTGGTCTCTGAAATGCTCGAGCGATTCAAAGACTTCGTTGTTGCAACCGAAGGCAATGAGCTCCTCCTCGTTTCTGGCAATGAACGCCTCAATGGTTCAGTCCCCGAGACCTTGGACACCTTCTTCTCAGAAACTGAACCAATGCTAGTTTGCCTCTTGGCCACTGAATCCGATTTCTCCGGCAAACCACCAGTGCTATTCCGCCTAACCGGTGGAGCCGACTTCGAGCTCGCCCCAGATTTAACTGAACTCATTCCTGTTGTAGTACTCTTTGACTCCACCTTCTTCCTTACAGTACTAGCCGAAGCATTGCAAGGTTTTGTAGACTTTGTTACCATCTTAGTACTCTCCGCCGATTTAACCGACGGTTTGTTGGTCGATTTCTCTGAAATTTGCGACGATTTCGCCGGAATCTCATCGGATGCCGTCATAGAATCCTCCATTTCAACTCAGCAGAGCTCAAAATCCCCTGATCTAACTACACAAATTAACTAAATTTAGAAAATTTTCCCAAATTACATGTGAAAACAAAGAAGTAAGCATTTAACACAATGTGAAAGCTACTTCTCGGATCTACTCAAGCATGCAGCTACTCGAGCTCAAGAATTCAAACTTTTTTCTCTAAATTTGAGAAAAATTGGGAAAAAAGGAGAAAGTTGGAAAGAAAATCTGAGTAGAGGATCAGAAAGAGAAAGTAAAGCTGAAGAAGAAATGCAGTTTGAAGACGAAACCTGAATAGCGTTGGGTAGATGTAGATCTGGAGAAGCGTGTGACTGAAGTTGTCTAGGGTTTCATTGTTTGGCGAAGAAAAGAAAGCAAGAAATGATCTCTCACTCTCTCTGTGGCCGCTTTGCCCCAAAAAGTAGAAAATAGTGGTGAGAGAGAGAGAGAGAGAGAGAGAGAGAGAGGAGCTGGAGGGCGAAAATAAGTTAGGAGGGAGGGAGAGAGAGAGTAGCGACTAGCGAGACACCACTTCGAGTGGAGTGAAGTGGGTGGGTTTAAATAGCTGCAGACAGAAAAATACAAAAGTGAAAAAGTAGTCTATTATTTCGAGAATAACTTGGCGGAAACAAGCCGTAGTTTCTGAATACTGTTTCATTTCAAATAATTTCAGCCCACGCCAGGTCACCCTTCCCCGCCTCCGCCTGCGCCTTCGCTTTCCCATTCTTCCTGTATTCTATCATTTAAAGAATTTTAACTTTAGAAAGATGTTTAACTTATAAATTAACCAAACTTAGACCCTGTTTAATTTAATTATTTACTTTTTAACCTTTTATTATTAATTAATTTCAAACTTAAAAATAAATAGTTTAAAATCTGCAACAAAATTACTAAAAATAGTAGTTTAAATATTTATTAAACACATAACAAGAGCAATCAAACATTTTTTCCACTAAATAGAGTCAGTTATATAAATTCTTTTAAATCATTATACTCTATTTCATATCGTATACTCGTCTCTATGACAATTTTTTTTATACGATAACAAAAGTCGTATTTTTATCCCACTAAATAGGGTTGACATTATGGATATTTTTACGTCTATATCTTATATTATATTTTTATCTATATTTAAATAATTAATATCATATTTTATTATCGCTATTCAAATTTTTTTGACTAACACTTATTAATATAACTATCTAATTAGAATATTTATCAATCGCCTATATATGTTTTCCCACAATGTTAATCATATTTTACTCAATTTTTTCTTAATAAGCGTAATCTCAACTCTCTGTGATATACTCATTTCTTATGTTATTCATCTTTTGTGTATTCGCACGTCCATTTTAACATCATTAACTATTCAGCCCTCATATTTTACTCACATTTTTTATCGATTACCCAACATTCAAATCCATACAATAAATAAAATATGATCGTTATTTTATAAAAAGTTTTCTTTAAATTTTAGAGATACGTTTTGATCATAAATAATACCTGGTACGCTTTTCCATTAAATGTGTTCAAAGGTAATTAGTTTATTAAATTGATTGAGATCGAAATGTGAATATTCTAAAAATAAAGAAATATGTTAAAGGTGTTTTAGGTCATAGATAATGGGCTTCCAATGATACGCGAATACGAGGGAATGCACAAGAAAAAATAACATATTGTTAAATGGAAAGAGGATATTTTGGTATTTTACAAATAATTGGAAATATTATAATCTTTTATTTGAATAAAGAGTAATTATAATAATAAATTAATAATGTTCACTTACTTTAAATTTATTCCTTATTTTAAATAATTTAGTTTATTTATAATTTAAATGAAATACTTTTTCACATCTTACTTTTCAATTAATCGATAATACTCTTACTTATAAATAAATAGTAAAAACCAAAAAGATATTTAATTTGAATAACATACAAACAAACTAGTTATGATCTTTAATTATAATAGACAATACCTATTATTATTATTATTATTATTATTATTATTATTATTATTTTAAAATATTATTCTTTGTACCAACCACCATTGTTGTGTGTGATATGATTGCACATGAATTTTGATGGTTGTTTTATTAAATATTAACATTATTAATGTATAAATATATCTATGCATATATGTATAAGATGAAAAATATTTTAATTATATTTGGTTGGTCATAGATTTTCACTTTTAACCAAAAAAAAAAAAGTGGAATACTCTTTTTCCACCACTTTGACTTTATTTAAAAAAAAAAATTAACGCTTTTAACCAAATAATTAAAAGTAATATTTTAGTAGTTTTATGAAAATTTTAAATTATTTGTTATTAAATTAACTTATAAGTTAAAAACTGTAATGATTTGACCATGAAGAAACAAAAGAAAATATTGAATTTTACAAAGAAAAAAAATATATTATATTAAGTAGGTCGCCATTATAAAATGTTGATTAAATACGTATCAATATGATTTACAGTTACTGAGTTATTTCTTTTATTATGATTTGATAGATAATATATTTCAAAAGTGTGTTTTGACCTTCTATTACATTATACTATGTATGTATAATTATCTTTTGACCTTGAGCCTACTAATGCAACTCTTTTGCAGAATATTTGATCTCCCAGGAATAAATAAATAGAGAAAAAATAAGTTGAGTCATCATAACTCACTAGATAATCGAAAAAAAAATAAAAAACGAAATTAATTAAATCAAAAGTTTTGAACTTGGCATGAAATTTTAGTATTATGAATAAAATCAATCAACACAAATCAAATTTGAATAAACCAAATATGATAGCTAATAGTATAACAATGACAAAGAATAGCTGATAAAGCCAAACAATAATAGATAACATCTGTTTCTAATTATCCAAATTATCAATTTTTCATCAAATTGTCAAAATTTTCGGATTATTAAAATATCAAAATAATAGCCGATTTCAATAACTTGAATTTAAGGTAATTGATTAGAATATTAGACAATTTGAATGTTGAATCGGAATATATATTCATTAATTGAATAATTAGATGGTTAGTATACTTATGATCTCATTAATTGAATAATTAACTTTAATTATTATATGAAAAAATGATGGAATTGATTTAATTTTTCAAAATATCAAACTAATATAATAGCATAATTATCAAATTCTAAATTAATCGATAAATATAAAATATTACATAAAAATACTCCCAAAAATGAATAAAGTGATGACAGTTAATACTTACAAAGACAAACTAAGATAAACAAAATATTATCACTCAATATTTATACAAAATAAAGACAAACAAAATTATAATTTTTAATACTTATACACAATAAAAAATAAGCAAAAGGCTACAACTTCATACTTTCAAATATATATAAAAAATAAACAAAGAGATGTTGTTTAATATTTACACAACAAGGATAAAAAAAAATATGTTTTTCAATACTTACGCAACAAGTACAAACAAATATCGATGTTGCTCAATATTTAAATAAAAATAAAAGCAAATAAATGATGTTTCTTAGTATATATATATAATCAAAGATATTCAGATGGGTACAACTTAATACCTATAAATACAAACAAAAACAAGTAAAGATATATTATATAATATTTACTAACGCAAACAAGATGTTATTGCTCGATACTTATTCATGATTAAACAAAAACAAAAGATTATATCTTAATATTAAGAAAGACAAATAATGGGATGTGGGTTAACACTTAAAAATACGCAAATGAAAAAAATACAACTTAATATTTAAAAAGAAATAAAAACAAACAAATACTTGCATGCAAATGCAAATGCAAATGCAAATACAAATACAAATACTTGCAACTTAATAAAAAAAGTATAACTTAACACTCATAAACTTAGACATCTTTCTTAGAGTTTTTAATTTTTCAACCGGTTTGCATTTTTAACCTAATATGGGCATGCATTTTCTAAAATATATAAAATCACTCATTATGCTTCTCAAAATAAAATTTATATTTTAAAAATTAGATCTCAATCTTCAAATTTTTTTTCAAATTTTTTTAAAATTATGTGTTTGACTCTAAAACTTCCAAAAGTTATATTTTGACCCAAAATATTTTGAGATATTTTAAGAAAATGCCCTTAAGTAACTATAAAACTTCCAAAAGTTACATTTTGATCCAAACACTTCCAAAAGTTACATTTTGACCCAAAATACTTCTAACTTACCAAGTATAGGGATTTTTCTCTCTTTTTTCTTTGGGGTTTGGTCAACACTTCACTCTTTTTATATTTTTCTCATATGTAGAAATAGAGCATGAAATGTATTATTTTTTCTTCAAACTCTGACTTTTTTCTTTGCATAACAATACAATCTCCTCTCTCTTTTTGTGCAAAGATAAGAGTATTTTGTTTCTTTCTCGAGTGAGAACTAGATAATTTTTTTTCCCCTTCTCTTTCTCTCACTTACAACTCCCTCTTTTTCTTTTTGTTCATTTCTTAAGGTTGGTGTGAGTCAAAAGAGTTGAATACATGCCCTTATATACGCTTGATCTTCCTTGTGGAATTTGAATCAAGGATTTGAATGGAACCAAGTTCAACGCCAAGTTTGACAAGTGTTAAGTTTGGTTAGTTGTTCAAACAAGTGGTGATGTAGAAGATAATGTCACATGAATAGTTAAATTCATGACATTTATAGATTTGGAATAAAACTTGTACTGGTTTGTGGTTGATAGATCAAAATAGAGGGTTAAGATCAAAATATGAATTCTGACTCCAAATTAGTGACCGGAATTGTTTGATATTTTCAAAATTAAAATATTTTTTGTTAAAGATTTAATAGTCCAAATTAGAAAATTTAGGGCTATTCTTAAAATAATATCGGAGAGAAATTCTCTTTATAATCAATGTCTTTCTTTTGAATAAATCCTTTAATGACAAAATGAATTTTATATCTTTCCATATTGTTTGGTCTTAAATATCCATTTGCGATCAATAGGTGTCACATTTTCTAGCAATAGAATAAGATCTCAAACGTTATTGTCTCTCGTGCATTTGATTTTCTCATTCACAGTGTCAAACCACTTTTGTGAGTTAGGGTTTTTAATGGATTGGTAGAAATTAATTTGATCATTTTTCGCCATTTTAATATCTATGAAATACAATCTAAAGAGGGATAAATAGATTGTATGGTATTTTTTCAATGATTTGGAGGTTTTTTAATTTGTTGAAAATGAATGTGAGATGAAAGAGTTGAAGAGATGAAGAAAACAGAGCATGAAAGGAAAATAAAAATGGATGCAGAGCACTCAAAGTTTTTATAGTGGTTTCATCAAATTCGATATATGTTCACTCCAAGATTCTACCCGAATTTTCACTATTTGCATCACAAATATTACAACAAATTTGTTTTCAAGTACAAGTCAAATTTTTACTGTGTTTTCTCCCAAAAACACTATCAAACCCAACTTCACATAGGTTATTTCTCTTTTTAAACTCCAGACCCAGAGAACTCACTCTAGTCTTTGAATTTTAAGTATAATAGAAGAGTAATTGTTATAGTAAATAAAGTTAAAATATCAGATGTAATGAATTTAAAACTCACAAGAATAATTTACATAATGGATAGAAAACAGAGTATCTCGTGTAAGACTCAGGGTGTTGTGAAAGTTCAAAATATTTAGTACTGCATTATTGTTCAGCACTTGTCTATTTTTCTCTCTCTTCTTTTCTGAATATTTATTTTGAGTTGCTGCAAGAGCCGTTGTGGCGTTTTTCATTAATGTTCTTTACTGGTCTCATCAAATGCGCCTGTTGCTCTCTTCTTTTCATTTGCTTTTGCCGCCCTCAAATCTACTAACCAATCAAATTATTTACTTTTACTATACAAGAGTAGTTAGACTTTACAAGTACTTAATCAGATATAATATAGCATGTTAAGCTTTGTTAATTAGTACCTAGAGGTTAAGCATCGAGAGATTTGAAATTATAACATTTTTGAGTTTGAATTCTTCCAGAGTCGACATGATTATGTTTCTAAGTTGACTCAATTTTGAAAATTTTAGTCTAATATGTCAAAAAATATAAGTTTAGGTTGACCTATCAAGTCCTTGGGTGGACTCATTAAAGGTGTAGATAGACTTATACATGAACTTGGTCGACCTATTTGTTGTAAAAACTAATTTGTCTAGATTTAGGTCGACATGTGCTCCTTTCTGGGTTGATCTATGTAGTGTAAAATTGATTTTTAGAAACTAAGTATTGCTCAAGTCAACCTTTGCATTCAAGAGGTCAACTTGTGTGTGCAATGGGTCGACTTAATAGCTCTATATCTTTTGGTAATCATGCCTCTCGATAGTTATATCTCTTGGTAGATATAGGCTCTCGGTTGCTTCTCACGGTGCATTTCAAATATGTCGGCCGCCTCCCTCTCTTAATCCATTTTAATCTCTTGGCTGCTTTCCTCTCTCAATTCATTTTAATCCCTCGATTGGCCTTTCCTCTCTCAATCTATTATAATCTCTTGGTCAGTCCTTGTTTTGCCCTTATTTTCTTAGTAATGATCATTTATATAAATATCCAGTTTTTACATTTAAATTTTTACATTTCTGTTTATTTAAAATATTAAATGTAAATAAGGATATAACCCCTATTTGGATTTAGTAAAATTATTTCAAAATCTAACTTCTTAAGAATAAAAAATCAACTTTTCATTTAAAAAATAAAATTCTAGTTTTGATTTTCGGTTTTACTTTGTATAAGTTTTGTTTGAATGGTTAATAATTTAAAAAAATTCTAAAAAAAAATAAATTTTAACTTAATTGATATATGAGGAATGATTACTGCTATTTTTAATTCTCATTTTTTAATATTTCAATCACTTATATTTTAAAGTATTTAGTTTCGGACTAGTTAGTCAAATTTGAGTTTTCAATACTTATATATAGTAAATTATTTTCAACATTTGAGTTCTATAGAAACGCGATTAAATCTACACTATTATATGGTACTAAATGTTGAACTATTAAATAATAACAAAAACAAAAAATAGTTGTAACAGATATAAAAATACTTAGGTGGATGTGTGGAAAAGCTAGAAAAGATAGAATTAGAAATGAAGAGATTCGCAAGAAGTTGGGAGTTAATTTAATTGTAAATAAGAAATGAGAATGTCGTCTAAGATAGTTCGGGTATATGCAAAGAAGGTCCAAAAATGCACCGATTCGGAAAATCGATAACTTAAATATAGGAGAGTTAGTAAAAAAGTAGAGGTAGATCATTGAAAATTTAGATACAAATTATTCGTAAAGACATAAGAATTAAGAGTTTAAAAGAGAAAATGGTCTTAGATAGAATAAATGGCGTAAAATAATCCGCATAAATTAAACCAATATATTTTAGATATTTATCTATTGATTTATTGATTTATTTTTATTTTTATTTTTTATTATATATATATTTTTTATTTCATTTTTCTTTTCTTTATTTTTTTTCAAATTTATCTTTCAAATGACCGATTTCAAATATTATAATTAAAATTTAGTTTGTTATTATTGTTGTTACTCGTTTGAGTGGCACTATTGTCTCTCCATGTTATGGTACTGTGAACTAACTCTTCAATGATCTAAATCAATAAATTTTGTATCGACTAATCTTACACACTTTGTCCATACATATTACTATCTCTTACTTCTAATAAGTCAACTACCTCTTATATTTTAACTAATAGTCTCTAAGTCAAATCATGTTTATTTTCAAATTCTTTCCTTAATCAATCGAATTATGTTTATCTTTAAACTTTTTCCTTAATCAATTTAATCATTTTTACTTATCATTAAAACCTATAAATTTGCCAACAATTTATCTCATATTTTTGAAGAAAGACGATATAATCATCTGAAATTACATTTCTTCTCTTTCTAGTAGATCAAGTTAATTCTTTAGGAATAATATATTGATCTTGATCACAAATATTTAGATTTTTAACATTGTTTTGTAGTTTTGGAGTTATTTTTTAAACAATATATGAAATAAAAATGTGAATATAGTCAATTACAACCATAAGAAGAAAAATAAAATTTTCTTCTAAAACAAAGTTTCTAATATCATCTCTCATCTCAAACTCAACATCTTTAAAGAATGGAGTATTTCCTATCTCAAAAAAACATTTAATTATGATATTACAAACCTTGTACCCCCAAACTAATCGTTCGAGTCTAGTTTTTACTAGGTCTATAAGGTCTTGCCTCAACTCGACAACTACAAATATATAAATATTTTATACTAAACTTCATGTCTATTTATAATTTATATGTGGTTTTGCTTGTTGACTTAGTTGAAACTCTATTAAAAATGTAAACTATAGTTTTTAATGGTTCTCTTCAAAGTGAATTTGATAATGTAGTATGACTAATCATATTTTTTACTATGCCTTTTAATGTGTGGTTTTGTCTCTCAATAATGTTATTCATGTTAGGGCTCCCCGGCATCGTGTACAGTGGGATGATACTACATTCCCTAGGAATTTGGCAAATAGGACTAGGCGTTATTTACTTGATCAATCATTTCGATTATAATGTTCACCTCTATGATCAAACTCGACACTTCTAATCATTTTATTAAGTTGATTTTAAAGTCTTGAACACATCTAATACTTGAGACTTCTAATGAATGAGATAAAGGTATCTATAACATGAGAAATCATCTATGAACGTAATAAAATATTGTTTACCATTTCAAGAAACCATAGAGAATAGTTTACAAATATCTATATGTATTAGTTTTAAAACATTTAAAAATCTTTCAACCCCTAATCTCCTTATATTTTTCTATTTTTCTTTAATGTATTTAATATAGACTTTAAAATCTAACAAATCATAAGAATCAAGAATTCCATCTGACACAAATCTTTTAATTCTTTGTACAAAAATATGCCTCAAATGCTTATATCAGAGTGATATTAAATTATCATTAGTTAATTTTCTTTTAATACACGTGAATCGACATGTAAGTTTTTATTAAATGAGTCAATCATATCAAATAAGTAAATGTTATCATATCGAAATAAAGAACCGGAACCAATAAGTTTTGAATCATAAAAATGTCTAAACTAACTATTTCCAAAAGAACAAGAGTAACCAACTTTGTCTAATATAAAAATAGAAATCAAATTTTAACTAAATAATGGTACACAATCTTTAACAATAACCAAAAAGTTCTACGATCTTAATCAACTAATTTGGCATCATCCACATAGATATATCTTTCGCCATCACTTGGCTTCCGATAGTTCAGGCAACCTGCATAGACACATTTTTGTGAGTAGTAGTCGCAAAATCTAGTCACCAATTACAGTTAGGTAGCGAAGATAAATTAACTGTAGAACAAATCAAAATAAAAAAATATACCTTTCTTTTAAGGCTAAACATGTTAGTTGATACATTGTTTCATCTTGTAAGAAATACTACTACAGAAAAAGCAAATTAATTCCTCATTTTGCCTATTTTGTTTTTTCTTTTGTGATAGAACAACTGAAACTTTCTTTTCCTTCTTCCTTTACTTGTTAATATCTTTAGGGATAAAAACGAAATAAGCACTCTCAATCTTCTCTTATTTTAGTCTTTCTTCTTCTTGTACACAATATAAAATTAGCTCATTAAGAGTCTATTTCTTTTTTTGACAATTATGAGTGACCCTGAATTGACTGAATTGTGTAAAAAGAGAAATAAAAACCAAATACATAAGTAATTCCTCACACAGCTCTAACTTTAGTGCCTTCATTTTTGGCACAACAAGAGGCATTTTCATAATATACTCTCTAACGTTTCATTTGCACATATATCTTATAAAGAAAAGACTTCCCAAAATCATACTTATCACTGCCTTTTTGTTTTTAACAAAATGTTTCTAAAGTTCTTTAAGGAATAATTTAACATTACTTTTCCCGATATTATACTCATGAATGTTTTTGAAATTACATGTTTCATGATTATAAAATTCATGCAATTTGAGTGAACCCACTTCTCCGAATGCCTCTTATCATCAGAGGAACTTGCATCTGTAGGAGTAATAAATTGCTTAACTTGAAGATCAAGGTTTAGATCCATGCAACCAATATGATTATAAAATCAGATAAAAAACAAATAAACAAAGCAACAAACTCATAATCAAAATCTAAATTTTAATGCAATTAACAAAATCAAATAGTGGTACATCCAATCATAAAATACCTAACACAACATTGAAATTTAGTTTAAATAGAAAATTCCACTAAATTATATGTATATATAGTTTTTTTTTTTAAAAAAAAGCCATGAATTTTAGTCAATAATGTGTATGGTCTTGTTCTGTTAGCGTATCAATCGAGCCTACTAAAAGCATATTGCCTTTATTCAAATTATATATGATGGAGGTGAGTTTACTCCATAGAAACTATCAAAGGGTGCTATAGTGAGGGAGAGTCCGATACTCAAGTCAAAAAGAGCGATTTTCAAGAATAAGAAACGGACTGAGATTGCCATGTATTGTCTTTGTGTGATAGGTGTTAAGTTCTTAAGAACATACTTGGCTGGCTACCTATGCTGAATATATATATATATAGGGTACCTATATGGTAAGTCCCACATGCATCTTATGGTGTAGAAACCCTAGTTTTTTTGTGGGTAAACTGTTGAGGATTTTACGAGATTGTTGGGACGATATTCAAAGATCTCTCAAAGCTTAGAGTCCTATTGTAGAAGGCAAGTTTGGATTGTTGTGGAGGTTTCTTGTCTTATTAGGAATATTTGTCAAGATCTGTTTTCTTATTAAAAGATTTTTTCCCATGCATATCCGATTAAGAAATATTTAAATTTATTAGAGATTTACTTCCTTAATGATTGGCCGAAAGTTGTGTTTATTGCGTAATGGAATGAATTACACTCATATTAATATAACATGTTCACCGAGGAATGGAGTAATCAAGGAGCCTAAGCACCAAGAGCTAGGATGACTGAGGGAGTATTCAGCTGAGAGATTGTAAGTGAGTTCAGTTGTTTAAAGGTAGTATAGCCCAATGGGCTTGAGTAGTCCCAATTTTGTGGTAATGGGCTATTGAATCGTATACCAGTAATATAGATTATCTTGATTCACAACCCAAGTTAATATATATAAATATACTAAGTTTAAAAAGAATGTAACAAAAACAGCAAGATAATGCCAAGTCAATTAGCAAAAGTTCAAAGAAAGTTTTGAGAGAAGATTTTGGGAAAATTAATTTTAACTAGGTGATAGTTGATATGGCAAAGAAACGGTGACTTATATGTTCAACTGAATATTTCAAAATCTTGGTTCTAAAGGGGACAGCCTAGTGGTACAAATCCCTTTCCCCAACATGATGATCTCAGATTCAAATCTTTGTAAAAAAAAAAAAAAGAATATTTCAAAACCTTGGCAGCTAGAGATGGTCTAAACTTTCCCATGGGTTTGGGAATGATGTTTGATATGAATAACATGTTTTAGAAATTGAAAATAGGGTTGTAAATGAGCAAGCTACTTGAACAGTTCATGGCCCCCTTAGACACTCTGACTTGGCTTGTTCGTCTTGCTGAAGAGTAGGGCAAGAGCATAATTTTGGGACTCATTAATCAAATGAATCCAGCTCGATTATGGGTTGTAGCGCACTTTTGTGGTTAATATTGTTTTTAAACTGATTTGAATCATTGAATTACTTAAAAATATTAAATTTACATACAATTTTTAGATTTATCTAAAAAATGATTTAACTCGTTGAACTAGTGCAAGAAAAATTTAAATATAATTTTTAAACCCATCTAGAAAATGAGGGACAACTCAACTTGGCTTAACAAAATGAGCAAGTTTGAAAGCCTCTTTGGTCGGGTTGTCGAAACCCTCAAATTAATACTGATTTCCCCAATGCAACAAACTGTAGCAATAGTGGTTATCGGGTCGAATCCCAAGGGAACTAATTAATTCAATCTCTTAGTTAATGTAAAAAAAATAAAATTGGGGGTTTTCAAACAAATTGCTAAAATAAAATTTGCCGAATAAAAATTAATAACCTAAAAATAAGAAACAAATCAACAATGCAAAATACTAAAATTTAAGGAAGAAATTCAATTTACCAAACTCCGATTCAAGAGTTCATATATTCGATTGTCTTATTGATCATTGGTTAAAAATATTATTCTTACAATTCAAGTATTTAATCTTAAATCTATTAGGATAACCATAATAAATTTTGTGTTTTCCTAAAATAATTGACCAAACCCAGCATCCAATCAAAATTTATCATTAACCGACTGGGCACGATAGCGTTTCATATCAAATAATGACAGCATTAAGTTCTATGAAAACAGTTAAACCAAAATACAAATAACCAGGATAGCCGTACAATTATTCGATTTTGGTTTATCGATTCCTTAGGTTAAAATGAATATCGACAAACGACCCATAAACATGTATAACCTATTTGCTACTCGTACCATTCATTCATGACAATTACGGATCACTGAAATCCTGGATGCAGTAGAAAAATTGATATTGAATTAAATTGTCAGATTAACCAATACCAATCTTTCATAAAAATAAACCAAGAATCGACAAATACTTGAATAAAAGACAAGAAATTAAATTAAGAACATAACCTCACAATGAAAAACAATCGATTAAAATTCCCCTTGAATCAGAATAAAGAAACTAGCCACTCATGGTGGTAAGTATCAACACAAGAAAATAAAAAATAATGTTCCTAAAAAAAGAGAAAAAAATAAAAAATAAAACCTAATGAGAGATTGAATGAACAGTCATGAAGTTCCTCTCTTTTCTCCTTAAGATGCAGCCACCTCCTTGGAGTATTGTGTAGAGAGTATTGTATTTTTCATTGAGTGCAGGCCTTCATTTAAATAGGCAAGGCAGCCGGCCCCTTTTTGGAAAGAAAATATATGAATGTGCTCTTTCCTTCCAACGTCTTTGAGAGAATTAGTAACATGAGAGATTTAGTAGCATTTTCCTTCCTTTTAATCTTCCAAATCAATTAGGAATTTTCCCATTATAAACTTTACTCCCAATTAACTCCAAAATTTCCTTGTTAAGCCTAATTTGCTCCAAGTCCTCAATTTCAATTTCCTAAAAATAAAATTCAATAAAACCAACCATTAGTGCATTAAACAATTCAAATTCAAACCATGATAACAATAATAAATTCAATAAATTGCATGTTATCACTCTTTCAAACCTCAACAGGACAACTCAGTTTTAATTGAACAGTACTTTTATCATGCAACGAATCGGGGTAGCTAAACATGGATTAGATATCCTAGGGCAAGAAGCTTGGATACCGGAGAGCCCTCTTGTTCCTTGTGAATGTGGTGAAAGATAGTTTCTAATCTCACCAAAAAAAAAAAAAGAAAGACAGTCTCTAATTTCTATTCCTTTCAGCATGCCAATAGTTTCTAATTTCTATTCTTTTCAGCATGCCAACTGTAGGAAGTACGAAGTTCCAAAGATATATGGCATTAGCATGAAAATCCTCCCCCACACCTAAATACTACATTGTCCTCAATGTATGCAAAAGATGAGAATGTGAGACACAATGCTAAAGAAATTCACAGTTAGCACAATTGAAAACGAATCTCCAAAAAATGAAAGATGTTAGGCAAGAAAAAAGGACAATGAAAAGGAAGAAGAAAAACGAGAGTACTCCCCTAACGTGATGGCGGGCACTGTAGAGAATGCGAGGTCTCCTCTATGAGTCCTTCGGTTTGGGCAGTCGCAACTAGCACATGTTTCCAAAAAATGTAGTGGGTTGTGGAAACCGCGTGATCATGCCCTAATGCCAAGACTGCTTCTGTCCGAAAGCTGACTGTCACTCTATTCGTGTCTTGGCCTGAGAAAATTGCTGAACACATGCAAAAAAGTAAGAGAATGGATAAATAACACTAAGAAAACATTGAAAATTGAAAAAAATGAAATAACTAAAAATTAAATCAAACTCTAAAAAAAAAAAAAAAAAAATTTGGATTGCCTCCCAACAAGCGCAATTATTTAACGTCTTAATGCTCGACGGTTTTCATGTTTGATTCAGTCAGAAGAATAATTTGGAGACATCAATGTAATGTCCAACATTGTAGAGATCTCCATCTCATCATGAAATATCTTCAACCGATGCCCATTCACCTTGAAAACTTTATTTGTGTCAAGACTTTTGATTTCTACTGCACCATGAGAAAACACATTAGTAACAACAAATGGACCAATCCATTGAGAACGCAACTTACCTGGCATGAGTTTGAGTCGAGAATTATATAGAAGCACTTTTTGTCCAATCTCAAATTGTTTCCTTAAGATCATACCATCGTGAAACAATTTAGTTTTCTCTTTATAAATCCTCGAGTTCTCATAGGCCTCCATTCTCAACTCTTCAAGTTCTTGTAGTTGCAATTTCCTCGACTCACCGGCTTCATCCATATTCATATTGCAACGTTTGATCGCCCAATACGCTTTATGCTCAACTTCCATCGGTAAATGACAGGATTTCCCAAAAACTAACCTATAAGGAGACATCCCTATTGGCGTTTTGAAAGCTGTCCGGTACGCCCACAGTGCATCATCTAAACGGAAACTCCAATCTTTTCGTCCCGGGTTGACCGTTTTCTCTAAAATGGATTTAACTTCACGGTTGGAAACTTCGGCTTGTCCATTCGTCTAAGGGTGGTATGCCGTAGCAATCCGGTGATGTACACCATATTTTTTCATCAATGCTTCAACTGCTCGGTTGCAAAAATGGCTTCCTTGATCACTTATGATGGCTCTAGGGATTCCAAACCTGTTGAAAATGTTAGTCTTGATAAAACCTACAACAGACTTAGAATCGTCAGTTCTGGTGGCTTTTGCTTCCCCCCATTTCGATACATAATCAACAGCCAAAAGAATGTAAGCATAACCACAAGACGAAGGAAATGGACTCATAAAATCAAAACCCCATATATCAAATATTTCACAAACAAGAATGGGGGTTTGGGGCATCTCGTTTCTATGAGACAAAGTTCCCGTCCTTTGACATCTATCACAGTTTTTGCAAAACAAGTAAGCATCCTTAAACAAGATCTCCCAATATAACCCACTATCTAAAACTTTCTTTGCAGTTCTCCGTGGTCCAAAATGTCCCCCACAAGCATAACTATGACAAAATGCTAAAATGGATCTATGTTCATTCTCTGGGACACATCTCCTAATTATTTGGTTAGAACAAAATTTTCACAAATATGGCTCATCCCACACATAATATTTTGCCTCATATCGAATTTTATCTTTCCTTGACTTACTAAGATCACTAGGCAAAATATGTGTGACCAAATAATTCACAATATCTGCATACCAAGGAGTAATACCTTTCAAGTGAAATAACTGCTCATCAGGAAAATTTTCAGAAATAGGTAATGGATCTTCTTCATTCACTAATCTGCTTAGATGATCAGCTACCAAATTCTCAGCTCCACTTCGATCCTTGATGTTCAAATCAAATTCTTGCAACAGGAGAATCCATCGTATCAACCTGGGTTTCGACTCCTTTTTCACCAATAGATATTTCAAAGCTGCATGATCAGAATACACAATTACTTTAGAACCAAGTAAATAGGATATGAATTTATCTAAAGCAAAAACAATGGCCAAGAGCTCTTTTTCGGTGGTGGTGTAATTGCATTGGGCAGCGTTCAATGTTCTTGAAGCGTAGTAAATGACGTGACTCTTCTTATCAATCCGCTGGCCAAGAACTGCTCCCACAGCAAAATTGCTTGCATCGCACATGATCTCAAAAGGTAAATTCCAATCAGGTGGTTGAATGATTGGTGCAGTAATTAACAGGTTTTTGAGCTTGTCGAAGGCTTCCTTGCATTTTTCTCCGAACTCGAAAGGTAAATCTTTTTGAAGCAACTTGGATAATGGCAAAACAATTTTTGAGAAGTCTTGAATAAACCTGCGAAAAAAACCTGCATGTCCAAGAAAACCACGTATTTCCCTAACATTTGTAGGGTAAGATAAACTCTTGATCAAATCAATTTTCGCCTTATCTACCTCAATACCCCTATGAGAAATCACATGCCCTAACACTATGACTTCTTTCACCATGAAATGACATTTTTCATAGTTCAAAACCAAGTTCGTTTCCATGCATCTTTTCAAAATTTTGATCAAATGCCCTAGACAACTATCAAACGAGTCACCGTAAACAGTGAAATCATCCATAAATACCTCAATACAATTTTCAATATATTCAGAAAAAATACTTAGCATGCATCTTTGGAATGTACCTGGGGCATTACATAGACCGAAAGGCATCCTTCTATAAGTAAATATTCCAAATGGACATGTGAATGTGGTCTTTTCTTGATCTTCCTGTGCAATCACGATTTGATAATAACCTGAAAAACCATCAAGAAAACAAAAGAATGATTTTCCGGCTAATCTCTCTAGCATTTGATCAATAAAGGATATAGAGAAGTGGTCCTTTCGAGTAGCTAAATTGAGTTTTTTTAAAATCAATGACCATTCGCCAACCATTTTGCACTCGCATAGGTACCAACTCATTGTCTTGATTTCTTACCACCGTGATTCCTGTTTTCTTTGGTACCACATGAATTGGGCTAACCCACTTCTGTCGGAAATTGGATAAATTATGCCTTCGTCTAAAAGTTTGAGAACCTCCTTCATCACCACTTCTTTCATGATTGGATTCATCTTTCTTTGCGATTCCCTCATAGGTTTAGTGTCCTCTTCTAAAAGGATTCGATGCATGCAAATTGAGGGACTAATACCCTTTATATCGGCTAAAGTCCAACCAATTGCTGTCTTGTGCTCTTTTAGAACTTGGAGTAGCCGATTTTCTTGTTCTTCCGTCAACTCTCTTGCTATGATAACGGGTAAGGTCTCTTCATCACCTAAGTATACATATTTGAGATGATCCGGCAAAGTCTTCAATTCCAATGTTAGAGCCTGCAAAACGGAAGGTAACATTTTCTTGTAAGAAACAGGAAATGTGGTGCTCGAATTTAAAGACCTTGATTGTTGTTTCAATATTGATTCTGAAATTTCACAAGTTTCGGTCATTTCTTCTTTAGTGTTCAATTGCGTATCCAATTCAAAACTTGTGTCATTTTTTCTTCAAAGATTTCCTACACAATTGAATCAATGACATTAGCGGAACAAATTGAATGACACTCATTTGGGTATCTCATGGCCTCAAAAATATTGAATTTAACAATCTCGCCATCAAATTCGACCGAGAGTGTACCATCATGCACGTCTATTTTTGTTTTTGCCGTTTTCATGAACGGTCTCCCCAATAATAGCGGTGCTGAATTTGTAACGGTATCGTCATCCATTTTTAAGATATAAAAATCTGCTGGAAAAATTAACTCATTAACCCGCACCAAAACATCTTCAACAATTCCTTCTGGATACACAACAGAACGGTCAGCCAATTGAATAATTACTTTAGTTTCCTTTAGGGGACCTAGATTTAGAGCAATATAAATAGAATATGGCATGACATTGATTGATGCTCCTAAATCTAGCATAGCACGTTCAAATTTCCTTAAACCGATAACACAGGGTAAAGTGAACATACCTGGATCTGAACACTTCTCGGGTAGGGATCTCTTTATGACAGCAGACACGTTCTCCCCCACCCTTATTTTCTCATTACCTCTCATTGTCTTCTTGTTTGTGCACAGTTCCTTCAAAAACTTTGCATATTTTGGTATTTGCTTGATGGCATCTAACAAAGGTATGTTGATTTCCACCTTTTTGAAAGTTTCCCAAACCTCCTTTTCGTAGTCTTTCTTTTTGGATCTTTCAAATCTGCTAGGAAAAGGTGGTGCAACTGTGTTAGAACTCGTAGATAAAAGAGAATTCGAATTTACCTTGTTTGGATTTTCATTGGCAATTTCGGCTTCTTCCTCTTCATCTTTCTTCTCATTTCTCTTTTTGGGTAATGGTGGTTTTGATTGCACTTCTTTCCCACTCCTCAATACCATTGCACTAGCATTTTCCTTAGGGTTTATTACCGTTTGTGAAGGTAATTTCCCTGCATTTTGACGCTCCAAATTGCTAACTGAAGTGGCTAGCTGAGTGATTTGATTTCCCAAGTTTTGAATACTAGCTCTCGTTTCCTGTTGAAATTGTTGAGTGTTAGTCGCGAGAGCTTTTACAATATCTTCTAAGGACATACCTGAATTAGACGATTGTGTCGGTGTATGTGATGACCTATTGAATTGCTGAGGAGGATATCTTGTCTGTCCTCCTTGATTCCCGTAACTTAGATTTGGATGATCTCGCCAACCGGGATTATAATGAGTTGAGTAGGGATCGTACTTCCTTTGAGCTTGGCCAGGAAATCCTCCTACGGCATTTGCTTGATGAGTAGAATCTTCTTGCAGAGAAGGACACATATCCGTAGGATGTCCAGGTATCGAGCATATACCACAGACTTTGGTTGCATGTATTTGTCCTACAGCCATCTGACGAACCAAAGCAGTCAATTCAGAAATTTGATTTTCAAGGTGAGAATGACTTACCTCATTGACACGTTTCATAACTCCCTCTGTTCTCAACCCAAATTGTTGAGAATTTTCTGCCATATTTGTGATCAATTGTCTGGCTTCTTCAGGTGTTTTATTTACCAAGGCTCCTCCGCTGGCCGCATCTATCATACTTCTATCCATGGGTAGAAGTCCTTCATAGAAATACTGAATCAAGAGCTGTTCCGGTATTTGATGATGTGGACAGCTGGCACAGAGCTGTTTGAACCTCTCAAAGTACTCATATAGCGTCTCTCCGCTAATCTGTCTGATCCCACATATCTCCTTTCGAATGTTGGCAGCTCTAGATGCAGGGAAAAATTTTTCTAAAAATAATCTCTGCATCCCATTCCATATATTTATTGAACCCGGAGGTAGGTAGTACAACCAATCCTTTGCCTTATCTTTCAGGGAAAAGGGAAAGACTCTCAACTTAATCTGTTCCTCAGTCACTCCTTGGGGTTTCATACTCGAACAGACAACATGAAATTCTTTCAAATGTTTATGTGGATCCTCACCTGGGAGACCACAAAAAGTAGGCAGTAAGTGAATCAAACCAGATTTAAGTTCGAATGCTACCTCAAGAGTTGGGTATTCGATACACAAGGGTTGTTGATTTAGATTGGGTGCAGCCAATTCCTTTAAGGTTCGCTCACGATCGGCCATCCTTTCCTCTTCTTCTTCAAAAATAGACCTGTCACAAATTGTCAGATCAATGTTAAAAATTGGCATTTGACGAAACTTACCTTTCCTCTGTCTGGCTTCTTTTCTTAATCGGCGAGCAGTTTTCTCAATTTCGGGAATATATTCCAATTCACCTTCTTGAGAAAAACGGGTCATAAAATAAAAGAGGTCAACAAAACAAATATAAAGAAAACACAACTAAGAAATCAAAATAGTTCCCCAGCAGCGGCGCCAAAATTTGGTCGGGTTGTCGAAACCCTCAAATTAATACTGATTTCCCCAATGCAACAAACTGTAGCAATAGTTGTTATCAGGTCGAATCCCAAGGGAACTAATTAATTCAATCTCTTAGTTAATGTAAAAAAATAAAATTGGGGGTTTTCAAACAAATTGCTAAAATAAAATTTGCCGAATAAAAATTAATAACCTAAAAATAAGAAACAAATCAACAATGCAAAATACTAAAATTTAAGGAAGAAATTCAATTTACCAAACTCCGATTCAAGGGTTCATATATTCGATTCTCTTATTGATCATTGGTTAAAAATATTATTCTTACAATTCAAGCATTTAACCTTAAATCTATTAGGATAGCCATAATAAATTTTGTGTTTTCCTAAAATAATTGACCAAACCCAGCATCCAATCAAAACTTATCATTAATCGACTGGGCACGATAGCGTTCCATATCAAATAATGACAACATTAAGTTCTATGAAAACAGTTAAACCAAAATACAAATAACCAGGATAGCCGTACAATTATTCGATTTTGGTTTATCGATTCCTTAGGTTAAAATGAATATCGACAAACGACCCATAAACATGTATAACCTATTTGCTACTCGTACCATTCATTCATGACAATTACGGATCACCGAAATCCTGGATGCAGTAGAAAAATTGATATTGAATTAAATTGTCAGATTAACCAATACCAATCTTTCATAAAAATAAACCAAGAATCGACGAATACTTGAATAAAAGACAAGAAATTAAATTAAGAACATAACCTCACAATGAAAAACAATCGATTAAAATTCCCCTTGAATCAGAATAAAGAAACTAGCCACTCATGGTTGTAAGTATCAACACAAGAAAATAAAAAATAATGTTCCTAAAAAGAGAGAAAAAAATAAAAAATAAAACCTAATGAGAGATTGAATGAACAGTCATGAAGTTCCTCTCTTTTCTCCTTAAGATGCAGCCACCTCTTTGGAGTATTGTGTAGAGAGTATTGTGTTTTTCATTGAGTGCAGGCCTTCATTTAAATAGGCAAGGCAACCGGCCCCTTTTTGGAAAGAAAATATATGAATGTGCTCTTTCCTTCCAACGTCTTTGAGAGAATTAGTAACATGAGAGATTTAGTAGCATTTTCCTTCCTTTTAATCTTCCAAATCAATTAGGAATTTTCCCATTATAAACTTTACTCCCAATTAACTCCAAAATTTCCTTGTTAAGCCTAATTTGCTCCAAGTCCTCAATTTCAATTTCCTAAAAATAAAATTCAATAAAACCAACCATTAGTGCATTAAACAATTCAAATTCAAACCATGATAACAATAATAAATTCAATAAATTGCATGTTATCACTCTTTCAAACCTCAACAGGACAACTCAGTTTTAATTGAACAGTACTTTTATCATGCAATGAATCGGGGTAGCTAAACATGGATTAGATATCCTAGGGCAAGAAGCTTGGATACCGGAGAGCCCTCTTGTTCCTTGTGAATGTGGTGAAAGATAGTTTCTAATCTCACCAAAAAAAAAAAAAAGAAAGACAGTCTCTAATTTCTATTCCTTTCAGCATGCCAATAGTTTCTAATTTCTATTCTTTTCAGCATGCCAACTGTAGCCGCTTCAACATTAGCAGCACTCATAGCCATATAGCATGATGGTAAAGGAGAAGAATGATAACTTACGCACAATAGATTAATTTTGTCTGTGTAAACCTTCCGATCTCTCCTACGCCACATCCAATTGTAGCCGCTTCAACATCAGCAGCACTCATAGCCATATAGCATGATGGTAAATGAGAAGAATGATAACTTACGCACAATAGAGTAATTTTGTCTGCATAAACCTTCCAATCTCTCTCATGCCACATCACCTTGAGGTTCAAACCTTGCCATCCCAAGTGCAAAGTTTTGAGTTTTACTCGGAAGAATATTTTCCATAGCTTTTGCTTTCAAGTGAAGAGTTAATGTTGAAAAGCTACAAGCTCGAGTGAGAAGAATAATCCATGATCACTTCTTGAAGATGTTGAAACCATGCACACACACACACACACACACACACACACAGAGAAGCAATATAATGATGTTTCCTATCAAAAGCATCTCACATAGCAGGACCTCAAGCATCATTTATTACCATAAGGATCACAGATTCTGACCCAGATGGATCTTTTCTAGTTTAAATTTGTATCCATTGTATAAGAAACACCATCTTCTACAGATACCAGAAAACACTACTGCCAAAAAAACATACATATCAGCTACAAAGAAGAAACCTAACCATCACTTGTATATGAAACACAGGTCTCGTGGTTAATGAACACCAGGAAGGCAAACTCCCAGGCATCCTAAAATCACCAAGATATTTTGCTTCTACTCCCAATAACATAAATTCAACCTCAACACAACTAAATAATCAAACCACTACAGCTGGCTAGATCTGTCCATGGGCTGTAAGTGCACACTCATGAGTAAATGAGCACCAAAACTGCAGGCTGACATCATTTGCCCCTTCCTGCCATCTTCTTGCTGTTTCTGCTTGTTTTTGGTCTGCCTACTGTGCTGCGCTTTAAATATGTCCGAGTCGAGTTCTGTAACAAGGACTCATTAAGCTTGCTAGAATTCTTTTGGGAGTTCTCTTTTGTGCTACTAGTTTCATTTAGTAGTGGAACATCAACTGACGTTTCACTAAAGACTTCACAGGATTCTTCTGCAGGAGTCCTGGTGGTACACTCATCTTCCGTTGCACCTATTGAATCCGGGGTTTCCCCATCAGATTGTCCATTATCAGCTTCTCCTGCAGTAGAACTACGACACAATTTTTACAAGGATATCATTTCAAGAAATGTAAAGTATCTGGTCAAGCACAATTTATACCTAGGTTCTGAAGATGGGAGACCGTTGGCAATAGATTTGGTTCTTGATTCAACTGCTTCATAAAGCAATGCAGTACAGTTTCTGTCATGCGATGTTAAATCTGCATTGAACACATTTAAAAGCTAAATTGATAACCAAAAACTAACATAAAAGTTAAGAACACAGAAACAAGCATATATAAGCAATTACCATTACAACCACCAAAAGATCTAAAAGATCAACACCACATTTTCTTTTGAAATACATTCCAAGATACAGTAAGGGAATTGAAATGAAAGCCATCAACTTGACTGATTCAGTCTTGTCATTTTTAAAGATGTCTAATCCTCTCTTGTATTCCTTGTATATTCATCTCATTCAATGAAATTTTATTTAGCTACCAAAAAAGGTCCTTATATGCCATGAGAATAAGAAATTACACAACTTCAACAATATAAAATTACATGAAAAATAATCTCCAGCAATAAATATGGCTGGTGTCGATTGCATAGATGTAGATCACAAACTTTGGTGTTAGATGGTAGTGTCAAAGTAGCATACCTTGTACAAGCTCTTCCTCAGCCGAATGGAGCTGTTGTCCTACAGATAGATCATTATCTTTAGTGCCATCAAGATCACCAGGATCACTGTCATAGATGGAGAAATATAAAAGTCAAGTGGTTCCATTAATTTCTTTTTCTATTTTTCGCTGGGGTAAGGGTTATAAATTCATTCCTTAAATTCTTTATAGCAGTTTCAAAAGTCAAGATGTATATCCCAATCTGTCAGAGTAAAATATATAAATCAACAAATAAACAAATAAATAAATAAATGCAATCAACTCAGAGAATGCCAGTACAGAGATTCAAGTAGTTCTAGATAGGTGACTTTTCTATGACATGCTTAAAAGTAGCTACAGCTGGTAGTGATTTCTAACCAGTAAAATTTCTATTAACCAAAATAGAAATGGCAGGTTACATTGAGCTAAGCATGTGAAAGCTTTTGTATCAACACAATCTCCTTAATTAAGAAAAAAAACTCCAATTATTGTAACTTCAAGAAGTTCAAAATAATCTTCAACGAATTGCCATCACAAAATTTCAATCCTGTTTAGCATCAATAAATCAACATGTCAGGATAGACCAACATGCCATATCCCATGAATCCTTTGAGTTTGTCACTTATTTAAACTATTCTTCTTACAAAACTAGGGCAATAAGATATTTTTGATATCCTAATGAAAAAACAATAATAATTGATTTCGTATTGAATAGTGACCAGTATTAGTAACACGAGCTTCAGCGTCACAGATATAGCAACAAACTTGCAATCAGCTAGGATTCCTTTTATTTCCTTGTTTGTCTCCCCCCCCCCCCCCCCCAAAAAAAAAAATTTAAGAGATACTTTGTCCCATGGTTTCAAGCAGCTAAGACGTGTGTTTTCACAGATTCAGACTTCCACATTTATTACTTGTCAGAGGATAGCAAGGAATCTGTTTGTGTCCATGCATGTTCATGTGAGAGAGAGAGAGAGAGAGAGAGAGAGAGAGAGAGAGAGAGAGAGAGAGAGAGAGAGACTTTTCACAAATTAAGAATTTTCATTAAGGAACAACGAAGTGTATTACGAACTAAAGTTTGAACATAAAGGTTTATTGGCTTAATTATATCAATTGTTCTGTCTATCCTAACCATGCCATCAAGGTGTGCCAGTCCTTCAAATTTCACTTCACATCACCACGGACGTTTTATTAGTCTAAGGTGAATGCACAAGCATAATTACATCCCAAGATCACCTCTTGAAAGGAATACTCTCTACAAGCTAGAGCAACTGAAGCCCAAAGAATGCTAAGAAAACAATCTTATTCCACAAAAGGTTGATAGGAATATGTTAGTCCTCAGAAGATCTGAGCACTCCACTCTAGCCAATACTCCAGAAGACAGCCACCAAGTACACTTACAAAGTATTTTGCATCATTATGAAATCCAAAAGTTTTGAAATCAATTAGTAAAAACTCTTTGAGATTACACAAAACAACCCAAGGATTACCAAAGCTCCATGCTGTAGCAACCATGCCACTGAACAATGCATAGAATAGTTACTTTTTTGTAGCTTATTTCAAAATTTTATAAATTTTTATGCTTTCAGCCTCCTTAACTTATTTTTATGGCTTATATTCTCTTAATAACGCTCATTTTCTTTTCCTATAGGAAAATAAGAGAACATAATCAATGTGGCAAAGTTGTGACATTCAGAATGTAAGCTCACTAGTTCAAGTGTTAAGGGCCACATCCGATTTAGGGAGAAACTAACAATTGTAATGCAGACCTGACAGCTTCAGCCGAATGCCCTGTAGTTCCAGATATTACCACCTCTCCTGAGCCATTAAACATACCAAAATATAAACATGTTCCAATCAGGAAGAAGAAAAGTTTAACATCAATTAGACAGACAACAGGAAATGAAACCAATAAAGGATAACCATGGTTCAAGGACATATGAAGAATTACTGGATTCAACAATTCAAACACATTAATAGACTGTTTCTTAGATATTCACAAAAGAAAGCAGTAAACTTTAGGCATATTTTGAAACTATGTACGTGTCCACAGAAAAATAACCAACCGAAATATCAGAAATGCCTTCTTATATAATTGTTTCTTTTTTTTTTCATTTTTACTTTTAATTTAAACATTTTAAACAGCCCAACTACATGATCAAGATGCATCCTTTTAGCAGCTAGTATTGTTCCATTCACAATCTCCTGCCTTTTATGGATAAGGAACAAAGAAATACGGGCATAAATTATGATATTCTATAATTTATACTTACAACTAGATTAAACTAAAAACATAAACAATTTACATAGCTCCTGAGAGTGAAAATCATCTTAACCTTAGACTCCGATAAATGTCACTTACTTAATTGAAGCACTTGAGAACTATAATATTTATGGGAAGTACAGCTTGAGAATGGTTGAAAAGTGATAGCGCTCAAGTTCTAGGGAAAGAGCTAAGTAGTACATAATCAATCCCTTGCTTTGAGTTGGGTGAAGGTTATGAGCAGTCTTCTTTGGGAAGGGAACCATATTAAGTTGTTATGAGTTGAATTGAAGAGTAGTGTCCACGGACTATTCATAATTGTTTTACAGTGTTAACTATTAAGAAATTCTTAGTTACTTTCTATTTTATCTTGGTGCTAAGATATTCAGAAAGTTTTTATCTTTTTCTATATCGTTGGAAGAGTCAATCTTAGGTTAATTTCTATTGAAAGACCTGTAACCTCATTCTAGTTAAAGAAACGGTATAAATATTCAGTTTCTAACCAATTGCTTCTGAGTTCTCTCAAGTTTAAAGTGTGATAACTTCATGTACTATGTAGGATGTCTAAGGATCAAATCTTAGAGGTGTGATACTTTCATGCCCTAGGTGTTATTCCTAAGGAATTACTGATGTGATGCTACTGAACCCATCCTCTTCCTTCCCTTGTTATTAGTTGCTGAATTTTATTCTGCAAGAACCCTAAAACTTGCTTCTAAAAGAGCTCACTAAGCCATCAAAATCTCCCCATAAAACCCTAAATCCTTTGCCTTAAAATCCTAATCCTACATCAAGTTGGTATAGAAGCCAGGTTCTTAGTCCTGCATGCTCATAGTGGGAGAAAGGCTAATTAATTTTCAGCGAGACGAAAATGGTACTGAAAGGTTGTGAAAAGTTGGAACAACCACAATAATCAACTGTCAGAAGAAATCCCCAATTTTGAAGGATTATTGAACATTCATTGGCTGATTTTACCCGCTTTGGGTGGCTGTTGGTGGAAGGTAAAATCTAAAGTTATGGGTGGATTCCAAATAGTCCCTCTCACCTTTCTCTATCTCTGCTCTTTGTTTTCATCTCTCTTTTCTTCGCATGAGAGTTTCTTTCATGGAGAAGTTTGTGGTTTTTGCGCATAGATTGTGAAGGAGAATTTTGCAAATTGGTAAGGCATTTGTCATATGCAAGGTTTTGAAGATTTGATCAAGCAATTTAGTTTACGGGTGAAGATGTATTTTAATTCGACGTGGAGATTTGTTTTATTTTATCCAAACCGAATACATAAAAAACAGAAAAAATATATATTTTTTGTGAAAAGAAAATTATAGAATAGAAAAGAAAAGATATTACAAAGTGGCGAAATGGAATATTTCATATGTAACAATTTTGGAAAGATATTGGAGTTCAACATGAAGGAGGTAGCCGAGTACAGGGCTTACCAAAAGAGGATCACAGAGGTTAGAGTGTTGTTAAAAAGTGTCATTTATGTGGTATGCTTGTGTTGTTATTGGCCATGGAGAGTGAAACAGAGGAGAATTGAGTAGATTGATTATAATGGTTGATTGAATAAATAAATTGTAGTGCTTCATAATCATGGACATTGGCATGTTTCACAAACTACATAAGAGATTGTATGTTTGATTGCTTGATTATTTAATTTATTTTCATTGCACATACATGTTTTTTTATAGTAGGAGCAATTTTCCCTATGCAGAATACATTAGAAGTTTTTTAATATTTAGGGTTTTAGAATAGTTTCTACTATTTAGTTTGTTTTTAATTTTTGTGAGATTGTTCCGTTGTTATTTGCATATTTGTTTTGGGGCCTTGCTTATATATTTAAGTGTCAGAGTTTATTATTTGTGATACATTTTGTTAATGAACTGAATTGAGCCTGTAACAAAGTTATCAGTGGATTTCGATAGTCCCCCTCCCGGTCTTCCTCTCACTCTCTTCTTCATGTGCTTCTCTCTTTATTATCTTATTGTCATTCTATTGGTTTCTTTTTCTGTATATTTTTTTTTTTTGAAAAAAGAAAAAAGAGCAGCACTTTGTTCTAGAATGAATCAACCAATAACATACCACACTCTTTCTTCCACCCCCACCCAAAAAAAAGGAAAAAAAGAAAAAAGAAAGGAAGGAGCTCAAAATTTAATATGAGATGAAGTTTCAGGAGGAAAAAAAATAAAATTCTAGCCATTGAAATAAATCACGGCTGCTATTAATCCAAATTTGAGCACTTGATAGAAGTAGTTTACACCTGGTTTCAAGATTCATAAGGAAGATTAAAACAAAGACCGCGGGAAGGCTTGAAGAAAGAAAACAAGGGAAATGGCTAGAACCCATTTACACAGTCAGGAAAGCCCATATATCTCCCTTGATTGAGATTCGAGGAGAAAGAAAGAGTCATGGAGCTTTGCTTGACTCTGCAATCATATGAGATAAAGACACACCAACATGGAGTCTATACATATTAGCACCATAATACATGTCATTTGTCCATTACCCAACTGACATGTCTTAGACGCACCAAATTATGCATCCAGACTATATTGTTCGTTTTACTACAGAGTACTTTTTGGACATTCTTTGGCATCCTTTTTGGATAATTTCCAGGTATTTCTTAAGGTTACCATTAATACCTAAGAAAATGCACGTATTGTTTTGTATGTTTATAGTAGTCTTTTTCTTTTCAGATATGTGCAGCTAAAGGCTATATATTTAACATGAAATTCACAAATGGTCTTTACATATGTTTGCATAAAATTTTTTTAAACCCTAACGTAAAATGAGATGGCTGAGTTATTCTAAGACGCCAAATTAAGGTTTTGGTTTGAAAGGGTATGAGTTCAAATCTCACTCCCAACACTTCCATGGTAAATTTATTCGTAAAGATATACCATCTAAAGTTTAGTTGAGAAAATAACTTTAAAGAAGAATCAATTACATCCTTTTTCGATAATTTTCAGGTATTTCTTAAGGTTACTATTAATACCTAAGAAAATGCAGAAAATGCATGTATTGATTTATATGTTTATAGTAGTTTTTTTCTTTTCAGATATCCGCAGTTAAAATCTATATATTTGACATAAATTTTACAAATGGTTTTTACATATGTTTGCATATAATTTTTTTAAACCCTAATGTAAGTTGAGATGGCCGAGTTGGTCTAAGGCGCCAGATTAAGGTTCTGGTCCGAAAGGGCGTAGGTTCAAATCCCACTCTCAACATTTTCATGTTAAATTTTTTCATGATGACATGGGTATCAAGGGTTTAATTGAGAAAATAATTTTAAATAGCAATGAGTGGCATTCTTTTTGAATAACTTCCAAGTATTTCTTAAGGTTACTATTACTACCATATGTTTATAGTGGTTTTTTTCTTTTCAGATAACTGCAACTAAAAACTATATATTTGGCATGAATTTTACCAATGATTTTTATTTATGTTTGCATATAATTTTTTAAAACCCTTTCGTAAGTTGAGATGGCCGAGTTGGTCTAAGGTGCCAGATTAAGGTTTTGGTCCGAAAGGGCGTGGGTTCAAATCCCACTCTCAACATTACCATGTTTAATTTATTTGATAGCTAAAAGCTATATATTTGACATGAATTTCACAAATGGATTTTTTACATATGTTTGCATATAATTTTTTTTAAACCCTAACGTAAGTTGAGATGATTGAGTTTGTCCAAGGCGCTAGATTAAAGTTCTCGTCCGAAAAGGTGTGGGTTCAAATCCCCCTTTCAACACTTCCATGTTAAATTTATTCGTAAAAATATGAGTGTCAAAAGTTTAGTTAAGAAAATAACTTTAGAACGGAATAAGTGACATCCTTTTTCGATAATTTCCAGGTAATTCTTAAGATTACCATTAATACCTAAGAAAATTCTAGTATTGTTTTATATGCTTATAGTAGTCTCTTTCTTTTCAGATATCCGCAACTAAAATCTATATATTTGACATGAATTTTACAAATGATTTTTACATATGTTTGTGGGTTCAAATCCCATTCAACATTTCCATGTTAAATTTATACGTGAAGATATGGGTGTCAAGAGTTTAATTGAGAAAATAACTTTAAATAGGAATAAGTAGCATCTTTTTTGGATAATTTCCAAATATTTCTTAAGGTTACTATTACTACCATATGTTTATAGTGGTCTTTTTTTTCCCTAGATAACTGCAGCTAAAAACTATATATTTGACATGAATTTTACAAATCTCACTTTCAACACTTATATGTTAAATTTATTCACAAAGATGTATAAAGAGTTTAGTTGAGAAATACCTTTAGATAGAAATGAGTGACATCCTTTTTCTATAATTTTCGGGTATTTCTTACGGTTACTATTAATACCTAAGAAAATGCATGAATTGTTTTATATGTTTATATTAGTCTTTTTCTTTTCAGATATCCGCAGCTAAAATCTATATATTTGACATGAATTTTATAAGGCGCTAGATTAAGGTTCTGGTCTAAAAGGACGTGGGTTCAAATCCCACTCTCAACATTTCCATGTTAAATTTTTTCGTGAAGATATGGATGTTAAAAGTTTAGTTGAGGAAATGACTTTAGATAAGAATGAGTGACATCCTTTTTGGATAATTTCCAAGTACTTCTTAAGGTTACTAATACCACCGTATGTTTATAGTAGTCTTTTTCTTTTCAAATATCTGCAACTAAAAACTATATATTTGACATGAATGTTACAAATGATTTTTACATATGTTTGAAATAATTTTTTTGAACCCCATTGTAAGTTGAGATGGCCGAGTTGGTCTAAGGCGCCAGATTAAGGTTCTGGTCCGAAAGGGCGTGGGTTCAAATCCCACTCTCAACACTTCCATGGTAAATTTATTCGTAAAGATATACTGTCTAAAGTTTGGTTGAGAAAATAACTTTAGATAGAAATAAGTGACATCTTTTTTTGATAATTTCCAGGTATTTCTTAAGGTTACTATTAATACATAAGATAATGCATGCATTGTTTTATATGTTTATAATAGTCTTTTTCCTTTCAGATATCTAGAGCTAAAAGCTATATATTTGACATGAATTTTACAAATGAATTTTACATATGTTTGCATATAGTTTTTTTAAACCTAACATAAGTTGGGATGGCTGAGTTGGTCTAAGGCGCCAGATTAAGATTCTGGTCCAAAACTAACATAAGTTGGCATGGCCGAGTTGATCTAAGGTGCCAGATTAAAGTTCTGGTCAAAAAGGGCATGGATTCAAATTTCACTCTCAACATTTCCATGTTAAATTTATTCATGACTTTAGATAAGAATAAGTGATACCTTTTTTAGATAAATTCCAAGTATTTCTTAAGGTTACTATTCTACTATATGCTTATAGTAGTTTTTTTCTTTTCAGATATCTATAGCTAAAAGCTATATATTTGACATGAATTTTACAAATGGTTTTTACATATGTTTGCAAATAATTTTTTTAAACCCTATTGCAAGTTGAGATGGACGAGTTGTTCTAAGACGCCAGATTAAGGTTCTAGTTTGAAAGGGCGTGGGTTCAATTCCCACTATGAACACTTCCATGTTAAATTTATTTGTAAAAATATGAGTGTCAAAGGTATAGTTGAAGAAATAACTTCAGATAAGAATGAGTGATATAGGAAAATCCAAACCAATTGAATAATTATTATTATTATTATTATAAGTTTTTATGAATAGTTTATTTTTACTTCTTTCTTTTCATTATTTTTATTTTTATTTTTTAGCTTTATTTTCTATATTTTTACTTTCAAACTTTAATTTTATGTTATTTTTTAATTTTTTTTCGTCTATCCTATATTGGTCTCTCAAATGGTCGACTCCAAAATTTAGGATTAAAGCTTAATTTGTTGTTATTGTTGTTATTGTATCATAAGTCCAAAACTTGCCATTCTGATGCTTTATAACCACAAGCAAATGAGTTCATTAGCAAAACTAGTTCCTTCAGAGGGCAGGTTAGCACCATTGGCCGCATGATAATAGCTTGCCCCTAGCCTTCTACCTGCTGTTTTAACCTCAGATCCATGGTTCACCTAGTACTGTAACTAGGACACGAGTTGTCTCCTGAACAATTTTTTAATGATCAAGACTTATCTAAAACCATAACAACTCTTCTATATAGAACCTACCCACCATAGCAGTAGTGTTTGCATGACTAAATGGATACATAATTGCCCTAATTTACACAAGCTTATTATGAATGCTGCCAGGCAATAATTTAAAGAGAAAAAAATTGGAAATAGGATCATTGTGACCAGGAAATAAAACCTGGTCATTTGCCCAGTCAAAGCAAACATTGGGGGGGGGGGGAGAGAAAGAGAGAAGCCACTACCATTATCTTGCCTCAAAGCAAGATCAAGACCAATAGATTGATCGGTTTTAAATGCATCACTCTCAGTTTCAGTTTGAATAGCATCCGCCTATGCAAAGTGATCAAATCCAAGATACAATAATTTGGTTAATCATCCATTAACTCAAAAAATAAAACAGATAAAATACGGAAGTACCTAATAACAGTTAATAAGTTGGGAGAATTATATCCTAATGCAGAGCTACCTGATTTTCATTATAAGCAAAATTTGTAGGACATGTTGAAGCTTTGTTCAGTAATCCATCCAGTGTCACATCTGCAAAACAAGCAACACGGAAACAACATTCCACATTTTCAAACATCCATTAGGTTTTGAAATATTAAATGACTAACATATGGTCCCCACCTGACTATGATAACTTAAATGCTAGGACTATCTATATCTAATCTTCTGTTAACTAGAACAGATCATTCAAATAAATCATGGTCTTCCCCAAAACTGCCCCCTCCCCCACCCCAATCTTTGCCTCCAACCAATTTAGGTGATATATCCGTAGGACCTACACAAGAATCAAAATTCAGAAATCAAAATTCGGCATTTTATCTTCACCTATTGTTTCCTCTGCCAGGGATGTCTGACTAATTCTATCTTTCAGGGTGAATGCAGACATATCAATTTTTGAAGATGACAGAGTCCTCAGCATATCCTCAGTCGCCTTAGAACGCACTCTTCGCAATTCCTCCTGGATATTCCATGAGCCAGTGCTAGAAAAACTCCTTTTCTGAACCATATTAAAACTTTGCACATCAGCCTTGATAAGTCCAAAATTGTGAATCTAAAAATGGTGCATCGTTTGCATCACTTTCTCGAAACACTAAGAAATTAAAGCAGTCCAGAGCAATTTTTCTTTTTTCAGCCACATTCCTTACACACTCTAACCAAAGTTTTACAGAAACAGCAATCAAAAGGAAAGAAAAAAATATACAATAAAATTTATTGTTTATCTGGTACCTTGGATGACGAAAAAGTATGACTGCCAAGTGAAAGAGGTGTTCCTTCATTAAAAAGTTGTATCCCACTCGATGATGGGCTTCTGAATTCGAACTGTTTGGAAGAAGGAGATGCCCAGGGAGGACGAACCTTCATGTATGACTTAGCCACATCCACTGGGGAGCCTTCTTCTTTGCCAATTCCCTGCATGGATAAATTCAGTCGTCAGTTGCAATCGACTTCCACTATGTTCATGGGCTAATCTGAGCATCTAATAATGTTATTCTAGCATAAACATGAAACCACGTTACATAGCATCTACTAATCAATTAATTAAGATAAAGCAGTGGCTTGTGGCTAGCTACTTTTTACCTTTTTCTTTGGACATTCTTACATTAGCCACCTAACTTAAAGTTCATTTCAGAATTAGAATTTAACAAACAATAACAACAACCTGAACCTTAATCCCAACATTTGGGGTTGGCCATTTGAGAGACAAGCATAGAGATGATTAAATATATATATATAAAATATGTTATTTGTACTGATTTTTCTACGCCACTCATTCATATCCAAGACCATCTTCTCGTCTAAGCATTTAGTTATCATGTCTTTATGGATAATTTGCATCCAAATTTTCAACAATCTATCTCTACGTTTTATTAGATCTTCTATATTTAAGTTCTTGATTCTCGTAACCGGTGCGTCTTTAGATTTTCTTTGCACATGCCCAAATCACCTCAAAATTCGAATTTAACCCCTTTACAAATTCAACCTTGTCTAATTACTAACTAAATTACCATTTGTAATTATATGGAAATGTAAGAATACTTTCGTGGAAGAAAAACCAGTATCTCTTATCAATTACTATTGTAATAACATTAAGATCTTTGGAAATAACATTGTTAAAATATACAGCAAAATGATTCTCATTCCTTCCAAAAATAATGGATGCTTCCAGAATTAAAAAAGAAAAGAAAAAAAAAATCACAATCTTGAAGAGAATAATACTAAACAAGTATCTCTTGGTTGCATGTCATATTTTTTTTCCTTATTTCTTTGGTTTTTCTTTATTTTTACTTAAATAACTATTAAAAAAATATTTTTGAACATTGCAATAGAAAAGTAGCACTGATCTTTCCAGCAAGATGTGGGTTCTAATGCCAGAAATGGTGTTAGTGTAATATGCACTTAAGCATACCTTGAATCTCTTCCATAAGTAATTTGCAATTGCAAAGCATAAGCCTTTGGCTACTAGGTGGTGTCCTTGCATGGAGTCGGTATACAGTGGAGGATTGATTGGAAGTGGTAATGTTCTCTCCTACAATTTCCAAGGGGCAATGGGACCTAAGTTCTGTTCCCTACAGTGTCCTCGCATGGAAAGCTACTCTACGAGACTTTTCACACGAGAAATTGCTTTGTGAAAAGATATTGAAGGACAAAGTTTACTTAATGAACAAATATACTTTCAAGGTAACATGTGGTGGCACCGTGTAGTCTTTAGAATGTACTTAACCCATACTGATTGCATTTTTTTTTGGGGGGGGGGGGATGAGGGGGTTGTTAGATGAGGTGTTTAAGGTAGATTGCTTTCCCCATGTTCATATCCGGAAGGAGCTAACGAAAGACTGCCTTGTGGATTATGCGCTTGAAGTGGTACCAAAAGTTGCAAAGAAAGCAACAAAACAATATATTTGATCCCCCTTATGATCTTTGGTTTGGAAAGAAGAAAGAAAAAGGAGGTTTTCAGGGTATGAAGAAACCCTTCATCCGCTTTGGATAATTTTGGTTTAAAACTTTAGCTTTTTGGATCTCAATCCCAATTTTTTGGCTCCAAGGAGGATGTTGCTATTTTGTAGATTCAATTCTGTCACAATATTTACATCCTTCTCACAAAAGAAAGAAGGCATTCCCATCCCCATTAACATCTCAGAAACAATATTCCTAAAATCTCCTAGAACTGGAAAGCTAAACTGATGCCAAGAAAACGATCTAATCTTACAAAAATATGTGATCTCTAGTTTTAGCATTCCTATGACAGGCGACGCAAATATCCCGAGAGATAGCTTTAGATGATTTCTTTTTGTAACAAATCATTTGTAAGACAGCTTTAAAAGGTCTCTTTTTTGTAACAAATCATTTGTATTAATCTTGTTAAGCTCCAAAGACCAAGTAAACATCTTAACTTTGCGAGGAACGCTTACCTTTCAAATGAAATTTGATTAAGGAAAAGGAAGGTATGAAGAAGGCAAATAAGATGCTAAAGAGAGATTTGCAAGAGAAAGCACCATCGAGGGTCCAAACTCTTGGAAGAAGGTTCATTTCCATGTAGAAAGGAAAGTACGAGGAAAAGTCTATTACTTTCCATGTCACTTAGATTTCTTTAAAAATAAAAATTCCAACACACTTGGTGTCCCTCCCAATTATAGAAATCTTTGATAGGGCCAAATGAAGCATACATAGTTAATAGAGTCAAGGGAAAGTGATGGATAAGGGAGAGTGCCCAATCCAAGAATCCTCTTAGAAAAGAACACAAGAACCATAACCCACTTTGCATGATGCCAGAGGAAGCAAGATCTAATAAACTCGGAGATGAACATCCGAGGGCTACAATGAGAAGCCCTCACCTCAGCCTCGGTGTCCCAATCAATTTGTTGGAGATCATACTTGCTGTTGATAAACTTATGCCACAAAGAATTGGGATCTTAGGGGAATCTTCAAACACACTTGCTTACTGGGGAAATGGTTTTGAACACCAAATTACCAAGACTCAAACCCTTGGATTTAGGTCTAGAAACCTGCTTTCAGTTTTACCATTCGACAAACTAGAGCCAAAAGACCAGAAGGATATCATTTTCCAGTTTGGTCAGTTTCAGTCAGTCAGTTTGGGTGGCTTTCCAACAAGCCTGTTCAATGCTTATTGCTGGTCTTTTAAAATCTGAGAGGTAATCCCACATCAAATAAAGGGTGGATGACTGAGTTGTGTGTTGTGCATGCATGTATGTCTATGGCCTGCACCTAATTGCTTAAACTTTTACCTAAGATGGTGTCGTTGTACATATGAACCCACACTTTTGACTCCTTGGGAATCCCACCTGTGTGCATCCCTACAGCTAGGCCACATGTTTAATCTCCTTCCAAACATTACAAGCAGTTTGAAAACAAAATATAAGGAGACATAATGCAAAAATAAAGAAGATATTAACAAACATATCTTTATTGGATCAAAATATATGTCCACAATTGAAGGATACTATAGGCAACATGTCAGCCAAGACATGCAAGGTTTCATGATCGGACACCAAGAAGAACTACTGACCTGCTGTAGAATGGGTGACATAGTCAAGTTCCCCCCGCCCAACTTTGCTAGTGAACTTGATTTCCATTTCTTCTCCTGTAACCATTTCTTTGCTTCTACAATTGCAGCAGTGCAGTCGCGAGAAACATTTGCATCTGGATAAGTCACATATTAGTTTCCAGCAAATGGAATTTTTTCCTCTCCAAGTGTCATTGAAAATACCACTAAATTATTAAGTTGTACCCACCATTTGTTCTGGTTGGCGTGCCATCTACTCCATCATTCATGGTAGGATGATCAACAACACGTGATTTAATAATTTCAATCAAGCTGTCACACTCTTCCCTAACCAAAGATTAACATCAAGTCAGAATTTCCAAATGGAGTATTACCGATAAATGGAAGTAGGTGAGAAGGTAAATGTGAAGGATATGAGCAGATACTGGTTGTCTCACAAGTAATAAGGAAACTTTCAAGCAGAAAACAGGCACATAATATAGCTATCAGATGAAAACAAAAATGGACAGGGATAACCAAGAACTTTGATCAGAAAATGAAACAGAATACAACAATTAAATTTGGCACTAAATACAGCTCCAGCCAATAAAATCAACCCAATGCATCTGTTTGCTGCTACTGGACCTGACTGGAGAAGGCAAAAGGACATATTCTGCACAGGCTATGGACTTCAAGTAAAATGGCACATTAGGCAATGTGTAGAAGTAAGAATTTTTCTTTAAAAAAAATAATAACTAGATTCCCCATGCATCAAACAATTAAAAGGAGTGCCAAATATTTCTTATTTTTTCTCAGAAACTTCACATACAATGTGTATCAACTAAAGATAAATAAATTCATTCTCTTTCACTCATCTAACATAACAACCCCAGGGAGCCAGCATCGCCTATAAACATTACATTCTGGGTCATTCTCCTATCTGAGATACTTTTACAAGAAAATACCATTCTGGGTACACCTCTCACAGAGCCATCATTAGACTTGACAAAGCCCACTAGCAAGTTGCCCTAGCTGAAAGCCAAACACCATGTTCACAACCCAACAAACACCCCACCCCCCGCGCGTGCGAGCGGGGGAACTTAAAATATGTCACACATTCTATGTTTGGATCAGCTATATATCCTCCGCTTTCACATCAAAACAGCTACGTTTTATCTTCCCCATAGTTCAGATGTTTATTCAAGTGCATATGAAATTTGGACTAAAGCATATGCTTTTCCTGCAATACCATCTGAACATCTTTGTAATTTCTTTATTCAGGCACCAAAATTAAGCATAAACAACAAAACCACGCACTAGGAATTCTTCCTAGAAAAGAAAGCTTTATTGACATATGAAACCATGCAACACAAATTTAAATAGGGACAAACAAATCTATCCATAATGGCAATGATAATAACGAAAATAATAAACACATTTACTTCTGTGTTCCTCATTGAAAGGCAAAGTTGTTAGGATAAAGCATTTATTTGCTTAGGCATTCATGCAGAAAATTTTTCTAGCAGAAGTGCCTGATTTTTATGGGTTTTATTCAAATATGAAATTTACCACACAATTCGGAATAAGAAAAAGTAAGATCCACAATTTAGATTGGGACAGATTTAGTGCATTTTAAGTTTCAAAACATGTCCCTTTGACTTCAGTAATTGCCAATTGATTGGCAATGTGATGTTGAAACCTCCAATAGAACTCCTATACTCTTAGACTTTCAATGCGACCATTCATAGAGGTAACAACAGTTTGATTTCTTATATTTAACAGATAAAATATGTACACATTCATAGGTACCATATGGAACCTTCACAAAGTAAAACTAAGAGACTGAAACATGGTAAGAATAAAATTGTCACTCACCTTGAATAAGTCTCCTGCATAAGTAGCTGTTCAATTATATACTTGGGTTTACTCTTCCGCAGCATTGACTGCAGGCCTGGACTAGAGCATTTTATCATATCTGATGACGTCTGCTTCTTCTGGGATTAAAAAACAGTTTGATAGTAAAAGGTATGCCCGGATTGTTTAATGAAAGCGAATAATTGCAAGGATCTTCGATCAGAGTCCTAAAAAATGGAAGACACATGCACACATGTATGTCGCAGTGATAGATAAAGCAAGAGAGATGCATAACAAGAACTATTATACTTGATTGATATTACTCGAGTACTTGTTAATCTGATTGATATTTCCGTGAACTTTTTTGTGACAATTTTATTCAGTAATGGCATGCTTAATCTTTTTATTTATTCATTGATTATATATAATATGTGAATGAGACAAATAACTGTTATACCTACTTATCCACCCACTTTTACATATTTAAATAACTAAACATCTTTATAGGGAAAAACCATATAAAAATAATAAAATTTAACCAATATAAATACATCAGGTCTGTTAGTATTCCCATATCCTAGTTTTTGGAAATTTGTCATTTCAGTGTATTCATGTCATGTTCCATGGAATACACGTATCCCTATCTGTACTTCTTAGCCAGCCAACAAGAGCTGTGTCAAGTTTCAAAGCATCAAAATTTTCACTATCGCAGCTGCAGATCAAGAAAGTGTTTCCAGTGGGGGCAATAATATGAGTGCACATAAATAGAAGTAGTTTTACAAATGCCAATCTAACGTCAGAAACAGATGTACAGACAAATGAAATTTCATTTACTTCGGTGTATCTAAATAAGTAAGGGGAGGAAAGACTAATATTGTATATATTCAAAATATATTGATAGTTTGACTAGAGGAATATGCCCTCGTTCATCTTGCATGGATCTATTAGTGCTCTGACAAGTGAATGCCATCATTACAAGCCTAGCACTAGTCTACAAGAGAAAAATAGACAAAGACTGGTCCAAAATCTTATAACTTGATTTTCCCGTGGCACTGGACGAGTCATCAATTTCTGCCACACACTGAAGGATAAATGAATTTGTGGTAAAAATTTTCAGGCTCAACTTTACAGTGCATGATGTCTCAGCAATAACTTTCCACTCTGAACATATGACCACTTTCTTTGTTTGGTATTATATAAGAGGAAGCATGCACTGCAATTCACGTGTACAGGGAATTCCATCATTTTTCGGATGATACTATGCCACTAATTTAAAAGAAACACAAAACAGGTACCATAGTTGCCTTATCCACTTGATCAGCTCCTCCACTATCTCCATCACTTCTGTATCCATTGTCCTCTACAAAATGAAAAAGTCATACCCTGGGCAAGGTATAAAATATAAAAATGATAATTACATTGGAAAATCAACAATAGAAGAGAACAGCTCATGAATAAGGTAGAGTTGTTGGTCCACTTCCATTCTAGGTATAACAAGTTGTGAATCCCGAACTTCACCACGAGCTTAATAACAAGTGACCAAGTTTCTTGTATACATACAGATTTGATTTGACTAATAATTAGATGTACAAACATTCTCTTTTTAGAATTCAGATTACTACCAATAGCACTAACAACATAACGCGTGGATTCAAAAATTTTACCCATAATGCATAAGTTACACTTAAGCACATCTAATGGGGGTCCATTCTCAGGTTTATTAGCTAAATACAGATTATATGAGAAATCCTAATTGTTGACCTATAAATTTATTGAAAAGAAGAAATCAATCAAGTTAAGCTTTTACAACTAAAAAAGAAAAGAAAAGAAAAGAAAATAGTAAATGAATATGAAAACAAACAACAACAACCACCTGGACCTAAATTTTGGGATCGATCATTTGAGAGACAAATATAGGAAAGATAAAAATATATATAGTTAAAATTTAAAACAATAGAGAAAATAATAATAAAAAAAAATCTATAGAAACTTAAAATGACAATAAAGGTGATTTAAGTTGTTCGAATTCACATACACCACTCATTTCTATCTAAAGTCATCTCCTCAACTAAATCCATAAATATCATATCTTTACGGATAACTTGTATTCAAATTTTCAACAATCTACTCTTACATTTCACTAAATCTCCTATATTTAAATTCTTGGTCCTCCTAACTGGTGCGTTTTTTAATTTTCGTTGCACATGTTTAACCTATCTCAAACAATACTCTCTCATCTTATCCACAATTGAATTCACTATCAACTTAGTACATATCTCTTCATTTCTAATCCTATATTTCCTGATTTTACCACATATCCATCTAAATATCCCAATTTCAGCAACAGTTATTTTTTACTCTTATTATTATTTAATGACCCAACATTCGATACCATACAATAGTACAGATCTTACTGCGATTCTAAAAAACCTTTCATTCAAATGCAATGATATCATGCAATTGCAAAGAACTCCAAATGCACTTCTTCATTTCATCCAACCCAATTGAATCCTGTAATTCACATCTCCATCTATATTATCATCGTTTTGAATAATGGAATCAATATATTTAAAGCGTTCACTTTTTGGTACGTCATTTCTTTGTAACTTAACTATTTCTTCATCATTCTGATAATTGTCATTAAACGTATATTTCATATACTTATTTTTTGACAAACTCAATCTAAGTACTCTAGATTCCAGTATAACTCTCCACAACTCCACTTTAGCACTAATATCTTCTCTCATTTCATCAATCAACAATATATCATTTGCAAAAAACAGATATCATGAAATTCCATCTTGAATGCTCTTTGTGATTTCATCTATCACAACTACAAAAATGATAAGACTTAATGCCTAATATTGATGAAACCCAATATTAATTAGAAAGTTATCGCTTAAACCCTACAAATTCTTACATAGGTAACAGTTCTCTCATACGTATCTTTAATGAAATTAATGTATTTTAAGGAGTTTCCTTCTTTATCAATGTCCACCACAATATATCTATAGAAACTTAATCATATACTTTTTCTATATCAATGAATATTATATATAAATCTCTCTTTTGTACTCTAAATGTCTCCATCAAATGTTTTAACCGGTGAATTGCTACGGTAATGGATCGTCCTGACATAAATTCAAATTGATTCTGAAATATACTTATCTCCAATCTCAATTTATGGTCCATCACTCTCTCCCATAATTTTATATTATAACTCATGAATTTAATTTCTATATAATTAGAATAATCTTATATATCTCATTTATTCTTATATAGTCATACAAATGTACTCTCCCTCCATACTTGGAGTATTTTCTTAATTTGCTAGATTTTGTTAAAAATATCCATTAACTTTACTATCCAAATTTACCCGATCATTTTCACACCTAATGCCATTGAATCTTATGGTTTATTATTTTTCATTCTTTTTAAGACCCTCTTTACTTTATGAAAACGAATCTTACATTTAAAGTCCCTATTGATCTCTTCTACAGGTATCGTGATATTGTAGATATCTCTTGTAACTTCAACGTTAAGGAAAATATCAAAATAATCTCTCAATCGCTTTCTTATGTCCTCATTCCTTACAAATATACTATTGGATTCACTCTTAATATACCTAACGTCATTTAAATATTTTCTCTTCCTCTCTCTTAATTTGATAATTCTGTAAATCTCTTTTTTTACATCCTTAATTTCTAGTCTCTTGTATAATTCGTTATACACCTTATTTTTTGACTCGTGAATAATCTTCTTCACCTCTTTTTTTGCATTCTTATATTTTCAAATGCATCGCTACTTTTGTTATTTTTAAAGTTCCTATAACATTCTCGTTTAATTTGTATAATAGTTTGGATTTTTTCTTTCCACCACCATGACTCCTTACTTATTGGAGCCCAACCCCTAAATACGCCAAGAACTTCCCTACCTATTATTAGACATCTTTTTCTACATTGTTTCAAAATCATCATTAGCGGACCAAATTGCTACTTGAATTAAGTTGTCTCCAAAAGTCATCACTTTCTTTTCTTTCAGATTCTACTACTTAATTCTTGATTCCACAAATGGACAATATTTCTTTTATCTTTCAGGTATACGTATATCTAAAATTAACAGACTAGCTGAATTGCTACACTCTCCCCCAGTATAGCCTTATAATCCTTACAAGTCGCTCAATTACCTCTCCTGGTGAAAAAAAAAAATCTATTTAGTTAGCATTCACCCACTTCTATATGTGACTATGTGCGACTTTTTTCTTGAAAAAGGTATTTATACCAAATCGAATGCTATGACAAACTCTACGATGGTTCCTCCCGCCTCATTCCTACTACCAAAGCCAAAATTTCCATGTACGACTTCAAATTCCTCATTATTCTCTTCTATATATCCATTCAAATTCCCTCCAATAAATAACTTCTCTCAACTAAATATGGTTTGTATAAATTTATCTAAATCTTTTCAAAATTGATTTTTACTAATTATATCTATGCCTATTTCGAGCGCATGCACACCGACTATATTGATTACGTCTTCTCTATTAACTAACTTGACAAAAAAATTCTATCCCCTTCCTTCTTATCTCCATTGCACTCTTATAAGTCCTTATGTACAATTATTTCAACCACATTCTTAGTTCTATCCCTACCTGTGTACCAAAACTTATGGACATAAGGCTCTACTACTTTAATCTCTCCCCCACCCACTTAATTTCTAATAGACACATGATATTAATCTTTCGTCAATTCATAATTTCTCGTCTCTCCTAACTTGCCGGTTAAGGATCCTATGTTCCAAGTGGCAAGACAAATCCTATAATCATGGACTAATTTCTTTACTCGCACCCATCCACATATATGCAGGAACCCTTACCTATTTGACACCACATCTGGGCAGCGATGTGGAGCGTCGCTTCTAGGCGACGCCCTAGAGTGTTTTTTTTTTTTTTTTCTATACTTGTCTCTCAATTTTTTTTTTTTTTGACAAGAGATTTTATATTGCCTATCAACCTATCGTAACTCTACTCCTTTACTCGGACTTGAGACCGGCCATGGCAGAGTTCTTCCAAAAATAATACATAAAACGAAATAAAAAAAAGTGATATATTTTACTAATAAAATATAATATAATAATAGCAATAATTACAATCTTTTAAATTTTAATGACCCTAAATTCATAGTAATATATTTTACATTAATAAAAAATAATAATAATACTGATAATAACAACAACAATAACACAATCTCCTAAAATGAAGGAAGCAGAAGAGTCGGAGATAGGCATAGAGAAATGTCGACCGGAACAGAGAGAGATCAACCGAGATCAGCAAGGGGGGGAGAGAGAGAGAGATAGAGATAGAGAGAGAGAGAAGGAGTCAGAGAAAGCAGGGGAGAGAAATGGAGACAGATCTGGGATTTTGGGGGACAGATCTAGGCTTTTTCGACGAGATTGAGGCTTTTGGTGGACAGATCTGAGCTTTTCCGACAAGATTGAGGCTTGCAAGTGACAGATCTAGGCCGGAGGCTACGGTCAGAGGGGAGGTATAGACCCAAAGAGAGAGAGAGAGAGAGAGAGAGAGAGAGAGGAGGGGAGATATCAGAGGCAGTGATCGAAGGAGAGATATAGACAGAGAGAAAGGGAAAGACCAGCAAGGCAAAGGAAGAGAGAAAGAGAGAAAGCGAGAGAGAGAGAGGCCGACCGGTAAACAAATATAAAACTATTTAGAAAAATAATGAACATGAAATCTCCTCATAAATGATAGATACTTTTTTCTTTTAAAAAAGGTGGTTGTTTCTGTTTGAGCTTTTATTTTGCTATATAGATTTTCCTTGCGGCCATGATAATGGTTGAGAATGAGATGAAGTGGTGGAGCTAGTGTTTGATGGGACAAAGAAAGAGGAAGAAGATCTGGTTGAGTGAGGTCATCCATGCATTGCTCTCCTTCACCTAAGTCAATCCTCTATCTTTATATCAAGATAAACATCCAAATCATCATCTCATAAACTAAATTGAAGCACTTCTTTAGGATGACATTGAGAACTTGATCCCTTTCTCTAGAACGATGAAGAAGAGAAGAAAGTGAAGTTTGAGTAATGACTAAGAACAGAACAAGAAAAAAGGGACTTGATCACTAGAAGAAGAGAAGAAAGTGAAAACGAAGAAGAAGAAGAGGTAAAAAAAAAATTTATTGATTGAGTGCAGAACAAAGAAAACAAAGAAAAAAAGAGTTGATCACGAGAAGAAGAGAAGAAAGTGAAAGCAAAGAAGAAGAAGAGGAGGAAGAGGATTTGGGTGGGCTAAGCAGCAGCAGCAAACTCTACTTCCTCCTCCCTCTCTTCTTCAGGGCTCAGTTTTGTGTCCTCTGTTTCCTCCCAAACTTCTTTTTTTCTTTTTGTCTAGTAACCTAATATGTATGCTGATACAATTATCCATCACTGATACCCCCAACCCCAGCTAAAACAAATTGGCAATCAAGTAAATAACATCAAAACCATTTAAAAACAAAAAAAAAAAAAAGAAAAAGTGGACCTCAATCAGGCGCTTGCCTAGGCCGTGCTTGATTGAGGACCAGCGCCCTAGACCTTTTGAGGTGCCCGGGCCTCACTTCGCCTGACCTCGCCTGAGGCGCCTGGGTTCCTTGTGACAACACTGACCATGCATTTGACTATGTCACATAATATGTAGAATTATATGGATCATAATTATCACAACTATGTATGCGATCATATTAGGCATCCATGCATCCCTAGAAATGTGAGGCAACAGGATGAACATGATCAAGCATTGTATTCTCTGTGGGCATATTAATGAGGATAAGAATCACAACTATAATAAAAATTTCTGCTGTGGTATGTCATGACCAAAAGAACTATACCCTAAATGGACCAAGTGTCAATTTATTGTACTTGAACACAAAAAAAAAAAAAAAAAAAAAAAAAAAATCCAAATTTTTAAATTGAGAATGTTGAGCAAATCAGCCATGGAACATTGAACTTGCATGAACCAAGCAAGAACTGCTAGGAACCAGCCGTGGAAGTGCACAAACCAGAGCTGTAGGCACTAAAAAATCTCAAATGCAATGCTAAAGCAGATGAGAAACTCACGAACAGTACTGAACTATGACAGAAAACTGAAGCAATGATTCTAAATTAGTGGAAAACTAACATAGCAGGTCCAAACGGGACAGGAAAAGTACCCAAAACATCTGAACCATGCAGACACAAGATGCAACCAGAACCAAAGGAAGTGCCAGTTTTTAACTCATGCACGGTGTTTATTGTCTCATGAATAGTAATTTGTGAAAAGTATTGCGTCATATGGCAGCAAAGAAGGTGACTCTTTAGATGAGCTTTCATATCAATTAATGAAGAATAACAATAGGAGAATAAAGAGAGAAGTAGGAGAAAAGGGGAGATGAAACCACAGGAGAGAGAGAGAGAGAGAGAGAGAGAGAGACATCGGAAGGGGACAGTTGGAATCCACTAATAACAAGACTGAATTCAATTCATTAATTAATTTATCACCCACAATAAACCAAATGACAAAATATAAAGGCAAGACCCTAAACAAATATGGAAATAAAATATATATAAATAAAAAAAACCAACCTCACAAAAATTTAGAAACAAACCAAATAATAGAAACTATTCTAAAACCCTATATATTAAATTATTTCTAATATATTCTGCATCAAAAAGCCATCCCTTAACTCGTTAACCTATAGCATTTCTGGTCATCAACTTAGAGTAACAAATTTCCAAAAGCCACCATGACCATCATCAGCAAGAGAGGAAATAAGGATCAACTTGACAGAGGCTCTTTCAAGAACCACAGAAATCAATGTTGCTCTCATAGATGAGGACAAAAATGAGTGTGAGTCTCACAATGATCTAGTCCCAACACCATCAACCCAAGCAAGCATAGCCAATCACCATGGCCATATACTTTTTGAATATTGGCTTAAAATTCTTTCAATCCCCCCTCTACATCAGCATAATACAACATTGAGAACACAACACCCCTCAACCAAAGGTTACAAAAAGAATATACAACCACACTTACAACCTTACTTAATCTTGTGGCTAAAATAACAAAACTCAACTCATTAATGCAACCAACAAAATACAATTTTGCAAGGATTTCATATAAAATCATTTTAAAAAAAAGGCCTAGAAACAGGATTCTTTCACACCACACAAAGACTCATCTGTCCGCAACCTAACCTCTTCAATCGGCACATCCCCAACGTAGGTCCTATTACCAGCTGCTGAAGCTATTTTTAGCCATAAAGAGGATATTACTATGTCTACTTAAACACCAATTAAAACTATCAGACTGTCTTAACAAACTGACCCCAAAAAAGTGCATTTTCATATGCATCTTCTATTATGTAAGTTGCACCACAAAATTGCATTTACTACTTCCTCCATTTACAGATGTTAAAGGCTTCAAGAAAACAGTTGGGACATTGAAGCCCATGTGATTAGTACTCTCATCCTTAATTGCTGAACCCAATGAAGGTTTCAATCCAACAGATCAACCATAATTGGCAGGTAAATGAGGCTGTAACAGAGATGATAGGACGGCAAATCCTACCATTATATAATTGCAATTTCTAAGCGCAATTTCTAAGCGGGATTTTGAGTTATCTACTCCCTAGAAAGTTACCAAATTAGCGTTAAGCAAGTGAAAGGCCTCCGTAGGCTATAAGGGCGATGTATAAATTCCACCGGCACCAACTGAAATGGCAGCAGGAACCCGGATTTCCCTCAAATTATATAAAAATTCTGGCAGACACGATGCCTAATTAAAACATCAAGAGTCCATATTGAGTGTAAAACAGAAATATTAAATAAGTCCAAGTCATTTCGTGAGAATTGATGACATGAACTTAATGGAATGCATTCCACAACCAATTCAGTCAATAATTCCAGACACGAACCACTTTGCACTACCAACAACACAAAAACAAACTGAAAAAGGCGAAAGAGGAGAGGGGAACAAACCAGAGGTGGAATCAGATTCAGAGGACGAAGATGAAGAATTGTTGTTGAATTCGAAGACGGAGGAGAGAAGTTTGCCGGCGCCGGAAGCAATCATGCTAGCAGCAGGGAAAATGAAGCCGGAGATCCAATTAGGGTTTTGTTGGGAGGCAGTTGGAGGAGGAGGACGCTCATAGGGACCTCTCGCAACAGAGCCTCGCTTTCTCCTGACTATTTTGCCTCCCGATCGAGTCTCCTGCAGCCCTCGCCTACCTGTTCCCGTTGTCGCCATGTTTCAGGAGAGAATAAGGAAGGAGTTTTATCGAAGTGAGATAGAAAGAAGAGTGAGAGCGAGTCCAAACGGTTATGGGAAAAGAGCGAGAGAGAGAGAGAGAGAGCGAGGGTACAGGAAAAGAAATGGAAATGGTCGTGGTGGGCCCCGACATTGGAATTACGTTTGCCTAAAAACGAACAAATCCTCTTTATCTTTCCAAGCAACTACCTAATATTTCAGTAGTTTTTTTTTTGGATAACGATCTGTATCTTTTATTTATTTTAAAAATTCTGGAAAGTGCATCCTTAACCAAAAAGGAGGATTAAGATTTTGGAATGCCTAAAAATTCCGATAATTACTATAAAGAAAGAATTTTCTTTTGAATTGGAAAAACATAATTTGTTTTTCAACATCTATAAAGTAATTCTATTTGGCATAAAAATCACATTTGATGATATATGAATGTTTTTTTTTTTTTACTTTTATTATCAAGTCTTGTGTATAATAATAAAATATCAAGAAAATTTTACAATTTAAAAGTCTAATTCATCTCAAATTAGATTTATTCAGATTCAATATGATTATCGAATACCGATACTTTATTCAAAAAAATCTTTAAATTTTTGCAATGTAGCAAATTATTTATTAAACTTCTAATCTATATTATTCGAAACAAATAAAATTTTAAAATTTAGAATGTTATATTTGAATTTTTAAATGACAATTTCTCGTTCACAGTAAATCCTATTAAATTTTTAAATGTCTAAACTAACTCTACTCGTGAGATCAACCCTAAGATAAAGTTTAAAACTAATATTAAAAGCATACATTACACAACATGAATCAATAAATCATATTTAAGTATCATGTAGAAAACCAAACATGTTAAAAAAAGTAAATACAAATATATACTTTTAATTATTTCTCTATATGAGATTTTATATGAGCTTACCTGTGATGTACTCCAAGCCCAACCAAACCAAGTTGAGCGATAAAAGTTAATCAAATACTTTCTCGTTATGAGCAAAATTGAATTTGAGACTCAAAATAGGCCTACCAAAAGGGGGTTAGGCAATTGGCTTAAGTATATTTTGCTAGAGAAGACTGAACCAGAGCATGAATAGTAATGCTTAACTCCAGACCTCTTATTTTATTATAATAGAATTTTAATCAACTCGTTAAAATGTAATAATTCATAAATTCTATCAATTGAATGTATGTTTGAGATATAAAAGTCTCTCAATACAGTTACTTAGATTTTGTGCTCAATTGATCTTGAAAGAGTAAGTTTGAAGATTTCAAAAATTTTTATTAGGATAACTTTTTGTTTGATTGCTTGGAGCCAAGGGTCGTGGTTCAATTATGCTTTCCTCCCTCTTACAGTAAAACTAGGAGAAGTACACCACGCGTTTTAAAGTTGGGTTTGAAAAATAAGATGATATGCCCAGTATTGGTTGGAACTCGAAATTCAAGGTTGGTATATGGTATAGTTAAGTGACTTGATATATATGAAATTTTGAAAAATGTTGTAAAACTAGTTCCATGTGTTTGAAAAGAAGTGCGTAAATGCGCAAGTAATCAACAACCGAACTACTATACATAATTCGATGAGTAAGAAGTTATAAGGAAGGTAGATCTAATTAAATGAACTATCAGCAAATTGCAAGCACGCAGATTCTAAATAGTGTGAGAATTACTTATGAAAATAATAGGCATTTTTTAAGAGATCTTTTTTTATTATGGTTAAATACGAAATCTATCTTGTTTGGGTTAATGGAATTAAATTGAAAATGAGACAAGTTTGGTTATGGTATATATTAATTATTAACGGGAACTAATATAAGGATAATATAAGGTTGTCCTTCAATTAAGGTAAAAGATGATTGAACGGAGTATAACCTAACGACACACAACAACAGTAACTGTATGATCTCATAGATCACTTTTAAGAACTCTAATCTTAAAAAAAAGGGATTTTTTGTACTTTTATATTAATTATCATTTGAACAATAATATGATTATAATATCGGTTGTTTCATTTTTTCTTTTAATTGACTAACTTATAACATTATTAATCTATCTCTCTTAGAGGAGGAAACCCAAGTTAATAGTTAAGTCTTTTTTTTTTTTTTTTGGTTTTATGAATGATCATCAATAGAATGAAGAAGTTATTTTCCTTATTATAGTTATGGTTAGTTTTGGGTTTTTAATTAATTGGATAATGTATGAACGAAAATAATACAAAATATAAAATACTATCTCTCTGATGGTAAAAAATTATGATAATAATTTTTTTATAGTTTGATGCGATGAGATGTTTTTAACTATATAAAAAAAATCATTAATTTCAACTAATGTTGAAGACTTTTGATATTTAATGTCCCCTTTTCAAGGAAAAAAAAAAGGGAAGAGAGGAAACACAAATGTGAGGTATGAGAAGAATTAGAGAGATCTGTGAAGAATTTAAAGGAAAAGGCTTGCGAAATGCACATGAATTAGATTTTTGTTTTTTCCTTTCTTTTGAATTTTTACTTCTCTGTTAAGAAATGTCAATAAATTGTTTAAAAAACGAGTTGAGATAGAGAGATAGGGAGACCTACAAGAAAATAATTGAAATCCAATGAAATGAAAAACTAAATGAAATACATTGAAGGGTTTGAATTAAATGAAATACAAAAAAACATAGAAAATATAAAATACATAAAACATGAAATTGAAATGATGGAAAAAGAGATGTGAACAACAAATAGAAAACATATCCTAATGACAAAAAATATATATATAACTTTTTCAGATATTTTCAAAAACCTAAACAGATCACTGTTCTTTTACTTTAGGTCTTTCCTTTCTCTTTTTCTTTGTTGTCGCAGAGGGAGACGAAGTAAAGGGAGAGGATTTATTTGGAACGGTGGCATAGACGGCATGGATGGCATAGGTACCATAGGCATGAAAGTAGGAATAGCAATAGTTATACCGGTTGCACTTGTAGCACTGGTGCGAATATCAAATGGATTCCATATGTTAAATGGATTTGTAGGATTTGTTCAAGGAGATGTATGTAGGTTGGGTGGAGCAAAGCATGACGAAGAAGGGTGCTCTAGAACACCTTTTGTGCTTAAAGTTTTCATTATTATCCGAACAAAATTGGTAGTGTTTATAATCGTTAGACATATTGTTCAATTTCATTTCGCTATCTTCTTGATATCTGGTACTCCATTGTGTGAAATTTTCTGTGTTTTGGTGACATTATCTACTTTCTTGTCTGAAATCAAATATGCCTTTCATGACATTTTTCATGTTGTTTTCAAATTCTCTCCGTCTGCAATCAAAAGCATTATTAATTTGATTGAAATCCATTTTCCAAGTATCAAAATTGTTCTGCAAAATATCAAATCCAACATTCATTTTATCTGTGATTCTTATCTCCATCGTCTCCATTCTATCCATTCTATTGAAGAAATCATTCCAATTCCATGGAGGGAGATGTTGAGTAATATCTTCCGCCGTCATCATGTACACTTGATTTTGGTTTTGTTGAATATCTTGAACATCAACATGAACATGTTATATCCTATTTTCTTCATTCTTGTTCCATTCATTGTTTTAGAACACTCAGTTTGCTCTGTGTAATGATATTACATTTATATTATTTATGCTAGTGAGTTGAATGTTGTTTTCCCTTGGGAAAGAAATTCCATGGTTCTGCAAAATATCGGTGATAACGTTAGCATATAGTAAATTTAATGTATTCGTATTATGAGTAGAAATCATAAAATAAGAAATGAGAAAATGCAAACTGGGATTAAATCTCCTCATGATGCATGATATGAACCAAAAATCATCCGGTAAAATTGAGACATGGCTTCCAGCTCTTGGTTTTATTATATGTATGATGAATAAATGTAGAATGCGTTCATACAATCCTAAATTGGTAGCATTTGTATTCACAACCGTGATTTGTGGATTGTTAAATACGGCTCTTACATTTTCTAAGTAATCAAACTTCATGTATGGCTCACAATCACGATAGGGAATATATTCTAAATCATTTTTTGAGCAAATGATTGATTCTAGAATTGATTTCAATATATTCCCCATCAATATATGTATGAAATCCATATGGCAATCGAATACCATCAATGTGAAAATAAGTTTCACTATCCTCTTGCTGCCCATCCTCTTCTTTTTCTTTTTCTTCTTCTTCTTCTTCTTCTTCTTCTTCTTGGTCTTGGTGGTCATCTGTGATTTTTATGTTATTGTAAAATATTTTGACTGTCTGCTTATATATATATATATATATATATATATATATATATATATATCTATTTGGCTCAATAATTCATTTAGAACAGATTTGATATAAATAATTATTGTATTTAAATCCAATACTTCTCAAAAAATTCCAATCAATTAAACAATTTTTATTGATATTTCTATTAAGAAAAGTTTTTTAGAACAATTTACTTTTCTTAATCCATGGAAAGTTATTGGGGTTGAATGCATGTTCAACAATTTCCTTTCCTTTGAAAATTCTGCTTTTAGATGCAATTGATTTTGTTTATAAGGGATTCAAAAATGAGAAGATGAAGTTGTTAAGAAATAGGAGGAGTTGGAAAAAGCCTTTGATGAAGATAGTGAAATTATGAGTGTAAAGATTGTAGTGTGAGAATTGTTGGTGTTATTATTTAAATTTAAAGGAGATGGAAGAAATACACTTAGTTGTTTTTTTGTTATTTGTTATTGGAAGAAATATTACAGAGCACATGGTAGGGAAGGTAAAAAGGTAAAGTACATAAGAAAAAAAAAGTGATAGGATTGGGGTTGAGTTAAAAAAATAAGTAGTAGAAATGAGGTGAGTCAAAAAAGTAAGTAGTGATCGGAAGTGTTTTGACTGAGTGTATGTGGGTTGGAGTAAAAAAAGTTACATAATTTCATTTCATGGATTGGTTTATTGGAGTTAAAAAAGTTGTATAGATTCCATTGATTTCACTAAATTATTTTATTACATGATTTGATTTTATGTGTTTGCTTTGTTGGAGTCAAAAAGGCTGCATGAATTCTGCATGAATTACTTTGCAACATGATTTGATTTCACGGATTGATTTCAGAAAGGGCATGGTCTTTCTAATACCGTTCATTATGGTTAATATTATGTAGCCTTCAGAGATTTAACAAGTGTACCTGAAGGATTGATGCAGCATAATACAACACACTTAGTTGCCCAGTGATCTGACATATAGGTCATAAAGTAATGCTAATTAGTGAAGATACCTGCTGAAAAAAAACCAATCCTACACCAATGGTAAAGGTTTTCAAGAACTTTCCCCGAAACATTTCCTTCAGAGTAATTTCTTTTTCTTGACAAACAACAGCAAGAAGATCTTTTGCAGGAGCTCATTCACTGTTCCCTTAACACCTAAGCTGACACAAACAACATATAGCGATTTCCTTTAAATTCTGCATATCCCTTTTCCCTTGTATTGCACACATAAGTATCCATCGAGGTCATGATGGAAGCCACCACATTATGATTCCCTTTTCCCTTGTATTGCACACATAAGTATCTGCAGTATAACCTACCTGCGAGAAGTCCAAGTACTAAGTTTTTGCAAAGTTCTTGGAAGGTTTTGCAACTTGTGAAGATGTAAATAAATAGAGGACAAAAACATAAAAAAGGAAGAAAAAATTTCAAACTTATATGACTTCCTGTAATCGAGTAAAGCACAATTTCTCAAGGTAAACTTAAAACACTTACAACCATCCCAAAACAACAAAAAACTCTACGAGTGAGATTGGTTGATCTCGTATCTCATTTGGAACTATCTCAGTAATGTACATAGGTGCAGCATGCATTGCCTGGATATAAAAAAGAATGTTTTGCATCAAAATATTAGCAAGTAATAACTGAACATCATTTGAACAACTTAACAAAATGTCATCAACCTTATAATTCTACTATTTTGACAGCTTTTATAAATAGATGGAAAACAAAAAAGTACAACACAACTATTAAGAAAAGATTGAAGTTCTCTGATTGAGGTTAAATTATAATCTAAACAGTTTTAGCAGAATGCAGTATCAAACAACGAAGAAGAGATGTCATGAAAGAATTTTATTATAATGCCATTTTCAACAATTTGCAAGGCATATCTGATTCCTAAGAAATTTTAAACTTTACCAAAGTTTAGTTTCATACCTATAAGTTTAAACATTTCAGGTGTTTTCCTCTGAAATCTTGTTGAGAGATTTAGCCATTTAAAAAAAAAAAAGAAAAATTTATTCTCATCTCATTATCGGACCTTCTCTCCACCCTTCTTTTCCTATCTCTGAGTTTTGCTTTCTGCCCTTTACAATCTAGTCAAGCCCAAGCAATACATAAAGATGATGCTATTGTTAGTATGAAAAGATGCATAGAAAACTAAGATATAAATCTTTTCTAAAAATCTGATCATTTTTGTAAGTTGAATTATTCATTCTTTTCTCTCTATGAAAGTGATAATGAGGATTTGACATGCACTGAGAAAGAGGAACAACAACCGTCACCCATGCTTGTGTCTAGGTTATAAGATACAAGTGTGTGAAGTAGGCACTAAGGTTGGAGCTTTAGTCGACAAAGGCTGGTTCCTTCATCAACGAAGGCTGGAGCCTTAGTCAACAAAGGTTTGCTCCTTCGTCGACGAAGGCCATCTCTTTTGTTGACTAAGGTGGGCAAAAATGTAAACGAAAAATTTAATTTAGAGTATGTAATGAAATACAGATTTTAATTTTAATTTTGCATTTATTCTAAAATCACTGTGGTTTTCATAATTTATTTGAATTATGTTTGATGATTACAGAAAGATAATAATAAACTTATTAGAAAAATTTTTATATCATTTTGGAGAAATATATATATTCTCATAGATATAGATATATAAAAATTTATCTATATAGAACCACAAAAAAAAAATTGCGTACCAAAAGAATAGAAAAAATGATGGATATGTTGTTAATACCATTGTAAGAGTTTACTTTGATTCTTTTACAAATAATAACGGGATATATTTAGATATTTGCTAAAATTTGCTGTCGTTTATCATGTACGAAGTCATCTCACATAAATAATTTAAGAGTCTGGAAACTGATTTTTTCAAAGGAGCATACAATTTAATATTAGTTGGAAATGTATTATTATATTGTTAGAGATAGGAAAACAAAGAATTTTTACTTTTCATTAACAATTACAAATTTCTGAACAACAAAATTTTTCCCTTGTTTAGTGATGTTTATTAATTCTAGTACATAAATCATGATACCCAAGATATCTGTGCAAATATAGTGAATAAAAAATAAACTTAAAAAATAATCACAAAATAAAATAAACAGTGAAAAACAAAACATACACAATTTCGAAAATCAAAATCTATAGAGAAAAACAGAGTATACAATAGTGGTTCAATATAAAAGAAACATACCAATAAATTTGTCTCTCCGATCCAAAAATTGCATTAAATCTGTAAATTTTGTAAAGTTAAAGTTCACAAATATTACATCATTTTCGTTGTTTAATTTCTCGACAAGTGTTCTGGTTGATATCACCCATTGAATTTTAAGGTCTGTGTTTTGAAACTTTAGAGAAATGAGTCTTACAATGACATTTGAAATGAGATACGTTTTGTGCACTTGCGATATAGGGCTCATTGTGGGGATGTTGGCGTTGAATATTATACCTTTTACTTGAATAATGTGATGTATGATATTTTTTTAAAGAAAAATTATCTTACTGTTATAATATTCTAAATATTGCATTATAAAAATAATAAGTGATTCATGTGTTTTTAGTTTCAAAAATATTATGAGATAAAGATCTATACTTCTAAGTCAACAAATATGTATTTTTGCTTCTTCGTTGGAGTATTAATTGATATTGTAACATGTTTTTTTTCTTGGACTATTATTTTTCGAGTCCAGTTTCACATATCAGAAGTGATATCCTTTATAAGAAAATAATTTTGTATCATGCAAAGGCATGAAGTAAACAGTAAAACAAGGCCGAAATAAAATATTAAGCGAGACTAAACACTCCGGTAAAAACAATATTTCTTATTTTACCATCAAATTTTATATCGTCAAATGTTCCTAAAATGATTAGCACCTTAATTGCATCAACAGTTTAGCCCTAGACAATGTAATATAGAGCTGGCCATGAGAGAAAACAGGTTCGCGTAAAGAAATTCCAACGTAATCCAATGTTTATCCTTAAGATTTGTTGATTATCATAAGCACAGGAAATTGTGTTTTTATGAAAGGAATACTATTTTTTTATTGTCAGAAGTCCATAAAGGAATTCTTGGGATGAATAATTTCTTTCCTTTCCACTATGTGCAAAGAATCTTTACACAAATAGAATGCTGTCTTAATTGCCTACATATGAGTCTTGTCCCAATGCACAAGCCCTCGGTAGGATTCATATTTCTAAGCAACATAATATGACAATTCTCTTTAAGTGACAGTTTATAAGGCGGCAGACCTCTTGGATTTTGGCTGTTTAAAAAATCTTCGTAGTCTCCTTGATATCGTTCATCAATAGTCCTATCTGAAGCTATGTAAGTAATTTTTAGAGAATCTTTCAATTATAAGTTCATTAAACTCATGAACAAATATATTTTTGGGGGAAAGAATGCATCTATTTATCATTTGATAAGGATCAGCTAAATAGAGTCTTAGATCATAGAAAACAGAGTGCATCAATCTGTCATGCAAGAAAAATACAAATTAAAAGGTCTGATATATCATCGATATAATATTGTATTATTGGATTTAGTATATATTATAATGGATTATATGTCTAAAGATTCATTTCTATCAGCATATGGAATAACAATATCAGTAGAAAGAGTAATTTCATCATCTCATCAATAGGTTCCTTTTCTTTACCTATTCTCAATAAGAAATCACAAAATTTTGGATTTGAGACAGTCCTTATATTTTCATCAATGTCAATTTATATATTTGTTTACATAAAGGAAAATTCAAAAGGTTTGAATATATGAAAATCTGTTTGGAATCCTTTTCTATGACTGGTAATGTCTGCCAAAAATCTCTACCAAAAACAATAAATTTGCCCCCAAAAGGGATTTTACAGTCCATTATATCTTTAAGCAAATCATTAAATGTTTTAATGGATTGTCTTCTTGCCACTGATGTTTTGTCCCATAAGATTAGTTTTGATTCAATAATTATTTTAGTAATATTACTCTGTTTTCACTTTTAAAAAATTCAACGGTATCTTGAATCTTGAATGTACAGTTTTTTCTCCTGAGAGAATTGATGCTACAATACCTGATGCTACGACAACAATAGCAATATAACCTTTGGACCTTAATGCAATAAGTAGTGATTGATATAGAAAAGTTTTTCCAGTTCCACTAGGGCCATCAATAAAAAAAGATTGACTTTTGTTGGTAAAAATAGAATCCAATATCACATCAAATGCATATTTTGTTCGGAATTCAACTTTGAAGGAAGAAGTAAATCTCTCGGATCAATCTGGATGTTTGTTTCGCTTTCGACTTCTTTTGGCTTTTGCTCTTGGTACTGAAATCCAAATTGATTATTAACTATTTGATAATCAGTTAAACTTTTTTCCATCTGAAACAGTAGCCTATTTAAGTCAAAGAGAACCTTGTGTTTCACCTCGAAGTAATTAAGTTGTTCTAGCTTCACAGCATAGTCATAGTCAGCAGAAAGGTCATGCTAGAATTTTTCCCATAAAAATGTAGGGTCTGTGGAAAAACAATAATATAAGACTGTGACAAATAGCAACCTAAGAGATGATAGCATCTAAAAACAATAGACTCAGTAAGAGTTCCTTCAATATATTGATTAGATTTTAATAGGATGAGTCTCAGTGCAACTTCTCTGTAAGAATGAGTTTTTTCCCCATCAACGGTAAATAGATCATTAAAAGATGTTGGTCCACGAATATGAGTAAGTAAAATCTTAGATAATATCGTTCACTTTCTTTGAGACTTACAGTAACTAACTTTTCTATAATTGTTTAACATTTTATTTCTGACTATACTTTTATTCTAGGACTCCAAACAAAATGTTCAAGAAATTCTTTATATAGGCATTGTAATTGTTGTGCCCTTTGATTATACTTATTCATTTTGAAAAATTTTGTCAATATCGTTGTAGAGAAGTCAACATTTCTTAGTAAATAGACCAAATTAGAGTCATTATTAAATGAAATAACTTGCTAATATGGGAGATGAACTTGAAGAGTATAAACTGTTGGGGTCATTTCATTTAATTGGAATTCATAAATCCGCTATAGAGTCTCAAGAGGAGAAATCCATCTTGTCTGCATTCTTTTATTTCGTCAATATCATTAAAAGAATCTTCATGAACTATTTGAAAACTTATGAGATCATAACGTTTGAAAATATATTTGTAGAGATAATTTACTAGCTTCAAATTGGAACATATCTCTACATTTATGTGATTGTTTAGTAAAATAAAAAGATATAGATTATAAGGAATGACCTATCGATTTTCTAAATCACAACCTCATATTTTAACTATTTTGCCATTGTCCATTCTTCTATAATGGGGATATGTATCTTTTGCATGAACTGTATAATTTGATAAGTTTTTAGGATACTAATTCTTACACATACCGTTTTTCATACAGGGACAATTCTTATCCATATTACCACAAGGGCCATGAATCATGTGTTTAACAACAAGGGAATATAAGTAATGATTTCCTTGAGATATTTCGGTATATACAATTTTATCATAGGATTCTGGATTAAGCAATTTAGATTGTGGTTTCAATATCTATAGCAAGTGAGTATGAGAAAATCTATGCTTTTGTAACTCAATAATATAAACACATGCCACAACTTTTTCAATATCAATAGCAAGTGAGTATGAGGAAATCTATGCTTTTGTAACTCAATAACATAAACACATGCTGCAACTTCTCCAAAAATCTGTCTTTTCACAAGCTCAGATTTCAATATTTTGAATTTGGCTCTAATAACACGAACTAACAAATCCGGTCTATTCTGTGGGTTTCTTTTTATACTCCAAATTATCCTGAATTTCCTTCCACATTGTATTACACGTCATTGTCAAGAAAATATCAAGCTTTCCATACCTTTAAACCAAAGCCATAACATCTAAATATTTTCGTCTCATATCTTGTGGACTACCAACAAAAGAAGCTGGTAATATTGTTCTGTGACCACCCTGATGACCTTGTGTCTGACCAATTGCTATACTGTCTAATACTTCTTGCAGAATCTCTATCCTAATTTCTTTTTGTTTATTTCTATAAAATTCAAGTCTAGATGTCTCTAATTTAATATAAGTACCCACTACAAATTGCTGCAACAGTTAAAGACTATGTAATAACATGGAGTTGTCATTATTCCTTATTTGGAGTCTATAGAGTAATTCCTTATTGAAACAGCATGTTCTCCATTCCTATTGTCATTAGCAACTGAAAGGGAAAAATGTATAGATAAAAAGAAAAAATGTCTTTCTTACAAACATACAAATAGAAAAACTAATATAAAGTACTTGCCTTTTGTTCCAAATTTATGTAGGACTGTTAATTGAGAAAGGGTCAATGATAGAATTGGTGGAATCAAGGAGATCATTACATTTTCTTCCTTTCATATGGAGTCGTTTAATTTCATGATGCCATCCAGACTCATTCCATGGAAACAAAAGAGGATATTGCAAAGGATCATAGCATGCACAATAAGGCTGGACTCTATAGCTTGTGTTAGAATAGTTATAAACTTGGATGTAAGGAACTAAGTTAACAGGTTTATCTGTTTCAGTCCAAATGACAGTAACTTGCGAAGATAACAGTTAAGAATGATTTTATAGTTTTCAAGATCCTGAACATTCCTCAAATCCTTAAAAATTCTTGTATAAGGATTATCACGAAGAATATTAAGAAGTAATTCTAAAGTGTTTTTTCTCAGTTTGTCACAATTATTAGTTCTTCTTGTGATAACCTCGTTCGTATCATAAAAATAAAGTTGGATTCCACATACTTTCTCACTTGAGGGCATCAGACTATCGAGGAGATGATATACTTGTCCCTGTACACGAAAAGTATAAACTTTGTGTTTGTTCCTTGTAAACTCCCTATTATATTTTGCGACATATGATGTAAAAGCAAGATTATTATTGTAAGTGTGGATATTATTACGAAAGTGTTCACATTACTCATCATGACCAATAAGCAGGTATTTAAGAGAATAAGGTATTCTAGATGCCATTATAGATATTTCCCCTCCACAACAACAAAAAGGAGGCACCAAATGAAATCGTTTAGCATTGCAATATTCACGATCTAGAGTATCAGGAAGTAGAAGAGATTGCAATGTTGTCCGATAGAGAAAATTTTTTCTTCCTTAGAGAAGGAGCTGCAATTTATTATAAATTTGAAGATCGTTTTAGACTTAAATTCAAGAGGGGAAAAATGAAAAAGGAAAACTACACTTAACTGAACAAAAAATTACTGGTATAAGTTATATAGAAACCAACTCATAGATGCAAAAGTTTGACATAAGATTGACATGAATAACTTGCAAAGTAGTGATATAAGTTTGACATGAATGACTTGCGAAGTAGGTACTATCTTGTAAGACAGGAAAAAAAAATTAGCAAGAGGAAAACAAATTAGATTTCTAAAGATTTGTGTTTTTTGTTTTTAAAAGAAATTGAGATAATTACACAATTATTACGAAGTGAAGTGGAAAGAAAGAAAAAACAAATGATATAACAAAATAGATAAAATCAATATGAAAAGGGAGGCGATGCGCCAATTTTTTAAAAACTTTTTTTAAAGAATTAACTTTACATGGCAGACAAAAATTTCAAAAACCCGATTCATACCGAAAGAAAATGATAGAAGTAGTGCATTTGAGGGAGGAACAAAAGATGACGGATAATTTTGAACAATGCCTATCAGAGAGTAATGGAGGCACTAATATTATAATTTTGTTGGCCTACATTCAATGCACATGAGCTTTTGCTAGGAATGGAATTCTTAGTCAGGCCAGTCGAAGTAGAGAGGGAAGTACCATCAATTTTAGTTGTCAGATGTAGCATTCCAAGAATGTGACTTTGGTTATTGGTATTTGAACCGTCAAACGCTTCAGTTGCATAAGTGTTATGATTATTAACTTGTATACAATTGCTATCTTGAACAACAGTGTTTGTTGTTTCCATTACATCAGTTTTATTTTTATTTCTCTTTGCATCATAGGCTTTTTGGCGATGATGCAAGAGTTCCTTTTTTTTATCCGGCAATATCTCTGCATATCACTATAAAAGACACGTAATAACAAAATAGGAAAAAGGAAAACCGGTGGAAACACAAGGAAAAAAACTAGAGAATATGCAATCCAATCCATTTGTAATGTGTATGTATAGATATTTTGAAAAGAAAGGAAAATAAACACAAAAAGCATTAAAATAAGTAATATAGAAATATGGAAGTATATAATAGCACTGTACAAGGCAAGGTGAACAAAGACAGTTACCTAACAGTTATACAATAACGGGAACAAAAACTTGGACGAGGCAGAGGCATCAACCTTACAAGCACAAAGTAAAGAGAACAAGAAACATTAAGCACAAACATTGCAAATAGATTGAGAGAAGAAAACATTGAAAAAAAAAAAAAAGAAACACCAGTAGAAAAATGTGAAATAAAAAGTTGGACAAAATAATATAAATTATTATAAGTTCTCCTAAAACAAATTTGGCAAAGAGAAAAAATCTAAAAACGTTCAAAACAAAAAATTCAAATAAATAGTTCTACCAATTTTATATAGACACAAATATAAATATAAATCCTATTAGGGTCTCAGGAAAAGTAAGTAAGAATGGTCTTCATATATCGCAATGAAGTAGTACTGAACTCGAAGTAATTTCAATTCAAGTATTTAACAAATTTCTCAGCTAATATCTCATGTAAATTTTTCGGGAGAGAAGAATATAAAAATTTATATTTATTTCAAAAAAGAAAAAAATGATAATTAATAACCAAATCAAATGTCTTTATTTTATTTATTTGACATGAAAAAAAAGAACATAACTTCCTTAACTTCCTTAAGAAACACACTAGCGTTTCCATTGCGTGCTTAAGATGAGAGGGCGTAATATGAATACACCATACACCTATTACATACCAAGAGAAGGATTATTATCATACATACACTATTCCTGTGAAACAACAAAGCACAAGCATAGGCAAAAAAATCTCTATGCAATTTTGCGTTCGTCTTTTAGTCATTATCCTTGCCATCATCATCTTCAAGCATAGCACTCTACGCCACTCCACTAGCTAATCAAGCTGCTGTACAAATTCTTGATTTTAGGAATCGATGGTTTTTTCGCAAAAGGCGTTCATCCTCTAATCAGCCTAGATAAAGATATCTGACGAAGATATTTGATGCTTTATCATGAAAAATATTTTTTAAATAAAAATAAAAGTAATAAAACAAAATAAACTTAATAAGGCGTCTGATGCATGAAGGAAGCTCTTCATCGATGAAGGGTTCGACATTCATCAACCAAGGTTGGCACTTTGGCTATGAAGATCGATACTTTCGTCGACTATGGGTGCAACTTTAGTTATAGTTTACGAGAAACCTGGCTTTTGTTGACTGCAGAGATTGGGCCTTAGTCTTGGGTCCCCGGGCTTAAGGGTGTGATATTACATCAAAGAAAAAATAAAAAATGTTTTTCCACAGCATTGAACATGGTTAACATGTCCAAAATAATTAATATGTATTATGCAAATTTTTTTAATATCTATATATATTTTTTGTTATTAATATTTTATTATGATTGAAAGTATGACATATTCAATTTGAATTATATATGTTATAAAAAAATGAGATCCAAATATTTTTGTTAGAGTTTAATACGTTGAAATAAATTAATACTAGAACGAATGCGAATTTTTTGAATATTTAATTTTTTTTTGTTAGCTTGATAATATTTTATTATGATTGAAAGGTAATTATGATGTATAATATTTGTATAATGTTTGTATGCAATCTTGATTTTATTTGATTTTATTGGTCAAATATAAATCACACCACCCTTCTGAACCACTCCAATTGACCACTTCTATCAATTTATAAACTAAACTATTTCGAATCCACTCCAGCAAAAGAAAATAAAAGAAAATGAATAAATCACACGTCCAAATTAGTGAGGACAAATCACCTCCCACCTCCCGCCAACTGGAGGACGATGAAGTTAATGACTAATAAATTGTAAAATGATAGATATACCGACAATGTTCAATTCTCCATCTCCAAGAGATACAAGTAAGGCAATATCAATAGAGGTAAATATGTGTACTAAGGAGTTTCAAAATGGATACACCGAGAATGTATATAGAAATTCTAAAGTAATGGGTGTACCAACATGTACCCATTTGTAGAGTATTGGACATTTACCAAATAAAGAGGCACCGAGAGATGAGTGAAAAATTATACCGAAAGGTAGCAATCACCACGAAATGAAAAACAAGTCTACATAGTCATCACAAATTTAAAACTTTACTGAACAAGTCAATTTCGTACAGAGAGATCAAGTTACAGTGATCGGGGACTTAAAAATTGAAAGTCTATTGATCAAGTGTCTAAAGAAGTTTCTATACAACTCAAAGGGCAAAATTCATATGCATATTTAAATTTATTGTTCTCAAAATACAAAAATATCAAATAATCACTTTAATGTCAATACCATAATCGGACATAATTGGACTTTTTCAGTATTACAAAAGAATAACTCGTACTTACAAGAAACAAGAAAAAATAACATATATGAGCATTTCTCCACATAGAATGTTGTTTGCCCAAATGCTGGTGTTACGAGGTTGAGGCAAAAAAAGACAGCATATGCCACACCATGACCCATACCACCAAGTGCATCCAGTTGATTGAAGGATATCAGATGACCAATTTAAGCCGGTCATTGAAAGCAAGGATAGTTACTTCTGTTGTCCTAAACACTTTCTTATAAAATATAATATACACACAAGAATGATAACATAGAGAGAAGATAATTGTGATACTTGAGGTATATGCTGAAAAGTACATCAATAAGTCAACTTGGTTTGGGATTGATAAAATATCCTAGCCAAAATAAACTTTAGGAGAAAGCTTAACCATTCTATTAGCAGAATTGTCATGTTAAAAATTTGGAACATCTTTCCTTGCCATATGAATATGGCAAAGTATTTGACCAGCTAAATTTGAACGACAAGTGCTTGCAGCTAACCAAAGGGGAAAAAAGAAAAGCTTTCCAAAGGCTAGTCACATTAATTGTGCTAATGTCCCAATAAATTATAAAATATTAAACTTATCTGCAAATTATATATTAGAATTTTTAACTACAAATCATACTTAGAAAAGGAAGACATGTACTTTTAATCTTACGAAGCGCAATTTGCATCTTGTCAGTGAGATATAAACGAGGCTTGGCTATTCTATCCACAAAAGCATCCGGTACTTTTTTTAGCCTTCTATATAATGTTCACCAAATAACAGTGTAGTAGGATATAAATGTAATGCAGCAACAGTCCTCCAATTAGACAAAAAACAGCATAGAAAATTTTTAACAAACACAACCAAATCCTCAGAACAGAAGATTGAAGACATACGATGAATTTTGAAAAAGAAAAGAGAATTCTCTATAGATTAAATGATGATATGCCATTTCCTAAAGTTGCTGCCAAATTGAAAAAATGTACAGAAAATGGTAGCCTTTTTAATAATGTAGGGAAATATTGTGTCAAAAAAGACTTAAATTTAAAATTGGATGTATAAAAATGGTGAGATACCAATGAATTTCCTTCATCCCTTTAATTTGTTTACACTTCAATTCATATCGTTCTCACTCGTAAAGGCCCTACGGCCCTACGGCCCTACGACCCCATTGTCATTTTGTGAGGGGGAGAGGGAGGGGGCGAGAGAGTGTGTGGGGGAGGACAATCACTGAAATAAAGCATGTGAAAAGTTTCAAATTAATTAATAATAGGTTGAAATAAAAGTCTTTGTGACAAATCGAGCAATTGACAAAAACATAATAAGCAGTAAGAAAATTCTCATCAACCTTAAGGACCAAATGACCCCCAAGTTATAAAATATCAACAAGAGAAATGAGTATTGATAGGTTTAGATGCACGTTCATTGTGAATACGCATTCAGAACAATGACTACATGTATATAAATCAATATATGACAAATGGCATTCTCTACTGATGCTAGTCATTCTAAACATCAAGAGGTTTCAATTGCAAGCGGACACTAATCTTCCATTTGAGTATATGATAAATGATGAATATGAATGCTCAAAGGCACCATAAATACTGAAGAGGTGTTCACCTTGGATACATGAAACTAGTATGATCTGCACTACATAAGTACTCTTGAAGCATCCACGGATGATACCCCAAAATTTGTTCACTTTAAAAATAAATTCTTTTAGTCCATGGCTACAATAATATGTTTAACTACCAACTAAAGAAAAATGGTGCGCAATGGACATACCTCTCTATAAATTAGTTCCCTTACATCATCCTTTGTCAACTTTCTTATGTCAAACTCAAACTTAAGCTATGAAATAGGCTGTAAGGATGGTTCATACTCCACATTTACCAAACCACTGAAATACGGATGACCCAGTGCCTTCATGAATTAAACAAATTAACAGTATCAAGAACAACAAATACACAACACTATGAAAATTAGTAGTTCAATACCAAACCGTTTGTTTGCTAAATCTGACCTCTTTAGCAGTAGGCTGGTCTTTAGGATCAAATGCAAGCAACTGCTCAAGAAAACAAAGAGCCAAATGATCCACATTAAGAAACTTTTGAGTAAAAGAAACACGCTACTTCTTTCTCATACTAATTTATCTTTTAGTTTTTTCATTTTGAATTTGTAATTATAACATGTCTGAATAATGAAACAAACTTAATCTTTCAAGCTATCGTAGGCAACTCAAAAATGGAATTTCTTGTTGAGAAGAGATAGAGAAAGAACCCTGGCAATGGATTCAGAAGAAGGTATTCCATGCAAATCGGTCATAAGATCCAACTGATGCACCATATTCTTCCCAGAAAACAATGGTTTCTCGATAAGTAATTCAGCAAATATACCTCCTATACTCCAAATGTCAACAGCAGGATATACTACAAAAGATATAAAACATAAGAATAAAACCATTGGAATCAAATAGAGACTATCTATAGCCACCACATATAGAAAATCAAAATATTCACAGTAGCAGAAACCTTAAACTATCTTCTCCTTTTCTACATTTTTTTCTTACTGAATTTTTTTTTCTTTTTTTGTCTTTTTCCTCTCACTGAAGAAGACGATAGGGAAATATATTGCAAATCACCTGAATTGGTGCAGAAGACACAGCACCTCCATCCATCGAAACAACTCATAGTAAATGTGCCATATATTTGCCAAAATTAATACCCAATTCAGAGACCCATCGTCAAAATTAAACCAAAACAAAACAAAAATTCAAATCAAAATCCAAGCATAGCCCAATGGAGGAAGACCACCGGGCCAACTAGTGACCGACAACAATAGCGGCACAGAGCCCTGTTGAACTACAAAAGCTAAAATTTGGGCAAAAGTTAAGAAAACCCCTTTTAGCCAAAGTTTGAATATGTCAAAAATTATAAAAATTACTAACCGGACTTTTTTTGGGTTCAGTTATAGCAACTTTGTTTTTTGAAGAGTTTGGTGAGATTTGGAGTTGGAAGACGAGATCATTATTGGGTCTGTTTTGAAACTTGTTTAAGCTCGTTCTGATCTGGAGTGAGAGTAAGGGAGAGCGAGAGAGAGAGAATCAACCAAGATCTAAGAATTGTATTATAAAGTATTTGAAACATCGAAAATTTGAGAAATGAATTTGGAGGACAGATTAGGAAGACATAAGGAATGGCTTCCATGACCATCTGATGAGACGCACCACTCTCCTCAACCCAACTAATCTATACTGTAGAAATTGCATGTTGATTTAATTAAAGAGACAGAGAATCCATGTTGAAACCAAAGAGGAATGGCTTCCACGAATGAACACCACTCTCTCCTCAACTACTCTGTACTGAAACTAATTTATATGCATGTCTAGTTACCCATATTAATTAAAAAGAGATAGAAAGAGAGAGAAAACCAAATTCTTCTTGAAATAAAGATAGAGATATCGTGATAAGATTGTTTTTATCCAAATCATCTCAATTAAAAAAAATGACAGATGACATGTACAGCTTAGCAATCAGCAATGAAAGCCAAATGGAGGACGACCAAAATTGACATGGCTAGGAATTCACTATGCTTATATTTATATTGTTAATAAAATAAAATTCAATCAACACAAAAAAGAAAAGGAAAAAGAAAAATACTCATTTGCACGTTGACAAAAGGAGGAACAGTAATAAAAAGCAAAAGACCAAAAACGTAAAACTTTAATTTTGGACGCGTCGTTCAAATTGGGGTTCAAAAATATAATTGAGGAACGACCTCACCTGATTATGTTTCCCAGCATATTCCCGTTAGCGTAAGTTTTCTCCCAACAATAAAGAGTGGGGTGAGAGAGAGAGAGAGAGAATCCATGGCGAACGCAGATGGCGAAAAGCCGCTGAGAAAGATCTCCGAAGCATTCAAAGATTTAGCTGCTGTCGTAAATTCCGAAACCCTAGAACTCGAAGTCGGACCCTTCTCTCACGCTTGCTCTCTTGTCTCCCCTCTCTTTGGCTGCTTAGGCATCGCTTTCAAGTTCGCCGAGCTCGATTATGTCGCCAAGGTCACTTTCTCTCTCTCAAACAGCCTGATGGAAAATTTGTGGCCTTTTTTTTTTGTTAATTTGCAAATGTTGACTTCTCTTGATGAATGTTTATGGTTGCTACACGTGTTGATGATGACAAACAGGTTGGTGATCTCGCGGAGGCGTCGAAGTCGATTGACACATTACAAACCTTGGTCGATCGCGATGTGGAGTCGAATTGTGTGAGGAAAGCTGGTAGTCACACGAGGAACCTGTTGAGAGTGAAGCGTGGAATCGACATGGTTAGGGTTCTTTTTGAGCAGATTATTTCTTCAGAGTAAGTTCATCCCATCAACTTAATGTAAATTTATTTTTTCTGTTGATTATTCTGTGATTAAATATCATCAAGGTGAGATCCCATCACATAAACTAAGCATTTTGAAGGCCCAAAAGGAACCCACTTAGTAGGGTCAAGCGATTGGGTGATGCGATCAATTGTGTTTATTCCCAACTTAGTTGTGTAGTTTTATCGGGGTGATGTCCTACCATTCACACTGTCATTGTTTACTCCAATTGATGTTTTGTTGAACTGATTTCTGATTTTGTATAGAAAGAACTTGAGCAGGTTCTTAACTGTGAAATCATCGTGGCCTCAAGATAGTTCATAGCATAAATCTCTACATTAGTGCATATAGGAGGCAAGGTGTAGTGTGACACATTTGCATGATTATAGTGCTATTGACTAAGGAGGTCTTTTCTAGTCAGTATGGAGTTGATTGCTACATTTGGAGCAGATGATTATGCTTGAAGGGGATAGAGTATATTATTCATGAAAAGTTTTCAGATTTTTATCTTCTAATTATTATTGGGCCTGCTATGATTTTTTTTTTTTTTCAGTTTCTTATCTTTAAGTTAATTCAAAAGCTAAAGTAGTCTACCTCATGTACAGCAAGAGTCAGCACAAGATTCCATTCGTAGTGCTTTCCTCTAATAGAGATAATCTTCTTTCGGAAATCTATGGATTACATAGTTCAGAAAGTATGTATCTTCAATTGATTTTTTGGAAAGGGTCATTACTTTGTGATTCAGAGCGTCTTAGAGAAGGTTATGGACAGGAAGGTCTTGAAATAGGGCATGGGTTTAGGTCCATAGCTAGGTGATCCTTTGTCGCCTTTCTTGTTTACTCTTTAGATGATGTCCAACATAGAGAGTAACTTTATGGCTTAGAGCAGGTGATGTGGTGATTGTTCTCTTTTACATTCCATTGGTAATGCCATCTTTTTGTGTGAAAGGATGGATCTATTTAAGTGCCAGGTCTTTAAGTGACAATTTTTTTTATTTTCTTTTTTATTTTTTATTTTTTTTTGAGAATTTTGATTGACCAGGCATGTAGTTTCTTAAAGACCTTCAAGGATCTTGTATAGCTAAAACAATTAAGTGCTCCAGATCATTAAAACCCCCCCAAGAAAGACATAAAAAAACACATGTAAAAGGAGTATTGTGTGTCAATCAATGTTCATTGATGTTCTCTAAAAATAAACAAACAATTAGACAAAGAAAACAAAACTGGCCCCCTAATACTCCAAATGATGCATTTTAATCAAAATTTTGTTTTAAGTTGCGGCAGATAATTGTTGATTGTCGAGTTTGATCATATTGTGTTAAATTTCAAAGTAAATGAATTTATAACTTTCCGCCCTCCTTTGACAGGGGAAATTCCCTTAAGGATCCTGCTTCAACAGCATATGCACAGATATTTGCACCTTACCATGGATGGGCTATCAGAAAAGCTGTTGCTGCAGGGATGTATGCTCTTCCAACTAAGGCTCAATTACTTAAAAAGCTAAATGAAAATGGTAAGTCAATGATATGATTGGTGCCTTGACCTCAAATTCGGTCATGACTTAAAATATCTTTTATTTTCTGGCTTAGGGGTCTAATACGCTGTCATAATTTTTCACAACTAGTAATCTCATTTGACATACTAGTGTTAGGTGTATGGTTCACCTTTTGATGCCCCTATGGAGCTCAATCATCAAATGTATTATTTTTTCCTCATCTTTTTTTTCTTTTAGCATTAACGTATTCAAGTTGTGCATAGGTCATCTCTGGGAATGTCTGAGTTTGGCTGCCACTTTGTTGTAAAACCTGCTGTTTTAAACTCATTTGAGTAGATGAAAGCCCCTTCAAATTGGAAAGAAAATAAACTTAAAGAAATGTCTGTTATCATTATTATGACATTTTTTTTCTTTCTAATTTGATGTTTCCAGAAGCCACCGCACGGATTGAGATGGAAAATTATATTGCTTCTTCAGCTGCTGTCATCCTGTACGTTGACAAACTTTTCCTCTCAAGAGAACTGGGACTGGATTGGTGACTCTTGTTGGAACTTGTTAGAACACGCACTCTTGCGTATATATAAACATATATTATTTGTGGACTCTCTTCGTGGAACTAGTTCTATTTACCGGAATTTTCAACTACAGGTTCAGGGACAAGCTTTCATACTTTTAATAAAAATATGTACTTAGTCCACTTGTTTGATTTCAGCTGATTGAAATATAATCCTAATTCTTTGTCCTTAAGATTTGAGTCCAGAATAGCCGGCAGACTTCTTTAATGAAAAGAAAAGCGTAGGCTGCCATGTACTAGCACTGTGTATCTCTGCTGTTCCAATAAAAGTCTGTATTTGGTTCATTAGACTGGTTTCTTTGATGAAAGCATGTACTTAAGTCCATTGGATCTCTCTCTCTCTCTCTACGTTGGATTGGGGATGTTTTATATGTGAAAAATACATGTTATTTCTATTGGAAAACTAGGTTTTAAATTTTTTTCAAACATATAGAACTATGTAAACATCATATGTTCAAATTAGGTTTGTATCGGTCTTGATTCAATTATAATCATGCTTTCTCATTATTCTAAACATACAACATGATGTATATTTCAAAAATTAAAGGTATTCAAGAAAATATATCTTTTGAGGCGTAAATCTCTTCCTCGTGTTCGAGTCCTCCCAACTATAGAACCTCTTGAAGAAGTCCACTTAAGCACGCAATGGCATTCCACTCCCCCTCTACCGAAAGCGTGAAGAAGCTCTCTCTCTCTCTCTCTCTCTCTCTTTCTTTGTACTATATCAATTAGTATCTGAAGTCATATTCTGATTAATTCGATTTGAAACTTACAATAGCCTATTTAAATGGGATATCCTTTTAATGTAATATGTTCCATGTCTAAGTCGTAAGTCATGAGTCGAATTCGTGATTTTGGTTAAAGAATCTAATATTATATCCCACTAGACCCCATTGGTTCTCTCTCTCTAAATCTCTCGATTTCTCTAAGATATCCTTTTTTATCACCCAAGAAACATTCGAAGACCCTTAAATCCACTTTTTCATTCTTAATTTGTTATCCAATATGGCGCGCCACTGTTTGAGTATTTCATCTCCTAATATAAAAGAAAACGCTATTAGAGTGTCGTATCCCATAAGAATAGAGAAAAACATATGCGAAATTAAGTTATTACAAAATATACAACACATGATATCGTAGATTTTCTTCTATTTGCTGCGTAAGAAGAGGTAAGAAGCATGGTGAGCCATTGTTGCCTTCCTCAGCAGCATTTTTTGTAAAATGATAAGCCATATTAAGAAGATTTGATCGAGAAACCTAACGGATAACCTAAATTATCATAGGTATAAATTTGTTCAGATATGGAGTATTTACCTGACCACCTCAAAAAAGTGACCGGGTGCTGCTTTCTGAAATATCAGGGAATTTGAAAAAGGGTGTAAAGATTCTTGATGTTTTGTTTTCATTTCTTTTAACGGGAGTATCATGAGATTCATACGCCGTATCGGATTGTTTAATGCGTTTGTCACCAATATTTTTCGTGACTATCATACAACAAACAAAATAAATTAAAAAAAAAAACAAAGCAATAAAAAGCAGACCAAACCTTTTGAAAAATATTAGATGCAAGTTACAATTCAATATACAGAAACAAATACAAAAATTAGAATGGCAGAAATAAAATACAAATCAAACAGTTGATTAATTCAATTCAAAATGTTAAACCAGCAGACAAAAGAACAAACCAACACAACACATATGATAACCAAAATAATCAAGAGTCAAAGGAAGAAGCATGAAAGAGTAACCTAACCCAATTGAGAATAATCCCCAACGGGAGCCGCAGGAAGCACAGTAAAGCCTCAAATGGGAAACGCAAGCCAAAAATCAGCAGGGTATCAGCTACAAACAAAAAAGATAGGGATCGATCAGCGCAGCAGAACGAAAGTGACAAGAAAAATAGAAGAACAAAAAGCATAAATTCGAAACAACAATTCACATAACAACACCATAAGTTATAGCTCCAAAATTGAAGGCAGAAATACAAGGAAAGAAAAAAAAACAGAGAGAGAGAGAGAAATAGAGAGATTAAAAGATCAAAATAAGCAGGAAAAAAAAATCAATTTATGTGGTTATAAGCGAAACTACTTCCAAAAAATCTTTGAAACTTAATGTAATTACCCACATCCTAATCTAATTGCCGACATTGTCCAATTTGCTCTATCCCATTGATACTGAATTTTGATGCGGTGTTTATTCGGATTTGATCATAATTATCAATTATTTCTATTATTTTCTATATCTTAAATACTATGCATCGACTTCTTTGTATTAGAATAAAATTTGTTTTAATTATTCAATTAGATAAATGATTTTACATATTATTTATACTTGTGTAAAATCCAATGATTTGATATGTGTAACTTGTGTATATGATTAGATAGACGATAAATATAGAAAGTATAAGTTATGATTATATTAATTTAAAATAAATAGTTTATAGTTATCGATGAAATCATACAATTTATCGATATTTAAATTATAATTTGTGAGTTTTTAATTATAAAAAATGATTTAAATAGAGTTCAGACTCAATAATTGTCGGTGGTTAACATTAAACATAATCTATAAAATAATTTTTTAAATTGTAGATAAATGAAAATCACTATTCTATAAATATATGTAGTTTATGTGTTTTTAATTTTGAGTGTACATTAATGAATTTACAATGCATGAAATCTTTTATGGATAAGAGTTTCATATATTTGTTAATTGAGACATGTATACACAATAAAAAATTTATTTCAAATGTATTGAAATCATTGTCTTGAATTGTTTCAACTCACTATCTGATCCAATCATATGATTTTATATTATATCGAAAATTTTTAAAATTTATCAAATTCTATCGGTCAATGGAAAGTAAATTAAATATTATGGAGATGTAATAGTATATTTATTTATATATTTTGTCTTACCTTAATTATAAATACTATATAGAGGGACATCATAAAAAATATATATAGATCAAGGACAAAATAATATATAATATTGATTTCTATAAATACCATGATATTTATTTCAGGCTACAGTTATAATTATTTAGTAAAATTAATAAAATAATTTTAATATAACTAATTGATTAGTAAATTGTTTTATAATTATTTTGAAACCAAAATAAATATATCCTAAATCCATTCTTTTAAAAACTTATTTGGTATTTATTATTTGGTCGTATATATTTATATTGGTGTTGATTTAATTTTTAATAAACAATTATATAGAGAGTAGTTAGAGATAATCAGGTTGTAATTATGAAATTGTTAAGTTCTAGATAGCTATTTATTATAAATAGATATTTATTTAATTTTAATCTCTATGATAATTATTATTTTAGTTTCAAGTTTAATATCAATTGAAATCCACCATAAGGGAAAGCGAATGGCACGAGCTTTCAATTGAAGGGGACCATCACCACTAGAGTACCAAAAAATGAAAGGAAATGATGGTGTCAAGCGGCCAACACCCACAAGAGCTTTAAGGAGACACTTCTTGGGCACGATCCCTCCATTATATGGCCAGAGAACTGAGACCTAGAGGGGTCGAATACAGAGAATGACTTAGGTACAAAGATGGATGACTTGGATATGGATTCACAGATTCCATCGGTATAGATCCATGTTGACAAACTCTAGAATTTACACTGACGGTGGAAGAATTCCATGATTGTGAAATTATGGGGACGAACGGTGGGATATCATTTCCTAAGGAATCGGATTTTGACGCTGTGGCAGATTGAGGGGGAGATGGAAATGATAGATATGGGTAAAGATTTTTATTTTGAATAAATTATCAAATAGGGTTGATTATTGGAGGGCTTTGACCGGCAGTCTATGGGTGATCCACAGTCATTACTTGGTGATAATAAAGTGGAGACCATGGTTCGCGTTGTTAGAGTCAACAGTTCGTCGAATCACTGTGTGATTCGCCTTCCTAAACTTCCAATCAAACTTTTTGATGAGGATATCCTGTTTCAAGTTGGGAAGCAGTTGGGTCGATCCTTGAAGATGAACATCAATATTGCAATGGCTACTAGGGGTAAATATGCAAAGGGATGTATAAAACTTGAATTGGAGAAATCATTGGTACCTCAAATTTGGATAGGAAAGTGGCTGCAATGAGTAGAGTATGAGGGAGTGCACATGCTCCCTAAAGACAATCGTGGAGCAATGAAGCATTAACCATAACCGCTAGTGTCCGGTGAATTGGTGATGAATAATAAGACCAACAATAGTGGACCAAGTCGGAATTTGGATAGAGAAAAAATGGTAGAGAGTGCTTTTGGACCATGGATGCAAGTTCAGAGACGCCTGAGATGGAGGGGCAATTGAATTGGACAATTTGGAGCTCTAGTGGTGGATAGGTCCAACTGTAACCGCTTCGATCAAATGGAGCAATTCGGGGATGGTAAAGAGACGATGATTGTGGAGGTAAATGATCAATTATTGATAGAGGTTTCAGTTACAAATATCTCAGCACGGTTAAAGGTCACGGATGACAAATTCAAAGAAGTAAGACGTGAGACAGTAGAGCATGGACTGAAGGTTGGCTTGGACAAGGGAAAGGCAATTATGGGCTCTTCAATGGGCCACATTCTTGCAGACTAGCTCAACCGTAAATTGGATCCTCTTCTAAATGGGTCTCAAAAGATCCCTAGTATAATTGGATAAGGTAGTTCACAAGAGAACTTGGGGCTAAAAATAAAATTGCTCCAGTAGACGGATGAAAGGCAACATGTTTCTTCTCTTTGACAAGCTAGGGCATCTCGGGATGAGCTCAAGATTTCTCACAAATTCAACCAAAATTAGGCGAAACCAATAGTGTTGACAAAAGGTATGACCTTAATACCTCTAGTTTTGAGGAACACAGTGGCCATCGAGATCCTAGATTCGACATCAGCTATGGCCTTAAGAGAGAGGGGACCTTCCATGTTATTGCAAAATGCCCAAGTAGATTCTTCTCTAACAAACCTGTGGCCTACTCGAATGGCAATGTATACACTAGACATAGAGGCAGACAGGGATAAGAGCAGAGGGGAAGGCCTTGGTATAGGATTGTCGGTAGAGAAAAAGGGGAGCAAAAGCCATGCAAATCGTAGACTCCTACACTTAGAGATTCGGCTGCCGAAGTTAGACCCTAAGGCACCTTTGGAGACTGAGCTAATGGAGATGGACCAGCCTCTGCATGCTAAGGAGATGAAAGTGATGTCAATGGTGGAGGATGGTGGACCAGCTAACTAGGAGGTACTGTATTTGTTTACAATTTTCATTTATGAATAATCTTACAGTAATTGCTTGGAATGTAGGGGGTGAAGAACCCCAAGTGTCATCGAGGAGCTAAGGAAATGGTTGGAAAATATAATCTGGATGTATTTTGTTTTTCTGAGTTAAAAACTAGCTTTGGGAGACTATCGAGATTTGTTACACATTTGAGATATGATAAAGAGTTCATTGTGGAGACCTCTGGATTATGTGGGGGTTTATAGTTAACGTAGAAGTCTGATAGAATAGAGCTCGAAATGATATTCAGTACAGATAAATTGATACATTGTCTGGTAAAGTAGGGTATACACAAGGTTGGGACATTTATCTATATTTAATCTCATGCTAGGAAAAAGTGTGAAGCGTGGCCGTTCTCGCAAAGTCTGGCTTGGAACATCCAAGGGAATTGATTTGTGATGGATGATTTTAATGAGATTGCAGGACAGTCGGAGATGAGTAATAGCAGGGTTAGAATTTTGTCTAAGGCTTAGAGATTTAGGGATTGGTGAAGTAGGTGTAATTTATAGAACCTAGGTGCACAGAGGTGTACTTACACATGGGTTCAAGAATGGGCATGGGTGGTAGTGTTATGGGAACAGTTGGATTGGATCTTGGGGAATATAGAGAATCGCCTCATGTTTCCGAAGTACAAGGTCACTAACTTAGTCAGGTTCCCTGGGGATCACCACCCTATAATGCTTCAAACTTGTATGGTTTCCCACCTTTGAGGAGTGTTCATCCTTTTAGGTTTGAAGCTGCGTGACTCCGATACCCCCAATTTAACACGGTGATTTTAAATGCTTGGTTATTGGAGGAGAATAACCCAACATTACTCAGGTGTGTTAAAACAATGGCAGAGAAAATAAGGCTATGGAACAAAAAGGTATTTAGTAACATATTTGAGAGGAAGAAGAGGCTTGAGGCTAGGTTGAAAGGTATACAAAAGTCCCAACATTATGATAGTTTCGAATTTTTGAGAAATTTAGAGGAGTGGCTAAATGGGGAACACCATCGGTTTTTAGATATGGAGGCGGCTTTATGGCATAAAAAATATCATAACAAATAGTTTTGTCATGAAGATAAGAATACGAAATTTTGTTACAACACTACCATTCTCTGTAGGAATAAGAATCATATAGTTCAATTGAAAATTAATAGTGTATGTTATTATGATCGGTAGAGATTTAAGACATATGTGGTGGATTTCTTCCGAGACATGTTCCGTGATAGGGACTACTGGGTTGAAGGTCTTGAGTACTCGACCTTACAGTATGTTATCTCTGAGGATGGGAGAGTAAGGTTGGTCCGAAGTGTAGAGGTGTCGGAGGTCCGAGAGGTGGCATTCTTTATGAAGGGTCTGAAAGTTCCGTATTCAGATGGAATTTAGCCAGTTTTCTATCAACGATTTTGGGAGGTTATTCATACGACATTATGCAATTTCATTAGAAGGGCATTTCGGGAGAGTTGCTTTTCAAAAGATTTTCTACAAGCTCTTATTGTGTTAATTTTTAAGAATTCGTAACCTTATAACCTGAAGGAATTCCAAGGAATTAGTCTTTGGAATATGAGTTATAAAACCCTTACCAAGGTTATTGTTCAGCGTCTCCGACCTATTCTCTAGAGGACTATAGGTCCATATCAGAATAGCTTTCTACCGGTTAGGGAAACCTTTAATAATATCATAATAATGTAGGAGAAAATGCATTCCATCTGTAAATCTCGAGGTAAACGCTGGAAAATAATTCTAAAAGTGGACCTACGACAGGCCTCTGATAGTGTCAATTGGGGTTTTTTAGCACAGACTTTGGCAGAGTTTCAGGTTCTAGATAGTTTAATCTGGGTAATCATGTTTCCCATGACCCATGCCCAATCCGCTATATTGTGGAATGGAGAGGTGTTGTCTTATTTTCATCTAGGGAGGGGACTAAGACAAGGGGACCCTTTATTCTCTTATCTTTTCATTTTAGTCATGGAGAAACTTTCGTACATGTTCCAAAACCGAGTGGAGAATGGACACTGGACGCCTATCAATACTTCTTGCTAGGGTTGAAAATTTCTTACTTGTTTTTTGCTGATGATTTAATGTTATTTGCGGATACTAGACTAAAAAAGATGAAGGTTATTTTTTAATGCCTCAAAGAGTTTGCAGATTGTAGTGGGTTGATACTGAATCCGAAGAATCAAAATTATTTGTTTCACATTAAGCCCCTTATCCCTCAAATGTTGCCTGGCTGACTAACGTTAGTTCCTAATTACTGAGAATCTTGGGATGTATTTGGGTGCTCCGTCGATCTAAGGTCACATGATACAAATGAAGTGTTAGTATTTGTCGGAAAGAGTCCGTAACGAATGGCAGAATGGAAGCAGAAATATTTGAGTTTAGCTGGATGGGGGATGCTGGTCCAAGTAGTGACTTCTTCTATCTTGGCGTATGTTATGAATTCAACATGGCTGCCTACAAGCATTTGCAATAATCTTGATAAAATCCAGCGGCGGTTTTTGTGGGGGGGATTCGGATGGTGCCCATAAGATACACATAGTTTGATGGGAAACATTTTGTTAACGAAAGGATCTGGGTGACTTGGGTATCAGAACATCTCAAGCAACGAACATGGCTCTTCTAGTTAACTGGGATGGTGCATGGTCTTTATGGAGCAGGCTCTGTGGTGCCAGGTTCTTCGAGCCAAAAACCTTAGAGAGGAGGAGTTCATGTATTGCGGTCGGACTCATAGATAATCAGTCTTTTGGAGAGGACTATTAAAAGTAAGGGGAGAATCTTGTTGGGTGTGTAAGATGGTAGTTAGGAAGTGGGACAAATATTAAATTTTGGTCAGATAGATGGGTTGGGTTGGAGCCGCTAATTCATCGAATCCTAGATGATCCAATGGGGGAGTCGGCTTAAATGAAAGTAAGTTAGTTTATCACTCGTAACCATCGGTGGGACGTTCCCTAGTTGGAGGTTTTGCTTCTTGCTAAGATAGTCAAGGAGATTATAGCCATTATGATCCCCAGGATTCTAGAATCCCATGATAGGGTCTACTGAACTGACAGCTCATCGGGTACTTTTTCCATTCGCTCTATCTATAATTTGACTTGGACTACGACATCCACAATTCTGATGATGTTGTATAGTTGGAATTGGAGCTTAAAATACCAGGAACAGGTAAGATTCCTTCTATGGATAATAGTGCATAAGACCTTAATGACAAACGACACGCGAGCCTGAAGGGGATTGTCATCAAATCCCATGTGCCCTTTGTGTGATGAGCATGCTAAAACTACGCTCCATCTTTTTCGACATTGCAGTAGGGTCCAGAGAGTGTGGGAGGGAATTAAGGGTAGTTCTACACTCTCATGAATAGTGTTGGATCAATGAGAAATGCGTGATTGGCTTATTTGAAATTGTAAGACTCATGCAATACATATGGGATTCCCTTGGTCATTATGGTTTGCCCATACTCATTGGGTTGTATGGAAAACTAGATGCAAGACGGGTTTTCAAAACGTAGATTTTCTCCCGGAGTTGGTGGCTGCCGCGACCCAATCATATGCGAGGGAAGGATAGTTAGCTATGGTCGGAGGATTTAGAAGGCCTTCCAAGATGGGCTTATAGGTTAAATGGAACCCTCTACCGACAGGGTTGTTCAAACTAAACACTGATGGGTCTTCGAATATTGGGAACAACGAGGCAAGAGTCGAGGGTTTGGTTCGAGATGAGCATGGATTGTGGATGCGTGGTTTCACTGCAAATATTACTATGACTGATATTTTTTTGACAAAATTATTTGCAGTTAGAGAGGGTCTCACCATTTTATTTTAGATAAATTTTTTTCTTGTTATCATGAAGTTGGATTCGATAGAGTTAGTGAAAATGCTCTCCTTATAAGCAGTGTCAACCAATCTCCATTATTATATCGTAATGGAATACCAGAGTTTAATGAGAAAAGTACTTGTTCATAGTTTATCCCCCAGAGAAGGCAATGGATGTGCTCAAATAGGATAGGTCTAACGTTCCCTTAAGGGGTTCACAAGTTTGTCTCTCCTCTTAATGAGCTTTACCACTATTTGTTATGTGACATTCGGGTTTAGCCACGTTTAGGGGCTAAGCTTTCATCCTTATTGTAACAAAAAAAGTATATCATGAATTTTAAAATTTTGTATGATTCATTCATCGGTGTTACTTATAATAATAAATTAGAAATTAAAAATTAAAATATGAAATTAATTAAATTTTTATACTTAAAAGAAAAAAATAAAATATGAAATTCATTTATAAATATGGTTATTTATATAATTATTCTTAAAATTTTCTCTTTTACAATTAATTAAAATAAAATGAGAATTGAAAAGTGAGTTAAGTAGATTCTATAAATTCTAAGGAAATTTTCTTTTGTAAAATTTATATTATTTTATTATTAATGTAAAAATTTATAGTTTTTATGAAGAATCTTTGTACGGATCTAACATCATTTAAAAAATATATTTTTAAAACAACACATCCAGAAAAATATATCAAAAAATAATCTACCTATATTGAGTTTTCAAAACTCGACATGTATTGTTCATGAATGTCGAGTCTTGAAAACTCGATATATTTTAAAAAACAGGCATGTCAGAGTTGAACTCACGACATACGTCATGTTATGAGTTCAACTCTCAACATGTAACATGTCATGAGTTCAACTCTTGACATGCTACTGTGCATGTTGAGAGTTCAACTCTCAACATGTTCGCGATAACCCCCTGGCACCCTTTCTTTCTTTTCTTCCTTCTCTTTTCTTTCCTTCTCTTTTCTTTCCTTCTTCCCTTCTGCCTTTCCTCTGCTTCACCACGGATGAACTCCTTCTCTCCCACTGCACACATGTTCTGCAACAGCCGAGGAGATCTGCAACCTTAGGGAAGTGAATTGACCGTGATCCAGAGCTTTGGGAAGTTCTGCACGTGAAATTTGGAGAAGAAAAATTGTTATTTGTCCTCCATGATTTTTGATATTTTATATGTTTATATTGGTTAAATTTTGATGTACATTATTAAATTGATGTGCTCTTTGTTGATTGAACTAAATTTTATAAAGATATAATTAGATATTTAGGGTTTAAGTTTGTTAGAAATTAATGTTAATTTAGAGATTAAACTTTTTTAAATTTGGGATAAATTTAGGGTTTAGGGTTTTTTGATAAATATATAAATAAGTAAATTTAGTTAAATTTATTATTTGTAGTTAAATTAAATTAGAATAATTTTTGATAAATTCACTTATTCATATAATCTCGCAATATCTGTCATTTATCTTAAATTGTCATTTTCGATTATATATTAATAAAATATTTTTTGATATTAAGTAGAAATAGCGGATATAGTAAGATTGTTATGTTACCCAAATGATAAAATTGTGAAGGGTGAGAATGGAGTAGGTTATAATTGTGAACTTTCGAAGTTGATTTGGGTGAAAAAAATGTATTTTTTAATGAGTTGGTATCGGTGGTGTGTAAGAATTTTCGAATCAATTCGACAAGACAACATGTAGGGATTTTTCATCGTTGTTCCATGTCACACATGGAAGGGGGAATGTAAAGTACGTATTGGTACCGATTAGTGATGATGATGATATTTTGAACTTGATGGAGTTTGCGGTGGCCATGGGAGTGGGTTCAATTCATGAATTGTATATAAAGACATACAATGGTCGGACGTCTATACCTGTGCAACAAGATTGCGATTATGTAGTGCATCTTGCTATGGCAGATGTGGATAATGATGTGGATGAAGAAGAAATGGTCGAAGAAGAGGCCGAAGAAGATCCGAAAGAAGAGGATGATAATGAAGAAGAAGATGTTGGAGAAGTTGGTCGTTGTTGTGGTGGTTGTTCTGCAAACCAGATAATGTCTGGGTCATCCTCAACCCCTGCACCCATTGGTGATGGTAGGAGATATGTCTATAGTGGAGTTAATGAGTCAATTCCTTTCATAAGAACTGTTGCGTGAGAATATAGTTATATGTCTTTTGAGGAAAATTGTAGATTGACAATTGATAGTGGGAATTTTAGCGATAAATTGAAGAAAAGGATGAGATTTGAGTCGAAAGATCAACTTATACATTTTGTAAAAATGCATGTGGAGAATCACTATTAATTTTGTGTTGGGAGATCAACCCCTACACTTTGAACAACGAGATGCACTCAAAGGAATGAAGGTTGTAGATAGAGGTTGCGTGCACGTAAAACAAAACTACTTGGTACCTTTGTGATAACTGTGGAGGGACCGTACACATGTGTCAATGTTGGGTTGACATAGGATCATAGGCAGTTGAATTCAAATTTGATACCCCAACATTTTCTTAACTATGTAAGGGAAGACTCAAGTGTTAAAGTATTTTTCTTACGAATCGTTATGACGAAGAAAAACACGTATGTAGTTTCCCGAAAACGAGTTTGGGTTGCAAAAAGAAGGGCTTACGGGGATTTGGTTGAATCATACAAAGAGCTGTCTCGAGTTTTGGATGCAATTATGCAAAGGAATCCGAAATCACAAGTGTCATGGAAGTTAGGTCTGGCCTGAGTGAATGGTGAAATGATTTTTGAAACTGTGTTTTGGGCATTTGGTCATAGTATCATGGCATTTAGGAGTTGTCGACCATTGATAAGTATAGATGAGATTCACTTGTTTGGGAAATACAAACACAAGTTGTTGATTGCATGTAGTATGGACAGAGCGAATCACATAGTGCTGTTGGATTTGGCTTGGTGGATGTAGAGTTACTGGCCTCGTGGTCGTGGTTTTTAATTTGTGTGCGAGACTATGTTGTCTTAGATAGGGAGGGTCCAATTTGCTTGATTTTAGATCGACATGAAGAGATAAGAGCAACTGTTATTCGTCTAGAGTTTGGATGCTCTTCTCCACCATGCTGTGTAGTACTTTTGCTTGAGGTATATCGTTAGTAATTTTAACACGCATCATAAAAGTCAAGTTTGTAAGAGAGTCGCCACTATTACTGCATTATAACCACAAAGCAGGAAATTTGATCTATATATGGCGAGAATGAGAGAGATAAAAGATGATGCCCCCAGTTACTTTGTGAGCATTGCCCCTGAACAGTGGATCCTTTCTCACGATAGTGGCTTTCGTTTTGGCTATATAACGACCAATATCAATGAAAGTTATAATGTCATGCTAAAAGGTGCAAGAAATTTATTAATTTCTACTTTTGTATTTAAGACATTTTATAATATGGTGAACTATTTTGAAACTAGAATTGGTAAAGCGAAAGCAAGAATGGCAAGAGAAGAGCGGTACACGAAATATGCAAATACCATGTTCAGAAGGTGGATGAACATCGCTAACCTGCATACGGTTGTCTCTTTTAGTAAGGAGAATGGGATCTTTAAGATAGAAACTGGTCATAGACAAACAGGTATGACCATAAGGGAGGTAATAAATAGATCATCGATATCAATAATAAACATTACACATGCGGAAAGTGGCAAATGTATAGAATACTTTGCTCGCATGCAATCGCTGCACTAACACGGATGATGATCGACGTTCATATGATTGTCGGAAAATGGTATTCGTAGGAGCAACAACTTAGAGTGTACGAGTCATATTTTTTACCGGTGGGAGATAGATCTGGATGGCCCCTCGAGTTGTACCCAACTATCATTCCGGACATATCACTAAGGCGTGAGAAAGGGAGACCAAAGTTATCTCAATATCATAACGAGATGGATATTAGAGAATCATATTCGTGGGTATCATGTAGCAATTGTAGTGTCAAGGGCCATAATTGGAGATGATGCACGAAACAAATGAGAAGTGGTCTTTGTGGGAGACAAGGTCACAATCGAAGAAATTGCCCAACCATATCGCGCGAAAATTGATAATATTTATATTTTAAATAGAATTTATGTATTTCTTATTATAACGGATATCATGTATTTATTTTTCTTATATTTGTAAACTATTGTAATATCTTGTATTTATCGAGTTTTGATATTTTTAACTTAAATGTGTTTCACATTCATTTTTATACTTGAATATTTATAATTTTTATAATTCACAATGATTGATATCTATTTGTAATCTAAATTATTATTTTTTTTGTTTATTGTGTAGATGGATCCAGAACCTTCTGTTTCGAGTGTTCTCCAGTTATAGCGATGACACCATTCTTCTCGCATTTGGGAGGGAGTCAACACGACGGTTATGCTCACTTGCCGTCGACGCGAGGCCGTGTTACGCCGTTGGGAGCATGGTCACATCGAGGAGCGAGTGCTTCCTCTTTTGGAGCGCTCTGGATTTTTGGGTATAGTTCGACTGCGCTTCATTCAGTTCGATTGGCATTTGATCACGGCCTTAGTGGAGTGATGAAAGTTGGGAAGCACACTTTTCACCTTCCCCACGGTGAGATGATTATCACCCTTCAGGATATTAAGATTCTTTTAAGGTTACCTATGAATGGCCATCCTGTCATAGCTAGGACAATGGGAGTGCACTGGGTTATGTATGCGAGAGACTTTTAGGTGTTAGACCTCCATGGTCAGAGTTTAGAGGTTACACTTTGAGCATACTATGGTTGTTTGAGGTTTTTTCTGATTTGCCCACTGGTGTTGATGATGTAGCCATTTTACTGTGCACGCGGGTTTATGTTTTATTTTTGATAGGGGGTGTACTATTTTGTGATAAAACGATATCTTTTGTATATTTATAATTTTTATTATTTTTAGAGGATTTAGAGTTGTCAGGTAGATATAGTTAAGGATTTACGTGTTTGGCATATCTATACAAGATAGGAGTGTATAGCCATGCACGCAGGGTCATGTGAGATTAGTGGCACGCTAGTTTTGCTACAGTTTTGGGGGTGGGAGCGTTTTCCTTATATAGCTCCTATTCGACGAGGTTTGCATATAGATGGGAATGGTCCACTCGCTTTGTGGTGGCACGCTGAGTTTGATATGACTATGTTCCCTACACACGTCATTTCTGTGTATAGGGAGGGACTCGATAGGTAGACGATTGATTAGGTCATTTGGGTCCCCCTACTCTGAGGATTTATTTTTATCCCTCCCCGACTACTGTCACGCGGGGAGGGATATTTGGTACGTGTAGGTCCTTTTGATTTGTTTTAGTATCGTGGAGTGACACTTCTCAGATATGGTATTACGACAGCTTGGAGGTTTGCAGTATATTCCGGTTAACTGTGACATTGAGGACAGACTCCACGATACGAGCACGCGAGATACACTAGAGGTTGATTAGTTGATGGAGCATGTGGCGTACGTTAATCTTTAGACTCACCGACGCGACCATCTAGTTATACTAGATACTTCTTCCTGACTTGCTCTTGATCTTGCCTATTCGCTCTGGTTTAGGACCATCTCCTGAAGATTCGTTGGTCGTCGGGGAGCTTCTTTGACTTATGTGGTAAGTTTTCATATATTTTCTTTTCATTCTCCTTATATGAATTTAATTTGTTATTTACACTAATTTTAACATTATTTCTTGTTGTGTGATACTTTGCATGAGATACGAGATAGCCTGGGTGTCGACGTCCACGGACTTGCTGATTCAGATATCTTTGTTGTGGCAGATGATAGAGCACGTCTTTTCAGAGGACCCGAGAGAGGTGGCGCGGATGGTGGTGATGCAGACCGAGCACGTGAACGATGATGAAGGAGAGAACGGCATAGGAGGAGTCATGTATGCAATTATACCTAAAAAAATTTAAACTGACCCGTGGGAGAAAGAAATTCTAGAGATAACCCATATTTCTAGCGGGTTGAACCCGCGACAGACTATGTTGCGGGTTGAACATGCGACACTGCGATATAGCTAGCGGCATCGCGGGAGGGAGGGAGAGGGTTCCCGCGGCAGTGGGGGAGGGAGGAAAAGGGAGGCTTCCATGGCTGTGGGGGAATGAGGGAGAGGGAGGAGTGCCGCGGGGGAGAAAGGGAGAGAGAGAGAGAGGAGTGCCACGGCGGGGGAGAGAGAGAGCTGCAGGGGAGGGACGTAGAGAGAGTCGTGGGTGGGGGAGGGAGGGGCCAGGGGCGGCGGAGGGAGAGAGAGAGAGTAGCGGGCAGGTGAGGGAGGGAGAGAGAGAGACAATCGCGGGCGGGGGAGGGAGAGACAGCCGCGGTGGGAGGGAAGGAGAGAGAGCCGCGAGTAGGGGAGGGAGGGAGGGAGGAGCGTCGCGGGTGGCAAGGGGAGGGAGAGAGAGAGCCGCGGGGGGAGGGAGGGAGAGAGAGAGTTGCGGGGGGAGGGAAGGGGAGAGGAGTAGCGCGGCGGGCAGGGGAGGGAGGGAGAGAGGAGAGCCGCAGGCGACGGAGGGAGGAGCAGCGAGAGCACTGCGGGGGGCGGGGGCAGGGGGAGCCAGACTGTCACGTCTTGAAGACGCGACAAGCTGTGTCGCGTCTTGAAGACGTGACACGTGGCTCTAACCCAATTGAGTGCTGCCACGTGGTGTCGCGGGTCCAATTCATGACAAAATGTGGTTATTTTCATAATTTTTTGTGTTGAGATTGTTTTTAATTTTTTTTAAGGTTTAATTTGGAACATGACTTGGTGTAGGAGACCGCCACCCTCATCCGATCATGCGTCACTGCTACTATTTCAGCAGTCGGACGATGTTGCAGGACCTTAGACTACCTACGGTGACTCTTCATCTTTCTACACCCCTGTCTTTGATAACTTCGCTCAAATTTTCACTCCAGGGGCTCCTCAGAGGGGAATTCATCTCGATAGTTTTATGGATAAGGGACTGACATAGGGTGTGAAAGATGATGTACCATCGGTGTATCACGTGTCCCCGCCTGTTTTCTCCTTCCCCATCAGCAGGATGTATACCCCTCCTAGATCACAGATAGATATCTGGGATTAGCATATCGTGATGATTCTACAGATAGTAGAGTAGTTTCAGATGTTCGATAGTATACTAGAAAAAGACGACGACATTGAAATTTATTTTTTGTAATATGTAACTTTTTTATTTAAATTAATGAAATTTCTTTTATTTATTTCTTTTGTTAATTGTACTTTATTCAGCTTTTTTTTTTTGGTTTTTGAGATTTGTTGATAATGTGTTTTGATATTTGGACTATATTGTGTATCTATTTTGAAAATTGGTTGTGAAAAAAACTTTAGAATTTGAAATTTGTAAATTGGGTTGTTGTGAGATTTGGGTTGTATTTTATATGAATCTGGTAATGATTTCGAAAATTGGTTGTGAATAATATTTTGGAGTTTGAAGTTTGTAAATTGCATTGTTGTGCTTTTTGTACTGTATTGTAAATTGGATTGTTGTTAATAGGGTCCGCATGTGATGTGCAAAATGAAGATGCCTGTTTTTTAAAATATGTCGAGTTTTCAAGACTCGACATACATGGATAATGTGTATCGAGTTTTGAAAACTCGACCAGGTGTGTTATTTTAAAAATATATTTTTAAATGATATTATATCTGTACAAAGCTCCAGAGAGAGAGAGAGGAGTCTGCAGGTGGGAGGGAGAGAGATGAGAGAAGGGAGTAGCGTGGCGGGGGGGTGGAGGGGGAGGAAGAGAGAGGAGGGGAGGAGCGCGGTGGGGGGCGGAGGGGGGAAGGTGAGAGAGAGGGGAGGAGTGCTGCGGGGAGGGAGGGGGAGAGAGGCGCAGGGGAGCGAGGGGGAGCGGAGCAAAGCCGTGGGCGACGATTTGTCGAGTCTTCAAGATGCGATAAGTTGTGTCACGTTTTGAAAATGCGATACGTAGTATTCAGCCAATCGCATATTGTCACGTGGTGTCGCGAGTTTAACTCTCGGTAAAGATGGATTATTTTTGAAATTATTTTGCTCTTAAGGTTATTTTAAATTTTTTTTGGGGTATATTTTTGTACTTGGCTTCCTAATGCGCCTTCGCCGATCTCTAAAATCTCAACATTAACTCCTCTATCTCAGAAACACTTTCCAAAATCAAAACCCTGTGTGTGTGGTATGCTGCTACAAAAACCCTAACTCTGAACGCCCTTCCAAAATCATCAAATCCTGATCCTCTGCGAAAGAAGAAATACACATGGAGGACACGGAAGGAGGTCTAAGCTTCGACTTCGAGGGTGGCCTCGATTCCGGCACCACTAATCCTACCGCGTCCGTGCCATTGATCCAACACGATGCGTCCTCCGCCGCTCTTGGTGCTGCAATCCCCAGTTCCGCCCCTGCCACTAACGATTCCGCCGCTGTAAATATTCCTGGAAAGGGGAGCTATCGGCAGACCGTTTGCCGGCATTGGCTTAGAAGCCTTTGCATGAAAGGCGATGCCTGTGGGTTTCTCCACCAGTATGACAAGTCTCGAATGCCGGTTTGTCGATTTTTTCGGCTTTATGGAGAGTGCCGGGAGCAGGACTGTGTGTATAAGCATACTAATGAAGATATCAAGGAGTGTAACATGTAAGATTGGTTTCTGACCTGATTATTAGTTTTTATTATTTTCCTCATTTTCTTGAAAGAATTTCCTAGACATAATAAGAATGATGCATACGCTGTTTGACTATGTTGCATTTATGTATTGCAATACGAGAATGATGACCTAGGTTCATATTGTGAACTTGACACTGACAAGTTACATAGCCATGAAAGCTGAGGACGTTTTGGTGTGATTTTTATGGATAAGATCAATTTTAGGGCCATGCATATGTTATTGAGTTTTTTAGATTTCCCAAAAAATTCTTGGTGCGTATTTCGAGGGATCTGAGACCAGGGACCCTGTTTTGTGTTTCCATGTTTTGTTGTTGGTGATGGTTAATTTGGATGAAATGAAACCTGGGTGAAGTGGTATGGGGTTGGTGTGAAGAGGAGCATTAGAGAACAATTCTTGTTAGCAGACGATATTATTATGTTTGTGATGTTGAAGTTATGAATTTGGCCATCCTTAATCCTTCAAATTTTGTCTTTTGAGGCCATGTCAGTTTTAGAAAAATTTGGTAAAGTAAATTAGTGCACAAACTGTATGTGCCATTACAATAATTTGACAGTGCCTATCTCTATATTGTCAACTGTGAGTGGAAGTGGAACTGCTCTTACAATTACCAGCACCACCTTGCTGCCCTTTTATCCATCTGTGGTTTGTCAGAATCAAGAGGTATCAATTTCCTGGTTTATGTTCAATGTCAACTTATTATGTGATTTTTTTTTTTGGATAAATAACCTAAAATGTGATTAGTGCATATGAAAAACCTTTAGTTGTGGTTTTTTGATTCATAAACATTAGATAGCAGTAATTTTATTGTACGGAAGGGATAGTTATTTGTGCGTAATGTTCGCTACCTTTAATTTAAGATATTGCTTGACAGTGTATTTGGGCTCTATACTTTTGGTGCTATCCATATCCGTCATGCGCCTTTAATTACTTACTAATTAGGATCAAGATGAAACACTGGTGAAAAAACTTTTGATGCTTTCACTCAATCCAAGGTTCGATTAAAAAAACACAGTTGCATTATGGTGTATGTTAAGGTTGGAGACATTAAGATTTCATGGAGTTAACATCTGCATTTTTGGTGATATCCTGATGGTAAATAATCACTGCATAGAAGAGGCATTGAGCTGTCATTTAATAAAGTGTGATTATTGCAGGTACAAGTTGGGATTTTGTCCAAATGGTCCTGATTGCCGGTATAGACATGCAAAACTTCCTGGACCTCCACCTTCCGTGGAAGAAGTCCTTCAGAAGATCCAACATTTAAGTTCTTTCAACTATGGCACGTCAAATAGGTTCTACCAACAGCGAAATGTTAGGCAAACAGAAAAGACTCAGCTTCCAGCAGTTAGTCATGGTGCAACAGTGAAACCTTCTATAGCAGAGACCCCTGGCTTGAATCAGCAATCACAAGCCCAACAACCTCAGCAACAGGTCAGTCAGACCCAGATACAGAATCTACCCGATGGCCTTGCCAACCAGGCAAACAAAACTGCTTCACCACTGCCTCAGGGAGTATCTAGGTGTGTTCAGAGTTCTGAGGCTTTTCGTTTTGTTCTGTGAATCAGTATATGTATGTTCTAGTTGACATTTGATTACGAGGTCTAGCCTCATATTTTGGCTGTACTTAGCTTCTTAAAATTCTCTGCCACTGAACATAGATCTTGACTAAAAGTCGATACTGTACATTCTTGAATTTCATACTTGGTTTGCAATGTCCTTTTCCAGTGCTTAGCGGAGACAATAAAAAATTATGAGAACAGCTCTATTTTCTCTTAGTTTGCTGGATCAACCAGTTTTTGTAACAAGCATTGAATTGTTTTGATTTGCTCATTTTCTCTTGATTTTGACCAATTGGAATGGTCGTAATGAAGCTAGATGTGCTTTCAGAAATTTATGGAATTTTTTTTCAAGAGACATAAAAAATTGATTAAACACTTTGTACAATGGATCCTTGCTTTTCCACTTGCCTAATTAGATTTGCCAATTCACTTTTTCTTATTTAAATTCCATGTTAAAGGTAACTGAATTGATATCACCGTTTGAGGCTTGTGCTTCTGATTGATATTCCGCAAGTGAGGTATACATACACTTAGGTAGTTGGTTGCACCATTTCCACATCCTAATATTGTATTCTGATTAAGGTACTCTTAGAACACTTTCTTGACTCTTAAAAATCACTCAATGGACACATGTTCATATATTTTTGAATTTTTTAAACTGGGAAACTTTATAAATGGTAGCCTAAAACTCAAAATATAGCTCTTTTGTGCATAAAATGCAGGTACAACGGTATAAGGTTCCTGTAGATAGCAGAAGCTATATATATGCAATGCTGTGCCTCTTGTTTTATTTGAACATATTAGTTGAGCTTTCCTATATGTAGCACATATACATATCTTTAATGTGTGTGTCCATGTTGATTGATATCTTACTAATTTTAACATTTTTGTGTCACTCCATTTGTGCCTTGCCATGTCCCTTCTAATCGCTCACATACTAACACCAAAAAGAAGCAAAGAAAATAGTTGTATACCATGAAAATGCAATATTTAGGAACTATTTGAAAGTCCAACTCACCCGGTGCACAAAGTGTTCATCGGTTTAGTGCAGGGGTAGGAGGAGGGTGGGCTTCTTGTAAAGCATCCTTGCAAGGAGCGAACTAAGTAGCAAAATAAAAGGAGAGCAAGTAAGTAAAAATGGAGAATTGAAAGAGTAAGCCATCTTTTGTCTCCCCTTTCTAAGATTCTTGTAGCGGTGGCCTAAAGGATGGAAAATATGAGAGATAGTTGTGGAGCATTTTCTTAGAATCCAAGTTTTTATGGTATAACATTATCAATAGTAAGAATTGTTTTGATAGAATGGATGGGTTGCCAATGTTAGAGTAGGATTTTTTTATTGTGGCTTTTAGATGTTCATCTCTCAATTATAATAGATCGTTCTTTCTCTAGTATCATTGAAGATGGTTCTAGTCTTCCTTTTGGGGAGAGTTCTTGGATAGGGGATTCTCCCCCTATCCATTACTTTTCGTTGACCCAATTAGCTATATATGCTTTATTCAGTTTGTCTCTATGATTTCTATGATCAAGAGGTTTGTTCAATTTGTTGGAATTTTCATTTCCTAAGAAATAATCATACTAATAGGGAACTAACAGAGTATTTCTCCCTAATTTCCTTACTGCAAGGAAAAAGACTTTTTTTAGTGCTCTTGATACTAGAGTTTGGAGTTTTGATACCTTTGCTAGTTGCTCTCACAAATCATTTTTTTGTTTCCATTATTTTGTTTGCCCTCCATATCCCCTTCTTTTTTTTTTTTTCTCTCTAACCTATTTCATTTGAGAGACAATGGTCCCTACCAAAGTTGTGTCTAAGGTGCTTAACATGGTCAATACAAATGATTTGTAACCCCCCCCCCCCCAAAGAAAAAAAGAAAGAAAAAAGAAGAAACCTTTTTGAAGCTATCTCTCTGAGTGCCTGTGTCATGTATTACAAAAGTTTTGAAACTAGAGATTTCTGTTTTTGCATTGTCCTATTGCATGGAGGATTTGGAATTAGGTCTTTGTTTTGTTTGGTAATCACTATGTTTGTCCTTGAAACCTTCCTAATTTTCTTTTAACAAAATTTAGAGTTTTTGGAGGGCCAGGAAGTTTTCTTCCCTTTGAAGGTATGCTCTTGTGGTTTTTCTTTAGTGCATTTATCTGGAACAAGGGAAATACTAAAATTTTAAATAATTAGATTATTAGTTTTTCTCTCCTTTTAGACAACAATAACAACAATCAGAGTCTTAATACTAAATTTTGGGGTCGATCATTTGTGAGACAAATATATGATAGTTAAAAAAATAAAAAAATAAAAAAATATAAAAAAACAAATAACAAATAACAAACTCACAAACTAATTATCCATATTAACCTTCAATGACAAAAAGATGATTTAACTAGTTCTAATTCTCGTAAACTACTCATTCCTATCTAAAGTTATTTTTTCAGTTAATCCCTTAACCATCATATCCTTATGGATATATTGCATTCAGATTTTCAACGGTCTATCTCGACATTTCACTAAATTTCCTATATCTAACCATTTGGTTCTCCTAAGTGGTGCACCTTTGAGTCTCCGTTGCACATGTCCATACCACTTCAGTTGATACTCTCGCATTTTATCCATGATTGAGTTCACTCCTAGCTTATTACGTATCTCTTCATTTCTAATTTTATTTTTTCTAGTTTTATCACACATCCACTTGAATATTCTTACTTCAGTTACAGCCATTTTATACTCTTGTTGCTATTTAATGGTTTAATACTCGGTGCTATACAATAGTGCAGACTTTATTGCGATTCTATAAAACTTTCCCTTCAAATGCAGTGACATTATGCGATCACAAAGATCTCCAGATGCCCTTCTTCATTTCATCCGATCTGCTTGGACTCTATAATTCACATTTCTATCTATGTTGGCATCGTTTTGAATGATGGACCTAAGATATCTAAAACATTCACTTTTAGGTACGTCCCGTCCTTCTAACTTAATAATTTTTTCATCATTCTGGTAATTGTCACTAAACATACATTTTATATATTCGGTTTTTGATCGACTCAATCTAAATTTTTTGGATTCTAGTGTGTTCCTCGATAACTCCAATTTAGCAGCAATGCCCTCTTTAGTTATCGACCAATACTATATCATTTGCAAATGGCCTATACCATGGTATTTTATTTTGTATGTTTTTTGTGATTTTATCTATCACTATTGTAAAAAGGATGAGATTTAATGTTGAATCTTGGTGAAATTCAATGTTAATTAGAAAGTTATCACTTACACACCCGCAAGTTTTCATATGAGTAGCAGTTCTCTCATACATATCTTTGATGAGATTAATGTATCTGACGGAAATCCCATTCTTCATTAATGCCCACCACAATACGTCTCTCAGAATCCTATCATATCTTTTTCTAGGTCAATGAATACCATATGTAAGTTTCTCTTCTGTACTCTAAATGTCTCCATCAAATATTTTAATAAGTGAATTGTTTCGGTGGTGGATCATCTTGATATAAATCCAAATTGATTCCGAGACACATTTATCTCCAATCTCAATTTATGCTCAATCAATCTCTTCCATAATTTCATTGTATAACTCATAAGTTTAATTTCCCTATAATTGGAGCAATTTTATGTATCTCCTTTATTCTTATATAGTGGTACAAGTATACTCTCCCTCTATACTTGGGACATTGTCTTGGTTTGTCATATTTTATTAAAAAAATTTGTTAACGTTACTATCTCAATTTCATCCAAACATTTTCACACCTCAATAGGAATGCCATCGGGTCCTATGGTTTTATTATTTCTCATTCTCTTTAAAGTCTCTTTTATTTCATGAGGATGAAATTTACATTTAAAATCCCTATTAATCTTTTCTACATGTATCGTGATATTACCAATATCTCTTGTATCTTTCACGTTGAAGAGATTATCAAAATAATTGCTCTAATGCTTTCTTATATTCTTATTTCTTACAAATATACTATTGATTTCATTTTTAATACACTTAATGCCATTTAGATTTTTTTCCTTCATCTCCTTTAGTTTGGCAATTCAGTAGATCTCTTTTTCTTTGTCCTTAGTTTCTAGTCTTTTGTATAGTTCGTTATACACTTTACTTTTTGATTCATGAATAATCTTCTTCACCTCTTTCTTTGCACTCTTATATTTTACAAATGTATCGCCACTTCTTTTATTTTTAAGATTTCTATAATACTCACGTTTGGTTTGTATCGCAGTTTGGATTTCTTTATTCCACCACTCTGACTCCTTGTCTATTGGAGCCCGACTCTTAGATATGCCAGGAACCTCCCACTTATATTTTTAATATTATTGGACATTTCTACTCACATAGTTTCCGGATTATCCTTCGCAGACCAGTTTACTATTTGAATTAATTTGTTGTTAAAAGTCACCGCTGTTACTTCTTTTGGTTTCCACCACTTAATTTTTGGTTCCACTAATGGGCGATATTCCTTTTGTCTTTTAGGCACACGTACATCTACAACTAAAAGTCTATGTTGAATTGCTATACTCTCTCCTGATATAACCTTTTAATCCTTACAGGTCATTCCGTCTTTCCTTTTAGACAACATTCTTTTTTATGCTTCTCTTTATGTGCATGCTTCATGTGCCTCTAAAAATTTTATAGTTTGAAGGAGTTTAAGAGAGATTGGTTTAAGAGAGATTGAGAGCCCAGCATCCGAGCACCATAAAGAACCAATAAATGTTATCTCATCTCATGAAAATAAGATAAGCAGGAACTCTTCTATAAAGGTCCAAGCCTTTGTTTTGAAGCAAACTTGTCATAATAGATATCTCAAATAAGTTTTTATCCTTATTGGAGTGAAAACCATTGAACTTGATAATTTTAGAATTTTGTGGGAAAATCAACATCCTTAGAGAAGCTGAGGTACTAGTCCGCTTCGTTGTAAAGAACAATGAAGGTGCAGAAACTTAATTTACTATTTTGTGCCACACGGCGTGAATCTTATAAGCCATGTTATGTTTGGCCTCCTTATTTCTGTTAAATTTTGTGGTCATTCAATTTAGACTTGCGAACCAAGGCGTAAATCCTGGGTGGAGCGAGATTGTTTTTTATGCCTCTTTTTGGGATGCCTCTTTTTGGGCTCATGCTCTAGGTGTCTTTAAAGATTAAAGCCCAGGGGATTTGAAGAGGGATTGTTAAGCACTTTGTTCCTTTTTTTGTGTTGATTTGGGCTTAGAGGATTTCCTGTGAGTCTTTTGTATATTTCTTCTCTATTTAATGCAAGTTCCTTTTCCTGTAAAAAAAGGTGTGATGGATTCCATTAGTTATTTGGATGATATGATAAAAGCAACATCTGAAAGAGAATAAGTTTTAATTTACCTTCCTGTCCGGGGTATAAGTAAGAGTGTGAGGACTCAAGGAGGTCTATATATATATATGTATATATATTATATTTTGGTATAACAAGCAGGTACTGGAAAAACGGTAGCCAGTCAAAATGCCTTCCCAACAAGTGTTTGGTTGAAGAGAAATGCAAGAATCATCTAGAAACAGCCTCTATCTCTCCATCTTTTGTGGGATAAGATCCTTTTTTTTGGGGGGGGGGGTTGAGGACATTGTTTATGAGACACTCAACACAATTGGAGTGCTCTTTTATCTTGAGACTTCGTTCTTCTGTCTTGTATTTTGCTTTTTGATTTGATAGGGAGGATACTTTGTCCTATGCTTCGCTGCATCATAATTCTTCACTTTATCTCTTTACATAAACCCTTTTGTTTGTTGGTTTGTTTGTTTATTCTTTTCCCTATTAAAAAGAGGCAACAACAGGACATGAGATCCATTTCCCGGCGGGTTATTAACTTGTAAAAATCTTATTGGCACCTCATTTCTTTCCCTTTGACTCCACTTATGGTCTTTGCTTGACCAAGGACATGCTAACTCAAGAATCAGTGGAGTCACTTGGCTTATTCTGCAATGCATTTGGGAATAGTTGTTCTTCCTATTCAATGCACTCCAAATTGGATGTTGCATTAGATAATGCTCTCTTCTGTCGGCATAATTTCTTAGGGATTTCTTAGGGAATTGGCTTTTTCTGCTTAATCTCACTTGAATTCTCTGGCCTCTCCGGAGTTCATGCATAGTCTTTGAAACTTAGGATCCACATAGTTAACCTTTTCTCTAGGATGCAGTGCATCATGCCATATTTAAATATCTTGGTTAGCTAAACTCGGTTATGTGTGGAACAATTGGTACGTCAATCGTATATTCTACATGAAAATTCAAAATATGGTGGTTGTAATGATCTTTAATGGGAAGCTTTGGAAAGAATGTTCAGGATATCCGGAATTGAGCTTAAATGGCAGTGACTTGGTGCATTCGGATGGAGAGGACTGCTGGAATCTTTACTTGCCTCCTTGTCAAATTTATTGAGGACAAGGTTAATTGTTTTAGCTTTTGTATGGGCCATCCTGTGGTGGCCGTTGCTTTCAAAGGGTTAATTATTCAAGTAATTCAGAAGAATGGGACACTATTTATATGATTGTTTCATGCTTTTCAGCTTTCTGGGTCTTTAGGTTCTTTGCTTTTCCTTTACTCTTCATTGATTGGGAGTAATTTTTGTTTCCTCTTCTAATAAGATCTATTTCTATTCTTTTCATTTTTCTTTTAAATAATAGTTACATAACTGTGTCAGGCCGTGCCAGGGGCCTAAATGTGGGTTGCCTTCTCATTATGATGGTTGCTAAAATATTTAGAAGCCTTTACGTCTATTCTAATTTTTTTTGACTTATTTATTTTCATTTTTCTCTTTTTAATATGTGATGCTGTTTTCACTATGTGATGCCAACTACATTGTTCCATGATTTTGTGGAGGGATCGCCTAGAAGACAGTCAAATTCAAAAATCAGCCCCCTTTTTAATTCTATGTGCAATATACATTAGGAGTAGCTATTTTGGATCTTTACCCTTGGGGCCTAAGCTTGCAAATGGATTGAAGACTTTGGGATCCTGAACCATGAGTGACGAACAATAATATGGTATATTGTCATCTAGCCTCTTGCTGGGATTATGCATGGAAAGAAAGTGGAAATTCCTCTTCGTGATTTGAGTCATTTTAAACAAAGGAAGAGAAACATTGATAAAAGTTCTCCCTACCCTTGTTGTTTTTAGGGGTCAACGTTACTGTGTCATTTGGGTGATGAATTCATCTTTCTTGCATATTTTATTTAAGAGGTTGCCCAGGTCTCTTTTCCTCAACACTGTTTGATTATTTCAATTTCGAGTAACTACTAGGTGGCTCTGCTATGTGCAGTTTTCAGCATTTATAATGGAGAACAAAGCTTACTTGCAACTCGTGATTTATAAGAGAGTGAGACAATTAGTAACTGCATAGTTAGAAATATTCTATGTAGGCAAGTCTTTACCAACACTATTTGAAGTTGCTAATTTAGGGCTAAGGTGGTGATAGTATTCAAACAAGGTATTGCTTCTCACAAAAAAAAGGAACAGTATGTTAAATGTTACAGCATGTATATCCAAAGGTCTGTAGCTTGCTTAATGCAGATCAAATTTGTCATGCTGTATGCCTGATTTGAGGCAATCTATCATGGAGACTGAATTAAGTTTGATTTGGGATAGCATTCCTCTGGATGGCTGTGTGGTTTGCATTGTTTAGTTGTGTAAGTGGTAAATTTTTCTCGTTCCATTAATGAGATCTTGATGCAATATAGAGTATCTTTGTCATGATAGGCAGTTTAGTATGTATAGTGTGAATTTATTAAAAGATTGTCTGATACATCCTTTATGCTGTTTTATGGAAGCTTAGGTATTTTATTGTTAAAAGCTGCAACCGTGAAAATTTGGAATTATCAGTTCAACAAGGAGTATGGGCAACTCAGAGGAGTAATGAGGCTAAACTAAACGAAGCTTTTGACTCTGTTGAAAATGTGATTTTGATCTTTTCAGTGAATCGGACTCGACATTTTCAGGTGCTTGTTGCATTTGCAATCATGCTACTTTTGATCTTCTCTATTTTTTTTGGGGGGTTGAATATCATATTATTTTGTCTAGTTGATGTGGTAAATTTGGAGGCTTGGTTGGTTTTTCAGGGTTGTGCAAAGATGACATCTAAAATTGGTGGATCTGCTGGTGGAGGGAACTGGAAATATGCACATGGAACTGCACATTATGGTCGGAATTTCTCGGTCAAATGGTTGAAGGTACTTGTTTTACATTGTTTCTTGCTATTTTACTTTGAATAGATTAGCTTGAAATTCTTTTATGCAGCATCAGAAACACTTGTCTGATCTTTGAGTTTTATCCTTCCCCCACCTCCACGCATCTATTAAAGTTTGGGAGATGCTTCATTTTTCACTGTTACAGTGTGCTGTATAATCTCTTTACTTTTGCCCTGTGTTTTGCAAGGTGGCATCTATATTTCATAGAATTTTCAATATCATAGGTTTCAATTTCAGCTGCAATAATATATAAAATAATGTTGGAAGAGGACCTGGTATATGAGAGTTCTGCTAATATGGGGTCTGGTATACAGGTTCAGTTCTTAGAGAGGGTGGTTTGATATAAATATGTTAAATTATTTGTAAAAGAATGATCTGCCTTGTTCTTTTGTGCTAATGGTGATGCACACAAGTGAAGCATATTTTCATGAAAAATGAAAAACATTATGATTGGATGAAGAATCAATAAATAATTTTTCTTTTTGGTAAGAAAGGCCTATTGTGATTCTCCTTTTCTATGTACTTGCAGCTCTGTGAACTTTCCTTTCACAAAACACGCCACTTGAGAAATCCATATAACGAGAATTTACCCGTGAAGGTAAGAACTTGGCTCACATAAATTGTGTCTCTCTATTTTTCTCCTTCACATTCCCATTTTCGTTATTATTTTTCTGTCTTCTAAAACATAAATTGTGTGTGTGTGTTAACCTAAAAGTTGTTTTAGAAATTTAGATTTACCTTTTGGTGGTGGGTCTGATGGTATCTTCATTCCTATTTGCTTTTTGTGGAAACTGTAAAAGTAGAAAGTGCACAAGTTAGTAATTCTGATGATGTAACATTGAAGGAGAAGGTTAAAACCTTGTTGTGGATGTGAACTACAACTACCCAGGGAGATGTGAATTTTGTGTTTGTGATCAAATGTTGGAGAAGGGAAGGATAGGGATGGTTGTGCCAATAAGAGAGGAATGAAAAAAAGTTTGCAAAATGTTCTATCAATGTCTTTTTAATTTTGACTAGCTTCTCTTTAGAAGCTTTACACAAACCCGTGTCAGAGGAATTGCTGAAACACTCAATTCTGTTGTTGCTTGGGGAACTAAGTGCTTCCATAGCTGTTGTGAGGTGCCTGCCCTGCCCCTCAAAAATGAACTTAACAAACATTCAGTTCATCAAATATATTTAACAAATCATAAATTAATTTTATTTTTAATTATTATTTTAACTAGAGAAGAGTAGCATGTCATGTTTTCCAGGCTTGGAACTCAGAGGTTCATTTAGGCTTTTTGTTTGACATTTTCTGGAAGAAGAATTCATTGACCTGGTGTTGCATCAATCAATTGCATCAAAACATCTTATTTGAAGTGCATGCCCTTACAAGGTAAACAGGAAAATACAACTTTACACATCTGTAATAACATGACCAATTCATGAGATAACACTTAGAAGCCGCCTGTTCTATTTCAAGATAATATCATTTCAAAGAAGCTTCGTAGTGCTAATAGCTATTAGATAGATGCCCTACTTGGGCATGCTAATTGGTTTTCATGGTGAGGTCATGACTTCCCTTCATCAATTTGAAGGGTTATTATCAGCATGAGCAAGAGGGAGTAGTGTTTATGGGAGGAAGGAGAGGGGACAGATCTTTGCTTCAGGAATTATGTTCAAAGGTAGGCTGACCTACAACAGGGGTCTCTTACGGTATAGTGCTACACAGAACATTTAGAGACATTTGGGGATTTGGGAAAAGCTTTATTTGTTCAAGGAGTGGGTTAGTTGACTTTGACCTGAGAAAATTCTTGCTTAGTTTGAAAATGGAAATAAAAGAAAAATATGAATTCGATAATTTAGTTTTGATCAAATTCATGTCTGAATGAAAATGTTAAAAAAGAAAATGAGATTTGATCAAAATTAAAATTATCAAATTTTCTTCTAGTTTAAAATGACCAGCAAAACAACGATTTTCTTGTGGTTTTATTACACAATAATTTGTATTTACACAGATTTTATATTAATAAGTATTTTTAATCGACCTTGCTATTTAACTAGTCAATTGCCTATTGGCCCTCCTCACTGGATTGATGCCAGGTCTAGGTTTGATAACATTGTTTACGAGTAGCGTAATATATGTTCCCTCTTTCTTGTTATTTATTTTATTTTTGAGTATGGAATTTCCCTATTACCAAACAATTTGTCCCCCCCGCCCCGGGGGGGGGGGCTGTTAATAAGGTTTTGCTCATTCCTTGGGTGCTTGACCATAGTTTGGAGATCTTGGCCTCTATGCATAACTCTGGAGCTCTTCTGGGTTTTCAAGATTATTAGTCTTTGATAATGAAGGAAACCATTTATCTTGAGAAATTCTTCTATAAAACAAAATGTAAAATATGGTCATCGTGCAAGGTAAGAGACTTTTTTCATTTTTTCCTGGCTTGAATGGATAAGTGGGTTTGAGCTCAATTTTATCCGTAAATGTCAACAATAAAAATAATTATCCATGCATTGTGATCTAAGTAGTTGTGGAGTCTTTTTGGTGTATAAGGACATAAGGTTGCAAAATGAGCCTATTGAGAGTGTTTAGGGTCAGCTTGGGACAAGCTGAATGAACTTTTTTCAAATGAGCTTAAAGTTCTTGTCCAAGCTTGGCTTGTTTAGCTGGTTGAATGAGCTGGGCCAAACTTGAACAAGCCTACCTGTTGTTATTGAACCTGAATCTTATGTTCAAACTTGCGTGCTTAATTGTTTGTTCAATGTCATTTAACTAAATGAATGAACCAAGCATAATAAAACAACTCCAGGAAGGACCCACTTTGTTTGCGGCCCTATCAAGAAGCAATTTAGATGTACAAAGTTCATTTGTTATGTACAATATGGCATGTATTAGAGCCACAGAGAAGAAGTATGCACCTATTTTACTGACTACAAGCTCTGTGAGTCAAAGTGCAACAATTTGTAGCTTCAGTTGGACTACTAACGCTTGTTATTGGAAATTTTTTTCAACATTTTATAATTTCCTAATTTTCCACACTATATATAATGGCAACCCTTTTATTCTGTTTGCTGTGATACCAGTTTAATGGATGGCTACAATGCACCTAAGCTTTCACAGCCTCCTTCTGTTGCGACTCTTAATTCAATTTGTTAACATTAGATTTCTACTTGATGGGTTCAAAAGTAAAAATCATAAAATCAAGTTGAGATTCTATTTGAAGTTTGAATCATTGCACTTGTAGAAACTAAGTTGGAATAGAGATTTTTTCACTGTGATCTGCTTCCCTTACTCTTTTAATTATCCTTTCAATTTTGCAGATAAGTCGAGACTGCCAAGAGCTAGAGCCGTCTATTGGAGAACAATTGGCCTCTCTACTTTATCTTGAGCCAGACAGTGAACTTATGGTATATCTTTTAGTTAATTTATCATTTTCTATCTGATTCTGTTTTCAAACATTAAAATTAAAGGGTAGCTCTTTTCAATAAAGAAAGGGCAGCTCCTTCTTTGGCTGCAAATGATTAAAAGCAAAGGTATTGGGTTCAAAGCTATCCAAAAGAAATCATCCCAAATTGGTAGAAGTTTGTTTGTATGTGCATTGGTTGAGACCTTAAGCCCACAAGTGAGTGGGTGTCTCAAGTCTCAAGTCCCAAGTTGAATATTCCTTCTCCATTATCTTGAACTTTCAGAATAACTAATTGTTCACATATAGAGTGGTATCCTGAAACTGAGGATGGTCAAGTTTCTTGCAAATGAAAGCTTCATATGCCAATTATTTGAATTTGTAAGATCACAGAAATTTAACTGTTTCTGCAAGCGTGTTCCATTTTAATCTAGGTCTGTCTCTTGGTTTGGAAATATTGATTTGGATAGCTCCATTTTTTTTTTTGAAACATTCAGCTTAGGCCACCCTCTCAGTCTCTCATCATCCCGAGTTTATTCCATTATTTAGTCACCAACCATTCAATATTCAGAGTTTCTGTGGTTTTAGCAAGTTTCACCTGAGCTGAAAATTCTTCATGTGATGATTTGTGCTGTATGTTACTACCTGTTAAGAACAGATTTATTTTTTCTTTTTTATTTTATTTTATTTTTTTAAAGCATGGCCTTTGCTTTGAAACTTGCTTTTCAATTTTTGATTGGATTATTATCATTATCATTATTTATTCAAATCTATGTAGCACAGAAGCAACAAGGTGTATATGATTTAGAGTGATGCATATAATATTAACCAAATCAACTGAACTGTAATTTCAAACAAATCCCAAGTACATGTTCCTTCAGTTGATTTTTCAATGGATTGGGTGGTTGTTAAGTCCTCGAATCATAATTCATATCATCCTTCTGCAATGAAATGGTGTAAGATATTTAGGAGAAGAGAGAGACAGAGTAGTGAGTTGGTCTAAGATCTGTCATGGGTTTAAGAGATCTGGAGAGAAGGCAAAACATCTTGTTTCATCCATGTTTAATAGAAGAAGGCCAAGCTTCTTCGAGAAGCTTTGCGTATATACCAAGTTTTTTCATTTATTTATTTTTTTGCATTTTGTAAAATGAAAAGCAGGGACTTCTTCAATGACGGACTGTCGGATTTATTTATTATTATTCTTTAATTAATTTTGTGGTTATTGGGATTTGAACCCGAGATCATTGGATTGGGGGGGTTGTGACCGCTAGGCTGTCCCCTTGGGGACATTATTCTTTAATTTTAAAGGTGATGGACAAGTATCCGACCGTTTATGAGTGTGTAGCACACTTTTTGGATTTTGCCTTTGCGTGCATATCTTCTTGTGTCCTGGGTTTGTGTCTAAGTTACATAGTTACTATTTTCAAGGATCGGACAGCATATGATAAATGCAGCATGCCCCTTCCCAAATGGTTACAAAATGTCTCTTTAGTGATAAAAAGAAGGTTTATTCTTGTTTTATGACTCCAGATTTTTTCATTTTGTTCCTTTCTTTCCATTGGATGCAGGCAATCTCAGTTGCTGCAGAATCCAAAAGAGAAGAGGAAAAAGCTAAGGGTGTCAATCCAGACAACGGGGTGAAAAACCCGGATATTGTGCCTTTTGAGGACAATGAGGAAGAGGAAGAGGAAGAAAGTGAGGAAGAGGATGAGAGCTTTGGTCAGGCTATGGGGTTAGCAGCTCAAGGGAGGGGAAGAGGAAGAGGAATCATGTGGCCTCCTCATATGCCACTTGGACGTGGTGCTAGGCCGCTTCCTGGAATCCGCGGCTTTCCTCCAGTTATGATTGGTGCAGATGGATTCAATTATGGTGCTGTCACACATGATGGATTTGCCATGCCAGATCTTTTTGGTGTGGCTCCACGTGGATTTGCTCCTTATGGACCAAGGTTTTCTGGTGATTTCGCTGGGCCAGCATCTGGTATGATGTTTCAAGGTCGACCATCTCAACCTGGGGCTGTTTTTCCTCCAGGTGGTTATGGGATGATGATGGGTCCTGGTCGTGGACCATTCATGGGTGGGATGGGTACTGGCCCTGTTAGAGCGGGTCGACCAGTCAGTATGCCACCTCTATTTCCACAAGGTCAGCTCCCCCCTTCACAAACTACAGGCCGGGGCATGAAAAGGGATCAAAGAGGACCTGCTAATGACCGAAATGATAGATATAGCATGGGCTCGGACCGGGGGAAGAGTCAAGAGGCCATAGGAACTGCAGGAGCAGATGAAGAAACGGCATATCATCAGCAAGGTTCCAAGTCTCAGCATGAAGATCAAATTGGTGTTGGAAACAGCTTTAGAAATGAAGAAAGTGAGAGTGAAGATGAAGCGCCTCGGCGGTCCAGGCATGGGGAGGGAAGGAAGAAGCGGCGAGGCTCAGAGGGAGAAGCTACAACTGGTTCTGATCAGTGGGAGATGCCAGCCGGCGAGCGGCACAATTAGGGAAAAGCTGACCATGAAGCCATCTTGAAAACCCATGGGCTTGCTCTGATTCCCCCGAGATACACTTGGACTGTAATTTTGTGTGGTCGAGAAACTGAGAGCTGAAGAAGACCAGGAGTTGCATGACTTGCTGACATGTTGTTATTATTATTATTATTATTGTTATTGCTATCTTAGGTGATTTTCAAGACGTGTATAATATAACATGGAACGAAATCAGGTTAAGGTTAGGGGAAATGGGACACAAGAAAATACTAAATAGACTTGATTTGTGCTGCTGTATCCCCAGCTGGGGACATGGAACGAGGCATGCAACTTCTTGTGGATAACATATTTCTTGCTATATCGGTTGTAGTCGGCTGTAGAGGTATACTGCTGCTCTGGAAAAAAGATTTTATTATTAACATTTTGATACAAAATAAATATTTCACGTTGACTTTGTAAATAACCAGAATATTGTGAATAACTTGATAATGCAAGTAGTTTGGATGAGTGAGGAGAGAATTGCAATTTAGCTTTTACGATTCTATTTTTGATAAAACTTTAGATATTTTGAAAAAACTGAAAAATAAAATTAATTAATCAAATGGTATTCATAAAACTCTCAAGGAAAGAAAATGAATCTAATGAGCTATTACGCAAAATTAAGACAACACAAGAATATGACAAGGGGGTAAGAGAATACAAAATTTTGTTTCAATCACAATATGAAGGAAGTAATGGCTAACTTTTTATTTGTGTCAAAATTATAATAGTTGAAATAATTTGAGACAATTTTATCACCTCATATATTTTTATTAATCATCGGTTCAGCTCCTATGAAGAGTTTTTCATTTTTCTCTATTTTCTTCATTAAAAAGAGGATATTTTTTTTAAGAAATTTTGAAAAATCCATATTTAACTTTAAACTGGCTTTGAATCGAAAAAAAGATATGTCAAATTGATTTTAAATTTCCTTTATATTTTTTTGGGGGCAATATATAGATATAAATCACCATGATTCCAAAATTATTGATTTCAAAGACATGTTCATAGTTTCAAAAACATTGGTCCTTACCTCAATGGCTTAATTGTGGTTCCCTTCCCACACTAACGTTGATGTCTTTGGCAACTACAAAATTCCAAAATTGATTAAAATATATAGACTCCATTTCAGCTTTTATCGCCAAATACCATTGGTCAACAACTATATCCATAACTGTTTCATTATATCTAGTGGAACTTAGAATATGGTTATCGGAGATCACTCCAAATAACTCTTCTATCCACCAATGTGGTGCTCTACACCCTCCCACTACAACGAGACTCCGAATTAATATTAGTGGTTGAAATTAATGGTTGGTAATTTCTCCATTTGAAGTGAGATTTGACAAGTATACAAGTAGTTTAAATAATAAAGTGATGAAATAGAGATCTTTACAATAAGGATAGCTATGTGATTTATAATATTTAAAAAATAAGAATGATAAGAGAATTATATCTAATTAAAGTTTATTAAATGTAGATATGATGTGCAAATTGATAAAAATAATTTTAATATGAATAAATATTACCATAATATCCCATTTTGTTCGCTATGTATTTTTTTTTTCAGCAATTACGTGTCAAATTACTATTCTTTGATCGGTAATCGGAAACTCTAATTTATCAAGTCTACTTTCTCAACACAAACTAAACTTATCGTTTTATAATAAATCACCTCTCTCTGGTGTAAATTAAATTACAAAATAATAATTAAGAATAAGTTTCCTAAACAACTGTAGATGTCATGCACTAAATCTTTTTTATGCATTTAATATATATTGATTATTGATAGAGGTAATTGATCATAATTTTATTCAATTATATTATGAATGTTAGAATAATTTAAAAGATAGCGGGTCAATCAAACAATTCTTTAAAATGAATAACAACCACTATTGCATTAAACCATCATTCTTTTACCCTAAAATCTTTTACACTCAAACTCTATGTAATGGAAAGACTTCTCTCCTTCTTGCCTCTATGTTTTCTTCCCCCTAAGAATGTTTCAAAGGTGTTGTTCCGTTCTTTCTCTACAAATTTATTTCCATCTCATGATTAGAAAGCTATTACACAAATTATTAAATAATTTTTCTTACTATTAAAGAATAAATTATAAAGTGGAGTTTCCAGATTGCCCTTTATAATAGATAAGAAAAGAAGTTTACTTCTATGGTGCAAGTACGAGAATATAGTGCAGATGCAATCAAAGGTGAAGAATCTTACTTTGGGTGCAATTGTGTGTAATGGCTACAACTCAAGAATTAGCGTCAAGCCTTTAGAACCATTGTAGTTAAAAGTGATGAAGTACTTCTAGACTTGTGAATAACAGAATGAGATGATTATGATGTTGAAGTCTTTAGTAGAGTGAACAAAGTGAATGCAAGAAAGAGGTAATGCGATTAGATAGAGGAGAAGGGAAAGAGAAAGAGGTAGAGAGGAAGAGAGAGAGAGAGAAGGAAAGAATTTCATCAATTAGCCGATGCATCTTCTGTACTTCTTACATCATTTATACATCATTTCCTCATTCTAACTGTTCTAACCACCTAACATTTGTTTAATTAGTTGTTTGAGACTTCCAACTAACTCTTAACAGTTTCAAGTCTTTGTAGTAACCATTGGTTCCTTCCAAGATTTAGTTAATGGTTGTTACAACATTCCTCCTCCCATGTGGCTTCCTCATAGCGAAGTTTTGCCCATTTGATCAATATTTGTGTTACTGACTGGTTATTCCTCCATATAACATGCCTATTGCACTTTGTAAGTAACCTTGCCAATTTTTGCTATAACATAAAAAGGTTTATAAAATTTAGAAGACAACTTGAGTTGCCTCCTCAGCTCTACTAACTACTGTCTGTATGGCTGCTGCTTTAGATAAACCATGTCTCTAATTTGGAACTCTCGTTCTGTCCTTTTTTGATCAGTATATATTTTCATTCTATTCTGAGTTTGACACAAATGATCTTGTAGGATTTGAATCATATCTTGCCTGCTCTTGATAAATTCTCCTACAGCTGGGGTAATTGTATCATCATAAGTACCTATAGGAATGTGCCTAGCTTTGTATCCATATAGGGTCTCCAATGGAGTCATTTGTATGCTGCTGTGATAGTTGGTGTTGTACCACCACTCTGCTAAGCTCAACCATTATAACCAGTGTGCTGGCCTGTCTGATATCATACACCTTAGATAGCATTCTAAACACTATTTGCTCTTTCACTTTGCCCATCCGTTTACAGATAATATGAATTGTTCAACTTTAACTTAGTCCCCATGAGTCTGAATAACTCCTGCCAGGTGAAAACTTTGTCTCTGTATGATATAATGGAGTCAGGAAGGCCATGCAACTTAAAGATATTGTCTAAAAATAATTGAGCTACTTTGGTAGCAGAAAAAGGGTGTTGCAGTGCTGCAAAGTCTCAATAAAATCCATATTTAATTGTATCCAAGCTTGAGTTGAAATGGCAGTGGATACAACAAACCTGGATAAAGAGTATTTTCGTGTTTACTTCCGTGACATACATAACATTCTTGTACCATTTTGTTAATTGTTTTCTTCATCAAGGGCTAGTAAAAGACTGCTTTAACCCTCTACAATGTTCCCAATTGTCTTAAGAATCCTCTAATGGCAAAATTATGCATATGTTGTATTATCTTTTCTCTAAGCTGAGCTCCACTCCCAATCATTATTTTTTTTTTGTACTTCAGAATCCCTCTATGGCACTGAAATTAAGATTTGCAATTAGACTAAAGAGTTAATTGTGCTATAAGCTTCTGACAATATTCATCATGCTCATAGTTTTGAAGTACCTCTTGAATCCAATTAGGTTGGACTGTTGGGATTACTAAAAGAGTGCGATCTGAATGCTCATTTTCTTGGAATTCCCTTCTTGAAAGAGCATCAACAACCCTATTCTCAACCCCCTTTTTGTACTGAATTTCATAATTCAGTCCAAGTAACTTTGTTATCCACTTGTATCACAGAGAAGTAGTAAGCTTCTGTTCTAACAAATATTTAAAACTTTGATAATTAGTCTTCATGATTGAATGATATCCAAGCAAATAGTGTCTCTACTTTGTGACTGCCATCACAACTGTAAGTAACTCTTTCTCATAGATGAATATACCCTTGCTTCTTGGCCAGAATGCCTTGCTTAGATAGGCTATAGGTTGACTCTCTTGCATTAACACAGTTCCCAAACTATTAGAAGAAGCATCAATCTTCACAATGAAAAGTTTACTAAAGTTAGGTAAGCTCATCACTGGAGTTGTGCTCACTGCTAATTTGAGCTGATTGAAGGCCTTTTCAACATTCTCATTCCACTGAAAACTATATTTCTTTAAAAGATCATTTAACGGCTTCGTTATAATGCCATAATTTTTTGCAAAGGTGCATTTGGGCAAAAAGTTGGTGTTTTCTAAGTGTCATTAGGATAATTCTAAGGTCTTGAGTATGGGTGTTTACATCTGAACTATAAATGAGAATGTCAACAAAAAAAAAAAAACTTAGACAAACTTTCTCAAATAAGGTTGAAAGATGTGATTCGTCAAGGCTTGGAAAGTAGCAAGGTATTGGTGAGTTTAAATGGCATGACTAAGAACTCAAAATGGCCATGATGTGGTCGAAAGACTATTTTCTCCACATCAGAAGGTTTAACTCTATTCAGTGATAACTTGCCCTTAAATCTATTTTGGAAAATATTCTAAACCCATAGAGCTCATCTAATAGTTCATCAATGTTAGGTATAGGGTATTTGTCCTTGATGGTTAAGCTACCTATAGTCCACATAGAAGCACCAGTTGTCATCCTTCTTTCTGACCAATGGGACTGAAGAAGCAAATGGACTGGTGTTGGGTCTGACGATGCCTTTGCTGAGCATTTCTCAAACTTGTTTTTCAATTTTTGACCTCTGAGAATGCTGATATCTGTAGGGCTTTAGTTTGAATGGTTGAGAGTTAGACTTAAGAGAGATTGAATGATCATGTTGCCTCTCGGGTAGAAATCGGGTGAAAAAGTGATAGGTGTTGCAAAGACTTTTTCAGGCTTAGTTAGTACGCAGATATGACTTCTAGAATTTGACAACTTTGTTGCTCATTTTGAATGGTCAGGGTCATGCAACTTTGCAATTGTTGTCTTCTAAATATCCTTGTATCTTTGCCTCTATCAGTTTAAGTAGGGGATGATCTACTCTTCCCTTGAGGACCACCTCACTTCCATCATCGAAAAGCCTAACTTGTAATCTTTTAAAATCAAATGTGATTGCACTGTAGTTATACATCCGATCAACACCAAGAATCATATCTCATCTAACCAGTGGAATAACTCTTAAATCAAATATAAAAGTATATTTCTGAATGACCCATCTTACATTACTGACCTTAGTAGAACTATTGATCTTACTCCCATATGCAATTTCAGCCTGTATTGTATTAGTAGGTTCGGTTTTCAATCTTAGTTGATTAGCTACTCTTCTGTGCAGAAAGCTATTAGAACTGTATCTACCAATATGGTGATGTTCATTTCACATAGAACTACTTGTAAAGCTATAGTTTGTCGATGAATGGAATTGGATAGTACACATAAGGACACTTGAACTCCTTCGATTTCATTTTGTAGGAGATTTTTTTTCTCGTTGCTTTGTCAATAGTCTCAACTTCTTCTTTATCTTCTGCTATTAAGATGACATTAGATGCTTGAACTTGCATCTATAACCTGTGATGAACTTCTCACCATATTTAAAGCATATGTTGTTTTGTCTCATAAACTGTACTTCCTATAGTGATAATTTTGGTTAGTGATTTTCTTGGGTAGGTCCTTCTTGTCCAGCTTTGCTTAAGTTAACTTTTAGCAGGGGTGATGAATTTGATGTCCCTTGATTTTTGTTTCCAAATTGAGCTTCTCCTATAGTTCCTGAACTATATACCCTTATTCTACATTTTTTGGCTAGCTTTTGTAATGGTTCTTGTAAATTGGCAATTTCAAAAGCTTGGAGAAGAATTTAAGGCTTCATTATTCTTAACATGGGCTTGATTTCTTCTCTCAGTCCACTAATAAAACTTGAAATGTAATAAGACTCAGTCAACTTAGGATTTTTCTATAACATTACTGACCACAATTCCTCAAACCTTTCTTGGTATTCAGACAAAGACTCATACTGTTGTAGTTTATTAAATTCTTCAATTTCATCTTGGTACCCTTTTGTTTCAAACCGAAGATATAGTTATGTTAAGAATTCTTCCCAACTAAGTTCTTGTCTCACTAACTTGAAACCTTGGCACCTGACCTCAACCTTTCCTTTAAGTTACATTTCAATGGTATCGATCCATGCCTGGGTAGGGATTTGGTAGACACTGAAAAACTTCTGACATTTTCTGAATTATACCCTAGGATTCTCCCCTACAAATAATGAGAGTTCAATTTTTGGAGGATTAGGCAAAAAACCATGGTTCAATGGGTCTTTTCTTAGTGTATCAGATCTAGATTCTAGTCTTATTCTGCTTTTTGTTGGAGTAGGCAGTATAGGGGACTTAGAATTTTGGTCATCTTTTGGTTCTTCCATTTTTTCTTGGTTCCATCTTTTGTAAATTGAACAAAATTTAGCATCTACACTAGTCATAATAGCCTCCAATCTTTGATTTGCTTATCTAATTTTTGGTACATACCTTCTAACTTCTTTTGAATGATGTTGAGCTTCTTCTCAGTTTTTAGTTTGTGTTCTTGAAATTCATTCGTCAATTCCTATGCTTTGTGTTCTATTTTCTGATTTGATCTTCCATTATCTTGTATCGAGTGCTGTCTGCCATTGAATCTTTGAAGGCTAAGGAACTACTGCAATGATACCACTTGTAATAGCTACAACTCAAGAATTAGTGCCAAGCCTTTAGAACGATTGCAATTAAAAGTAATGATGTACTTCTATACTTGTGAATGACAGAATGAGATGATTATGATGATGAAGGCTTCAATTGAGAGTGAATAGAGTGAATGCAAAAAAGAGGTAATGCAATTAGATAGAGGGGAAGGAAAAGAGAAAAAAGGAGAGAGGAAGAGAGAGATAGAGATAAAGAGAGAGAGAGAAAGAAGGAAAGAATTTTATCAATTAGTCAATTCATCTTCTGTACTTTTTACATCTTTTATACATCATTTCCTCACTCTAACTATTCTAACTACCTAACAATTGTTCAGTTAGTTATTTGAGACTTCCAACTAACTCTTAATAGTTTCAAGTCCTTGCAGTAACCATTGGTTCCTTCCAAAATTTAGTTAATGGTTGTTACATTGTACTTATATAAGGTAGGTGCGCAAGGAATGCTTCGACTGCAAGTACATGTATGTATTGTAGGTGCACTATGTTTCTCTCCAAGTATGACTTCATGAATAATTTCATTTTCCAAATATTTCAACCCATGCTTTCTCGTCTCTAAGTCATTTTTTATTAAAAAAACCGAACAAAAATAAAGTAAAATCACAAATATTACAAATTTGAATCAAAATCTATATAAATAAAGGGTGCAAAACATATACAATCACATGCATATCAAATACTCCACACTTAAAATTTTTGCTCATTCTTGAGTAAAACTAATGTCATACTAAAATGCTACTCATTTTCTTATGCATCAAGGTTGCATTTAGCTAGCGTTTGGTTTGCACTCAGGAATTGAAATCGGAATTGGAATAAAAAACATTAGAAATCAGAATTAGAATCGAATTTCGATATCAACTGTTTGGTTCAAATTCTAGAATGGATATGATTACTAGTATTGATGTTTGCTTTGTATATTTTTTGAAATAAAATCATATAATTGTCAATTTTGTCTTTGATAAAAAATATTTTAAAATTTTATTTTATTTTCTAAAATTAACATTATAATTATCGTCTATTTTATTTTATTTTTCTTTAATATTCTATTTTATAATTTTACAATTAACACTATAATTTTATTTTATTTCTAAAATTAATATATATTTTTTTAATTTTACCCATTAGAGAACCTATCTCCCAAACCCAACAGAGAACCCAAATTTGTAGAAAAAGCAAATAAGAAATTAATATTAATCATTTGGTCACCACAAGCCACTGATACCAAGGCTAATAATGAGGTGGTGGCAGTGGAAGCGGTAGGCGTAGAGCATGGCGGAAAGCCACTTGTGGATGACGGAAGGAGTGGCAGTGACAATGGTGGTGATCGGAGTGCCAAAGAAATCGACTGCAAAAAGGCGGTGGTTTCTCGAAGGAGATATGAGAGATGAGTTTGATATTTCGTGATTTAGCTTCTTTGGCTCAATGAAAATGTGAGAGATGGGTTTCTTGATGGAGGTGATGGGCATGAGAGAAAGAAGAAAGAGAGAGAAAGAATTGAACAGAAGGGTATGGGTTTTTGAGAAATGGGTTTCAGCTGAAACCCATCATTTTACTTGAATTTCACAAATTCCATTTCTTGAGGGTTTTATTCCCATTCTTTCATTCCCATTTCATTAAGCTAGACAAATAATTTGAGTTTTATTCCCATTTCTAAAATCTATACCTTTTAACAAAACAGCTCCTTAGCATATTAAACAATCTTTTAAACCCCTTAGATCATCCTTAGCGGATGGGATGTATCTTGTGAGGGTTTTCTGAAAATATACTCAAAATCTTTCTACAATGCAATGCATGAGATATAACATGAATTTCCCGAAATCAATGATAAAACAATGAACAAACTTTTGTTTCATTATTGTAACTCTAGAGTGTGTAAATAAATCGAGAAAAATATCAGTAAAAGATTTCAAAATTAACTTATACAATCAATTAACATAATATAGTCGGAAAGAATTTAGTATATGAGTTTCAACTTCTCTCAAATAACTCTCTAAGTCTCTCAATTAAGAAAATCTAGACATAGACATTACATCGGTTAGGACTTTATAAGGTTGTAATTATGTTAGAGAGGAGAAGGCATATGGAAAGAAATCAAACTATAGAAATTCAATGCATGATGTTTAAATAGATAAGTAGATGAATTTATCACTTTTACATTTATGAATGACAAACCCAAAAAAGGAGATAAAACTTTCAAGCCTACTATTTCACCAAACTCACCTTTTAGGAGGGCATATACATGCCAGAGCCTTTCAATCCTTTAGTTTACTAAAAAAATTATGAATTGATTGTGCAATGTCTTATGGTTGATGTTCAAAGCTATAAATTTTGACCGCAAAAAAACTATGGCAACAATCACGGGTAGGTGGGGCCGTCTACCAAAGGCTCAATATGGTATCATTATTCACTTATTCATGCTTTCGTAGGGGTTGATGCATGAAATCTGTATGTCAGTTGGCTATGAGCGAAACTAAGAAATATCTAGCTCTTAATATTTATTCGTAATTGCCCATTAAGCTATTACATTTCATTGCGTTTTGAATACTTTTAAGAACATGTGATGCTATAATTTTAATTAAAACATATATGTCAAAAAGGAATATGCTGCCATACAGGAGGATGTTTATGTTACGATCAACTTTACTTTTCTTCGATGGGTTTGTCGGAAACATAATTATTGTGAACAAGCAAGGACACAATCTTAATATTCAGCCTTTTGGCTTTTCTTTTATTGAATGCGACGGTACATGGTCCGATAGCATATTACTGTGAAGCCTTAGTAGGCCAATAATCATAAAGCTTGTAAATCACTAAGCGGTCTCTCAGGAAACACTCACATCCTTACACTCTCGATTTCTATTCGATCAAAGTCTTCCTTTCAGCCTAAGTCTCTCTATAAAACCCTCTTGGTCACTACCTCACTTCTCTCCACTTATTGATCGGTCATTCTCTCTTGGTATTTTTGCCTCTCGGTCCCTTCCGTTACTATAAAAGTAATTTCTATATTGCGACGGGTCTAAGTCATGATTATCCGATAAGGAATGAAATCTTTAATAAATTTAATCTTTCCTTAATTTGATATGAATCTATTGTGATCTCCCGATTAGAAAGTGAATCTCTTAGTAATTTAGACTTTTTCAAACCCCGTGACAATAACAGAAACTTTCTTATCTCAAAGAACTTTGAATCTATAGAAAGTTTACGACTATGATCCCTACAATTTCGAAAGATCTTCGACAATTTCTCAAAAAGGTAAAGAGGGTTTCCACACCTCTAAATATATACAACTTGCCATGTATGCTATATATGCTATGTAAAGACAACTTGCCAGGTCTGTATATTTTATTCTACATACAGTACACAGAGACTACATAGGATTTAGATTTTTTCAATCTTTCATTCCCTTTACCGCTTTTTTTGACTTGAGTATTGGAGTTTTCTTTACTGGAGTCACCCCTTATTTTATTTTATTTTTATTTTTTTTAGATCTCCTCCTCAAAGATGACCCATGACATCACCGTTTTCTCATTCAAGCCAGAAGGACTATTTGCTGTGGAGTTAAATTGGGATTCAACACATTGGTGCCGTCTGTGGGAACGATTGACTAATCAGCTTAAAGAAGTTCACGCTCTGTTCTCCTATTAGCATGCACTAAAAAAGAAGAAGGATGACAATTGGCTTTGACAACAATGACTTAGAAGGGGTCGACCCAAGCCCACATGACCCCTAGTCATCACCGTCAAAATAGGCTAATACATCGTGAAGAGAGTTTAATCAACCTAGGAGCATACTGCAACCTCCTCAATTTGGAAGCCTTCTATCAAATTGGCTTCCACCGAGTACATCTTCAACCTTCCACAGGCCCCTGAAAGGACTTTTGGACAAATGGTTATACCTTGAGAGCACCATCTTACTCCTTGTAACCTTGGGGAAACCACCTAACCACGCTACGACCGTGATTGCCTTCAGTGTGGTCAAACTACCATCTCTATATAATGCCATCTTGGGCTATCCCAATTAAACGGTTTAGAAGCCTTTCTGAGTATTAAACATATGAAGATCAAGTTCAGAATGTCTTTAAGTATTGCAATGCTCACTTGTGATCCTGATCCCTAAAGTTCCTCCACACCAGACAAGGAAAAGAAGAATCTTACTATAGAAACCATGGAATTCAGAGACGACATCGAACAATTTGCTAAACCTAAGCTCGGTGAAGAGATGGTCAAGATCCAAATCACATATGTTCCTAGTCTGATAGTTCAAATCAGAGCCCATTTGCTAATTCCATTTCAAGATGCCATAATTGAGTGTTAGCGATGGCATTTTAATGCTTTCGCATGGTCACCCAAAGACGTGCTGGGAATACACCTCTTGATAATCATACACAACTGAGTAGATCCTAGCTGCAAACCTGTAAAATAGAAGCAGAGGGTGTTCACTCTAGAATGCCACTATGTGATACAAGAAGAAGTACAAAAATTACTGATGACAAATTTCATCAGAGAAGTAAGATATTTCAAATGGCTAATGAACGTGGTCATAGAGAAAAAAAGAATAGCAAGTGAAGAATATATGTCAAGTTCATAGACCTTAATAAGGCATGTATAGAGGACAGCTATTCGCTTTCAAACATCGATAAACTCATAGACAACTCATCACGACACAGCTCCTATGTTTTTATGGATGCATACTCGGGTTACAATTAGGTTCGCATGGCCCCTGAGGACAAGGAGAAGATGAGCAACTACGAAATTCAGTACTTACTACTACAAGGTCATGCCATTCAGTCTTAAGAATGTAGGTATAACCTTCTAACAATTGGTTAACAAAGTTTTCAGCTAGTAACTCAGAGGAATGTTGAGGCCTATGTAGACGACATGCTAATCAAGAGCACTGGCTTGAATATCGATGTTGTAGATCTTGAGGAAATGTTCTAAATGATGGAACACCATAACATGAAGTTAAATCCAGCCAAATGCACCTTTGGAATCACATCAGGCATGTTGTTTGGTTTCTTGATCATCAATCGAGAGATTGAAGCCAATGTAGAAAAGATACTGGTGATTTTAGATGTTGCCCTACCTAGAACATTGAAGGAGATGCAACATATTACTAAACAGATTGTGGCCCTAAGCTGGTTTATGTCAAAGGTGGAAGAAAGGTACAAGCCCTTCTTCGATGCCCTAAAGAAGTTCCAAAAATTTGCATAGACACCTGAGTCAAGCAGCCTTTGACAAACTCAAGGGGTACATCTCATCTCCATTTCTCCTCTTTTGGCCCTTCCTTGGTGCGAAACCCTACATTTACTTGTCTATATCTGATCAAACTCTTTGTTCTGTACTTGTGAGACATAATGCCACTATACAAAGACCCTTGTATTACGTCAGCTGGGTGTTCCACGAATCAAAAATCAATTATAGGTCCATCAAGAAGATGGCATTCGCTCTCGTCATAACTGCCTGTCACTCCATCCTTACTTCCACGCATACATAATTGTGGTGTTGACCGACCAACCTTTATTGTCAATCCTACAAAAGAGAGACACCTCAGGCTGCCTCATCATGTAGAGCATCGAGTTCGAGAGTTCAACATTGAGTTCCAACCAAGGATCGCAATCAAGAGTCAAGTCTTAGTAGACTTCATCCTCGAGTACATCATCCCAAATCCTGTTGAGCCAATTATCGACAGCCCTTCGAAAGGATGGTCGATTCCATCATAGAGCTTACATATAGGCGGTTCCTCTAGCTCATCAGGGAGCAGAGCTGGACTCATCTTAGTGGATTCTGTGGACTTCAAAATAGAATACATATTCCGCTTTGACTTTCAAGCCATTAACAATAAGACTAAATATGAAGCACTGTTGATAGGCTTGCAAATTGCGGCATTATTGGGAGCTTGGGATATTTGAGTCTTCACCAATAGCCAACTTGTGGTCAAACAGATCGAAAGAACATATGATACTAAAGAACTAATGATAGCGGAATACCTCTTCAAACTCTAGGAAGGAATGAGCAAGTTTAACAAAGTGGACATATAACAGATTCCCAGATCCGAGAATGATAGAGTAGATATGCTCTCCAAGCTCGTAAGTTTGGACTCTGTTGCAACTAGCCGCATAGTCTATGTCAAGAGCCTTGGTCAATTATTGGATTCCCCATAGGAGGAGTAAAGATCATACACAGAGCCGTGCACTACGCTATCATTTATGGAGCACTTTACAAGAAGTCCTTCACTCACCCCTACCTCAAGTGCTTGATACCCAAGGAAGGCGATTACATCCTTAAAGAAATCCATAAAAAGATATATGGCAATCACTTGGATGCTCAGAATCTAGCTAACAAGGTCTTATGGCAAGGATACTATTAGCCTACTATAAGGACCGATACGGAGATTTATGTCAAATAATGTGATAAATGCCAATGCTGGTACCTTACCTACCCTCCTCCAAATTCTGTCCACTTATAAGTCCTTGGCCGTTTGTGTAGTAGGGAATGGATAGACTGAGACCGTTTCCACAGGCCATCGAATAGTGAAAATTCATCATCCTCACGATAGACTACTTCACTAAGTGGGTGGATGTCAAACCACTGACCCAAATAATGACAAGAAAGATCCAAACGTTCATATGAACTCCGTCATTACTAGGTTCGGTCTACTCCATATTCTTATTACTGATAATGAAAAATAGTTTGATAACAAAAATTTCTAAGAGTTCTACAACAAACTTGAGATTCAGCATTGTTTTACCTCTATTAATAGCCTTGTTTAAGTGACCAATGGAACGATCTGCCAAGGATGATAATGACACTAATGAAGCAAAAGGCTGATGGATAGATGAACTCTACGGAATCCTTTGGGCCTACCAAACCATACCCAGAACGACCATGGGGAGACACCATTCAACCTCACCTATGAATGTGAAGTAATCCTATGGGTGGAGATAGGCATCTATTCTCTATACATAAACCAATATCAACTAGAGACAAACAAGCCAGCAATACGTGAGAAACTAGAACTTTTATTAGAGTTCTGAGATACTTCATTTGCTCTGATGGACACCTATCAACAATAGATAGACTGATACTATAAAAGGAGGGTGAGGGCCAGAATGTTTAAACCAGGGGACTTAATCCTCGAAGAGTAGAGGCTACAGGACAGCCACAACTTGGAGGAAAACTCATACCGAACTGGAAAGTTCCATACCGAAAGCGCTCAATAGTTTGTCCACAAGCATATCAGCTCAGTTATTTAGATGGTTCTACCATACCCAAAACATGGAACTCTAACAACTTACGCGTTTATTATCAGTAATTCTAGTTATTTTTCTAATTTTGATACATGTTCTGGTTCATTAGAAATAATATTATTCTTTTACACAACACTATCTATTGTCTATGACTAGCTCAGGCACCCATTCTCATGGGTCCCACTATAGGAACAATCTTTTAGCTCAACGTCTCACATAGATTCCACACCCATTATAATCAATATATGAGATCTAACTTCTAAGTGCGTGGCTCTTATAATTTCTCGGTTTCGCATTTCACATGAGTTATGTACCCATACTAGCCAATATACTGGATATAACTCCCAAATAGGTGGCTCTCATAATCTTTTGACTTCACGTCTCACATGGGCTCCACACCCATCCTAGCCAATATATGAGATCTAACTCTTGTGTAGGTGGCTCTCACAATCTCTCGATTCCATGCCATATATGGGTTTCGCACCCATCTTATCGCCAACATATGGGATCTAACTCTCGAATGGGTAGCTCTGACAAGATTTCGACATTGCACTAAATAAGAGTTTTGCACTCACTTTTTCAGCTTTACACCTCTCGCACACCTCCTACGGGTATCAGTGCATATACTCTTTTGGTTTTATGTCTTATGCAGGTATTAGTATGATACGACATTTATTCTCTCAACTATACATCTTGCACGGATCCTGATGTATCAGTAGAATTCAACCTATTAACATCTAGGAAGGGTTTTAGCTACCCATATCGGTTAAGATGTAATCAGAGATGATTCAAAGCTCAAGTCTTTCAGAGACTTTATCGACATAATTAGTTTTGATTCAAAATTTGAATCTTTTGGCATGATAAAGTAATAAGAACGTCATGTGAGAGAGAAAACGGGTTCTATATTTATTCATCAATATCTTTATAAGAGCAAACTAGAATCTATACAAGCAGAAGAAAAATTAGCAAGGATATTTTACTTTAGCATAACATAATATTTATATGTCGAGAGTACATAATTGGGAAAGGGGAAAGATGAAGTGGAAATTGTAAAGAAGGAGAAAGATAGGCTGCATCAAGTGCTTCTCCTTGCTTACTTCCCTCCTCTGTGCTACAGTCAGAATCACTAGTGAAGATGGGATAACTTTATACCCAATAAGCCTTAGTTTGAATTTTTGACTTATCGACCAGGTTTGTTCTCCCAATCCCACCTTCGTATATTTCATTTCTTTACTTATCGGCCTAAAGAATGTCGGCAAACCTCAATTATTAGCCACCTATTGTACCCATTGCCCGACCATTCCCGTATTATCTTAAGGGAAATGTTTCCACCTTCCAAAGGACTCACCAAAAAGGAAGGGGGAATGTCTACACCTATTGCAAGGTCCCTTGAAACATTGATTTTGGGCCATCATGATATTGAGTTTTTGAATACCATGATAGAACCTCACATTGATAGTTTATCTATTGATGGAATCTTGTATTGACAATTCTCACAATCTCTTCACAACTATGCCACACAATCCTACCTAGAAAAACCTTCCAAAACATCCCGCTAATGGCGGGATGTAGAGAATCACCATGCAAATCCCTTCATTTCTAAACTCACCAATAGTGAAGTATTATTATACTTCAGAATCTTTTACCATCTCTATTTTTCACAAATTTTGCTACTTATGAATCAGAACCAGATCCCTAATTTCATCTCATAATGCAAATGGATAAAACTCCAACAATTGCTCTTTGTTATTTATAACCACTAAAGGCGTGTTTAACATGATTCTCAAAGATCGAAGCAGAACACTTCAAAAGTAAAGCATTGCACTTCACATTTAATGACATATCGTCATGTCTTTTCCACTTACCCACAACTGACCCACTCTCATGCCCTTGCATATACAACTTCTTTGTTTTTTCCACTTCACAATTTTTCAAACCCGCAATGTCTACCGCATTTAATGTAATGTCTTCATGCACTTTTGACTAATGAGAACCTTTTCCTCTTCCCCTAATGTCATTTCTATGAAACGACATTAGGAGTGGGAGTAAATGATAGTACAAGGTCCGATAGTCCCATATCATGAAGTCTCAGCAAGCCTATAATCACAAAGTCTGCAAACTACTAACCGGTCTCTCAGTAAACACCCACACCCTTATACTCTTGGTTTCTATTTGGCCAAACTCTTCCTTTTGACCTAAGTCTCTCAATAAAACCCTCTCGGTCACTATCCCACTTCTCTTCATGCATTGATATGTCATTCTTTCTCTGTCTTCCGACCTCTGGGTCCCTTTGGTTACTATAGAAGTAATTTCTATGATGCAATGGGTCTAAGTCATTATTATCTAATAATAAGAAAAAAATCTTTAACAAATTTAAACATTCCTTAATCTGATAAAAATCTATTATGATCTTTCTCAATTAGGAAGTGAATCCCTTAGCAATTCAGACTTTTCCGGAACCCCACGACAACAATAGAAATTTTCCTACTCAAAGGACTCTGAATCTATAGGAATTCTACAATTATGATTCCTACAATCTTGAAAGATCTCTTGTGATCTTTTCACAAGGTACATAGGGTTTTTTTACCCCTAACGCATAAGAGACTCGCCATGCATGCTATATGTACCATGCAGAGATAACCCACCAGGTATGCATACTTTACACTACATATGGTACACAGAGACTATACAGAATTAACTTTTTAGTCTTTTATTCCCTTCATCGCTCTTTCTAACTTGAGCATTAGAGTTTCCTTCGCCAGAGTCACATCGATGGGTTTTTTCCAGGTCTCCTCCTCAAAGACAACCTAGTCGACACAACATCATTAGATCTCCGTTTGAACCAAAGAGGCAGGTTACTATTGAGTCAAACTTGGCTTCAACAAAATGAATCTTCCAATCTTTATTTTTGCCAAATATGCATTTTTCTTAGTAAAAAATTAATTTAAGAAAGATATATTTAACCATTTTATAATTTCAAAAAAGTATATTTTATAACCATTTAAGCATATTTTCTCAAGTTAAACTAAACTTATCATTTTATAATGAATTTCCTATCTCTAGTGTAAATTTAATTACAAAATAATAATTAAGAACAAGTTTCGTAAACGATTGTATATGTCACGCACTAAATCTCTTTCATACATACAATATATATTGATTATCAATAAACCTAATTCATAATAATTTTTTTTGATCATATCATGAATGTGAGAATAATTTAAAAGATAGCCGATCAATCAAAAAAATTTTTGAAAAGAACATCAACCGCTATTGCATTAACCATTATACTTTTACACTAGATTCCTAGTGGCAAAGAGATTTAACCACTCATGGAATGAAATATATAGTCAAAATTAAAAGAAAACATTGAGTAAAACCCTATGTAATGGAAAAACTTCTCTCCTCTTTGCTACATTTTCTTCTTCTCAAGAATGTGTCAAAGGTGCTATTCAATTCTTACCCTACATATTTATTTTCTTTTTATGATTAGGAAGTTAAGTTACAAAGGAATACACAAATTGTGGTCAAACATGAAGAATCTTGATTTAGGTGCAGTTGTGCTTATATGATGCAAGAGCACTGGGAATTCTTAGGCCGCAAGTGCATGTTTGCAGGTGCACTATGCTTCTCTCCAAGTATGATTTTTGCACAAATAATTTTATTTTCCAAAACTTTCAACCCATGCATTATTGTCTCCAAATCATTGTTTTAAACAAACAAATGTAAATAAGGTGAAATGACTTACAAATTTTAAAAATTTGAACCAAACCTAAGTAAATAAAGGTTGCAAAAGATATACAATCACATAAATATAATATACCCACACAATTAAAACTTTTGCTCATCCTTGAGCAAAACTAATGTTAAACTAAAACGCTACTCATTTTCTTATGCATCACAGTTGTATTTAGCAAATCATTTAAACTTGAAATACAACCTAGAGGGGGTGAATAGGTTGTATGGGACTTTTGTAACAATTTGTATTTAATAATTTGTATAGAAAAATTCGAACAAATTAAATCAATATATTTTAGATATTCATTTATATATTTTTTATTTATTTATTTTTGTTTATTATTATTATTATTTTACTATTTTATTTTATTATTTATTTATTGATTATTTTGATTTATTTTTATGTATTATTTATTATTATTATTATTTTTAGTCAATTCCAAATTTATTTCTCAAATGGCCGACTCCAAATCGTTGGGATAAAGGCGTAGTTTATTGTTCTTGTTGTTGTTGGATGTTTTTGGATTCTTGAAATTGGAGGTAGAATGAAGAAGTTGAAGAGAGGAAGAGAATAGAGTGTAGAAGAAATATAAAGATTGAAACAGAGCACACTAGATTTTTATAGTAGTTCCAGCAAATTCGGTGTACGTTCACTCCTAACCTCTACCTGGATTTTCACTATTTGTAACCCAAATAGTACAACAAACTTGTTTTCAAATGTAAGTTGAATCTTTATAATATTTCTTCTCAAAACACTACCCGTCCAATTTCACAAGTTATTTCTCTCTAAACCCAAGACAAAAATTCCCTTTCAGGTCTTTTAAACTTTTGGTAAAAGAGAAGATTAAATGTTACAATGAATAATGTTTTTACTTCAATGTAACTACAATGAAGATCATGAAGGAATTTACAAATTTACAGAAAGTGGAGAAACGAAGTATTACAATGAAGACCACTTCAATCCTTCTTTCAAAGACATGATGCTCTCTATTTATATTCTCTTTTAGTTTAGTCATCTTGAGCATCTAAAGTGCCATTGTGGTTGGTGAGCTTTCGAATGTTGGCCATCGATGATTATTAAATACTTCAACCATCTATCGGCTTTTTCTCTAAAAGTGAACGTTAAAGACAAGGTGTCGACTAATATTTTTATCTTGTCGACTATCAAATTTGAATATCAAATTTTGTTTCTATAGTGTCGACAACTTATTTTGCTTAGTCAACTATTAGTCTTTTCCATAGATGATTAGTCGATTAATAATTAAACTTAGTCGACTAAGTATACTTTGCATGTGTCTTATTTATCTAAGTCCAAATATGGTTAGTCAACTATTCAACTTGAAATTCACATTTTTATTCCTATTCTGTCGACAAATCCTTTTGCTTAGTCGATTAGTTTTCTTGTTCTAATATTGTTTTATCGACTAGCTTGTTCTTTTAATCACTGTGATTCATTTGATGTATCATGTTAATCTAAACATTTATAAAATTAGTCGACTATCATTAGCATCCTATTGACTATCATATTTGAAATTTAACTTTTGTTCATGAGATATAGTATTTTGAACTTAGTAGACTACTCTTTAAATATTAGAAGTGATGTCGACTAAAGTATTTGGGTATCGAACTATCATTTAATTTTGATGTGATATTGTTGACTATTCTTAAACATTAGTTGACTATCTTCCAAGAATAGTCGACTACTTTTTAATCTTAGTTGATTGAGTCTTTTTTGAATGTGTCTTATTAGTTTAAGTTTGAACATGGTTAGTTAACTACTTTGTTATGTTAGTCGACTATTGTATCTTGTAGTGAAGGATTGGCTATCTTAGTTGACTAATATGTGTTTGCATTTTTTATGTGCAATATGTGCAAACTAAGATTATGTGTCGACTAGATTCTTTACTTAGTTAAAGTATTTAAAGATTTTGTTGACGGTTTATTTTGTGGCTCATACTTTTAATTGCATGTCATTATTTCAACCTATTTAGTCCAATGAGACATAATATTAGTTGACTACTTTGTATGCAAAAGATGTGAGTGTGGACTAAACTTAAGTATGTGTCGATTGAACTAATATATTAGTTGACCATTTTGCAATTTTGTGAGTACTTAGTCGAATTTCTAATTATTTTAAACTTAATAGTCGACAAGGACTTTTCTTCCATTGACTAGATTTTAATTTCAAGTTCTAATGGACCTGGTCGACACTGCTCAGTTATTTGTCCATTAATTTAATGACCAAAGGTGAGCTTTCTAAGTGTTCAAAAATTCAATTGATAGTTTATATGTGATAGTTGATTAGTCTGTCAGAATCCTTAAAAATTTCTAAGTCTGGAGAGTTTTAATCAAATTCTCCTATTGAGTTAGTCATCAAACCTATCAGAAATCAATGTAACTTTTATATCAAAATAATGTTTTGTCGACATGGTCAAAAGATTAGTCAACTAGTTTGTTGTTCAAACCTTACTTAGTCGACAGAGTTTATTAGATAGTCAGCTACATCATTCATCTTTTCTTTTCTTTGTATTTTCCTTAGCTTAGTTGACTACTTTGATGTTCTAGTTGGCTAATGTATGCTATTCTAGGTGCTTATGGTCTTAGTTGGTATCCCTTATTTGTTAGTCGATAGTTTTGTCAAAGTTCTAAAAATTTTCTGTTTGGAAAATTTTAGTCAACAAGGTCACAATTTTAGTTAACCATTTCTTAGTGTGTCTTTGGACTTTGTTGACTAGGTTGATAGGATTGTTGACAACTTGTGTTTCTTTGGTGATTTTTCATCGGATAGATTTAAAAACTTTATCGATTATGTCAATGTTTGTGCTATATAGACTTAAACTTTGTTGGCTAACATGATAACTTAGTTTGCTACCACAATGGTTTAGTTGGCTTGGCTTGAAGATTAGTTGATGGACTAGTTGGCTAAGATGATGATTTAGTTTACTATCTTAAGGTATGTCCTGAGTATTTAGAGGAATGGGTCAATTATTCTGTGCATTTTTATCTAACGTGTCGACTATCTTGTAGGAGTAGTCGAAAGTGTTTTCCTTGGTAATTCTAATTTGTCGATTAACTCATTGCATCTATTGATGCTTCCTATGGTTGAGCCATTTAGACTATGTGCAACAAAACTTCTAGGTCATATCGATTGAATGAATTGTATCTCGTGAGTGTTTTTAGAAAATATACTTACAAAATCTCTCTATAATGCAATGCACGAGCTATAACAAAAATTTCCTGAAACAATGATAAAGTATGGAGCAAACTATGTTCATTAATAATTGTATACTTATAAATCTACTGTGTGTAAATAACTGAGAAAAAGATGAATAGAAGATGCTAAAATTAACTAATGCAATCAACTAACACATGATAGTCAGAAAGAATTATAGTATATGGGTATCGATTTCTCTCAAATGATTCTTTACCTCTCTCACTTAAGAAAATCTACATATCAAGATTATATCAGTTACGACTTTCTAACATTATAATCATGTTAGAGAGAAAAAAATGTCAAACAAAAAAAGATGAAAGGATTCAAAAGATATAAAAATGCAATACATGATATTTAAATAAAATTATGATGAATTTATCACTTTTACCACAAACTAAAAATAGTAGATAAAACTTTCTTGTCTATTATTTTAGCAAACTCAGCTATCAGAAGGGCATATACACACTAGAACCTTTCAATCATTTAGTTTATTGAAAAAAAATATGGAGTTAATTACACTTTATCCCCCCTGTGGTTTTACAAAAAATTGCATACTGCCTTTATATTTTAAAAGTATCCAAATATTTTCTGTGATTTTCAAAAAAGTGAAAAGTGGATTGAAACGGTCAAAGTTAATATTGATGTAAGAAAGACACATAAAATGTCTACTATACCCCTTATTAAAACTCACATCCTCTCTTCTCTCTCCTCTCCTCTCTTGGCGACAGCAACCCCTTTGTGGAGAAGCTCTACAGGGTCGTTTTCTCTCCTCTCTTCTCTTCTCTCTCTCTCTTCATTCATCTTCAACCTCTAGCATACACACAGAGAAAAAAATCTCACTCTCTTCATATCTAACTTGCATGCCAAACATGTAGTGTTTAGCTTTCAGAAGAGAAGTGGCAGAATAAAAAATAAATAATTATTGCATTCTTCTCCCATTGATAATGGCTCAACCAATACATGCATGATGAAGGGAGAATATTAAAAAGTGAAATTGCATAGTATAGTTTTAGATATTATTTTTTAAAAAAAAATTACAAATTTAAGAAATAAATTAGTAACCAGCAACTAATTATTATTTAAAAAAAAACCACCTTTAAAACCAAATAATTAAGTTGAACATCACAAGGTGTTAGTTTTCAAGCTTAAAAGAGGCGAGTTGTGAAATGTACAACTTTAGATAATTTATTAAATAAATTTCAGATCAATAGTATTCAAGTTTTAATATCCATATTTGAAGAGTACCCCTATATTTTATTCTACAATAGCTCTCAATGCTCCACCATACAAATTAGAATAATAACAAGATCAAATCATTTCTACACATTGTGAAATGATTACCAACTACAAAAATCTATGTGTTGTGCATCACTCCCAAAAATAGCTTCACATTCAAGATTAAAGTATTAACAAGATGAAATTATTTTAGATTCCAATGATAAGTCTTAGTGCAAGATTACTATTTTTTTTAAGCTCAAACTCAATTTCAGATCTCAAAAATATTTTCCAAAACAGTAGAAAAATAAAAAGAGCAATATCTTTTCATTTTCTTGTCGACTGTTTTCTTGATGGATGCATAGGAAAAGCTTAGCAAAACAAAAATAAATACTTCAAGAGTAAGACTTCTAGTTTAAATGATCAAAATATTTAGAACCCTTATTTTTATTTTTTGATAAAAGATAACAAGAAATCCAAAAAAGAAGCAAGTCTGATGGGTCTAAAAACTCCTATCTTCTAAGAAAAGAAAGACCATTAGCATCCTTGTGGAGAATTTGCATAATTCCTAGCGAAGGTAAGTGAAGCTCATACACCCCGACAGGAGAAGCTGCCCTGTGTTTGCAAGGAAATCTGCCCCTATGTTACTTTCTCTGCAAGTGTGATTCATTGAGTTGACACTAGTATCTTTCAAAAGCTTGATGAAGTTAGTGATAGAATGGTGGAAAGGATGAGATCAAACAATACCATGCTTCAGCAGAAGGACCAAGAATGCTGAGTCAATTCTAATATGATTCCTGGCCATCCTCTTTCACCATTCAAAGACCCTCCCTAGCACCTCATAGCTCTATGATGAGGCTATTGGTGAAGCCAATGTTAAGGGAGAAGCTTGCCACCCATCTTCCTTTATAATCTTTTAAAAGGGTGTAGGCCCCAGCAGCTTTGTTTGATTTATTTGTTTGTTTTTTTTTATTGGGCCATTAGTATTGAGTTTGAGCTTTCCTTGGGGAGAGGCAACCAAACAATCCATCTAGTCTTTAGAAGTTGAGTCCCAAACTTGGGTTTCCTTGCTATATCAATGTTTTTGGCAAACCTTAGAGCTACCGATGCTATAACTTATGGTGGAGGAAGAAAGCAATTGAAAACCACCTGATAACTTGCTTTTCATAGGGTCTAGATCAGTACAATGAAGGTTATGTTCCAAAGAGGATCTATTAAGAGCTAAGGAGTGATGCAGTTGGCTTGGGCATGGGAAGGTTCAAGGTTAAAGAAGGCCTTCTGTTAGATTGGGGGAGATATGGCTCCATACATATTTGGACCACGGGTTGTTTCTGAGAATGTGAAGAATAGTCTCTTTTGGATCCTTATAGATAGGGCACAAAGGGTCGTTGGTGTGCTTTCTTGTTCTTTCCTTGTTTGTAAGGATTTTTTCCAAACTTGCTAATCGGAGAAACTCTAACTCTTTTTGGACACTGAACATACCAAATTTAAACCCAAAAAGAGTCATGGGCAGTTGGGTGATTGTCATGATTCTGTAGGAGTCTCTAAGCTGAGGAGACTGAGAATATGCCGATCATAGAGCCTTTCTAATAAAAGGAGTTTTGAGCTAGCGTTTGTGAGGGGACCGTTGTGGCTTTGCTCTCCTTAACTCTGTCATGAGGAAGGACCTTGTGAAGCTCACTTTTCTTCCACTCTATGTCCTCAGTCAGAAAGTCCTTAACTATGTCTTCCATCGAGGCTTGATCTAGATACATAGTGGCATAACTAACTAGACTACTTCTATAACTTATTGGTCATGCTAGAACCTAATATGTGCCTCCATTATAATCCTTCTTTGATACAATCTTTGCTCTTCATGGTGCTCTTCCAAACAGATAAGCTTCGTGGTCTTTTACAGTGGTTTAGCATATTGTCCCCTTTCAGGTATTTCCTACGGAGGATTGCACACTAGAGTGCACTATTGTCTTTTATTAGCTTCCATCCTTGCTTGGCTAAAAGAGCTATGTTATTCAATCTCATCTTACATAAACGTAGACTTCCTTGCTTTGTTCGACAGACTATGTCCAATTTACTTAGGTGTAACTTTTTTTCTCCCTTTAGATCCTCCTCAAAGGAAGTCTCAGTTGAGTCTGTCTACCCTTTGCATAAACGTTTAGACACCCAGGAGGATTGCATTATGTGAATTGGGACCGCATAAATGATTGGTTGAGTGTTTTCCTGCCTGTAGTACTGAGCAGTTTGGATTTCTAGTTGCAGAGCTTGGTCTGGACCTCTTCCACAAATTGCATATAAGGGTATTTGCTTATTCTCTTGTGCAGAATGGATACACCAAGATAAGTGTCAAGATTGTCAGTGAGGCAAAACTTGTTGGTTGAACAAGAGATCTTTTGAAAGACCGTGGGCCTTGGGAGAGATCCACAACTTGGATTTTGTTGGATTGATTGCCAAGCCACTTTCTGCTACAAATTTTCTTATACAGGCCAAGATACTGCTCATGTTGAGATAATCAGTTTCTACAAATAGCATAAGATCATAAGCTAAAAAAGATGATAGATAATTGGTCCATTGTGAGAGATACTGATGGTATTCTGGGTATTTCTCTTCACCTTGTCCTAGATGATGTATACAAGTTTTTCCATAACCAAAAGGAATAGATAAGGTGAGAGTGGTCTCCTTGCCTTAGACCTTGCAACGGTTTGAAAGGAGGGAGCTCTTCTCCATTCAAAAGGATATAGATCTCACTGTAAAAAATGAAAAGCATTATTAGCCTAACTAAGAGAAGAGGCACTTTGAAATCCAACAAAACGTGGCCTAGGAAGCTCTGATTCACATTGTTAGAGGCTCTTGAGACATCAATCTTCATTACCATGCTTTTTTGTTTTTTACTTTTAGAGGTTTGGATCGAGTGTATAAGCGCTTGAGTTATAATAATGTTTTTGAGTGTTGGTAAATGCTTACGTAGGGGCATTTTACCATATATAAAAAAATTAAAATAAATACAAATTTGGGATAATGGGATAACTCCTATTATTCCACTAACCTCCCACTAACTAAACTACCCTATTAGATTTCTTCATTATGCCTATGTGAAAATGGAGTTCTAAGAGAGAGAACTTGCCAAAAAATAGAGGAATGTTGAGAGAGATCAATTCTCTAAAGTAAGTATCAATCGAGAGTTTGAAAATTTTTCAAGTAAAAAAATTTCTCCCGTTATTGGGTTCGTCGGACTTTGGGTTGAGATGTCATAGATCCATAGTGGAGGTTTGATTTTGTGATCACCATCTTAACCAAGCGATCCATATGATAGAGTTCAAGACTTGGTTAATTTTTTGGGACCTACGCATTAAAATATTTATCCAAAAATTCCAATGTATTTAATTTTTGTGATTTACTACATTTTCGTGCATGTGATTAAATCTAACAATAGTATCAGAGTGATCGTTGGATTTAATAAAAAATTTTTGAAATTTTTCGGGTATAAAAATGTTACGTAAAAAAATTTGAGGTTCGAATTACAGATGAGTTTCATGAATCCAATTATACCACAATATTATCCATCATTTGTAGATCACGAAAATAATTTTTTCATAATTTTTGGAGTACGTTTCGACCATAAAATATAAAGTCAAAATTTTCAACACTAAATGGTGACCGAAAATTAAAATCATAGATCTGTCGCCTTATAGGATAAATTGATTTATGAAATTGGTATATATGTGTTTCTCATGTCTTGATCTATATTTTGATATAGATATTATGTATTGTTGTCGTCAAAAACTAGGATTTCCAAAATGGTCGCGAAGGGCTGTGATGAAATTCACGATTCACCGAATTTAGGGTTAAAATTCTCCTAAAATTGAGTCAAAGATGTTTGGAGGATGCTCAATTATAATTTTCGATCAAAAAATGGCATCAAAAGTGGTTGGAATTGCGTTCTCCGACATCTGGGTCATGAAGACCCAGTTGCAGACTCAGCGGGCAAGGAAGAACCGGCCCAACCCGTGGGCACGTGCAGTACAGGTGCGCATAGGTGCGTTAGGTTTTGGGAAGCTGGTGCGCGAATTGGATTATGCCATCCGGGTCGGTTGTGACCCGGATCTGCATCCCGACTCGGGACGCTACTCGGGATACGGGTCGTGCACGTGCAGGCACGTAGCCTACTTGCTACTCATCTAGCGCTTGTAGTAGCATGCTACCGGCGCATGCAACGGCATGGAGGCGCTTGGCTAGTGTGTGGCGGTGTGTGGGAACTTCGACGGTGCATCAGGTCACTCCAAATTGGTTTTTTTCCACTTTTCTAATGGTCTTCGTCTATATTTGTAATTTTTTGTAGATTTTTGTATGCCAAATCCAAATCCGGATAGTAAGATACAATTCCAAGTTGTGTTGTATCGTGTCTGTTGACTCATATGCTCACTTTGGGGTCTATACTTGAATCATTTGGATTTGTTGATTCGAAGGGTGCACAATATATAATAATAAGTATCAGTAAGTCATTGAAGTCTCTCTTGTTGCATTGAAGACTGTCGTATCAGATTTTTGTAAGGAGGATAAACTAGATGGTGACAACTATGAGATTTTACACCTAAAAATTTAGTTTGTCCTCGAGGAGCAAGATCTGTATGAAATTCTGAGATACGAGATGATTGGCTTCAGGGAGGTTACCACACCTTAGGCTAGACAGGATAGTGAGGTCTATTGTGCGTGAAAGAAAAATGATAGCCAAGTTAGGGCAATCCTTATCAGTGGTATGTACAATGACATGATCCCAGTCTATGAGAAGTATCCTATGGTTATGTTGGTTTGACTCGCTCTAAAAGAGCATTTTGTTGCTCTTTTCAGCTCCTATGATAAGGATGCTAAAGAAAAGAGCTGATCATACAATGATAAAACATTTAATACATGTCGAGTATGATCACCGAGTTAAAGAATACGATCAAGTCCATTTTGGATAAATTTCAAGTACTGGGTGTGATCCATTCTTCTACTTGATTCATGGGAGACCATGAAAACCTATTTCACACATGACAAGAGTATTTATATTTTGGCTTATGTGAGCAGGCACTATGAACTCGAGGAGGAGCACCTAGAGGCGAGTAAGCTGTACTCGGGTCATGCGTATGTAGTGGAGTAGAGTAAGGGCTCCCGTGGCACCAAACAAATAACATAAGCATGAGAAGAAGACTCGAGACCCGGGCAAGAAGAAATTATCTGAAAAATTTGACAACAATGTACAAAAGCATAGGAAGAAGGAGTTTGATAAGACCAATGTGAAATGCTACATTTGAGATAGATTTGGTCATTTTGCTCGTGAGTGTGATGAGCGAAAGAAATGTCCTTCTTCTTTATATAGTTTGAGTTTTGATTCATCTATTGTATTGGTCATTAATTTCTCTCATTTGTGATTGTAAACTCAATAACCACTGACCACGTAGTTCAAGATAAGAGTACGTACATAGTATTCTACCAAGTGAATCCTCAGGTTAGGAAAATTTACGTGAGGAACGGAACATTTGTCGTCGTCAGAGAAATTGGCACTTGCAAGTTGGAGTTACAAAATAGTGAGTCTCTATATCTATATGATGTTCTTTACGTTCTGGGAATTTGTCGGAACTTGATTTCAGTATTTTATTTAAGATTGCTAAGGATATGCTTTGTTATATAGAAAATCATTTGTTTTTATTAAATATGACAATTTTTTACCTATTTTGGTTTTATCCATGATGGATTGTATGTACTGTGTGCTACTTCTTTTAATGATATTCTTGTTATTCTTTTATTGCATTTATATCTGATTGCGTAGATGATGATATAAATATATGGCATAGTAGACTTAGACATATAGAGCAAGATATGATGAATCGGTTAGCAGCGATTGGTCTGTTGGATCTACTAACCTGGCTCGAGTTGGCTGTATGTGAGTTTTGCTTAATCAACAAGGTATAAGAAAACTATTTAGCAATACAATGAGAGCTGAAACTCCATTGTAGTTGGTCCACTCTGATATCTATGGCCCTATGATCATGAGAGCCCGAAATAGAGTTGTGTACTTTATTATATTCATAGACAATTACATGCGTTTCGGTTACGTCTATCTAATTTTGTACAAGTCTGAGGCATTAAAATGTTTTAGGAGATTGATTGGCGATATTGAGAATCGGTTAGATTTGAGAGTAAAAACTTTCAGAACCGATCAAGAATGCGAGTATTTGTGAGAACTATTTAGAGAGCTCTGTTTCGAGAAGGATATTACAAGACAGCTGACTATTTCTGCTACTTCTCAATAGAATGGAGTAGTTGAGAAGAGGAATATGATTTTGTTGGAGATAGTGAGATCTATGACGGTGCAGACAAATTTGTCTATCTCCTATTGGGGAGATGTTTTATTGACTGCAGCCTATGTTCTCAATCGTGTCTCATTAAAGTCCGCAATTAGTACCCCATATGCGTTTTGAACAGGAAGATAGTCTGACCTTAACCACTTAAAGTCATGGGGTTATGCTGCGTATGATCATACTTTCTCACATCCACGCGGCAAGTTTGGCCTACGAGAAAAGATGTGTATTTTTATCAGATACTCAGAATACTCCAAAGGGTATGTGTTCTTAGGTGAGCATACAGACTGCACTATCATTGAGATTGAGTCTCCTGATGCTACATTCTTTAAAAATGATTTCTCTAAGAGAGGTGAAATCAATTGGATTTTAACTTCTATGAGATGGATAAGCCAGTAGCTTAGGTAAGCCCAGTGGTGGGACATAAGAACCCATTACGGATCTTGATCCTACTGAAAGCGATCCTTCTAGAGGTGAAGATGTTCTCTCTCCTCGTAGGAGTATTGAGGACGTGTATTTAAATGTTGATTCCCGATTGAGGGTAAGACCCTCATTGAGACTTTTAAGGATGATGAGAAATCTAAAATAGTCTTAGAGGCTCTCGAGGGTTATACAAAGAACCATTTATTAAATGCCATGGATGAAGAGGAGTTAATGAGAATCAACCAAGTCTGAGACGTAGTTGATTTGCCTGAGGGTAAAAAGATCATTGGTAACAAATGGATTCTCAAGATCAAGAGAAAGGTCGACGGATCGATGGAGGGGTATAAAACCTGTCTGGTAGCCATGGTTATACTCATACTAAGCACATTGACTATTTATCTTGATTTGTTTACTTCTAACGATTGTTGCGAACATGGATCTAGAGTTATACTAGATGAATGTAAAAACTGTTTTTTGTAATGGAAATTTGGATAAGGAGATCTACATGGAACAACCCTTTGGGTTTGTTCTAGTAGGTTAGAGACTAAGGTCTGTCAATTTTGGAAGTCGATATATGACTTTAAATTATCATCAAAGAAGTGGTATCTGAGATTTCACGAGGCAGTGATATCTTATAGGTTTGTGATGATCGAGGAGAATCATTGCGTATACATAATACGTTCTAGTGACACTTTTATGATCATGTTCTTATATGTGGATAACATTCTATTGGCCGGGAACAACAGAGAGTATCTAATGACCTTTAAAACACGGCTATTGTTGAGTTTTGATATGAAGAACATGTGTGAAGTTTAGTTCATTCTTAAAATTTGGATCCAGAGAGATCGTTCGAGAAGGGTGTTGACTTTTTAACAAGAGTCCTACATTAGGAATATTCTTGAGCATTTTGAGATGAGTGATTGTAACCCAATAGATACTTTACGGCTAAAAATGAAGACCCAAGTCTTGACATATATTCTAAAATTTATGAAGAAATAAGGGGGATGAGTAAAATCTCTTATACTAGTGTAATAGACAGTCTAGTGTATGCGATAAGACATAAATGACCAGACATTTGTTTTGCAGTTAATATGGCAAGTAGGTATCAATCAAATCCTGGAAGGGATCACTGGAGAGCAGTAAAAAATATTTTTCAGAAATCTCAAGAGAACTATAGACCTCTATTTGTGTTACGAAAGAGGTGATTTACATCTCGTTGGGTATTCAAACACCAACTGAGGTTGACGATCTGAATAAACGTAAATCGACATAAAGTTTTGCTATCTTACTCAATAATGGTGTCATATTTTGGAGAAGCAAGAAACAAATCTATATATCTCTATTTACGATAGAGATGAGTTCGTAGCATACTCAGTGGCAGTTTAAGTGAGTGTTTGACTCCAAAAATTTCTGGATGATCTAGGAGTTATGGCAAATAGTGGGAAGTTAGTGATAATTTATTATAATAATCAGGCCACCATGACCAAAAACTGAAATCCTAAGTATCATAATAAAACCAAATATATTGATATTAACTGCCTTTTTGTGAGAGATATTACCGAGAATGATGTAGTAACGATTAAATACACTTTTACATACAGTATGGTGGCTGATTCTTTTACCAAACCCATTGTGAGAGATTCCTTTGTGAGACATGAAATTATTGGGTTTAGTGTATTTTGACATTTCTTATTATATACTTATTTTGATACTTGTTAATATATATGACATATGTGCATTATACAGTCATGAGTTTATTTCTTACACTTGTTTATTATTATATATTCTATAATATATTATGATAAAAGATATATCAGGCAGGCGTGGTTGACTCTCTTATATGAGTGACTACCTCCAGTTCTGAGCGAGTGGGGATGAGATGGTTTCGAGTCGTAAGAGATTTTGAGAGTAGTCCTGTTAGAATATAAATTGTCATGATATATATTTAGAATGAGGTCATATGTGATATGACCTATATGGACATACCAACATCCATATTGCCTGTGAGTAGCCAAATTTGAGATCTGAGATATCATCTGCGTCTGGTGATATTGTCTCTAAGATACTCTCTCTGAGATCTCTGGATAAAATTTTATGTATAGACTGAGTCCCATACCTATATAGTGTTAGAGAAATCTGACATTTGCCCTTTTGAGACGATGGAATAACACTGTGGTATGTGTTTTATACCGCATATGGTAAGATGACCATGTGATAGCGGAAGCTATTATTTGAGATAATAGTATGATCATGATTTTCGTTTCCACTGTGTGTGACCTAAGATCTATTGGGTGATATCTCTTATACCCTTATTACTTTCTGCTATTTCTAGAAATTTTGATTCATTGTTTGCTACTTTAACTTGTTTACCTATGGTATGGAAGATAAATTAAAATATAAAGGGCAGGTCTAAGAAATTGGGAAAAGAAAAACCAATCGACATTATATCATTATGCAGTTTCATAGGTCGATCTGTGATATTAATCCATGTGGAATTCAAATATAATAGTAAATACACAATCGAGTAAATGATTGGAGATCACTTTTGATGATGAAAGTAGCTTGATGATGTAAATGTATTGATTCTGAAGTATAGTGAGTTCTTTTTTATACTAACGATAGTTTTTTGATCATCCTACCAGTTGTATCGAAAAATTTTTACTTGTAAGTATACTCGCCGGTCGCACAACGCTCAATTTTGTATGAAAGTCCAATAGAGTGATATAATAGATTGCATGAGTTGTGATCTTATAACAGATGTAAAATGCTCTCGTGTGCAAGTGAGAGATATTGATAAATGCCCACGTAGGAGTATTTTACCATGTAAAAAAATTAAAATAAATTCAAATCTGGGATAATCCCATTATCCCACTAACCTCTTACTAACTAAACTACCCCCTTAGATCTCTTCATTATGCTTACGTGAAAATGGAGTTCTGAGAGAGAGAACTTGCCAAGAAAGAGAGGGATATTGAGAGAGATCAATTCTATAAAGTGAGATATCGATCGAGAGTTTGAGAAATTTTCAAGTAGGAAAATTTCTCCTATCATTAGGTTCATCGGACTTTTGGTTGAGGTTGGTGGTGGTTCGATTTTTTTATGATCATCCCGACTGAGCGGTCCGCGTGAGGGGGTTCAAGGCTCGATTAATTTTGGAGATCTACGCATTAAGCTATTTACCTGAAAATTCTAATATATTTAATTTTTGTGATTTACTACGTTTCGGTGCATGTGATTAAATCTAACATTGAGGGTACTTCCTCCATGTAAGAAGTTACTTTGATGGGGCTTTATTATCTTTTGCAGGATTTAGTGGAGTCTTTGGACTATAACCTTGGTTAGGATTTTGTACAAAGTGTTTAACATGTTAATGGGCAAGAGGTCATGCATTTTCTTAGGATTTCCCTTCTTTGGGATTAAATCCATGTATGCTCTAGCCATTGCAGGTGGAAATAATCTATCTCTGAAGGACTCTTTCACAAAATTGTATATGGTTTCCTGAGTGCGGTCCCAAAACTACTGGTAAAAGATTGGCTGAATGCCTCATGGGGCCTTTAGTCCCTCCATGCTAAAGACTACACTCATGACTTCATTGATGGAGATATCTTTAACTAGCTCTGCCTGATCATCTGCACTGATCATTGGTTAGAGGCTTAAGTATCTTGAGCTGAGAGTTTTCATAGGTTCGCTAGAGAGCAATGTTGCATAATGGTTAGTGGCGTGCTGTTTTAGGATATTTTGATCGTGGCACTTGTTATCATTAATCTTTAGAGCAGTGATCCTATCGGTATTTCTTCTGATTTTAGTTGTCATGTTAAAGAATTTGGCATTTCTATCACCTTCACAGAACCATTGTATTTTGGATTTTTGGTGTCAAAAAATTTCTTCTTATGTTAGGGTTTTTTGATACTCCTTGAGTAACTTTTGTTCAAAGTTCTGAAGGAAAGAGGACTGCCCAATTGAGGTAGAGTTTTGTATTCATATTAGTCTTGCTTCCAGCTTCCTCTTCTAGTGAAATATGTTGCCAAATACTTCTTTATTCCATACCTTCAGCTCTTTTGTAGCAGACAATGTGGCTTGTAGTCGAGAAGTTGTAGAATTCCATATTTCTGTGAAGACGTTTTTGAAATCTGGATATGAGAGCTAATCTGCCTCAAAGCGGAATGGCTTATTTTCCCTAGAGGAGTGATGGGTTAACATGGTTTGTAGCATTAGAGGGTAGTGATTCCTATGAAGTTTGGGGAGGTTGATTACATAGTGCTCCAGGAAGAGTAGTCATGCTTCTTGGTTGGCCAATACTCTGCCTAGCCTTTCCTGGAGAATCACTCTTCCTTCATACTTCTTAACCTATGTGAATTTTGCTCTAGTTGCTCATAGGTCTTAAAGACTACATTTGTTCCGCTAGTTAAGGAGATGTTGGCCTCTATGAAGCACTCTTGCTTTTATGGTTGCTAGTTTTTTCTGTGCATGCAATATCATTGAAGTCTCTTATGGCAAACCATGGAAGTTGGACTTCCTTTGCAAAGCACTTCCCAAAATGACTTTCATATTGTAGCATGGTTAAACATAAGCTAGAGTAAGAATCCAGTTCTTAGTAGGCTCTTTAACTAGAGCATGGACATATTGATTAGAGCTTCCTAAAATCTCTAAGTTGATGTTGTTGGAGTTCTATTTCAACCATAAACCGCCTTTGAGACCCATCGTGGTTATCATGAACCTTTGTCCATTTCCATTCGTTTGAGGAATACCAGCCTTTTGTTGCTCTTAGCCTTGGTTTCAAGTAGGCAAAGAACATCTGGCTTGTGGCTTATCAAAATCTCTCGGCAAGCTCTTTGAAACTTATTGTTGCCTATGTCGCAACAATTCCAAGCAGTTATTTTATGTTCATTGGAGATGACAACTACTGTGGAAGAGTAAGGCTATATTGATCCTTTTCTGTCACGGGCTCCTTGTTGTCTACATTAGAGGTATTGATGCCTTCCTTGCGGCTTACCATGTCATCTTCTCCATCGTTGAGCCTTTTTAAATTTAAGACTGAGTTTGGGCCTAGGTTGCTTGGGTATGGGCCCATCTCTCTATCCCTTCTGGGCTACTAACTAGGCCTGAGTTTTGTCATGTGGGAAGGCTTAGACCAAAGTGATGTGACTCCTCTTCCATAGTCACATTTGTGGGCTGCGTTTTATTGGACAAGACATAGGAAATTAATAGGTTTTAGGGGCCCTAAGTGAGTGGACTCGACCTGTTTGGGTAGGCCCATCACCAGAATCATGTATTGGGTACATGACATTTAAAAATGCTATCCTCCCAATATACTTCGTGGCCAAGTCGCAAGTCGCGAGTGATGACCTTGATCAAGTGTTTTAACAACACATTCTACTATACCAACTCATCACGAACGGTTCTTGATGCTTGTGTGTTTGTTCTCTCTCTTGGATCACAGATATCCCTTGTTTACCCGCAGCTTTCATTCTGCTTTTCCTCATATAAGATCTCTTTAGCAGATTAGATGGGTCTAGTCTCTGATCACTTTTCTTCGTTCGATCATCAGGATCAGAAAAAATTTTGCCATTTTAATGTTCCTTATCTCTCCTAGAGTCAACCCTCTGTTGTCAGTGTTCTGCAACTCCATCATTCGAGGCATCTTTAATGACATACAAGCTTAGGAATATGTTTCTCATAAAAAAAAAAAGCTTAGGAATATGTTTTGATTGAGATTGTCTTTTTGCTCATTTCCTCTAGGCTTTCCCATTTTGGTAATCCTTTGCCTCCTAGGGATTAGCTTTCACGGTTCGAGCCCCTCATCACGTTCCCCCCTCAACGTTGTCTGGACTGCGGTTTTGTTTTGCTAAGAATCGTAGGAGACTAGCTCACAGTGAGTGATTGAAGTTGTGAGGTCGCTACAGCTCTCTGAGTTATGACCTACTTTCCCGCACTTAAAAGCAGATGGTATGGAGCCCGTCATACTCTATTCCTTGTATTCTTCTTCTGATTTTTACTTTGGAGACTAGTGTCTGTCGAGGTTGAGCTCAACGCATAATTGTGCTTATTTGCCCCTTAGTGCATTTGCAGGGTTGGTGTCGATTTTTATGGATTTGCCGATGGCTTTGCCAATTACGAACAAAATGTCATCGTTGACCGAGCTTAGGGGGCCCAACTCACTGTACTTTTAAAGTTTCATACGCATATAATTTTATTTTTTTTAAAAAAATTAAAAACAGTACTATTTAAAAAATATTTTTAAATTTAACATCCATGACTTGAAGTCATAATATGGTACTATTTATCACGGTCTCATTTCATAATTTCAAGTTATGACGTGTGAATGTTAGATTTAGAAATATTTTTTGAACGATATTATTTTATTTATTTATTTATTTTTTTGAGTTTGGTTCCAAACAAAGCTTGTTCTTTTGATCTTGGCAGTCTTGGGTGAGAGCCAGGATTTCCATTTTTGAACGGTGAGACAGTGATCACGAATTAGCCCCCTCCGGTTAGTGTAGCCTTGGCATAGGGTAAATTTGGTTAGTATCCTTATCCTAAGTCAAGAAGCTTAAGGCTCCATTCTAGTTTCCACATAAAGGAAATTTTAACGAGCATCTAGTGATAGCCAATGTCTGTAGTTTGATTATAAGGGATTGCCTCCATGGTCTCCTAAGTTTCTTTAGAGCATCATCTGTGATTGGGATTGTTGGGAGTCTTTTGTTCTGATAATCTGAGTCCATGTTTTCCTCTCCCAGAATGTCAGTCCTTTTGTCAATAATTCCTTAGTTAGTCGAGTTAAAGAGCACTTCCTTTAAGGGGGCTCTCAAAGGTTTTGCAGGAGTGACAGTTGCTTTTACATTTTTATTGCATCCCTACAGGTATAGTCTACAAAAAATGTAAACTCAATGACCAAAATTGCTATCCCTATGACCAAGAAAAATGGAAAATTTGTATAGTCTACAAAAATAACTCTTCATAAACAAAGACCGACTAAACGAGATGAAACAAGGGGTTTCAAAGCAAATATATTATGCTGCAAATCGTATTTAAATGTAAACTCAATGAACAAGCCATCCATTTGAAAATGGTTATTGTTATGTATGAACAGATTCTTTTTGATTAAACATCAGCACTACCTGCGTGAAACCCAATTCGTAATTCAACCTATGAGGCCAGAAATGGAAGCAAGTAAAAGAAAAGCAAAATCATGGCCATCAAGCCCTTAATGATTTTGCTCTAAAAAGTTTCAAATGAATAACGAGAGAGAGAGAGAGAGAGAGAGAGAGAGAGAGAGAGAGAGAGAGAGAGAGAGAGAGAGAGAGAGAGAGAGAGAGAGAGATTTTGTTTTCTACAGATGGAGGTAAAGAATCATCAGCCCTACTTAGACTACTGGGAGATGATGTACACAAGGCCCTAAGTTAGACGACGGACTGGTCAACCAACTACGTGGTTCCATAGCTTATCCTCCCACCTCATGCATGGTACCAATTGAGTTAGCCCAACGTAATTAATTGATGACAATCTAATTAACCTGCCACCTCTTCAACGGCATCTTTCTTCTCAACTGCATCTTTCTTCTCATGTTCAGCAGCCCTAACAGTACTGTTCTCTTCCGCTTCAGCATCAACAATGCCACCAGCAATTGGCTTCAAACATGGATCTACAACACCTGGTACTGACAAATCAGGAGCAGAGCTAGGCTTGTCTTCCGCTGTATCAAGTGCTTCTCCTGCATCTGCCTCAATGTTACTTATGCCTGCTTCAGAAAGTGCAGAAGGCTCAGTTGTAATTGGGCCAAAATCACCACCCTTGTCTGCCACTTCCACTTCAGGCTCACCATTTGGTAGAACTGGAGGCTTGTCTGTCTCGGACGGGTCACCTGCATTATCAGTTTCTCTCCATTGAACCCATTCAGCTGGCTTATCACTATCACCAAGTGCTGTTCTTTTTCTACTGTCAGAGTGTGTGTCAACATTGGCTTCCTCTGGGTGTTTTACAGGATCTGCAGAAGTTGCCGTATCCTCCAAGTCATCATCCCCACCAACAATTACTTCATCATCTCCACCACTATTAATCACACCAATCTCCTCAGTATTGGGTGATGGAGAAGTAAGTGAGCTAGAAGACCGCTCATCCGCAATTCTATCATCTTCAAAGGCAAACCAGTTGGAGTTCGTAAATAGAGACCCACTGCAGAAACCAGAAATAAACAATATCAATTCAGGCACATTTCGAATTGATCCGACTCAAAATTTCGATGAAGCAATATGAATGGCGGCACTTCAAAAGCTTTTATTCCAAGTCCTACATGCTCTTAGAGAATTGACTGGACAATCCAAACTACATGATGGTTACACGGATGAAGCAACATAAGCAGTTGCAGTTCAAAGCTTCCATTCCAAGTACTATTTGATTTAGAGACTTCACTAGACAATCCAAACTACTACAGGGTTACAATCGGACCAAACACTAGTAAGTATCCAACGAGTGACAAGTTCAAACCTAAATTCATGCTTTTGGACAATAACAAAGCAAACCCACAGAATTAGAATGTTCAGTACATGGAGGATATTTCACTGTGATTACATTACAAATTGATCATTAAAGAGAAAAAATGCAAAAATGGAAAGCCATCAACCAACCTATCCTGGTCATCTCCCAGTCGCAGGGAAGATATAACAACTTCAGCAGATTCATCATCAAAGTAGACATCCTGCCAAGGAATGCTGTGAGGAACCTTCCACTATGGATAAAAGCTTTACAAATATCAAAATAAATCAGAAAGCTATAAACCATATGATGCACAATCAAATGCTTGTGTGATGGTTTTATTCTACATCCAATATTAGAAGCAATTTTATGTAAGAGGCAAGGAGATCCTGCACATTCCAAATTAGACCAATTAAAAACTACGACTTGTTTTGTGTCCTTCACCGTATTTTTATATTTATACATAAATATATTATACCTCTAAATATATACATTTGAACTTAGATAAATATAAACTAAAATATTTAAATATATTTCCTAAGGAAGTTTTAAACAAAGATAAGAAAGATATTAATATTGACAAGAATATCATATAAAACAAATAGGAATATATAGTAAATTAAAAAACATACAAGAATATAATAAATATGAAAATGAAGATCTAATGCCAATGAAACTCAAAAAAAAAAATAAATAAATAAAATTCAACTATCCTATTAAGGATACAAGATTTAAATATTAATTTATCGATAAACATGATTGAGAAATAGATTAAAAATATATAGCCTATTTCAATCATAATTGAGAAATAGATCAAAATTATATAATCTAATTCTATATTTTAAATTATATAATTTCTAAATTTAATTGACAATGTGAATGGTGGCTAATAATTGAAGATGTATGACGATGAGGCACATTCACAGATGATCAAGTAAAAATAGCAATTGATTTCTGCAAGAGAAAATTGTGAAATAATGTAATTCCATTCAAAGGGTAAAGATATGTTGAACTCATACAACATATTTCATAAGTAAACCTAGTTGACAACTGAATAGGAGAAAATTATCAGCATTAGGTTCCATGCTTAATTGCAATGCATGGTCAATGACAGCAAAATCTAGAGGGAATTACTAACCAAATTCAAACTGCTTTTCAAACAATGATGGTCCAACAAAAACAAGAATATTGGAATGTAGAAAAAGTTCTCTATAAGAAAATATTTACAGAGAACTCGCTAATCACATTACCTCGTCATCTCGATCAAGGGAACCATGACCCTGCATGTATTGAAAGAAGAAAAATTTATTAGTGAACAATCTGTTTCTAAAAGTTATCCAAATTGGAAAAGAAATTCATTGGGGGCCAAAATGGCACAAGGAGCATCTGGTGTGGATGTGGCAACACCCCATAGGTGCTGACACATTTATTTCTCTTTTAATGTCACCACCATCCATGGATTGGAATCACATTCTCTCCCAATGCTCCTTAGGCTGCTTTGGCTATGAAGAAAAGAAATTCCCATTTGAACACTCACAAATACATATAAAATGCTGATACTAAATCATAAATATAAGAATATGGTGATGTTGTTCCAACTACATGTATAAAATGCTGCTAGTAAAGTTTGCATGCCTATCAACTCAATATAATATTCTCAATCCCCAAACATCAAACATAGTTTCTTAAAGTTAGTTAAGAGGCTCTTGCAATGAGAAGGCTATTGATAACCATAACAAAAATATTCAGTAAAGCAGAAGGCATCGTAACTTGATTCAAACACATTTCAAGTTTCCTTTTTTATTAGGAATTAGAAAATTCATTACTAAGTGAGAAGACAAGCTAAAATTTCTCTCCTAGCATAGAAAAATGCATGGGAACAAATGCACTCCACCAATAAACAATAAGAATGGATTTAGTAGCAACTGCCTCCCTTTTGTAAGCTTTGGATCTTCCAAACTAATGCTGGATTTCAAATTAACAAGGTAATTGTGCCTCTATAATTGATTATCCTAGGCTCCAACAACTTGGAACATTTTGCCATTGTCCTATACCCATTTCCGATTATTTTGGTTAAAGAATTTCCATTGACTTCTGTATTCCCATCCACTAGTTTGACATAAGCTCACGTTAAAAGCAATGATATATCCACATGCGTGTGCACACATATCACAGAAAGCATTTTTGTGGCTGGGCAGTAAACACCTCATCAATCTCATCATTACTATAAATGCCGTATCGAAATGCCTGGCTTAAGTTATTTGCAAGTGTTGCAACATCAAAATCTCTATCTTGGTAATCATCATCATCGCTGTCTCTACCTCGGTCTTGCAATGCTGTTGGCCTCCTGTTAAAAGATGAAACCATGAGTAAACAGCTCAAAAACCACTAATATAAAAAATTGAAGATAAGTCAAATGCCAGCAAAAATAAAAAATAAAAAAAGGGGAAAAAAATCAGTCAATTACATAATTAACATTCATTAAACACAATTTTGGTTCAGAAGCTAGTAAAGGGACCATAGTTGGAGTTGTAAGGTTGAGCCATAAGCATTGTTTTGGAAATGGCTACCATCTGCATGCCCAAGGAAAAGGACTAACACTTACAATTTATCAGTTTTCTGTCCAAAATAATACACCTAGGGATGTAAAAGGGGCAGTGTAGGGCTGGATTATGGTTCCCCCACCCGAGCACACACCAAACAATCTTATCATTGCCCCCACCCCTACCCCCACCTCAGGTAAAGACTTAGTTTCCATCCCCACTGCCCCCTGACTGATCGACTCCCCTCCACCCAACTTGTATCTCTGCCAGAATTTTCATTTCTTAAATTTTTTTATCAAAACAAACATGATGCTCATTGAGGAAAATAAGCAAACATTACATGAAAAAAAATGAAAACACAAACACACACACACGCGTGCGCGCGCAATAGTCACTATTGGCACAGAAGCAGAATATGAACATCAAGGTTTTAATGAATCTGTCTTTTCTATTAAAAAAAATGCAGGAAAAATGAGAATCAAGGAATACAAAAAAAGGCTAAAAGAAGATGGTAAGAAGGAAATGATTAAGGAGTCTCTATGTGTGCATCTGTGTGAGAAAGACAGAAAGACGTACATTAACACCATAGTGATAGGTATCGAGAGAGAGAGAGAGAGAGAGATGAAGCAACTGCAATTAAAGAGATGGAAATTGAAATTGAGAATTGGAGACAGGAAGCAGCCTGCTTGTGTTGATGGGGCTTTTAAATGCTGAAAAGAAAGAAGCCTGCTAGGACTTATAACAAAGGGCAAAAATGTAAAAACATTTTTCAAAGAAAAAATCTTTAAAAAATATATAAAAATGGGGGAGGAGGGGGTTGAGTAAATGGGTCTAGAGTACCTAAACTGGCACTTGGCTACTAATACCTCTATATCTGCAACAGATCTTAAAATTGATACCCATTCCTGCCTCTACGCCATTTATGCCACCCCATTGACATTTTAGATTTGCCAAAAGATAGCAGAAAATGAACACAAATTCTCTCTTTCTTCTTCACCTTATATATTCAGTTACTTTCCCTCAGGTTTAGACATTACAACAACTAGGAAGTATGCCCTCTTCCAAAGAAGCCCATCACATAAACTTTTATTTGGGAGGGGGGGGGGAGTGGAAGGAGACCATTTGCACATGCATATTCCCCTCTATATATGATCATAAAACAAACCAATCAGTTTCAGAAATAATATCCTCACAGTCAGGAAGACAAAAGAACAAGGCATTTGCAGTCCATGGAGAACATATATCGAACTGGAGGCCCACTATTACTGCTATAGAACATGAGTTTGCTGTCTTAGCCACTTATATACAAAACATTGGCTATGCCACAGGAGAACACAAATTTTCAACTATAGCTTTAAGAATCTGTTTTTCGTTCCTTTGGCCTTCATTTTGTCTAGTGATGGGTTCTCATGTGCTTTCCCAATAAGTAGACCCTTCGCAATAGATAAATTCCAAACCAGTAACAGCACACAATCTAATACAGCACAGAAAATTATCGCATAGGTATTTCTCAACCAAAAAATTTTAATATTTGGAGAACAAGGAAGAGTTGGATACAACTCAAAAGGATGATCTTAAATGTCACTGTTGAGTTCACCATTTCTTCAGCTTTTTACTTTATTTGGGAAGAATCTTTTCCCTAGCTTTTCTTGACAAAAAGATTCCCTCAATTTGTTACCGTGTCAATTCATGGTAACAAACAGTGAAATTTCACAGGTGACATAATATTTGTCCAACACAAAATCACAAGCCATAGGTATCACACAAGTCACATACAAGATGCAAGGCAACTGACCCATGGAGTAGATCCAGTGACAGAATAATCAAAACATAAACTCAAACCCTGAAAAAGTGGGTGGCAAGTTTTATGCAGATTGATATGGCCCCAATTTTGATTACAGAAACTAGTTTCACTCGGTTTGGAGTAAAGGTATCCAAGTAACATTAACCAAGTTGTTTGCTGTGGTGCCAACAACATTTTGGTAGTGAAACATTCAGTTAAAACTAAATAATGAGACATTTAGCAACCAAAAAAAACACAGACATTTCGCAAATTTTATTGATAAGAACATGGCATGCAAGAGTCAAATGGTTCAAATCAGGGAAGATAACGCAATTTTGAAAATGAAACCGGTGACAAAACAGGCTTCTAGACACCATATGAAAAGAATTAGGTAGCAATCATGTCAAAAATCATTATATTGCCTGCATCTTGCTTCGATATGAATGAACTCTGAAGGACGGCGATGCCCAATATCATTTAACTCCATTTTCCAGTTTGGGCATGAAAAAGTGCATAGAAACAAAAATAGACATAAACTGCATCTCTAGGTGTGGGCCAACCTAAGAAAAATTCTCTCTCATTATCTGATCTTTCTAAGAAAAATTTTCTCTCATTATCAGATCTTTCTCCACCAAAAGTTTCATATCTAGCCAAAAGTAGGTTTCCCTAGATGCCATTACATAAAGTATCCAACTTAAGTAACAAAAAGCACGAGCAAGCTATTGTAGCACTATTATAGCAGGGCATATAATGTTGTTAAAAATCATTCACTTCATCGTTGGTGAAGAAAGAACAATTGTAGGAAGAACAAGAAAAAATGTGGTCAAACAGAATGATAACATAATTAAGAGTACATCACAATTGACACATACCCACAGGCCCACTGATAGACGTTTTCCACTGCATTACGCTTGAGCAGTACATTCGTATGCCAGTCCGTCCATTCACTATTTCCCTGCCAAAGAGAGACAATTTTAGAAATGAACACCTTAACAGAAACAAGTAAAGTAAGTCGTCTTCAGGCTGTTGCATCTTATCACAACAGCTATCCTATTATTCTGAGAGAAAATAGCAAGAGCTTTATCTCAAGTTGCAACACAGAAAAAGCCTACAGAAATGATTCATCTGCAAAGCGAAATGCTTCACATAACTAGGGAACAAAAAACAAAGCAGGCAAGCTTAGGCCTTACAATCTGGTCATATTTCACATCCCCCCTTAAGCACCTCAAATAACAACAACATTATAATATTTGGGATTTGTCATTTGAGAGATAAATTTGCAAAAAATAGAGAGAAGAAAAATGAAATTAAAAAAAAATATATATATAGATATATAAAATGAAATAAAAATAAAATAAAAGAAAACGAAAAGTAAGTAAATAAATCAATAGATAAATATATAAAATATATTGGTTTAATTTGTGCGGATTCTTCTACGCCATCCATTCATATGCAAGACCATTTCCTCTTCTAAACCCTTAATTTCCATATCTTTATGAATAATTTGTATCTACATTTTTAGCAGTATACCTCTACGTTTTACTAGATCTCCTATATTTAAGTTGTCGATTTTCCTAACCAGTACATTTTTTGATCTTCTTTGCACATGCCCGAACCACTTCAAACGGCACTCTCGCATCTTATCCACAATTAAACCAACTTCCAACTTGTTACGAATCTCTTCGTTTCTAATTCTAGATCTTCTAGTTTTTCCATACATCCACCTAAATATTCTCATTTCTGCTACAACCATCTTTTGTTCTTATTATTATTTAATAACCCAACGTTCAGTACCATAAAATAGTGTGAGCCTAATTGCGACTCTATAAAACTTTCCCTTCAAATGCAATGGTATCATGCGATCGCAAAGAATTCCGGATGTCTTTCTCCGTTTCATCCAACCCGCTTGAATCCTATGATTCACATTTCCATCTATATTGCCATCGTTTTGAATGATGGAACCTAAATATCTAAATCGTTCACTTTTGGATACATTTTGCCCATCTAACATCATCGTTTCTTCATCATTCCGATAAATATCACTAAACCTACATCTCATATATTCGGTTTTCAATCTATTCAATCTAAACCCTCTAGATTTCAGTGTACATTTCCATACCTCTAATTTAGCACTAGCACTCTCGTTAGTTTCATCAACTAACACTATATAATCGACGAAAAACATACACCATAGTATTTTATATTAGATATTTTTTTGTTATCTCGTCTATTACTATTGCGAAGAGGAGGAGACTTAATACCGAATCTTGGTGAAACCCGATATTAATGGGGAACTATCACTCAAACCCCCGCAAGTTCTTACGCCGGTAACAGCTCCTTCATTCATATCTCTAATTAGATTGATGTATCTTAAAAATATCCCTTTCTTCATCAGCGCCCACCACAATAAGTCTCTAGGGACCCTGTCATATACTTTTTCTAGGTCAATGAATACTATATGTAGGTCTCTCTTCTGTACTCTATATGTCTCCATCAATTATCTTAACAGGTGGATTGCTTCCGTGGTAGATCTTCCGGGCATAAATCCAAATTGATTTTGAGATACATTTATTTCCAATCTCAATCTATGCTTTATTACTCTCTCTCATAGTTTCATGGTATGACTCATAAGTTTAATTCCTCTATAATTGGAGCAATCATGTATGTCTCCTTTATTCTTATATAACGATACAATTACACTCTTCCTCCATACTTGCGGCATTCTCTTAGTTTGCAAATTTTATTAAAAATATCCGTTAACACTTTTATAACAAATTCACCCAAACATTTTCACACTTCTATAGGAATGCCATCAGGTCTTATAGTTTAATTATTTTTCATTTTCTTTAAAGCCTCATTCACTTTATGAGAGCGAATATTACGTTCAAAATCTCTATTAATCTCTTCCACAGATATCTCGATATTTCTTATATCTGTTATACTCTTAACATTAAAGAGATCATCAAAATACTCAAATCAACGCTTTCTTATGTCCTCATCCTTTATAAGTATATTATTCGTTCCACTCTTAATGAACCTAACACCATTTAGATCTTTACTCTTTTTTTCTCTTAGTTTGGCAATTCTGTAGATTTCTCTCTCTCCATCTTTAGTCTCCAATCATTTGTATAGTTTATTATACATCTTGCTCTTTGACTCTTGGATAATCTTTTTCACCTCTTTTTTTGCGTTTTTGTATATCATATACATCGCTACCTTAATAGGAAAAGAGAGTCAATCAGATCCTAGGCAAGGATCTGAGCCAATCAGGCGCATAGATTTCATACAATGTCACAGTAGAATAAATCACCATAAAAAGCAAAACTACTCAATTCAGGAATCCTCTCTTGTCAAATACACAGAGTAGGTAGTAAAAATGGTTACAAATATCATTTCAATAGACTCTGCAACAAAGATGGTAAAATTTGCATCATATCATAAAATACACAATAAAAAGTATGACACAAACCGCAAGAATTGCACCACGTGTCCTGTGGCATTTTGTACATAATACTTTTGTAGGTTTTCTCTTCCAAGAGTAATAGTTGAACACTTATGTATATATAAAAAAAAAAAAAAGAGCCAAAACACAGACCAGCCAAAGGTTAAACAAACAATCATTTAATCTCCTAATGAAATAAATCACATCATTTTCAATAAAAACAACCAAAAGAGTGCAAAAGTTCAAAAGAAACGTTTTCTGAACCTAATCAATAGATGATGTGGGTAATTACATCACTCCAAACCTCATTGCCAGGCTAAATGTAAGTGAAGCATACAAAACAATATACTGATTTGGTCAAGCCAAACAACATTGGTCTGCATGACGTGATTACTCAACACAACATCATTGCTCTAAAACTTGTCCCTAACAATTTTAACGTCCAGTAGTAACTTCATTTATTCAACATTTATTCAGTCATATCATTTTCGGCAATACTGTCCCAATTATCCCTCCAAAACTAGGTATTGTCTTGGAGATGCATATAAATAGTTCATTTGAACACAAGGGGCATTATCATGAAAACCTGGTGAAAGTACTATCACTTGTATCATTTTCACTATTTTCCACCCACAGCCATCTCTATTTTGGTCTACGTTTCCTATATTTTTGTTTTTCAATGTTAACCGAAGCTTGATCTTGTACTAGATAGGCTTGCTTAATTTTGTTTCCACTGTGGAATGTTTAGAGTTGTACAGGTAGCAATCTGAAATAGATATAAAACAGAGATAGTGGTCTACAAGAATGATATATTCTTCCACGTTCATTCTGAAACAAAACCTTAAACCATAGTAGCCCCCTTTGAATGTGATGTGGATGTATTTTTTCCCCCAACCTTCTGAATATTGTTTAAACACTATGCCAAATACATAAGAGATAGCTTAGTGGACCAGAATTAAGTATCTATTAGTTAATGTGTTATCAACAAAAGAAATACTGTATTTGCTATTTTGTACCTATTGAATAGTTTTTCATAAAGCAACAGATGTACTATGTTGTAAAGGCGAGGATAAACTACACAATTGAAACATGTGAATATACATATAATCAATCAGAGATTATCCATAAACACGTTAACTTCATCCTAATTAATTAGCAGTAAATGTGAAACAAATTCATTGAACTCTAACAAAGTACATATGTGTCAGGTTGTCAACTATTAATTACTCTAGAAGCAATTGCATGAGCACTCCATGTTATTCCTATGCAAGTTCAATCATACATATATCTGAAATATATTGATGACACTTAACAACCAAATGAGCTTCACAAAAATAACACTCATCAGTATGTAATACACACGTACAATATATATATCAAAAGAATTCAGAGGATTCCAGAGAACATATGCCTAATGAGGTAAGGGACCATAACCGAATTGTTCTTTACGTGACCATCACCAAGTTCACAGTACAAAAATGGAAAGTACTCCAACATTTAACCCTATTCTGATTGAAGTACTAGGGCAGGAAGTTGTAGAGCAATACCAAGCAACTAAGCAGGAAAGATGCATAAAACCAGGTACACTAATGATGACTAAAATGGGAAATGCAGTTGGGATATTAGCAGCCAACAGAGCCCATACAATCATTCTTCTGACACAATAGGTAAAGATGACAACAATGGAAAATAAACAGAACTACAGCTTCAGACAATCAAGCTTCAATCATGGAACAAGAAGAACACACGGACTATCACTCTAAATGAGTCCAAACTCCAACATTGCATTGCATGCAAAAAGTTTCTTGACTAAAAAATGAAAGGAAAAAGAGAGGACATAAGATCTAATGCAATAAACCTGCAGCAATGACTGAATTTCACTGTTGTTATTTCCCAATTGGACAAGTTTATTGGACACGCGGGTCAGGTGCCCAATATTCCCAATCCTAGGTGGAGTTCTTCCATCAGCAGGAACCGTTGGCTGCAACAAAAAATAAAAAGGCCTTACTTTTATATATTCCAAATCAGATAGTGGGAGAAAATCACAACAAAAAGTTAACATATTAGTCACCAAAATTGACAATAAAAGCTTCTACATACTAAAAGCAACCTTGTTTGGATCAGTCGTTAATGTGGAATTCTTCTCCGCTTCAAGGATTCTCCCCATAAGATCACAGTCATGAAGAAGATGGTCAACAAGAGGTGCATTCTTGTTTTCCAAGCATGCAATAATTGTATTCTCCACATGGTGATGCATGAAATTGTGGTATGGGTACCTAGCCACAACAAAAAACCAGAAAAATCATGTCCATACTTCAGTCACCCATCAGGAAATGTTTTCCCCTTTTTTGCAATGTGGGGGGGGGGGGGGGGTGGGGGGTAGGCAGCTTACTCAAAAAATAATTCCAGAACCCGCTTTATTGCGCCCAGCCGAATAACCTCCTTCTCAGCAGCTTCGCTGCCAGTTGCAAGTAGGACAGCAATGAACTCCACGATCTGAATGGTTTACAATTGAAATAAGTTGTCAGCATACACTGCTCAAATTTGGCTCACTGCTTCCTAAAATGACAAGTAGATGTTTTTGGTGATCTAAACTAACACATCTTAATGCTATATCAACTACTATGAACTCTAGACCAGTACAAAAATTCTTAGAAATTTGCAGGGTACTTTTCCCAACTATCTGTAACACTTTGGTTAGAGTTTTCTTTATTTTTGCCTTCAAGATTAGTTGTAACATCAAATCTCCATACTACAAACAAAAACTGAGATTTTCTATTATGAATTGCTCCCCTGCACTCAGTCACAGAACATGGCTGCCCTCCCCTGACTGACTGAGAAATGGCTTACACATGTTCAAGTCTAGAGTTAGGCAACTACAGATTTTTAAAAGCATGCATATAAAACAACACCATTTGTTTTCTTAAGGACCACCGAATAGCAAAGTGATTACCTTCAAGCGGTGTTTCCCAAGAGGTGGTTGCAACTTTCCAAATGTAGTAACCAAAACACTCTCCCCACAAGAAACATCTAAAAGCTTGAGAAGATCACCTACATAACAGAAGCTTACAACAATTTAGCAGCTTGGCATCCACCTGCATCAAGAGCACACATCTCACACAAAGGATATATTGCACCAAGGGGGAGAAGGACAGAGGCCACGGCTAAAAGGGTAAGGTGGTAAGAAAAAACTAGCAGCTCCAATCTTGAACTATCTGCAGCACATCGTGGCACTGCCATTTGGAGATCTTCCTTGATTCACCCAATGTAAGCAATTTTGGAAATTGGATTATGTTTCCTCATAAAAAATACATAGGGAAAGTTAATTTTGGTGAAAATGGAGGGTGGGAAACAAAGAAATTAAAAGTCCAACATCTCATCCAATTGTTGCTGAAAAACTAAACTTACACCGAAGAGACCGGAGTTTGTGTAATTTCATTTTGTTTGTAAAAGTTTGTACGTCTTCATTATAATTTTTTATCGTCTTTTAATGCTAAGAACTCATAATCGACCGCCACGCCATCCATCGACCGCCACCACACAAGTTGAATGCTCTAGGTACCATTAGTGCCACAAAGAACATTTCCAATTAAGCTTTTGACAAATGATGACAAAGTTTAAATCAACGTTTAGATATTCCAAGAGATCACTTATTTGAATTAGTTGCTATGATTGTTGTGTCTAATATCAAGAGACCACTTATTTGAAACCCAGTATGAAATAAGTTCTGGTCATAAATTATATGAGAATCAGATAAGTTTTTTGATGTGGTTCATTTGACAAATAAACTTAAGCCAATATAACATGAGGCATGCATTAAGCATTGCATGTTATATTCACGTTAACTATTTAATCAAGACAAGCAACTAAACACGAAATCAATGAAGGGTCATACTAGCATATATAAGTTATATTGTCATTCTTAACAATAACATGCAATCAAGCATCAAACAACAGAGAACTCCGAAAAGGATCCAAGAGTGATGTGCCTAATTAATCAATAATTGTCAGACAAGCATAAATTGAGGCAGTAAAATATAACGGATTAGCCAGCCATTTATGATAAAATTGGATATCAAGGAATACAGTTCAACTATCCATACAAAGCTTCTACGCTAGTATACCTTTATATGGGGAAAGCACAAGCTTTTGTCATAAACACCACAAAGGTGCCTACCTAATAAGCACTTGTCTCTTTTGGTATGAAAGAAACACTAAAAGAAGGATCCAGAGGGAGCAACGCTTACAGTCTAACAATGGCAAGGATAATCTACAAGCTAGGAAGAAAGACTGAGGATGGAACCTAAAGGATTTTACACCAAAAAAAAGCTACTTTCTTCTCCCTCGACCTACATTCCTTTCACTCCAAACTAACTAAACAAGAAATATGAAACAAAAGAAGGATACTCCTAGCAGCACATGGCTCAAATAGAAACCTCCTTGTAAATGCAGTCTAAGAAAGAGCGTAGGAACTGATGGATTACTTAATTATAGTTGTTGGCATCAACAAATAGTAAATATGACAAACAGTTTCTATCATCCTCACTTCTTATGTAAATAATGTTGGAGTTGGAACGAATTGGATTCAACATGCATCAAACTGGATAGAAGCTACTTGCAAACACGATATATATAAGGATGAAAGATGGATAGAAAGGCAGAAAAGGGTAAGCAAAAGACAAAAACAACCCTGCTCAATGCAACAATGCAAAGTCAGCTTCTCTCCAACAAGGGGAAATTATATAAGCAGCTAGTAAAGAAAAACCAAACAAGCAGGCACAAAGAACATTGTTTGCCTCATTTGGGTAAGAACCACATCACAAAATCCAGATGGAAATGTTAGAAGTGAGCTTACCTAGTTTCTCCAGCATGCTTTCGATGGTTTCAGGCTTAGCAGTAGTATTTGATCCTTGAGCCATTTGTCGGTTGTACATATGATAAGACCCCAACATTAGCCTCTTAGGATCTAATAATGATATGCATATAGACAATGAATTGACCAAAACAGATCTTGGTCGTGAATCTTCCAGAGCATGTTGAAACAATCTTCCTATAAAACTGTAAAATTACAACCAATTGAACTGTTAACAGAAAAAGGATGCAGATAACTTGATTTAATTTGAGATTCGCAAAAACCAAGAAGGTAGTTACCTTGGGCTAGAAATCTTAGCAGAGAGGCCTGGAGGGGCATATCGAGTAATGGCACAGAGTGTCTCTGCAGCATTAGTATGTACTTCAGGCGAGTCCTGTAAAGGTCATGTCAACATGCAGATCCATCAAACATGAGTTAGACAAGTCAGATTATCATTTTACATTCTTAAAAAGGTGATTAGGTGGGGTTATTAGAAAAAGATGTGTATATTAGTTGTTAGAGAAGACTGAGACAGAATAAGAGCAAGCAGATGGTACGTATTCTGGAATATATTGACCATAGCACCATGATGGCTACAAATAAGCTGAATAGAACTTTCAATTTCACACATTTTCCAAACTTATCACCGCACTAAAGAAAACAAGAAGCAGATAAGAATTTGCAAAGAAAATGGTTGGTAAAAAAAATCTTCACCCTAAAGCCTGAAACACCTTCCATTTGGGCCAACCAAATAAGATGTTTTTCAAATCGCTTAGACTATAGTCCCTAAACTCCTAAAGCTTGAGTCCAAAGAGAGAAGCGTAGAAATCTTGTCCCCAAAGAGAGAAGGACCAATAGTCTATTTTTTAGAAAGCCTTTTGCACTCCCTCCAAATGCACAAGGAATGGCTACAAAAGCACGTTCCCAAAGCAGAGAAGCATGTTCCCCCACGAAAACCTCTAAACTTTGTCCAAAGCAAATCAAGGAGAGTTATACAACAAACCCATTCATTATAACAAATAACAACTAAACCAAAAATTTTTTGAAGGGGTAGTTGATTGATTCTATAGGATCCCTAGCTTTGTAGCTCATGGCCATGCACTTTCTTGGTGTCCTTGCTGATTTGAAATTTTTGGTTTTTGCAGATATTATGATCTTCTTTCTTGAAGAGGGAAAAAAAAGAGGCAGTTTCGAATCTTCCAAGCTTTAGACCAAAGCAAAAGCATTTTGTTTCATAACAAATACTAGGTAAGTTTGTGACAACTCATTTTTAATGATTTTTATTTATTTATTTTAGAGTATCTCAACTTGAGGATTTAGCAAATATATGTGTCTCAGTATCATAATTCAAATCTTGGCCTAAGCTTCTCACCACCACAGGGAGCTATAACCACTAGCTCAAGGCTCCATGGTCATTTTTAGTGATGCTATTGAATACCACAGACCAAGTAAAAGACTGAAATCCATCAAGAACTTTATCCTTCCAAATGTATTTGGTTAAAGAAAAGAGGGTGTGCGAAAGGAAGGAAATATGATGAAAATGTGATCAAGGTAAGAAACCTAAAGCATCAAGGCTTTTAACTCCAGTTTCCTTGAAGCAAGAAAATAAGGGAGAAGAATTCTATAGCTTCCTATCATCAACATTTCTTTAGAAATGAAAATTTCAAGAGACCAAACTAATTTCCGAATAAGCATAGATAACACAGATATAGGAGCAGGAAGGGAGGATTGTCAACCATATAAGATGTTTGGGCAGAATTAAAGCTACCTCATAGCAACAGGAGTTCAAACATCTTCAGATTTAACAAAGGAAGCCCAACAAATACATAAACTAAAAAGATTTAACACAGGTAGGTCAAATGAAGAAACATACTGAAGAGCTGAACTTATCCAGAATCAACTCAAGTATATCTGTGTCTTCTAGCCACTGCAATACTTCTGTGTGGTTGGAAAACATATGTTCATCAGCTCCAATCAGACGTATTAAAACCTGTTCAGCAAGAAAAATTATTCTCATCAACGTTACTACAGGACTGAAAGTGAATCAACCACAAGATTAGGGAATTAAACTGTATTAGAACAGATAAGGAGATTCATTATAAAGGATTACGAACAATAGGAGCTCAACTAGACCTAGGAGAGAAAATTGGATAAAATAAATGTGCCACATGTACATACAATCATGTTCAAGTGCCTCACATGAATAAATATCCATATTTTGTGATTTTATATAACATGTCAATATCTAATGCCACAATCTCTTTCGGATTAGAAGTCTCATACAAAGCTTTTAAGGAAAGGTGTATATGAAATTTATATAAACTTATGGCCAAATTTTGTTAGTATTATATTAAAGTTAAATAATGTAAAATCTTTTTAACTTAATTTTGGACATTCTTGGATTTTCAATAAAGTAAACTTGGAACATTTGATGATAGAGACAACAATTGCATTTAAATTTCAAAAGATAAAATTTGAAGATAATCACATGAGCAAGGAAAATGAAAATGTCAAAGAATGGAAAAACAGATCAGCATAAGAAACTATAATATACAGACACATATAGAGATAATGATAAAAAGTTGCACAAGATGCAGATAGTTCAAGTCATAGAAGAAACAAGAAATATAACAACCAACCTCCATAATTGATGTGATCCCGATTAGGTCAACCAGCTGCTTGAAAATTTCCTGATGAGCCTGGAAGAGGCAAAACAATATATCAACTTGATAAAGTACTTAAGTATACAATACAACTCTTTTTTTTGCTTAAAAAAAAGGAGTACTTCATCGCCAAAAGGATGAATAACTTGGTCGCATTCATTATAGAGTGCAATTCCCTAGATGATTACTCTATATTAGGCAGACCTAAGCATCTAATTGTTGTGCCTGCTGTTGTGATTGGGAGTGTATGAATCTAAAGAATGATGTTGCCCACATTGAAGTAGAAAAACCCCTTTTAACCTGGCTAGACGCCCAAAGACACTAGTCACAGCAGACCTTCCAGTTACTACAAGGAAGCAGACACTTTCGACCGAAAAAAAAAAACAAAAAAAAAGAATCACGAAGTGAGGCACAAAAACAAAACCCCCCGGCCCAAAATAAAAACCCTCTGACCAAGTAAACTGACCATCAAAAAGCAGACCGACAGATCACTCTTCTGAATAGACTAATTAGAGGCTATCATGCTAGTCATCCATCTATTTTTTTTTTCCTTCAATAAAAGCGAGGCATCTATCTATAGCCACCTTTCTTCTCTAGAGGAAACATAAAACCATTAAAATCATCTTTCAAAGTGACAGTTAAAAGAAAAAGACCAACAATTCCACACAGCTCCTACCAAAAGTTGGATTATGATCCAGGAACTAAGGGACAATACAACAACATCAAGCTGAACAGATATAGCATAACATCCAAAAAAGGCACCCTTCTTACCAGTACACCTCTCCCACATTCTTTTTATAGCAAAAGACTTATGTTAGAGAAAACAATATACAAATATCTTAAAAGATCAGAAATCCTAAGAATCAAAATGAACAAAAGTGACAGCTAATGAAGGATTACTATCCTATCCCTTTTCAATCCCCAAACCTGTAATAGATATATACACATATATAGACTCCTTAAGCACAAGGCCAAAGAAAAGTAAAGAAGACAATCTTATCCGAAGCCAAGAGAAGTCAACGTTCTAAATTCTAAAAATCCTAGGATTTCATTTCTGCCAAACACACCAAGGAATAGAAACAAGAGCGCATCTCCAAAGCCAAGAGACATCTTTCTCCCCACCAAAACCTCTCAACTTTATCAAAAACAAATCTTACATACTTTTAGGACTGACCCATATAGCAAGGAGTTGGTTCAACATCTCCCAAGCTGTTGAGCAATGAAAAAAAATGTTAGCTGATAGACTCCTGGAAAGGTAATGGAGAAGGGGAAATCCCTGCTCCAAGAATCCTCCCAAAAAAGAATACAAGGCGTACCAACTTTGAAAGATATTAGAAGAAGAAAGAACTCGTATATCTTGAGACATGAATTTCCAAAGGCTAGAATAAGAAACTCTCGCCTCAACCTTGACAACCTATCTAGGGAGGGGTGCAACTTGAGTTGACCCAACCCAAACCAAACTAGTTCCATCAATTTCAACCCCTACCTAAACCAATTTCATTTTGGGACCAACCCAGCTACACAAATATAAATATGCATACATATGTTATGTATACATGTATACATGGGTTAGGTATGGATTTGAATTTCAACTCATGGAAATAAATAAATAAATATCGCACTTTAATTTCAAAACAAGCATATTGGTTTTAAGTTATTTATTTCTAAAACTTATATTCCCTCTCTAAAATAGAAAATATTAATTTTCTATCTAGAAAAAATTATTTTAGACTCCCTCAATAAAATTAATTTAATTTTGTAATCTCTCTGGAAAGGCACAAGTTTCTCTTAAAAATTAATTTAAATTAGATTCAGTCTCAAATTAAACACATTAGTTTCCTCTCTCTAAAAAACCCAATCATCTGAACTTATTTTCTTTAAAACTAAATGAATTCCTTTTCCAACTATAATTTAAAAAATCCAATTTAGATTCTCTTTCAAATTAAATCTATTAACTTTCCCCCTCAAAAAATAATTTAAATTTGATTCTCTCTCTAGATTTAAGTAAATTAGTTTCCTAGAAAACCAAATTTAGATCTTTTGTCTTTCTCTAAAAAGATCAATATAATTTGAATTCTCTCTTTAAACACATTGATTTTATGTGCTCTCTCTGAAAAGTAAAACACATTCTGATTTTCTCTCCAAAATTAACGCTTTAGTTTTATCTCTATGAAATAATCAATTTAATTTTGATTCTCTCTCTAAAATTAAACACGTCAATTTTTTTCTCTATTAAAAAAAGTTAATCTAATTTAAATATACTCTCTACGCACATTCTTTTCAAGTCTTCTCTCTCTTTGTTCCTCCTATCCATGAAAAAGCCTCACAATAAGTAGGGTTCAATAATGCTCAAATCTTTTTCTTGACTGGTGTTTGGTCTTGGTCTTCACCTTTAAAAAGCCTCTCTTCAAAAAACAGCAATGAGTAAGTAGGTGAGGTAAAATCTATGGCTGTAGGGAATGATGGATTTAAAACATTGAAACATGGAGTTCTTGAGGAATGTCAATGACCGGGAGTTGGAGGCCTTCTTTAGAGCCTATGAGATTTTGGAATGGGTCATGTTTCCCAAGAGAGAGAGGATTGGATAGTTTGGAATGGGAACAAAAAGGGAATTTTGACGTCAAAAGCCACTACTGGTTCTAAAAGTCTAGTGACTGTTGATAGTATAGATGGTCTTCCTTAGAATATAATTGGGAGAGTTTGGCCCCACAAGAGATGGCTTTCTCTATTTGGGAAACAACTTGGGGAAGAATTTTAACCCAAGTAAACCTCCCCAAAAAAATGGGATTACTCTTGTGAAAATGCTAAGTTTGTGTAAAAACAAGCTACAAAGTGTTGGCCATTTGTTGCTTTGATGTTCATGGACAAGAAGGCTGCAGGATGCCATGCTCCACGTTGCACAGGTGCCTTCAAAGAATGAGTATGGTTGGTTGTGGCTTAGAGTAGGTTAACATGTTGTGCAAGCGAATAGGAAGATAATTCATTTAATCCCTATCACTTATTTTTGGTTAGTCAAGAGAGAGAGATTTAAGAATTCTTTAGGAATAAGAAAGACCCCTTATAACCTTTTGCAGAATTTTGGATTAAGTCATTTCATTTTGGTCCCCTACTTGGCCAATCAGATGTAGCAACTTGGTAGATTCTTTGTTTCTCTTGTTGTTCACGTTGCATCATCTTGGTGCTTTTGAATGAAATCATCCTTTCTATTAAAAAAAAAGGTCAAACAAATCATCTTCTCATTCACAAAAAAAAAAAAAAAAAAAAAAAAAAAATTCAAACAACTCTTAACTCACCCTATTTAGGACGGCAATTATTGTCCTGGTTGCTACATCTTTCCCCCAACATATATCGCACATAGGGGTATCAAGAATGACCATGTAGACAGAAAGATGTAGAAGGATCATTTTGTACTATCAGGAGGATTGAATGTCACAACAAGAGGCAGGCTATTATCCAGGGTAGCAAAATTTGTAGGATTGCCCGAAAGATTTGAAGCCAGCGTAGGAGATCCAAACAGAGTTGTCACTGTCTGCTTTCATAAACCTTCATCAATCGCTCAAAACACCACATCTTGTTAAAATGCCAAGCGCCCATCCTCCTCTGACCACCCAGGCATGATTTTCACTAGTGGTTTCTAAAAGCCTAGAGCTAGTAGCTCTTAATTGAAATTCAGGTATTACTAAATGGACAGTATAAAACACTATGTTAGGTGTCAATCATGATTTATAAGAAGTGTGGGATGATTTTGTAATTTTTTTCCTATGGTTTAGAATATGTTCCTTGAACAGAATCGCATTTTGATGCTATTTTTCTCATTGCCGGGTGAAACCTAGAATGTTACACACAATAAAATGGCACACAGCCGGATGGGAATAAAATTCTAGATCTTGATTTGCAATTATGAATGCTGCAAGATTTCTAGCAAGGGATCAACATCAACATCCAAAGTTAGTCTAAATGAGATTCAGGATTACCTAATGAGATTCGGAGAAGTTTCCAAATAAGGAAAGTTTCTAATTATGAAGGAGTTCGAAAGTTCCAGGCACACATTAGTCAACAGGAGTTTCAGCATTATGATATGTTTCTAAATTAGTCAAAGTTTCTAAATGTCCACAGTAGAGTATAAGAGCCAAATTTTAAAATAAAAATAACTCAGCTTACTTACTTGGACAAAATGCATGAATGGAACCGTTTTCCTCATTAATAGGCATATGACTACCTAGAACAAAGAAAATCATCCATGAATCACACAGCTCAAATCAAAGCATAAACATTCAGACAAAAGGAAATACCAAAAACCTTAATTATGATCTAGTCTCAGATTAATAGAGTGATAATTTTATCGGAAAAAAGAACCACTGTTAAAGTTGAACAAATACCTTGCTAAAATAGCCAGCCAATAAAGTGCTATGTGAGCGCCCTGGGCTTAGGAAGGAGAATAACAAGTCCATCAACTGTTGAACCAGCAATTGGAGGGGTAAGGAAAAAGGGGGAAAATTCAGTAATTGGGTATATAGGATCTTATCTCTTTTTTGAGGGGTTGGATATGGGGCATGCAATCAAAAGAGAGAAGAAGAGGATCCTGTGGCATCTTACCTCCTCATTCTCTACCAAGGTTTTGAGTATGACATCAACTTCACAGGTGAATATCTCACAAGCAATAAAAGGAAACCTGCAAAGATAAAATAAATGATATTCATCACATTTCATCAAGATCTAGGCCGCGCAATGTAGTAACAATTACAATGTTCATCTGAGTAAAACCTACTTAAAATTTCGTCTCCTTTCTGCATCCTCGGGAGCTTCTTCCACAATGTAACGAATAAGTTGTTCCACCTGATCTCTTTCTCGCAGACTGCATAGCAAAAAAAGAAAAAAAAAAGGGACAAAGACTAAGATTATGACCCCCAAGAACCCAACAATGGACATGTATGCTCATGTGCAATCAACTAGTTTCAGAACATCACAACCAGTATAGATAACTGAAATAATCTAGCCATGTGCAATAAAAGCTTAAGAAAAATTACAATTACTCCCCGTCAGTCAACATATACAGAGTTCACCATATGCAACATGGAATATAGAAACACAAATATATTTCCAGAAATCAAAGTACATCTCAACAGGAATATTGCAACAACAACAACAACAACAACAACAACAACAAAACTGAGGCTAAATCCAAATATTTAAGGTTGGCCATTTGAGAGACAAATTTGAAAAAGATAAAGAAATTAAAATAAGAATAAAAATAAATAAATAAATAGATAGATAGATAGATAAATAAATAAATATCTAAACTATGTTGTTTTAATTTATGCGGATTCTTCTATATCAAACATTCCTATCCAAGAGCATCTCCTCGTCTAAACTCTTAACTATCATATCGTTTAAATAGGAATATTGCAACCAAAAATAATATTTCAAATATAATTTGTACACTATGTGGAATAAGGTTCACCTCTTTATGAAGAAGAAGAGAAAAGGAACATTATTTAAACAGAGAAACAGAGTGGATATCCTCCTAAGATAACCGAGTAGAAATAAACAAGTATATGAAGAAGAGAACCCATAAATAAATAGACTCCCAAAGGGGAAAAAAAGAGAGAAAAAAAAGAAAGGTATCTTTTCGGTCTGTATTAACATCATCAAAGCCTTGCAGATGATATAGTATTGGTTGATGAAACTAGAAAAGGTATTGGTGCTAAATTAGAGTTATGGAGGGACACACTGGAATTCAAAGGGTTTAGATTAAGTAGATCGAAAACTGAGAATTGTTGAAAAGATGGAGTATGAAACTCGGGGAAAACCCGCCAAATATCAAGGCCTCGAGAGGTGGTCCATGAAGAAGTCCAGAAATGTCCAAAACATAAACCGAGGCAGTCCAAGTGCAAAGCTTATTTAGAGGCAATCCTAAGTTCAACCCTGAGAGGTGGTCGATGGAGAAATCTAGAAATGTCCAAAGCACAAATCGAGACGGTACAAGTGCAAAGCACATCCGGAGACGAATCCGGAGGCCAACCCAAGAGGAGTTTTGTAGCTCACAATTAGGACATTAAATGGGTGTATTTTCTAACACTAAACAAGGCCCAAAAGTGACCCAAAAATGTAAAATAAAAGGGGATAAAATACTGCCCCTACTGTCCAGAAAAATGAACCTATTTAAGGCCCCCCAAAAAGGGCCCTAAATGGGCCCTTCCCTCAGGCCATAGGCCCAGCAATGCACCAGCTAAGGGGGCCCAAAGAGCCCCCAACAGCTGGCACAAAACTGGCCATTGGGGACTGCCACAACGGCTAGAATTTCTAGCCATTGGGGACAGCCCCCCAACGGCTAGTGGAGGGAGCTTTATGCTCTCTCCACTCTCTCTTTTTCCCACAAATCTCTCCCCCTCTTTCTTTATAAATAGGCACTCCCTTGTACCTTTGAAGGATGGAGAAAATTCTCCCAAATAGAGGACTAAATGACCCTCATAGATAGGGCATTAGTTTCTCAATTTTGAGCAAAGTCTCACACATATTTTTTAATATTGTCTCATTATAATTTTCTTAGGGCATTGTCCCTCTTGTATTCCAAATATATTTGGGTATTGTCCCACATTCTTTATTTATAAAATGCTCATTGAGGCAAATTTATTTTATAAAATTTTTACAAGAATATGAGTGTAGGTTTAGCAATAATGATAAGAACGATGAAGAAACGATTAGGTTAGATGCACAAGATATACCAAAAAGTAAACGATTTAGATATCTTGATTCCATCATTCAAAATGATAACAATATAGATGGAGATGTGAATCATAGGATTCAAGCGGGTTGGATGAAATATAAAAAGGCATCTGGAGTTCTTTGTGAATACACGATGCCACTATATTTGAAGGGAAAGTTCTACAGAATCGCAGTAAGACCTGTACTATTATATGATACCGAGTGTTGAGTTATTAAAAAACAATAAAAACAAAAAATGACGGTAGCAGAAATGAGAATATTTAGGTGAATGCGTGATAAAACTAGAAGAGATAGAATTAGAAATGAAGAGATTCGTAGAAAATTGGGAATTAGTTCAATTGTGGATAAAATGCAAGAGTGTCAACTGAGATGGTTTGGGCATGTGCAAAGAAGACCCGAAAACGCACCGGTTATAAGAGTAGAAAACTTGAATATAGGAGATCAAGTAAAACATAAAGGTAAACCGCTGAAAATTTGGATACAAGTTATCCGTAAAGACATGATAGTTAAGAGTTTAGACAAAAGGATGACGTTGGATAGGAATGAATGGCGTAGAAAAATCCGCACAAATTAAACCATCATATTTATTTTTTTATCTATTCATTTTATTATTATTATTTTTCTCATACTTGTCTCTCAAATAGCTAACCCCAAATTATTGGAATTAAAGTTCAGATTGTTATTATTGTTGTTGTTGTTGTTGTTGTTGTTGTTGTTGTTGTTGTTGTTGTTATTGTTGTTGTTGTTGTTGTTGTTGTTGTTGGGATTAAAACTCAAATTGTTGTTGTTGTTGTTATAATACAATAATGTAGTTGACAACTGCATAATGTGTAAAGATAAAGATGCAAGAAAAGAAAAGAATACTCTTTAAAAAATCAAAAGAGTTCAACAATGCTAAAAGAGCATATCCACATTCATTCAAGCTGAACTAGGATTGTCTCCAAATGGCGGTTCATGTTTCTTCATGAAGGTAACCTACTTTGGTTAAATATATACGGACCAAGCAGGTAAAAGAGTCACTTGGAATATTCAGTTTACTAGGTGCTTAATTTTCGGAGTAAAGACTTGCTTCTTGATTGCCAACTACCAAGAATAAAAGAAATTTGATGAGCCTTCCAGTTTGATGCTTTCTAGGACAGGTGTGCTTGAAGTTAGATGCTTCTATAAATCCTTAAGTAGAGAGTATAACTTCTTAACATGCAAGACAATGAAGATCCATGCAAAAAGTCCAGTTACCCAACAAAGATGTTAAATCTTGAATTAACTCAACCTGCAGAAGAGAAGGAGGCACTTCAATAACACATGCTGTAGAGTGCAGAATCAGTGAAAATGCAGTTCTCAAGATAGGGGATGCACAATAACGATCAGCAAGAAACACAAAGACAAAATCACAAACATAATATTTTAAGTCCACATCATAGGCTGTAGCAGTAACAATCAAGCACCAAAGAATGAGGAGGGTACCATCAATACATTATAATCTTGCTCATCAGACTAAAACAAGTAATATTTCAGGAGATCAAACAGCCAATGCAACAAATATTGACAACAGACCATACAACCAGATATGCCATATTAGGCGACTAAACTTACAATAAGAATAAAACAAAAATCAATAATCAAAAGTAAGAGAATAAGGATTGAATTACAAGTTGATAAGGCGCCCATTGAGAGATTTGCATTCTTGGATTATTTCATCCTCATCAAGAAGCTCCTCTAATGTAAAATTTTCCTTATCCAATATTGTCTCCACCTGAAATGCATACACAGCATAAAGACAAAAGAAAATGCATGTTCATATACAGTTCCTTAATTACTCCTGAGAAAATTAACAAATCAAATAAGAGGGGGGAAAAAGACCAATATAGCCTAAAGTTTTCATCTGTGAGCTGGCCACAAGAAGTAGAGCATAAAGTGGTCTTATCTCCTGCATTGTAGAATTGGATATCAAAAAAATGAATTCACTAACAATCCCAGAACAGATTCTTTCTCAAAGTCACACCCTAAACAATGTTATGGTCCACGTACGGGTCTAATATAACTTCAAAAGATAACCCACATATAGTTGTCACGTTATTTAAAAGGCTCCAAGAGTCTAGATCTGCAGAGCTGAAATACATAAATCTGTTTGCCAGAAAAGATACCCAGCAAAGGCACAAGAATATAACCCAATGTATCATTCTGCAAGAATCTACAGCATCAAGGATGGAAACATATGAAAACAATTTACAAAAACCTGTTTTACCAACTTTTTCCTTAATAATCATTCACCTTCAGAAACAAATCTAGCACTTTATATTTGGTCTCATTCAAGTCAATACCATTCTTATGGCTTCTCTTATCTTAATCAAAAAGCAAAACACTTACTGTACTCCCAGCAATTACAGATCTTATGGTCGTCTATCAATGGTGAATAAGAGACAAACTTTTGTCAGAAAACAGAGTGAAACTCCAAAAATTCTAAAGCAGAAGGAAAACCACTCATGCTTCAAACAACAGTTGGTTCAAGACTGCAGATGGCGTGCAAAGTATTTATCGATAACATTGCTATGATGGATTTTGTATATCATCTCTTCTGCCCATTCTTATCTGCACTTGGATTGCAACCCCTTAGTGCTACTACTTTCTTTATGTGATAACAAATAACCAGCACTAATTTCCTCCATATGTTTCCCATACTCTAGCTCGCGTAATTTATTACACATTACACCTAATTAATTATGTCACCTACTCCTCATTCACTTACTATTTATGACTCAGCTTTATCTCTTCATGCTACTATAGCCCAGAGAGAAGGCTTTCTTTGAGGTTGTGTTTTTTCTGTGGGGGGGAAAATCTTGGAAAACAAATTATGATTCAGTAAAATAAGATTTTCTAATGTTTGTTTCACATAGTCCTAGAAAAACTAGGAGAATATGTGCCAAAGGGAAAAGAAGATTAGAAAAAATTTCACAGATTTCATTTTCCTCGATAAGAGAAGTTGTTGAAAGAGGAAACCAAAAAAAAAAAAAAAAAACTTATTTTGATTTCCAAACAATAACTCCTCCTAATTAGTGCATTTTTGGGTCATCATTTTATCCACAATTGAATTCATTCCCAACTTAGTACGTATCTTTTCATTTTTAATTCTATCTTTTTAATTTTACCATATATTTATCGAAATATTCTTATTTCAGTTACAACCATTTTATATTCTTGTTATTGTTTAATGGCCATATACTCAGTATCATACAATAATGCAAGTCTTACGATAATTCTATAAAACTTCCTCTTCAACTACAATAATATAGGTCTTACAACCATTTCTAATCGTATCTTTTCATTTTATCGATCAACTTTATATCACCTGCAAAAAGCATATACCATGATACTTTATTTTGCATATTTTTCATTACTTCATCCATCACCATTGCAAAAAGGAAGGGACTTGCCAAATCTCGATAAAACCCACTCTTAATTGGAAAACTATTGATTAAACCTCCACAAATTCTTTCATTGATAAAGCTCCCTCAAACATATTTTTTATAAGATTAATGTATTTCAAAATCACCTTCTTCATCAACGTCCACCATAGTATGTATATGGGAATCCTACCATATGTTTTTTCTAGATCAACGAATACCATATGCAAGTCTCCCTTTTATTCTCTAAATGTCTCCATCAAATGTCTAAACAAATGAATGGATTCATAGGTGGATCGTTTTGGCATGAACCCAAATTAATTCTGGAACTCACTTACCGCCAATCTCAATCTATACTCCATCACTTTCTCCTAAAACTTTATAGTATGATTAATAAGTTTAATTCCTCTATAATTAGCATAATCTTGTATGTCATCTTTTTATTATTCTCATATAGTGAAAAAACTATGCTTTCCCCATATACTTGGGGCATTTTCTTAACTTGCCAAATTTTCTTGAGTAGATTCTCTACATGTATCATGATATCGCTAATATCTCTTGTTCTTTAAACATTAAAAAGGTCTCCAATGCTTTCTTATGTCCTCGCTCCTTACAGGGACACTATTGGGGTCACTCTCAACACACCTAACACCATGTATACCGTTTCCCTTCCTATTCCTTGGTTTGACAATTCTATAAAGTCAAAGAAGACTAAAGAAACAAGGAGGAAAAATACATCATTTGAGTACAGATGTCCAATCCCTCTGAACATGTCGGGAGTTAATCCCTTTTAAGGATCCAGAGCCACAAACCACAATAATCCTAAGAAATCAATCTTATCTCAAATAAGAAAAACCAGGAAAATAAATTGTTCTTAAAAAATCAGGAATTCATTTCCATCCACATCCACCAAATCATTGTCATCGTTGCATAAATGCAGAGTCTCATCATCTTTCCTACCATCAAAACATTTAAACTTAAAAGGGAGGAAGGGGAAAAAAACGCTCTGAATTGGAAGGCAAACAAAACTCTTCCCCAAAAAAATTTTAAAAAAAACTAAAAAATTAAAAAAATCCAGTAATCTGCACCTGAGAGACTAGGCAACTAAACAGGAGAGCAATAAATGATTCCATGATACATTACACACATCATAATAAAAAAAAGTACCCTATCCAAAAAGAAAATGGGATATTATATATGCAACAATTTCAAACGCATTTTTACTTCATCTTCCCTATAAGAAGTCATTAAATTTGGATCTTTCTCATTTATGAACAGATGATGAAACCACAGTTCTTATAGTGCTTGTCAAGCTGGAAAGAACATCAAGAATGACGAATTCACCAGAATTACACGATAGAGAATCTATAAAGTCAGCAAGCTCAACAAAGACTCTGGGCAATAGACCAAAAGTACAAAGCAAATTGTCCATAAAATATTTAAGGGCTTCTCAGCACCCTTAAAAATTCACCTGTTCTGTTCCCTCCACAACAACCAAAACATGGATAGAGGAAGCACTCTCAAAACGTTCCTCACTGTACAAGCTTTCAGCCTACTCCAAGCCCAAACATCACTCTGTACAAAGCTTGGAATCACCCGCTTTATATTCCCAAAAAAAAGGAAAAGCAAAGAAAAGGAACAAGATCTTCTCCCACAAGATCAAGTCCAAGTGCAATGAAGCAACAAATAGTCCATGGTCTCCAAATTGCTTTTACATAAGGTACATCTGTTAATCAAGATAATGCGACAAATATGGAGTTTATGTAGAGTTAAAATCCTTCTCAAAGCGGCCTCGCAAGGGAAAGAGGATTCATGATGAACTTCCATGGAAAAAGGCCCGTCCCTCCTTCCGCATTACTTGATCTCATCCGATGGTAGAAGTCCTAGACCTCAAAATTCCAGAGTGAGAGACCCACCAAAATACCATGTCTTCTTCTCCAAGGTCTAACTTCGCCTCTTCCAACATTGGGAGGGGGGACTCCCAATCCCTATCATTCTCTTGCCTTGTGAAATACACATTCCATTGATAATCAACCTGCAAAGTGACTAAAGATTGCATCGGAGCATTTTTTTTCCATGGGCAACTCAAAGAAAATCCAGGAAACAACTTCTTAAAGGGTCCTGAGGTGCACCACAAATTTACCAGAAGAAGACTTTTGCCCAATTACCCACCTTAAAACCCACATAATCCGGGGAAAAAAAAAAAAACAAACCAACCCACTTTGAATCTCCTTCCACACCACCACCCCGTAACCCCATTAGATATCCACCATTTTGAGCTGTTCAATATCTGGCTAAGATCATCTGTCCAACTCTCAATCTCACCGGTTACCATATTTTCATATTCCCTCTTTCAACCACATATCTTCGCTCCCCACAGAGACCCTCTTGGTCCTTTCCCTTTTATCCTGGAAATGGAAGTTTTGAGTAAGATGCTTAACAAAGCAATGGAGTTAGGGTGGATTATGGGTTTTGTGGAGGGCAGGGAGAGGGAGCTTAGGTCTATATCCTATCTTTTTGCAGATGACATGGTCATTTTCTGTGACAATGACATCGTTAGATCCTCTTCCTGAGATGCAAACTTCCAAGTTTTGGTTTTGAATGCTAAAGGTGAATTTTGCCAAAAACAGTGAGATTATCCCACTAAGGCAAGGTATGAATTAAGGCTTGTTGGCATCTATTCTTGGGTGTAGAGTTAGAAGCCTCCAACTTTTCATATCTCAAGCTTCCTATAGGGAGAAAACACAAAGAAAGGGATACTTGTGATGGGGTCATGGAAAACATTTGAGAAAAGGCTAGCTGGTGCAAATGGGGATATCTTTCCAAAGGTGTGGAGATACCTGACAGAGCAAACTCTTGAATTTTCAAATACACCTCGACTGTGTGTTTCCTAACCCACATGTTTGAGAATATTCATAGACAAATTTCATAAGGACGCACGAAGAATGGCAGAGAGATGTTTAGTTTGATAAAATGCAGGTGGTGAAGCACCTTTTGCAAGTAGGAGCCTCCATATTAGATCCATGACGGATTTAATAAAGCTCCCTAACAAGAATGTCTTTACAATTTGTTGTTTCAAATGACCTTCCCCCCACCCTAAAAGAAAAAAGTCTCTTTGAAAGAAGTGAGATACAGACATTAACTTGTAAATCTGACATCCTTCCTTTAGACAAGATGAGCTTTGAATCAATCAATCTACTTTTGAATCAAGATTTAATCATTCCTAGGCTTAACAATAATGATCAGTGTATAAACCTGAACACAAATTGTCCCCATAAAGGAAGTATTTTAACACCAAAAAGCCAGTCAAGTGTCTGTGAAGCATGGGCACTTCAAAATGAAAAGCATGTTTGCATTCAACACATATCGAACATGACACTAGACAAATGTCCAACTATGCCACATGGCATGTCTAATTGTTCTCTTTGTTTTGTTATAAAAGCCATGTTCAACTCTTTCTGTCTTTCCCTCTCGCACCAGGCACTTCTCCAACACTCTTTGGAGGTTTCTAGGGCTTTTTTTTAAACATTTTTGAGAAACTTTATATATCTACCACTAATACACCTGGAAAGTTTGTATTGTTTAAGAGGTTCGTTAGGGCCGCACAAAAATTATAATGTTAGTCAAATTTAAACAATATAAATTGCTTATGTTCTAATTTAAAAATGTTTATAGGCAAAGTTTATTTCTATGATACATATTATTACATGCATATGTTCTTAAAAGTAATATTATAACGTTGTGTCTGTCTCCTATTTTTTGAATACTTTCCATGTCATGATGTCAATGTCGTGTCATGTTCATGGCTTATGCCTCATGTTCCATGCCAGCAACTCATATGCAGTTACAATGAAGAGCTGATCACCCACGAACAAATGCCCTCCCGTATTTAAAGCTCTTTTAGGGGGGCTTAAGATGTCACTTTACCAGTAAGAAAGAGGACAAAAAAATGATGCATTTAACCTATTATATCATAACCAAAGTGCTTCAATATCGCATTTCCAAATTTGCACCAGTGAAGAGTAAAATTCATTCCATTTATGCTGCTTTGGTTACCAGGAAGTTGGAGAGAACAAATACAAGAATCTCCCCGTAAATCGTGCTTATGAGCTAGAAGTCATTAAAATCTTGGCTAGAGGTTTAAAATCTACTAACTATTGGAAATATCAAATGGTGATAATATTAGGATACAACTCAACTCATCTTGGATTAGGGTTATCTATATGCGATATGCATTGCTAGTCAGAGTTTTACAAAGCTTTCCTTTAAATTAACGGTCAATTGGATGTCAATATAAATGAAAGTGGTGATTCAATACCCATATCTGCTACAAACTTCAATTTCCACAGTTTGTGTTTTGCTTTGAAGAGCATAAGGACGTTGGAGTCCCATAAAAACAAAGGACTTTTTTAGCATCACTCCTACCAGAAGAAAATGTTTACTAATCATAAAAATTTCAAAATTTTGTCGTGCTTGGCTAGGTGTGCCTAATGCGAGCTATAAGATATGCTTTTTCCTAATTGCTCATCAATATTCTAGAGAATATAATGAGCCATTTAAAGATGTTCTTTTGTGATCAAATAATATCAATAATGACAGGTGCAGTATTTTAACAAATAGCAACTCCTTTGTGCTTAATGTGAAAGATACAGACTTAAAGGAGGAGTGTTGACTATTCATGTTATCGCTCTTGGTTAGTTGATTTCTTTTCTTCATTGAAAGTTTTCAAGTCTCCAATATGAACCCCTAAACATATTCATTCTTCTTGTGCAGGTCTCTCTGCAGAATATGCTTTACTTAATCCCAATAGAATTGGGAAAAAAAAATACAAAAGAAAAAATATGTTTGAAACCCACAAAAGTAGAACAATGAACTTGTTCATAACCTCAGGTTTCAGCATCTGAAACACCCCTTGCACAAAATAAATTTTTATCTCAAGGGCGAAAGATCCATCACTGATTACAGATTAGAGGAAAAACCATAATACACTAATTCAGCAAGCTTAGCATATGCGCAGATAAAGAAGCCAATTCTTGATTTAAAATGGTAAGAAAATTCTGGCAAGCCATAATAATGCTTGAGACTCGACAAAGTAGTAAATGCAGCTAAAATTTTCACCATATCATCAGTAATGAACTCAAGTGATTTTGCAACAAAAGGCACATAATTAGGGAAAAAAGAATATCCCTAGTAATTCACAAGAATTCAAGAACTCAACTTCACATTAAATTTTCCAATCCAACTAAAAACAAGTTTCGTAAATTGCAATTGAACCGCACAAAGAATTAACTCCCAAAAAAACTTAAGTGCCAAATCCTAATTCAATCCAATTAAACAGGAAAGAGAAGTTGGAGCAAGAGGGAAAGATATGGAACAAAAAAAATGAAACTCACAGGAGACGCAGTGGACAAGCCTGCCATACGCCAAAACATGTTGAATTACAGAGAATGACCCGCCTCAATAATCAGATCTGCACAACTAAGAACCCTAACACCTCCAACAAGAACCCTAGATACTCATAAACCAATAGATTTACATGAAAGGATCACGTCTGCAAAGTCACGAATTTTGGCCGTATTAGAATATTCGATTCAGCGATGGAGACGCAGAGCAAGCATACAATCAACGAAGAGAGAGAAAGAGAGGAGAGAGAGAGAGAACAAAACACCTGCAATCGCGGGAGGGGTGCGTGTTTCGGAGAGAAAAACAAAACTGTGCATGAATATATTCATTTATGGAATATAATTATTTTCTTTTTTGGGATAATAATAATATATTTTGGCGGAGATCATTATGCGAAGGATTTTTGCCAAGAGAGCCCAAGAGCCGGAGGTTTGTTGTCCGAATGGTGGCAACATTTAACGCGTCACTTAAGCACACAGGTAGGCTTTTTTAACCTTTTTTTAATTTTAGATTTTGACCTTTCAATTTTATTTCATGATGGTGACAACAGATCTTTCAAAGTATTGATTTTATCCTTAGACCAAATGGTCTAAGAAAATGTTTTCATGGTCATTGTGGTCATTTCCTCACACGATTTTTTCATGATTTTTTTTTTCAAGATTTTAGGAAGGAAATGAATAACAAATGCTAAGAAGTCCGGTAACTACATTTTTTTTTTAAATAAAAGGGAGTTAACACAATTATTCCCCGTTAAGATGAATTTTGGAAATGTAATAATTCAAGAAATACCAATATATAATCATTTAAGAGAATATAAAATGGTTATTGGATTCTTATTAACGTGAACTCCAAGAATCGAAGTAAATTTTCAATTTTTTTTTTATATTGGGGTTCAAACCTGAATCTATTATATGGGAAAGAAAAATATATCACTTGAGCCAAAGTTTATTCGTGTAAATTTTCCATTGCACACCTTATTTTCATGATAAAAAATTATGGATATGATAATAATTGTAACTCTTCTTGGAGATAAATTTAAGTTCCATTTGAAAATTTTGTATTATTTTCATAAAACACTTCAATTAAAAATTTATGTAAATAAATTTATGAGTTAGTGAGTGACGTGCTAACCGATAAATAAGTATTTATAGAATAAATACACTAAGTGTGACATGAATGATAATGGCAAGATGATATCAATCGGTTGGCATTAAAGGTCATGATAGTGTACATAGTCCTTAAATTTGATGATACATTCAATCTCACAAACAATTAGTTAGGGCTTACTAATATTAATCTACCCATGATAAAGCATAGCTATTTGGTGTTATGCGACTCTGGCCAGCTATATGTAGAAGGTTTTCATATTCAAGATAAGAAATTCTCGAATGGCGTAATATGACTTAAATAGTAACATTATCAAGAATGAAATCAGACTTTGTCAATTTGTCTACCAAATTAGAATTTGATATTTACCATAACTCTAATTAAACCTTGAAACGAAGGGATTACAGTACACGGTATGCATGATCTCATATTTTCTATGGATATATATTTACAGTTATAAGAACCACCTGGGGGTGAATATGTGATTCGACACTTTTTGAGTTTTCAAGGAGATTAAGATTTGAAAAAACAGAGAGAAGAATAGAGAGAGGAAGAAGAGTCGACACAACTCTTTTATAGTGGTTTCACCCTCTTTTGCATATATCTACTCTCAAATTTCATCTGAATTTTTCAATCTACTATTTACAACTCAAATAGTACAGACAACTAGTTTTCACATGTCCTAGTTACACCCTTACATGTGTTGCTTATAGAACACCCACACTAGCTTTCACGGTAGTAGCAAACCCTAAACTTTCCTTACACAAACAACTATACATAGACCAAGAGGACCCTTTCTTCTTGGTCCCTTACAAGATTTGCGAGTGAAAGGAGTGTTATAGACTTGAATCTTGAAGTTCAGATAGGTTCTTTGTAGTCCAGTCAAATACAACTTAAGAAAATGAAAACACAACGAAGATCTTAATACTATTGAAAGCAATACATCATTATAGGTTTCAAAGATTGTTGATCTTCAACTTGTATGTTGTATTTATGTCTCTTGTTAATGATATAGTCATTGGAGAACATTCAGTGCACAAAATATAGTCGTTACAGGTTATTGGAGGGTCATTTAATACTCGTATAATTTTTCTAAAAGCTAGTCATTACTCACAAGCGAGTCGATTACCTCCTTTTTGCCGGTCAACTACCTTTTGAAATTTGCCTTTGCTGCCTCTTACATGAGTTGACTGCCTATGTCCCTTGAGTTAGCTGTTGTTTGGCTTAATTTAGTTATTTGAGCTTGAAGAGTTCCAAGTTCCGATCATTCTAAGATCAAGTATCAGAACTCTTATCCATACTTGGCTATTTTTCCTTCAGTACTTGGAGTGAGTCAATTGCATCTCTTATGTAAGTTGTCTGCTTCTTTGGCTTTGATCAAATTTTAGGCTTGAACAGTGCTGAGAATTGGTACTCTTAAGTTCAAGGATTGGTACCTACTCTTTTATGCCTTGTAGTAGTTAACTTATGCATTCTAATGAGTCGACTTGGCACTTGAACCTATTGAGATATGTGCATTGTGTATGTGTGGGATGACTTAGTGCATGCAGTATAGTGCATTAGGCTTATAGCATGTGTCATATGACATTATGCACTTGGGTTGTTGTTGCATTTCGGTGCTGTTGGCGCTATGAGTGGCCTTGGTTCTATGAAATTCCTGGGCTGGTTGTATTTGGTGGGAATATTGGAGTTCTCCTTAGTACACGACATCCATGTCCATTGCACTAAATTTGCTCATTAGAGAAGTGGGTGGAATAGATATAAGGACGGAGAAAGATGGAATGATTTGAACTTAACTTTGATAGGTTATTCAAAGACAAGAGTCTAATATCGTGTGGCAATAATGTAACCTAAGGGCAGCACCACCTTGAGGCTCTAAAGATAAATTCTCACACTGGAGAAAGGAATTGAGTTTTTGTTTAATAATTTTCTATTTGTTTACAAATGAGAAAAGCGCCTCCATTTATAAGAGAGGGCTAGGAGGCAAAGGGTCTTTTGAGTCCTTTTACTCCAATAGACTCTGGACATGATGACTCCTAATAACTACTAATAACTAACAATAACTAACATTAACTACTATGGAGTTACATTTGTCTTTATTATACTCATTAAATGCCTAAGTAAATTATTAGAATTTATTTATTTGGGCAGTTATTGCCCTAGGTGACTCTTGGCCTTTCGGCTGCTGATGTATTGTATTGTGCGCTGGCATGTGTTGGCGTTGTACCATTGCATGCTGGCTTGTGCATTGGTGCGTGCTGTCTCAAGCAATGGTATTGGGCCATGGCACGCTGGCTCATCAATTCATGCGCTAGCATGGTGCTACTTCGTGCCATGTTATTAGGCTTGCTGACTTGTGTAGTTACCTTGTTGGTGCGTGTCCTTGAGTCCTAGTGTTAGATCATAGTGCGCTGCACTGTCACCTTCATGTGTTGGCTCTGTCTCCTTCATGTGTTGGCTCCTACTGGTGTATTATTGCTCGTACCTCTTCATGCGATGGTGCCTCTCGACATGATGTGTTTTTGTCCCATCAAGCTATGGCCTTTTAGCTCGCTCTTTGACATAAGCAATTGTCCTTTTGTCTTCTTTAGAGACTTTTGCTCGCTAGTTGCTCATGGTGCCTGAAGGATTGGGTCCTTTGGCTCAAGGGTCCGTCCTTTGCCATGTAAGTGCTCAGGTGGCATATGCCATTGCTTGGGCATTACGTGTCCTGGCTTGAGCGGGCTGGTACTCTCTCATGCAATGCTTTAGGTAATTGCTTTACCTCGTGCAAAGAAGGTGTCTCTTCTGGCAACCTTTTGCATATCTTGAGGTTGGACACATTTGTCCGTACGAACCTCCATAATGTTCTCTTGTGTGCACTTGGCAGCCAAGCAACGTGAATGGCCCATGGTATTGCGCATGGCCTTATAAAAGTGTTACTGACCCACATGATGGACTCAAACCAAATAAGAAAATTTAGTCCAAAAGATCGATCTGCTAGGTAAGAGAACTTATTGGACTTAAATACTATTTTATAATTTCTTATGGATTCGATATGGAATTTATAACATTGCTTACCCCTTGAGAAATCGGACGTCTATAGACAGCTCTCACTCCAAACTTTTCATGGCACCAGGTAGCCCTTTTTCCTTTCTAGATGGTTCTTACTTTGGACCTTATCAAGCATTAGGTAGCACTCTTTCAGATAACTCTTTTTCATGTTGGACCAGCTCTCAATGAAAATACCAATTGTTACAGACCTACGTGATGGACTCAAACCCAATAGCTGAACTCAACCTAAAAGATAGATCTGTTAGGTAAGAGAGTCTGTTAAACTTAAGTACTATTCTATGATTTCTTGTGAATCCGATGTGGAATTCATAACAAGAAGGTTACAACATTCGCCTCCCTTGAAAACTAACCTTGTCCCCAAGGTTAAAGGATGAATAACACTTGATAATGGTTAAAACATCATCCAAAGTGGCTTCCTCTTGATTGAGGCTTTTCTACTTTATGATTACTTCTTGCGAGGCTAGGTCTCCTTCTCGGACTAGCTTTGAGCCCATGACACCTTTGGTTTCAAAGATGATGCTATCGTTATTTTTCTCGAGATCGGTTGAAGTGATAGCATGCGCCAATGGTGCTTGTTCGTTATCAAGTATCTTGAATTTTCTATCCAAGAGATAAAGCCTTGCAATGATCTATGATATCCTTTGAATTCCAAACACTTTATTGATGGAAGCCATGGTTGCCTCTATTGGAATTGATCTTCTTCAATTGGTTTGAGAGAATTTGCCTTTAAGGTGGCTTTTGGATCGGTGGAGCCTTGTAATGGCATTGCTTGTCACGCCCCAAACCGGGTTCGTGAGCAGCCGCCCGTTGCCCTGAATGCCGACTGTATTTTTACAGAAAATCAGACAGAATATCCCCATAAATCTGAGATCTCCCATGTACAAATAAATATATTTAAAACTGTATAATTTAAAATCGTCCTGTAAATAAAATAAAATAGTCATCCCGACCTCACAATAACTCACCAACCACAGCAAACATCCAGAACAACGTCAGGATAAGTAAATTACCAATAATTTTAGCCACACACCTCTACTGTCATGCCCAACTAGAGCATGAGTAGCCACCACACTGAGCGGACCTAAGTTTTATACAATTTACAATCAATTTTCCCAAATTAACATTCAAACACTATAATTTGCTTCAATGCAAATGAAATATGAGAGTTTCACAAATAAATATACATAAATTATACAGTTAATCCCATAATAAATACACGGTCAACTACGGATCTCAAGGTCAAGACCTCACAGGGTTGAAAATAAAGTGCGGAACTGATATCTCAACTTAATTTAAATCTCATCGCCGACAAACACTCAAATCCACCAACTAGCTATAAAATTCTCTAGAGGCCGAAGCGTCGCTCTAGCACAATAATCCTGTCTAAGGAGGGAAAGAAGATGGTAAGTATCAAGAAAGATACCCAGTAAATGAGGGGATTAATCTCAAGTCTAATAGTGTAGGTGAATATTGAAATGTTAAATAATATCATTCATAACCAATAATTCAAATTTTGTGGTAAATTATGATATGTTCGCTAAAATGAACTCATTTAATCATTCACACGTTAACATACATATATTCATCCATTCAAAATCAAGTAAATCATAGAGCAAACCGAAAGAATCCTGGCAAAAGTCAACCATGACCAAGAACAGGCACATCAGGGGTTTTATTATACAAAAAGTTTTCAAAAGTAGCTCTCTATCCCGACGTTGACCATGAGTTCGCTGGGGCTAGCTCATCATCGTGTATAGGACCTCGTCCGGTACTAGACGGTGGCGTCACACACGTCCTCCCCCTTACTTGGGTTCAACCGGCCGCGCCTGTAGCCATTAGACATATGACGTTTACAGATACCTCCTGCAGAAGCGTATCCGGGCAACCCGGAAACGCCCTTGGTAGCTACGGAATTCATCAAATAATGTCATATTATCATATTATCTCAAGCTAATAGGCATCCAACCCATATAGCTAAATCATCTCATCATATCCTCAAAACAACTCAAATCCGTGTGACAATCATTTCATTTCAAATATGGAAGCATAATCGTAAAAAATATAAGTACGATACTCCAATAATCACAAAACCGATTTGAATTTCAATTCCATACATCGAGACAATGCATATCAAAAGTATGTTTTATTAAAAACACAATAAAATTAGGTTTCACTATTTCATGCAAGAGATTAGAGTTCCACTCACATTTTAGGGAGGGTGGTCACTCCCTATTTTAAAAAATTATCCAATCTGACTTCTGAGTCTCCAAAAAGATCAATTTAATCAGATCATCACAATTTAACATCAGATAGTAGCCTATTAACGGATTTTTCATTTTCTTTCCTAATTAATATAATCTTAATTTACACTATCTCCTTTCTATACTCTCGTTTCATAAATTTCGAATCATTTGCTCACAAATGATCAAATTTCCAATATTTCTCATTTTTCTAATTTTTTTCGAATTTAACATATTTCAGAACATATATATAGCTTCTGATTCTAATTTCAACCTAAATTCAATAAAATTTATTTCAAACATTTAAGTGATTGCATTTCTCTTTCACCTAGGGTTTCGCAAATCTCAAACCTAGCTTTTGTTTGCCCATCGAATTGGTTTAAAACATGTAATATTTTCAAATTTGAACAATATTAACAACTAACTCAAATTCTAAATACCCAACCCTAGGACTACAACCAACATAGTCGTTACGTGCAGTGAAGAAGCCGCGACCTAGTATTTCTGCGGGGACTGCAGGTGAGCTCTCAAAGGAGACGGCTAGTCGCGGGCTCGTGGGCTAGTAGGCTAGCGGGCTTGCGGGGAGGCTGCGCTCGCGGGAGGGAGGAGCAGCGGTGGAGAGAGAGCGGCGGTGGAGGGGGAGGAAGGTGAGGCGGCCACGGGAAGGAGAAGAGGCGGAGAGAGAGAAAGAGAGAGAGAGAGAGAGAGAGAGAGAGAGAGAGAGAGAGAGAGAGAGAGAGAGAGAGAAAGAGAGAAAGAGAGAGAGAGAGGGAAAAGAGAAAGAGATTAGGGCTAAAATCCCTAATCCAATTTGGGGGGTGCTGCGTTTTGGCCAAAACGCAGCACTTCCCTCTTCTTTTTTTTTTAACAAAATAGGATATGCCTCAAATCGAAAATACAGATACTTTATATATACCAAAAATTTTGATTTAAAGCTCTCAAAAATAAAAAATCAAAATAAATAAAAATTTCTCTATATATATAACTGAGAAATATTTTATTTAATTCTTGAACAGGAGTACAATAGTACGGATACCGAGTGTCGATGTTACATTGCTACCTAGTTTCCTTGATTCGACACCTCATTACTTGTCATTGGTATCCTATCAAGGGTTATAAGAGTTGAGATTTGTTTTTGTTCGCCAAGTTGAGGTGGTGGCCTTGCATGGGTTACTTGTGTTGGTGCCCTTTTGTTGGTAATTGGAGCCTGTTTGTTTCTGCCTTGTGTCGTGAGTTGCAGGGTAATTATGTGCATAGATGTCTATTTAATTGCACCTTTCGCTTGCAACTATTTGTTAGTGACACGAATTGGTAGTTGTTTGTTTATGCCTTGTATTCAAACCCTTTTCTTAGCGTTAAAGATGATGGCCCTTCGTTTGGGTCCTTTCATTGTTCCATTGTGTCCCATCTCATGGAGACTTCTATTCTGCCCATATCTTGCTTTTGTGTACTTGGTGGTCTCCCTGTATGGTTGCCTGGTGGTTGGCCTAGTGGTGCATGTTCACCTATTGGCTTCTTTTGGCTCAAGGGCTGATGGCTTGTTGCTTGCAATCGTTCACATGGTTGTGGTGGTGGTTTTTTACTTGTCATGTCAAGAAGTGTCTTTTGACATTCTTGGCATGAATAGATTCCTTCTTCTTTGGTTAAAGGGGTGCACTCAGCATCTGTATTGTTGCCTTCGTGGATATGTTCATCCTTGATGATGAACTTGAATCTGTTCATGTCAGGTTGTGGTTGCAACTTAATCCACTTGTCTTTGTGCACGATATCCATGTCTATTTGATTAAGTGTTGCGAGTCATTGAACTCCAAGAATTAAATCTATAGCGATTAACGAAGGGAATAAAAATTGGTTGTGAATTCATATCCTTGGAAGTTGATAGTGATTCCTCAGTGTATCTCTGAGTATTGAAACTTTTCACCACTCATCACCTTGGCTTCAAAAGTTGTGACTTGCTCGATGGTTAATCTTAATGCTTTTGCAACCTTTGAGTTGATGAAGTTGTATGTTGAACCATTGTCAACCAAGATAGTGACTTCTTGCTTGCCGATTAATGCTTTGGTTCTCATAGGCTTTGGTCTTTCAATTCGGCTAAGGCATGAAGAGTCACGATTGAGTCTTCTTTACTTGGTGACTCCTCAATTGTTTCCTCTTCAAGGGGTACTATTTCATTTAGTACCTCTTCATTATTACTCAACTCAAACACGAAAGGTCGTGGTTGTTTGTACTTGTGACCTGGTACAAATTTTTCTTCACATGCGAAGCATAGGCCTTTGGATTGTCTTGATTCTATTTCCATATATGTAAGCCTTTGAGGAGAAAATGGTTTCTCTTTATTGTGGTTGGCTTCAATAAGTGGCTCAGGGGTTTCGGTTTGTACCCTTTGAATTGGTACCAAGGTTGTAGACTACATGGTTTGAGGTATACAGATGTGGCACTATGGCTTGAGCCTTGGTTCATGGCTTGTGGTGCTATGACTTGTGCTGTGGCCTGTGGCACTACGGCATGGGTCATGGCCTATGGTATTGTGACTTGAAAGTGGCCTATGGCATTGTGGCATGGTACAATGGCATTGCTTGTGGCTCGATGGCCTGCCCGATGGCACAATCCAATGGCACGATGGCTTGGCGCGATTGCATTATCCTTGGCACTATAGCCTGGTGCGACTGCACTGTCTTAGATACTATGACCTGGTGCACTGGCAGGAGCAATGGCCTATAACCTTGGTACTGTAGCCTGGAGCGATCACTAGTATCCGTGGCATGGAATGCCTTGTCATGGTTGATGCAGCACGGAATGTCCTATTTTGGGACGGTGACTTGCTGGGGCACTTCCTCAATGTTAGAAGAAGGCTTGCTATGATGGCGTTGTTGGCCCATTCTTTGTTTGGAAGGCAATGTCGCTTGCAGCATGCTTTGGATAATGGTTGTCATGGCAACAAGATTTTGATTTATTCGATCAAAACATTGGCTCATTTGATTCGAGCAATCTTTGGTCTTTTTCCTTATATTGAGGCTCTTCTTAAGGGCTTGAAGTCCTTTTTGTGCCATTTCAATAGGAAAAGGTGTGAAGTGTGTTCAATGACACGGTTTGGGTGAAAGGTCACTTCTCTAAGACAATTCTTTGATGAACTCACTTGATTGAGTACAAGAATGACTCTTCAATGAAAATTGCTCACAAAAAGTTATGTTTTTCATGATGGACAGAAAGTTTCCTTCAAGAATGAGAAGGGACTTTTGTCAAAAATCGTGTAATTCCTTTCAATGAAAATTCACCGGTCAAATTGGTGTAAGTACTTCATCTATTCAATTTCAACTCAAGTCCAACCAATTTATTGATGGTTGAATCATTTATAGGCGAAGGTCGACTTTTCTCATGATGAAAGTACAAAGACCTCAATGGATGGGATGGAATCCTATCAATGAAAATGGATACTTTCAATGAATAAGGGTGGAAAGGATGTCCTACAATTGTCATAGGACGAGAAAGCACCAAATTTGGAGCTTGTCAATGACCCCTTAGGTTTGCAATAGCTTAAGTAAGGTCTTTGTCATGAAATGAAGCTTGTCATAGGATGGCCCAGGGGTTGCAATACCTCCTAATTCTCATCCTGTGATGCCTGTTTTGTACAGCATGACGGCCCAAGGTTTCTCAACTAGAGCACTGAAGTTGCAACCCTTTGCAAGGCAATATGCAACACACGAGATCGTACACGACATTTAGCTACAAGGCACGTATAGGAAGAAATTTTAAAGGTTCGCGCCAACAAATGTGCTCATCCACAAGGCAAGTCAAAGGCTGCCAATAAAGAGACACCATTCTTGTACGAGCAAAATCAATCGCCTAAGGCATTATACAAGAGTACAATAGACTCACAAGCAAGGGCAAGCAGTGCCTAAGTAATAGTACAAGTTGTCCAAGCAACCACGCACCAAAGCACGGATACCTTGAGCCACCCTTCATGCTACATCTAGCAATCCTCAAGTAATTGTCACTGAGGAGCCAAAGCTAGCAAGTGCACATGCAATTGCACAAGCAAGAAGGCCACTGCTAGAAAAGACATCATGCGAGGATACATCATTACATGAGCAGCCCGCAAATGAGTATGCATCATGGCACTGCAGCCTAAGTAGGACCACGAGGACAAGACATGCGGAGTAATGCCTCAGCACGTAATAGAACATCGAGGCAACCATATGGGTAGACCACTAGGCACACAAGAGTAAGATACGGACAAAATACAAGTCTCCATGTGATAAAACACAATGGAACAACAAAAGGACTCAAGCGAAAGACCACTATCTTCAGTACCAAGCAAAAAGCTTCGAATACAAGGCATGGATGAACAACCACTAATTCATGTCAATAACAAACAGCTGCAATCAAAAGGTTCAATTGAGCAGACATCTATGCACATAATTACCCTACAATCCACGACACAAGGCAGAAATGAGCAGGCACCAGTCACCAACGAAAGGGTACCAACATAAGTAGCCCATGAAAGGCCACCACCTCAACCTGGTGAACAAATGCAAGCCTCAACTCTTACAACCCTTGATAGGACACGAATGACAAGTAATGAAGTGCCAAATCAACGAAACCAACAGCAATGCCATTACAGGGCTCCACCGATCCAAATATCACCGTAAAAGCAAATTCTCTCAAGGCAATTGAAGAGGATCAATTCCAAAAAAGGCAGCTTATGGCTCCTATTAGTAAAATGTTTGGAATTCAAAGGACATTATGAATTGTTGCAAGGCTTTATCTTTTGGATAGAAAATTCAAGAATCTTGCTAATGAAGGACCACCATTGGAGCAAGCCATCACTTTAACAGATCTTGAAGAAGATAGTAGCATCATCTTTGAACTAGAAGTTGTGTTGGACTCTAGATTGGTCTGAAAAGGAGACCACACATGACAAGAAGTACACATAAAGTGGAAGGGTCTTAATCGAGAGGAATCCACTTGGGAAGATGTCTTAATCATTGTCAATGGTTATCCATTCTTCAACCTTGGGAACATTCAAGGGGTGGAATGTTGCAACCTTTCACAAGGTAATATGCAACGCACGAGATTGCGTACTACATTTATCAGCAAGACGTACATCGAAAGAAATTATGGAGGTTCGCATTGACAAATGTGCTCTTCTACAAGGCAAACCAAATGCCGCCAATAAAGAGACACCATATTTGCACGAGCAAAATCAATCACCCAAGGCATTGCACGAGAGTTTACTAGGTTGCACAAATGAGGACAAGCAGTGCCCAAGCAATTGTACAAGTCACCTGAGCAACTACAAACCAAAGCACGCGTACCTTGAGCCAAAGATCGCAACCCTTCGTGCCACATCTAGCAATTCTCAAGCAATCATCACTAAGGAGGCAAAGCTAGCAAGTACAAATGCAATTGCATGAGCAAGAAGGCTACTGCTTGAAAGGATACCATACGAGCAGACACCATTGTATGAGCAGCCTGCACATGAGTATGCATCATGGCATGAGCGGCCTGTACAAGAGTACGAGCACAAGACATACAGAGTAATGTCTCAGCACATGAAGATGCTTAGCAGTCCATGCCAAGAGGTGCCATTCTTGAAGATATGTAGGCCATAATGCACCAGCATGAGCCATAGCACGAGAAGATATATGCAACGCATGAGCTAGCGTGCCACATCCCAATACCAGGGCATGAGCCAGCATGCCACACTCTAATGCCAGCAGCTGAGCTATTGAGCCACGCCCTAGTGCTACAGCATGAGCCAACATACATCGGCCCAGTACCACTGCACAAGCCATTTAATGCCAACACACCATGCAGTGGCCAAGCAACCAAAAGGCCATGAGTTATGAGTGCATCAACGGCCCAATCAAGACTATTTTCCTTATCCTTCTTAGTGGTTATTAAATGCAATAAAGTCAAAGAATAACTGTCCAATTATTAAGTGTTTTATTAGTACAATTATTAGGAGTGCTAGTGGGGAAGTAATGTAAAGGAACCCTATGGTCTCCCTACCCTCTCCTATAAATAGGGCAGCTCTCTCTCATTGTAATTAGGCAAAATTTGATAATAGAAAACCAGTTTCTTCTTCTCCGTTATGAGAATTTATCTTAGGGTTTAAAGTAGCCAAAAACCCATTTATATTACATCACCTTCGTGTGATATTAGGATTTTGTCATTGAATAACCCATCAAAGTCAAGTTTAAATCACTCTATCCTTCTCCATCCTTGTCTTGTTTACCCACTTCTCTAGCGAGCCAATTTAGTGCATTGGACATAGGTACTGTGTGCTAAGGAGAACTTCAACCCTTCCACCATAACCTCCCAACCAAACACCTATTTTTCTTGAGAATACACCAAGGGGTAGCAACAAATTTGGAGCTTGTCATAGGAAGACCCAAGGGTTGCAATATAATTTGGTGTTTTCATTGATGTGCACTGCTTGTCCTTGCTTTTATTAATGTACACCAAATTATGGACTCGAGCCAATGAACTCCTAGGTCAATATCTATATCGATTAAAGTTAGAGGATAAAGATCAGTTATGAATTGGTTTCCTTGGACGTTAATAATGACTTGTCGGTAGATTTCAGAGCATTTCAACTTTTTGTAGTTGGCAACCTTTTCTTTGAAAGCTTCTATCTTCTCAATCGATAGCTTGAGTGATCCGACTACCCTGTGGTTGATGTAACTAAGTGAGGACCTGTTGTCAATCAAAAGAATGACTTCTCTTTCTCCAATAGATGCCATGATCCACATGGTCTTAGGACCTTTTTAATCAGCCATTGCATGGGTGGAAATGTAAGGGTCATCTTTAATAGGTGACTTTTTGGTTTGTTCCTCTTTCAAGGACTCTTTTTCTTCATTAGACACCACTTGGTTAATTGTCCCTTCACCTTTGGTCAAAGCATGAATAAGTGAGGTTTCTTCACCCCTTGGGCCGTCCTATGATAAGCTCCAATTTTGTTACTGTCCTTTGGTGTTTTCTCAAGTAAAAGAGGTGTTTGGTTTAGAAGTTATGGTGAAAGGGTTGGAGTTCTCCTTAGTATATGGTACCTAAGCTTGCTCGCTAGAGACGTGGGTGGATAAGACAAGGATGGATAAGGATTGAGTGATTTGAACTTGATTTTGATGGGTTGTTCAAAGACAAGATCCTAATATCATGTCAAGGTGATGTAATCTAAGTGGTTTTTGGGCACTTTAAGCATTAAGATATATTCTCAAAATGGAGAAGAAGAAACTGGTTTTCTATTATTAGATTTTGTCTAATTACAATAGGAGATGACTGCCCTATTTATAGGAGAGGGTACGGAGACTAAAAGGCTCCTTTACATTACTTGCCCACTAAGCATTCTTAATAATTGCACTAATAAAAGACTCAATAATTGGACAGTTATTCTCCACCTTTATTACATTTAATAACCACTAAGAAGGATAAGGAAAATAATCCTGATTGGGCAGATAATGCACCGGTAACTCATGGCCTTTTGGTTGCCTAGGCGTTGCATGGTGCATTGGCATTGGATGGCTCGTGTAGTGACATTAGGTTATTACATGTTAGCTCATGTTGTGGCACTGAGGCGTAGCTTGATGGCTCAGGTGCTGGCATTAGATTGTGGCATGTTGGCTCGTGCCTTAGCATTGGGATGTAGCACATTGGTTCGTGTACTACTTATGTTTTCTTATGCCATAGAGCATGTTGGTACATTATGGCCTGCACCTTTTTGTGCGATGGCGCCTCTTGGCCTGGGTTGCTAGGCATCTTCATGTGCTGAGGCATTACTCCACATGTCTTGTGCTCATTCTCTTGTGTAGGCTGCTCGTGCCATGATACATACTCATGTGCGGGCTGCTCATGCAATGGTGTCTCCTCGCATAGTGTCCTTTTGAGCGATGGCCTTGTTATTCGTGCAATTGCATGTACACTTGCTAGCTTTGGCTCATTAGTGACAATTGCTTGAGAATTGATTGATGTGGCACGGAAGGTTGTGACCTTTAGCTCAAGGTACACGTGCTTTAGTGTATAGTTGCTCAAGCGACTTGTGCCATTGCTTGGGTGCTGCTTGTCCTTGCTTGTGTGTTGTTTGTCTTCGCTTGAGTAATCTAGTGCACTCTTGTGCAATACCTTGGGTGATTGATTTTGCTCGTGCATGGATGGTGTCACTTCGTTGGCGACCTTTGCCTTGCCTTATAGAGGAGCACATTTGTTCATTTGAACCTCTATAATTTCTTCCCGTGCATGCCTTGCGGCGAAACACCGTGCGCGATCTCTTACGTTGCATATTGCCTTACGAAGGTTTGCAACATCGCCCCCTAAAGTTGAACCTTGTCCCCAAGGTTTTCTTCAATTCTAAGGGGTTTTGTGTCTCTTTGCCCCATGGTATCTGTTCATTGGTAAGTATCTTGAATTTTTTATCCAAGAGATAAAGTCTAGCAATGTTCCATGTTGTTCCTTGAATTCCATGTGTCTTGGATGTCATGGTATGCCTTTCCTGGAAATGAATTGCTTTTATTGCCTTGAGAAAATATGTCTTGGAGGTATCATTTGGCTTGGTGGGGTCTTGTATGTGCAGCGTTGGCATTGTTGCCTGGTTTCCTTGATTTGTACCTCATTGCTTATCATTGGTAGCTTGTTAGGGGCTTGCATTTGTTTGCTAGATTGAGGTGGTGGCCTTTCACTCGCTACTTGCATTGGCGCCTTTTTGTCAATGTTGTTGGACTTCAATTGTTGCAACACCTTATCTTGTGTCTTCAAATTAGCATTTTCTAAGTCATTTGTTACTGGTTTGATGTTGCATGTAGGCAAACTTGGTGATGGCCTTTCATAAGATGCTCTAAAAGGTGTCTTTGGGCAAGTTTAGCATGAATGGACATGTTTGAGGATGTCTTGCTTGATGTCCTCCCCAATGTTCCAAGATATGCACATGCCTTTTGAATGGACTCCTTCTTCTTTGATTGAAGGGTTGCGATAACATGTATGTTGCTGCCCTTCTAGATGTGCTCTTCCATGTTGGTGAACTTGAATTCATTTATGTTGGGCTGAAGTTGCATCTTTAACTTGACCCACTTCATGCATGAGTTCTACTTGTCTTTGGTAATCCGTGACAACTCGACCAAGTGTTTCGCACCATTGAACTCTTAGGTCAATATCCATACCGATTAAAGTTAGAAGGTAAAGATTGGTTATGAATTGGTATCCTTGGACGTTAATGGTGACTCCTCGGTGGATCTCGGAGCATTACAACTTTTCACCGTTGGCAACCTTTACTTTGAAAGGTTCTATCTTCTTAACCAATAGCTTGAGTGATCAGGCTACCTTGTGGTTGATGTAATCGAGTGCGGACCCGTTGTCAATCAAAAAAATGACTTCTCTTCCTCCAATAGATGCCTTGGTCCATATGGTCTTAAGACCTTCTATATCGGCCATTGCATGGGTGGAAATGTAAGGGGTCATCTTTAATATGTGACCTTTTGGTTTATTCCTCATTCAATGACTCTTTTTCTTCGTTATACACTACTTGGTTAAGTGTCCCTTCACCGTTGGTCAAGGCATGAATGAGTGAGGTTTCTTCACTTGGTGACTCTTCGATTGTCTCCTCTTCAAGGGGCGCAATTTCAGTTAGTGCCTCTTCATCTTCATTCGGATCAGTCATGAAACGTCATGGAATTTTGCACTTGTGACCAGGTGCAAACTTTTCGTCACATGTGAAGCATAGGCCCTTGGATTGCCTTGCTTCCATTTCTGCATATGTGAGCCTTAGAGGAGATAAGAGTTCCTCTTTAATGTGGGCGGCTTCAATGAATGGCTCAAGGGATTCGTTATGTACTTCTTGAGTTGGTACCTCTCTGGCCAAGTTGGGATAGGAATTTGGAGAGTTTTAGGTATGTATAGGATGGTGGAAGGACGAAAGGTTGTAAGGGTAGGGGTTGAATGATTGAATAGGGAAGTAAATGGATGGGTTTTCAGTTAGGAAAAGGAAAGGTTGTGTATAGGGAAATAAATGACCGTATGTATAAGTGGGGACTTGAAAAGTCATGGATACCAAGTTGGCAGATTGCATGGATGGTAGCTCATAGTACGTAGCACTATGGCCTAAGCTTTGGCTCATGGCATGTAGCTCCATGACTTGGGCCGCAGCGTAGGGCATTGTGGCTTTGGTCATGGCATATGGCATTGTGGTTGAACCCGTGGCTTGTGGTCTGGTAACATGGTACAATGGCACTCTATTGCGTTCCAGTACTGTTGGCGCTATGGATGGCTTCAACCCTATGAAATTCGGGGTTGGTTGTGTTTGGTGGGGAGGTTGGAGTTCTCCTTAGTACACGACACCCATATCCAATGCACTAAGTTGACTCGCTAGAGAAGTGATGGATGGAATAGAAAAGGGGTGGAGAGGATGGAGTGATTTGAATTTGCCTTTGTTGGGTTTTACAAAGATCAAGAGCCGAATATCATGTGGAGGTAATGTAACCTAAGGGTCATTGGCACCCTTTGGCCCTAATTCTCACGTTGGAGAAGATAAGAGAAACTCTCTATTTTTTTACTTAACAACTTTCTTCTTTTTCCACAAATGGAGAGGGATGCCCTATTTAGAGATGTGCATGAGAGGCTAAAGGCCTTTTTACGTAATTACTTGTGTTCCAAGGGACTCTAGACACTAGTGACTCATAATAATAATAACTTCTAACAACTACTAATATTAATTAACAATAACTATTTAGACAGTTACATGCCTCTTTATATATTCTAATGAATGCACATTTATTATAGTAATTATTGCATGGGTGAGTCATGACCTTCTAGATACTGGTGCGTTGCATTGTGCTCTGGTATTGGGCTGCTCATGCTGTGGCACTTGTTTGCTACATGTTGGTTCGTGCCAGGTCCAAGGGCGTGACATGCTAGCTCATGTGTTGGCGTGGTGCTACTGTGTGCATTAATGCACACTGACACATGCACTGGTATGCATCCATTGAGCCATAGCTTTATTCTTTCGAGCAATAGTGCTCCTTCCTTGAGTATTGATGCTCCTACTTGTACCTCTTCACTTGTGGACTCCTTGGGACATGGATGCTCAGGCTTATAGTACGTTGGCCCATCTCCTTTGGGCTGTGGGTCATGTAGTTGCATTACTCTGCATGTGTTTGTTAAGTGTCGCCTGTCTTTTCGGGCAATGTCCTTCTTCTTGTGTCTTTTCATGAGCAATTGCTTTGTTCCCTTCCTTAGAGACCTTTGCTCACTGGTTGCTCATGGTACCATGACGGATTGTGTCCTTTGGCACGTAAGTGCTCAGTTTGGCATGTTTTATTGCTTGGACACGACTTGCTTGGGCTGAGAGGTCCACTCCTAAGCAATGCCATGGGCGATTGCTTTTGTTTATGCATAGGAGGTAACTCTCTAATGTTGCCCTTTGGCATGTCATGAAGTTGGACATATTTCTCCCTGCAAGCCTTCATGATTTCCTTTTGTGTGTGCCTTGCAGGCATTTGTCGTGCGTAGCTCGGACGTTGCTTATAGTCATGCAAGTGGTTGCAACACACAGCCTGTGACTTGTTGGCATAGTGCGGTGGCATGGTACATGGCTAGGTAGCCTAAGCAATGTCACTGCCTAGAGGATCTATGTCTTATGAGATAGCGTTATCTGGTGGCATAGTAGCCTATAGAGGGCACTATCTGGTGGCACAATATATTGTGCGATGTTGTTTTTAGATGGCTCAATGGCCTGATACGACTGTACTGTCTTAGGCACGATGTTCTAGTGCGACTACACTATTTCGAGCACTATGGCCTCGTACAAGGGTGTAGATGATGGCTGGTATTCAAGGCATTGTGGTCTTGAATGAATGCTTGAATCCATAGTGTGGACTGCATTGTCGTGATTGCTGCTGCATGGAATGCCCTATTTTGGAACATTCACTTGTTGGGGCACTTCCTCATTGTTAGAAGAACGCTTGGCATGGCGAGCTTGATGGCCCTTTCGTTACTTGGGTGGAGTTGCTTTTAGCATCATGCTTTGAAGAATGCTTATGATGTTGGCTGCATTTTGATCCATGCGATCAAAACATTGATTCATGCGAATCATATGCTTTTCAGCCTCTTTCCTTATTTGATAAGGATTCTTCATGAGGGTCTGAAGCCCTTCTTGTAGTGCCATGGTTCTTTTAATAGCGAAAGGGTGCCTTTCTAAGATAACTTTTGACAAGAGTCTCTTGAATGAGCACAAGAATGACTCTCCAATGAAAGTTACTCACGAAAGGATGTGTTAAATACAAGTGGATAGAATGTTTCTCTAAAGAAACGAAAGAGCTTTTCAAAGATTAAATGAAATCCTTTCAATGAAAAATGGAGGGACTACAGTAAACAATCGAAAGGGGGCTGAATTTGCTTCGGAATGGACACTCTCAATGAAAGTACCAAATTATGTTGCAACCCTTGGGCTGTCTTATGACAAGCTCCAATCTTGTTGTTATCCCTTGGTGTTTTCTCAAGTAAAAGAGGTGTTTGATTGGGAGGTTATGGTGGAAGTGTTGGAGTTATCCTTACTACATGACACCCATGTCCAATGCACTAATTTGGCTCACTAAAGAAGTGGGCGGATAAGACAAGGATGGAAAAGGATAGAGCAATTTGAATTTGACTTTGATAGGTTGTTCAAAGAAAAGAGCCTAAATTACGCGAAGGTAATGTAACTAAAGGGGCTTTTGGCCACCTTAAACCCTAAGATAGATTCTCACAATGGAGGAGAAGAAACTAGTTTTCTATTATCCAATTTGCTTAATTACAGTGGAAAAGGACTGCCTTATTTATAGGAGAGAATAGGGAGACTAAAGGGTTCCTTTATATTACTTCTCTACTAAGCATTCCAAATAATTGAACTAATAAAATACTTAATAATTAGGCAGTTATTCTCTGCCTTTGTTACATTTAAGAACTACTAAGAAGGATAAGCAAAAGCAATTAATGCACTGATAACTCATGGCCATTTGGTTGCCTAGGCACTGCATGGTGCGCTTGCATTGGATGGCTCATGCAGTAGTACTAAGTCGCTGCATGCTGGCTCATGCTATGGTACTGAGGCATGGCTCGATGGCTCAAGCGCTGGTATTAAACTATGGCTTGTTGGCTCGTGCCTTGGCATTGGGATGTGGCATGTTGGCTCATGCGCTACTTGTATATTCTCGTGCCATGGCTCATGCTAGTGTATTATGGCCTGTATCTCTTCGTTTGATGGCACCTCTTGGCCTAGGCTGCTAGGCATCTTCATGTGCAAAGCATAACTCTGCATGTCTTATGCTCATTCCCTTGCATAGGTTGCTCATTCCATGATGCACACTCATGTGCGGACTGCTCATGCAATGCTGCCTCCTCGCATGGTTTCCTTTCGAGTGGTGGCCTTCTTGCTCGTGCAATTGCATGTGCACTTGCTAGCTTTGGCTCCTTAGTGACAATTGCTTGAGGATTGCTTGATGTGACATGAAGGCTTGCGACCTTTGGCTCAAGATACATGTGCTTTGGTGTGCGGTTGCTTAGACGACTTGTGCCTTTACTTGTGTGCTACTTGTCTTCACTTGAGCAATCTAATGCACTCTCATGCAATACCTTAGGCGATTGATTTGGCTCGTGCAAAGATGGTGTTTCTTCATTGGCGGCCTTTGACTTGTCTTGTGGAGGAACACATTTGTTTGTGCGAACCTCCATAATTTCTTCCTTTGCACACCTTACGACTAAACGCCGTGCACAATCTCGTGCATTGCGTATTGCCTTGCGAAGGGTTGCAACATTTCGACGAATATGTTCAATCTTGAGGTTTCCATCTGCAAGGCAATAAGCAATCTCAATGGTTTGGCTTGAGAAAAGACTCCATCCTATGAAATTTGTGGGCTCTATGAATAGCCCTGGCCCTATGAAATCGTGGGCAAGTTATGTCTAGCCGGGAGGTTGAAGTTCTCCTTAGTACACGACACCCATATCCAATGTACTAAGTTGGCTTGTTAGAGAAATGAGCATAATAAATACAGGGATGGAGAAGGATGGAATGATTTGGATTGAACTTTGATAGGTTGTTCAAAGACAAGAGCCTAATATCACACGGCAGTGATGTAACCTAAAGGGCGGCACCACCTTAAGAACCTATAGATAAATTCTTACGTTGGAGAAAGGAATTGAGTTTTTACTTAATAATTTTCTTCTTGTTTACAGATGAGGACATCGCCTCTATTTATTGGAGAGGGCTGGGAGGCAAAGGGCTTCATACATAGTCTTTTTCACTCCAATAGACTCTAGACATAATGACTCCTAATAACTACTAATAACCAACAATAACTAACATTAACTACTAGGCAATTACATTTGCCTTTATTTCACTCATTAAATGCCTAAGCAAATAAATGGAATTTATTTATTCAAGTAGTTACTGCCCTAGGTGACTCTTTGCCTTTTGGCTATTGGTATACTGCATTGTGCGCTAGCATGTGCTGGTACTATGCCGTTGTATGCTCTCTCATGCACCGGTGTGTATTGTCTCAAGCAATGGCATTGGGCCATTGTACGCTGGCTCATACGCTGGTATGGTATTATTCCGTGCCATGTCATTAGGCTACAAGGGTACTGGTGCCTCTTCGCATACTGACTTGTGCAGGTTGCCTTGCTGGTACATGTCCTTGAGTGCTAGCATTGGATCATAGTATGCTACATTGACTCCTTCATGCCGTGGCTCCTACTGGTGCATTATTGCTCGCACCTTTTCATGCGATAGTACCTCTTAGCATATGTGTTTCCTGTCCCTTTGAGCGATAGCCTTCTAGCTCAGTTTTTGGCATGAGCAATTGCCTCTTTGTCTTCCTTAGAGACTTTTGCTCAGTGGTTGCTCATGGTGTCACGAAGGATCGGGTCCTTTGGCTCAAGGGTCGCGTCCTTTGGCATGTGAGTGCTGAGGTAACATGTGCCATTGCTTGGGCACTACATGTTATAGCTTGAGCGGGCTGGTACTCTCTCATGCAATGCCTTGCATATCTTAAGGTTGGACACATTTGTCCGTACAAACATCCATAATGTCCTCTTGTGTGCACTTAGTGGCTAGACGACCTACGTGGCCCATGGTATTGCACATGGCTTTGCGGAAGTGTTGTATTTTCTTGATACTAGGCATGCAACACATGATGTTCTCTCAAAGATATGGAATGAGAGGGGGCTGTGATCCTTAGTTAAAGATATTGAATGAGAGGGGGCTGTGGCCCATGGTATTGCACATGGTATTGCACAAAGCACTTGATGTTCTCTCAAAGATGGCAGAATTGTCTTAGATCTTGCGTGGTTGTGGGATATTGGGGGAGGTTGAGTGATGGGGTTACAGTTCCTCCTTATGCAAGGTACCAAGATATCCAATGCAGAAGGTTTGCTCGTAGAGAAATAGGTGGAAAAGTAAAGGAAATGGAGGAGGAAGAAGGATTGGAATTTACCGTGATGGGATCTTCAAGCACAAGAGCCTATATCACACAGGTGATGTAACCTAAGGGGTCATTGGCACCTTAAACCCTATATCTAATTACTCTAGAATTTTATGTTTTCATAGATAAAAATTGCTTATTTACAAATGGATAGAGGAACCCTATCTATAGGTAAGGGCAAAGAAGGCTAAGGGCCTCATTACATGTCCTTTCATGCTAAAGGACTCCTTAATGCATTAACTAACCTAATAACTATCGGATAGTTATTTGCCCTTATTACAACTATTAGAAAATATAAGGAATTTATTCATTAGGGTAGTTATTGCCCTGGAGTGCTTATGACCTTTCAGCAATACAGTGCTCTGCATGTGCGTACTAGCGCATGCTACTCATGCATAGTACGCACTGGCTCATGTGCTAGTACACACCTATCAAGCCATGGCTCTATCTTATCGAGCAATAGCCTTGTTTCTTTGTGCATTAGGAGTCCTACTTGAGTCTCTTGTCTACAGGCTCAATTGCACAGGTTTCCTTAGTCTCTTGCTCATACTAGTGATGCACTAAGGCAAGGTAGTGCATTGCATCATCCTCCTCGGGCCTTGGCTCCTACATTTCCATTATGGATTGCACCTCTTCATGAATAGGTGTCTCTTGGTATGGGCTGCATGGTGTCTCGTTGTGCACTGGCATTGTTGCATGTCAATTGCTCATGCACATGTGAAGGTTGCTCATAGTATGGCTCATGGGCATATGCGGGCAGCTCATGCAACAGTACCTCCTCGCATAGTATCCTTTCAAGCGATGGCCTTCTTGCTAGCCTCCTCAACTTCCTTGGAGTCAATTGCTTGATGATTGCTCAAAGTTGCACAATAGGTTGTGACCTTTGCTCGAACGATCAAGTCCTTTGGTGCACGAGTGCTCGAGCGGCGCATGCGAGTGCTCGTGCATTGGTTGCCTTTGCTTGAGTGCACTAATACATTGTCCTGAAATGCCTTAGGCGATTGCTCTATTGTGTGCATGGACGACGCGTCTTCAATGGTGACCTTTGGTGCACCATGAGGAGTTGTGTCCATGTAAATCTCTATGATTTCTTCATATGCTTGCCTTGTGGCCCTTCGTCGTGCGTGGCCTTTGGCATTGCACATGGACTTGCGAAAGGTTGCAACATTCGCCTCTCCTTGAAGACAATCCTTGTCCTCAAGGTTTACTTTGGTTCTAAGGGGTCTTGCAGCCTTTTGCTCCAGTGGTGGTGATTTAATTACTTTACGAGAGTCCGCCTTGGTGGTGACCTTTGATTTGGTGGTGCCTTGCATGTGCAGTGGTGTTGCCACTTGGTTTCCTTGAATTGGCACCTCATTGCTTGTCATTGTGGCCTGTCAAGCGGTGTAAGAGTTTGTGCTTACATCTGTTCACTGGGCAGAGATGGTAGCCTTTCACAAGCTCCTTGTATTGGTGCCAATTGCTCCTTGTTTGGCATCTCTATGATTGACATCTCCTTGTTATCAGTTGGTACTTTCTTGGTTAACAATTGCTTCTTACGCTCTTGTTGAGAGTCGTACTCAAGCTAATTCTTCTTTGATTCTCTTCCATTGCTCATACTTGTTTGTCACTTGGGACTCTTGACTTGACTCATATGGCACCATTTCATCTACTACCTTTTCATTGTTGGTGGTTTTGAGGTTTGACTCAAGGGTTTTGATTCGTACCCTTTTTGTTGGTACCTTTTTGTCCAAAGTGGGTTTATGATTTGAAGGGTTGTGAGGTATATCTCATTTTAGGGTGAAAGGGGGTGAGACGAAAGGTTGTAAGGGTTAGGGTGAGCCTTAGGGAAAGGGGGATGAAAATGTTCATGTTGGGGTTGTAAAATGAAAGGGTATGTATGGGGATAGGAAGGTAAAAAGGTATATGTTTGAGTTGGAAGGTAATAGCTTGTGTTTATGGGTGAAGGAATGAAAGGGTGAATATTTAGGCAAGAAAATGAAGGAGTGTAAATTTGGGTAGTGGACGGGACATGTTTAGGTTGAAAGGGTGTAAGTACTTGTGGCACGTGGCCTATGGTACTATGGCTTGGACTGTGGCTCATGGCTATGGCATGGTAGCCTGGAGTGATGGCATTGTTCGTGGCATGGTAGCCTGGAGCAATCGCACAGTCTGCAGCATGATGGGATAATGCGATGGCACTATCTATCACATGATGGCTTGGTACGATAGCACTGTATGTGGTACGATGGCCTTGTGTGTTAGCACTATCTTGTGGCACTATAGCCTGGTATGACTGCACTGTCTGTGGTACTTTCGCCTGATGCGACTGCACTGTCTGTGGCATTTTGGCCTGTGGTACTATGACCTGTTGAGGTACTTCTCCTTTGTTAGAAGAAGGCTTGTTATAGTGGTATTGTTGGTTCTTTTGTTGCTTGAGTGATGATGCTTTGATAACATGTTTTGAGAAGGCTTATGATACTGGTCGTGTTTTAAGCTATGCGACCAAAATATTGGTTCATGCGAATCATGTGCTCTTTAGCCTCCTTCCTCATTTGATGGTGAGGGCATGAAGTCTTTCCTGTGGTGCCATGATAATTCAAAAGTGAAAGGGTATGTTGTATGAAAATGTATGAAAAGTGACACGGTTTGGATGAAAAGGGTGAAAAGGTTGCCTTTCTAAGATAACTTGTCAATGAAAGTCTCTTGATTGAGTACAAGAATGACTTTTCAATAGAAGTTACTCACAAAAGTGTGTGTTTGTTATGGATGGACAAAAGGTTTCTCTAAGGAAAATGAAGGGACTTTTGAATGATTGGATGAAATCCTTTTAATGAAAAATGAAGGAACTACTTTGTTTTTGTTTTGTGATTTTTGTGAGGGTTGGTTATAGTGTTTCAAGAGAATGAATGAATGAATTCTCAATGGAAAAGAGGGTGGAATGGATTCCCACAATGAAAATGGTGGAATGGTAATCCTCCAAATGAAAGCACCAAAAATGTTGAATTCCTTTAGTGCTAGGCACACAACACTTGATATTCTCTTATGGATATAGAATGAGAGGGGGCTGTAATCCTTGGCTTTGATACTAAGATGGCCGAATTGCCTTAGATCTTGCATGGTTGTGGGATATTGGGGGAGGTTAAGTAAAGGGGTTATAGTTCCTCATTATGCAAGGTACCAAAATACCCAATGCACAAAGGTTTGCTCTCAAAGAAATGGGTGGAGAAGAGAAGGAAAGGGAGAAGGATGAAGAAGGATTGGAACTTATCTTGATGGGATCTTCAAGCACAAGAGCCTATATCATGTAAGGTGATGTAACTTAAGAGGTCATTGGCACCCTTAAACCCTATATATAATCACTCACGAAGGAGAGACAAAATTTCTGTGTTTTTATAGATAAAATTGCTTATTTACAAATGAAGAGAGGGACCCTATTTATAGGTGAGGGCAAGGGAGGCTAAGTGCCTCATTACATATGTCCATTCATGTTAAAGGATTCCTTAATGCATTAACTAACCTAATAGCTAACAAGTAGTACTTTACCTTTATTACAACTATTAGAAAATATAAAGAATTTATTCATTAGGGCAGTTATTGCCCTGGAGTGCTTGTGACCTTTTAGTAGCATTGTGCACTGCCTGCTCGTGCACAGCATACGTTGCTCGTGCACTGGTACGCACCCATCAGGCGATGGCTCTATCTCCTTAAGCAATAGCCTTGTTTCTTCGTGCATTAGGACTCTTACTTGAGTCTCTTCGTCTACTAGCTCAATTGCATATGTTTCCTTGGTCTCTTGCTATACTTGCAGTGCATTAAGGCAGGTAGTGCATTGCATCATCCTCTTCGGGCCTTGGCTTCTGTGGTTGCATTATGGATTGCATCTTTTCGTGAATAGGTGACTCTTGGCATAGGCTGCATGGTGTTTCTTCATGCACTGGCATTGCTTTGCATGTCAATTGCTCATGTGCATGCGAAGGTTGTTCGTAGTGTGGCTCATGGGCATATGTGGGTGGCTCATGTAATGGTGCCTCCTCACATGGTGTCCTTTCGAGTGATAGCCTTCTTACTCGTTCCTTTTCATAAGCAATAGTCTCCTCAACTTCCTTGGAGTCAATTGCTTCATGATTGCTCAAAGTTGCATGAAAGGTTATGACCTTTGCTCGAAGGGTCGCGTCCTTTGGTGGGTGAGTACTTTGGCGGTGCATGCCCGTGCTCTTGCACTACTTGCCTTTTCTTGAGTACACCAATGCACTCTCATGAAATGTCTTAGGCAATTGCACCGTTGTGTGCATGAATGGTGCTTCTTCAATGGTGACCTTTGGTGTACCACGAAGAATTGTGTTCGCGTGAACCTCCATGATTTCTTCATGTGCTCACCTTGCAGCCTTTTACCATGTACGGCCTTTGGCATTGCGCATGGACTTGTGGAAGGTTGCAACAGGAAGGTTGCAATAGGAAGGTTGCAACAGTTGCCACGTTTTTAGGCTTGTAAAGTATTTTATACAAAACAATCTTTATATAAGTCGACTATTATCTCCTAGGCAGTCGATTTGCCTATGTTTTGCACATGGGAGGTTCGATTCTTAAACATCAAAGGATTGGTATTTCATCTTCATACTTAGAATTTTCTAAATTATAAAGAGATGTGTCAACTAGGATAGAATTGCAAGTCAACTTAACTATTTGACTAATGTGATCACGTGTTATGGCTTAAAGCAATCGCTTGTGCCTTGTGGCATGTGGCATATGGCATGTGGCTTGTAGCATGCTTATACTCGTGTGTTGCATTCCCTTGGCACTAAGCACACAACACTTGATGTTCTCTCAAGGATATGGAATGAGAGGGGGCTGTGATCCTTGGCCTTAGCACTAGGATGGCCAAATTGCCTTAGATCTTGCGTGGTTGTGGGATATTGGGGGAGGTTGAGTGAAGGGGTTGGAGTTCCTCCTTATACAAGATACCAAAATGCCTAATGCACAAGGGTTTGCTCATAGAGAAATGGGTGGAGAAGAGAAGGAAATGGAGAAGGATGAAGAAGGATTAGAACTTGTCTTGATGGGATCTTCAAGCACAATAGCCTATATCATGCAAGATGATGTAACATAAGGGGTCATTGGCACCCTTAAGTCCTATATCTAATCACTCACAAAGGAGAGACAGAATTTCTGTATTTTCATAGATAAAAATTACTTATTTACAAATGGAGAGAAGGACTCTATCTATAGGTGAGTGTAATGGAGGCCAAGAACCTCATTACATATGTCCTTTCATGTTAAAGGACTCCTTAATGCATTAACTAACCTAATAACTACCAGATAGTTATTTGCCCTTATTACAACTATTAGAAAATATAAGGAATTTATTCATTAGGGCATTTATTGCCCTGAAGTTCTTGTGACATTTCAGCAGCATAGTGCACTGCCTGCTCGTACACAGCACACACTGCTCGAGTGTTGGTACACATCCATCAGGCGATGGCTCTATCTCCTCAAGTAGTAGCCTTGTTTCTTCATGCATTAGGAGTCCTACTTGAGTCTCTTGTCTACTGGCTCAATTGTATAGGTTTCCTTGGTCTCTTGCTCATGCTTGTGGTGTTCTAAGGCAAGGTAGTGCATTGCGGCCTTGGCTCCTGCAGTTGCATTATGGATTGCACCTCTTCGTGAATAGAAGTCTCTTGGCATGCGTGGTGTCTCATCGTGCATTGGCATTGCTTTGCATGTCAATTGCTCATGTGCATGCGATGTTTGCTTGTAACATGGCTCATGGGCTTGTGCGGGCAACGCATGCAATGGTGCCTCCTCGCATGGTGTCCTTTTCAGCAGTGGCCTTCTTGCTCGCTCCTTTTCATAAGCAATAGCCTCCTCAACTTCCTCGGAGTCAATTGCTAGATGATTGCTCAAAGTTGCACGAAAGGTTGTGACCTTTGCTCAGAGGGTCACATCCTTTGGTGCGTGAGTACTCGAGCGGTGCATGCTCGTACTCATGCACTACTTGCCTTTGCTTTAGTGCACTAATGCACTCTCGTGAAATGTCTTAGGTGATTGCTCCTTCGTGTGCATCGATAGTGCCTCTTCAATGGTGACTTTTGGTGCACTATAAGGAATTGTGTTCGTGCAAGCCTCCATAATTTCCTTATGTGCTTGCCTCATAGCCCATCGTCATGTGCGACCTTTGGCATTGCGCATGGACATGAGGAAGGTTGCAACGTTCACCCCTCCTTGAAAATAAACCTTGTCCTCAAGGTTTACTTTGGTTCTAAGGTCTTATGGCCTTTCACTGCAATGGTGGCGATTGAATTACTTTGTGAGAGCCCACCTTGGTGGTGACTTTTGATTTTGTAGAGCCTTGTATGTGTAGTGGTGTTGCCACTTGGTTTCCATGAATCGGCACCTCATTGCTTGTTATTGCTGGCCGGTCAAGGGGTGTAAGAGTTGGTACTTGCATCTATTCACCTGGTAGAGGTGGTGGCCTTTCACGGGCTACTTATGTTGGTTGCTTTCATTAGTGGTTGGCTACATAGTGGTGTCTTGCTCGATGGCTCCTGTTGATTGTGATTGTTTGTTAGTGACATTAACCGGCGCCTTTTCAGTTAGCAATTACTCCTTGTGCTCTTGTTGAGAGTTGTACTCAAGCTAATTCTTCTTTGATATCTCTTCCATTGCTCACACCTGTACGTCACTTGGGACTCTTGATTTGACTCATATGGCACCATTTCATCTACTGTCTTTTCAATGTTGGTGGTTTTGAGGTTTGAGTCAAAGGTTTTGATTCGTACCCTTTTTGTTGGTACCTTTTCGTCCAAAATGGAATGAGAATTGTGAAGGGTTGTATGGTATGTCTCATTTTAGGGTGAAAGGGTGTGAGACGACAAGTTGTAAGGGTGTGAGCCTTAAGGAAAGGGGGATGAAAAGGTTCATGTTGGGGTTGTAAAATGAAAGGGTACATATGGAGATGAAAGGTAAAAGGGTATATGTCTGAGTAAGAGGTGATAGGTTGTGTTTATCGGTAAAGGAATGAAAGGGTGAGTATTTACGCAAGAAAATGAAGGGGTGTGAGTTTGGGTAGTAGACGAAATAGATTTAGGTTGAAAGGGTGTAAGTACTTATGGCATGTGGCTTATGGCACCATGACTCGTTGTGATACCCGTGGCATGTGGCCTGTACCAGCTAACACGAGTAGTGGCTCGATAGAGCCAAAGGAGCGCACGGGTCAAGAGACATTTGATCCAAACAATGTTTGGAGAATTGGTAGGAAGTGTCAGGAGAGACTATCCTAAGGTCAAGCAAGACACGGTTAGGAAGAACCAAGACCTAGAGACCAAGAGTGCATATTTTGGCTCGGTGAGGGCCAAAGGGGTGCACTGAGTCAAATAATAATTGAATGAGCAATCACAAGGGATTGTATTGAAGGAGGCTAGGAAGACTCTTTTAAGTCAGAATTAGGTAGTTTCAAGGGAAGAACATGATTAGAGCATGTGGATGGCACATAGCTCAGCACATGAGCCATGGTGGTATAGTAGGGAGCCATGAAATCAACTGGCTCAAGCAAAATGTTGGATCCTTGAAAAGCACTCAAGACATTCATCTTTTAGGATAAAAATAAGGTTATGTCCAAGAGGCTGAAGCTAGCATAGCAGAATTGCTTAGTTTTGCTCGTAACTTGGCATGGTGACATGGTGGGGTGAGCTGTCTAAGCATTTGTGCGAGCAGAATGTGGGGTAGAGTTGGGGCATCAATGGAGGAACACTTTGACGATGTGAGGAGGCCATATCATCCATCATTGAAGCCAACTAATGTAACTCGCAAATTAGGGTTTGTGGAGCCAAGTGGAGAAAGTGTGAGCACCACTTGGGTCACAACCCCAAGATTTCATGCAATATGGAATTTAAGTGGATCCTAGACTGCTCATAAATCCTGAGGGCTAGGGTTAAATGGGAGGCATAAAGGCCATCCTACGACAATTTAAGGTAATTGGGGTTTGGATACGAGCATTTTGTGAGAAAACTTATAAAACCTAAGGTTAGGGTTTGATATTAAGGGAGATTTGAGTTTTGCTCAAAGGAACCTTCTTGTAAGTGTATTTGTGTGCCTTAAATCAAGATTGGGAAGGTTTTCCCGTAAGCTGTGCACATTTCTACCCATTTGCTTTAGAGAGGGAGAGGTGAGAGGAGAGAGAGAGAGAGAGAGTTCAAATAGAGAGAGAAAGAAGGAGTTGCAAAGGCTAGTGCTTAGTATTGGTCTACATTACTTGGGATGAAAAATTTGTGAGCATTGTGTTCCCCAGTGGCAGTTAGTATCAGAGCAAAGGTTGTTCTTCAATGGCTACTGCAAACACATGTGATAGGGTATTATGAATGGAAGAAGCTCTTAGCTTACCCCAGACTCTTCCGGAGGTCTCTTTGTTTGATCAAGTAGAGTTATTGGCTACACAAGTTTTTGGACTTGTAGCTACGGTGGAATCACTTGGTGTAAGGCTTGGGGCTGTGGCTTCACTACCTACGGACCCTAGCCTCTTACTTAAGGAAGAGGTACTAGAAAAACTCAGGAAAATGGAGAAAGAAGTTAGCATTTTAAGGCGAGTAGTTCTGGATACTCATGATGCAAGAACCAGCTCTTCTCGGGTAAAAGTACCCGAGCCAAAAGCATTTCGCGGGGCTAGGTCTGGAAAGGAGTTGGAGAACTTTCTTTGGGACATGGAGCAGTACTTCAAGGCTGCCCGAATCCCAAAGGAATAGTAGGTCATAGTCACTGCAATGTACCTTATTGAAGATGTGAAACTTTAGTGGAGGACTTATGTACAAGACGAGGTCAATACAAACAGACTACCAATTGTGACATGGTTGGCCTTGAAGAAGGAATTAATGGAGCAATTCCTTTCCTACAATATCGCATGGATTGCAAGGGAAGTTTTGAAAAAGGTAAAACATACCAGCACCATCCCTGAGTATGTGAAAGACTTCAACTAGATGATGTTGGAAATTCACAACATGTCCGAGGAGGATAAGCTTTTCAACTTCATATCGGAGAAAGAAGTGATGGACATACCTTTGGCAATTGCTACTACTGACGGCTTAGTAGACTTCAAAATTTCTGCTTTTAAAGACAACACCAACTCAAGCCCAAAGAAAAAGGGCAAAGGGAAGGGCCGTTGGAAGAAGGAAAAAGGGAACAATTCAAAGGGCAATGGAGGATCTTAAAATCAAGCTAAAGACAAGCCAAAGGGAGGGTGCTTCATCTGCAATGGCCCATACCTTGCTAGGAAATGCCTTAAGAAAGAGAATCTCTCAGCTTTTATGGGGGAGGACCAAGGAGCAAGACTGGATTCTAACGAGATAGCTCGAGTGAATCCTCTACAACTTGTGAGTGTCATGAGGGTATGGGCTTATAGGTCTCACGTATATGTTTAGATCATAAATGGCACGACTGCCTTAGCAATGGTGGAAAAAGGTGTCAGTCATAATTTTGTGGCCGAAAAGGAGATATCAAAGTTTGGACTTCTAGTCACAAAGAGTCCAAGCCGGCTGAAGATTGTCAATGCGGAGTCAATACCAAAACATGGATTAGAACGGAGTGTTGATCTCAAAGTTGGCACATGGCACGGCATGTGTGACTTCATAGCAGTCCACTTAGATAACTTTTGCTAAGAAATGTTTAGAAAATTGTTGTCTCATTACTTTTGATGATAAAAAAATCTCTTATATTCTTCTAACCAATCTATTTAGTGTGCAGAATTTTTTTTATTCAATAGATAGATTTTGCTAAAGAAAGGTCATAGAACCAATTATAGAATCGATCATAGAAGTAAGACTTTTTTTATCATAGAAGCAAGATTTTTTGATAATTGTTGAAGAACCAGCCAGCAAGATAAGTGTAGCTAGAGTACTACAGTTAACCTATTATTGATCCTAAATGTATATAAAAGATATCCCAATAAAAGACAATTCATATTCTACCACTTAGAAATTTTTCTAAGTGTTGAAGTGTGATCATTTGAACATGTTTGAATAGCCACATTTTCTTATGTACTGAAATATTTCCAAAACCAAAAATTATGTTTTAAAGAAGGTGTTTAGAATTTCAATTTCAAATATTTACAGTTCAAATATCTTGCGGATATGTTAGAGAAAAATCAACTGAAAGTTGGTTGGTTACCCATTTTTCATAGCAGAACTGTGTCAGAAAATGGTTGTCAATGAATATTCTTTGATATCTTCACCATTGGTCTTGGTCTTTTGAATTTAATTATGTTACATTATAATACTATAGTTAAAAAGCAGATATGATGATTCGTGGCACAATTATTTCGAGATTTTAGTAGAGAAAAAAGTAGGCAAAATTGGCTAGTTGTTCTAAAAAATTCAAAATTAGGAGCAGTTTTTCTGGAGCAGTTTTCGATTTTTTTTTGGAAAAACAATCTTTTGGATATAATCTAAACAACTCTTGAATATGTTAGAGAGATATTTAAAATTCAGGAGAAAAATATTTACTCTCGGAAAATATTAAAATTCAAGAGGATTGAAGGCTATTTTTTGGAACAGTTGCTGAAATGGTTGTAATAAATTTGGAAAATTTTTACTATTGTTTGTTGAGCCTCTTTAGTATCAAATATAGCAGTTATCAGCAGGTTTTCAAGAAGTAAGAACAGAGGACGTGAGTGGCTGAAAGACTATCATTTTTTAGACTTCAAAGCACCAAAAGATCAAGAAAAATCCTACTACTATCAAATTTGTTATTTTACATATGTTATAATCTTTTGATTGAATTTTGTGTAATTTCTCTTCCATTATTGGATGAAACAATCTTCATGGTATGAAGATCATAAGTTAACAAGTGGATGTATATTGTTATTATGGATCATACTGGAAACTAGCAGTTTGCTAGAGCCCAGCTTGCTTGGCTAAAAGAGTGGATGTAGGCAAAAGACCGAACCACTATAAACCAGATTTGTCTCCTTACTTTCTTTTTTATTTTGTGATATATTCTATAGATTGACCATAGGTTTGTTTAGATCTAAGTAGAGTTAGATAAAATTTTAAAAATCCAAATTTTAGACAATCAATTCAACCCCCTTCTTGGTTTGCTTTGGGACCAACAACTTTGATGTACTACTAGGATTGGAATTCTTGGTGTAAGCCTTGACAATGCTTGTACCCCATCTTTGCAGCCTATTTATCATGGATGATAAAGCACCATGTTTTGTGCCAACAACCTACCTTGTGAAGATAGAGGAAGAAGGATCCTTCAATCTAATTTCAACCCTACAGGTGAAGCAAGGACTAAAGAAGGGGCAGTCCACTTATTTGGTTGTCATAATTCAAGCTGAGGAGGAAATACCTGAGCCAATTGCTAAGATTTTAGGAGACTATGATAATGTCTTCCCTGCTGAATTGCCCAAGGAATTACCTCCTCGCCAAGCCATTGATCATCGCTTAGAGCTATTGCCTGGAGCATGGCCCCCTGTGCAAGCCCCTTACGGAATGTACTGAAGGAACTACTGGATAGTGGGTACATCTGGTCTTCAAAAGCTCCCTTTGGCGCCCCGATTTTACTCTAAAGGAAGCAAGATGGCTCACTACGAATGTACATGGATTATTAAGTCTTGAGTAAGGTCACAGTAAAGAACAAGTATCCGATGCCTTTGGTGGCTGAGTTATTCGATCGCCTTACAAAGGCAAAGTATTTTACAAAGCTAGATCTTCGTTTGAGATATTGGAAAGTGAGGATTGCGAAAGGTGACGAACCAAAACAACATGTGTTACCCGATATGGCTCCTACGAGTTCCTAATCATTCCATTCGGATTGACAAATGCACCAACAACCTTTTGCAACCTCATAATAGATGTGTTCCATGAATATTTGGCCACACATTTGTAGTGGTTTATTTGGATGATATCATGGTCTATGGTAGATCCTTCAACGAGCACTTGAACTATTTGAAGATAGTGTTGCAAAAGCTTAGGGAGAACAATCTGCATGTCAAGGCAGAAAAGTACAAGTTTTGCCAGACAAAAATCAAGTTTATTGGTCGTATAATATACCAAGGACTTGTGCGCATGGATACTAAGAAGGTTGGTGGCATTTTGGAGAGGAAGGCTCCAAGTAAAGCGGTCGTATTGCTATTACTCTTAGAGCTGGCCAATTATTATCGCAAGTTCATCCAAGATTACTCATGGAAAGCTGCCTACTTGATCGATTTGCTGAAGAAAAATGGTCCATTGGAGTAGATTGCATGTTGCCAATAGGCCTTTGAGGCTCTTAGGAGGCCGTGGCCTCCGAACTAATGCTAAGGCTGTCCAATTTCAACTTTCCTTTTGAAGTACATGTCGATGCTTTAGATAGGGTAGTAGGTGGAGTCCTAGTGCAAGAAGGTTATCCCGTCGCCTTTGAGAGTAGGAAATTGAAGGAATCCAGGCAAAGATATTCAGCCCATGAGAAGGAAATGATTGCTGTAATGCATTGCTTAAGAACATGGAGGCATTCCTTGTTAGGGGCAAAGTTCTTGGTCTGAATCAATAATGTCGCCAATACTTACTTCCTCATAGAAGAAGCTGTCCCCTAAGCAAGCAAGGTGGCAGGAGTTCTTAGCGGAGTTTGATTTTCGGTAGGAGTATAAGCCAGGAAAGCATAACTAATTAGTGAATGCATTGAGCTGTAAGGAGATGGGATCATTTGGCAGCTTCACAGACCATGGTGGAAGCTGATTTCTTGCGAAAGATTAGGCAAGAGAGTGAAGGAGATGAGTTTACCAAGACTTTAAGAAACGATTTAAGGAAGGATTGGTGCGACGATATTGGCTAGAGGATGGCTTACTCTACGCCAAGGACAGGAGGCTCAATGTTCCAAATAACAGGGGACTATGTCGCATGCTCCTGAAGGAAGTATGACTCCAAATGAGCAGGACATCTAGGGATGGAGAGTATATATGCGCTGCTGAACTGAGTATATATCTGGCCAAGAATGAAGTTGGACGTGGAAGCATATGTGAGGTCTTGCTTGGTGTGTCAGCAAGACAAGGTGTAAAGGCATGTAGAGTTAGGATTTCTATAACCTTTACCTATTCCGGATAGGCCATGGCAGAGTGTAAGAAGGATTTCATCACTGGTTTGCCTAAAGTTTAGAAATTAGGTACAATTTTGGTCATGGACAGGTTTTCTAAGTATGCAGTATTTGCTACCACTTTTCCCACATGTCTAGCAGAGGAAACTATTGATTTATTCTTCAAAAATGTAATGAAGTATTGGGAAGTGTCTGAGAACATAGTGAGTGACAGAGACTCATGGTTCACAGAGAAATTTTGGGAGAAATTGTTTGGGCTTTTAGAGACTGATTTGAAGTTTTCTACTGCCTACCACAACGAAACTGACAGGGCAAACGGAAGGGGCTAATGCTATCTTGGAAGAATACCTAAGACACTACGTCACAGCCAACCAAAGGAATTGGGTAGAGCTACTAGAACCAACTTAATTTGCTTACAATCTGTACATAAATTCAAGCACGAGGAAAAGTCCTTTCAAGTTGGTAATGGGGTTTTAGCTAAGAACACCGCATGAAGTAGGTCGAATAAGGGTGAAATGTCCTACTGACCTCAAATTCGTACAAACCAGTTAAGAGTTAATGGAGGAAGCAAGGGATAGCCTTGCTAAAGCTACAAGAAGAATTCAAAAATTTGCCAACCAAAAGAGGAGACCCTTGGAGTTCAACGTTAGAGACAAGGTGTTGCTCAAGTTAACTCCACATATTTGGAGGAGGATGATCAGGAAGTTTGCATACAAGGGCTTGCTATCAAGGTATGATAGTCCCTTTGAAATTGTATAGAGGGTAGGCAAGGTGGCTTACAAGCTAAAGTTGTTGGATAGAATTGACATTCATCCCACTTTTTATGTTAGTTACCTAAAGCCATTTTATGGAAATGGTCTTGATGAAGGGGATCTGAGTCTCAAAGGGTACCACCTATGGTGAAGTAGCTATTTGATAAGGAAGTTGAGTAGATTCTTGATCAGAAAATGATTAGGTATGAGTGGGGCAACAGAAGGGTGATTACCTAGTAGTATAGAAAGGCCAACCACTTGAAAAAGCAAATTGAGAGAAGAACCAAGCACATTGGCAATTTGAACACCAAATTCAAGAGTAATGGAAGAGGTATTCGATGGGGATGTCGAATTCTTCTGATGAGAGAGGAATGTGATACCCATAGCATGTGGCTTGTGCTAGAACCCCAGCCAACATCAGCCGCGGCTTGATAGAGCCAAAGAAATGCACGGGCTAGGAGACATTTGGTCCAAGCAATGTTGAGGGAATTGGTAGGAAGGGTCAGGAGAGACTATCCTAAAGTCAAGTAAGCAGGGTCAAGAAGAACCAAGGTTTAGAGACTAAGAGTGCACATTGTGGCTCGGATGAGGGCCACAAGGGTATACCGAGCCAAGTAATAATTGGTTCAAGCAATCCAAGGGGATTGGACTGAAAGAGGATAGGGAGACTCTTTTAACTCAGAATTAGGTAGGTTCAAGGGAAGAACATGGTCAAGGCATGTGGATGGCATGTGGCTTAGCGTATAAGCCACGGTGGCACAGTAAAGAGCCATGAAATCAATTGGCTCGAGCAAAATGTTGAATCCTCAAAAAGTACTTAAGGCATTCATCTTTAGGACAAAAATAAAGTTATGTCCAAGAGGCCGATGCCGGCAGAGCAGGATTGCTCAGTAGTACTTGTGATATGGCCTCGTGACATGGCGGAGTGAGCTGTCTAAGCATTTGCATGAGTAGAACGTGAGGCAGAGTTGAGGCATCAATGGAGGAGCACTTTGAGGATGTAAAGAGGCCATTTCGTCCATCATTGAAGCTAACTAATACGGATTGCCTGAGTAAGCATCGGCATTACCCCCAAATTAGGGTTTGTGGAGCCAAGTGGAGAAAGTGTGAGTACCACTTGGGCCACAACCACTAGAGTGATATAATTTCATTCAATATGGAGTTTGAGTAGATCTTAACACTTGTGGATGTCAATTGCTTATAAATCTTAGAGGGATAGAGTTAAATGAGAGGTATAAGGGCCATCCTAAGGCAATTGGGGTTTGGGCATGAGAATTCTATGAGAAGACTTGTAAAACCTAGGGTTAGGGCTTGATTTGAGGGGAGATTTGAGTTTTGCTCATGGGAATCTCCTTATAATTGTATTTGTGTACAATAAATCAAGGTTGGGAAGGTTTTCCCATAAGCGTGTGTATTGTTGTCCATTTGCTTTGGAGAGAGAGAGGTGAAAGGAAAGAGAGAGATTTCAAATAGAGAGAGAAAAAGGGAGTTGCTGATATTAGTACTGAGCATTGGCCTGCATCACTTAGGGCAAAAAATTTATGAACATGTACACCCCAATGACACTCGAATTGTGGCTCATGGCTACGGCACAATGGATTGGAGTGACGGCACTGTCTATGGCATGGTAGCCTGAAGCAATGGCACAATCTATGGCACAATGGCCTAGCGCGATGGGACTGTCTATAGCACGATGGGCTGGTGTGTTGGTACTGTCTTGTGGCACTATGGCTTGGTACGACTATACTATCCGTGGTACTTCAGCTTGGTGCAATGGTACTAGTTATGGCATCTTTGGCACTATGGGCTGGTGTGACTGCATTGTCTTTGGCACTTCGGCCTGGTATGACTGCACTGCCTGTGGCACTTGGCCTAGTGCAATGGTACTGTTTGTGGCACTATAGCCTAGTACGATTGCATTATTTTTGGCACTATGGCCTGGTGTGACTGCACTGCCTATGACACTTCGACCTGGTGCAATGGCACTATTTGTGGCATATCGCCTGGTGCAACTACACTATCTTTGGTACTATGGGTTGGTACGACTATACTGTTTTTGACACTATGGTCTGGTACGACTGCACTGCTCTTGGTACTATGGCCTGAGGCACGATGGCCTACAGACTATGGCCTATTGAGGCACTTCTCCTTTGTTAAAGGAAAGCTCATTATGGTGGTATTGTTGGTTCTTTTAATGGTTTAAGTGGTGATACTTCTAGTAACTTGTTTTGGAGAAGGCTTATGATGATAGTCGTGTTTTGATCTATGCGATCAAAACATTGGTTCATGCGAATCATGTGCTCTTCGGCCTCCTTTCTCATTTGATGAGGAGTCTTCATGGGGGCATGAAGTCTTTCCTGTGGTGTCATGATAATTCAAGTGTGAAGGGTGTGTTGTATGGAAGGGTGTGAAAAGTAACATGGTTTGGATGAAAAGGGTGGAAGGTTGCCTTTCTAAGATAACTTGTCAATGAAAGTCTCTTGATCGAGTACAAGAATAACTCTTCATTGGTAGTTACTCACAAAAGTGAGTTTTTGACAAGGGTGTACAGAAGGTTTTTTTCAAAGAATGAAGGGACTTTTCAAAGTTTGAAAGAAATCCTTTTATTGAAAAATCAAGGGACTGGATTGGTACAAGTACTTCATTTCTTATCTTTAACTCAAGATCAATCAATTTATTGATGGCTGAGTCACTTGTAAATGAGGACAGACTTTTCCTCACAATGAAAAGAATGAAAAAGGTTAAAGGAACAAGTGGTTGAAATGGAGGAATGGATGCAGTTCAATGAAAGGATGCCTTTGTGTTGACAACTTTCAAGGAATGGGTTGAAAAATGGTGATACAATGAGTATAGTCCACTAAAGAGGGTATATGGAAGAACTATGGATGACCCCTCTCATTGAAAGCACAAAAAATGTTGTGTTCCCTTGGTGTTAGGCATACAACACTTGATGTTCTCTCAAGGACATGGAATGAGAGGGGGCTATGATCCTTAGCCTTGGTATTAGGATTGCCGAATTGCCTTAGATCATGCGTGGTTGTAGGATATTGAGGGAGGTTAAGTGAAGAGATTGGAGTTCCTCCTTATGCGAGGTACCAAGATGCCCAATGCACAAGGGTTTGCTCACAGAGAAATGGGTGGAGAATAGAAGGAAATGGAGAAGGATAAAGAAAGATCGGAACTTGCCTTGATGGGATTTTCAAGCACAAGAGCCTATATCACACAAGGTGATGTAACCTAAGGGGTCATTGGCACCCTTTAGCCTTATATCTAATCACTCATGGAGGAGAGACAAAATTTCTATGCTTTCATAGATAAAAATTGCTTATTTACAAATAGAGAGAGGATCCTATGTATTGGTGAGGGCAAGGGAGGCTAAGGGCCTCGTTACATATGTTCTTTCATACTAAAGGATTTCTTAACGCATTAACTAACCTAATAACTACTATGCAGTTATTTGCCCTTATTATAACTATTAGAAAATATAAGGAATTTATTCATTAGGGCATTTATTGCCTTGGAGTGCTTGTGACCTTTCAGCATGGCATGTGCTGCTTGTGCACAGTGTACGCTATCTCATGTGCTACTACACACCCATCAGGCCATGGCTCTATCTTCTCAAGCAATAGCCTTGTTCCTTCGCGCATTAGGACTCCTACTTGAGTTTCTTAGTCTATTGGCTCAATTGCACAGGTTTCCTTGGTCTCTTGCTCATGTTCGCGGTGCACTAAGGCAAGGTAGTGCATTGCATCATCCTCCTCGGGCCTTGGCTTCTACGGTTGTATTATGGATTGCACCCCTTCATGAATAGGTGTCTCTTGGCATGGGCTACATGGTCTCTCCTCATGTATTGGCATTGCTTTGCATGTCAATTGCTCGTACGCATGTGAAGGTTTCTAGTAGCATGGCTTATGGGCATGTGCGGGTAGCGCATGCAATGGGGCCTCCTCGTATAGTGTCCTTTCAAGCGATGGCCTTCTTGCTCACTCCTTTTCATAAGCAATAGCCTCCTTAACTTCCTTGGCATCAATTGCTTGATGATTGCTCGAAGTTGCATGAAGGGTTGTGACCTTTGCTCGAAGAATCACGTTATTTGGTGCGTGAGTGCTCCGAAGGTGCATGCTAGTGCTCTGCATTGCTTGCCTTTGCTTGAGTGCATTAATGCACTCTTGTTAAATGCCTTAGGCGATTACTCCTTCGTGTGCATGGATGGTGCCTCTTCAATGGTGACCTTTGGTACACAATAAGGAATTGTGTTTGTGCGAACCTCTATGATTTCCTTATGTACTTGCCTTGTAGCCCATCGTCATGCGTGGCCTTTGGCATTACGCATGGACCTACGGAAGGTTACAGCATCGTGTCAAGCTCATAGGATGTTAGTACCATGTTTGTGCTAATCTTGTGTCACGCTCGAGCAATACTCATGCTATCCTTGTGTCATGCTTATGTAACTCATGGGCTGTGCTCATGCTATGCTCTAGGTGTTCAGTGTTTGAGTTGTGTAGTGCAAGTCAACTAGGCCATTTGACTTCTGAGTCATTCTATGTCCTTAGCAAGCTAGTGTCAACTAGGGATGTTATGACACTCAAGTCGAGTCGGGTAGTAGCAATACCCGAGCTCGACTCGAGTGTTTTTTGGTTAAGCTCGAACTCGAGCTCAAGTTCATCGAGCCTGCAATTATTGAGCTCGAGCTCAGCTCGAAGTCTCATCGAGAAGCTCGAGAGCTGAGCTTGAGCCCGAGCTCATACCCGAGCCATTGCAGAGACAGAGAGAGAGATTTTGCAGAGATCATAGGTTCACAAATCTTTCAAAAATCTCAGTGAAGACTAAGGGACGTGAACAAAAATCTCAAAAACCCCTAAGTTCACAGATCTTTCAAAAACCCTAGAGAGAGAGAAACAAAGAGGGAGAGAGAGGGAGAGAGAGAGAGGGAGAGTTTACCTTCGATCGATTCGATCTCTGAGTGGTGATATTGCAGCAGCGACGGAGAGGCGAACAAGATCTTCGTCCCACAGAGAGCTTGAACTTTGAAGAATCAAGATCGAGAGGCAAGAGGCAAGAGTCGAGACGCGAGAGCGACTCCTGTTGGCGCTGATACTGTTGTTGATCCATCGATGCTGCTGATCCATTGATGTTGGCGCTGTCATCGGTTACGGATCGACTCCTCTTGCTGATTGTTGCATCATCTTTGCAGAAAAACCCCTAGGCGAGATCTAGATTGAGAGAGGACTAATCCCGAGAGAGAACTTGGCAGAGAGAGACACTTGGTTTTGCTTCGTCCATATGCGAGAAAGGAGGAGATGGGAAAATAAGGTAAAATGACCTTTCCATCCTCTAAATTTTGAGACCTAAGAGCTATTCCTTGTAAGGCAAAAACGTAATTTCACATGTTCGGGTGGCTCGACGAGCCTTCAAGCTCGACACAATATGGGCTCGAGCTCGAGCTCAAGCTCGATGCCGAAATAGTCAGGCTTGAGCTCGACCCGAGGTCGAGTTGACCAAGCCCGAGCTCGAGCTTTGACCGGGTAGTGTCACGGGTACCCGTGACACTACCCGGGTATCATAACACCCATAGTGTCAACACCTTATCCTCCAAGTGTCGATACCCATGCATGTGCTTACTTAATTACTCTATGTTCTAAGCAGGTGAGTCGACTTAGGGTTTCAAGCGAGTCGACTGGTGCCAATATATGTGTTCAACGTGGTGCAGTGATATGTGTGTTGCTCATGTTGTGACATACATTTGATTCATGGCTTGACATGAATTTTGGCATGTAGCACGGCATGCATTGTGACATGTGCCATGCTATATACTAAGTCATGTATTGACCTAAGTGTCATTCTAGTACTAAGACGTGTTATGCATCACAGTTCATGCCATATCTTATGACTTGTGACGTGACGTGTGTCATTGTTAGTGTCGTGGCAAGGGGTGGTTCACGTCACGGCCTATGCCGTGATTTGTATAATGGCATATCATAGCTCATGGCATGTATCGTGGATCGTGTAATGGCATGTCATAACTCATAACATGTGTCATGGCTTATATGGCTCATGTGAATGGGGTTTGGTATCAGAACTTGAAGGTTTGACAATTGGAACTCACTCTTGTAGCATGCCATGTCATAGCCTGTGCCATGGCATGTGTGCTGGGTTTTGTGCTCAGAATTGCGGTTGACACAATGGTAGGTGTGGCGAAAATAGTAGAGTACACCTTGTTTTGTAGCACTTATGCCTAATGAAGAAGGGTGCCTCGTGATAATAGAAGGATAGATGGTAGAATGGATGGAAAGGAATAGATGTGACACGTGATTCTTGGGTGAATACTTACTTTGCACTGCAGGGATCTCTCAAGTAATTGCTGCATGTTAATGGTCGTGGATCTCACTACGTTGTACCACAGGGATCTCTCACGTGGTGCTTATTACTCTACTTCTAAAGATCACTCAAGTAAGGTTAAACAAAAGGGGCAGCATGTGCTTTCCCTAAGTTCTAATTCATATGTTCTCACTTGGATGAAAAAGGACAATTTTATTACTTGATTTTGGATGTTCCAAATAAGGAAGGGAGGGCCTATTTACAGATGCAAGCCAGGAGCCAAAGGGCTTATTATATGTGTCATTTTACTCTAGAAGTTGCCTAATATAAATAACTACCAGATAGTTATAACTGCTACTTTTACATCTATTCTTTAACCTTTAGAGATGCCTTTGTGTCCAATTGGCTAGGCAATTATAAGGTTGGGTGCAACCCTTCGCAAGGCCATAAGAAATGCTTGAGACCACGCTAAGAGATTGTCCGCAAGGCAAGCACACAAAGAAATCATGGAGGATCGCACGAACACAATTCAAAGGAGGTTCGCCCAATACAAGCAAGGAAGTGTCATTGCATGAGAAGTCACCCAGCAATCCATGCCATGAGACATCATTGCATGAACAAGTGTAATCCATAATTCACCCGCATGAGCAAAAGGCCAAGAGAGACAAGGCAATGCACCATCATGACTTAGTACACCACAAGCATGAAGACAAGGCTAAGGAAACACATGCAGTTGAGCCAGCAAGTAAAGAGATATCAATAAAAGACACATGACTCGAGGGAACGGAGAGAATGCTTGAACAAATAGAGCCATGGCCCAAGGAGAATGTGCCAGCGCACACAGTGCATGGGCCAGGGCGTGCCAATACATAAGAAACACGCGCTAGCGCGCGCAAACAGCAGCCATGCCAGCTGAAAGGCTACTTGTTCCCCCATGCAATAACTATTTTTCTAAATAAATTTATTTTATTTTTGTAAGGTTTTCATTGATGTAATAAGGGCAGTTACAACTGCCAAGTAGTTTTTTTGCAATAGGAGTCTTTTGATTGAAAAGTTGTATATAATAAGGACTCTTCAATTCCTAGTCTTCATCCATAAATGGGACAGACCTCCCTATTTGTAACAAGTAAATTATCATAGTATAAAAATAGAGTTTTGCTTCTCTCCGGCGTGAGAAAGTTATCTTAGGGTTTAAGGGTATCAAAGGCCCTTTAGCTTACATCACTATCACGTGATAGAGGCTTTTGCATTTGACAACATCCACCAAAAGCAAGTTTAAATCCTTTCTATCCTTCTCTATTTCTTTTCTTTTCCACTCATTTCTCTTGAGAGCCAGCCTTGTGCATAAGGAAGAGTTCCATCCCTTTTACTCAACCTCCCTTATAATCCTTTAATCGTGTAAGATCTCTAGACAATTCGGCCATTCTTATGCCAAACCAAGGATCACTGTATATCTCTCCCCCTTGCATGAGAGATAATTGAAGTGGTGTGTGTCTTTCACCAAGAGAACGCATCACCTGTCTCCATACGCGTAGCTCTGGTCTGCTCGGGCATTGGCTCTGGTGCACTGGGCACTAGTGCTTTCTCAAGTACTGGTGCCTTAGTGCGTAGCCCTAGCTCACATATGCCTATGAGTGGGTATCTCTAGACACCTGCTTGTTGCTTGCTGGTGCCTTTTCAGGCATAGGTAGTTCCATACATGGCCTTGGTGGCTCTTCGGGCATTAGTACAGATATGCTATGCAATGGTGCCCTTTTGGGCTCTTGTGCTGTCTTTACACGTGCTGCTACTTCTTTGCGAAGCTCCGTGGGCTCTCCTGGTATCTTCCCATCATTAAAGCATTGTCATGGCTTGCTTGCATCCTGGGGTGCATTGGCTTCCAACATTGGTGCTCGTGGCTTACTGCAAGCTGCTTGTGCTTGTGCCCTATCACCTATGGCACGTGCCTTGTTATCTGGCATCGGTGCTAGTACCTTGTCGCATGGCACACACTGGTGCTGGTGCTTTGTCACCTAGAACCGGTGCTAGTGCCTTGTTGCCTGGCACTAGTGGCATATCATAGTGGTGCTGGTCCCTGGTGCTCACGCCTGCGCTGGTGCCTAGTGCTCTTGCCTGCTCATTGGTGCCTATACTCATGCTTACTTGTTGGTCCCTTGTGTAATTTCATAACATTCGCCCCCTTGGAGACGAATCTTGTCCTCAAGGTTTCCTTCCTCTTCTCTATCTTCAAATATGGGCATGGCTTGTTCTATGCTTGCTATCTCCATGCTCTTGATCTTGACCTTGCTAACCATCTTGAGTTTAACCCACTGGCCTTGGTGTATGAATTCCATTTCCTTCTTCCTATAATTGGACACAACTTTTCCAAATGTCTCGAGCCATTATACTCCTAATACAAGATCCATTCCTATAAGAAATAAAAAATAAAGGTCTGTTCGGATATCATACCCTTGGATATGGATGGTAACCTTTTGGTGAATCTCAAAACATGGCAACCTTTCGCCGCCTGCAACCTTCACTTCAAAGGGTAGCACTTCTTCCATGGGCAGATTCAATATTCTGACTATCTTGTGATTGATGAAATTGAGCAATGATCCGTTTTCAACTAGCAACATCACTTTCTTGTTGTTGATGCGTGCTCGGGCATGTATGGCTCTAGGGCCTTGTACGTAGGCCATGGCATGTATAGATATGGCTGCTTTTTCATTTTCTTGGCTTGTGTCTTCATTCTCATATTCTAGTTTTTCCATGGGTGGTGTCCCTTCATCTTCTTCAATGGGCTTGATCATGAAAAGTCACTACTGTTTGCATTTGTGACCGGGTGTGAACTTTTCGTTATAGTTAAAGCATAGGCTATTTGCTCGCCTTACTTCCATCTCGGCATATGTGAGTTGCTTCACTCCTTGAGGCACCTTGCTTATTATGGGCCGTGAAAAATTCTTAGAGGCAGTAGGTATAAGAGATGGCATTGTTCCTCCTATCCCTTTGAATGGCTATGATTGTGCAGTCCTTCGGCTGTCTTAAATTTGCTCGTCCTTGAGTCTTGCAATCTCCCATGCTCGAATCACTATCTTATGCCACTGTAATTTCCACTACAAGTTCAGATTTGAGTCCTCCTACGAAAGCACCAACATGTGCCTTTTTTAGCTGGTTCACTCAGGTATCGAACTCTCATTAATACCCCTGCAATGATGTTGTTTGCCTTAATCAAGTAAGTGTTTCATCATAGTTCATATATTTTGTCTATCCAAAGGGTGTGTGTTTGGGTTGGAGGATGAAAGGTGTAAAGATAGGTGTATGGTTAAGAAGTGAAAGGGTGTAAGGGTTATAGGCTGAATAGTGTGTGGCACGTGACCTGTAGCACAGTGGCTTGGGGCAGGGTGATGTTACGACCCTTTGCAAGGCCATCCAAAATGCTGGAGAATGGCCACGAAGAGTAGTAGCAAGAAATGCTTGAATAGATGTAATGGAGGTTTGTACAGACAAATTGCACGTGCTACAAGCAGCGAGCCACAAACCATAGGCAACAAGTCACAAACACAAGCAATGACCAATAAGTCACAAGTAGCAAGCCAAGAGTCATGAGTCACAAGTAGCGAGCCATGAGTCATGAGCCACAATGACACAGTCCAAGCCAACAATTTTTGGTGCTTTGCAAGGTGTACTCCATCACATTTCATAGTGCCAAGTACTCCTTTCAAGTCCCTCACGAGTGACAACCCAACAAATTTTTGTGCTTTCATTGAGAGGAGTCATCCCTTTCATTGAGAGACTACACCGAGCCACAGTTCAAGCCACTATGCCATAGGACATGAGCCCCAAGCCATCACCACTGTGCCATAGGATAAGCCACAAGCCATCCTACTCCAAGCCACCGTGATAGGCTATGACCCATTGTCCAAGCCACCGTGCTATAGGCCACAAGCCACAGTCCAAGCCACCGTGCCACAAGCCATACATGGTTTCACTCTCCTAACCAAACACACACCCTTTCCTTCTCCTATTCAAACACACACCCTTTCATTTTCCTATCCAAACACACACCCTCTCATTCCTCTAAGACAAAACCACCACCCTACCCTTACATCCTTTCAACTTCTTACCAAAAAACCCACAACCTTTCTCCCCAATCCAAAACAGACATTGCACCATTTCATCCATAAACCACGATGGCACAAAGAGAAAGGCTACAAGCCCTTGAAGCACCCCATGAAGATGAACCAAAAAAACCAACCAACCATGGATCAAAGCCTTGCACAAATTAAGCAAGGCCTCACCAACCTTACAAACATGTTCCGTAAGTTCCAAGCAACCATTCAAAATCGAAAAGCCATGAGTCACAAAGCCATCAACCATGGTGAAGTTCACACCCCTCGAATGCAAGCACTGCCTTCAACACCCACATTTTCTCATGCCGAGATCAAGCACCAAGAGTCATCATCCAACAGAAGTGATGAAGAGGCACCACTTGCGGATAGAAATATGGTCTTTCAACATGGCAGCCAAGGTTGGACTTTCTCCTTCAATTAAGGCAACCCCAGCACAAGGATTGCTCAAGCATAGATATATTTTTCATATTATCCAACGAATAGATATGAAAAGGTACAAATTGCAAGCTTTTACTTCGAAAGAAATGCACAATTTTGATAACAATGGACACAAGAATGATACAATTCAAGGCAAAAGAGGATTTCATGGCCCAAATTATGCAAGGATATCACCAAAAGATTTGGTGAAATCAAATACATTGACTACAACGTAGCACTCATGCGTTTGCGCCAAACATCCTCATTGATAAAGTACCAAAAGGAGTTCAAAAAGGCCTCAACAAGAGTGGACTAGCCTAAACTAGCCCTAATTGGAGCATTCATCAGCAGATCAAAACACAAATTGGCAATTTAAGTCAAGCTACAAAGGCCCAAGACCCTTATACAAGCATGGGAAATTATACGCCTCAAGGATGATTAACTTCAAAACATTCGTAGCTGATCAAGACTACCTACAATTAAGAAGGCACCAAGCAATGTAGCCAGCCCATCCTCCTTCAAGCCATTCAAGTATGTCGAAGGAACCCCTTCCAAAAGAAGTCAAAAGACTCACATATGCTAAAATAGAAGCAAGGCAATCCAAAGGTCTACGCTTCAATTGTAACGAAAAGTTCGTACATGATCACAAGTGTAAGCAGCCGTGACTTTTTGTGATCGAGTCTTATGAAGATGAAGAGACATAAGATAAAATGGAACCATACGAAGATGAGCTAAGCAAAGAGTCACCAAGTGAAAAAGATCCACACATATCCATTCATGCAATGGCTTGAATTGAAAGATCGAGAACCATGTGAACCAAGGCATACATTGATAAGTGAGAAGTCACCATCTTGATAAACAATAGTTCATCACTCAACTTCATTAACCAAAAGGTGGCAAGAACACTAAGGATACCTATGGAAAGAGTCAAGCCCTTTGAAGTAAAGGTCATGAGCAGTAAAAGATTGCAACATTCAGAGATATATCGAGAAGTCACCATTCACATCCAAGTGTATGAATTCACAATCAATCTCTATTTACTCACCTTAATAGGGATGGATGTAGTTCTTGGGGTACAATGGCTCGAGACACTTGGATAAATAGTCACAGACTACCAAAAGATGGAACTGGAGTTCGTACATGAAGACAAATGGATCAAATTGAAGATAAATTAGTAGCCAAAATGAAAGGTGTCGAGCTTACAAACATGGAGAGATACACTCGAAAAGGTGGCAGCGCATACGCAATCCAAATCTCACCATCAACTCAAGAGGACTAGCTTGGAGAAGTCACAACCATCCCCAAGTACTACACTGCGATTGAGGAGCCAAAATTACTCCCACTAGCAAGAAGACACTATGAATACTTGGTGATGTTGTTTGGACTATGCAATGCAGCCAGCACATTCCAAGCATGTATGAATGAGATTTTCAAGCCAATGTTGAGAAGGTACATACTAGTATTTTTTTGATGACATCTTTATCTACTCAAAAGGATAGGATGGAACAAATACAGCACTTGGAGAAAGTGCTCAAAACCCTAGCATAGTACCAGGTTTCACAAGACAATCTTTCACACTCACAATGAGCACCATGAATACTTGATGATGCCATTTGGATTATGCAGCACACCCAACACATTCCAAGCATGTTTGAATGAGATTTTTAGGCCAATGTTGAGAAGGTACATGCTTGTATTCTTTGATGACATGCTTATCTACTTAAAGGATAGGATGTAACATATGCAACACTTGGAGAAAGTGCTCGAGACCCTAGCATCACACAGTTCCACATTAAGCCGTCAAAGTGCTCATGGAACAATAAGGGGTAGAATATTTGGGACACATCATTTTAATCCAAGGGATACGAGTTGACCCCAAGAATATTGAAGTAATGCAATCATGGTCGAAGCCAAAGACCATCACCGAACTCCATGGATTTCTTGGATTGACGAGATATTACCGCAAGTTTGTGAAGAATTATGGCAACATCGCAAGACCGCTCACCAATATATTGAAAAAGGATACATTCACGTAGAGCCAAGAAAGTGAAAAAGCATTTGAAGAACTCAAGAAGGCCATGACTACAACATCGGTACTTGCTATGCCTAACTTTGACTTGAAATTTGAAATACACACAGATGCAAGTGCTGTAAGTATAGGAGCCATATTGGTGTAACAAGGAAAACCATTAGCCTATCTTAGTAAAGCTTTTGGAGTACAAAAGAAGTCCTGGTCAGTTTATGCTCGAGAAATGCTTGCCATGATCGAAGCTATTTAGGTATGGAGACTCCACCTCATTGGACGCAAGTTTAAGGTCGTGATTGATCAACAATTGCTAAGGGCACTATTTAAGCAGTGGATTACAACCCCCTCAACAATAACAATGGGTTGCAAGATTGCAAGGGTATGAGATCGAAGTCATATACCATCCGGGAAGAGATAACCGAGCAGCTGATTCCCTTTCACGAAGACAAGATAACAAGCAACTTATGCACATATCCGAACCACAAAAGAGCCATTGGAAAGACATCAAAGGTTATCCTCATTTCAACGTTGAGGGTAGTGTTCAACTTCAAGGGAATGAATGTTACGACCCCTTCACAAGGCCATCCTGAATGCTAGAGAATGGGCACGAAGAGCAGCAACAAGAAATGCTTGAACAAATATAATGGAGGTTTGCACAAACAAATATGTATGAGGCATGAGCAGCAAGTGACAAGCCACAAGCCACAAGTAACAGGCCACAAGCACAAGCAGTGAGCCACTAGTCACAAGTAGCGAGCCACGAGCCATGAGCCCCAATGCCACAAGCCACAAACGAGTAGCAACTGCCCAAGCAGTCACCAAATGATGCCATCAAGCCACAGCCATGCTCTAAGGATGAAAAGACACCGAGCAAGCATGTAGAACTAGGCCAAGAAAAAGTAGCACATTAAAAGACACAAGTGCTCAGTGTGATAGCACATAAGAAGGAGCCAAAGACATGTGGAGAAGTACTAGAGCCTTAAAGACCCCAATGAGTAGTAAGCAAGTAATTGTGGCTAAAGGCACCCACTCACAGGCACACATGAGCCAAGAACCATGCACACAGGCCCTAGAGCTCGAAAGGACAATAGTACCCATGTGAACCAGTACTAGTGCCTACTGCAGCATACCAGTACCTAGTGTTAGCTCCCAGTATAGAGTGCCAATGCCCGAAAGGGCATGAGCTGTTTGCCAGGAACTATCTAGGTTGAATTGTTTCCTTCATTTCTCTAAGGCAGTGAATAGTTGTAATAAAAGTAGTTATAACTACATATTGGTTACTTGTATTGGGTACTCTTTTAAGCCAAATAACACATGTAATAAGGGCCCTTGGCCCCCAGCCTACATCTATAAATAGGCCCCTATTCTCATTTGTAAGCATCCAAGTTTGAACAATAAAATAAGTCTCTTTTTCAAAGAATGGAAGTTCTAAGAATCAACACCTCTATTTCGAGATTATTAGGCATTTACCCGAGATTTCGAGCTCTTCTCCATTCCTATCGAGCCCCTTGTGCATTGGACATAAGAATCGTACAATAAAGTGTATTCAATCACATTTCCAAGTGCCCAGTACTCCTTTCAAGTCTCTCACGAGTGACAACTCAACAGGTGGCCTATGGCTCGTAGTTTGTAGCACGGTGGCTTGGATCAGATGGTTTGTGGCCTGTAGCTCGTGGCCTGTGGCTCGTGGCCTGTGACTTGTGGCCTATGGCATGGTGGCTTGGAATGGATGGCCTATGGCTTGTGGCTTGTGGCTTGTGGCTTGTGGCATGGTGTAATTGTTACAGAACTTAGGATGGCTCTACGCAATGCTTGGGACAGGATACGACGTGTGGTACAATGCATATGAGCAGATAGCATAGAGATTCACACGAAAGGGCACATGCAAGAGGTACGAGCGAAAGGACATGAGCTAGACAACATGGAGGTTTGTATGGACAAATGTGCACAAGCGACAGGCTACAAGCAACATACGAGGAGCAATAAGCCATAAGCAGAAGGCCTTGAACAGTATGAGCAACTGACCACAAGCAGAAAGGTACAAACCATAGTTCACGAGCCATAATTCATGAGCCATAGGCCACAAGTTTCAAGCCACAAGCCACAAGCCATGAGCCATTAGTGCCCAGTGACAGGAAACTGATGCTAGCACTAGGTTACAAGGCCCTAGCACACAAACGGCTAGGCAGAAATGCAGTAATGGCACCAAAGGATGCATTGGGCAGTTATTGCTCAAAGAATTCCTTAAGAGAAGCCAAGAAGGCACAAAACAAAGGAGCTGAGGAGATACCAAGCAATGAAGTCGTGGAGGAACAAGGCATTGGACATGCAATAAAGTATAAAGCCAAAGGACTTTATTTAAGAAAAGTAGTTATTTATGTGTTAGTTATTGAGAATAAACGTAAGGATGGGAATTTAAATGTAAAAAGGTAGTTAGTAACCTCTTTGGTCAAAAAGGCATTATGTAATGCCAAGGAGGCATCACTTGACCGAAATGGCACAAGACCATGTGCCTATTTGGCCAGGCCTTAGTGCTTATAAATAGGCTTGTAATCCCCCTCATTTCATGTAGTTAATCAATCAGAAGTTAAGTTATTTCTTAGCTTCTATTTTTTCCTTTGTGAGATGAGTTTCCTTAAAATATTAGACAACATATAGTGCTATCTTTTGACAACACTTATGTTATCTATTATTCAATACAACATGAGAGATTCCTGTAGTGAAACGTAGTGAGGCTCACGACCATTGAAGTGCAACTATTGTTTGAGAGATCCCTGTGGTGCAAAGCAAATTCTCACCTAAAAGCCGTAAGTCATATCCTTCCCTTTATCTATTCTACAATTTCTATCTTCTTTCCCCTCAAGCCACCCTTGTATGTAGGACATATCTGCTACGTGACAAGGTATACCCTGCCATTTCTAATCCCTATTACTCACTTGCCTTGTCATTCCAAGCCAAAATAGCTCGTGTACCTTAGCAAAAACCCAAGTATGCCAAGTCGGCCTTAGAACTTAAGTCACACACAAGGCCACATGAGCCATATGTTGGGTACTCTCTTATGTACCAAAATGATAAGGTACTCTCTTAATGAAAACACCAAAATGATGGGTATCTAGGTATAAGGTTGATAGATTGGACACGATTCTAGAGTGAAACCATGAATCTACTATGCTACACTATAGGGATCTCTCACGTCACGTGTGGATTAAGGATTTCAATACGGCCTTTATGAAAGAAGAACTATGAGTCTACTATTTTGCACCGTAAGGATCACTCAAGTAGTGTATAACTTAGTGGAAGACTTGCTTCCTTAGACTCTTAAAAATAGACACTCTTTCAAAATAAGAGAGAAACTTGTATTTTTATTTCTCTAATGGATGATTTAGGATACTTAGGGGTGGCCTATTTATAGACTAAGTGGGGAGGGGAGATTAAAGGTCTAATTACATCATAACCATCCATCAAGAGTGGTATTTGATCATATTCATTATAAACTCTAACTTTTAGATTTTCCTTTTTATTATACGTTATTACATTTATTTATTTTTATTTATTTCTAGGTCTTTTGTCTTCTTGAGACTCTTGGCCTTTTAGAAAGTTTCTTTCTTTTGGATCACAAGTGAGCTTGAGCTTAAACTCTTGTAGCACAGGCCTGGGGTTGTGGAGCTTCTTCCATTGTTGGGCCGTATGGCTTCGTAGGTCGAGGCTCCTCTTGGGTCTAAAGGCTTGATTTTGGAGCGATGAGTCATATTGTATCTAAAACGGTTTCTTGAGCTTGGTTGGTTTCTTGTAGACCATGAACTACCTTACTGGGTCTTGGATCTTCATGGATGGTCATCTTGGAGTTTGCAACACTTCCACCAAGCTATACAGCCCAACAAAGGAAGAAACTCCACAACCCCAAGCCCAAGAGTCCAAACTCAAGAGTCCAAACTCAAGAGTCCAAACTCAAACTCACTTGTAATCCAAAAGAAAGAGGTTTCCTAGAAGGCCAAGAGTCTCAAGAAGACTAAAGAAATGTAATAATGTGTAGTAATAAAAAGGGAAATCTAAAAGTTAGAACTTGTAATGAATATGATCAAAAACCACCCTTGATAGATGGCTAGGATGCAATGAGACCTTTGGTCTCCTCATCCCCCTTGGCCTATAAATAGTTCTCTCCCCAAAGTTGTAATCATCCCTTTGAGAAATAAAAACACAAGTTTCTCTCTTACTTTGAAAGAGTGTCGATCTTTAGGAGTTTAAGGAAACAAGTATTTTCTTAAATTACACATTACTTGAGTGATCCTTGCATTGCAGAATAATAGTGTTATAAAGGAGACTGCAGACAATCAGTTGGACAATGATGTGGCAACTACAACCCAGCTGGATGAGATGAGGTGGCTGCTGAGAAGAGATGTATAGCTTTAGCTAAGTGAGTAGGAAGTTTTGCTCTTAGAGGCAGAATAAATCTCTTTCTTATTTCCGTCTATAATGCTCGATTCTAGCAATCAATGAAAAGAAGTTCTTGATCTTCAAGAATTTACAGCTCCTCCATTCTTCTTTTACTAACAAGTAGGCTTACGGTTCTTCTTTCACAAAGGTTGGATTCAAACTTTTAATCCATATACTATGTGAAAGATTCCTGTGGTACAACATAGTAGGCTCATGGTTTCACTCTAAAACTGTGTCTAATCTATCAACTCTAGATCCGAGTACCCACTAATATGTCTACTCCAAGGTTATACTTGAATTTTTAAATCCACTATTTTTTAAAATAGTACACAATTAGTTTACTCTGATACTAGTCAAATCTTATAGTGTTTCACTCAAACACTAACCACTAACTTTGTACAGGGTTAGCAAACCTAAATATCTCATGTTTCACTTAACACTCTAAACCTAAACCAAAGAACTCTTTCTTCTGGTGTCTTACAAGAATTTACATGTGAAACTGAAATACAAGAGATGAAATTTTAATTTCAGATTTATTGTTAAAGCCCAAAAGGAAAAATACAACATGGAGAAAATAAAGTTTATAGAAGATTATTGTTTAATTGTGTACAATAATGATCCAAAAAGTTATCCATTTTCTCCTGAAATGTTGTATTTATAAGCTTGTTGAAGCTATAGCTATTGAGCTTCATTAAATGTATAAACATAACTGTTGAGGGTGGTTGAAACTCATTAATTGTTCAAACTGTTTTTTTAAATAACTAACTGTTATTTACAATGAGTCGACTCCCTCTTTCTTCAAGGCGACTTCTTTTGAATTCTGTAGAGTTTTGGCTAATGCAAGTCAACTTTTTATGTATGACTAGTTGACTTGTGTTGTATTTTGCCCAAGTATTTTTGCTTTGCTCCTAAAACAAGTCAGCTTGTTCTCTCTTGAGGTAGACTTCTACTTGTCATTACTTAAGAATTTTCATATTGTGGTTCATGTAAGTTGACTTGTACTGTTTTTCAGGTCAACTTCTGCTTGTCAATACTTAAACATTTTCTTATTGTAACTCATGTAGGTCAACTTGTGCTCTTCTTCATGTTGACTTCTACTTGTCAGTACTTAAGCATTTTTATATTATAGCAGCTTGACTTCTGCTTGTTAGTACTTAAGCATTTTCTCATTGTGGTTTATGCAGACTAACTAGTATTCTTCTTAAGGTTGACTTATGCTTGTCAATATTTAAGCTTTTTTTACTTTGCAACTCATGCAGGTCGACTTGCTTTGCCTCTCTAATGACTTAATCAATGTTCTGTAAAGTTTAGCTTAATGCAAATTGACCGGTTTGATTATCTAGTTGACTTGTATTCTGATTGGCTCAAGTGGCTTTTATTTTTTTGCTTATGCAAGTTGGCTTGATTTCACTTCAGAACGACTTGTATTTGATGATACTTAACCTTTTTTGCTACGCTACTTCGACTTGTATTAACTTCAGGTCGACTTCTTTGATAGCTTTAGTTATTACACGTTCAATCGACTCCTTTCATGATTTGACCAGCTCTTATCTGAGCTAAGTTGTTCCTTTGTGGGTTGACTTCCTTCGTCTTGTATGGGTTAGGCTTAGTTCTTCTTTCAAAGCTTTGAATTTACCTATGCCAACTTTTAGTTTATGTAGGTCTTGCCTCTCGGGTTGAACAAACTTGAGGATACCATTGTGTAGATTTTCCGATTCAACCTCTTTATATTTCAGGTCGACACATTTCTTCTTCAGGTTGACTTGAACTTGCTTTATGTTGACTTGTATCTTTGATTAGCTTCAATGCTTCATCAGTGAGACCCCTTTGATCTTGAGCAAGTCAACTCCTGACTTCTTTCTGGGCGACTTCTTGTGTTTTGAATTTGTTCTTTTCCCAGGTTGACTTGTTATTTTCATAGGTTGACTTGGTTAATTGGTTGTTTTCTTTTCTTCTATTGAACTTTTAAGCCACTTAAAGCATTTTAACATCAAAATAGTATTAAAACGTGCTCAACAAGTTGACTTGTCAAATTGACTTTTGTTTTACTCTTTCTTTGTTTTTCAAGGGATTTGAACTTGGGTACATATTTTACATTGTGATTTATATAAGTTGACTTGTTAGTGCTTGTAGTCGATTAGTGAGAGTGTTTTGTGAAATTTATGTTTCGTGCAAGTTGACTTGAGCAATGGTTAGGTCGAGTTATGCTCAACAGCCTTTGAGCTTTTCACTTAAATGCATATGTATAGGTCGACTATGGCTTGTGTCTAGAATGTGCAAGTCGGCTTGTACAACATGCAAGTCGGCTTGTATAAGTCGATTTGGACTTAACTTTGAGTCTTGGCTTGTGTCTTCACTTTTGTCCTATCTTTGGGTTGTGTCCTATCTTGTGAGCCAACTTGACTTTCATAAATTTTTCTAAGAGTTGAAGTGGCAAGTTAATTTATAGTTGTATTAGGTCGATTTGTACTTAGCATGGTTTTGATATATTTTCATTTTGAACGTTAGTTTTTTAAATTTTTGACTGTTAGAGATTTAAATTTGTAATTACTCTAATACTTCTAGACTTATACTTTAGGTAGATTGACTTATTTTTAGAATCATACTTAGATATTTTTATAGTATGTTCTTTGAGTTGACTTGATTTCCTAGATGAGTTGGTTTAACTAACCTACTGTTTGAATTTAGAAGGATTATACCTCTTGGCAGTTGACTTGTTTTATATTGAATCGGCTTGACTAATATTCTGTCTTAATTTAGAGGTTGATCTTTATTTGGCAAATCAACTTGGTCTCTAAGTGAGTTAACTTGACTAATCTTTTTTTTTCTTTAAAAGGCTAATCTATACTTGGCAAGTCGATTTGACCCTAACATAAGTCGACTCATCCAGATCTATAAGTTAGATAAATAACTCTTTATACTCTCAAACTTGTTCCAATTTCTTCCGATTAAAGTTCGTTAATCTAATCCTCTTTACTTATCATCTAAACTAGTTTTGCTAATCATCTAGGTTAGCTTTTCTTATCATCAAAATATATTTTACCAATATTAAGGATGCATTTTAAAGATGAAATCTAACTCATTGTTTGGATTGTACCAGGGTTTCCCTTCTTTTGAAGTTAGCCCAAAACTTTTTCTAAAAATTCATGAAAGTGTCGTATTCTCTTTCTTCTATCTAGAACTTTAATTTCTAAGCGCTTCTCTCTCTTTCATTTACTAATATTCCTTTATTTATTTATTACTATTTATATTTGTTCTCTATTGGATATATTAAACATCCAGGATAACAAAACTGTGAAAAGAAAATCAAAATTCATATTTTAAATTACTTGAAGAGATACTTACTGAGATGATTGCAATTGTGCTCTCTCTTTTGAAGTTTACACTCACATGACATGTTTTGCTCTTGCCTCTAATTTTTTTCAATGTTTTCTAATTTTAATCAACTATCCATCATTGGAAGGTGATGTAAAATATGTAAATGTTATATTGATGCATGAGATACACATAAGGGAGAACAAGTAATGCAAGTCATGAATTCACGTTCATTTCTATGAATATATTGTTATAGAGATCAGAAAATTTTGCTCCTTTCTTGTAACACAAAAGATGAGAAGCCAAGAGAGAGAAATAGAACTAATTTTCTTTTATATTGAGTCTTTAATAGGTACACCTATAGTCCTATTTTTTTCTAAAATTTTTTAGTCTAAATATTGACAAAATTTTCCATAAATTTACAAAACTTCTTCTACTTGATGATACCCATCTTTTTAATATCCTAATTTTTTTTTTTGCCCGTGTCAAGAGCTATTAGTATTAAGAGAAAACTAAGGGAAGCTAAAGGGAATGAAGATGGACAGATGTAGAAGCTAAAAAAAAGTAAGAAAAACTAATGGAAATTTGAACAAATGAGATAAAGAATTAAGAAATGTGAGATTTTAATTAAATTGAAGATTTTAATTAAATTAAGGTTTTAAATGAATTTGGAATTTTCAAATTAGATTGGAGATTTTAATTAAACTAAGATTTTAAATGAGCTTATGGTTTCAATTTAAATCAGGGGAAACTTATGGTTTTCCTTAATTTGAAGTCCCAATTCTCTATTTAATTTAATTTAAAACTCTATTTTAATTTAATTCCTGATTCATTTTAATTTAAATTAATTTTTTTTAGTAAATAAGGTTTTCAAATTAATTTAGAGTTTCAAAACAACCAACATTTTCAATTTAATTTAGGGTATTAATCAATCTAATGTTTCAAATTAAATTGAATTGAAATTTCAATTAATTTAAAGATTTGAATTAAATTAAAGTTTTAAATCAAATTAGAATTTCAAATTAAATTTGTTAGATTGATTCAACATCATAACTAAAATTGAAATTTTAGGTTGATTCGAAATTTTAAATTAATTCATAACTCTTCTTTGTTATCAAAGTTTAATTCAAAATTCTAATTTTATTGTAAATGAATTATTACTTTCAAATAAATTAAGATTTTAAATTTATAATCAATTACATATCCGGTTTTTTAATTGAATGCCCATCACGTCATCACTTGATGACGTGATATAAATATCGTAAAAATATATAGATATGACATATATTATTTCATTATTTTGTTGACGTGACATGTATAACTATATCTGACATTGCTACCTCAACACTTCACTTCAGATGTAATGCCAATTCAGCATGTGTCATTCCACCAATCATTTTACATCAAACATTTAACATGAGCCTAATACTTTTGAAATAAAATAGTTAATTTCTTTTTTACTTTTTTACTTTTAAACTAAAGTTAAAAATTAAAAATTAATGAATATATTAAAAATTTTGTATCATTTAAATGAGAATATTAATGAAATAAAAATAATTATATGATTATATTAATGAAATAAAAAAAATATACATTTTTGAAAAAATGGAGCATTAAAAAAAAGGAGAAGAAAAAGCTCCTGGGAGGAGTGTTTTTCTTAAAAGTTGCTTTTTATTTTTTTCATAAAAAAATTTTTTTTAATAGTTTTTAAAAAATCTCGTTTAATAGAGTTTTTTCTTATAAGGAAAAGATAAATTGAAAAAAAAAAACTCTACAAACGGATACTAAATTCGATCTTTATGAATTTGAGAAATTTTATAAATAATTTTCTCTTAAAAATTATCCAAAAAATAATAAATATTAATGATGACCCATGGGCTGAGAGGAAAAACCGGTGAAGTGAAATTCAGAGTCGTGTATGGAATTAACCCTTAAAAAAAAATTAAAACAATCTCAGGACTAAAATAATTCGAAATATAACCCACTTTTATTGCGGGTCGAACCCGTGACAACACGTGACAACACCCGATTGGTCGAAGGTCACGTGTCACAACTTCAAAACGTGATACAGCTTATTACGTCTTGAAGACGTGACAACCTACCTGTCGCGGTGCTCCTCTTTTCCTCCCTCCCTCGCTCGTGGCTCTCTCTCTCCCTCACTCCCTCCCCCTGCGGCTCTCTCTCTCCTTCCCCTACCCGCGACTCTCTCTCTCTCCCCTCCCTCCCTCCCTGCCCTCGGCTCTCTCTCGCCCGCGACTATCTCTCTCTCTCCCCCCAAGGTTGTCTCTCTCTCCATCCCCACGTGGCTGTCTCTCTCTCCCTCCCTCCCTCCCCTGCCCGCAACTCTCTCTCTCTCCCCCCACCTGTGGCTCTCTCTCTCCCTCCCTCTCCCTATGGCTCTCTCTCTCCCCGCTGCGGCACTCCTCTCTCTCTCTCCCTCCCTCCTCCCGCGATACTTCTCTCTCTCTCCCCCCCGCGACACTCCTTCCTCTCCTTCCCCCTACTATCGCAGAAGCCCTCTCCTCCCTCTCCCACGACCACGGGAGCCTCCCTTTTCCTCTCTTTCCCCTCCCTCCCTCCCGCGTTATTGCGGGAGTTGATGGGCTCTGTCGAGTTTTTAAGACGCGACATAACCTATATTACAGGTTCACCTCGCAATATAACCTATCGCGAGTTTAACCCACAATAAAAAGGACACCAACAGAATTATTTTCTATCGTAAATTGTTTTATTTTATTTATTTATTTATTTATTTTGTTTAGATCCGTACATGTCTTTGAAATTCAAGCTCGAGGGTTTTCTCACCTGAACTCAAGCTGAGCCGGAGGTGGAGTCGTTTCTCAAAAATTCATCTTATTTCCTGTGAAAAATTCTTGGCATCAATCTTCATTCTGAATAATCTCTAATTCGTTATTTGTTTAGCTTCAAATTACAATCACCTACCTCTAGGGTTTTTCAAATTTTCAACATTCAGTGTTTGATTGAGCAAAACAACTATGCTTGGAGGATTATACGGAGATCTTCCTCCTCCTTCATCTACAGATGAAGACAGAGCCAACAATTCTTCTACCGTGTGGTCTAGCAGTGCCAAAATGGCGCCTCCCACTCTCCGCAAGCCATCTTCGGTTTTTGCTCCTCCTCAATCTGTTCTTAAATCCCAGAATTCACAGTCCAAATCAAAACCCCCCAAAACCGTAGTTTCGTCGGCACCGGTGATAGCAGCGTCTCCGGTGCTTCCCGAGCCGGCGCTTGTTGCGACGGTTATGGACGAGTACGACCCTGCGAGGCCGAATGACTATGAGGAGTATAAGAAGGAGAGGAAGAGGAGGGCCATGGAGGCGGAGGCGAGGAGGAGGAGGGAGGAGGAAGAGAGAGAGAGGGAAAGGAGAGAGAGAGAAAGAGAGGCGGAGAGAGAGAGGGAGAGGGAGACAGAGAGGGATTACGGGGAGTCAAGATCCGCGGCATTGAACATATCGGGGGAGGAAGCTTGGAAAAGGCGGGCGGCCATGAGTGGAGGAGTGCCACCACGATCGCCTTCTCCGCCGACAAATGTGGAAGGGTTTATTATAGGGAAGTCGGAGACAGTAGGGTTGGGGGTTGGGGCAGGTGGGCAGATGACTGCCGCGCAGAGGATGATGGCGAAGATGGGGTGGAAGGAAGGGCAGGGACTTGGTAAGCAGGAACAAGGGATTACTACGCCATTGATGGCGAAGAAGACTGATCGACGAGCTGGGGTTATTGTCAACGCTAGTGAAACCAAACCGGAGAAGAAGGTGAAGAGTGGGAACTTCAGCAGTCCGCCTACTCGTGTTTTGCTGCTTAGGAACATGGTATGGTCGCTTTCTCTTTTAAGACCATCTGAATTGTGTAGTTTTCTAGAGCTCTTGGTTTTGCAATTGCTTACTCTTATCAAAGACCATTACTATCAATATCTCCTCATGAATGAAGTGGATATGAATTTAAAATACTAAGAACTAGTATCTGCATGATAATTGTTTAGTTTCAATCCACTTTTGGCGTAGAATTTATGCACAATTCCAATGTGTCAGACCATGATTGCTTGTTTTGACAAAATAAATAGCCTATGTTGCTTTGGCATCTTGTTTCTACCGACCTGATAAACAATGTCTTTGACCTCAACCTGGAGCCTCCAGGTGCATGAAGAGGTTATGTTTGCATGCAAGAATAGATTCCTCATCAAATGACATTTTGGTGAAAGATGGGCCTCAGGAATTTGTGAGGGTTAATTGTACTGTTGTAATTAACAGTTGTTAGCTTTCTAATTTGAAGGGAAATTGGCTGCAATTTACTATAGTTTTGGAATGCTTTTCTTAGACTTCAGCTTGTGGTATTGTATGGTTTTGGGTTCCAAGAGAGAGCTAAATAGTGGCACCGAGGTTTGGAGCTCATGGTGATGCCATGATGCATGACTTGACTGGATGGTTACCAATAAAGAGAGAGGTATAATCACTTAAATACAGGAAAATGAGGCTGATATTCTTCGTGTTCACACTGTATTATGGCTTCTGCGAAATATTTAACCTTATATGCATGTGTATGTGAACCTCCATTTCCTTTTAGTTGCCAAGCATTCTTGCTGTTCGAAAGTGCTTCTTTTACCTGCATATTTGGACAAACTAACTGGTCTGTGTCTGTTACCTGTGCATTTTGTTGGAACTAGCGTGATGTGTATCATTTCCCTTTGGGAGGTAGTCTGAGATACCTTGTAGTGTCTCAAACTGCGTGCTCGGGTCTTGTATGGATATATAGGAAGGGTGTTCCTAGGTGTTGTGGGGATTGTGTTTGTTTTGGATAATGGGTTCCTCATCAAGTCACATTTTGGTGAAAGATTAGGTCTTTGGAATTGTATAGAAGGCAAGGAGATTTGTATTAGGGATGCTGAGTGTTGTGTTTCAAGTTTGAAGGGATGAATAGGCTAGAACTTAAATAAGTTGTTTTTACAACTTCACACAGCTACTGAGGGTTCAAAGAAAGGCAAAACATTTTAAATTATGGTTTTGAGTTCATGAATCTAATGGTATGACCAGGATACATGACCATGGTAAGGAATGAAGGTTAACTTAGTAGGCTTTAGGCAAGTGAAGTTGACATCCTTTGTGTTCAGACTATATTCCACATGCTAGGGAATCTCTCTCCTTTCATTTCTCAGAACTTGAGCAATTAAATATTGACCAACACAATATAGAAGTTTTGACCTGGAACTTGGATTGTTTATAATAGTTGCCAAGAGGCAACTTAGTTGATCTACTAACTGAGCAGCTTCACCATGTAGAATATAGTTCAGTCAGCTTCACCATGTTTATTGGCCAAAGATTTTAAAATTTTTAGGCTTTGGCAAATGAATTGAATAGTTCAGTCATCTCTCTCTCTCTCCCTCCCCCCTTTCCAATTTCTTTTCTCCACATTCTTCTCTATTCTCCCTTTGTGCTGTTGCTCCCTGAACCATTTAGACATCCTTATGTCTTCAAAAATTAAGAATTCTTTGAATATATATTGGTAGCCTTGAGGAAAGTATATCCAATATGGAGGGTCCAGAGTGGGCACATATTCATTTGAAACTGCCACACTGCATGACTTGAATCTTGAGCAGTATTTTCTGAACCTTGGTCGTCCTGTAGGGTTTGTTGACATTAATTTGAGTGAATTTAATTTCTTTATAATGCATAAACTACAAGTTTATTAGGTGAAATGAGATATCTCTGCACTCCCATTATTTTGAGCCGGGCATGGATTATGTTCCTTTTTTGGTGGTGAGCCTGGCATGAATAATGCTTGTAACTATTTGAACAAGTTGTAGGCTGTATATATGCGCTTAAGGGTAACTCATGCAGCGAAGCAGAAAATAATGCAAAAATCATGGTTTTATCTTTTGTATTTTTACTCTCTTCTCTGGTAAAAGATAGGTTTAGTGGAAAGCTTCCTATGTATCCAACATTATCTTCCTTCCCTCTGAACTTTGATCTTTAGGATTTAATGGTGTAAGTTTTATTGCTTTGAGGGTTTCATGATTCTTGCATCCATTTTTTTCTCCTCTTTTTTGTTTCTTGCTCAACCATCATGAAGTGGTGATTTCATTGCTGTTGTTTGCCATTCACGGAATTGTTTGGTTTAGTTTTCTTGTACATATTATTGTTTGATTTTGTCTACTTGTGCATATTGGTCTCTCAAACATCCAACTCCAAAGTTTGGTATTAAGGTTCTGTTTGTTATCGTTGCTGTTTTGTCTACTTGTGCATAATGATTTATGGCTATCTATTTTAATAGGAAAGTGCAAAACGAGGAAAGTTTCGAGAAATTAAGGCGTGTGTCAAAGCACTTAACGTATGACATAGGGAAAAGAATCCTACTATGCACGATGCATTCATTAGGAGAATATTTAGGAAATGATAGTTATCTTTTCAAAGAATATTTATGAGTTAATAGTTATCTCTTTAAAATATTAGTCTTCTTATTTTTGAATTTCTTAATTTTAGAAGTTTGTGTTTTAAGAGGAAACTATTCTATTATAAACCTAAGTTTTCTCAATTTAAATAGGCTATGATCAATAAAGGGTCAAATCTAATTCTCATAAAAGAATTGTGATAGGAAATTTGTTAGGAAACAAGTTCTCAACTATCAAATCTAGTGTCTAAGAGAGGGAAAACTCTAACAAGGGAATAGAGAAATTCCCTGCAAAGTATCCATGGACTAGATCCTCTATTAGGCCTCATATCAATTTGATATCAGAACCAACTGTCATGGAAAACTCTGTCGAATGGTTTAGCCGGATGGAGAGATTTATGAGGGAATTTGTGACTGGTTAGGGTGGAGGAACTCCAGTAGTCCCACAAGAAGTTGCTGCAGCAACAGCAGACAACATTGAGCTCGCAGATGGAAGGGTTTCTATGAGAACTGCAGGGGCTTAGTAAGGTCGAGGAGGTGGGGAGCAGCAGCTGCACCCTTACAGACCACAGGGAGGAGCGAAGCGTTTGGCAGAAAGGAGGAATTGCCATTCCCAAGTTCTCTAAACTGGAATTCCGATCATATGATGGGACTGAGGATCCCCTGATTTGGATTCATCGATGTGAGTAGTTCTTTGAAAATCAATGAACATTCACAGGGGAAAAGGTGGGGCTAGCAGCATTTTACCATAAGGGGTAAGTGCAACTATGGCTTTTCAAGGTTAAGCAACAAGGAGGGAGCATGGACCGGGAGACATTTATCGAACAATGCCACTTGAGATTCAAAACTCCCTTGAGCCCCAACCCCCTTGATGAGTTGGCCAATTTAAAATAGGCAGGGTCGTTGGAGGAGTATCAAAGGGAGTTTCAGTCCTTGCTAGCTGGCACTTCAGAACGCACCACAAAATAGTAAGTCAGCCTATTCACTGCTGGTCTTATGGAGGGGCTACGGCTGGAGGTAGAATTGCAGCAACCCAATAGCTTGGGTGCTGCTATGAATTTGGCCTGCACGAATGAAAGGAAATAGAGGAGCAACCAAGAAGAGGATGAGGGAGGAGGCTTATTGGGAGTTTCTTGACGATTTTGAGAAGACCTATCTTGAATTCGAGCTTGAGGACAACTTCTTTGTCCAGGCGGGGAGTAATGATATGCATGATGCATTCATTAGGAGAATATTTAGGAGATAATAGTTATCTCTTAAATGAATATCTAGAAATTGATAGTTATCTTTTAAAATAGTAGTTTTCTTATTGATGGAATTCTTAATTTTAGGACTTTGTGTTTTAGTAAGAAACCTATTCTATTGTAAACCTTAGTTTTCTCTATTTAAAGAGAGTATGATCAATAAAGAGACAAATCTAATTTTCATAAAAGAGGTGTGGTAGGGAACTTGTTAGGAAACAAGTTTCTGGCTGTCAAACCTAGGGTCTAAGGGAGGGAAAACTCTAGCTAGGGAAGATAGGAATTCTCTGTAGAGTATTCATTGATTAGATTCTGTATTAGGGCTCATATCACATTCGCAAAAGCTGTTGTAGTAGTTGCCCTTAATTATTATTCTCTCCTATATTGATTTCTCAAACAATTGATTTGAAAATTTGGGATTAAGGGTCAGTGTGTTTTGTTATTGCTCTAGCCTTCTTTCCACAAATATCATATTACACTCAGGAAAGCTCAACACCACTGCCTTTTTGCTTCCAAGTTCCTCCATATAAGGAACTAAATAATGAGATATTGATGAGGGCACACTTGGTAAAAGGAAAAATAAACACTGATCTTGGAATGATATTTCGACGACTCATGATAAGTCGCATTTCCTTGGCATTTTAGAAGATGTGGTGGAAGTGAAGATGCAAACAGGATGAAATAGTGACCCAGAGTAATGATAACACACCCTCATCCCATCAAACGAGTGAAGAAATTGCTACCTTTTGCAACTGGACTTTGGGGTATTTTGTTTCACTAGCCACCTTATAGGGCTTATCGCCTATAGATTGGCCCACCTTTCCTTAAACTATTGGGCTCAATGTGTGGGCTATAGGTTCAGCCATGGAAATGGTGGAATGCACAGAGATTAGATTAGTATGAAAGGGCAGGAAAAATGAAGAGAATACAGAGGAGAACAAATCTGAATGTACCGAAGAGATTAGATTAGTGTGAAAGAGCATACTTTTAATTTTCTTTGTGATAAGCTTATCTTCCTTCTATGGTTGTTTGAGTCTTGACATTTGGAGTTTGTATGTCACCTAAGGTTTAAACTATTCATCTATATATCTTCTGGAGATAATACTTTGATGACTAACCATTACGTTGAAGGGGAAAACAGAGATAAACACAGTTTTCCAAATTACAGAATATATATTTACAACTTTGTGAACTCTTGTCTTCATTGTTATGCTTTGATAAAGTAAGCATTAGATAGGTCCCTTTAATGAAAAGAGAATCTGGATTATGAGGTTTCTGCAAACTACCCCACTACCCATCCCCTCCCCCCAGCTTGATCTCAACTTTGTTTCTGGAGATTTGCTTGATCGTAGTGATGTTACTTTAGATAGGTCCCTAAGAAGCCTCCGTATGGCACATGTTGATTGCTGGCACTGCCTGTATTCGTGGAGGATACTTCATATATATCATCTTGCTTGCTTGTCTCTTTGGAGATGTCCAATAGGACCATTTGGTTTATCCATCTTTCATTATATTTTAATACTAGCTGCTTATTTGATGGCTGGGTAATACTTGAAGGGTTATTGGTATAAACTTGTCTAAATTCTTGGAAGTGATGTTGAGGACACCAAGGATTTTCATATGCATGAAAAATGTAATTCCACATTCCATGCCCTGAAAAGTTAACGGGAACACACAAATAAGGAAATGATTATTGATTGCTTTGACATTTTTTGTTCAGAGAAACATATTCCTTTCAAGTGCAGTGTACAAATGACATTGTTGTGCTGACCATGTGCCTTTTACTTGCACTCTAAAGCTACAGCACTCTATAGCTACAATATCTGTAGTCTATAAGCCACTTCGCTCTCTTGTTTGCCTTCATGTGCACAAGTTACGTCTCCTTGTCTTAGGGACTACCAGTATAAGGGTGGTGACAACCCTCTTCTTTGTTTAGGTACTGATCAAAGTTTTGCTAGACAATTTCCCCTTATGTTTGTTTGCTGTCTCTTTGTCCCTTATCTATGTTATTTGGAAACCAAGAATACCAGAGATGATTTTTTTTCTACTTGACTATCTCAAATGAACGCAGCTGGAATGTGTAAATGGGCTTTGAATAAGAGTTTGGTGGAATATGGCAGTAATGCCTGAATTAATTGTAGGTTCCTGCAATGGAGTAGCTTGGTTGGCTCGTCCCATTATCAAAGGTCTTGGATTGGTTTCCTCTTGAGAGTTCAAGAACCTCTTGGCTAGAGAGACCTTTTGAAATGGATGAAATTTGAGGAGCGATTTTTGGTTTTCATGGCTTCTGGTATGTTATATGTGAACATATGTTCAGAGTCTGATGAATTTATAAGGGGGCAAGTGTATGAATTTTATATTTATTACTGTTATGCTTAAGAAATCTTGCACCTTGAAAGTGAAGGATTTTAGACCCACCAGTTTGACCACCTGTCTTTATCTTATTGTAGCTAGTGTTTTAGCTAATAGACTATGTTTGACACTAGATGAGGCGATTTCCTATCACATGGTGCTTTTATTGGAGGTAGAATGTTTTTACATGCTGCCCTTTTGACTTGTGAGAAAACTTATGATAGATTAGTTGGAGCTTTTTAGACAATGTGTTTGAGAACAAGGGGTTTCAGAGTTGCAGGAGACGACGGATTAGAGGGTGATGGATTAGAGGGTGCTTAAGTTTGGCTTACTTCTTTGTCATTATTAATGGAGAGCCAAAAACTTAGTTTTTAGCATTGTTTGGACTAAGACAAGGAGATCCTCTTTTCCTTTTTTTCTTCACTCTTATAGTTGATCTTTTGAGTAGGATGATTGAGAGAGGGCTTCAGCTAATTTTTATAGTAGGGAGTGCTGAGGTTTACATGTCCGATCTTTAGTTTGCAGATGATATTATTCTGAGGGGAGGGCTTTTGTTTTTTGGGGGGGGGGACATGATCCCTCTTTTTAATATTTCTGAGAGAAAGATTAATATGTCTAAGAGGGAACTTTCTTGATCATTTGGTGGATATTAGCAATTGTTCAAAGAGAGTGGCGTATTTTCCATCTAGGGGTTCCCTTGGGGTCATGTTGTAAATAGAATTCGTAAAAGATTAGATGGGTGAAAGGAAACATTTTTTTTTAAACCTTAGGTGGGTATATTACCTTTAGCATTGCTTGTATGTCTAGTATACCTTCATATTTTTTCTCCCTTTTTATGGTTCCAGTTGGGATAGCAAATATGGTTGTAAAGTTGATGAAAGATTTTCTTTGATCTAGGAGTGGGTTGACTAAGGAGTATTTGGTAAGTTGGGATCAGGTTTGTAAACCTAAGTTTGAGGGTAGGTCGAATTTCGGTAATATAGTATCCAAAAACATCTTTTTGGCAAGCAAATGATTTTGGAGATTCCCCATAGAACCCAATTTTTGCTGGCATAGGGTTATAAAGAGTAAGTACAGTTATGGGATGACAATTTTGGAATGAGTTTCTCATTGCGGTCGTTGAAAATTTATTTATGGTTTATACAACACTTTGGTGGTGTCTTCTAAGGTAGGTGACAATTCTTGTATGTCTTTCTGGGAGGATTTGTGGATTGTGTATATGTTTCCTTCCCTTACATTATAGGTTATTCAAACTTCAATTTGTTCCTATAAAAGATTTTTACATTGTAGAGCGAAATTCGTCTTCTTGGAACTTTCATTTTTTAAGGAATTTTGACAATAAAGAAGCTATTGAGTTATCTTTTTTGATTTCTATCCTTCAGGGTAATGATCTTTGTCCTCATATTCTTAACAATAAGGTCTGGGGTCTTCTTTTTTCAGAGGTTTTACATATGAATCTATTTTTTATGAGCTTATTAGTTTTATCCAAAATCCTCCTTTTCAATTAAACAATTTTATTTGGAAGGCAAAGATTCCTATTGAGTTAAGACTTTTATTTGGTCTATAGTGTTTAATAAAATTAATACCAATGATTTTTTTTTAAGAGACCTTGGAAGGCTAAATCTTCTTAAAAAGGGAGATCTATAAAGTTATCTCCCGAAACGAATGTGTCATATGTTACATAATTTTGAAAGTAGAGATTACTTATTTTTACACTATTCTATTGCGAGGGAGCTGTGTTCTACTATGAGGGAGATGTGGAACCATCTCTTTAATGTGTTGACAAGGTTTGGGTTTGCTAAAGGGAAATTCCTGATTTATTCAACATGAACTTTAAAAGTATTTAAGGAAGAAGAGATGCTCAGCTGCTTTGGATACACGTGGTTTTGGGCATTCATGGTGTATTTGGAGAGAGAGTAATACCAGAATATTTAGCAATCTGACTGTTAAACTTTTTCTATTATGTGACAATTATTATTATTATCATTATCATTTTATTTTATTTTACTTTCCTATGGATTTATGTTTCAGGAATTTATAAATTAGAGTTTAGAAGATTCGAAGAGGGATAGAAAAGAACTTGTATATTAGTCTTTTTGCAATGTTTTGATTTTTCTTTGCTTGCTGATCTTCATCCTTAGCAAACTTTGTACATTTCATTGTATATCCAATATATTCTTATTTTTCTATCCAAAACTCAATCTATTTGAAGAATACTGAAGACCCTTTGCTTTAGAGATGTGAGGATAAGCAAGTTTAGATTTAGAATATTTCTTGAGGGTCTAGATTGAAAAAATTATTTGGTATTCCTTAATTTATGTGGAAATATTTTAGGAAATGCTTGTAATATGAAAGACAAGTTTGTACTAAAAAGTTGGTCACCATAGGTAGTAGTTTGGTGAATCTAAAGTTGAGCATTAGGGTTGAGTTTTATACTGTTTCTAACTCACTAGTGTTTTTTTTTTTCTAAACTAAGTTGTTGCTATTATTATTTTTATGTCAGTCTTAAGAATGTGACTTCAGTATTATGTTTCTCTGGCTACAGTTTCCTTTGCTTAAAATCAGGCATATATGTGATTGACTTATTTGCGTGTCTAATAACACTAATTTTCGTCTCTAGTGATTTTGAAGGTTTTGAGACTAGTTAACAAATTACCAAGGATTAGCGATGCCGACTCTAACAAATTGTGTTTCCATAGCTTATTATTATTATTATTATTATTATTTTTTGATGAATGCTTCTGCGACCTAGTATGGTCCTGATATAACGTAAATTGGATTTGATGCTTGTTTGGAATGCAGTTGTGCATGATATGCTTTTCGTCTCTTGTCATGAGCAGTATTACAGCTGTACTTTATAAGGATTTATTGGAACTTTACTCTTTCATTGCCCTAGACATTTCCTATTGTATTTGCGAAGATAAGTAATCAGACTGTAAGCGGATGGGGAAAATTGAGTTGATAACTGATTCTGCTTCTTTGTCACTTGAAGGTTGGTCCTGGAGAGGTAGATGACGAGCTCGAAGAGGAAGTTGGATCAGAATGCGCAAAGTATGGAACAGTTACTCGTGTTCTCATATTTGAGATCACAGAGCCAAATTTTCCGGTTGATGAAGCAGTCAGAATATTTGTACAGTTTGAGAGGTCAGAAGAGACAACTAAAGCACTAATAGACCTGGATGGTCGTTTCTTTGGGGGTAGGGTGGTTCGGGCAACATTCTATGATGAGGAGAGATTTGGTAACAGCGAATTGGCTCCAATGCCTGGAGAGATTCCAGGATACCGTTGAAATGGTGGTAAGAATTTGCCTGAATGCTCATAACCACCGGAGTGGACGATTACCCAAAAAACTACATGGGGCAATTGATGAATATGGTCTCGTTGAAAAGCAAGAGAAGTGGCGTTGGAGCGGTTTGCATCATTTCGTGCTGTTGGGTCAAATTAATGGCGGCCACTGCAGGGAAAGAGTACCAGTGCCAATGAAACCAACTTCTCATACGAGGACGGACACTATTTAAGTCGTTCTAATTATTATCAGTCTGATATATCTGGAAACTTGGGACTTGTGTCTTGCTGTTGTTTAGGTTAGTAGGAAGGAAGAAATGCATGGACAGAAGTTATTGAGCTGTGTTTCTATATGCAACAGAACTTATGTTACTTCTGCTGGTGCGGTTGGTGCGGTTCTCTAAGCCAGTCTTTAGGCATCTAATGTAATGGACTACTCATTTAACTGGAAAACAAACTGTCAAATGCGGTATTTGCCATAATGCATGTCATTTATTATCTTTTGTATGTAGTGGTATGAAGTGGCAGAAGTGTCGTGGGGTGGTATGAAGTGGCATAAGTGTCGTGGGGGGGCTTTCTCGATGCCTTTTTTGCTCTCTCCTTTTTTTATCGGCCTTGAGCATTCAAAATTACGTTCTGAATAATATAAATCAATTGAAATTTTTTCCCGAATGATATGAATCTTACCTGATTAATATAAAATTAATATAAATTGACTGGTAACTCTTTCTTAATATTATTTTTTTCGTACAGAGAAATAATCAAAATTTTGACCCGATTAAAAAATACCCGACTCACAGTTAAGTTTTGGTCTTTTTGCTCTCTCTCTCTCTCCCTCCCTCTCTCTCTCTCTCTCTCTCTCTCTCTCGCCCCAGCTCGTGCGCACACACCCACACAAAGGCGTTAAGAACTGATTTGCACATGCATACAGAGACCGATTCAATGTTGGCACATTTTGTAAGGTTTGAATCATCATCATCATATTCATAGGTAAGACACAAAAAGATCAAATACCTGATCTCATTCTTACATGCAAAAATATAGGTAGGAGAGTTCAATGATGTCCGTTTGCTTTTATATATATATATATATATATATATATATATATATATCCACTTCTTCAAAGGCAAAACCCTATATCCCTATAAACAGTAGTCTTTACTCACTTGTCTAGTTTTTGGTTTCCAGTTCCAAAGTCTTACCCTCGAAACATAGGTTGGTTCCCTCCCTCTCCCTTGAATGGATCAAGCACGATGCTGCTGCGGAGACCCCACCGGCGTATTCTGGTTCGACGCCCTTGCTTCCTCCATCAGAGTCATCTGCTGCTGCTGATGATGATATGGCATTACCGCCATTGATTGCCTGCCAGTCACGGTGGTCGACTGGTGGAGCCTCCCCGCATGTCCGCCGTACATGTTGAAGTACAAGGAGACGGGGATCTCATTACTGGGCACATTTGGACAGAGGTGGTAGGACGGCACAGGCCCAGGCCCAGGCTCACCAACGAGCCCAGTTGCAGATGATTCTCCCACACTGATCCACCGTGGCGAGCCCGTGGTCGAACTCTCTCCTCCACCGCCACCCACAGCGGCAATGCTGCTCGTCGGAGTCGGAGTTCCGCTTCTTTTTCCACCGACGCCGCCGCAGAGTGGACATATTTCATGCCCCTAAAATGTTTCAATACAGGAGACCATCATTTTTATATGACTAATAGAGAGAGAGAGAGAGAGAGAATTACAGATTTGTTGATGGAGGCAGGGTAGGTGGTCCCATCAGGCTCAATAACCCAGCCGGCTTCACGAGCGAGCTCGCGAAGGACCTCATTGATGTCGGCGCGAGGAGGAAGAGAGTAGCCGCCGTGTTTACGGAGGCCGTGGAAGATCTTGGTGGTGATGGAGCGTCTTTGTCTCTCTCTCATCTTCGTCTTCTCTTTCTCACTCGCACTTCTCCCACTCCCCGCCATTTCCTTCTCTCTCTCTCACTCTCTAGTTAACAGTGAGTTTTTTTTTTTTTTTTGTAATGCTTCAGATCCCCCATGGTAGTACTAGTAGTCTTTTACTTCATTAAAGTAGATCGGATGAGAGAGATGATCGGATGGGTGCGGGAGTGCCACGAGGCCAAGGCAAAAGTGGGGACGGAGGAGATTTTTTTTGGGGTGTATGGGAAGGAAACGAATGATGATAAATGGGGGAAGGTGGTTTTTTGCATGACAGATTGAGAAGGTAGGGCATTTCTTTCCTATTGCCTTGCATGTCTCTGTCTATATGGCTATATGTCTATGTGTCTAGAGAGAGAGAAGATGACGGCTGTAGATATGAGAAATAGGGATTGACGGCAGAGCAGAAAAGTAAGTTATGATGTTAATGTTGTTGCGTTCTGCTGTGGGCACAGCAGATGAGAGGTTATCTCACAGATAACTGATTTGATTGGTGGCCAGCAATAGCAACCAATTACAAACGCGTGACCAAGCAGTTCTTCTACCCCTCTCTCTCTCTCTCTCTCTCTCTCTCTCTCTCTCTCTCTCCACCGGTAGCGATAAAGTCGCAGGCAGTGATAAAAATGGAAAAGAAATGAAATTACCCGCAATGTATATTCCTTCTTATGTCGGCAGTTGATTAGATAAATCAATACACAAAGTTCTTACATAATTTAATGTTAAATACTTTTGTTAGAATTCAGTTGATTTGATTTTTCATTTATTTATTTTTTTCACATTTTATTTCTACATAGAGAGGTAATATTTTCTCATTTTTTGTGTTTGATATACACATTAACATAGACTCGAGCAAAAAGAGACAAGAGAGATAAATATATATATATATATTTCATTTTCTGTATTGGGCATGCATATTAACATTTATATAACTATTATAGCTCTATATTTTAATCACTATTTTTTCTTTTTAGTTTTATAAATTAAATTAGTATAAATTATTTTTTCCAAAAGTAAATACATTAATATTCTCTTTCATACAAAATCAACTTACTTTGTAATGCATTATTTTTATTTTTTTTCCTCTCTGGAAAGGAATGAAATTTAGTTTTTTCTTTAAATCTTACTAAATTAATTTTCTCTTTAAAAAATTAAGTTGTTTTAACATTTATCTTTCTAAACGTATTAGTTTTAAATTTTCTCGCTAAAAATAATTTGATTCATATTTTTCTATCTTTAAACATGATTTTTTTATTAGCGCTCAATTGGTTTGACCGGATAATGGTACCTTTTAAACAAAATCTTATATTCAAATATTGTATATGACAAAAATCGATATTGAGAGAATTTTATCTTTTAAGAATTCAATTTGACATGATCAGATTTAGTCGGGTCTTAATTATTCTCTCTCTAAAATTAAGTATATTAATTTTCTCTAGAAAATTTTTCTCTCTAAAAATTAAATAAAAATTTTCACTTTCAAACTAAATACATTAGTTTTCTCTTTTTAAAAAATCAATTCAATTCATATTTTCTTTCTCTAATTATATTGATTTTAAGTTTTATATCTTTTTAAAAATTATTTTTCTGTCTCTAAACATAAAAATATTTAATTCTCTATCTTTAAAAAAATTTTGTATCTCTTAACACATTAATTTTTAATTTTCACTCTTTAAAAAAATAAATTCAATTTTCTCTCTCTAAAAATCAATTTAATTTATATTTTCTCTCTCTATGGACATGAATTATAATTTTTTAATACTAAAACACAAATTTACTTTTTCACACTCTAAAATAAAATACAATAACTTAACATATTATTTTGCTTTGAAAGGAGTATTACTTTTATTTTTTTTAAATGAGTATATACGTTTATCCACTATTTGGGACTATTTTAACCCTTTCATAATATATCCAAGTTAAATTTTAATTATTAAATATAGAAAAATAAAATAAAAGGATACCTTATTATGAGTGAGTGCACTAATTTTAGTAGGAAGGGTACTAGTATTTTATATCAAAAATCAAGATTCGAGTTTTGAAAGTGGTAAAAACGACGTTGGGAGAGTTTCCTCCTGATTGGACTCCGAAAATAGCTCGATCGAGATTAGTTAGAGTAAAATTTTAGATATTCGGCGATGGATCAAATTCAGAGAACAAAAAAAAAATCGAGAAGAACTTTTTTATTTAAACTAGAACTATTGATCTACAAAAAAATACTAAAAATGTTAATTTGATTGTTTTGTGAATGACTTGGAGGTATTTTACACTCACATCATTTTATGGTTTTGTTAATAGGTTTTTTTTAATCGATAAAACTCAATTAATTTACTTTAAATAGTTACAGAGTCTAATTTAAAAGTTTGATTCTTCGAGTATCTATTTTTTTATTCATAAAACTCAAATTCAAAATTTTAATTAAGTAAATTTAATGTTCCATTATATATTAATCTGCGAATCACATGTCTTTGTCAATATTTTAGATATTTTGTGCTATGTTGCACGGAAATGAAAATGGGGAAACGGAAATGATTATAAAATGATATGAGCAAACGTCAATTTATAAAAATACAGGAAATGAAAATGCGAACAAATGTATAAATATAAAAATATAAGGATTTTTTATGTAAATTTTAATTATTTTATGAAAATAATCAAATAATCAAATTTTATAATAAAAATATAAAATAATCAAATATGTAATTATTAATTACATGACAAATAATATAAAAATAAAAATTATAATTAAATAAATAAATAATTCGTTAATATAAGAAATATGTAAATATAAAAAAAGATAAAGAAGTTTTGTGTAAATATTAATTAATTTATCATGTTAAAGCATTTTGAAAACGTTTCAGAAACGAAAAAACACAGGTAATGAAAAGTTTTCATCATTATGGATTCTGTGATGTAATTAAAATAAAAAATTATTCACAACATTTCCACGTGGAAAGGAGGGATTGGCTCCTGCCAAAGAAAGAACAATTTTTAATGACAAAAATACCCTTCTTATTTATTCCCCCCAGAAAAAAAAAAAAACAACCAAACCCTATAGTTACCAACACATACAAATTAATAGTCTGATCAAAATTTGCGTGTAATGGTTTATGAATAATTGAGGCCGTGGAGCGTGGACACTGAGGATGGAGCTGGGCCAACACAGGTCTAACTTTAACCTAAACAAATCAAAAGGCTAATAATAATAATAATGATAATGATACAATAATTGATGAAGTTCAGGAGAAACCAAGTCTCCGACTGGCCTTGTCATTTGGCCTTGCAACCCTCGCCATGAAACCTATGCAGATATATATAATTTACAATTGAGGAAAATAATAGGACGTAAAAGCAATGTGAGAGAACAGTAATGTAAATCTGATTTTGGCATTTCTTTCGATCGATGAAAGAGAAAAAGAAAAAATTGAATACCCTTTACTCCTTTCTCTTTTTCTTTAAAAATGAGATACTGATTTCTTAAAAGACTAAGAAAAATGAATAGAAGAAAGGGTATTTATTTTCGAGGTAGATGAAGAAAGAAAAAATTTAAGAGCATGAGTATTGAGGGAAGTCTTATTCATAGGTTTAGTATTACTTGAATTAGATTAAATTGGATAGTGTTAACTCACTGATCTCTAAAATATAGATTAATCCAATTAGGGTCTTTCACAGCGTTCAAAATATAATCCAGACCAGCCAAACTTGATCAAAAGGCATTTCTAACAATTTTTTCTTACTTTGGAAAACTATAGGATGGTAAGGCAGTCAAATGAGGGAAATCATTGAGAAAAGCTTTCTTTGATAATGACAACTGTGACCGCTCCTTTTATCAACTTAACCTTCATTAATAGTATCGGCACATCGTCTGAAACCAATGGGCAAAGGATCTTTTTTTCTAGTATTATTTTTTTTTTATTATATAAAAATTTAAACCTAAACTTATTAGATTAGGAAATGGAGATTTGTATCACTGGACTATCCCTTAGGGACACCTCTTTTCCATTATCTTAAGACTAATAATGTGCCCTCCTCATTTAGAAGATTTGGGTGGTGATTAAGAAATTTCAGTATACTTAATGTAAATTATAGATTTGTTGTAATAAGATTATTGTTCGAAGCAAGTGAAATTCTGGAAAACAATAGAGTTATTTTACTAAGATTTAATTCATTAATAAACATTCTTTGCTTAAATCTTCATCTTGTATTTTTCAATTAGCTCAAATAATAATTTTTTCTTTTCCCTGGTTATAACATTGATAGTCTTACAATTTTTTGTACATTTTCCTATAATTTCTGGTTCACTATTTTCAGATTCTTCGTGGGTTGAACTTGAGTCAAGACTTAAATATTCTTCTTCCCCTTGTGATTACTCATTTCTGACGAACGCTGTTCTTCTTGTTCATTTCCCATGAGTGCTAAAATCTTGTTAGTTTTGTTTTATCTTCTGAAAGCATTTCGTTTATCTTTTTCTTCATAAAACATTTATTTGCCATGATATACTTCTTGTTTAACAGAAAATATGAATGCTTGATCTTTTAATTGACATGTGAATCCTAAAACTAATAAACAAGTTATATTATCTTCAAAAGCTCCTCTTGCTTTGTATGTCTATTTAGTTATTCTTATTTCTCGCAAAGTATTTAATATTTCTGATTTCCCATTAATATTCTATTATATGCAGATGTTCCATCATAATTAGTTGTTTCTAAAAACTGTCCTTTCTTCATATTGTACGTCTATATAGGAGTGGGTCTTGAATAATAATTTCTTGTTGGGATATTGATTAAACTTAGATCTTCCTTTATATCTTCTTATTTTATTTATTTCATTACCATTTTTTAATATTTCATCCGTCTTATTTATTATTACAAAATCATCTTCATCTTCTGTTCCATCTTCATCTGTGCTACTATTTTCCTTTATTTTTCTGAATTCTAATATATTTACTTTACTGGTCGAATATTCATAGTTGATTTTAAAATCCTTATTTGTTATCATTCCTATAGAACTATTCATATAGAACTACTCATATGAGATGTTGTTGGTTTATCCCGCTTCTCTTCTTCTTGATATCAGATTCATTTAGGATAATAAATTCTTGATTAAAAGGTTAGATTATTGCATCATATAGAGATAAACTTTGATATAAACCACTGGGAAGAGTGTTGGTATGACGTTGGTGAGGTTATAAAAAAATCCATTGGTAAGCTTAAGTTTGGTGGTCCCGATTAGCTGCTCCCGTCATTCCCATTCTAACTAGGCATGGTATTGTCTTAAAACTTTAATCTATAGAAGTGTAATAGTTATGGCTTCTTTAATCATAAAGATGTTAATCTCCGGTGGTTCTAGGTTCCAGAATACAGATATAGTTCAGAGTAATTGATAAAAATTGATTATGAAAGGAAATGATTTTCCATTGAATGACTTTGTTTTGATACATATGTATATATACAAAATTGATATACGCAATTATAGAATACAAATGAATCAATTAAGTAATGAAAGAGAAAAAAAATCAACTAAAAAAGGAAAAGTCAATTAGACAATTAAAGAGAAGGGAATAATGGATGTCAAATCTTATTCCTATAATCAAGTTTTCAATTGATATTATTTCCTTAATTCTGCTAATACTCCCCCTCAAGCTGGTGCATGAAGGTCAGTAATGCCCAGCTTGCTTTGAAGAAACAAAAATTGGTCATTGCTTATAGCTTTAGTGAAAATGTCAGCTGGCTGGTTTGTAGTACAGATGACACGTGGTTGAATGATACCAGCTTTAGACTTTTCACGTACGATGTGACAATCAATTTCAAGATGCTTGGTACGCTCATGGAAAACCGGATTGGCAGCGATATGACGTGCTGCTTGATTGTCACAATATAGAGGAGTGGCAGATGATAAAGAGATGCCAATGTCTCGAAGTAAAGAACCAAGCCAAATGATTTCTCGTGTAGTGGTGGCCATGGCACGATATTCGGCCTCAGCCGAGGAATGTGATACAGTCTGTTGCTTTTTACTCTTCTAAGATACCAAGCTATGACCAAGGAAGATGCAGTATCTTGTAGTTGACCGACGGGTTTGAGGACAGCTTGCCCAATCGGAATCTGAAAAAGCAATAAGCTCTATTGGGCTAGAAGAAGACAATAGAATACCCTGACCTGGAGTTTTCTTTAAATAGCGAAGTAGCCGATGAGCAGCATCTAAGTGTGGTTGATGAGGTTGATGCATAAATTGGCTAAGAACATTAACAGCGAATGTAATATCAGGCCGAGTGATGGTCAAGTAGATGAGACGAACAACTAAGCGTTGATAAGAGGATGGATCTTCTAGCAAATTGCCTGTAGAGTCGGTAAGCTTGAGATGTTGTTCTATGGGTGTATGAGCAATGCGAGCACCCGTGAGGCCAGAATCGGCAAGGCGGTCCATGACATATTTATGTTGTGAGAGATAAATGCCATGAGAAGATCTAATTACCTCAATACCAAGAAAATACTTGAGAAGGCCAAGATCCTTAATGTGAAAGCGTTGTAATAAGAAAAACTTGATTTGTGATTGAAGCTTGAGATCATTTCCGATCATGACGATGTCATCCACATAAACCAAGAGGAAAAGTGAAGACGACCCACGATGGAGACAAAATAGAGAATTATCAGCATGTGATTTTGTGAAACCGGCTTCTAATAAAGTAGCAGAAAATGTGGCAAACCAATTTCTTCCGGCTTGTTTCAATCCATATAAGGATTTATTAAGTTTGCAAACTAGATGTTTCTCCCCCTGCTATGGATGGCCGGGAGGTAAGCACATGTATACTTCCTCTTGCAGTGGACCATGTAAGAAAGCATTTTGCATATTAAACTGATAAAGAGGCTATCGTTGAGTAGCAGCAACGGCTAAAAGGACTCGGACCAGTCACCAATTTTGCAACCGGAGCAAATGTATCATTATAATCGACCCCTTCAATTGGGATATATCCTTTGGCAACCAAGCGTGCCTTGTAGCGTTCAATGCTTCCATCGGAGTGCCGTTTGATTTTGTAGACCCATTTGCATCCAATAGGTTTCTTATTTGGTGGAAGAGGTATAATAGACCAAGTATTTGTTGTTTCAAGGGCATTCAATTCTGTTTTCATAGCTTCTCGCCACTCAGGTATGCGTACATCTTGGGTAAATGTTTTGGGTTCTGCAAGAGAGGTTAGGGCACCAAGAAAAGCACAATGTCTAGAAGAGAAACAATGGAAAGAAAGATAGTTTTCCAAAGGATATTTAGTATCTGAAAAAGTTGAAGATGATTGATGTTGAACTTGAGAACAATGATAGTCTTGGTATTTTGTCGGAGGGCGAGTCACTCGTTGTGAACGACGAAGGGGTGTTGTGGAACGTGTAGAGGTGGGTTCAACATTGGAAGTTGAAGGTGGATAAGTGGAGTCACTGGTGTCGGTTAATGGGAGGGGAAGAACATGGATAGTATCAGTATTAATTGGCACTTGCAATTTGCATGGAAAAATATTTTCATGAAACATGACATCCCTACTCACATAAATTGTTTGAGATTTAATATCAAAAATTTTAAATCCCTTTTGGCCATATGGGTAACCAAGAAATATACCTGGTAAAGCACGTGAATCAAATTTATGTTTGGGATAATTGTTTCGACCAAAAACCAAACAGCCAAAAACACGTAAATGGTGATATGTAGGCATTTTGTGGAACAAAATTTCAAAAGGGGTTTTACCATGAAGGACGGCTGTAGGAGTGCGATTGATAAGATAAGTTGCAGTAAGAATACATTCACCATAAAATGTTAAAGGTAGGTGAGATTGAAATCGTAAAACTCGTGCAACATTTAGTAAATGACGGTGTTTACGTTCGACAATCCCATTTTGTTGGGGTGTGTAAGCACAACTATGTTGATGGATGACACCACGGGAATTAAGAAAGTCATTAATGGCATTATTGAAAAATTCTAGTGCATTGTCACTACGCACTTGGCGAATGGAAGTATCAAATTGTGTTTTAACCATAGAAAAAAAATGGCGAATATGGGTAAAGGCTTGGGATTTAAAACGCATCAAATATGTCCAAGTAGAACGTGAAAAATCATCCACTATTGTGAGAAAATAACGTGCATCAATAATAGTAGGAGTGGAATATGGTCCCCAAATATCGATATGAATTAAATCAAAACAAGATTTAGAAGAAATAGAGCTATGTGGAAAGGGAAGTCGTGATTGTTTTGCTAAACAGCAAATCATACAAGTGCATTTAGATAAAAAACTGATACCAGAATCTAAACGAGAAAACAAATGTGAGATACTGGAATTGGGGTGGCCAAGACGACAATGCCATAAGTCTTCTTTGTCTTTTGTAGCAATCGATGACAAAGAAGTACTGTGGTTGAATTTTAGATCAAGGTAGTAAATATCATCACGTTCTCTTCCCAATCCAATCATTTTCTTCGTTTTCAGGTCCTGAAAAATACAACAGTTTGAGAAAAAAGTAACAGAACAATTAAGAGTTTTTGTGATTTTGCTAATGGATAGGAGGTTGAATTTAAAAGATGAGGCATACAAAACTTTATTTAATGAGAAATCTGATGAAAATTTAATAGAACCTAAGTGAGTTACTGGAATAACACTACCATTTGGAAGTTTGACAGGTTGGTTGTTATGGCAAGAGGCATCATGTAAGGATTTTAGATTGTGAGTCATATGATGACTGCATCCAGAATCGATTACCCAAGTGTCATTGTAATGGGAAGAAAAACAAGAAACCATACCTGCCAGGTTAGCTAAAGGATGAGAATGTGTAGTGTTGTTGGATTGGATTAAGGAGATGAGTTGCTGTACTTGTTCCTCAGTGAAGGGTAAGCTATGAGAAGAAAATGATGCACTATCCGCAGTAACTGCAACTGGTCGATTATGATTTGGTGCATAATTCTGCTCATGCCGAGAGTGATTTGTTCTCGGTTGGTTGGATGTAACAGAACGCATATGAGCTTGTTTCTTGCGGCACCATTTCTCAATATGTCCATCTCTTCCACAATAATTACAGTGGTTGTGATGTTTTGATTTATCTTGCCATGGAGAAGGAGAATTTTGTCTTCCATGGTGAGCCACGAATGCAGATTGATCTGGTATGGGATTGGATGTAAGTACTGACCTTTGTCGTTCTTCTTGTTGCACAAGCGCATAAGCTTGAGCAACAGATGGAAGAGGGTTCATGAGTAAGATTTGACTTCTTACCGATACATATGTATCATTCAAACCCATCAAAAATTGGATAAGACGGTCACGCTGCTGGAAAGTGGCGAGTTCTTGAGCAGAACCACAAGTACATGTAGTGAGTGAGTTGTAAATATTAAGTTCATCCCATAGTGTTTTCAAACCAGTATAGTAAACGACAATGGAGTTATTTTGCTAAAGATGGTTAACGATGGTTCGTTGGATTTCAAAAATCCGTGAAGCATTTTGTTGGGAAAAATGATCTCGAAGATCATGCCATACATCATGGGCTGTCGCCATGAAGATGACGCTGCTTGCAATTTCTTTACTGACTGCATTGAGAAGCCAAGATAATACCATGCTATTGCAACGACTCCAAAGGGTGAAGGTGGGTGAACCTGGTTCTGGCTTCACAATCGACCGTCTAAAAATCCTAATTTGTTCTTTGCCTCAAAAGCCATGGTAATGGCACAACATCAAGTTGGGTAGTTATCTCTAATCAATGGTTGAGAAACTAACATGGTACTTGGATTGTCTAAATGGTGTAAGAAGTATGGTGAGGTTAGATCTGCTTCAAGAGCCATTGGATTTGACATTACCAAGGAAGAATGAAGCGACTAGGGTTTACAAGTTGAAGACCCGCTCTGATACCATGATAAGAATTGATTGTGAAAGGAAATGATTTTCCATTGAATGACTTTGTTTTGATACATATGTATATATACAAAATTGATATACGCAATTATAGAATATAAAGGAATCAATTAAACAATGAAAGGGAAAAAGAATCAACTAAAAAAAGAAAAGTTAATTAGATAATTAAAGGGAAGTGAATAATGGATGTTAAATTTTGTTCCTATAATCAAGTTTTTAATTGATATTATTTTCTTAATTCTGCTAATAGTAATGAAACTCATTGTCACGTAGACTATTCAAACTGGACAATACCAGAAGAAAGACTGAACCAATATATTCAATAGAATTTGCAGACTTCGAGATGGCTTTTCCAATAAAAACTCATGAAGCAACACTACTAGAAAAAATAGTGTTAACAATGGATAAATACCGATGAAAAAATTCTGTCGATAATAGTGATGGATTTCTAACGGACTGAATATTGACGGATTAACGATGAAAATATTTCCGTCACTAAACCCTAAAAAAATTTAAAAAAATTATAAAAATTATAAAATTATTAACGATGGATTACTGATAAAATTTTTAACGACAGAAATATTTTGTCACTAATCCGTTAGTGAATTGGTGAAGGAAAAGAAAAAAAAAAAAATATATGTACAGCCATGAGTGATGGATTAACAACGAATTACCGACGGATTAACAACGAATTTTTTTATTTTTTTAATTTTTTAATTATTTAAAATTTTTTAAAATTTTAATTTTATTTAATAATTCTTTTTAATTTTATTTCATTTTTACAAATTTTTTATTATTTTATTTTAAGCTAAGATAAATTTATTTTATTATTTTATAATAAATTATAATTTTATATTATTTTATTATTATTAAAAATACGAGAAAAAGATAATAAATAAAAAAAAAAGTATGGATAGACAACATACTTGGATTGGAGTCTTTGTTATTTTTTTTTTCAGCAACGGATATTTTTTCGTCACTAATATCAGCGATAGATTTTTTTCATCGCTAAAATTCATTTTTTGGTAGTGCAACCGTGTCCATACAAGATAAACAACATAGTATTCATTTATTATCAAATATTTCATTACAAAAGTATACATATACATATATATATATATATATATATATATATATATATATATATATATTATGGGATAATTCATATAACACTTAAACCATCGGCAAGAACAGGTATAAATTCTCTGATATTTATGATTTTTAAGAGATAAAACTCTAAAAACATACCAGAATTTAATACTACCAATAATTCAAACAAATATTTATAATGGTCCAGTATGTTTCAATTATTATCCAAATTTTTTAATAGATTTGACGGATCCACATATTATGAAACATTTATTCAATTGATGTGACCACCTCCTAGTATTACATGTAGAGCACAAAATGTGTTGGGCAAAAAGAATGAAAGAGAATGAACCCTTGTTGAGCACATGTTTGTATTAATGGTTAATTGATAATGGTCAATAATTAAAACCCTTATCATATAAAGTTTTTATAATGTTTAATTGTTATTAACGATTACTTTTTATTTTGAAAATAATAAGAAAATTAATAGTCATTAAAATGGAGATCTTAAGGATTTTGATGGGTCATCTCGGAAAAAAAGAGAAAAATTAAAAAATTTTTCTAATGCCCCGAATTATTTAGTTGATCTAATTTTGCTTTAGGGGCTGATCTAACAAAAGTAGATTAGTCCAATTAGGGTCTTTCACAGCATTTGAAATATGATACAGACCAGCCAACCTTGATCAAAATGCATTTCTAACAAATTTTTCTTACTTGGAAAACTATAGGATGGTAAGGCAATCAAATGAGGAAAATCATTGAGAAAAGCTTTCTTTGATAATGACAACTGTGACTGCTCTTTTTATCAACTTAAACTTCATTGCCTGAGACCAATGGCCAAAGGTTCCTCTTTTCCATTACCTTAAGCCTAATAATGTACTCTCCTCATTTACAAGATTTGGTTGGTGATTAAGAAATCACAGTATACTTATATCACAAGACAAACGGTTTTTAATAACGCAAATTATTGTGATAAGATTATTGCTCGAAGCATTTTTTGGTACCAAGATTGGGTAAATTTTACTCATACAATTATTAAATAAATTACAGTCAAATATGAAAAAGAACTTGACTATTGAAGTTTAATGAAGGTATGTAAATTATGTTAACACTATCTACTTAGCTTGATGCATTTTACATTCTACAAATATGGTGTTAGCTAATGTGCGATTTGTCATATCATGTGTATAAGTATATAAGAAAAGGAAAATCTCTTTCAAGTATATAAGAAACGTTCCATTGGAAAATTCTCAAATAATGTAAGAAAGTGCGCTAATATTATCAATACTTAGTTGGTTCAATAGTTGGATAATGATAATTTTTAATTAAAATCTCGATTTCGAGTATTGAAAAAATTATGTCAATTAAAAAGTTGATCCGACTCGATCCAAATTTAACAAATAATTTATATAAAAGAAAAAAAAAAGTGAGCTAGTGCTGATCAAAAGCATTTCCAACAATTATTTCTTACTTCGAAAATTATATAGGACGGTAAGTTAATCAAACAACATAAAAAATTTACAAAAATTATCTTTCATAATGACAACGTGACACCTCTTTTTGTCAACCTAAACTTCATTAATAGTCACGTAACAAACAACAGTGACTACCAAAAGAACACGGTACAGCAATGAAGAATTGCTTTTTTTTTTTTCGTCACAAAATTTGTTGAGACCCTTTTAGTGGGCTGAAAACATGGCATCGCCATAAGCTTCGTAGCCAAAGTTAAAGGCTGCTTGCGACACAAATCCGAAGAGTGTCGTTTTGTGGTGCCAAAATTTTGCCACAAAACATAACCCTGCATCGCTAGTGGCTGGAGGAGCAATGGCGTCGCCACTAGCATTGCATTAATTTTTTTTTTTTGTGGTGAAGACAAGCATTGCACTTCGATTCTCGACTTTAGAGATGCCAGTAGCTGTTAAATATTTGGTCCAGAACAGGGCAATTTCGGGCCCTGTTCTGGCCCAAGTTTTGGCAGCATTGCTGCTCAAACAAGGCCCACAAGGGGCCTGCTGGACAGCACAAAAGTGCCGTCGCCTGGATATTCAACGGTCACAAGCTGAGGAAAGCTGTCCAATGGCTCAATTATTTTATTTTATTTTATTTTTTTGTACTATATCAATTGATGTCTAAAGTCATACTTCGACTAATCCGATTCGAAACTTGTAGTAGCTCATTGAAGGGGACTACCCTCTTAACGTAGCTTTTTCCATACCCAAACCACGAGTCGAACTTGAGAATTTAGTTAAGGGCTCTAACATCACATTTTACTAGACCAACTATCCGTTAGTATCGAATGGCCCATTTGGAGCCATCAGGCAGGCACACCCCCTCTCCCTTTTTTAAAAAAATTTTTTCAATATAAATACTCATTTAGCAGTTGGGTTAAGGCATGAAATGGCGGTTGAGTCTTCTTGTAAAATCAAAGACAAATGTGGTCTCTCATGTATATTTTTTCTAGAGTAATAAAGCCAGTCCTCTCTTCAAATTTTTCTTCATTTTCTTTCTTAATTTCTTCTGGTTATCTTTGATTAGTTTCTTGCTATACCCTTTCCTTCATATGCATGGTAGAGCTTTGCATGTTTAGGGAAGTGTTGTCTTAGAAAAGTGGTAGTTAAGCGAGAACAAATGAGTTTCACCTCTTTTTTGAACTCTTACCTGGTGCATTGCTCACCTATCTGTGAGGACCTATATACCTTGAATTAATCTTCTTTTGTCAACATGATATCAAAGCAATCCTCAATACCTACCTCTTCTGGCTTAGGAGATCCTCCTCCACTAATAAGCTCTGTAAACCCACAAATGTTCTTTCAAACCAGAATTTTTGGCACAATGTGAAGGTTAAGGTGTGCAGGTTCATTAACAAGGTGCTTTTGGATAATTACGTCCATCCAGAGTTGGCCAAAACCCACATGATCTCGATCCCAAAGTCTAGCAGTTCGGAGGAGATCTTGGATTTCAGACCGATTAGCTTATTAAACACTTCCTACAAGATCTTAAGTAAATGTTTAGTGGCGAGACTTAGACTGATTCTTTAAAACTCATTGGTTCTCATCAAAATAGTTTCCTACCAGGAAGAGGACATTAGATAATATTGTGGCTCTCCAAGAGGTGGTGAATTCCATTAGATACTTAGAAAGTTTCAAGTATTCCATGATTATAAAAATCAACCTTAAAAAGGCATATAACAATATCAATTGGGAATATATAGCAAATGTGTTTTTGGAGATCAAAATACCTCTGAAGATGGTTAAGCTTACTATGTTTGCGGTGGCAAGCAGGGATACCTCCATTGTTTGGAACAGGAAGACTCTCCCTCTGCTTAAAGTAAGGTAGCGGTTGAGGCAGGGTGACCCTCTCTTCTCAAACCTCTTCTTACTGGTAATGGAAACACTATCGTGCATAATCTACGAGAAAGTGGAGAAAGGAGATTGGAAAGTGGTGAAAGTCACCAAAAGGGGCCCCGTATCTCTCATCTGATTTTTGTCGACGGCCTAGTTCTCTTTGCGGAGGCAGAGCACTTGTGTTTGAGCAATGTTCTAAGTTGCCTGAAGGAGTTCTCTAAAGAAAGCGGACTCCAAATAAACCCTCATAAATCCAAAATCTGGATATCCAATGGGGTCCCTAGACACATCAAAGCCTCCTTAGAGGCGTGTAGCTGCTTTTCTCTTACAGAGAAATTAGGCAACTATTTGGGAGTCCTGATAATTCATGAGAAACAAAACAAGAACTACTATCACTATGTAGTAAAAAGAGTGCAAAACAAGTTAAGCCACTGGAAAGGCAATCTTCTGAGCATAGCAGGAAAGAAAACTTTAATTCAATTGGTTACAACGGCTATTCCCCTATACACAATGTAGTCAGTTTGGCTCTCCGAGTTCAGCCGTAAAAAATTGGATAAATTGAATAGAGACTTTCTGATGAGATCATCAAGATTGCAAGAAATTCACGAGATCCAACTCAAGTCCCAGTTGGGCCGGTGACAAGGGCCCGAGTTAAAAGATTTAAAAAACCACTGAATAACTTAATTCAGGGGGCTTTACAACAAGAAATTGGAGCCCAAATAAATAAAGAACCAAAAGAGGCCTTAATTATGCTTATACAAGCCCAGTTGGAAGAATAAAAGGCCCAAAACTACCCAAGATCAAGGGAAGATGAAAATGAAGAAAAATAGCAACAAGACTTGGTCAAAGTAGTTTGAATTATTTAGTTTCCTAATTTTTTTTGTAACTTATGTTTAGTTTCCTAATTTTTTATTGTTTAGGGAGTTCTAAATTTTTAGTTGCCAATTATGTTTTACTTTTAGACTATAAATAGGCCATTATACATTGTGTAAAAAAAAACACTTTGGAGAGAATTAATAAAATTGTGAGGATTCTTCACACAAGTCTTGTTCTTTTGAGAACTTTGAACTTATTCAAGATATGAGTCTTGTTTAGTTCTTTGACTTATCAATCTAGGTTTTGAACCATCTAGATTGTGGCGTCATTCATTCCATCTTTATACCAAGGTTTTTGATCTAGTGAGAAACGGGTCTAAGGTCATATACCTTAGGTTTTTCCTCCTTTAGGGCAAGAGTTGAGGTTTTAAATTCCACCGGTTCAAATAATTCGTTAGGACGATTTTTGGGCTAAATTAACTTGTTCGTGGGTTCTAGGGTTTTTATACCCAACGGATTCACATCAGTTGGTATCAAAGCCAATCCAGGTTTTTTTTTTCCTTTGAATTATCCTTATTTAATTTTTTTTTTCTTCTTTTTGTGTCTGAAAAAAAAAAACTCTTCATTCGTTGGTTTATTTCTTATTTTGGGTGTACTTATTCTTTATTTTGTGCTGTTATATTCCCAAAAAAAAAAGAAGAGAAGGGCAAAAAAAAAAAAAAAGACCCACAACAAAAAAAGGGGCCGTGAAAAAAAAAGGCCAAAAAAAAAGGGGAGAAAAAAAAAAAAGAAAAAGACCCACAAAAAAAAAGAGAAGAGGCCTTGAAAAAAAAAGGGGCAGTTTTCAAATTTTGCAAAATTGATAATTCTCCATTTTGTGATTTGGCAGTGTTATTACCTTTTGGTTGGATTTGAAATATTTCATTATTTATACACTTACCCAAATTCAAACTTTCCATATTTGTTTTCCTTTTATGGACTATTTCTTTATTTGTTCACCTTCCTTATTTATCTCATTCCTTGACTGTTTCCTTTCTAATTTAGCAATTTCTTTTTAAATTTACTACTTTTTTTATTCCTTATTTTTTTCTTTCCTTCTTAGTTTTCTTGTTATCCTTTCTTCTATATAAGTCATTGAATTTCACAGGGCAATTATTTTTTTGAGTTGAGTTCTCGAGTTCAATAAAGAACTTGACTAAGTGAAGTAGAGTGGTAAAAGGCAAGAGAGAATTCATTAAAAATAAAAGCCAAATACATAGAGTGAAACACGAGTGGATTTGAGTGAATCATTATTTTTGAGTGAAATACGTGAGGGAGTGTGGTAAGTTTCTTTCCTATTTTATTCTAACATTGTCTTGCAGATTCCAATCATGACTCAAAATAAAAAAGATAACATAAATGAGGAGGTTCAACCTCAAGTTGGGTCGAATCTCCAACTACAAGCCTTTATGGGGGAGATGAGACGGATGATGAAGAAAGAGTTAGATCTTATACATGAAAGGTTGGATAAGGTGGAAGAAGGATCGCAAAGGGGAGAACCATCAATAGTGCCAACCCCCTCCAGGAAGAATAGGTTTCATCAAAGAGAAACTGAAGTTGTGGATGAGTTTGAAGGGGATGGGTTAGAAGAGAAGTTTGATAGGTTGTCAGTGGGTAGTCATAGGAGACTTGGTCGAAATAGAGAAGTTAATAATCGGATAGACAATAATTTAGGTAGTATCAAGATGAAAATTCCATCGTTTCAAGGTAAAAGTGATCCCGAAACATATCTTGAGTGGGAAAAGAAGATTGAGTTGGTTTTTGATTGTCACAGATATTCTGAATTAAAGAAGGTTAAATTTGCTGTTATTGAGTTTACTGATTATGCAATTGTATGGTGGGATCAGTTGTGCATCAATAGACGACGGAATGGGGATCGACCCATTGAAACTTGGGGTGAGATGAAGAGGGTGATGAGACAACGATTTGTGCCGAGTCATTACTATAGGGATTTATATCTCAAGTTGCAGAGTCTCCACCAAGGTAATCGAAGCGTAGATGAGTATTACAAAGAGATGGAGATGACTATGATTCGAGCTAATGTGGAAGAAGATAGAGAGGCGACGATGGCTAGATTTTTGAATGGTTTAAATCGAGAGATTGCCAACACGATCGAGCTTCACCATTATGTGGAGTTAGAGGATTTGGTACATATGGCAATCAAGGTTGAAAGGCAGCTCAAAAGAGGTAACACACGACCAAAACCAACACCACAGATTCCGAATGCAACATCTTGGAGAATGAGCTACCCGAAGAAAGAAGAAAATTCAGCCATCTCCAGAGTTAAGCCTGAACATAAACCAGCTATCTCCACCACGACTTCTCAAAGTAAGTCAAACCCTACTTTAACTCGATCTAGTGAGATTAAATGCTTCAGGTGTCAGGGAAGAGGACATATAGCTAGCCAATGTCCAAACAAGCGAGTTATGGTGATTCGGGAAAATGGTGCAATCGAGTCTGAAGATGAAGGTGACATTGATTGTTTGCCTCCATTGGAAGACGTCCCCATCGGAACTGAGGAGTATGGGGCTGAACATGGTGAGATGTTAACGCTAGTAACATGTCGAGCCTTAAGCTTACAAGCCAGAGGAGATGAAGAAGAAATACAACGGGAGAATATCTTTCACACTCGTTGCCATGTGAAAGACAAGGTATGCATTTTGATCATTGACGGTGGTAGTTTTACTAATGTTGCGAGTAAGACTTTAGTGGAAAAGCTCAATTTGTCAACCACTAAACATTCTCAACCATACAAGCTACAATGGTTGAATGATAGTGGAGAAGTGAGGGTTACAAAACAAGTTGTTGTACCATTCCGGATTGGGAAATATGAAGATGAGGTGTTATGTGATGTGGTGCCAATGCAGGCTGGGCATATTTTGTTAGGAAGGCCTTGGCAATTTGATCGACATGTGCAACATGACGGCTTCACCAACAAATATTCATTCATGTTCAACCATCGAAAAATCACTTTAATTCCAATGACACCAAAGCAAGTCTATGAAGACCGAGTGAGATTGCAAAAATTGAGTGAGCAACAGAAACAAAAAGATCAAAATGGGTTGAGAGAAGAAAAAAAAGAGAGAAAAGAAGAGAGAGGCCGAATTTGATGAGAAAGAGAAAAGAGAGAAAAGTTCGGCCGAAGAGGTAAAATCCGAGAGAAAACAAAAGAATTTCCATGCCAAAACAAGTGAGGTTAAGCGAGCAATACTCTCAAGACGGCCAATGATTGTACTTATGTACAAAGAATTCCTTTTAAACACTGACCAACTTAACCCTTCTTTGCCGAGTGTTATTGTGTCTCTTTTGCAGGAATTCGAAGATGTGTTTCCTGAAGAGCTACCCCCATACCCGGTGCATCAATTCCAAATCGCCCAGCATATAGAAGCAATCCAGAAGAGGCGAAGGAGCTTCAAAGACAAGTCGAAGAGTTGATGGAAAAGGGGCATGTGAGAGAAAGTATGAGTCCTTGTGCAGTTCCAGTGATTTTGGTACCTAAGAAAGATGGAACATGGAGGATGTGTGTTGACTGCCGAGCCATTAACAACATAACGGTAAGATATCGACACCCTATTCCTCGTTTAGATGACATGTTAGATGAGTTGCATGGTGCTTGTGTGTTTTCTAAAATTGATCTTAAGAGTGGATATCATCAAATACAAATGAAAGAAGGAGATGAATGGAAAACAGCTTTTAAAACTAAATATGGGTTGTATGAGTGGTTAGTTATGCCTTTTGGATTAACCAATGCTCCTAGTACATTCATGCGCTTAATGAATCATGTTTTGTGTGCTTTTATTGGTAAATTTGTTGTTGTTTATTTTGATGATATTTTGATATATAGCAAAAGTTTGCATGATCATGTCTCACATTTGCATTCGGTTTTGGATGTACTTAGAAAAGAAAATTTATATGCTAACCTCAAAAAGTGTACCTTCTGCACCGACAAGCTTGTTTTTCTGGATTTTGTTGTGAGTGCAAAAGGCATCGAGGTGGATGAAGAGAAGATCAAAGCCATCCAAGAATGGTCAACCCCCTCCAATATAGGTAATGTTAGAAGTTTTCATGGTCTTGCTAGTTTTTACAGGAGGTTCGTGAAAGATTTTAGCACTATCGCTGCACCGCTTACACAAGTCATCAAGAAAAACGTTGCATTTCAATGGAGTGAAGAGCAAGAGAAGGCGTTTCAACTTATTAAACATAAGCTTACTCATGCACCTTTACTTGTTTTACCAAACTTTTCTAAAACATTTGAAATTGAATGTGATGCTTCTGGTGTAGGTATAGGCGCTGTTCTTATGCAGGATGAAAGACCACTTGCATACTTTAGCGAGAAGTTAAGCGGGGCTGCACTTAACTATCCTACCTATGACAAAGAATTGTACGCCTTGGTTCGAGCTTTGGAGACATGGCAACACTATTTGTGGCCGAAAGAATTTGTGATTCGTACGGATCATGAATCCTTGAAACATTTGAAAAGTCAACATAAGCTGAATAAGAGACATGCTCGATGGATGGAATTCATCGAAACTTTCCCTTATGTCATTCGATATAAACAAGGTAAGGAGAATGTAGTTGCGGATACACTTTCAAGCAGGTATGCCTTAATCTCCACTCTTGATGCTAAATTTCTTGGTTTTGAGCATATTAAAGAACTTTATCATGATGACCTTGATTTTGGAGAAATTTATAGTGCATGTGAAAAGTTTGCTGAGGGCAAATTCTATAGGCATGAGAACTTTTTGTTTAGGGAAAATAAGTTGTGCATGCCAAATTGTTCATTGAGAAAGTTGTTAGTTCGAGAATCTCATAGCGGAGGGTTAATGAGACATTTTGGAGTTGCTAAAACCTTGATAATTTTACAAGAGCACTTTTATTGGCCACACATGAAACGAGACATTGAGAGATTTTGTGGTAGATGTATTACCTGTAGGCAAGCTAAATCTAAGGTTCAACCTAATGGTCTTTACACACCCCTACCTATTCCTAGTTCACCTTGGATTGACATTTCAATGGATTTTGTATTGGGTTTACCTAAGAATAAATATGGACGAGATTCGATCTTTATAGTTGTAGATCGATTTTCTAAGATGGCTCATTTTATTCCTTATTATAAATCTGACAATACTTCTCATATTGCGGAATTATTCTTTAAGGAAATTGTGAGATTACATGGGATGCCTAGAACAATCGTTTCAGATCGGGATACTAAGTTCCTGAGTTACTTTTGGAAGACATTATGGGGAAAGTTAGGAACGAAACTTTTATTTTCAACAACTTGTCATCCTCAAACTGATGGTCAAATAGAAGTAGTCAACAGAACTTTATCCACTTTGTTGAGAGCTGTCATTGGTAAAAATATTAAAACTTGGGAAGAATGTTTGCCACATGTTGAGTTTGCATATAATCGTGCTGTTCACTCTACTACTAAATTCTCACTGTTTGAAATTGTTTATGGTTTTAATCCTTTAACTCCTTTGGATTTCTTACCTTTACCTATTTCTGAGCAAGTGAATTTAGATGGTAAGAAAAAAGCAGAATTTGTGAAGCAACTTCATGAGAAAGTACGATTCAATATCGAGAGAAGGACCGAACAATACATCAAGCAAGCTAACAAGGGACGTCACAAGTTGATTTTTGAACCCGGTGATTGGGTTTGGTTACACATGCGGAAGGAAAGATTTTCGGCACAGAGACGTTCCAAGTTGTTGCCCCGAGGAGATGGTCCTTTTCAAGTGCTAGAACGGATCAACGACAATGTTTACAGACTTGATTTACCAGGTGAGTATCATGTTAGTGCTACTTTCAATATTACTGACTTGAGTCCTTTTGATGTAGGTGACGATTTGAGGACAAATCCTTCTCAAGAAGAGGGGAATGATGAGATCATCAAGATTGCAAGGAATTCACGAGATCCAACTCAAGTCCCAGTTGGGCCGGTGACAAGGGCCCGAGTTAAAAGATTCAAAGAAATACTGAATAACTTAATTCAGGGGGCTTTACAACAAGAAATTGGAGCCCAAATAAATAAAGAACCAAAAGAGGCCTTAATTATGCTTATACAAGCCCAATTGGAAGAATAAAAGGCCCAAAACTACCCAAAATCAAGGGAGGACGAAAATGAAGAAAAATAGCAGCAAGACTTGGTCAAAGTAGTTTGAAGGGCCTTAATTATACTTATACAAGCCCAGTTGAAAGAATAAAAGGCCCAAAACTACCCAAGATCAAGGGAGGACGAAAATGAAGAAAAATAGCAGCAAGACTTGGTCAAAGTAGTTTGAATTATTTAGTTTCCTAATTTTTTTTTGTAACTTATGTTTAGTTTCCTAATTTTTTATTGTTTAGGGAGTTACTAAATTTTTAGTTGTCAATTATGTTTTACTTTTAGGCTATAAATAGGCCATTATATATTGTGTAAAAAAAAACAATTTGGAGAGAATTAATAAAATTGTGAGGATTCTTCACACAAGTCTTGTTCTTTTGAGAACTTTGAACTTATTCAAGATATGAGTCTTGTTTAGTTATTTGACTTATCAATCTAGATTTTGAACCATCTAGATTGTGGCGTCATTCATTCTATCTTTATACCAAGATTCTTGATCTAGTGAGAAACGGGTCTAAGGTCATATATCTTAGGTTTTTCCTCCTTTAGGGCAAGGGTTGAGGTTTTAAATTCCACTGGTTCAAATAATTCGTTGGGACGATTTTTGGGCTAAATTAACTTGTTCGTAGGTTCTAGGGTTTTTATACCCAACGGGTTCACATCACTTTCTTTGGGGCAATAATGATGATAAAATGAGGGTCCATCTCGCCAAGTAGGACATGGTTTATGATCACAAGAAGGAAGGTGGGCTGGGCATCAGAATCATGAGAGAGTATAATGTGGCACTAATGGCAAAGTTGGGGTAGAGAGTCTTGAATGGAGATGGGGCTCTCTGGTACAAAATTATGTAAAGCAAATACCTCAATGGAAGCAACTTGCTGGATCATAAAAGGAGGAGCAGAGCTTTCGCTATTTGAGGAGGCATATGTGCTAGTAGGGATTGCCTAAAGAAGGGAATCATGTGAAGAATAGGGGACGGGAATTCTATCAAATTCTAGCTTGATAAATGGGTGGGTGACAAGGATCTTAAAGAGCAGGCCTTAATTCCTCAAGATTCTTGCTACGTGAGTACTAAGGTGTGCCATTTTTGGAAGTAGGGCACTTTGTAAAATTTGGAGGAGCTCTCGACTAACCTCCCTAGTGCTAAGGTGGACGAAATTAAAGCCATGATTATCACCTCCACCAAGAGAAAGCCGGACTCTATGGTTTGGAGAGGTTCCCCAGATGGAGAGTTCACAGTTAGCTCCACTAATTGGATTCAAAAGAAGGGCTATTTTCCTCAAGCGGAAGAGCATTCTAATTGGAATTGGTTTGGAAGATAAAGTGCTCCGAGAGGATCAAGCTTTTCATCTGGATGGTTGTTAAAAGAAAATTCTTCATGAACATGGAATTGAAAGAAAGAGGCATTACAACCGATGGGAACTGTAGTATCTATAGGGAAAAAGAGGAAACTATTGGTCATGGTTTGAGAGAATGCACCCATACTAAAACAATTTGGAGGAAATTGGTGGCAGGTATTGACAAGTCCAGTAGCTTTTGGAGTGACAATGTGGTTAAATGGCTAAAGAATGGGGTGAACAAAAGTTATAAGCTGGGCCTTGTGGAGGGGGAGTTAACTTTCTTGCTTGTCGTGTGGGAAATTTGGAAGTCTAGATATTGCGTCTTGTATCAAAATAAATTGGAGCTGGCTTCCTCAGTGGTTAACAGGGTGTTATGATTGGGGAAAATAAATGGGGAAAAGATGAGGAAGGATAAAAGTATAGTGGTGGAAACTAGGATTAGCTGGAAGAGGCCCGAAGATGGAGTTTTCAAGCTAAATGTAGATGGTGCTAGTTTAGTGAGGGGCCAGGCTAGTGCAAGAGGGATCTTCAGAAATAGTGATGGAAAATGGGTCTATAGATTCTAGTTAAATGCTGGCACGACTAAGGGTGATATGGCTAAATCGTGGGGCTTAAGAGAGGGTTTGCTGATTGCTAAAAGAAAGAAACTAAGCTCTCTGATCATTGAATGCGACTCTCTTTCTCTGGTTAATGTGATCAACAAGGGAGTGAGTTTGCATCATCTATGGAAGAACTTACTGAAAGACCGTAAAGAAACTATGCAAGACTTAGGGGTAGGTCAGGGAATCAATCATGTGTATAGAGAAGCCAATAGATATGCTGACAATTTGGCAAAGTTGGGGTTAAATTTGCTTAGACAAGAAGGAAATGTTGGTACTTAAGAATCCAACATTCCTCCGACAGAGGTGAATCTTCTTTTGGCTCCAAACACAACAGGCGTTTCTTGGATTAGGAAGAAGAAGGGGCAGCAGTGCCCTGCCTCCTTGTGAGGAGTTTGTTTTCTCTGGTTCTATTTTTGCTTGTCTGTTTTGATCCTCTTTTAACCAAAAAAAAAAAAAAAAAAGGTAAGAGTTTTGTATATCTAGGAAAGAATTGTCTTAGGAAAATGGTAATTAAGTGAGGTTAAATGAACTCCACCGCTTTCTTGGACTCTTACTTGGTGCAACGCTCACCTATCTATGAGGACCTATATGCCTTGAATTAATCTTCTTCTATTAATAGTAGCAGAATTGCCGAAGTCGAAGGGCATATTGTTATACACTAACAGCAATGCAACTGCCCAACGATGCACATTTGTGATGTCAATTACCTCGCCAAGTAGCGACATCATTTGCAATGCTTTTATTTGTAGCCATCAACAATGCTGCTTTGGCGTTGCTGAATGCTTCACCGAATATTGTTTAAAATTAATTTATTCAAATAAATTCATAAATTAAAATTAATTTTAAATTTAAATATTATTAGATGAATAAAATTAAATATTAATAAAGAAATTATATAAATACTTATTTATTTTTCTTATATAAAAAAATAAAAATAAATATATTTTAAATACTTAATGACTGAAATATATATATAAAAAGAAAGAAATTATCCAAAACCAAATCCATATACATCCATCCAAATAAATGAAATTGGCTACTGAAGACCATCATTGTCATTGAAAAATAAATATCAAAAAATTACATTGAACCAACTTCTAGGGGATTGGGTTTGAGAGGGCTGGGCATGGGACTAGAGAGGGGGCCCGGACTGGAGTTGAAGCTGGAGCTCAGGCTCTTGAGAGGACTGAGGAGGCTCAGATGTGTACATGGTGAAAAAGAAGCTCATGTCAATCCGAAGGCTTGCATTTACTGTGCGAATATCATTGTAGCCAACAGTGAGATGTTGAACTTGCTTCTATAGTTTAGCCATTTTTTTTTTGGGGGCCTAATCTCTTCATTCTTTTACATAACCTCTCGGTATTGCACGAGTGCTGGAGTAGAGATGCTCGGAGGAGAAAAGTATAATATCTTCTTTTTCTTTTGGAGATATTTTTTCGTCATACGTGAATTAAACCCTTGAAGCCTCCTCTTGTATCGGATACCACCGGTCGTATCCTCCTATAAATCGAGATCGTCAAGGATTGAAATTCGTGAACCCACAGATGGAGGATCGGTGGGAGATGCTACAGCCCCATATGTCTTCTACAAATAAAAACTGAAATTTATAGAATTCCTCAGAAGTAAAATTACCCTGACTCGAGCTATCTTCAGATGCATGGTGTTATCCTTTTCTTGATTACCCAAGTCGAAGGTCTCTAAATAGGTAGCCTCCTCCGATGTCTCAACTCTTATAATATGGTGAATGAAAAATTAGAAACATTTCAATCCAAATTCTTATTTTTTGATCACTCCAACACTTCTCCTCATATTTTTCTATCCCCCAATCTGTAGTAAATTTATCCCAAAATTGTTGAGCAATATGGTCTATTTTTTTCCTTCTTGGTTTTGTTAATTGCATCGTGCAAGAACTTACTGACTTCTGTTGTCGTGACTAATCTGATGAAATCTATCACCAATACAAACTAAATACCCTTAAATCTATATATCAAATTATTAAAACAAAACAAATTATCAAATAAATTAATTTTAATAAAAATATATCTGAATACATACTTTCAGATCTCCTTATTTACCATCCAAGTGTTCTGATCCAATTGACCTTGAATTCTTGAATAGCCTTCTAAATCAATAGTGTTCTTTCCGAGTAAATTTCTCTGACTGATGTGATGTTACAAAATTGAAAATTCTCCCACATCCTCTATATATAATAAATTAGGGATATTAATGGTCCTTGACATTCTCCATTTATTTTACTATTACTTTTTTTTAATCCCTCTCTCATGAAAAAATTATTCCTTTAGATTTCTACGGATATTTATCAAAATCACACCATATGTGATATATTAAAACCATATACCAAATATACGTAATATATCACTTTTATTAGGGTCATACTTTGAATGATAGTTTAAAAACGTAATTATTTATATATCGGCCTAATATTGGATTAAATATCCAACAATTTCCCTCTTGAACTATAAGTATATATTTATAATTATGTATAATCTTAGAAACTCAACTTTGTTACACGTATCATAACTCAATCTATCAAAGTCATATATGTCAATATAACCGAATGATCTAGGTGTGAAATATGAAAATTACATGCAATATGATTTTTGTCATGTCTATTTCTAACTGATTCAGTTTAAACTGAAATGAGATCAATCATACTTGATATTAAAGTGTGATAAAAAAAATTGAATTTTTATTTTTATAGAAAATAATCCTTATATACAACTTAAAAAATGTATCTGCAAAATGAGTAGAAAAGTGCAAACTCCCACTAAAACTGTATATCCTCAAGTGACTTAACGAACAGTGTACTCATGAAATATTTTGGGTGACACTCCCTTAGTAAGCGAATCCTCAATCATGGAATTCGTCCCAATATACTCTATAGATGATTGCCAACTTTGAATTTTTTCGTTAACAATCAGAAACTTAATATCTATATGTTCAGACTTTGTTGAACTCGTACAATACTACTGATTTATTATCACAAAATAATTTTAATGGTCGATCAATGCATTATGTCCAGTCCCATAATAAAATTTTGTAGCCACACCTTGATTTGATGTTTCTAACATACTATTAGCTCTGTTGTCACGGAAGAAGAGGCCACAATGACTGTTTAACACTCTTCCGGTAAATGACACCTCTAGCAAGCAAATAGATGTAGCTCAAAATTGACTTTATGCTATCTTGACATTTCGCAAAATGGGAGTCAGTGTACCTAATGATCTCATGGTGGTATAATCTCCGATATGTGAGCGTATACCCTTTTGTTCTCTATAAATGTCTAAATACCCGTTTGATTGCTCTCCAATGTTCTATTCTTGGATTACTTAAATACCTATTCAATATTTCCGTAATATATACAATATCTGAATGCGTATAAATCTGAGCAAATATCAGACTTTCTACTACTGATATATAGGGAATCTTCTACATTTTCCTTTATTCAATATCATTCTTGGAGCATTGGTTGAAAATAACTTGTCTCTCTTAATTAACCACAAAGATATCTCGTCGTTTACAATCCTATATGCTAAATATCTACAAAACTCTTTCGATATAACTCTTTTATGATAATTTAAGAATTCTTTAGCAGTGATCTCGGTGAATCTGGATCACTAATACAAAAAAGTGTTATCAAAATCTTTTATCTCAAAATACTTAACTAAAAATTTCTTAATTTTGCACATTAAGCTTATATCATTGCTATAACCAATATATGATCGGTATATAAAATCAAGAAAAGCTACTTACTTTTACAAAACTTATAATATACACAATTATCGATCAAATTTATATCAAAAACCAAACAATATTATGACTTGATGAAATTCATCTCGAAAACCAAATGAGATGATGGTAAGCAATATCTCATGAAATTCCTCGATCTTCCATTTCAGTTTGGAAATAACTTTTGTAGCAGGGGCATACGAAGGTGGATCATTCCATTGAAAAATGAAGAAAAAGTTTTTATCCTAAACATCGAAATCAAGGGTTACCAAACTCTCCAAAATTTGCAGCAAATCCATGATTAGCAAAAAAAAAAAAAAAAAAAACAAAGAAAAAACAAAAAATGGGTGCTCACCAAATAATTTGGGCACCCATAAAAACTGCAAGAATGGTATTTGTCTGTCGACTAAATCATCAGCATTGCATTGAAATCACATCTACATCTTAATTGAGCAGCTTTTATTTTATGTACAAAGAAGAAAATGGATGAGATGAAAGAGAATATAAAATAAAGTAGATGAGAGGAGGAATAAGAGATGTTTACCTAAGATGAAGAAGGTGAAATGTTGAGAAGAAGACTCTGTGTATCTCTCCCCCTCTCTGTTTCTTACTCTCAAAGACATTTTTCAAGTCTTCCTTCCTTGTTACATTAATAATGTTTTAATTTTTTAGCATTAGGATATAGAATTTTGTCCAGAGAGAGAGAGAGAGAGAACCAGAAGAGGGAAAAAAAAATCAAGGAATAGCACAAATCTTTACTTCCCTTAAATTCAATGAAGAAATTTTTGAAGGAAAAATTTTCTCTTATACAATCATTAAATAAATTTATATAAAAGAATAAAAAAAAAATCCACAATTGGGGTAACAATACAATTCAATTCCCTTTTTTTTTTTTTACGTTTGATCAAATGACATCTGAAATTATATTTCGATTATTCTGATCTGAACTAATTGTTAATTTCTTTTTAGGAGAGATCTCCTAACTTAATTCTTTTTATTTTTAAAATTTGAATTCAAATTTTAATTAAAAATTATAATGTTCTTCCTAGGCCAATTGTATGATGGTAATACAATTCAACTCTTCTAGTATTATCCCATGGGTGTGATTGGTAGGATGATGAATCGCGGACAAGAATTTGCTGAGTCAGATTGGGAGGCTAGTAGAATTATAGAGATTTATGAATACAAGAAGAGCCGAGGATCTGACATTTGAATAAATGAAAGTGCGTAAATTTCCAAATATAAGTCATAAATGTAGGGTAAAGTTATTCGATGGATCCAATACAGTGATCTTTAATTATATCACATATACATGTAGATGAATGATTTCATGATATATATAAAATTATAAATTATACTATTATTGTTAATAAAAAAAGATAGAAAAAGATACAGAGTTGAGTTGAGTTGAGACTTGAGACCAATGAATAACTATGGTTAAGCTTAGAACTCATTTTCAATAAAAAAAATAATTAATTCTTTGTAAAATTTTATAAAATAAATCAAGAAAAATTAAAATTTATCAAAAGGAACAAAATAAAATAGCGTTTATCCACGGATAAATAAGTTAACCAAAGGAATATTCCAATCATTAACCAGAGAAAAATGAAAATTTGTCATCCTTTTGTTCTCGTACTCTCACGTCAATCATGTTTGACACCTTACATATTCAACTTGGAAGAGGAAGAGAGAGAGAGAGAGAGGACATGCGTCGAACCGAATCATAATTTAATTAATTAACAATATTGATATAAGCGTGAAAGACCTCTTGCCACCTGGATTTCGTCGTCCTCCAATTGGCGCAGGGTGATTGGTCGTTGGTGAGATAGAACTGATTGTTTATTTTTTTGTCATTGTTTGGTTTTTTCCCTCTTTCTCCTTCCCTTTCTCTTTCTTTTTTTGTTTGTCTTTGTCTGTTGTGAGAGATCTTAATCAACCAGATTTCGTTCTGGATCTCACGGAAGACGTGTCTGGAGTGGTTGAGAGGACTCGTACTCATTGTGATTAGACTTTTGCGTCTTAATTTTTCTTTGTTGTCTCTTCTGTTCTCATCTCTTCATAAAAGCAGGACAGGTGCTCTCTTTCTTTGTATCTCGCTCTGTGAGTGGGGCGAGTCGATCGGTCCAGTTTCAGGTATTGATTGCGGCGGTTTCTCTTCTCTTCTTCTTCTTCTTCTTCTCTTCGCTGGTGTGATGGTTTGTCTTTGTGTTTCCTTTTAAAGGTCTGATTATGGCGGTTTTCCTTTTCTTCTTCTCTCTGTTTTGATGGTTTTTTTTTGTCTTTCCTTTTTGAAGGTTTGTCTCTGTGAGCCGTGCGGGACTGTCTCTGTGACTCGTCCGGGACGTTCGGCTTAGACCCTTCTCGTTGTCTTTTTGTGTACACGGTTTGGTGTTGATGGAGATGGCCATTGAGCTTTTCTCTTGCTGTGTTTCCCAGTGTGGCAAATATATTTATCTTCATCCTCTTTGTTCAGGGTGTTGATCGAGATGGCCACTGAGCTTTTGTCTTGCAGTGTTTCCCAGTGTGGTGAATATATTTATCCTCTTCCTCTTTGTTCAGGGTTTGTACGTTTTTCCCCTGTTTTGGGATGCGTTGCGGAGGTTATTCTTCTCTGTTGTGATGGTTTGCCTTTGCTTTCGGTATAGAGGTTTGTCTCTCTTGGGGGGAGAATGGAGACGTTCAGCTCCGACCTTTTTCCCATTCTTTTTGCGATCCGCTTTTCTATGTTGCTGATGATGCGCGGTCGGGTTTACTGTTGATATTTTCGTTTTGTGTTCAGGGTTTGTATTTATTTTCCCTGTTTTGGGATGTTTGATCCCCTTTTTTGGGATGTTTGGTTTATTTTGATTGGTCTTTGTTTAGCTACTTCTTGTAGGTGTCTCGGCAGGAAGGGTACGCTGCTGCTTATGGGATGTTTGCAGAGCTACTGGACGTCCAGAATGACGGACCGCGTATGGATTTGGTGCAGGGTGCCAAGGTGCAGGGTTGTTTCTGTAGCCGTTGTGCAGGTGTTGGGCGGACTATGAATGGAGAACCGCATGGACCCAGAGGTGTGGAGAGCTGCACACGTGTTGATTCTATGGGGATTGTTCTGATGGCTGGTTAAGTTGCATTGATTAGCTGTGCTTTTCGCGTGGGCTAAGGAACAATGGCATTCGATCGACTTAAGTTAACCAGCTATGAGAAGCAATCCTCGTGGAATCAACACGTTTACTGTTGCTATTTTGCTCCTGTGTTGAGGGTTTGTGTTTTTTTCCCCTGTTTTGGGATGTTTGATATCCTCTTTTGGGATGTTTGGTTTATTTTGATTGGCCTTTGTTTAGTTACTTCTTGTAGGTGTCTCGACAGGGAGGGTACGTTGCTGCTTATGAGGTATTTGCAGAGATACTGGACGTCCACAGTGACGGACGGCGCATGGATTTGGTGCAGGGCTGGCAAGGTGCAGGCTTGTTTCTGTAGCCATTGTGCAGGTGTTGGGCGGACTATGAATGGAGAACCGCATGGACCCGGAGGAGTGGAGAGCTGCACGCGTGTTTATTCTATGGGGATTGTTCTGATGGCTGGTTAAGTTGCATTGGTTAGCTGTGCTTTTCGCGTGGGCTAAGGAACAATGGGATTTGATCGATATAAGTTAACCAGCTATCAGAAGCAATCCTCGTGGAATCAACAGGTTTGTACCTCTGCACTTCACCGGCTCCGTGGGTGGTTCTCCAGGGCGTTGTCGTATCTAGAATCTTGCAGTATTGCATGCTCCTGCAGTTGCTTTTTGTGTTGGAATTTAGTATTGTGTCCTGGTTTAAGAGATGTGGTCTTGCCGTTGTTGGTTTTCGGGTATTTTGTGTGCTAAAAAAATTGTGGCCAAAACATTGTCTCGCGGAAGAATTCTTCAATGAAGGCAAGAAATGAAAACGGCAAATCTTATACTCTGACAGTCTTTATTGGTTTATTTCTTCCGAAGGAACTGTACGCTCTGCCTAGAGTATTTGGCCTTCGTCGACGGAGCGATAGAAGCATGGCGTTGTACGGATATGAGTTTTCCCTGTGTAACAGGACTTTGTGGTTTTGCTGTGCAGCTGAGCATGCTGAGCAGAACCGCGTTGTTCTACGCAGAACAGAAACATGTGGCTTGGTGCATAGCAGAATTGTGGTTCCGCTATGCGGCAGAACTATGTGGTTCTGCGAGGCTGCTGAACTAACCTCGTGAAGCAGAACAAGACGGTTCTGCTACGTGCCCGAACTTTTCCGTCCTGCTCTGTGGTAACGGCAAAACAATTTTTACCACGAGGTCCCGGGACAGGAATATTAATGTGGAGAAAAATGTAAGTTTGGCGTGAGAAAATTCATGGGAGAAAGGAACTGAAGATATATTTAAAAAAAGGCAACAATTGGTTAAAAAACTTTACATCTTTTGTGTTGTGATCGAATTTCCTGTGAAGATATTAATGTTCACAGGATTAGATATTTGATAGGCAAGAAAATCCACAAAGGACAGGAATTAAAGCTAAGAAAGAAATAATTGCAAGGTTATTTAAAGATAAAAAAAAAACTGCTCTTATGTTGTGATCGGATTTAAAGAAGGATGTAATTTTAAGTGTTGTTATCGATGGGTTGATTGCTCCTGGCGTTCTGCTACATGGTCAAGCAAACTGTTATGCTGTGTGGCAGGGCCTATGCTGCGAACGGTGTGGTTCTGCTACGTAGGATGGTATTAAAAATGCAACGAAGATAATAATCTTGTAAGGAAAATGTGCGAGGGATTTCATGAAGGCTCAAAAGTCAAAATATAAAAAACAATTGCGTAAATTCGAAACTTATTTACAAAAAGAGGACTGCGTGCTTCTGCGGTGTGGAACTACGGGGTTCTGCTATGTCGCAGAACCTACTGTTCTGTGCTATAGTAGAACAAAACGTTTCTGTCATATAGCGGAACATTCCGAGCAGAACCATGAGGTTGTGCTGCGTGCATGGTTATTTAAAGATCCAAATAAATAAACTGCTCTGATGTTGTGTTCGGATTTAAAGAAGGATGTCATTTTAAGTGTTGTTATCGATGGGTTGATCGCTCCTGGCATTATTCCACATGGTGGAACGAACTGTTCTGTTGTGTGGCAGGGCGTATGCAGCGAATGGTGTGATTCTGCTACGTAGGATGGTATTAAAAATGCAACGAAAATAATAATCTTGTACGGAATTGCTATTTAATGAGCGAGGGATTTCATGAAGGATCAATAAAATTATAAAAAAAGCTTGCGTGCATTCCAAAATTATTTACAGAAGAGGACTCCGTGCTTCTGCGGTGTGTAGCTACGGGGTTCTCCTAGATGGCAGAACCTATTGTTCTGTGCTATAGTAGAACAAGACGTTTCTCTGATATAGTGGAAGATTCGGAGCAGAACCATGGGGTTGTGCTGCGTGCATGGCAGAACTCTGTGGTTCTGCTGTTCGGCAGGATGACGTGGTCCTACGACGTGCTTGGCCGTGCAGATCCGCGTCGTTCTATTCAAGCGCGGTTCTGCATGATTCCAAGTGGTTCTGCACTGCACAGAACCGCCTGGTTCTCCACGATTTAGAATCGCATGCCTGGCAGCGCGCGATCGCGTAGTCTTATGATGCACAGGTCTACGTGGTTCTGCCCAATACAGACCTAAATGGTCCTTCTCTTCGGAGGACACCGTGGGTGTGCGCATTGGAGATCTACGTTTTCCTGCGCAACCCACGACTGTATCCATCTGGTTATAGAATTTATGGTGTTATGATATTATGTGATATCAAAAGATTTTTTTGTTTTTTCTTTCTTTTTATGGTTTTTTGTATTTTTAGATTTAAAACATTTTTCCCTTTTGCGGATATTCCATTTGGATTGTGTTTGGATAGGATATATAGATATTGCATTTCCGATTTTTTTTTATAACTCTTTGGTTTTTTTTAGATTAAATATCCTGAATTAAAATGAAAAAGATATGTGCGCCATATGTTCGAAAAATATTTGAAGTCGTTTAGAAGTGGTTTAGGAATATCCCGTTGTGGAAAATTATTTGGTTGTGCACTACATAACTGTCCTTTTCCTTCTGTTGTCATATGCAAGGCTTGTTCTCTTGTGCTGCATAGGTGAACTTCTATTCTGATGTATACAACTAAGTATCGGGATGCATAGGCGATCTTCCACACAGCTGCCTGTCCCTGGATACATAGCCTCGGAAAAGACATATGGGTTCATTATGTGGGATGTTACTGATCATATGAGATTTCCGGGATCGTATTCTGACATCAAAGTCTATGTGCCGGTTCTTGCGGTTAATTATGTGGGAGTGGTTACTATCAGGGAGTGGTTGGGGGGACGTGTAGCTCGCCTGTTTTGGAATGATTGGTTATTGTAACGTAAAAAGTGATCTCAAATCTTCCTGTATTGTTTCAGTGTGTTCTGTCATCTCGTCCTGAACACGCAATGATTCCATTGCTTATTCTTTCACAGAAGAAACGTGGATGTTACTGACAATGATTTGGTGTCCCTGTTGTGGCCTCTTGTCTTGAACGCAGATATGTTGCAACCTTTCTTCTTCTGAACACCCGATGGAGACCGTATATTGAAGGCACCGGTTCCCCTTCTCTGTTAACTAAAAAAAAAAAAAACAAAAAAAATTGATGTTCTCCATGTATTGTGTTTATGTTGTCACCTCTTGTGCGGAAAACGCATGTGTCCTAACCTTTCGTCCTGAACTCGTGATACAGCGTTGGACACGTCAAAGTTTCCGGCACGAGATTCTGCCATTCGACGTTTCTGTAGCAGTACTTACAATTAATTATCTAGGAGTGGTCGCTATCAAAGAGTGGTTAGGTGGTCATGTGTCTCACGTGTATTAGAATAATTGATTCTACTAACATAAACAGTGATATAAATGTTACTGTATTCTTTGTGTGTGTTCTGTCGCCTCGTCCTGAACGCGCAATGGTTCAGGGTGTTGTTCTTTCATTCATAGTAGAAATCTGGATGTTACTGACAATAATATGGTGTGTCTGTTGTGCCCTCTTATTCTAAACACAAATATGTTGCAACCTTTCTTCTTGTGAACACGCAATAGAGACTAGGTGTTCCAGACACAGATACGTCTTCTCTGTTAAATTTAAAAAAAAAATGATGTTGGAGGTATATGCTGTCTGTGTTGTCACCTCTTGTCCTGAACACGCACGTGTTATAACTTGATCCTGAACACGTAATTCCGCGTCGCAAAAATGGGTCGCTCTTCTCTTCTCTGTTATTGAATAATACTAATACATAATAAAAATTATAAATAAACGATTAACTAAATAAGAAAATCAAACGAATTTTCCTTATTATATTTCTTTTGCCCAGAAATTTTATTTTATTTTTTGCGAATTGAGGTGATGGGAGTTGTTTTTTGATTGTTATGATTGCGATGCACGAAGTCCACGTTTTCGCTTTCGTACGGACGTGATCTTGTTGGTGTATATCTATGTGGATCGATTTCTTCTTTCTCATGAAGATTTGTGGACCTTCTGTTCTCTTTCAACCAGGTTCTTGTTTTTCCCTTGTTTATCTCAACCACAATGGTTTTTTTTTTCTTTTTTTTTGCGTTTATAATAATTCGGCTAATTAATTTGCTTTGTTTCCTTGATCCATTTGTACTCTTTGTGCTTTCTACTCGCCGTTCTCTTTTTTCTTCTCTCCTTATGTTTGTGACATCCGAATCCTTGTATGCCTGTATGCTAGAGATTTACAATAACTTATATTGCTGTGACCCTCTGACGTTAAGTTTGTGATAATGGAATTGGTGTGGGACTCCAAACAAATTGTTTGGAGAATTTTTTTGGGAAGCATCTTAACTGTTGTGCTATTTCTCAATTGTTCATGTAACGTTTTATAATCTAAGCTCGGGCGATAAAACAAAAAATATTGTTTTTTTATTATCGTGTTCAGTCTTCATAAATTGTCGCGTTTTCATCGTTCCTTGAGGTATATATGTTCGTGATTCCAATCTTATTTGGCACTTTTTGCCAGGATCTTTTTTTCCTGGCTTCTTTTATTGCCGTCGCTTTTTTTTTTAAAGGATGGCCAATTATTCTCTTATAAAAGATATCACTCCTGATACGCAAAACTGGACCTGCAAGATCACGGTCCAAGAAAAGCAACATGTTACAACATCGATTAATACCCCAACGAAAAAGCAGAAATACATCTTCGTGGATTCAAAGGTATGGGTTTTTATCTTAGGATCTATTTGAAATAAAAAACTTATCATATATGTTTCAAACTTTTGTTTGCACGACTATGGATCTCCATCATATTATTTTTTTGAGAAGCAAGAGCTTATTTCGCATTTTTTACAACTTAATAATTATCATTTTTGCAATGCAGCGTTTTTAACATCGTGGTTTTAAAAAAAAAAAAATTACTCAAAAATAATATAAGGATGTATGACCTCGTGCTTATCTATCTTTTGGCATAGGGAACTCAAGTAGAAGGAATAATGTTTAACGCAGACATCCCTAGAATGGGCCCCATGTTGCAGGTCTACAAAACTTATCTTGTATCAAATGCCGCCGTAAGACCAATTCCTCCAAAGTTTCAGAACTCCAATATCAAGACTCAATGGGTGATTTCTACGAGAACACTTGTAGAGGAATTAAAGAACGAAGATGATGTAATGCCTATAAGCTTTAATTATGCACCATTTACAGATTTGGCACAGTATATGGATCGGAGGGACAAATCTGTAGGTGTGTTTACTTCTGAATCCATTTTGCTTTTTCCTACGCATTTATTTTCCCGGATTATATATGTTTTGCTTTTTACTGGGATATTTATTTTTTTTCCTCTTTTCTGGGTTACTTTTTCATCTAGATATTTTGGCCGTTGTCATTTTTGCGTTGGATCCAACAAACATCACTAGGCAAGAAACGAATTCTGTTGTTCAAAAATTTGTGATTGTGAATGAAGAGTAAGGCCCCTTAGTCTTTTCCATCTGTAACAAAATAATGATGCTTTCCTAACCGATATCTCTTTTCAAAAAAATAGCTTTCAGAGCCTTAAGTTATCTTTTTGGGATGACTTCGTCCACAATGAAGGACAACAGATCTTGCAGAACCTCCGTACATATCCTGTTATTGTTGGGAGAAGAATCAAAGTAAATTCTTACAACGGTATTAACAACAAATCCATCCTCCCTTTATCTTTTCATTTGTTTTTTTCTATACCCGCAGATTTTATCTGTTTGATTTCTTTTTACAAGGTGTGGCGCTGTCTACTTGGTTTGACTCGGCTATCCTTGTTGATCCTCCAATTCAAGAAGCACGACAACTAAAAAACTGGTAATTGTTATGAATATAAACTATGCAATAATTGTGAATTTTTTGTAAAGTTATTTGGATTTTAACCTATATAGCTATTAGATATTATATATTACTGAATTGTTCCTTTTTTAGGGCTCTGAGAAATGATGGATTGCTTCAGGATATAATTCGGCATAAAAAGTACGATTACTACAACCCTGATATCTCTTTCACAGCAACTGAAAAAATAACCAGCATATGTAACCTAATAGCAGCACAAAGGGTAAGCCATTTCCTCCAACAAAAAAAAAACAAAAGGATTTTCCGTAAAAATGCTTCTTCGTACCCATCGGATTTTGCTTATGTCATCTATGGGGTGATTTCAGACAGCATGGGTAAAGGTGCAGCTCTCCTTTGAACACATTTTCCAAAAATATTGGTACATGGCCTGTAGCAATTGTTTCCACTCCACCTCAGCTTCACTTGATGTTGATTTCTTGTGCAATTCGTGCAACCAAAGAGGAACGGCCAAACCAAGGTATCTTTTGATACCGTTTAATCAGATTTATTTTATGGTTTGTGTTGTCCCGAATTATTAGTCGGACTTTTCCAGCCATATTACGATGTCTCTGCTTCGTTGTCTAATCTTCTTCCTGTATGTTTATACTTTGTGCTTTATAAATGTCGCTTTAATGTTGATTTACAAGATGACACTGGCAAGATAACTGCATCTATATTTGGACAGTTAGCTGAGAAATTACTGAGCTTCAAAGCTGTTTAAGCAATGGAACATTTTACCAAGGTTCTATTTATGTGGTTCCTGCATGATTTGTTTCGGATATTAGTTTACTCAGACTCTTTGTTCTTCATCTGACCACTAAATGTATATCGTACGCGTTCCCTTTCGAATTTGCTATACTAATATTTTTTCCGGTTTTTTTACAAGAACATTGAACTCCTACTCAATGATGTCCACCAAGCACTCAAAGAAAAAACATTTGTTGCGCACATCAGACCTGTTCGCTTGGAATCAATGGATATAAAATAGCGGTTCACGGTCATATATTATTGTGATGCGTCTGAATATAACCCTCATGGTCTATTCCTTTCTCGATAATCAACCGTTCGCCCTTCTTCTACATCTTTGGTTACTTTAACCAGATCTTTCATTACTTGAACAGGATATCAACCAGGTGGTGCGCCCTCCCTTTCTGAACAATCTACCGTTGGTCTTTCTCCTTCCTCTTTCGTTGCTTTAAGTGGATCTGAACCATGTACACCCTCCCTTTCTGAACAATCTACCGTAGGCCCTTCTTCTTCATCTTTGGTTACTTTAAGTCCATGCCAACTAGGTGCGCCTTCTGTATGTTTTTTCCAGCATCATGCTTCTTCCTTGTTATTCTTTTTACAATGTGATAACTTCACCGTTCTGCTTTGCTGACTTCAGAAATGATGGCTTCTTCGTCCACAGCCAAAGCTTCACTGCTTCGTAAGTTTGAAGATGTCGAACATGATACCCTAGAAAGTGGGGGACTTCCAGAACCCATACATCCTTCCTAAGAAAAAAAAAACTGATCTGAACTCAACGTGATAAGATGCTTTTGTTGTGGTGGTGCATGGAGAACCACCAAATCAACTTTCTTTTTGTCTTTTTGTTGTGTCCATACAACCGTGCCACTGCTTATGTACATATTAAAAACAATCTTTTTTTGGTTTCTCAAGGCTGTGTCGGCATATATTATACTTATTACTGAACGCATGTGTTTGTTATTTACATAAATATGTTTTATCGTGGTTAATATTGTGACGTCGCTTAATTTGATCACCCGTTTCTGAAAAAAAGATGTTTTCAAGCGGAAAAAATAAATAAATAAATTAAAGTTTTCCAGCGTAAATTAAAACGTAAAGAACTAATCCGCTATTGCCTTGACCCGTTGTCACCAATGATGATATTTATTTTTCATGCGGCCACAAGAATATTGATATTGGGAGATTTGGATCTTTAAAAAGCAAGAAACTTCATAAAACAAAGAAATAAAAAATATAAGTACATGTTTGGAAGCTTGTTCAAAACAACTGCCAGAAACATACACCTGTAATCTTCTATTCGGTTTTCAACAATACGATTTTTACATTAATGATATTGATTAGTTGATTGCTTATGATGCTGATTCCCTGTCTGCCTGGATAGTTTTGCCTCTTTCCATGAAGGCATATGACTGGCACATGGCAAAAATATCGCGTCCTGCTATGTAACAAAAGTAATACTTCTGCCGTATCACAGAACTTACGTTCTCCGACATGGCATAACAAAGCGGTTCTGCCACCTGGAAGGACTTGGTGGACCTGATTTATGGTCGAAGTGAGTATAAATTATTTCGTGCTGACAATACTACAAGAATAATAATATCGTGAGTATTGTATATTTGATAAGCAACGAATTTCATAAATGAATCAAAGTAATCATATAAAAACAAAAAACAGATTTGGAAGATTATTAAAAACAGGCCAAAAAATTGATTCTGCTGCCTATTAGAACCGTTCGTTCTGCTGGATACCAGATCAATAGAATCCTGCTTTATAACAGAACCTTCGGAACAGAACCACGTGGTTTTACTACGCTGCGGAACCACATGGCCGTTCTGTTTAGCAGAACTACGCCGCGGAACATGAGATCGTGCCACGTAGCAGAGCCATGTGGTTCTACTGCGATGCACACCTCACGGTTCTGCTCCGTCACAGAACTCACGGTTTTGCTGCCTCACAGAACCGTAACAAACCCGGCGTTCTGTTATTTACTTCCATCCACAACGACATGGTTCTGCTATTTAACATGACTACGGCTCGAAACCATGAGGCCCTCCCGCGTTACAGAACCCTGTAGTTCTGCTCCAATTCAGAACTCGTGAATCCGCTGCGTAGCAGAACCATAACAGAACCGCATGCTTTTTTAAATATCCACTAGAACTCCATGCTTCTGCTATTTAGCTAAACTATCTATTCTTTTGTTTAGCAAAACTATATATTCTCCCGTGTAACACAAGCTCGGCACGAAAACGGTATACCTCTACTAAGTTGCACAACTAGACGGCTCTGCTTAGCACGGCAGGTGTAGATTATTTTTCACATATTTACGATTAGAATAAAAAAATATGTATGCACACAAAAAATCGACAACACTTATTGTTGATGGGTGTTATCACCGACCCACGGTGTTATCCTATCTTGTTGTTTCAAACCATTCGCAAAGATGTATATGACAATTATAGCTATATATCGCGTGTATTTCAGTGTTTCTTTTTATGTTATCTTACTTAATAATAAATAAATCGACGAATAAATCAATCGTGTCAGATATCAAAATATATAAATCGTGTTTCTGTTCTTACGTGTGGTCATAAACATGTATGTCTTATCATTTCTGTGCTAAACACACAATCAGCACTATGCATTCGAGACATCAATGTCCATTTTGTGCACATAACCACAAAAAAAAATTGGGAAAAAAAAAATTTTCCCAATAACCATTATCTTTTAACAAATTGCTTTTCTCCTACAAGTAAACATCTTTCTTTACACGTCTTGAACTGATACGAGATTTATTGAATTGTCATGATGTTGATGTACCGCAAAAAAAAAAAATACATACGTTACTCACGATTTAGTCTGATTGCTGTTTATTTATCAAGATACACTTCTTGTTTTTTTTTTTTTTAACGTTCATCACCTTCTCCCTTCTTGCTGTCTTCTTCTTTTGACAGGTGCTTTTTCCTTCCTGCTAACCCTTCCAACCCCCTTTCTTTATTTTTCCCTATTTCGTTTGCAATATCTATGATGATTTATCTGTTAATAGCTAGCTAATTTCTTTCCTTCTATTCTTTCTCCTTTTATCTTATTTTCTTCTGTTTATGTGTTTTGCAGTGTCTGTGCTCTCTATTTCCTGTTATCTTTTTTCCTTGTTGTATACGGTTCAATATCCACCCTCCCGATTCTTCTTAGCATTGTTCTCTGCAACCAGGTAACTTTACTCCTACAGATTTTACAATACGATTGCATACTTTGAAATTCTTGTGCTCAACATATCAATAGTGATATGCACCTCTAGAAACACCGTATGTTGTCTGACATTTCTCTTTGCCGTTTTTCCTTTTTCCTATTGTTCTAATTATATTCTTTATTTTGTACTTTAACGGCTCTTCTAAGTTTAACTCTACACTTTGTTAGTTTCCTCTTTCATTTTCATACTTTGCTGTTTTTTCCCCTGATCCGATAGAAACATGGATAGAATCGATAAAAATACAGAACGACGTAAGCGATATGCACAAATGGCGCAACATAAAAAAGATGAACTTTTACGTCGTCGTCGAGAGGCCTATGCTGCAAGACGAAATAGAAATAATGATAATGAAATTCACCTTCAGACAAATACAAACGGTTTTCTTAATACTGAGGATACAGGTTACGCCGTTGATGGTGTACACAATGACAACTCTATTGAACCAGTTAGTCATGCCGTCTCCAATAATCAAAATGACCAAACTTCTTTTCCTCCAGCGCCTCGCTTGGATCCAACAGTTCCATCGTCTTCTACTCCAACGGGCAAGTCTTTCAGATATCTTCAGCTTTCTGTTTTCTACTTTGTCCTCTTAATTTTAAACCTTTCAAATACTATCTCATAAATTAATTTTATTCTCGCTTATATTTGCTTCTCTTCTTCGTGCTTAGTGCTTACAAAATTGTGCATGTACTTATAACATTCTGCTGGCTGCTTTCCAAAATAGAAAAAACAAATGTTTATGCATCTAACTGATTTCCTCCTCCCTCATTTTTTCAGTTTTCGGAAAAGGCTTTTTTGTGCATTCTGATGGTTATCCATATCAAACATATACTGCCTCACATTCGTGCCTCTACGATTTGAATCCTATATAGACTGCTTTCATTATTGTTCGTCCATGCACATTTTCTCCTTTATTTACTCCCTCTTTGATTTAAGCCTAAAACAGAGTCTTCAATTTAAAAGGAATTGTAGCTCGTCGGGTGAAGAAGACAAACTACTCTCTATTGGACAATATTCCGCAGCAAACCTTTATACTTCCTGATGCTCCGGAGTGTGAATTTTGTGCCGCTAAACGATTTTATTTGGAACCCCCTTCATTTTGCTGTCGTACAGGAGAAATATCTATAGTTGCGCCGACAATGCCTTATTCTCTTAAACACCTGCTTGTTGGGCGTGATGAACAATGTGAACACTTTCGTAAAAATATCCGTACGTATAATAATAATCTGGCTTTTACATCGTATGCCGCAAAGTATGATAAGGAGCTTACAAAAAACAGGCATGGAGTTTATACTTTCCACGTACAGGGACAGTTTCGTGCCATCAGGGGACAAAGCATGTGGAATTCAACTCTATTTTTATGATACAGATGAAGCTGTAAGGACGAGAACTAAAAACTCTGACAAATTGAGACCAAACATTTTGCGGTTCCTTCTCGACGTTCTTTCCCACAATCCTTATGCAAGATTTTTTAGGGACTTGAGATATCTTCATGATCTGTAGGATTATAAAATTATCCTAAACTGTTATCCAATATTGGCTCAACGTGTGTATAATCTTCCCACTGCTTCCGAGGTTGCTGCCATTTGGACCGAAACAGAAGAACCTGTTAATTTACTCCCTCACATCCAGGTTTACAGTCATTCCGACTCGAGCTATCGAGTCCAACCGTATTACACATGCTATGATCATTTGCAGTATCCTCTTTTGTTTCCTAGAGGGGAATCTGGATGGCATCATGGTATTAAGAGGTTATATAAAAAAGGAAGATCCACGGATCTACCTGATTGTAATATTGATCCTTTCTCAATCGAACATCCAACCAATTTAATAAACTTGGAAGAAACAGGTAGGTGCTTTAATCTTTGTGTTGCTCTTCCCATTCTCGTAGCAGGGACATTTTCCCCTTATTTGCTTTTTTTTTTAGTTGTTCAGAAAAACAAATATGGAGAGCATGCTGTTTCAGCAAGAGAATACTACTGCTACAGACTCCAGATAAGAAATAACGACCAGTCTATGTTATTACATACTCCTAGACTGTTGCAACAGTTTGTGGTAGGTACCTACATTAAAATAGAAACATCCAGACTTGAATTTTACAGAAACAAACAAAAAGAAATCAGAACAGAGATTCTACAAGGAGTCTTAGACAGTATATCACTTGGTCAGACACAGGGTCGTCAGGTTGGTCGCAGGATAATACTGCCTGCTTCTTTTATTGGTGGCCCACGGGATATGAGACGACGATATTTAGATGCTATGGCTTTGGTTCAAAAATATGGAAAATCTAATATTTTCTTGACAATGACATGTAATCCTATGTGGAAGGAAATTCAGGACAATTTGGAATATCAGGAAAAGCCACAGGATAAGCCAGATCTGTTAGTTCGTATTTTTAGAGCCAGATTTGAGATATTGAAAAATGAACTTCTAAAAAAACAAGTCTTTGGAGAAGTTGCAGCATGTGTTTATGTTATTGAGTTTCAAAAGCGTGGATTCCCTCACGCTCACTTGTTGCTGATATTGAAGCCGCAGTCTAAGTTACTTAATCCACAATCATATGATAAGATTGTGTGTGCTGAAATACCTCAAGAAAATGGTTACTTGTATTCCCTTGTTGTTAAGCACATGATTCATGGTCCATGTGGCAATATGAATAAACATTGTCCCTGCATGAAAAGTGGTATATGCAAAAATCATTATCCTAAGAATTTCTCTGATTACACGGTTCATGGAGAAGATACATATCCGTATTACAGAAGGAGAAATAATGGAAAAATGATTAGAGTACGAGGTTATGATTTAGACAATCGATGGGTTGTGCCTTATAATCCATATCTGCTTGCCTTGCTCAATTGTCATATAAATGTTGAGATATGTTCTACTGTGAAACTTGTAAAGTATCTCTACAAATATGTTTTTAAATGGCATGACCTGGTGAGTTTTCAAATTGTTGATGAAGAATTTCTTGATGATATTGATGAGATTAAACAATTTCAGCAAGCAAGGTGGATTTCTCCTCCTGAGGCCTTATGGTGAATTTATGAATTCCAACTGAATGAAATGACCCCAACAGTTTATACTCTCCAAGTTCATCTCCAGGATCACCAACTTGTCTCATTCAACAATGGATCTAATTTGACGTATCTGCTAAGAAATGTCGACTTCTCCACAACCATGTTAACTGAATTTTTCAGAATGAATACAAATAACGAAAACACACGACAATTGAAATGCCTGTATAAAGAATTCCCTGAACATTTTGTTTGGAATCCTAGGATAAAGGCATGGTCAGAAAGAAAACGACAGATGGTCATAAGAAAATTGGTTACTGTCAGTCCGAAGGAAGGTGAACGATATTATCTAAGACTTTTACTCACTCATATTCGTGCACCTATATCTTTTGACGATCTGTTGACTATTCAAGGAGAAAAAACTCATTCTTATAGAGAAGCAGCACTAAGGCTTGGACTATTAAGATATGATCAATATATTGAAGAAACTCTCTCTGAGGCTGTCCTCTTTCAGGTGCCATCATCTTTTAGGTTGCTATTTGCTACTGTTTTATGTTATTGTTCACCAGCAGACCCACCATCTCTATGGGAGAAATTTAAGAGTGATCTTTCTGCTGATTATAACCATGCTGTGAAACTGGGACAGCTTAATTCTTACGAAGTCAATCGCAAGGTCCTATTTGACTTGAATAGACTACTCTATTCAATGGGGAAAAGTTTAGCTGATTATCAAATACAAAACGATCCCAATGAATTTCGTTATCAACAGCAAATCACAACAGAAGCTGACACTGAAGCAAGCATCCAAATTGATCCCAATGATCTGCTTCTTTCTTCAAGGCTAAATTCTGACCAAAAATATGCATTTGATATGATCTTGGATGCTGTTTTTGCTAACGAAAGTCAATCATTTTTTATAGATGGGCCCGGAGGAACTGGAAAGACTTTTCTCTATCGATCACTGCTTGCTACCTTGAGATCTAAAGGTTATGTCGCAATTGCCGTTGCAACATCAGGTATGGCAGCATCTATACTTCCAGGAGGTCGAACTGCACATTCTAGATTCAAGATACCCTTGGATTTCTCAAAAGTCAAAACCTGTCAGTTAAGTAAACAAAGTTGCGTTGCTAGACTGATTATTCAATCAAGACTGATCTCATGGGATGAAGCATCGATGGCAAAAAGACAATCCATTGAGGCATTTAATGATTTGCTTAAAGATCTAATGGATTGCGAAATCCCCTTTGGAGGAAAAGTTGTTGTGTTTGGTAGAGATTTTAGGCAAACATTGCCAGTCATAGAACAAGCTTTTAAACAGGTTCTGATTGACTCAAGCCTTTTAAATTCACCTTTATGGAAAGATATGTATAAATTAGCATTGAAACAAAATATGAGAGCTCTTTCAGATCCACAATTCTGTGATTTCTTACTCAGGATCGGTGAAGGGAAAGAACCAACTGACGTAAACGGAGATGTCACACTTCCCTCTAATATTGTGATACCATATACTGATAGAAATGAGTCTTTAGACAGGTAATCCATTCTTAACTACACTGACAACCAATGACACAATATGATATTACTAATAATGTTTTCTATTATCAACCCATCTGTTTTCGTTTGCAACAGATTGATACGTTATGTTTTCCATGACATGGCACTCTATTCAGATGATCCTTCTGAGATGATAAATAGATGCATTCTTGCTCCCAAGAATACTTTTGTTCATGAACCTAACGAACTTATAATTGAAAGATTTCCTGGAGATCTGCACACCTACATAGCATCAGATAGGACTGTTGACGAACGCCATCAGGGAGATTATGAAGACTTTTTAAATAGCCAAAATCCAAGAGGTCTACCGCCTTTTAGATTATCACTTAAAAAAAACTGTCCTGTTATGCTGCTCAGAAATTTGAATCCAACAGAAGGCCTCTGTAATGGAACCAGACTGATATGCAAGGAATTAGGACGGTATTCTATTTCTGCTGAGATTGCTTATGGCCAGTACGCAGGAAAAACAGTTTTTATTCCTAAAATCCCACTGCAGACCTCTGACAATGAAAGAAACGGAATTCCTTTATAAGGACACAATTCCCTGTTCGATTATGCTTTGCCATGACAATCAACAAATCTCAAGGACAAACATTAGATTACGTTGGAATATATATACGAGAACCTGTTTTCTCTCATGGTCAACTCTATGTTGCGTTGTCCAGAGCTAGATCAGCTGATGCGATTAAGGTACTGATAGTTCCTGGAACATTTGCTGGTGTCAAATTCGATGGGAAAACAAGAAATGTTATGTTTACTGAAATATTTGATCTTGCTAATTTATAGATTTCATGATTCAGGTATATATAATTTTTTTCTTTTTGCTCTTATTTGATTGTTTTTCCTCAATATCATATCCTCACGTTTTCTATTGTTGTTCCTTCATTTTTTTCAACATACACAGTTTTTCTATCGTGAGATATATCACTCCTAATACGCAAAACCGGCCTTGGAAAACAATGGTCCACGAAAAACAACACGTTCCAACATCGATGTTCTACTTTGTTTATTTCAGGAACAACACTTTATTGGTCCACAACCAACACTTAGCCATTTCATCAGTTTAATGACGTGCAGAAGGGTGGCCTAAATAGGAGGGAACCTTCCCAACCCAAACAACTTAATGTTCCCAGAAAATAAAAACTTAACTCAACCCCTACTATTTGAAGAAGACACATAGAAAGCATCACCATTATGTATTCCATCAGATCGATTATTTCTAAGTTTTACCTGCGAATACTCTATAATCATTAATTAGTTCCTATTTGTTATTGTTTTTTGTTAAAACATTTTTTAGCAAAATTATTAATGTGGCAGGATTCACTTTCACCGTCCGGATACATAAAACGGATGTTTCAATAGGGGCATGTAAAACTTTTTCAGAGACAGGTCAGATCCAACAAAAAAAATCCAATGCAATGTATTCACGGGTTACTACAAAACAAAATAAAAGGCAGAGAGCTCACGGGTTACTGCAGAACATAATATATTCTTTCTTTACAGCTTTTTGTTATTCGTCCTAATCCTTTCTACTCCCTAGGCTTGATAATTTATTGTAGCCTTTCTTCTTCAGGACCGAACAAGAAAAATATCACCACTAAAACAACTAACGCTGTGTTGTGACTCCTTGAATGAAAAAAAAAACCAATGGCTTTGCTTTCAGATCCGCAGAATGCTTATTTACAATCCTGCTGCTTTTTCCTACGCTGCAGGAAAGACCAGGTATCCACTTTTTGTTTGGCACGTTTTGTATGATTCGTTTAGCTTTTATCAGTTTATGTAAACCAGAAGATAACCTCTTTTAAATCTCTTTACCTAAAAAATGCAGGTTTTGCCTCTACAATTTCGGACGCTATTACAGCGGCACAGCCAAAATAGAATAACATTCAGGCATGGAATGCGTAATTGGCTCTTTCGTCTCGCAAACAACCTGTATGAAGATGCCTCAACGGAATACCTTGATAGTAATCTTATTAAAGAACACCACGCCTTATTTGTTAGACACGCTGGAAATCTTGTCTTTGATGTCATCTATTTCTGTGAATTCCAAAAACAAGTTTACCTAAGCTGGACAACTCCGTTACCCACTTTTGTGCAAGAGCAAGGTTTCAGATATTTAAAACTTTCCTTTATTAATCATCATACCATATCTATATATATGGAAATATATATATATGTATATCTTCATATTAATCATTTAATTGAATACTAATCTACAGGACAACAGGATTGTTCCCTATTGAAAGAAGTCGTTTCTACATCACTGAAAGCTGATTGTGTTCAGGATATTTCCGATTCTGTGTGCTTTTATCAAGCATTTTCTGCGGCCGATCCATATAAATTAGTAATACATATCTCCTTTTTTTAATTCATCACCTACACCTCTTCATATTGACATTTTCCTTCTTTCCCTTTTCAATGATCAGGAAATACCTCCATTCATCAACTATTTTATTAATGGTCAAAAAACTTCATCCCTGATTTTGAAGACTGGAACACAATCTCTTGAAGTTGGAATCCAAGGAACACATATTAAGAAGAACTGGAGCACTTTTGTTCTGAAACATAACCTCAATCATAATGATATCCTTGTTTTCATTCCAGAATCGGAAACAGTATTTTGTGTTATCATTTTTGATCCCTACGGAGTAGAGAAAATTTTCCCTTGGTATCATACGTACTCTGTGTATTCACGAATATAGACTAATGGCACATTTCATGTTTCGTACCATTATATCTCATTGTTCCACTTTTCTCGCTCTCTGCCGCACTGTTCATTCTTCGCATTCATTATATCTCATTGATTCCATATTCTATGTCATTAGTTAAATGATTATTAAACTATTTTGTGCTTACGGACCATGATCTCATTCAGCAAAACACATGATGACCTCGTGGTTCTACAACCCACAAAAACACGACTACTACTCTCACAACAACAGAAAAAAATTTTAAAAAGCATTTACATAAAGGCATAACATGATGCCTTTACTTTTATTTTTTTTTACCCACTAAACATTATATGTTTCCTATTAAATACACATATTGACATCCCATTGTTAAAAAATAGATCTATGCAGTCTAAATCTAAATATAGTTAAGTATGACCTGCATTTTTTTCCATTTTCAAAATGTTATAAGAATATTTTAATACTTATATTATTACACTATAGCATCGTTCCACCAAGGCGCCGAGCTCCCGCCGAACCACGCTATCATTCTCCACCGCGCAGAACCATCCTGTTGATCTGCCCATCTAAAGATCGCATTCCGCCCCAGAGAACGCTGAACCACTTTATTCTTCTGTGAGCCGCAGAACGACATCATTCTCCGCACACAATGACAAAAAAGAATTTTACGAACATAAAAAAACAAGCTTGACAATAACATTATTCAGGTCTATTTTTAACTTTTCCACACAGGCTAGGTTTTCTCATGCTGTAATTCAAAAACTTTACCATTAAATACCATCCAGAGCAATATTACATACATTCTATTAAACGTTTACTAGAAGCAATAATCAGAGCCTAGATATCAAAATAAAAATATTCAATTATACCACAGTTCAATTTATTTACAATATCGTTACATTATTTCGACTGTCAGATCCTTCAACGAAATTTTTTTTTTGTTTTTTGCAGAACAACTCCCGCAAGCAAAAAAAAAATAAACCTTTCCGCTTTATTTTACACAAACTAAAACAATGTAAATTTTTTTTATCGTTTACATGTATTTTCCCTATGAACCCTACAAAAAGCAACCACCCAAAAAAAATAAATATATGTATATATCATGCCTCATAAACCAGCACACAGTCCTCCTTTTGCTTTGACTAGAATGGAGTCAAATTCGAATTCTACTACACGCAGAACCTGATCCCTGGAACCATAATATTGTTCTGCTCGATCGAAAACTCCCTGCTTCTAAACGTACGACAAAAAAAATTTATTAAAAAAAAAAGCTTTCCACCAATAATATTAATTGGATTCGATTTAAAAATTCTATCATTGAATACCAACCAAACAACAACTTAATCCATTCCATTAAGCATTTCATCAACGGACCAACTAGTGCACAGTAAACTACTCTGCAAACACAAATCTAGAGAACCCTTACCAAACCAAAATTTCAGAAACCTCAACCAGAAAATAAAACAGCCAGCATCGCACAAAAAAAACAACACCGCACGAAAAAAAACACAATCAACGCACATTGTGGTGTGACGGTTCTTGGTTCTTCATTATGTTTTAATATTACAATAATACTCTCACAGAACTACCAATTTTGAAGAATATCATCGCAGCCATTATAGTTTACTTTAGATGTTAGAAACTACTTGGCTAGCATAGCTGGCACATTTTATTTCAATTGCTCGATGTTTTGCAGGTCTACATACTTTAGCAACAGTAATAAGCATGTTATGGTAGAAACAGAAGATACTAAATTGGAGAATTAACATTACATTTGACACAAAACAAAAAATAAATAACATCTAAAAGGGTGAAATATAGCTCCTCCACCAGAAAGACCTAGCTTACACCTGATTTAGTCATAAACAGCATAAAATGACCAGCATCCTGAACAACACATTGAACAGAAAGAGAACATAAAACATCTTCGATGCCACATAATTTCATACCCAAAAAGTTTTTACTTTTGCCCCAGTCACTTCTTGCCTGATTGCACAACCCCTTTATACCTCAAAAAAAAAAAAACAAACCAAACAAAAAAAAAACTCATAAAGAGAAAGCAAATAATAGACAAAAACCTGATCATTGTTTCCGAAAACTATACCCAATTCTCAAGCAATATCAAAGAGTACAAGCCAGATTTATAAACCACCCAAACAGTGTTCACGAAATCTGTCCACATGGTGATCCATCCGATTTCTTCTTCAACCGATTCAAATCTTCTCGAAGAGAAGCAACATGAGAACCCATATCCTTAATTTCTTCACTGAGAAAACCAGCAAAACCTTTAACCTGCAATCCAGATGAATTCTCGTTTTCCTTGCCACACAAAAAAGGTTCCTCCAGTCCAGCTCTCCGGACAAATTCTTCCGCCTTTCTCAGTTTCTCCGCGAGTTCTTCATTCGTCCTTTCATATTCTTGCTGAATTTTGAAGACCCTTTTCTCTGAAACCTTCAGAGCCTCGCCTCTCTTCTCTGCTAATTTTAAAGCAGCTCGCCACTCACCCTCAGTCTTTCTCAGTATAGCATCCAACTTCTCACATTCTGATATAGCTGCACTGCTGATTTCATAAGATGATTGAAGATCCGCCTTCAATATTTCCAACATTCATTCCTTCTTTTTTATCGTTGTGGTCAGCTCTTCTATCCTTTCAGCGGCAGCAACAGTCACACCAAAATTCTCCTCCAACTTCCCATGCATTTCATTTATTATTCTTCTCTTTCACAGTCTTTGAAATTTAACAAATGTAGCAGCCTAATTCAAAAAAATATACACACACAAGTAAAAAAATTCTGATTTCACATGTTATATATTTTATACCAAATATATCACGCGTAATATTTCCCAAAAATGTTAACATTTATGGAAAAACTACCTGAAGCAAAAAATTCATGACAGCATCATCTCCTTCTTCCAAGGATAACTGGTTCAATAAACTTTCCTTGTGATTAAAACCAATTCCATCCGCAAACTTTCTCGCTTCTTCCAAATCCAAATGGCAAAACTCTGGATGATGGCCACCTACAGCAACTCCCTTCTGTTTCACATCTCTGGACCTATCAATGGGCGCAACGACACTGCTGGAGCCACTCTGAACAATTAACATATTGTTTGTTAACTCTGTTTCCTTTTCTCCCAGCGATTCCATGCGCCCTACAATAGATTCTTTTCCCAGATCTGCCTTCCTCTGACCATCATTCTCCTCATCACAAACAATGACCAATCCTTCAGGTTCTCACCGGTAGTCCCAACAGTACCGCTCTCTTCCCTTTCTTTTCTCACCTCCTCACTCTCATCCCCTTCATCACTCCCAGATCTACAGACAAGCTTTCTTTTCCTTCTATAATGACCCTCTTCTGGTGTATGCTCATCGGGCTGACTTACTTCCCCCTCCAACTTTTTTGGCATCATATTTCTTATTTCTTTTATTGTCATCACTCTGTCCAGGTCATCAACTTGTGCAAACCTTAGAGAGTCCACAACTTCCATTGCTCTTTTCTCTACCAAGATTGCCCTTTCAATCTTCACTTTCTCATTTAACAAAAGACCAGCAAACATCAACATCTCATCGTGGATGAGTGTATCCACCCAAATACAACTTCCCTTCCCAACACAATATCTACCAACTGATTTAACAAAATCCCCATGTACAGAAACAGGAGTTAATGGGTTGCAAGCCCATATGAAAGGTTCACCTTCTGCCGGTATAAAAGGCAACAAACTTTCATTTAGAAACTCGACAAAAAAAAAACTTTCTCTTCCACGATCTATCAAGAGTCTTCCTATAATAAAACTTCCAGTTCGACTCTTTACGTGGTTGAACGCAGTACCAATCCTCATTGGCACCTCCCATTGCACACTTTCTTATAACGAAAACACAGAGCAAGATTTCAAAATCAAACCTCAACCGACAGAAACTTACCAAACTGACAACAGCTACTATCAACCTCCACGCACTGGGAATGAACAAAGTTGGAAATATATTCCAACCTTTTAGGACAACCGACAATGGACCTAAATACGGCACCCGTACACCGTATCTTACATACTCCTTATACATGGGCACTAATCTCTCCCCCACTCGATTCGCTCTTTCATCCCCTCTCGGCAACCTCAAACGAAATTCAGAACCTAAACCCATTTCTTTCGCTGTGATTTCCAATTCTTTGCGCGTCATTATGCTCTTAATTTCACTAATGCTCCCTGCTTTTTCCATTCTGCCGCAGCAATTAACTCGTTCAATCCCTGAAACTAAACCTAAACTTTTTTACTTTTCTATACAATGTCTCATACCAAAACAAACAACATGGCCAACGGTACCAACACCCATCATGAAAACACTAATACATTGATCCCATAAAAAACAACTCAGATCACAGTACTTGCCTCAGACCATACTGTTCTCTTCCTTCATAAGATTTTTTTTGTCTATCGCAAAATAAACCAAACAAAAAAAAAACAAAAAAACAACAAAAAAATTCCATCAAACCCACAATCCTCCCCCATTACATACTTTCTGCGTTTATGCTATTTTCTTCCGATCTACTTTATGCAACCCAAAAAATCACTATATGCAACAAACAGAACAAAACAACAAAACAAATAGCAATAGATTAACTTAGCGTATTTAATAGATTCCCGCATCCATTTATCCATTTTTGAAAATCCCTAATTGTTTTTCCCAAAGAGTTGACTCTATAACAAAGACACCCAAACAATAACACTCTATATACTGCATAAACCCAATGATACTTACTTGGAACTTGTTTCGCAACCGTTTTCTTCAAAATATCAGTTCTCTGCACTGTGCTTTGCTCTGGACAAACAACAAATGAAACTAGCAGAGGAGATAGCCAAAACAAGAAATACCCTGTGAACAAAAAAACCAAACCAGCAAACAAAAGAATACGCTCTGAAAAGAATACTATAAAGAAATACCAAAAGGATACAGATAAAACAAAGCAAGGAAAAAGAAAAGACAACAAGCCGAAGAAACCCAAAAGGCGTATCCCAAAAGATATCAAAACTTCTAAAAAATCACGCCCTTTGCGTAACTCTCTTTCTTACCCTTTATCCGAGCATTTATTACGACTGACATACCCTATTCTCCTAAGCCCTCGTTCTTAGATTTACATACATACCATCCTATCAACAATACTTCTTTCCCTTTTTTTTTGTTTTTTTTTTACATACAACATTCAACTTTTACATTTTATATCTTCTAGAATTAACTTTATCAAATATTTACCTTACAGATAATTCCTATTGATATAATTCCATTCTTACACGAACATTAATATTATACAACTATTTTTTCCACTTTATTTGAACTGCTTAATATTGAATAACTATTTCGGATTTAAATCAAATGTACCCTACAAAATATCACTAAAAAAAACTACCATTTCAAAAAACAACAACTCGCACCACAAGCATCTGGTGCTTCCCTTCACAGGACCCACCACCGCTTCTCCCCACTACTGAACCACAACATGATTCTACCAACCGCACAGCCACCTCGAGGTTCCACCAACCGCAGAACCAAAACGGTTCCGCCAATCACACAAACAATGGTTATACCTACAGCCCCCCACACCCAAGTTCTGCTAATCTCACAATCACACCTTACAACAAAAAAACAATAAAATACAGCTGGCAAAAAACCATTATATCCTCTCAATATAACATTCCACAGATACATTTTTCCCGTATTTATTTAGTTCCATATATATTTTATACAGTGTACACTAAATTTCAAGTTTACTGACGATTGATATTTTAATTATAATGTTATGAAAAATTTTTAGTACATATATAAAAATATTTCGATTTAATCTTATGATATAAGAAAAGTTATAATTTTTAAAATACTAACAAACAACTATTTTACAAATATTTTCAGATTAAAAAAAAAAACAGAAACTAAAATTGACAGAACTACCACCAGAATACAGAACTACCAAAGTAGTCATACGAAGTGCAGAACTATCTAGGAAATTCTACCAAGAGCAAAACAACCAGGGTGGTTTTACGAAGTGCAAAACTATCCATGTAGCTTTGCGAAACCCATAACCACCAATGTGGTTCTGCACGACTGTCAATTATTAAATGATAACTTTTTGATATTACAAATTAGTATTAATACTCAAAAAAAATATTAACATTGTAACAAATAAATATTTAAAATATGTGATCTTATATTTTAAAACCTGAAATATTAATATTTAATATATTTAGATATTAATGCTAAAATTTATATATTAAAAAATTTTACAATAGGCAAAATTTTAAATATTCTTATTATATGATCTCGGATAGTTTCCATTCAAAAGTTTTACAAAATTTAGCCCCTAAAAAAAAATATTTCTGAACGAACACATTGCAAATATTTTAGATATTTTTACTACAATCATAAAATTTTTTAATCAAATTATTATTTAATTTGCATATTATTATAATATGAACCTTTAAATTTTTTTATCAAAAATATTTTCAAATTTTTTTACTCGATATTTCTATAATCTTAAATGAATATTATTCTATCAAAATCGCAATGTATGAGATCACTAAAAAAAACAAAAAAGAAAAAACCTACCATCGAGTACAGAACCACCTGATAGTTCTGCACAAATATGAACATAGTTCTGCCAACTACAAAACTACCAGAGTAACGTAATATTCAATTGAATATTTTATAATATTTTCAATTTTGATTTAATATTATAAGTAATCAACAATTTGAATATATATATATATAATATTTAATATTTAATATATAAATTATTAAATACTAATTTTTTATTTTATAAATTAGTATTAATGCTAAAAAATATTAATGTTGTATGAATCAAATATTTAAAATCTGTAATATTTTCTTTTAAAACTTGATGCTTTTATATTTAATATATTAAAATATTAATGTTAAAATTTATATATTAAAAGGTTTTACAATTACCAAAATTTAAAGAATTCATATTATTTCATCTTAGTAGGTTGTCATTCTAAAACTTTACAAAATCTAACCACTCATAAAAAAAAAATTTCCTCGATGAACGCATTACAAATATTTTAGATATGTTAAATACGATCGTAAAATTTTTTAATCAGAGGATTATTTAATGAGAACTAACAAATAACTAATTTACAAATATTTTCAGATTAAAAAAAAAACAGAAACTAAAATCGACAGAACTACCACCGAAATACAAAACTGACAAAGTAATCATATGAATTGCAGAACTATCTAGGAAGTTCTACCAAGAGCAGAACCACTAGGATGCTTTTACGAAGTGCAGAACTATCCATGTAGCTCTCCGAAACGCATAACCACCAAAGTGGTTCTGCACAACTGCCAATTATTAAATGATAACTTTTTAGTATTACAAATTAGTATTAATACTGAAAAAATATTAATGTTGTAACAAATAAATATTTAAAATATGTAATATTATATTTTAAAACCTGAAATATTACTATTTAATATATTTAAATATTAATGCTAAAATTTATATATTAAAAAAATTTGCAATAGGCAAAATTTTAATATTATGCAAAATTTTTAGTGCATCTATAAAAATATTTTCATTTCATCTAATGATATTAGAAAAATTAAAATTTTAAAAATACTAAAAAAATTATTTTTTAGATATTTTAAGACTGAAAAAATACAGATACTAAAATTCACATAACTATATCACCACCGTCGTTCTGCCAAGTGCGGAACAACCCATGTATTTCTTCAAAGTACAGAACCACCTCATGGTTCTCCACAAGTATCAAGATAGTTCTGCCAAGTACAAAACTACCAAGGTAATGTAATATTCAATTTAATATTTTATAATATTTTTATTTTTTATTTAATATTATAAGTAATCAACGATTTGAATATATATAAAAAATATTTAATATCCAATATATAAATTATTAAATACTAATTTTTAATATTATAAATTAATATTAATGCTAAAAAAATATTAATGTTATAAAAAATATTTAATATCCAATATATAAATTATTAAATACTAATTTTTAATATTATAAATTAATATTAATGCTAAAAAAATATTAATGTTGTATGAATGAAATATTTAAAATATGTAATATTTTATTTTAAAACCTGAAATGTTTTAATATTTAATATATTAAAATATTAATCTTAAAATTTATATATTAAAACGTTTTACAATTAGCAAAATTTAAAGATTTCATATTAGTTGATCTTACTAGATTGTCATTCAGAAACTTTACAAAATCTAGCCCCTCATAAAAAAAAACTTTCCTCAATGAACACATTACAAATATTTTAGATATGTTAAATACAATCATTAAAATTTTTAATCAGATGATTATTTAATGAGAACTAACAAACAACTAATTTACAAATATTTTCAGATTAAAAAAAAAACAAAAACTAAAATCGACAGAACTACCACCCAAATACAAAACTACCAAAGTAATCGTACGAAGTGCAGAACTATCTAGAAAGTTCTACCAAGAGCAGAACCATCAGGGTGCTTTTACGAAGTACAGAACTATCCATGTAGCTCTCCGAAATGCATAACCACCAAAGTGGTTCTGCACAACTGCCAATTATTAAATGATAACGTTTTGGTATTACAAGTTAGTATTAATACTGAAAAAATATTAATGTTATAACAGATAAATATTTAAAATATGTAATATTATATTTTAAAATCTGATATATTAATATTTAATATATTTAAATATTAATGCTAAAATTTATATATTAAAAAATTTTACAATAGGCAAACTTTTAATATCATGCAAAATTTTTAGTGCATTTATAAAAATATTTTCATTTCATCTAATCATATTAGAAAAATTAAAATTTTAAAAATACTAAAATTATTGTTTTTTAGATATTTTAAAACTGAAAAAATACAGATACTAAAATTCACAGAACTATCTGACCACCGTGGTTCTGTCGAGTGCGGAACAACTCATGTATTTCTTTAAAGTACAGAACCACCTAATAGTTCTCCACAAGTACCAAGATGGTTCTGCCAACTACAAAACTACCAAGGTAATGTAATATTCAATTTAATATTTTATAATATTTTTAATTTTGATTGAATATGATAAGTAATCAACGATTTGAATATACATAAAAAATATTTAATATCTGATATATAAATTATTAAATACTAATTTTTAATATTATAAATTAGTATTAATGCTAAAAAAATATTAATGTTGTATGAATGAAATATTTAAAATATGTAATGTTTTATTTTAAAACCTGAAATGTTTTAATATTTAATATATTAAAATATTAATCTTAAAATTTATATATTAAAACGTTTTGCAATTAACAAAATTTAAAGAATTCATATTAGTTCATCTTAGTGGATTGTCATCCAGAAACTTTACAAAATCTAGCCCCTCATAAAAAAAAATTTCCTTGATGAACGCATTACAAATATTTTAGATATGCTAAATACAATCATAAAATTTTTTAATCAGATGATTATTTAATCAGAACTAACAAACAACTAATTCACAAATATTTTCAGATTAAAAAAAAACAGAAACTAAAATCGACAGAACTACCACCGAAATACATAACCACCAAAATAATCATGCGAAGTGCAGAACTATCTAGGAAGTTCTACCGACAGCAGAACCACCACCGTGGTTTTACCAAGTACAGAACTATCCATGTAGCTCTCCGAAACGCATAACCACCAAAGTGGTTCTGCACAACTGCTAATTATTAAATGATCACTTTTTAATATTACAGATTAGTATTAATACTAAAAAAAATATTAATGTTCTAACAGATAAATATTTAAAATATACAAAATTATTATTTAAAAACCTGAAATATAAATTTTTAATATTTTTAAATATTATTGCTAAAATTGATATATTAAAAAATTTTACAATAGGCAAAATTTTAATATTATGCGAAATTTTTAGTGCATCTATAAAAATATTTTCATTTCATCTAATAATATTAGAAAATTTAAAATTTTAAAAATACTAAAAAAATTATTTTTAACATATTTTAAAACTGAAAGAATACAGATACTAAAATTAACAGAACTATCTTACCATCGTGGTTCTCTAAAGTGCGGAACAACCCATGTATTTCTTTAAAGTACAGAACCACCTCATGGTTCTCCACAAATACCAAAATAATTCTGCCAAGTACAAAACTACTAAGGTAATGTAATATTCAATTTAATATTTTATAATATTTTTAATTTTTGTTTAATATTATAAGTAATCAACAATTTGAATATATATAAAAAATATTTAATATCTAATATATAAATTAATAAATACTAATTTTTAATATTATAAATTAGTATCAATGCTAAAAAAATATTAATGTTGTATGAATGAAATATTTAAAATATGTGATATTTTATTTTAAAACTTGATATTTTAATATTTAATATATTAAAATATTAATGCTAAAATTTATATATTAAAAAGTTTTACAATTATCAAAATTTAAAGAATTCATATTATTTGATCTTGGTAGCCTGTCATTCAGAAACATTTCAAAATCTAGCCCCTCATAAAAAAAAATTTCCTCTATGAACGCATTACAAATATTTTACATATGTTAAATACAATCATAAAATTTTATAATCAGATGATTATCTAATCAGAAATACAATGGTAATTTAATATTCAATATAATATTTTATAAAATTTTTAATTTTGATTTAGTATTACAAGTAATCAACAATTTGAATATACATAAAAAAAATAATTTATATTTAATATATAAATTACTAAATACTAATTTTAAATATTACAAATTAGTATTGATACTAAAAAATATTAATATTATAAGAATTAAATGTTTACGATATGTAATATTTTATTTTAAAATCTAAAGTATTGATATTTGATATATTAAAATATTAATACTAAAATTTATATTTTTTTTAGTTTTATAATTAGTAAAATTTAAAAAATTCTTATCATATGATGTTGCTCAGTTGCCATTCATAAGTTTTATAAAATTTAGCCCCTCAGTTAGCAGCCAAAATCAAAATTAAAATTAATGTAAATTTTACTAAACCACACAGGGCAACTCCCGTCAATTTGTAGCCAAAATCAAAACACTACACCGCGCAGCGCGCGGTGTACACCTCCTAGTATAACATAAAACCTCAACATTGAAGATTCCAGAGAGAGAGAGAGAGTACAGAATTTTATTAATGTAGGGCAACTCCCGTCAATTTGTAGCCAAAATCAAAATACTACACCCCGCAGCGCGCGGTGTACACCTCCTAGTATAACATAAAACTTCAACATTGAAGACTCCACAGAGAAAGAGAGAGTACAGAATTTTATTAATGTATTGAGAAATTTTTTTTAAAAAAATAATAAAACTGATATTTACTTTTTTTAAAAAAAAGTAAATATATACAATTATTATCACTTAGGGGTGGGCATGACGCCAACATGCGGAATATATTCGGAGTGCCCGCAATTGTGAATATATTTTATTCTTTTATATTTCTTTCTTATCTCATATTTGTCTTTTATATTTAAGACGAAATCTTGCTTTCTATATTGAGTTTTATTGCAATAATGTAAAAGGATACAGTATGTACTTGTTTTAATCAAATTGATAAGTATCTGATTGATATTGGCAATTTTTCTTTATAGAGCGGGAATTCAATGCTATTTAGTAAAACAAATATCTCAATATATACAATTTTTATTTGAGTTTAGTTTCTTCTCCTAAAATATCTCAATAGCAATTTTGTCGATACGTTATTTTAACAAATATTATTTAAAATCTTTAATCTCCTCTTTATCTCTCTCCGGCCTCTCAAAATCTCTCGAGAGCAATTTAGACACAATATAATTTTAATAAATTTTTAAAAGTTTAAAAACAAACCAATGAATATATTTTTCATGTGAAAATTTCAAGATCCAAATTAGACTAAAATTACTTATCTCTTTTGATGATTGAATATTCTACGTCAAGAGAATATCACAAAATCATATCACCTTCTATTGTTCACAATTTAAATGTCTCAGTAGAGAATGATCAACCCTTTTCTAGCCCCTTTTTATTTATTTTTATTTTTTGGTTTTTTAAATGTGAGAGAGGATCTCACTTTATTTCTCACTATTTCTCGTAAAAACAAAAAATAAAACAATGGCTTCCACCCTTTTTTCTTATTCCCGTTACTTTTTAAAAAAATGGGAAGTTTCTTGGGAAGTTAACGTTAGAGAGACGAGATTCGTTGCGAGGTTTGTGGGGGTGGTTTCTTGAAAAAAAAAAAAATCTACCCCCCTTTTCTTTTTATCCCATTCAAAATTCAAAAATAAAATTTGAATATGTTTGGGTCTACCCACATGGGTGGACCTGCAACATATTCCGATACCTCTCAGTCCCACGCGAGGAACGTGATCATTATAATCAAATGTCATCAATTTCATACAATTAAACAGATCATGTGACTCACAAAAATATCAAGAACTTTAAAATTATATACCGATTAAGAATATATAACGTGATCTCATGGAGTTACATGAAGCAGTGGATGGCTAGCAATTCGATCGATATCCGAAGCGAGGGCAGCATTCATTTGGGCCTTAACTCGGTTACCGGATGATGATGCCTCAACAAATGATGGTCCAAGTAGCCACCGACATTGTGTACATGGTGACCGAAGAAAAGTCTCTCAAAAAGTTCATTGATTTGCTCATTCCTAGCTTAACTGGGGCCAGGCAATCATATTTCATCGTCTTCTTTGGTGTGCTTCAATTGCTGCTCTCCCAAACTCCCAATTTTAATAGCTTGAAAGGAGTCTCTTTACTTGCAGCTATCATGTCAGTTTGGTGAGTCATTAATGAAGACGTAATCATCATATCTCTCAAAGAATGATTCTTTTATTTATTTATTTATTTTTAACATGAAAACTTAAATACGTAATGTGTCTGTTTCGGTTAGTCACTCTATGGAGGCATTTGTAGCATCGGCTGTGAGAGGTGGTCAAGGTCACCACCACCACCATGTCAACTACGGTTTCCGATCACACACTATGAAAAATAACTGCTAGTAATTCTGCCACAAACCCTAAATGTTATGACCACCTATTTAGAAAGAACAGGAAGTCCCCAAAATTATGCTTTCGCAATCTGGGAACATTCGATTAAATGATCAAATGATCACTTAGATTTTGCAACTCTCCAAATGTTATGAACACCTAAAACTGAGCACATATATATATATATATATTGGTAAGACCGAAAACTGAGCATATAATTTTGGTTGGCTGATCCTGAACTTTTTCGGCTTTCATGTTGCAGATTTTAGGTCTTCACAAGTTCAATATGATTTGCTATTCAAGGATTCGGTGTGTTGAATTGGATGGGAAACCCTTTCTGAAATAAAAACAATTTTTTTACAAATCAAGTGGATAGATTTCCCATCCATGTGATTTGGTTCGAACAGACGATTGTAAAAAGGTCCATTGTTTGAGTCATGTCCCCTAGCCCGTTGTTAAGAGAAGAACAAAGAAACAGGTGGGCAGGAATTTCAACCAATCACTATGCAACGAAATCCTGGCCTGGCATTTTAAAGATTAAACAAAGAGGAAATTTATACGAGAAAGAAAGTTGCTGTCTTGTGCTAGATAAATACAAACCCACCCCCAGAATGCATTCGGACTGATGGTCTGATGGTCTGATGGTCTGCATTAATCATAAAGGAAATCCAAGATAAAACAACTTTCACTTCATTTTAAATTGAGATAGTGAAAAACCTGCTGTATGAGTTACTGAGGCATTTCAAGGTCAGGTCTTCGATCAAGCGCTTCTCTTGTTGGGCTATCAGGAAATGCATCTGGATAGGTAGCCAATATCCTTGCCTTTATGCTTCTGTAATGAAATTAACTGCATCACTTCTAAGAAATAATATCCCTAAAGACACATTTTTCTTTTTTTGAAGCAGATTCTCAGTGTTCCTTTAAATTCTTCATTCTTGTTTGACAATAGGCACAATGGTGCATCCGAACTAGGAACAGGCATTGACATAAATTAACTTTGATGTCAGATCCAATAAGTTCCTAGAAGGCAAACATAAGATTCTAGACAAGGCACCACCATCATCAACTCAATCATAGATGCCATTGTGATATTCAAACAGCAGTGGCCACCTTTTCGTAGCATGCCATTGCTAGTACTGAGATGAAGTATACAATTGTAATGCCAACAGCAATGAGCATCAAGTACTGAAAATACCTTAGTTTTTGAAATATATAATCCAAGTCTGACTTCATAGATTTTAGGAGACGTGTATGTTTCGCAAAATCACCAGAAACTTCAGCAAAACAATACTCGGAATAATCATTGAAATGTGATAGGACTGCATTGCTGTCCTGCAATCTCCCCATTCTGCTTAAGACAATAAAACATGTGGCTAAGTAACAAGAATAAGTGGTATCAAGAAAGTGGAAGAAGAAAAATTCAAGACCACAAGTTTTTTGGTGATTTGCAATTCCCAGTAATTTGTAGAATCAGAGTTAGATAAACCAATATGTACTATAGGTAAGAAACAACTTCAAAAACATAGGAGGATGCACTAAAATGATATCTTCTACATCTCCATCTACTAGAAATGATAACATCAGCAAGAAACACCAGTAAGAGATGTTAAACTGCTTCCTCATTCCCTCTGTCATATCACAATTAGAACAAATAGAGATCTATATAAACAGCGCACATCAGTAGAATAGCTAAGGGAGTGATTAAAAAGAAAAGGCTATAACTAAGAGATCTATATAAACACCATATGGGTGTTAGGGCTGCCTATAATTAAGGGAGTGATATTAAAAAAAAAATCATAATTTGTTAACCACATTTCTGCACTCATGTCATTTGCCTGTAGCTAAGGATTTAAGGCTAGATTCATCACTGAAGAGAACCAGAGGAGATGAAGAGGAAGAATGCAAGTATGATCCTTCATTTGTAAGTTAGAGTACAATGGAGGAGAGCAAAGTGTAGAATCTTTCAATAATGGGTAATGGCCTTTGAGGAAGAATTCAAATTATTTTTTGTCAAGCTAATAGAACGTGAAAACCAACATACACTTGGCCAGTATGCAGGCATGGCCAACATGTGTTGAACAATTATACAGGACTCGCCTCTGACATAAATCCAACTAATAGCAACTCTGATCTGGGTAGGATACAACTTGGACATGAAAGTAAAGATTTTGGTTGTTTTTTTTTAACTCCAAAAAGGATAATAAAAGTAGAATCTCATAAACTTAACTATGAAATTTGATAACTAATCACTACGGCCTCCCTCTCTCTCGAGCTTCCCCTAGCACTCAACCCAGTGGGTTGGTGGTTTTGCTATTAACATTACTACTCAATTGTTTGCACTCATATACTAGTAATTATATATTCACATTTATTTTAACAAAATTCTCATATCATTTTGTGATATATTTTTCTTTGTTTTACAGCATGACCATACTTGTTTCATGACCTTTCCCATGTCTGTGCTTGATAGGAATTCTAAGTTTATTTGTTATTACATGCAAGTAGCAGCAAATCAAAAGGGGGGCTTGGAGTCCTATTTTTACTTTTCATTTTAATCCTTTCAAATAGTACAACAACCCCCCTCCCGGGCCCCGCCCCCGGGGGGGCCCTTAAAATTTACATTTCTAGATCATTCTTACATGCAAGGTCTGTAGGATGAATTGTGCATATGATCAATTAAAGTATTAGAGATGATGAAATTAGAATATGGTGAATACAAATAAACTACGGAGTCTCATGCTTCACACATGACCCCAATACTTAAGAGTTTACTACAACCAAAATCAAATGTAAAATTTAATGGACCAAATTAGATTTTTGTTCTAAGGAAGGATTGGGCTAAGCTAATGTTATGATGAATGATGATGAAAACCCTTTGTGCAAGATCAGAATCTTTAATAATTTGGAATAATCTTATTTTCTAGAATTATTTTCTATATTGGAATGAATGAAATTATGGGTTGCCATTAGATTTGTTAAATCTAATTCTTGTGCCATTAATACATTAGCTGAACTAATTGTTGTCTTTGAGACAATATTAGCTCTGGATACAGCTGATGTATTAATGCTTTGCTTAAAGTATGTCATCATACATAGCATTTGGATCCCAAAATAGTTTATGTACTTGAAAATTCAAGAACAAAACAATCTCTCTCCAGATGTCTTAATCTTCCTTCGATCTGGCTCTATCTGCAGTTTCTATTTAGCTCTCTGTTCTCCCACTGTCTCCCAATTATTTTTGGGTGCATTGCTTGAAAAGGATGCTATGATCCTGAAGGAATCAGACTACCAAATTTTGAAAACAGGGTTGCTGAAATTAAAAAAAAAAAAAAAAGATATATGTATTTCATTTCATCTGTCTCTGCAAAATTGTAGTTGTACTCGCTGCTGCCAAAGAAGAGGAAGAGGAAGAAGAAAACCAAGAAAATTACTTTTAACTTGATAGAAAATAGAATCTGAACAAATGACAGGCCATACAAAGGATTAAAGCCCTAAGATTAAAACTTCTAAAACATACATAAGTCCACCAACTAGTTCCAAACTTTGTAGGTCCCAATGATTATATTGCATTGCATAATATTAGGAAATTCATCCCTCGGTTATATAACACTTTTCTCCCTCTTGTGTCTTTCAAAATAGGTGATGGTTCTCATGTCCTATTATGGGAGGATCTGTGGATGGGGGATTTTCCCTTATCCACCTCTTTCACTCATCTCTATAGGTTGTCTAGGCTTGATTATGCTTCTATCGAAGTTTTTTATAATTGGGAGGGCCATTGGATCTCTTGAAACTTTCACTTTCTATGAAATTTTAATGATAGAGAAACAATAAAATTCTTTATTATAGGGAAATGAACATTCTCAGTGCTCATATTAGGATTTGGGATCTTGATACTTCGGGTATTTTCTCTTACAAATCTTTATTTCATCATTTTATTAATCTTCCCCAGAGTCGTCATTTTCCTCAAAATAATTTTATTTGGCAAGCTAAAATTTCTACTGTGATTAATGCGTTTATCCCAATATTTGGGGTCGATCATTTGAGAGATAAATTTGAAAAAGATAGAGAAAAGAAAAATAAAATAAAAATATATATATAAAATAAAAAGAAAATAAAAAGAAAAATATAAATAAAAATATAAATAAACAAAAATATAAATAAATATAAATAAATAAATAGATAAATATCTAAAATATATCGGTTTAATTTGTGCGGATTCTTCTACGTCATCCATTTCTATCCAAAACCATTTCCTCTTCTAAATCTTTAATTTCCATGTCTTTACGGATAACTTGCATCCAAGTTTTCAGTAGTTTATCTCTACGATTTACTAGATCTCATATATTTAAGTTCTCGGTTCTTGGTTCTCGGAACCGGTGCATCTTTGGGTTTTCTTTGCACATGCCCGAACCACCTCAGACAACACTCTTGTATCTTATCTACAATTGAACTAACTTCCAACTTATTACGAATCTCTTCATTTCTAATTCTATTTCTTCTAATTTTTCTACACATCCACCTAAATATTTTCATTTTTATTTGGTATATAATACTTAATAAAATTAATACCAATGATCTATTCTAAAAGAGGAGACCTTAAGAAGTGTAACTCAATATATGTGTGATGTGCTATAAATGTTCTGAAAATAATGACCACTTATTTCTATATCGTTCTGATGCATGAGAGACATGGAATCACTTATTTAATTTGTGGGGAACTGAATGGATTAGTTCTAGGAGCCTCCCTAATGCGTTCCTCAAGAAGTTTAGGAAATTTGGAAGGAAGAAGGATGCCCAAAGTTTCTCACTGATTTAATGTTTTGAACATGCGCGCTTCTAGCTATTACCTGATGTATTTAACGAGAATGAAACACAGGGATTTTCAATAATCAGAATATTTATCCCTCTCTTCTTTGGAATAAGATTGCATTTTATACCTCTTTGTTGGCTCACACCTCTGGTGTTTACAAATATTATAGCTTAGAAGAGTTGAAGAGGGATTGCACAATGGTACTTCATTAGCTTTTCTACTTTCCTTTTTGCATTTCATTTTTTCCCATTCCTAAGGTTATGTTATCCTTACAGCCAATGTGCATTCTTTTGAACCTCTAATTCAAATCTATTTTTCTATCCCAAAAAAAAGGAGAAAAATATTGCACAACATAGTGAAGCTACCACCCAAATTCTATTCTTTTTGTTTTTATTTCTTTTTTCCCCTCCTTAAAAGATGTTAAATCTTAATGTCCTGTTAACGTGAGTAAATTTTCCATCTCATCATACATAAAGTAATTTTTTTTCCCACTCCCCTCTTTATCATATTATGTCAGCTTTCAGAAGTAGAATTTCCTCTGCTTCATTTAAAAAATTCTTGCGTATATCACAAGCTCTAGGCATTTGTAATCCAGTTTTGTTCAAACCACAATCTTTTCCACCCCATGGTTCTAATAATTATGATTCAACTTGAACTTGAAATTGAAATTTTGACCAGACAAATGTCCTGAGTGATTGCAATTTGCCATCTACCATGTCCAAAGAGTTTCTTCCACTTCATTTTGTCATTGAGCATCCAGCCTCTGTAAGAAGACATCAGAGGACCAGGAAGACCAAAACTCTTATGACATTATGCCAGCTTTCAGGAATAGAACTTACTCTGCTTCATCTAAATAATCTTGCCTATCACCAGCTCTAAGAAACCATAATTCAGTTTTGCTCAAACCACAATCTTTACCACCATATGGTTCTAATAATTATGATTTAACTTTGACTTGAAATTGAAATTTTGACTAGAAACAATGGCCTGAGTGATTGTGATTTGCTATCTTCCATGTCCAAAGAGTTTCTCCATTTCATTTCAGTCTTTGAACCCCTGGCCTCTGTAATTAGGCATCAGTTGGTGACCTGTGGTGAAAACCACCACAGGTCCACAAGATCTCCAGATTCAAAGCCGGATCATGGGGATGTGGGATAGGGCAAGAACAAACATCAGCCACTAGCTGATTTGTTTAACATCTAATATCTTGGCTGGAACTGCAAAAAAAGTGTCCAATTGATCAGAATCAACTATCGAGATTCTTAGAATTCATGGTCCAGGAATATCAAACAGATGTTGCAACATGTTCAAAGTGCAGAGGCTGAACCATTAGCAAGAAAATATTCAATCTTCTTTGAAATTTGCATCTCACACTTGGTAGTCATTTTCAATCCAAAGGCATTGGATACATGCAATTCAATGGGTCAAGCATTCTATAAACTGGACCTAAAACCAGATATCAAGAACACTCACAATCTTAGCAATTTAAGATAGAGCATATTATATAATAATATTTTCCCCATCTATCATGATACTGGGAAGAGACTAGCAGCAGACTTTTCATTCCTTGAAGCTCATTTTTAATTGAGTCGTCTAAGAATTTAAATATCACCCTAACTTAGTGCTAGCATATCATGGTGCTAGTGTGTCCCCATAGCCAGGTCGCATAATTGTTGCCACCAACCTACATAACTCTTTTCTGAAATGTTAAAAGGTTGGAAGTTATTATGATTCATTGCCTTAAAATTCTTGACGACTACACCAGCTATGCAAACCAGGCAACTATTACACAGGCTGTACTGTGTTTGGTCCTCGAAGTAGCAACAAATTCAAACCTACTAAAACTAGAGGAATCTTCGTGTTTTGGTTGAAAACAACTTCTTTTCACTTATAGGAACTTGTAAGTGAACTTTCCTAAGTTGTCTACAAACGAGCGCTGGGTCAAACTTAATGATGAACAGCCATTTTGTCAGTTTTGAAGCAACAAGTGAACTTAACAATGGAACCAAGCTACATACACATGCTTAAATCAATACTTAGCTTGAGTGGATTTATTTCTTGCATTTGCCACTTATGAATTGTGTTTAACTTAAGCTGGCTTTGTAGCCTCCCTGGATCAAGCAAAAGACATATTTCAAGTATATTATATATAATATATATTATAAATATTCTTTGACTTTTAGTAAATTATCCTTTAAGGATTTTGACCCAGCGAGACTTTTTTATTGCCTTTTTTCATAATTTGCCCCAATTTACCTCGATTTTTCCTTCAACCATCTAGTGAGATTCATATAAGCAGTTTAAGCTCATGTTTGGGAGCATGTTTAATATTTTACACTTAAGGGGCATCGCTGACAATATAGCCTAATATCAAGGATCTGCAATCTGGTTGGGGAAATGAACTATAACAATACCATGTTTAACATCATACGCTAAATCTTCTCTTCAAACATCCAATGAAATCTTTGGTATGACGAGGTTATAACAATATTGCCTCATTACTATAACTTACAAGATGCCACATCATATGTTTGACACATATGATCATATGCTATTTCCACCATACTCAACCTAAAGTTGTTGGATGTCAGGGGCATCAATGGTGCACAAAGGGGCGTTAAGATTATATAAATTATTGAAAGAGAAAAGAAAACAATAATGCACCCAAGAAAAAGGTTGTGGTTATGACGCCACAGTTGCAAATTATTATTTATATTATTAACCAACATGCATCAAATTGATTATATAATATCTTGCACAACAACATAATTCGTATTGGTAACAATGAATAGAGTAACCGAAATTTAGTACAGACAATACGTTAAAGCTTTCAAACAACAACGGTTCCTAATATCAAATTTTGACCTAAAAGACTTAACAAATTAATAAACAACAATTAACAACTGGAAAGAAGAGTGAACATAGCCAGCAGATTTTAGATTCTATGTTAGGTCAAAGAAGCGTGATTTTCATTCGGAATGAATGTCGAATTTCAGCTAAAAACAATGAAATTAAGTGTGCGCAGAGAGAGAGAGAGAGAGAGAGAGAGAGAGTACATAAGGTGTTGCAATTGCTTGAGGGAATCGAGATCGTCAGCATTGATAAGAGTATTGAACTCCTGAGATACCTCCTGAGATGCTGCTCTTATTGATTCTTCCTCAGATCTCTCCATAATCAATGGCTTCTATTCTACAGAGAGAGAGAGAGAGAGAGCGAGAGAGAGAGAGAGAGAGAGAGAGGGAAGGGAGGGAGGGAGGGAGAGAGAGGGAGAGAGAGACGTATGTTGAGATTGTGGTACAAAATATTGGGCCCTGTCGGCCCAAATTCTGTAAACTTGTTGATAGGCCTGATCCAGTGAGCACCTGAGGAGGCCTGAACCATCAACCTGGCTTCTCTTTTTGACTCTGTAATATTAGAGATTTACAATTCCCGATAATCATATCAAACTCCTTTGAATTAAGTGATCAGATATTCTACCCCTTAATCAGAAATCTTGATTTCGAGCCTTAGGAATGGTGAAAAAGAATTTAGGAGAGTTAACCCCAAAAATAGACTCCACAGTACTCGAATCGGATTAGTCAGGTAAAATCTGGATACGAGTCGTGAAAAAAAAAAAAAAAACAATCCTTAAGAGTCATAAGAGATGTCTAAAGGGTCGGTCTAATAATCACATCTTCCTTTCCTGATTCGGCGTTCAAATCTCTTTATAACAAATAAAAAAAAAATCCCTAAGAATCATAAGAGATTAGCAAAACCGTTAATCTCATTCAGCACAAAATGCACATCAGACTGTCAATTTGCTTCTACTACAACTCTTAACCCATTTTAAAGTCTCGGGAATGCCCAAACTTTCAGCCAACTCAATGATCTCAATCCTAGAAATAATCTCTTTCTAAGACAAAAATAAATGTTTGCTCTAAACACCATATACACTCATTATTTATTTCTCAAATTATAAGTATTGAATCGCAGTTTGGGCAATATTGTGGCAATTCAAAATCTCCTTGGAATTCAGTTGGCAAATCAGACAAGTAGCAAATTTTATAGTCAGCTTCATCCGGGCTTAAATGGAAAAAAATCCTCGGCTAATTGATCCGGTGAGTATTATATTTGAAGTAAGGTCTTAAATTCGAATAAAAGGAGTCTTTTAAAAATTTAATTTAATTTGAATTAAATTTAATCCAACACATGATTTATTAAAAAAAAAAAAACCGGTTTTCATTATAACGCCAAAAAATTAATACGATCCATCTTTATTATTTAAAAAAATAGTAAAAACGCTTTTTAACTTTCCAAACAAAGGTGGTCTTTGGTATGTTGTTTTCAAATTAAGTTGCATTCACCTTTTTGGATATGTAAATGAACAAAAAGCAACAAACCCTTATTAGCTCATGGTCCGGCACCTGCAATTGCGAACTTTTTAGATCTCCAACATATCACAAAGTCCCAAAAATATAAAACCAAAAAGCCCCCCCCATTCGATTCTCAGAATTTCATGCAATTTTTTTTCAGCTTTGACTGCCAAAAAGACAAAACCCTAATTTTTCCCCTACCCCCACAAAACCCTAATGTTCATAGCCATGATTTGCAGCTGAAAAATAGCTTCTCCTCACTTAAACAGAGACAGAAACAATTCAGTATCTTCTTACCCATGTCTCCCCCTTCCAACTTTCACTGCAAAAGCAAACAGTCAAACCCATTCCTCCAAAACTTAAGCGCCACCTCTCTCTCTCCATAAATCTATTAAGGAGAATTAATGAAGTAACATTTATTTCAGAGGTGCATGATAATGATGGTGATCTAAACAAAATCTGAAAGGCCTGAAATAATTTAAACAAAAAAAAATCTCTTACGTCTTCTTAACAGAGGAGAGAGAGAGAGAGAGAGAGAGAGAGAATCGAGGTCGATTACTACTTTAATGAAATTGATTTTGTTTTTATGAAAGGAAACAAAATAAATAAAAATGAAAAAATGGGGCAGAGAGTGCAGCAGGGGAAAACAGAGTTCATGAAAAGGATTCAAAGCACGCCGATACCGAATCTCTCTCTAAGCAGAAAGAAATAAAAAGTCACACGAAGGAAAGTAGAGAGAGAAAGTATCTAGAAAGAGAAAACTGTCGAGAGAGAGAGAGAGAGAGAGAGCGTGTGATATTGATAAATCGAGAAAAAGCGGAAAGCAAAGGCTCGCACGCTCGAACAGTTTGCTCTTTTAAACGTATAGCAGGAAGAAAAAGTGGTGATCAAAATTTAATTAAATGAATCCAAAAAAAAATAGTATATGCGATATTCATGAATAGAGAGAGAGAGAGAGAGAGAGAGAGAGAGAGAGAGAGAGAGGGAGGGAGGGGCACGAGGCTCGAAATTCAGAGGCTTTAGCACTGACCTTTAAAACGCCTCGAATTTCAATCGCAGAAAAGGAAAGGGAGAGAGGAGACTCTAGACTGCAAAGGTACAGTGTCCTACGAGAGATTTTGTTCGTCATACTCACGCATCATGATCATGCTACCGTCACATCACATGTATGTCTATGCCATCATGTACATGTACATGTACAAGTACATCACATCAGTGACATCTATGTACATCACATCCATTTTTCTTTTTTATTTGTAATATATAATTTCTTACTAGAAAAAAAATAAAGAAAACATATTTTCAGTATTCATAAGAGATTTAATATATATCTGGTTCATAAATTATTGTTTTTAAAAGAATAAATAATATTTAAATTTATTTCTTAAATTTCATGATTCTCATCTTTCGCATTAGATGATGCAAAATGATACCAAAAAAATAATATTTTATAAAAATATAAAATACTTAAAACAAATAAAAAAATTAATTATTTTAAAGAAATAATATAATAATTATTTTTATAACAAAAATTTAAAATAATTAAATAGATAATTATTAATTATAATATAAGTGATATAAAAATAATAAATAATTTATTAAATATAAAAAATTGAGAAATTTTTGAGGGTCGGTATTATTGTAGTTTAAACTTGTGGGTCAGGCGTTATAACAAATTTAGTCATGAGGGGGGTAGTTTGGTAAAATGAGGGAATGAAATGACGTTGATGGGACATGATGGGGTGGGGTGGGTGCAGTTACAATGAAATTTAGGAGAGAGAGATTCAATCCGGGGCTATATTTGGAAGGTAGCGGTAGACAAAGTGGCTTGCGACGATCCTTTTTGTCAATTTAAACGGTGTCGTTACGCGGAACAAAGCAGCTGCTTAGGCCCGAGGCCTGGTCTGCTCTGTTTTGGGGCACGGCTTTTAAAGGAGTGTGAAATTTTTTATGGGGACCACCTACCCTTTGATTGCCACGCGGCTTCTTGACTGCCTTCACAATAACAGCCAAGTCCACGTCTTTCGCATGTCTTCATCCATGGGACCTACTACGTTTTTCCACGTGGAAATACATTCTTCTCTTTTTTATTTGTTATTTTTAGTGAACGTAACATTTTGGATGAAAAAAAACCACTCCCCAAAACTAAGATATAAAATTTCAATATTTATATTTAAAATTAATAATTTTTAAAAGATATTAATATGAATGGCAACGGCTTCGGATTTAATACGGTTCTGTTAATACCATGTATATATATATATATATATATGTATGTATGTATGTATCTAATTCTGATTTTGCTTTTGCCATTTAATCAATCTCCATTTCTTTCTTAGCATCGTAATCAAAATCTTCCGATTCATCAACGGAGTTAGTGTACTTGCAATATTAGATAAATAAGATTGTATCTTGAATCCAACACAATAGCCACTATCAAAATATGGAGCTTTGCCCCGATATTTGTTATTGACTTTGTCATTATTCTAGTAATGATCCTATTATTCTCAACCCCACTCACCTATTGTATCAATGTCAACTAAATATCACAAATCTTTGAAAAACAAATATTTACGGTTACATATCTGATACCAGAAAATAACTCAGTCGTAAAGTAATTTTTTTTTTTTTTTCTAACTTCTCACAAATCAACCTAACTATCTCTCATTTTTCATCACTTGACAATCTCTTATATCTTCGCTCTCGTTTTATCAAACTAACAAAAATGTATTTATATAACAAAGCAATATTAAGCATCAAATAGGATGAATTTTAACATGTTTTAATATCAAGACATAATTTTTGTAATATTAGACATCTTTTCAAAAGCTACAATGTTCTCAAAATTTTGCCATCTATTTGGTGTTGTAGAGCAAAATTAAACAAACCCTAATTTTAGAGATACTATCGCTAATATCGAACAATTCGTCTTTTACAATCAAATTCAATATATACGCACAAGGTCACGTATGAAAAAACATGCCATTTAACATGGGCATTCCACTAGGAATTTTTTGAATCAACAATTGTATAGCTGAATTATTAGAGCTACAATAGTCTGTTGCTACTATTAATAATTTCCTATCAATATGCATTTTGAGAAATATCTTTATCAATTTTTGGCATTTTATATTTTCATTATGGGGACGTGGAATATAACACTATATATAAAATCATAACTATAAGTAGTAAATAAAATTAGATTTATAGGTAAAAAATATTTAAAAAGTCATATTTTAATGGCTCAATGGTATGATTTGCGAATTCAATGTAATGGGAAGTTACCGACATGCATCTTCTTTTCTGGTAATCAGTTGTTCGTGGTTATTTATCAAAATATTTTTTTAAATAAAATTATTTAAATATTATTATTTTTTTTAAATTCTCAAACTATTGATTTCGCACTTTTAAAGTGCGAAATTATAGTTAATTTTTCTTTTTAAAAAAGAATTTCGTACACTCAGAATACAAAACTAAATTCGTAGTACGAATTTATAGTTACCAAAACCCACAACTTCTACCCACACTTTGCATGACCAAGACAAATATAATACATCTGCTCCAGCATCCGTAGCTTTTACCCATTTTTCATTATAAACAAAATATCAAATATACCCACTCTAACACTCAAACATCACCACTCTACTCTAGACGAAATACAAATAAAATCACCTCCAAATAAATAATACTCAATCAACCGAATATAAAACAATTACTCCAAAATACCACCACCAAATACCGATATCGGAAAAACCAACAACAATACTTGAGAGTAGAAGACAACAACAACCAAACACCGTCAACAGAAATGCCAATAACAAAAAACAGAACCAATTCAACCATTACCACCACCAAATGTAAGTAAAAATACACCACTTTCAAAAAACTGAAAACAAATAATAAAAATAAAAATATTTATAAATGTTGGAATAACATAAAAAAGGAATCATAAGAAGAAGATAATAACAAATTTTTTTTTTTATAAAAATCGAAGTATTACAAAATTTAAATATAATACATATAAAATAGTAAATATAAACTAAGTGTCACAAGTAGGTCGTCGAATATTGCGTCACGATTGATGTCTCACGGGAATACGAGTTGCCTTACTAGGTGCAGGTAAAAATATATCATATAATGGTGCATCTCAAGAAATGCAATTGGAGGAACATCGTTCGAATGCCGAGAATGATGATGTCTCCGCTCGTAAATACTAAGTCGTAGAGGCTCATCAACATCGTCTGTACATACCGGAGTCGGAGTCGGAGTTGGATAGAAAGATAATGGAGATAACTTCGTCGCTTCATCATAATCATCCACAGTATCAGAGGTCGAAGGTATATCCATCGATTCAGTAGTTCTCTGTGTGGATGTTGAAGGACGGTATTCGTCAAATGGCACATGCCCGACAAACTGAAGTACATGTCATGATACATCTCTGAAATGTTTAAATTGAGGATCTACTCCTTACTCAACAAATATGTCGAACGCTAGTAAGTACATATTATCCGGTTCATAGCACTACAAAAGATAAAATAAAAGAAATATTATATAACTATAAAACAATATTAAATGGTAAAGTTATCTAAACTTATGAGATACTCTATTTGCGTTACTGTGGGTCGGTATCCATACTGGTAACGATGCGCAGGACAACCAATGTATAAATGCGTGATCTGACGATACCACCGCATATAGTCAGGTGTCGTTCTCGGCTTACCGAAACTCTCGTCACCCTCTACAATATGGTATCTACGATTATCCCACAATTGCAAGGGTATAATATGTGTCTTCATCCAATCGCATCCATGTCTTCCGCGTCAATCAATCTGGTGCAACTCCTAGTTGGCATGTATTGGTAAAGGATGACACTGTAGGAGCCCGAATTGTCTCATAACTATGTGAGGGTAATGATACTCGACGATGTCAAAGCAAATCAAGGAGACATCGGCACGTCATATATCGCTGCCGATGAGACAATAGGCAGGCAATGCTATCAGGTTAGCCTGCGAATATGGTATCTAAATGAACTGAAAAATAAAAGAAAAAATGTTGTTAGTTCGATTTATAGTAATAGAAGTGGTTAGCCAAAAATGAAATTTATACTCACCCCAATATCTCCCATATGATCTAACCGGTCCCTATATGTTCTAAAAATAAACTACTCTATATGTATATAACTACGTAGAATATCCCAACTATTTATAGATAAAACAATGTCAACATGATATAAAACAAAGTGAAGGGAATAGAGAAAATAATACGAATAAATAAACTAAATATTACGTACAGTGATCCTCTAGGGTCTTGAGCAGGTATGGAGCAAAGGGTATCAGATCAATAGTGTGACGTCTAAACGAGGTAAATATGGATACTTTCTCCCATGTCCAAAACTAATAAGAAAAAAATATTAAATAAATGATATAATATATATAAAATATTATTAAATAAAAATTAATACATCGAATAGATATAAAATACTTATATAAGTAAGACTGGACCATAGATCTGTCTAACACCGTCCATAAAAACTGGACACATGGCTATGTAAAGTATCACCAAGACAGTACTAGCCCAACTATAGCATCCCACGCAATGAAGATCTCATAGAAGCTCTAAATACATGAGCTTTATCCTCGAGCCTGACTGGTTCCCGAAAAAACTACCCAGCTGCTGCATAATGCGACTTCATGTGTGAAACTTCACTAGTGTCGCATCTGAGTCCGGATCCAAAGGATGTGAATCAAGAAAGTCTGTGATAACTCGTAATTTAATACGATCTCCAAAAAAATTCTCTGGTCTAGAAAAGAAATCCAAGAGACCATAACAAACGTCCTGCCATTCAATAATAGAACAAGAATAGTCTATCCCAATAACTGCATCTCCATCTATAGGTAACCCAAGCAGAACTGAAATATCCTGTAATGTAATCGTAGTCTCACCAATGGGTAAGTGAAAGGTATTAGTCTCTTGTCTCTATTGGTCGACAAATGCATTAATAAGTGTATGATCGTACTGAATATACTCATATCTATAAAGACCATAAAACTCAATCCATAACAAAATCTCTTATACCCTAACATCAAGTGGTCGAACAGTTCAAAACCCACGATTGACACAATGCACCTTTAGGGGGTATCATTCCTAGTCTCCCATATAAATTGAGACCAGTGTGTAACTGATAAGGTCAAGACACTAGGGTCCCGGGGGTTTAGAGTAAAGTCTAAACGAGTATAATCTATAGCTATGATGACAAAAAATTTAAAAAATAATAAAATTTCTAAGTAGTCAAACCAAATAAGAAATCAATACATAAAATAATAAGTTATTAAAATGTTATACATTCATAATAATTGATTAACTCCATTACATAATATGAGCTTATTTACATAATGAGAAAAAAATTTCAGTCTTGACTCGCCCTCACTTGTAACCGAGCCATATTCGAGCAATGATAACGATTATACTCGTATTCACCGCATACCTTGCAACGCTGAGTTCTTCTTCTATCAATTTCATTATGAATCTGCGAATTTCGTGGTCTACCTAGTTGGTTATTAAGTCATGAAATATTGTATAACAAATAAAAAAAATGAGAGGACCAATAGTCCTTGTGTGGAGGAGTATGAAATTTCTTACCATATGTAAACTCAATTTATTGACAACTATGGAATCTGTCTACAAAAGTCTTAAAATTATAACCCATATCTGCACAAACTCTCTACATATATAGCAAAAAAGTTTGAATATAGTATATTTTTCACAAATACATGATAGGACATCTAACAGCACAGTGTGGTCGTTTTCATCCCTCCTACCATGAAATCCTATTATCATCTCATACTCATCTCTATACCTATCAAACGTAATGACATGATGACATTTGACTTTTTGCTCAATTCTAACCAATTTTTTTATAACTAATATTGGCCACATATTGTTTTCTTTGATATTGTTAGCAGCTTTTCTCGATTCTTTTTGAAAAATCAAACCATGCAATACAATGTCGCTCGCATACATGCAGTTATTGATAGCTTTCTTACATATTTAAGCACACCATTGAATGATTCTGATCGATTGGTAGTCATGTTCCCCCATCTGTGTCCCCCATTATAACACAATATTTATTTGTCGAGCGGAATCTCCATTAACCACCTATATGCCGGCTCACTAAGCTCTTTGATTTTGTTCATCACAATATCAAACTTTCTTATTTGTCTTTACTAGACCACCTTATGCATCAACTCTTTTAGCGGTTTATTCTTGAATCGTCGGTTGAAATTAGTTTCCACAAGGTGTTAAAAAAGTCTTTGGTACACAAGTGGTGGTTGCAAATTACCATTTATCTCTATATAGCTCGTATTATACCTGACGTCCTATTTGATATCAAGCACATTTCATGCCGATCACCAATAATGTGCACTCTTAAATTCTCCAAAAATCAATCCCAACTCACAATGATCTCCTCAACGATAATAAAAAAACATAAAGGAAGAATATAGTTAGCCGTATCCGTTCCAACTGCAATTAAAATTTTCTCCCTATATCTCCCATACCGAAATATCCTGTCAATACTTATCATTGGTTTGCAATGTTTAAATGTATCGATAGATGGTTTGAAGGTCCAGAAAACTAAGTGAAAGATCCTCTCATTAGACCCGATAATTCAATAAACCTCCACTCAACAATTACCCCAGAATTATTTATCTGCACAGCAGTCAAAAACTAGGGCAACAATGTAGAAGAAGTCTCCCAATTACCATATACTATTTCTATAGATTTTCGACGCCCCATCCAACCCTTTTTATACGATAAGTTTACCCCATATGATCTCATATCCTCAACCACATCATACACTTTGTAATCGACATTCTTTTTTATGTGGTTTCTAATCAAACGACCCGCCATATTCGAGTCCATATTGGGGTGATCCCCCAAAGGTAATTGAGGGAAACAAGTGTGTTTTTTTTTCAACCTTGTAATTTTTCAAAGGCGATAACTCTTCTTTAGTCTAGTCCGAACATACCACAAGTTATTATTTTTACGGTACAAAGAACATCTCACAAACCAAATATTTGGAAAGCTTTAATAGACTTTAAAATACCTGTTCTCCCTCATCGACCAGCACTTGACAGCATGTTGAACTTTCTCTTTGGATGCAAAAACCATCCCAACTTGTAATTTCGATATCTGATCATTATCCCACATTGGACAGTCATAGTCACTATACTCATCAACCGTTATTACCCCTTCGTCTATAGTGTATAGATATGGTATTTCTTCTTCCTCTTCAACAATCCGATCTTCTTCATCTTCATAAACCCGATCTTCTTCATCAAGCACATTCTGCTCATCGTCACTTTCACCTTCCGATTCTTCAACAAAAATTGCTTCTATAGGATCTATCTCCTTGCCTTTATAAGGTATACTCGTACCACCCCCCTCATACTCACTAGCTTTAGGCATAGCTAATTGATAGGGTTTAAATATATATAATATTTGTGATTGATTTTAAATTATTTTTGAATAAATGCTGTACTAATATTTATATTTTATGACATTTGATTTAGGAGGAGACTTATTATGGAAAGAAAAGAAAAACAAATTAAATTGGAACAATTTTACAAATTATGGAAAATTGGACAACAATACTCTTTTATTAGCTCGTGGACACGTTGATTACGAGAAGGCAATACAAGATTTTGAAGATTTATTGTAATAAAATTTCCTTTTCCAATTGCATATTCAAGAGAAAATTGGGATGAATCGGAGATATTGAAAATATTTATTTCATTCCTAATATTTAAGAAAAAAAAATCTTGAAGATGTAAATCTTTTAAAATATTATCTTTTAGGAAATTTACTTTTTATTTTCTTTTTATTTATTTAATAGTTATTTAGGGTTAACAAGGGGCTGCGTATATATATTATCTTTATTCTTGACTTGAGTAGAACTTAAAGGAGGAGGCAACCCGACAGGGCAGCAGCCACTCACGGCTCCCGTGGCTCTCAGTACAATATTCTTAAGAAAATAGGAGCAGCCCATCAGGGCAGCAATAGGCAACACAAGCAAGCACGTTCCTGTAGCCTTCTCCAGCAATAGGTCATGTCCATGTGTTTTCTTCCTAGCACATTTTATGATTATTACTCCAATAGAATTTTTATTTCATTTTTGAGTTCTCTTTTCTCCATGTTTTGTTTCTAATTTAATTTTTTTAGTTAAAAAATTATTGAAATCTTGATAAATAATAATTGTGAGATCCAAATGATTTTATTTACTTAATATTTATGAGTATTTATTTAATCTCTATATTAAATATTTATAATTATTTTGAAATTGTTAAATAGAGATCTATATTTAATAACCTTAAAATAGTCTATTTCCATTTATAAACAACAAAATTTGTGTGTTTTTAATAGAGTGGTAATTGACATAGTTTTATAGTATCACAAGCGGTAGGACTTATTTCAAGAGATTAGATGATCTAATTAAATAAATCCAGATTGAAATTTACTGATTAGAATTAGGTTTTTTTAGATCGTAATGTTGTCAGAACATTAAATCCAACAAGCGTTTCTTGAGTTGTCTTTCGATTAAGAAAATAATTATCGATTGTATCTTGATTATATAAAAAGTAAGGAGTGATTGGTTGTTTCGTGATATTTAATGGCTATAACCAATTTATTTATATAATATCGAGTAATTTTTGTATCGATAATCAATCAAATATATAAAGGTGGAAATAACTCATTCGGTTAGCTTTTTCTCTCATTAATATTCTCTCTTTCAATTGGTATTATCAGTTATTTTATTTTAATTAATTTTCATTGATTTATTTGTTTTGTTAGTTTCAAATAGTTTTCGCAAACACCCCCATATTTTTATTTTATTTTTTTTATTAAAAGAAATAAATTTGTCATTCTCTGTAGATACGATCTTACTCGTGCTATATTTATATTGTTTGAGGTAGGTATTTTATTTTTGATTGTTTGATGACACACCAAATTTTGACGCCATTATTGGGGAACGGTATTAAGTGATTTATTTCTTTTAAGTTTTGCTTTTCTTTTTATTTTTGGGACTAATATTTGTAGTGAACTTACTGGAAGTTTGTCAACGATATAGAAAAGAAGGATTTTAAACACTCGGACATGGCTGGTCAAATGACTTTAAGAGTTGTTATTTTCTAATTTTAATAAGCATACTTTTTGAAGTGATTTTCCTAATATTGAGACTCCTAAACAATTTAGAATAAGGCAAGAAATTTCAAAGAGGGTCAACGAGTTAAGTGATTTTTCCCTTGATCAAGAATTGAAAGAACTAATTTCTCTTATGCATAATTTTATTATAGGACAAAGGCGATCGGTATAAACTTGTGAAATTTGTTCAGAGATAACTCATCCAACCGATAAGTGTCAAATTCTTTATAATGATCCATATTCGAACATCTACAACCAAGGATGGTGGGATCAACCAAACTTCAATTATGGAAATTGGCAACAAGAGTTTCCACAACAACCACAATGCCGACCACAATTTTAATCTCTGCAACCCTCTTTGAATCAAGATACATATCTAGAAGAGATTGTTAAAAGTTTGACTAACAGTACTTTCTTAATTCAATAGAAAAGCCAACGATTTCAACAGGAGACAAGAGTTAGCATCCAAAATTTGGAAAATCAAATGCCACAATTGATGGCAACCGTGAGTTGATTAAAAAAATCATCAAAAGAAATGGAAGACAATTCATCAAAAGCCGAAGAAGATACGAAAATCGAACAAAGAGAGAAATCATCAACAGCGTATGAATCAACCAAGGAGGAAAGTAATGAGCCCGACACTTTCAAGACAAAAATTTTGATTTTACCACCTTTTCTTAGCAGGTTGACACAACCGAAAGAGGAGGAAGAGAAGGAGATTTTTGAAACTTCTCTAAATAAAGGAACCAACATTCCTTTTTTAGAAGTAATAAAATAAGTGCCAGAGTCATTCATGAAAACAATCAAGACAAAAATAGACATGGATTTGGATATTTTAATTTTTGAGTTTAATGATAAATTTGTTACTTTTAATATTTTTGATGTCATGAAGTATCCAAATGATTTTAAATCTATTTTTCATGATAGTATGGTGGATTTTATTATTCATGACAATTTTGTGCAAGATGAATTGGATTTTGTATTTAAGGAAAATGTGACAAATAAGGTTGCACAATGGGACAAATTTCTTGATGACAAACTCCCACATTGGAAACAATCATTGGTAGGTCATAAAGTTTTTCATTTCAATTCAAAATTGAAGTTCATGTTAGGTAAGTTAAAGTCGAAATGGACCAGACCGGTCTTTGAACGAGGAGCTAATGTCGAGCCAAAGATATTAAACAAAGGCGCTTATTTGGTGGCAACTTAATATTTTCTTTTATGATTTATTTATTTATTTATTGTTCTTTATTTATATTGGTTTGATTTAAACTTTATTTTGATTTACCTTTGAATAAAAAAAAAAAAACAGAAGTTCTCCTTACTTAAGGCGTGCCCACGCCTTGAACCAAATTCATTTGTGCTTACATAGGATCACTTGGATAGCTTTGCTCCTTGTTTAGGACGTGCCCACGCCCTAACCCAACTTCACTTCTACCCACAGGAACATACATTGGACAGCCATACACATGATTAGGGCGTACTTACGCCCTAAAATCAACCCACTTCTATAAAAAAATAAAAAATAAATAAAACCCAGAAGTGCTCTTTGTTTAACGCGTGCCCACGCCTTAAGCCGAATTCATTTTGGCCCAAATTATTTTTTAAAAAAAAGAGAGAAACAATTGAACTTAACTTCTTATATTTTGCCTTTCATTTTTTTTAGGGTCTCTCTTTCCACAATTAAGCCTCAGGAATGGACGGAAGTGTTTGATATTTAAGGCGTGCCCACATCATAGCTTTTTTTTCTGAGTTTGTTGGAATTGATCCTCCATTCTCCACTCCATCTTAGGGGAGTATTGTTCTCACATTTCTCTTTTATTTCTTTATTCTTTTTCTTTTATTTCTTTATTCTTTTTCTTTTATTTTGTTTGATTGATTTTATATATATATTTTTTATTTTGATCTCTCAACTTGAGCATACATTGAAGATAATGTATGATTTAGATATGGGAGGATGTTAGATGTTTTCTTCTTTATTTTTAACACTATATTTATTTTCTTTGCTATATTAGTTCAGATTTTTTTTTCTCAAAAAAATAAAAAATAACAAAATAAAAAAAATCCGAACTTTCTTAGTTGACGTATACTATATGGTTGGCTGGAAATATATGAAAAATAGATTGTATCAATGATTTTTTTTTGCTTGAGATGGCTGCTCATATCTTTAATAGTTTTTTTTGAATGATGAATATGTAAGATTTGATACAAACTCTACTTAAAAAGTGAGATTTTGAGGTTAAAATGAGTAATTTCATTCTTTGTACTCGAAATTTTTTTTCTTAATGAGTGATTATCACACTTGAATTGCACATTCTAGAACTTGCATTGTTATACATTTCGAGACCATATTCTAGGATTTCATGTATCGAAATTACAAAAACACTTAGATTTCACCCCTTTTGGCTTTCTAAAAAAATCTCTATCCTGATTTCATAAACCCGTAGTTAACCCAATTTGACTCTTTACTCTTTTTCTTTCTTAAAACTCACTCAATACAACACCTAAACCTTTAATTTTAACTTTTGTTTTAAACCCTTGTACCAAAGGTATATATAGTTAATTACATGGTTTTGTTTTATTTTTGTCTCAATAGAAGATGATGATTGAGAGTTTGATACTGACATTTTCATAGAGATAATGTATGTTCGAAAAAAGAAAAATGATGAAAAAAGAAAAAGGAAAAAAAAAGAAGAAGAAAAAAAGAAAAGAAAAAAAAATGAGAAAAAGAAGTGTTGTACTTGATTAAAAATTCATTTACACTTCAATCATAAAAAATTGAGAAAGCATTTAACATCTTGTATGCTATTTGCTATTGTCTATTCATTTGAAGAGTAAGAAGTCAATTTTGTTTGCTATTTGTTGAGGCAAAGATTCGTCGATTTCCTGAGAATTGTGTGGATTGATTATATATTACCTTTGGTATATTTTTAACTCTTAAATATCACCTTATTCTACCCTTAACCCAACCCCATTACAACCAAATAAAAAATCTTTAGATTGATACCTGAAATTCAAATTTTTAAATGATGGAGATTTGATATATTTGTAAATATATAGTAATGTCATTCCATATTGCTAATTTGAGAGATATATATATTTTCACTCCTTTCGAGTGCATTTGAGTGAATCTCTTTAGAGAGAATTGTTAAATCTTGTTGTTTGAATTTCATAAGAGATTGTTGAGATGTGTGGTGATTGTTTTAATACAGAATGCTATGAAATACTTGTTATTTCGATTATATTTTCGGTTTAACTTTCATGGCATATATTGACTTGGGAGCTTGGAAGAAAAAAATAGGTCGGTTAATTTTAATTTTATTTTAGTTAGGGATGCTTGAGGACAAATATCATTTAGATGTGGGGGAATTTGATAGAGTTTAAATATGTGTAATATTTGTGATTGATTTTGTATTATTTTTGAATAAATGTTACACTAATATTTATATTTTATGACATTTGATTTAGAAGTAGATTTATTATGGAAATGGAAGAAAAATAAGCTAAATTGGAATAATTTTGTAAAGTATGAAAAAATTAGACAGCAATACTCTTTTATTAGCACGTGGACACGTTGATTACAAGGAGATAATGCAAGATTTTGATAATTACTGTAGTAAAATTTTCTTTCTCAATTATACATTCAAGAAAAAATTGGAATGAAATTGAAGATATTAAAGATATTTATTCTATTCCTAATATTTAGAAAAATAAATTTTCGAAAATATAAATATCTTAAAATATTATTTTTTAGGAAATTTATTTTTTATTTTTTTTATTTATTTAGTAGTTATTTAGGGTTAGCAAGAACTGCTTATTGCCACTTACGGCTCCTGTGGCTCTCAGTACAATATTCTTAGGAAAATAGGAGCAGCCCATTAGGGCAGTAATAGGCAACATAAGCAAGCATGTTCCTATAGCCTTCTCCAATAGCAGACAGGTCATGTCCATTTGTTTTCTTCCCGGCACATTTTATGATTATTATTCCAATAGAATTTTTATTTCATTTTTAAGTTCTCTTTTCTCCATGTTTTGTTTCTAATTTAATTTTTCTAGTTAAAAAATTATTGAATTATTGATGAATGATGATTGTGAAATCTAAATGATCTTATTTACTTGATATTTGTCTGTATTTATTTAATTTTTATCTTTAATATTTATGATTGTTTTGAAATTGTTAAATAGATGTCTATATTTAATAACCCTAATATAGTTTACAACCATTTAAAAACAATAAAATTTATGTGTTTTTAATAGAGCGGTGATTGACATAGTTTTATGATCTTGCAAGCGGTAGGAGTTATGTCAAGAGATTAGATTATCTAATTTAAAAAAATACAGATTGTAATTTATTAGTTAGAATTGGGTCTCTCTAGATCGTAATGCTGTTGGAACATTAAATCCAATAAGAGTTTTTTTTTTTTGTCTTTCGATTAGGGAAATAATTAACAATGGTATCTTGATTACCGAAAAATTAAAGAGAGATTGGTCGTTTCGTAGTATTTAACGGCTATAATCAATTTATTCATATAATGTCGATTAATTTTTGCATCGATGATCAAATATCAAGGTGAAAATAACTTTTTTGGCTAAAATTTACTTTTATTGACATTCTCTCTTTCAATTTGTATTATATAGTTATTTTATTTTAGTTAATTTTCATTGATTTATTTGTTTTGTTAATTTCAGATAGTTTTCACAAATATCCCTATATTTTATTTTTATTTTTTATTAAAAGGAATAAATCTATTATTCTCTATGGATATAACCCTACTTGCGCTATATTCATATTGTTTGAAGTAGGTATTTTATTTTTGGTTGTTTAACGATAAACCACTAATTCATGAAGACTAGCCAAAACAACATCATTTGAAATAAATACACTGTATTGTAGCCGCTTATCTATGATATTCCCACTTCTTAATATCTCTGTATAAGAACATAAATTCTCTTACCCCTAATATTAGCCATCACGTGAGGACAATTATCAGCCATCACGTTAACATGTGCAGACATAATTGCGTCTAGATCTAAGAATAGTTCAACTGCCATCAAATTTTGGATATATTTATGGAGTGACAACATCTCTAGCAAGAATTCATCGTTCTCCACAGATAATACACAATAAAAAAGTGACTAGCCAAACCAGAGAGTATATCTACATGCCACATTTAATTTGAATTGCCTACAATCATACCCAGTTTTGTGATGCAACATTTTTATAAACATCTACCATCTAATAGTGTTATCAACAACGACACCCATTTTTGGACCTATATTATACCGATATTCATTTTCAACCCCACTAATTATACCTTTTCAATAAAGTATCAGTTTCACAGGATCGTTATCCATGTTTTCTTTTTCTATAAATCACAATAATTTTTCAACAAGGATTGCAAATTTATAGTAACAACAAAACCCTAGATTACACAAATTTATGCGGTCAAAAGAAAAAGTAAACAAACCCTAGATTCACAATACAGTAACAAGAAATTAGCAAGGGGAGAGAGAAGTTCTTGATATAGCAGTCGCCCTTTGCAGTGCAAAGTCGTCGTTTGCTCGCGGAGAAGGAAGCAACAGGTGGAGAGCAGAATAAAAGTCAAAGTTTGAGATTGGGGTTTTATCTCGAAAATTTCGCACTCCGAAATTTTTTTTTTTTAATAATTTAGTTATCTTTTTTAATCGTATTTTTAAATGAATTGTCATATTTATTTATTTATTTTTGAATATGTTGCTATTGTTCTTTTGCAATGATTATACACTGACTTCCATTCTCCGTTAATCTGTTCTTTTACAAAGTGATTTCAAACAATTGAAATTTGACACTTAACCTCATTATTAAAGTTTGAAACCCAAGCTTTGGGTAGTATTAGGAGTACTATCAGTGATAGCAATGGTCATAATAGGAGTACTATTAGTGGGAGTTGAAGAATTTAAATCTAACTCCCAGATAAGGGATTGTTTGTTCATGGGGAGCTCGGCTCGAAGCTTATCCTTGACGGATTTCGAGTTTGCCTTCACCGCCTTCTTTTCAGTTCCTTCACCGTTGTTTCTTCCACCATCGCCGAAGTCCACTTGCCATCTTCATTGGGTGGTCCATCTTCATCATTTCTTTTGTTATGGAGAAGAGAAGTCGGTGTGACATCTCACTCACTTGGTGTGAGGAGAGAGAGAGAGTGATGTGATAAGCGATGGGAACCGACGTAGAAATATGGGGGAAATTTTTTTGATGACATATAAATGTCACGTTATTGACGGTCAAAGATAATTATCGTACACCAAACAGTCAGTTAATCTAATAAAATATGATATTAGATTTTTTAATTAAATTCTCGAGTTCGATTCAATGATTGAGTATAAAAAAAACTATTTGAGAAGATAATCCCTTAAATGAATCACTGTAAGTTCTAAATTAGATTAGGTAAAATATGATTTCGGATATCGATCGATATAATACTAAAAAAAAAAAAATAAAAGATGATGATATCATTAACAATGCCAGAGATCTAATTAGACCGTATTTTAAACTTTAAGAATTTAATTATAACAAGATAAATATTAAGAAACTAATTAAATGTAGATTAATTTTCCCTTAATAAAAATATTAATCTTTCATCCCTTTTCTCTCATTTTGTTCTCTCTCCCCACCTTCGTCAAAAGTTTGGTATATTGGTTCCGTTTCCTCTTTCTTCTTTCTATTTCCTAATCAATCTATACTTTTTTTGTTTTTCTCCTTCTCTCTCTCTATAACTTCAAATTTGTCCTACCAACACACCCAAATATCTTGAATGATATAGTGTATCCTCAAGTGCTATTCTTTTTGTTTTTACTTTAAATCTAAAAGTCAATCATTATTTTTCATCCAAAATTTTAATTTCACTTTTGAGCTCAATATATTTGAGTTATTTATCAAGTATTAAAATACCAAGTAAGCAAAATATATCCAACAATTATTAAAAAATGATCAAAGTTCCAATATAATAGATAACTCTCTTAATTAATTTTAAAATCGCGTAGAATATACAGAATTATTTGATCCTGTGGCCTATCGATGCTTTCAAACATTGTCCAAGTGACACACACAACACACCAATTAGTTTAATAAAATATGATGTTAAATCTCTTAATCAAGTTTCTAATTTCGATTCGCGACTTGAACATAAAAAAATTATATTAAGAAAATAATCCAAACATTACAAATTCTAAATCAAATTACTCAAACTATAACCCTAGATATTGATTAACGTGTGTGGACCCTTCCTACTCTTCTAACCCTACAAAATTAATATTTAACATAGACCCTAAATTCTGTGGTTTGTTTATTTTTTAGTTAATTTATTTATTTTTTGTCTTCTGGTTTTTGGGTTTGCAAAAGGAAGTATCAAATAAACTACTTCGGTGAAATATCATCTTAAGAACCCATAAGCTTTTGGGGCATAACTGGTACATTTTGTGGTACAAATTTCAGTCGACTTGAGAACCTCAACAGGGCCATTTCTCAACATAAACAAGAAAAAAAAAATACTTAATTTCAATTTAATTTAATTTTATATTTTTGGCACTAGAAGCTTGCAGCAAAAATCAAAAGGGTTGAACAATCGAAGATTGAAAGTAAAAATGGGACCGGCAACCATCCCTAACTTTGAAAAATTTTAATGTTGGAATTACTCCTAACCAATGTATTACCACAACAAATCAACCATCATGTTGCTAATGACACCTAATTGTTGACCACGCAAGTAATCCACTTTTTACCTACCCACTAAAACTGCATATGAGGTGAGCATGAATCAGATCAAACATCATCACGAAACATAGAAATCATTTCAAAAATAGGATAGACCCTACCTCAGGTTTGACATAAAACGACACCATCATTTAGGCAAAATCATAATCCAAGGTCGCATAAATATTATAGATAGTAATTTCTACGACATTTTGTACTTCAAGGAGTCATCAAAACCTAGAATATCACCATGTCCTGTGCCTAAGAGTTTTGAAAAAGCAGGCACATATAACTTAAAAGCTTAGTAAGGAGCAATACTTAAAGAGTTTTAACATAGTTCTTCCCTCGTTCAAACAAAGGACCAATTCATGAACATGAAAGCCAAGCAATGGTTCGACTCGTCATCATTCAGCACTCTCCATGCAACAGCTTGCTCGTAGGACACCGGCCTTCCCATGCTTGACACGCATATCCCTGATGGGAGATATGCAAATCCCTGCAATTTTTTTCGTAAAAATCCAGACATTAGAAGAGGCCATCATGGGTAGAGTCAAATGTAAATTGTCGCTAATCCAACTTTGACAGACTTGAATGACTGACATTTGATTACCTGTTGCATGATTTTGGAGAATTCAGAGCAGAGAGTCTTTCGGCCAGCTTCATCGAGAATCTTATCAAGCAATATATCTTGAAGAGCCACTAGTGTAGTCTCAAGCATGTCCAGCCCAGCTTGATTAGCAAAGGTGAAAACAGGTGATACCTGTAAGCACAGTTTAGACATCACATTAACCATGCTTTCTTGGAAGTCAATTAGAAAGTTATAAGCAACAAGTATGAAATTACATTTGTTTTCAAGGAACAGCACATGATAGCATCCGAATGGTGCCAGAGTTGTTTCAAGACAGAATCTCCTCCAGCTTGGGAGTCTGCTCGAAGGAGCTCACCCCCAGTATGGATCCTGCGATGAGCATCGGCAAAAGTAAACAAATGAATTTAGCATACTTAAAAACATAGAAGAAAAAGAAATGAAATAAGCATTTAATACATTCTCCATAAACCAACTAGCTCCATTTGAAGTTGAAGACTAACAATCTAAGCGAACCTGTAGCTTCGAGAAATCCAACGTGCCAAAGTAAGAGCCTCAGGAGAACCTGGAAGCGGTTTAGGACCAAGCTGGGAGACAAGGTGAGAAGGGGCAATAGCCATGGCAACCCTCTGCACTGAACTCACAACACTCCGCACATATTGGCGAGCCATAGCAGCCACATTATCTCGAAAGTGGTTCTCAAAAGTAAATTGAAAGGCAATAGTAAGAACAGATCGAAGATTGTAGTTGTTTGTATCAGTCGCATCGCCAGCTGAACGCCCTGTGCCAGGTCCTTCCAGGGTTGAAGCTAAATCTAGTGTCCGCGTAGTTGCAGAGCTATCCTGGAACACAACAATAAAATGTGTGAATGCCTGGTAAAACTAGCTAAAGTTGAGAAGAGAGAACAACGAAAAAGTTTAAGACCTTGAATAGCTCTTTGCATTATACAATATGCTCACCTCATGTCCTTGGTAATAATTCCCAAACCAGCCAATAAACAAGAATGATTGTATGCAACAGAATGCAATATTTCTGTTTCAATTCATAACCCCCAAGATGCCTAGTAGATATCTTAAGATTTTCCTTGTGCTGTGGCCGAGTCATGTATATATAAAAATTGATGTGGTAAAAAAGAAAATAAAAGGATGCCTTTCTGGACTATAGCATCAAAGGTTGAAATTTTGTAGGGACAAGTATCACAGAACAATCAGGATTTATGGGATGAAAGAAGTGCTAAGTTGAGATGATTGTGTACCGTTTTAGGATCCAAAGGTATAACACGGAAACCAGATGGCAGCAAAGGAGCATCATCTGCGAAGGACTCATCAATGGGTGCAAAAACAAGCTGAGCGCAGGAACCTGTTGCATTTTCATCCACTCCACTGCATAGCTGTGCCAGTCAAATAAGTAGGAAAAAGTACATAAATAAAATAAAATAAGCTTGGCACATAGAGGTAACAGAGTTAATCTCACAGGAAAATAGTTTTGCAAGTAAACCAACCTGGAGTAAATACATATCCCGTACAAAAGCAACATCCTCAGGTGAAAATGCATGACCCTCTAATCTAATCACTTCCAAGAACTGAATGGGAAAAAGAATTAGAAACCTTAATTATGTAACCTAATGCACAAGTCAAAACCATTGAGCTTCGGATAGGAATCAAGATTTTACCTCCTCGTGTTCAACAGTATGAGCAAGTGGCAAGATGACCTGGCTACTGGGAAATCCGCCAGATCTTGCACAAGGAACAGCATAAGGACTTGCTCTAAGGGCTGCAGCGGCATAAGCATCAACTCCATAATCGGCCCATTCAGAACGGTGCTCCCTCAGAAAACGAACAAGCACAGCAGGAGGCACATTCTGTCAAGAGTTTAATAGCATGATTAATTAAAATCCAAAGAGGGCATAAAAAACATTGACGGCACACATCTTTTGAATTAAATCTATTCAAACATGTAACTTGAGGAAACTCCTGCATGTTCATGGTTCATAGATAGTACCTGCAGAAGCATTGAAGCTTTTGCACACAGCACCCCTCCTCCAAAAGAAGGGAACATTGATGATGTACCATATTGAGATCCCAAAAATTTGCTTGGAGTTGAGTTTACAGCAATCGTCACATCCTCCATACCATCACTAGCCAGAATCGACCATCCATCATCCGCAAACCCATTAATAGCATCATTGAAGGCCCTGAAAGCAAGTTTTTCACATGAGAAACAGAAATGACTTGGTCATGTTAGTCAATTACAACTGGTAGTGCAAAGCAGCCAGCAGAAACCTAGGTAATGTAAGGAGGAATTCATTACCTGCACAATCTCTGACTAAACGTTCTCAAAACAGCAGGTTGACGTCCCCCTCCATATTGGATCTCTCCACTGGTCTCTTGGGCGATTTGCCGTATATGACGCAAAGCCTGCAAGAAAATTGCATCATAAATTAGTCAATAAACACTTACTCTCCAAATTCATACCACGATCTAAGATAAGTACTTACAGCTATGGTCATTTTCTGAGCCAGAATTTTTGAAGATTCATATAGTGGCCTAAGAACCTCAGGTACACTCCACACCTATAAAATAGGAATGATAGCTTAAGGAGGGACCAAGAAGTGATAAAAAAGGTAAATGTTAGAAACTATCATTTGGATTTTGTACTTACATCCAAGTCTAAATGATCAACAATATGGATAATGGAACCTCCACCTTCACAAGGACGAATTAGGTATCCACTAGGAAGAACTTCAGCTCTCACAAAACTTGAAGTCGGAGGCCCTGAAGGGCCACCAGTGGAAGAAGTCAATGACCTCTCACATATCTACAAAAATATACAAGATTATCATATATATGCCCACCATTCGAAAGAAAGGTAATTCAGTCAAATGTAGATTTAATAGCCATTTTTTTCAGCATTAGCCAAAGTAGACTTCTATTAGTTGAAAATAAGTTGTCATTACTATCCCATTGCCAATTCGTTAGGATCAATTTTAGCGTCTCATACAAAATACTTATTTGAGTAAGAACTGCAGAATAAGGAAGGAATCACTTGATTACCACAATGCTTCCATCATCCAGACTGGTAGTGTATCTCATTGTCCAAAAGTCGCGAGCGGATGCCAAGGTAGTAGGTGCATATGTCTGATTATAAAAAAAAAAAAATTTACAAATTCAAAATGATAATAGACGACAAGTAGAGAGTCTTCAGAAGTCAAGTTTACCAATAGAACAAACCTGCATATATATAAGCTCAATTGTGCCACCATTCGCTGTAGGCATAACACTGAATACATCAAGGCAGCGGCAGTCGCGAAACCAAGATGGACGATCTTTGAGGATCTCAGCAACCTGAAGGGCAAACAATTACAGTGTTTCATCTCCAACCATGCTAACACATCAACAATGAGAAGGCAGATGGTTGAGATCAGATTCACCTTTGTGGGTTCAAGACTCACAAGGCCGCAGGCTCGTGCTGCTACCCCAGTACAATTGCGGGAAACAGCAATGATTCCAATAGAATCCGGACCAGGCTAAAGCAAAAAGAAGATGAAAATGCATTTCATAGAGTTCAATTACCCAAACGGATAAAACAAGATAAGATAGAAGCTGGAAAAGGAACCTTCATCCCAATCATCTGGACCCAGTCGACAGCAGTTCCAGTAGCCTTGGAAAGGAACTCTGCGAGGGTCTCCTCAGCTATCGCGAGTAGACTAAAACACAGCAGATGATTAATTTTAAGTTAATAATACAACATAGGAAAAAAAAACATAAATTGAGATAAAAATCAAAAAATAAAAAATAAAAAATTACCCTGCTGGGTTGTTAGCATCCCTCTGCGGATGCTGTGGTGTTGGGTTTTGCTGTTGCTGGTGCTGACCGCTCATGACAACAGACTCACAGCTAGTGTCTGTGGTCGTTGCAGACGCCTATTACAATCCAATAAATTCATACGCATATTGGTAAGCATTATAAATTCAGAAGAACAAACGAATTCAGAAGAACATACAGCAAGATGTACAAATAAAAAAAATTGACAAACAATGGATGAGAAGAGATACTCACAAAAAGGTTAAAGCAGATTATCAGACAAGAAACCAAAAACTAAACCTTACACGCTAAAAATTACTGTGGGGAAGGAGCTTACGCTCTGCAGTTGCTGTCGCATGTATCCGTTTTCATAAACCAACTGCGAGACCTGCTTCTGCAAACGGTCATTCTCCTCCATCAACAGCTTGTTCATGGCTGTCAGCTTCCTGTTTACAGTCTGCAGACGAAATGCTTCCTTTCTCTGTTTCTCCCGGCATCTACCCAATAAAATAGCGAATGCAACCTCATCAATTACAACAATTTGTGAAACAACGGCACATTACATGTATCTTTGAAACTTCAGGCACAAGTAATACCAATAAAGTACCACATAAGCAGGCATCATCTGTCGTGTGTGCACCAATGGGAAGGAGGTTCGAGTCCTTGTGACTCGAGTTTCTTCTCGGATTGGATCGAAAGGTCTACTGTCTAGGTCTACGGGCCTCGCCATGAATATCAGAAGGTACCAATAAGTACTCAACGGGAAGGCACAAAGTTATAGAAACATAGCAATGCCCCATTAATTACCATACTAGGCAGTGCACCCAATGACATTGTAAGACCAAAAAACACAGAAATAAACGTTTTTGACATTATATGGTAAAAAGAACAGTCATTTCCTTCCAGGAATCTAGATGCCCAGATGATTCTTTTTCTTCCCCCCTTTTTTTTCCTTTCGTTGGAGAATGTAACGCCTCCAACTCCTAATGGTTAGGGAAACAACATTTATGACATCAACTTCAAAATAGCCAAGGGAATGTTATAAATCTGGTGAGACAAACCCCATTCCAGAAACTAACAAGGAAAATATTCATTACAAATTTTGCAGGTTAATCAGAACCGGACATCTATTAGTACAGACATCACATCAAAAAGATATTGTGATCTCAAACTTCTCGTCACACATCGGCAAGTATTATTAAGTAGAAAAAGACCCTCCCATCCCAAGAGTCAACAACAGACAAGGATTTGATGTGCAACAGAAGTAAGATACCCACTCTACTGTGCTTGACCATGAAAAGGTTAAACCAAAATAAGACCAAAATACAGCCCAAGCTTATTTACCCCCGGCTCTTTTGAAGCTTTCAGAAAATGTATAAAATACCAACATCACCGTCGTCGTCGTCATCATAATAATCAATTTTAAAGATTAAATAATATCAATTGAATTTTAAAAAAATAATTACATAAGAGGACAAATCCAAGAATTGTGAAACAGAAGGAACCAGAAGAGCAGATGTCTTGTACAGATGCAACTTAATTAGTTGACATTTGATTTGAGAATTTTAAATTCTCTTCAAAACAGGACCCAAAAAAGGAGCAAACACATTATTTTAAAAGAATTAATCATTAGGAAAATCAAGAGCAGAACAAATCTTCTCCTCTGTTTTACATTAATAAAAAATTAGAAAAAAAGAAAAAACCCTAAATTCAATTTTGTACTTTGGAAGAAAATTACACAAAAGTGCAAGAACCCCAAAAAAAGGTGAGAAAATCTAAAGGAAATGCAACAGAGTGAGAGAGAGAGAGAGAGAGAGAGAGAGAGAGAGAGAGAGAGAGAGAGAGAGAGAGAGAGAGAGAGAGAGAACGAGAACACGACATTTTTCACCTCTAGCCACAACGCACAAAAGATCACAAAAAGCAACAAACGGCAATGACAAAATAAAAAGTCTTTTACCAAATAAGCCATTCTATGTGCCTAAAACTAAAGAGACTAAAGAAAACAAGCAAAGCAAAAAACGGAGTACCCCTGGGACAAAAAGAGAAACTTTTTTTTTTGGCCACCTACAACACGAAAATCACAGAACAATGAAAACACAGGACTGGGAAAGTTGAAATATATATTTTGTGGGATGGGTCGAAAATGGTTTAAGAAAAGAATACCTGCGATTCTGAAACCAGACTTTGATTTGCTTAGGCTCAATGTTAGAGAGAATCGGGCATTCCCTAATAAGCTGTTGTCTTCTCAAAGAACTAGGCTTAGGGCACTCAGAGTAAACTCTTTCCAAAGCCTCAACTTGCTCAGGAGTGTATCTTACATATTTGCTGCTATCCATTTGTTTCGAGTCTTTGTGAATCGAAAGTGCCATAACACTAACACAGGGATTTTAATACCCAGATGGGAAAATGAATGATTCTTTGTGTTTAAGGTCTCAGGATGGCTCTCTTCTCCAAAGAGAGCCTCCTCTCTCTCTCATCAGATTGTTGACTGTAACACAGAAGGTTGGAAAAAGAGAGCGAACGAAGAGTAAAACACCGCTTGGGGAAAGAAGCTGAATGAAGGTTTTGCGGTCTTTATCTACGACGCCAATCTCGAGAGAGAGAGGGGGGGAGAGACAGAGGCATATAAACCGACCCACAGAAATACAGAGGGAAATAGAGAGACTCTGGTCGCAGTTGTTTCTTTTTTTATTTTTTATTTTTTGTTCTCAATTGAACTGAATTCTCTTTTATAGATATATAAAAAATCTTGAGGGAAATAAAAATAATAAAAGAAGGAATAAATGGAAGGGGGAGAAGCACAGAGGTGTTTTTAACCAAGCTTAAGCTCGAGGGACGTTTATTGACAAATGGGTAGATGGTCCTCTCTCTCTCTCTCTCCCCCACTTTCTGTCTCTGGGAAAAGGAAAAGTACAGCTCTCTCTCTCTCACACACACACAAGGCAAGCAGGCATAAGCTCTCTCTCTCTCTCTCTCTCTCTTCCACCGAGACATAAAGCACATTTGGATGCATGGGTTTATGGTTTTGATGGAGTGAGTGTGTACATGTATGGAATGAAATGATCGGAACTGTGGGCATGTGGACATCTGGTGAGCATGTTGTATGTTTGGGTGGGGTCCATGCATGCTAGGCGTGGAGAGAGAGAGAGAGAGAGAGAGAGAGAGGGCAGCACAGCACAGCTAGACAGCCGGTTGTGGAGCTGGTGGACAAACGGCAACAGCAGAGTGTTGGGTTTTTCTCCCTCACAAAAATTTTAATATTTGTTGGAGTGGATTTGGGTCGTAACCTTTTTGGTTTTTCAAGTTCGGTTATTAGTATTTTTTCAAAGCAACTCGAGATTAGGAACATTTTTAAAAGGGGGATCAGGATATATTAATAATTTAATGTTTATTTGTATAATTGCCTCCAAATATTGAACTTTGAAAAAAAAATCTTTATTGTAATTTTAGAATTATAGGTAATTTTTATTTTAAAATTATTATTAATTATAGGGATTTATGACTTTATCTGTGTTATCTGAGCTGCTCCACTTGAGCTAAATTTGGTCCGAGATCTAGGATCCGATAGATTAACCTTTTATTTTAATATCTGATAATTTAATTAATTCACTTCAAATAATTACAAGCGTTTTTCATATTTATTTTTTTATTCCTAAAACTTATTTGATATTTTAATTAAAAGAGTTTAATATATTACCGCACACAACATACACAAATTTTTGAGTCAGACTCGATCCCTTGGATCAAATTTACTACGGTAATTTTTATTTTCAACTGAAGATTGATTTAGGAGGTGATCTTTATATGAGCTTAAATTTATAATCTCTCTTTTTGGCGATACAGGTTTTATGGGACTTTTAGGCTCTTAATCTAACCTTAAATGTAATTTGGCTTGTACTATTAAATCCCTAAGCTTAAAAATAAAAATGAATCGAGTCTAACAATATAATAAAATATTCATATTCAAGTCATCAACGAAATAAATTTAGGATCTAACTTATTAATATTACAAATTGAGATCGATCAAATTTTCACTTAAATTCAAGCTGACTTCCTTTTTTTTTTTTTAATTTACTAATATTCAGATTATTAAATTAATATGATTTGAGTATTATGAATCTAATTTAGAAGTCAATTTCTTAAAATTTAAAATTAAAATTTTGATTAAGAAAATTAAGTATTTTATCTTAGATTCACAAAACGTTGATAAATTCAAATCGACTTGGAATAGTTTAGTTAATTTACATAAAGGAAGAGAAACTTGATACTTAAACTTGACTAATACTGCAGCTTACTTAAAAAATGGACTTTGACCTATTTTTAACCCTATAAATTAAAAAAAAAAAAAAAGAAAAAAGAAAGAAAAAAACCCAAATGTGGCAAAAAAAAAAAAGGAAAAATAGATTGAGCATATTGTACTTGTAATGACTTAACTCTTTCACTAATCTACTTATAAGCCTCATGAGTAGCCATAGCAAAATCCTGTTCACTTAAAATTACAAACGTGTTTTTAGAGATAATCCGAGACTATAGTATGCCCTCAACTCATCGCATGATAAATTATTTTCTTTTATTTTTCTTTAATAATTTTGCGTTTGGGTTTAATAATTTACCAATTTCTAATTAAATTTTATTTGAAACAATTAAAATATATTAATAATTTAATTAATAATTAGTACAAACATGCTGATATAAACTCTTTATAAAATTTATTTATTTTTTGTTAAACCAATCGGTTTCCAAAATCATATTTTAAGTAATCGAGTTTGTAATTTACAGTGACCCATTAGTAGGGTTATCCTCCTAACATAGTTTTTTTCATACTTAAACCGAGAGTCAAAATTAAAAACTTGGTTAAAGGATTTCGCGCTATATCTTATTAATCAAATTGTTCGTTGATAATTTACTTGACCTATCTGATTGATGTAAAACATTATAACATAAAATAAAATATAATTGAGAGAGAGATGAAACTAACTCTTCTCCTATGTGAACTTGGAAATGTTATGCAAACCTGATGTGCCATGTGAACTAAGACATATTAAAGTCACCGTGCTGACCCCTGATTCTTGACCTCAAACACCCTTATATGCGGCACCCAGCCAATATTTTTCGCCGATTGCCAATTCCACTTCACCTTTCCTCTTTTATCTTAAATCTAATTTCCCAACCTTTGCTTCTGCCGAAAAAGATACCTTCAATTGGGATTGACACTTCTGAGAATTCTTTATTCTCCTTTTTCATCTCCAACCCAACTATTCAACCTATGAAAACAAATTATTACCGATTGTTCTCTAATTTTGTTTCTTTTTCCTAAGGAGGTCTCGATATCAAATCTTCATGGCTCTATCCCCAAGTTAAAGTCTCTTATGAATAGAAGTTCCGTCAAGTCTTGAAAAGCATTCCCCTCTAACATCCTAACCTAATGGTGGACCTTAAGAACCTGATCTACCTGTATCACACAAAACAATCCCTATTAAGATACCAATGTTTCGCGTAGAGTAAATCCTTATTAGTTGGTTTCTCTAGGTTAGTTCATATAATTTGGAAAAGTTCAGTTGTGTTTCTCAAAACACGGGTATGGAAACATGGTGTTTGGTGAAAGACGAAAATCTCTATTTCAAAATTTGGCATAATTTTGAAACACGTTTCTATATGGTGGTTGTTGACATTCTTTGGGTGAACACGTTGTTTTGGCATTTTTTGAGTTTTTCAGAAAGTTTGACAGAGTTTGAAAATAACAGAGACAAAAAAATGGACATTTATTGTGTTTCCACCTTTTTTAGTATACATCCGTTCCTAAATTACATTTAGAGTTTTTAATATATTATTTACAACTCAACACTACTAGAAAAAATTAATATAAGCGACGGATAAATATCGACAGAAAAAAATCTATCGGTAATAGCGATAAATTTTTAACGGATTAATGTCGGACTGAATACCGATGGATTAGTGACGGAAATTAGTAACGGAAATATTTTTATCGCTAAAAACTTAAAAAATAAAAAATTATAAAATTATCAGTGATGAATTACCGATAGAATTTTTAGCGACGAAATATTTTTGTCGCTAATCCGTCGGTGAATTGGTGAAGGAAAAAAATAAAAAAATATATGTACGGCCATTAGCGATAGAAAAATTAGTGACGGATTAACGACAAAATTTGTTATTTTATTTATTTATTATTATTTTTTAATTTTTTTAATATTTTTAATTTTTAAAATTTAAAATTTTATTTAAAAATTAGTGACGGATTAACGACAAAATTTGTTATTTTATTTATTTATTATTATTTTTTAATTTTTTTAATATTTTTAATTTTTAAAATTTAAAATTTTATTTAATAATTCTTTTAAATTTTATTTTATTTTTTTCAAATTTTTTATTATTTTATTTTAAGCTAAAATAAATTTATTTTATTATTTTATAATAAATTATAATTTTATATAATTTTATTATTATTAAAAAATATGAGATAAAGATAATAAATTAAAAAAAGAAGTATAATTAGATAATATACTTGGTTTTGTGGCTGTCTTGCTCTTATTATTTTCCTTGTGCGTGGCAATTTGCACAAATTAAAAGCCACAAATTAAAAGCGAGGCCGTGTGGGCGGTGGGTCAGGCACCTGGAGTTACAAGTTTCTTTTTTTTAAAACTTAAAAATCAGCGACGGATTGCAGTCCTTTGCTGATTTTTTTTTTGTTTCAACGACGGATATTTTTCCGTCACTAATACTAGCGATGGATATTTTTCCGTTGCTAATATTAGCGACGGATTTTTTCTATCGCTGATATTAGTGACGGAAAAAAATCTGTCGCTGATATTTAGCGGAATCACTATTAGTGATGGAAAATGGATTTTTAACGACGGATTTTTCTATTACTGAAAGTTCATTTTTTAGTAGTGCAAATAGTACAAATAACTAACTTTTACAAGTGTTAGTTACACTTTATAAGTGTTACACTCAAAACACTTCTCACTAGGTTTCACGATAATAGCAAACCTTAATTTCTTTTTCTAGACACACTAAGTCCGGATCAAGAAAGCCCTTTCTTCTTATTGATTACAGAGATAAAAGTGAAAAATAAAATTGTGGACTTGAACATTTTTGTTATGATGTGTTCTTTGTGGCTCACAATAAATACAACTCAAAGAATTTTAAAATTACAGAAGATTGCATATGTACTGAAACTCATTTAATGTTGTTAAGGATTCCAAAAGATATTCGATCTTTAGTTGGAGTTGTATTTGTAGCCCATGTTAATGATCTAGCTAATGGATTGCTTTTAATGCACAAATGTAGCTGTCGTAGGTAGTTCGACTTCAATAAATGCTTGAACAGCCATTCTGAATATTAGTTGTTACTCACAAGCAAAGCCTTCTCTTCTTTGCGAGTTAACTTTTGTTTGAATTTCTCTTTGATTTTCAACTGAGTGAGTCGATTGCCCTCTTTTGATGAGTCGATTACCTTTAGTTTTGGTTCAGATTTTTGTACATGATTCCTTTGTTGTGTCGACACAACTTCCATTTTGTGTCGACACAAACCTTTTGTATTTAGCCATTTTCCTTTGGTACATTGAGCAAGTCAACTTGGGTTGCTTGGCAAGTCGAGTGCCTCTTTGTTCTAGTTAAGTACTTGCCTTGTGGAGCTTGATTGTGTCGACACAAGTTTTCTATACTTGGTCAATTTTTGCTTCATGTCTTGTGTGAGTCGACTTGGGCTTTTTGATGAGTTGACTTTGTGCGTGTACCTCCTTGAGTGTATGCGCATTGTGCTATATGTAGGATAGCTTGCAACGTGATGGCTCAATACATCTTGGCTTAGAATATGTATCATGTGACATTGTGCACTAGGTTTGCTTGTGTCCCTAAGTTAGTGTGTTATTCTATGAAGTGCGCATTGGTAGTCGACTTGTCCATGATTTGGTCAGGTTTGTGTCAACACAACAATCACTTTTTGTCAACACGAGCTCTCATACTTAGAGATTTTCTAAGATTTGGACATGCGAGTCAATGCATGAGTCGACTTGTAGTGATGTGCAAGTCAACTTAGTTAAATGTCTCATGAGCCAATATAAGTTCTAAATAGGTTGTGTCGGCACTATAAGATTTTTGTGTTGACACAAATATGAGCTCAATAAGATTTTTTTATGTTCTAAACAAATGAATCGACTTGGTGTTCCAAGCAAGTCGACTTGAGCCAGCATATGAGTGAAGTATAATGCTTTAGCATGTGTCTTGTTGTTTGTCATGGCATGTGTACTCATGTCATGACATGCATTCTAGCTCGTGGCATAGCATGCATTACAACATGTGTTACACTATGTGTCACCTAATGTCATGGCTCATGCCATGTGTCTAATATCCTATACTTAGTAAGCTACTTGTGTGTCTCCTTGATTCTCTTGAAGTTTTCTTAGTGTCAAGAGCGTAAGTTGACTTGTGACTTTGTAATATTAGAAAATTCTGATTGTGGTGTTGAAACTAAAGTGACTATTTGAAATTTCTATATTTTGTAAAATATGGGAGAATAGTTAATTTAAATTTAAATGTGGATTTTGACCTTTGGACTATATATAAATTTTCCTAAACTCTCAGTTGATAGACCCTCAATTTTTAAGTTTTTAGTTACTAGAGTGCTCGGTGTTTGGTAGATCTTGAGTTCTTATCAAGATTGGTATTTTCAGTAGAATTTGACTTCTCTATGAGAAATTGAATTATTCGGTAGACTTTTAACATTAGGTAGACTGTCCCTTCTAATTTTGGTTCCTCAGTAGTGACCATCTTTTGGAAATTGCTATCTCTTATGCCACTACTCTATTACTATCTCTCGGTATATCCATTTCAAATAAATGGGAACTATGAACCTCCTCAGTATATTGCAAAATTTGCAGCCCATTGGTACATCCATTATTTTACAATTTCCATATCTATTGATGATTGGAGCACGTACATTTGCCATTGTGAAACTTATAGTCTCTCAGTATATTTTATAGCATGTCTCTTGGTACACCCCATCGGTACATCCATTATTTTACAATTTTTATATATCTATTGATGATAGGAGCACCTACATTTCCCATTGTGAAACTTATAGTCTCTCAATATATTTTTTAGCATGTTTCTCGATACATATTTACTTCTCAGTAAACGTTTATTATTTTGCAAATGAGAACCCTAATGAAATACTTTCTTATCTCAAATTGTGAAACTCCTCGATACATCTCCCAATGGTGTTGGAAGATTTGCATTTACCTCTCTATTGCCTTGACAATATTTCCACATGCTCCACTCCATATGCTGATTGTAGTCATTTGGAATTGAACCCAAGACGAAAAGTTCCCCAAAAACCTCTTTACCACCATGCCAATCAAACTCTTTAACTGTATAATACTCCATTTATATTATATCCCATATTTTTAGGATATTTCAAAATTTTAATAATTCTAATTTATTTTTAATAAATGACACTTTTTATTCTAACTTTCTTAGCTCATAGACAAACACCTTCCCAATAACCTAAGAGGACATATTGGATATTTATACAATTTAAAAATAAAAGAGGGCTACTAAGCAAATATTAGAAATGTGTTAGGGGATAGAATGGAGATGAGACTTCAAAACTCACGAGACCCAAATTTCATCTCTTTCTCGACCATTCTTCTCTCTTCTTCAAAAACCTAAATCGATCCATCATCAAAACTCATGATCAAAGATTTTAGACTACACGTCCAACTCCCCAAATTTAGATTTTTGATTTAATTTTGGAAAAATTTAAGAATGTAGAGTTGTCACCAAAAAGGGGGAGAATCCAATGGTTTGGTGTAACCCAAATTAGAAGGATATCTTCGAGATGAAATCTTGGTATATAATCTTCATATCCCAATTTTTAATATGTTTAATTAATGTCCATTTGGATTTGGAGCATTTTGAGTCACAGTAAAGCAGGAGAAAAATTAAGTTTTGAATATTAGGGTTATAAGTTGACATGAAAGGATAAATATTGATAGTTTTGATTATTTGATGATATCTCTTAGGGATTGGACAAAACTGATCAAGACATGACTCTTGTTGTGAAGAAAACTTGGTGTGACTAACGTCCTTAACACTATAAGTGGAGTATGAATGATAAAAAGGATTTCAATTATAATTTATAAAACAAATTTTGAAATGAATTTGTAAAATATTTATGGTCGTGGTGTGTCCGACTTAAATAATTTGATAAATCCATAATTCTGTCATTGATCTTTAACTGTTTGCATCATGTTACAATCGAATTATGATTGTGATTTGTAAAATTTCACTTCCTTATTAATGGTTATAATATTGGATTATGAAATAAATTTTGTAATATGGTGCATAGAAAAGAATAAATGACTCTAGTTTAAATTTTTCACAAACCGAAACCATTGGGGCGGTGTGGTTAAGGCTGATTTAAGAATTTGGGCTTGGTGGTAGGTGTGATGGAGGGCTTCCCCAAATTGTTCTCCCTAAGTAGTTCTCTTGATAATATGGTGGCAACCCACAGAACTCCGGATCAATACCAAGGATAGCAAATGTTTATTTAAAGAAAATTTGTTGAAAATCCCTTGACAGATTTTATCAACGGCCATTGGTTGAAATATAGTTTTGGCAAAACCCAAGAAAATTTGAAAGGAAAATAAAACTGGTTGTTGATGGAACATGAGCCATGAGAAATTTGCTCTAAATTTGTTTTACGCGAATGACTTTTAGTATTGCATTTGAATAAATTTGACATAATTATTTGGTACAACCATTCTCATCCCTTATTCATGTTCAACATGCTATTACACTTTATTCATTCATATTCAGCATACCATTGCACTTCATTTATTGAATATTTTATACTCATCTCTCTCTTTCTATTTTTTAGGGGAAGTTTAGTTGGGAGACTTAGATATCATCTAGTGTCAATCTCAAGAAATTACTTTTGTTGATCTTCAATGGGTACTAACCTTGAGAACATTTTTGGAAATTATGTAGTTTGGACCTGGAGGGAATTTTTGTAAACTCTTAAAAGTTTGGGTTTTGTTGAATATTTAATTGTTTGTTTTGGGACAAGTATTGAAAAATCCTTACTTACTCAGTTTGGAACTCTCTTAAATTGATGTAAAATTTCTTTTGCAAGACTTATTGGTTTTGATTGGGATATTTTGATTGTTTAAGGGATTTTGAATCTAGATGATGTTGGATTGTCCTTTGTGTTGGGACCTATGTTGAGTTTGTGAATTTATTTTAATTGTTTGAGATTTATTTAGATGACTAGACTGACCTATAGATGATTTGAATTTATTTTTAAAACTGTTAGGGATATTGGAATACCTTGTGATACCTCGGGATACAGAGTGGGGTTCACATGTGTTTCGGGATAACGCGGTGAATGTCGCGTGCTCGACTGGTTGGAGCATGTCAAATATATAATGGTTGACTTGACCTAACTATAGTGTGTTTAATTTTCATTTTGACTACTACTTCACAGCCATGACGACTTTAAAAGTTCGGCTCTACTATCATGTCACATGTGTGAGTTGACTTGTGTTTTTGCATAAGTCAACTACCTAGTCATTCTATCTAATGCCTAAGGAGTTCTCATATAAGGTAGTTGACTTATATATGAGGGTGAGTTGACTTGTGTTGAGCTGTGAGTTATATAAACAACATGTTGCCAAAATGACATATCTTGTTGAAATTAATCTATTTTGAAATATAAACAGTCGTATGCATGTAATTTATCTGAATATTCACCGACCCAAAAGAAGACAATATTTAGTAAAACTACATGTGCATCTATGGTAATAAACGGATAATAATTATTCGGTTTTATGTGTGAACAACAAATCCACCCAAAAGAAGATTTATTGTTTGACATGTTTTTATTATTAGTGTTTGATTACTACACCAGATTATCACTTATAAATTTATATTTTTGCCCAAAGACAAAATATTAAAGGAGTGCTCAGTATCTTGAGATGGGCTTTACTTTTATTTGAATTTATAATTATTTTATTTTCACATTTATGTTAGCTTGTTTTGTTTGTTTATTGTTTTTGGATTTAGTTATGAATATTTCTACTAATATTACTACCAATTTCAACTCAATCTATATGCTAAATTGCTCTAACTTCAACTCATGGTAAGAAAATCTTTTAATAGTTCTCGAAGTCATGGATCTTGACCTTGCGTTAAGAGTTGATTCTCCTCTACGTCTTACAGATAACAATACCTTTGATAAATAGAGGGATATTGAAACGTAGGACAAATCAAATCACATGTGCATGATGATCATAAAAAAAGCCATCATAGAAGCATTCAAGGGCACTGCGTTTGAAATATTACTATGACTAAGGATTTCCTTATGAATATTGATAAGAGATTTGTCAAGAACGAAAAGGCTGAAATATGTACGCCCTTGACAAGTCTTATTTTAATGAGATTTAAAGGTAAAGGTAATATCATAGAGCGTATCCTAGAGATGTCTCATGTTGCTTCCAAGTTAAAGGCACTTAAAACTTGAACTCTGAGAAATTGTTAGTGCATCTAGTTATGATATCTGTTTTTATATAGTTTAACTAATTTAAAACGAGCTATAACTATTAGAAAGAGAATTGATTTCTAAATGAGTTCATACCACACTCTTTTTAAGAAGAGAAAAAATTGAAATAAGATAAATGGCAAAGAGTGCTCACCTAGCCTCAACTTTGAAAGATAAAAACAAAAGAAAGAAAAAGAAGAAGGATAAAGAAGCTACAAATACAACACCTCAAAAGAAACAACAAACGAAATTGAATAAACTAGAAGTTATTGGTTGTTTCTTCTGTAGAGCTAAGGGGCATAAGAAAAAAAAAGTGTATCAACTACCACATATGATATTTGAGAAAGATATACCTTTTAATTTAGTTTGTTTTGAGATTAATTTAACTTTGGTACTTAGACACATGTGGTGGATGGATTCTGTTGCTACAACTCACGTCAATGTGTCCATACAGAGTTACCTAAATTGTCAAAAGCCAAATGATAGTGAAAGATACATTTAGTGGTCGATGACAAGATGCTTTAAGTTGAGGTAACAGGAAAATTTAGAATATTGTTAAAAATTGGATTTTATTTGCATGTTAATAAGACATTTATTATACTGTCTTTTAAATGAAATTTGATTTCTATTTCTGTTTTGAACAAATCTGGTTATTCTTGTTCATTTTAAAATGGAAAAATTCAATTTGTTTTATTATTCCAAATTGGTTGGTTCTAGTTCTTTATCAGCTTACGATAATCTTTTTGTAATTGATACAATTGTTTCATTTAATGAATTCTTGCATTTAAGTACAGGAGGTGTAAAGCGAAAATTAATCAATGAGAATTATGTTTCATTATGGTACAAGAGATTAGGTAACATCTCTAGATGGAGAATTGAAAGACATGTGCCAAATGGAATTCTTGATCCCATTGATTTTATAGATTTTGATATTTGAGTTAACTACATAAAAGAGAAACAATCCAATAAAAGGAGACTTGAAGTCAATAGGATTTTGGACATCATAGAACTAATACATACAGACTTTTGTGGGCCATTCCCTAGATTACTTGGAATAGTCAATATTATTTTATAATGTTCATAAATGATTTTTCTAGATATAGTTATATATATCCTATTAATAAAAAGTCACAGTTGCTAGATGTGTTCAAAAATCATAAGGCTGAAGTTGAGAACCAACTCAACAAAATGATCAAAAGTGTCCAATCTAACTGTGGTGGTGAATATTACGGTAGATATGACAATCATGTGAACAATGTTTAAGACTATTTGCTAGGTTTCTAGAGGAATGTGATATTGTCCGATAATACACTATACCGGGTTCACCTAAAATGAATGATATTACCGAAAGATGAAATATTACATTTAAGGACATAGTAAGGAGTATGATTTCTCATTCTACTTTATTAGAATCACTCTGAAGATATGTGTTTAAGACTGCAACATATATCTTTAATAGGGTTCCACCTAAAATGATTGCCAAAACTCCTTATGAACTTTGGAGGAGCAAAAGGCCTAATTTAAAGCATTTGCATGTTTGGGAATGTCCAGCTGAAGCAAGGTCTTATAGGCCTAATGAAAGGAAACTAAATTGAAGGACAATAAGTTATTATTTTATTGGATACTTTGAAAGATTTAGGGGTGTAAGTTTTACGATCTCACAACTAAGTCAATTTTCAAATTGGAAAATACCCAGTTTTTTAAGGATGTTGAGTTTGCCGGGGGTATAGTTAGGGACTTTGTCTTTGAAGAGAAATATGTTGATATTCCTACATGTGTTATTGACTATGATTAGGATTCCATTCTTGATCTTGTTCAAGACACAATAGAATAAAACAATGTCAGACAATCTTTCATTCAAGAAATTATTAATGAAAAATAAACTCCACCACTTCAAGAATCTATACCATTGAGGAGATCCACAAGAGAAAAAAGAAGTGCAGTTTCAAATGAATACAATGTATTTTTTTTCAAGAGCATCAGGTTTACATTGGGGTAATGGAAGATAATTCAATCAATTTCTGTCAAACCATGGAGAGTTTTAACTCATAGAAGGGGATTGATGCCATAAATGTGGAGATTAAGTCCGTAAAGGACAATGACATATGGGATCTTGTCCAGTGGCATGAAAACCATTAGTGGCCAATCGGATTTTGAGATGAAAGATCTTGGTGACGCCTATTTTGTTTTAGGCATTCAAATTCACTGAGATTGCTCTCGGGGTATTCTTGGATTATAACAGAAGGGCTATATTGAAAAGATTCTCAAGAGATATGATATGCAAGACTGCAAATCGGGTGATACCCTTGAGACTTTGTTAGTGTTCTACGAATAATTTTGAGGAAAAGAAATACAGAAGATACCTTATACATTTGTAGTAGTGAGTCTTATATATGTTGAGGTTTGTGTACATCCGGATATTGTATATATTATAGGAATATTGGGTAGATACTTAAGTAATTTAGGAGTAAACTATTGGAATATAGTCAAATGGGTCTTTGGATCTTGTGATACTTATAGGAAATACAAGAATAAATACTCATATATTGGAGGTCAGATCAGTTTGAAATCGTTGGGTACATTGATTTCGATTTTGCTAGATTTTAATATAGTATAAAATTTACGTCATTCTATATCTACTTGCTAGTTGGTATGCTATCTTCTGGAAGAGTACTAAACAGTTTCTTATGACCTCTTTCACCATGGCAGCAGAGTTCATAACGTGTTATGAAACATTCAATCACGAAATGTGGTTGTGGAATTTTGTTGCGGGACTGCGCATAATGGATAAAATTGATAGAACACTCAAATTATTTTGTGACATGAGTCAGCTGTTTTATATTTTAATAACAATAGGATCTCAATGAAGTCAAAATATATTGACGTCAAGTTTCTTGTTGTCAAGTAAAGGGTCCAGAGTAGTCAGTAATTTATAGAGCACGTAGGTACAAACTTTATGACTGCGGATCTGTTTACAAAGGGATTGCCACCCAAAGCACCACAAAAAAACAAGAATTCAATGACAACTTTTAGCAACGAAAAATATTCGATGCAAATCTTTAACAACTTTAGCGACTAAAAAGGGTATCATCGCCAATTAGCCATGATATTATCAACAAAAAAATTTTCATAAGAAATTTAGCAACAAAAAAGTTTTCATTACAAAAGTCGTCACCAATTTTGGATGAAAAATTTTTGACGCGAAATTCGTTGTCAATTTGCGACGAAAAAAAAAAATTCATCGCTAAATTTACAACAAATTTATAATTCGTCCCAAAATTTGCAACGATTTTCAAATTCGTCCCAAAATTTACGACGAATAAATTATTCGTCCCTAAATTTGTGACAAATTTAACCATTCATCCCTAAATTTGGGATGAATAAAAAATTCATCCCAAATTTTTGGGATGCAATAGAAATTAATTCTTAAATTTGGGACGAATTCGCTTATTCATCCCAAAAGTTTGCGACGAATTTCTCAATTCGTTACTAAATTAGGGACAAAAACGAATTTGTCCTTAATTTGCGACAAATTTTTAAATTCGTCGTAAATTTAACGACAAATATTTATATTCATTGCAAAAAATTCGATTATTTGTTACTAAATTTGTGCAAATTAACGACAAATATAGCATTTGTGGCAAAATTCGTCGTTAAAATTCATTTTTCAGTTTACTTGCGTTAGTAACATTTTTTAATATTAAAAAATGATTTATAAACGGTGATATACATTGATAGTGTAGAGAATCTTAAGATGTTCATAAAACCAATAACTTTTTACAAAAAATAGTTCATTCATTATTTTATTATATAAAAGAATGATAATATAGTGTAATATTTTAAATTGGTACATTCATTTTCTATTTATTCAAATGTTTCATATAATGATAAAAATATACATTAATTTTAGCCAAAATTTTATAAATTTGTTTAAATAATCGATTCACTAAACTAAGAGTTAAAGTAGAAATACTTATTAATTAATTATCAATATAATGAATGTTTGTTATAATTATATTATAGTATGTAAATATTGTTAATATGTTGTTTATTTAGTTTCTATTTTAGTGCATTCAATGAGTTTTTTGTCAAAAACCATAAGTATCGTTGCAAAATTCATTGCAAATTATACATGAAAAAATTATTTGTTGTTAAATTCGTTGCAAATTGCAACGAAAATATATATTTATCGCAAATTTAGCGACGAAAACATTCTTTTATTAAAGATTTTAGCGACGAAAAATATTTTTGTCGCTGATTTAGGGACAAATTTTGTTTTCGTCCCTGATTCAAGGATGATTTTTTTTTCGTCCCTGATTCAGGGACGAAAATTAAATTTCGTCCCTGATTTCTAATGAATTTAGGGATAAAAAATTTTTGTCCCTAATTTCAATATATTACTTCTTCATTCTCACTCTCACTCTCTCTCTCTTTCTCTCGCTTTGTTCATTTTTGAATAGCCGCGAAGGTGGTTCTACGAAGGGATGGCGGAAGGGATGCCGGATCTGCGATTGTGATAGATAATCTTTCTCTCTCTCTCTCTCTCTCTCTCTCTCTCGGCCACAGGAAGCAAGACGTCTGATCTGGGCTGTAGATGGCAGATCCGGCAGTCAGCAGCCGGATCTGCCCTTTGTGGGCCAGTCGCAGCCCCTGCGCGGCCCAGCCACGCGAAGGGGCCGTTGGGCCTTGCGTGGCCCCACCGCTGCAAGGGGTCGGTGGCCCTTGCGTGGCCCAGCAACTGCAAGGGGCCGGTGGCCCCTAAGCTGCCCAGCCTCTCGTAGGGGCCACTGGCCCCTGTTGGCCCCTGCGCTGTCTAGCCTCACGTAGGGGCCACTACCCCTTGCCCATTCATGTCTGGCCCATGGGGCTGGACCCTTGCACCCCCCGGGCAGGCCCATTTGGCCCGGCCCGACCCATCATTGCCACTTTAAATTAGTTAATAGATCAATGTTGTTAAATGTTCAATATTTTATACTTTATTTGATTATATGATAATATTTAATATTATTGTAATAATTTAGTTAATTTGTTTGTTATTAATTAAGTTTATGATATTATTTATTATTATATTAAATTTTTGTGAAATTAAGGTTAGTATTATTGATAATGTTGAGTTTTGTGAAATTAACGTTACTTTTATAATATTTAATTTATACTGTGAAATTAACGTGAAATTTTTATACAATTAACGTTATTATTTATTGTTATATCAACTTAGTTGAGATTAATGATGATATTTTTATTGATGATTTAGTAGTTTTTATTAATATTTTAAAAATTTTAAATTTAGAGACATGGAAAATATAGAAAGAAAGAAGTTGAATGTATAAAAAAAACTTATCTGATTGTCGGGGTTTAACCGATGAGTTTATTTTTGAGTTGGAACAATTTTTAGATTTTTCTTATACTCATGTTGATTTTATGGATGAGAATAAGCTAAGGTGTCATTGTAGAATGTATCATAATGGTAAATTTTTGCAATGTGATAAAGTTAGGGAATATTTTTGTAGAATTGGCTTTATCCCGAATTACAATAATTGGACATGTCATAGTAAACCGTTCATTTCTGATGAGCAGTATTGTCACGCCCCGACCCGTAGGTCAGGCATGCGAACAGATCACCGCGACTCCTCGAGACACAGGTATGCCCTACTCGCACATCGAGGTGACGCAAGACTAATATTATGACTCTACTCGATATCATTAAGTCAAAATCATATAGCAGAAGAAAAAAAGATAGTTTTCAATAAAAATTTTCTTTAAAACATCTGCCTCCAATTTACATATAATATTTATATGCATGGTCCAATCGTAAACAAGAATGGATATGATCACTTACCCGATAGCGTCTCTCAGTAAAACCGTGGGATAGTACCTCAATGTATGTCAAATATAGATAAACTGAAAATATTAATATGAGGGGTGAGTATAATTCACATATTCAGTGAGTGAGGTGCAATGACTATATAATGACAATAAATGAATTTGTGGGAGTGGTAAGTCAAAATATCATTTTCAAATTTATATTTCATTCCTTTGCAAATATATCATGTAATTTAAAATAATAGGCATCCTTATCATCAATCATGCATTAATGGGGTGTCAAAAACACATTTTACTCATAGTTTGACTTAACTAGGGTAAAATCCACTAAAGGACCACCAAAATATCATAAAAATAAAACACATATATTTTCCCTCTTCCCTTGGTGTTGACACGGTCCTCATGTGGTGCTTGTCTATTGGATCCGTTGGACAGAGACAGTGGACTCAAACCCCTGCTCCTGTGTTACCCCACTACGTCACCCTGTCAGGTAAATGCTCAATACCGTGGTAGGGAGTGCGCTATAGCCACTATACACCATCCCATAATCATACACATGCGCCATATGTTATCATTCATAAATCATTACTCGTAAAAACAAGATACTATCAAGTAACCATAATATTAGAATGCAAATTTTTACCGAAGAACATTTCAAGACATGTCACAAACACTAAAACATTTCTAAATCACATTTCAAATTTTATTTATAAAATCATGATCAAAACTATTTTTCATTTAAAGTCAAAAATAATTCGTCCTACTCACCTCGGCTGGGGAGGGTACGCCACTCCCCCTAACTATCCTCGTTTCTCGAACGAGTCATCTCTCGAATTCTAATTCTAAGTTAAACAATATCATTTATTAATTCAATATTATATAGTTGGATTACAACATGCATATAAAAATGGTCTCTTTCATAAGGTTAATTTTCAATTTTCATATTTAGAGAAATTTCTACAAACATATAACGCGCAGGTTTAGTAAAATCATGATATCTTCAACAATTTTGATCGGATTCAATTGATTTAAATTTTTTCTTAATACTAAGACATATATCTTCAACTTTTATGGTTAGACCATTTTCAAATTTGGAATACACGAATTTATAAAAAAAATTATCACTTTTCGTGCTAAGTTCCTAAAACCAATTCCGCACAGTTTTGGGAGAAATTCCATATCTCCCAGTATATATCTCCAATTTAAGTGCTTCATGTCTCAAATTGAAGGTAAGATATAGATCTAAAACGTTCTAGTTTTGATCATTCTCAGATTCTAAATGTATAATTTTATAAAATTCAGTTTTCATCTCGATTTCAGTTTTAAAACTACTTCTGCACAGGTTTAGTAATATCATCATAACTTTCTGTATACGACTCCGATTCAAGTGATCTTTATCTCAACTTAATGATAAGTCAGAGACCTAAAACGTTCATGTTTAACATTTCTCCAAATTCAGAACAGAAGATACCTCAAAAATTCATAAAATGTACTGGTCGTACACAGGACATGAAACAGAATTTGTGAAACATGCTAGACTTCCAAAAATCACCAAAAATTGATTTCTTCATGAAATGTCTTACATGATACACCATTTTTAAAACTTAGGAAGTCTAGTTTATAGAGAAATAAATATCTTAGATTTTTGAATTCTACAAAATGAGATATTCTAAGAAATCTATACAACACCCAATCTAGAAATCAACATTTAGCATGCTAGTATGGATACCAAAGTAACTACTCATCAAATAATTTAATCTTAGTATAAGTTAGAATATGTTACCTCCTTTGTAAGATCTCTTGCTAACAATATGTATCACCACCTCCTTTGAATCTTTGAATTTTTATCACCTTAGAAAAAAAATCAAATCATAATAGACATAAATTTCTATATAATACCTCTATACTTCCAATTGAAATTCAAGAATTCTAAAAAATGTTCTTACCCCTTTGGCTCCATAGTTGAACTCAAAATGGATATAGAACCCTCACAATTTCGTTCAAGGTGAGTTTGAATGAAGAAAATAGGCCAAACTCTTTTTAAACAAGTTTTTTTTATAAACCTAGTCAAATATCCTTAACCATTGGATCATTCCATACATTATCTTGACCTTCCACTTGTCCTAACACTTAACCCATGCAATTGTTGATTCTAGCAACCTTCATGCACTCCACCAAGTGTCTTTGGACGTCCATGTCAAGGGAGAGAAGTGTCACAATCTAAAACAAGCTATTCTAGTTGGTTTTCATGCAAAAATTTCTACACAATAAGCTTTCATACATAAATTTCTATCCAATGAGTTTTCTTGAATGTGGAAAATCCTATGTAGCCACTAACCAACCTTATTTTCCTCTTGACCAATCATTTGGCTCTAATTGTCTATCCTTGAGTGGTTTGCAACTTAGTCCATTAACTTTCCTCAATTACATTTAAACCCCCAACTTTTAACAATTGTATTTTTGGTCCCTATAAAATTTTGTTTGAAATTTCTTAAATATATGAAATTTTATTTAAATATCTTTATTTAAGTGTGTAGGCCTTCTCTTAACTATTTTTGACTTCTTTAGGCCTTGCTGGCATTTTCTGAGAAGTTTTTTGGCTTATCGATAAAATTTTCAGTTTTAGCGATTTTGAGGTGAAATCTCAAAATAAATAATTAGATAATTAAATAGATGTCTCAAAAGGATGCTTATATATTTAGAATCATGAGGAGAAGTACATAATATACAGTCACTAAAAATGGATGTTACAAGTATAGACAAAACAGACAATTCTCAGTTAGTGGGGATCAGAATTATTATGATCAATTGAATCCATATTAGAGGATAGAAATTGATGCAGCGGGTCTGAATTTTGTTCTCGAACCAAGCGCTGCAAGTTGTAGCTTTGCCCCAACATTTGAACATGGGTATACTAGTTATACGTCACCATTGGAGGAGGTAGAAGTACCAGGTGTTGATGAAAATGTGAATAATTAATCATCTCTCCAATTTCAGGAAGTGTTAAGAGATACAGATAAACCTTTGTGGGCTGTGACAGCCACACTAAGCTATCTCGAACCGCAAGACTGTTGAATGTCAAGGCAGAACATAATGTGTCTGAGAATTGTTTTAATGATTTTGTTCAAGTTATTGTAGAAGTGTTGCCGCGTGATCACATTATACCCAATGATTTCTATAGTATGAAAAAACTAGTGAAAGAATTAGGTCTTCTAGTGGAAAGAATGGATGTTTGTAAAGATACTTGTATGCTATATTGGGGAGATGATAAAGATGCAGAATTTTGTAAATTCTGTAATCAATGCCTTTAACTCCTAGGTTACAAAGGTTTATGCATCTGAGACCACTTCTGAACACATGACCTGGCATGCAAATCATGAAACAGAAGAGGGGTTAATGTGTCATCCTTCAGACGTAGAGGCGTGAAAATATTTTGATAGAATATATTATGAGTTTGTGAGAGAGACTCGAAATATTAGGTTAGGTCTCTGTGCTGATGGGTTTGTTCCATTTGACAAATCTGGAAGAATTTATTCTTATTGGCTAGTTATCTTAACTTCGTATAATCTTCCACTGGTATGTATACGAAGACACCGTATATGTTTTTAACATTGGTCGTGCCTGGCCTGCAAAATTCGAAGAAGTTAATAGATGTTTACATGCAATCATTGATTGCGGAGTTGAAACAACTATGGGATGAAGGTGTTCCTACATATGATATTCAAACTAATCAGATGTTTGTAATGAAGACTATTCTTCTTTGAACTATAAATGATTTTCCGACTTATGGTATGTTATCGGGATGAAATACCGCTGAGATTTTAGGATGTCCAATATGTTTGGAGAGATCAAAATCATTCAGATTGAAACATGGGAAGAAAGTGAGTTATTTTGATCGTGATAGACAATTTTTACCGTTAACTCATAAATTCAAAAGAAACAAAGAAGAATTCACTAAGAATAGAATTGAAAGAACACCTCCATTGAGATTAACCGGTGAACAAATTTGGTATAGAGTCCTTAACTTTCCATCTATTATTGAAGAGTCACATGGTACAACATATGGCTATGCTCATTCGCATAAATGGACTAAACGGAGTATATTTTGGGATTTACCATATTGGAAGAGTCATTTGGTTCATCATAATCTCGATTTAATACATATTGAGAAGAATGTTTTTGATAATCTGATAAATACAATGATGGATATCACTGGGAAAACGAAAGACAACTTGAATGCAAGAAAAGATATACGACTCCTTTGTAAACGACCTACTCTTGATGTCGATGAAAGTAGTAGGAAACCAAAACCGAAGACAGTTTACACATTGAATAAGGATCAGAGACGGATTGTTTGTGAATGGTTGAAATCATTGAGATTTCCTGATAGTTATGTCTCAAATCTTGGAAGAAGTGTCGATTTGAAGGAATGTAAGCTGATTGGTCTGAAAAGTCATAATTGTCATATATTTATGAAAAGACTAATTCCTATTGCTTTTAAGGAATTCTTACCAAATTTTGTTTGGGGTGTCATTACAGAGTTAAACATTTTCCTTCATGATATTTACTCGACAGTGTTGAGACATTCACACATGGAGATGTTAGAGAGAGAGATTCCAATCATTTTGTGTAATTTAGAAACGATATTTCCACCGTCAGTTTTTGATTCCATGGAACACTTTTTGGTTCGCTTGCCATATGAGGTGAAAGTTGGAGGTCCAGTCCAATTTCGATGGATGTATCCATTTGAAAGGTGAGTTTTTCATCTTTTATATTTCGTTATCAAGGCATATAAAATTACTAATTTCATTACATATAATTTTCTAATATATTTTGTTTTATTACAATTAGATTCCTATATCATTTGAAGAAGAAAGTGAAAAATAAGTCACGGGTTAAAACCTCTATTGTCAATGCATATATTGTGGAGGAAATAACAACATTTGAATCATATTATTTTGAGCCTCACATCCAGTGCAAGAGGCGGAGAGTGAGAAAAAATGATGAGGGTTTTATTGATCCCAATTTGAAGTCATTCTTAATTTTTAACTACCTTGTTCGACCAAGTGGACTATGTAAGCGTAGATACTTAATTGGTTAAGAACGGCAGGCAGCCCACACATATATTTTACTGACCTGTCCAAAAGTGATGCCATATTTCGAGTCAGTATATATTTTCTATTTTATGTATTTCTTATATCGTAAATTGTTTGTATTAAAATTTATTTTCTTTGATGGTAGGATCTTCCAAAACATATATTCTGAACTTTCGACACATGAGTTTGATCGTTTCTATGATGAAGAATTTGCACTATGGTTCAAAAAATATGTAAGTAGACTATAAATTATTTAAATATTTACTTTAAAACATGTTAACTTATTTATTTGACTTTAGGTTCTTGATAATCAAGCTCAAGTTGAGTAAGTATTGTTAATCCATCGGTCATGAGATCCAAAATCAATGGTACAAACTTACCAGCATATTTCATAAACGGGTATAATTTTCAAACTGAAAAATATGGAATGGGAAAAACGATAATGAATAGTGGGGTTTGTGTTCATTTATCCAATGATAGTGAAGGTCAAAATGATTTGGATGAAATTGTAGAGGTAGAGTACCCTGGTCCAGAATTACGGGTTGTTTTATTTATGTGTCGCTGGTTTGACTCTATCAAAGGGATAAAAGTGCATCCACAGTCTAATTTGGTTGAAATAAATCATAAGAAATTATATAAAAGATATGAACCATTTGTATTGGCATAACAAGCGATTCAAGTATTTTATATTTCATGTCCTAGTTTGAAACGTGACAAAATTGATTGGGGGCTGTTTTTAAAACGAAACACAGAAAAAAATTAAGAAACATTGGGAAGACATAGCATATCAACAAGAGGAAGTTGCTAATACATTTCAAACCGAGAAATATAATATTCCAACGTTACGAGATCCCAGCAGAGTAGTGATAGAAGTGGATGCAAATGAAATTCACGAAGAAGATGATAAAGAATCTAATTTTGAGACAGATGATGAGGATAAGGATGAGAATATTGATAATAATGATGTTAAAGAGTTTAATTTTGAGACACATGATGCGGATGGGGATGATAATGAGGATTTTGATTTTTGATGACGGGTAAATTTTGTTCTCTTAATATAATAAAAATCAGATACTTATTTATTTACTGTCTCATTTTTAAATTTATATATTTGATTTGTTAATGTACTATCTTTTTTTCTATAGGTCATTAGAGAAGATTTCTTGACATATTGGTGCCTTATTTCGTCACATTTAATTTGTCAAATTAAATATGGTAAGTTTATTCATGTTCTTCATTATGCATTTGATGAACATGTAATTTTTATTTTTTTATTTTTGTTAATAATATATTATGGTTAACAGTTTCGACTTAGCGGCCATAGACGAAATTCTGATGGAAGAACCGGCAATGTACCTTCGCTCCCCCTTCTGTTGTAGGCCCTTCGCATTCTCAACAAATGGTTAGTAATATACCTTCGCCAGTCCCTTCGGTGGAACACTCGTATGCAGATAGGGAAGACAATTGTCATGCCCCAAACCAGGGTCATGAGCAGCCGCCTGTTGCCCTTAATGTTGGCTACATTTTTACAGAAAATCGGGTAGAAACTCTCCATATTTCGGAGGTCTTCTATATACAATTTACCCTGTAATATTCATAACCATCCTGTCAATTTAATAAAAGAGCCATCCTAGCCTCACAACCATTAACCAAACCATAGCCGACAACCAGGACAACGCAAGGCTATAGAAATTTCTAGCAGTCCTACTTACAGACCTCTACTGTTATGCTAAACTCCAGCATGAGCAGCTGCCACACCGAGCGGTCCTAAATGTTTATACATATGTACAATAAATTCCCAATTTAACATTTTAAATACATATAAGTGTCTCAATGCAAGTGAACCGAGTCAATATAAGCGTTTTTTGAATAAATATCCATAATTATACAGTAATCCCAGAAAATAAATAGATAAGTACATTGATCAAACTAAAATTTTCAATAATTATAGCGGAAGATATGGTAACATCCATACCTAAGCCCGGTGCTATCAAGTCCACATCACAAGTATGAAATCACAAAATTTTTCTTCAGTCCAAGATTAATCCTGTGGAAAAGAAAGTGAGGGGTGAGTATTTATATGAGAATACTTAACAAATGAGGGGATTGATATCGTGCTATCAATATCGAGGGTGAACTTGAAGTGTCAAAACATGTAACATAATATCGAGTGTGCAAAAATAACGTGCTGTTTTAGAGTAAAACATATCTCAATGCACACATCAAAAAATAATATATGCATCCATCCATGTATCAAGTCACATACGTAGAGCCGGCCGATCTAACAATCCCGACAATAGTCTACCTCGACCAAGAATGGACGCATCGAAGGTTTTCACTATACAAATATCAAATAATGGCTCTCTACCCAAATGTTATCACAAGCTACTCTAACTAGCCTGTAAATAATAATAATAATACATATATATAGTCGGCCATGTATGGTGTCCCGCCTAGTGCTAGACAGAGATAAACTCACATCCTCTTCGATAAGAGTCAACCTGGGACACTAATACACATGATAATTTGGCGGATACCTTCGGCTGAAACGTATCCGAGCACAAGGGGTGCCTCTACCAAATGTTCTTCGTAGTTACGGAATGCTATAGGAAGCATATCACCATATCATCAAGTCGGCTAGGCACGTAGCTCCATGTATCACATCATCATGTCGGCCGGGCATATAGCCCCATGCATCGTAACATAACATCGGCCGAGCGTACAGCCCAAATAGTACATGTTAATCCATTCAAAACTACGTGCCAATACAGTGGAAGCATTAAAACATGTTAATATGTCCAAAAAAATTGCACAATATCCGGTTATCAAACTTATGGATGCAAATCAATAAAATCAACAGTTGGGACACTTCAACGGTCACAAAAATATGTTTATCAAAATCTAAAAATTTAGTTTTCACACGTATAGAAATCACGTCGTTTGAAAATCGGTAAAACATGATTTGTCAATCAATAGTAGATGTCAAAGTCCCACTCATCTTTCTAGGGAGGGTGGTCACTCCTTATTTTTAAAACAAATATAATCTGACTCCTTGAGTTTCGAAAAAGATTAACCAAATAAGATCATCATAATTTAATATCAAATTTTCAAGTATTATAGGTTTATCTATTTTCCCTAAATTTATACAAACTTAACTTTTCAATTTATAAATATACTCTAATGTTATCAGTTGTATTTCTTTTATAAACAATTAACGTACTTTTAAATCAAGTCTAATTCAACCCTAAAACCATTTAAGGTCGGAAATAAGTTTTAAAATAAATAATTTTCCTATAAGATGGAAAATTTTTTAAAAATCATACACTTTTCGATTCCCATCCAAATGTTTCAAACCATATGTCATTTTCAAGGTATATGAGTCTATTTTCATAATATAGAGATCGTATTTAAATTGTCTATGAGCAGAACAATTTATAATGAGAAAGGCTGCATCAACCCTTGAACTCAAATCTCAATTTCCGACTATTTTCATACATAGGTCAATTTAAACTCCAAGAGAAACTATTTTAATCAACTTAATTTGATTCTATCATGCTGAATAGTCGCATTTTATATAAATTCCTACACTTAACCTAATGAACCACATACAATGTCTGAAAATGCATTCTATTCAAATCTATTTTACATTCTAGCATATACAAAACTTCTTATCCTAAATTTACCCTAAATTCAATAATCAAATTGAATGGGTCCGAAATCCCTCACCTAGGGTTTTCTCGGAGCGTAGACTTTCGTCCGAATGTTTCTTCGATCACTTCAAAATCTGCAATGCTCCCTATCAAGACAAGATTTATTAGTTAGGTCATAAACACTTAGATCAGAATCAAAACCCTAAATCAGTTACTTGTGTAGAGGTTTGTGGGCTGTCACGGGCTGTTGTGGGCTCGCGGGCTACAATGGGCTCGTGGGTCAGCAGGCTGGTGCGCTTGCGGGCTGCAGTGGGTTTCGTTGGCCGCAGTGGGCTACGGGCTATAGCGGGCTTGTGGGTTCGCGAGCTCGCAGGTCAGCAGGCTAGCGGGCTGCACGCTAACGGGCTGGTTGTGCGCTTGTGCGCAAGCGCGCTCGCGAACAGGCACACGCTCGTGGACTGAGGCTTGCGCTCGCGGACTGAGGCATGTGCTCGCGAGCTGAGGCGCGCTCTCGTGAGAGGGTCGCGCGTTGTGCTCGTGCGGGGAGGATCGTGCAGTGATGCGATCGTGCTCATGCTAGGTGGATCACGCAGAGGCGCACTCGGCTCGCGCTTGGGAGATCGCGCGGTGGTGGAAGGAGTTGTAGTCACGCTCTCGGAAGGTCGGTGCTCGCGAGAGGAAATGGCAGTGGCGGTGAAGCGAGTGGCGGTGATGGGTGGTGGGTTTGGGCGAAGCCGAAGAGAGAGAGAGAGAAACAGAGAGAAACATAGAGTGAGGTAGAAAGAGAAGATAGAGGGGTTCGGCTAGGTGGTGGTGACGGTACCACCGGTGAGCGGCGGAGAGGATGGCGGAGGAGAGGGAGGGTGGCTGTACATGGGACGGAAGGAGAGAGTAGCGGGAGGGAGATGAAGAGATGAGAGAGGAAGAGATTAAGGCTTTAACCCTAATCACATTTGGGGGAGGTGTTGCGTTTTAGGCCAAAACGCAGCGCTTCCCCCCCTTTTTTTATAATTGTATATATATATGTATATGTATAATTTCACACCCATATTTTGCCGGAATACGAATTTCATAAAAATGGGACTTATTATGATTACGAATACGGAAACTTAAAATATACCCAAAAATTTAAATTAAATACCCCAAAATAAAAAATCAATATAAATAAAAAAATTTTCTCTATATATATGTGTATATATATATATTTTAAAACTAGTACCCTTGTACGGATACCGCAATGTCGGTATTACATTTTTTAACCCCCTAAAAATAAGTTTCGTACTCGAAATAAAAAGGAAGCGATGTACTAAACAAGTGGGGGTACTGTCTTCTTATAGTCTCCTCGGGCTCCGAGGTCTTCTCTTCGACCTGGTCACTCCTCCACAAAACTCTGACCAATGAAACTTTTTTACTCCGTAGCTTTCTGACCTGCCAATCTAGATAGCCACGGGCTGAACTTCCTCTTGCAACTCAACAGGTGGAGGCTTAAGTACATGAGAAAGATCAGTTAGATATTTTCAGAATACTGAGATATGGATGACGTCATGAATATGGGGTATTTTATCTGGCAGCTCTAATCTGTATGCCACTCTCCTGACCCTCTCAAAGATGCGGAAGGGTCCAATATATATAGGTTAGCTTGCCCCGCTGCCTAAACTGTATAACTCCCTTTAAAGGAGATCCTCAAGAAAACCATATCTCCATTGGCAAACTCAAAAGGTCACCGCCTATGATCGGCGTATACTTTCTGCCTGTCCTGGGCAGCTCTCATCTGCTTACGGATGACCTTAACTTTATCTTTCGTTTCCGTCTGTGGTTCAGCTCCCTCTGAGTGAATAAATACTTCAGGTTCTGGTGGTCAGTGAAGACTCTGCAGTTTACTCCATAAAGATAATGCCGCCATATCTTTAATGTATAGACTATGGCCGCTAACTCTAAATCATGTGAAGGATAATTTAGCTTATGCTTCTTCAACTGTCGTGAAGCATAAGTAATCACTCAACCGTCCTGCATTAGTATACAACCCAATCCTTGTCTCCTGACATCGCTGTATACCACGTACTCCCTGCTGCTTGTGGGGAAAGCTAGCACTAGTGCCGTTGTCAGTCGTTATTTGAGCTCCTGAAAGCTTGTCTTACAATGATTGTCCCAAAAGAACTTAACGTCCTTCCGCGTTAGTCTGGTAAGTGGAGTAGCGATCCGGGAGAATCCTTCTACGAACCGCCAATAATACCCCGCAAGACCAAGGAAACTCCGCACCTCGGTCATTGTCTGTGGCTGCTCCCACCTTAATATGGCCTCAACCTTCTACGGGTCAACATAAATATCCTTTGCAGAAACAATTTGGCCAAGAAATCTAATCTGTCTAAGCCAAAACTCAAACTTGGTGAATTTGACATACAATTGCCATTCGCGGAGAATCTGCAAGACCACCCTAAGGTGTTGTGCATGTTCCTCATTGCTCTGCGAATATACAAGGATATCGTCGATGAACACAATGACGAACTGATCCAAATAATCATGGAAAACCCGGTTCATCATATCTATAAAGGCTGCTAGTGCGTTGGTCAGTCCAAACGGCATGACCACGAACTCGTAATGTCCATATCGGGTGCGGAATGTGGTCTTGGGCACATCCTCAGCCCTGTTCGCAATTGATGATATCCAGATCGAAGATCGATCTTTGAGAAAACCACGCACCCTGGAACTGATCAAATAAATCATCAATACGCGGCAGAGGGTACTGATTCTTGATAGAAACCTTGTTTAGTTGCCTATAGTCCATACACAATCGTAGAGTCCCGTCCTTCATCTTCACGAATAACACCGGAGTACCCCAAGGTGAAGTGCTCGGATGGATAAAACCCTTGTCCAGCAACTCCCGCAACTGGACCTTGAGCTCTCTAAGCTCAGCTGGTGCCATTCTGTATGGCGGAATAGTTATGGGAGTGGTCCTTGGAGCTAGTTCAATCTCGAAATCAAACTTCTGAACTGGGGTAGTCCGGGTAGCTACTCGGGAAATACATTTGGGAACTCCTGTATCACTGACCTCCTCAAGCCTCGGCCCTTCCACTGTAGTGTCAATAACATGAGCCAAGTATGCCGTGCACCCTCAGCGTATCAATTTCTTGGCCTTCATCACCGATACAATACAACGAGATAACACTCGCCTCTCGCCTCTCGCCTCTCACCTGGGAATCTCAACAATGGCCCCTCGGGTCTCCGAAACTCTACTTCTTAGGTGAAGCAATCTACTGAGACTCTATGCATGCTTAGCTAATCCATCCTTAGGATGACATCGAAATCCGTCATCTCTAGTGGAATCAGGTCTGCCTCAAATACCGCATCTCCGATCATGACCTTGCTCCCTCTGTAGAAGGAATCTCTAAATATCTGCTTACTGAGAAGAGTGATAACCAATATCTCCTCATCAAGTGGCGACAAAGGCTTACCTAACCCGTGGGCAAAAGACGCTCTCATATACGAATAGTTCGACCCGGTGTCAATGAGAACACGAGCATCGACTCCCCATATGTTCATAACTCCTATTGTGAGAAGATAAAAAGATCTATTGATAAATATGGAAAGATATATGCTTACATATATATATATATATATATATATATATATATATATATATATATATCAAAATGTATATACATACCAACATAGTTAAGTCTTTAAGGTTTTAATTAGTGATGGTACTCAAAAGAAGGTACATAAAAAAATATCTCTAAAAATGGGGATTAGTGGGAGGAGCACCAGTAATCACGTCAGGACTCACCTGAGCGTCCTCCTGCGTCATTGAGTATATACGGGCCTGTGTCCTCTACTGCTATCGGAATGGTCCTGGCACCATGTTGCTCCCAGCTACTGTCCGTGGAGCGGTATGACTCGAGTGTGCAGGTGCTCCCTACTGTCCTCCTTGGGGAACACTCGAGTGTGTTGAAGTTATCTGACCTCCCAATCTCAACTCGGGATAGGCACTTCTGATATGCACTGACTTCCCACATTGGAAGCATGTAACAGGCACCTTACACTCTCCAAAAGGGTAGTGTCCACTACATCGGTGACAAAAGGGGTGCTGCTAATCTGAAGTCTGAGTAGTAGTACTAGGGGCCGGTGCTCTAAACCCCTGAGGTCGCGATTGCTACCCAGTATGTGCTTGTCTCGGCTGAGAAGAGCCTCCCTGATATCCTGAAGTCCTGCCCTTCTTCGAGCCCCGGCTCGAAAAAGTCCCAGATCTCTTCTTCCTTTGCTCTCTGTACTCCTGCTGTCTGCCCTCAGCACAGACGATCTCCTCCACCCTAAGTACTAAGTCCATGATCTTCGCAAAGGAGAGACTAGGAGTCATTGTCATATATCTCCTGATGTTCAAGTTGAGGCCATCCTCAAACTTGAACCGTAGCTGTTTCGGCATCGCCAAGTCTAGAACGAAAGTAGCTATTCGCCTAAACTCCGTTTCATAATCTGTCACTGTCCTGGTTCCCTACAGCAAGTGCAGAAACTCTGCCCTCTTGCGGTCTTGCTGGAACTCAGAGAAGTACCTGCGAACGAACTCCCGCAGGAAGTCCTCCCATCACAGCGGCTCGGTAGCATTGTCACAAATCGCCTCCCACCAAGTGAGGGCGTCACCATCCAAGACTCTCTCTGCTATCCGAAGCCGGTAGTCCTTGCTCAAACCCAGATCAGTCAAAATTCTGTAGGTACGGTTGATCCAGTGCTTCGCTGCTGTGGAATCACTCGTTCCCGCAAACTCTGTGCAGCCTAACTGCTTCGCCTCCTTCACCAACTGGGTGAGTTCGTGAATACGCCCCAAGGTGGAGGAGGTAGTGTCACTAGATCCTGAAACAGTGGAAGGACCAACAACTGGGGCTAATTTGGTACAACTGAAAGTGGCACGGCTGTAAGAGTCGGCGCGACCATCAATACTGGTGGAAGTGGCACGGCCGTAGGAGTCGGCACTGCCGTCGGTAGTGGTGGGGGTGGCATCTGAACCCCGTGGGAGGTGTACCACTCATACACTTGCCTAAACGCCTTGAGGGATGGTAGTGGAACCTCGGCTGGAGCAGCCGACTGAGTAGGCACTGTAGGGGGCTCCCGTGAAGAAGAAGTAGCCTCAGGCACTCCAAGGGTCTCGGTTCCCTCGAAGGGTCAGGCACTTGAGGAGTATTGGGTAGCGCGAGTCTAGCTCTGCATCCCGCTGGTCTACTGCGTCTAGGCGGCATAATTCTGCAAAGAGAGAATTTTCATTAAATATAACTCTAAAGTTTGACATGATTTAAAAATTAGGCTTAGTTACGTAGTGATTAACCCCCTAAAATGAATGAACTTAGTGGTCTACGACCATATATGGGACTTTAAATGACTGTATGAAACTCTTTAATACATTAAGAATTTTTAAATGTACTTGAGAAGACTTTTATTACCATCCTTTCTCTAATCTAGACGCTTTGATACCAACCGAACTGTCACACCCCGAATCGGGGTTATAAGCAGCCGCCTGTTGTCCTGATGCCGGCTAGATTTTTACAAAAAATCGGGTGCACAGCGCCTATGTGCAGGGCGCACAGCGCCCTTGCGCAGCACCCTGGGCACCTATGTGCAGGGCGCACAGTGCCCTTGCGCAGCACCCAGGGCGTGCAATGCCTGCACGCCAACCATTTCTCCTCATTTCTCAACTTAACCTAACATTCATTCAAATAAATCGAATGGGTAAGAAATTTTTTTTTCACCTAGGGTTTTCTCGGAGCATAGATCTTCATCCAAATGTCTTCTCGATCACTCCAAAATATACAATATTCTCTATCAAGACAAGATTTATTAGTTAGCTCATAAACATTTAGAACAAAATCAAAACCCTAAGTCAGTTACCTACGCAGAGACTCGCGGGCTGTCACGGGCTATCGCGGGTTACGGGCCGCAGTGGGCTTCGTGGCCATAGTGGCTCGCGGGCTGCGTGGGCTAGCAGGTTGTCGCGGGCTGGTAGGCTTGCGGGCCGGAAGGCTCACGGGCTAGCACGTGCTTTCGCAAGCTGGACTGCAGTCGCGCGCTCGTGGGTTACGTGCTAGTGGGCTGGAGCGCGCTTGTGCGTAGGTACGTTCCCAAGTAGGCGCGCTCATGTTGTGGTGCACTTGCACGGGGAAGCGTGTGCTGTGGCTCGCTCGAGTTGGTGTGGGGAGGATTGCGCTGCGGCGTGCTTGCGGGAGGGAGGTGCTGCAGCGGCTGGGGTGCGCTCGTCGTGGTGGCGGATCGTGGTGGAAGATCACGGCGGAGTGCGATTGAGAGGAAGGGAGATCGTGAGAGATAGAGAGAGAGTGAGCAGAGGAGAGAGAGAGAAACATTAAGAGAGAGACCGTGAGTGAGGTAGAGAGAAGAAGAAGATGGTGGTGGTGGTGCGGTTGCTCACGGTGGAGAGAGATGGCGGGGCAAGCGACTGATCGCGGCAGAGGGAGAAGGCAGCCGTGGGAGATGAAGAGTCGGGAAGAGAGAGAAAGAGGAAGAGAGAGAGAGAGAGAGAGAGAGAGAATAAAATTAGGGTTTCCAACCTTGGGAAAAAGGGGGGGAGGTGCTGCGTTTCACTCCAAAATGCAGCATCTTCTCTCTCTCTCTCTCTCTCTCTTTTGTATTTATATATATATGTCTTCATACTCACACTTCACTAAAATTTATTTTTTTTGTAAAAATGAGGTTTACTTCGATTCGCTAATTCGACAAATTAAAATATATAAAAAATTTAATTTAAATGTCCAAAATCAAAAATCAATTTAAATAAATAAAATTTCTCTCTATATAATTAAATTACAAACACCGCAGTATCGGTGTTACACATATATATATATATATATTTCAAAACTAGTACCCTTATACGGATACTGCAAGGTCGGTGTTACAACAATCGAGAGTTGATAGCCCCTTATAGAGATTCGTAAGTACTAAATTTTAAAATTTCAAATGTATTATTTTTTTTATTTATAAAACAAATTATTTTTTTAATTATCTTGTTTATTTAACATTGTTTGTTTGAAATTTTATGATAGATTTACAAATTCTGTATTTGTTATTCACGAACTTAATAGAATAGTGAATAACCATTGGGGAGGGGCTTCGATGACTTACACAAACACTCCGAAAGAAACAAAAGAGTTATAGTGGAGCGAGTTCAAGGTAAGTTATCCCAATCAGTTTATATATGAAATTAAGTTAATAGCTTTACAATCAATTGGTTTTTTTCCATTGCAGCGACTATTCACTTGGGATGAGACCAAAGAGTTGGAAGTAAGAAGAATTTTCAAGAAAAAATGTGGCGATCACATCTGATACGTTCTAAATCATGCGAAGAGACATGGAAAAAAGCCAAACTACATCATCGAGCAAAATTGGGGCATGATTGTGAATTTTGGGGAATCAGAGAAGAGCAAACGAAGGAACGAGTAGAATAAAAAAAACTAAGCTTATAATTCAGGGGAATTGTCTGCGATGTATGCGGGAGGGTCGATCAATATCGGTAAATATAGAAATAGATTGGTAATTTTATACAAACACTAATTGTTTAATCTAATTTAAACTATTTCATTATTTCTAATAGTGTTTTTTTATTTTAGACCAAGAAAACAGGGACCGAGCCTTCATTCATAGATACTTTCACGCGCACATTTTAGAAAAAAGACAAGACTTGGAGCGAGGAGAGAGTTATCAATTAAGATTTGTAATTTCAAAATTTCTAATTATTTAATGAACATTTTCAATATTGATTTGAACATATTATATTGAACATATCATAACAATGTAAGAAGATGAATTTATTAGGTTAGTCTCTCCCAAATTTATTTTTATTGCCGGCTTGATTTTTTGATTTTTAATAAATTACTTCATAGAGATTCTTCTTGTTTTTTTCCCATAAATTTCAACTTATTCAATGTTAATATGAATGTTCATAATTTAGATCCTATATAGTCTCATAATTTATGTTACAATTTTTTTTTTTATTTTCTTTCATACTTATATATATCTAATCAGGATTATATGTATTTGTATTATATTGTTATTGTAAATTTATTTTAATTTTTCTCATGATAATACAAGAGAAATATGATGAGCTATCACACAGAAATTTGAATGCTAGTGATGAAGCTGGCGGATTTGAGCCATCTGTTGATAACATGAAAACATGGCTTGAGGTGACTGGTGGACCAAAAGGGGGTAGAGTAGTTGGGTTAGGTTCTTTGAGTAGAACTTAAGAAATTGCTGGTTCATCTTCTTCCACCCCACCAGTAGTTAGGGCAAAAATAAATTAATTGAATCAAGAGGTGTGCCATTTGAAGGAGTTACTGCTGCAAAGAGATCAGGAATTCAATGAACTTCAACCAAAGCACATGCAAAAAATGAATGAGTTCTGTACGCGGCAAATGTTAATCATGCAGCATTTTCAGTTAGTCTCCGCTCCAAATCAGATTCCCCCTTCTATTTCTCCTCCTGACAGTGCTCGCAATAGTGATGAAGGTGATGATTTCTTCGATGATGATGATGATAGTGGAGGTCGTGCTTGAAATTGTGTATTGTTATTTGATTTTTACATTTTGATACTCATTACATTGATTTTTTTGATTATGTATGATTATTGATATTTTAACATTTAGATTTGATGTTGTTTTTATCTTTGATATTACTATTATGATTTTTTGTTGAATTTTTAATTTATTGATCTGATTGAATAGTTAGTTATATTGATGAGTATAGATGGATGAAATTTGATATAAAAAATGATTTGGATGATTAATTATTAGTTGGGTTGGATGAGCAGGTATAAATACAGGTTATATGGGGAAAATGGTCCAAATATGCCAATAAAATTTATATTTGTCGCAAAATACATATTCATCACAAAATTTGTCTTTGAAAACTATGCTCGTCGGAAAGTTCGTTGCTAAAATTGAATTGTAAATTTTGCTTAGCGACGAATTATGCAACAAAAAACATTTGTCACAAATTTGTGATAAATTCTGCGATGAATTTTTTTTCGTTCCTAATTTGCCACGAATTCCATTTCTTTGCAAAAATTCCAACGAAAAAAACTATTCGTTGCAAAATTTTGACGAAAATTAGATTCGTGGCAAATATGCGACAAAAAATATTTCGTGACAAATTTGCGATAAATTATTTTTCGTTGGTAATTTGTAACGAATAAGTTATTCGTTGCAAAATTTGCAATAAATATTTTTTCGTCGCAAAATTGGCGACGAAAATGTTATTCCTTGCAAATTTGCAACAAATAAAATTTTTGTCACAAATTTGCTATAAAAAAATACAACAAATAAAATTTTCATCGCAAATTTTGCAACGAAAATTTTTTTTATTGCAAATTTACGACAAAAATTTTATTTGTTGCACATTTGTGACGAATAAAATTTTCGTTGCTAAATTTGTCGCACATTTGCGACGAATTTTGCGACAAAAAAATATTTGTTGGAAATTTTTGCGACGAATAATTAATTTTTCGTTCCAAAATTTTGCAACGGCTTATTAGCAATGAAAAAAAATTGTTGCAAAATTCGTCGTAAATTTGTTTTGCGACGAATTTTTCTTGCAAATTTGTCACAAATTTTGTCGCAAATTTTGTCACGAATTGATGTTTTTTTTTGTAGTGAAGTGTTTCATGAGCATACTGCTCGTAAGAGTGTCTTGTATTTAAGGATATTTAGTTTTAGTAGAAGTTTGTAATTTTTTGAATACTTTTCTAATATAGATACATTTTTGTTATATTAATTTATAGATATTTTGAGATTATTTTCTAGAGAAATACCGTTTTTCGTTTATTCATACTTTGATTTTGGTAAGTTTTGATTTCACTGTTTTAAGATGGACCAGTTGGAAATAGGTATACTAAGATCACATTATATGAAATTTTCATACTACACATCCACATCATGATCCATATTATTTAGTTATATCGGCCTATGTGATTATTGATGGGTCGAGTTATAACAAATGTAATGAAGGTTGCTTTGATCTTATGCTGGTATGATTAATGGATCAGATTGATTATAGATACCTTCGGTGATGACATAAAAGTTGAGCTCGTATGGTTATTTTTGCAATATATAATTATAAGGTTATGCATATAACCCAAACAGGAGATTGTTGGATTCTTAATCTAAGATTAGACATATATGTGAATAATTATATGTTATAAACTATCATATAAGATTGAACCCATTTAAAAGTGATCTACTGAAATTTAGATAATTTGAACTCTAACGTATCTGATAGGGTATAGGATTTAATGTATAGAGATTTAAGGGCTAATTCATATTTTTATGATAGGTTAAGGTAGAAATTCTAAGAGATAACATAGTTTATCATTATGGATTCAGGTATGCTTCTACTTATGGATCTAATAATTTCCTCATGGTTGAACATAGAATTTTGGATGTATAAATGATAGTTTTCATCAAAGGGTTATTTCCTAACACATGAATCTAGTAAAATTTTTCCTTCATATCAAATTTTGTTCCATTATATGAGTTTGCATCAATTTGTCACATTTGTCTGGGGAAAAGAAATATAAGTCTTACTGGACGAGGTAATGAATAAAAGGCTCCCATAATTTTCTTCAAGACATTCAACATTTACAGAAGTTTGATAATTATGACAAATTATTGTTGGAAATGTTTGATAAAAAAAAGGAAGAATAAAAAAAAGGAAATCACTTTTTATAATAATAGCTTTTGAACTTTAGTTTTCTTGGACTAATAAGAATGAGTCAAAAGTAGTAAAGATATTTGTATCTCATATTCCGTAGTCATTAGTCAAAAAGTTGGTCTACGCATTTAATATTAAATGGTGATATTCAACTAGGGGTGAATAGTTGAATATAGATATTTTAAAAATTTTTTGTATTTAAAAAGCTTATAACTAATTTTCAGTGAGTTCCTTTCTTAGACTTATGTTTTCATTCATCTAATTTTCACTATCCTTTTCATTTTGCTGATTTAGTTGTTTATTCTCTAATTCATTTTCGATTTCAGCTATTTTCAATTCTAATTTTGTACTTTTCTCTCTTAATTCATTTGCTTCTATTTTTGATTTTTTTTTATATCTTAACAGTTTCAGTCATGTCTTTCTTTAACAAATTATTATTTATTTTTTATTTTTTTAATTCTTTGAGTGATTCTAGTAATATTTCATCCAGTTCAGAGATGATGAAGTTGCTTTCATTAGAATTAAAACAAGAGAAATAGGATGTCGAATTTATCTCACTATTGGAAAATTTTTCATTGGCCATAAAATATACGTTAGTTTGCTCCTCTATTTGTTCTTCTCCATTTGAGCTAGAGACTTCATCACTCCAAACTGCAAGTGATTTCTTCTTTTTCTTCTCCTTTCTTTCATTTTCATTTTTCTTTTCATCTTTTTTTAGTTGGGGACAATCAGCTTTTATGTATCCCCATTTCTTGTACTTAAAGCACCCGATTTCCTCTTTTTTTTTTCCTGGTCTTTTGAAGAATGTTTGTTCTTATTTCTTCTTCTCATCATAAACTTTTTGAATCTTCTGGCCAACAATGTTTCATCTTCTTTATCCTCTTCTTCTTCTAAGTTTGATGTGTTTTCATCACTGTTAGTTTTGAAAGCCACTCCTTTGTTTCTTTCATCTTTTTTTGGTCATTTACATTCAACTTCATCTCATGGGTTATTAAAGACCCCATGAGTTCATCCATAGTCAAGGTTTTAAGATTTTTGGACTTTTCTATTGTTGTAACTTTAGGTTTCCAAGACTTTGGTAGGCTCCTTAGAATTTTATCTACCATATCTTCTTCAGGAATTCCTTTTCTTAGTAATCTTAATTCATTTGTTACCTTATTAAATCTTATTATTTCGTTGATAGTTTCTCCTTCTTTCATTTTAAAGACTTCATATTCTTGTTTCAACAGCTTAATTTTGCTCTTGCGAACTTAATCAGTGCCTTCGTAAGTAATTTCGAGTCTTTTCCAGATTTCTTTTGCTGTGATGCATGATAAAATTCGATTGTATTCGTTAAAATTTAGGGTAAAGTGAAGGAGATTTATAACCTTACAGTTAGCTTGATAGACATTTTTCTGCTCCATTGTCAGGTTCTTTAGTTTGATTGGCACATGTACACCATCAATCTCTTTTAAGGGAAATTCAACATCTTCTTCGATTATTTTCTGGCATTTAGATTCTGTGCAATTATGAAATTGAGTATTCTTCGCTTCCAATAGTTGAAATTGTTTTCATTGAAGAAGGGTGCACAATTTGTTGAACATACTTCTATTGGTACATTGTCTACGTTAATAGCCATTTGGATATTTGGTGTTAAGCTGTTAATCTTTCTATCAACACACTCGCTTTGATACCAATTGATATCCAGCTGAGGGGGTTAATCGCTGAATATAAATATTTTTAAAAATTTTATGTATTTAAAAAGATTACAACTAAGTTACTTGAAAATCAAACAGAAAAGTAAAGAATATACAGAGAACTTCTTATAGTGGTCCCACCAAATAGATATACGTCCACTCCCAAACTTCCCTGGATTTTTCACTATCAAGTCAATGATACAAAATTGATTACACACTCAAGTTAAATCTTTATAGTGTTTCTACGCAACACCACTTTCCCAACCTTACACAGATTGGTTTTTTCACACTAGACACAGAGCAGTAACATACACTTTTTGGTCTTTTGAATACTCAGAACAAGTAAGAATGGAATGTCAAAGATGAGAGACTTTAATCCTCACATTTGATAGAATTAATTTAAAATTAAATACACTCTAAAAGGATAAAGAAATGAGAACAGAGTATAAAGAGTAGACAATGCAGGGAATGAAGTTGTTCAGAAATTAATCGAGTATATTTTCTTCTTCATTTCTCTTCTCTGGTATTTACTGTGGTATTGAAGAGACCCGTTGAAGAGTTGTTGAAAATGTATGTTGCTCATAAATGTTCGTCAATAAATGATCTGCAACAGTACCCATTTTTCACAGTGAATCTCCATTCTCACACTGACGCCAATTTCATGTTAACCAATCAAATTTTGTTTTTGTTGCATTTGAACATTAGTTTTGATCGAGATAGAAATATTCAGAGAATCAGAAAAAGAGGATGGCCATTGAGTTCAAATGTGTTTCAAAAATTTGTTTTCTAACAATTTTGGGCCGATGAGATTAAAAGACATATCGACCTGAATTCAAAAATTCAGTGTTATGTTCTTGACTAATCAGGTCGACAAGAGAGTATCTAGATTGACAAGAGTATGTACCAAATTAAATAGGTGGACACGTACTCTTAAATTTATCGATGTGTTTTGTTGTGTCGACATGATTCTAATAGACATCGACATGACTTACTTGAAAATCAATTGTCTAGGTCGACCAGCTTTATCTTCACCTCGACATAGTCCTGTGTACATATAAAATTTGTGGACCTATTCTTAGAATTTAGTCGATGTGTTATGCACGTCGACAAGATTAAGTGTAGGTCGATATATGATTTCAAAGGGTCAATTAATATCAGGTTGACATGTTAATGTGTACATCAACATACCACTATAAAGATTAAAAATTAGTAGACATTTCTTCTAAAATTGGTCGATATATTAGGTATGTTGACAAAGTTAAAACTCAGGTCGACGTGTGATATCTAAGTAACACTTACATTAGGCCGACATGTTTTAGGCTCACATTAACATGCTTCTGTGCTAATTTAAAATTGGTGGACATGTCTCTTAAAATAAGTCGATGTGTTTTTCATGTTGACAAGGTCAACAATAAAGGTTGTTGTATGTCTCTTAAGAAACAAGGGAATTAGGTGGACAAGTTACCGGGTATGTCGACCTTTTTAGACTTTTGCCTTGTGCTTGTTGATGTGTTATGAAAGTGGGTCGTCATACTCTTAAAATTGATTGACATGTCATTTTAAATTTGTTCACCTGAGGTTGATAGGTCGATGTGTGCTAGAATTCAGCTCGTTGTGTGAGACATGTCGATATGTCACCGGAATGTTGACATATATTTACTTAGCAAAATCTATTATGTTTCTTTTGTTTAGGTCGACAAAGGTTACATATTAGATTGACATGTTTATGATCAGGCTAAAATTGATTTATGTAGATCTTAAATTTGATGGATCTGAGAGACATGTCGATGTTTGTGAAGAACAGGTTGACAAGTTGTGCAGACTTCTGTTTTCTAATGGCATTTATGGTTCTCTTAAATCTATTTTCTTCTAATTTATCATTATCAAAATTTATTTATCTCATCAAATGGGAAAATAGCTATTAATTTGTTTTCTTACTTCTTTTTAGTTTTCTTAAAGAAAAACTGATAGTATACACTTTGTATATTTGAAATGAACTTATCCAAAATTATCACCAAAAAGAAAGGAACTTGTCCAAATGCTAATAATATTTAAAAGGTCAAAGTTATTATTTTGAAATTGTAATAGTGAAATCTAGGTTTGAAACTTTTACTAAAAATCTTAGGGGGCATTTGATTCAATTTTGAGAATCAGAATCCAAATCGGAATCATAAACTCTGAAATCAGAATGAACAGAATCATTCTAATTAATTTGTTTGGTTCAGTATATTGGAATGTGTATCATTACTATATCTAGTGTTTGGTTGGTTGATTCTTTTGGAATGAAAATTCATGGTTTTCCAATTTTATTTCTACTTCAATATACAATAAAAAAATTAATAACTTAAAATAAATTATTTAAAAATACTATATGAAATTAATTTAAGAAAAGTAATTATTTAAACAATATCTGCAATTTTAAGTTTTGGAAGAAAGGAAAAGAGGGTGGATTTAGGGCTCAGTTGCTACCGCCATTTCTCTTGGCATGCAGCCTTGGTCTGGTCCTGTCTTCCAAGTTCATGAACTAGTGATGAAAAATTACACGATAATGCAACAACAAAGATGGATGCCAGAATAAAATGTTTATCAAATGACTTGTGAATAACAATCTCACAATGCACTTGCATTTTTCTGCCATGTGTAGAGTTCTACAAAGATAATAACATGTTTTGAGTTCTGCTCTGAGTGGCTTAGTTAGGCAAGGCGATAAATTGATAATTTTGATCCATTCATGTAACTAAATATATTTTGTCTATCTTTTTTATATTCTTGTTCTCACCTCAATTTTTCTCATCTCCCTCTTTGGGTGTATTTCAATACGTTCATTTTCTTAGTCTCCTGCACTTAACTGCCATTTTATAGGCTCAGGTATTGTTTCATTTACAGAAAAATTAATGCCTTGAAACAGTGCTCTTGCTTGGTATTGTAACGTGTGCGGTTGCTTTTTCTTTTTGTTATGTTATGCATATGTTGTAAGACTAGCACCAGCTGGAGGACTCTTTTATCTAATTGGGTTTTGACGGGGTATAAGATGCAATTTCCTCGTGAGAAATTTTGAGCTTTTGGGGTTTGCAAGACCATAGAGAAAGAGTTATGAAATAAAAAAATTTTGAGAGAGAGAGTTATTTTACTAGATCTTATTAGGAATGATGGACTTATCTTACCATTTGAAACCTTAACTTGAGGGGGGAGATGCAGAGAGAAGAGAATGTGAAAAGATGGAGGAAGTGCGGAGAGTGGAGACGAATAGATAGTGTTAAGAAATAAAATATTTATTTGGGAATCAGATGTAGATTTTAAACGAAACTCATCAATTTATTTGGGTTTTGTGGATTTCCATATTTTTAAAATTGATTCCAAAACTTTTATTTCTATAGCGTTAATCCAAATATCAACTTTGAATTTTATTCTCATTCCCCATTCCCCATTCCTATACCCTCTTACCAAACGTCCCACGGAATTTATGTTGCCCAGCTAATTTGTTGTCTCATGCTCTTCTGAACTTTAAAATTTCATTCTACTATTTTATTTTGAGATAAATTAATTTATTTTGATTAAAGTTTTTCATTTGGAGTTATTATCTTTTTTAAACAATGTCATTTATTATTAAAAAATTACACAAAAAGAAAACTCGGTACAAGCTAAACTGAATAAGCGTAAGACTTTTGAAGCAAGGACTGCCTAAACTAAACTACCCAAGGGGCTACAAAGCTATCGTAGAAAGAAAATAAGTCGAATGGTAGCCAATGATTACAAACTGAATATTCAGCAATGAAAGGAAAAAAGCATTAAATTTGGAGTTATTATTCTTTTGAGATTTTTCTGAATAAAAAATTTTACTATAAAATTTAATTAAATTTTATCATTTGTGGTAAGCAAAATAACTTAGAAATGTCCTTGTTGATTTGTGACTAAAATACAAAAATTTCATTAAAATTTGCTAGTTGATTTAATTTAATTAAATCATAATATTTAATTAATTTCAAATTTCTTTTTTTTTTTAACTGATTTGTGATTTCTCATATTAGTAGAAAATTATTGTATTCAAGCAATAAAAATTACAAGTATAATTGAATTCTACAATTTTTATGAACTTCATATCAACTTTTTTTTTTTTTTTTTTAATGCAAAAGATAACCATGGAGGGTGACCGACTCGAGATAACGACCATCTAGAGATATTTCCCATTAGAGATTCATAAGCATTATTATGTTAACTCAATTATATATTTTTTACTAATTAAGGTAATATGTAATTTGTTTAAAAATGAAGGGCTAAATCAAAAATCTTTATTATTTGCAATTTTCGGACGCCTAGCATCGTGTGAAAAATTTGCAAGACATTGTACGGTCCATTTGGAAAGTACAATGTTTAAGCATATTGGTGCCCCAATCTATGTGCTAACCCTAACCCCAACCTCAGCATGAGCCTCAATCCAGCTTTATTTGATCATAATGTTGTTGATCGTGATGTGTCCCCCTATAGTGCATTGTATCTTGATAGCATTATTACATGACTAAAGTAGAATGAAAATAATGAATCAAACAATTACTACATCAAATATTTATACCCCGATACGAGTATGTTGTCCAAATATGTTTTGACAATGAGTATATTTTTAAGATTTAACAATGCTTAAAGTGTATTACAACAAAGTCAGCAAGTTGACCCAAGTAAACAACATGTCAACTAGGGTAAACAAATTTAGAGACAAGTAGACCTATTCAAGAAGACAAGTAGACCTACTAAAAGGCTGAACCTTCTGAATGAAGAGGTGAATTGACTTAACATGAAATATGAAGTCGACTAACCTGAAGAAAAGTTCCAACGGTAAAAAATTTGAAAAATACAGAGAGACCAAGTGAACCTAATAATAGCACAAGTCAACTTGATTGATACATTAGTCAACTTGATGGAAGCACAAGTTAAATTGATGAGAGCACAAGTCAACTTGATGGAAGTACGAAAGAACAAATCAACTTGAAGCAATAACAAGTCAATTCGAGACAATAACAAATCAACCTGAAGAAAGTTTAAGTCGACCTGAAGAGTAAATGAGTCAACCTAAGCTAAGACTTGCAAGTTCTTGAAGAAGTTCAAGTTGACCCAAAACAAATTCCAGTCCACCAAAAGAAGTCCTGAAAAAGAAATGAGTTGACATGAAACATAAAAGAGTCAATGTGAAGATTTGATTAGTCAAGTACGTTTAACTTGAGGGGGGAAACAAGTCGACTTACATGAATTCAGAGTTGACCTACATAAATTCAAAGTTTTAAAAGATAAACTAGCCTAATCTGTGTAAGATTAAAGAAGTCGACTTGTGAAGGTAACAAGTTAACTTACATAAATACAATATGAGTTTTAAGGCCTTTGTCACAAAACTCAAGTTGACCTAATGCAAACATGAGTCGACCTACTCTAGTTTAGGCTTGATAGAACACCAACTCAAGTTGACTAGAGTGAAGCATGAATCGATTTGCACCAATCAGATCTTAGACATTCAAAAGCAACAGGAAAACATGAGTCAACATGATTAGGAAATGAGTCAACTTGCTCAAAATCAAAAAAGTAAGATTGATGAAGCACTGAAGCTAATCAAGATACAAGTTGACTTGAAGCAAATATGAGTCATCCTAGATGAGCAATAAAATGAAAATGCTAAGGTCAAATGGAGCACAAGTTGACCTAATATACACATGAGTCGACCTATATACATGTATAATAGAGAAAAGCTTAAGTATCATCAAGCACAAGTCAACTAAAAATCAATTCAAAACGACTTGCATGAGCAGGAAAGCAAAAACACTTAATTAGAGTGAAACCCAAGTCGACTTGAAATGAATACAAGCAGACAAGCATGAGCAACAAAGTAAAATACTCAAATAGAATGGAGCACAAATGGACCTAACATGCATATGAGTCAACCTACACAAGCCTGGACTTTACAACAATACAAAACTTAGTCAACTTGAAGTAAGAAGAAGTCGACTCGATGTGACTAATAGCTAATATGTATAGAAAAGCTGTTAAACATTAAATGAAGCACAACAACCTTCAACGGTTATGTTTGGTACGTTTATTGAAGCTCAATGGTTCTATTATTCTCACTATATAAATTTAACACTTCAAGTGAAGAAGACAACATTTTTAAGAAACACTGAACATTATTATTTGAGATCAAGTTTTGTGCAAGATTTTCTTTGTGTGTGTGTATTCCGTTTGTACTTTAACGCTTCATCCGAAGTTAAAGTTTTATTTATTGTACATTTATTGTATATTTATTTCACTTGTAAATCTATGTAAAAGACTAAAAGAAATGTGTCTTTTTTTATAATTTGGGCATTAAAGCGTTTGTGTGAAACGAGAGAGCTAAACTAGCACCTGTTGAAAGTTAGTAGGTAATGTTTGATAGAAATATTGTAAAGTTTGACTAGCATCTGTGCAAACTAGTTAGTTGTACTATTTTCTAAGACACTAATGGATTTAGAAAATTTAGGTGAAGGCTAGAAGTTGATGTACATTAGGGAGGGTAGAACTACTATGAATATGGAGTTTCAATTTTTATCATGTTTTAGTTAATCTGTCCTCAAAATCTAGAAAAATCCACAAGTATCGAAAATGATTTATTCACTCCCTCTAGGTTGTCCATACTATGTTCTTCGATTGGGATTTAGAGCGGGTCTTTTGGTGAAAGGTCTAACAGACCCAAGAGAAAAGATCGATAATGGTACTTAATGATGATAGTATCCCATTCAAAACTTGCTGAACAAACATAGCACTGTTTTTTAATAGCAACAATTACAACTACTGGAAGCAGAGAATGGGGTATTTCATTATAGATGAGGATGAGACAGCATGGAAAATTATAGAAGAAAGAATTGAATTTCTGATTGAAAAAGTTGATGGTGTCAAGGTCCTAGCAAAGATAAAAAATATGACTCAATAGGAAAAAATGACATATAATGTAAACCATAAGGCTATCAACTTACTTTATCTTGGTCTGTGCTTAAAAGAATATAATAGAATCTCTGTGTATAACTACTAAAGAAATTTGGGAGAGATTAAAGGCCACATATGAAGGGACAATCAAATGCACGCCAATCTATACTTCATGGCATTGGAGGAAGAACAAGATGAGGTAAGTTCTTGCTTGTCTTTTGATTCTTCAGGTGATGATGATGAACTTTCTGTAAATGAAGCATTTAAAGAACTTAGGAAGATGAAACACAAAACCTCAACATTAAAGAAAATGATGATTAACATGGAAGAAGAATCAAATAAATTAAAAATAGAAATGAAAAGATAAAAGAAGAGAATAAAATTCTGAAAGAAGAAAAGAATAATCGCACACTCAAATTAGAAAGGAAAGTGAAAGGATTAATGAACTACACATTGAGATTGTTCAAATGAAGAATGAAAAAGTGAATATGTGCAATGAAAAGGACAAAAATGATAAAAAAGATTCAGTAAATGACCTTGAACAACAAAAAGAAAAGAACAAAAAGTTGAACTCACTGTTGATAAAATTTGTTCAAACCATGAAAAACTGGATGCTATTTTAGGAGTATAAATACTTGTTTTTGATAACACAGGACTATGTTTTAATTTTATTAAAACTCAGAAAAAAATTATATGCATTCCTTGTTCCTACTTCAAAGAATGTTAAACAAGATAGAATGTGCCAAAATTGTATGAAGATTGGACACAGTGTACATCATTGCAAGTTCAGAAAACACACTAATAATAAAACTAAAAGACTAACAACTTATCTCAAATGCACTTACTATTTCAAGTATGGTCATTTTATAAATAGTTGCTTCTTTAGGAACCATTCACTTGGTAAAACAAGTTTGTAGTAGATTCATTCCAAAAGAATTAGTAAGAACTGATAATGTTGAATCCAAGAAAATTTGGGTATCGAAAACCAAAGCTTAATTGAATCTCTATGTAGACATGTTTGAAGATTAAAATTACTGAAAACACATGGTTCCTAAATAGTGGATACTTTAGACACATGATGGGAGATACCACAAAATTCAGAAGTCTGCAAGAGAAAAAAGGAGGCAAAGTTGTCTTTGAAAACAACTCTAAATGCAGAATCATCAGCATAGGAATTATAGGTAACTTCACAACCCAAATTGAGTATGTTTTACTTGTTAAAATTTAAAATTTAATTTACTTAGTATTAGTTAATTGTGTGATAAATGATATATAGTGACTTTTGATTCTATTACTTGTTTAATAATTAACAAAGAAAGCAATTAAGTGAAATTCACAAAAACTAGGTAAGGGAGTATCTATGTAATTAATTTTGATAACATAGGAGAAATTGATGAAACATGTTTAACGGCAGTAAGTCATGAAAGTACATGGTTATGACATAAAAGATTATGACATGCAAGTATGGATTTAATTTCAAAACTAATAAGAAAAAACATGATCAAAGGATTACCGAAAATGAAATTTGAGAAAAATAAATTATTTGATATTTGTATAAAAGACAAATAGCTTAGAATATCCTTCAAACCTAAAAATATAGTTTCAACCAATAGATATTTGGAATTACTGCACAAAAATTTATTGGGTAAATTACATTTTTTCCTCGTGGTTTGACGGAAAACCACTTATTGCCCTACGGTGGAAAAATATCCATTTATCCTCCTGTGATTTTTAAAAAATGTAGAAAGCTGAGGAAAACTGACAAAAATGTGAAAATTTAATGAGATTGAGAACCATGCACGAAAACCTCTCTCTCTCTCTCTCCTCCCTCCCTCCCTCCCCAAAACTCCAAATTCTCTCTCTTTCCCTCTCCCTCTCCTCTCTCTCCAACTTCAATGGAAACAACTAATAGCCGACACCTCTCTCTTTCCTCTCTCTCCAACAACCCATTTCCTCTTCTAGAATCATTCTCCAAATCTCGTTTGATAGCATTGACATCTCTCTCTTTCTCTATCGAAATAAGAGAGTTGAAAACACTAAAAAAGAGGAAGAAAAAGGAGGAGAAGAAGAAGAAGACGATGAAGGCAAAGAACGGACTTCAATTAAATTGAATGTTTGCTAGAGGAATCTAGTTGATCAGTCACCGGGTCCACACCATTGTCATCTAATTCATCCTTACCAACATTGGATTAAGGTATTGGAGGACTTATCGACGGTTGTGAAATGGATGGCTCTTGTGAGGTGGCACATTTGTTTACTGATTTTGGGTAAAGTTAGATTTTTTTTAGTGAAGAGAAAGAAGAGAGGAATTTATCCGGTGGAATTGGCACAGATTCCAGTGGGCAGTACCCACTCAAAAAAAATGAATACAATGTTGTTGCAGTGAGTGTGATATTTGCGTTTAAATGTACATCTCACATTACTGCTTGAAATTTTGTATTTTAAGTAAATGAGATATAATAACATAAAAATATTAAACTTTGAAATAGAACTTTATATTGATGTATAATTTGCAAGTGCAATAGTTTTTCTTTCAAATTCATTAATATTTATTAATTGATTGAGAACTGACATCCATTTCTTTGCAAATAGTAACAATTGATATTCATTATCTTGGTTTGGGACTTCTATTGAAGATGAAGGTGCAAATAATTTGAAACAAATGTGGAAGATGAGTGGATATATATATTTTACAATAAGGAGGCACTGCACTTGAAACAAACAAGCTCTGCTAAGTGTTTTATTTATTTATTTATTTATTTTTTTACCGCAGGTTGAAGATAAATACGGAAGGAGAGAGAGAAAGAGAGTAAGGGGTATAATGGACATTTTACATGTCTCCATTATTTTTTTGTTACTTTTTAACAGTTCCGTCCACTAGCTATATTTTTTAAGACCACATGGGGATAAGTGGATTTTTTTCCATCATAGAAGCAGTATGTGGTGTTTAGTCAAATCACAGGAAAAAAATATAATTTATCTAAATTTATTTGGATCAACTAGAATTCAGAGTTTATGAGAAAAGGATCACGGCTTTGTGATAATAGATGACTACTCTAAGTATATCTGGATACTTTTTTTAGCTAAAAAAGAAGAGATTAGTAATGTTTTTATCAAATTATGTAAGAAAGTGTAAAATAAGAAAGGCTGTACTATCTTTAGGATAATAAGTGATCGTGAAAAGAAATTTGAAATAGATTGATATAGGAATTCTATGAGGAGAATAGAATTGAGCATAACTTCTTAGCCCCCTAGGACTCTACAATAGAATGGTGTTATGGAAAGAAAGAATATAAGTTTAGAGCAAATGACAACACAATACTTTATGAAAATAATTTAGCCAAATATTTCTTAACAGATGCTATAAATACAGTTTGCTACATAACAAATAAAGTTTTAATTAGACAAATATTAAAGAAAATACCTTATGAACTTTATAAAGGTAGAAGGCCTGGCATAGGATTTGGATATAAATACTTTGTTTTAAATAATGGAAAAAACTCTATCAAAATTTGATACAAAGAGTGATCAGGGTATCTTTTTAGGATATTTAACCAACAACAAGGCTTATAGAATGTAGATTGAGAGAACTATGATAGTTAAAGAATCCATCTATGCTAAAGTTGATGAGAGTGATCGTTCTAGCAAGAGATATATGTTTTGATGATGAAAACATAAAAATGCTAAGAACAAAATCAAAGAACAAGACATAGATAATAATTCATAAAATAAAGAATCATATAATGATGAAGAGGACAAAAATGATGATCATAAAGAAGTTAGATTTCCAATTCTAAGAAAGAGTGTAAATGAAGAAAACATATTAGAAAACTTAGGTTCTGAAGTGATGACTAGATTTGCTTTTCAAAATCAATATGAATCTATTCCATTTATCTTTCAAATAGAGCTTAAAAACATAGATAAGGTCTTGGAGGACAAAAATTGGGTACTAGCAATGTAAGAAGAATAAAATCAATTTAAGAGATATAGAGTATGAGATTTGGTTCTTAGACCAAAAGAAAACTTAGTTATAGGAACTAAATGAGTTTATAGGAACAAAATAGATGAACATGGAACTATTACTAGGAATAAGGCAAGATTAGTAACTCAAGGGTATAGTCACAAGAAGAAATAAACTTTGATGAGATTTATGCCTCTGTAACAAGGTAAGAAACATTAGAATGCTACTTGCCTTTTCCTACTTCATGAATTTTAAGCTATATCCAATAGATGTGAAAAGTGCATTTTTGAATGGTTTGATTCATGAAATAGTATATGAAGAGCAACCCTTAGCTTTGAAGATCCAAAATATCCAAACCATAAGTTTAAATTAGCTAAAACTTTATATGGTCTGAAATAAGCTCCAAGAGCTTGATATGAATGACTTACCGATTTCTTAATAGAAAATGAATTTGAAAGAGGTAAGTTGACACAACCTTATTTGTTGAAAGAAAAGATAAAGAAATTTTAATAATACAAATCTATGTAAATGATATAGTACTTAGAGCAACAAATAAAATTCTTTACTAAGAATTTGTTAAGGTAATGTATGCTAAGTTTGAAATGAGCATGATGAGAGAGTCAAATTATTTCTTAAGATTGTAAATAAAACAAATATGAAAGGAAATATTTATTAGTCAATCCAAATTTACCAAATAGTTTATTAAGAAATTTGGTATTAGTGAAGCTAAAGAAAATACAACCCTAATGAACACCTCAGTAAAGCTTGACAAAGATGAAGAAGGAAAATTAGTGTGCTCTAAGTTCTATAGAAGTATGATAGGTTCATTGCTGTATTTAATTGTATCTCAACCAGATATTCTATATAGTGTATGCATATGTATTAGGTTTTAATCCAATCCTAAGGAGTCACATTTAGTAACAGTGAAAAATATTTTTAGGTATTTAAGAGGCACATGTAACTTAGGACTGTGGTATAATGGAAATTTCTCTTTTTAGTTGCATGAATATTTGGATGTAAGTAAGATAGAAAAAGCACAATTGACACTTGTCAATTCTTTGAGAGTATATTAATATCTTGGTCATTGAAGAAATAAAATAATATTGCGACTTCGACCATTGAGACAGAATATGTTGCTGCTGGTTAGTGTTATGCACAAATCTTATGGATAAAGCATTAATTGAAAGATTATTGTTTAAACTTACAACGTATTCTCATAACATGTGACAATATTAGTGCAATTAACCTAACAAAAAATATGGTTTATCATTCTAGGACTAAACATATAGAAATAAGACATCACTTCATTAGGGGTCATGTATTAAAAAATGATATCATTCTTGAATATATTTAGATAAAAAAAACAAATTGCAGGTATTTTCATAAAACTCTAGATAAAAATAGATTTTATATCTTAAGAAGGGAGTTAGGAATGATGAATTATGAGAAATAATCTTAGATTGATTGATACGATATGTTTGTTTGGTGATTTGGTTTGATGCTTTCTTGTTTTTGCTTGTATTGGTTTTACGATCGTCACTTCTGGCTTGTTTCATGTATTTATCTCTGGACAAGTAATGAATATTTCTAGAATATGTATTTGACATATATTTTCTTGCTTACTAATTTATTTAGGAACATGATTTGCTTGCTGATTTCATGTATTGTTTGATGCCCTCTTTGTTGGTAACAAAAAGGAAGGAGAAGAAATGAAGATTAATAAAGAGAAAAGATTAATTGCAAAAGATTTAGGGGGAGAAAAATTCATGATATATTGATGGAAAGATGAAAATATTAGTTGAAACATTTAGAGAAAACTAAGTTTAGATTAAGGGGGAGAATTAAACATTTGTATTGCTTATAGATGTTAGTTGCTAGCTGAATCTTTGAATTAAGATATGCATGTGTTGCTCTTTTTGTTGATGACGAAAAGAGTGAGAATTGGTAATTGGTATCAATTAAAAATTATAGAACTGAATTGTGATTGACTGTTGACCATTGTAATTGATTGATATTAGTTTGGGAAGAAGTTTTGTTGAAAACTTTCAAAAGATAAATGAGATTTTAAGGGGGAGATTTTTTTTCAAAATCTTACAAAATATTTTGTCATCATAAAAGAGGGGGAATTGTCGACTAAATATATTTTGATGATGAACACATTTTGATGATAAATATTTTATTGTTTATTTAGCAATGTTTAAAGTGTTTGAAGTAGCTTAAAGCTCTGTAGGAGAAAATAGCAAAGTCAACAAGTCAATCCAAGTAAACAGCAAGTTGACCTAGGTGAACAAATGCAGAGACAAGTTGAACTATTCAAGAAGACAAGTCAACTTACTAAAGGGATGAATTGAACCAGCATGAAGTATGAATCTGACCCCATCCGAAGAAAAGTTCCAACGGTCAAAAATTTGAAAAATACAAAGAGATCAAATTGACCTAATAAGAGCACAAGTCAACTTAATAAGAGCACAAGTTAACTTGATGAGAGCACAAGTCAACTTGATGGAAGCACAAGTCAACTTGATGGAAGCACAAATCAACTTGATAAAAGAACAAGTCAACTTGAGATAATAACAAATCAACTTGAGGCAATTACAAGTCAACTAGAAGCAAGTTCAAGTCGAGTTCAAGAAGTCTTGAAGAAAAAAAGAGTCAACTTATGCTAAGATTTTTAAGTTCTTGAAGAAGTTTAAGTCAACTAGAAGCAAGTTTAAGTCGACCTGAAGAAGACCTAAAAAAGAAATTAGTCAATGTGAAACATACCAAAGTCAACCTAAAGAGTTGATAAGTCAAAGTACATTCAACCTGAGGGGGAAACAAGTTGACCTACATGATTTCAGAGTCGACCTACATAAATATAGTGTTTTGAAAGATAAACTAGCCTAAAGAAGTCGACCTGCGAAGGTAACGAGTCGACCTACATGAATGCAAGACAATGAATGGATTAAGTGTCATTAAGCTCAAGTCGACCAGATATAAACACAAGTTAGCTTAGACTAGCTTGGGCTTAATAGAATGGTAGCTCAAGTTGAACAGAGTGAAGCTTGAGTTGACACACATTAATCAGAAGTAATATAAGTCGACTTGCATGAGCAACAAAGTAAGAGTAGTTAAGTTGAATGAAACCCAAGTTAACCAGAAATGAATACAAGATGACTTGCATAAGCAACAAAGTAAAAATACTCAAACAAAATAGAGTACAAGTTGACCTACACTAGCTTAGACTGTACAAGAATACAAAACTTAGTCAACCTAAAGTAAGAAGAAATTGACTTGATGTGAGTAACAGCTTGTACATGCAAAAAAGTTGTTAAACATTAAATGAAGCTCAACAACATTCAATGGCTATGCTTGGTGCATTTATTGAACCTCAACGACTTTTTTATTCTTACTATATAAACATAACATTTCAAGTGAAGTAGACAACTTTTTTGAGAATCATTGAAATGACTATCCGAGACAAATTCTATGCAAGATTTTCTTTGTGAGTTGTATTATGTCTATGCTTTAATGATTCATCTGAAGTGAAAGCTTCATTTATTCTACATTTGTTTCGCTTGTAAATCTCTATAACAAGCCAGAAAAAGGGTTCTCTTGATTTGAGCACAAAAGCGTTTGAGTGAAATATGAGAGGTAAACTAGTACTTGTTAAAAGTTAGTAGGTAGTGTTTGAGAGAAACATTGTAAGATTCGATTGGCACTTGTGCAAACTAGATGGTTGTACTATTTTTTGAGAAAATAGTGGTTTAGAAAATATAGGTGAAGTTGGGAGTGGACACACATTAAAGAGGGTGGAATCATTTTTCATTTTTTAGTTAATCTCTCCTCAAAATCTAGAAAAATCCATAAGTGTCAAAAATAACCTATTCACCCTTATAGGTTTTCCATACTATGTTCTTCAAAATACAACAATAGTCAACTATTGGAGAAAAAAAAGAACGAGATCTAGTATCCCAATGCTGATAAATCTTTATCTACCCCTCGTGACTCTACTTTGGTTCCTAAAACACCTAAATCATAAAAATTTGGACAAACCAAACTACCAGTTAGCAAATAATCCCATGGAAAATAAGGAAAGCGAAACATTCACAACATGCACCAAACATAAAGCAATTATTATACTTGGAACAAGATGTGTGAATAACAACATAAGAAAGCAAGTAACATCATATATATCAAATCAATAGGCAAAGGATAACTTTAGGGAAACAAACCATTGATGTCTTTGAGTCGGAATCATACAAAATTACACAAAGGTACTAAATTCATTTTTATAGCTTTTTTTCTTGATTTTTCCATTTTTATTACCTTCCTTTCTCTTTAAAGTTTTAAATAGTTCTTTTATCTTATGTGACCTCCACCTTTGTGGAGAATCCACCTGCATTCACCGTTGGGACGGTTAACTTTCGAGTGGTGACTTTTTGCCTGAGAGATAAACATAACTCTTATGGAGGCTGTATGAGTACTGAGGTTAGACACCTTTTTATCCAATCCGGTTGCTAAAATCAATCCTGGTAGATACTTTGCCAGGCATCCCATAACAAAGGGGTTTCATTTTATGTTACATAAGTTTTAAGAGGTTTTATTATTAAATGGTAATGAATTTTATAATTTTCTAACAGTTTTAAACTATAATCCTTTTAATATTCCTTAAGTTAATACTTTATGTATTGCTTAAATATTGCAATCGAATCAACAAATGTCATCATTTAAACAAACTTATTAAAACAACATATATCATCATTTAAACTAACTCATTTAGTCTAGCATATGTCATCATTTAAGCTAACCTATTAAATTCATGTATATCAACACTTAAACTAATATATATAGGTAGCATATATCATCATATAAGCTAACCTATTAAGCTAAGATTTCTCATTAATTAAGCTAATATATTAAACATATATATATATATATATATTTGTATCATCATTTAGATTAATTTAGCATATACCTTCATAATCTAATCCTTGGCTAATATAAGACAAAACCAAGAAAAAATAGGATCTTACATTCATGCAATTACCTTTCTTAAATACACCAAAAATCAAATCTAAGAGCTAAAACCTACCACTACATGTGCACCACCTAAGACACATGTATCACCAATAAGTTCATATTTATACATATATTTTGAACTTTATTTTATAGACTTATCATGTGTTTTTGATATAATTGGATGGATTTTCTACTCAAAATGGTATAAATTGTGTTTTTAGATTTGATATAGAGTAGAAATCAAGAATCGAACTCAAAATACGGAATAATGCACATTAAAAGAACAAAATCAAGAATTCTATAAATTTGTAAAATATTGGCTAACTATACCACTTTGAAGATCCATATCTTGAGCTAGAGAACTTCGATGGCACTAAAAAGATAGTTTCAAGTTTTATAATTTTAATGTTTTGAGGAAAGCTCACTTTGATTGAAAGATGGGTTAATTGTTTGCGAAAGTATCATCATGAACATAAGGCCAAAAGATTAGTACAAATTAAAATACCACGTTCACACCTTATTGGTATTAAGTGTTTTGATGATGAATTAATTAGCATACTAAATATTAATTACAATTAGGAAGAATTTGGAAGAATTTAAAATAGAAAAATTTAAACCCAAAACCCTTATGAGAATAAGTCGACAACACCTTTTAAACATGTCAACACAAACAACAATGTTGAATAGAACCCCTGGCCCAATCGACACATTCAACACTTAGAAAATTTTTTCAAAGGTTGCATAATATGTGAAACATGTCGACACCTCCTAAATGACATATTAACACATGGTTTAGAATACTAAACATGCTACGAGATCTCAACACGAAACATTCGGATACCAACATGTTCTTTAGAACTCAAGAAAACTGCTAGATGTTGATACAAGATATTATAGTATTGACATAAGCTATAGGATAGACACAAAACACATAATGAATCATGTCAACACAAGCAAATTAAGATGTCGACACATGTTTTAGAACTTAGAAAGATGATTGTCCAACACCTAACCTAAAATATTCAACTTGCTATTTGATGTCGACATGGAGACATTCTTGGAATCAACTTTTGTTTCTCTTGACAATATACATACGTGAATAAGAAACCATGAGAAGGGGAGAATGCATTATTTGTGAGTATGATTTGTGCAAGAAAGTAATTCTTCACACATTTGATATATAAAGTTGAAAGGGAATTGAGAAGATTGATCATGACCACCAAAAGGCATTTGGATTGTGAACTAAGAAAATGATCCGATTTATGTGACATCTTCTACACCTAGAATGCCTAATCATCGAAAAAGATAAGTGATTCTAGCCTGTTTTACAATCCTGGAATTTATGCATGAGAAAATTTATTTGTCATTATGTTTTAAGATGTTCATTGGTATCAGAGCATGCTTGGGTTGCTTCATACCTCTTTTGGATATTAAAAATGAAAAATTCCATGAAAATATTTATAGTTCGTTAATGTCAACATGAAATAGGGTTAATGAAATGAACTTAATTTCATATAGTTGCATATTACATGAAGATATAATTTGTTAAATTTGGCATACATCCGTAAAGTATATAATGAGATATTTCAAAGCATAGCCAAAACTTAATGTATTTGTATCTTTTAGAATATTATATTTCATGTTTTGAAATTTATATGGTTATAATTCTCTCAAAAAATATTTTTCAACCATATAAACAATATGAAAAATGGTTAAGAATTCAGAGAGATATAGCCATTTGAAATTGGAGTTAAGTTACAATTTTTTTATAATATGAAGAAGATGATGAATAGTATAGAGAACTCATTCCCACTCTCGGCCAGAGCACGTGAAACCCAAACCCTAGACTAGAGGTATCTGATCTGAAAATCGAGACCACCACTAAATTCAAAAGTATGAAAATAGGGAGGCAAAATCTAGTGTCGTCCGTCGTGCTGGGAAGGCGGTGCATGGATCTCATGTGCCTGTGGGTGGTATGTGAGGATGATGATTTTCCTTTCATTTTTGCACAGCCACCCATGATGGAGGATGTATGCAATGTCCGTTCTGGTTGAAATTTTTATGGAAATTGATTTTAAATCTTTCTGGATTTTTTTTTATGATTGTTAATTTGTTTTTCAGGGTCGAGAATTAATTTTTATTGATGTTTAAGATTAGAAATTATTTAAAATTGTAGAAAAATTTTGAAGTACTGAAAAAAAATTCTAAAAATTTTTGTATGTGTTGATAAAATTATTTCCTTAATTTTTTTTTACCCGGGTGAAGATTTGTTTTTTCATCCATCATTTGTTTGAATTTTACTCATTTATTTATGCTTAAAAATTAGTTTTTCTAATATGTAATTATTTGAGATTTGAGCAAATACCATTAAATAACTGCTTTAAGACTTATTATAATATTATGGTTGGCTATGTGGTCGAACTAATATTGTTCCCATTTTTTAGGATAGTGGTGATATTTGGATGCTTTTGTGGAGCTTTCTGGGGGAGAGGTAGAGCATTGAGAAGTCTTGAGCGTATGGTAAAATTGGGTCAAATGTTAACTTACAAGATGAACCCGTCTTACACTTTGCTAGATCATTTGGAGATTATGAAAGAAAAACACTTGGAACTTTTTGAACTAGGCTATTTTTTTAGGGGATGATGTGCACATACTAAGAAATTCCTACCTCCTTACTGGACTAACGTGGTTGTTGAGCTGCTTACTGAGAGAGGGGCAAATGTTTCTTGATGATGTGAGATCCATGTTAATAGAAATATAAGGAGTCAAGAAAATAGAGATTCAAATGTAGAAAAGACTATCCCAAAGTATAAATAAATTGTCATGTATCGTAAGAAGATTTACTACTAAAGATAGACAATCTAAGAGAATGGTGAATATGATATCTCAAATAGATATGCCTTAAATTGAGATAATATATTTATATGTTTTATTTTACGTGTTATGACTGTTTGCTAGGATCATAATCATGTAATGGAGAAACTTTTAAATATTTTAATGTAAAGTTTCTTTTAAACAATTGCTGGCTATATTTATTAAATTGTATGATCATGCATGCAAAAAAAAAAAAAAAAACTCTTAAATGAAAATTCTGGATTGATAGATTTTAAATAATTTTTATCCAAAATTAAAATATTTTTTAAATACTTTGTATATTTAAATGAAAATTTTGAATTAGCAGAATTTAAGTAATTTTTATTCAAAATTGTAATATTATTTTAATAATTTGTGTATTTAAGTGAGAGATTTTTTGGTTGAAAGAATTTGAGTAATTCTCACCTACAAACTATTGAATTTTGTAGTTTGAAATTAAATTTGTGATGATAATAGATTAAAACTCTATATGATGATTGTAAATTTAATAAATTTTCGATTCTATATCTAATGTTGACATGTTATAAATGTTAATTTTGAAATACAAAATTGTCTGCAATATATGAGTATGAATACTTGTATTTACTCTCTTAAAAAATCCATATCATCGCATCGAAATCCATTATTACGAACTTGAATAGAGGTGACAAATTAAATGACGACAATTATGAGATATGACGCTATAAAATATGGAATGTGCTGAAAGAACAAGATGCCTTGAAAGGTATCAGACATGTCATATAGGACTGTAGCATGGGGAATACTGCCCCATAGAGGAGAGAACAAGATACTTACCAGGCATGTAAAAGGATAGATTTCACTACCTGAGCAACCTTAGTTAGCTTTGTAATTGATAGTATGATCTTCAAGTATGAGCAATATTCGATTGCTCATATCACTTGGGAGTACTTCAAAGAGAAATATAGAGATACCAGTGTGAAACATCTTAGACAATTGACCATAAACTTTGATACCTATAAAAAGCGAAGTGATCACAATATCAAATAGCATTTAAGAGTCATGTTTAACATAACAAGAGAGGTGAAGTTAGTTGGTTATGTCCTCTTTGATTAAAAGAAAGTTTAAACCTTGATCCAATCATTTCTTGCTAAGTGAGAGCACCTGAAAGTTGGTTTGACTTACAATGATAGTGTGAAAATTTTCTTAGACATTACTCACCACGTCAAACTTGAGGATGAGTGGTTTGATGCTGTAAGATCCACATATGATATTTTTGTTGCAGAAACCAGTTTCAAGAGAGCATTGGGCTCTAAGTGTGATAGGAACTGGAACAAAAGCAAGAAAAGAAAGGAGACTAGAGACGAATCATAAAAGAACAATCGCTGATATAAGAACAAACCAAGAGGAATTTGTAGAATCTCGTTGAGTGTCTTCTAGTAGCAAATAGATCTATGTAGGGAAGAATGTAAAAGTGGAGGTTAGACGAGTCAGCACTTATAAATTTGAGTTACAAAATGGCTGAACTCTAATTCTATATGATATTCTCTATGTACCATAAATTTGATAGAATTTAATATCTATTCTTGTTCTTTTGAAATATGACTATGTTTTGAATTTTCAAAGTAACAGAGTTAGTTTGTATTTGAATGAATTTATATTGGTTTTAGATAACTTGCAAATGGTTTCATGGTACTATAATGTGATTGATGAATGTTTAACTATTTAGTTGAATATTGTCACGTCTACAAAATGACGAGAAAACTATTTGGAAAGACCATACGGGCTGAATTTTCATTGGTGTTAGTCCTTTCAGACATTTGTGGTCCGATAAATATGAAGGTCAGACATGGAACTTTATATTTCATTACGTTCATAGATGATTTCATGCGATTTGGCCATAACTATTTGTTCTCACAAATTTGAAACATTTAAGTGTTTTAGACCTTATATGAACAGGTAGAGAATCAAATGGATAGAACGATAAAAAGTCTTTAGAATGGATAGAGGGCGTGAATATCTATCAGATCAATTAAGGATCTGTGTAATGAAAGAGATAAAATTTGATAGTTGACAATTTTTTATACATCTTAGCAGAATGGTGTTGTAGTGAGAAAAAATAAAACATTATTTAGATATGACGATCTCTGATGGCGTAGGGCAACTTGTTGATTTTTCTTAAGGAGTTGGCTAATTGATTGTAACTTGTATTTTGAATAAAATGTCTTCAAAGTCAATACCAACAATATTATACGAACTTTGTACTAGTAGAAAGCTACATCTGAGCAATCTCATACCTTGGGGATCGGCTATCTATACTTAAAATTTTTCTAATAAATTTGGAAAATTGAATCCCTGTGGAAGAAAGTGTAGTTTCAGAAGATACTCTAACCAGTTTAAAAGTAATGTATTCATTGGCGAATGAGATTATGGTATTGTAACAAAAATTGAATCACGGTATATCACATTCTAGAGAATAAATATCCTAGTAGAAATGATGTAAAGGACATAGAGTTTTTGTTTGAATTAGTTAATTCACATGATGGTTTTGTCCATAGAGGATCATTGGAATCGTGAGAAAATGATGTTGATCCAGTGTAAGGGATTTAAACTCTAGTAACCCAACTGAATTTCCATCTCAGAAAAATTTAAGAGAGCGGTACCCAAGCATCATTTTGAGAGTGATTTATTATTTTTTAAGGATATGAAGAAAACCCAAAGAATGTAGATGAGCCTCCATCTAGTCCTGCTAAGAATGAATGGAAAAGGCAATGAAAAAAGAATTGGAGTAAATGAGATCTAACCATATTTTAGAAATTGATAGAACTTCTACTAGGGCGCAAGTTTATTGGAACAAGTGGGTTCTCAAAATCAAATATAACATAGATGAAACTAATGAGAGGTATAAGACTTGGTTGAAGACAAAAACTTACACTCAGTAAAAGAGTGTTAATTATGAGGAAATCTTTTTCTGATAGTGAAATTTGCTTCCATTTGCTTATTGTTGACAATAGTGGCTAATTTAGATTTAGAATTATATCAAATTAATTTGAAAACTGTCTTCTTCAATGGTAAACTTGAGGAAGAAGTCTATTGGTATAACCTGAAAGTTTTGTCATTAAAAGCTAGGAAAATAGAATATGTAAATTGAATAGATCAATTTATAACCTTAAATAGTTTTTGAGACATTGGTATTTGAGATTTCACAGAAGTGTGATCTCTTTTGATTTTATCACGCTAGACGAAAAACCATTGTCTCTATTTGAAAAGTTCAATGACAAGTTTGTAATTCTATTTTTATATGTTGATGACATATTATTAATCGTGAATGATAAGAAATATGTCATTTAGATCTTGAAATTGTTGTATTTCAATTTTGAAATAAAAATATAGGTAAGACAGATTGGAAATTATAACTCATAGAAATTGTTCCAAGATATTGTTAGAATTATCTCAAAAGTTTTAAATTATAAAAGTTTTGAAACGATACAAAATTGACAACTGTAAACCCGTTGATCTCCTGTAAGTAAAGGCGATAGTTCAAGTGATAACATATGTCCTAAATATCTTGAAGAATAGATGAAATATTCAGAATACTATATTCTAGTACAATTGGGAGTTTTAAGCACACTATGATGTCTATTTGTTCCGACATTTGTCATATTATGGTTTTGCTTAGCAAGTATCAATCCAATCCAAGGAAAAGTCATTGGATTGTTGTGAAAAGAATATTGTGATATCTAAATAGAATTGTAGATTATTTTCTTTATTATCAAGGAAAGAAATTAGTATTGAAAGGATACACGGATACTAATTGGAGAGGAGATTTAGATGAGAGAAAATGTATTTTTGGCTATTCTTTTTTGTTCAATGATAGCATTATTTCATGGAATAGTAAGAAACAAACCCATGTATCTCTTTTTATAATGGAAGTAGAGTTTGTGATCTGTGTTTTTGCAGTTTAGAAAGAAATTTGGCTGATTAGATTTTTGCAATATTTAAGTGTAATAAATAATTCAGTAGGAGTTGTAGCTATATATTAGATAATCAATAAGCAATTACTTACATTAGAGACTCCAAATATCAAGGTAAAACTAAACATATAGACATGAAGTTCAATTTTATTAGTAACATGATTGAAAAGAGAAAAGTGGCACTGAGATATATGTCTATGTATTTGATGGTGGCTGATCTCTTTATAAAGCTACTATCTAGACACATATATTTGTGAGACATGTTAAATTACTTAGATTATATAGATCGTGACAGTATTTGTAACTGTGATTGTGATTGTAACAGTAATTATATATAGTGATTATATGATGCAATGATCATATTTATTGACATTGGAATTTTATTTTTATATCTAAAATTCCTGTGTTTACGGTTGATGGTATGTCAGACAAATTTTAGAGATTGACTGTTTCACATGAGCAATCGCATCTAATATTTGTGTGATATATAGAAATGAGATAATGTTAATTTATGGCGGATTAACATGCATGCCATCTTAGTGGAGTACTCAAATGAAATTACAAGTTGAGTATATATATATGGTAATCGTAATGGATTCTCCGTAATTCATTGAATTTGTCTAAAAGTTAGTGTGAGTTTTTCTTGATGTTATGAGAGTTTAGAGGACTTGCAAGAAGGAAAATTCAAGTCGTGTTATATACACTTGGACTAAAACCAGTACGATACATTGTTTTTAGAAAAGAAAACATATGCTCCCAAATGGGAAGAAAGAGTATCATAAAACTTGTTTCATACTACGTGTGTTTATGTGAGGTAATGAGATGATGCATCTCTTTTTACCTTATTTTATGATATCTGGAAATTTATATTCAATCTCAATTTATACCTTTAAAACTTTTGTCTATTTTTTGAAATTTTATTTTAATATTGCGACTTTAACATATCACTAAGAAATCATAATTGATTAAGTTTTCGGGTACATGTCTAGAAAATCAGTTTTGATAAAGTTGAAAGTTAGTAGTATAAAAAAAACTATTTTTGACTGACAAATTGCAATGTATTCACAGACTAGCCAATTATGTTTGTGATCTAGTGTTTAAAGATGTAATTATAAATATATGATTAGAATTGAGTCAAATATACTCATACTTTACACTTGAGAGATGAGAGATATATTGATCGTGTCAATATATTTTTAGATCTTCACCAAACTTAGAACATCCCCAACAAGAAGACGACTATAGGCAGGAAGCCGAATGAAAAGTTTAATCTATATTGGATCTTAATCCCAACAACCAGTAGCAGAGCTACGTAGAAAGGAGAGTGGAAAATTGCCCTCACTAGATCAAAATAATTTCATTAACACTACTAGAAAATATGGTTTCAACGACGAAAAATTACTGACGAAAAAATATTTGTCGGTAATAGCGATAGATTTACGACGGATTAATATCAGAATCAATACCGAGGTATTAGCAACGGAAATATTTTCGTCGCTAATCCGTTACTGTAGTGGTCCACAGAAAAAAAATTTTGTAAAACACATTAGCGACGGATTACCGACCGAATTTTTAGCAACGGAAATTTTTCGTCGCTAATCTGTTAGTATAGTAGTGGTGGGTAAAAAAAAAATATAACTATCAGCGACGGATTAGCGACGAAAAAAGTAACGACGGATTACCGAAAAAAAATTTAGCGACGGATTACTGACGAATTAATTAATTAATTTAATTAATTTAATTTTTTTTTAATTTTTTTAACTGTTTTAATTTTTAATTTTTTATTTAATAATTCCTTTTCCTTTCTTTTTATTTTATTTTGTGAAAAAATAATATTATTTTATTTTTAAAAATTTTGTAATACTTTATTTTAAATTATTCGTTTATTATTATTATTTTATAATAAATATCATTTTATTATTTTGTTTTTGTAATATTTTATTATTATTATTTTATAATAAAATATCATTTTAAATTATTTTATTATTATTAAATAGAGTGTGATGAAGAGAACAAATAAAAAAAAAGATAAAACAAGAGTGTTTAATGTGGTGTGGTGGATGTGGTGTCCTTGTGTTTTTGTTTGTGCGTAGGTTCGAGTAATGATGGACGCGGTGAAGAGGAATTTTATGCATAATAAAGCAAGTCAGCACATGGACGGGTGTATGGGCCGGGTGGGTTGGTGCCACATGGCTGAGCGCATGGAGCCTACTGAGAGCTTAAAAATGTGCTAAAAAATTAGCGATGGAATTTTTTCCGTCGCTAATTTATTTTTAAATTTTTTTCTTTTTTTTTTCAGTAATGGATTTTTTTCCGTCGCTAATATCAGTAACAGATTTTTTTCGTCGCTAATCCGATACTGATATTTGCGACAAAAAAAAATTCGTCGCTGAAAATTAGTGGAGTCACTTTTTACGGTGGATTTAGCGACAAAAAAAAAACTATCGCTGAAAATCCGTTTTCTAGTAATGTAATTTTTATAAATCAAATAAATTTTGCTCCTATTCAACCTAAAATATTGCCCCCACTAAGATTGTTAGTCGATCCACTAAAATCGTCATTCTGTTTCATGAAAATATTTTGCCCCCACTACCCTTAGGTTCCGAATCCGCCACTATCAACAACTCTTGGGTTTGCAACACCTCTAACAGCAAGAAGGTAGGCTGATTTAGGATAAAAACTCGAGGAGTCATGAGGGTTAGAGAAGGTACCCATAGGGGTGGTACAGATTAAACCTTTAATGGATCTCAAAGGAAGGAGAAATTCTCATCAAAATTCTAGTTTAAACCGGTTTGCAATGTTTCTTACTTTCACGCAAGGAATGCTAAGGCCACCATCTTTAAGGTGAATTCTCTTCTATCCTAAGAGGAACCCCAAAGGACTCCTCACTAATTTTTACGGGAGAAGGGTACATTCTCTCTTCTCTCTTGCTCTTTTTTTCCCTCACCCCTTCTCTCTATGAATTATAAAATTAATGTCATTTATATTTCACTCACATCTACATTAGGCATACGAGTTTTCTTTTCTTTTTATATATATTTTATTTAGTTGGGACTTTTATATTTCCATTTTCAACTTTCTCATCACACGTTCTCTTCGATTTCAACTTCGACTTTCTTTAAACTTCTCTTTTCCACTTAAAGAACAACAGCCCACCATGAGTCTAAAGTGGAGGTTTCCAAACTTTTTTTTTTCTTTTTTTTTTTCGATACCTCACTTTACCCAAGGAGACCCTCGAGCACTCTAGATACAGTGAGATGGTCGTTCTAACATTTTTCAGCAACAACACTGTAATTTCATTTTATTATTGTTTTCTAATTTTCTAATTTTTTTTTCTTTTTTCTTTTTTCTGTTTCAATTTTTTAAAGTATATAATATTCGATAATTTTCTTTTATTAAGTTCTCCTATCTAGTTTAATAGAAACTAATTTTTTGACGTGATTTTAAAATTATTTTTTATTATTGAGTTTGACAATAGAATTTTACCCACATTTTAAGGTGTGTACATCCGGTAAGTATGTGGTGTGTATAACGTATTTTTTTCAAAAAATAATTTTGGATTTTTTAATTTCATTGTATGGATATTTGTATATTATAGCGCGCCTTTCATGCAGATTAAGAAATTAGTAGAATCTTAAACGGTTGCTTCAGATTGAAAAACTCAAGCGTAGGTCTAAAACCAGAGGCCTAACTTTTTGTGGTTAAGCTCGACCAGCACCAAGCACGCCCTCTTTGAGAGTGTTTTCCACCACACCACTATCCCTTCATTGCCAAGAATCCAAAAGAGAGAGAGAGAGAGAGAGAGAGAGAGAGAGATAATGGAGAGAAAAGCTATTGACTTTTAGATTTCACTAGGTTGACATTTGTGATGAAGGGACATATTAACTGCAGAGCATCCAAAGCAAAGGGAACCACTCTTTCAAACCCGAGTCTCTCTCTCTCTCTCTCTCTCTACATATATAATTAATGGCTTATGATGGGGCTCCCAGGAGTCAATGGTTACAGACTCGGTTGATGTCTTCTTGTCTCCTTAGCCTATATAATGATGATTGATGAAACTCTCTCTCTCTCTTGTGGGCGTTACTCTCTTTTCCCTTTACTTTATAGTAAACATTACTACTACAACTTTACCTTTGGAAGAAAATGCCAGATGAAAGAAAATAATAATAATAATAACAAAGTATTTTCTCGGGACATATTGTGACCCACAAATGGGACATATCCACTAGTAAGGGCATGCTTTTACCATATCACATTGCGTGATTTTGCAAAATAATATAACAAAAATATAAAAGTAAAAAATAAAAAAATAAAGTAAGATTAAAAGTGGAAGTCGCTTTCTAGACACCAGCAAAGGGGACCCCCGAAAAAAATACAAAATTAGCTTTGGGTGGAGGGAGTGGGTGTGACCCCATCTTTTGTCATGCACAGAGAGAGAGAGAGAGAGAGAGAGAGAGAGAGAGAGAGAGAGAGAGAGAGAGAGAGAGAGAGAGAGAGAGAGAGAGATAGAGGTATTTTGTTTTATGACTCCAAAAGTCCCACCAAGCACGTTTCTCTCTCTAGAATGGTGCGCCTTTGCTCCTTTTGCCTTTGCTTCCATTTTACATCTCTCTCTCATCCTCTAAGGGGTCCATAAATTATAAGGGGGTGTACAGGCATGTTAGAAATATTTCAAAAGTCCCAGCTTGATAGGATGCTCATTTGAAGGAAAAAAATGTTAATATCTTTGCTGGTTGGTAATCATAGCATATGGTATCATATATATAACACCTATTATGATCATGAGTGGTATTAAGGATATAACTCTGTCAATGAGTTTCAACTCAAGTGATACTAATTTCACTCTTTTTATAATAGATTCGGATTCGAATTTCACGTAAATCAAAAAAAAAAATGACTCTAATTCAAACTTTACAATTGACATCATAAAAAGAAGGGAAAGAAAGATTTCAATGCCTCATAAATTGGACCTTGCACTAAATGGCATTAAACACAACTTGACAAACATTCCCATGCATTATGTCTTCATGTGACTTTGTGAAGTGTGGAGCAAACATGTTCCCCTCTTACAAGGTTTGAAACCTTTTAAAAGTATATATGTTTGAAAACAAAATATAAGTCGAATTTATAAAATTCGTTGCTCTAAATATAATTCTAGAGCTTGTTGCTTGCAGTCATATTAAAAAAAATGAATTTTATATTAATAAAGTAATATTGTAATAATAATTTGGTAGCATAAACTATTGTTGCTGAATTGTGACAATCAATATACAATTAATTTTATAGTTATATACTTCTCCTTTCTGAGGGGACATGAGGAATGAAATGGAGATGAAAAATTTTATAAGTTTACTTTTTTATAACTTTCACGATATATATTTTTCAAAATTTATGTCTGATTCATTCCCGTTCTGTCTCTGTTTTTTTTTTTGTCATCTTAGTCTCTTTTATCTTGTACTTCAAATGAAACATCACTTGAGGATGGAAGCATCAGATATTGTAATTATTAAAGAAAAACATTATACATGATTTTAGTAAAGTTTTTAATATTTTTAATAATATTTGTTGGAATGTCATCGAATTATAAAATTTTACATATTATTATTATTTTTTTTAATTTTGGTTAGCATTGTTAATCTCCCCTTCCCTTTGCGGCTGCCCTTATATGTACGTATCAATCTATTGAGAAAAGGAGAATTAACATTCAATATCTAATCCACAATGACATATATTTACAAGTTAGATGAATAGTATCTATCACTATACATGAATCTTACATTTAATAGCAAATAGATACACGAAACTTGCGAAATAATTTGCTGTTAGTGATTGCTTAAAGTACCATATCATATAGAAAACCTTTTCAAAGATTGATTATTATTGCAAGTTCTTTAAACAATTCAAGGAAACACTAGGATACAGTTATCTATGCTAGGGACGGATAAGAGTGGAGGGGGGGAAAGAAAAAGCAGAGACCATAGATTCATGCAGGCTTGCAGCTTAATTAAGTAGCTCTAGCTGGGGTTTGAAGGGGAATCTAGACTATGTTTGGCACCTCAAAAAATTCTTTTATCAGAGAAGATTTGGTCCCCCTCCACTCATAATGATCTCATCATTTAAATAATAGCATATGGTACATAATTTCAGAATAAAATTTGAGAAAGCATGTGCATTGGTCTTGGTTAATGGTGAATGGGTTTGAAATCTTTATATTCCTTTCTTTTGTTTTTCTCCATGTCAAGCAGCTTTGTGGGTTAGTCTCATTTGGGCATCATTGGGTATGAGAACTTGAACAAGGAGTCCAAGTCTTGTCCTAACTTCAGCACTTACCAACCCAATTTCTTCAGATAAAAGAGGTAAAAGGGATCATGCAGAGAGACAGATCCAAACAACATTAGAAATTTTTAGGCAACAAAGGAATGATTTAAGGGTTGAAAGCTTTTGAATCGGATAATGTAAAACAAAAGAAGGTAAAAGTTCCCATGTTGATTTTTCTTTTCTTTTTCATTTTTCAAAGATTCCAACTCTCCTTTGATGGGAAGATATTAATTTGTTGGACTGGTCAATTATTCAGAATCATTGGTAGCGGGTCAACAGTAGACTCAAGTCCTTTGACCGCACTGCAGAGTTTGAAAACGTTGTCCAGAGGAGAAACCCTACTCACCAAAGAGTAAGGAAGAGAGAGATAGAGGAGGAAGCCATATTCAGATAATTGGGAGTGGTTTAGTGGTGAGTTACTCAAGTTCGATTCTTGTATCATAGGACCCAAGCCTGACTGAGTTTTATACGAGTTGAGCCGAAGCCATATCCAAATAGTTTGCTTAATTTGTATATATATGAATGAGTATGAATTGAGTATCACAATATCTAAATTCTACTTTTTTGTCTATTGGACTCAAAATGAATTTCACGACATTCTTTTTAATATCAGTTGTTAAACTTGAACTACTCTAATTGTTACACACACACACACACACACACACATCCCGTTAATTTCATTATAACCAAAATCCTTTTTGATGGTTTCCTTTTATTCTTTTTTTTTTCTCCTCTCAATAAATCTAACACTAATTCTAGTATACTTTGGCCTTGAGAAGTTAAGTTTCCAAAAGAATAGTCACCTGTCCAACTGCATTATTTCGTTATGGTATATTATTAATCGGTATTTTGAATCATATTTTGATTAATTCGGTTCAATTGCATTATTTGATAGAGCATAGGGGTAATCATTTTAATTATCTCCATTTCGCAAAATTTTATAAAGCATAAGATAACTTCTACGGACATATATTATTATAACTTAATAAAATATTACGTAATAAGTGAAAACTCTTATAATAAATAATAGTTAAAAGAGGTCGTAATGCAAGATTGTTCCTCTTTATCACTTGGTTCACTGGATATTTGCATGGAAAAGTTTCAACAATAGGGGAGAGGCCTTAGATTCAACTCTTGATGGGCTGGGCCGGGCCTGCGTTGGATCACACTTTAGAATTGTACTCGTACTCATTCATCCAGTCGAAGAGCAATGATATGAAATGGTGAAATTGAAGCCACCGAGAATTACACACGTGCTTAGGAAATAAAAATAACGTTTCTCAATTCTGGGTTGGTGGCAAACATTTGAAAATATGAGAGAGAGAGAGAGAGAGAGAGAGAGAGAGAGAGAGAGAGAGAGAGAGAGAGAATTTCTGATAAGTCATGTGTCGATTATATTGAAATCTCCCCTTTGATAAGACAACCAAAATTATTGACCACCTATTGTTAGATTTAGTCGTTACTCGAGCATTTCAAAAGTTGATCTCAATGATTTTAATTCAGTTGATTATATGTAAATTTAGACAAGACTACATATCTACCCGAGCTCTAGAAGATGAGAAAATAATTCGAGGGCTGAAAGGTCAGGAATCTTATTTAAGATTGAATTAGAGAAGGCGATAAGTCCTCATTGTTGAAATTTTGTTTGTGATATTCTAATTTGATGAGACAATAATTGCGACTACCTGTGGGAGATCATTATCCTTATTCAACACCAGAGCCCCCACAATCTGGACCTCGTTAAATGAAATACATTTTTCATTAATATTTTAATAATTAATTAATCATAGGTACTAATTAATTTGATTTAAAAAATTATAAACTCTTGATTAAAAGAATATAATATTTCATCATTAAATCCACGTAGATAATATAATTATCATTATTGTTAGCAAGTCCATGTCTCTTGTTCTGGAAGTTATACTTTGCGGAAGTTCAATAAAGATAATTAACATTATTGTCATAGAAAAATAAAAAACTTATGATCCGATGGCTTTGCCCACGATTGTGTTTACATACCAATCGACTGTCGTCATTATCTCATCACCCTCCAAAATTTTATTTTTTCAAAATTTCTGAAAAATACATAAATGTATAAATTTGCACCCTATCAAGAATTGTAATAGTATTAATTAGATGAATATAAAATACTGGAACATGAAAAATACATACTTTTAAAAGATCAGTTGCACATTCCTTTGTCCAGACTAGCACCTCGTGTGGTGGATTTTCCGTTTGTCGTATGGGTCTACCTTCTTCTTCATGGTCTTTCCTTTCTAGACACCTCTCTTGAGTTTAAGGCCTGAATCCTTCTTTTTGTGTTCATCATGTCTTTTCTTCTTTTATATCTCACTGAAAGAGGCAACAAAGACATCTTCTTTCCCTTGAAATTAGGCCTTTTTTTTTCGGGTTGTGACCGATATGTAGAGTTGAGTAAGAGACTTCAACATATTCGTGTGAAAATTCACAATGGATTGAGAGAAAGAACAAGAGGGCGGTGCAGAATCATATCTACCTTGCCCATTTTGAAGTATTAGACTTTAACACCATGAGCCCAATCATTTTGCGAAATGTCCCCCTATATCTTCTCGCTATGCAATCTTTGTGCGGAGTAGAAATCTCGGTTTTCAAATCGGGTCAATCTACTATCTTTACTAAACAACTGTGTAAGATGAATGAAAATACCCCACACGTGCTCAATTTTCTCATTTGGACATTCGAGTTCAAGGCTTATCAATGCTATCATATATCATTTGACAAGCATATCGTCTTCTAATGTGTGCGATTTCTGTACATATTTTCTACCTTTGTTCACCTGGCTTTTAACTCATTTTGTGATCATTCTCTGGCATTTAAATTAGTAATTTGTTATTTGTTTTGTAAGAAGAAATAATGATAACAAGAACAATGTTAACAAAAAATTGAAGAAAGAATACAAAGGAGCTGTCTAGACTTGTCTATCAACATTTTCAAAAGTTGATAACATGAGTTCTACTTATTAGATCGAGGTGATTTCAATACCCATGGATAAGAGACAAAGTTATAACATTCGTTTTAATGATATTGTCACATTCAACTTGTGAATGGGAGATAATACAATCAAAACTTTATCTCGAGTTTGTCTGGACGTTCAGGAGCTATTTTGGAAGAAAATTTATAATTTGGGCTATGTGACTCCATTGACATGGTTCAAGTTGCTATTGAACAACAAGATTGAGATCTACAATTTTCATATTTTGATTTTAACTTGATTCAGTCGGGCAAATAAAAAAAAAAAAAATTCTGAAATTCAACCGAATGAGTTTGGCTATATTGCGTAGTTGCCCTAGTTAACGCAGCCGCGCCAATTTAGCGTGCCTGCGCCCATTTCGTGCAGCTTTACCCATGCGGAATTCAAAATCCTTCCCTTCTGCGTGATTTTCATTGAGGGCACTCTAGGATCTTGACTTTTGCATGCACTTTTCACAGCTTTGTTGGATGGGTAGTTTAGGAAATTTGAACTCTAAATCTTGCCGCTAAGGGGTTTTTGGGGAGGATATAAATATGAAAGAGGAGCCTGAGAGGGATCTTTGGAAAATGGGAAACAAGAGGGAGACAACAAGGAGCTTTGAGAAAGAGGAGAAAAAACACAATCTGAGTATTTCTTTCCCTTTTGTTTTTAATTCATGCTATCTTTTGTTATTATTTTGTTGTGTTGGTTTAGGCACAAGTGGCAATTTGTTTATCACTCTGCCCCTTTTGTAATGGTTTCGATGATTTATTGCTTTTAATTAAATTACCTTCTGTTTGCCTTACTGTCACTGCTTAATTATCTTTGTATTTCATGAACAAATGATTCTGAATTCTTAAGCTAGTGAAGAGAGATGTTTAGGAATTAACCTAACAATAGTTGACATTTATTGGATACATAGTAGAGATTTGGTGCTTGACATTTACAATCATTGATAGGAATATTAATCTCAAATCATTTTTCTACAAATGATTTCTTCCTTGAGATATTTGAACTGCTGCTGGAAAATAGGTCTAGTGTTGCTTGAGAAAGTGGACTTAGGTAAACTAGAGATCTTGGTTGTCAATAGAAAAGAGCTAATTCCAAATTCATACCTTTAGAAACAAATCATGTAGTACATCATGCAATTGAATGTTGTAGTGTCCATTTAGAGTAATCGCATTCCTATGTAATTCATTGTTATGGTTTAGTTGAGTTTAGTGACATTCCTATTCAATTGAATTTTCATTTTAAATATTAAAAGAAGCTCATTAGATTAGTAGTAATACAATAACTCACGAGAAAACGATATCTTACTTGTTGCTAAATTATTTGATATAATGTGTGCTTGTTAAATTACACATCATCCTCTTGCCACTTCTCATAAGCGGCTGTCTTTTGCTAAATTGCCCATCTACTAGAGAACTAGGGAAGGGTTTGTCTAATATATAAACGGCTTTGTTGCATATGAGAACAAATTAGGGGTCTTGTGGCTAGTCCAGGAAGCTAGTTCCGACAAGCTTTTCTCAAACCAGGGTCGCAGTGGCCATAACGAATGGGTTTATAATTTCATATTATTACAATCGCCATAGAAAATAACAAAATTTGTTGAAGACATTTGAATTGTGGTGAATAATGAGTCCACAGCTCTACAATGATATAACCTTATTCCATTACTCTATATAACAACAAAATAAATTGAAATTATTAGGATTCGCGTTTGTCCTATTAAAAATGCACTGAATAAACAATTTTTAAGATATATATACTTATACTGAGAAGTTATACTCTATGACCATCGTTAATGGAGGAGTTTTCGCAATGAATGCTACTTACATTATACTTGCATAAAATTTGTGGTTCTTTTCTTCTTTGGCAATTATGCTACCATCTTCTTTCTTTTTGTACCTTCTCGGAAAACCCTCTGAAAAAGCCCTTATTATCGTAAATAATATTTGAGGTCTCCTGTTAATAGCCTAACTTCTCATACTGTGGTGATTTTTGGATTAATGGGTATATATACATGGAGGACAGGTGACAATTGATGTTTTGAGTTTGGTTTTTCATTCTTAACCCAGCCGAGTTAGAAAGTGGTGCTCACCTCACTACTAGAAATGAACTTTCAATGAAGAAAAATTACTGACGGATTTTTATCATTTCGTATTAGCAACGGATTATCGACAGAAATTTTACTAACAGATTATCGATGTATTAACGACGGATTACTGACGAATGGATTACTGACAGATTTTACGTATTAAGTTTTTACCAACAGATTTTACGTATTAAGTTTTTTTTTTTTTTAATTTTTTTGTAAACTAATCAGCAATGGATTACTGACGAAAATTTTACCAACGGATTACCGGCGTGTGGGTGGTGAACGTGCGGGCGCTTGTTCATTTGAGGGGTTTAAAAATTAGCGACGGATGAAATATCTGTCGCTAATAATTCATTATTAGATACGGAAAATTTTTCCGTTGTTGATTTTTTTTGAAATTTTTTTTAAAAATGTTTTTATCAGTGACGGAATTTAGCGACGGATATTTTTAGCAACGGATAGAATTTTGTCGGTAAAAATTAGCGTGGTCATTTTTAGTGACAAATTTTTTCCGTCGCTAATTCCGTCGCTAATAACTTTTAGTGACGGATGTTGGACTCAGCGACGGAAATTTCTGTCATTGATGCCGTGTTTTTTGGTAGTGCCACATTCCAATTCTTGTGCCAAATTCCAAGCCCTTAATGTTCTCGGGGAATGTTGGAGGCCAATTCTTGATCCAAGTCCAAAAGATTAAAACCTAATTCCTTTTTTCTTTCTCGCTCTTACATTTGTTTAAATTAAACCAAATTTCATTTCATTTCTTCTATCTCCGTTGCCTCCCCTTATCTCTCTGTCTCTCTCTTGATGTGGTGACAAGCCCTTGAGTCTTTTCTTTCTCTTTTGCTCCTAATCTAATCTTAGTTTGATCTTTGCTTTTCCATTCATAGCGTGATTTGTTATCTTTTGTGTAAATTAGGGTCTGTAGGTGGTGATGTAATGATATTCCATCCTCTCACTTGTTGTTGGTAAGTTTCTCTTCTTTTTACATCTTTTTTTTTTGCACTATCTATGTATTCTCTCATGTCTAGATTTGTTTTGAAGTAGAAAACCTAATGTACAGTTTGCGTAGAGACCATAGAAAATCATATTTTTGCATTTTGCTAGACTTATAATAGTCATGATGGTTATATCATAACTATAATGAGACGTGCAACACTCTTGTATACTTATATCATAACTAGATAGCGTTATCATTATCATGATGAGATAAATAGTATACTCCACCATTTTATCGTAACTACGATACCTTATTCCAATCGTAGTTATAATCGTAGTTATGATAAGGGAGGCTGCATTTACATATTGTGACTATGATGATCCATAGTCATGATGAACCTTGGTAGGTTCTGTCTACCTTATTATGACTCTATGACTCTATGGGAGCTATCATACACTACAAAACAAATGTATTGTTCAGATAGATGAAAACTGTCTATAAACCTACTAAAATCGTTGGTAGAATCTTTCCTAACATATGGGTTTTAAGTAGGTCATATACCAATTAGGATAGATCTATCATGACAGTTTTGATTACCGTTGGAGCATGTAATAGATTTATACTGACGGTTATAAAAGTGTCGGTAAAATTACTATCTTTTATCATTAGTTTTAAATATATCAGAAAAAATTATTACATTTTATCATCGGTTATTATATGTATTAAGAAATATTACTTTATTTTATTGTCAGTTACCACAACTATTAAGAAATGTTATTGTCATTTATTGTCGATTACCACAATTGTTAAGAAATGTTACTAGTTGGCTACCACAAGTATTAGAAAATATTACTATCTTTTATCGTCGAATACCACAAGTGTTAGGAATTGTACTTCGTCAGTTACTACATGTATTAGTATAAGTTACAGTTTGTATCATCGGCTATCATAAGTGTTAGGAAAAATTACTGTATTTTATTATCAGTTAGAAAAGTTTTGTAAAAAGTTATAGTCATTTACTATCAGTTATCACATGTGTTAATATAAATTACTGTTTTGTATCGTCGGTTATTACAAATATTAGAAAATGCTACTCCCTTAGAAAATGTTATTCTTTTTATTCTCGGTTATCACAACTGTTTGAAAAAAGTTACTACTTTTATCATCAGTTATCATAAGTTACTACCTGTTGCCACATGATATGAATAGTGATGATTTTTTAAAAATGGTAGGTAAATTAAAAGACTGAAAAATTAAGAAATTACAAAAATAATTTAAACGTAATAAGAATTATAATTGATATAAAGTAGAATGACAAATATATATAAGACAAAAAAAAAGATTACATATCCCACGACTACATGTTTTCTAAAATGTTTTAAACAAAAATGTTCATCACAGTTTGCATGCATCTTTATGCACAATCTTGTCGATCTATTCATTAAAAAACCAATAATGAATTAATAAATTCATTGTAAATAATAAATAATGATTATAAATGAAAATATTAACACAGAGCGCTTTCTTTCTCTAAATCTAAAACATTTTGACAATGTTGATCTCTATATTTGTCACGCCCCGAACCGGGATCATGAACAACCATCCGTTGCCCTGGATGCCGGCTACATTTTTACAAAAAATAGGGTAGAATCTCCACATATTTCGGAGATCTTCCAAATACAATTTGACCCGTATATCAATATTCATCCTGTAAAATAAATAAATGATCATTTCGGCCTCTCCAAAATCAACAAATGCCACAGCTAACATCCAAAACAACGCAAGGTTATAAAAATTTCTAACAGAACTAGCCACAAACCTCAACTGTCATGCCCAACTAGATCATGAGTAGCCGCCACACCGAACGGACCTAAAATTTTACGTAATATATAATAATTTTCCCAAGTGACATTTAAATACGTACAATCGTCTCAATACAAATAAAATATGAGAGTTTCACAAATAAATATATATAAATTATACAGTCATTCCAAAACTAATTAAATGAGTACATTTATCAAACTAAAATTTTCAATAATCGTAGCGGAAGATATGGTAACATCCATACCCAAGTCAGCACTATCAATTCCTCATCGCAACATACTAATTTTTTTTCAGTTCAAAACTAATCCTGTGGGGAGAAAGTGAGGGGTGAGTATCTATCGGAGGATACTCAGTAAGTGAGTGGATTGATATCATACTATCAATATCAAGGGTGAATCTTGGTGTGTCAAAACATGTAACAAAATATCGAGTGCGCGAAAATAATGTGCTGTTACAGAATAAATCATATCTTAAGGTACATATCAGAAAATAACATATACATCCATCCATATATCAAGTCACATATATAGAGCCGGCTGAACAAACAACCCCGGCAATGGTCTACCTAGACAAAAAACTGGCGCATTGGGGGTTTTCACTATGCAAATATCAAATAATAGCTCTCTACCCAAATGTTGGGCACAAACTATTCCAACTAGTTTGTAAATAATAATAATGATACATATATATAATCGGTCGTGTATGGTATCCCGCCCAGTGCTAGACAGAGGTAAACTCACGTCCTCCCCAATGAGAGTCAACCTGGGACACCCATACACATGACGATCTGGCGGATACCTCCGAGCGAAATGTATCCGGGAACAAGAGGTGCCTCCACCAAATATCTTTCGTAGTTACGAATACTCTAGGAAGCATATCACCATATCACCAAGTCGGCCGGGCACGTAGCCCCATGCATCACATCATGTCGGCTGGGCATATAGCCCCATGTATCGTAACATAATTTTGGCCAAGCGTATAGCCCAAATAATACATGTAAATCCATTTAAAATTTACGTGCCAATACAGTAAAATCATTAAAACATGTCAATATATCAAAAAGGTGGCACAATATCAGTTATCAAACTCATGGATGCATAATCTATAAAATCAACAGTTGGGACACTCCAATGGTCACAAAAATATGTACATATACTTATCAAAATCCAAACATTCAGTTTTCACACGTATAAAAATCATGTCGTTTGAAAATTGGTAAAACATGATTTGTCAATCAATAGAAAATATTAAAGTCCCACTCACAATTTTAGGGAGGGTGGTCATTCCATATTTTCAAAATAAATCCAATTTGACTCATCGAGTTTCCAAAAAAATCAATCTAGTCAGATCATCACAAGTTAATATCAAAATTTCAAGTATTATAGGGTTTATCCATTTTCCCTATAAGATGGAAAATCTTTGAAAAGTCATACACTTTTCGATTTCCATCCAAATGTTTCAAACCATATGTCATTTTCAAGGTATATGAGTTTATTTTTATAATACGGAGATCGTATTTAAATTGCCTATAAGCAGAACAATTTATAATGAGAAGGGCTACATCAACCCTTGCACTCAAATCTCAATTTCTGACTATTTTCATGCATAGGTCAATTTAAACTCCAAAAGAAACTATTCAAATCAACTTAATTTGATTCTATAATTTTGAACAGTTTCATTTCATATAAATTCGTACACTGAACCTAATGAATCGCATATAATGTCCGAAAATGCATTCATTGCGAATCTGGTTTACATTATAGTATATACAAGACTTCTTATATTAAATTTACCCTAAATTCGATAACCAAATCGAATGGGTCCGAAATCACTCACCTAGGGTTTTTCTCGGATTGCAGACCTTTGTCCGAATGTTTTCTCGATCACTCCAAAATCTGAAATGCTACCTATCAAGACAGGGTTTATTAGTTAGGTTCAAACACTTAGATCGGAAGCAAAACCCTAAGTCAGTTACTTGCGTAGAGGTTTGTGGGCTTTCACGGGCTCACGGGCCGTCGCGGGTAGTGACAGGCTCGTGGGCTATAGCGGCCTTGTGGGTTCGCGGGTCAGTGGGCCAGTGGGTTTCGGCTAGCAGGCTCCCGGTTTGCAGGCCAGTGGGCTAGCGGGCCGACAATCCTGCGGGTAGATGGGCCTATGGGCTTGCGGGCCTACGGCTGATGGACCTGCGGGCTGGCGGGCCTGCGGCTGATGGGGCTTGCGGCTGATGGGGCCTGCGGGCTGGCGGGCCTGCAACTGATGGGCCTGCGGTTGGCGGGCCTACGGGCTAGCAGGCCTGTGGCTGATGGGCCTGCGGGCCGGCAGTGGCTCGTGGGCCGCAGTAGCTTGCGGGCTGGTGTGCGCCCGTGCGTTGGTGTGCTCCCGTGCACTGGTGCACTCTCGTGCGCTGGTGCTCGCTCGTGCGCTGGTGCTCGATCGTGCACTGCGCTCGTGCATGCTCGTGCGTGCTCGTGCACTGTGTTGGTGCGCGCTCGTGCGAGCTCGCGGCTTGGCTCGCGCTCGTAGCCTGGCTCTAGCTCGCGCGCTCGTGCTTGCACTGTAACGCGCTGGTAGAAAGACGCGCTATGGCTCGATTGCTTGCAAAGGTGCTAGGTTGCGCTCGCGGAGGCTCGCGGGAGGAAGAACAGCTATGGCGAGCGGCGGTGATGGCGGAAGAGAGAGAGAGATCATGAGAAATTGTGAGAGGGAGAGACTATGAGAGAGAAACTGAGAGGGAAAGAAGAAGAAGAAGAAGAAGAAGAAGATGATGATGATGATGATGATGATAGTGGTCCGTTGATGGCGAAGCTCGTGGCGAAGGAGAAGCGGCGCCGCGATGGGGGGAGAAACGAAGGGTCGGGGAGAGAGAGAGAGAGGGATTCGGGTTTCCAACCCTAATCCCCAAATCAAGTTGGGGACGCAGCGTTTTGCCCCAAAACGCTACGTCTCCATTTTTCCTTTTTTTTTTTACTAAATAAATAATTATATATATATTTATCCATATATATTTTCACACCCATATTTCGTTAGAAATGCGAATTTCATAAAAAAAATGGGGTTTACTTCGATTTGCCGATTCGGCAAATTAAAATATACAAAAAATTTAATTTAAATACCCCAAAATTAAAAAAATCAAATTTAAATAAATAAAATCTCTCTCTTTATAATTAAATTACAGATACCGCAGTGTCGGTATTACAATATTTCTTCACAATTGCTCAAAATAAAAAATTAAAAACAAAGAATTAAAAAATTACTTGATAGCATTTTAATATTAAATTTGAAATTAAAATAATATGTTTATTTTTTGAACCTGAATAACATCTTGGAGAATTGAAATTGTTTAGACTGAATTTGTTCTTGGAATGGTTGTGATTGTTTGTACAATATTCATCCGTCATTGAGTTCAATTTGTCCAAATCTTTCAAATACCCAACCAATAGGTGACTTTTTTTATATAAAAAACATACGTGATTAAGTTTTGATAAAAGTGAGAGGTTTAAATGGGTTAGGGGAGGAGAGCTTTCAAGGGAAAGAGAAGATTTGATGATGAAACTTTCGCCGCTTATGATTCATAATATATAATTTTCACAAATAAATTTTTAAAACCCCGTTAATTTTTTCTTTCACTTTTTTTCTCTCACCTCTTTTTTTTTATTACCACGTTGTTCTTAATTCCTCACTTTTTTTTATACTTTTAATCAATATTGCCACGTATATTTCATATGTGTTATTTCGGTTGTTGGAAAAATCACTTACTATATTTCAATAACTTTTAATACTTATTACTACATTTCATGCAGGTGCATTCCTGTGCGGTCCCTGCCATAAATCTTGCGCTACGTTAATTATATCCATTTAATTAATAAAAAATAATGTATATTCCATGTTCTATGATAATTCAGCATAAACTTATTAATATTATTAATTTAATATAATAAAATGATATGAAATTAGTAATTTATATAATATAATGTTATAGTTTTGAAAATTTATTGATAAATTATTAGATAATAGTGTTGTTATTTGAAATTATGACAATGTAGTGTAATGTAATAGTGTAATTAAATATGTTGATGTAATTAATAAAAAACATTAAATCTATTGTATCGGTAGAAACTGGGTTTTGTGATTTAAAATCCACCTTGCAATGAATTTCTCATATTTTCACACTCTACATAATTTCCACACATATAACTTCCACACATCACACACATACTATCAACTTCAACCATACCTCAACCAGTAATATTTCACATGTAACATTATTTAAAAATAGCATAGTGCACTTCGATTTTGGATATATTGGTTTTTTGGCATTCTGAAATAATTAATGAAATTTATCTGAAATTGGTTCATTCACATTAAATACAAGAGAAGTTGGTTTATGTATATTAGATCAATCATATAAATGTATGAATGAATTATATAAATTTGTAAACGAATCATGTAACAAATAAAACATATCATGATGAAAAAGATTTTTATATAGTTGGATACAATAGAAAATGTAAATTTTCGTTACTTTCTTCATGATATATCCATTTATCATAGCCACATTGAAACTTATAAACAAGTGATTGAAAACCGTGTGTGCAGAAAATCTCAATATCTTGTATTGGATTGTATATTTGTAGATGCAAATTCAAGAAATACATTCATCCACCAATTTATTCATCACTTCCTGCATTCATGATTTGTCCATCATATTAAATACAAATCAAATCAGATGTTCTGCACAATTTTGCATTGAAATAAATACACAGAGCAAAGCAAACAAAATAGAAAAAGAAAGGATAAATAAATGAAATAAATACGAAATGTTTTCGGTGCAAAAAAATTATTAAATTGGTGATAAATAAGGGAATAAAGAAACAAAGTTTTTGGCATGAAAAAAAGAAATTTGATTAAATTGGAACTAAAATAGAAAATTATTTTTCGCGCCAAATGAAAATTTTATTGTAAAATTATCATACAAATGTTCGTAAATATTAAAAGGGTAAATCTTGTAAATTAAATGTGAATTAAAATAAATTGATATTAATATTGTTAGTTGTTTTTTTTAAAATTTATATAATATTGATAATTATATAAATTACTAATTTATTATAATTATATTATATAAATTAATAATATTAATAATTTAAATTAATAATTTTATATCATAATATTATTTAAATTAATAAAAGCGTGGGAACCGCACCGCACATGCAAGTGCACAAGCAAGCGCCTGCGCAGTAGCCCACTGCTCCCAAGCACGGCATATGCCTGCGCGGGCAAGCGCACATGCAAGCACCCGTACTGGCACCTGCACATGCCGACGTGGGTGCCCGCACATGCAAGTGCACTTGCTAGCCCCCACATGGGCCCCCACATGGGCACCCACGCATGCAAACGCGCAAGCAAGCGCTTGCGTAGGTGACCCCCCATCCCCGCACGGTCACCCGCGCATGCATCTGCACAGGCAAGCACGAGGCCACCATGCTTGCCCCGTGTGGGTGACTGCAGCCTTGGGCAGGCATGCGCCTAGGTCCGCGCTTGCTTGCGTGGTAAAGCCATGCATAGGCATGCCAACGCACATGGGCGCTTGGCACATGCCATGTGAGCATGTTGCATGGGCTACCGTGCATGCCACGTAGTCTACTGCACAGACATGGACATGCCTGTGCATGTGTGGGTGCCCGCGCATGCCGCACGAGCTACCGTGTAGGCACGTGGCATGCAGACGCATGTGTGGGTGCCCGGCGCATGCTGCGCAAGCTACTTGTTGCAACCTCACAAAAGGCTATGAGCAACGCTCTACCACAACTGTGCAGGAGTGCGGCATGTACGCGCATGTGCGGGCTACCGCGCACAGCATGCCCATGCATGCATGGGCTACCACGCACAGCATGCCTATGCATGCATGGGGCCTGGCACATGTTGCGTGGGCTACCGTGGAGGCGCGTGGCATGCTCGCGCATGCCTTCTTCGTTCTTCTTTTTTTTGATGCAAAAAATATTACTACTTGGATTCGAACTTGAAAATTGAACCTATTTGAGAATCTATCTCATTTATGCCAACCACTATGCCATAATGTCTTGTGTGCATTTATTTTTCCTTCTTTCTTTCTTCCTCTCTATCTCAATCTCACTTTTTTTCTTCCCCTATCTAACTCTTTTTTTTTCTTATCTTAATCTCACCTCTATTTTTTTCATTCACCTTGGGGTCATGTTTTTTTTTTTCATAAATGATATGAATGAATTATGATTTATTAATATTATATGTTTTGAACATAAATATTTATGATTAAATATATAGATTTTTTAAATTATTAATATATTATAATTTAAATTAATATTGATAATCGTAATTTTATATTATGACACTGAGATAGTATTCTCCACTCATCCACTCATTCAACATAAAAATTGTGTCATCTAAATTGGTTCAATAATAATATAATTTATAGTAATGATTGATATTACTATATTATTGGAAAATGATACATTTGTATTTGACAACAATTCTAATTTTTTTGTAAATTTTTTGCACTTTCATTGATTCAACAGCCGGGTAAAATTGGACATATCTATCACAAATTAATCCAATAGTTGCAATAATATTTTTCAAATTAAATGGACATATCATATCACATGCAACATATACCGCCATTTTTACAAACAAATTTTCAAAACCTCTTTTACGTGTGCCTTTTTTCTTTATACAATTTGAACCCCCTTTTCGACCTTTTTGTCCTTTTTTCATTATACAATTCTTTTCGTCTCTTTTTTAATTATACACTTTAATCATTATCCTCCGTTTTGGTGAATATGTGCACTATGCTTTTAGTCAATACCCCTCTTTTTTCCAAAATGTGTTATTTCTCATATGTTCACTAATACAATTTTTAGAACTTGTAATGACTTGTTACTTTGTAATTACTACATTTCATGCAATTTTTAGTACACTCGCGGTTTGTTTGTGCTTTACATGTTAACCATTGGCAGGTTAATTTAATTTAAACCAATTTATTAGATTATTTTTAAATCTGGTTTTTCACTTAAATTTAATTTAAACCAATAGTTATATGTCTTGTCATCAAGATTTCTAGGACCAGGAATAAACAATTTGAGTATGAAGTCAACTTCATACACAACCAAGGCAGGTTATACGGTATCATGAGTACTCGTCAAGTGTTATGCGTTCATTGTTTTAAATGGATTGAAATCATCTACTCTTAGCCCTAATCGAATATTTCTTGGGTTAGAAGTGAAGTTTGTGTATAGGGAATCAAAGTCCTTCCATGCTGGAGAATTGCTGGTGTCTTAAGTGTCATCCTTTGTTCTCTTATCATGATACTATCTCATAAAAAAACTAGTTTAGCCACATGTAAATAGTCATTACAATTTAAGAATCAAAGGAATCCATTTCAATATTTTAATAGATATTTTTTTATTAACATATTGATCTTCTTGATTTCCATCTATAAGCACCATAAGCATAACATGCATCTAACTCTATTTCCACAATGTATGTATTTTCTCATATTTTGGCTTGAAATAAGGAAATAAAGAAGTAAAATTTTTTTGGTGCAGAGAGAAATTTTATTAAATTAGAGCTAAAAGTAGAAAATTGTTTTTGGTACAAGAAAAGAGTTTTTGTTGTGGAATTATCATTGAAATATCGAAATTTTCAATTGTAAATATTAAAATGTTAAATTTTATAAATTAATGTGAATCAAAATAAATTAATATTAATGCTGTTAGTAGTTTTCCTTGAAATTTATATTAAAATTATATAATATTAATAATTAATGTATTATTATCATGATTTCATATTATAAAACATTATTATCAAATAATCAACAATAAATCATAACACTATATTATATAAATTATTAATTTAATATCATTATATTATTTAAATTAATAATACTAATAATTTCATATCATTATATTATTTAAATTAATAATATTAATAATTTAAATTAATAATATGGTACTGAGTTGGGGACCACACTGGAGCCTGCGTTGGCATGGCCGACCTCATGCGTGGGTGCTTGCATGGGTGCTTGCATGGCTACTTGTCCCATGCGGTGGCATGAGCGGGCACCCGCGCTAGCATGGGCCAGCGCTCGCACGGGCACTTGGATGTGCGCTTGCCTTGCGCGTCCACAAAGGCATTCCTGGGCCACCCATGCATACCTACACCACATGCTTCCTTCCAATAGAGCCGGCTAGCGGACTGTGCACCTTCTGGACCGGACTGGTCCAAGGTATTCGGTCCGGTTTAGGGTTTATCGATTTTCTATTTTTTTTCCTTTTCTTCTTTTCCTTTTTTTTAATATATAAGTAATTGTTTAGATGAATATACATTTTTGAGGATGATTTTGTGATTTGGTATTAAATATATAGAGTTTTTATATTATTATTACATGATTTAAATTTATTTACGAAAGCTGTACTTGCACAATTAAATTTTATATAAATTCCATATCTAATTTTTTCTCAAATAAATATCATTCCAAAAACAAAATATTACAAAAAAATTAAAATGAAGACAATTATGGAAGTAATGGAAATGATGTAAAATTACGCTTAGGAATTCAGCATGAAGTTATCATACCATGGTAACGCCAAGTTACCAGTTATCAAAGTTACCATGATAATGTGAAGTCACAAGCAAAGTTCCCACAAAGTTACCATTATTACCTGTTATCTCTTATCACTCATATGTAATAAAAACAACGTATAACACCAAGCCATCTTCATCTTACTATAGTAACTTTGTACCATATTCACTCTTTCTCTCTCCTCAAATCTTTAACTACCTTCACTACTTTATACTTTATTTTTTTTTTGTTTTTGAGCGAAATTAAAAAAAAGGTAGATGAGTAAATTTAGAAAGGTGAAAAAAACCGACAAATGTAATTTTTCTTACCGGTGCAAAGTGATTGCTGAGCACTGAAGCGATTCTCTCTGAGGGGATTCAGATTGGTGCAAATGGTGAGTGATTCCTCAATCCTGAAGGATTCCTAACCTTGACGTACTTGACACCATTGGTTCTGAAGCTTTATAAACCCACCCTCTATATATCTTTTTTTGCACCCCTAAAACTTTTCTCTTCCCAAGAACCTCTCTTTGCTTCCAGCTACCTAACTCTTCACCCTCTCTTATAAAATTTCGGTGAGGACATCCATATCTTTTGGAGTTGAAGAGTACTAGGAAGTAGTAAGTAATTCTTTTTTTTTTTGTTACATTCATGCTATTTTTTTATTTTTTATATTGTTGGACATTTTTGGGCAAGTTTTGAATTTTTTTTGTTCAACAAAACTTCCCTGTTTCGATCATGTGGCATCGAAGAAGCGAGTGATGACGATGACAACAAGGTATATTTTCCTTTCGCATTCTTTTAGTTAAATAATGTGACTAAATGATATTAAAATTATATTGTTATAATAAATTAAATTTCAATTTAAAAATTTTATAAGAAATTTGAAATATCTTATTACAAATTAAAATATAGAAAATTTGAAATAATTGATAATATTTTTAAAATTTATAAAATCTACAAACTAAGTAATGTTATATAGTTTTTTAAAACTCTATAAATAAAAATGCAAGTTAATATATATAAAATTTTGTACCGAAGAAATTGAAGTAAATATAATATTTATAAAGAAATGATATTTTTGGATTTTGGATTTTTAATTTTGAATCACTTTTCAAAGATTTTGTCTTAGATTTTAAAATTCAATAAAAATGTATATAAGTTAATATTAAATTAATATAATTAATTAAAATATTTTATAAAAATATTTATTGTATATAAGTTAATCTAAAATTAATATAAAAAATGTATGTTAATAAATATTAAATAATGTATATTAATAAAAATTATATATAAATATAATTAGAAGTTGGATTAAGAGCGGTACTGACAATATTTATATTTGTTTTTCACCTTGAGTGTTCTTCCTTCAAGATCATCTACTTTTACTGAAGGACTATGTGAAAGACTATGTGAAAGTTGGATTGAGATTGAGAGAGACTATTGTGAAGAGAGACTAGTGTTACCTGTATTAATGACCAAGTATATCCTTGTTTTTTGCTCTCACTCCAGTTCGTTCGGTATTCATCCTTTAAGATGCTGATCTAGTAGATCCATGTTAGTATTTTAAAGGAAGAAGACACAACGTGAAGGAAGTTGGATTGAGAGAAAGTTGGATGAGAGAGACAACTACTGTCACTTGGATTGTATTAATATCTTTGTTTTTTTACTCTCACTCCAGTTCTCCAGTTTTGTAGTATAAGTACTCGAAGACAAAAGAATGGGAAGGAAAACCAATTGACTGAATACTTTTTTAATACATTAGAAACAATATCAATCTATATTAATAATTCTAATAATCATATGGGTGCCAGTTACTAATAACATATAATTTTCATTCCAAAATATAATGATATTACCACTCATTACTGGAATAATGGTTGATAGGCATTTACAAACTCTTTCAATTTCTATCCTCAAAGACTTCCATGCCCTAATTATGGATTACAACCGATTACTACTAATAACTGTGCTTGATCAAACTTACTACCTTTTTACAGTTGGTATGTGGTGGTAAGTCGCGGTTATCACTATATTATCACTTGTTATCCTAAATTTACCACTAGTGATTACTATATTTTATACGAATAAAGTATGATTCCACAGTAAAGAAGATTGATATAGAGAATGTTTTTAAGTTATTCCTAAAAAAGTACCATATTTACAAACGACAAACAATAATCATTCTAATTGAGTATCGTTTTTATAGATGGTACAATATATAGGTTAGCATAGGTAGAATTTATGAAAACGGTATGGTTAAGCATTTTTGAACTATCGTTAAAGATTGTCATATTTACTGACCAAATGTAATATAGTCAAAATTGAACATAGCTTTTAAAGACGGTGCAATTTGTATGTTACGATAGAGGTAGAACTTGTGCAGACGATATTGTTAAGTAGACAGTAAAAAAGATTTATATATAGTCATTTTTTAAATTGTACAAAAAAACTATCATATTTACTGACCACAAGTGATAACCATCACAATTTAGTATCGCTTTTACAGATGATTGTACTACCTTTACTCACGGTTGGTAAACTTTTCTTGACTAATAATTTATTCTATTAGAAAATGCATACATTTCCCAATGGTTTAGTTATATGGGGGGCATAAAAATCATCTCTATAAGTCAATGACAATAAAAGTTACTATTGACATAGTCCTTTAATTTTGTAGTGATAGTCACAATGACCCTTTGAGATGAGGAACCGATATTATGACTCTTTGAACCTACAATGGTTTCTCTTGACCTAGTATGAATCTTAATTGACCTTGATCGGTTTGACCAAATTTCACACGGGTTGATTTGGTTCGGCCTAGTTCGGTCCACGATCACTTATCTACCCCTAATACATTGTGGGGCTTACTATGATCATGACCTTTTTGGTACTTGAGTTTGCTATTTTTTGGTATGTAATGTGATGATGGCACGTGGCTGCTGTGGTTGTTGAAAATAAGGAATACAATCAACCAAATAATTCTCATGAAGACATCAAGGGGCCATTGTCACTTCAAACCATCAAAGTCTTGAGCAGCCTCATTTCAAATGTAGTTTAGAATTTTCAAGGCAAAGACAACCCAATTTTGGCTAGAACCTAAGGCTTAGAAATCATTGGGATTTGGCTAAATTTGGCTAGAACCCAAGCCTATTCTTGGGCCAGAACAAGCTGGCCCAATGGCTAGCAAACTAGCCATTGGGTCCATGTCAAGGGGAGAAAAGAGAAGAGGATTCTCCTATCCTTTCACCTATCTAATGGCTAGAAATCTAGCTATTAGAGAGAGCTCCAATGGCTAGAAAATCCAGCCATTGGAGCATCTCCCAAATGCTAGGGTAGGGAAGCCTAAAGGCTCCTCTCTTCTCTCACAATCCCTCCTCTCTCTTTCTCTATAAATCCTACCTTGGTCTCTAAGATTTGTAAAAAAGAAGTGGTCATTTCTCTTGAAATCTCTCTCCTTCTTGTATTCTTGAGATAATCCTCCCTTGAAATGTTTCTTTGAGAAGATCAATAAATAAGTCTTTGTTTCTTCAACACTCTAGTATTTTGATATCAAAGTTTCAATATGGTATCATAACAAAATTTGGTCTCTTCCTTTTCAAGGTTGGGAGATCCACCCCTTTAAATCAATTCCTTCCTCTCTCAACCATTCTCTTCTATCTCTCTTACTCCTTCAAATTACTTTCAATGGGCCGTCCATGTCAAGAAGTCCTTGAACTAATGAGATAGACCCAACTTTTGAGGAGTGAAAATTGAAAGATGACCCCGGTATTTATTCTTCCCATAAGTTTTATAGACGAATCCTATGAAACTATGGTCGCTTGCCTCAAAACTTTAAATCCCCATGGGAACAAATGTTTAATCTCTATGGGCAAGAGACAAATTTGGGGAGAGTCTTTGACGTAAGGAGATAAATTGCCAATATCAAGAAGGATGAGAAAGAGCTCTCACAACTATTTGGCGAATATGAAAACATTTGGAATAAACTCAAAATATTGAGGTCGAGTAGAACCAACCTCAAATTTTTATAGAAAAGAGAAGATGAAGACAAGTCCTTCAACCTCCTCATATCTTTTGTAGAACAATTTACTCATGTTTGCTAAGAAACCTATCGAACGAAGGATTTCATATCCTATCAGGAAGTGATGTCTGTGATCCAAAGATTAGAAACAAGTACGGGGCTTGAGGATGCTTCCCAGCCCGAAGTTGAGGGACATGGCTTCAATTCTACCATAGAAGAGCAAGTGGCCAATAAGATGCAAAATCTGGCCAAGAAGGGGTGCACTCACTACAAGAGACCAAATCACCCTAGAGAGAAATGTTGGCTTTTACCTCCTGACCTTAAGCTAAAGTGTCTCAAAAAAGGGGCTAAGCTATGTCAAATATGGCCCAGAACGTAACCCTTGAATCGGCCATTGAAAGCATTGTATCAAAAGTGTTGCACAAATAAGCAACAACCAGTCCAAGTACTTGCCCAAATTCATGTTTAAATTGCTAAGATTGGTTCGTAGATTCATGTTGTAACCATCATATGGTTAGGGATAAAAGGTAATTTAAAAACTAAAACCTCTCGCTAATCATAGTATAGTCAAGATAGCTAGTAAACATAATTTAAATGTAAAAAAGCTCAGGGAATTTAAACTTTTTAGAGAAAACATGAATGTTTTATGTGTCTCTGAATTTTCTTCGAATCTTATATCTATTCACCAAGTTGCTAAAGACTAAAATTGCAAGGTTGTTTTATGATATTAACACTATTGTTTTTCAATATCTCAAAATGAGCCAAGTCATTGGTAGAGAATTTAAAAGAAACAACCTATATTTTGAGGATCAAGACAATTATGCACCCACAACACGTCAAGGAGAAAATTGTCTTTTGTGGCATGCTATCCTTTTAAGCAAGCTTTGAAATATCTATTTCCAATAAAAATTGTTAAAATAGATATTGCAAGACTTGTATTTTCAGGGAAGATAACTGAATGTATTATCCAATTTTAGAAACAATTTATAAAAATATATTTGATCTTGTGCATTCTGACATTTGGACTTTTCTTGGAGTATCTAGATGAGATTTTAATTCTTTAAATCATTTATTGATCATAAAACTAGATATACATGACTGTATATACTCACTACAAAAGTACAAATATTTGAAATATTTAAAAATTTGTACTAATATGTTTAGAATAGGCAATTGGGGGGATATATTCCTAGAAAAAAAGGGGAGTAGTCCACCAAATCTCATATCCTTGTACCCCCAAAAAAATAGTATAGTTGAAAGGAAAAATCGACACCCACTTGAGATAACAAAAACAATTATGTTCTATGCTAATGTGCCTAAAAAAATTTGGAGAGATATGGTAAGCACTACAACATATCTAATTAACCACTTGCTTAATGGAATACTCAAAGGAAAATCTCCTTAGGAAGCTCTCATTAAGACCAAAACAAACATCACTCGCATAAGGTGCTTGGTTGTGTTTGTTATGTCTATATCCATGGTCAATTTAGAGATAAATTGGATAAAAATGGCAAGCGATGCATCTTCTTAGGATATATATTTTTCAAAAAGGATATATATGCCTTGACTCTGAAACTAACAAATTATACATATCGAAAGATGTGATATGTGTAAAAAATAAATTTTACTTTATAGATTTAGGTAAGGAGAAATGATTGGAAAAAGAAAATCTGCAAGTTTTCTTATATGCTTCACAAGAATCCCGAAACCCTTTTCAATAAACTAATAGGGAGGAAAGCTTAGAAAAAGAAGAAGAGTAGCCTCATAACTCAGACTAAGGGGAGATGAAGAAAGAAGTAGACAGCAAGGTGGAGATCAACTCTAAGAAGACTCACTTCCTTTAGAAATAGAGCGGGAAGCTAGTAACTTATTGATGTCACCACCATCTCTTCAAAGGTCAACAAGATTAAGGCTACATCCTTTTGAATGGGTAAATCGAAGAGTATATTACAACTCTAAGTTCTCTTCTTATCCTATCGTTGATTTTTATACCACTACTAACACTTTCTCAGGTCACCAAAGCATTTTTGAGTGCCATTGACTGAGACTATTAGTTTCAATGAGGTTAATGAACACAAAGAATAGAAGATGACAATGTAAGAGGAGCTAGATGCCCTGATAAAAAATGAGATTTGGTAAGTCACTAATCTCCGAAATGCAAGTGTCTCTACAATATCAAGCACAAAATAACAGTTCTATCGATTGTTACAATATTAGACTTGTTGTCAAGGGACCTAGATGTAAATCAAGGGGAGATAAAGAAGGACGTAGAAAGCAATAGGGAGATCAATGCTAAGAAGACTCACTTCCTTTAAAAATAGAGGGGGGAGGCTAGTAACTCATTATCATCACAACCTCCTCTTCGAAGGTTAACAAGATTAAATCTATCTCCATTCGAATGGGTAGATCAAAGAGTATATTACAACTCTAAGGTCTCTTCTTATCTCATTGCTGATTTTTATATCACTACTAACACTTCCTTAGGTCACCCAACATTTTTGAATGGTATTGACCAAGTGTTGGAGCCTATGAGTTTCAATGAGGCTAATGAACACACATAATGGAAGATGACAATGTAAGAGGAGCTAGATGCCTTATAAAAAATGGGACTTGGGAAGTTACTAATCTTCCAGATGCAAGTGGATCTACAAAATCAAGCACAAAATGATGGTTCAATTGATTGTTACAAATCTAGACTTGTAGCCAAGGGACCTAGATGTATGGAGAGGAGTATATAGAGACTTTCACCCTAGTTGCAAAAATAAACACAATTAGCGTTCCCATACCTCTCGCCACTAACAAGGCATGTCCAATATATCAGATGGATGTAAAGAATGCATTTCTACAAGGAGAGCTAAAAGAGGAGGTTTGCATGCATCTTCCTTGAGGGCCTGGCAAATGTGTAGATTGAGAAAAGCCATCTACGGCCATAAACAATCTTCTAGAACTTGGTGTTTAACACTGAGCTCCACACTTCTTTGTAACAACTTTAGAAAGTACAATAGTGACAACTCTTTATTCACTAAAGTGGATAATGAGAAAATCATTATTGTACTTATTTATGTGGATGACATTACTGTTATTGGTAATGACAAGAACCAAATAGATCAATTCATAGTTCCTTAAATCCAAATTTAAAGTTAAAGATTTGGGACTACTAGGTCATTTTCTAGGAATAGAGCTCGCCCCCTCTTATGAGGGGTTTGTCCTATCCCAAAGAAAATACAGTATTGATCTTTCATAGGAAACAGGTAAAATTGGAGCAAGATCAGTTGTTAGCCCAACTTCAACCATTGATGGGGGAAGATGATGATTAACATTTCACAGACGTAAAGAGATACCAGAGGCTTGATGGAAAGCTTATTTACCTCAATATAGCTAGCTAGACATTGTATATGTTGTAAGGCAAATCTGTCAGCATATGCATGCTCCAAAAATTAGTGATCAAAGAGCAGTTGAAAGAATCCATAGATATCTTATGGGGTCTCGTGGAAAAGAAATCTGGATGAAAAACAACTAAAACTCAGAGATTATGAGGGCAATGTAATGCAGACTGGATTGGTGACTCAAAGGATAGATAATCCATAACAGGCTACCGCATATTTATGGAAGGAAATCTAGTGCTTTGGAAAAGTTAAAAGCAATTTGTAGTATCTAGATCAAATGTAGAAGTAGATTATAGAGCCATGGTAGCAACAACTAATGAGATAGTCTAGCCAAAAGCTCTAGTTAAGGAGTTGGGAATTATAGTTTCTTCCTTGATCAAGCTCTACTATGACAATCAACATGCGATACATATTGCTTTGAACCTAGTCTTTCATGAAATAATAAAGTACATCAAATTCGATTGACATTTCATGCTGGAAAAAGTAGAAAACAAGACCATAGTTACCCCTCACACAATAAGTAATGAGCAACATACTGATATTTTCACCAAGAGAACTATGGCTAGCCATCTCTGTGACATTGTCATCAAGTTAAGCTCTATAGATATCTATTTACCAAACTTGAGGAGTATTGAAAATAAGGAATACAGTCAACCTAATAATTCTAATAATGACATCCAAGACATCAAAGATCCATTGTCACCTCAAACTATCAAAGTCTTAGGTAATTTAGGGCTGTTACATGGACTGAGCTGAATTCAAGCTGCTCGTAAGCTGCTCGGTCAACGGCTCGATTCGACTCGAGTTTAACCGACTTCGAGTCGAGTTCATCATGTATCGAGTTGAGTTTGAGTAGTAGAATTTTAAACTCGAAAACTTGACGAATAGCTTGATTACATATATTAATATATATTATATATATTTATATATGATTATAATATAAAAAATCAATTACAATAAAATATATTAATATATTATAAAATCATTGAGTTTTCAAGCTGAGTTCAAGTCGAGTTCAAGTAGTTTGTTATACAATCGAGTCGATTTCGAGCCTTATTATTTACTACTCATCGAGTTTGAGTCGAGCAAAATCGAGTTCAAGTTTGAGTACAGGGATACTTGGGATCAACTCGGCTCGAATACACCCTTAAGGTAATCTCATCACAAATGTAGTCCAAAATTTTCAAGGCAAAGATAACCATGAAGGCCTGGAAGAAAGCCGAAGTCAAAACCCAGAAAGAAGGTCTATGTTTTGGCCCAATTATAGTCGATGCCCGAGGCCCAAAATGGGCCTAGGTTTTGGCTAGTTTTTGGCTAAAAGCTAGCCATTGGGCCCATATCTAGGGGAGAAGAGAGGAGAGGACCTCTCACCTCTCTAATGGCTAGAAAGTCTATCCATTGAAGGATCTCCCAATGGCTAGAACAGGGGAGTTTAAAGGCTCCCCTCCTCTCTCGCAATCTCTCCACTCTCTTTCTTTATAAATGCCACCTTCCTTTCCAAGATTTATAAGCAAGAAGAAGCAATCTCTACTCTTGTAATCTCTCTCTCTCTCCTCTCTATTGTATTCTTGGGATAATCCTCCCTTGAAATGTTTCTTTGAAAAGATAAATAATGAAGTCTTTGTTTCTTTAACTCTCTAGTCTTTTGATATCAAAGTTTCAATAGTGGTTGTGCTTCATCCTTGTAAAGTAAGGGATGAACATATAGCCTACTTCAACCTATGTATGATCTAAATTTTACTCTCATTATTCCTATGATTAGATACCGTGTTATGATTGTATTATATGATTAGAAATCAAGAAATATGGTATGATCTTTAATCGATAAGATGTCTATCTCTTGTTAGTCATACTAGTTTAAGGAGACCACTATGTAGATCTAGGAGGCCTACAGCTTGCTGAATGCAACCTTGATTCTGTTATCTAATATCACATATTGGGGATAGAATGATCAGTGTTGGGTTAATAGGTTAATTTTTTATGAATACCTTGAATGATCTGTTTGATTGCATTATAATGATTTTCAATCTATTATTTCATATTCTATGTTGCATCATATTTTTTATCCCTTACTTAAATTTCATGAGTTAGCCCTTTTTTCATTCCGAATCCCAATCCCACTAGGCATAAAAGCAAGGAATCTATGTGTAACATGTCCCTAGAGATGATTAATGGGTGAGTAAACATATAATCAAAAATTAAACCCTTGGTCCCCTTCATATTTTAGATTGGTTTATCATGTTATTCACGTATAATGCATTATTAGTTTTGAATAATGTAACCCATGGTTTTAGACTTAATTGACCAATTTATGTTTTGAGTCTATTATTTTGTGATTAGCCATGCATGTAAAGTAGTTGTCCCTACTTTTTTGGGGCACTTTATTACAGTTGGTATCATATGTGGCGACCAATGTTAAAAACTTGGACCATTTTCATGCATTTTTTTTTTATTTTTTTCATTTCATTTCATTTGCATAACATATTTTTGTGGATTAAATTATGTGTGTTTGTGATTTATTTATTTTCCATGCTAGGTTAAATTAAAATTAGGGTTTAATATATTTTACAAATAGGCCTTAGGGTTTAAATTTGACCTATTAGCCCATTAGGTCAAAAAAAAAAAGTTTGAGGTTTAGGTCTCGAAGTAGGGAGCTAGGGTTTCAAAGGAGAGAGCACTAGGGCTTGTGTTGCTACCTCTCCCCATGTTTCATTTCTCACTCTTTCAAGCTCACATCCCAGCTGCCACCATCCTATTGCCCCATTGCCGAATTACCATTCCATGGCAACAGATTTTTTCTCCTTATCGCATGCACCTTCATCTTCTTTCTTTTAACACTAATCTCTCTCTCTTTCTCCCTTTCCCTTTCAGCCATTGCCATCGCTGCCTTTTTCTTCCATCTGCTGCCTTCACCTGGTTCACCATTTGACAGCGTCTGCAACCCTTTCTCCTACTTTCACCTCGTAGTCAATGACCCCTCATTGTTATCTCACTCTTCGATTGCATCGCTGTCACCACCTTTGATTGGCAATGATCTTAACACCTCTAATTCTCCTCTCCGATTATCGGTACTTCATATCTGTCATTCTCCTTTACTTTCTTCGAACGTCAATCGTTATTCTCTCTGTCTTTGTATGAAGAACCATTTTGACTTCTTTCTTTTCTCCTCTATCAAGCAACCTTTTATCCTCCTCCTCCTTGTTGTTTGATGAGCCGGCAAACCACCTTTTCCTGTTTGATTATTAGGGTGAATATTGCTCTAAGACCTCTACGAAAACCCTTCATTTCCCTAGTTCTTCCCTTGACTTGGCCAAAACCCATTGTTTATCCTTGTGTTTCAAGTGTTAGCCAAGTGTCTCCATATCTAATATGACTTTATATGTGAAATTGCATGAATTCCTCCTTCACAAATCACAAACTACTTAGGTAAAGGTCTATCTCTCTCTCTCCCTTCTATTTCTCTATTACCGTTGTTGTTTCTAGGGTATAGGAACATATAGGTAATGGAACAACAACGGTAATGGTCCTTAATGTTGATTCTATTTGGTGATTTTTTCTCTTAGGTTTAGATTTTAAGTACATGCATGTTTTTGGCGTATATGAGCAAATATTGCTATTGGTTTGAAAAGTTAATCTCGTGCATAAATAAGGCAAGTAAATGTATGTTTATATGTCTTTTCCCTATTACACGTCATGTTTCACTTAAGGTAATTTTCTCGTTGATTAATTGGATTTGGTTCATCATATACTTTGACTTAACAAGAAATAATTGAAGTACATACCTGATTATTAGTAGGCTGGCCACCAAGGAGAATGATGATTTATTATGACTCTATCATGCCTCATTGAAGTAAGTTAAAGGTTGAGTAATTATGCCTCCTTTTTTATTCTTAATATGTTAGTTTGATTGTGTATATGGTCAATGCTTGAGATACTAATGTACAGGTTGGAAAGAGAAAGGATTCCAATTTGAAATTGCGGATGAGACTTTATTACTTGATATTGACGTAATTTAATAATAAAAAGTCTCAAAATACTTAAACAACGTAAAATAAAGCCCCTTTGTGGGGGAGACATGGGGTCGATTAACTCTCGAGAATGATTTTAGCAACAAGGGATGGATAAGAACATATTTGGCGTTGGTAACCTTGACCGCCACAATAGGAGTCCATGTTTACTCTCCGGTTGAGAGATATCACTTGCAAGTTAATCTCCATAATTTAAAGGAAGGTGCACCCTCCATGGTAAGGAGGTTGTGAATAAGATAATAATTGAAAAAGGAAACAAATACATGCAAAGAAAAAGGAAAACAATTAAATAGATATGAATACGACTTAGTACCGTAGCATGGTTCAACATAGAGAGGCATCAATGATTTGTCATTCTTTTCCTTACTCTTTACATGCATTTTCCTAATGTTAGAAGTACTTGCCCTCGTTGAGTATTACATGTTTTCCCTAGTTTTGTTATTCACATCTCATGTCTCATTCATAATATCTACCTTAGATAATATGCATGCTGTACATGTTTCCTTTCCCCAATTCCCTTAGGATTACTTCCTCAACATGTGGTTGGCTGACCCAAATCTAAATATTATAAATTTATCAGGAGCTAGATAGGAGTATGAGTGGTTAGATAGGGAGCCGCATTAGCGGGATTTTAGATCCCTCTATCCTTTTTTCTTTATTGATCATTTTGTACTTTTTGGTATCGTGTGACTATGATGTAAATCTAAACATTTTAGTTTTAGTTTCAATTATGGGCTCTAGCAATGTAAAATGTGTGTAATAATGATGGATACTTTATGCATTAGTCTGGCTTGTAGTGCCAAGTGAATATGATTTGTTTTGATTAACGATGACCTAATTGTTTATTTACTTATGTGGATGTTTAACCCTGATGTTGGTGCGGAGGAGAGGGAGCGTAACTTTTATGTTGACAATCTTATTAAAGTATTATAGGTTTTAGATTGTTTTATGTTAGCTGTGTGGCTAGTTTAACCCATTTACACTAAAGAGTTTGCCTAATCTTCTTAAAAGTATAGTTAAGTTGTTAGTTTTAAAATTTTATATCTTTTTCCTTCAGCATGTCACATGAGGTGATTTTGTGCAAATCTTCCATGAGAGATACGTGCTTGTATTTATTAGAGATCAGAAGATGTTAGAGTTTTTGAATATGAGGCAAGGCAATCAAACTATTAGTTAGTATGCAGATCGCTTTGCTAAATTGTTAGTGTATGCTTTAGAATTAGTTGATGGGAATGAAAAGAGAACTAAGAGGTTTAGAAAAGGATTGCGATCTTTCTTCCAGAGGTATCTGGTAGCTCTACCTTTTACCACTTATCGGGACCTAGTGAACAATGATAATCCTTTGGAGTTGGTTACTGACAGTAGACAAGAAAGGTTACAGGGAAAGAGGCCAGTGGAAGTCCCAGCTTCCAGTATGAAGAAGAAAAAGGAGAAGAAGAGGCATTTTAAGCAGGGTGAGAACTCCCATAAGAGGCCATCGTGTCCCATTTGCAGAAATTTTCATATGGGGCAATGTGAGGGAGGAATGAGAATTTGTTTTATATGTTTTCAGTTGGGCCATTATATTTCACGTTGTCCTCTTATGTAACACTGACACATGGTATACTGTATATTATACTTCATATTACTCCATATATGATACATCTTCTTATTCATATAGAAAATCACTAAAAAATTTTTCTGTTTAAAAACCGTTTCCAGAATTTCGGTAAAATTACCAAAAATTAAAAATTTTCAAAATGACAACAAAGGGTCCAAATATAATGAAAATAGCTCTAGAGTGTATAGACACCTCAAATATGAGTGAATCGTGCTTCGTAGAGCCAAATCGAGGATTTCTGGATAATCGCCTGAAAAACCCTAATTGGACAGAAATGAGCCCCGGCACGTCTCAACGATCACGTTTTGATGCGGAAAAATTTAAATTAGGCCTAAAATGAGGTTTTGGGTCTAACTTGAAATTTTAAAAAAAAATTTGGGATCAATTTATAATTTTTATAAGTCAAGAGACTTACTTGCAATTTATAAAATTTAGAAGTAATTTAAATAAATGTATTTACCTAAATAAAGACTAAACAAAAGAGTGTAGAGAGGGAGAGAGTGACATGGACGATTTTGGGTGAGGAGAGAAGAGATTTTTCTTTTATGTATTATTTTATTTACTTTTAAAATATATATATATAAATCCAATGGTGGAGATTTAATTGAAAAGAGATAAATGAATATGAACCTTTGGATCTAGTTAGTGGGAGACAACATTGTCCATTGGGTAAAAGAGTAAGCCTTCTTGAAAACACATCAATGGCGAGGATTTGCCCAAGAAATGGAATCTAAATTCTGGACCTTTGATCATGGTAGTTGGGGGAACATGCAATTAATGAAGAGTGTGCATGTAGTGGGAGAAAGTGAGGTTTGTGTGTGAGAATGAGAGAGCCAACGTGGGAGAGAGAAAGAGTATTCTTGTGGGAAGAGAGAGAAAGCTTATTATGACAAAATAATCTAATGGTTAGAGTTGATTCTTGAAATTTGTTGGATGGCTAGGATTGGATAGGCAAAACAAATAAAACCAAACACATAGACAAATTTTCGTTTTCTTTCCTTGCAAAACCGTGGGAGTGTGGGAGTGTTCAAGTCGAAAGAAGCAAGCTCTCATTTTTCTTCTCTAAGCCGTGAGTTCAAGGTGAGGAATCCCAAATTTTTTCTACTATACTACCTAAATGTTTTTTCATAAATCCCTTACTCACTAGTCCAATTATAATATATCCAAAAATCAAGGCAAAAGGAGGAGTTTTGCTTGGTGGAATCCAAGGGACAGCCGAGAGCTTCACGGAAGGAGAAATCCTATTTTTCTTCAAGTTCAGTTGGTCATTTTGAGGTAAGAGACTCTTCATCTACCCTAGTATAACATATGTTAATTTGGGGTCAAAAGGAGAAAGCTAAAATGGTAAATCTTGTATGGCTTAGAGCTAAGAAATTGAAGGAATGATTGATCTTGTGAGGGGATCTTGATTTGGGCTTGGAGCATCAACATTTGAGGTAAATAAAAATTTTGAACTTGCTGGAATTTTTGAGGACATGCATGAATGATTTAATGTGGTGTTTTTAGCTTGATTTTGTAACTTAGAACCTTGGTAGAACACAAGGAAATGTATGCAGAAAAATGAGATTGGTGTTTGGCTGAAAATGGAATGCATTCTATGTGATGTTGTGTGCTGAATTTTAATGCAATGTTTAGGAAAATATGTGTGCATGTATGTTGGTTGAAATGAGAATTGAAGATGTGCTGAAAGTTATTTATCTTTGGCAAAGAATAGGAGGAATGAGGATGGAGAAAAAATCTGATTTTTGGAATTCTGGACATATGACCTTGTTTTACTTTTTAAATCATAACTTTACCTACACTACTGCAAATTGAACTAGATAAATTTCTAGTAATACTAGACATGTAGAGCTTTAAAATGAGATAAGAACCATTGCATTCTGAGTAGAGATAGATTTTATATGATTTTTCAAAATTAAGTGTTCTGCACTAATTCCCTGTTCATTCCTGCATTTTTGCCGTGATTTCGGTAGCAACATTAACCTAGGTTTTCAAGCCCCTTCCTGATAGATTCAGATCTTGTACTAGTTGAAAGAATTGTAAATCCATGTCTTAGCATTCCAACGAGGTAAGGATCACCACAATCCGACAGCTGTGTCAAAAGTTACAGCCATTCTTCTGAAACTGGTTAGAGGGTCCTCCATTTTCCAACACTAAAAATAGTAACATTGCACGACCCCCTTCCAGCCCTTTTTTGCGAAAACACAAAGAAGAAACGTTATAGATCTCCCTTGTATCCACCTACTGTGAAAGCTTCAGCCAATTCGGCTGAGGGAATCAAGAGTTATACAAAATCTCCCAAAACTGTGCAAAAACGATTCTGTTTCTTGGCCAAAATTGAACAGAGATTTGGTGGTCAATTTCAGAACCCTTCTAGGCATAATTGGAAGAAACCCAAAACATGAAAAATGTTAGGGTATGTGTCTTCTAGGTGATTTCAGGTAATTTGGAGTTATGTGTTAAACGTTGTGATTGTTGTGCTAAAAATTGGTCAGAACAGACTTCTAAACTATAATGTGGGCAAAATGTTGCTATTTCAGGGACTTGCACTAGGAATCTGAGAAAGTGCCCAACTAAGATGTTGTAGCCTTGTGTCTTGACTACGACATAGTCAAAAAGCAGAGTCCTTACATGAAAAGATTGAGAGTTAGGGTAACTTTACTAAAGCATGACAGAATGGAGAGTGTGATTTAGATTGGTTTGAAAATGTGGACTTTAAGAAATCTTCCACCGAGATTTTGGAGATAAGTTCAACATGAAACGTGTGAGTTTTTATGTGAGTCAACCATAGAAATTGAAATTTCCCAATTCTGACTCCGGATGAGGAACTTATGGTCAATTCCCTAAAGTGGCACAAGAATAGAATTTGAAAACCCTAGGTTTGTCTATAACTAGGGTTGCATCACATTTATATTATTATATACGCATCATATGATATCTTAAGTGACACATATTCTACATTGTGTTTATAGAGCTTTGTTAATGATATTGAGGGGAGTATTTTTTTGTGTGTGTCTCGAGATTCGTGTCGGGAGTGGCGTACCCTCCCGCATACTGTAAGTGTGATTTATTATATTATATGTTCAATGCATAACAATATGTTTTAAAATGCTTTTCAATGCAAGCATGAATTATGATCGTGTGCTATGATTTTTGGAATAGATTTGTGAAATGTTTTGTGAATCATTGAAGTGTCCACAATATGATTTTATTGTGAAATATGCATCCAAATGATTTGAGAAATGAAAAACGTGCCATTGCATCGATATGTATATGATTTTATGAAATCAATTATGGGAAGTGTTTGATATGGTTTGATAAATGTTGGCACGACACGTATATTATGATGATATTATGTTATCGGCTGAGTGCCTTTATGCATGCCATGATGATATGATTTATAAGATACGCCCATGAGTTGGGTATGCCATAGCTATGAAGGGCGTTTGCAGAGGCACCCATTGTGCCCGGATATGCTTTTGTAGGAGGTATCCCCAAACGTCATAAGTGATATTGGGATTCGACATGGTACTAGTTGTGTTAAATCTGAAAGGGGAAGGACTAGGTAACGCCTTGGTCTAGCACCTGATAAGGTACGTCGCTAACGTCGGGGTAGAGAACATTTTCTAACTTTGTTTATAAAAACCCCCGATGCGCCTGCCATTAATAGTGGTCGACCTTTGCCAGGAACTGATTTTGGCATGTGCTATACTTAGTGTGATTCGGTTGATATGGATGCATATGTATTTAAAATGTATGAAAAAAGAATGATTTATGATAAATTATTCATTATACACTGTTTTCATGCATTATGCGGACTTGTGGATTTATTGAATCATTTTGACACTCCATTTTTCACCAATACATTGAACACACTTATATATTCCCTCTCACTCACTGAGTATTCCCCAAAATACTCACCCCTCACTTTCTGTTCCACAGAGATAGGTATAGTGGGACGCGTTGCGACATAGCAGCGCACGAGGTTTTGTTGGAGACAAGAGACTTGGGTATGGTATTAACCATTCTTCCACAGGATTGTGTTTAAAGATATGGGATGATATATATATATTTGTATATTTGGGATTGTAGATAGACCATTGTACATGTATATAAAAGGGATAACTATATGTAAAAAAAAATTATACATATTATTGTAACTCTCATTTCATTGTATTGCATTTGAGGTATGATTGTACTATTGTGTTCAATCATTTTGGGAAACGTGTCATGTCTAGGATTGTTTATTAGGTTTGCTTGGTGCCACCTCTAAATCACTGGAGGAGTGATTGATGACTGTTCATGCCTTTGATGGGGGCATGGCAGTAGAGGTCTGTGGATATGACTGGATTAGCCTTACATTATTTTGGATGTTGTCAGAGATGTGAATTGGTTGGTTGTGTTGATGATTTGCCAGGTTGGCCTTTATACATTGATATGTTATTGATTAACGAGATTTTGATATAGGATGGATCTCCGATTTATGGGGAGGTTCTGTCCGTTTGTTTGTTGATGGTTAGGAATTTAATGTTAGCATCTGGGATAGCGTGGCGGCTGCTTACGCCTTGGATCGAGGATCGAGGCGTGACATCTTAGGCCTGGGCAGTTATAGTTTATTCTTTTACAGCATATTCCACCACCCAGATCTCTATTGGCTTTGCATGCAGTAGCCCCTCAAGTTCCATTGAAGGCGAAACCACCTAGACCAGCTTTACCACTACAGCCACAATAAAAACTACCCCAAAGGATGCCACCAGGCCTATGAGGTCATGCTAGAGTTCATGCAGTCACTGCTCAGGAGGCTCGTGCTTTACCTGATGTGACTACAGGTAGGATCAAATTATTTTCTTGTGATATCCGCATCTTGATTGATCTGGGTGCCACTCATTCATTCAATTCATTTGCATTTATTATGCACTTGCCTCATGAGTCTGAACCTTTAAAGTAATGGTTGTGGGTTGCTATTCCTCTTGAAGATGAGACTCTTATTGTTGAGATTTATAAGAGTTGTATAGTAAGCTTTCAGGGGTATAATTTTAGCATTGATTTGCTATCATTGGAGTTATTAGATTTGGATGTAATTTTAGGTATGGATTGGTTATTCATTAATTATGTACTAGCTGATTGTCACCGGAAGATTATATGTTTTCTCTTCACCAGGACAACCATAGATTTTATCGATTGGGGATAGATTTATCAGAGCACTAGTTGTATCTTTTATTAGAGTGACTAGGATACTATCCAAGGATTGTCAGGGATATTTGTCTTATGTTGTTGAAGATAAGAAGGAGCAATCTTAATTGTATGACATACCAGTAGTTCGAGATTTTTTTGATGTGTTTCCAGATGATTTGCCCGGATTGCCACATGTTATAAAGATAGAGTTCACTATTGATGTGATATCAGATACCATACCTATCTCCACAACTCCATGAAGGATGGCGCTAGCTAAATTGAAGGAGTTGAAAACTCAATTACAAGAACTGGTGGACATAGGTTTTGTTTGTCTGAGTGTTTCTCCTTATGGTGTACTAGTTTTATTTATAAAGAAGAAGGATAGTTCCTTGAGCTTATATATTGATTACATCAAGTTGAATCAAGTGACAATCAAGAATAAATATCCCTTATCAAGAATTGATGACATGTTTGATCAGTTGAGAGATGCCATAGTCTTCTTTAAGCTAGATCTTAGATTTGGCTATCATAAGATTAGGGTTAGAGAGGAAGATATACCTAAGATGGCGTTTGTACTCGCTATAGTCACTATGTGTTCTTGGTTATGCCGTCTGGGTTAACTAATGTCCCAGTAGTTTTCATGGACTTGATGAACCGTGTTTTTAAATCCTATGTCGATAATTTTATTGTGGTATTTGTTGATGATATGTTGGTTTATTTAAAGATAGAGCTCAACATAAACAGTATCTTCACATTGCTTTACAAACTTTGAGAACTGAGAAATTGTACACCAAGTTAAGTTAATGTGAATTCTGGCTTAGTGAAGTAATTTTCTTGGGTTACATTGTCTTTGGTAGAGGACTTTCTGTAAATTCAAAGAAGATCAAAGCTGTTGTTAATTGGTCCCACCTACTACAGTTATGGAGGTGCGAAATTTTTTGGGTTTGGCAGGTTATTACCATAGATTTGTTAAGAATTTTTCTTTGATAACTGCTCCACTTACGAGAATGACTCATAAGAATGTACCATTCAGGTGGAATGAATAATATGAGATCAGTTTTCAGACTTTAAAAGATAGGCTTGTATCGGCTCTAGTACTAACATTACTGGTTAGTGGATAGGGATATGTGATTTTTAGTGATGTATTTATAACTGATTTGGGTTGTGTTCTGATGCAGGGACAGAATATAGTAGTCTATACTTCCAGACAGTTGAAACCTCATGAAGAAAATTCTCCTACGCATGATCTAGAAGTCGCAACTATTGTTTTGTTTTGAAAATTTGGAGACACTACCTCTATAGTGAGCATTGTGAAATATTTGCTGATCATCAGAGTCTCAAATACTTATTTACCCAAAAGGAATTGAATCTAAGACAATGCAGATGACTTCAATTATTAAAGAATTATGATATTAGCATTCAGTATCAACCCGTTAAAGTGAATATTGTAGCAGATGCCTCAATCATAAATCTACTGTTTTAGTAGCAACACTACTAGTAAGAGAATAACAGATGATATCTGAGTTTGAGTAGCTGAGGATTGATGCAGAGGTTACTAGTCAGAGTTCTCTTTTGGCTCTATTTATGGTCCGACCAGATATCTCAGATCACATTAGGGTAGCTCAGTAAACTGATGAGGAGACTATTAAGTTGAGGGAAGATGTTCTTAAAGGGGGAAGTTTGAATTCAATACATCAAATAAAACAATTAGATTTCGGGATAGGGTGATGGTTCCGGAGGCTTAGGGATTGCAAAGATTAATTTTGGAGGAAACGTATAATTCAGCCTTTTTTGTTCATCCAGGATCCACGAAGATGTATAGGGATCAATCATTTTGGTGGCATGGTATGAAGAGAAATATTGTAGAGTTTGCTCGTAAATATTTGACATGTCAACAAGTAAAGGCTGAACATCAGAGACCTAGTGGACTACTTGAGTCACTTTCTATCCCTGAGTAGAAATGGGAGCATATCACTGTTGGTTTCATCTCAAGACTGCCTAAAACTTTGAGGGGATTTGATGTAACACCAAAAAAAAAAAAAAAAAAGAAGCAGCGGAGTGCTGCGATTTGAGACAAAACGCAGCACCCCCCCCAATTTGGGATTAGGGCTTTTAGCCCTAATCTTTCCCCTCTCTCTCTCTTCCTCTTTCTCTTTCCCCGACTCTTCATCTCCCCCGCCGCTTTCTCTCTCAATCCGATGTGCTTTCCTCCGCCACCACCGTTGTTGCCGCATCTCCCTCTCTCTTCGTCTTTCTCTTACTTTCCCTCTCTCTCTCTACCCTTTCCTCTCAGTTTCTCTCTTTCTCTGCTATTCACTCTCACTCGCGATCTCCCTCTCGGTTTCCTCCGCCGCGCGCCCCCACCGCGAGTGCACCAGCACGAGAGCGCGCGACAGCGTAGAGTACTGTGCGCTCTCTCGAGTACGAGCGCGCACTGCGCGCTCTCCCGAGCACTAGCGTGCCCCTGAGTGCCTCTGCACGCTCCTACACGAGCGCTAGCGTGGCCCTGAGTGCGTCTGCACGCTCCTGTACGAGCGCCAGCGCGCCCCTGCACGAGCGCGATCCACTGCTCGAGCGAACCCCAGCATGAGCGCGAGTGCTCCAGCGTACGACCCACTGTGCGAGCGAGCAATCAAGCTCGCAAGTGCGAGCCCTAGCCTATGAGCGCGCCAGCCGATGCGCCCCAGCCATTAGTGCACAACCGCGATCCCACTGCGGCCTGCTGACCCGTGAGCCCACCAGCGGGCCAGCCCATCAGCCCACCGGCCCGCCAGCCATCAGCCTGCCAGCCCATCAGCCCACCGGCCCGCCGCCCATCAGCCCATCAGCCCACGAGCCCGCGACGGCCCATGACAGTCCGTGAGCCTCTGCGAAGGTAAATGACTCAAAGTTCGATTTTCGCACTAGAGTTTCGAATTTCTTTAGTAATTAGACTGAAATTGCTCACAATTGTTTCAAATTTGGAAACATTCAGGTTTTAGACCAAACCAACGGGCGAACGAAAGCTAGATCAGAGATCCGAGGAACCCCTAGGTGAGAGAAATGAAATCTCTTCAACTTTTGGATAAACTTTGTCAAATTAGGTAGTATTGGTTGGAAAGAAAATTGAAAATCCATTACTAGGCCCTTACCTGATATCGAATTGTGATGATTAATTAGGAAAATCTCATTGGAGACTCGAGCGGTCAGATTTGAATTAGCTTTTAAAATAGGGAGTGATCACCCTCCCGTACACTGTGAGTGAGACTTATTTCAATACTTTTGTTTAATGTGTAAACCCTGTTTTACAATATTTGATAAATGAGCATGATTTGTAGCGTGCTTGAAATGTTTTGACTGGTTTTGAAATTAATTTTTGTGAACCGATAAAGTGTCCAAAACACTGTGTTGAAATGTTGAAGTTATGCATCCATGTGGTTGAAATGTATAATGTGCCATTTTATGATATATGTTGCATTTGGTTTGTAAACCTAATTTTGGCACATTTTTTATACGATATTGATTTTAGCCTTGAGGGCTTTGGATTGTATTATTTCGTAGCTACGAAAGACACCGTGAGAGACGCCTGGGTGGCGTCCGGATATGCCTAGGCTTGGGGTATCTTACGAGTTGTCGTGATATTGATTAACGACACAGTACTAGCCAGGTTGAACCCAAAAGGGGGAGGATTTGGATACTCTCTCCAAGTCTAGGACCTGGACGAGGTTCGTCTCCAACGCCGGGGTAGAGAGCACTTTAAATAAACTTGTATATAATACCCCCGGTGCGCCTGTCATAGGTCACGGTAGACCTCTGCCAGGACATTTTCGGCTGGCAGCTCTATGATTTTTAGTGACAGTGCTTTGGATGCATATTTGATTTGAAAATGCGTGCTAATGATATATTGTTGAAATGAAAAGCATGATGTTTTGAAATATGATTCGTATACTTATGTTTTGACACTCCAGTTTCACACTTCATATTTGACGATTGCATTGACCCACTCACTCACTGAGTATTCTTCTCCGAGTACTCACCCCTCATTTCCCTTCTTGTTTCAGAGATAGTATTTGACAAGGAGCGTTGCTTTAGGACGCTCTGTATCATTGGGAGACCTGATTTGGAGTTGAGAAGTCATTATATATTTCTACTGTAAAATTTGTATTGGTAATATATATGCGTTCTGAGGTATATAGACGACCATTGTGTAATTCTGGGATGACTGTATAAATATGGACATTTAAATTGTGGAACTCTCATGTCATTACATAATATTGCATTGAGGCATTTCTTATTCGTTGCGTATGTATTTGGGAATGTGTTATGTCTTAGAAGCGTACTCTAGGATCGCTTGGTGCTACCTATAAATCACAGGAGGGGCGACTGGTGGCTGTCCATGCCTTTGACGGGGGCATGGCAGTAGAGGTCTATGACTAGATTGTTGGAAATTTTTATAGCCTTGCATTATCTGGATGTTGGCTATGAGATTGTCTGATTTTGGGGAGGTCGAGATGGCCATATGATTATATTACAGGATGGTTGTGATTTATACATGATAAATTGTACTTGGGAAACCTTTAAAATATGGAGAGATTCTGTCCGACTTTCTATAAAAATACAACTGGCATTCAGGATAAAGGGTGGCTATTCAAGATCCCGGTTCGGGGTGTGATAGTTGGATTGGTATCAGAGAGACTTGGTTGAAAGCTATGTAGGAAGAGAGTCTTAAAAACATTCCCGCGTGTGTTTGTGTTTAAAGTCCTCAATGCATAGAGTTTCATGTAATCATGAAGTCCCAGTACATGGTCATAGGTATATGAGTTCATCTATTTTATGGGAGTTGGATACATGACGCATCTAACCCATTATTTTCGTATCTAAATGTCTTGAATTATAGTTCAATTCTTTTAGGGGGTTAGCTACGGAGTAACTAACCCTAATTTATAAATTTCTATCTAATAAAAGTATATCCTTTTGCAGAATTATGCCACCTAGACGTGGTAGGAGAGGTGCTAGATTCGCATCACTCGAGGGTTTGTTAGTGCCAGATGCACCTCGGGCACCCGAGACCCCACTAGCACCAGAGGAATTAGATGAGCCGGAGGATCGTTCCTTGACTCTCGTGCCACCATCGGCACCTACTCAGCCAGCTGCTCAGGCTGAGACTCCCGTACCCATACTTGACGCCTTTTGACAGGTGTATGAGTGGTACGCTTCACATGGGATCCAGATTTTGCCCCCACCACCTCCTACAGCGGCGCCTGCACTTGCAGCAATGCCAGTTCCTTCGGCATCGGTTCTACCGCCGGTGGCCTGTCCTTCTACTTTGTCCAAGCCGAGTGAGACTACATCGGCTATTCTTAGACGGGTACATGAGTTGATTCAGTTGGTTAAGGAGGCCCGTCAGCTGGGGTGCACAGATTTTGCAGGGCTTGGTGATGCTGCGGTAGCCAAGCATTGGATCAGCCGCACCCGTAGGATTCTAACCGATCTGGGGATTGGAGAGGAGCTCTGCCTGAAAGTGGCAGAGCGATTATTAGAGGGAGGGGCCCTCTCATGGTAGGAGGGGCCCTCTCATGGTGGGAGGCCCTCACTGATGAGGCGACAGTGCCACTACGGTGGGACGACTTACTTCGGGAGTTTGACCGTAGATTCTTCCTACTCTACCAGCAGGACTGGATGAGGTCAGAGTTGGGACGACTTATACAGGGGTCCAGATCTGTCTCGGAGTATAAGGCAGATATGCAGAGACTTGCCGCATTCATACCAGATCTGGCCACACCTCAGTATTTGCGTTTCAAATTTGAGGACGGTCTTAGCCTTAGCATAAAGAAGTATATGACTGTTACCCCGTAATTTACACTGGCCGAGGTGATAGACTCTGCTCATTGCGCGGAGGCTTTGGTCCGTGCAGAGGCTAGGCAGAGAGAGAGTAGAGAGCAGAAAAGAAAGAAAGAAAAGTCTTATTTTGCGTAGAACTCTAAGAGGGATAGGGGATCTAGTTCACACGGAGGCTGATTAGGATCTGGATTTCCTGAGCTAGGACGGGGACAGTACTCCCAGGGGTTCAGACAGCCCGCTCCGACTCACCTTGCATAGTATACTGCTTAACGGCATCCTTATTGTCGCAGGTGCAATAGGTCCTATCCGATAGGAGGTTGTTCAGTGATGGTCACTTGCTTCCACTGTGGGAAGCTGGGGCATATTAGGAGTTCTTGCCCTGAGTTAGGACTCGGAGGATAGAGTTCACTGAGCCGCACTAGTACTCCTCGTATGGGACAGCAGGGTCAGCCTGCTCGGCCAGCACTTCTACTCCTAGGGTGACCACCAGGAGTAACACAGTACAGACCCAGGCACGACATCAGCCTAGGGCTCAGGCCCGGGTTTATGCCATGACACAGGAGGACGCCCAGGCGAACCCCGACATCATCATGGGTACTCCTCCTTCTGATCCTGTATAATAGGATCTCTATTCGTATTTCCACTTCTTTTGGAGATGTCAGCATTGTATCATGATAGTCGTATAAGTATTTTATGTTGTGTACCCTTTTGTCGACATGATGCTACTCTGACATCTTTGTACACTGAAGTTATAAAAACCTTAGAGGCTTAGCTATTTTGACATATATATATATATATAAAGTTTGAAATCATTATAAGTCTATGTGCATTTTGTTCAATGATAGGTACTCTACCTATGCTTATTGACACGGGGTCTAACTATTCGTATGTGAGCGATCAATTCTTCCGATATTCTAACAGGCCGTTCTCACCTTTGGACGAAGAGCTATTAGTCATCACTCCTCTGGGTGAGCAGTTTGTGTGCGGCATAGTGTATAGAGAATGTGAGATCAAAATTGGGGATACAGTGCTGACGGCAGATCTAATCCCGCTCGCCATGACTGATTTTGATGCCATCTTAGGGATGGATTGGCTACATATGCATCGGGTTTCAGTTGACTGCTTTAAGGAGCAGGTAGAGTTTCAAAAACCCGATCAGCCAGTGTTGATTTTTGAGGGCGAGAGGCAGGTTTTACCCCGCTGTGTCATTTCAATTTTGGAGGCCAGACGTATGATTCACTGTAGATGTGTGGCTTACCTGACTCATATTATTGACACCACTGCTCAGGGACCGAGACTAGAGGATGTCCCAGTGGTATAGGACTTTCCTGATATTTTCCCCGAGAAGTTACTCGGATTACCACCGGTTCAGGAGTTTGACTTTGAAATCGATTTAGCTCCGGAGACTACCCCTATCTCTATGCTGCCATACAGGATGGCACTGGTTGAGCTGAGGGAACTCAAGGTCCAGCTGCAGGAGTTGCTAGATAAGGGGTTTATCCGTCCTAGCACATCCCCTTGGGGCGCTCCGGTGCTATTTGTAAAGAAGAAGGACAGCTCACTGAGATTGTGTGTGGATTACAGGCAACTTAATCGGGTGACTATGAAGAACAGATATCCACTGCCTCGCATAGATGATTTATTTGATCAATTGCAAGGTACTCAAGTTTTCTCAAAGATTGATCTTTGATCGGGATATCATCAGTTGCGGATTAGGAGTCAAGATGTGCCAAAGACAGCTTTCCGCAGTCGATACGGACACTATGAATTTCTAGTCATGCCGTTTGGGCTGACTAATGCTCCCGCTACATTCATGGACCTGATGAACAGAGTCTTTCACGACTATCTAGATCAGTTTGTCATAGTCTTCATAGATGATATACCGGTGTATTTGCGGAGTGATGAGGATCATGCTCAGCATCTTCACACCGTTTTACAGATCCTCCGCGATGAACAGCTGTATGCCAAATTCACAAAATGTAAATTTTGGCTAAGACAGATTGAGTTTTTGGGACGTGTCGTGTCTACGGAGGGTATTTTTGTCGATCCGTAGAAAGTCGATGCCATTACGAGATGGGAGCAACCGCAGACAGTAACTGAGATCAGGAGTTTTCTTGGTCTGGTCGGGTATTACCGCAGATTTGTTGAGGGGTTTTCCCGAATAGCTACTCCATTGTGTAGATTGACGCGAAAAGGTGTCAGTTTGTATGGGATAACCGTTGTGAGGCGAGTTTTCAGGAGCTCAAACAACGGTTGACTACAGCTCCGATTTGGCACTTCCCACCAGTAGTCGGGAGTACATAGTGTACAGTGATGCTAGTCAATAGGGGTTGGGTTGTGTTTTGATGCAAAATGGTCGGGTGATCGCCTATGCCTCTAGACAGTTGAAGAAACATGAGGTGAATTATCTGACACAAAATCTGGAGCTTGCGGCCATAGTCTTTGCATTGAAGATATGGCGCCATTATTTGTACTGGGTGACCTGCCGGGTGTATACTGATCATGAAAGTCTAAAATATTTATTCACCTAGCGAGAACTTAACCTGAGACAGAGGAGATGATTAGAACTCCTCAAAGATTATGATCTTGTTATTGATTATCTTCCGGGTAAAGCCAATGTGGTTGCTGATGCCTTGAGCTAGAAATCAATTTCATTGTCTTAGGAGAATAATACGGCATACCTCACTTGTTTGATGGAACTCAGGGATTTGGGAGTCAGATTGGCTAGTGACGATCAGGGTACTCTATTAGCTAGGTTTGAGGTTAGGTCGACGTTGTTGGACCGTATTAGGGAGCTTCAGGGCACTGATACCGAGCTCCAGGCTCTTACTGAGAGAGCCTGCAGATGTGGGTGATATGATATTTTTAAGGATTTCTCCCTTGAAGGGACTCGTTCGATATCGACAGCGGGGCAAGTTGAGCCCTAGATACATTGGCCCGTTCCGTATCCTCAGTAGGGTAGGGAGCGTGGCATACAGACTAGAGCTGTCAGATGAGTTATCTCGAATCCATGATGTCTTCCATGTATCAGTGTTGAGGAAGTACATCCCAGATCCTTCGCATATTTTGGAGCCTCCGGTAGTAGAGGTGTATCAGTGTTGAGGAAGTACAACCTAGATCCTTCGCATATTTTGGAGACTCCGCCAGTAGAGGTATAAGAGGATTTGAATCTGCCTGTTCAGCCGATGGCCATTCTTGACCAGCAGATCCGGCAACTACGGAACAGGGAGGTATATCTTGTCCAAGTGCTATGGCGCAGTGATCAGGTCGAGAAAGAGACTTGGGAGCCCGAGGAGATTATAAGAAGACAGCACCCCCAGTTGTTTGCTATTTAGCCTCTTTTAGTTTCGAGGACGAAACTTATTTTTAGGGGTTAGAAAATGTAAAACAAAAAAAAAAAGAAGCAGCAGAGTGCTGCGTTTTGAGACAAAACGCAGCACCCCCCCGATTTGGGATTAGGGCTTGTAGCCCTAATCTTTCCCCTCTCTCTCGTTTCCTCTTTCTATCTCCCTGACTCCTCATGTCCCCCGCCGCTCTCTCTCTCCGTCCGATCCTCTCCCGCGGCCGTGTTTTCCTCCGCTACCACTATCGTTGCCGCGTCTCCCTCTCTCTTCGTCTTTCTCTCAATTTCCCTCTCTCTCTACCCTTCCCTCTCAGTTTCTCTCTCTTTCCGCTGTTCACTCTCTCTCGCGATTTCCCTCTCGGTTTCCTCCGCCACGCGCTTCTTCGTGCACCACCACCGCGAGAGCACCAGCGTGCGACAACGCAGAGCACTGCGCGAGCGCTAGCGTGCCCCTGCGCGCCTCTGTAGGCTCCTGCATGAGCGCCAGCGCGCCCCTGGGCGCCTCTGCAGGCTCCTGCATGAGCGCCAGCGCGCCCCTGCGTGCCCCTGCGCGCCCCTGCGCGCCTCTGCACGAGCACCAACGCGCCCCTGCACGAGTGCCAGCATGCCTCAACACGAGCTACCCTATGCGAGCGCCCCCTAGCTCGACCATCTGTGCGAGCCAAGCGCGCGATCCACTGCTCGAGCATGCCCCAACAAGAGCGCGAGCGCTCCAGCGCACGACCCACTGCGCGAGCTCGACACCCATTGCGCGAGCGCGCAATCCAGCTCGCGAGTACGAGCCCTAGCCTGTGAGCACTTTAGCCCACGCGCCCAAGCCGTTAGTGCACAACTGCGAGCCCACTGCGGCCTGCTGACCTGCGAGCCCACTAGCGGGCAAGCCCATCGGCCCTCCGGCCCGCTAGCCCATCAGCCTGCCAAGCCCGCGGCCCACGAGCCCGTGACGGCTCGTGACAGTCCGTGAGCCTCTGCGAAAGTAAATGACTCAAAGTTTGATTTTCACACTAGGGTTTCGAATTTCTTTAGTAATTGGGCTGAAATTGCTCACAATTGTTTCAAATTTAGAAACATTCAGGTTTTAAATCAAACCAACGGGCGAACGAAAGCTAGATCAGAGATCCGAGGAATCCTAGGTGAGAGAAATGAAATTTCTTTAACTTTTTGATAAACTTTGTCAAATTAGGTTGTATTGGTTGGAAAGAAAATTGAAGATCCATTACTAGGCCCTTACCTGATATCGAATTGTGATGATTAATTAGGAAAATCTCATTGGAGACTTGAGCGGTCAGATTTGAATTAGCTTTTAAAATAGGGAGTGATCACCCTCCCGTATACTGTGATTGAAACTTATTTCAATACTTTTGTTTAATGTGTAAACCCTGTTTTATAATATTTGATAAATGAGCATGATTTGTAGCGTGTTTGAATTGTTTTGACTAGTTTAGAAATTGATTTTTGTGAACTGATGGAGTGTCCAAAACAATTGTGTTGAAATGTTGAAATTATGCATCCATATGGTTGAAATGTATAATGTGCCATTTTATGCTATATGTTGCATTTGGTTTGTAAACCTAATTTCGGCACATTTTTTATACGATATTGATTTTAGCCATGAGAGCTTTGGATTGTATTGTTCCGTTGTTACGAAGGACATCGTGAGAGACGCTTGGGTGGCAGCCGGATATGCCTAGGCTTGGGGTATCCCACGAGTTGTTGTGATATTGATTAACGACACGGTACTAGTCAGGTTGAACCCGAAAGGGGGAGGATTTGGATACTCTCTCCAAGTCCAGCACCTGGACGAGGTTCGTCGGTAACGCCGGGGTAGAGAGCACTTTAAATAAACTTGCATATAACACCTCCGGTGCGCCTGTCATAGGTTACGGTAGATCTCTGCCAGGATATTTTCGGCTGGCAGCTCTATGATTTTTGGTGACAATGCTTTGGATGTATATTTGATTTGAAAATACGTGCTAATGATATATTGTTGAAATGAAAAGCATGATATTTTGAAATATGATTCGTATACTTATGTTTTGACACTCCAGTTTTACACTTCATATTTGACGATTGCATTGACCCACTCACTCACTGAGTATTCTTCCCCAAGTACTCACCCCTCATTTCCCTTCTTGTTTTAGAGATAGTATTTGACAATGAACGTTGCTTTAGGACGCTCGGTATCATTGGAAGACCCGATTTGGAGTTGAGAAGTCATTATATATTTCTACTTTAAAATTTGTGTTGGTAATATATATGCATTCTGAGGTCTATAGATGACCATTTTGTAATTCTGGGATGACTATATAAATATGGACATTTAAATTGTGGAACTCTCATGTTATTGCATAACATTGCATTGAGGCATTTTTTATTCGTTGCGTATGTATTTGGGAATGTATTATGTCTTAGAAGTGTACTTCAGGATCGCTCGGTGCCACCTCTAAATCACAGGAGGGGCGACTGGCGGCTGTCCATGCCTTTGACGGCGGCATGATAGTAGAGGTCTGTGGCTAGGTTGTTGGATAGCCTTGTGTTATCTGGATGTTGGCTGTGAGATTGTCTGATTTTGGAGAGGTCTGGATAGTCATTTGATTATATTACAGGATGGTTGTGATTTATACAGGATAAATTGTACTTGGGAAACCTCCGAAATATGGGGAGATTTTACCCTATTTTCTGTAAAAATATAGCCGGCATTCAGGATAACGGGCGGTTGTTCACGATTCCGGTTCGGGGTGTGACATTTGATGCTATATGGATGATAGTGGTCGGCTCACCAAATCAGCTCACTTTCTCTCTGTTGTGATGACCCATTCCATGAAGAAGTTAGCTAAACTTTACATTGACAAAATCGTAAGGTTGCATGGCATACCAATATCAATTGTTTCCGATAAAGATCCGAGATTTGTTTCTCGATTTTGACCAAGCTTTCAGTCCAAATTGGGAACTAAACTTAACTTTTCCACGGCAAATTATCCTCAGACATATGGTCAATCAGAGATGACTATATAGACTCTAGAGGATATATTGAGAGTCTATATTTTAGAACTCTGTGGTAGTTGGACTGAACATTTAATGCTAGTGGAGTTTGCTTATAATAATAGCTATCACTCTAGCATTGGTACGGTACCGTTTGAAACATTATATGGAAGAAAATGTAGGACTCCTCTTTGTTAGGATGAAGTAGGAGAGAAACAAATACTTCAATCCGAAACCAGGCTTGCTTTTCTAGAAGAAACCATAGAAAAGGTTCGGACTATTCGAGAAAAGCTTAGAATAGCTCAATCTCATCAGAAAAGTCATGTTAATAAGAGACACAAAGATTAGGAATTTAAGTTAGGAGATAAAGTTTTTCTGAAAGTTTCTACGATCAAAGGGTGGTGAGATTTGGGAAGAGAAAGGGAAAACTCAGCTATAAATTTGTTGGTTCTTTTGACATTCTAACAAGAGTTAGGTTATTTGCTAATGAGTTGTCTCTACCTCTAGCATTTAAGAGAGTTTATCCTACCTTTCATGTTTTAATTTTGAGAAAATATGTTCATGATCCTTCACATGTGATTAGCTATGAGTCTCTCCAAATTAATGAAGATTTAACTTATGTTGAGCATCCAGTCCAGATTTTAGACTCTCGGGAGTAGAACTTAAGGAACAAAACTTTTAAATTGATAAAAGATTTGTGAAGACACCGCACATCCGAGGAGACATCTTGGGAGCTGGAATCAGAAATGAAGAAGCAGTACCATATCTTTTTGAGCATGAGCGGTGATGCGGAGGACTGGATCTTTTAAGGGGGAAGAATGTAGGGTTTCACTTTGATAAAGTAGTAAAGTATGCATTTGCATTTGCATTTTATTGAACACATCTAAATTTTTTGCATCACACTATGATAAAGTCTCTTGATTTCGGAACATACTTGCGATACATATTTCGATTTTTATGTTTATGGTTTTAAGTAGGGGTTGAGAATATTAAAATTAGTATAGATTATGGAATATATTGACTTGTGGAAATTATAGGAATAATGTAATAAGAGAACCGAATTAGAGTTTGGTGTGGGACCTACAAAAGAAAAAGAAAAAGGAAAAGGAAAAAAAAAGCAAAAAAGAAAAAATAAATAAAATAAGAATAATTTGAGGACACTATGGCACATCATCATCTACCACATGGTACCCTTAGCTTTGACACCTCATCATGCTTGGGGTCCACATTCTACTTAAGTAGAGAGAGAGGAATGATGAAGGAACTTAAAACACAATACTTATTTTCAACAAAATTCTTATTCTCAGATTTCATGTTCCACATCTAAAAACCTACCCAAACCTCCATGAAAGTGACCTTTTAACCATGAAATAAACTACCTCCATCCATATATATGTTAAGCTAGCCTTTGGAAAGAAAAAGAAAGTGTGGAACACCTATAAAACAAGTTAGAAATCTAAAGAAAGCTTGGAGAGAAAAGGAAGGAAAACTCAAAAGAAGAATTACAAGTTTGAAATAAGTATCATACTTATGTTTATTTTTTTGATGTCTAGTAGCCATATTTAATATGTTTTTAAATTGATTCTGATATTTAAATAAGGATAAAATGAAAAAGAAAAGGGAAATCTTACTTTGAAATATCAAAAGATGGAAGCAAATCTAAGTTTAACATTTTAGACAGCCTAACCATACTCTGTTGTTTATTCAATAACTTTTTCTGCATAATTGCAAGTTGAGTAGCGTTTTCTAAACTTCCATAACTTTAAAATGACATATGATTCAAAACATTTTGTGGAGAATTGAATTTCTGATGAATTTCTGAAATAGTATGATCTATGCAGAAAACCTGTTCTGTTCATAGCATGACCATGCTTTATTTTTATTAAATATTTTTTTGGCACAACTGTAAATTGAGTAGGGTTTTCTTCTAAAGAAACTAGATTTCAATATCTTTAAAATGACATAAAATTCGAAAAGTTTCATTGAAAAATGAATTTTTTTTGTGAATTTTCAAAATGTCATGTGTTTTTGTAGAAAATCTTGTTTCTGCATGTTTTTGTGCTGATTTTTGCCTCGATTATTGGCTACCTTTTAGCCTAAATTAGGCTAACCTTTAAATATAAATATCGTAGTCCTATGTCTTATCTATAAATGACCACTAGAATCACCTCTATAGCAATGCAAGATATATTATGAATGTTGGGCTTAACATTGGTTGATATGGTTTTCTCTGTGCAATTGGTATTGAATTTTGTTATGAATCCTATGCAATCCTTATGATAATTAGGATCTTTGTGATCATTACTCATGTAAATATGAAGTAATATGAAGAGAAAGTGATAATATGATGATTTCTTCGAAAATTTTGCGAAGCCTGTGGACAAAATTTAAGGGGTACAGTTGGTATATGGAGTTCTGAAAGTTTTGCGAAGCTTGCAAGCGAAGCTTGAGGAACTATGGATATATCTTTTCTTCCTATGAGAGTGGAATTAGAAACGGGTGAAATGTTTGAGGTGTCTAACCTAAAAAAACCTAGATCTCATTTAGAAATACCGAATTTTGACTTGCTCTCCCAGACCGTCAAACACTAACTTGATTCGATATTCTATTCCTTTCTTTAAATATCAATTTCAATTTAGAACAATAAAGATAGAGAAAGATAATGAATCTAGAGTGATAATTGGGATTGTTTGAGATAACGTGTATCTCTTGTGCACTTCGATGTCACGCCATTTGCTTGTTGATATTGATATTCCAATGCCGGATTACTTATTATGCATGCTATTGGTCCCTTGTGTACTTGCTCAGATTATGCTGTCCCCGATATTTTTGTTTTCAAGTGATCAGGGAGACGAGAGGGTATCGTTGGGTAGAGACTTTTGAGTCAAGAGATTTCGATCCCTACTCTTTTCTGACCTATTTGTATTATTAAGGTATGTTCTTCTTATATTTCTTTTAGTTTTGTACAAACTACCTAATATATGTAAATGAATAGTGAAGGCTAAGGAGAGCCTTATATGTATAGTTTTGTTTATATTATAATTATATACAACGGTGTGTATTTGGATAGTCGGGAGAGTTATTAATACTTATTGTTTGATATTAGAGGTATTTTGTGTGTTTTTTTAGATTTTATATTAACTCTAGATGACTAAATAGTCACTAAATGTGAGAGATTTTACCGTTATTTTATTTGAAAATAATAAGTAATTTTTTTTTCAATATAAATCTCCTTCCACGTTATCACACATAGGGAGTATAATTATCGTGAGTCCAGACGTCATATTTTACTCGTGTTAGTTGCCTATTGCTAGAGGGTGCGACACTTGGATAGCGGGTCATCACAAGGTTTGCTAGTAAAGAGGGCAGCCCTCTTTAAGATGTTGAATGCTCAATAATAGAGGCTTTGGTTTGTTGAGGTGATTTATAGGTCTTTACATAGAGTGGGAGTATAAAAGGTAGTAGTAAAGTCTTATGATCCTACATCAGATAAAGAGTAATAGTACGGCAGGGGTTAGATGGTTTAAAGATTGCTTAGGGATAGCATAGATGGTAGAGACTTTTGGGTACTTGTGTTGCTTCTTTAGTTGGCACATTTTTTCCACGACACTAAAAGTTAGAGAGGATACATTAGGGTTTAGGATTTCTCCACTTACAATGCCTAACTATGTCCAACATTACCACAAGAAGAATAGAGTCACCATGGTTTAACAAGAATTCTTGGTAACATTTATGTAGTGGTTGAGGTTGAGATCACAATGGATTCCAAAGTTTGGTTGCGATCATATTTGTTCTATGGTTGAGATCCAAGCTATCATTTAGTTTAGAGTCAGTATAAAGTGCTCATAAGGCTATGGTCGAGTTTGGTTGAGTATTGTTTGACTTTATCGACTGGGATATGGTTTAAATTACGAGATTAAGGGTTAGTTAACTAATACATATCTGATTTAGGCACTAGAGATGTCAATTTCCACATGAGTTTGCCTTATGACCTTTTATAGAAATATTAAATTTCCTGTTGACTATAATCAGGGAATAGCTAAGTCGAGGTTGGAAAGTAGTATAGTCTTGAGATGACTCATAGCATGAATCATTGTCAAGGTAAGCTCCTAGTTTAGTTGATTGGATTGAATCATAGATGCCTACATGGGCTAAGATTACATTGGCAATGGTAAACTCAAGAACCCTATATCAATTGGAGGTGGTAACATGTTAGAGTTTTAGATAGTGCAAGAATGATGTAGAGATCAAAACCGGTAGGTAAGATATTATGCTTTTTTATACCCAAACATTCCTAATGTCACCATGAGTAAGATGGAATCACCTGTGTATAATTGAGGTTGATAGTAAGAGCATAGAAATTCTAAGATATGTAACCATATTATTGGGTCATCATTGGGATAGTAGATGTGATTCAGATTACGAAGGTATGTTTAGATGATGATCACTCAGTTGATTGAGATTCAGGTTATCAATGGTTCTAAAGAGCATGCGGAAAGCTTCCAGAGATATGATCCCGATTCAATTAATGATTGTTTGATTTCGGTATTTCAAGTATTGTTTGAATTTCAGGTTAGAGGATCAGATTAGAAAGGTATAGTTGATTGAGGTTTATGGGTGTGAGTTTCTATATGAGCTTACTAAGGGCACTTCAACAGAAGATAGAAAATGGACTTGGTTTGGCTGAGCTACACACTTTAAACTAGGGTTTAGAGCTTTTGATCTACCTCAAAGAAAGTGCCTTGTCCAATCAAGTTGAAGATGTCAGAATATGTTTGTATAAAGATTGAGATGAGTTTTGGAGAGTAGCAGAGACTTCGGGTTGATCGTATAAGCTGAGCTTAAATTTTCACATGTTTGGAGGAAATTGAGATGGATTTGCATGGATTCTACTATTGTTAGTAGAATGGATAGGACAAATGAGGTATCAGCTCATTTATTAATTTAGAAATTATCATTTTTAGATGAAGTATAAAGGGTTACATCTAAGTTTAGTTGATTTAGGATATGGATTTGGATGTCTAGCTTGAGGTATTTTCATTTGTTATAGGCAAGTTCGCACTAGGTCTTTTTTGGGTAAAGAATAAGTTCAGATCTTAAAAGAGAGAAGACTAAGTTCAGCATCTTGCTTTGAATGGATTGAAATAGGACTCCACATTAAAGGTAACAAATCATCAGATTTCTTATGGTTTCCTTTTATTTTATTCTACCAAAAGTGGTTCCTTTGAGACAATTGTCTTGGTTTCCAAACCATTATCAAACTTTTTGGAAAAATGCAGAGTTAGAACTGGGATTCAATTTGCTGGGGTGTGATTTGGAAAGGATAGAAGACATGATTACGTTGGGACACAAGACATGTGGGAACTGAGGTGTGATTAGGTTTTGGATAAGCATCGTAAGAATGGCCATAATAGTAGCACTTGATAGCATGGGGTTTAGAATATAGCATGGTCAATACATCTCTTTTGAGTTAGGAGATGGAATTCAGTACTTCTCTTTTGAGTTGGAGGTGGATTTAAATTCAAAGGACCAGATTTTTAAAGAAGGGGAAGAATGTTAGAGCCATGTTTAGAAAAAAACCCTTCGACACTTTCATGCATTTTTCTTCTTTTATTTTATTTTATTTATATAACATAAATTAGTGAACTAAATTATGTGTGCTTGTGATTTATTTATTTTGCATGCTAGGTTAAATTAGAACTAGGGATTAATATGGTTGGGTCTTAGGGTTTAAATTTGGCCTATTGGCCCATTAGGTATAAAGGAAATGAGAAGTGCGAGGGTTGGGTTTCGAAGTAGGGATCTAGAGTTAAAAGGAGAGGGGTGCTAGGGTTTGTGCAGCCACCTATCCCATTATCTAGTTTCTGTCTCTATCTATGTCTCTCTCTCACCCTCTCTTTCTCTCTCTGTTTCTCTCAAGCCTGCATTCCAACCACCACAACCTTGCCACCCCTCACTTGATCGCTGCTCAACAATAGCTCGTTTTATCCCATTCTCGTGCTCCTCTTTATCCTCTTTCTCTTGTCTCTCATTTCTCTCTCCCCTTCTCTTTCTCTCAAACCTTTAGCATGCTGCCTGCTTCTTTTGTCTATTGCCTCCTCCTGGGTCCTCGTTCAATGGTAGTTGTAACCCTTATTCCCTCTTTCCCCTTGCATTTGACAACCCCTCATAGTTGTCTCATTCTTTGAGTGTTGCTGCCATCACCACCTTTGAACAACAATGGTTTTCTTTCATCTTCTTTACCTTGTCTCATCTCTCTCCCTCTCTCTCAAACCCGTCACCACCACTTCCCTTTTTTCCATCTACTGCATCCAACTGATGCCGTTCAACAATAGCTACAACCCCTTGTAGTCAATGACCATTCATTGTTATCTCACACTTTGATTGTCATCCCCCGACTCTCGGATCAAGCACGCAACAACTGTCGCGTTATCCCAGTATACGAGCAGAACCTCCTAATATACCAAGACACCGCAAAGCATTCAAACTGTTTATCCTGATTCAAAAACAATTCAACAACATTTAAATGACCCTCCTAGGTCATTAATTATCAAAGGCATGCAAGGACACACAAATAGAGGATCCACTGGATCTATCCCTATACATGCACGCATGCAATTTTGCCAACCCGACCTTCTAGATAGTTTTTAACACCCTCTCATCCATATATAACTAAAAATTCAAATTAAACATCCAAATGTCCCATTTGAAACAATAAGTTTTGTAAAAGGAGAATTTAAACAAAAATAACCAAGTTTCACAATGAACAAGCGTGGATTCTATCAATACTTGCCCCTCGTCATACGATAAGTGTCGATTAAATCAAACCAAAAGATTAATATAAAGTTTTTCCTTCCATGGATTACACATCATCCCAAAATAAACCCTACACCATTAAATACCTATGTAAATCAGCAAAAATAATTCTTCCGCAACTTCCAAGTAAAATCTCCCTGCTAAGTATCCTCTGAAAAGTATAAAGAGAGAGGTGAGTATTGAGAATACTCAGTGAGTGGAGTACAATGGTGTTGTGACAATAAATGAGGGGTGAAGGTAGGGAGGTCAAAGCATAACTCATAAACAATATTATATATATAAAAATAATTTCAATAAATCAGGATAATTCAACAAATATGCATCCATTTAATTCATATTTCCCAAAAATCATGTGGTTCTTCTTTGAAAACACTCCCATACTAGGTTTGGCCGAATCCAGACGAAAGCTCGCCAAGGGGTTTTCATTTCATATATCTCAAAATACCAAAATCTCATTCCTTGGTTTTGAATCGTGTCTCACTGGGGTGCATCGAGATATAGCTCGATATACAGCAAAGGGAGTCACGTCTGTCTCCCCCGCTAATCTGATCCAACCTTTAACCACGTCACCCATCGGGTCGCTCCATGGGGGGGAAGAAATGACTATAGCCATTTTCACTGTACCATTCCTCTTTTCTTTTTTTTTTTCAACCATTCAATTTCTCAATCAAGTTGCCAAAATTTCAATAATCAGTTGTCCAACCATAATTTAACATTCAAAAATCAAATATCCAATAATCACATGGCACAATCTCAATTATAAATATAATAGATGCATATCGAGTTCAAATTCACATTTCGAACACCCCACGATCACAAAACAGTGCATATCAATCATATAAAAATCATTCCAAGTCATTTGTAAAGAATTTTAAATAATTTTACTTATTTAAGATCACAATGAAATCATGAAATTCAGAAGGAGTTATGAGGGTATGATCACAGTATACTCATTATGCAAAATCATGAAATTCAGCCCAACATGAAACTTTGCATTCTAGTCTAGTAACTTCTCCTCACATTCAATCTAGGCTTAGAATCAAGTAACAATTTTCATTCATCCATTGTCCAAATCCCAACATTGAAGCATATTTCGTGAATGCTCTCAATGCTACCTTGGAGGAAAAGGCCAATCGGGGTACAAAATAAAATAGTTGAGACAAAGTCCTAAGAATAGAGGGAGATAGAACAATGTATAAGGATGAAGCTGTGCCAATTTTTGTCGATGAACAAGGGATTACAAATTGGGAATCTACTCCAGAAAACTAAGGGAGAGAGAGAGAATACTCATACATAGATTTATCTCCAATTTTCGGTTGAGATGAAAGAGAGAAATTTCAGTGACTGTCAGTGTAGATGCGGTTTTTGGCAACCCTTCCGGCAGCTATAGGGAGAGAGAGATGTGAAAGGAGATGGGTGTGAGGGGAGAGCAAGAGAGAGAGAGAGAGAGAGAGAGAGAGAGAGAGAGATGAGAACAGAGGAGTCGAGGAAGGGAGAAAGTGAAGGTGAGAGGCGAAGGGGAGAATTGGGAAAGTGTAGGGAGAGGGGAGAGAGAAAATAGTGTATTTTGTTGACTTTTCCTCTCTCTCTCTCTGTTTTTTTTTTTTTTTTTTTTGGTCTTACAACACTTACCCCTAAAAAAAAATTTTGTTTTCAAAATTTAAAAGAAAATTATATATAAAAAAGTTGGGGGGTGCTGTTTTCGCATCAACTCTTCGGTCTCCCAAGTTTCCTCTTCCACTTGATTACTTCTCCACAATACCTTGACCATGGGGATTTGTTTACTCCTCAACTGCTTGATCTGTCAATCAATGATTCTCACCGGTTGTACCTTAAAACTTAAATTTTCATTTAACTCTATCAGAGGTGCTTTCAATACGTGTGAAGGATCCGAAAAATATTTCTTCAACATTCTCAATGATTTTGAATGGTCCGATATATCAAGGGTTTAATTTTTCTCGTTTCTGAAATTGGATGATACCGTTTCAAGGAGAGACTTTCAAAAATACCCTACCACGTACTTCAGTATGACCTCTCCCTTCCTTGGATCCACAAAAATCCCATTCTTAGATACAACATGTCCCAGAAACCTAATTTCCCTAAGCCGGAACTCATATTTGGAGAATTTGGCATATAATTCCTTCTCCTTAAGAGTTCGCAGGATGATTCGGAGATATTCAGAATATTCTTCATCACTCTTGGAATACACCAAGATGTCATCGATGAAAACTATGACAAACTAGTCAAGGTAGGAATGGAAGACTTGATTCATGAGGTCCATGAAAGATGCCGGTATTACTAGAAATTCATACTATCCATACCATGTCCTAAACGCAGTCTTGTTGAGTTGTCGGTAGTCAATACATAATTGAAGGGTTCGATCTTTTTTCTTTATAAATAGAACCGGAGCACCCCAAGGTGATGTATTCGGCCTGATGAACCCCTTGTCCAACAACTCTTAGAGTTAAACCTTTAACTCTTTCAACTTCTTTCAACTCTGCGGGCGCCATTCGATATGGAGGAAAAGAAATTGGTGCCGTGCTAGGAACAAGATCTATGGTGAAATCAAATTCCCAAACAAGTGGCAACCCAGGCAACTCTTCCGAAAAAAAGTCCAGAAACTCATCCACCACAGGAACATCGTCTTGACTAGAGCTTCCCATCGTGATATCAATAATATGAGCTAAATAAGTTTCGTATTCTTTATACACTAACCTTCGTATTTCAAGAGCTGATATCACACAACTTGGCAAAACTCGACGTTCATCGGCGAACACATCCAGTGGGTGCCCCAACCTACGGAATTCCACTTCTTTAGTGAAACAATTCATCGAAGCTCGGTGTAGGTGAAGCCAATCCATGCCCAATATGGCATCAAAGTCCCTCACTTCCAATGGAATCAAGTATGCTTCAAGATTTGCACCTTCTACAATTACTTCACATGCCTTGAATACGGTGTCAACCGTTCTCCCAATGGAATGATAACCAATAATTCCTCTGCGAGTGGGGTCAAAGGGCTATTTAAGCATTTAGCAAAATCAGTGCTTACAAAAGAATTATTAAACCCAGTATCAATTAAAACACGAGCGTCAGCTCTAAAAATTTTCATCATACCTATATATGCATAAACAAATAAGAATTAAATTCTAATTTAACCAAACTCAATCCGAATTTATAATCTTCTATAACACCATGTCATCATCAATATCAAAGTCATCACCAAATATCAAAATCACCTCTATCCACCTTAATATCTTGCAAAATCTCTAATCTCTAATCTAATATACTTCAAATTCAGAATTAAGCAATTAACATCTCATAATATTCTAAATCATCAAATTTGGGTTCTAAGAAATTTACCTGTGACTATATCAGGGTTGTTCTGGGCATCCTCATTGGTCATTGCGTAGATCCTTGTTTGAGTTCTCATTTGCGGATACTGAGTTGGACCAGCCACGGTGTTGCTCCCAGTCCCTATTCGTGTAATGACATTTGAAGGTGGGGTAGGAGTCTTAACTTGGCCACCCTTAGATCCGCTAGGACAGTCATGGCTTGCTTGATTCCCTCGCCCCAACTCTGGACAAACATTGGGGAAATGACCCTCCTTTCTGTAGTGGTAGCACTTTTTGAGTGCTCGACAAACCCCAGAATGAAATTTTCCATAGGTTCTACAATTCTCCCTTGTATCCCCCATTGATATGATTTCCAAGGATGCACTAGGAGTAGGGTTCTCAAATCGAGTCTTGCGTTGGCTTTGAGAAAGGCCAACTGACCCTGAGATGGATCCATCACTATAAAAACTTGTGGTCCTGCTTTTCTTGGAACCTTGGCCCATTGTAAACCCGCTAGACCTCTTCTTTGCACGATGATCCCTTACATTGCTTCTTTCGAGCACCTTTTGCTCAGCCCTTAAGGCTTATTGCAATACATTCTGATACGTGTGCTTATTGCAAACTATCCTCAAACTTGAAGAGTCTATACTTCTCGGAGGTTATTAACTCCGATACTAGAGATGATATGTTTTTGAATTTCGCCTCATATTCCACTACAAATATATTTCCTTGGCGAAGTCGAAGGAACTCCTCTTCAAGTCCCGATCAAATTGGGTGTAGAACCTCTCATTGAATTCCCTAAGGAAATCGTCCCATGTAAGAGGTGTGGTTGCCCTTTCTTGTACACCTTCCCACCAAGTGCTGACTTTGTCATCCAACAATCTCACAGCCACCGTGAGTTTCAGTCTATTGTCAATTCCCATATCCGTCACAGCTTGTCGAACTCTCTTAATCCACTTCTTAGCCTCCGCGGGATCATTAGATCCCGAGAAGGTCTCACACCCGAGTTGCCTCGCCTCTTTGATTAGTTTGGACAACTCAACTGTGGGGTAAGTGATTGGTGCAGCAATCGGAGGAGGATGTGTTACTGGAGTACTTGGTATAGCAGCCCGCATTGAAGAAGGAGCTGGTGGAGGAGCTGAAGTTTGATGTTGAGCTTGGTACTGCACTCCGAAGGTGCTCCACTACTCCATTACTTGTTGAAGAGCGGTAATTGGAGAGCAGAAATCCCGGTGGAAGGAGCCGGGTGTGTAAACGCAGAAGGGGGTAGAGTAAGCGAGGACAACTCATCCTCATGCTCCTGAGGAGGAATCTCATTCACATTCCTCATACTAACTACTTAACCCCCTAAAAATAATATCTCTAATTCCCTAGGAAATCTATTTAAGGCTTTGTACATCCTTTAAAAAATTTTTAGAAATTTAAAATTTCAAAAGTAAATTGTTCTTAAAACTTTTGAAAAATCATTAGGGATATTTGGTGATATTTCAAATCTTCAAACATTTTTTTTTTAAAAAATCGAACCGGCCTCTGATATTAATAAAGTTGTCACGCCCCGACCCTCGAGTCGAGTACACAACAAACGCCGTATTATCTTGGTATACGGGCATCATCTCTCCATATACCGGGACAATGTAAGGCATTGAACCTATTTATCCTGATTCAAAAACAATTTAAAAATATTCAAATGACCCTCCTAGGTCATCAATTATTAAAGGCATGCAAGGATACACAAACAGAGGATCCACCGGATCCATCCCTGTATATGCACGCTTGCAATTTGGCTAACCCGGCCTTCCAGACAGTTTCTAACACCCTTTCATCCATATACAACTCAACAGTATACATAGGACAATTTCATTCCATTTTATCACAACAAGCAAGCAGGAGGCCATCCAAGCCAATCAAAATCAAATACATGCATAAGATCATCTCGGCTGATCAAAGAAATATTAATAAAATTTCCTTAAACACCAGATGTCTCAAAATTCAAAAGTAAAGTCCAAATGTCCCAATAACAATAAATTTTTCAAAAGTAAAGTTTTAAACAAAATGAAACAAGTTTCATAACAACCAAACATGAATTCTATCAATATTTGCTTCAAGAGATAGGACAAGTATCAATCAAATCCAAATCAAAAGAATAATATAATTGTTTCTTTCTATGGGTTATACTACATCAGCCCAAAAATAAAACCTACATCATCAATACCTATATAATTTCTGCAAAATAATGTCTTCCATTGGTTCCAAATTGATGTCTCCTACCTAAGCTTCCTCTGAAAAATGTGAGAGAGATGTGAGTATTGAGAATACTCTATGAGTAAAGTGCAATGGTATTGTGATAATAAATGAGATGAATGTGGGGAAATCAAAACATAACTCATAAACAACATTATATATATATATATATATATATATATAATGATTTCAATAAATCAGGATAATTCAACAAACATGTATCCATTTAATTCATATTTTCAAGTACGGGACCAACCAAAATCACTATTCCCAATAAAGGTCTACAATGACCTAAGGTGGAGTCGTCAAGAGTTTTAATAATTTTTACGTTTTTAAAATTTGCCCCCATCATTAACATTGTCTGTAGGCTCTCATTGGAGGTGCGTCCAACTATCCCATGCCCGTGGGTATTTTATCCAGCTATGAATGTGCCGCTCGTGCCTCGGCATACCACACACATTCAGCTATATCCCATGGTCTACCAACCCCACTACATCACCCCGTCGGGTCACTTCGTGAGGGGAAATGACTATAACCATTTTCACTGTACCATCATTTCACAAATATCCAATCCTAATTCAATGTGCTATAACTAAAATATCAGATTTTCAAATAACATATCACAATCATGAATACAATTTCAAATTTAGTATGGTACAAGTTCATTTACAGATGATATGGATGCATATATAGTTCAATTCTCATTGTAGGACATCCCACAATCACAAAAATTTATACAAAAATCATATAAAAACATTTAAAGCTATTTATAAAAAGAATCGAAATCATTTGTTCATTTAAAACACAATGAACCATCTACTCACATTTTGGGAGGGTAATCACTCCCAATTCCCAAATTGAAACAAATCCAACCATTTCTCTGATTTTGAATGTTTTAACCTAAGACATTGGTCACAATTTAATCATTAAATGTATATCGACACTATAGTAAATTGGTTTTTTTTCAATATATCACAAATTCCTAACTTTCCAATAATTTTCAGCACAACATGTTATAGAAAAATGACCAAATCTTGATCTACACTCTCAGATTATGGAAATTCCAATTTTTACTTAAAGCTTGACATAAAACTACAACATTTATGTTTATATCCTTAACATATTCAAACCGTACAAAAGCATCTAAATCCATAAACATTATAGATCAGAATTTATAACTCAATATGCGCAGTCCCGATAAAATTATCATAAGTTTCACCATACTTATTGGATTTAAGTGATTCAAGTTTAGACTTAAACCTAAATCTACCTTGAAGACAGCTCAAATCCGCGACAAAACTCACGGTCAGAACAGGACACAGAACGGATTTTCTACAGAATTCATGCTATTTCAAAAGTTCACAAAAAATTTTAATTTCAACGAAAACCTTCGAGTCATATGTCATTTTAAAGCTTTAAAAGTCTAGCTGCAGCAAAAATAAACCCTATTCAATTTTCAGTATTGCAGCAAGAGTTATAGCACAAAGATCACATACTACACAGCCGTCCAGATTGTAGGAAAATTTACGGTTTCCATTTTATTCCAACACGTCCAATACTCAGGCAAATTCAGATTGTTGAGCATGTTATTCCCATAAATCAAAACCCTAAACTCAATATTTCACAACCCTCGGGTTTTCGGTTCCTCTACCAATATACACGAAATCTCAACATTAAACCCAAATCTAGTATAAATGAAACTAAATATAAGGTTTTGAGTAAAAAAATATCTTAATTTAGAAGTTGGAGGTATTGGATTCCAAAAATCCCTAAATTTCCCTTCGTATGAAAGCTTTAGATTTTTCCCAAAATCTCTTCTATCGCAGCTTTCATTGGGGTTTTGGGGAATGGATGAGGTGGTTCAATGGATGAGAGTGATAAAGGGAGAGAGAGAAGCTAAAGGAGAGGGAAAAGTTAAAGGAGAGGGAGAGAGTGAGAGACGAAGGAGATGGAGAGGGTGTGAGGCATAGGAGAAGGATGAGAGGAAAGAAAAAGAAAAAAGAAATCGCTTCGGGTGATTGGGAAAGTGAAGGGAGAGGGAAGAGAGAGAGAGTGTTCATTGTTGACTTTTCTTTTTTTTTTTTTCTTTCTTTGACTTTTATGTTCTCGGTACCACAACTACTTTGCCTCCCTTCTCTCCTCCATCGTCATGCAACCATTCATCTTTCTCCTCCTCGTCATTTAATCAGCTGATGAACCACCTCTTGCCCCTCTAGTCGTTATGGTAAGTAGTACTTTACGATGTCTCAAAAACCCTTTCATTTCCCTTTTTTCTTGCCACTATCTGACTAAAGCCTAATGTTTATCCTTGTGTTTTAGGTGTTCTCCGAGCATCTCCACATTCGATCAGATGTGACCGGTTTGTGCAAAATAGCACAAACACCTCATTCGCGAATCACGAATTGCTTAAGTGAGGAACTATCTCTCTCTCTCCCTTCAATTTCTCTATTACTGTTGTTGTCTCTTGGGTGTAGGGACATATGGCTAATGGTAATTAATGTTGAATTTGTTTTGCTGACTTCTTTTCATAATTTTATAGGTCACGTACACATGATCTTGGCTATATACGCATGACAGTTAGTACTAGCTTGAAGAGTTGACATCCTGCACAGTTGAGGTAAGTAAATGCATGTTTGTATGCCTTTTCCCTTTTAGACATCATGTTTCACTTAAAGTGATTTTTCAGTTGATTAATTGGATTAAGTTCAGCAAATACGTTAGCTTAGCAAGAAATAATCGAAGTACATACCTGATTATTAGCAAATAATTTAGCTTAGGCTAGCCAACAAGGAGAATGATGATTCATTATGTCTCTATCATGCCTCTTTGAACTAAGTTAAAGGTTAAGTAATTGTGTCTGTTTTGTTATTCTTAATATATTGGTTTAATTATGTATGTGATCGATGCATGAGATACTAGCATGCAGGTTTGAACAAGAGAAAGGATTCCAATATGAGACTATGATGAGACTTTATTATTTGATATTAACCTAATCTAATAATAAAAACTCTCAAAAGACTTAAACTATATAAAGTGAACCCCCTCTATGGTGGGGACATGTGGTTGAGTACCACCAGAGATTGACTTTAGAGGCGACAGTTAGATGAGAAAAAGCCTTAATTACTTTGATTGCCAACACAAAAGTCCATGTTTACTCTCAGATTGTGAGACACTGCTTGCAAGTCAACCTTCACAGTTTGAGAGCATATGCACCGTCCGCAATAAAAGGATGGATAAGATAATAATTGAAAAAGGAAACAAATACACATAAAGAAAAGCGAAAATAATAACAATGAATGGGAATATGACTTGATACCCCAGCATCAACATGGTTCAAAGTTCAGAGGCATCAACAGTTTTTCACTGTACCTTACTCGTTGCATGTGTTTTCCTCATGTCAGATGTAGATATCCTTGTTGACTGTGACGCATTTTCCGTACTTTTGTTATTCACGTATCATGTTTCATGAATAATATCTGCCTTATGAAATGTGCATGTTATGTATGTTTTCCCTCCCTAATTCCCTTGGGTTTACTTGCTAAGTTAGTGGTTGACACAAATCTCAATATTTCAAGTTTATCGAGAGCTGGAGAGGAGCAACAGGGGGCATATGGGGAGTCATAGGCAGCGGGATTCTAGATTCCTCTGCCCTTTTTCTTTTTTGATCATTTTGTGCTTTTCGGTATGTTGTGATAGTGATGTACTTCTATTCATTTCAGTTTTACTTTCAATAATAATGGATGCCTTGTATGTTAAGTCTAACTTATAGTGCTAAAGCGAATATGATTTGTCATGAATAAAGATGACTTATAAATTGTTTATTTACTTATGTAGATGCTTAACCGTGATGTTAGTGCCGAGGAGAGGGAATGTAGTCCTTATTTTATGCAGACAATATTAGTTGTTGAAGTGTTATAGATTTTTGATTATTGTGTGCCTGGATTCAGCCCATTTACAAGAACATTTTGTCCAATTTTCTATAGAATTTAGTCAAGCTAATAGTTTTAAAATTTTCTACCTTTTTCCTTTCGTATCATCATACATGTGGAAACGATTCAGAGTCTGTTATCTCAAGTATTGTTTATTTTGTAGCGTTTCAAAATTCTGCTTCTGCATGTATTTGACCTCTTTTACTAAGAGGTGAACCATTCAAATATGAGGTCGTCACATCAGAGTCCTAGATATATTATAGATTCTACAAAACCTAGGATTGATGTTCCCTCACTTAGGACTAGACAGTTAGGTGAGTTAGGACTCTGAGAGTTATAAGCGTATTGGCATTCGTTTTTAGTTATGCTTTGTTCTAATTCTTTCTCATCATGCTTCTGCCTTCTATCTAGAAAGGAGGTTTGGCAATCAAGGCAAGTTCGAGCCATTGAGAACAAAAGGGAGTTCTGTGCAGGGTTTATTGAGTGGATGACCTAGTGCCCTAAGGGAACAAGAACATAATGGAACAGAATTTATCAATCAAATCTAAAACATATAAAACCATGCCAAAATCTCGAGTGAGAGATAATATAAATATTTAAAGAGCTTATGCAATCTATATATAGCTCAAGTTCATGACATCTTGTATGTTAACAAAGTAGGGTACAATTAATTTTTAAGCAGAGTCTGTTACTCATCTTGAATGACCTTCTCGTATTGTGCCTATGATTTGTAAATTCAAAAATTGGACCGATTTTGCAAGCACAACCTTCCCTGGATTGTGTTGATGAAAACTATTAACCCCTGCAAGGAAAAAAAATGATTTCCCTCTTAATTCAAGCATGAGAAAATAACCCCATCACAAATCACTAACTAATTGTAAACAAAATTAAGACCTAAAAAACAAAATTAAAACAAAAAATTGAGAAGAAAAGGGGTTGAAGAAATCTCACTGTTAAAGCAGGACCCTCTTTTGGCTGCTTCTTCTTCTCGTTCTTCATGTCAATTAGCGGACTAGTACTACTACAAAATTGATCCTATTGGTCTCTGTTTCATCAAACAAAATTGAATGGTGAAATCCATAGATACTTATATTCAAAGATTACTACCATGTGATTTGTTAAAATCTTTATTATTTAAAAAATTTTATGCTAACAAATTTAAGAAATGTGAGGCCTTTCCAAGTGTTGGGTTATTTCCCTAAATATTGGATTTAGAGATCAAAATTATAAAAATATTGATATTTTTATTCGATTTATAAAAATAGTGATATTCGATTTTCTGAAAATCGATTTCTAAAAATCGACTTTAAATAGTGATATTCAAGCTGACCTTTTTTAAAATAAATTTTAATTAATATAGCTACCGCTTGGTGTGGCAGCTTTCATTGTGAAGCAGCGCATCAGCTATTAAACATAATGTATTAATTTGACAAATGGTTTTGTATAACTGCAATCATTTTAATTAGTTTGAAAATTTTAATTTTTTAAATTTCAAATTCAAATGAATAATTTCAACCCATAAAAATTTTAAATTTCACACGTTCTCTCAACCAAATTAAAGTCTCAATTTCTTTTTATTCTCTCAATATTTCTAACTTTCTCTCAAACCCTTATTCTGAGTTTCTCACCAAATTATTGATATTTTTGTTATTACACATATTATATATACTACATTAATTATATTTTATTATAATCTCATACTTTCTATTCATTGAGAAAAGGATAAATGCCAAACAACCCAATCAAGGTTGATGACAAAATGGACCAATTTCGATTTGATTGAAATTTCTTACGGTAGATTTTCAAACAAATTATTTTTTTTTCGCTATTGATATCTGGATTTATATTTCGATTGATTTATTTTAAATATTTATGAAAATCTAATTTAGAAAATAATTTTTTCGATATAATTTTTTTTTATTCTTAAATTTCAAATTTAAAAGTTGATTAAAAAATCTAACACATATCTCATTAAACTGATTGTTTGACGGTGGTCTTTGAAATATTACTTGTGTTTATTTTTCCAGAGCTATTACATGTATTTACATGTATCAGAACCCCAGACTTTTATGATAAATACAAATTCAATTTAATATCTAACATGTAGGTCATTGACCCACATATATTAAATTAATTTTTTTTACAGTAAGGTCTTTGAAAAATAATTCACAAACTATTGCAATGAATTAGTTTAAACTAACACCAAAAATATATAAAGAAAGAAGATTGTTCACATGAGACATGAAGACGTTAAGGTAAGAATCATATTCTGTCCTAATATCATAGGAAAGCTTCTTTAAAATTCAAATTTGTTTGACCTGTTCATACATGTATTTATTATTAGACCATATGTAAACTATCTCACACATGTAAATCAAAAAAGGAATAGTCACTGTCCCCCGGGGCCTTTTAATTTGTAAAATTGCTTCCTCTCCTTGTTCACCGACCGATCAATTACGTAATCGATGATGAAAATCGATTAACGCTGACTTAATCATTCTGTTCCGCGGCTATCAGACGGTGATGGTCCACTCACCCATACCTTATCCACTCGCTTGCGTCATCTCGCACCCTCTTCGAGTTTCAGACGCCGGCCAATATAATTTGGACACGTGTCCCACCGGGAGGTAAACTCTGCCTAGACAAATGCTGCGCATTTGTCATACACGTTTTAAGGTCGGTACAAGTCGAATTAGTATATAACTACCTATAAATTTAGGCAAAATATTAGGCTAGTGAATTCATAACAAAACGCCAATCGACTACCATATGTTTTAGGTAGATTGAATTCAGACAATAGATTGTTTTAGTCGACTCACTCTAAAGGCCCAATCAACTCACAAAGCATTCTGTGAAATAGAATAAAGTCTAAAGGATATATCGACCTGCCCAAAAGCATAAATCAACTCAATCATTTTGATAAAACAATATAATCAAATATTTAAAATCCTATCAGTCAAATATTTAAAAGACTTAATGATCGAAATGAAAATAAGACATACCATGTTCAAGTCAAGTCAACCTGCTATTAGTCATAACTTTACTTGCACATACAACACTTAGAAAATTTCTTGAAAATCAAGTTTACTCATATGCTAGGTCACTAAGTACAAGGCACGAGAAACATGTCATGAGCTATAGCATGTGTCAAGATATAAGGCAAACCTCATAACAGAAGTAATGCATTAGGCCAAATCAACTCATACATAATATCAACTCGACTTGTACAATGACGATTTAGAAAATACACAAACCATGAAATGAGCCACGGCACAAGCCAAGATACATGCCATGACACGAGTTAGGATACAGGACATAGAGCATAAGGCCAAGTCGACCTGCTCAATGCGTCAGGTTGATCTACAAGTTCTAAACTTAGAAAATTTTCAATGAACAATAGCTCAAGCCAACTTGTGGAAGTCATCAAATTGACCTATGCATGACACGACATTGAAAATCTCAATATACAGTAGGACAAGTTGACTCATACTCTACCCCAAGTTGACTCGCATACCTTGGACATTGAAAGTTCCAAATGAGCAAGGTTTAAGTCAACCTAGCAAACATGATAAGCCAACCTACACATAAGCAAACATTGAAAATTTCAATGCATAGTAGGCCGATTTGACTTGGACTTGACTCCCATGTCTTGGACATACAAAATTTCAAGTAAGTGTAAGCTTAAATCGACCTAGCAAACATGTTAAGCTAACCTACATATGTGACGAACATAGAATATCTCAAAGGACAGTAGGTCAAGTAGACTTCCACCATGACCAAGTCGACTTGCATCAAACTTGCTCTAAAAAGTCATATGTTAGAAACACGCAAAGTACTAGTACTTTGTCTAAGTCCCTAAGAAAAACATGAAGCTAACCTACACATGAGCAGTCAATCAAAGATCTTAAAGCACAATAGGCACAAGTCAACTTATTCTTTTGTTCAAGTCAACTTGCATACATTAGCAAGCCAAATGTAACAGACAGTATCAAGACTTTGTCTAAGTTGACCTAGGAAACATGTTAAGCCAACCTACGTATGAGTTGAACATTGAATATCTCAAAGAATACTAGGTCAAGTCAACTTCCACCTTGACCAAGTCGACTAGCATAGAACTTGCATGTAACCTGATCCGTGGTGAGAGTTTCAAGATTCTTTGACTCCTCATTTGTTGTGACCTTTGCTTGCCATACTTTTGGCATGCATCTAAGGACTTTATCCAGCATATCCTCCAGACTTCTTTTTCCTAATAATCTAAGTTCATTTTCTTATTGTATTAAAACTTGAGATCATCTCCTTAACACATTCTCCTTCTTTCATTCTGAAGGCCCAGTGTCCTTGCTTTAACATGTGGATTTTATTCTTCCTAACTTGGTTGGTGCTTTGATATGTTGTCTCCAGTCTTTCCCATATCTCTTTTGCAGTAATGCATAAAGAGATTCTGTTTTACTAATTTAAGCTCAAGGTGAGACGGAGCAAGTTTACAACTTCGCAATTGACTCTATATACCTTCTTTTCCTCCATAGTCATATTTTTCATTTTGACTAAAACCCGCATTTCTTATATCTCTTCTATTGGGAACTCATTCCTTTTCTTAATAATTTCCAACCAACTTCATCCTAGGCGATGATGAAATTCCTCATGCGCTGCTTCTAGTAGCTATAATTGTTTTCATTGACAAATGAAGCTCTGCTGGTAGAGCAAGCTTTGAAAGGAACACTATCACCATTAAGTGCCATGTCAGGACTTTGATTCTGAGGTTGTTAAGCCTTTTTTCTTCAAAAGACCCACTCTAATATCAATTGAAAGAATAATCTAAAAGGGGTGAATAGGTTGTTTGACACTTTTTATATTTTTTTTGGGATTTAAGACTTAAGAACAGAGAAGAGAGTAGAAAACGGAAAAATAATTGACATTGGATTTTATAATAATTCTACTCTCCTTGGTGTACGCCACTCATAGGCTATACTTGGATTTTGAATCCACTACTTTTCAGAAAAAAATAGTACAACAACTAGCTAACAAAGGTGTTAGTTAAACCTCACCAAGTGTTTAATTCAAATACTCACCACTAGCTTGAACTAGTGTTAGTAAGCCTAACTTGTGTTCTCCAACACAACTAAACCCTTGACCATAAGGACCCTTTCTTTTGGTCAATTACAAGTTTATGAAATAAAAAATAAGGTTACAATCTTAAATCTTAAAAGCTATTTGATCTTCAATGGATATTGTATTTATAGTCTCTCTTGATAATTTAGCTTTTGTTAAACATTTAATGATGAATTGTAGCTGTTGAAGGTTGTTGAGACTTTTTTTGATGGCTTGAATGTTTTTTTGAATAATTAGCCATTACTCACAATGAGTTGCCTACCCTTTTTTTTATGAATCGACTAATATTTGAATTTCTTAATCTTCTGGCTAGGATGAGTTGACTACCACTATGTTATGAATTGATTATCTCTCAATTTTGTTCAGAAATCTAAACTTGAACTATAAGTTATGTCGACATAATTATTTTATCATGTAGACATAAGTCCTTCCTTGCTTAAGCTATGCTTGACAATGTTTAGTGCAGTTAGACTTGTGTTCTTCAAGAGTTGATTGCCTTTCGATATTCTTTAAGCTTCTTGGCCTTGGAGACTTGGTAATGTCGACATAACTATTTTCTTATGTTGACATAAGCTCATGGTACTTAGTGATTTTTGCTCCAAGCTTTGTGTGAGATGACTTGGACTTGGTTGTGAGTTGACTATCTCCTCTCCCTACTTAAGTGTTTATGCATCATGTCATGTGCAAGATAGCCAAAAAAAGTATCTAGAGTTAGCTTAGTACATTTTTTCTCAGGCTATTTGGCATTTGGTTTGGTGCTTATGTGGTTTGCTCATGCTTGGCTAATGTTGTTTTTAGTGTCATAAACATGACTGGCGCAAGTCGATTTAGGGTATGGTGTGAATCAAATTGTCCAAGTGCCCTATAAGCTGTTTTGTGTCCAGGACATCTTATGTCAACATAACTATTTACTTGTGTTGACATAAATTCATTCCTATTTAGAATTGTCCTTAGTCCTAGATGGGCGAGTTGATTTAGTATATGCAACAAGTCAACTTGTTTCTAGGTTGTGTTGACAAAAACTTTCATCATATTGACGTAACTCTTGTATGTCATCCCTATGTCATGCCCAGTGCCATGGCATGTGTTATGATGTGTGTCGTAGCTCATGTCGTTGCTTGTATGGCTCGTGTCATGTCCAATGTCATAGCTCGTGTCCTAGCATGTCGTGGCTTATGTCATGCATGTGTTGTAGCATGTTACGGCTCATGTCATGCTCATTTTTTGACTAAGTCTTCAAAATGTGACTCGACTTAGGGTTACATGCTTATTGACTTGGCCTAGTGCATGACTTTAGTTCTGAGGTTTGGCATATGTTTTGACACGTGTTGTGGCTTATGAGTTTACGCTTCTCTCCACCTTCTTCAATCCTCTTCAAGATAAAGAAAAGTTAAAAAGTGTCAAAGAACAACCTATTTATCCCCTCTAGATTGTTTCGATTTAATTCTTCATTTTCAAAATATATTACAGAAAAGCTCAAGTTAAATTTAGTTGGTCCATCACTACAAGAAAATAGAGTATCAATGATAAAAAAATTTATCATTAAGAGTAAAAAATCCATCGCTAAAAACCCGCACCACTAAATATTACCAATGAAATACTATCCGTATGTAAAAGTATCAGTGACGGATTTTTTCTATCACTAATTCTTGGAGCCCGTATGCGTCTTTATGCGCTCCTGCCAACACGTGCCCGCCCTCACGCGCGCCCACGTCGCTGATAGGTTTACAAATTTTTTTATTTTTACTCTAGACCACTACAATGATGAAATTATTACCGTCACTAATCTCTCGATATTCCATCCGACGTTAATCCATCACAATTCCGTTGCTATTTACGATGATTTTTTTCTGTTTGTAATTTTTTATCACTGATACCATTTTTTCTTGTAATGCATGGTTAATTGTCAGTATTGCATAAGGTCAAATAAATTGGTGAAGGGAGTTGGCTACGGATCACTAATTAAGCACACGAAAACAAAAACACCAATAGAATAGGGCATCAATTAAAATCAATCACAAATTAGCAGGTACACCTTCCCACCATCGTAAATAGTGACAGAATTATGATGGATTATGTAATTCTGAAAAAAAAGGGAAGGAAACGCAGCGTTTTGGACCAAAACGCTGCGCTCTCCCCAAGAGTGAAATTAGGGAAAAAAGCCCTAATTTCTCTCTCTCTTCCTTCCGTCTCTCTCTATCTCATTCTCTCTCTCTCTCCCGAATCCCTCTCACTCCCGTCGCCTCTCCGCCACCACCTCCACCATCTCTGCCGTCCTTTGCCCCTTCTGTCCACCGCTCACCATCTTTCTCTCCATCGCTCTGTCTATCTCTATCATCTCTCTCCCTCTCTCGATTTTGTGCTCTGCTCCGTTTCTCTCCCGCGCGCGCGACAGTTCTCTCCTTGCTTGCTCGCTCGCATGCGGTAGCTTTCCTCCTTTGCTTGCTCGTGCGCGCTACACCCTGTGAGCTCCACCCTTCTGCAACCTTCGCAGAAGCCCCAAGCTGGCAGTGGCGAGAGGTATCCAAGAACCCTAGGCCGCGACTCTTCCACTGCATAGGTAAGGGTTGATTTTTTATCAATAGGTTAGAGGTTTTGATTCTCTTGGTAATTTAAGCCTAATTATTGAATTTTGTGTCAGTCTAAAAGTACTGCAGGCCCAGACTGAATTGTAGACGCACACACATTAGGGTTACGAGCTGCGAAAACCCTAGGTGAGGAATTTTTTGATGAATGCAATAACTGAGCGGATTTAGGCTAAATTTAGAATGAGATGTCTTATATATGTTCTGAAAATATATGAAATTTGAAGAGAATGCATGTTTTTTTGAAGTTTGATATGTGATTTCTATGGTTAATTCTAACTTCTACGTGAATTTAGATCGATTAATATGGAAGGAACGTGTTAGATGAAATTAGAAACTTATTAGGTTGATGAGATTAGTTTTCCTTGGAGTTTGAATTGAAATTGTGAATTATTGGTCTAGGTAGACCTTTTGGAGACTTGAAAGAAGTCATTTTACAAAGCTAATGAAAATAGAGAGTGAATACCCTCTCTAGAGGTGAGTGGACGGTTCATTGTATTCTTAAATGAGAAACTTGTTTTAAAATTTGTTTTATAAATGATTTTGTAAGATTTTCACATGTTTTATATAAATTGTTTTGTGATTGTGGGATGTCTGAACTGGATTGTGAAATATGAATGGATCTACTGTGTTTATGAATGCATGTGTGCCATATGTTAATTGATGTTACTTTATGAATTGTTATGGCAAAAAATTTATGATTATTTGTTAGAAATTATGGCACATGGTTTGTGAAATGAGGTATTTGAGAAATGAAAGGTGCTGGTAGTTAATAGCTATAGTCATTCCCACCACGGAGCGACCCGATGGGGTGGCGTGGTTGGGGTTGGATGTGCGGGGGAGTTAGACGTCCCTCCCTCTGCCGAATTCGTACTATATCTGATTTACACCTCGGTGAGGTACGAGCAAACGTCAAGGAAGGGGGCATGTTTTGAAACATTAGATGGAAAAAAACCCTTGGTAGGCTTTCGTCTACGTTCGGCTAGCCTAAGACGGGAAAGCTTTTGATAGGACCCCAGAACTTTCTGATAAAATGATCAATGCGGATGCATGCTTTATGGATTGATTGAATTATTGAAATGTTTTTCCATATATAAAGTGTGATTTTGATATATGCTTTGACTGTCCCACATTCACCCCTTATTTATGAGTACAATCACACCATTGCACTCCACCTACTGAGTATTCCCCAATACTCACCCCTCTCTTAACATTTTTCAGAGGATATTTAGTTCGGAGACTGCACGTGGGAGCTTTGCGAAGGATTTTTGCTACTTTGTATAGGTATCTAGCAAAGGTAGAAATTTTTTTGGGGAATTGTAGTTCCTAGAACTATGGAAGGGAAGACTTGTATAATTCTTTTGGCATGGATTAAATCAATACTTGTTTCATATATAGGAGCAAGTATTGATGGAATCCTTACTTAGTTTGTAATTGAAGTTTGTTTGGAACTTGTTACTTTCTTTTAAATTCTATTTTTGCCAAACTTATTGTTCAAATGGAACATTTGATTTGAAATATTGGGATTCGTTGCTTTCTTTTGATTTTATGAAGTTCTGCATATCTCATATCGTTTGGACTTTACTGACGCTAACTCGTTTCTTCAGGCGAGTGTTAATAAAATCTTGCGACTATGATTTGGGACTTCTTGTATTTTGAATGTTTTATTTGTGCTGATTCTGGAACGGTTGGGATGGCTAATTTTGCATGTGTGCATGTATAGGAAGCCCCGTCCCATTTGTGTATCGACGCATGTTAGTGTGTATAGGGATGGACCGGATGAGTCCTTTGCATATGTATTATTATATGATTTTCCTATTTATGATGGATTTGTGTATTTGATGAGTTGTTGTGCTGATTGTAGCCTTGCGGAGTCCCAGTATATGGGAAGGTTCTGCCCGTGTATCGAGACAATGCGGTGGCTATTGCGTAGTCGATCCGAGGATCGAGGCGTGATAGTTTTATTGGTATCAGAGACAGGTTCACGATTTTAAAAGTTCGATGATTTTGAAACATTTTCAAATGTCTCCAAATGTCCCTGAAAGTTTTTCAAAGATTTTAAAAGGGTTTGTTTTGAAAATTGTGACTTTTAAAGGTTTATCTGTCAAGGGATGTACAAGAACTTTCTTTGGATTCTTAAGAAATTAGAAATATTCTTTTTAGGGGGTTAAGCACCTGGGTTAGTATCTATTTTAAATTGTTAAGCTTATACCCTCTCTGTAGAGCTTTGCTCCCCGTACGAAGAGTAAGGAATCCGAATAGGATCTTTTCTATTCCACCTCCACAACCCGAATGATGTATCACTTTATAAATAGTTTCTCAATTGTGATTGAAGTCCCTTGTACTAACATTTTGATATTAAAAGTTTGACACACTTGTGTATTAGGCATGACAATATGAAATTGTTTATAATTAGGATATAGGGTAAAATACTCTTGAGAGATTGCAATTGCGAATAGATATTGGAGTTTGATAAATGTTTCTTGTGATTTGGAAAAGCAGACAGTTTGGATCAGCAGGAAAATTTGATGATGCTTTGCTTTGCTTTTGTGCAACTACATTGCATCATATGCAGCCCTCTCTCCCATAAATGTGGGATATAGGCTATAAGAAGCATGTATAAGGATAAAGTATATGTAAGTGGTTAGATTGAACACATTTTTTTTTAGGGACATGATGTAGGTGGAATGCTTGTTTATGATTTTGATAGAAGTTGAATTGCTAGTAGAGGATTAGTATGCCCAATTTGTCGGTTAAACCATGAGAAATGTGATAATAGCAATATAACTTCAAGTATGTAACAATGACTAATGGGATCTTGCAAATATGTTTGGTGGTATTAATATCTTAGTGAGGTTAAAGTTCAGCTGTCAATGAATAAATTCGATTTGCAACTTGAAGAGGGCTAATAGTTGTCTCTAGCATTTGGGATTCTATAATTATTAAAATTCAATACATACCATACTGAAATTGATATTAAATTTATCAAGGTTGTCTTTTCCAATAGTTGTAATACTTATCTTTCCATTGCTAATACTATCGTTCTTTTGATTCTATAGAATCCAGACTGAGATGATATATTTGATTTACAATCCATACTATATTTACTACAAGCAAATTTTTGGCCATATGCAAATGCTCTATCCAATCTATAATTGATTCATTAAAACTTAGATGAGTAGGACAAGTACTTAAAATGAGATGCCATAAGCACTGGGTGACACCAAAATCTTTAACCATACGATGAATGGTCTCAGTAAGCATTAAATGTTTCTTTCAAGTAATTGTCATCTATTCGCATTTTGGATTCTGTACCACGCTTGGTTCAGGCTCTCTATTGAGCATATGAGCTTTTCTTTCAAGGAATACCTCTGGTTGGCTGTATTTCAGTAGGCTTGTCAATCTAAATCCAAATAGTTCTCACTTGTTTTTGAGTTTCTTGCACTTTGAGAAGATTGACTTGTATAGACTTGGGAAGTTCTTTGTTAGTAAAGCAATTTGAATCTTTGAGTTTTTGAGGAAATTGAAAATTAAAAAAAAAATGGATCCCAAAGTTTGGAATAAGAATCTTTTTAGAGATACTAGAGAGAAGAAAAGTGCTACTCTTTGAGATATTGATGAGATTGATCTGCTTCAGGTTGATAAAAGGTTTGTCGGAGGATCTTTTCGCTTGGTAGAATCTTGGGAATTATCTTGAAGAGCTTCCTTTAAAGGAGGAAATAAGTTGACGGAAGAAGTGGGTTGGAGATGAGGGTTTTTTATACTGACATTAATATAAACATTTTTTTTTTATGCTTTGAATTGACGAGTAAATAGAGATTAAACGTAGAGAGAAGTGGAGGTAAGATAAGAATAAATATAATTAACCTATGGAGATATGTATTGAGAGGTCACGACCAAGTATTAGAGATATATTATCCAGGTTCTCTAGTAAACCAATGATTAGGAGAGCACGCAGCCTCATTTTGTTGTGGCTGAGTTGGTACTTGTAGAAGCTAATGAGCTGTAGGTATATTTATAATAATTAGCTTTGAGGTGGTTATATGTGCTTGATTTGATTTGGATAGCATATTAGTGATATTGCATAATACTAAAATTGATTTGAGAATGATCATGATAGAAGTATCTTGATTGGAAGATTTTCCAACTAAGGATTTGAGATTTAAAACTTGGAAGGGTTCTAATATTGCCGGTGGATTGTAGATAGCAATGAATCTATCTTTTGCTTGGTTGATAGATTGCAGTCTTAGGATTTTTGTATATGGTATACTCATGGATTAATAGATCCCCTTGGTATTAAATTAATAACACTAAATTATTTTCTAGTTGCCAATGATATTTTCTTGCTACAGAGGCTTTAACTTTGCAAATTGTTGAAGAAAATTTTGAGTATAGTAGGAAAAGATTGCAAGTTTGGTAGCCAGGTTTATTTTGCCTTTGAAGAGAGCAAACTAAATATATTTCAGAATTTAAGCATCTCGAGGAATTCTTATATGCAAAGTTTGAATTAGTGTTGAGCATAAATAAAAAGGAGAGGATATTGTTAATAAAGGAGCCAGAGATGCTTAATATATATATATATATATATATATATATATATATATATATATATATATATTTAATTGTAATAGAAGTACAAAGTAGTAAATATGGTGATTAATACTTTCTTATTTAGACAATATTGATACTAAAATATCGATGAGTATTATCAATTTAAGCATCGACTATTTATATGCAATGCTCGATTGACTTTTGTTTAAATTGAATCATATGGATGTGAATTTAGTACCTTAGGCAGAATGAATTAGAAAAATGATAGAGGTAGATGAGAATGATATTGGTAGGGATTACTAGAAAGGTTCTGTAATTATTTATAACCAATGATTATGACCATTATTAAGAGGATATTGTATTGTGAGGGTCAAATTGTTGTAAATTATTGATGTGAAAGAGTGTTCGGCCCAATAGAGATGCAATATAAGTTACAAGATGAGCATTTTGTTAAGGGGATATGATATGGATAAGCTTGAATAGAGTTAGTTACTGGGACATCTGACTATGCTAAATAGAAGTATTAAGAGCCATGATTTGGTTACTAACATGGCTAGCCCTACTTAATGATGGCAAGGCCAAAGTAATGGTATAGTGATTGGTCAAACTATGATGATATATGGGTTAAAGGGATAGATATAAGCATGCCCAACAGTTCATTGTTAGAACTCTATTGCTGTCTAGTTTCACATGGACATAGAAATGACGTTCTAAACTCTTGTTTCTTTCTGAGATGAATCTTAGTCTAATAGTACAAGATTGCTTGTATCTTTATTTATGTCTAGAAACATCTTTTATAAAAAGAAGGTAATGTTGGTTTTACATTGCCCATCCAAGCCTTATATGGTTAGTGAGATAGCTTAAAAGAATCATCAACTTAGGTATAATCAGGACAATCGTCTTCCAAATACGAATTCTTCTTTCTTCTTCGATGAGAAATAATTATAGAATCTTAATGCTAGTATTTTCTTGCTTGAATTTCAAGTGTATCCTTAAGGCCAATTCTTCGATTCAGTAATCCTTCTGTTTAATGGGTTTTTCTTGGGAACTCCAAAATTCGAGTCTGTTTTCATTGAGTTTTACGAGGTTACTGAGTTAAATCAATGTTATCTACTTTCATGACAGTCAAACACAGACATTTGGCTCATTGGAGTCTTATCATGATTGATTTGATAGAATCAATGATTGGAATTTTGCTGATTTATGATGTAAAGTGGTTTAAGGAATGTTTCGTCTTCCTAAAATCCTTACTCTGACAATGATTTAAACCCTTCTATTGCTTTTCAGAAGTTGAAGCAACTTTATAACTGATCTAGTCTCTAATGTTTTGACTTATTAACATTTCTCATATATTGTTTGGAATTATACTTTAGGAGGGTGGAGGAGACATCCTCAATATACTAAATATTCTCGAGAGTTCATAAGGAATTTTGACCTAAAGATGAATATTTCCAAAATTGTTATTTAAGATATTATGAACAGAAACTAGGATTATAAAATTGCTGTATAATTATTATTTAAATTTCGAGGACGAAATTTATTTTTAGGGGGTTAAGAGTTGTAATACAGAAAAAAAGGGAAGGAAACGCAGCGTTTTGGACGAAAACGCTGCGCTCTCCCCAAAAGTGAAATTAGGGCAAAAAGCCCTAATTTCTCTCTCTCTCTTCCTTCCGTCTCTCTCTATCTCATTCTCTCTCTCTCTCTCTCTCCTGAATCCCTCTCACTCCCGTTGCCTCTCCGCCACCACCTCCACCATCTCCGCCATCTCCGCCATCCTTTGCCCCTTCTGTCCACCGCTCACTGTCTCTCTCTCCATCGCTCTGTCTCTCTCTGTCATCTCTCACCCTCTCTCGATTTTGTGCTCGGCTCTGTCTCTCTCCTGTGCGCGCGACAGTTCTATCCTTGCTTGCTCACTCGCGCGCGGCAGCTTTCCTCCTTTGCTTGCTCGCGCACGCTGCAACCTGTGAGCTCCACCGTTCTGCAACCTTCGCAGAAGCCCCAAGCTGGCAGTGGCGAGAGGTATCCGAGAACCCTAGGCCGCGACTCTTCCACTGCATAGGTAAGCGATTTTTTATCAATAGGTTAGGGGTTTTGATTCTCTTGGTAATTTAAGTCTAATTATTGAATTTTGTGTCAGTCTAAAAGTACTGTAGGCCCAGACTGAATTGTAGACGCACGGACATTAGGGTTATGAGCTGCGAAAACCCTAGGTGAGGAATTTTTTTATATATGCAATAACTCAGCAGATTTAGGCTAAATTTAGAATGAGATGTCTTATATATGTTCTGAAAATATATGGAATTTGAAGAGATTGCATTTTTTTTTAAAATTTGATATGTGATTTCTAGGGTTAATTCTAACTTCTACGTGAATTTAGATTGATTAATACCGAAGGAATGTGTTAGATGAAATTAGAAACTTATTAGGTTGATGAGATTAGTTTTCCTTAGAGTTTGAATTGAAATTGTGAATTATTGGTCTAGGTGGACCTTTTGGAGACTTGAAAGGAGTCATTTTAGAAATCTAATGGAAATAGGGAGTGAACCCTCCCTAGAGGTGAGTGGACGGTTCATTGTGTTCTTAAATGAGAAACTTGTTTTAAAATTTGTTTTATAAATGATTTTGTAAGATTTTCACATGTTTTATATAAATTGTTTTGTGATTGTGAGATGTCTGAACTGAATTGTGAAATATGAATGCATCCACTGTGTTTATGAATGCATGTGTGCCATATGTTAATTGATGTTACTTTATGAATTGCTATGGCAAGAAATTTATGATTATTTGTTAGAAATTATGGCACATGGTTTGTGAAATGAGGTATTTGAGAAATGAAAGGAGCTGGTAGTTAATGGCTATAGTCATTCCCACCATGGAGTGACCCGATGGGTTGGCGTGGTTAGGGTTGGATGTGCGGGGGAGTTAGACGTCCCTCCCTCTGCCGAAGTCGTGCTATATCTGATTTGCACCTCGGTGAGGTACGAGCCAATGCTAAGGAAGGGGGCATGTTTTGAAACATTAGATGGAAAAAAACTCTTGGCGGGCTTTCGTCTAGATTCGGCCAGCCTAAAACGGGAATGCTTTTGATGGGACCCCAGAACTTTCTGATAAAATGATCAATGCGGATGCATGCTTTACGGATTGATTGAATTATTGAAATGTTTTTCCATATATAAAGTGTGATTTTGATATATGCTTTGACTGTCCCACATTCACCCCTTATTTATGAGCACAATCACACCATTGCACTCCACCTACTGAGAATTCCCCAATACTCACCCCTGTCTTAATATTTTTCAGAGAATATTTAGTTCGGAGACTGCACGTGGGAGATTTGTGAAGGATTTTTGCTGCTTTGTATAGATATCTAGCAAAGGTAGAAATTTTTTTGGGGAATTGTAATTCCTAGAACCATGGAAGGGAAGACTTGTATAATTCTTTTGGTATGGATTAAATCAATACTTGTTTCATATATAGGAGCAAGTATTGATGGAATCCTTACTTAGTTTGTAATTGAAGTTTGTTTAGAACTTGTTACTTTCTTTTAAATTCTATTTTTGCTAAACTTATTGTTCAAATGGGATATTTGATTTGAAATATTGGGATTCGTTGCTTTCTTTTGATTTTATGAAATTCTGCACATCTCATATCGTTTGGACTTTACTGACGCTAACTCGTTTTTTCAGGCGAGTATTAATAAAATCTTGCGACTATAATTTGTGAATTCTTGTATTTTAAATGTTTTATTTGTGCTGAAAATTCTGGAACGGCTGGGATGGCCAATTTTGCATGCGTGCATGTATAGGAACCCCCGTCCCATTTGTGTATCGACGCATGCTAGTGTGTATAGGGATGGACCGGATGAGTCCTTTGCATGTGTATTGTTATATGATTTTCCTATTTATGATGGATTTGTGTATTGGATGAGTTGTTGTGCTGATTGTAGCCTTGCGGAGTCCCAGTATATGGGGAGGTTCTGCCCGTGTATCAAGACAATGCGGCGGCTGTTGCGTGGTCGATCCGAGGATCGGGGCATGACAGATTAACGAGAGATGGGTCTCTAACAGATTAGTGATAAATTTTTTCCGTCGCTAAAAAATCCATCGCTAATCCCTCGCTAATAGGGGGCAAAGGGAAAAAAATAAAAAGAAAAAGAAAATCTATCAGTGACGGAAAAAATCCGTCGCTAATCCATCGCTGATAATATTTAAAGGAAAAAAAATTAAAAAAAAAAACTATCAGCGACGGATTAACGACAGATTTTTTTTCATCGCTAATAATATTCAAAAGTAAAAAAAAATTTTTAAAAAAGAACTATCAGCGACGAACTTTTTCTGTCCAAAAAAATCCATCGCTAATAATAATCAAATGTAAAAATAATTTTTAAAAAAAAGAACTATCGGTAACAGAAATTTTCTATCGCTAATCCGTCACTGATAGTTCCTTTTTTTATTTTATTTACATTTTATATTTTTTTCTTTTATTATTTTATAATTCTCTTTTATTATTTTATTTTTTCTTTTCTTTTCTTTTTTATCTTTTCTTTTATTATTTTATAATTCTTTTATTATTTTATTATTATTTTTTATTTTTTTATTTTATTATGTGAGAGTGAGATAATTATTATAAAAAAGTGAGAGTCAGATAATAATAATAAAAAAATAAAAATACTTCACAAAAAGCATTATGGTTAGTGGTTGTAACACTCAAACATTGTCGCCTATACCCAGGTTTGACTCCCGGTGAAGGCAATTTTTGCCAAAAAAAAGAGGGCAGCAGGTGGGGCACGTGCGGGGGCAAGGGCGTAGGCAGTTGTGTGTAGGGGCCATGTGCTGGAGTGCGGGCTGGTGCGCGCGCAGCCAAGCGCCAAGAATCAATGATGGAAATTCTGTCGTTGATAGTCTTGCTATCAGCAACGGATTTTTTCCACTATTAGTGATGAGTTAGTGATGGATTTTTTAGCGATAGATTTTCTACTATTAGCGATAAATTTTTTAGCGACAGAAAAATTTCGTGGCTAATTCATCATTGATAGTTTAGCGACAAGATGTTTTTCCATCACTAAATTAGCGATGTGTTTTTCAGCGACAAATTTAGTGATAGATTTTTTATTTTCAGCGACGGATATTTTCGTCACTGAAGCCATGTTTTCTAGTAGTGAAGGAGGGTGAAAAAATTATACGTAAAAGGTATGTAATAATTGCGTAATTTATTTTTGAAATTAGAAAGTAATGTTTCTTTAGGTAGTCATATTTGGAGTGATCGTAGACTATCACATCATGTGAAAAATATTTATTGAATGATTAAAATTGTTTTGGTTGAATATAATTTGTTGTGAAAAAATATTTTCATTCTTTTTTGAACATCAAAAGCTTGGAGGACATATGGATGAACATCAACATATCTAGAGTAGGATCAAACATAAAATGCATATGAAGTGTGCAACCGCTCTAGGGCATGGGTGTGTCCCTTGCTTATCTCTCATATCGTGGTATATAAGCATTATACTCTAGCATCTAAAGTTTCAAGCCTTGATATAGGCATTTGTCGGTATCATCATGTGAAGCCTCTCAAAAATACATCAAGTCAAGCCACAGATATGATGCAAATTATAGGAGGCACTTTACCATATACATCAGGTCATACCCAACAAAAGAAATAGCCAAATGGGCAAAAATGCAATACCCCTAATTTTTATAAAATATTAATTTCTTCATATATTTTTATTAAAAAAATTAAGGTCATTTATAAAACTTTTAAAAGACAAAATTAACAAAGACGCCAAATGGGCAAAAATGCAATACCTCTGATTTTTAAGCACACCTCTCACCCGGGAGAAGTTTGAAAATTTCGGTATGTTGTAACACTATAAATGTTCAACTTTGCAAAGTTTTGTATTTATCTTCCTCCTTGTTCTCCTCACACGTTTTATGAATTTCAGGGCCGTGTGTACTCTCCTCTCCAAGTTCTAACGTAAAATGCACTCCAAGTCTATAAGGACTTTGGTGGCACGAGGATGTGCGTAGGGGAGGATTTAGGACATAAGGTGCATAGTCTAACAGACTAACTAGGAATGCCAAGTGTTAAGACCAGGTAATTTCATGACATTGAGGGGAGTCACCTTTGAACCAAGTGAATTTGAAGTGCTTGAGTATGTCCTTTAGTCACAGTCCAGTCATCATACCTTCTTGAGACACACAAATCCTCGTATTTAAACATAGATTCTATTAATTTCCAAACCCCAAACCAGTTTGATTAAATAATGAAGAATCATTCTTACTGTCAGATTAGGTTTGGAGCAGAACTACCATAGGATTTTTGTCAAACTTTGTTTTCTTATTTCAACAGCCATCACACACGATATTTATGCTGAAATAATCCAATAGAAGACTTGTCCAAGTCAATCTGGATGGCATAGCTCCTTCACACCATAAAGAGACATCTATTGGCTCTTACGGAGCAAGAGCAACAAAATTTTCACATATTATGCCATTTTGATCGCTTTCCAATATAAATATGTCAAGAAAATGTTCAGAACTTAATATTCCATCTTGATATCGATTGGTTCAGAACTTAATGGTGTCTCTTTACATGACGTGACCTTGATATTAGTGTGTTACTTAAGAAAATGTTCACAAGTTGACCATTTTTGAGCTTAGGTGAAGAAAATATTCACAAGTTGATGTAGTTGTTATTGAATCGTTCAAAATCATGCAAGGGGGAAGAAGATAGAGAAAGAAATAAGAAAAAAAAATATAAACATTATGTTGTAGACTTGGCTTCTCATGTTAGAACAGAAAATTTCTGAAGACTAGTTCTATGGTTTCATCTATAAATACAGTTATCTATGCAACACATCTCATCCGCAACCTAAGCAAGAACACCCCAAGATATACCGCAAATTGTAGAGAAAAAAAAAATGGGCTTCAATTATCTTGTAATTGTTATTTCTATGGTTTTGGCCTTCTCTCTTTCCTCTGCCTCAGATCCTAGCCCTCTACAGGACTTTTGTGTTGCCATGGATGACCCAAAGGGCGCATGTAAATGATTCTTCCTTCATTTCTTTCATGCTTTTCTTGCTGTATATTTGGATGCTTTTGGTAGTCGGATTATAACCTAATGTATTTTATTAATGCGATTAGTCAAATTTTCTTGGCAGTGTTTGTGAACGGGAAGTTCTGCAAGGACCCAAATCTTGTCACGGCAGATGATTTCTTCCATGCAGGACTCAACATTGCGGGAAATACATCAAATCCACTTGGTTCAAAGGTGACGCTTGTCAATGTTGAACAAATACCTGGACTAAACACTCTTGGCATTTCATTAGCCCGCATAGATTTTGCACCTTATGGATTAAATCCTCCCCACACGCATCCTCGTGCCACCGAAGTCTTATTTGTCTTGGAGGGAACTTTATATGTTGGCTTTGTCACATCCAACATTCCGGACAATAAGAATCGCCTCATCACCAAAGTTTTGAACCCAGGAGATGTTTTTGTGTTCCCAGAGGGTCTAATCCATTTCCAATTTAATGTTGGGAAAACCAATGCAATCGCCTTTTCAGGGTTAAGCAGCCAGAATCCAGGCGTGATCACCATTGCAAATGCAGTGTTTGGATCAAACCCGAGCATCAATGCTGATGTCCTAACTAAGGCATTCCAGGTTGACAAGAATGTTATTAACTACCTCCAGAAACAGTTCTGGTATGATAACAACTAATCATCCAAGATGTTTTTGGTGAATGTTCACGCAGACACACACACGCTCTCATATGAATATATAGATATGTCTCTTCTTTTCGGGAATAAGCAACTATAGTTTGTTGCAATATATCTGGGATTTGTTATGAATATTGTTCTAATAAAATAAATTGGTTGCTGAGTATTGGCTTCTTCAAGAATTTGCTTCCTATAACTCTTACCAACGCTTTTTTATTTATATATTAACTCTAACACTACAAAAAATACGTTTCCCAATGCTTTTTTTTCCAGTTCCTAATGTTTTATAAATGTCGCTAAAGGTTGGGACGACAAGGAAAACCAAAAAAAATGTCGACAATATTCTCAGCGTTATTTTCGAACGTATTAGGACTATTGCCAGAGTTTCAAGAAGTTTCGGGGAAGAGGGCACAACCCCATCCGAATTCCGTCCTTGAAACTACAAAATAATAGATTATAACTCAGCCAAATGTACCTTTTACCAAAATATTGTAATTTTGGTAAAAAAAAAAAAAAAATATTCAGTCCTACCACAGTAAACAAGTCATCACAATGTTCAACTCACATTTTGCGATGGGACGTTGTGAGAAGTGATGTTTATGAATTCATTCCAAACATCGCAAAAGACATCGCAATGTATAGAAAAATAGTCAATTGTACAAATTTTTAAAAATTTTTAACAATTTAAATTCATATCAAATTGATACAATACTTATGAGGCCTTATCATAACGAGGGAACGATTAATAAGTGGAAAAATATATCCAAATAAGTTTCTATCAAAGAGAGAACGATTAATATTGGGACTAAGGATACGATTAGTAAAGAATGTGAGAGTTGAGAGAAAAAGCGGTATATCTATAGAAGAAATGTATACTGCCTGTCATATTTTTTCCCATGAAAAGTGGCATTGCAAATTGTGCGTCCTCTCATTTTAACATAGAAAATAGGATATATATTACCACGACAGCGGTTGCGTCGTAATAATTTTGCAACAATATTTGCAATAACAATATGATATCCTATCTTTTCAACGTGGAAAAAATGAGATTTTAACAGGTGCATCACAATATTGATTTCCTATCATTTCAACAGCGGAAAATGTGATAATGCAATGACCATAGGATGTGTAGTAATAATTTTGCAATGCTTGTTCCGACAAAAAGTGGCATCGCAAATGATATTGTATTATTTCAACAAGGCAAAATGGTATATTACAATGACTTTTGCAACGTGAGAAAGTGGCGTCGTAATAATCTTGCATTGCAAAATTTTTGCAGCGCCTACAATGAAATGCCTATGGAATTAGCGACAACATCGTCATCGTTAAAGCTCCTCATCAATTTGCTTGAAAATTAGCATGATTATTGCAACACCCGTGTGGTCACAAGTTTCTGTGCCTTAAACTACAAAATCTTTTGCGACATGACTTTTTTCATCATAATTTCTCACTTGGTACATCCATCGCTAAATTAGTGACGAAAAAACTTATCCGTCACTAATTTAGCGAAAAAAAAAAGTCCGACAAAAAAAAATTCGTCACTAAATTAAGACGAAAAATTATCCGTCGCTAAATTAGCGATCTATTCCAAATTCGTCATTGATTCCAAATTTGTCGGAATCCAAAATGTCTAAGGAGTACACATACCTGAATGGGCCCTCCCTATCACACCCCGGACCGGGATCGTGAACAGCTGTCCGTTGTCCTGAATGCCGGCTGTATTTTTATAGAAAATCAAACAGAATCTCTCCATATTTCGGAGGTCTCCCAAGTACCATTAATCCTGTATAAATCACAATCATTTTGTAAAATAAACAAATGATCATCCTGACCTTTCCAAAATCAACCATTCCCACAACCAACATCCAGAATAACGCAAGGTTATACAAATTTCCATCAATCTAGCCACAGACTTCTACTACCATGCCCCCGTCAAAGGCATAGACAGCCGCTAGCCGCCCGTCCTGTGATTTAGAGGTGGTACCGAGCGATCCTAAAGTACACTTTTAAGACATAACACATTCTCAAGTACATACACAACGACTAAAAAATGTCTCAATACAATGTTATGCAATGACATGAGAGTTCCACAATTTAAATATCCATATTTATACAGTTATCCCAGAATTATATATTGGTCGTCTATAGACCTCAAAATGCATATAAATTATCAATACAAATTTTGCAGTAGAAATATATAATGACTCTTCAACTTCAAGCTAGATTTCCCAATGATATTGAGCGTCCTAAAAGTAACGCTCCTTATCAAGTATTATCTCTGAAACAAGAAGGGAAATGAGGGGTGAGTACTCGAAAAAAAATATTCAGTGAATGAGTGGGTCAATGCAATGGTCAAATATGAAGTGTGAAACTGGAGTGTCAAAGTATAAGTATACTAATCATATTTCAAATCATCATACTTTTCATTTTAACAATATATTATTAACACGTATTTTCAAGTCAAATATACATTCAAAGCAGTGTCACTAAAATCATAGAGCTGCCAGCCGAAAATATCCTGACAGAGATCTACCGCGACCTATGACAAGCACACCGGGGGTGTTATATGTAAGTTTATTTAAAGTACTCTCCACCTCGGCGTTGGCGAAGGATCTCGTCCAGGTGCTACACTTGGAGAGAGTATCAAAATCCTCCCCCTTTCGGTTTCAACCTGGCTAGTACCGTGTCGTTAATCAAATTACGACAACTCGTGGGATACCCCAGGTCTAGGCATATCAGGACGCCACCAAAGCGTCTCTCACGGTATCCTTTGTAATTACGGAACAATACATACCAAAACCTTTAAGGCCAAATCTAAAATCGTATTAAAATGTGCCGAAATCAGGTTCACAAACCAAATACAACATATAGCATAAAATGACACATTATACATTTTAACCACATGGATGCATAATTTTAATATTTCAACACAGTTTTTGGACACTCTATCGGTTCACAAAAATCAATTTCAAAACCAGTCAAAACATTTCAAGCATGCTACAAATCATGCTCATTTATCAAATATGTTAAAACAGGATTTACGCATTAAACAAAAGTATTAAAATAAATCTCACTCACCGTTTTGGGGAGGATAGCGTACTCCCCAATAAAACCATAACACATAAAATCAAAACTCCCCTCAATCGAATCATCAAGAAAGCCAACCTAATCAAATTATCATGATTTTCATCAAATTTCTGACTATTTTCAGGGTTTATCATTTTCCTTAAATTCGTACAAATCCTAAATTCTTCAATTTATAAATAACACCAATGTCATCAATTTTGTTCCATTTTCAAGGTATCGAAATCTATTTTCATAATATAGACGTATTTTAATTTCCTATATGTAGGAAAATTTATAATGAAAAGATTGTGTCAATGCTTAAACTCAAATCCCAAATTCTGAATGTTTTTAAGCATTCGTCAAATCAAACTCTAAGATAAGCTATTCGAATCAAGTCCATACGATTGTATTATCCATAATAGCTCAATTTGTATAAAATCCTATATTTGATCTAATTAATTTCATATAATGTCAAACAATATATTTCAATCTATTCTAACATTCATCCTAACATATGCAATACACTTTTACTCTAATTTAACCTAAATTTGTCCAAATAAATCGAGTGAATTAGAAATCCTCACGCAGGGTCCCTCGGGTTACAGATCTAGTTTTTGTTCGCCCGTCAGAATAATTTAAAACCTATAATATTTTCAATTTTGAAATCACGTTAACGACTAAATCAATTTCAAACACAAAACCACATCTAATACAGTCGTTACCTGCAGTGAAGGATTTCTGTGAGGATAGCCGATGGCTCTCAAAGGAGAAAGCCGGTCGTGGGCTTGCGGGCCCATTGGCCCGCGGGGCTGGCGGGCCCACTGGCCCGCGGGCTGGCGGGCTAGCCTGCTGGTGGGCTCGCGGGCTCGCAGCCTAGATTGCTGGCCACAGTGGGCTTCGCAGGCCGCAGTGGGCTTCGCGGGTCAATAGTGGGCTTCGCGGCCTGGCAGGCGCTTACGAGCTGGGGCTCGTGCTCGCGAGTTGGATCGCGCTCACGAGTGGATCGCACGCTGTGAGGCACGCACGCTAACGCAGTAGGTCGCGCGCTGGAGCGTGCTGTGCTTGCGCAGAGGATCGAACTGGAGCGCAATCGAGCTCGTGCTGGGGCGCGCTCGCGCTCGTGCAGGGGTCGCGCTCGCGCTCGTGCAGGGGTCGCACTGGGGCGCTCGCGTGAGGGAGATCACGCAGTGCTCTACGCTGTCGAGCGCTCTCGCGCGCTAATGTGCTCGCGGCGGTGGCGCGCGACAGAAGTGCATGGCGGAGGAGACCGAGAGGGAGATCGCGAGAGAGAGTGAACAGCGAAGAGAGAGAGAGAAACTGAGAGGGAAGGATAGAGAGAGAGCGGTGGCGATGGCCGTTGGGTGGTTGCGGGTTCCAGCGGAGAGGCGTGAAACAACCGCGGAGGAGGGCGGCGGCCGCGGGAGATGAAGGGTCGGGGAGAGAGAGAAAGAGAGAGATTAGGGCTTTTAGCCCTGAAAAGGGGGAGGGAGTGCCGCGTTTCAGGCCTAAATGCGGCGTTTCCTCCATCCTCTCTCTCTTTTTTTTTTTTTAAATAGAATATATATTTCAAAATTAATACATTGTTCGGTCACTGAGTGTCGGTGTTACACTGCCCACCCGAGCTAGCACTAGATTGCAAGCCATGTGCCTGGACGGGCCATTGCCTACCCGAGCCGACACTAGACTACAAGCCATGTGCTTAGATGGGCCCCCGCTCACCCGAGCCAGCACTAGCTTGCAAGCGTGCCCGTCCACCCAAGCCAGCACCCGTCTGCAAGCGCGCCCACCCACCCAAGCTAGAACCCCCACCTGCAAGCGTGCCCATCCACACATCCACTCCAGCGCCAACCCTCCTCACTTAATTGCTGGAAAATGCCTTCGCTTTGCTTTCACCGTGGTTCGAACTCCTACACACGCATAAACCTGTAAAAGCGTTTAACCACCAAACCAAATGTTAGTATGTAATATTGATTTTTTTTACTTATTATCTTTCCTTCATATTTTTCTAATAATAATAAAATAATATATAATAATAATTTAAAATAATAAATATAATAATTTTTTTTACTTATTATCTTTACTTCACATTTTTCTAATAATAATAAAATGATATATAATAACAATTTAAAATAATAAATATAATAATTTTTTTTACTTAAACCACCAACCTAAAATAATATTAATTAAAAATAATAAATATGATAATTTTTAATAAAATAAAAAATAATAAAATACTAATTTAAAATAAAATAATAAATTAATTAGAAAAATATAATAATATTATATTTTGTTTTCTTCTTTTTTCTTTTATTTTATTATTTTATTATTCTTTTTCATTTTTATTTTATTTTTTAATCCACAATTTAAAAATGGCTTATGATATCTTAATAATATAAAATTATAATTATCAATATATTATAATATATTAATAATTTAAAAAATCTATATATTTAATCACAAAATATTTTTATTCGTTTAAATATATAAGAAATTTCAATATAATTATTATATATAAGAAATTTCAATAATGAGAATAGAAAGGAAAGAAAACCTAAAAAATAGAGATGAGAATAAGATGAAGGAAAAAAGAAAGTGAGAATAGAAAAAAAATGAGATTCAGGAGGAAGAAAGAAATAAAAAAAATATATTATTATACAAGACTTAGCGATGGTGCAGTGGTTGGCATGTCTTTCGTTTAACTTTCAATAATATTTTTTTAGTATTAAAAAATGAAGGGCAGGTGCTCGTGCATGTGCGGGCGTTCGTACATGCATGTACGGGCGCCCGTGCATGCATGTGCGGGCGCCCGTGCATGCATGCGTGGGCGCCTGCCCGCGCCCAGCGCCCACGCAGGCCCGCGCCTAGACAGACCCGCTGGATTAATATTAATTAAAAAATATTATAAAACAATAATAATTTGATTTGTATTATTGAATAAAATAATACAAATAAAATAAAAGGTACCTATACAATAATAAAAAATACTAAATAAAACAAAAAAAGAAAAAAAATAAATTAATTAAAAAATATATTAATATTATTCTTAGAAAAATAAAAAAATACTATTTTAAAATATTATAGCATAATAAATTAATTTGTTCATATGGTTTTAAATAATAGAATTTAAATAAAATAAAATATATGGTTTTTTTTTAATTTAAATAATTTTATTCTTTAAAAAAATGAAATATAATATAATAAAATAAAATGTTAAATTAAAATATTATAAAATAATAACATGAGTTGTTAATATAAATTAATAAAATAAAATAAAAAATAAAATAAAATTCTAATTAAAAAAAGATTAAATTTAATAACGGATTTGTAATCCGTTGTTAAATTGCCGACGGATAAAATTCGTCATCACTAAATTAATTTTTTAATTTAAATATTATATTTTATTTAATTATATATAAAAAATTTAGCGACGGAAAACAAATCCATCGCTAAATTAATTTTTAATTTCAATATAACATATTAATAAAATAAAATAAAATAAAATTCTATTTAAAAATGATTAAATTTTGTGACGGATTTTAAATCCGTCGCTAAGTTAGTGACCGATATGAAAATGTGTCATTAAATTAGTGACGGATATAAATTTATCGCTAAATTCGCGATGGATATAAATTCATCGCTAAATCCGTCGCTAAATTAGCAACGGATTCTTTATTTGTCGCTAAGTTACCGACGATTTTCTCGATCCGTTGCTAACTTAGTGACGGATTTCTAAATCTGTCTCAAAATCCGTTGCTAATTTAATCTTTTTTTATATAAATTTGTATTTTATATTTTTTTTCTTCTTTTTTCTTTTATTTTATTATTTTATTTTTATTTTTCATTTTTTTGTTTTAATTTTTTGAATCTATAGAATACTTTAAAAATTGATAGCCGCCTAACCTAACCATCCGTGTTATCCGTATCATTATCTCCATTTTTCGAAAACTAATGTTTGATCTACTTGGCAAACGAGATGGATCGTCGAATATGGATGTATCATCTATTATCTTTCTTGTTGATAACAATGACAAATGAAAATAAACAACTACACTTTAAATACGATTGAATTATTTGAGAGAAGCGAACGGATATAGAAGATAAAAAACATAAATGGTGAACTCCACAATCGCGACACGGTTAAATTATTTATTATTGTAAATTCTCAGTTTGTTGAAAATTATAATATTTATTATATATTTAATTCAATTGTGTTATTTAGAATTGGTTAAAACGGGGAACACGGTTGAAAATATTTTCTAACAGATTATAGAAAAAATTTAGTTACAAAATTAGTTTTAAATTTTGAAATATAGATAATAAATTAGCGATAAATTTAGTCACGAATACTTTTTTTATATCTAATTAGTGACGAATTTAACTATAAATATTTTTTTGTGGCTAATTAGTGATGAATTTAGTCACAAATTTTAGAGTTCATTGCTAAATTTAGAGACAAATATTTTTTCGTGGTTAATTAGCGACGAATTTAATGACGAAAAAATTTTGTAGCTAATTAGTGATAGAATTTCCACGAAATTTTTTCGTTGCTAAATTTAACGACAAAAGTTATCATAAACTTTTTTTGTCGCTAAATTTAGCTATAGATAATTGTATCCGTGGCAAAATTTAGTCACGAAATATTATTCGTCGCTAATTAGCGATAAAATTTGCAACGAAAAATTTTTTGTTGTCAATTAACGACGAATTTACCCACAAAAACTTTTTCGTCATTAATTAACGACGAATTTAGTCACGAATGATGAGTTCGTCATTAATTTAGCCACGACTTCCTTTTCGTCGTAAATTTTCTGGCAAATTAACGACGAAAAAGTTTTCGTCGTAAAATAGCGACGAATTTTTTCCGTCGCGAAAATTCGTGATTAAAAATGTATTTTTTTGTAGTATTTTATAATGAGAATAAAGAAATTTTGCATACACATTTTAAAAGCTTTTACAAAATCGTTAAGTTTTAAGACTTTTCTTGTCAAATTGTCTAATTTTATGTATATTTTTATAATTAAAATAAAACTTTTATATCAATTTATTAATTTTTGATAAACAAATATAAATTGGTCTTTTAATAAATATTTACATAATGTAATTTCAAACCAAAAGATAAAAGTTGATTTGGTCCTGCATATTCATACACTAGCCGATACTTATGAGGCCTTATCACAACGAGGGAATTGGTTGACCATTTCCCGAAAACAGTTGACAGATCTCTCCCCCATGTAGAAGAAAAGAAAAGGGAAAAACACAGAGGGGAAGAAAGGAGGAAAAAATGAACAAATCACAAAACAAAATGTACAAAAATTCCACTTTGACTTGGAGAAGAGCGTAGCTTCATGAAAACAACTAGTATTGATTCGCGAAGGTGATCAATATGATGATCAGCTCAACAGGATTCATGAAGAAACCCACTCAAAAGTTGATTGAGGTAACACATTTTATTTCCACTATGAAATCCAACATCAATAAAAAATTTACCTTCCATAAGATGGATGAGTAGTAGCTTAAGTGCATATACTGAAGGGGTTCAAGAATCACTTTTGGATCTTGGTTCTCATGAGAGCAGTCCATCATGGGTAAAAAGGTTCCTTCAAACCTTCCTCATAACAGTCCATTTTACCGTAGGGCACATATTAAGCACGCACGCCCAGATGGAAGTGTAGATTATGAGGAGACTTTTTCTCCTTTACTCAAATTTAACTCTGATTTGTCCACTACTATTAATTGTTACTAACAAGGATTTGGAATTGCATCGGATGATTATTAAACTGCTTTCCAAAATGGAAAGCTAGATAAGCAAATCTATATGGAGCAATCATTAGATTTTGTTCCTAAAAGTCGAAGGGGTAAGGTTTGTCAACTTCTGAAATCAACCTATGCATAAATATGCATGGTAGGTATACCTTCCCACCAAATTGCAAAAGTCGAGCTATTTGTCCCAATTGATCGACAGTTGAGGTTGTTTGATGAGGATACAGTGTATAGGTTAATCTGAGGCAATGTTTGACAACCAGCTATTTGAGTGTCTAACCTTAACAAAGTGGCATACTTATGTATAACCATAGATATGAATTACAAAACAAAGTGCCCTCCGGATAGTGGTTTAAGGATTACCATCCTCATCTGATAACACAGATTGAAAAAGAAATGTACAAAATTTAAACTTTTGATTTTTTAATTTTTCAAAAAATTAGATAGCCTTCCCATAAATGGTTTACTCAACCACTTAGGGGTTACATAAACAGTATAGAAATTTGTGAATACTTCTATATAAGCACATAAGCTGGCATATTAATAGTTCTCGTGATCTACCCAACAACAGCAACTATATCATCATGTTATCATATCTCATAATAAAACATCATAAGCACGGAAGGCATAAGGATGAACACAAACATATCTAGAGTAGGATCAAACACAAAATGCATATTAAGTGTGCAACCACCCTAGGCCTTTGGTGTGTCCCTTGGTTATGTCACATATAGTGGTATACAAGCATTTTACCCTAGCCTCTAAAGTTTCAAGCCTTGACATAGGCATGTGTTGGTGTCATCATGTGAAGCCTCTCAAAAATACATCAAGTCAAACCACAGTGATGAGATCATCAAGATTGCAAGGAATTCACGAGACCCAACTCAAGTCCCAGTTGGGTCGGTGACAAAGGCCCGAGTTAAAAGATTCAAAGAAGTACTGAATAACTTAATTCAGGGAGCTTTACAACAAGAAATTGGAGCCCAAATAAATATAGAACCAAAAGGGGCTTTAATTATGCTTATACAAGCCCAGTTGGAAGAATAAAAGGCCCAAAACTACCCAAGAACAAGGGAGGACGAAAATGAAGAAAAATAGCAGCAAGACTTGGTCAAAATAGTTTGATTTATTTAGTTTCCTAATTTTTATTTTTTTTGTAACTTATGTTTAGTTTCCTAATTCTTTATTGTTTAGAGAGTTTCTAAATTTTTAGTTACTAATTATGTTTTTACCTTTAGCCTATAAATAGGCCATTATACATTGTGTAAAAGAAAAACACTTTGGAGAGAATTAATAAAATTGTGAGGATTCTTCACATAGATTTTGTTCTTTTGAGAACTTTGAATTTATTCAAGATATGAGTCTTGTTTAGTTCTTTGACTTATCAATCTAGGTTTCGAACCATCTAGATTGTGGCGTCATTCATTCTATCTTTATACCACGATTCTTGATCTAGTGAGAAACGGGTCTAAGGTCATATACCTTAGGTTCTTCCTCCTTTAGGGCAAGGGTTGAGGTTTTTTTTTAATTCCACCGGTTCAAATAATTCGTCGGGACGATTTTTGGGCTAAATTAACTTGTTCGTGGGTTCTAGGGTTTTTATACCCAACGGTTCACATCAGTTGGTATCAGAGCCAATCCAGGTTTTTTTTTTCTTCCTTCGAATTATTCTTATTTAATTTTTTTTTCTTTTTTGTCTGAAAACTCTTCATTCGTTGGTTTATTTCTTATTTTTGGTGTACTTATTCTTTATTTTTGTACTGTCATATTCCCCAAAAAAAAAAGAAGGGCCAAAAAAAAAAGACCCACAAAAAAAAGAGGCCGTGAAAAAAAAAAAGAAAAAAAAAAGAAGGGCAAAAAAAAAGACCCGCAAAAAAAAAAAAAGAGAAGAGGCCATGAAAAAAAAAGGGGGCAGTTTTCAAATTTTACAAAATTGATAATTCTCCATTTTGTGATTTTATTTAAATTTGCAAATTTTAAAGTGTTATTACCAAATTTGAATTAGAATTTTCTAAATTTTTTTTGGTTGGGTTTGAAATATTTCCTTATTTATACACTTACCCAAATTCAAACCTTCCATATTTGTTATCCTTTCATGAACTACTTCCTTATTTGTTCACCTTCCTTATTTATCTCATTCCTTGGTTATTTCCTTTCTAATTTAGAAATTTCTTTTTAAATTTATTACTTTTCTTATTCCTTATTTTTCTCTTTCCTTCTTACTTTTCTTGTTATACTTTTTTCTATATAAGTCATTGAATTTCACAAGACAATTATTTTTGAGTTGAGTTCTCGAGTTCAATAAAGAACTTGACTAAGTGAAGTAAAGTGGTAAAAGGCAAGAGAGAATTCATTAAAAATAAAAGTCAAATACATAGAGTGAAACACGAGTGGATTTGAGTGAATTATTATTTTTGAGTGAAATACGTGAGGGAGTGTGGTGAGTTTCTTTCCTATTGTATTCTAACATTGTCTTGCAGATTTCAATCATGACTCAAAATCAAAAAGATAACATAAGTGAGGAGGTTCAACCACAAGTTGGGTCGAATCTACAACTACAAGCATTTATGGGGGAGATGAGACGGATGATGAAGAGGGAGTTAGATCTTATACATGAAAGGTTGGACAAGGTGGAAGAGGGGTCGCAAAGGGGACAACCATCAATAGTGCCAACCCCCTCCAGGAGGAACAGGATTCATCAAAGAGAAACTAAAGTTGTGGATGAGTTTGAAGGGGATGGGTTAGAAGAGGAGTTTGATAGGTTGTCAGTGGGTAGTCATAGGAGACTTGGTCGAATAGAGAAGTTAATAATCGAGTAGACAACAACTTAGGTAGTATCAAGATGAAAATTCCGTCGTTTCAAGATAAAAGTGATCCCGAAGCATATCTTGAGTGGGAAAAGAAGATTGAGTTAGTTTTTGATTGTCACAGCTATTCTGAATTAAAGAAGGTTAAACTTGCTGTTATTGAGTTTACTGATTATGCAATTGTATGGTGGGATCAGATGTACATCAATAGACGACGGAATGGGGATCGACCCATTGAAACTTGGGGTGAGATGAAGAGGGTGATGAGACGACGATTTGTGCCGAGTCATTACTATAGGGATTTATATCTCAAGTTATAGAGTCTCCACCAAGGTAATCGAAGCGTAGATGAGTATTACAAAGAGATGGAGATGACTATGATTCGAGCGACGATGGCTAGATTTTTGAATGGTTTAAATCGAGATATTGCCAACATGATCGAGCTTCACCATTATATGGAGTTGGAGGATTTAGTACATATGGCAATCAAGGTTGAAAGGCAGCTCAAAAGAGGTAACACACGTCCAAAACCAACACCACAGAATCCGAATGCAACATCTTGGAGAATGAGCTACCCGAAGAAAGAAAAAAATTCAGCCATCTCCAGAGTTAAGCCTGAACATAAACCTGTTATCTCCACCACGACTTCTCAAAGTAAGTCAACCCCTATTTTAACTCGATCTAGTGAGATTAAATGCTTCAGGTGCCAGGGAAGAGGACATATAGCTAGCCAATGTCCAAACAAGCGAGTTATGGTGATTCGGGAAAATGGTGCAATCGAGTCTGAAGATGAAGGTGACATTGATTGTTTGCCTCCATTGGAAGACGTCCCCATCGGAGCTGAGGAGTATGGGGCTGAACATGGTGAGATGTTAACGCTAGTAACATGTCGAGCCTTAAGCTTACAAGCCAAAGGAGATGAAGAAGAAGTACAACGGGAGAATATCTTTCACACTCGTTGCCATGTGAAAGACAAGGTATGCATTTTGATCATTGACGGTGGTAGTTTTACTAATGTTGCAAGTAAGACTTTAGTAGAAAAGCTGAATTTGACAACCACTAAACATTCTCAACCATACAAGCTACAATGGTTGAATGATAGTGGAGAAGTGAGGGTTACAAAACAAGTTGTTGTACCATTCCGGATTGGGAAATATGAAGATGAGGTGTTATGTGATGTGATGCCAATGCATGCTGGGCATATTTTGTTAGGAAGGCCTTGGCAATTTGATCGACATGTGCAACATGACGGCTTCACCAACAAATATTCATTCATGTTCAACCAACGAAAAATCACTTTAATTCCGATGACACCAAAGCAAGTCTATGAAGACCGAGTGAGGTTGCAAAAATTGAGTGAGCAACAGAAACAAAAAGATCAAAATGGGTTGAGAGAAGAAAAAAAAGAGAGAAAAGAAGAGAGAAAGGCCAAATTTGATGAGAAAGAGAAAAGAGAGGAAAGTTCGGCCGATGAGGTAAAATCTGAGAGAAAACAAAAGAATTTCTATGCCAAAACAAGTGAGGTTAAGTGAGCGATGCTCTCAAGACGGCCACTGATTGTACTTATGTACAAGGAATTCCTTTTAAACACTGACCAACTTAACCCTTCTTTGCCGAGTGTTATTGTTTCTCTTTTGCAGGAATTCAAAGATGTGTTTCCTGAAGAGCTATCCCAAGGTTTGCCACCTATCCGAGGGATTGAACATCAAATTGATTTCATACCCGGTGCATCAATTCCAAATCGTCCAGCATATAGAAGCAATCCAGAAGAGGCGAAGGAGCTTCAAAGACAAGTCGAAGAGTTGATGGAAAAGGGGCATGTGAGAGAAAGTATGAGTCCATGTGCAGTTCCGGTGATTTTGGTACCTAAGAAAGATGGAACATGGAGGATGTGTGTTGACTGCCGAGCCATCAACAACATAACGGTAAGATATCAACACCTTATTCCTCATTTAGATGACATGTTAGATGAGTTGCATGGTGCTTGTGTGTTTTCTAAAATTGATCTTAAGAGTGGATATCATCAAATACGAATGAAAGAAGGAGATGAATGGAAAACAGCTTTTAAAACTAAATATGGGTTGTATGAGTGGTTAGTTATGCCCTTTGGATTAACCAATGCTCCTAGTACATTCATGCGCTTAATGAATCATGTTTTGCGTGCTTTTATTGATAAATTCGTTGTTGTTTATTTTGATGATATTTTGATATATAGCAAAAGTTTGCATGATCATGTCTCACATTTGCATTCGGTTTTGGATGTACTTAGAAAAGAAAATTTATATGCTAACCTCAAAAAGTGTACCTTCTGCACCGACAAGCTTGTTTTTCTGGGTTTTGTTGTGAGTGCTAAAGGCATCGAGGTAGATGAAGAGAAGATCAAAGCCATCCAAGAATGGTCAACCCCCTCCAATATAGGTAATGTTAGAAGTTTTCATGGTCTTGCTAGTTTTTACAGGAGGTTCGTGAAAGATTTTAGCACTATCGCTGCACCGCTTACATGGGATTTTAAATGAATAACTCCCTAAATGAATAACTCATATGCCGAAGACCATGTATGGGATTTTAAATGACTGTGTGAAACTCTCAAATGCATTGAGAACTTTTAAAACCAAGTTATTTGGGAATGTTTTCAAATCATTTTATAAAACATAACTCTAAACCAAGAGCTCTGATACCAACCAAACTGTCACGCCCCAAACCGGGATCGTGAATAGCCGCCCGTTGTACCTAGATGCCGGCTGTATTTTTACAGAAAATCGGGCAGAACCTCCCCATAAATCGGAGGTTTCCCATGTATACTTTCACCTGTATATCACATTCATCCTGTACAATAAACAAATGGCCATTTCGACCTCTCCAAACTCAACAAATACCACAGCCAACATCTAGAACAACGCAAGGCTATAAAGTTTATAGCAGTCCTAGCAACAGGCCTCTACTGTCATGCCCAACTAGAGCATGAGCAGTCGCCACACCGAACGGACTTAAATTCTACGCATATATAAAATAAATTCCTAAGTTATTTTTTTAAATATTCACAAATGCCCTAATGTAATGAAATATATCAATATGAGGGTTTCATGAATAAATGTCCATAATTTATACAGTCATCCAAAAAAATTATATAAATATATTGGTCAAACTAAAATCTCTAATACATAACGATATCACCAATCATCGTAGCGGAAGAGATGAAAATATCCATATCCAAACTCAGTGATATTACGTTTGCGTTACAATTATACAAACCCAACAATATCTCCTCGGTCCAACACTAATTCTATGGGAAAGAAAGCGAGGGGTGAGTATCTATGGGAGCATATTCAGTAAGTGAGGGGATTGACATCATACTATCAATATCGATGTTGGATTTAGAGTGTCAAAGCATAAGATAAAAAAATATGTACAGTGTGCAAACCGATCATATTATTTCAAAATCATATATCATCCGCACACATCAGAAAGTAAGATATGCATCCAATATTTACATCAATGTCATGAAGAGCCGGCCAATGAAATATTCCCGGCAATGGTCTACCTCGACCAAAGATGACGCATTGGGGGTTTTTTTAAATGCAAGTATTAAATAATGGCTCTCTGCCCCAATGTTGGCTACAGACTACCCCAACTAGCCTGTAAATAATAATAATATACATATAACTAGTCGGCCGTGTATGGTGCCCCCGCCTGGTGCTAGACGGAGCCGTACTCAACGTCCTCTCCGATGAGGGTCAACCTGGGACACCCATACACATGACGATCTGGCAGATACCTCGGGCCGAAACGTATCCGGACACAAGGGGTGCCTCTACCAGATGTCCTTCGTAGCTACGGATCACAATATCATATCGGTCTGGCACGTAGCCCCATGTATCCCATCACCATGTCGGCCGGGCATATAGCCCCATGCATCATATCATAACGTCGGCCGGGCATACAACCAAAATATATAAGTAAATCCATTTAAAACCATGTGCCAATACAATGGAAGTATTAAAAACATGTCAATATGTCGAAAATGTGGCACAATATATAATTATCAAAACTCATGGATGCATATCAATAAAGTCAGAAATTTAGACACTCCAAAGGTTACAAAACGTTTCATAAAATATTCGAAAATTCTAACAATCATACATTTTACAGAAACATATCATTTAAAAAGTATTTTTGAAACATGGTTTTCAATCAATAGCGAATGTCAAAGTCTCACTCACAATTCTAGGGAGGGTGGTCACTCCCTATTTTCAAAACAAATCAAATATGTTTGCTCGAGTCTCCAAAAAGATCAACCTAATCAGATCATCAAAATTGAATATCAATTTCTCAAGCATCTTTGGGGTTTATCCGAAAGACATGAAATATACAATATCCTCCACTTTACGGCTTATTTCATTCCAACCCTACAACCCAGATACTTTCATGCATATTTCAAAGTTTAACTCTAAGGGAAACTATTTGAATTAACTCGACATGATTTTATGATTCTATAATATGCTTCTTTCGTATCAGATCATCTAGTTTCTGTAACATTCTATACTTCTTCAAAGTCACATATAATTATTTCAGAAATTTGTATTCTATTCGCATTCTACTTACACTCTGAATATATACAGAATCTTTTATCTTAGATTCAATCCCAGATTCATTCAATTTATCAATTAGAGCCGAAATCTCCTCACCTAGGGTTTTCTCGAAGCGTAGAGTTTCGTCCGAATGTCTCTTCGGTCACTCAAAAGTCTATAGTGTTTCCTATCAAAACAAAATTTATTTGTTAGATCTAAACACTTAGATCAGAAGCAAAACCCTAAGTCATTTACCTGCGTGAAGGTTCGTGGGCTATCACGGGCTCACGGGCCGTCGCGGGCCGTCGAGGGCTCATGGGCTATAGCGGGCTCGTGGGTTCGCTGTTCAGCGGGCTTGTGGGCCAGTGGGCTAGCGGGCCGGCAGGCCTGCGGACTGGTGGGCCTGTGGGCTGGCGGGCCTGCAGCTGATGGGCTTGCAGGCTGGTGGGCCTGCGGGTGATGGGCCTGCAGGTTGGCGGGCCTGTGGGTGATGGGCTTGTGGCTAGCGGGCCGATGGGTCGATGGGCCTGTAGCTGATGGGCCTGCAACTGATGGGCCTGCGGGCTGGTGCTCGCCCATGCGCTGGTGCGTGCCCGTACACTGCGTTGGTGCGTGCTCGTGCGCCGGCTCGCGCGTGCTAGTGCACTGAGCTGGTGCGTGCTCCTACGCTGCTGCACGCCCGTGCGCGCTCCTACGCTGCTGCACGCCCGTGCGCGCTCGTGCGCTGGCTCGCGTGCTTGCTCGCACTCGCGGCCTGGCTCGCGCTCGCGACCTGGGCTCGCACTGCGGGCTCGGTCCTACTCGCGGCCTGGGCTCGCGCTCCGGGCTCGGTCCTGCTCGCGGCCTAGGCTCGCGCTGCGGGTTGGGGGATCGCGTTGCAGAAGGCGCTGCAGTCGCATGCGGTGGCGGAAGGCGGGGCTTGATCTTGGCTCGCGGCGGTGTGCGGCAAGGCGGAGAGAGGGCGATCGTGGGAGAACGCGAGAGGGAGAGAAAGAAACAGTGAGATAGAGAGAGAAAGAGACAGTGGGTAAGAGATAGAGAGAGAAGGGAAATAAGTAAAGGGAGAGGGTGGCGGCGCTGGCGGTGGCGCTGGCTGTAGCAGTAGCTGTGGCGTAGGAAGACGAACGGCCGCGGAAGATGAAAGGTCGGGAGAGAGAGAGAGAGAGAGAGAAGGGGGGTTAGGGTTTTAACCCTAATCCCCAAATTGGGGACGCAGCGTTTTGCCCCAAAACGCTGCGTCTCCAATCCTGTTTTTTTTTATTTGGTGTTACAGAATGTACCTCCAGTCATTCTTAATTCCGACGATTTCCGACAATTGTGATAGCAACAAAATGATATTTGAATATGCACATACCTTCTAACCTCTCAATTTCATTTAATAGATGATGTGGAGTTTTGAAATTGGATTTAGAGATCCAATGCATTAAGAGAGGATTTATATAGCCTTTCAACTGTCAAAAAGCCTTTAAAACACCATAATTGTCACTCTAGAATATTGTTAGTCATGAAGAGTATTTAATAAAATATTCATACTGGAAAAATAAGATTAATTGTATATAGATTTGAATGGGACACCTAAATCCGGCCAAATGCTTCCCAATTCAAATATCTTCCATTCTTTATCACATTTAATTCTTTTTCCATTATATTTGCCCCATTAACTTCATTTTGAATGCATTAACTCATTCATGGGATTTGAATTTTTTAAAAAAATTCTCAGCATCTTCATGTCTCAAAAATCAACATGTAAGAGCGACCAATATCAATAGTTAGTCCGGGAAGAATCTATCTTTGACCGGATCTATCTAATGGTGGATTGACCTTTTCCTTTACACTTCATATGAAGAAAATAAAAATGGAGTGACTATAAAAATATTCAGTGAGTGGACCGCAATGGTATAGTTGTGTAAAGAAATGAGTCGTGAGTATGAGAATGTTAAATAATGATTTGAAAGTCATATTTTTGATTCAACAAAATCATCATGAAGTCATCTTAACATTTCTCAACAAATATCATAATTTTCTTAAAATATAATATTCATTCAATATACATATTTAAAAAACCAAGTAATTTGCCTCAAAATCTATCCACAAAGGCTTGGCTAGAATGAATGATGGAATCATCAAGAGGCTTTCAATTATCACCAATCATAAACAACAGACACAATCTTGACGTCTGCTTGGGACCTCCGAGATTATGCAACCAAATTAGCCCGATAAAGATTTGGGAAGCATCTCTCTAGAGTCCCTACCCCTTCAAGTCAAACAAGATCTAACCACGCCGCCCCATCGAATCGGTCCATGGAAGTTTAAACTAGTCATGAAATATACATGGGTGCTCACATCCCATGCAAGTACCATTTTACAAACAGTATAATATGTGTTATAGAATATCAACAAAATTCACAATTCATGACTTTAACAATAATATCCCTAAGGAAATTTAGCATAGCACAAAATTCATTTGCAAGTGTGTAAATTTAAGGACTCAAAATCAAAATATTTCTAGAGATGCTTCACATTCACCAAACATTATAAGAATTCAAGTTAAAGAAAATCATTTTAGAAAATCAGGAAAAATATTTTCTTATTTACAAACACAACAATCCATCCTCTTATAGTGTTAGGGAGGACACTCACTCCCAAATTTCTCCAAAACAAGAGTTTTGTCTCGATTAGTTTTGTCCAATCCCTAAGGAACATCATCAAGTAACCATGAGTCATCAGTATCAATCAATTTAAGTCAATCCAAAACCCTCACATTCAAAACCTATATTTCTCTCACTTAATATAAATTTAAATCTTCCAAATCTAAATGGACAAATAGGTTGGTAAATTAACGATTGTGATAGAAAAATTATAATATTTTAATTTTGTCTCCAAGTGATTCTTCCAATTTGGGTTACACCAATATCCTGGATTCTCCTATTTTTTTGTGATAGCTCTAAATCCTCAAATCTTTCTCCAAAATTGATACTAAAATCTAATTTTGGGGAGTTAGATGAATAGTTTGGAATCTTGATCTTGAGTTTTGGTAGTAAATGGAATGGGCTTGGAAGAAGAGAAAAGAATAGTCTACAAAATGAGGTGAAATTCTTGGATCTCATGGGTTTAGAGTCTCATTTCTCTTTTTATTTTCTAAACTATTTTCAATTTTTTTTAGTAGTCCTCTTACAAATCTAAATTGCACAAAATGTTCAATATGTGCTTTTGGCTTATTGGGAAGCTCAACTCCATGGATTTAGGTACTTGTAATTATGATTGTTGAGAAGAATGTGTTTGCCGCTAAACAAGGAAAGTTGGAAGGAAAAATTTAGAATTTATGGAAAATAAATTAGAAATAATTAAAATGTGGAATGTTCAAAATATAGATTATAGCATAAATTGTGTATTATATAATTCAAAGTTTTGAGTGGCATGGTAGTTAAAAGTTCTTTCGGAGGATTTGAAGTACTAGGATTCAGCTCTCCATGGCTACAAGTCTCGCATAGCTGAGGGGATTTCCATTTGCATGCGAGGCAGCCAAGTGGTAAATGGGAACACCTAGAGGGAAAATAAAAATGTGCTCCAACACCAAGAATGCCACGCCCCGACTCTCCCGTCGAGCACGTAGCAACCGCCATGTTATCCTTGCATACGGAAATGACCTCCCCATATACTGGGATAGCGCAAGGCATTCCAACTGTACAATAAATCTTCCAAAACATGAAATCTATCAAAATAAGAAATCATATAAATAATACACATGCAAGGAGCCTATCCGGCCCATCATTGTACATACAAGCATACATCGGCACACATTTGGGGAGGGGTTCCTGTACATGCATGCATGCAGTGTGGCCATCCCACCCAATCCAGAGTTCTCAAGCATTTCATAGAATTTACAAAATAAGCTATAAATCCAGAAATCCAAGGTAAATATTCAAAATGTCCCATTTCAAAAATAAATATCTTTCAAAAATGATTTTTCACAAAATAATGAAGTCCCAAATCATAGCCGTTAAATTTTACCAATACTTGCTTGAAAACTCAAACCAGTATCAGTAAAATCCGCACGATATGAGATGTACAGAACTTCCTTTCCATGGACTAACGATCTACAACTCCCAAAATATACATAATTCATACCTACAAAAAAAATCAACAAAATAATCCTCCAATCCGCGATAGTGGACATCGTCTCCCTACACGTCCTCTGAAAAGGATTAAGAGGGGGTGAGTATTTTAAATACCCAATGAGTGGAGTGCAATGGTATACGACATATAAATGAGGGGTGAGGGTGGTGATGCCAAATGCATATATCAAATATCATTTAATACAATAACGAAATTCATTCTCATAAAATCATTCATATCGATCCACCATGACTCATATAATCAATTCAATCAGTCAAATCTCATTTTTCCACAATTTTGGGGTTTACCTAAAATAATCTCCTACCAATGGCCGTTAGTAGGATTCGCCAAGGGGTTTTCCATAATTTTCATAAAATCCCCTCCACCTTGGTGTTAGTGCGAAGCTCCGTGTGGTGCTACCACGTTATCCGGCAGCCTGAGGAGGCTCTCCATCTCGCCTACCACCAAGTTAAATAAAATAGCCTTACCCACGCCACCCAATAGTCTGGTCCGTGGTAAGACTCAGACTATAGTTATTTTTCCCAACAACACATTACCAAACTCAATTTATCAATCAATGCATGCTCAAATATAAGGTAGAGCAATATTTCATAATTCATATGAGTATCCCAAAGTAACATGGTGCAAAAATTCAATAATCAAGTTTAAGAGTCATGGACATTCCAAAATTTCTTTTCAGGCATACCACAATCACAAAACAATTTCAATTCTATTTGCAAATTCATTTCAAAACTCATTTTATAAATCATAACTGAAAACAATTTCAATTATTTTTAGGGTTTATAAATTTTTCTGAATTTGATACAAATCCTACTTTTCCAATTCATGAATACCCTCTAATGTCATCAATTGCATTCATTATAGATAAATAACATGATCAAAGTCGAGTCTAATTTAACCTAAAAGACCATTCAAAGTAAAAACAAGCTCGAAAAATCATAAACTTTTCAATTCTCATCCAAACGTTTCAAACCATATGTCATTTTCATGGTGTGAACATCTAGTTTCATAATACGGAGATTGTATTTGAATTACCTATATACAGAACAAATTAAAATGAAAAAGGCTACATCAATCCTTAAGCTCTAACCCCAATTTTTAAACTATCATTCCATGTACATACCGTTATGTAATTAACAACTCAAAAATAGCCTAAGAAAGATATTGGATGCAATCATTCTGCATAATATTCAATTCCAACCCCAAATTCTAATATTTTCATGCACATTCCAATCGGGCTTCAAGAAAAACTATTCAAATTAACCCAATAAGATTCTGTTATCCTTTAACATGTTTTCTCATACTAAACAATCTAAATTCCTATAGAATTTCGGACTTAATTCTATTAATCATATATACAATTTCATAAATGCATTCTATTCAGATCCGCATATATTCTAGACATATACAAAACTTTTCACCCTAAATTAACCCTAGATTCATTCAACTTATCGAAAGGATCAGAAATCCCCTCACCTAAGGTTTCTCGATTCGCAGACCTAGCTTCCATGCTCCGCTTGATTTAGTCCGGAACCTGCAATGGTTCCAAATTGAAGCAAATTTTAGCAATTTAAACCTAATTACTAAGAAAATTCGAAGCCCTAGAGATAAGATTAGGAACTAGTCCTTACCTGCGCAGAAAATTGGGTTCGGTTTTAGTCTAAGGTTCCGAGGATTTGCAGTTAACTGTCGCTTAGGGCTTCAGTGAAGGACGTAGCAAGGAATGCTGCACCAAGTGAGCGAGCGAGGGAGCGAGGGAGAGGAAGACAATGTGCTGCTGTCATGTGCGGAAGAGAGAGACAGTGAGTCGTGGCAGAAAGCAGAGAAAAAGAGAGAAATAGAGAGAGGAGGCGGCATAGTTGATTGCGGTGGTGGCTCACCGATGATTGAGGGAGACGCGGCTTAGGACGGAGGTGGAGAGTGAGAAACAGAGAGAGAGTGATGGACGAGAGGGAGAGAGAGTGAGAGAGAGAGAGAGAGAGAGAGAGACGGGAGGAAGAGAGAGATTAGGGCTTTTTGCCCTAATCGAATTTGGGAGAGGAAGGGAGTGCAGCATTTTGACCCAAAAACGCTGTGCTTCCTTCCCTTTTTTTTTCGATATTACAACTCTTAACCTCCCTAAAAGCAAAATTTTTTCTCGAAATTTAAATAATAATTATATATCAATGAGCTGCGGATATTGCTTCCGCATTGATTTTTCAATTTCCCAAGTCTGTTCTTCCATTTGATTATTTTCCCATAGTACCTCGACCATGAGGATTTGTTTGCGTCTCAATTGCTTAACATGCCGATCAATGATTTGCACTGGTTGCACTTTGAAATTTAGATTTGGATTCAATTCTATCGGAGGAGATTCAATTACATGAGAAGGATCTGACAAATACTTCTTTAGCATTGACACATGAAATACATAATGAATTTTCTCTAAATCCGGAGGTAATTCCAATCGATAGGCCACATTTCCAACCCTCTCAAGGATCTTGAATGGCCCAATGTACCTTGGATTCAATTTTCCTTATTTTCTGAACCAAACTACACCCTTCCAAGGTGAAACCTTAAGGAAAACCATATCTCCGACCTCAAAATTTAAATTACAATTTATATGTCAAAAAGTTATGAGTGTTGTTTCCACATTGACATCTTCGTACAAACTGGTCCCTAGGTTTAACTCTCCAAATCTCATTTAATATGAACTAAGTATGGAATATAATATAGTTAAATATAAGGTCATAATTTCTAACTTTAACAGCTTTGTCAAGGGTATATAGGCATAGTTCCCCCCTTTTTTTTCCATTAAATTTTCCATCTAATAATCATGTGCTCATCAATTCCATGTCCACATTCTTCAACTACTATTGTTTATCTCAAGTTATATCTCTCAAATTCTTAAGACCCTATTAATATCGAAGTCTCCATTATCATACCCTATAACATTTCCCAAGCAATGTCGACTTCCGAAAGGTCAGCTCCATCAACAAATGTATCACCAATAGTTGTTAAAACTCTAGAAGGCTTAGAGAGAAACAATAGTGAAAAACAATATGCTAGCTAAAAATATCAGAGATCTTAACAAGTTTGTTCTAAAATCTTGAAACTCTTAGATATAAAAGGAGCAATATTATCTAGACCAATGCATTCCTCAACAACAATTGGAACATGCCTCTACCCTGTATCTGTTGCAAAGCATTACAAAAAGATTAAAACTAAAGTCTTTAATACACATACCACAAATATCTAAAGATGCTATAATTGAACTCAACCTATTCAATATACCTCAAAATTTTGTTTACAGACGTTCTTACTCCTAAATGGTGCTCAAGTAACCATGCATAAACATTTCTGCCTAGATGCTTGTAGATTTACCATCTTAATATTGTAAAATCTAGAGTGATCCATATAACCTCATATTTCCATTTGAAGGATGAATCTATCTTAAATTAAGAGACTTTACTTAAATTGGTTATCTAAAGAACTCAAAACCACTATAGCCGACTGAAACACTAGAGAAATCTCATTGCAATGTATAGATCTCAGAGTTGGGCTTTTGCATGAGTGCATGAGTAGACAGGTGATAAAGAATGAAACGTTTATAGAGAATAGAGATATAAAAGAAATATAACACTTATAAACTAAAGAAAGAATAATGAACTATACTTTTAAAGATTGCAGGAAGTCTGAAAAATTACTTGCTCCTTCAAACAGAGATACAATATATCCAACAAAGAATCCAAAGAATTATCATCATAATATTCATGTCATCCTGTAAAGGCTCATCATATTAGCTCTTCCAAGGTGACTACATCAAACATTGAAGAAGCTACCACTAGGTTTCCATATCCTTAAATTTCCAAGCTAGACAACGAAGTTCCTTATTATCAAAATCACCTAAGGTTAAAATATTTCCTCTAAGATGCTGCTCATCCAAAGAAGGCATTGTCCATTACAAATATTATTTATTTTTTTAAATAATCATCGAAGCAAAAAGCTTTCCCCCATATTCAGCAAAAGCATATAATAGCAAATCAAGGATCTTTATTCTGTTTCAATGTCAATTCGTGAAAAGAAAGAGGTCCACCCAAGGATAGAGTAGTAACACAGCTTTTTGCAAAATGATCTCAATGAGTAATTCGGTAGCGGATTTCATTTATTTATGTTGTAATTAAAAAGATCTAAACACATGCAAAGGAAGCAAACTATCAGTTCATATGCTACAATTGTCAAGAGTGTGTTCAATCTTACCACTTGCATATGCTTTATCCTTATACCTACTTCTTATAACCTATAGCCTACCTTTATGGAAGAGAAGGTTGCATATGATGCAATGTAGTTATACAAAAGCAAGGCAAGTATCATCAAATTTTCTTGCTGATTCCAAACTGTATGCTTTTCCAAATTACGAAAACATTTATCAAACCCCCAACATCTACTCACAAATACAATCTCTCAAAAGTATTTTACCTTATATCTTAATCATAAGCAATTCTATATTGTCAAGCCTATTACGTAAGTATATCCAACTTCTCGTCAAGATATTAGTCCAAAGGAATTACTATGAGGGTACTCAACATTCAGCCAAACAAGCCAAGGGAGATCTTCAATCACAATTGAGAAACTATTCATAAAGTGATACATCACTCGGGTTATGGAGGTGGAGTGAAAAATACCCTATTCGGGTTCCTGATTCTTCGTTTTAGGGAGCAAAGCTCTAGGAGAGATTCTAAGCTTAACAATTAAAATATGAGCTATCCCAAGTGCTTAACCCCCTAAAAATAAATATTAAACCTAGTCTATAAGGATCCATGGAAAGTTCTGTACATTTTTTAAAAGTAAATCTTCAAAAATCGAAATTTTCAAAGCAACAAACATTTTAAAACCTTTGGAAAACCATTGGGACATTTGGAAATATTTCAAACCTTTAAACATGCAAAATCATGAGCCTAAGCTCTGATACCAATAAAGTTATCACGTCCCGACTCTCCCATCGAGCACGTAGCAACCGCCGCGTTATCTCGGCATACGGGCATGATCTCCCCATATACCATGATAGCACAAGGCATTCCAACTGTATAATAAATCTTCCAAAACATGAAATCCATCAAAATAAGAAATCATATAAACAATACACATGCAAGAAGCCTATCCGGCCTATCACTATACATACAAGCATACATCGGCACACATTTGGGGAGGGGTTCCTGTATATGCATGCATGCAGTGTGGCCATCCCAGCCAATCCAGAGTTCTTAAGCATTTCATAGAGTTCACAAAATAAGCTATAAATCCAGAAATCCAAGGTAAATATTCCAAATGTCCCATTTCAAAAATAAATATCTTTCAAACATGATTTTTCACAAAATAATAAAGTCCCACGTTGGATTTTACCAATATTTGCTCGAAAACTCAAACCAGTATCAGTAAAATCCGTACGATATGAGATATACAGAACTTCCTTTCCATAAATTAACGATCTATAACTCCCAAAATATACATAATTCATACCTACAAAAAAAAATCAACAAAATAATCCTCCAATCCGCGATAGTGGACATCGTCTCCCTACACGTCTTCTGAAAAGGATTTAAGAGGGGGTAAGTATTTTAAATACCCAATGAGTAGAGTGCAATGGTATGTGATATATAAATGAGGGTGAGGGTGGTGATGCCAAATGCATGTATCAAATATCATTTAATGTAATAACGAAATTCATTCACATAAAATCATTCATATTGATCCACTATGACTCATATAATCAATTAAATTAGTCAAATTTCATTTTTCCACAATTTTGGGGTTTACCAAAAACAATCTCCTACCAATGGCCGTTGGTAGGATCCGCCAAGGGATTTTCTATAATTTTCATAAAATCCCCTCCACCTTAGCATTGGCGCAAAGCTCCGTAGGGTGCTACCACGTTATCTGGCAGCCTGAGGAGGCTCTCCATCCCGCCTACCACCAAGCTAAATAAAACAGCCTTACCTATGCCGCCCCAACGGTCCGGTCCGTGGCAAGATTCGGACTATAGTCATTTTTCCCAACACGACATTACCAAACTCAATTTATCAATCAATGCATGCTCAAATATAAGGTAGAGCAATATTTCATAATTCACATGAGTATCCCAAAGTAACATGGTGCAAAAATTCAATAATCAAGTTCAAGAGTCATGGATATTCCAAAATTTCTTTTCAGGCATACCACAATCACAAAACAATTTCAATTCCATTAGCAAATTCATTTCAAAACTCAATTTATAAATCATAACTGAAAACAGTTTATTCATTCATATGCACATAACCATCCACTCACCTACAAGGAGGGTATTCACTCCCTATTTCCACAATTTAGTCCAATAAAGTCTTAATTCGATCCTCAATTGATTTTCCTAAATCCAAATTACGATTATATCATCAATTTCCAATTATTTTTAGGGTTTATAAATTTTCCCGAATTTTGTACAAATCCTACTTTTCCAATTCATGAATACCCTCTAATGTCATCAATTGCATTCATTATAGATAAATAACATGATCAAAGTCGAGTCTAATTCAACCTAAAAGACCATTCAAAGTAAAAACAAGCTCGAAAAATCATAAATGTTTCAATTCTCATCCAAACGTTTCAAACCATATGTCATTTTCATGGTGTGAACATCTAGTTTCATAATATGGAGATTGTATTTGAATTACCTATATACAGAGCAAATTAAAATGAAAAAGGCTACATCAATCCTTAAGCTCTAACCCCAATTTTTAAACTATCATTCCATGTACATACCGTTATGTAATTAACAACTCAAAAATAGCCTAAGAAAGATATTGGATGCAATCATTCTGCATAATATTCCATTCCAACCCCAAATTCTAATATTTTCATGCACATTGTAATCGAATTTCAAGAAAAGCTATTCAATTCACCCTAAATTCATTCAACTTATTGAAAGGATAAGAAATTCCCTCACCTAGAACTGAGAAACCTGCAATGCTTCCAAATTGAAGCAAATTTTAGCAATTTAAACCTAATTACTAAGAAAATTTGAAGCCTAGAGATAGGATTAGGAACCAGTTCTTACCTGCGCAGAGAATGGGGTTCGGTCTCAGGTTTCAAGGATTTGCGGCTAACTGTCGCTTAGGGCTTCAGTGGAGGTCGCAGCAAGGAAGGCCGCATGCAAGTGAGCGAGCGAGGATGAGGGAGACAACGTGCTGCTATCGCACACGGAAGAGAGAGACAGTGAGTCGCGGGAGAGAGCAGAGAAAAAGAGAGAAACAGAGAGAGGAGGCGGCACAGTTGATTGCGGTGGTGGCTCGTCGATGATTGAGGGAGACGCAGCGCAGGAGGGCGGTGGGGAGTGAGAAAGAGAGAGAGAGCGACAGATGAGAGGGAGAGAGAGTGACGGGAGGAAGAGAGAGATTAGGTAATTTAGGGTTATTACATGGACTGAGTCGAATTCGAGCCGCTCGTGAGCTGCTCGGTCAACTGCTCGACTCGACTCGAATTTGAACGAGTTCAAGTCGAGTTCATCATGTATCGAGTCGAGTTCAAATAGTAGAATTTTAGACTCGAAAACTCGACAAGTAACTTGATTACATATATTAATATATATTATATATATTTATATATGATTATAATATAAAAAATTAATTAAAACAAAATATATTAATATATTATAAAATAATCGAGTTTTCGAGTTGAGTTCAAGTTGAATTCGAGTAGTTTGTTATACAGTTTAATTGATTTCGAGCCCTATTATTTACTAGTCATCGAATTCAAGTCGAGCAAAAAAAATCGATTTCGAGTTCGAGTACAGGAATGCTCGAGATCGACTCGGCTCGTATACACCCTTAAGGTAATCTCATCACAAATGTAGTCCAAAAATTTCAAGGCAAAGACAACCATGAAGGCCTGGAAGAAAGCCTAAGTCAAAGCCCAGGAAGAGGGTCTATGTTTTGGCCCAAATATAGACGATACCAGAAGCCCAAAAATGGGCCTAGGTTTTGGCTAGAAGCTAGCCATTGGGCCCATATCTAGAGGAAGAAGAGAGGAGAGGATGCTCCTCTCCTCTCACCTTTTTAATGGCTAGAAAATCTAACCATTGAAGGATCTCCCAATGGCTAGAACAGGGGAGTCTAAGGGCTCCCCTCTTCTCTTGCAATCTCTCCACTCTCTTTGTCTATAAATGCTACCTTCCTTTCCAAGATTTATAAGCAAGAAGAAGCAATCTCTACTCTTGTAATCTCTCTCTCTCTTTATTGTATTCTTAGGATAATCCTCCCTTGAGCCGGAAATCAGCTTCATCATCTCAGGAGAACGATACGACATACCTCACTTGTTTGATGGGACTCTGAGATTTGGGAGTCAGATTGGCTAGTAATGATCAGGGCACTCTACTAGCCAGGTTTGAGGTCAGGCCAACGCTGTTGGACCGTATTAGGGAGATTCAGGGCACTAATACCAAGCTCCAGGCTCTTACTGAGAGAGCCCGCAGAGGTGATATAGATGATTTCAGAGTCTGTAGTTGGGACAGGCATTTATCGCTGGTGGAGTTGCATATAATAATAGCTATCAGGCTAGTATCGGTATGTCACCCTATAAAGCACTCTACGGTAGGAAGTGTCGCACCCCGTTGTGCTGGGATGAGGTAGGCGAGAGATACCTTAATAATGTTGAGTTAGTCGAGGAAACTAAGGAAAATGTTAGGGTGATCCACAAGCGGTTGAAAGCCACCCAAGACAGACATAGGGCATATACGGATCGGAGACGTCGGCCTTTAGAGTTTGAGGTGGGTGATATGGTGTTTTTGAGGATTTCTCCCTTGAGGGGACTCATTCGACATCGTCAGCGGGGCAAATTGAGCCCCAGGTACTTTGGCCCGTTCCGTATTCTCAGTAAGGTTGGGAGTGTGGCATACAAACTAGAGCTACCAGACGAGTTATCTCAGATCCATGATGTCTTTCATGTATCAGTATTGAGAAAATATATCCCAGATCCTTCGCATATTTTATAGGCTCCACCTGTTGAGTTATGAGAGGACCTCAGTCTTCCAGTTTAGCCCGTGGCAATTCTAAATCAGTAGGTTAGGAAGCTGCGGAGTAAGAAAGTTTCGTTGATCAGATTCTTGTGGAGGAGTGACCAGGTCGAGGAGGAGACCTAGGAGCCCGAGGAGACTATGAGGAGATAGCACCCCCATTTCTTTGCTGTTTAGTTTTCTTTTAGTTTCGAGAACGAAACTTATTTTTAAAGGGTTAGAAAATGTAATACCGACACTGCGGTTTCTGTAATATTGTACCATTTTCGAAATATATATATATGAATAAGATATTCTTCAATTTAATTATATAGAAAGAAATTTTATTTATTTAAATTGATTTTTGATTTTGGGGTATTTAAATTCAATCTTTGGTATATTTTAATTTGCCGAATCTGCGAATCGAAATAAACTCCGTTTTTACAAAAAAAATTTAAATTTTAGTGAAGTATAGGTGTCAAGACATATATATATATATATATAAATATATATAAATACAAACAAAAAACAAAAAAAAAGAGAGAGAGAGGAGATGCTGCGTTTTGGAGTGAAACGTAGCACCTCCCCCCTTTTCCCAATTAGGGTTGGAAACTCTAATTTTATTTCTCTCTCCCTCTCTCTTCCTCTTTCTCTCTATCCCCAACTCTTCACCTTCCCGCGGCTACCTTCTTCCTCCGCCGCGATCTGTCGCTCGCCCCGCCACCTCTCTACCACTAGCAACCGTACCCAACCACCGTCGCCGCGCTACTCTCCGTCTGTTTTCTCTCTCTACCTCACTCACGGTCTCCCTCTCACTATCGCTCGCTCTCTCTCTCTCTTTCCTGCTTGCCCTCCACCTCGATCCGCCACCCTCCACCGCGATCCGCCACCCTCTGCCGCTCTCTCTCCGCGAGCACGATCCTCCCCTGCGCGAGCGCGCCACAACACGATCTCCCCCGCGTGAGCACGCCACAGCGCAATGTCCCCAATGCGAGTGCGCCAGCGCGCGACCTCTCTCGAGCGCTCCAGCGCATGATTGCCCGCGCTGTCCTGGATTATGCGGTATTGATGTGTTGGTCTGATATTGGGATTTGATTTATGTATTGTGAGGTCGGGTTGGCCCTATTGTACAGGTAGCAGTTGATTGCTATATCGGAGACCTCCGATATGCGGGGAGATTCTGCCCGATTTTCTATAAAAATACAGCCGATATTCAGGACAACGGGCGGCTGCTCACTAATTGCATTCACCGAGAATCAGCGATGTGTGCGCAACCAAATGCCAAGAATCAGCTATAGAGATTCCATCACCGATAGTCTTGCTATCAGCGACGGAAATTTTAGCAACGGATTTATTTCACTATCAATGACAAATTAGTTGACAAATTAGTGATGGATTTTTTAGCAACAGATTTTCTACTATCAATGACAGATTAACGACAGTTTTTTAGAGACAGAAAAATTCTGTGGCTAATCTGTCATTGATAGTTTAGCAAAGGATGTTTTTTCATAGGTAAATTAGCGACGTAGTTTTCAGCGACGAATTTAACGATGGATTCTTTAGCGACTGATTTTTTATTTTCAGCGACGGATATTTCCATCGTTGAAGCCATGTTTTTTAGTAGTAAAGGAGGGTGAAAAAATTATACGTAAAAGGTATGTAATAATTACGTAATTTATTTTTGAAATTAGAAAGTAGTGTTTCTTTAGGTAATCATAATTGGAGTGATCGTAGACTATCACATTCATATTTGGGTATTACTTTTCACCATAAAGATAATAATTGGAATATTTAAAAAAGGATACTTGCATTTAAAGTATTTGATAAATCACATCATGTGAAAAATTGGTTTAGTTGAATATAATTTGTTGAGAAAAAATATTTTCGTTCTTTTTTGACAATGTCTTGGTTATTTTGTATCTATTAATAATTTTGCTAATTTATGTGAATCTAGTACTAGTTTCCTTTTTTTTTTCATATTACACTACAAAAAAGTATAGTTTTAGCGACGGATTTAGCGACGAAAATTATAAAAAAATTCGTTAGTGATTGATTTAGCAACGAAAAAATTTTCATGGCTAATGATGTGTCGCAAAAATTTAGCGATGAAAACGTTTTCGTCGCTATTTTGTCACAAAATTAGCAACGAAAAGGAAGTCGTGGCTAAATTAATAACGATCACATCAGCCGTGGCTAAATTCGTTGCTAATTAATGACGAAATAGTTTTCGTGGCAAAATTCGTTACTATTTTGCAACAAGAAATTTTCGTCCCTAAAGGTCGTCGCTAATTAGCGACGAAAAATATTTCGTGGCAAAATTTTGCCACAGATATAGTTTTCCGTAGCTAAATTTGGTGACAAACAAAGTTCGTCACTAAATTTTGGGAATTCTCTCAACCTAACAACTAACTCGAAAATTCGTGGCGACGAAAATCCTAATCCGTCGCTAAATTTATATATATAATTAAATAAAATATAATATTAAAATCCATCGTTAAATTTTTTATATATAATTAAATATAATATAATATTAATATAATATTTAAATTAAAAAATTAATTTAGCGATGACAAATTTTATCCGTTACGAATTTTTATATTCGTTACTAAATTAGCGACGGATTTCAAATCTATCCCCAAATAACAACGGATTTCGAATCCATCCTGACATTAGCAACGGATTTCGAATCCGTCCCTAAATTAGAGATGGATTTCAAATACGTTCCTAAATTAGAGACGGATTTCAAATCTGTCGCGAAATTTAATATTTTTTAATTAGAATTTTTTTTTGTTTTTTTTATTTTATTAATTTATTTTAACAAATCATATTATTATTTTATCATATTTAAATTTAACATTTTATTTTATTAGATTATATTTCATTTTTTTAAAAGAATAATATTAATTAAATCTTAAAAAAAAACTATATATTTTATTTTATTTAAATTGTATTATTTAAAATAATATTTTAAAACAGCATTTTATTTTATTTTTTTATATTTTATTTTTCTAAGAATAATATTTATATATTTTTTAAATAATTTATTATTTTATTATTTTATTTTTTGTTTTATTTAATATTTTTTATTATTGTATAGGTAACTTCTATTTTATTTTATTTGTATTATTTTATTCAATAATACAAATCAATTTAATATTGTTTTAAAATAATTTTTAATTAATATTAATCTGGTGGGCCTACGGGTATGAGCCTGTGCAGGCGCCCGCGCTGGCACGGACGGGTGCCGGCTGCAGGCAGGCAGGTAGGCAGGCACGCTAAGTTAGCAACGGATTTAAATTCCGTCGCTAAGTTCACCACGGATTCAAATCCGTTGCTACGCTATGTTAGCAACGGATTTTTTATTAAATTAACATTTATTATTTTATTATATTTAATCTTGTTGTTTTAATAATTAATATTAAATAATTATATTTATTATTTTATAATATTTTTAATTATCATTTTATATTTTTTATTTAAAGGATCGTGGAATGAAAACATTATCCATCTGGGCAATTGGTGACCACAAAATTTTTGTGGTGGCTATTCGTCATAATTATTAAATTTTTATTTATTTATTATATTAATATTATATTTTATTTTTATTATATATAAAATGAGGGACAAATTGTAAGATTGTTGGGTTTAGCGACGGAAACCATATTCATCGCTAAAATAAATTTTTTTTATTTATTATATTAATATTATATTTAATTTTTATTATATATAAGGAATCGTCCTAAATTTTTTAGCAATAGAATTCGAAATTCATATAAATTAGGGACAAATTAAAATTTAATTTATTTATTATATCAATATTATATTATATTTTTAATATATATAAAATTTAGAGAGGAAAGGCGAGTGCTAGCGCCGGTGCCCGGCCTTGACAGCACGGGCGCCCGCGCATACCAAAGCGCATTGCGTGTGCTCCCAGCGCGGGTGCTCGGGCATGCCAGCACTAGCGCCCGTGCGCATGCAAGATATGATAAGATAAGTATATGGTAACGAGATGGTAAGTAATGATTGTGGATCTAAATTTATTTTTATTTATACTTTTAACTAATATATTTTATCATTTTTGTTATTTTCATTAATTTCATTCCATTTAATTAAATTAAATTGTTTGTATTTATTATAAATTTTTTAATTTTTTTAGAATTTATATTTATAAATAAATAAATTGAAATAAGTAAAAATTCTATATATTTCATATTAATTTCATTTCTAATTGTGTTTGTATTTTTTCTAATTTTTTTAATTTTTTTTAGAATTTATATTTATAAAGAAATAAAATGAAAAAAGTAAAAATTCTATATATTTAATATAAAATAGGAAAATATATATTCTAAGGAAAAAAAAAGGTAAGAAGTTTTTTAGGGAAAAATGAAAAAGAAAAGCAAAAAAACTTTTCTCAAAAATAGGATCAAAAATAGGACCTGGGGCTCCGGTCTGGTCCGGTCCGGAAGGTGGACCGGGATGCATTGTAAGTGCGCATGCAAGCCAGAGCAAGCGCCATGCCTGCGTGGGCGCCCGTGCATGGCACAGCGTTAGGAAGCACGGTGCAAGTGGCTGCACGGTGCAAGTGCCCGCACGGGCGCCCGGGCTTGCCAGTACCGGTGCCCGCGCATCCCAAAGCGCACCGTGTGCTCATGCAAGCACCAACGCGGGCGCCCTAGCCTGCACTGGCGCCCTAGCTTGCACTGGCGCCCGAGCATGCCACCGTGTGCTGCATGCGCCCATGCAAGCCCCCGTGCATGCCGTGCTAACACAAGCGCCAGGCCATGCAAGCATGGCGCTCGTGCATGGCAGCGTGCGCATGGCAGCGCGCACTGCATGCGCTCATGCCAGGGTCCACACGGGTGCCCAGGCATGGCAGTGGGGGCACCTGCGCATGTTATCGCATGGGCCAAGTAGCATACAAGCAGTCGCGTGAGGGCGCCCGGCCATGCCAGTACGGGCACCCACGGATGCCACTGCATGGGCAAGCTTGCCTGCGCTTGGCAGGGCGTGGGCAAGTGCTTATGCGGGCGTCCGGCCATGCCAGCGCGGGCGCCCACAAGGCAAGCATGCCACGCCATTGCAATATTAATTTTTATATTAAAAAATATAAATATGTATTTATAAATATAAATAAATTTATTATTGCTGTAGTTTTTAATATTAGATCAATTAGGAGCATACTAATATTATTTTAATATTTGTAATTTTAATATTTATGAAGTTATAAATATATGTTTATAAATATAATTGGATTCTTAGTGGAGTTTTAAATTTTAGCACATATTTTAAAATTTAGAAGTTGTTTGAGATGTTATGTTATAAGTTATAGTCTGAACTTGTAATTTTAGAAGTTGTAAGTTATTTGAGAGTATGGTAATTTTGGGAGAGTGTTATGTTATAGGTGATAAATGTGTGTAAGTATGCTTGAGTATGTGATTTGAGTATGTGATAAGTGTTGTGATATGTTATAAGATGATATGACAAGAAAATTTTGTTTATACATACATAGAGACATTGAGTATGTGATAAGTGTTGTGATATGTTATAAGATGATATGACAAGAAAAAATTGTTTATACATACATAGAGACATTACAATACATCATCCTCTCAATTTTCCTCTTTCCTTTTCTTTTTCTTTTCTCCTTTGTTTTGTTTGAAACTTTTTTCCTCCATCTATTTTCTTTTCTACTAGTCTTCTCTTCGGTGAAACTTTTTCCTTGTTGTTTCATCGTCTTCAATATAATATCATCTTCAATATAATATTCTGAAAATAAAAGTTTGAGAAAATATTTTTTTCTCGAAAATAGATCTTGAAAAATAAAATAAAACCATCAATAATAAAATAAAACCACTTAACAAAACCAAAACCAATACCAATACCACAGGGATAAAAAAAACCTATTAGCAAGAGTATATTAAAATAAAATAACAAATAACTAAAAATGTGAAACTTACTGGTTTCATAATCGAAATTAAATTCTGAGACAATAGAAATATCCACTTTCTTTTGAGCTTGCTTTCGGCCCCACTTTCTTTTGGGCTTGCTTTCGGTTCTAATAAGTATAATAAGAAAATGAAAAAACATTATTAAAGAATGATATTTGAGTATGAATGATCATGTGAGGAATGATGAAAGTATATAGCGAAAGAAAACCATAACGGTAAAATGCAGATAATGACTTTGAGAATAAGTTTGGATTAGTTTAGATTGAAAATGGTATTGAGTCAACATATATAACAATCCATGGTACAAAACAATTAATAATCAGTAATGTAAAATTAAAAATAAATAGAAAGAATTCATAATTCAAAGTACAATCATCCAGTTCTAACTAAATTCAATTGTCTTTAGATTAACTGAAATATCTTTAAAAATTGGATTCCAAATTAAGAAAAACAAAGTCGCTTATAGATCATAAAAAACCCAAATACTCCTACTCAGAAAATGACCTAACCTTAACAGAGGAGAAAGATAGTTGGTTTGTCTTTCATTTTTCATTTCAATTCATTTTTAGTATCTTTATCAATCTTTCATTTCAATTCATTTTCAATATCTTTATCATTCTCCTTATCAAAAAGCCTCCTCCCATCCTTTCTCATCCAAACCCTTCTCCTTCTCCAAACACTCCTCCTGCCCTTTCCCTTTCTCTTGTTGGGCTTTGTCCTCCTCCTCTTTCTCTTTCCCTTTCTTTTGAATTTTTTCCTTCTTTTGTTCTTCCTTCTCTTCTTCATTTTGTACATAATCACAAAGTCTGTACAACATATCATAACATATCATGATGCATTTGTAACAAATTGAAATGAATTTGAATTGATTTCTCCAAAAATATTTTAAGTTCGATGCTTCTCTGCATTATTATATAAAGTGTATATAAAATAATTTTTTCTTCACTTCCTTCAACACCAACACTTTCTTTAAGCTTCTTTAACACTCAAACACTAAGTTTACTTAATTTTTTCTTCACTTCCTTCAACACCAACACTTTCTTCAACTTCTTCAACATTCAACAACACTCAACACTCCCAGATTTTTCAGACAATAAACCCTAAAAAGAAAAAAAATATAAAAGGTGAATAAACCTATAAATAAATATTTTACTATTTCGATTCCACACTAATTATAGTAATTACATAATGCATATAAACATATTTTAACTTACATACATTTATAACTCGAAGTCAAGTCTATAGGTCGAATTCAAGTCGATCAGTCAAAATCAAGTCTTCGATCCGTCAAATTCAAGTCTTCAATCCATTGTCTATAGCGAATGGTAAATGTCGAATTCAACTTTGACATTCTCAAAATAAAAAATCTAAACATAAAATAAAATTTTATAAATATTGTTAAATAGATTGCAATGATTCATTTTGAAAATTAAATTGAAATTACAATGAGTAAAAATAAACAACCACTACTAATACCCGTCTTCTTTCTCTCTTCTTTCTCTATTCCTCTCTGTTCCTTTGCTCGACGTTTGAATTCACAAATCTCATTAGCTAACCATTCTAATACAAATTTAGCCCAATTATATTGTCAAATATTTTCAACATCAATAATATCAATAATAGTAGTAATAATAGTAGTAGTAAAATGTCTGAAACTGGGAACACATTTGTAGTTAAGTTGGACATAAAAAGCATAAATAGCCCATCGTAAACATCGTTTAAAGTTGGGTGAGTAGATTTGGATTTGTTTTAATTGACTATGTTTTAATGTCAAGAAATACTTGCTCTTGAAGATTCAATGAGGAAGAATCTAAAATATCACGTTCGATCTAAGAAATTTCTAGAATTTGTCCTACTTCTTCTTCTTCTACCGAGTTTAAAATTGTGATGGAGAATGATAGATAGATAAAAAGATATTTATTGGTTCAAATCTCATTTTGACTCGATATATACAAGTAAGCTTCAAAAGCTTTCGAATCCCATTTCTTTCACTACACATTTCATATCGTCCATTTCATATGGTCGGTAAGAATAGAAAATAGCTCTCTTACTTACTTACTTACTTGCTTTTGGAGAACACCTTATCTACATTTTGTCTGCATTGGAGTAGCCATTGCTTTTCTCATTCCAGAAATGTTTTCATCTTCTTCACTTATATCAATCTATAAATATTTTTAATTATAATTTATTTAATGAAAATGAGAAAAAAAAAGTATGAGTAAGAGTAACTCACCATATTTTAGTTTCGGTTTTGATTTTGATTTGTGTGATTTTTTTGGTTTTGATAAAAGGAAGTTTTGATTTTGATTTCTGTGATATTTTGGTTTTGATAGAAGGAAGAAGTAAGTTTGTAGTTTTTTTGGTTTTGATGGTATTGATCGGATAAGTGTGAAGTGAAATACGGTTCGGTGAACTCAAGCACTCAAGCACGCTGACTGGATGTTATCGAAATGACATTAGCCGCCTCCGTAGAGAACAGAGTTCAAAGTAAAGTTTTGAATAAACACTATTTTTAATTATAAATTATTATAATAATCGTTAATCAAATATATTATTATATTATATTTAATTATATTATATTAACACATACTTACAAATATAAATTCATATTATTAACTTTATTAATACTAAACCCTTACTTTTCTATGAATTTCAGCTTTATTAATCTATTTAGCATGAATTTGAGTTAAGAAACATTTGTTAAAAAATCACCTTACAACAAACATAACATAACATGTTAATATGTTAACAAATAAATTAACATAACAACATAACATATAATATGTTATGTTATGGGATATTGTTGTGTTAAATCAAATTGATGTATGTTTTGAAAAAATTACTCTTTTTTTTATCAGCTTAGTAATGTTCCATTTTTTTGACTAAAAACAAATTACAAAAAAATTATAAACATTAATTAATTTATTTGATAGGGATTTTTTTAGTAAAAGCAAATTACAAAAATACCGTAGGAAAATGAGAAGTAGGAAAATGAGAAGTGTTGAATGAAAATAAAGAATTAAAAATAGTATTTTAATATTTGAAAAAACTTTGCATTAAATTTTTGCAAAGAGGTTTAAAGAATTTTTCAATATCATTTTCACAAACACATTTTAAAAAATTGGCAAATTTGCCGCCCTTTTTTCATTTCTTAATCCTTTAATTTTTTTTTTAACTCTTACTTACAAACTACTTACTTGCATTAGTTGGCTACACCACACTTACCACCACACCACCATACCACCACATTCCGTTCCCTTCTTTGCCATAACCTTTAACCTTTATAGTTCTATTAGAGTAATTAGCCATAACCTTTATACTTCTATTAGAGTAATTAAAAATAACAAGACAATAAAGTTATTAATATTAAACTACTTACTACTACATTAGTTACCACACTTACTGCCACACTTACCACCACACCACCATCGCGCTCCCTCTTTATACTTCTATTAGATTAATTAAAAATAACAATACAATAAACTTATTAATATTATTAATTTAAATAATTTAAATAATATAATGATATGAAATTACGGATTTATATTAATTTATATAATATAGTATTATAGTTTTTAAACTATATTAAATATTATAGTGATTCAAAATTTTATTTCTCATAATATTTCTACCGTACACAATCACCACCAACTCCAACTAGATCTTAACCATTAATATTTTTATAATTGACATGTTTAAAATTAATTATAGATTTCATTTGACATTTCAGAAGTTTAAAATTAATTAATATAGTACTTTATATTTGGTTTTTTGCTATGAAACTTAGCAAGAAGTCATCTACCATTATATAAATCAATAAATCTATGAATAAAAGATGCCAAACATGTTCAAAAAATTAGAATACATGACCGTGTGTTTACAAAGTTTACAGTGTGTTTATAGTGGAGGTGTGTTAAAAATATAGGTATTAAATTGAATATCTGGTATAAATTGAAATACCGACATCATATTAAATACAAATCATTTGCACAAATTTGTATTGAAAATAAAATAAATAGGAAAATGTTTTTGCTGTGTTTTTAAATTGGTAAAGAAAGGGAAGGCGGGAAATTTGATTAATTTAGTAGTAAAATAGAAAATTATTTTTGGCATGAGAAATATATTTTTGGGTTATTATTTATATATTTGTAAATGTAAATTAAGTGTGAATTAAAATAAATTAATATTAATATTATTAGTTGTTTTTTTTAATTTATATAAAATTATATAATATTGTTACATTATTTAAATTAAAAATATTAACAACTTAAATTGAAATAATAAATTCAAATCATATTAATTAAATTAATAATATTAATAATTTAAATTCCCACACAAAACACAAAACAAAACAAAACAAACACAAAACAAAACACAACACTCGCAGCCTAGGACCGCACCGCATCCAAGTGCGCAAGCAAGTGCCTGCATGGGTGCCCGCACATGCCATAGTGGGGGCCCTGGCGCGCTAGCTCGCGGGCGCGTGGCACATGCCACACATTCAATAAATTTTCAAATTCTGAATTGATTAAAGGATTTCGTGAGAGAGGGGATTGAAAGACGAGAGGGAGATTGAAAAATGGAGATTGAAAGATGGATGACAAGACTGAGAAGAGAGAGATGAGAATTTTGTGAGAGGGAGATTGAAAGACAGAGAGGTGACTGCTAAGAAGAGAGAAAGAAGATTGACTTTTTTTACTTGTCGGAGAGAGAGAGAGGGATGTGAAGATTTGGGGGAGAGGTGATTTGAGAAAGATAAATCTGAGACATGTGTACAATAGATAAATACATAGAGAAAAAAAAAAGAAAAAGAGATAGAAAGTTGAATATTAAAAAATAAATATATTTTTTAATAAATTTTTATTTTCAGGAAATTTTAGAAAAAGGGGTTTATAAGTTTTTTTTTTTTTATAAAAAATCTTTTTCTTTATCTTAATAATCATTTTTTTTTTACATAAAAATACAATAAAATCTTTTTTTTCTTATTTTTTTCTCCACGTCTATAAAATATTTTATAATCTTTTTTACTATTCTTTTAGAATTAGAATGGCCTCGTAATTAACTTATTTTTTTAATAAAAAATAATAATAATTTGATACCTAATATAAAGAAAATTCTAATAATAATAATAATAAAAAGTAGTTTGTTTGTTTATTATAATTTGTAATTGATTATATTATATTATATATTATGATTAAGATTAAATATGAAGAAGAATTAATATTAATGTTTTATGAAGTTTTGTTGGTTGAATTGACGGATGAAAGGTTTGATTGATTGAAAGATTGAAAGATTGTTGTGTGAGAGAGTTGAAAGAGGTGATTAAGAAGATTGAAGATTGAAGATTGAAGATTGAAGTTAGAAAATTTTGGAAAATGAGCTGTTTAAGTTTTTTATTTGGTGTGAAAAGGGATGTGAAGATTTTGGAAGTGGGAGATTAATTTGAGTTTTTTTTTTGTTGGAAAGAAACAAAAAGAAAGAAAGGATGGAGGTGAAAAATAAAATATAAATTTAATTGATATTTTAATACTTTTAAAAACTCCATTTATTTGTTTATGTACAACACAAAATTCTAAAATCAATTAAATTGCTATATATATATATATATATATATAGTCTATCCAATTTTCTTTCCTTTGAGTTTTGACTAATTATGTCTACCCAATTTTCTTTCTTGTTAGACCAAGTGAAAAACTCTATATATCACCACCAAACACAACATTTTCAAGCAAGTGAATTTCTTTTCAAGCAATTGTGATTGAATTCTAACAAAAATTTATTATATTAATTTTTAAGTTTAGTAACTTACAAAAATGTAAATTATTTAACAAATTTTAGTAATTAAATGTCAATTCAAAGATTCTTATATAGAATAGGTGAAAATTAAATTAAAAAAAGAGTTAGTATATTATTGGATAAATTTTATGGAGAATCAATAACACCTTTTCCTTTAATATTCCTTTAATATTTCATCTTTAATATTTCAATATAACACCAAAGACATGATTTGTTTATCTAGGGATCAATTGCCCGCTTCCACAAATCAAATTCCTGGTCAGGATATTCTTAAAAGTTTTTTTTTTGTATAATAATTTTAATTAAAGTAAAATTTGAATAATATATATAATTTTACAATTTAAAATTAATTTTTAAATGAATTTAATTATTATTATTCCACTAATTACAAAGCATTTGAATCTCACTTTGATTTAGCCTTTGAACTTCCTCTCCATATATGTGCATATATGTACGTGCATAATACTTTTCTTTGAATTGTCCTCTCCATATTTTGACACACACGTAATTTACAAGTTGAGATTCTTTTTTGCACCGGTGTTCCATGATCGCTACAACTGACCATCTACAAGTGTGCTACAACTGTGCGTCAGTCTTATTCAACACTCATGTTAGTAAATTCCAACTGACCAAGTTAGACTATCATTTAATTTTTGAAGACGACTCCAAGAAACCAAGGTTAGAAATTTTTAAGAATACCATCAGCAACAGCAGCTGTGAGATTTTCATCGGGCATGGTGGATGGTGGATAGTGTATTAGCAATAAATGTGTTCTCCTTAAAAAAGAATAATAACAGCAGCACTGTGAGATTTTCATCGGGCATGGTGGATAGTAATAATTGTATTCTCCTTAAAAAAGAATAATAAAATTGAATTAAACCGATGAATGTCTTAAAGAGACAAGTATAGTGTTTATGGCACTCGCCATGGACAAATTCCAGACCAGAAGTGTGGCATTGCATCTGTCCCCACCATAATTTATGATTGAAAGAGAACAAGATTGGATTTTGGCTCGGCATCCAACATTGTGGCCACGACCACACTCTTATTCAATGCTCACGCCAATAAACTCAAATCAAACGCATTGAATTGAATAGCTACGTGGCTATCAGAAAACTTAATATAATTCAATTTATTTTTATTTTTATGTATAATCATTTTAATTAAAATATATTTAAATAATATATATAATTTTACAAATATTTAACATTAATTTTTTAATGAATTTAAATTTTCATTCCACTAATTACAAATTTCACATTCCAAATTGTCCTCTCTCCATGTGCATGGATCTATGAAGTAATAATGGAATTGTGTAGAAAACTCTTGTTCGAGTATTAGTTCAAGTATACTCTCTCTCTCTCTCTCACACACACACACACACAAATAGGAGTTCAAGTACTTTGGGAGAACAGTTTGTCAAGTTTGTCAAGGTCACCCATGGCTGGCCAGGTTACAATTGAGGGGAGACTATATGTCTCAATCCAATTTCCAAATTCTTTTTCTTTCCCATGTTGATGTTTACTTTTTCCTGCTACTCAGAGCAAAGAAAAAGGCAACCCGGTAACCATGGCTGCTTGAGTTCAGATTTGAATCACAGATATAGTTGTTCTGAGACCAATTGAGACCGATTTGATCTTATGGCTTCCACAAATAAATAGGCAGTATCATTTTCAAATAAATAGAAGTCGTGCCAGAGGAAAGAAAATATAAAGAAATAAATAAATAGCAACAAAAAAAGTTTAAAATATTTCTTTTTCAACAAATTTTTAGAAAAGAGGCTGATGTTTTTTATTTCTTAATAATCATATTTTTTAAATCTTTTAGTCATCTAAAATTTTTAATATTACAATAAAGTTTTTTTTGTCTCATTAACGTCTAACGATCTTTTTTTTTCTACAAAAGAATTCTTTATATTTTTTTTCTAATAATAACAATTTGAAGAAAAATAAAAAAAAATTATATAGTTTTAGTTTCACAAGATGTGTTTGAAGCAAAAAAAAAATTATTTGTCTATCTAGCTAAACAAAAATAAATAATTGAAGAAATAATAAATAGTATAAAGAAAAGATATTTTCACAAAAGTTTATAAAAAAAATAATTACTTCACAAATTTGTTTTTTATGGAGATAAAGAATAAAATAATAAAAATATTGATAGAAAGAAGAAAAAAATAACAAGAAAACTGGAAAAATAAAAAATGAATTTTTGCCGCGCTAATTGAAGTTTGAAGTTTCAACTTGGCTCGTGACAAACCGACAGAACTTCTTCAAAGCTGAACACTGACAAGTTTGAATTTTACTTGGTCATCGCATTTACGCGAACAAGAAATTTCAACTTTCAAAATTTAAACGCTGCTGCTGCCATGACAGGACTCCTCCTCCTCGCACTCTGTACTCCACTCAATCCGTGCCGTGCCATGCCACTCAGTCACCGCACCTGCACTACCTTCCAATGCCTTGCACAAACACTTATACTACACTGCACTGCTATGACCCACAAGAAAACAATCAACTTGAAATTTCTGCAACTCCCACTGCCTCACTGAGCTTACTACACTCCAACTATTTCTGCACTCTCCAGCTACACTACTCACTCCAGCTATTTCTGTACTCTCCAGCTACACTACTCTGCACTACTACTCTATGCAATCTCCAGCTACACTACTCTATACTACTGCACTCTATCAGCTACCCGATATTTTGTACTCTTCTCCGGTACACTACTGCACTCTATCTAGCTACTTGCACTCTATCCAGCTACCCACTAGCCGAGCTAATACGAGCAAACAGTAGTACTATTTACTTAACTCTTACTCATCCCAATCCTCTCGCCACACTCAGTCTCCAACAAACTTCAGTCCTCTGGCCACTTTACTCACTCACAAACAAACTGTCCTTTCTCCACCGCAAGCTTCCTTCACGGCTCCTTCCTACCCTCTCCTTCAAACCGCCTCTTCAGTGCCTCTCCAAACTCACCAACTCGACAATCGACAATGGCCTCCTCGTCTAGAAAAGCAAAAGAATTATGATGGTTTCAAAAGAAAACAAACACTTTCCATCAATGAAAAAAAAAAACAATCTATTTCAAAAGGTATTTTCTCATAGGAATATTACTTCGGGCCGATTAATTGATTGGAATTTTTTGGATAGTATAAATTTTGAGTACTTAGGTTATTTAAAAGAAGTGTGTCCATCTTGGATTCTTAATCCAGATAAAAATATATATGAGAATGCTGCTAGAATAGTTTATAATAATATGAAAAAAATGGATAATGATTGTGTAGTTATTGATGGTAATGTTACTTCCTGTAGTTTTGAAACATATTTTGATGGTGAAATAATTAAAGTGACTCCTAAAATAGTTTTTAATAATGATAATTTAGAATTTTTTAGTACAAATGCCATTGATATAAATTTTCAAGAAAGAATTCTTCACTTTCTCATTATACATGCTATTAAACCACATGCAGGAAATTATACATCTATTACTAGAGATGATTTTTTGTTAATAGCGCGTAAATTGAAAGAAAAAATCCAGGTTTACATTTTTTACTTCCCTATTTTATGATATCTTCAAGAGATTCTAATAATAATTTATCATATTGTAGTATGGTGATATTTTGAAAAGTCATGGAATAAATCTAGAGAAAGAAAATCATTTACAATTAAATATAATTAAAAATAGTATAAATCATAGAACTTTACGAAGAGCTTATTGGGTATACGAAAATGGTTTTTGGATAAATTTAAAAAAAAAAAAGGTATTCCGGTGCCAGAGCCACATCCGCGAGGGGAAGGAGGGGAAGAAGTTCATGATGATGTAAATGATGTAAATGATGACAATGAAAATGAAAAAAGAAGGTGGGAAGAATTGTTTGAATACATGAATAATATGAAATTGCAGTTAGATAGTGTTCGCAGTGAAGTAGGCCAGGTTCATAGTAAAGTCGGTGAGGTTCGCAGTGAAGTAGGAGAATCACGAAAAGAATTGGACAAATGCAAACCCAAGTGAGTGAATTGAGGTATAATTTTGATGAATTTAGGCGGCATGATGATCATTTTAAGGAACAGCACCAGGAAGATCATATGAAAATGGTAGGTCGTTTGATGAATATGGAGGAGTATCTACGGGTGAATAGTAATTTTATTACTTGTATACGAGATCATTTGCAACTCGGAACCCCGCAACCAGGACCATCTTCCTCTGGAACCGCGTAACCAGTTGGGAGCTTTGCCTACCCAGCCTACCCATTCGTCATTCGTCCTCGTCCTCCAAGGTCTTCATTTGCTTCCCCTCCCAGACCAAGACATGATCCTAACCCTTTTCGTATCGATGAAGTGATAAAGGGAATACCATCCTCTGCCGGTGGGACTGCTTCTGCGACCCATGGAACTGCATCATCTTCTCAACCAACCAATGCAAAAAAATTTTGACCCAAAGTTCAATTTCCATAATTCCAAAATTTTCCTTTTTTTTGTGTATCTTTTGTAACACCAACACTCAGTGCCCGAACAAGTGTATTGGTTTTGAAATATTTATATACATAGAGGAAAAATTTTTATTTATATTGATTTTTGATTTTGGGGTCTTTAAATTGAATTTTTGGTATAAATTAAGTTCTCGTGTTCGTAAATCGTAGCGAACCTATTATTTTTATGAAATTCGCAAGCTAGCGAAAAGGTGGATGTGAATATATATATATATATATATATATATATATATATATATATATATTCTTTTTAAAAAAAAAAAGAAGAGAGAAAGGAAGGAGGAAATGCCATGTTTCGGCCCGAAATGCGGCACTTCCCCTTGTCAGATTAGGGCTAAAAGCCCTAATCTGTCTCTCTCTTCATCTCTTTCTCTCCGACTCTTTGTCTCCCTTATCCCCGCCTCTTCCTCATCCCCGCCTCTTCCTCTCCTGCAGCAGCGCCTCCCTTGCCCGAAGCTACCGCGCACCACCACCACCACCACCGTCTTCTTCTTCTTCTTCTCTCTCTCTATCCTTCCCTCTCAGTTTCTCTCTCTCTCCGCTGCTCACTCTCTCCCTATCTCTCGCGATCTCCCTCCCACTCAATCGCACTTTGCCGTGAGCCACGAATCGGGCTTCCTCACCTCCTCCCATGAGTGCGCCAGCCTAGAGCGCCTCCCTCCGCCACAACGCGCGACAGCAACGCCTTCCTCCACGTCGCAAGCGCAAACACGCGGCCTTCATCCGAGCATGCCACAACGCGATAGAGTGCTCGACAGAGCGTGATAGAGCGCGATTACAGACCTCCCGCGAGCCCACCAGCCCGCGACAGCTCGCTAGCCTGCAACCGGCTTTCTCCTTTGAGTGTCATCTGCCATCCTCACAGAAATCCTTCAATACAGGTAACGGCTGTATTAGGTGCGGTTTAGTATTTAGAATTGATTTAGTTGCTAATGTGGTTTCAAAATTGAAAATATTACAGGTTTTAAATTAATTTGACGGGCGAACGAAAGCTAGGTTTGAGATTCGAGTAAACCTAGGTGAGGGAAATGAAATTATTTCCATACTTAAATTTAATTTTGTCGAATTTAGGTTAAATTTAGAATCGGAAGTAATATATATGTTGTTGTGGCTTAAAAATCTATATTTAAATCCTTAGAATATGTGGTTAAATGTGCAGAAATTTTGAAGTATGTTTTGACTTGAAAATGAAAATAGGTTTCGATATTGTTAAAATGACATATGGTTTGAAGAAATCACAGGAGAATTGAAAAGTGTATGATTTTTTAAAAATTTTTCTAACTTGTAGGAAATTTATGTATTTTAGACTTATTTTCGATTTTGAACGGTTTTAGGTTTGAAATTAGCTTGATTTTGATTTGGTTATTTTACTTATAAATGGAATGAAATTGATGACATTAGTGTATATTTATGAATTAAAAGATTTAGGGTTTGTACGAACTTAAGGAAAATGATAAACCCTGAAAATAGTCAAAAATTTGATAAAAATCGTGATGATTTGATTAGGTTGGCTTTCTTGGTGATTCGATTGAGGAGAGTTTTGATTCTACGTGTTGTGATTTTATTGGGGAGTGCGCTATCCTCCCCAAATTTATGAGTGAGATTTATTTCAATACTTTTGTTTAATGTATAAACCCTGTTTTAAAATATTTGATAAATGAGCATGATTTGTAGCGTGCTTGAAATGCTTTGACTGGTTTTGAAATTGATTTTTGTGAACCGATGGAGTGTCCAAAAACTATGTTGAAATATTGAAATTATGCATCCATGTAGTTGAAATGTATAATGTGTCATTTTATGCTATATGTTGCATTTGATTTGTGAACCTGATTTCGGCACATTTTTATACGATTTTGGATTTGGCTTTGAGGGCTTTGGTATTTATTGTTCCGTAGCTACGAAGGACACCGTGAGAGACGCTTTGGTGGCGTCCGGATATGCCTAGGCCTGGGGTATCCCATGAGTTGTTATGATTTTTATTAACGATACGGTACTAGCCAGGTTAAACCCGAAAGGGGGAGGATTTGGATACTCTCTCCAAGTCTAGCACCTGGACGAGATCCGTTGCAAACGCCGGGGTAGAGAGCACTTTAAATAAACTTGCATATAACACTCCCAGTGCGCCTGTCATAGGTCGCGGTAGACCTCTGCCAGAACATTTTCGGCTGCCAGCTCTATGATTTTAGTGACAGTGCTTTGGATGTATATTTGACTTGAAAATGCGTGCTAATGATATATTGTTGAAATGAAAAGAATGATGATTTGAAATATGATTTGTATACTTATGTTTTGACACTTCAGTTTCACACTTCATATTAAACGATTGCATTGACCCACTCACTCACTGAGTATTCTTCCCCGAATACTCACCACTCATTTCCCTTCTTGTTTCAGAAATAGTATTTGACAAGGAGCGTTGCTTTTAGGACGTTCAGTATCATTGGGAGATCAGGTTTGAAATTGAGGAGTCATTATATATTTCTGCTGTAAAATTTGTATTGGTAATATATATGCATTTTGAGGTCTATAGACGACCATTGTGTTATTCTGGGATGACCGTACAAATATGGACATTTAAATTGTAGAACTCTCATGTCATTGCATAACATTGCATTGAGGCATTTCTTATTCATTGTGTACGTACTTGGAAATGTGTTATGTCTTAGAAGTGTACTCTAGGATCACTCGGTGCCACCTCTAAATCACAGGAGCGGCGACTGGCAGCTGTTCATGCCTTTGATGGGGACATGGCAGTAGAGGTCTGTGGCTAGGTTACTGGAAAGGTTTTATAGTCTTGCGTTATTCTGGATATTGGCTATGTGATTGGTTGATTTTGGAGAGACCGGGATGGTCATTTGATTATTTTACAAGATGGTTGTGATTTATACAAGATTAATTGTACTTGGGAGACATTTGAAATATAGGGAGGTTCTATCCGATTTTCTATAAAAATACAGCTGGCATTCAGGACAAGGGGCGGCTATTCACAATCCTATTCCAGGGCGTGACAGTTGGATTGGTATCGGAGCGCTTTGGGTTAAGAGCTGTGTTTTATAAAATAATTTTGAAAATATTCACAAGTATGATTTAGAAGTTCTCAATGCATGAGAGCTTCATACAGTCATGAAGTCCCAGTGCATGGTCATAGGTATATGAGTTCATCTATTTTAGGGGGTTAGATACAGTGGTATCTAACCTAATATGTTATATTTTTCCCTGTTGAACTAAGAATTTCATTCTCTTGTGAAGGTAGTCATGCTGTGACTAGTCTAAATTTCTTGAACTATGTCTATTCTTTGAACGATATCCAATAAAGATCTTTCTCTTTAGAAGTATGACGACCCAACAGAGCACCCGTTTTGCCCTACTAGAGGAATTAGACGAGCCGGAGGATCATTTCTCGACTCGCGTGCCACCACCGGCACCTTCTCAGCCAGCTGCTCTGATTGAGACTCCCGTACCCACACTCAACGCCTTTTGACGGGTACATGAGTTGACTCAGTTGGTTAAGGAGGCTGAGTGAGACCACATGGCTGCTCTTAGACGGGTACATGAGTTGACTCAGTTGGTTAAGGAGGCTGTCAGCTAGGGTGTACTGATTTCATAGGGCTTGGTGATGCTATGACAGCCAAGCATTGGATCAATCGCACCCACAAGATTTTGACTGATCTGGGGATTGGAGAGGAGCTTTGCCTGGCACAGCGATTATTAGAAGAGAGGCTCTCTTATGGTGGGAGGCCCTCACTGATGAGGCGATAGAGCCACTGCAGTGGGACGACTTCCTTCGGGAGTTTGACCGTAAATTCTTTCCACTCTACCAGCAGGATAGGATGAGGTCAGAGTTGGGATGGCTTACATAAGGGTCCAGATCTTTCTTGGAGTATGAGGTAGACATACGGAGATTTGCCGAATTCATACCGGATCTAGATACACCTCAGTATTTGAGCTTCAAATTTGAGGACGGTCTAAGACTCAGCATAAAGAAGTATATGACTGTTACCCCATAGTTTACACTAGCCGAGGTGATAGACTTTACTCACCGCGCGGAGGCTTTAGTCCGCGCAGAGGCTTTAGTCCGCGCAGAGGCTAGACAGAGAGAGAGCAGAGAGGGGTAGGGGATCCAATTCGTATAGAGGCGGATTAGGATATGCATTTCCTAAGTTGGGACGGGGATAGTACTCCCAAGGGTTCAAATAGCCAGCTCCGACTCACCTTGCACAGTATACTACTTAGTAGCATCCTTATTACCGTAGGTGCAATAGGTCCGATCCGATAGGAGCTTGTTCAGTGACGGTTACTTGCTTTCACTGTGGGAAGTCGAGGCATATTAGAAGTTCTTGCCCTGAGTTAGGACTCGGAGGACAGAGTTCACAGAGCTGCACTAGTACTAATATGGGACAACAGGGGCTGCCTGCTCAGCCAACATCTTCTACTCCCAAGGTGACCACTGGGAGTAACAATGTACAAACCCAGGCACGACAGTATCCTAGGGCTCACGCCCGGGTTTATGCCATGACATAGGAGGACGCTCAGGCGAACCTTGACATCATCATGGGTATTCTTCCTTCTGATCCTGTAGAATAGGATCTCTATTCGTATTTCCACTTCTTTTGGGGATGTCAGCATGGTATCGTGATAGTTGTATAGGTATTTATGTTGTGTACCTTTTGTCGATATGATACCTCTCTAATATCTTTGTACACTGAGTTTGTAAAAGCCTTAAAGGCTCAATTATTTTGACATATATATATATATATCAAATCTGGTTTTATTCTGAGTCTATGTGCAATTGTGTTTACTGATAAGTACTCTACCTATTTTTGGAATAGATGCTGGTATCCTTATTGACACGTGGTCTAACTATTCGTATGTGAGTGATAAATTCTCCCAACACTCTTACAGACCGCTCTCACCCTTGGACGAGGAGATATTGGTCATCACTCCTTTAAGTGAGTAGATTTTGCACGGCACAGTATATAGAGAATGTGATATCAAAGTTGGGGATACAGTGCTGAAGGCAGATCTAATTCCTCTCGCCATGACTGATTTTGATGCCATCTTGAGGATGGATTGGCTACATATGCATCGGGCTTCAGTTGACTGCTTTAAGAAGCAGGTGGAGTTTCGAAGACCCGATCACCCAATGTTGATTTTTTAGGGCGAGAGGCGGGTTTTACCCCGCTGTGTCATTTCATTTTTGGAGGCCAGACGCATGGTTCGCCGCGGATGTACGGCTTACCTAGCTCACATCATAGACACCACTGCACAGGGACCTAAATTGGAGGATGTTCCAGTGGTACAAGACTTTCCTGAAGTTTTTCCAGAGGAGCTACCCGGATTACCACCGGTTCAGGAGTTTGACTTTGAGATCGATTTAGCTCCGGGGACTACCCCTATCTCTATGCCGCCATACAGGATGGAGCCGGCTGAGCTGAGAGAGCTTAAGGTCCAGCTGCAGGAGTTGCTGGATAAGGGGTTTATCTGTCCTAGCACGTCCCTTTGAGGCGCTCCAATGCTATTTGTAAAGAAGAAGGATTGCTCACTGAGATTGTGTGTGGATTACAGACAGCTTAATCGGGTGACTGTGAAGAACAGATATCCGCTGCCACGCATAAAAGATTTATTTGATTAATTGCAAGGTGCTCAAGTTTTCTCGAAGATTGATCTTCGATCGGGATACCATCAGTTGCGGATTAGGAGTCAAGATGTGCCAAAGACAGTTTTCCGCACTCGATACAGGTACTACGAATTTCTAGTCATGCCGTTTGGGCTAACTAATGCCCCCGCTGCATTCATGGACTTGATGAACAGAGTCTTTCATGACTATCTAGATCAGTTTGTCATAGTCTTCATAGATGATATACTGGTGTATTTGCAGAGTGATAAGAATCATGCTTAGCATGTTCGTACCGTTTTATAGATCCTCCGCGATGAACAGCTATATGACAAATTCACAAAATATGAATTTCGGCTAAAATAGATTGGATTTTTGGGGCTATTGTTTATGCGGAGAGGATTTTTGTCAATCCGCAGAAGGTCGATCCATTACAAGATGGGAACAGCCGCGGACAGTGACTGAGATCAGGAGTTTTCTTGGTCTGGCTGGGTATTACCACAGATTTGTTGAGGGGTTTTCCCGGATAGCTGCTCCATTCTGTAGATTGACGCGAAAAGGTGTTAAGTTTGTATGGGATAACCGTTGTGAGGTGAGTTTTCAGGAGCTCAAACAACAGTTGACTACAGCTCCGATTTTGACACTTCCCACCAACAATCGAGAGTACACAGTGTACAATGATACTAGCCGACAGGGGTTAGGTTGCGTTTTGATGAAAAATGGTCGGGTAATCGCCTATGCCTGTAGACAGTTGAAGAAACATAAGGTGAATTATCCGACACACGATCTGGAGCTTGTGGCCATAGTCTTTGCATTGAAGATATGACACCATTACTTGTATGGGGTGACTTGCCGGGTGTATACTAATCATAAAAGTCTAAAATATTTATTTACCTAGCGAGAACTTAACCTGAGACAGAGCAGATGGTTGGAACTCCTCAAAGATTATGATCTTGTCATTGATTATCATCCGGACAAGGCCAATGTGGTTGCTGATGCCTTGAGCCAGAAATCAGTTTCATTGTCTCAGAAGAACAATACGGCATACCTTACTTGTTTGATGGGACTCAGGGATTTGGGAGTCAGATTGGCTAGTGAAGATCAGGGCACTCTACTAGCCAGGTTTAAGGTCAGGCCAACACTGTTGGACCATATTAGGGAGTTTCAGGGCACTAATACCGAGCCCCAGGCTCTTACTGAGAGAGCTCGTAGAGATGATATAGATAATTACAGAGTCCATAGTGATAGACTTCTGACTTATCGAGATAGAGTGGCTGTACCCGCCGATGAGGATCTCTGCAGGTCCATATTAGAGGAGACACACTCTCGGCCTATGCCTTGTACCCGGGTAGTACAAAGATGTATCGAATTATTCAAGACAACTATTGGTGGCCAGGTATGAAGAAGGACATTGCGGAGTTTGTAGCTAGATATTTAGTCTGTCAGTAGGTGAAGGCTGAGTATCAGAGGCCAGCGGGTTTACTACAGCCTCTTCCCATTCTTATATGGAAGTGGGAACATGTGACTATGGACTTTGTTATAGGATTGCCACGGACTCAGGCCAGATATGATGTCATTTGGGTAGTAGTCGATCGACTCACCAAGTCCGCCCATTTCATCCTGATGTGCAGCGACTCTCCACTGGAGACATTGGCACGTCTGTATATTGATGAAATAGTCAGACTGCATGGGGTTCCCGTATCCATAGTCTTGGATAGAGATCCGAGGTTCACTTCTCGATTTTGGCCCAAGCTGCAGGAAGCTTTGGGCACACGGTTCAGTTTTAGCACAGCATATCACCCATAGACAGATGGTCAGTCGGAGAGGACCATTCAAACGCTCGAGGATTTGCTTCGGGCATGTGTTATGGATTTTCGGGGTAATTCGGACAAACGTTTACCGCTGGTAGAGTTTGCATATAATAATAGTTATCCGAACAGCATCGGCATGCCACCCTATGAGGCACTTTATGGTAGAAAGTGTCGCACCCCGTTGTGTTGGGATGAGGTAGGCGAAAGACGCCTTACTAGTGTTGAGTTAGTCGAGGAGACTAAGGAAAATGTTAGGTTGATCCGCGAGCGGTTGAAAGCCGCCCAAGATAGACAGAAGGCATATGCAGATCGGAGATGCCGACCTTTAGAATTTGAGGTGGGTGATATGGTATTTTTTAGGCTTTCTCCCTTGAAGGGCTCATTCGATATCGGCAGCGGGGCAAGTTGAGCCCCAGATACATTGGCCCGTTCCGTATCCTCAGTAGGGTTGGGAGCGTGGCATACAGACTAGAGCTGCTAGACGAGTTATCTCGAATCCATGATATCTTCCATGTATCAGTGTTGAGGAAGTATATCTCAGATCCTTCGTATATTTTGGAGCCTCCGCCAGTAGAGGTACAAGAGGACTTGAGTCTACCTGTTCAGCCAGTAGTCATACTTGACCAGTAGATCCGGCAGCTACGGAACAGGGAGGTATCTCTTGTCCGAGTACTATGGCGTAGCGATCAGGTCGAAGAAGAGACTTGGGAGCCTGATGAGAATATAAGGAGACAGTACCCCCATTTATTTTCTGTATAGTTTAACTTTCTTTTAGTTTCAAGGACGAAACTTATTTTTAGGGGGTTAAAAAATATAACACCGACACTCGGTGCCCGAACAAGTGTATTGGTTTTGAAATATTTATATACATAGAGGAAAAATTTTTATTTATATTGATTTTTGATTTTGGGGTCTTTAAATTGAATTTTTGGCATAAATTAAGTTGTCGTGTCCGTAAATTGTAGCGAACCCATTATTTTTATGAAATTCACAAGCTAGCGAAAAGGTGGATGTGAATATATATATATATTCTTTAAAAAAAAAAGAACAAGAGAGAGAGGAAGGAGGAAATGCCGTGTTTCGGGCCGAAACGCGGTACTCCCCCTTGTCAGATTAGGGCTAAAAGCCCTAATCTGTCTCCCTCTCTTCGACTCTTCGTCTTCCCTCTCCCCGCCTCTTCCTCTCCAGCGGTAACGCCTCCCTCGCCCAAAGCCGCCGCGCACCACGACTACCACAACCGTTTTCGTCTTCTTCTCTCTCTCTTTATCCTTCCCTCTCAGTTTCTCTTTCTCTCTGCTGCTCACTCTCTCCCTATGTCTCGTAATCTCCCTCCCTCTCGATTGTACTCTGTCGCGGGCTGCGAATCACGCTTCCTCACCTCCTCCCGTGAGCGCGCTAGCTTGCAGTGCCTCCCTCCGCCACAGCGCGCGACTGCAGTGCCTTCCACCACGGCACAAGCGCGAGCGCGCCATAGCTCGACAGAGTGCGACTGCAAACCTCCCGCGAGCGCGCGCTCCAACCCACCAACAAGCCAGCCCACCAGCCCGCAAGCCCACCAGCGGGCCAACCCGCGAGCCCACCAGCCCGCGAGCCCACGACAGCCTGTGAGCCTACAACCGGCTTTCTCCTTTGAGAGCCATCTACCATCCTCGCAAAAATCCTTCACTGTAGGTAACGGCGGTGTTAGATATGGTTTAGTGTTTAGAAATTGATTTAGTCACTAACGTGGTTTCAAAATTGAAAATATTACAGGTTTTAAATTAATCTGACGGGTGAACGAAAGCTAGGTTTGAGATTCGAGTAAATCTAGGTGAGGAAAATGAAATTATTTCCATACTTAAATTTAATTTTGTCGAATTTAAGTTGAATTTAGAATCGGAAGTTATATATATGTTGCCATGGCTTGAAAATCTATATTTAAGTCCTTAAAACATGTGGTTAACTGTGCAGAAATTTTGGAGTATGTTTTTACTTGAAAATGAAAATAGGATTCGATATTGTTAAAATGACATATGGTTTGAAGAAATCAGAGAAGAATTGAAAAGTGTATGATTTTTCAAAGAGTTTTCTAACTTGTAGGAAATTTATGTATTTTAGACTTGTTTTCGATTTTGAACGGTTTTAGGTTTGAAATTAGCTTAATTTTGATTTGGTTATTTTACTTATAAATGGAACGAAATTGATGACATTGGTGTACATTTATAAATTGAAGAATTTAGGGTTTGTACGAACTTAAAGAAAATGATAAACCCTGAAAATAGTCAGAAATTTGATGAAAATCGTGATGATTTGATTAGGTTGGCTTTCTTGGTGATTCGATTGAGGGGAGCTTTGATTCTACATGTTGTGGTTTTATTGGGGAGTGCGCTATCCTCCCTAAATCTGTGAGTGGGATTTATTTCAATATTTTTTTTTAATGTGTAAATCCTGTTTTAAAATATTTGATAAATGAGCATGATTTGTAGCGTGCTTGAAATGTTTTGATTGGTTTTGAAATTGATTTTTGTGAACCGATGGAGTGCCCAAAAACTGTGTTGAAATATTGAAATTATGCATCCATGTGGTTAAAATGTATAATGTGTAATTTTGTGCTATATGTTGCATTTGATTTGTGAACCTGATTTCGATATATTTTGATACGATTTTGGATTTGGCCTTGAGAGCATTGGTTTGTATTGTTCTGTAGCTACGAAGGACACCATGAGAGACACTTTGGTGGCGTCCGGATATGCCTAGGCCTGGGGTATCCCATGAGTTGTCATGATTTTTATTAATAACACAGTATTAGCCAAGTTAAACTCGAAAGGGGGAGGATTTGGATACTCTCTCCAAATCTAGCACCTAGACGAGATCCGTCGCCAACGTCGGGGTAGAGAACACTTTAAATAAACTTGCATATAACACCCCCGGTGCACCTATCATAGTTCGTGGTAGATATCTGCCAGGACATTTTCGGCTGCCAGCTCTATGATTTTAGTGACAGTGCTTTGATGCATATTAGACTTGAAAATGCATGTTAATGATATATTGTTGAAATGAAAAGCATGATAATTTGAAATATGATTTGTATACTTATGCTTTGACACTCTAGTTTCACACTTCATATTAGATGATTGCATTGACCCACTCACTCACTAAGCATTCTTCCCCGAGTACTCATCCCTCATTTCCCTTCTTGTTTCGAGATAGTATTTGACAAGGAGCGTTGCTTTTAGGATGCTGAGTATTATTGGGAGATCGAGTTTGGACTTGAGGAGTCATTATATATTTTTGCTATAAAATTTGTATTGGTAATGTATATGCATTCTAAGATCTATAGACGACCATTGTGTAATTCTGGGATAACTGTATAAATATGGACATTTAAATTGTGGAACTCTCCTATCACTGCATAACATTGCATTGAGGCATTTCTTATTCGTTGTGTATGTACTTGGGAATGTCTTATGTCTTAGAAGTGTACTCTACGATCACTCGGTGCCATCTCTAAATCACAAGAGGGGCGACTGATGGCTGTCCATGCCTTTGAAGGGGGCATGGCAGTAGAGGTCTGTGCTTAGGTTGCTGGAAATATTTTATAGTCTTGCATTATTCTGGATGTTGGCTGTGGGATTGGTTGATTTTGGAGAGGTTGGGATGGCCATTTGATTATTTTACAGGATGGTTGTGATTTATACAGGATTAATTGTACTTGGGAGACCTCCGAAATATGGGGAGATTCTGCCCGATTTTCTATAAAAATACAGTCGGCATTTAGGACAACGGGCTGCTGTTCACGATCCCGGTCTAGGGCGTGACATCTTTCATGTACCATAATATAATATCTGGCATCCAAATATTAAATATTTGGTTGTAAAATATTTTTCATATTTATTTCATTTTTAGTTTTTTTTTATTGTTTATATTATGAAGAAATTGGTTCCTACACTGCAATGGGGCCGCCTGTGGCCGGCCATGCAACAACAGGCACTCGCGCATGCCACATAACGTACCATGCGTGCATGCAGCACACGGCGTGGTATGCGAGCATGCAGTGCCCGCGAAGGGCATCTGTGAAAGGGGCCGCGTAGGCGCCAGGCGAAGCCAGTGCCGGCGCACGGCCAATCCAAAGGGGGCACCCGCTCATGCCACCACGTGGGCCATCCATGTATGAACGTGGCTGATCAGCCAAGGCTAGCCTTATGCAGCACCCGTGCGGGGAATTTGAGCAGCAAGGGGCGAGTGATGTTGGGCATGCGAGCAGCTAGCGCAGCGCGGGCTCCCGACCATGCCAGCCCGGGTGCCCGGCCATGCCAGCACGGGCGCCCAGGCACTTGCGCATGAAAGGGCAGGGCGGGCCGCAAGGGCAGTGTGGGCTCCTGGCCATGCCAGCCCGGGCGCCCGTGCATGGGACTGCACGCTCCACACGGCCATGCCACCCGTGCAACGACACTAATTACTCCATTTTTAATTTTATGAAATTACTCATTTGTATTTATTAACATTATTATTTAAAAATTATAATAATATTAATTACTTTTATTATTTTAATTCAAAATTTTTTGAAACCTTTAAAAAATTTTAATATGTCAAAACCGCCAAAAACTTTCATTTTATTCAAAAACTTTTGTTTTTTTTGTTTGAGACAGGTTACTTTAAATATTGAAATATTAACCTCCTTTTAACAATTACTCAAAATTCAATTACTCAAAAATCAAAGCACGGAGTCAAACCACATCTTTAGCATGATTATGATGATCTATGATTAGAATATTTACCTCTTATAACCCTCTTACTTAACCCTCTTACTTAACCCAAACAAATCCTAAAATTTTTATTTACTTAACCCGCTTACTTAATGATCTTAAATTTTTAATTTAGTCGAGAGATGCGACGGAACTTAAAGTAATTTTGGCAGAAAGGTTTAAATTCATTTTGGCGCGGCAAATGAACAAAATTGGCTCCAAAAATTTCTTCTCATATTAAAAACATAGATTTGATTTGGTTTGGTTTAAGCATACTATCTGCAGTCAATATTTTTGGGATTTAGAAAAAGAGTCCACTCCCATGATTAGACTTGGGTGATATGCACCGTATTGGTAAATGAAAATTAATGTATTTAATTTTATTTCTTTTATTTTTTAATTTCAAGATTACTCTCAAACAAATCAACAATGGGTTCTATGATTCACTTGGAGTACATCAGTAGATCAGAGTAGATGAAAATATCAAAAGGATCTATTACTTTCTTTCTTTCTTTGGCTAAGTGTTTCTGAAGGTAAAAATTAAATAATTTTTTTTGCTCATTCTAAAAAATAAACAATGCATTCTAATATATTTAATTCTTATACTAATACTATTAGGAAATTAGTAAAAAGAAATTTAGAGATGATAGTAGTAACGGAGAGTAAGAGTAAACGAGTAGTAAGTGAGAAATAAGTGAAAAATTCATTTAGCGACTGCCCGTCACTGACTTAGGGTTTAGCGATAGATTCATTATTCCGTTGCTTAGTGTGAACTTGTACTATCAAGAGTTGTACTATCTAGGGTTGTTCTTAGATTCATTTTTCTTTTACACACGACTACCCTAAGTCTTGCCGCAACTCCCCTAACCGCTTGCATCTTCATCGCATCCTTCATCCTTGACCATCGTCATCTTCGGTCGTTGCCATATGCTCGATCGCAGCAACTAGCTCCCACCTCATCTCATATTAACTTAGCGGCGAAGGTTTTCTCTCTTCCGTTCGGTTTATCTCTCAGGTTTGTCTCTTCTCTTCTCCACCTCATCTTCTTTCTCTTTTTTTTTTCTTTTCTTTTCTGATGGTTTCATCCTCATTTAGGTTCGCTTGTTTTTGTTCGCCTCTCACTGACACACAAACTTCTCTCTTCATCTTATCCTCTCTCTGTCTCTTTGTCTCTTTGTCTCTCAGCTTCATCTCCAAACAGCTCGACGAAGGTTTTTCTCTCTTCGGCTCATCTATCAGGTTAGTCTTCTCTCCCTCTCTCTTCTCTTCTCCACCTCATCTTCTGGATGGAAATATAAATCAATCCAATTGGTCCGATCAAATGTTTAGTGGTAAATAAGGTAAGTGTATGAATAACGCATGAAATATTTTCGACAATATGCCTCTATGCCTCTGGGAGCAACGTCATTTGTGGTAAATAAGGCATTTGTGATAAATAAGGTAAGTGTATGAATAATGCATAAAATATGTTTGACAATATGCCTCTAAGAGCAACGTCATTTGTTTTTAAGAGATTTTTAAAACCGTATATTTTTTTAACATTGTTAACTAATTTAACCCATAAATACTTTTCAAACCGCGTCAACAAATTTTGAGTTTGGTATTTTTCCTTGTATATTATGCTGACTCTAGAGCACCTCAACAAGCTTTTCCACCTTTATTCCTTGGGAATCTTAAGGTAATATCTCTAGTTTATACTAATCCCTCCTTTCAGTGACTTGAGTAATGATACTGTTTACTAAACCTAATCTTGTAGCATTTTATGCTTGTTAATTTTTAGTCAATTATGCTCTATGTTGAAGTAGGTTAACTATTTGTCTTCCTTAATATTTAGTCAATTATTCTCTATGTTGAAGTAGGTTAACTGTTTGTCTTCCTAAATATGGGAGACTGAGTGCGAGTACCTTTGTGAATTAGATGGAAAATATTTGTCTTAATCCTTAGTATATATTTGATTATTTTAAATTATTAGCACATTTTTTTTTTGGAATTGACCCACATATGTTTTGGGATCATCTCCATAACTCTTCTCTACTCCTATAGGTTTGTTTTCTTACCAAGTTAGGATTTAAAAATAAAACCTCTATTTTTTTTACAATGGTTGCTCATAATTATCTTTCCTTTTCATTAAAAGTTCTCTCTTGCAAAAATGAAAAGGATAAATTAAGAGCTTGCCTCTATGTTCAATTATATCGCTTGCATTTAAGTCTGTTGCCTCTTCTCAAAGCTTTTGTTTTTTTTTTTTTTAATTCGTAGAGAGAAGATGCAAAACGATAGAGTGTGGATGTATAATAAGAATTTACCTGACCGTTGAGAATTGACCGATGAGTTTCTTATTGGGTTGGAACAATTTTTGGATTTCGCTAGCAGTAAAGTTGAGTTCATGGATGGAAATAAATTAAGGTGTCCTTGTAGGAAGTGTAGTAATGGTAAGTTTGATGTGTGTGATAAAGTTAGGGAATATCTTTGTACATTTGGTTTTACTCCGAATTACTATAATTGGACTTGTCATGGTGAATCGTTTACATCTAAGGAACAATATGGAAGAAGTAGACAATTTTCCAAAATAGGAGAATATGATTACGACCATTTAAACCCATATCAGAGAATGGTAATTGATGCAACTAGTGATAATGTTGTTTTACAATCGAACCATGCAAGTACTAGTTCTGCTCCAATATTTGAACAAGTGTATATTAGTGATGCAGAACCTTCGCAGGAGGTAGAAGTAATAGGTGTTGATGAGAATGCAAGTAATGAGACTTTTTTGTCTGATCAGTTTGGGGAAGTGTTGAAAGCTACAGATGAACCTTTGTGGGGAGGTTGTGACACTCACACTAAGTTATCAGTGACGGCAAGACTGTTAAATATCAAGGTAGAATATAATATGCCTGAGGAATGCTTCAATGAATTTGTTCAAGTAATTCGAGAAATATTGTCTCGTGATCACATCATCCCAAGTGATCATTACGATATGAAAAAGTTAGTGAAAGACTTGGGTCTTCCTGTGGTAAGGATTGATGTATGTAGTTAGGGTTGTATGTTATATTGGAGGGATGATGAAAATGCAAAATTTTATAAATTTTGTAACCAATGTAGGTACAAGAGTAGTAGGAGGACAGGTCGTAACAAGCGGAAACCATACAAGCAAATGTTTTATTTGCCTTTAATCCCCCGATTGCAAAGGCTTTATGCATCTAAGGCCACTGCTAAACACATGACGTGGCATGCAAACCATCAAACAGTAGAGGGTCTAATGTGTCATCCTTCAGATGCAGAGGTATGGAAACATTTTGATAGAATATATCCTGAGTTTGTAAAAGAGCCTCGAAACATTAGATTGGGTCTTTGTACGGATGGTTTTGCTCCATTTGGCAAATTGGGAACAACATATTCATGTTGGCCAATTATCTTAACTCCATACAATCTTCCCCCTGGTATGTGTATGAAAACTCCATATATGTTTCTGACATTGATCGTGCCTGGCCCATAAAATCCTAAAAAATTAATAGATATTTATATGTAGCCACTGATTGCAGAGTTAAAACAACTATGGGATGAAGGTGTTTGTACATATGATGTCCATTCTGATCAGAACTTTCTAATGAAGGTTGCTCTTCTTTGGACAATAAATGATTTTCCAGCTTATGGCATGTTATCTGGGTGGAGTACAGCTGGGATCTTAGGATGTCGATATGTATGCAGAAATCAAAGTCGTTCAGATTAAAATATGGTAAGAAGGTGAGTTATTTTGATTGTCATAGACAATTTTTGTCACTAAATCATTCATTCAGAAGAAATAAAGTTGAGTTCATAAAAAATAGGGTTGAAAAAGCACCTCCACCCTTGAGATTGACTGGTGATCAAATTTGGAAACAAGTTCATAACTTTCCATCTGCTATTGAAGACCCTCATGGTACCATTGTTGGATATGGAAGTACGTATAAATGGACAAAACGGAGTATATTTTAGGATTTACCATATTGAAAAATCCATCTTCTGCGTCATAATCTTGATGTCATGCATGTTGAAAAGAATGTTTTTGATAATGTCATAAATACTGTCATGGATATTCCTAAAAAAACAAAAGATAACTTGAGTGCAAGAAAAGATATCAGACTTGTTTGTAATCGGTCTGCACTAGATGTGGATGCAAGTAGTAAGGGACCAAAGCCAAAGGCAGTTTATACATTGAACAAGGATCAAAGACGGATTGTTTGTGGGTGGTTGAAAATGGTACGGTTTCCTGATGGATATGCTTCAAACCTTGGGAGATGTGTCGATTTGAAGGAATACAAGTTGATAGGTTTGAAGAATCATGATTGTCACATATTTATGGAAAGACTAATTCCAATTGCGTTTAAAAAACTTTTACCAAATTTTTTCTGGGGTGCCATTACAGAGTTAAGTATTTTTTTCCATGACATTTGCTCAACAGTGTTGAACTTATCACACATGGAGAAACTAGAGAGAGATATTTCAATTATTCTATACAACTTAGAAAGGATATTTCCTCTATCGTTTTTGGATTCAATGGAACATCTCTTAGTTCACTTGCCTTGTGAGGCCAAAATTATAGGTCCCGTCCAATTTCGATGGATGTATCCGTTTGAGAGGTGAAATATTTATCTTATTTGTTTCAAAATAATACTTCTTTATAGATTTCCTTTTATAATCTTCTTTTTTTTTCTTATTAGATTTTTATATCATTTGAAGAAAAAAGTGAAGAATAAGGCATGGGTTGAAGCCTCTATTGTTAATACATATATTGTGGAGGAAGTGACAACATTTGCATCGTATTATTTTGAGCCTCACGTACAGTGCAAGAGGCAAAGACCAGGAAGAAATGATGAGGGCCCTATCGATCCCAATTCTTCATCATTTTCTATTTTCAATTATTTTGATCAAACTAATGGGGCATGTAAGAGAAGATATTTAACTGGTCAAGAATTGCGAGCAGCCAATATATATATTTTATTGAATTGTCCAGAAGTGGGACTATATTTCGAGTAAATATATAGTTTTAACTGGTCAAGAAATGCAAGCAGTCCTTACATATTTTGTTTGGGTTAAAAATTTATATAATATATAAGTGGTATTTTATGATAGGATTTTTCAAAACTCATTTTCGGAACTACCTAACAAGGAGTTTGATCGTCTGTGCGATGAGAAATTTGCAACATGGTTCAAAACATATGTAAGTTACCTATCTACCAAGTTCCCATCATATTTTTTTTTTTATAATCATTACTTAACAATAATAGTTTGGTCACTTTCCTCTAGGTTCATGCCAATGATGATCAAGTTGAACACGGATTGTTATATCATCTATCATGGGGTCCAAATTCATTTGTACAAACTTGGCCATCATATTTTATAAATGGGTTTAATTTTCACACCCAAGAATATGGAATTGGAAAAGTCACAATGAATAGTGGGGTATGTATTCGATCATCCAATAATGGAAGTATAAAAGATGATTTTTATGGTTTATTGGATGAAATCATAGAGATAGAGTATCCTGGAGAAGAATTGCGAGTGGTATTATTTAAGTACAATTGGTTTGACCCCTTCAAAGGGATGAAGGTGCATCCAAAGTATAATTTGGTTGAAATAAATCATAAGAAGAAGTATAAGAAATATGAACCATTTATATTGGTACAGCAAGGAATTCAAGTATATTATGCATCATATCCTAGTTTGAAACGCGACAAAACTAATTGGTGGGCTGTATGCAAAATAAAAGCACGGAAAAAAATTGAAGAGCATTGGGTTGATATAGCATATCAACAAGAAGAAGTTACTAACACGATTCAAACGAAGGGATATGATATTCCAACTTTACGAGATCCATGTGGAGCAATTATAGATGTGGATCCAAATGAAATTTGTGGGGATGACGATGAAGAATCAGATTTTCATATAGAGGATGAGGATGAGGATGAGGATGAAGATGAGGATGGAGATGGGGATGGAGATGAATGTGAAAGTGGAGATGATAATGAAAATTTTGATTTTTGAAACCGGGTAAGTTTAGTTTTGTACACATAGATATGCTCAATGTAATACATTTCAATTTGCTTCCTTATGATATAATTATCTTTATTATACATCATTTATTTATTTATCTACACATATGCTTATGCTTTTGCCATTCACTAATTTTGTATTTCTCTAATTTTAAACCATGTTGGCATCCTAAACCTAATACTTTGCTTTCTTTTTCTAGATAATTTGGGTTAAGTAGTTGGACTCTTCGTAATATTTTGTCAGCTACAAAAGTTTGAATATGGTAAGTTCTTCATGCCCTTTCTTATGTATTGTTAAAACATGCAATTGTTGTTTTCGTTATTTGTTTAACATTTATGCTTGTTAGTATAAACGTGGAGGACACGTTCGAACTTCACAAGGAAGATCAAGCACTTCCCCTTCTCCTTCCCTTTCGTCGTCCCCTTCCCCCTATCTTTCTGCTTCAGCGCCATCAGTTGCACCTTCAGTACAACAATCAAATGATGAGGGGGATACAAGTATAGAGGATAGGCGAAACATCATATCCGCTTGTGGACATTCGTAAGTATATAATTTTAAAATTTGACTTAATTTGTTTATTTTATTTATATATACAGTTGTTTAATTTATCTTATTTATTTATCATTGCTCAATTATAAATTGTTCATATCTAGATTCTCAGACCCAATATATGTGGTGCGTATTATAAATAAAGTTGTTAATAATCATTGGGGAGGGATATCAATGAATTACACAAGCACAGAGAATGAAACAAAGGAATTATGGTGGAGAGAATTTAAGGTAAATTTTATCTTTCAATTGATACATCAATTAAAGTTTATGCCTTAATTAAGATAATTGTTTTTTTGTTTATTGCAGAGGAGGTTTAGTTGGGATGAATCAAAAGAGATTGAGATAAGAAGAAATTTCAAAAAAAAAAGCTGGTGTTCACATTCGAAATGTGATCAACAAAGCCAAAACAAATCGGAAGAAACCGAATTGCATCATGGAGGAAAATTGGGTAAGAATGTTGGCAATTTGGGATCCGATGACAGCAAAAAAAGAAGTAAGCAGAATAAAAGGAACAGATCTTGTAATTCCGGGCAAGCGTCTGCCACTTACGCGGGGGGTCAATCAATGTCGATAAACATAGAAAAAGATTGGTAATTATTCCAAACACTTATATTTTTATTTAATTCATTTAATTCTTTTTTTACTATTTCATTATTATTGGTAACTTTAAATGATTTTTTTAAATTTTTTTTAGGCCAAGGAAAAGGGATTTGGGCCATCATATATTGACACTTTTGAGCGAACATTTCAAAAGAAGAACAACACTTGGAGTGAGGAGAGAGCAAAAGTAATATCGGTATGAAATTGAAACTTTGACAATTAAAATTGCAATTCCATAGGCCTAGATTTCTCCTTCTCTTGCACGTTATCTTTCCAGTAAATATACATGCATCTATTTTTTCCTCCCTTTTTTAATACAATATGATATAATCTAAATGGTCTTCCCTCCCCAAGCATACATTATAATTTTGAATTTTATTACTCAAAGTAATTGCTTTTGGATTTTGCATCCATAGAATCTTATCAGAGAAAAGGAGGAAAGGACATTTCGGGTGTTAGTTGGTGGATTCCCATTGGTAATGGTAATGGGAAATTTTATAGGCTAACCTTGGAGGTATGATCATGTTCTAGTGGTAGATCTTTCCAAGTTTGGAACTAGAGAGTGATATTTATAAGTTTCGGTCCCCATCATTTTTCTTTCAAAGTTCTTTCTGTTTCCCACAGGTTAATGTATCGAAAGTGTAAATGGATAGATTGATTTTTGGCTCTTCCCTTTGTGAAAATAACCAAAGAAAATGACATATTTTGTTGGGGTTTTTCTCATCAAAGTTTGGTTCAATTCATCAGCTTTGGTGAATCCAGAACATTAACATGTTGCCATTTCATGAAATATAAACTTATGATCCTGCTAATAAATTTATTACTCAAATCAAACTATAGAACATGATTTTTTGTTTTAAGTGTTTCTGAGCTTTAATGATGTACTTCCTTTCATATAATTGACACTCAAAATTAGCTAGACAAGTTCTTGTTCATATGGTTAGGAACAATTTTGTCAATCCCTAGGTCACTTGAAAAAAACATGTATGAATCATTATAAACTCCCAAATCAATCAAATTTGAGTCTGGAACATAGTCTCTTTCACTTTACCCTTGATATTGTCTAATTTTTTTGTGCATATCAAAGGACTCTCTCTCTTTTCTTGATTGTTTATTTACCAATTTTGTAGCTGGTGAAGATAAAAAAGTGGTGCATAATAATCTTAGGTTGACAATAATATATAGGTAGGGGTCTATATTTCAAAGCTGTGGTGTAAAAAAATAGAACATTAAGTTGTTGAGAGAAGAAACTCATTTGAAATTGAGACACACCAATTTAGAAATCTTCTTTGGCGGCGGGCATAAGCCTCTGTAATGAAAAGATAGCAAGATAACACCCAGAATTGTTTATATTATACTTGGGACCCATCGGATATCAAAAGAAATTGCTGACTTTTTTATTTTTTTTTCTATTTTATTGATTTATTGTTTTGAAATGACTATGGTCTGGTGAACCATCAGATATATGCAACATTAACTTTGGGATTTATTTAATTAGACATGCTCAAATTTTCATTTATGAAGCATCGAACCACAATTCATGAAAATGATTTTTGTCCAATTTTAATACCATGAAAGAATAAGTATTGAAAATGAACCATGAAAGAATAGTAAAAATGGGAAACAATCATTGAAACTAAAAAAATCATATCAAACCAATTTTGGATCAGAACCAAACCATTTTAGAACATTTTTTCTGTAAAACTAAGTTTTATTGTCAAGTAGCTATGGCGGTCATTTACTATGGTTGCAAAGAGCAATTGTCAACTTAGTCTAAGGTGTTATGAGTCAAGCAAGGAAGCTTAGATTTTCCACCTTTGAATGTAATTGTATTTCATAGCATCGCTACCAACCCAGTACAAATTATTCTTTTAATTGAATATATTTTTATGTATAATAAGATTTTTGTTACACTGTAATTGACATATTTCCTTTTTAAAAGAGATAAATTTTAAGTTTTGATATAAATTACCACTACAAGGAAAAATTCCAGGTTATAGCATGAGTTTTGTCTATGATTATAGCATGAGTTAAGTACTTATAATATCAAGCACAATTTAGCTTTTTGAATTATTCTCTCTAGCCATATATATATTTTGTTTATATTATACTTGGGACACCTCCATGTTAGAAAAATAGAATGCAATTTCCCCGGCAAAAACCTTGTTTTGACATGTTTGACTTTTGAGTTCTCTTTCTCTTTCTCTTGGTATAGTAGCTCTGCCCATAACCATAACCTTCTTTTGAATCACTTTGTGATAGGTTCTTTTCAGGCGATGGCATTAATGCAATACGACAGCTTGTAATTGTTCTATCATACGTGATCGATTAGTTGAATTCATGACCTTGTAATTGTTTATTCTTATAGTTTTATTGTACTTTTATTTTATTTTGATTTCTGTCATAATAATACAGGAAAAATATAATGAACTTCTGCTTACTAATTCGAGTAGTGCTGATCATGATACCTCAACTGAGCCTTCTGTTGATAGTATGGCTTTGTGGTTAGAGGCGTCTGGTGGGATAAAAAGGGGAAGAATACTTGGGATGGGATCATTCAGCAGAATGTACACACGAAGTCCATCTTTTACCGTGATCGCTTTAAGAGAAGAAATGCAACTAGATAAAGAAGTGGATAACCTCAAAGCGCAACTTATATTGAAAGACGAAGAAATCAAAGCGCAACTTGTAAAAAAAGATGAAGAAATCAAAGAAATCAGACAATCGCTTGAGGTAACACAACGACTTATTTTACAACACCTCAAATTGGATGCAAGTCAGTTTCTTCCCTCACAGAGTCAGGTTCCCCCTTCTTTGCCTCCTGCTGATGACCCTGATGACCTTGAGCCCGATAATGATGAAGACCAGCATAATGACTCACCCTTCTTTGCCTCCTACTATGACCCCTCCTACTAATGAAATGAAGACGAGGATAATGATAATGACTGACGGTTGTCTATAATGAAGATCAGGATAAGGAATTACGGTGGGTGATGGGTGGTTGTTCGTTTGATGTTATTATTGGATATTAAATATTGGACAATATTAATATTAATGTTATTATTATTATTTTCTGGATGTTTGATATTTGACTATATTTATATTTATTTGATTTTGTTTTTATGTTATGTGTGATTTATGAAATTATAAATTATCCGTTGACATTTTCATTATCGGATGTTATTGACATTTTCATTTTGGAATTCCATATATATGTTGGTTGGAATGAAAATTTTTTTGATTTTTTGTATGGTTTATTAGTTGAATTGAATATTGATGAATTATTGGTTGGATTCCAAATAATATTGGATTGGATAGACATTGGATAGATATTGATGAGTTATCAAGCATTTTTTTTAATAGGCCAAAATATAAAAAAATAACAAAAATTTTTTTTCTTAAATTAATTTAAATCCGTTGCTAAATTTGTGGTTAAATTTAGCCAAGAAAATCTCTGCACCAAAATATTTAGGGATGAAAAAAAATATCCGTCGCTAAATTGGAAGAAATCCGCTAAAATGAAATCCGTCTCTAAATTTAGCAATGGATAATTAATCCATCGCTAAAATTAGCGTAAAAAAATATCCGTTTCTAAAAAAATATATCCATTATTAAATTTTGCGACGACATATAAATCCGTCGAGAAATTTAGCGACGGAAGAAGATTTCCGTTGCTAAATTTAGTGACAAAAAAGAAATCTAGCGATGGATTTTAGTGACGAAAAAATTTCGTCGCTAAATTTTAGCGACGAATAATGTTTTGTAGCCAAATTGGCGATGAATTTTGATGACAAAAATTTTTTGTCGCTAAATTGGCGACGAATTGAACCTTTCGTCGCTAACTTGGCAATGGATTTTCGCGATGAAATATTTTTTTTCGCTAAATTGGCGACAAATTTTAGCAACGAAAAAGATTTTGCTGCTAAATTAGTGATGGATTTTAGTGACAAAAATGTTTGTCGCTAAATTGGCGACGGATTTTAGCGACGAAAATATTTTTGTCGCTAAATTGGCGACGAATCCGCTGCTTTTGTCGGTAAATTTTTGCGACGCGTCATTAGCGACGAAAAAATTTTCGTCACAAAATCCTTTGCTAAAAGTTTTAGCGACGAATTTTTCTAAATTTTTTGTCTCTAAATCCGTCACTAAAATGGGTTTTTTTTTGTAGTGAATTATCTTGCCTAGAAAACACGGTTCCTTCCCCACGTCAACTATCAAAACTTAATGGGCATCATTGATGGCCCGAACCCCTCTCCTCCTAAGACTCTTCCACACTCTAACTCGTCAAAAGAAACTAAGCCAAATCTAGCCAATCATTCCTGATTTCAAAAACAATAGATGCTACTTTGCTAGCTTCTCTCCTCTATATTAGAAGACGTATTCCCACACATTATCCGTTTAACCTTATCACGTGTTTTGGAAAGCCCTAGCCAATACCTTGGGCACTATCTATTAAAATTGGCGATGCCAGCTTCACATTGAACTACAAGAGCTTTAGAAAATTGCCCTCACTATGTCCCAATACCTTCAAAAGGCGAATTGGCATTTGCCAGTAGAATCATTATTGCCATAGAATTAATTTTATTATCTATAGAAACATTGGCAATAAATTCCATAATATTACCACTGCTATGAATCTATACCTCGAACTAGTTTTCTTCAATGAATTACACAATCATTTGCTAGCGAATAAGATTCTCCTAAAAGGATATCAAGAAAATTTTGTAACCAATCTTTCCCAAAAATCAACAACCTTCAGCTCTCAAGGTACTAAACTCCTTCCCACGACACAACTTCAGCAGTCTTTTGACCACCTAGAAGGAATCGTGGTCCATGCCAAATCTACAATTTAAGGAATCACACAGTAGACAGGTGCTGTCGTAGTTATAAACCTAGACAAACACATGGTGTATATGCAAATGTGATACACTCGAGCTTAGATAATCAATCATTACACTCTTCATGCCAAGGGAACTCGCCTATGCCATGGATTGTTGACTCACCAACCATCACATTACAGCCAATCCGACTAACCTTCACATGGATAATTGATTATCAGGGCACATATCAACTCCGTGTGGTCAAGGTTTGCAAATAACCACTACAAAATAAATGACTTATTCAGACGAATAAAAACCATCCGGTAAATCAACTAAAACCGTTGGCAGATCCTTCTCCAATGGATAGGATTTTAGTTGGCTATACACCAGTCGGGATAGGTTTATACTGACAATCTTAATCACCATTGGAACATGTCATATATTTATAGTGACGGTTAGAAAGTGTTGGTAAAATTATGCGAAGTATAGGTAAAAATTACTATATTTTATCATCAATTATCACTCGGTTACTACTTGATTACGACTCAGTTACTGCTTGATTTTGATTACCACTCAATTACAACTTGGTTATTATCACTCGGTTAGTACAAGTATTATTTTTTATCGTCGGTTTCCACATAACTATTAAGAAATATAACTGCCATTTAGAGACGGTTATTTGTATGTTATGAAATGTTATAACTTTTATCATCGGTTACCACTCGATTACCACTTGGTTACCACAATTGTTACCTTTTATCGTCAGTTAGGGTCGGTTAGTACATATGTTCATATGTTATATCGGTTACTATAGTCATTTATCCATTAGCAAATGTACTATTACGTCAGTTATCACATACTGTACGATTACCATACATGCTGACATTTTAGAAAATATTATAAACTATAAAATAAAGAAATTACTAAAATAATATAACACCTTGTACTATTGAGAATGATTGATACATTAATAGAATAAGAAAAAAATATTAGATATCAAATAACTATATATCTTCTCTTCTCTTCAGCATATCTTCTGCCTCAAAAATATTTCAATCGCAGCATCTTTCATGTCAATCTATTCAAAAAAAGGGTTATAAAAAAATATTATCTTTTCTGGATAGAGTATGTCAATCCATTCATAAAAATAAAAATTGTTATAAATAAAAATATTACCTTTTGGATGCAATCACGTAAACATAATGATTGTTGGTTGGGAGGTAAGAATAAAAATAATTTGGATTATTGTTTAAAAACAAAAATGAAATTAAAATTAATAATATTGTGTGAAAACAAAGAAATAACATTCGTACTTAAATTTGTACGAAGTCAGATGATTGGGTTTCTTCAAAGTCAAGTTGCTCTAGGATGATTGTGATTCTTCATGGTCAGTAAAAATACTCATCTTTCGTTTAATTCATCCAAAATAAGCACAAGCTGTAAAAATTTAAAATATTTCAAAATATGGTATAATCCAAATTTTATTTTAAAAAAAATATGTAATTACCTGCTTCACGAATATTTTGGTTGATTCACAAGCGAGAGCTTTGAGCGGAGAGGAGAGGTTTTAAGGGAAGGAAAAGTGGGTTCAAAGGGAATGATTTATAGAATATTTGGTTTATTTCACCGTCCAAATAAATTTTCAAAATTTTCAAAAGCTCGTCAATTTTTCCCGCTTTTTTTAACATTTTTACTGCCTTTAGATTATCATGTTTTTACAACCTTAGAGTTTAATTTCATCTTAGTCTAGCGCTCTTTTTTTATTACATCATCAAAGATTTTGTATTTTTGTTTATGTTACCAACTATCACTACAACATTACAACATTGTTGCAATACTATGTTATGTTACAATATTATTACTAAATTACAATAAAAACCTTTAATTTCATATTATTACATTATTTAAATTAATAATATTAATTATACCATTATTCTACATAATTCATATTTAAAATTTTTTATATATTAATTATAGCATTATTGATTGAAAGGGTGGTGCTCACCCCATGACACATGCCTACACGGGCGCCTACGCGGCATGCATGGTAGCCCATGCAAATGTGTGCATAGGCACCCGTATGGCATGGGTGGCATATGCCCACGTACAGGGCAACAACGCATGCAAGCGCCTGCGTGGGCGCCCGGCCATGCCAACACAGGTGCCCTGGCATGGGGTATGCATGGAAACGCCCGCGTAAATTAGTATATTATTAAATTAGTAATTTATATATTATTATTTTAAATTATTAATATTATTATTTAAAAATTATAATAATATTTAATCAATCAAGCAATTCTCACAAAAATTGGATGGTGAATTTTGTTAAAGTCCCAAAAATATTTTACATTTTGGTATCAATCAACCGCCAAAATTTTTTATTTGTTTTTTGTTTCAACAGCGAAAATTTTAGTTTTGGAACCAAATTATCATGTTACTTACTTGCTATATGTCTATTTCTCTTTTTCTTTTTTTACTCTCTTTGCTTGCTCCTATTTAAACAAAAACAATATAAAACAATCATTAAATTAAATTGACTTTGTGTTAGGAAAATCAATCACCTTACCATCAAATTCAAATAAAATTCATTGTCTCATTGGAAGATGATATGATGACTTTAACAAAATTAATCAAACCGCTTGAAAAATAAAATTCATTGTGTATGATGTTTTGCCTTTGACAAAATTGTGGTGAAAAGTTTGGATTACTTTATCGTCAAATTTTGTTAAACTACTTGTAAAATTAACGGGATGAACCAAAAGGTATTACCTAAATATCAATTGTATTTTTCTAATATTGGTTACTTTAGTTATTGAATTAGATTAAATCTGGCATTGAGTATCTATCCAAGAATAATGTTACTAGTGCAACATAAATTTTATCTTCGCCCCTAACAATATAAACTTTGTCTTGGTGCCTAAATGTCAATAATGGTAATTGAACAATTGAGCAAATATTTGTTGTATCATATCGTATCATTTGTTAGTGGGTGAGATAAATATTGTTAGTGGGTAGTACAACTAATAAACAAGATATTGTTAGTTGTTAGTGAGTAGTACACCTTTAAATTTATTGTTACTTGATATTATTTTTTTAAATATTAGTCTTAAAAGAGATGACAATTATTATAAATACATACTATTCAATACATACTACTCAATAGTAACTTATTTGCGAGTGTAAGTATATACTATCATATATATATATATATATTAATATTAAACTCTATTAAACTCTAATATCCTATTTACTATTTCGTATGAAGTGAATGCAGCATGTTCGAAGAACAAATCAATCATGGAAGAAATAAAATATTGAAACTTTATAGTAAATCATAGTAAAGAGTTTACTATGTGGTTTAGTTATCATGTAATAAATGGGTATAATGATACTAACAAATGGAAACATTATAATTGGTATTTTGATATGAAAATTAAACTGAAAACTAGATTTAATTATTTACTTAATTAGATTAATCTGGCAAGATAAACCACGAATACTCTACTACTTATAAGGAGTTGTAAGAGTATAGATATGAAAAAGTTAACAAATTCTAAAAATTAATTCTAAAAATTACATTGCATGAGAACTATGGAGAAATGGAGGTAATGAGTATAATAATATGGCGACTAAGAAAAAAAGAGAGAAAAAAGGGTAAAAAAATTGTGAAATGTAGTAACTAGTTAGTAAGTAGTAAAAATCATAAGGCGGTATTAATTAAAAGTATAAAAAAAATTGTGAGAAATTAAAAAACACGGTAATGAAAAAAGAGGCGGAAGAAAAAGCGCGAAAGCGATATTTTAAAAATTTGTTTGTGAAGATGATATATTATAAATTCAATGCAGGCGAAATCTCCACTATCAAAATTTTTCCATCCTTCCCTTCAAAGTTCTTCTCCCCTAACTCATTTAAATCTCTCACTCATACTTCACAAATTTTATCCGTCATCAAAGTTTCTCTATCCTTCCCTTGAAAACTTTTCTTCCCTAACTCATTTAAACCTTTCACTCACACTTTATAAAGTTTTATCTTGGTTATTTGAAAGAACAACGAATGAGTATTATACAAAAAATCACAACTACTCCAAATACAGTCGAACAAGATCAATCATCCAACATATTACCCAGATTTTAAAAAATAAACATATTATTTTTATTTTAATTTGAAATTTAATATTAAAACAGAAAATTTTAAAAAAATTGGTGTAGAAAAGAAAAAAGTATGTGAAAACTTATTTTCAAAATTTGTTTATGAAAATAGAGAAAGATTATTACAGAGGAAGTGTAAAAATTTTGCAAAAAATTTGAAAATATTTTGGGAGACAAATAATATAATAATTATATTATTATAAATTATATTATAAATTTACCAATTTAGATCAAATCATCGAGCTAATGTACTTTTTCATAAAATATATTTGTATAATATTCATGTAATTATTATTAATATTATATTATATAACTTAATTAATTATTTTAGATGTGAAATAATATTTCAAGCGGTCAATATTAATAATTTTAAATAATTGGGTTCTCTAAACTAAAATAATTTTCTTAATTTTTATCATTATTAATTTAAATAAAATTAATAGTAATTTAAACTATTTAAATATTGCTTGCCTGCACCGTGCTCGCCTGTTGCGGGTGCCTGCCTCTGCTCGCGTAGGCGCCCGCGTAGGCAGGCACTGCACACAAGCAGGCACACATGCTCGTGCGGGCGCCCGCACTGGCGCCTGCCCATGCTCACGCGGGCGCTCGCTTGCTCAGCTTCATTTTATTTATGCAAAAAAAAATGAAGTGTTGCAGGCACTTAGATTCGAACCCCTAACCAAATGCTGAATATTTGGGATATTAACCATTAATCCACAATACCCATGTGTATGTTTTTCTTTTTTTCCTTTTTGTTTTTTTCTTTCTTCTTATCAATCTCAATTTTTTTGCCTCCCTATTTCACTCTCACCTTTTTTTTCCCTATCTCACTCTCACATCTATTTTTTTCTTTTTCTGGGAGCATTTTTTTTTTCGTTTTGTATTTTCTTTGAATTATTTTTATTGCTATTTTAACATATTCAAAACCAATGAATGATATTTAAATTGAATGTTATGAATGAATTTTAATATATTAAGTTTATATATTTTGAAGGACAAATATTTGTGATTAAATATTTATATATTTTTTAATTATTAATATATTATAATTTAAATTTCATACTTATTAGAAAAACAAAAAATTAGAAAAAAAAACACAAACATAATAAAATTAAATGAAATAGAATAAAGGAATTAAAAATGATAAAATGAAATAAAATAATAAAAATAAAAAATGATAAAATGTAATAGTAGAAATATAAATAAAAATAAAGTTAAATTTAGCGAAATTCTATGATTTGCTATGTACCGTGACAATTATCAGAGTGCATGCGGGGCGCATGCCATGACATACCTTGCATGAGCGCATGCCGTGCGCGATGGCAAATGCAAACACCTGCGTGGCATGCGTGGCGGCCATGCCGGCACCCGCTATGCTGGGTGCCTCAGAGCACTATATTAAAATTATATTATTATAATAAATTAAATTTCAGATTAAAAATTAATTATTATAAGAAATTTAAAATATATTGTTAAAAATTAAAATATAGAAAATTTTGAAAATTTGATGATATTTTTACAATTTATAAAATCTCGATACCATATAAAATTTAGGGAAATAGTGTTATATAGTTTTTTAAAACTTCATAAAATAAAAATAAAAGTTAATATATGTAATTTTGTACTATTTAGAAAAATTTTAAAAAATTGAAGTAAATATAATATTTATAAATAAATGATATTTTTTTGATTTTTAATATTCAAATTATTAAATCATAGATCTTTTCAAAAATTCTTTATACATTTTAAAATTTTAAAAAATGTATATAAGTTAATATTAAATTAGTATAAATAATTAAAATATTTTTTAAAATTATTTAATGTATATAAGTAATGTATGTTAATAAATATTAAATAAATGTATATTAATAAAACATAGAAATAAATATAATGATAGTAGATTAAATAAATGATTATATATCACAAACTTACCACTATATAAACTTACTTATCCACTTACCATCTATTTAATATCTATTTACCATAACTATATATCACAAACTTATTACTAACTTATCACTAATTTACTATTATATAAACTTAGTTGCCCAATTACCATTTACTTACTACTAATTTACTACTAACTTACCACTATATAAATTAAGTTATCCACTTACCATCTAGTTATAATTTGCTTATCATCTATTTATCACGACAATATATCACAAATTTATCAATAACTTATCACTATATAAACTTACTTATTCGCTTATCATCTACTTACCACGACTATATATCACAAACTTATCATTAACTTACCACTATATAAACTTATTTATACACTTACCATCTACTTACCACCTATTTACCTACTACTACTACTTATCATTATCACCTATTTACTAAACTACCACTATCATAAATTTATCACAATTTATTATCTAGATTATTTTCAAATATAAAGGATATATAATTCAAAAATAAAACAAAATTAGATTTTTACAGACATTACAATATATAGATTAGAATTTAAACAAATTTAGTTTTAAAAGTTGGTAGAATTTGTTATTACCATACATCTAAAATCTATGAAGATGGCATTATTAAATAGATAATAAAAAAGATTTATATTGAGATTGTTTTTAAACCGTGCAAAAAAGACTATTATATTTACTGACCATAATTTTTAACCATCGCAATTGAATATTGTTTTACAGATGGTTGTAATAGATTTACCTACAGTCGATAAACTTTTCTTCATGGATATTTTAGTCAGTCGGAAAAACCTTTATTTTCCGACGGTTTTGTCATAGGGCGTCTTTATAAACTATAAAAATCGTTACTAAAAGTTACCGTCATTAAAAATTACCGTCTGCACAGCGCTTAAATTTTATAGTGAACTCACATCAAAAATAGCTCTCCACATGCTTCATATATAGATATTCATCTTGATTATCTTTCTACATGTTCCTTCCATCCAAAAGAAACTTCTCTCTGACATAAAATTCCGTCTTGATAGCTCTTGTTTCTTTGAATTTTAGCCTTTTTCCTTTAATGTCAACTATCAGGTGACAAAGGAACTTTTACTATGGGGAATGAGTTAGAACAGTCTTTACCTTTTGCCTTATCAATCACCATATAATAAGGAAGCTAACATTCTTGATAACTTCACTTTTGATGACTGACCCAATGAATTAGCCCATCTAAAAAAAAGTTTCGTGCTCCAAGTCATAAAGGAAAATCAATAATTGTGTGTGTCTATGTTTGCATCTTCTCCATGTCATGCATGTTGTTTACAAAAAAATGAGTAGACTTCCTTTATCTCAAGTTAGTCATTCTAGCACTAAACCATTGGAACTCTTTTCTTCTTGGAGGTTTAGGGACCTTCCCCCTGTTATTTCCAATTTACAATTTTGTTATTTTTGTTGATGACTACACCAGTTTTACCCAGCTATAGTTAAAAACAAAAGTGATGTTTTTCAATATTTCCTTAATTTTCGGTCTCTTGTGGAAAAATAATTTGACATGCAAAATACAATTTTTCAATTTGATTGAGATGGTAAATATTAAAAACAATATAATTATTTTCTAACTAAAGGAATAGTTCATCGTATCACATGTCCTCACTCGCATGAACAAAATGGCATAATGGAGCACAAAATTCGCTATATTGTTGACATTGGTTTAACTCTTTCAGATCATAGTTCCGTTCCTTTTAAATACTAGCCTTATGCTTTTCAAATTGCCATTTTGACAATAAATTTATTGCTTGCACAGGTTCGTAAAGGATTAAGTCCTCATTTTCAATTATTTCAAAAGAGTAGATTTTACACTACAAAAACTAATTTTTTAGCCACAGTATTAGTGGTGAAAAAATAAATAAAATTCATGTTAAAAAAATTTGCGACGAAGGAAAATCCATGATGAAATCATCATTGCAAAATTCAACAATGAAAAAGTAAACGTTTCATTGCAAATTTGCAATGAAAACGTGATGTTGCAAAATTCGTTGTAAAATTTAGTGATAAAAACATACACATTTTGTTGCAAAATTGAGATGAGAAATTTTGTCGCAGAAGTCATCGCAAATTAGTGACAAAAATATTTGATGCAAATGTCAGTCACTTATTTGCAATCGTTGCAAAATTAGCGACAAATTAATTCATCACTAAAATTGTTGGTATTAAAAAATTTATAAATACGTCGATAATTAGCAAAGAAATTGGAGAAAAATCTTTAGCGATGAATTCATAGTGATGAACTTAGCGACGAAGGATTAACGACCAACTTTGCGACAAATTCATAGCCACGAATTTAGCGACGAAAATAGGTATTGAGTGTTCTATGTAATTTGCGACAAACTTTGTGACAAAATTTTAGCGACGATTTTAGTGACTAAACTTTAGAGACGAATTTAGCAAGGGATCTTTAGCTACGAACTTTGCGATGGTTTTTTTTTTTGCGACGAAAAAAACTTTTGCAATGCTAGAAGTCCACACAAAAGTCTTAATAAAAGAACATCTATCAACATGAATAAATGTCCAGCCAACAAAAAAAAAAATCTATCACCAAAAGTCGAAACTAGATCAACCAAAAACATCCAAATACATGAATAAACATCTATCAACAAAAGGCCACACAAAACCCTTCAATTCAAATCCATAATAAGCATGCAAAAGATAAACATCCATCAATATACATCCAGCCAAGGATCCCATCCCGATAAACGTCCCGTCACACCCCGACCCTCAAGTCGAGCATACAACAACCGCCACATTATCTCGGAATATAGGCAAAATCTCCTCATATATCGGGACAACGCAAGGCATTCTACTTGTTCAAACATATTTTCAAAACTATTTAAAATCATACAAAGAACCAACCCGGTCCATCCAATCTCAATAGCATGCACGAGGCCAGCCCAACCATTCCAATTCCAATGCATGCTCTAAACTAATACAATTAACAATTAATTTTCAAAATTCACAATAAAAATACAAATGTCCCACATAAACAAAAATAAGTTTGCAAAAGTAAATTTAAAATCATTTACAGGTTCCAAATGTTTAAGAGTGGATTCCACCAATACTTGCGCACAAAAAAAAAAGAAAATAAAACAAGTATCAATCGAATCCAAACAAAATAAAAGTACAAAATTCTCCTTCCATAGATTTTACTACATTAATCCCAAAAATAGAAACTACACCATTAATACCTATAAAAAATCAACAAAAACACTTCTCCCATCGTTTCAAATGAAGTCTTACATCTATACTTCCTCCAAAAAATGTGAAAGAGATGAGTGAGTACTATAAATACTCAGTGAGTGGAGTGCAATGACATAATTATGCAATGAGTGAGGGGTAAGTGTGGGGAAGTCAAATAAACATGCATCCACAGATTTTAGACTTTTCGAAAATTGCAGGGTTTCTCTAAAGAAAACACTTCCGTGCAAGGTTTGGCCTAACCTGAGTAAAAGCCCGCCAAGAGGCTTTCAAACCACTTATTTCGAAATACTATGTCCCCTTACCTTGGCGTTGACTTGTACCTCACTCGAGTGCATCTAGATATAGCACGACTTCTATAGAGGGAGCCACATTTGCCTCCCCCTCTCATCCAACCCCAATCATGTTACCTCGTTAGGTCATTCCGTGGAGGGAATAACTATAGTCATTTACCTCATGCACCATCCTTTCACAAATATCCAAATCACATTCCGTATGCCACATTTCAACAAACAATTTTCAAAATCATATCAAAACATTCATGAATCAAATATCCAACAATATATGACAAATATTCATTTCTAAATACCATGGATGCATATGTGATTCAAATTTTCATTTCAGACATCCCACAATCACAAAAATTTATATAAAAGATATAAAATCATTCAAAATCATTTATTAAAGAATTTAAAACAATTTGCTCACTTAAAAGTACAACGAACCAACTACTCACCTCTTGGAAGGGAAATCACTCCTAGTTTCAAACCAAATTAAATCCAACCCCTTCTTTCCGAATGCTTTAACCTTGGACATTGAATACCAAATAAATCAATAAATCATGAATCAACATTTGGCTAATTTATTTTTCCTCAATATTCCAAAATTTTAATTTCTAATAAATTTTTAACATAACATGTCCTAGAAAAAAGCTATATTTTGAACTATAATTCTTGGATTGCGGTAATTCCAATTTTTGCTTAAAGATTAAATATGAAACTATGACTTTTATGTTCATAACTCAAGTCAATTCTAATCATACAAAAATATCCAAGTTTATGAATGTGATAGTCCTAAATTCATTATCACATTTGCCCAGTCACCTAAGAATCGTCCTGACTTTCACTACACACCTCGGATTTAAGTGATTCTTATCTCAAATTAAAGATAAAACATAGATTTATAACTTTTATGTTCGGACGTTAGGCTAACTTTGCCTTAAAGACAGCTCAAATCCACAAGAAAGATCACGTTCAAAACAAGAAAGGAAACAGAGGATTCTGCAAAACATGTTATCTTGAAACATTCACCAAAAATTCAATTCTCAATGAAATGCTTACTAAAATATGTCATTTTAAAACTTTGGGAGTCTAGTTTCATGAGAACAAAATCCTATTTGAATTGCCTATATGCAGAAAGAGTTATGAGGGTAAGATCAAAACATGTACAAGCTATCCCCTTTGCAGAAAAATCAAGGTTTCAATTAGATTTTACTTTCCTCCATTATTCTAAGTTCAGATCATCAATCAATGCTTTACTTATATAATTATACAATTTTCTTTCATTCCAAACCCTTAACCTAATATTTTATAACCCTATGTCTATGTTTCCCAATTTAATTTAATCAATTTCAACAAAATTTTCAAATTCATGGAACAAGAAAGTAAACCCAAGTTAAGATGAGAAAATTACCTAAATTTTCATCATCAACTTCACTTCCTATAACACCGACACGCAGTGTACTGTATATTGTACTTCTCATTACTCCATATATGATACATCTTCTTATTCATATAGAAAATCACTCAAAAATTTTTCTGAGCCAAAATGCCTTAAAAGAATTTTGGGCATAGCCCGGGGGCTAAAAAGGGACTCTTCCGGGCTATCTTGAAATCTACGCGTGCGATTTCAAGTTCAAAGAAATTACAAGTGCAAAATCACCTAGAAAGTTAATAAAACTTGAATTTGGGCAAATCCACATTGTTTGCTCGGGAGTGCTTGATGACTACTCGTTGAGGGGTGAGAAATGAGCTCCTACCGAGCCAAATCAAAATCTACCCGTGCAAAATTGCTGAAATTTTGCCAAAAAGCCAAATTTAGGCTAACTAATAATTTTCATAAGTCAAAATGAGATTTTGAAAAATTTGTCAAAACTCGCCCGATATGATGGAAATTTACCCTATCGAGCCAAAATGAAACCCACGCGTGAAAAATTGACGCCGTGTGGTTTATACATGCTAGATTCACTTTAAAAGTGAATGCCTGAGACAAAAAATCAAAATTTAGTCGTAGCACGAGAGTGCTCGACATCCTAAATTTTCACCCGATAAACCCTAAATTTGTGGGTCAAATCAAAATTTGACCGAGCAAATAGTCTCGTTTCCACTCAATACCTATATTTTTGGAATCTACATGTAAAACGAAGTTCATAGTGAGATTCCGTACATTTTGATGTCGAGGTCAAATTTTGACCGATCGCGGATTTCATTCACTCCGAAAGAAGTTTGGGTGACCAAACGATCTCAAATTTATATGAAACCAGTGGCATTGGACTCAGTACAAAAACCTAGGTCCCATGTGTGATTTTAAAAATTTTTTAGATGAATAGTAACTTTGACCGATTTTGGACCACGAGTCAAAAAATGGATAAGTATAAAGGTAAAACAATTAATATTCTTGGAATATATGAATCCACTTTATTGGACTTTGTGTGGCTTTGACAAGTGGCATCACATGATTGGAATGAATTAACTTTAGTTGATTTACTATGGTTAAATTAACTAAGGTAGGGTTAATTAAACCTAATTAGGGTTAAAACATGACTTAAAATTGATTGAATGTTTAAATTAAAACCAAGTTTCTTATTCACTCTATTCACTCCCAAAAAAAAAAACATGAGATGCCCAAAGGAGAGCAAAAACCTTCTTCTCTTCTTCCTTTCTCCTTAGCTGCGAACCCCATTGAAGAGCAACCATGATTTTTCCTCATAACCTCCCAACATTTTTACATGGTTTTGCTCTACCCTAGATCTAGTATCATATATCCAAAAACCAGCTCAAAAGAAGCACCACACATGGAGATCTAGGGAGAGATGAAAATTCAAGGAATGGAGCAAATGTGAAAGTCCAAAACTTCAATCAGCCTGCTATTCATAAGGTAAACACCCACCACCCTCTAGGATAACATATCCAAAATTTAGGAAAAAAGAATAAAGTTTGCTCAGAAAACTAGGGTAGACGAATTTGAAGCCAGGACAGAATTTCTAGGTTTCAAAAGTCTGAACAGGTTGTTATATTTAGGCTATAGCATTTTCTGTGCCTAGGAAAATTGAGTGAAATTTTTATACATGAAACTAGCCCTCCAGAACTTTTAAATGAGATATGATTCTTTTAAGTTTGATGAGAAATGAATTTGTAGTGAATTTTCAAAATTAGGTGTTCTGCAGACATTTCTATTCTGATGTCCTGTTCTGCCATGATGCTTGCCTCAATTTTGAGGTGCCTTCTGGTCTGAACTAGCTTGAGCCCTAGTTATAACATTTGTAGCTCTAGGTTTTATCTTTCTAACAAGGTAAGAATCACCTTAATCCGACTCTTATATCAAAAGGTATGAAAATTCTCCAAAACCTGTGCAAATTGTCACTCTGTTTTCGGTCCCAGATTGACAGCCTTCTATGTGATCTGTTTCGACCCTCGTCTGGACTGAACTAAGAAAAACTTTCAACATGAAAGTTGTAGGTATATGTCTCATCTATAACATATCCACAAATCACTTGAAGTGGAGTTGTGTGCAGAGAGGTATTGCATTTGTACTAAGACAGGACAGAATACACTTTTGGAACAGAACTGAGACAAAGATTGGTTTATCTGAAATTCTGTGATTTGAATCTGAAGGAATGTTCAAAATAAAGGTTATAGTGCTATCTCTTAGCTTTAAAATGAGATAGGAAGCATATGATTCGGAGTTGTGTAGTAGAAGTTATGACCATTTTCCCATGACTGCGCAAATTGTGTTGTGTGCAGAATTTTAGATTTTAAACTTGTGGACTATTTTGGTGAAATGATGAATGTGAATGGATGTATTTGAGGTCAAGTGTATGAAGCATACGTGTGTATGAAATTGAAAATGTTGTGTAAATTGATGTAAATGTGTGCTTAACTTGTCCTTTTGTGAACATTGAGCATGATTTGTTGTGCATTGAGAAATGAGGGAGTTGATTTCCTTGTATGTGTACTATCGAGGTATGTGTATTGCCTTGGTGCGTAGGCGTGGTCATTGGATGGTTTATTGGAGAGTGGGGAGCACGGATAACCTATAAAAGATGTTAAATTAATGTATTTAACCTAAAAATCTTCATTTGCATTACATAAAGATTTCATATGTACTTTGTGTTGCTTTTGTAGTGACACGATATCAGATTGACGAGGGGACAGTTTCCACACAGTTTGGTATTTTAAGAAGTGATTGACCCTCCCGTATACAGTGAATGAGATTTATTATATTATGTGTTCAATGCATAACAACATGTTTTAAAATGCTTTTCAATGCAAACATGAATTATGATCATGTGCTATAATTTTTGGAATGGATTTGTGAAATGTTTTGTGAATCATTGGAGTGTCCACAACATGATTTTATTGTGAAATATGCATCCAAATGATTTGCGAAATGAAAAAAGTGCCATTGTATCGATATGCATACGATTTTATGAAATCAATTATGAGAAGTGTTTGATATGGTTTGATAAATATTGGCATGGCACGTACATTATGATGATATTATGTTATCGGCCAAGAGTCTTTATGCATGCCATGATGATATGATTTATGAGATACGCCCATAAGTTGGGTATGTCGTAGCTACGAAGGGCGTTTGTAGAGACACCCATTGTGCCCAGATATACTTTTGCAGGAGGTATCCCCAAACATTGTTTATGATATTGGGACTCGACACGGTACTAGTTGGGTTGAACCCGAAAAAGGGGAGGACTAGGTAACGCCCTGGTCTAGCACCTGATGAGGTCCGTCGTCAACGTCGGGGTAGAGAGCATTTTCTAACTTTGCATATAAAAACCCCCATGTGCCTGCCATTGGTTGTGGTCGACCTTTGCCAGGAACTGATTTTGGCATACTCTATACTTGTGTGATTCAATTGATATGGATGCATATGTATTTGAAATGTATGAAAAAGAATGATTTATGATGAATTGTTCATTATGCACTCTTTTCATACATTATGCGAACTTGTGCATTTATTGAATCATTTTGACACTTCATTTTTCACCAACACATTTAACACACTTATATATACCCTTTCACTCACTGAGTATTCCCCATAATACTTACTCCTCACTTTCTGTTCCACAGAGATATCTATAGTGGGACGCGTTGCGACATAGTAGCGCACGAGGTTTTGTTGGAAATATCGGACCTGGGTATGGTGTTAACCATTCTTCCGTAGGATTGTGTTTAAAGATATGTGATAATATATATATGTATATATATATATATTTGTATATTTGGAATTGTAGATAGACCATTATACATATATATAAAAAGGATGACTGTATGTAAAGAATTGTACATATTATTATAACTCTCATTTTATTGTATTGCATTGAGGCATGATTGTACTATTGTGTTCAATCACTTTGGGAAACGTGTCATGTCTAGGATTGTCTTTTAGGTTCGCTTGGTGCTACCTTTAAATCATAGGAGGGGTGACCGGCGACTGTTCATGCCTTTGATGGGGGCATGACAGTAGAGGTCTGTGGATAGAACTGGATTAACCTTACGTTATTTTGGATGTTGACAGGGATGTGGATTGGTTGGTTGTGTTGATGATTTGCCAAATTGGCCTTTATACATTGATATATTATTGATTGACGGGATTTTGATATAGGATGGATCTCCGATTTATGGGAAGATTCTGTCCGTTTGTTTGTTGATAGTTGGGAATTTAATATCAGCATCCAGGATAGTGTGGCGGCTGCTCACGCATTGGATCGAGGATCGGGGCGTAAGACTTCCAAACCAAGCCACCACAATACCCTAACCATCGTGCTTCTTAGGGGAAAGAAAGAAGAGAGAGAGAGTGTGTGTGTGTGTGTAAACAAAGGGAGAGAGGGGGAGACGAGATTGAAAACAAAGGAAGAGAGATGAAGTGAGTGAAGGTGGGAGAGAGAGAAGCCGAAGGAGAGGGAGAGAGTGAGAGACGAAGGAGATGGTGGAATGGATTTCGGGTGAATAGAAAAGGAAATTGGGAAAGTGGAGGAAAAGGGAAAAGGGAAAAGAGAGAATAGTATGAGTTTGTTGACTTTTTTTTTCTCTTGGTGTTACAACTCTTAACCCCCTTAAAGAAATTTCGTTCTCAAAATTTAAAAGAAACTTATACATAAAAAATGTAGGGGTATTGTTTCTGCATCGTACCCTCGGGTTCCCAAGTCTCTTCCTCGACTTGGTTACTTCTCCATAATACCTTGACCATAGGGATTTGTTTACTTCTCAATTGTTTGGTCTGTCAATCATGATCTTCATTGGTTATACCTTGAAACTCAAATTTATATTTAACTTTACCGAAGGAGCTTCCAATACATGCGAAGGATCGAAGGATCCACTAAATACTTTTGCAACATTGAGACGTGAAAAATATCATGGATCGTCTGCAATTACGGCGTTAAGTCTAACCGGTATACCACTTGTCCAATCCTTTTAAAGATTTTGAAGGGACCAATGTATCGAGGGTTTAACTTTTCTAGTTTTTGAAATTGAATTATTCCTTTCCAATGAGAGACCTTCAAAAACACTCTATCTCTTATTTCGAATTCCAAAGGTCTTCTCCTCTTGTTGGCATAACTCTTTTGTCGATCTTGAGCTACCTTCGTTTTTTCACGATTCAACTTCACCTTTTCTTTAGTGGCCTTGATCAATTTTGTACTTTCAATCTTTCTCTCTCTAATCTCATCCCAACATAATGGAGTCCAGCACTTCCTTCTGTAAAGAGCTTCATAAGAAGGCATCCCTATGTTAGCTTGATAGCTATTATTATAGGCGAATCCAACAATGAAAAAGGTGTCTGTCTCAACTTCCCTGGAAATCCAAGACACATGCACACAACATGTCTTGTAAAGTCTGAATTGTACGCTCCGATTGCCCATCGATCTAAGGATGGAAAGTAGTACTAAATTTCAGTTTAGTCCTTAAGGACTCTTGCAGCTTAGGCCAAAATCTAGAAGTAAATCGAGGATCACGATTCAATACAATGGATACCGGAATGCCGTGAAGTCATACGATCTCTAGCCGATCTTTCCAAAGAATATGTGTTCTGAATCAGCAAGAAGTGAGCCAACTTGGTGAGACGGTCCACGATCATCCAAATGGGATCATGACGTCTTGGAGTATGTGGCAATCCCACAACGAAATCCATATTCGGGAATCGACAGTGGTTGGAGGATACGGCTGACCTCTGGTGTTCAGCTTTGACTTGTTGGCACACTAGACATCTAGCAACAAATTTCGCTATCTCTCTCTTTAATCCGGACAACCAATATAATTCTTTGATGGTTCGGTACATCTTGGTACTTCTCGGATGCATAGCATAAGCCGAGAAATGGGCCTCTTCAAGTATGGCCTTTTAGAGATCCTCATCCTTTGGAATACATATGCATCTCCCATAAGTTATGAGTCCATCTTTCCGGATCTGAAACTCACCATCTTCCCCTTTTTGAATCTTCTCCACTATGCCCTTCAATTCATCATCGGTCGCTTGAAACTCCAGAATGCAGTCTACCAAAGTAAGCATCACCATAAACTTGGCTAATAGAGCACCTTGATCATCCTTAGCCAATTCGACTCTAAGGGCACGAAATCCAACCAAACAAGAGAGATAGGAACTCCCTTGATTTGTTGAAGTTGAAGACTTACGACTTAAAATATCTGCAACAGCATTCGCCTTCCCAGGGTGATAATCAATCACCAATCATAATCTTTGATTAGTTCCAACCACCTTCGTTGCCTCAAGTTTAACTCCTTCTGAGTGAGCAAGTATTTCAAACTTTTGTGATCGGTGAAGATTTTGTATGTAACCCTGTATAAATAATGCCGCCAAAACTTTAAAGTAAAGACAATGACAGCTAACTCCAAATCATAAGTAGGGTAGTTCACTTCATGCTGCTTTAATGGCGAGAGACGTAAGCAATCACCCTGTCGCCTTGCATCAACACATTGCATCAACACACACCCTAGTCCTTACTTGTTAGCGTCACTGTATATTATAAAATCACCACCGTCGCTAGTAAGAAGAGTAAAGATAGGGGTGGTGGTCATTATTCACTTAAACTCTTGAAAACAACTCTCATAATCATCCTACTCGAACTTGACTCCCTTCCGAGTCAAATTAGTCATTGGAGCTGTTATTTTCGAGAATTTTTATACAAATCTCTGATAATACCCTACTAATCTGAGAAAACTTCTTACCTCAGCAACATTCGTAGGCTGCTCCCACTTCAAAATGGCTTCTACCTTTTTTGGATCCACAAAAATCTCATCTTTGGAAACCACATGTCCTAAAAAACCCAATCTCTCTTAGCCAAAATTTGCATTTAGAGAACTTGGCATGCAACTCCTTCTCTCTAAGAGTTTGTAATATGGTTCGGAGATATTCGGAATGTTCTTTATCACTCTTGGAATATACCAAGATGTTGTCGATAAAGACTATGATAAATTTATCGAAATAGGGATGAAACACTTGATTCTTGAGATCCATAAGGGCTGCAGGAGCATTCGTCAACCCAAAGGGTATTACCAGAAATTCATTGTGTCCATAACACATCCTAAATGTGGTCTTGTGTACATCATCACCCTTGATCCTCAGTTGATGAAACTCCGATCTCAAATCTATCTTTGAAAACACACCGACCCCTTGAACTTGATAAAAAAAAAATTATCAATTCTCAGGTATGGATACTTGTTCTTGATTATTGCCTTATTGAGTTGTCGGTAATCAATACATAACCAGAGGATTCCGTCTTCCTTCTTCACAAACAAAACCAGAACACCCCAAGGCAGAGTACTCAGCCTGATGAATCCCTTGTCCAAAAACTCTTGGAGCTAAACCTTCAACTCTTTTAACTCTGCGGATGCCATTCGATAGGGAGGAATTGAGATTGGAACAGTGCCAAAAATTAAATCAATAGAGAAGTCAAATTCCCGAACAGGAGGTAGCCCAAGAAATTCTTTTGGGAAGACATCAAGAAATTCATTCACCACGAAACAACATCTAAATTAGAACTTCACACCGTGATGTCAATAATGTGAGCTAAATAAACTTCGCATCCTTTATGCATTAATCTTCATGCTTCAAGATCTGAAATTACACAACTCTGCAAGACTCGCAGCTTATCATACAAGCGGAAGACTTTTTGGTCTGTGGAATTCTACTTCCTTGGTGAAATAGTTTATTGAAGTTCTGTGAAAACACAACCAGTCCATGCCTAGTATGGAATCAAAATCTTTCATCTCCAACGGAATCAAGTTCGCTTTGAGAGTTATCTCACTGACCTTCACTTTACAATTTTTATACACCGTATTCTTAATCAGTTGTTCTCCCAAAGGATTGATAACCAATCATTCTTCAACAAGCAGAGTTAAAGGTCTATCAGAATGCCTAGTAAATTCCATACTCACAAATGAATTATTAGACCCCATATCTATTAGTACACGAGCATCTACCTCAAAGATTTTCATCGTAATTATCAATATAGACCAAAAACAAAATCATTAGTCAACTCATAAATTTATCATTCGTATATAGACCTCTATGACATTCCATTGCATTACATAATCATGATCAATTCATATCTACCTATTATAGAAATTCACCCTCTGACATAATCATAATATCATACTAATGATCATAAACAAAATCATATCATTGACATTTTTCAAATCATAATAATAACCATTTATATCATATTTTTAAATTAGCTAGTTCAAGTTCCAAAGTAGTTTACCTGTAACCACGTCCGGATTGGCTTGGGTTTTTTTGTTGGTCATAGCATAGATTCTTGCCTGAGATTTGGGCTAGGGACGTTGAGTAGGGCGGCTACGGTATTGCTTCCTGTACCCGTCCTAGGAGTAACACTGGTGGAAGGTGTCGAAATAATAACCTGATCTCTCTTGGAACCACTAAGAGGTCCCCGAACTTGACGACTTTCTTACCCTTCAGCATTCAACTCCGAGCAAGCATATCAGAGGTGACCCTCCTTCTCGCAATGATAGCATCTTTTAGGTCTCCTACACGGATGGTATCCCTTGCAATTTGGGAAAAATTCTCCTTTACCACCTCTCGATCGTACTCCTGTACCAACAGTTCTGCTGGGAGCATCTGGTTTGAAGACTGATTGGCTTTGGGGAAAGCCAACCAACTCTGAAACGGATCCACCACTATAAGAGCCCGTGTTTCTGTTCTTCTTAGAACTTTAGCTTGGAATGAAACCACTCGACCTCTTTCTCTTCCCATGGTGTTCTCTGACTTTGCTTCTCTTTATCACCATTTTCTCGGCTCTTAAAGCCAAGTCTAGGACATCTTGGAATGCATACACTTAGTGACAAACATTTTCTCTCTTATGCTCAAGTTCAATCCCGATTCAAATTTTGTACACATAAACTCTTCAGAATTTACAAACTCTAGAACAAAAATGACAAGTTCCCTCAGTTCTGCCTCATATTCAGACATCGTCTTGTTTCCTTGAGCAAACTTGAAGAATTCCTCTCTTCTGGTCCCTATAGAATAGTGCATAATATTTCTCCTCAAAATCTCTGACGAACTCTCCCCATGTAGGTGGTGTAGTCGCTCTAGCCTTCACATTTTCTACCACGTCCTAACACCCTATCCAATAATTTCACTGCCACCCATAATTTCGTCTCATCATCTAGCCTCATGTCGGTGACAGTCTCTTGAATTCTACAAATCCACTCCTTGGCCATAGAAGCATCACACGTGCCAGAGAATATCTCGCATCTGAGTTGTCTTGTCTCTTTGATTAGTTTTGACAACTCAACCGTAGGATAATCGGTTGATGCAATAACCAGAGGAGTAGGTGCTATGGGAACACTAGGTACAACTGCCAACATAGGAAGAGGTACCGGCGGAGGAGCTGAAGTTGGATGCGAAGTTTGGTACTGCGCTCCATAAATACTCCACCATTACATCACTTGCTGGAGGCCGATTATAGGAAGAGAAGGAATCCCGATTGACAGGGCCGGGCGTGTGGACACTGATGGAGGTAGAGCATGAGAGAATGGCTCATCCTCACGCTCTTGAGGAGGAATTTTGCTCACATTTCTCATCCTTCTATGTAGAGGCATGATTATCTACAAAAGAAAAGTGATATTTAGCACACAGGGTTAAGTAAGAAATTAATTACTTAACCCCCTAAAAATGATTCTCCTAGTTCCCTAGGAATCTATAGAAAACTTTTGTACATCTTTTGAAAAATCATTTTTTTTAGATCTAAATTTTTAGTAGAAAAACATTCTTAAAACTTTTGAAAAACCATTGGGAATATTTGGAGACATTTCAAATTTGATTTCAATTCTTCAAATATTCTAAAAATCGAGCTCAAGTCAAGCACATAACAACCGTCGTATTTTCTCGACATACGAGCAGAATCTCCCCATATATTAGAACGACACAAGACTTCCACCTGTTCAAACCCATTTTCAAAACTACTTAAAATCTTACAAAAGACCAACCTGGTCCATCCAATCTCAATAGCATGCACGAGGCCAATTCGACCATTCCAATTCCAATGCATGCTCTAAACTAATACAGTCAACAATTAATTTTCAAAAATATTTTCAAAATTAACAATAAAAGTACAAATGTCCTATATATACAAAAATAAGTTCGCAAAAGTAAATTTGACATCATTTACAGGGTTTCAAATGGTCTAAGAGTGGATTGACCGAATTCAAGAGATTGTTACCGACATGAGGCTAAATGATGAGACGAAATTGTGGATATCAATGAAATTATTGGATAAGGGTGCTAGGACGTAGTGAAAAATATGAAGGTTAGAGTGACTACACCACCTACATGGGAGAGTTCCGCAGAGCTTTTGAAGAGAAACATTATACATGGTTCTATAGGGACCAGAAGTGAGAGAAATTCTTCAAGCTTGCACAAGGAAACAAGATGGTGTCTGAATATGAGGCAGAACTAAATGAACTTGCCAATTATGTTCCAGAGTTTGTAAATTTTGAAGAGTTCCTGTGTGCAAAATTTGAATCGGGATTGAACTTTAGCATAAGAGAGAAAATGTCTGTTACTAAAGGGTATACATTCCAAAATGTCCTAGACTTGGCTTTAAAGGCCAAGAAAATGGTGATAGAGAGAAGCAAAGTCAAAGAATACCATGGGAAGAGAAAGAGGTCGAGTGGTTTTATTCCAGACCAAAATTCTAAGAAGAACAATAACATGGACTCTTATAGTGGTGGATCCGTTTCAGGGTCAGTTAGTTCTCCCTAAAACCAATCAGCTTTCAAGCCAGATGCTCCCAGCAGAATTGTTGGTATGGGAGTAAGATCGAGAGATGGTAGAGGAGAATTTTTCCCAAATTGCAAGGGATACCATTTGGGTCCGTATGGGGGACTCAAAAGATATTATCATTGCAGGAAAGATGGTCATCTCAGATACACTTGCCCGGAGTTCAATGTAAAAGGGCAAGAATGTAGTCAAGTTTGGGGACCTCCTAGTGGTTCCAAGAGAGGCTAGGTTATTCCTTCGCCACCTTCCACCATTGTTACTCCTAGGACAGACACAAGAAGCAATACCATAGCCGTCTCCACTCAATCTTCCCAGCCTAGATCTCAGGCAAGAATCTATGCTATGACCAATGAAGAAGCCCAAGCCAATCCGGATGTGGTTACAGGTAAACCACTTTAGAACTTGAACTAGTTAATTTAAAAATATGAAATAGATGGTTAGTATTATGATTTGAAGAATGTCAATGATATGATTTTGTTTATGATCATTAGTATGATATTATGATTAAGTCAGAGAGTGAATTTCTATAATAGATAGAAATACGAATTGATCATGATTATGTAATGTAACAGATTGTCATAGAGGGCTATATATGAATGATAAATTTGTGAGTTAACTAATGATTTTGTTTATAGTCTATATTGATAGGTACGATGAAAATCTTTAGGGTAGATGCTCATATATTAATAGATACGGGGGCTAATAATTCATTTGTGAGTGCGAAATTTGCTAGGCATTCTGATAGACCTTTAACTCAGTTTGTTGAAGAATTGTTGATTATCACCCCTTTTAGAGAACAGCTTATTAGGGATACGGTATATAAGAATTGTGAAGTGAAAGTCGGTGAGATAACTCTCGATGCGGACTTGATTCCATTAGAAATGAAGGTAACGCCCTGGTTTAGCACCTGATGAGGTCCGTCGTCAACGTCGGGGTAGAGAGCATTTTCTAACTTTGCATATAAAAACCCCCCATGCGCCTACCATTGGTTGTGGTCAACCTTTGCCAGAAACTGATTTTGGCATACTCTATACTTGTGTGATTCAATTGATATGGATGCATATGTATTTGAAATATATGAAAAAGAATGATTTATGATGAATTGTTCATTATGCACTCTTTTTATACATTATGCGAACTTGTGGATTTATTGAATCATTTTGACATTTCATTTTTCACCAACATATTTAACATACTTATATATACAATTTCACTCACTGAGTATTCCCCATAATACTCACCCCTCACTTTCTGTTCCACAGAGATAGTTATAGTGGGACGTGTTGCGACATTGTAGCGCACGAGGTTTTGTTGGAAATATCGGACCTGGGTATGGTATTAACCATTCTTCCGTAGGATTGTGTTTAAAGATATGTGATGATATATATATATATATATATATATATATATATATTTGTATATTTGGGATTCTAGATAGAGCATTGTACATATATATAAAAGGGATGACTGTATGTAAAGAATTGTACATATTATTATAACTCTCATTTCATTTTATTGCATTGAGGCATGATTGTACTATTGTGTTCAACCACTTTGGGAAATGTGTCATCTCTAGGATTGTCTATTAAGTTCGTTCGGTGCCACCTCTAAATCACGGGAGGGGTGACTGGCGACTGTTCATGCCTTTGATGGGGGCATGGCAGTAGAGGTCTGTGGATACAACTGGATTAGCCTTACATTATTTTAGGTGTTGATAGGGATGTGGATTGGTTGGTTGTGTTAATGATTTGCCAGATTGGCCTTTATACATTGATATGTTATTGATTGACGGGATTTTGATATAGGATGGATTTTCGATTTATGGGGAGGTTCTGTCCGTTTGTTTGTTGATGGTTGGGAATTTAATGTCAGCATCCGGGATAGCGTAGCGGCTGCTCACACCTTGGATCGAGAATCGGGGCGTGACAGTTCGGTTGGTATCAGAGCTCTAGGTATAGAGCTTTATGTCTATGTAAATCGTTTCCCAAACATAAACATGTCTAAAGCCCAAAATGCATGAGAGTTTCATACAGTCATATATATCCCTACATACCATATGGTCTTAGGTTTATGAGTTCAATTCATTTTAGGAGGTTAGATAAGATTCATATCTAACCTAGTATATCATTTTCTATTGATTCTTAGACCAATGACTTCATTCATTTTAAGAAGTTAGTTACTATGTAACTAACCCTAGTCCTTAAATCATGCCAAACTCTGAATTATATCTAATGAAAATCTCCCTTTGCAGTATTATGCCGCCTAGACACGGTAGATCAGTGAGACGCGGAGCTAGACTGGTGCCACCCACAACTCCTCAAGTGCCTGACCTCCGAGGGAACCGAGACCCATGGAGTGCCTGAGGCTGCTTCCTCTTCACAGGTGCCCCCTGCAGCGCCTACTCAGCAGGCTACTACAGCCGAGGTTCCACTACCGTCACTCGAGGCGTTTAGACAGGTGCATGAGTGGTACACCTCCCATGGGGTTCAGATGCCACCCCCACCACCACCGACGGCAGTGCCGACTCCTTTGGCAGTGCCTATTCCTCCAGCAGCACCTACAGTTGCGGTACCGAATCCTCCACCGGGTGGTAGGTCCTTCTTCAGTCTCTTGTCCGAGTGACACTACTTCCTCCACACTTAGACGCATCCACGAGCTGACTCAGCTAGTCAAAGAAGCTCGACAGTTGGGATGCACGGACTTTGCGGGATCTGGTGATGCTACAACAGCAAAACACTGGATTAACTGCACCCGCTGGATCTTGACAGACTTGGGTTGGGTGACGAGTATAGGCTACGGGTAGCAGAAAGGCTACTAGACGAAGATGCCCTCACTTGGTAGGAGGCTATTAGTGATGACGCTATCGAGCCACTATGGTGGGATGACTTCCTGAGGGAGTTTTACCGCAGATACTTCTCCGAGTTTCAATAGGACCATAAGAGGACGGAGTTCCTTCACTTGCGGCAGGGGACTAGGTCAATGGCAGAGTACGAGGCAGACTTAAGACGATTAGCTGCCTTTATCCCCGACTTAGCTACACCAAAGCAAATGAGATTCAAGTTTGAGGACGGCCTCAACTTGAATATTAGAAAGTACATGACAGTTACTCCTAGTTTCTCCCTCGCAGAGATAATTGACTCAGCCTACCATGCAGAAGAGATTGTCCATGCTGAGGGTAGGCAAAGGGATAGTAGAGAGTAGAGAAAGAAGAGGACTGGAGCACAGTCAAGTCGGAGCTCGAAGAGGGGTAGGACTTCAAGCTTTCACAGAGGCCCCTCTCGCTTTACCCTGGCACACTTTGGACAGGGACCACGTCCATAGGGGTTTGTAGCACCAGCCTTTAGTGCCACAAGCCAGACTACTGCTCAGCGGCCCTTTCTTTGCCACAAGTGTAGCAAGCACCACCCTCCGGGAGCCTGCAGGGCACCTATTACTTGCTTCTACTGTGGGAAGCCAGGACACATCAGAAGTTCGTGTCCTGATTTACGACTCAGAGGTCATGTGACTTCGAGTCATCTGAGTGATCTGTGGGTAGGACAGTAGGGACCATATGCACCTTCAATACATACTACTCTACGGACTGTAGCTAGAAGCAACACTGTACTAGGACCTTCACGGCAGCAGCCGAGAGCACAGGCCCGGGTTTATGCTATGACTCTGGAGGACGCTACCAGATGTAATCATGGGTAATCCTCCAGTAGATCCTTCTATTTAGGAGTTTATGTACTCTTTCTTTCTTTTTGAGATCATGAGTACCATGATAGTTATGTACATCCACTTCTAGCTAAAGCTCTAAAGGCTTAGCTATTTTGATTTCCCTTTTTGAAATCATTATCTCATGGTGACATATATGGACATGACTAGTTAAAGCTCTAGAGGCTTAACTATTTTGATATATATTTATATATCCATCTTTTGAGTACTTTCGATTGATTATTTTAAATCTCTCACATCCAGGTACTATGAAAATATTTGGAGTCGACGCTCGTGTTCTTATAGACACCGGGTCGAACTTTTCTTATGTGAGAGCTCCCTTCGCTCAACGGTCGGGTAGGCCGTTATCGCCCTTAGAAGAAGAGCTATTGGTTATCACTCCTCTTGGTGAGTAGCTGATTAGAGATTCCATACATAGAGGGAGCGATGTCATGATTGAGGGGACAATGCTAGAAGCAGACTTGATTCCTCTCGACATGACAGATTTTAATGTCATCCTAGGGATGGATTGGTTGAGTACTCATCGGGCTTCTGTGGATTGTATCACCAAGGAAGTAGAGTTTCGGAGATCTGAAGGGCCACCGTTGACATTTGTAGGTAAAAGACGGGTACTACCTTGCTGTGTAGTATCAGTGATGGAAGCCAGACGAATGATACATTGAGGATGCATGACATACCTGGCTCATGTGATTGATACCACCATAGATGGACCGAGACTTGATGAGGTTTCGGTGGTACAGGAGTTTCCCAACGTATTCCCCGAGGAGCTACCCAGATTATCACCAATTCGGGAGTTCGATTTTGAGATTGATTTGGCTTCGGGAACCACTCCTATCTCTATCTCGCTATACAAAATGGCTCCAGCCGAGCTAAAAGAGCTCAAAATTCAGTTGCAGGAATTGTTGGATAAAGGGTTTATCCGTCCGAGCACTTCACCTTGGGTGTAGTAGTACTATTTGTGAAAAAGAAGAATAGTACCCTCTGACTTTGTATGGATTATCGGCAGTTAAACAAAGTCACTATTGAGAACCGATATCTATTGCCTCGTATCGATGATTTGTTTGATCAACTGTAAGGTGTTAGGGTTTTCTCAAAGATAGATCTCCGATCGGATTATCACCAATTGCGGGTTAGAACTGAGGATATGTCAAAGACTGCTTTCCACACCCGATATGGACACTTTGAGTTCTTGGTTATGCCGTTTGGGCTGACCAATGCACCAGCTGCCTTTATGGATTTTATGAATCGGGTTTTCCATGATTATCTAGATCGATTCATCATCGTATTCATTGATGACATTCTAGTCTATTCGCAGAGTGATGAGGAGCATGCTCAGCACCTTCAGGTTATTTTTGCAGATCCTTCACGATAGACGGTTGTATGCCAAATTCACCAAGTGTGAATTTTGGCTGCGGCAGATTGGTTTTCTAGGACACATAATTTCTGCGGAAGGTATCTTTGTTGATCCACAGAAGGTTGAAGCCATACTGAGGTGGGAGCAGTCGCAGACGGTGACTAAAATCCAAAGTTTTCTTGGTCTTGCAGGATATTATCGGCAGTTTGTAAAAGGATTCTCCTAGATTGCTACCCCACTATCTAGGTTGACGCGGAAGGATGCCAAATTCCTATGGGATGATCATTGTAAGGCGAGCTTTCAGGAGCTCAATCAATGATTAACATCCGCACCGATCTTAGCCCTTTCCACTAGTAATCGGGAGTATGTAGTGTACAATGATGTCAGCCGACAGGGATTGGGTTGTGTACTAATGCAAGATGGTCGGGTCATTGCATATGCTTCTCGGCAGTTGAAGAAGCATGAGTTGAACTACCCGACGCATGATCTTGAGTTGGCCGTTATAGTCTTTGCTTGGAAGATATGGCGACATTACTTATATGGGGTGACTTGTAGGGTATTCACGAATCACAAAAGTCTAAAATACTTGTTCACCCAGCGGGAGTTGAACCTCAGACAAAGGAGATGGTTGGAATTATTGAAAGACTCGACCTTATCATTGATTATCATCCTAGAAAGGCAGATATGGTAGCAGATGCATTGAGCCGAAAGTCATCATCATCCTCTTCTCCCTCTACTATGACAGAGAGTGCTTACCTCTCTTCCTTGATGGGACTCCATACACTCAAAGTCAGTTTGGCTAGTGATGATCAAGGAGCACTACTAGCTCGATTTGAGGTGAGTCCGACTTTGCTTGATCGTATTAAAGAGCTTCAGGGGTCAGATGAAGAGCTCTAGAGTATTCTTGAGAAGATCAGCAGAGGTGAGGGTAGAGACTTCCGAGTCCGCGATAACGGTCTAGTTGTATACAGAGAGCGGGTTTGCATTCCCACCGACAATGATCTCCGTAGGGCTATTCTTGAGGAGGTTCATTCCTCCTGTCACGCCCCGAACCGGGATCGTAAACAATCGCCCGTTACCCTAAATACCAGTTGTATTTTTATAGAAAATCAGACAGAACCTCCTCATAAATCGGAGGTCTCCCATGTACAAATAAACATGTTTAAACCTGTACAATTTAAAATCGCTCTATAAATAAAATAACATGGCCATCCCGGCCTTACAACAACCCACCAACCACAGCATACATCCAGAACAATGCCAGACTAAGTAAATTACCAACAATCCTAGCCACAGACCTCTACTGTCATGCCCAACTAGAGCATGTGCAACCGCCACACTGAGCGGGTCTAAGTTTTATATCATTTACAACCAATATTCCCAAGTTAACATTCTAATACTATGATTTGCCTCAATACAAATGAAATATGAGAGTTTCACAATTTAATGTACATAAATTATACAGTCAATCCCAAATAAATACACGGTCAACTACGGATCTCAAGGTCAAGACCTCACAGAGTCGAAAATAAAATGCAGAACTCATATCTCAACTTAATTTAAATCTCACCATCAAAAAACACTCAAATCCGCCAACGAGTTACCAAATCCTCTAAAGCCCGAAGTGTCGCTCTAGCACAATAATTTTGTCTGATGAGGGAAAGAAGAGGGGTGAGTATCAAGGAAGAGGGGATTAATCTCAAGTACTAATAGTGTAGGTGAACATTGGAGTGTCAAATAATATCATTCATAACCAATAATTCAAATTTTGCAGTAAATCATGATATGTTCGCTAAAATGAACTCATTTAATCATTCACGCGTTAACATACAAATATGCATCCATTTAAAATCAAGTAGATCATAGAGTAAGCCGAAAAGATCCTAGCAAAGGTCAACCATGACCAATAACAAGCACATCGGGGATTTTATTATGCATAAAGTTCAAAAGTCGCTCTCTACCCCGATGTTAGCCATGAGTTCGCTGGGGCTAGCTCATCATCGTGTATAGGACCCCGCCCGGTGCTAGACGGTGGCGTCACACACGTCCTCTCCCTTACTTGGGTTCAACCGGCCGCGCCTATAGCCATTAGAAATATGACATTTGCGGATACCTCCTGCAGAAGCGTATCCGAGTAACCCGGTGCCTCTACAAACGCCCTTCGTAGCTACGGAATCAATCAAATAATGTCATATCAACATATCATCTCAAGCTAGTAGGCATCCAACCCACATAGCCAATCATCTCATCATATCCTCAAAACAATTCAAATTCGTGTGTCAATATATTTCATCAAAATCATTTAAATTCAACAAACCAATGTGATGGTAGAATAGAAAACATTCCGTTTCTCAAATCATGGCACAATTTCATTTCATTTCAAACATGAATACATAATCGTAGAAAACATAAGTATGACACTCCAATAATCACAAAAACATGTTTGAATTTCAATTCCATATGTCGAGACAATGCATATCAAAAACATGTTTTATTAAAAACACGATAAAATCAGGTTTCACTATTTCATGCAAGAGATTAGGGTCCCACTCACAGTATATGGGAGGGTCAATCACTGCCTAAAATACCAAACTATGTGGAAACTGAGTCCCCTCGTAAATCTACTATCGTGTCACTATAAAAGCAACACAAAGTACATATGAAATCTTTATGAAATGCAAATGAAGACTTTTAGGTTAAATATATTAATTTAACCTCCTTTATAGGTTATCCGTGCCCCCCCACTCTCTAATATACCATCCGATGACCACACTTACACACCAGGGCAATACATATATCTCGACATACCAACTAAATGCATCCATACAATCACCCTAGAGGTATATACACAACACCTCATTTCCTTGACCTCGATAGTACGCATACAAGGAAATCAACTCTCTCTTTTCTCAATGCACAACAAATCATGCTCAATGTCCACAAAGGGACAAGTTAAGCACTCATTTACATCACCTTACACAACATTAACAATTTCATACTCACATATGCAATTATTTCCAATAAATGTACATATATGCACCTTAGAACAACTCCAAATTTCTACAAGGCAAACATACAAAATTTTCCAATCCTTTGGCCTCATTTTCACACATACATAGACAATTGTTCATGCTAAAAATCTGCACAACAATCATGCTTATTTCCTTGCATTTCCAACACAATTCATCATGCAATAGTTTCCCCCTTTGGCCAACCATAAGTGCAGATTTTTCTACACCACTTCTTACTTTCTTTCATGCATTTTTACACACGTATGGCACACATTTACCATGCCAAGTTTCTGCACATATGAAGGGCTCTAAACATGACTTTTTAACATACAAAATCTATCCAAAACCATTCAATTTTTACATACCAAAGGGTTCAAAATTCTCTGCACACTTAGCACATGATTCCTTACTACATTTGTGATCATTCAAGGTTCAATTAGACCCTAACACATGCTCGAAATTTTCTGCACACACATTGGCCTTCAAAAGCATGAATTTGGACACCAAATCAAGGCTTTCATATCATTAATTTCTCTGCACACTTTTCATGGCCATGACACTTCATTTACACTTCTAAACTACATTAAAATCATCACATTGAATCACTATAGCATGCCTCTAAAGACTGCTCATGAGAAATGCCCAATTTTCTCCTAAAATTTGGCCACAACAAAGTCCACCAAGCAAACCTTTTCCTTTTAGCCTCAAATATTCTAGTAGCTAAGGGGACTTTACCTTATGATGTGCAGGTGAAAGAAAGCCTTGGAGGTGCATGTTCCTTCCCTCCTTCGGAGCCTTAAGCCATGCTAGATCTACCGAGCAATCATCCTCCTTTTGGCCTGATTTTTGGATATGTTCTACTAGGCTAGGAGGGGAGTAAAACCATGTAAAAAGATTGGATGATTGCTTGAAGAAATCAGATTTGGCTCAAGCCCAAATTTTTGGCCAAAGCCCAAATTTTTTGCCATCATGAGAACACCAAACTAGGGTTCTCCTTTTGTCTAATTCTTGGATATGTTGATCTAGGGGATGAGAGAAGAAAAACCGTGGAAGAAAATTTGGGTGAAGTTTGAAAGAATCACCTTCTCTCTTGGAGATACCTCACGGCCATGAAGAAGAATGAAGGAGAAGAAGACTTGTTCTTTCCACAAGCACTCTCACGGTTTTTGGCATGGAATAAAGGCATAATTTTTTTTTTTTAACTAATAAAACATGTCATGCAAATCTTGGCCCTTGATTTCCTTTAATCTTGGCCATCCATCCAACTTTTAATCCAAGCCATTGATCACTTTTCCAAGGCCAAATCTCAGCCACAGGTTTTAGGGTTGATGACATTATCAATGCCCCAAAAGTCAACAATGGAGGCATGGTTTCACATTACTTTTTGGATCCAAGGGTTCTAAGGCAAATCTTGACTTCCAACTTTCAATCTAGGCCCTCCAAATGGCATCTCTCTTTTTCACAAAATTCTTATATATTTTAGGGATATCCTCATACTTTTATTATTTCCAAATAGGTCCCCAGCCTAAAAATTGCTCATATGCCCCTTTGACCGGTCAAAATTTCGCCATGACCTAAAAATTTATAAAATTGCTCATCTTAGGCATTCACTTTTAAAGTGAATTTAGTACGTATAAACCACACGACATCAATTTTGCATGCGTGAATTTCATTTTGGCTCGGTAGGGTCAATTCCCATCCTACCGAGTGAGTTTTGGAAATTTCTCAAAATCTCATTTTGAATTGTGAAAATCATTAGTTGGCCTAAATTAGGCTTCTAGGCAACAGTTTAGAAATTTTGCATGGGTAAATTTTGATTTGACTCAGTAGGAGCTCATATCTTGCCCCCCGGTGAGTAGTCATCGAGCACTCTCAAGCAAACGATGCGGTTTTGCCCAAATTCAAGTTTTATTAACTTTCTAGAGTGATTTTGTATGTGTAATTTCATTGGGCTCAAAATCGCATGAGTAGATTTCCTGATGGCCCGGAAGGGTCCCTTTTTAGACCCCCAGGGCCAACACCCAAAATTCTTCTAAGGCATTTTCGCTCGGAAAAATTTCTGAGTGATTTTCTATATGAATAAGAAGATACATCATATATGAAATAATGAGAAGTATAATATACAATACGCCACGTGTTGGTATTACACCTCCGCTTATGCTTTGTATCCAGGCGGCACGAAAATGTATCGGACTATCCGAGATAGTTATTGGTGGCCCGGAATAAAAAGAAAGATCACAGAATTTGTTGCTCGATACTTGGTTTGCCAGCAGGTGAAGGCCGAGCGTCAATAACCCGCAGGAACTTTGCAGGCCCTCCCCATTCCTGAGTGGAAGTGGGAACACATCACGATGGATTTTGTGATGGAACTACCTCGGACTTCAGCACGGCATGACGCCGTATGAGTGATTGTAGATAGACTCACGAAGTTTGCGCACTGTATTGCTATTCGTGCCGATTTCTCTTTGGAAGTGTTGACACGTCTCTACATCGACACTATTGTTAGACTTCATGGAGTACCTGTGTCGATAGTGTCAGATAGAGATCCTAGATTTACATCTAGGTTTGGCCTAGACTACAGGAAGCATTGGGCACTAGACTGAGTTTCAGCACAACATACCACCCTAGACCGATATTTAGTCAGAGAGAACCATCCAGACGCTAGAGGACATGCTGAGAGCATGTGTTATGGACTTTCGGGGTAGTTGGGATCGGCATCTCTCGTTGGTAGAGTTTGCATATAATAACAACTATCAAGCCAGCATTGGGATGCCTCCGTATGAGGCCTTGTATGGGAGGAAATGTTGTACTCTCTATGTTGGGATGAGGTAAGTAAGAGGTGACTTAGCAGCGTTGAGATAATGGAAGAAACTAAAAAGAAAGTAAGGGTTATCCGTGATTGGATGAAGGCCGTCCAAGATCGTCAGAAAGCTTACGCTGATAGAAGGCGGCGATCACTTGAGTTTGAGGAGGGAGATATGGTCTTCCTACGGATCTCACCCTGGAAAGGGGTAATTTGATTCAGGTAGCAAGGCAAGCTGAGCCCCAAGTATATTGAGTCCTTCCGTATCCTTGAGAGGGTCAGAAGTGTGGCAGATAGATTGGAGCTGCCGGATGAACTCTCACACATTCATGATGTCTTCCATGTCTCAATACTTAGGAATTATATGCCCGATTCTTCACATGTTCTAAAGCCTCCGCCAGTTGAGTTGCGAGAGGATCTGAGTCTACCTGTACAGCCAGTAGCCATCCTTGAATAGCAGACCAGAAAGCTATGGAGCAAGGAGGTTCCTTTAGTCCGCATTTTGTGGAGGAGTGACCAGGTCGAAGAGGAGATCTGGGAGCCTGAGGAGACTATGAGGAGACTATGAGGAGATAGTACCCCTATTTGTATAATGTATAGTCCACTTTAGTCTCGAGAACGAGACTTATTTTTAGGGGGTTAAAAAATATAATACCGACACTTTGGTATCTTTCATATTGTACTCTCCTTGATATATATATGATATTGACCATGTTTTCATGGCCCAAAATTCACTAAGAATTTTTTCCGTTTTAAAAATCGCTCGAAAAATTGTACGGCTAAATCACCGAAAGCGAAAATCTTTTTTACTAAACCAAAATGAAAACCACACTTGTAAATTTGATGCCGTGAGATATATATATACATGCTAAATTCACTTTAAAAGTGAAAGGTCAAGGAGCGAAAGTGAAATTTAAACCATAGCCTAAAAATGCTCGATACACTAAAATTTTCGTTCGAAAAACCCTAATTTTTGACAGAATTGAAATTTGTTCGAGCAAAAGGTCTCGTTTCCACCCAAAACCTTTATTTTTTAAATCTACGTGTAAAACGGAATCCGTGTTGAGATTTCATGCATTTCGAGGTCAATGTCAAATTTTGACCGATCAAGAATTTTGTTCACTCCGAAAGACGTTTGGGCGATCAAACAACCTCAGATTAACGTAAAACCAATGACATTGGACTCAGCATGAAAACCTGGATCCTGTGTGTGATTTTAGATTTTTTAGGTGAATAGTAATTTTGATCGATCTCGAATTGCGTGTTAACAAGTGGATAGGCATAAAGGATAAGCAATTAATGCTCTTGAAGTGTATGAATTTACTTTATTGAATTTTGTGTGGTCTCAACAAGTAGCACTATATGATTGGAAGAAACTAACCCTATTTAATTAGCAATGGTTAAATCTAACTAGAGTTTAGTTAATTAGACTTAACTAGGGTTAGAAATTGACTTTAAAAAAATGGGCTTTGCTTGTGTGGCAAAATAATCCTAGGGCTAGGAATTAGCCTCACAAATATTGGATGGCTAGGATTCATTGGGGAAAATCTTGACAAAGCTAAAAACGCTTAACTTTTCCTGCTCCTTCCAAATACTTCAACATCCAAGCAAAAAGGCAAGAACACAAATACTCTTTAGTCTTCCTCCATGGCTGTGAGTTTAAGGTGAGAGATCCAAAAATTTTTCTACAATACTACCCAAATTGTTTTTCAAAGATCAATTCCACTCATGTCCAACTATAACATATCCAAAAAGTAGAATAAAAGGAGAAGTTTTGTTGGTGTAGATTCAAGAGGGGACCGTGAGATCTATTCTTGAAGGAAGGTAAGATTTCTTCAAACTTTTCTTTGAAATTTTGGTGTAGATTTGTTCTCACAAACCCTAGTATAACATATCCAAAAATTAGGAGGAAAGAAGAAGCCTAACCAAGTGGATCTAGAGAGAGACTAAAAGCTTCAAAGAGGTAAGAAATTCTGACCATGTTGTGATATTTTGGTCATAACATTTTATGTACAAAGGCAAATTTAGTCACGTTTGTACACATGAAACTAGACATTCAGAGCTTTAAAATGAGATAAGAACCGTTGCATTCTGAGTAGAGGTGGATTTTATATGATTTTTCAAAATTAGGTGTTCTGTACTAAATCCATGTTCAGTCCTGTATTTTGCCCTGATTTCGGTAGCAACACTAACCTAAGTTTTCAAGCCCCTTCCGGATTGATTCAGATCTTGTACTAGTTGAAAGAATTTTAGAGCCATCTCTTAGCTTTCCAACAAGGTAAGGATCACCTCAATCCGACCCCTGTGTCAAAAGGTATAGCCATTCTTCTAAAACTCATCAAAGGGTCCTCCATTTTCCAATACTAAAAACAATAGCATTGCACGACCCCCTTCCAGTCCTTGTTTGGAACATCTCAAAGAAGAAAAGTTGTAGATCTCCCTCTTATCCACCTACGGTGAAAAGGACAGCCAATTTTCCTGAGGGAAGCAAGAGTTATACAAATGCTCCCAAAACTGTGCAGAAAAGATTCTGCTTCTCGGCCAAAATTGAACAGAGATATTGGTGGTCAATTTCATACCCCTTCTAGGCATAATTGGAAAAAACCCAAAACATGAAAAATGTAAGGTTATGTGTCTTCTAGGTACTATAAAACGTTCAGATAATTTGGAGTTATGTGTTAAACGTTGTGATGGTTGTGCTAAAAATTGGTCAGAACTGACTTCTAAAATGTAATGTGGGCAAAATGGTACTGTTTCAAGGACAGAAAGTGCCCAACTAAGACGTTGTAGCCTTGTGTTCTAACTCCAATATAGTCAAAAAGTAGAGTCTTTACATGAATAGATTGTGAGATATGAAAATTTTGCTAAAACAGGATAGAATAGAAAGTGAGAATTGGATTAGTTTGAAAATGTGGACTTTAAGAAATCTTCCATTGAGATTTTGGAGATAAGTTTGCATTTTTATGTGAGCCAACCATAGAAATTGGAATTTCCCAATTCCAACCCCGGTTGAGGAACTTATGGTCAATTCCCTAAAATGACGCAAGAATAGAACTTGAAAACCCTAAGTTTGTCTATAACTAAGGTTGCATCACATTTACATTATTATATACACATCACATGATCTCTTAAGTGACACATATTCTACATTGTGTTTATAGAGCTTTGTTGGTGATATTGATGGGAACATTTTTTTGTCTCGAGATTCGTGCCGGGAGTGGCGTACCCTCCCACATACTGTGAGTGAGATTTATTATATTATGTGTTCAATGCATAACAACATGTTTTAAAATGCTTTTCAATGCAAGCATAAATTATGATCGTATGCTATGATTTTTGAAATGGATTTGTGGAATGTTTTGTGAATCATTGAGTGTCCACAACATGATTTTATTGTGAAACATGCATTCAAATGATTTGCGAAATGAAAAACGTGTCATTGCATCGATATGCATATGATTTTATGAAATCAATTATGAAAAGTGTTTGATATGGTTTGATAAATGTTGGCATGCACGTACATTATGACGATATTATGTTATCGGCCGAGGGTCTTTATGCATGCCATGATGATATGATTTATGAGATACGCCCATGAGTTGGGTATGCCGTAGCTACGAAGGGCGCTTGCAGAGACACCCATTGTGACTGGATACGCTTCTACAGGAGATATCCCCAAACGTCGTATATGATATTGGGACTCGACACATTACTAGTTGGGTTGAAGCCAAAAGAGGGAGGACTAGGTAACACCCTGGTCTAGCACCTGATGAGATCCGTCGTCAATGTTGGGGTAGAGAGCATTTTCTAACTTTGCATATAAAAACCCCAGATGCGTTTGCCATTGGTCGTGGTCGACTTTTGCTAGGAACTGATTTTGGCATGCTCTATACTTATGCGATTCGATTGATATGGATGCATATGTATTTGAAATGTATGAAAAAGAATGATTTATGATGAATTATTCATTATGTACTGTTTTCATACATTATGCAGACTTATGGATTTATTGAATCATTTTGACACTCTATTTTTCACCAACACATTGAATACATTTATATATACCCTCTCACTCACTGAGTATTCTCCATAATACTCACCCCTCACTTTTTGTTCCACAGAGATAGCTATAATGGGACGCGTTGCGACATAGCAGTGCACGAGGTTTTGTTGGAGACATTGGACTTGGGTATGGTGTTAACCATTCTTCCACAGAATTATGTTTAAAGATATGAGATGATATATATATATATATATATATATATTTGTATATTTGGGATTGTAGTTAGACCATTGTACATATATATAAAATGGATAACTGTATGTAAAGAATTATACAATTATTGTAACTTTTATTTCATTGTATTCCATTAAGACTTGATTGTACTATTGTGTTCAATCACTTTGAGAAACGTGTTATGTCTAGGATTGTCTATTAAGTTCGCTCGATGCCACCTCTAAATCATAGGAGGGGTGACTGGAGACTGTTCATGCCTTTGATGGGAGCATGGCAGTAGAGGTCTATGGATAGAACTGGATTAGCCTTACGTTATTTTAGATGTTGACAAGGATATGGATTGGTTGGTTATGTTGATGATTTGCCAGGTTGGCCTTTATACATTAATTTGTTATTGATTGACGGGATTTTGATATAAGATGGACCTCCGATTTATGAGGAGGTTCTGTCCGTTTGTTTGTTGATGGTTGGGAATATAATGTCAGCATCCGAGATAGCGTGGCGGCTGCTTATGCCTTGGATCGAGGATCGGGGCATGATACTCAGGCTGTCGGATAACGTGGAAGCACCCCATGGAGCTTCGCACCAACGCCAAGGTGGGGAGGATTTTATGAAAATTATAGAAAACCCCTTGACGGATCTTACCAACGGCCATTGGTAGGAGATTGTTTTCGGTAAACCCCAAAATTGTGAAAAAATGAGATTTAACTGATTGAATTGATTATCTAAGTCATGGTGAATCGATATGAATGATTTTATGACAATGAATTTCGTTATTGCATTAAATGATATTTGATATATACATTTGGTATCACCACCAACACCCCTCATTTATATGTCACATACCATTGCACTCCACTTACTGGATATTTTAAATACTCAGCCCTCCCTTTCACATTTTCCAGAGGATGTGAAGGGAGACGACGTCCACTATCGCGGATTAGAGGATTATTTTGTTGATTTTTTGTTAGGTATGGATTATGTATTTATTTTGGGAGTTGTAGATCGTTAGTCCATGGAAAGGAAGTTCTGTACATCTCATACCATATGCATTTTACTGATACTGGTTTGAGTTTTCGAGCAAGTATTGGAAAAATTCAACGGCTATGATTTGGGATTTCATTATTTTGTGTAAAATCATATTTGAAAGATATTTATTTTTGAAATGGGACATTTGGAATATTTACCCTGGATTTCTGGATTTATGGCTATTTTGTAAACTCTATGAAATGCTTGAGAACTTTGGACTAGCCGGGATGGCCACACTGCATGCATACATGTATAAGAACCCCTCCCCAAATGTGTACCGAGGTATACTTGTATGCACAGGGATGAGTCGGATGGGCTCCTTGCATGTGTATTGATTCTATGATTTTTTATTTTAATGGGTTTTACATTTTTGAAAATTTATTGTAAAATTGGAATGTTTTGCACTCTCCCGGTATATGGGGAGGTCATGCCCGTATACCAAGATAACGCGGCAGTTGTTACGTGCTCGACGGGAGAGTCGGGGAGTGACAACTTTATTGGTATCAGAGTTTAGGATCATGATTTTGAATGTTTAAAGGTTTGAAATATTTCCAAATGTCCCAATGGTTTTCCAAAGGTTTTAAAATGGTTGCTGCTTTGAAAATTTTGATTTTTAAAGATTTACTTTTAAGAAATGTACAAAACTTTCCATGGATCCTTATGGACTAGGTCTAATATTTATTTTTAGGGGGTTAAGCATTTGGGATAACTCATATTTTAATTGTTAAGTTTAGACTCTCACCGTAGAGCTTTGCTACCCAAAACGAAGAATAAGGGACCCGAATAGGGTATTTTTCACTCCACTTCCATAACCCAAGTGATGTATCACTTTATGAATAGTTTCTCAATTGTGATTGAAGATCTCCCTTGGCTTGTTTGGCTGAATGGTGAGTACTCTCGTGGTAATTCCTTTGGACTAATATCTTGACGTTAGAAGTTGGATATACTTACGTAATAGGCATGACAATATAGAATTGCTTATGATTAAGATATAAGGTAAAATACTTTTGAGAGAATGTATTTGTGAGTAGATGTTGGGGTTTGATAAATGTTTTCGTGATTTGGAAAAGCAGACAGTTTGGAATCAGCAGGAAAATTTGATGATACTTGCCTTGCTTTTGTGTAACTACATTGCATTATATGCAGCCTTCTCTTCCGTAAAGGTGGGCTATAGGTTATCAGAAGCAGGTATAAGAATAAAGCATATGTAAGTGGTCAGATTGAACACACTCTTTTTTTTGGGGGACGTGATGTAGGTGGAATGCTTGTTTATAATTTTAATAGAGGAGAAATTGCTAGTAGAGGATTAGTGTGCCCAGTTTGTCAGTTAAACAATGAGAAATGTGATAATAGTAATGTGACTTCAAGTATATAACAATGAATAATGGAATCTTGCAAATATGTTTAGTGGTATTAATATCTTAGTGTGGTTAAAGTTCAGCTGTCAATGAACAAATTTGATTTGCAACTTGAAGAGGGTTAATAGTTGTCTCTAGCATTTGGGATTCTATAATTATTAAAATTCCTATTAATTTTGTTAATGCTTAATATTTGAGCCTGGACAGTCTGTAAGTAGGATTTTGTTAGAAGGCTAGTCGGAAGAGGGAAAAAATGCTAGTAAATTGAATTAAAATTCCTCTGTTAAAAGATAGATTACAGAATGTAAGTTGTTTCATGTTCAGGTTGTTGCATATTTTATCCATATTGAGTATTTTTAAAGAAATCAGTCTTGTTGCTGATATGATTATAAATTGTATTCACCATCTAGAGTATGCCCTTTTTATACTATTGAACTATTGATGCTACATGCAAAGGCTAGTGCAGCAAGCAATTCGCTGCCATACATACATATATGCATAAATATTCAGTTTCTCACTGTAGTGTGAATATCTAGAGTCAAATTAATGCCCTTAAGTCTAGAGGCATTAAAATTCAAAGATAATAGTCACAGCTTTAATAAGACAATTAATGCCTGTAAGTCTAGAGCCATTAAAATCCAATGTATACCATATTGTGACTGTAAGGTACTTTAGCTAACTATGGTTGTGGACAATGTACATAGGGATGGTTCTTTCTCTTAGATCTTTCGGGTATATAATGCAGCACTTTTGACAATTGTAGCATATGAACTGGTAGTTTGCTTCCTTTGCATGTGTTCAAATCTTTTTAATTACAACACAAATAAATGAAGTCCGCTACTGAATTACTCATTGAGACCATTTTGCAGAAAGCTGTGTTACTACTCTATCCTTGGGTGGACCTCTTTCTTTTCATGAATTGACATTGAAACAGAATAAAGATCCTTGATCTGCTATTATATGCTTTTGCTGAATATGGAGGAAAGCTTTTTGCTTCGATGATTCTTTAAAAAAATAAAATTTGTAATGGACAATGCCTTCTTTGGATGAGCAGCATCTTAGAGGAAAAATTTTAACCTTAGGTGAATTTGATAATAAGGAACTTTACTCTCTAGCTTGGAAATTTGAGGATATGGAAAACTAGCGGTAGCTTCCTCAATGTTTGATGCAGTCACCTTGGAGGAGCTAATATGATAAGCTTTTACGGGATGACATGAATATTATGATGATAATTCTTTAGATTCTCTGTTGGATATATTATACCTCTGTTTGAAGGAGCAAATAATTTTCCAGACTTATTGGAATCTCTAAAAGTAGAGTTCATTATTCTTTCTTTAGTTTATAAGTATTATATTTCTTTAATATCTCTATTCTCTATAAACATTTCATTCTTCATCACCTGTCTGCTCATGCACTCATGCAAAAGCCCAGCTCCGGGATCTATACATTGCAATGAGGTTTCTCTGGTATTTCAATCGGCTGTAGTTGTTTAGAGTTCCTTAGATAACCATTTTAAGTAAAGTCTCTTCAATTTAGGGTAGATTCATCCTTCAAATGGAAATATGAGGTTATATGGATCATTCTAGATTTTACAACATTGAGATGGTGAATCTTACAAGCATCTAGGTAGAAATGTTTATGCATGGTTACTTGAGCACCATTTAGGAGTAAGAACGTCTGTAAACAAAATTTTGAGGTATATTGAACAGGTCGAGTTCAATTATAGCATCTTTAGATATTTGTGGTATGTGTATTAAAGACTTTAGTTTTAATCTTTCTGCAATGCTTTGCAGCAGATACAAGGTGGAGACATGTTCCAATTGTTTTGAAGAATGCATTGATCTAGATAATATTGCTCCTTTTATATCTAAAAGTTTCAAGGTTTTAGAACAAACTTATTAAGATCTCCGATATTTTTAGCTAGCGTATTGTTTTTCACTATTATTCCTCTCTATGCCTTCTAGAGTTTTAGCAACTATTGGTGATACATTTGTTGATGGAGCTGACCTTTCGGAAGTCGACATTGCTTGGGAAATGTTATAGGGTATGATAATGGAGACTTTAATATTAATAGAGTGTTGAAAATTTGAGAGTGATATAACTTGAGATAAACAATAGTAGTTAAAGAATGTAGACATGAAATTGATGAGCACATGATTATTAGATAGAAAATTTAATGGAAAAAAAGGGGGTAACTTGCCCATATACCCTTGACAAGGCTGTTAAAGTTAGAAATTATGACATTATGTTTAACTATATTATATTCCATACTTGGTTTATATTAAATGAGATTTGGAGAGTTAAACCTAGGGACCTGTTTGTACGAAAATGTCAATGCGGAAACAACACTCGTAACTTTTTGACATATAAATTGTAATTTAAATTTTGAGGTCAGAGATGTGGTTTTTCTTAAGGTTTCACCTTGGAAGGGTGTAGTTTGGTTCAGAAAACGAGACAAATTGAATTCAAGGTATATTGGGTCATTCAAGATCCTTGAGAGGGTTGGAAATGTGGCCTACCGATTGGAATTAGCTCCGGATTTGGTGAAAATCCATGATGTATTCATGTGTCAATGCTGAAAAAGTATTTGCCGAATCCTTCTCATGTAATTGAATCTCCTCCGATAGAATTGAATCCAGATCTAAATTTTAAAGTACAACCAGTGCAAATCATTGATTGGCATGTTAAGCAATTGAGACGCAAACAAATCCCTATGGTCAAGGTACTATGGGAAAATAATCAAATGGAAGAACAGACTTGGGAAATTGAAAAATCAATGCGGCCGCAACTCTTTGATGTACAAATTGTGTTTTGAAATTTCGAGAACTAAATTTGTTTTTAAGGGGTTAAGTGTTGTAACACCGAAAATCCGGTATTTGAAATTGTATTAAATATTTTGTAATATAAAGGAAAATTTTTAAATTTTATTGATTTTTGATTTTGGGATCTTAAATTTGAATTTTCGATATATTTAAAATGCCGTGTCCGGGATTCGCAATGAATCTCATTTTTATGAAATTTGAAATTTAAAAATTTAGTGAGAAGTGGGTATAAATATATATGTGAATATTTATTTATTTATTTATTTATTATTCATATATCTATTTATAAAAAATTAAAAAAAAATAAAAAAAAAACAGAGGAGGCACTACGTTTTGGCCAAAACGCAACACCTCCCTCTCCCCCAAATTCGATTAGGGCAAAACGCCCTAATCTCTCTCTTCCTCCCGTCTCTCTCTCTCTCTCGCCCTCTCTCTCCCTCTCGCCTATCACTCTCTCTCTCTCTGTTTCTCACTCTCCACCTCCCTCCTGCGCTGCGTTTCCCTCAATCATCGGTGAGCCACCACCACAATCAACTGTCCTACCTCCTCTCTCTGTTTCTCTCTTTTTCTCTGCTCTCTCCCGCGACTCACTGTCTCTCTCTTCCGCATGCGACAGCAGCATGTTGTCTCCCTCTCCCTCACTTGCTCACTTGTGTGTGGCGTTCCTTACTGCAACCTCCACTAAAGCCCTAAGCGACAGTTAGCCGCAAACTAGACTGAGACCGAACACCATTCTATGCGCAGGTAAGGACTGGTTCCTAATCCTATCTCTAGGGCTTCAAATTTTCTTAGTAATTAAGTTTAATTGCTAAAATTTGCTTCAATTTGGAAGCATTGCAGGTTCCGGACTAAATCAAACGGCACACGAATGCTAGGTTTGCAAACCGAGAAACCCTAAATAAGGGGATTTCTGATCCTTTCAATAAGTTGAATGAATCTAGGGGTTAATTTAGAGTGAAAAGTTTTATATATGTCTAGAATGTATGTGGATCTGAATAGAATGCATTTATAAAATTCTATATATGATTAATAGAGTTAAGTCCGAAATTCTATAGGAATTTAGGTTGTTTAGTATGAGAAAACATGTTAGAGGATAATAGAACCTTGTTGGGTTGATTTGAATAACTTTTCTTGAAATCCGATTGGAATGTACATGAAAATATTAGAATTTGGCGTTGGAATGGAATATTCTACAGAATGAAGGATCTTTTGCATTCAATATCTTCCTTAGGTTGTTTTTGAGTTGCTAATTGCATAACGGTATGTATATGGAAGGATAGTTTAAAAATTGGGGTTAGAGCTTAAGGATTGATGTAGCCTTTCTCATTATAATTTGTTCTGTATATAGGTAATTCAAATACAATTTCCGTATTATGAAACTAGATCTTCACACCTTGAAAATGACATATGGTTTGAAACGTTTGGATGAGAATTAAAAAGTTTATGATTTTTCGAAAAATTTCTACCTAGTAGAAAACTAATTATTCATACTTGTTTTTTATTTTGAGTGGTCTTTTAGGTTGAAGTAGACTCAACTTTGATCATGTTATTTATCTATAATGAAATGCAATTGATGACATTAGAGGGTATTCATGAATTGAAAAGGTAGGATTTGTACAAAATTTGGGAAAATTGATAATCCTAAAAATATTTGGAAAATTGATGATAAAATTGTGGTTGTAGATTTAGGAAAATCAATTGAGAATCGGAGTATGATTTTATTGGACTTAATTGTGGAAATAGGGAGTGAATACCCTCCCTGTAGGTGAGTGGATGGTTATGTGCATATGAATGAGTAAACTGTTTTCAGTTATAATTTATAAATTGATTTCTGAAATGAATTTACAAATGGAATTGAAATTATTTTGTGATTGTGGTATGTCTAAAATGAAATTTTGAAATGTCCATGACTCTTGAACTTAATTATTGAATTTTTGCACCATGTTACTTTGGAATACTCTTGTGAATTGTGAAATATTGCTCTACCTTATATTTAATCATGCATTGATTGATAAATTGAGTTTGGTAACATGGTGCTAGGAAAAATGACTACACTCTGAGTCTTGCCACGAACCGGACCGTTAGGGCAGCGTGGCTAAGGCTGTTTTATTTAGCTTGATGGTAGGCGGGATGGAGAGTCTCCTCAGGCTGTCGGATAATGTGGTAGCACCCCACAAAGCTTCACGCCAACGCCAAGGTAGAGGAGATTTTATGAAAATTAGTGGATCTTACCAACGGCCATTGATAGGAGATTGTTTTTGGTAAACCCCAAAATTGTGATTATGTATTTATTTTGGGAGTTATAAATATTAACACCCACAATCTGCATGCTTGCCCCGATAGGTTGAATCATTATTTGGCTGGGGGTGGGAATCGAGCTTTCTGAGCTAGAGTTTATGAAGCCCAAGTTGGGCCTGATTAAATTTCTATAAGCCCAAGCTTGACTTGAGAAATCTCGAAAAATCGTGATTCAAATTCAACCCGAACAATTAAAAAAGTCTTGAGCCTATTTTGAGACAAGTTTGGCCCGAAACATAAATTTTTTTATTACATAATTTTATTTTTCATATTTTTAACACATTTTGTAATATAATAAATATAAAAATAAAAATATATAAATAAATCAAAATAAAATACAAACCAAATACCACCATATTAAATTAAAAATTAACAATAACGATATCATGATATATTAAAAATTATGTCATGAGTAATATATTAAATGAGCCGTCTTCTAACAGGTCGAATCCATTGGTGTCTAAACTCAGCCAGCAATTAAAATGAGTCTGAAAATAAGTCCAAGCTCAGCCTGATCTTGAAATGAGTCAAGCTCAGCCCTTCAAACATGCCGTGGTCAGGCCGATCCGACCCAATTACCAGTCCTGATATCGGCCAATATTAGAAGTATTTCAAGGATTTTCTATTTATTAAAGGAATTCCAATCTGTGGCACGTAACATGTTATTGCAATTGCAGTCATTGAGTTCACCTGTCACAACTGATATCTGCAATTTCTACAGTTACCTCTTACATTAGCATGTCAATGACGAATAAGTAGGGAATTCTATTGGACAATCCTCGTACTCCTCAGTCCTCTGCGCGTAACACTAGTAGTATTACTTTTTTTTTTAATGCCTGAACCTTTCGGTATCTGGGGTTTTGTCCCAATTAATTCGGAATCGATCTGACTGTCAAGTCGTATTTGAAGGAGAGATCTCTAAATATTATTTTTTCCGTACTCAATAGGAGTCAAATTTCAGATCTGATTAAAGAATGAAGGTACGCATCCCATCTACGTCAATAGATATGAGTATAACACTAGTATTACCGGACACAATGCCACTCAGCTTCCAATGTTCTTATGACTCTCTTTCGCTCTCCCTCGCGCTCACGGTTCACATTGTCAAGGGAATATTGTAAAGGTAACACCACGTGACACGGCTAATAAACAATTATTTTGACTTGATTTTTATAAATATATGACACCACGTGATTAACATCAAATGACACATTTAACATAATTACAAATAATTAGTAATATTAATTTACTAATTATTTTATGATTATAACTTTATCGGTGATATTTTTAAAAGACATATTGTCATTATGATTTATATCATATATATGTAATATGTATGTATATATGTTTATGCAGCATAAATCAAGAATTGCTTATATATGCAATATCAAATTATAAATTGTTAGTAACTTTGAAATTACAAATGCTTGAACTTAGATTATTCATTATTTGTCTAATATCAATTTAAATAGGTTATATTTCTTACGGTGTTTTTAATCATTATGAATTGCATTATTGCATATATATATATATATATATATATATATGTAATATAAAATCATAATCCTTTTAAGTTTTTACTTTATTAACACTTAATAAGAGCATATAGTAAATTTAATATTAAAAAGATATGCTTATTTTCTAAAATTGATATTCAAAAAATTAAATATTAACAATATAAATAATACATATTAAATAAATTTGTTATGTGTCATATTAAATGTAATTTGAAATAATGTTAATCAATAATATGTAATAATTATATCCGTATCTAATCATGTAGCCATGTTGTGCCGGGCATAATTTACACAATTAGTCATTAATCGTGAGAATCATGTAGACACAGTTAACGATTAGACATAATTAACGAATCATATTAACCATGTCATACACATCTAAATATATTTTTTTCGTGTGTCTAATCGTGCTAGACACAATTAGACTCGAAATACAATTAGATTAAATACAAACAAGATTAATGCCGTATCGTATCGTGTTGTTTAATCATATCCCTGTACCAAATTGTCAGTTTTATTATCAAATATGTAATTCTTAAATTTATTGTCTCAAAAAAAAAATCTTTTTTTCACATGATTCATTCTATTTCTCATCTGTAGGAACACCAAAATTTCATTCTAAGCACCGCAAAGATCTAGTTTTCCTTCAAACAGACAAAAGGACAATTGTGTAATACTGAATTAGGAAAATCAGTCAGCCCTACTCATAGTCAAACTAGTAGATCAAAGTTGCCGATTAGACTTCCCGCAACAGCTTAATTCCCTTGAACAATAAGGAATTTCTTCATTAGGTTGGTCTTTCCCAACTCAGCCTCAAACCATCCGTCACTTCTTTTGTATGACACTCAATTTTTTGACAAGGGACTGCTCATATCCAAGTATGTTACCTTCCAGCTTGAAGACACGGTAAGCTGCATATCCAATGGATGACAAGCAGCTAGTCTTTATGCTGCCCTGGATTTCCAACCACCAGAGACTTAACACGTTTGCAACCTCTGACCAAGATCATAGTTGGCCCTGGGCCTAAAAGTAGGTCCATAAAAATCTGAGCCTTTTGCAAAATGGATCTGCCCGGTCAATGGAAAGTCAACTTAATACATAAGATATTAAATCTCTTAATTAAATATCAAAATTCAAAATTTGATAATAGAAAAATCTACACCGGAGAGCTACACTCTTAAAATGGATAAGACAAATGCTCAAATTGAATTAATCAGAATATAACTACGAATATCAGTCGGTATAATAAAAAAAAAAAAAATGGGTCCCAAGAATTCAATGTCTTATATGTACAAAACATGCCTGTTACTCGGGCCAAGCTGCCCAAAGTAGGTGCCAATTGTTTGAGATGCTAAGCCCGTTCCCACCCACCTCCGCCAATGGCTTCCCCTAGTCTTGCCCCTCTTTAGATCAACCGGGTACGTGCCTGCGCTTTACGGCGGATCGGTGCCTGTGCAAGTTGTCTGCAATTTGTTATGGTTCAAAATTATTTTTTCTATTTTTATAAATCTTTGATTAAAAAATTGTATTTTTTATTTTTATGATTTTATCTTTACATTTTTATCCATGGCATAGACATGCTTAAATTCGAGTTCTATGGTATTTTTGAAAAATATTTAACCTCGTTTTTATTTATTTATTGTTCTAAGGCTTGAAAAATATTTTTTGTATTTTTGAAATAACAGAAAATAAAAATTTGTTTTTAATAAAATATATAACAACATAGAATAAATAAAAATTACCTTTTCAAAATTTTCCCAACAGTGGTTGGATGACACACGAGTGAGGCAAAAGTTTAATCCCTCCCAAAATGTTAATGTGTTTTGAGAAATATTTAATTTGGTATTTTTAGATAAAGAATGCTAAAAATCATTGTATTTAAAAGAGGAAAAATATGAATTAAATTGATTTTTTAAGAGAAAAATTAATGTACTTTATTTTAGAGAGAGAAAACCTAAGTTTGATAGGATATGAATCAAATTGATCTTTTATAAAGAGACAAAATTCAAAAATAATGGATTTTTGAGAGAAAAATTTAGAATCTAAGAGAGAGAAAATTTTATATGGTCGAGAGAAAATTTAAAATTAATATGTTTAGAGTGGGAATATATAAATTAAATTAACTTTTTTATAAAAAAGAATTAGTGCTCTTAGTTTTAAAAAAGAAATAAAGAAATTTTATATTTTTAGACGGAGAAACTTAAAATCAATGTGTTTTAAAAAAATATATATTAGTTTTAATATCAATGCTTAAAAAAGTGAATGTGCTTACTTTAATTTTAAATATATAAAAACTAAATTCAGTTTTTTTGACAGAGATAACTCAAAACAAATATATTTAAATATATTTAAAGAGAGAGAATATGAATTAAATTGATTTAATTTTCTCACATTTTTCTTCTAATATTTTACCCCAATCCAAATATTATTGTATTCACCATATAAGAGAAAAATATTAGAGAAATAACATTCCATCCATCCTATGAAGATGAATTCAAATGACATTCAATTCTAATTGTGGAATGTAGGAGATTATGCTTACCAATTGGCCATCATCCCTTCTTGGAAGCAAAGTTTTAGCATAGAGGACGATGAATCAACCGCTCTTGAGCAGACGTCCCGGTGGCAGGAATTTCTTCGAAACAACATCGGAGTCGTTAGCAGAGCAAAACTTGGCAGACAACCTACAAGCATTTTTCAGACTTGTCCAGCATAATATGCTCAATATGCTCGAATGTATAAAACAATTAAAGCCTTAGTTAAACTAACGCTCTTACATGGCCATAAGATAAAAAAAGAAATTAAAAAAAAAATTGACTTAATCTTATTTCATAACATTCGACCGCATATTGCAAATATGACAATTATTAAAATAGTGTTTTTTAGTCTAAAAATTATTTAGACTAAAAAACACTATTTTTTTACATTAAAAAAAATTATTTAGACCTCATTTAAAGATTTTTTATATTTTATTTCTCATTCAAAACTGCACATTAAAAAAAAAAAAAAAAGCTGGTGATTACAATAACTATCTCAAACAGCAGTCTAAACTTTTTTTTTTCATCTTCATCTTCTTTTCTCTTTGTTCTGGACTTGTTCTCACCTCAGCAGTGAATCCACACTCAAAGCCACTGAATAAATTCTCAGCCATAAAACCAACAACACTTTATCTTCCTCTTCCGTCAACCATCCTCCTCGATATGAGAAGAAGAAAGAGGAAGAGAAAGAAATCTAGGGATAAAAAGAACGACAAAGGACACTAAAAGGAGAGAGTAGCTCGAGTGACAATAGTTGAAGAGGAGAAGGGAGCATGTATACAGTGTCCCCCGCCGCCTTCTGCAATTATTGTAGGTGTGAAAGTCTGCTAGTCAAACATTGTACCCCTAAGGGCATAACATAGCCGAAGCATGCAAGGAACACAAATAGCACAAGACCAGAACTAACGGTTCAACAAAACTGCCACTTAAACGTACGAAAAATATGAAAGAGAAGAAAATTTGAAACAAATCTTAAACTTTTATAAAAACTCTTATAAAAAATCCAACAAATTTCCTTTATAAAATTGTTTAATAAAAACCAAGTAAAACTAAACCCAAGACACAGCTTGGCATCATAATCAAATTTCACCGACAAAGGTTGGCGCAAATGGATAGGGATCTGTCGTCCCTCAAGCTGGACGGAATCTGACTCCCCCATGTGTATGGAAAAAGTCTTTGCTGGGAGACCCGCCCCCACAAATATGGGTCCTGTATAGGTCGACATAAATTAATCAGGGCAAAGTCTCGGATATTAGGTGGTAACCAAGAAACGTCATGGGACAAAAAAAAAATCATAATCAAATTTCATACTGGAGCTCAATTACGCTCCAAAAATATGGAAACTTATCACGTTTTTGCATCTTTTTTAATCAGACATGAGCTTAATTGGTTGTTCTCTCTTTTGTTGCTTGAAGAGCATGAAAAGGAAGATATAAGGTCCAAAGAATAAAGAAGAGAAGAAAAAATGAAGAATAAAAAGAACAAAGCTCCCAATAAAATATTTTGTCCCTTCCGATGTTGTGATCGTAGAATCGGTAAGTTTTAGTCATCCGATTGATGTGATTTTGCTACAGAGAGATAGGAGAACGAGCTATAATTTTTGTGTTTTGGTCATAATCTTATTTGTTGGAATTATTTTCATTTTAGAAATATTTATTATATCCCCTAAAAATTATGTATTTTTGACATCTCAGTGTAAAAATATTTGCATTCATTTAATCAAATAGATAAACTTGTTATTATATTATTTATGTGTATATATAAAGTCTAATGGTAGGTATAAGTGATTTGTGATGTTAGATACTTCATCATGAATAAATTAAAGTTAAAAGTTTTTTGCTAATCAGAGATAATTTAACTTGATCATCGAACGGAATCCGTACTCATCATAGAATATGTTGTGTATATTAGGTATATGGTATTGATTAGTTGAGCCATCTAATATAGAATATATGTTGATTACGTTGGATATCACCTATTGGATCATCCTAGTTGATTATCCACAAACAAAACTTAGTGATCTAATGTTGTATCATATCGAATATTTTTAAGACTTGTTAATTTCATAAACCAGTAGAAAACAAGTTGAGTATTCTTGAATTTCCTTATTTCGGATGAGAGTTTCATTGGTATTAAATAATTAAAGAGATAATAATATATTTATTTCTTATAAGTAAGTTATTTTTTGTTTAAACTCTATTTTAAATCTCTCACTCACTTTCTCTCGATGAGTGATTAATCTTTTAATTCTGTTTCCTTGATGATTGAAAAGACAATATCCTATACACACTATGATTCTACCTTTATATGAGTAAGTGTCCACCCGATTCGATGACACGTTCAAGGGAGGTCACAGTTGTCGCCATATGCTTCTTGGTCGAGCAACGAGTCTCAATTATGAGTTTAAGCCTCGAGCGGTTCGCTCTTTACTATTCGACAAGACTTAGGGGGCCATGGCTGAGCCTCACGGGAGGACTGCCATGGAAACCATATTGCAGCTACAGTTACATAGAACCCATAGCAGTGGCTATGGTAGCCATGGTAGTGGACAAGTCGGGGCCTGAAGTCCCAACTCTTTCCTTCAGCTAAGGCTGAGTTAGCAGCCCACATGGTTGCTAACTAGGCCGACGAAGCTAAGTTAGCAGCTTGTGTGGCTGTTGACTCACCGAGGTGATTCAACAGTCATGCGGCTACTGAGTTGGCACTTGAGAGCTAACTTGGCAGCCCACGTGGCTGCTAAGTCAGTAATCAAAAAATAATTAAAAAATATTGAAACCAATTCATTTCTATCTAGTGAGCCGAGTGACATTGTTTTTTTAATTTTATTTCTTAATCAAAGTTTTTTATTTGTTCGGACCTACGGTAAGCTGTATTGGGATTTATTATTTTATACTTGTTTATAAAATATAAAATTTAAACTAAATACACAAATTTTCTAAAATTATTTATTTTAAATAATTAAAAATCCTATAATAAAATTTCATGTAGGAGAGAGATTTTATATTAAATTTAAAGCTTAGATTTCTAGTTTATACTAAAAAAATTTTAATGGTCAACCGATATTGAGATTATTTAATTTATTAGCGAGAGCGGCCAGCCAACGTTGAGGTTTGACACTATTGAATTTTTTTTTCCTTCTTTTTGAAGAACTTGATATCAATCTGCTGGCCAATATTAGAGTTTCAGATTAATTTTTCTAGGAATCTCATAAGAGCTAGTGTATACTCGACTTTTAGGAGAAGCCCGGTCAGAAGTGTGTTTAAATATTATAGGATAACGTCAATCTATATACATAATAATATTTAATTAGATAATTCTACCTTAACTTATTCACATGGTCATCCGACAATGAAGTGACGTAATACACACGTTACAAAATAATTATCCTATGCGGACAGTCGAAAACAATATGATACCTAATAAAACCGTTGAAAAAACTTTCTCCAACAGTTACATCTTCGATTGGCTATACACCAGTTGGGATTGGTCTCTCCCGACGGTTCTAAACACCGTTGGAGTATGTCCTAACCTATACAGACAGTTAAAGAAATATTGGGAAATTGTTTTGACTTGTATCGGTTTAAAAAATGTTGATAAATGTTACTACCTATTATTATCGCTTATCACATCTGTTAAGAAATAATACTAGATTTATCGTCGGTCATATGAGTATTAAGAATTATTATTATCTTGTATCGGTTTAAAAAACGTCGGTAAAAATTACTATTTATTATCGTCGGTTATCACATGTATTAAAAAATAATACTAAATTTATCGTCGGTTACATAAGTGTTAAGAATTGTTATTATATTTATCGGTTTAAAAAACGTTAGTAAAAATTACTACCTATTATTATCGGTTAGCACATGTATTAAAAAATGTTATTATATGTATTGTCGGTTACCATAAAAGTTAAAAATTATTATTTTCTTGTATCGGTTTTAAAAAAAAAAATTAGTAAAAGTTACTGACTATTATCATTGGTTATCACATATTAGAAAATATTACAATATTTATCGTCGGTCACCATTTGTTAAGAATTGTTATTGCTATTTATCGTCGGTTATCACAAATATTCGTAATATTATTATTTTATCATCGAATACATAGGTGTTACAAATTAAGTTTTTATTGTCAGTTACACGTGTTAGAAAATGTTAATGAATTTATCATCATTTTGAAGTGTTAGGGAAAATTACTAATTTTATTGAAAAAAAATGAATTGAGATCAGTTATCAGATGTATCGCCGGTTATTACATGGTCAGGAAATGTTACTACTTTCTTTATTCTCGGTTACCATGGTTATCATTTCTTACTATAAGTTACTATTTCTATAAATTTTACTATATCTTACTATAACTTACTACCAATTACTACAAGTGTTAAAAAATATTATTTGGTTACCAAAATGCTAGAAAATTTATTTGGTTGTAGCTGCATCATCATCATCATAGCTTACACAAATATTTTTTTAGGAAGATTAAACTCTCGATTATCACAAGAATAGCATTGATCACAAAAATAATATAAAATATATGAAAATGATGGATACATATATATATATTAAAAAAAAAGATCACATGTCCTGCTTTAAGATATTGTTCTCGCAAAAAATGTTATCATCATAATTTGAAAACAGAATCCACCAATACCACCAGCAGCAGTAGTATGTGACGAATTTGCATCGCCAAAAATGTCATCATCATAATTTGAAAACAGAATCCACCAATACCACCAATAGCAATAATATGTGACGAATTTGCATCACCAAAAATGTTACCATCACACAATTGAAAATTGAATCCCAATATCCAACACAATCTATTCATAAGACCAACTTTATGTAAATTTTTTCAATCTATTCATAAAAACTAGTAACCAGTGAAATAGTGAAATAGTGAAATGAATATTGGTAAATTGTAAAAAAATAGTTGTAAATGAAAATATTATATTTTGGGATAGAGTGAGGTGATGATGATGATGGTTGGCTTTTATATGTACTTCTAGCATCTGATGGTATTGAAGGAATCTAATAATACAAATAATTTAGATTATTATTTAAAGATAAAAGTGAAATTAGTAAGATTGTAGTGAAAGTTTACTTGAACACCAACAAACCTTGCTTCATTAACCAGATTTATCAATTCATCTTGCTGTGGATTTCCGGCATGCATCACAACATGCATAAGAACATTACTTACCAAATTAGTAAGATTATGATTCTGTTCTATTAATCGTTCTATCATAATAGTCACATTTTCATTATGTATGGTTGAATGCAGGTGTTCTGATAGAGTTGTAACTTTTCCCACACATCTGATTCTTCCCCTCGAATCAGACCCTTTAACTTTAAATACAATATTACTTTTTCAAGATAAAGTCTCATTTTCTAATTGCCCTTCTTCATTGTCAGTAGACTCCATTCTATTTTTCATCATTTTCTATCAGAATTAATGAAACGTTAATATCCATAAACATATGAAATAAAATTACATAAAAATAGTCATCCATACCACAACTTATGATACTTTTGTAGAATCTAAACTGCCATCTAATTTGGTTCTATTGGTAATATAAAATTCAGCTCTACAAGGTTTGGTCCCAGATTGTGTCTGTGATGATAAAAGCAGTTTAGGGTTTTATTTTGAAGTATTTGAAATATTATGTAGTAAAATTAATTAGAAATATACATTCTCATGTATGAATTTGACAAATGATTTAGATTATAAACAATGTGGATTTGTCAACTTTGCACGACATTCTAAATTTTTTTTACTAATTTCCTAACACAAAAAAAAAATGAAATATTAAAATATAAGTGAGTAGAGTACTAAAAGAAATTGTTAATTTGTACATTTCGTTCGTCACTCAACCAGAAAGTAACAAGCTTTTTGTACTAATTTAGATCAACCCTGTCATCTCCCATTCTCTTGATATTTTTTTCTATTCCAAGTGAATTATTGAACCACTTTGATTTCAAAGAATTTTTAAAACTTTTCCATTTGTCACACAGATTTGCAATAACTCATTTTTTAGTCTCATCTCTGAGTGGCTTGAAAGTAACATTTGACTACAATAAAAAAATAAAATTGAGTATATTAATTTCCATCTATACTATTAACCATTATACAATTAATAAAACTAGATACTTATACAATTTTTCACATGTACTCTTTATACTCTATTGGCATGTCACGCCAAATCCTATAATTTATTAGAGCAATGGAATGCACTCTAACTATAGAGCCCAGAAATCTGATAAAAATCATACAATCAATTCCTATTGGTTGATTTAATTCGTTCATTTCAACCATCATGTGTTTTTCTTTTTCTAAATCCCAAATATCTTGACAGCGTATTAACTCTCTATATTTCTCAACAACTGTTAAAAATAAAAAATTAGAAATAGATAATAATTTATAATCTCACAAGAAAATGTGTGTTTATTTTTAAACCAAACTTGAGATAACATTTTGGGATGATGACTGGGGTTCTTAAGACTCAACTTGTTCTTGAGATTGTGATTCTTCAGGATCAACCACAATATTCATCTGTCATTTAGTTCGTCCCATATTTATCACAATTTAGAAAATTTTAAAATTTTTAAAATACAGTGTAACCAACTTTTTATTGAAAAAAAGGATTACATTTTTAGTAAACTTTGGAGATATATTATAAAGTGTTTCAGAGTGATTAAGGACCTATTTGATAGGAATAAAAGTTTGGTTGAATTAGAAGTTTTGAAAGTTTTTAGAGAATGAGAGGTTTTGAGCAAAAGAGAGTTTTTATGAGGGAACAAATCGGAAAATTTTCTAATATATATTTGGAGAGTTTTTGGATGTCGGAATGATTTCTAATATATATTTGGAGAGTTTTGGAGGGAAAGAGATGAATGATTTATAATATATTTAGAGAGATTTTGGAGGGAAAGAGAAATTTTGATATTTTGTATAATAATTTATAGCACAATTTTTTCCCGCTTTTTTCACACTTTAATTTATTATCCCATTTTTCAATATTTTACCATTTTTTAAAATTTCACAATATTTCTTACCTCCTATTATAATAGTGTTACTCTATTATTACTATATTATTGTTATTTCATTATTTAAATTAATAATATTTATCATTTACCTAACTCATATTTTAATTTTTTTATAGAAATGTGATTTTGGATTTTCCTAAGTCATTTTTTAATTTTTTATAGAAATATATTTTTGGCTGAGAATTAGAGAAGTGGTGTAATGACTGCTCAACACATATATACATATATGCAATTTGAAAAATATTGTCATTCTCTTTATCCACTTTTCCTTTACCTCCATTTTATCATTATCATTATTACACATGCACACACATATCTTTTTATTTATTACTACATTTTTGCTTTATTATTACATTCTTTTATTACTACATTATTACTATAATATTAATATATTATATTATATCTTTTGTTACTATATCATTACTAAATTATTCTAACGATAACTATACCAATAATACTTATTACACCATATATATCACTATACTTATTTAATTTTAGATTTTATAATTGAGAATAAAATTATGAAATGAAATGTAATGATACACTAAAAAAAAATACGGTTTTAGTCACGGATTTTCGCCACGGAAAAAATTCGTCGCTATTTTGCGACGGATTTAGCGACGAAAAAGTTTTTCGTCACTAATTTGCCACAAAATTTGGAACAAAAAGGAAACCGTGGCTAAATTAGCGACGGACACATCATTCGTCGCTAATTAGTGACGAAAAAATTTTCGTGGCTAAATTCGTCGCTAATTAGTGACGAAAAAATTTTCGTGAATAAATTCGTCGCTAATTGGGGATAAAAAATTTTTTGTTGCAAATTTCGTCGCTAAATATGGCAAAATTTTGCCACCGATTTAAAATTCGTCGCAAAATTTAATCTTTTTTAAATAGAATTTTATTTTTTTATTTTTCTTTTTATTTTATTAATATGTAATATTTAAATTAAAAATTAATTTAGCGACGGAAAATATATCCGTCGCTAGATGAAAATCCCAATCCCTATCTCTGGAAATTTAGCGACGAATTAAAATCCGTCGCTGAATTTAATTTTTTTAATTAGAATTTTATTTTATTTTTATTTTATTTTAATAATTTAGCGACGGATTCCAAATCCGTCGCTAAATTTTATATTCTTTTAATTATAATTTTATTTTTATTTTTATTTTATTTTATTAATTTATATTAACAAATCATATTATTATTTTATAATATTTTAATTTACATTTTATTTTATTATATCATATTTCATTTTTTAGAAGAATAATGTTATTTAATTCTTAAGAAAACCATATATTTTATTTTATTTAAATTATATATATATTTTAATTAATTTATTATTTTTTTACTTTTTTGATTTAATATATAGGTAATTTTATTTTATTTCAATTAATTTATTTAATAATATAAAATTTTTAATAAAATATTAATGTCTGCGCGGGCGCCAGCGCATGCACGCACGGGCGCCTGCCTGCCTGGCCGTCCGCTCCCTGCGCGCGCCTGTCTCGGCGCCCGCGCGTGCCAGGGCGCCCACGCCTGGGCGTGCCTGCCTGCGCACGGGCGCCCAGGCAGGCAGGCGCGGGCGCCCGCACCAGGGCATGCCTGCTTGGGCGCATAGGCAGGCGCGCGGGCGCCCAGGCAGGCGCGCGGGCGCCCAGGCAGGCGCGCGCGCCCACGCCCCAGCAGGCGCGCGCGCCCGCGCCTGCCTGGGCGCCCAGGCAGGTGCGCGGGCGCCCAAGCAGGCAGGCGCGCGCGCCCGCGCGCTCTTTGTTTTAATACTAAAAAAACATGCATGCAGGTAGAGGGTGTAGGGAATCGAATCTTGGACTTCGGATTTGAGCAAAGTATATATCACCACCATACTACCTAGTGTTGTGTGACAATATTTTTGTTTTCTTTCTTCCAACTTTTTCCACCTTTTTGTTTCCTATTCTTACTTTTTTTTTCCATTGGTTTTTTTTTTATTTCTATTTTCATTTCTTATATATAATAATTTTATTGAAATTTGAATAAAAATATTTTGTGAATAAATATATAGATTTTTTAAATTATTAATATGTTATAATTTATTGATAATTATAATTTTATTGTTTTGAGATGCATTTTTAAATTATGGATTAAAAAAATAAAATAAAAATGAAAAAGAATAATAGAATAATAAAATAAAAGAAAAAAGAAGAAATCAAAATATATAATATTAATATATTTTTTTAATTAATTTATTATTTTATTTTAAATTAGTATTTTATTATTTTTTATTTTATTAAAAATTATCATATTTATTATTTTTAATTAATATTATTTTAGATTGGTGGTATAAATAAAAAAAGTTTTTATTTTTATTATTTTAAATTGTTATTATATATTATTTTATTATTGTTAGAAAAATATGAAAAAATGTAATAAATAATAAAAAAATAAATTTATATCACAATAATATGTTTGGCTCAGTAGTTGGTTTACACATTGCGTGTGTGTACAGGGGTTCGTGTAGGAGTTCGGAGTTCGAATCACGGTGGAGGCAAAAGCGAGGTATTTTCCAGCTGATGCTGCGCAGGGGTGCTGACTCGGGCGGACAGGTGGGGGAGCTGGCTTGGGCGGTGCTGACTCGGCCGGGCAGGTGGGGGAGCTGGCTTGGACGGGCTCGGGCGGGCAGGTGGGGGTGCTGGGGTGGGTGGGCACGTGGCTGGGGATGCTGGGGTGGGTGGGCACGTGGCTGGCTGATGGCCAAGGTATATGGAATCAGCGACGGATTTGGGCGACGAATTCCAAATCCGTCACTAATTCAGCGACGAATAATTTTTTGACGGGTTTGATTTCCCCTAAATTAGCGACGGATTTTAGCGACAAAAATTATCTGCGCTAAATTTAGCGACGAATAATTTTTCGTCGCTAAATTTTGTGACGAATATTAGCGACGAAAACTTATTTGTCGCTAAATTTAGCGACGGATTCCAGATTTTCGTTCTAAATTTAGCGACGGATTTTTAATTTTGTCGCTAATTTTTTGCGACGCGTTATTAGCGACGAAAAATTTTTCGTCGCTAAATCCGTCGCTAATGATTTTAACGACGAATTTTTTTAAAATTTTCGTCGCTAAATTTGTGGGTAAAAGGCTGTTTTTTTGTAGTGATATAATTAATTATATTACATCATATTTAATATTATTTAAATTATATTTAATATTATTTAATTATGTTGGTAGTTATTATTTTATTATATTAATTAAAATGAAAAATGAGATATTTATCCTCTCTTTTTTCTTTATACACTCTTATTTTTAGTTTCACATGTTTCCACATTTGATCATGTTGTATTAACTTATGTCCATATGTATTATATATTATTACGATTTTTCACATTTCAATTACTACCTAACATATAATTAATAATTATAATTGAAACACTCGCAAAGTTTGCATTGGTTGCTTAACTAAATTTAAACAAAGAGTAAATATAGTTTTCATTTAAATATTTATATAAAAACTGAATATTTTGTAATAACAATATTTGTGTTGTTGTTTGAATTTGTTATCACTTGTTACCACTTGAATATACTGCTTGTCACTCGTTATCATGCATAAGAAATATTACTTATTACCACTACTTACAATTTGAATATACCACTTGTTACAATGCACACTTGTTGAGAAATATCAGTTATTATTTATTACCACTTGTTACCATCTATTATACTCATATCACTTCACATGATCAATATCATTTGTTATCACTTATAACCATTTATGTACACTATATATTACCATTACTATTCATTACAACATATTAGATGGAGAAAACAAAACAATAATTATATAATCTAACAAAATTACATTTCATACAAATATTCATCCCATCTTACTCTATCAATATCATTATCATCATTCATGTCTATTAATACATTCCCTTCGTTTTCATAAATATTACTCCGAACCCATACCTGCTAATTATTTGAAAGGTTACTTTCTGAATTCATGTTTATTTCATCACACATGTCAAATTCATCTCTAACTTTAACATACTTTACAACAAGCCATCTTTTGTCTCTTTCATCCATCACATAAAATACCTTCTTTGCCTGAGATGCCAACACATAAGGATCATCCAACAAATCCACACCTAGATGATTGAGATATGAAAATTTTACAAGTGTTGAACCAAATATATCCTTATTGCATCCTCATTGTAGGTCAACCCAATCATACCGAAATAACACAAACGTATACATTCCATTATAATTTATTTCAATAATTTGTTGTAATATTCCATAATAATTAACTTTAACTTGAATGAGTGTTTTATTCCTGATACTTGCATAACTAATATCATCCACCGCTACCACAATACCTGAATTCTGAGTCTGAAGGCATTTCTCTTGATCTTTTTTATGGAATCGATATCCATTGATTACATATCCATTGTATTTCTAACCAATAGATTTGGTCTATGAGCAATCCATTTAATCTCATCAATAATCTCTTCGGAGTATTTTGGATTCATAACCTGAAAAAAGAAATGAAGAAATTAATAATATTCTAAGATTAACTAGAAGAAATTAATAATAAAAAAATTAAATATTAATACTTACACGAATAGTAAACCAAGTAATGAAGTTTTTACTATGAAGTTTTTCAATTTGGAAAGTGCTTAATTTCTTTCCACGATTTTTTTTCGAACATATTGCATATATTCCCTATATCAAATAGAAACAATACATATATAATTATATAATTACATAATATAATATTATAGTCTAATATTTAAAAATATACTACAATGTATACTTACATTGTAAAGGAGGCAATTGAGTCACTGTTAAATAGTATGTATCTATAGCATTGCTGCAATGATTTCTCGTCGAGACGAATTCTGGATATTTTTTTTCTTTTTCCTTTTTGTCTTTTAATAGTTCTTCCTCCCAAAAGCCTTCCAATAGTGGTTGAAGTTGACTCATCTTCTTCAAACATAATATGGTTGTCATCATTCCGCAACACACGTTAAACCTTGTTTCAACCCCATCTAAATATCTTGAACAAAACAGCAGGCACTCTTTTGCTATGTAACCCTCCGCAATAGAACCTTCAGGCCGTGCTCTATTACGTACATAGGATTTGAGTTGAAGTAAGTACTTACATACATATATATACATTATATGTATACGATTGTTAAATAAAATAAGTATCAATTGTTAAATAAGTGTTCAAAATAAAACAAACCTTTCAATTGGATACATCCACCTATATGTCACTGGTCCACCAATCCTTGCTTCAGTTGTCAAGTGCACGATCAAGTGTATCATGCTGGTAAAAATGAAGGAGGAAAAATTTTTTTAAGGTCACACATAATTTGTGAAACTGCTGCCTCCAATTGCTCTAGTTTTTGTGGGTCAAGAACCCTAGAGTAAAGACATTTAAAAATGTTACGAATTTTAATGTTAAGAGAGCTAACATTGTCGGGCAATGATCCACGAATTGCTATAAGAATAAATTCTTGCATTAAAATATGACAGTCATAACTTTTGAGACCTATTAACTTCTGCTGTTTCAATTGAACATATCTAGAGATGTTTGTAGAACACTTGTCCGGAAGTTTTAAGTTCTTCAAAACCTTAAGAAATGCATCTTTTTCCTGGAAGGTCAATAGGTAACATACCTTAGGTAAAAATATATTTGTAGAGTTTGATTTTTGTACATGTAGATCCTTTCTTATCCCTATCTTTTCAAGATCAAGTTTGGCCTTATAATTATCCTTAGATTTTCCTTCTTGTCCAAGAATTGTACCAACAATTACATCAAAACAATTTTTCTCAGAGTGTATCATATCAATATTATGTCTAAGTAAAACATTTTTCCAATAAGGCAAATGAAACAATATACTCTTTTTTTTCCATTCATGCATACCATTGGGACTTGTTAAGTCAATTCCATCTAATTCTCGCAATACATCGGTTCTAGATCATTGCTTAGGAGCAACTCTAAATTCTTCTGTCCCATCAAAAGAATATTTATCATAGCTGAATGGATGAATTGACTCCAACCATCTTTGATGTCCCATATAACAATACTTCCGGTCATGACATAACCATTGAGAACATGTATCATATCCGCATACTGGACATGCAAATCTACCTTTAGTACTCCATTCAGACAGATTAGCATATGCAGAGAAGTCATTAATAGTCCATAACAGTACTGCATGCATTTTAAATCTTTCACTAACTGAAATATCATAAGTGCCTAGTCCTTTATTCCACAATTCTTTCAATTCTTCTACCAGTGGTTGCATATATACAGCAATCTTGTCGCCAGGATTTTAGGAGTAGGCATAAGTAATGTCAGTATGAAGTTAGTAGATTTCATACACAACCAAGGTGGTAAATTATATGGTATGATGAGCACTAACCAAGTACTATGTGTAACATTCATTGTTTGAAATGAATTAAAACCATCAGCAGCCAACCCTAATCGAATATTTCTTGGATCAGAAGAGAAGGTAGGGTATAGGAAATCAAACTCCTTCCATGTAGGAGAATCTGCTGGATGTCTTAAAAGTCGATCCTTTGTTCTCTTATCATGATGCCATCTTATCAAACAGGCAGTTTGACTACATATAAATAGTCTTTGCAATCTAGGAATCAAAGGAAACCATCTCAATATTTTGATAGCTTTTTTTTTTTTTTAATTAATACCTTGATCTCCATCTCCATTTGGTTTCCACCTAAAAGCACTACACACATAACATGCATCATCTTTAGATCTGTATTTCCAGTACAACATACAGTTGTTAGAACAAGCATGTATTTTCTCATATCTCAACTCTAAAGCTGAAATAGTTTTCTTCAATTCATGACAACTATTTGGCAATATGTTTTAATCGGGCAACAATTCTCTTAAAAACTCTAACTATAATGAAAAAGATTTGTTGGTCCATCCAAACAAACACTTTAAATGATATAAATTTACAATAGTTGTAAGCAGACTGTATTTCAATTTTGGATATATGGGTTTTTTGGTAAGTAGACTGTATTTCAATTTTGGATATATGGGTTTTTTGGCATCTTCAAATAATTCATGAAACTTATCTGAAGTTGAAGTTGATTCATCCACCATCGATGCATGAGAATTTGGTTGATGAGAACTTTTGAAGGAAGAATCATGAGGTAAATGTGTGAATATATCATGTAACATGCCAAACATATCATAGTAAAAAAGATTATCAAGGTTGATCCATTTTGAATGCTCTCCTTATTACCCTCTCCATGATATATCTACTTCTCATATCCATGTTGGAAGCCATGATGTAATAAGTAATTGAATACTGTGTATATAGGAAATCTTAATGTATTGAAACATTTAACACAAGAACATGATATCTTTCCATCAATCGATTGAATATTTTCAAATGCAAATTCAAGAAAAACGTTAACCTCTCTGATATATTCATCACTTGCTCTTAATTTAGAATACATCCATCTCCTATCCATCATGGGAAAATTGCAAAAGCAAAGAGAGAAATAAAAGAAATAAAGAGGAATTGAGAACAAAACAGATTAGAAAAAAGAAAGAAATAAATGATTGTGAAAGAAATAAAGAAAAAAAGAAGTGAAGAGAAATAAATGAAATAAGTGATAAGTGATATTGTGAAAATTGTGTTAACATTGGCGCAAAATCAACGCAATTTTAGTGCCAAAAAATTTTGTTAATGGCACCAAAAATTTTTTTGCTTGTTTAGAATTAGCTAAAGGAATTGAAAAAAAGAAATTTGTTTTGAGCATAGGTTAATTCTACCAAATTTTAAGTCTATTATTGTTAGTTAGTTAATTGTGAGTTGTTTGGAAATCAAAAACTTAAAATATATCATAATTAATAAAATATGTACTATGAAATAATAATTTAATATCATCATAATTTTGAAATAATAATATTAAGAATTTAAAAAATTTTCATATATTTATATAATTAAAAATCAGTATAATATTAATACTAAGCAAATCAAGTGCAGTCCGCGCATGCTGCGCACACAGTAGGGCCTGCGCGGTTTCAACAACGCATGGCCGCACGCATGCCCTGGCCTGCATATCTTCAGCCTTGTAGGTGCACGGCTGAAGCCGTGTGCACGCCTGGGCCTGCGCATTTTCAACTGCCCAGCGCACGGCTAAAGCGGCGTGCATGCCCGGGCATGCGCGGTTTCAGCCGCATGGGGCATGCCTGAAGCCACGCACATGCCCGGGCATGTGCGGTTTCAGCCACGTGCTGTGCGGTTGAAACTGCGCACATGTCCCCGCATGCACGGTTTAAGCAGCCACATGCGCAGTTTCAGTTGTGCCTATGCGCGGTTTCAGTCGCGCCTATGCACGGGCAAGACCATGCATTTGCGCTCCAGAAATTCCATATTTAAAAAAAAAATGGGAAAATTTATGAAGAAAAAGAAATAAAAAATTAAGTAAGAATCACACTCTATAATAATATATACATATATATAAATATCATTACATACATTAATATTACATTAATGCTACAATAGCAACAAAGAAAATGTAAAAAAAGGAAAAAATAATTAAAATCACCAGAATTTGGAAAAAAAAAAATGAAGAAAATAATTGGTACCTAGGGAAATTGGACTTTAGGTTTAAATTTTTTTTCCATTCTCTTTGCTGGTATCCGAAGATGATGCACTTGCACTCCCAGACTGTGAGGGCGATGGTGATGGTGATGCTCCTTTTATAAAATCTCGAATGTCAAACGGATTAGTCCGGTTAGGTGAACTGAATGAACCAAACGCCTTTGGAGGTGAACCGAATGATCCAAATGGACGTAGAATAAATGGGTTGCTTGAGGGTTGTGGAGGAGGAGGTGATGCTCCACTGGTTCCGGTTGCAGGAAGAGAGGAAGAAGGTGCATGGGTCTCAAAGGAACTCCACCCAGTTGTAAATGATCTCTAATACAGTAAATAAAATTAGTATTTACTTCTATTTCATTAGTCATGTTCATCAAGTCAAGGGACATTTTTAGATGTTGCTGGTGATTTTGTTTCTTGAATTTAGTGAAGTTATCTCTCATTTCTCCCATTTCCCTCCCATATCCTTCAACTTTATGATCAAGACAATCAACTTTCTGATCAAGATGATCAACTCTCTAATCTGATCAAGATGGTCAACTTTCTCATCAATACTACATATCTATGTTTTCATAGCATGCATCAATTCTAAAAGTTGATCCCACCTTACATTCTCAACGGTCTCCTCATTCACATGTTCTGGTTCTGGCTCGGCTTCCACATTCACTTCATCCATATTTATTTCCACATTCACTTCATTCACATTCATTTCTGTGCCCACTATCTCACTTTCTCCTCAGTATTCTAAACCTCTTTTTTTTTGATTCATCCAAATACCATTCTCATAAATCCAATAAGCTCTTGCCAACATTTTATGATTTATACAATTTTTAAAACTTAATTTTAAATTTATTTCATTTCGCAAATTTATTCCTTCACTTCTTAAAATACCTCTCACTACACTACAAAATGATAAATTTGAATTTGAATCTCTTATGGATATTATAAAATAGGGAAGTAAGAAATGGAAACTGGGATTTTGTTTTTCAATAATACATGCCATTAGCCAAAAATCTTCTCGAATAATGGATGTATAATTACCTTCGCATTGCTTAATAGCATGTACTATTAATAAATGAAGAATTCTTTCATGCAAATTTAAATCTGCTGTATTTTTACTAAAACTCTCTAAACTATTATTATTAAAAACAATTTGAGTGTCCGTTAACACATCACTTTTCAAATATGGAGCACATTCTTCATAATGCACCCATGGAAGATAACACTCTGTACATATTATTTTTGTGTTAACTTCAATTTTTTTCCATCAAAATAAGTTTGAAAACAACATGAATTAATTTCACCATCAACATCAATAAAATACTCACTATTAATTTTTTTCATATTATTGTAAAAAAATTTCATAACATTTTCATAATTTTTTTTTTTGGATTGAGAATCCAACGAGAACATATTTCTTTTATAAAACTTCCATACTTGAAATCTATACTCTCCAAAAATTCCCAATCTATTAAACGACCAACACTAATATTCCGATCAAAAAATACCTGGTCAAATTCTTTGCTTCTTTTAAGAAATGGAAACTCCCTTCTATTATATTGCTCTGATTCCCTCATAATTTGTTTTCCTTTCCAAGAGCCCATTTCTATTTGTGAGCGAAATGTGAAAAGTGAGTAGGGTAAGAAGAAGAAGAAGGAGAAGAGGTATGAGAGAACAAGAACAAGAGAGTTTAGAGTGAGAGTTTGATGATGATAACAATTTTGGTGAGAGAAGGATAATTGTTATATGTGTGAGTGAGTGAGAGAGATAGTGTGAAAAAAGTGTTGTCGGCAAGAAATTTCCAAATAATAATACTATGCAATGAAACTTTATTATTGTTGTTTTGTTTCTTTTTGTGAAAGGTCAAGAATTGCTTGGAGCAAATTTTTTTTTCTTTCGTTTGTTTTGTAAATGGTCAAGACAATGTTCAGAATGCAACTTTTTTTTTTTGGCTGTTTTGTTTGTGGTCAAGATGGATATTATGGGTTTGCATATGTCGAGCTCATATGTGAACACTAAATGAATATGAATAGTTTTTTTATTGCCCAAATATGTACCCATAGCTATAGATTAGGTTTTTGTTGGCATATGGCATGCAAGTGAACTTCATACGTAAATGTAAATGAATAGTCCTTTGCGAACATATGTGTAGGCGAGGTATAGAGTGCATTCAAGAGAAATAATAAAAATTCCACACAACTTCATTAACATACCATAAATAATATATATAATATATTTACCATATATAATATATATAAGAATAATATATATAATATATATACCATATATAATATATATAAGAATACAGAATATATATATACAATTTTTTTGTTTATCCAAAACTCTTAGATTACTAATAATACATTCTTTAGATTAATAATTAAATTATTATCCTCTATTATTCTTATTATTATTAATTTTATGTAATTAGATTTATATCTAAGTAAGCAAGCAGCTTGGTAAGTAGTAGTAAGCCACAATAAGCTGTAGTAACCAGTAGTAATTAGTAAGAAAGTAAAGAAGTATAAGCAGTGGTAATGGGCACTAACCAGTAAGTAATGGTAATTGGATAGAAAGCAGGGGTAACGTGATAATTGATAGAGTTTTAAATCCAATGGTTGGTTTTGTTATTGGGAGTTTTAAATCCAATGGTTGGGTTTTGTTGTCGGGAGTTTCAAATTTTGCAAGCCATTGTCTGTTCAGGTAACATCAACATAATATCCGACGACTAAAATTTTCTCGAATTAGTAACATTTGATCTAATGGTGGGAAACTTAACATTTTAATATTTTATTTTTTTGAAAATTCTAAGAAATAAGAAAGAAGAAGAAAGAAGAAAGAAGAAAGAAGAACAAGTTGGCTCGTTGCTATTGTGATTGAGAAGAAGAATTCCATTCTTGGTTGATTTGAAAAGAAAATCAAAAAATAAAGGAAAAATGAAAGACACAGTTAGAAACACCAACAAGCAGGCATTTGAGAAAATGTGAGTTAAGTTTTAATTTTAGGTTAATTAAGTTATAATTTTAGTTAGTTCTTACTAATTTTTTTAAAATTTTTTTAATTTATATTAGTTTATTTTTATGTGATTTATGATTTTAAATGTAAACAAATTTTTAATTTAAATTAATTTTGAATTTCTTTTAATTGTTCTCAGAAAGGAGTCCAAGAAGAAAATCACAAGGCACTTGCTTCCGATAACCGTTAGTTTATTATTTATATTTTGATTATGTATATTTTGAATTGAAAAAAGTTTTTAATGCAAGTTTATAAATGTGATTTCTTTAATAGACATGGGAGGAGGAGAAAAGCGACAAGTATGAAATAACATTGATTGGTACAAGGGTAAAAACCACAATATCGATTCAAACGAGGTGCTCTCCTAAGTAAAAGAGTTATTTTCTATCCTTACTGATGATATGAAAGTTATAGTTAAAAATATGAGATTCGGTAACCTTTTGAAACTTAGTTGTGATATACTAAGTCAAAAATTATATAAAGAATTGATAATGAGATTTGAACCCATAGAAAAACATCTTTCTATCGGTTTAAACCAGAATTTTAAGCTCACAGTCGAAGATGTGGGCTGAATTTTAGGAATCTCTTATGAAAGACGAGATGTTTTGGATTGTTCATCTGCTGTATCCTTAGAGATGAGAAAAAACTTTTCAAAACTTAAGCATAGTCAATTAAAACAATATATACAAGAGATGTAGATGGAAGATGCCTCATCTCCGAAGTTTAGACGATACTTTCTTTTATTTCTGTTTGGATATTTTTTATGTCCCATAACAAATGTTTACCCTATACAGTACTAAACAATATATGCAAGAGATGCAGATGGAAGATGCCTTATCTCTGAAAATAGGAATCGGTGGTTGTTTATTTTTACTTATTGTAAGTTTTTAATATAATTTAATTCATTTTTTTATAAATATTATAATTTAGTATAAATAAATATATCCATAATAATATTGGTCTTGTGCACAGATCTTTTATTTTGAGAGTATAAAAGTTGGTGATTTAGGAGGACAAATAACGAAACAACCTATACAGTATTGGACAATGGATCACGTAAATCGAAGAGTGGGATTCGAACGTAGAAATGTAAGTTAAGTTTATATTGTATTGTGTGAAATCTGAACTTTGATTGAAATTGTTTATATTTGTTTAGAATCATATATAATTTGAGTTATTTCACTATAGGGTTTATTGTCCAATGTGAAAAAATTTATTGCAAAATCTATTGAAACTGTTGAAATTGTTGAAACAGTTGAAGTGGCTAGAGAAAAAATAAAAAAGGTATATCACCACAGTGTAGTTATTTACCAATGACTTACTCTGTGATCTCAATTTTACAAAAAATTGGTATAAAACAGGAACTTCAAATTTTTTTTGAAAAAGTCTATTCGAATTCACTCAAATCTACTATGACTTTAGTCTAATTTCTTGTGCAAATCTCTGAATATGATGATGAGTAAGAAGAGGAAGAAGAAGACGAAACGAAGGGTAAGGACAGTCATTTTAATGAGGACCAGCAAAAAGGTCAAGATGGTTTGGAGGATAGTTTGGAGAATAAAAAATATGAGGAAAAAGGGTCAGAGCCTGAGAAGCTTGAAGATGAGCCGCGATCTGATGATATAGAGTTGTGAATACATTAACTGAAATGAAGGATAAGGATACAACACTTTCTACAGTTTCTAGCTTTCCTTTTCCCTTTGCTAACCCTAAGATTTTTTCTGATGAAAAAGAAAATATTTGGCTTTTTTATAGACGAAAAGCCATGAAAAATAATGACAGGTAAGAGTGTTATAATCGTTCTCATTTGTTATTATTGTGATATATATTATTAAATCTAATTTTTTTGACAATTGATAGAATAATTTTATATAATATTGATGGATACTACATGAGTTGGAGCGATGGTTATGAATTGGTACCACCACATTGAATTGGCACATTGGTATGAATTTATCAATTTTTTCTTTCTATTATTATGTTCGCATGATTATGATTATAATTATATAATATTATGTTTGCAGACTATGGATTGCTACATACGTTTACTTAACATCACCTACTGCACTTTCTCTAGATGTGTTTTGCTATTATGGTTTTCTATAAGTATTGTTTATGTTTTCATCTTCTTTGATATATACTTAATCTTTCCTCAACACCTAAGTGTCAATTGCACTATAGTTTCATTTTACTAGACCACTTATTATACTCATATACACATATACTCCTTGCATTATTTTCTTTTCTCACGTATTCTAATGCAGTCTAATCATAGTTTTCTCATGTGAATGTTATGGTTTCTAATGTAAATGTCTGTCATTTTTGCGTATGACAATCAAAATAACTAGGATATTTCGATGGTTGATAGTTTTTTGTCTGAGGAAATACTTGGATTCGACTATCGATTGTGAAATCTAGTGAGTACTTTAACATTAGACATTATTATACATTTCTGTTAATAGCATATATATTAATATATTTCAGGTTTTCATCCCTATTCTTTTCAAGGAACATTGGTTTTGTTATGCTTTACACAATCAAATTATGTACTAACTAGATTCCGGTTATAGAGGTCATGAAGATATTAACTTCCAAACTTTCATGGTAATTATTACTTAATATATTTAAATATCAAATTTTATTCAATTATAAACTATAATATTTTCATTAATTTTTAGAAAAATTGTATTGAAAGGATTTATGAAAATTCTCTCCATATTTCCAACATTGTTCATGTTGAAGTTTTACAGCAGCCTAACGTGTAAGTTAGATACAATTTACTACATAATTTTGATTTTATTATAATGCATACTTAAAATAATTTTTACATATAAAAAATGATTACGGAATATTTGTTATGAGATTTTTAGAAATATGATAACCGGGAATGTTTTTGAGTACACCAAGTCAAAAAATATGTTCTTTCATACCTTATTTCAATTTTGTATTGTATTTATATTAAAATTATTAATTGTTTCATTTTATGCAAATGCATTCAGGATCTTAATTTCTTGATAAAAGAATATTTTCTTAAACTTCTAATGTCTGATCATATTACGGTCCGTGCGGAGATGATATCCAACATGAGGATGAACACTAAGGAAACAAAGAAAATCAAGCTTGAAGGAATTCAGACAAAAGAGTAGAGAAAAAATGAGAGAAAGGAAAAAGAAAATTTGTTAAAAAATTGTAAAATTGATATTCAATTCTTAGCTCATTATAAATCCAATTTTTCTCTTCTTAATACTAAATTTACTATATTTTTTATTAGTTATTTATTAATTACCACTTACTTATCTACCACCACCAACTTATATGAATCACTCAAATTATCATTACTTACCACTTATTACTACTTACTTACCTCCGACCAACTTACATGTATCACTCAAAATCATTAGTTACCACCAACTTTTTTATCACAACTTATCACAACTTATTTCATGACTATTATTATTACTTATTACTTATAACATCTGGCATGTGATCTGAACTTCAAAATTTTCTTCTCTATTATTTGTATGTTTGTATCAAAAAAACAAAATTTTCTAGTAAAATTATTTTTTTATATGACCTATTTTTTTCATTTGGCAATTTTTATTTCTAATCACCTCCCACCCTTTTTTCCGATCTTTTTCTTATTCAACTTTTCATTATTTTCATTATTTATAATTGATTGCAACTATATATATATTTTAGATGATTTTATATTAAATATATAGATTTTTTACTGTTTTAATTTATTTATTTATGAAATAGTTTATATAAATTCTATTTGTTACCACTTGCTGTCGTTGTTTGAATTTGAAATAAAATGATAAAATTTTTTAGCGTTTGATCAAATTTGATTGTCTAAAATTAATTAAATGTTTTTGGAAAAAAATAATTAAATTGGAATAAAGAAACAAAAATTTTGGCATGAAAAAAAAAATTGATTAAATTAGAAAATTGATTTTGACGAGAATATTAAAGATTTTATGGTGGAGTTAACATTTTTGAATGTTAAAAAGTTAAATTTATAAATTAAATAACTGTTATTTTTTTAGAATTTATATAAAATTATATAATATTGATAATTAATGTTGTATTATCATCATTCCACCTATATATTTCTCTCATTCCTCCATTTTGGCGCAACTTATAATAGTGGAAAAAAAAGAATAAAAAAAAGAAGGGTGAAGGGTGAAGAAAAAATAGAAGTAAAAAGAAAGGAAAAAGAAAAAGAAACCAAAAAAAGTTAAAAAAAAAAAAACTTAGGGTAAAGGGAAAAAAAAAATAGAAACTAAAAAAAAATTAAAAAAAAAAAAGGAATGGTGAAAGGTAAAAAAAAGTAAAAAAAAAAAAGCAAAAAAAACATAAATATGTGAAAAAAAGAAGTAAAGAAAGAAGAAAAGAAAGAAGAAACCAAAAAAGAAAAAAAAAAAAAAAGAGGGAGCAGTAATGCCCGGTGAGTAGCAGGGGCGATGGCGTCCTTGCCTTATTTTTCATGCAAAAAAGACAACACGAAGATTTAAACTCATTCTCTCTATTTGAAAACTTGACATGTCAACCACTATGACACAACTTGCCACATGTCTCTTTTTTCTTTTTCTTTTTTTGTTTTAGTCTCTTCCTTTCCCACTTTCACCGAGTTATTAATAAAAATGCATGCATGCTTGAACCGGTTGCCAAAATGCCAAAAAATAGTGAAAAAAAAGGGACCAGCGGATTTGAATTGTGGAGTTTGACTCTATCTCTCTCTCCGTTTTTTTTTTCTTTTTTTCTCTCATCCTTCAACATTTTTTCATTTTTTCTTATTTCTTTTTTTTTTCTATACAAAAATATTTAAATTTTTTAAATTGTTAATATAAAAGAATTTAAATTAATATTAACTAACACATATTCTCCAATAATTTATAATTTATAATAATATATACAGTACTAATAGGTATGTATTATTAGAAAATGGTATATTGTGTACCTCAAAATAATTCTAATTTTTTTATAAATTTTTTATACTTTCACAGGCTTATCGCAAGTTATTACCACTACTTATCACAAGTTATACCATATTATAATATTTTACCACTACTTATCAGTTGTTACCATTATTTATCATAAGTTATAATATCACAGATTATAACGTATTACAACACACGTTATCATGAATTATCCCTTCTTACATTAACTCTAAAATTTTAAACTGTTTCTAAAAATTATATAAATATATATAGGCTAAAAACCGTTATAATTGTATATAGTATTTACAAATAGTAGAATACAATCTATCATAATTATAGATTTATACAAACGGTATGATTAAGCAGGTCCAGTAGACCCTAAAGAAAAGTCATTTACAGATTATTTCCAAACCGTCCCTAAAAATGTTATATTTATTAACGACAAATGATAGCTATCAGAAATTGAATATCATTTTTATCGATGGTTCTGTTAGTTTTACTCACGACTGATAAACTTTTCTCGACGTTATAATTTATACCGTTAAAATATGTGTATATTTTCCTATGGTTTTGTAAAAAATGTCAGCATAGGCAAGATGAAACACTACAAAAAAACACGTTTTTTGCGACGAACTTTAGCGACAAATTTTTTTCGTTTCAATTTTGCGACGAATTTTACGACGAAAACTTTTTTTGTCGCTATTTGCAACGAAATTTCCAACGAAAAAAAAGTTGTAGCTAATTTAGCGACGACCGGAAATTCGTCGCTAATTTTGCGACGAATTTATGAATTCGTCGCAAAATTTGAAAAAAAAAATTATTTATATATATTTATTAAATAATTAATTAATTTTGCGACGAATTTAGAAATTCGTCGCTAATTTTGTGACAAATTTTGGAATTCGTCACAAAATTTGAAAAAAAAATAAAAAAAAATAAAATATTAATATATATTTATTAAATAATTAATTAATTTTGCGACGAATTCTAAATTCGTCGCTAATTTTGCAACGAATTTTCGAATTCGTCGCAAAATTTGAAAAAAAAAATAAAATATTAATATATATTAATTAAATAATTAATTAATTTTGCGACGAATTTTAAATTCGTCGCAAATTTTGAAACGAATTTTCTAATTCGTCACAAAATTTGAAAAAAAAAATTTATTTATATATATTTATTAAATAATTAATTAATTTTGCGACGAATTCAAAATTCGTCGCTAATTTTGCAACGAATTTTCGAATTCGTCGCAAAATTTGAAAAAAAAATTAAAAAAAAATAAAATATTAATATATATTAATTAAATTATTAATTAATTTTGCGACGAATTTTAAATTCATCGCAAATTTTGCAACGAATTTTCTAATTCGTCGCAAAATTTGAAAAAAAAAATTATTTATATATATTTATTAAATAATTAATTAATTTTGTGACGAATTTAGAAATTCGTCGCTAATTTTGTGACAAATTTTGAAATTCGTCGCAAAATTTGAAAAAAAAATAAAAAAAATAAAATATTAATATATATTAATTAAATAATTAATTAATTTTGCGACGAATTCTAAATTCGTCGCTAATTTTGCAACGAATTCTAAATTCGTCGCTAATTTTGCAACGAATTTTCAAATTCGTCGCAAAATTTGAAAAAAAATAAAAAAAAATAAAATATTAATATATATTTTTTATTTTTTATTTTAATATAATTATCACATTTATTATTTTTAATTAATATCTTATATTTTATTTTTATTTTATCTTTTTTAAAAATAGTATTATTATTTTTTTATATCTTTTATTATTTTATTTTAAACTAATATTTTATTATTTTATAATAAATTGTTATTTTATATTGTTTTATTATTATTAGAAATTTGTGAAGAAAGATAATAAGTAAAAAAAAAAAACTTATAACAGATACTAACATTTAGCCTGATGGTTACAGGGTCTTAAACGTTTACGGAAGTGCAAAAGTTCGAACCATGGTGTGAGCAAAATGTAGACATTTTCAAGAATTAAGTGAAGGAGGGCTTGTGGGCGCCGGCTCGGGCGAACATGCGGGCGGATACTGGCTCGGGTGGGCAGGCGGGTGGGGTTCAGGCGGGAGCGCATTTTTTTTTTCATTGCTAATTTAGCGACGGATTTAGCGACGAATTTATATCCGTCGCTAAATTTGAAAAATAATTAAATAAAATAAAATATTAATATATATTTATTAAATAATTAATTAATTTTGCGACGAATTCTGGAATTCGTCGCTAAATTTGCCACGAATTCCGGAATTCGTCGCAAAATTTGAAAAATAATAAAATAAAATAAAATATTAATATATATTTATTAAAAAATTAATTAATTTTGCGACGAATTCCGAAAGTCGTCGCAAAATTAGCAACGAATTCCGGAATTCGTTACTAAATTTGAAAAATAATTAAATAAAATAAAATATTAATATATATTTATTAATTAATTAATTAATTTTGTGACGAATTTTGGAATTCGTCGCTAAATTTGCGACGAATTTAGCGACAAAAAATTATTCGTCGCTAAATTTAGCGACGAATTTCTAATTTTTCGTCGCTAAATTTTTGCGACGCGTTATTAGCGACGAAAAATTTTTCGTCGCTAATTTCGTCTCTAACGTTTTAGCAACGAATTTTTATTAAATTTTTGTCGCTAAATTTGTGGCTAAAAGCTGGTTTTTTTGTAGTGAAACTGTTGTTAAAGGTTACCGATAATAAAAATTATCGTCAGTATAGTGCAATAGAAAAAAGAAAGACCGGATGGCCAAGTGTTATATGTTGACTTCCACATATAACATGCTTCAGAGCAAGCAAGGGAAAATGGACACCACCTTTGACATTATTGAGTCTCTTACACAGATATTTGATGACAACAGCAGATACCAAAGAAAGCCACACTCACGGTGTGTTTGGTAAACACATGGGAAATGGAGGTAAAGAAAATTAAAAAAAAGGATGAAAAAGAAAAGGAAAGGGAGGTAAAAATAAGGATCATGTTTGACAATAAAATATGTGATGGGAAATGAAGGAAAAGGAAAATAAAATAAAAAATTAAGATTGGTTAGATGAGGGAAATAAAGGAGATATAATAAAAAAGTAAACAGATTCACTATTTTATTTTTTTTTATTTTTTATTAGAGTTTTAAAATAAATGATATAAAAATAAATTTAACATTTATAATTTTAAAAGGGAATTCCACCCCTCCAAAATCCACCAATTTAGTGGAATTGAAAATTTAGATCTGAAGGATCTCATAGAAACCCTCCATTTCCCTCCTCTCCAATTAATTATTTTACCAAACGTGAGTGGGTTTTTTAAAAACCCTCCATTTTTCTCCATTTCCCACCAAAACCCTCTATTTGAACAGACTGTCAGGGTGATAATAAACACCTGGAAAGATAGGAAAAATGAGAGAAAAAGAGTGAGAATGATTGTAAGAGAGGAGAAAAACGATTTAGGGCTTTATTCAAGCCTATTTATAATGAGAGGGTCAATGACCATCTTATCCTTCATAAATTAAGAGTTTTAATTAGGTTGGTTGTCCTCGTTTGTCATTTTGACCTTTAAAGTATTACAATTCATTCAGACAAGTCAACATGCATTGTAACAAGTCGACCTAGAATACAAAAATCTAAATCTCAAGTCGACTTGAACACTAGACAAGTTGACCTGAAGAGAACAGATCTCAAAACCCAATACTAAAATTAAACAGGTCAACTTGACCATAGGATAAGTTAACATAACCTCATAATAATACATGTATCGAGTCGACCCAGACTTAGAACAACTTGACCCATCAAAACCAAGCTTCAGAACTTTAGTTTGTGAATTAACCAAGTCAACTTACCAATTGCACCCATCGACATGCCAAATCCAAGCCTTAGAAGTCTACTCTGTAAACTAACCAGGTCGACTTATCAATTATACAAGTCGACCTGAACCTTCATAAGTCGACCTGGACACTACACAAATTGACTTGTCCTACAATTTCATAAACATAAGTCGATCTGGCAAGAAAATAAGTCGACTTGATAAGTCTACATCTCCAAAAAATCAAAATTATTGGTGCTAATACACACTTCAATCACTTTCTTACACACCCTCAATTTTTAAAGAGGATATGAATTTTCAGTATTACACTCACTCGGTGCACAATATACTCCCCAGCTAAGTGTAAGGGTAGGAGAAGGGTGGATTCAAAATCTCATAAGAAATCTAATAGAAGCCAAAAATAAAAGGTCCAGGGAAAAGAGAAAGTCTTGGTAGGAAAATATTGGAGTGAGTAAAATTCTTTAAACCCTCATAAGAAATCCAATAGTTAGCTCAAAGGAAAATGTTTTCACTATAGACAAAATGATCATTCAAGGAAGGACTACTTCGAATGTCTGGTCAAACAACTGACATGTATGTCTCATACTTCCTACGGTGAATCCTGTATGGTAGTTGATTCTATTAACTCTTGGATAGTAGATTTTAGAGCCAATAATCACGTTGGCAACTCTTTATATGGGTTAAAAATGACCAGATTGTTATATAGAAGAGAGCATGATTTTAGCTTAAAGATCATCAATAGGTGTAGTCACTTTGTCTTTTAGTAATGCTGTGATTTTGGTTTTAAATAAAATATTATTAGTTCTAGACTTAAAACGGAATTTGATTTCTGTTACTAAAATCATTTGTTTTGGTTTAATATAAATTTTGACATTCTTGTTTAGGGTTTTAAAAAAGATTGTCTTATTTGTTCTTATACGATACTTGATTATTTATATGTTTTGGATCTTTATTTTCATGCTTTGCTTGATATCGAAGTAATTAACCCTATTTCTGGAAAGAGAAAAGTTTCTTCTATCAGTAACATATATCTTTGGCATTTAAGATTAGGTCACATTAATCTTAATCAAATTGAGAGGTTATTTAAGGACAGGCTTCTGGATTTATTAGAACTTGAAGATCTACCTCGGTATGAATTATATCTTGAAGGGAGGCTAACCACAAGTCCATTTTCTATTAAAGGGTACAAAGCCAAAGTAGTTTTAGAATTGGTACACACTAATTTGTATAGTCCTATAAATTCACAAGCTTGAGGTGGTTGTGAGTATTTTGTAACTTTCACATATGATCACTCAAAGTTTGGATATATTTACTTGATGAACCGTAAGTTGGATGCTTTTGATAAATACAAAAATTATAAGGTAAATGTGGAGCATCGGCCAAATAAAGAAATCAAGCCAATTGATTCTTATCGATGTGTCAGATATCTTTTTGGTGAATTTAAGAATTTTTCACACAACAGGAAATTGTGTCTCAACTTAAACCACCAGGTGCACCAGAACACGGTAATATTTTTGAAAGAAAAAATAATGCTTTGTTCTACATGGTTACATCGTTGATAATCTATGCAATATTGCCTATATTCTTTTGCGGATATACTCTTGAGACAACAATATACATTTTGACTTAATTACTTGTAATTTTGTACTTAAAACTCTTTTGGAGTTATCAAAAAACAGCAAACCTAGTTTGCACTGCATTCATATCCAAAGTTTAAAGTTGGAACTAAAAAGTGAAAGGTATCTAAAATGAGCAAAGGGTGGATATTTCTATTATCCAAATGAGCAAAAGTGATTATCAACAGCAATGTTAAATACTCAAAGTTGAGCAAAATATCTAATTAGCTTCTACCGGTGATTTCAGTTATCACAAAATGTCTAATGATATTCTAAGTGTTTCAATTCCGGTGAATAAAGAGACACTTGAGAAATTACTAACTTCTTGAAATAATATCTTAAACATATGATATTTTAGAATATTAATTATCGATATTGGTTATACTTGAAATAATTAATATGTCCCAGATTTAGTAAAATATAGGCTAACTATTTTACTTTGTCTAACACTAACAAAATAGTGTCAGAATTTTTTATTTGACTAGTAGTTGTGATGAGTATGATACTTGCTATATTTATTTTCAAAATAAACTAGAATTAGATAAGCACTGAATGGTCTTTTATTATTTGAAAGTAAAAGCAAAAGACATTTAAAATTGTTAATGATGAAATAATATCAACCCGAATCCAAAACAATTTAGGTGTCTTGGGCTAGGTTATATTGTAGAAGATGAATCATAAAGTGTGCATCATGTCTTCAGAACAAAGGCTAAAGATTCAATGAAGTTTTGGAACTCATAAACAGTGATGCACGTGGGCTTTTTAATGTTTTGGTTTGGGGGATATATCTTTTTCATTACCTATACTAATATTTACTCTAGGTATAGCTACTTATATTTGATGAAGCATAGACATGAGTATATTAAAGCATTTAAGGAATTCAAGTGTGAAACAGAAAAACAAATGGGAAAGAGTATTAGAACTCTTCGATTAAATCAATTAAAAGAATTATTAGGTACAGATTTCAATGAGTTTTTTAAAAGAAGCGGGTATTACCCTCATAATTAACTCATTTTATAACATTAAAGTTAAGTACTCTATTAGATATGATATGATCAATGATAAGAAATATATTTTTAATAGGAGTCTGCATTTCTCACCGCCTCACATGAGATACAGTATAATAAATCCTTAAATCTTAATCACATTAAAATATAGGGATGTACAACTTTTGTGAAAAATTTATAAAACAAAAAAACTTGAAAGCAGATCAAGTAAAGAAAAGTTTATTGGATATTCAAAAAATGTATTTGGGCAATTCTTATACCTTTATAATAAACAAAAAGTTGTTGTCAATCGAGATGCCACTCGTTTGACGAAAGTGTTCATATAAAAGGAAGCATGAGAAGGAAGATAGAATTGGATGAAATATCATTAAATCAATGAACATATCAAATGCACATTGGTCGACCTATAAATGAACCAAACTCAATCAAAGAAGTCATTAAACATTGTAGGTCATTTAAAGTATCTCATCTTTTAGAGAGATATGGTTTTGATAACAATAACTTACAAGAGTTCCTCATTTATGAAAATAATAGTGATCATGAAAATAATCCTATGGTCTCTAAAAAAGCTATGTCCGATATAGACTGTTTGAAATGGGAAGAAGTCATGAAATTTAAAATGAATTTCGTTTATACGGATGAAGGTTGGAATCTTATTAATCCACCTAAAAGAGTAATTCCCAATGGGAATAAATAGGTTTCCAAGAGGAAATTTGGTCTAATTGGGAAAGGTAAAGATCTTTGAAGCAAGTCAAGTGATGAAGGGTTTTTGCCTAAGATAAGGGTTTGACTACGAGAATACCTTCTCACATATAGTTATTCTCGAAGTCCATTTAGATTCTTCAAACCATTATTGTACATTATAATTATAAGACTTGGCAAACGAATGTAAAGACTTATTTTTTTAAAGGTCACATTAGGGAAAACATATTCGTGGGATGAGTTCAAGGTTTTGAATCTAAGGATAGATTAAAGGTGTATAATTTTAAGACATTCATTTATGGTGTTATACAAGTATCCAAGAGTTGGAATATTTAGTCTGATAAAATTATAAAGACTCATGAGTTCATCAAGAACGAAGATGAGCCATGTGATACAAGAAGGTAATTAGTAAGAAAACTATCATTTTAGTATTTTTATAGGTTGATGACATTCTAATGATTGAAATCATATTAGTATATTTACAAACATTCTCCATCAAAGATTTAAAAAACCAACCTATATTCTAGAGGTTCAAATTTATAAAAATGGATAAAAAATGCTAATAGATCTCTCACAAAGTCTTTATTTGAAGGTATTGAAGAGTTTCAACATGCGTAATACCAAGAAAGAAATGTTCGCCGTTAAACAAAGAATTTATCTTTCTAAGGCTATGTCTCCTAAGACATCTAAGGAAAGTCAAAAGATAACTAAAATCTTGTATGTGCACGTATAAGGAACTTGATGTATGTCATATTATGTATATGGTAAAATATTGCCTATACTATTAGAATATTTTCAATTTAACATTCAAAAGGAACATGCTCTACTGTGGAGCTCATCCTTACGTATTTGAAATATACAAAAAACTTGATCTTGATATATGAAGATGGGGAGTTTAGACTACATGACTTCACAAATTTTAATCAGATGCAAATAATAAAAAATCAGTTTCTAATTTTATATTCATATATAATTAATGGGCAATAAATTAGAAAAATTTCAAACAATCAATAACTGTTGATTCCACTACATAAGTGGGAGACATAGTTATATGTTTTGCCATAAACGAAGTTGTTTGGATTAGGGAGATAGCTACATGTGGTGATGTCATTATGTAGAAGTAAAATCAACAAAAGAATGTAACTAATTTATTCTTGAAAGTTATGACTCAACAACAATCAGATGAAACATAACTAATCTTGAGAACATGGGGCTTAAATATTATACTCATTGACTCTAGTACAAGTAGGATTATACCATAAATCAATAATTGTCTTATATAAACTTATTTTACCAATGATAATAAAAATATTCTCCTTAAATAAAATTATTTCTTTGAGACATATTTGTTTATTTGAATTAAATATACCTTAAGAGATTAGTGAGATGTTCTATTCTCAAGACCTGAGACTATAAGAAACGGAATTATTTTCCACAATCTCTTAAAGTGATGTTCATAATCGAGATTTTTTGATTGGGCAAATATTAGTATGGAAGATCATTGTCTTGTTCTCATTGATGATTAGATATGTAATACTAATGATGGTAGAGTTGTGAGTCTTATACTACGAGTAAGATGGCACTCATTAGGTAAATAAGTTAAATATGATAACAAATGATAATTGCATGGTCATTTACCTAAAGTTAACATCATCATCATCTAATTCATAGTAACACATATAATTTTTATATCTATGTTATGCATAGGTAATTGAGGTTTCCTAAAGCTTATAAAACCATGTTAATAATGTGCTAGTGCATAACATTTAGTCATCTTAATTATTTATGTAGACAGATGATCATAGATAGGAGATTTATTACCCTATGTAAAACAAAAATAAGATCATATGTTATCTAGAATTGACTCTTGGTGGAAATTCTTGATCAAAGTGAGCTAACTCAAATATTGTAGAGTTTCTAGTTTGGGGTAATCTCATGTGTCCATTAGATGAGATTATATGATCCAAGTAAGAAATATTTGAATTATATCCATAACCTAAGGAATGAGATTCTCAAATAAACGGATTCAAATGCATCGTAATTGTGATAAAAGGTTTAATTAAAAATTCTAAATTTGTTCGGAAGTATTTATTATTAAAAAGTGGTATGAAACATAATGTTAGGTGTCAATCATATTTATGAGAAGGTTAAAAGTGATTCCGTAATATAAGTCTACTATATGAAATATGTTCACCGGATATCTCGTCAATACTTGATTATATTCTTTGAATTATTATCTTAGTAGTGAATCTAGAAAGTCAAATACAATATATAGAGATTTGGCTATTTTCTATATGCAAAAGACTATATATTGGCTTTTCTATGTGAGGATAATATTTGATTTAATTATTCAAATAGATAAACAATTTTATATATTATTCATGCTTGTATAGGTCCAATAGTTCAATGTGTGTAGTTTGTGTATGCAACCTAATTGACGGTGCATGTAAAAAAAATATGTTATAAGTATATCAACCAAAAGTAAATAATTTATTGTCAATTGATAAAGTCAAACACTTCGTCATGTGTAAATTATAAATTGCGAATTTTCTAATAGTTGAAAATTATTCACCTTACTTATCAAATAAAATTCATGTTTGGATAGAATCCAAACTCAATAGTAATTAGAGCAAGGAATTAATACCAAAGAGAACTTATAGAATAATTTTTTAAAATATACTATGAATGGAAATTAGTGTTATATAATTGTATGAAATTTATGTGCTCTTAATCTTAAGTATATGTTGATTAACTTGCGAAATCAGTGTTATATATCTTGATATATTACAAGTGAGATCTTTTTGGTTAAAAGTTTCATACATTTGGCATATGATATTAATTAGTTGAGACATGCATATACAATAGGAAATTAATGACACTATAGAGAATCTGTACGAAATGATTCAAAAATAGATCTCTTAAACCGTCGTGATTGATTATTTTGATACTGAATTTAGTTTGACAATTTTGTATTATATCAAATATTTTTAAAATTTATCAAATTTCATCAACTAATGGAATACAAATTTAAAATGCTGGATATCTTTTATTTTGAATAAGAGACTCATGTAGATAAATAATTGAGAATGTGATAACATATATGTATATATATTGTTTGGTCTTAATTATACATGTTACACAAAGGGACAATATGTATAAATACATATATGTTAAGAATAAAATGATAAATATTTATTTATTGACTTCTGTAAACAATATGTCATTTATTTTGAAGTGCAACTCTTGTTATGTAGTAAAATTAATTAAAATTAAAATAATTTTAGTAAAACTATTTGATTAGCAGACTGTATCATAATTATTTTGGTGGCAAAATGGATATGTTATATACTATATTGTATACCAAATGCAATAATGATTAAACATAATTAAAATAATCCGAGAAGAAGAATCGAATGTACATCTGGCCATTCTCGATTCCGACGATTGTGATAACATCAAAACGATTTTTAGAATGTACATAAATCTTTTAAACTCTTAATTTTACTCAATAGATGGTGTAAAGTTTAAAATTTGGACTTAGAGGCCCAATGCACTAAGAGAAGATTTATATAAGCTCTCAACCATCAAAAAGCCATTAAAACTCTATAATTATCACTTTAAATTATTTCTGAACATGATAAGAATTTAATAAAATATTCAAAATGGAAAAACATGATTAATTGTGTAGAGTTTTGAATAGGATATCAAAATCTAGTCAAATGTATCCCAATTCAAATCTCTTCTATTCTTCATCACATTTAATATTTTTTCGATTATGTTTTTCTCATTAACATCATTTTGAATGCATTAACTAATGGGATTTGAATTTTAAAAAATTCATAATATTCTCTTACTTGACCAAACAAACCGAATTGAAATCAAAATCAGGTCAATTCTTGTATGAAAATAGAGAGTGCATGAATCATGGGGATAAGATCTTTAATAGCGAGTATCATTTTTCATGTACTACAATGCATTTTATTTTCTGATCTTATGGTGATATTTACTTTACAAATAAACTCTACATTTAATTGGGATCAAAATTGATGAATTTATTTCAAGACAATAACATGTACATAATTTTATTTGAGAAAATTCAACTTTGAGTTTCATTTAAATAAGGTAATAAGTCTATATTTACAACATGATTTCTGAATCTACTTGGTGGCATGCTTTTGGTTAAAGGATCGGCTAACTACAATCAATGTTAATCTGTTGGGTTATAACTTTATTTTCAATACTCTTTCCATAATGACTAAATATATTATATCGATATGTTTATTTCGACTACCATTCTTATTATTTTTAACAAAAAATATAGCAGATGAATTATCACAATATACACATATGGCTTAGGTATAGAATCTAAAACCCTAAACCCGGATATGAAACTTTTGAGCCACATCGCATGTGACATAGTCTCAAAACACACCCCAAACTCAGCTTCCATATTAAAGGGTCGCAGTCAATGTTTGCTTAGCACTCCTCCACGGTATAACTCTATCGGCCATCATAAAGATATAACCTGATATTGATTTTCAGAAATCAACACAGTTGGCAAAATTTAAATCCGAGTATCTGACTACTTTCAGACTGTCGGTTCTTCTATATGTAAGAATGTGCTTCTTGGTGCTTTGTAAATATCTTAACACCTTTTTTACAACCTTCCAAAGTTCTAAACCGGGGTTACTTTGATATCTACCTAACATTCCCATAGTGTGAGCTATATCAGGTTTTGTACAGAACTATGCATACATGAAACTTCCAACAATAGAAGCACATGGGATGTTAGCCATCTGTTCCCTTTTCAAATCTATCTTAGGGTATTAATCCAAATTGAATATATCTCCTTTGACAATCGGAGCTTTACTCATCGTGTATCTCTTAAATACTTTGTTGATATAAACTTCTTGAGATAGTTCCAAAATCTTATGAAATCTATCTCAATTTATTTTTATGCAGATGATATAACATGTATCGCCTAAATCTTTTATTTCAAAGTTTTTAGAGAGAAATTATTTCATTTCATACAATATCCCCTTATCATTAGTGGCAAATAGTATATCTCCACATAGAGGACAAGATAATAGAAGCTGCTCCCACTGACCATGTGGAATATGCATTGGTCCACAATGTTCTCTTTAAAACCGAATGAAGTGAGTACATTGTGGAATGAATTTCTTGAGATTACACACCAAATGCTCACTACCACTAGAGGAGAATCCTTCAGGTCGACACATATAAACGTCTTCCTCAATTCCCCAAAAAGAAAAGCCGTTTTCACATCCATTTGTTATAATTCTAGATCGAAATGTGCAACAAATGTTAAAATGATGTGGAGAGAATTTTTCTTAGACACTTGAGAAAATGTTTCCAAATAGTCAATTCCTTCCCTTTGGGTGAATCTTTTAGTAGCAAGTGTAGTCTTGTATTTCTCGATATTATCTAATGAGTCAGTTTTAATCTTGAAAACTCATTTACATTCGATGGGTTTTATCCTATCTGACAACTCTACAAGATCCCAAACTCCGTTGATTCTCATGGAGTCCATCTCATCTTCATGGCATTCAGCCATAAGTTCTAGTTCTTAGAACTCATGGCTTGTGAAAACATTTATGGGTTCTCTACGGTTCTAACGTTATAGTTAGACTCTTGAAGATATATGATATAATCATCAGGTATGGAGAAGGTTAACCAACTTGATTTTGGTCAGTTATTTGTCAAATTTCTTTGTTGTCATCCATAACCTGATTTGTGTCTATAAACATTTGAGAGTCATTTTGGATGACAACTAACTTAGTACTTGAATTTGATGGGATACCGATGGGTCGCTTTTAAGAGTTAAGTCTCGAAAGTTATTCCTCTCAGTAGCCAAGTCATTTTCTAGAAATCTAACATTTCTAGATTCTACAAATCTAGTATGATAAGATGGATAATAAAACCGGTATCTTTTGGATTTTTCAACAAAATCGACAAAGTATCCACTTACAGTCCTTGGATCAAGTTTTTTTTCTCATGGATTGTAAACCTTTATCTCTGCAAAATAACCCCAAATGCGTGTATGTTTTAAACTAGATTTTCAATCTTTAAATAATTCGAAAAGAGTTTTGGCTAGTGTCTTGATTGGAATCCTATTTAGGATATACATTACCATATTGAGAGCTTTAATTCACAAGAATATAGGCAATTTAGAGTTGGTCATTATGCTCCTAATCATATCAAGTAAGGTCGTGTTCCTTCTTTCAACTACCCCATTCTGGCTAGGTAAACCAGGTATGGTGTATTGAGCATAAATTCCATTTTCTGAAAGAACTTTGCAAATGGATATGGTGCTTATCCATCATCTATATTTCTTCTACAGTATTATCCACCTCTATATGATCTTATGATTTTAATTTATTTATCGTATTGTTTTTCTACTTCTGCCTTAAAAATTTTAAAGGCATCCAATGGCTCATCCCTATGACAAAAGATATAGAGATATATATATATTATGAATAGTCATCTATAAATGAGATAAAATAACTATAACCATACGAATCTATACCTGAAATACAAATGTCTGTATCTATGATTTCTAGCAATTCTTAACTCTTCCTAACACCTTTTTGAATCTTGTTTGTTTGCTTTCTCTTAATGCATTCTACACAAGTCTCAAAATCACTAAACTCTAGAGTATCAAGTATCTCATGCTTTACCAACTTTTTTTTTTATGGAGATGTGTCCTAATCTCCGGTACCACAACATGAAATTTTCCTTACTGATACTTCTTTTAATCCATGTATGTGTTACATTTATGCAAATATTATCTTGTAAAGTAATAGTATATAATCCATCTGATAATGGATTATAACAAACGATATTTGAACCATAAAATAAAATAATGTCATGTTATAACTAAATTGGAAAGAATAATTGAATTGTACAAGTTTTAAAATGAAAATGAACTTTCTAGAAAATTTAGATACATAAAATACTCTCTCCAATTTCAAGACATGCCCGCTTGCCAATATGAATTTGCAATCTATAATGACCTTTACTCGTGAAGTCATCTTATTGCCCGAATAGATAAGTTGTTTACGATCCATTGGTTTTCTTAGATTTTGCAAGCCCTACAACACATTCATAATGTGGTTGGTACAACCAGAGTCAATCCACTATGTGTGATGAGAAGTTCCAGTCATACAAGATTCATAATAAATTAATGAGATTTTCATACCTTTATTCTTAAGCCAATGCCTGTACTTGATACAATTCTGCTTCATGTGTCCCTTCTTTTTACATAAAAACACTTGAACTCTTTCTTTATATCTGTTTTTAATTTTGTGCCTTTTTAGTTTGACTTGGACTTGCCTTTCTTCTTTCCTTGTACTGCCACATGTATACTAAAAGAATTTTGCTTCATCTCCATCAGTAGCTTTCCTTTCTTTTGTACACACATGACCATCAATTCATTGATAGACAATTTCTTCTAATGTGTGTTGTAGGAGATCTTAAAAGGACCGAAGGGATGAGGGAGAAAATTCAAAATAAAGTGCACGAGAAAGAATTCGGACGTCTCAACCTCTAGGCTTTTTAGTTGAGCCACAATGTTTCGCATGCACATGATGTGCTTGTGCACACTGTAGACAATAGTAAACCTCATGGAAGAGAATTGTATAATTAGGGTACTGCTCAAAGATTTCTCTGATACCGCAAATTGCTCATCTATAGCTTTAAGAAGTGCATGAATATTGGTATGCTGTGTAAGGTCCCATTATTAGAAAATACTAAAACATGGATTTTTGTTTGCATTCCTACTTGTTATGCTTAAATTCGTTATTTTGCATTGTGATAAATTTGATACACTCTGATTTTAGATGCATTTGCGATATATATTTCAATTTTTATATTTATGATTTTAAATAGAGATCATGCATATTAAATTTAGCATAGACTATGCAATATAGTGGCGAATGAAAATGATTGAAATAATACCGCAAGAGAACCGAATTAGGATTTGGTGTGGGAACCACAAAAGGAAAAGAAAAAAGAAAAAGAAAAGAAAAAGAAAAGAAAAAAATAAAATAAAACAAAAATAATTTGGGAACACCATGGCATTTCATTACTTAACACATGGCACCCATAGTTTGACAACTCACCATGCTTAGACCCCCCATTTCACTTTGATAGAAAGATAGACATGGAAAAAGAGGTTTAAATGCAACAAGCTTCCTCTTCAAAATTCATTTTTGGTCTCCATCTTCTTCCTACAAAAACATACCCTAAACTCCATTAAAACAACCCTTTAAATTTAAAATAACATACCTCCATCCATATATATGTTAACTCTAGCCTTTGGGAAGTGAAAGTAAGTGTAAAACACCTAGAGAACAAGCTAGAAATCCAAGAAAAGCTTGAAGAGGGAAGAAAGGAAAATTCAAGAGAAGAATTGCAAGTTTGAGGCAAGTATCTTGTATGCATTTGTTAAATTGATACCTAATAATCCTATGGAACATATTTTGATATAATTGTATTGCTGGAATTTGGAGGAAATGAACTAGGGAAAAGAGAATCTCGTCTTTGAATGAAACCCCAGAGAATTTGGTATACTGGACAGTCTGACCATACCCTATTTTTTTATTCAATATCTTTTTCTGCACAACTATAAATTGAGTTGGATTTTTTCTTGATGAAACTAGACTTCTGCACAACTGTAACTTTACAATGAATTTTTAAAATTTAAGCTTAAAAAATATTTTGAAAATTTTGAGAATTTTTGAAAAATTTTCATTTTTTTGACCCAAAAAATATTTTAATAATTTTGTGCAATCCCTTATATACAAAATTATTTCAAAATTAAATTTATGTATAATTTTTAAATATCATGTTCCAAATTATTTATTTATTTATTTATTTTAATCCAAATGTTTAATATGAATGATTCATTTATGACTTTGGAACAAGTGTCTCTTAAAAATTTATTTAAGGAAATCATTTAATACAAAACACACAAGTCATTCCCAAAATCGAAAGGATTGATCACATGGTCTTTCATTAAATAAAAAAATATTTAAAATATTGTAATTTTTAAATATCCTTCATGACCTATTTATTTCATCTTTATGCACTTTTAACATTATTTTCTTCACCCAATAGACCCCAAGGGTTCCCGACCCAAAATCAATGGCTTCCAACGAGTCTGTATGCCAGAAAATAGCCAAAAAGTGCAGAAACACTCCAAAATAATTTTTGAAAATATACTTTTAATCATAATAATGCAAGAATTTCAATTTTTGACTAAATGTTTCAAAAAATCAAGATTTTTTGTCCACATATTCAAAATCCGAAAATCTTAATTTTAGAAAAATTTTGAAATTCGTTGGAATTTTGAAAGTAAAGGACAAAAGACTTTGATACCAAATGTTACATACTATATTGCATACTAAATGCAATAATGATTAAATATAATTAAAATAACCCGAGAAGGAGAATCGAATGTACCTCCGGTCATTCTCGATTCCTAAATTTTTTTATGATTATGATAGCACTAAAACGATCTTTAAGATATGCAAAAACTTTCTAAACTCTCAATTTCACTCAATAGATGATGTAAAGTTTGAAATTTAGATTTAGGGACTCAATACACTAAGATCAGGTTTATATAGGCTTTCAACCATCAAAGAGCTAAAAAAACTGATGAGGTTTATATACGCTCTCAACCATCAAAGAGTTAAATTCTTTCTGGATATTATGAAAATTTAATAAAACATTCAAAATGACAGAACAAAATTAATTATGTAGAGATTTGAATGAGATATCAAAATTCAACCAAATACATCTCAATTCAAATTGTTTCTATTCTTTATCATATTTATTCTTTTTTTCAGTTATATTTTGCTCATTAACTTCATTTTGAATATATTAACTCATGGGATTTAAATTTTTAAAAATTCCTAATAGGATATGCTTTAGAATCACTACCTATCCTAGAATTCATTTGATATTTATTACTTACTGATGTGTCGTCAAATAACCAAAAATAAAATATCTACTTCACTAATGACAAGTTTAGGGTGAGCAGAGTCGAATCCACAGGAAACGGCAGATTTATCACTTTTAAGAAAAAATAAAAATACGGGGGGTTTGAGAAATTATTTAAAACTAACAAAACAAATAAAATTAATTAAAACAAGAAAATTAAATACTATCAATTAAAATAGAAAATATCAATGAAAAGAAATTATAACCAAAGGAATTATTTACATCTTGATTTCATATGATTGATCATCGACCTATCTAAAAATTTCAATAACCATAAATAAATTGGTTGTAGTTTTCGACAAACGCCCAATGACCAATCTCTCCTTATTTCATCGATAATTAAGAGAAATTCGTTAATTATTTTCTTAATCGAGAGTCAACCCAAGATAAACTCTTAGAATTGAAGGTCTCAACAACATTAAAATTTAGAGAGACCCAATTCTAATTAACAAACACACATCGGATTCATTTAAATTAGATCATTTAATCCCATGACACGAATGTCAATTACCATTTTATTAAAACCAACAAATAATTACGGATTTACCGTTTTAATTAGTTGTACATTATTCTAAATCTATTAAATATTGGCCACTATTTAATAAATTCTAAAAAATTATGATCCATAAATTACAGAAATTAAATAAATACTTATGATAAATTGAATTAATATGCCTAATTAGATCTCACAATCATTGAAAATCAAGATTTCAATAACCTTTCGACTAGAAAGTAAAATTAAAAAGATTGCACGGAAAAGAAAACTCACAAAGAAAATATTATTATTGCTGGAAAAAGATGGAAAACAACTGTTGGCTGCTTCTCTGGGGAAAGGTGGCTGTTGCCTCTTGGGGCTGCCTCCAAAAGTTTTCTCAAATAATATGAAACACTCATATATATATATATATAGGAGTAGAAATCCTAAAGAAAATAGAATTTTTCCTATTTGTGAAAAGTAAATATTTCTAACCCTAGTAACTACTAAAGATAAAAAATAAAATTCCTAAAACATAATATTTAAGAAATTTATATTTTTAAAAATTTCTTTTCCTAAATATTAGGAATGGAATAAAATTCTTTAAAATTTTCAATATCTCCAATTTCATCCCAATTTTCTTTTGAATGTGCAATTGGGAAATGAAATTTTTAATGCAGTAAATCTTCAAAATCTTGCATTACCTCTTGAGATCCATATACCCACGTGTTAATGAAAGAGTATTGTTGTCCAATTTTTCATACTTCGCAAAATTGCTCTAATTTAACTTATTTTTCTTTTTTTTTCCATAATAAGTCTCCTCCTAAATCAAATGTCACAAAATATAAATATTAGTGTAATATTTATTCAAAAATAATGTAAAATCAATTGTAAATATTACACTTAATTAAACCCTATCACTTACCATATGAAATTATTTTAATATTAGGTTAATTTGAAATGAAAAATAATATATAGAGAGGATAATTATAGGGTATTTTGTTAAGAAATTATAACCAGTTTAAAACTTCAACGTTTTTTTTATCCTAAATTTTAATTAAAATTTTTTTATCTTCTTTTCTAAATTTGAAATTGTTTTATCTTATTTTGTAATTTCAAGGTTTTTGGTAGAAGCTTTCAAACTTTGTAATTTTGAAATTATTAAATCAATTGAGGATAATTCATTATTTAATTTTAATCTCTCTTTAGGATAATTATTCTTTATTCAAATTTAAATACCAATTAATTAAAAATAGGGAATTCTAAACACACTTTGATTTTATTCTTTCAGTAGTATCTACCCACCCAAAAAACAAATGCGGATAATATATATATATATATATATATATATATATGATATACAAGAGTTTGAGTTTCCAACTTAGAGGAGAAAATCTAAATGTGAGGTTTTCATCATGGATTTATGTACCGGAGAATGATTTATCATAAACTTTTAAGCTATTTTTTAAAATTTTTAAATGCTTTTAAGCTATTTTTAGATATTAAAAATTTATATTATGAAAGTTATAAATTATTTTTAATTTTAATTTTGTTTCTTAGTCCTCTATGCCCTGGAATCACTTTAAAATTGAAATTATTATTTTTGAAAATATATTTTTTATGATATTTATTTATTTAGTCTTTAATTTTCCTAATTTAAAAAAATAACAATAGCATTTTAAAGTTATTAAATTTTATTAGGTTAAAAATGAATTCCAGAAAATTATTGAAAATTTTAGAAAAAATTGAAATTCTTAGTAATTAAAGCATATGTTTATGCCAAAATAAAATTTTAAACACTTAATTTTCCAGAATTGATCCCAGCCTTTCGTTTTTGGTAAGGATTCATCTGCACCATTCATGCATTCTTGAAATCTAAGTCCTTCATTTCCCTTAAACCTTAACCCTTGATTTTCACATCCCTCTCTCCTGATCCCTACTCTGTGTGTCATGTCAAGAAGAAGAAGAACATATATATACATCTCTGAATGCATCCATGAGCCAATCGCCACCTTCATCTCCTTCTTTCATCCTTGTGAAACCAAGCGTCTGTCTCTCTAATCTCTCATTTTGTTCAAGTTTTCTTACAATTTGTCTTTACAATCATCAATACAACCATCCCAGCGACTAGAATTTCATTTTAGACCTCAATTTGAAGGTTTCAGTCAAAGCCCGCCATTTTTCTTAGCATAATTTTAATAATTTTTTTCAACCCCTTTGAACTCGATTAAAGCTCTAAAACATGTTTTCAAGCACTATGAACTGCAATTTCTTGATTTTAGTCTCAGTTTACCTTTTCTTGTTGACACGGCCACGCACCACCATAGGTAATGTTTTTTCAACCCAGGGTCGATTTTGAGATGCCAATAAACCATTTTCGAGCTTGCAGTAACCTAAAATACAATCTTTACATATAAAAATCCAAACCCTAAGGCTTCCTTTGGAAGTGGGAAAAAGAGTAGAAAGGAAAGAAAAAAAAAAAGGCCATTGGATTCCCTCATGTTAAAGGTGAAGCTGGACACAAAAGAAATGATTGGGACGGAAGGAAAAATATTTTTTCACAAAAATAAAAAAAAAAAAATTGAGGAAAAGACTGATCGACAAGGGAAAAAAATTTTAATATATTAATTTTATTCTTAAAGAGTTAACACAAAATAAATTAATGCTTGATATATTTTATAAATGGTATAAAACATTGTCCAATTTATATGTATCTCAAAATGATAGTCTTGAATCGACAGATAATTGATCTAATGAGACGTAACATTAAATCCCTTAATCAAGTTTTGTAGTATGATTCGCGCCTTTGACATAAAAAAATTATATTAAGAGAATAATCTTCTTAAATGAGATACTGAAAGTTTCAAATCAGATTAGTTAGAATATGATTTTAGATATCAATTGATATATCGTGAAGTAAAAATGAAAGTCGTGAAGTATAGAGCATTCAAATAGTTTCGTACTTGTCACCATGGTACCATTAGGAGCAGAAGAACATTTGGTCATTAAATTTTTTATCAGTTATGAACAAAAACGAAGAATAACAATAAGATCCTAAATTTTTGGAATTGATTTAGAGATAAAAATATGATAGATGGAAAAGAAATATATATGTATATAGTTAAAATTTAAAATAAAAATAAAGAGGATTTAAAAAAAAATTATAAAAACTTAAAATGATAAGAGATGTGATTTAACTTATTTGAATTCTCTTATTTTATTCATTTCTATGTAAAACGATCCTTTTAACTAAATTATTAAATATCATATGTTTATGAATAAATTATATCTAAATTCTAAACGATTTATTTTTATATTTTACTAAATTTACTATATTTAAGTTCTCGATTTTCGTAACTAATGTATTTTTGGGTTTTTGTTATACATATTTAAACCATCTCAGATAATACTTTCGTATTTTAAGCACAATTAAATTCACTCTCAATTTAATACGTATTTTTTCATTTTTAATTTTATTTTTTCTAATTTTACCACATATTCGATTAAACATTTTCATTTTACTTATAGTCATTTTATACTTATTATTGTTTATTGACCTTTTATCCGGTGCCATACAATAATATAGATTTTGCTATAGTTCTATAAAACTTTCTGTTTAAATACAATGATATCGGGCGATCATAAAAAAACTCTAAATGTTCTTCTCTATTTTATCTAATTTGATTGAATTTTTTGATTCATATCTCATTTATATTGTTATTGTTTTGGATGACAGAATAAAGATATCTCAAATATTCACGTTTTGAAACACTCAGTTCTTTCTGAGTTAATCGTATCTTAATTATGAACAAAACAATATTTACAAAATTATAAAGACCAGATACTCTGGTTTCATACTATTCTCCCTTTAACAAGACTTGGATTTAAAAAATCGAAAGACGTAAACGTAGGAGTAGTATATTCTTAGGTATTTTTTTTCTTATTTCTCTTCAACTCCCAAATAAGAAATATATATATTTCTTTTTTTCTTTCTTTCTTGAACTCACAAATAAAATTATTCATATTTTCTCTTCTTTTATTTTCTCTCTTATTTTATCTTATCTTATCTTTTCTTTCCTTTCCTATACTCCCAAACAAAACCCCAGCCTTCTAAAGAACATCCTTTCTTGTAATTATTTTACAACAACAATCTTTATGTTTAATAAAGATTACTCAAATTTCATCCTTTATGAAAAGTATTTTTCCAAATCAGCCTTCCTTGTGTAAAATGCCTTCTAAAGTCAATTTTGAAGTTATTTTAAGTTTTGAAGTGCCGAAATGCCATTTTTCACTAAATGGGAGCCAATTGTAGAGTAATAATAATTTTAGGGGCAAACTTGCAATTTTGGAAACTATAACTCTTGAAAAATATTAAATAATTTCTAAGGTATAAAAATTTAAATTTAAATAATAGATTTGAGGTTCTTTCTTAAGATTACTGAGCCTCTTTCTTAAAATTATTAGCAATTTAAGGGTAAAATTTAAGTAATATACTCTTTTAATTATAGCTTTGAACTTTAATTAAAGATTTGAGCTTTAATTGATGTATTTTTAATTATAACGACTCTCTGGTTGGTCAAAATTTTAATCGATAATTTGTGTTGGTAGGCCATAGAATTATTTATTGGACTATATCCATTCTTACATTATTCACTCTTTAATTTTTATCTTCCCCTTGATTATTGCATTTTTTTTTTTAAATATATCAATCGGTATCTGAAATCATACTCTAACTAATCCAGTTTGGGACTTGCAGTGACCCATTTAAGAGAACTACCCTCCCAACACAGTTTTTTCTATATCCAACCCGCAAATCGAATTTGAAAACTTGATTAAAAAACCTAACACCACATCTCTCACTAAATCAACTGTCCGTTGGTTTATTGCATTTTAAATAGATTAATTGTCGTACTTTTCTCTATCTAGAGTCATACTCTTACTAATTCAGTTCGGAACTTACAATGACCCATTTAAGGGTTACTCTTCCAACGTAGTTTTTTATATATCCAAGTCGCGAGTTAAACTCAGAAACTTGATTAAAAAATCTAACACCACATCCCATTAGGTACCAACCCACTAACCTACTAACTAAATATTTCACTAAATCAATTGACCGTTATTTATTACGTTTTAAACAGATTAATTGTCATGCTTTTCTCTTATCATTGTACTTTGATCGCATTTCATTTAACTCCACTATTCTGCCATTCCCCACGGATTAAATGTGAAGTTTTTTATAACCCCTTTTGACCAATTCTCTAATACATACATTACATTTGCAACCTTTGCCACTTTGTACATCAAATTGTTTGCAAATGAATCAACTAATTTAAATGAGAAATGAAATTGCTTTATGGGGATCTGAGGATTCCTCCTTGGAAGCGTCCGAGGAACTGGAACAAGATTCCGAGAATCCCAATTAAATCAAAATTCAATCCTTTGTTTTAGGGTCAAGTGGGGTCTGACAAAGAGCATTTGCATTGCCGCAAGACCGTGCATTAAGAGGGTCTGAAAACTAATGAGAGAATGTACTAACTAGTGATCAAATTAACTTACCAGAGTTCAATATGCTTGTCCTTTAAAGTTGGCTTCCCCCACTTCAAGAACCATAGGATTCTCTTTGCCTCGCGTATTAAGTTGTCACCCCCTATTTCGATATGGGCTTGTTTGTAAAAATTATAGTAAATTTTTTGCTGGAAGAAAATGTAATTATATTATAATTAAATAAAAATTTTGATATGTAATTTATTGATATATTATGAATTTATTTATTTATTTAAAATAGGATAGGGGAACACAACTCATTGAAAATGTTATATTTTCTAAATCGGGTATAATCAGAATTGTTTGTGGAAAACAAATACGAACCCCACATCCCAAAACTTGATTTGCTCTAATTTGAGAGAGAGAGAGGATCAACTCCGAGGCTTCCATCAAATAATAAAGAACAATTGATTTGGTACGCAGTTGCTTCTTGAAACAACATATATATATATATATATATATATATATATAGATATAGATATATATATAAGTAAGATAACTTTAGAATAGTATTTTGAGAATGAAAATACAGGTATTGAAAGAGTCAATTCTTAAAATAGAACTCATGATACTCAAATCAAATTAATTGAATAATTCAAATATAGTCTGATCTAACACTAAAAATATATATAAAACTATGGTGGATCTTTTCTGGTTTTATTTATTTTTGGTGGTGTTAAGAGATATAAAAGAGCTAATGCTTCTTAAAAACAATTTGTTGTACAAAGTGGCAAAGGATTCCAACCTATTAACAAGGGCTGCTATTGTTAGTTGATGCATTAGCAACCAATTCTCTCTCTCATACAAGCCAGAACATCTCCAATGGCTCCTCTATTCATTTGCAACCTCTCTCCCTCTCTTACGCCCTTCTCTCTCACCTTAACGATCAAAACCGAACAAATTCTTCGACCAGACTCCTCTCTATCACGACAATTATTCAAGCACTGTAATCTTATAATATTAATAAAAAATGAGAAACAATAATAGAATAACATAAAATCTATAAAGAATAATTATTGAAGAGATTGGAACAAAGATAAGCAATCTCTCAAATGCTCTTGTTAAGAAAAAGATCCCCTTTTCCATGGCGTACAAAGGGAAGAGAGCTCATGAAGAGGGAGAGGGGGAGAGATCCCAGTTTTCCTGTAACCCACATCGAAAAATAAAAAGAGCGGCGCATCAGAGTACCTAAAAGCGAGAGGGAATCCCAAGTGAAACGGTGAAAGCAGACAACACGTGCCCACACGCTGCTGACCAGGTTGAAGCCAGAAACATCCAAACCACGACCCTTTTCGCCAGGACCGTCCTACGGACAATTAAAAACCCAATTCCTTCAGCATATAAATAATATATAATATAGTATAATATGGGTTGGCATACTGAGTTTATACACAGGCCAGCAAATAATTCGTAGGCATATACCAAGCGGCAGCTCCACTTCCTGTCCTGCTCTGCATAAAACTCTCTCTCTGGTTTTTTTCTTTCTTTCTTTTTTTTTTTTTAATTCCCCCTTTTCTTAAAATTCAAATTTCAAAGAATACATCACATCAAAGAGAAGAAATGAAAAGATCAGTACATTTTGTAAAAGGACAACTCAAAAATTCCTTACCTTCCATTCCAGGTACACAAAATTTCCTCCTCAGATCTTCAAATATAGTTTATATATAACTTTAAAGATTCACGAAAAAATACAACCAACATAGTGCAACAGCAAGACATGTCAATAATGTTATAAATGGAAAGACATTTACACCAAATCGTAGTGCGAAGAAAACATACATTAAGATACTCCTAGTGACAAACAAAGCATTTCAGAGAAGTCAGTCTCATTTCAAACATAACGACTTCAACAAACAAACTACCAGTTTTTCTGTCCGCCAAATTGGCTCTACATCTAAGGGTTAGAACTTCTTATATGAACCGAAACAAAAACAGATAAACCAGAGACATACCAACATATGCCTATAGACATGAATCCGGAGTTGGGACAAAGGGCCAACCAGTGAGAAGAACACCATAGGTCAGGGAAGAAGATGGCTACCCTGACATACAATGATTTTACTGCTGACTGAAAAATTCTCCACTGGGCACCCACAATTCACCCTTCAAACATTAGCAAAGGCCATGAACACAGCTAAACCAAATACACCATACACAAGCACAGGCCCATAGTTATGCATCTGGAGTATGCAAAAAGACAAACCAACCAGTAAGAAGACCACTACTGGCCAGAGAAGAACGACATGGCTCTACTAAAGTTTAATGACTTTAATGCTGACTCTGGGAAATGCTTTCCATCAGGCACCCACAGTCCACCATTATGTGGCAGCAGCACCTGCTGTTGGCCCTTTTTTGCTGCTTCATCAGCAGCACTTGGAGATGAAATTTCTTTCTTCTTCTTCACAAATTTAAAAAACTCAGCAACTTGTCGGGCATACCTTCAAAGAGAAAGAAATGTGTAACATTAGCGACCTTATCCAATAACACATTCTCCATGGCAATTTTATCATTAACATAAAAATTGAGGAGTCAAACAAAAATTATTAGAGTGGTCTAAAAGTCTTTTATTGATACGAATAAAAAACAGATGGGCAAACTTATCCAGGGAAGCCAGATGGAGAAAGAGACAACTAAGAATGCAGAAATATATATAGTTGTTCACAAGCTAAAGAAATTTAACTTGAGAAACCTCTTGGCAAACATCCAGAGGCATGCATATAAAAAGAAACTCTAAATTAAAAATGCAGACTTAAGAAAAAGAACATGTAAAAAACCATATGGAAATTACTCTAATAAGGTCCCATCCCACCCCTCAACCCCAGGATAAGCAGAATTTGAGTCCTGTAACTGAAATAGCAGCTTAAAGAATGTATGAGATCCAAAGCATGAAATGCAAGTATAGTTTGACACTGCAAAGAATCAAGTCATGCTAAACCAGAAAATGGAAAACATTGAAATTTATTTCTTGCATCACCTAAAAGGCCTCTTAACATGTGTGAAATGATAAGAACAGTTTAAAAATTTTTATAACTGCTGGGGGAAGGCAACTGGCATTTAAACATTGCGAAGGTTCGATACAATGCTACATCTTAAGCATCATTCGAAATTAATGGAAAACTAATGACCTCAGATAAGGTAATATAAAAGATGACACAAATATAGAGGACAAAATTTGGAAGTGCGTATCAACAGCATTTGAATTTAAAAAAAATTATTAAATATCTTACTGTTCCTTTGCTTCAATGTCTCTGCTGAAATCAATGTTTGGTTCACAGTCGAGGACCAACGCAGGAACCTGCTCATAAACCATACAAATCAAGGACTGTTGCATGATTAACTTAAACAGAGAAAAGTTGGCACAGAAATACAACAGTACCTTCTGAATACTGGAATGCATATGATCACCCTCTAAATAGAATACTCTGTCCCTAATATCAGGATGTAAAGGATAGTCAATTTGGTGGGATAGCTGACTAACAGACAACACCCCATGGTTACCACTTTGGAATGGGAAAAGCCAACTCTCATGCTTTTCATGTAAGTCACGTAGATAATCTAAGGAAACTCCACCTTCCTCTTCTCTTTTCCGTAGTAACATCCGCTTATGACACGTATCAGGGCTTGCCCTAAGATAAATGAAACCATCAGGAATGAGGCCCGGCAACACTGAAACTACTGGATCAAACCATGAGTCATAAATGCTGATCTCCATCTCATTCATCCACTTTGCTTCATGGACGGCTCGCACAAACACCTTCAGAAGTGATGATACAAATTCATTAAACTAAAAATACTAGAAGATATTTTCTTTGCAGAATTATCAACTCAAGAACAAAAAGCAAACTACAGCATTTCATACCCATAAGATTCATGAATAGAAATTAAGCACATAAAAGGTGTCATCATTCAAGTCACAAGGCAATTCCGACCAAGTAAAATGGAGATGTATAATGGCTGGAGCAATGGCATCAACAATTGTAAAGGAAGATTTGTCGAACCTTCATGCAAACTACCAGGATAATGAAATGGTTGGCCAATACATTTTGGGGTTAGCCACCTAGCTACATTCGACGTGGTAGAACTGAACAATGTTCTTTAAGGGATAGCTGGTAGCATATCCATGTATCAGCTGTTGAATTAGGAGAAAATCCCAGGCATGTATTAGGTCCCAAAAGACCGACCCCTCCGGCCCCCCCCCAAAGAAAAAAAGGAACAAAAAAGGCAATGGAGTAGATTGTCAATCATCACACATTTACCATTTCTTTTGAATGGAAAAAAAAGGTTTCACTTATAAAAAGTTAACCATACATGAAGAAAAAATCCCAATACAATGAAAATATGTAATTAGAACTTTGGAGCAACTCATGGTAAGAAGCTTACCATTCTGTCACTGAAAACACTCCTCTCCATCAACCTGAGGGGTTTTACTCCACCAGATGACTCCTTCTCCTGCATAACCCTTGTAACAAACACATAATTCTGAAATGTATATGCATATCTTTCTGGCTCAGCATAGAAAGCATCTAAAATATTAAAGTGATCCGGACCCACATCCTGCCACTTTGAAATTGGTTCTGGAACAATCTCTACAAGATCACGTAACTCAAGTGTTTCATTAGCTATCCTCTGAAGAAAAGTTGTCTTCCCAACACTGATATTTCCTTCAACACAAAATGTTAGACGTTTCTTCTGAGCTCGCTTCAGATTGGAGTCAACACTCTCATCCTTTAACTCTTCATCCACACTATCCTTAATGAAAGTCGTGATACTCTCAGCATGGTTTCGGTGAATAATCCCAACAGAACTTTGTAGATATTCAACCATCTTCTGACTCGATTTTCCAAAGAACTGAAAAGGAAGTCAAACGTCCTATTGTCAAGATACGAGCCATCACGCTAAAACCATATTGCAAAAGCCATAGCTCCAAAATGTAAGCAAAAATAAACAAAAATACTAATAAAATTCAACATACTTAAGATTCAACCATTAAGGCCGCTTGGCAACCAAAACTTGGAAGAAACCCACTTATGCCTCTGTCGTAAGTACCAAAATAAGTAACAATCCCCAGCTTTTAAATAATTAAAATAACCTCCCCCATTTTTACTCCAAAACAAAATACCACCCTCAACCAATCTAACGGAGGCTAACAAACTATACGGTAAAGGGCACAAAGTGGAAAGATATGGCCAATATTAATCATCCAAAAACCCTATTGTTTCATCATGAGAGGCATAACAGTAGGCACCTGATAGATCAACCAAAAGGATGTCAAACAAACATAGAGATTAAACAATGACAACAAATTACAGACAAATAGCCACCAATGATCATTTTCTCTTTAATGTCAGAAATATACCAACTCACTGCCACATGGTATCCTTGGACTCCTCACTCATTAGAATAAATTAATGATAATAAAGAATTACATCAGAATAAAATAACGAAACACCAAATGTAATATGTGGGAACATCCCTCCAATACCTTGTCCTTGTAGAGTTGTTTGAGCTGAGCAACACCCTCGATCCCTTTATCCACCAATTTCCTCAAATTCCTCGGACCAACACCCGGAATTGTCAACAAGTCCGGCGTAGAATTCCCAGGCAATGCCACCGCCTGTGCCGCCGATGATACACCTCTCGAAGAAGCAATCCTCTGCCGCCTCTGCTGCAGCTTCATCGTCTTCTCCTCCTCTTCTCTCTCCTCACCATCCTCTCCACAACCACCACCACCAGCAGAAACCCTCTCCGAATTCTTCAAACCATCTTCACGTGTGGCCCGAAACCAAGCAGACCTCGACCCAGAACGCCTAACCTCCTTGGCCGCCACCCAGGCTCTATTGGTAGAAGCATTTCTCCCATCGATTGAGCAATGGCAGATTTTGCAGTTAAATGAAATCGACCGCGAAGAGACGGCGCCGGAAGGGTTTTTCCCGGAGAATGCAGCGGAGGCAGTAGCAGGCTTGAGATTTAAAGAGGAAGCCGCCGGCATTAGAGACCGTTGAAGGAAAGACGAGAAGTGGTTTGTAGGGAAGGATTTGAAGTACAAGGGCAGAGATAGAGCGCGAGAGTGAATTTTGTTGAAGAAGAAAAGACGAGAGAGAAAAGGGTTTTGGCTAACCGTAGAGCAGAGGATGATAGGACCCGGCGGAGGAGTTCGACTCAGCACCTTTTGCATAGTTAAGCATTTCACATTCTCTGCAACCAAGTGGGGGAAGAGAGAGAGAGAGAGAGAGAGAGAGAGAGAGAGAGAGAGAGAGAGAGATTTTAGGGTTTTGTTTCCGAAGAAGTGGAGATATAAACTCGTTTTGAAACGTTTCCCTATTTCTTTTTCTCTCCTTTGTTTTTTTTTTTTTGTGTTTAGAAAATAGGGATGTTGCGGTCGAGGATTTAGGGTTTTTGGGGGGAAGTGCGGGCGGATGCCAGTCAGTATTTGCTCTCTGGCTGTCTGGTCAGGTCTCGTTTTCAGTCTTGTCCGCTTCTATTCTACACAGTTTATGTATATGTTTACTTGTTAATAGCTTTATTTTATATATTTTAAGGGTTTTTTTTTCTTACTAGGATGAGAAAATCAATTAAATAAATTATTTATTATATCATATATAAATTTATTGAATATATAAATTATATGTATTAAAAAGGTAGAATGGGCTAAATCCATGTGTACTTCTAAATTTTTTTTTATTATGATGAAATCTGAACTAAATATATATTTTTTTTCTGTGTTTTCCAGAATATTTTTTGGATGCACCTGACCGACCATTTGGAATAATTCCTTCGTTTTAAGGTTCTTTATAAAATAAAAGAAGTTTTACTAGAAAACAAGTAGTAGTGCTTTGTCGCCGCAGTAATAATAAATATTTCGAATTCAAAATTTAAAAATAATAAAAAAAAAATTTTAAAAATCAATCCTTAAAATGGAGATTATAATATTCAAATCGGATTAATCAGATAAAAATCCAAATATCAATAATAAAAATAAATAAATAAATAAATATATATATATATATACACACACACACAACTGTTTATATTTAGGGAGCTCTTTTCACGCGATGCATTACTTGTCAATAGTTTAAATTATGTTTTAATTAATATATAAAATTTGTATAATATATAAAGTTTTGAACTTTAATTCTCTATCATAATTTTTTTTCATCAACTAATGTTAATGTTACTTGCTTAATCAAATTTTTTAAAAGAATTAACAACCGTTATTGTCTTATACGTGCACACAATCAAAAAAGAGATATATATATTATAAAATTCAAAAGTATGATAATTTTTTTTTTAAAATGAACACAATATAAATAGAATAATCTTATTTTCTCTATTGTTTATGTACACAAATGAAAGTATATAAGCGGTTGAAAAGAATATAAATAGACATCCTTACTAAATATGGCAACTCAAAAGTTAAGAGTCATTCAAAAACCCAAAAATAGGTAGTCATCTTAACACATGTTTAATATGTTTGACTTATATATATTAAATATTTTTGGGACATCTATCTAAATTTCCTAAATTTATAGCATTTTCCTTAGATGTCCATTACATAGTGAATATGTTTCGTTAAAACTTTATTAGAAAAAAATCCAACAAAAAAAAAGTAGTGAAGGAAAATAATTACACTATTCAAAGTATATGACAATATACTTACTCCCTTGTTCAGAATATCTTTTGAGACCTTTATATTGATACATTATAATTTCTTTTATCAATTTTTTAAATGTAATAGTCATCGTGTCTTGATAAATAAATTTGTTAAATTATCACTTAATCGAATTTGTTGCACTTCAGTTTCACTATTCTTTTGAAGAACGTGTGAAAACAAAAATTTGGTTAAATATATTTACTTTTATCTACTTGATATATCCTTCCTTTAATTGAGCTTTTTGGACGTAATGAGTCATTGATTTTAATCAAATACATTTGTAATTGATTTCATGAATTACAATTATCTCAGTATAATTAAAAAAAGGGACAACTATAAATTATTTTGTAAATCGCCATGATATAATAGTACCACCGTATGTAAATAAGTATCAAGTCTAAGATTGTATTTTGTGTGGATCGGATAAAAATCCAACATTAGTGAATTTTATTCTCATTAACAATGATTTAATAATTAATTGCAATCATTTGATAAGCCACTTTGTGTATAAACATGAACTATATGATATTCAATACCGATGCCAATAGACATACAATAGTTATCAAAAGTATAAAATGAATATTTATTAGCATTGTCTAATCAAATTTTCTTAATTGTATAATTTGGAAACTATACTCTTCACTTAATGATTGAACAAACAGTCTTGCAAATGCTAGGTTACGAATTCATAATAAATAAACATGTGACCATCTTGTAAATGCATTAATAAACATTATAAAATATCTAAAAGATCCACATGATAGATGAATCGATCTATATATATCACCATGAATTTTTTCCATAAATTCAATTCTTACTTTAATTTACGAAGATCTCATAATAAATTTTCTTTAAAAATAAGTAACACATGAAAATTTATTTGATTTTAGCGCCCTACAATTTTTCAACACATGGCCATGCGAATTTTCAATTATTCTTTTCATCATTATCGATCTACTATATTTTGGACAATCATGCAAAGTGAGAAAATCTTTAAAATAATATAAAACAATCTAGAGATGGTGAATATGTTGTATGACAATTGTTTGAGTGATTTTTGAGATTTTTATAATTTGTGAGATACAAAAATAGAAGGTAGAATAGGAAACAAAAATAACAACTATATGTACATCCACTCTCATTCACTCTCTTAGATTTTTCACTATTTTCTTAAATTGTACAAACTTGATTCGGGATTCAAGTTAGATTTGTTATTGTATTTTTCCCAAAACTAACTTTCTAACCTTACTAAGTTGATTCTCTTGAAACCCCAGACTGTGAATCCTTCAACAGTCTTTGAGACTCTTTGTACAAGAGATGAAAGAAGTTATTAGAGAATGAGTCTACAATCTTCAGATGTAAACAAAGTTAAGGCTTACAAAAGATTATATTTAGGAAATGTAATTAAAGTGAAAACAAAGTGTGTAATTAAAAAAAAAAAAGAGTTTTCAATACGTTTATCGTATGTGCATTCAATTGTACAAGTACCGGTCTCTTCTCCTTCTTAGCTTCATTATTTTTATATGAGACTTGAAAAGAGCCGTTGAATTGATAGGTCAATTTTGAATGTTACTAACAAGTGCTCTTCATCTGTCTATTAAAAGTATTTGCTCGTTGCTCCATTCCTTCCATTTCCTTTTGCTTCCCTTAGTTCTACTAACCAATCAAATCATCTACTTTTACTACATAAAAAAGGTCAGACTCATAGGCAAATAATTAATTGTATTTTGCGTTAATGATTAGTAAGATAATAACATTTTGGATTTAACTTAAACTCCTAAGGAGTTAATATTAATTTTGAACGGTAATACGCATCTAATTTTCACCAACCTACCAGCTTTTATTCAAAAATAACTGTTGAAATTCTAGTGCCGACATTGTTACTTTTTTATGTCAACATGGTTAGCAAAGATGAACACTTATATGTTGAGTAAGTTCAATTTGCTATTTGATACACTAAGTTGACAAATTTTTATTAATTGTGTTGACATTATCCTAGGTCATGTGTCGACATAATCCCTTATGTTTTTTGTGTCTAGTTTAGAGTGCGTGTTGACATCATAAAGTCATATATCAATATGGAGCCTTCTATGTTCTATGTTCGTTCTAAGGCATGTATCAACACCATGATATGCTTGTGTCAACATGATCCTTTAAATGTTCAGTGTTTGTTCTAAATCATGTATTGACATCATAATACATTTGGGTCGGCATCTAGTCTTTTGTGTGTTTTGTGAGTGTCAACATTATAAAGTCTCGTGTTGACATCTAGTTTTCTATGGATTCTATGTTCACGTGTTGACATTCTAATATGCTTATGTCGACATTAAGTAGCGTTAAATGATTTAAGTTCTATGTCGGACACTACTTTCTGATGAATATATTGACATCTAGATTTCTCGTGTTGACATTCGGTTGCGTGTTTAGTGTTCCTTTTGATTTCTAAGGAATGTGTCAATATATGATGTTTCATGTTGACATCTTGGTAGTATGTCTAGTATTTTGAGCTGTGTGTCGACATGTCTACAGGGTGGCATCGATATCTATCCTTATGTGTTCTTCATCCTTTGAGAAATTTTCTAAGTATTGGTCATATCGAATGGTCTAAAGATTCTATTCGACATTGCTCTTTATGTCAACATGTCTAAAACATAATATTGAAACGCTTCCTTATATGTTGGACTAGAGGTGCTGTTCGACATTACTCTTCATTGCTCTTCATGTTGATATGTCTAAAGGTAGTGTCAACATATTTCTTCGTTTATCCTTATAAGGGCTTTGGATTTAAATTTTTCTATCTTAAACTTTTTGAAATTCTTCCTAATTGATACTAACATTAAATTGTTTGAAATGTAAGATAATTATCACTAATAGGAACACAATCTACTATCAAGAATATGAATATGGGCATTCCATTACAATCCATCAAAAGAATATAAATTGTCGAAACATAACAGTTGCAAAAGTACTCTTAAAACACTTCAAAGACATCCATCAAAATATACTTATAAAATTATCAAAGTTTATAGATTCAAATATTCATCAAAACATTAACGAGACTCAACCAATTCATGGTTTATCAGGTGATTGTTTGGCCCTAACCAAATCATTTATCTTTTCTTCCACCTTATCAGCTCTTTCTTCTAGACTAGCTAGACCATTATTGATTTGAAGAATTTTGTGTTCCAATTCTTCATTTATCTAATGTGTGGAATCGTTAGTTGGCGAGGAACAGAGTTTGATATTTGAGGAAGTTGAGGAAGTGAGGATTAAAGAGGTTGAGAGGATTTAGGATTTTCAAATTTTGGAAGAGAGTAAAGACTCCGAAGCTTAGACTATAGTCCGGTTCAAGTGTTAAATCTTTAGACACATTTGCTCCATAACTAAGGATGAAATATGAGATCAGAAGACAATAGGGAAGATTGCCTCTCTTGGATTTGCAGTGCAATCATGTGGAAGGGGAATTAAGTAGTAAAATTCTGGATTTTTATTTTACATCAGATATGTCATCAACAAATAATCTTCCCTGGTGATTATGTTATATCTGTCTTCCCAAGATCTTAAGCAATAAATAATTATCTGATAGAGCAATCAATCTCTCGTGTAGTCCTAGAGATGCAACATCACCATCAACTATTCTGTGTTGTGCATTTTTATATACGACCCTAAGATCTTCTAATAGATGAGTGTTCAAATACTCTTCACATCCAGTACATCCTTCAAGTGCATGATACAGTATCCATTCCCCACCACTCATTCTACAAATGATTTGTAATGTCACCAATATCTCTGTACCTCCAACATAGATTTTAAATATACATCTATACCCATAGCTTTGAATAACTATGTTATTTTGTCTCATTTCCTGCTTGCTCTCTTTGTATTCTACTATATTATTGTAAAATAATTTCACTAACCTTTTATAACATGAATTGAATGGAAAGAGAAGGGGTAAAGGACTAGTTCTTCTAATATGATCTCCGTAAGGAAAACCAATGCTATCTAAAAAGTTTCAATCAATAATTCTACCATAAATAATAGATTTTGACAGAAAATGTTGAGTGAAAAACTCATTGTATTTTCTTGATGGGAAATCTTCACAGTTGAACCCAAATCCACTCCCAACCATGATCGAAAGTGAGATAAGAACTAGGATTTCCTTTAATTGAGAGAGTCGTATGAAAAGATAGAGTAGATATGAAATTGAAGATTTTCAAAGGTGAGAGAGAAAGAGAAATTTAGAGCTCGTGTTTGAGAGGAGAGAGAGATGTTACTTTTAAAGTTTCAGATTTGGGAGGGAGTTTGAAGAGTAGGTCCTAAATTTTAAACATGTATTCAATTTTGTATTGGGTTCAAATTTTAAGATTTCCTTTCAGATTGTTTAAAGACGTGTCAAATCCACTATTCGAATCCTATCTGGTATGTTGACACTATGAATAGGTGCATTGACATGGATGTTTTGAAATTAGTATGTCGACATCATGGAATAGGCATGTCGTTATAATTTGATTTCAGACATAATGTCGATACCTTAAGACAAGCGTGTCAACATGAGTTATTTGTGATATGTAATGTTGACACTATAGAATGGGTGTGTCGACATAAGGTGCTCACTTCGCTATATACGTTAAGCCCTTAGGGGTATGTCCATACAATATCTTATATGTTGGATATCGATCTTTACTTAGATATAGTTTCGACACATTTACCCTATGTATCGACACAAATACAATTACAAACACAAAGAATGATTGACATATCTATTTGGTAAGTCGACATGAACACGCGCGTTTGGCACATTTAGTTAGTGTGTCGACACTTTACTTATCAAAATACTTGACATGTCGAAAACCATACTTAGGGTGTCAACACTTGATTCGACATTACTTCCCTATTTTTTTGATACTTTATTTTTTGTTTAATTTTATCTTTCACAATTTTAAGATTTAATTTTCTATTTTTATCATTCCTAATTCTTTCTTTAAGTTATAAAATCTATTTTTATCTAAGGATTTTATAAATATGTCCGCAATTTGCTTATCTATTTCTATGTACTCAAGAGTTACATCTCCTTTCAGCTCATGGTCTCTAATGAAGCAATGTCTTACTTCAATGTACTTTGTTTTTGAGTGATGGATTGTGTTTTTAGTTAAATTAATTGCATCAGTATTATCACCGTAATTATGACACAATCTAAATCCAATCTATCTTTTATCTAATACTTAATCCACAATACTTGGATATGACACTGTCTAGCAGCAATGTACTATGCTTTTGTGGTTGATGTTGCCACATTATTTGTTTCCTAGAAGATCAGAGCACTAACATATTTCTAAAGAATTAGCATGTGCCACTGGTGCTCTTTTTATCTACTTTGCATTTAGCAAAGTCTGCGTTACTATATCCATAAAATTCAAAAGATGATATTCTGTTATACCAAATATCTAGATTGCAAGCGTCCTTAACGTATCTTAATATTCCTTTTACTATAGTCATATGAGATTCTTTAAGAGCTGATTGGATTCTAGCGTATAAGCATACACTAAAGAGAATGTCAGACTTAGATGGTATGAGGTATAGTAAATAACCTATCAAATTCTCATTTTGAGATATTCCACAATCACAAATATTTATGCAAAATCATTTAAAACCATTTATAAAAGATTTTGAAACGATTTTTCTCATTAGAGTCACAATGGTTCATCTACTTACCTCTTGGGAGGGTAATCACTCCCAATCCGCAATCAATTATTAGGATATCCAAACAACTATATTTGCACACTAAACAAGAGTCCAGGAAAGATAACCCTACACATTTCGACCCTAATTTCATTTCATAAAATTATAACAAAATTTTCAAATTTATGAAAGAGGAAGGTAAACCCAAATTAAGAATTAGAAAACTACTTAAATTTTGTCACCAATTTTGCCTTTTAGTTACGTCACATTTAAATTCTAGATTTTCCTCCCTATAAAACCACAAATCTAAACATAAGTTCCAAATTTATGCTAAAATAATTAAAACCCAAACTAAATTAATAATAATATTATCTTAATTTTGGTACAATTCACCATCTAAAACAAATGAAACATGTGATCAAGGCCTCGAGTAATTCAACCCAAATAAACAAATACAAATTGGAGTGATAGAGAGAGAGATTGGGGATGAAGAAATGAAACTCACAGAAGACGTAGCGAACATATTTAATTTCAGAGAAAGACCCTCCTCAAGAATCAGATCTGCACAACTCAAAAACCCTAACACCTCCGGAAGAACCTTAGATATACATGAACCAATAGATTAGCTCTTTTACATGAAAGGATTATGTCTGCAAAGTCACAAATTTTGGTTGTACTCAAAGATTTGATTCAGGGATGGAGACAAAGGAAGCATAAAATCAATGGGGAGAGAGAGAGAGAGAGAGAGAATGTGAGTTTGGGTTGTTCTTATTTCAATTTGGGTCTCAATCTGAAATCGTTTGCTATATATACTGGATCTGGGGTTTTGTAGATAGGAAAAAGAAAGCCAAGAGAGAGGAGAGAGAAGGAAACGAGAGGGACGAGAGGGTGGATGAGAGAAGGGGGTAGATTTTGACAAAAAGGAGAGGAAAATGGGGAGGAAGAGAGAATAATAAAAAAATAAAATGGGGGTGGGTGAATGGGTTTTGACTTTTCCTTTTTTCCCTTCTCTTTTTTTTTTTTGTTTTTTTGGTATTACAATATTAAATGGAAAATTTTCACTCATTCGAATTATTGGACAAAATTTTCACTCATTCGAATTACCGACGGATTTCTGACAAATTAGTGATGGACTGAATACCGACGGATTAGAGACGGACTAACGACGGAAATTATGCCGTCGCTAAACCAAAAAAAAAATATAAAATTATCAGCGACGAATTACCGACGGAATATTTAGCGACGGAAATATTCCATCGATAATTCGTCGGTGAATTGGTAAAGGAAAAAAAATTAAAAAAAATACATAAACATTAGCGACAGATTTTTTTTATTTTTTTTTTAATTTTTTTAATTTTTTTAATTTTTTTAATTTTTTAATTTTTAATTTTATTTAATAATTTAATAATTTTTATTTTTATTTTATTTTGTAGAATAATAATATTATTTTATTTTTTTTCAAAATTTTTATTATTTTATTTTAATTATAATTTTATAATTTTTATTATATTATTTTATTATTATTAAAAAATATGATATAAAAATAATAAGTAAATAAAATAAAGATATATGATTAAAAGACAAACTTGGTCTGATGGTTAGCGCTCTCTTTTCCTCACTCTTGTGCATGGGTTCGATTCCGCCCCAAGGTAATTGGGGAGGGCTCCTGGGCTTTCTTTTGATTTTATTTCTGAATTAAAAAATAAGCGACGGACACTTGGTGTAACATCGACACCGTGGTGTCTGTAATTTAATTATATAGAGAGAAATTTATTTATTTAAATTGATTTTTGATTTTGGGGTATTTAAATTAAATTTTGGTATATTTTAATTTGTCGAATCCGTAAATCGAAATAATCCCCATTTTTATAAAAAAATTTAAATTTTAATGAAATGTGGGTGTGTAGATATATATATATATAAAGAGAGAGAGAGAGAGAGGAGATGCTGAGTTTTGGAATGAAATGCAGCACCTCCCCCCTCTTACCAATTAGGGTTGGAAACCCTAATTTTTCTTTCTCTCTCTCCCTGACTTTTCACCTTCCCGCAGCTGTTCTTCCTCCGCCGCGATCGATCTCCCCACCACCTCTCTCCACCGTGAGCAACCACCACCACCTTCCTCTCTCTCTACCTCACTCACAGTCTCCCTCTCACTGTTTCCCTCTCTCTCCACTGCTCATTCTCTCTCTATCTCTCGCGATCTCCCTCCCTCTCGATCGCCCTCCACCGCAAATCTGCCACCCTCCACCGCGATCTGCCACCACCACGAGCGCACCCCAGCCGCTGCAGCTCCTCCCTCCCGCGAGCGCGCTGCAGCGTGAGCACGAGCGCACTACAGCGTGAGCGCACCATAGCGTGAGCGCGCCTGCTCGGGAGCGTGCCTGCTTGCGCGCGCGCTACGCTCTCTAGCAGGAGCGCCAGCGCCCGAGCGCGCTCCAGCCCACTAGAGCGCAACCTGAAAGCGCGCGACTGTAGTCTACCCGCGAGCCCGCAGCGTGCCAGCCCACGAGCCCGCACAGCCCGTGAGCCCACTGTGGCCCACAGCTTGCAACCTGCAGCCCGTGATAGCCCGTGACAGCCCATGAGTCTCTACGGAGCATTGTAGATTTTGGAGCGATCGAGAAGACATTCGGACGAACGTCTGCGTTCCGAGAAAACTCTAGATGAGAAAAATTTCTTACCCATTTGATTTATTTGAATGAATGTTAGGGTTAAGTTAAGAAATGAGGAGAAATGGTTGGCGTGCAAGCGCTGAGCGCCCTGCACACCGGTGCTGCGCGCCCTGTACACAAGCCTTGCCCATGGGCGCTGCGCGCCCTGTACACAAGCCTTGCCCATGGGCACTGCGCGCCCTGCACATAGACCCTGCACATGGGCACTGTGTGCCCTGCACATGGGCGCTGCACGCTGCACAGAGGAGCGCTGGGCTGTGGCCCTGTTGGCCCTTGAGTGTGAGCAAGAGATTGGATTGGTGTGAGCCGTGTGCGAGATTGGTCGAGTTCTAAATGATTCAAACTATGAAAAATTAGGGTAGGGTTCTAAATGATTCAAACTACCTGATTTGCATACGTGTATTAGAAGTGATAGCCTATTTCCTATAACTGTGTAGGTTTGAAACTCGTTGATTTTTATATATATATACATTCATAGGTATTTGGTGTTTTGAGTTATGGGAACACTTTTTTTTGCTTTATGGTATTATTGGGGAGTGCGCTCCCTCTCCCATACGGTGAGTGAGATTTATTTCAATGCCTTGTTTAATATTTAAACCCTGTTTTATAACATTTTGATAAATGAACATGATTTGTCATGTGTTTGAAATGTTTTGATTGGTTTTGAAACTGACTTTTTGTGAACCGTTGGAGTGTCCAAAAATTTGGTTAAATTATGAAATAATGCATCCATGCGGTTGAAATGTATAATGTGTTATTTTACGCTGTATATTGCATTTGGTTTGTGAACCTAATTTCGGTACATTCTTGATACGAGATTGATTTTGGCCTTGAGGGTCTTGGTATGTATTGTTCCGTAACTACGAAGGACACCGTGAGAGGCGCTTAGGTGGCGTCCGGATATGCCTAGGGCTGGGGTATCCCACGAGTTGTCTTGATTTTGTTAACGACACGGTACTAACCAGGTTGAACCTGAAAAGGGGGAGGATTTAGATACTCTCTCCAAGTCTAGCACCTGGACGAGGTTCGTCCTCAACGCTGGGTAGAGAGCACTTTAAATAAATTTGTATATAACACCCCCGGTACGCCTGTCATAGGTCGAGGTAGACCTCTACCAGGACATTTTCGGCTGGCAGCTCTATGATTTTAATGACAGTACTTTGGATGCATATTTGACTTGATAATACGTGCAAATGATATATTATTGAAATGAAAAGTATAATGATTTAAAGTATGATTTGTATACTTATATTTTGATATTCCAGTTTCACAATTCTTATTAGATGATTGCATTGATCCACTCACTCACTGAGTATTCTTTCCCTGAGTGCTCACCCCTTATTTTCTTTATTGTTTCATATATAGTATTTGATAAGGAGCGTTGCTTTTAGGATGATTAGTATCATTGGGAGATCTGGTTTGGATTTGAGAAATCATTGTATATTTTTGCTACAATTTCGTGAGTTAAAAAAAATTGTATTGATAATATATATGTATTTTGAGATCTATACATGACTATTGTATAAATTCTGGGATGACTGTACAAATATGGATATTTAAATTGTGGAACTCTCATGTCATTGCATAACACTTGTATTGAGACAATTTCTATTCATTTTGTATGTTACTTGGAAATGTGTCATGTCTTAGAAATATATTTTAGGACCGTTCGGTGCCACATCTAAATCACAGGAGGGGCGACTGGCGGCTGTTCATGTCATTGACGGGGGCATGGCAGTAGAAGTCTGTGGTTAGAATTGTGGAAATTTGTTTTGTTAGCGTTGCGTTGTCCTGGATTGTGCGGTATGGATGTGTTGGTCTGATGTTGAGATTGAATTTATGTATTGTGAGGCCGGGTTGGCTCTATTGTACAGTAGCATATTGATTGCTATATGAGAAATCTCTAATATGCGGGGAGGTTCAGCTCGATTTTCAGTAAAAATACATCCGACATTCAGGACAACGGGCTGCTGCTCACGATCCCGGTTCGGGGCGTGACACCTGATCCGTCGTTAATTTTTTTTTTTGTTTCAGCGACGGATATTTTTCCGTCGCTAATCCGATACTGATATTTGCGACGAAAAAAAAATCTGTCGACAAAAATTTGCGGGGTCACTTTTTACGACGGATTTAGTGACGGAAAAGATCTGTCGCTGATACCTTTCAGTGACGGAAAAGTAACTTTCAACGATGGATTTTTCTGTCACTGAAAATCCGTTTTCTAGTAGTGTCATTAACATATACAAATAGATGAATCAAAATATATACTATTTCCTGTAATCTTTTAACCCATATATGTAGAACAAAAATGTTTAATCCATATCTTTTAAATGGGGATCTTTTGTTTGGTCTACCATTGTTCCACCCATCCCATGCAGATGACGAAAAGAACAGAGAGATCTAGAAAAGAGCAACAAAGAAGATCTGCACTCTATTGTGAAATTTAGCACATTCACGTATTTTCTTGCAATATTAAATGAAACTTACAATAATATTGTCCAATGATCACTTAGGTTAACCATGAAACTTAGATTTGATCATTGGACAATATTAAAATGAAAAACTTTCACACATTCAAATATTAGGATGTTGTTTACTATATTGTTCTTTAATACTATGATAGTAGATAAAGCATTTCTAATGTACAAGAGTACTTGATGTGTAGGCTCTATCACTATGTTGTTCTTTAAGTGGACCAATATTTTCATGAGATAACACAAGTGCCCCCAATATTCAAACCAAAAACCCCGCGCACTAGATCTCACCATCTTAATCAACAAAACCCAAAATATTTTTCGCTTAACATTTCCAATAATGAGAGAGAGAAAGAGAGTGGGAGAGAGAAAAAGTTTATTACCTGCTTACACTAAGGAGACTGGCAACTAAAACTCTTGTAACTAGTAGACTTAACATTATTAAAAAGTGTAGAGCTACAGCCAACATAGTCAGAACAAGGAATCCAAACCTTCATCAAGATAGCCAACACAATTAGAAAATAATAATAATAAAATAGAAATATGGGAGTATGAAAGATTAAAGAATTACATCAAGAGTCACCATCCAAATATCGCAATATTTGATTTTACTTTTTGAACTCAACTACAGCAAACACATATACATATGAGAAAAGCCGGTGAATAATAAAAGAAAAATAGATTTCATTGCCAGAATATGGATATTAAACAACAAATGTAGAGCCAAATTCTAGCTCAAAATGAAATTCTTGGGTTGAGCTCTAATCCAATCAGAAGCAAAATTAGTGCTTCAATACTGAGCAAAGAACTATGGAACTTGTTTAAAACATGCCCACTAGTACTAAAAGCACTCTTAGATGTAGCTTAGCTCATTGGAATAACCAATATGTTCTTAACCATTATAGACATAATTGGAAACCTAGTTTGAACACTTTTTAATAGTCCAAAATATTAAAGTCATCTTTTTTTCATCAGGTTGTGTTGGGTGGAGCTTTTCCTCCAAATAAGTATCTAACTTACTCCTAGACAGATCATCTTCCTCATCCTCATTTGTATAAAATTCAACCATATAATTGCATTGAAAATTCAATTCATCTCTGTCACTTCCACTTGCTTCATTGTTTTCCCATTTCCTTTTTTTTTGTCTTATACTTGTTCAAGCATTTAAACTTCATATATTTAAGAACATTTATCAAAAAGAGCATGCAATTCCCTATTAACACAATCTAACATAATATCTACCAAAGCACTATCATATATCCTTTTGCAGCAAAATTTCAAATTCTTAAATTTGAATTTAGGATCCAAGACAAATGCAATAGAGAGAAACAGATTGGGTTCTTTTTCAAGCCAATACTTCTCAAATTTGAAAAACATATTCTTTGCCCTGTGCACAAGGATTGAGTTTACATATTGAGTAGTTTGTCATAGCAACATTAGAATTCTATAAACTTTACACAAAAATATGTTTGCTATATAGTAATTGCTTTTGGACAAAGCATGGTTGCCATGTAAAAAGTTTCTAAAAACTTGTGAACAATTTTAGCCTTTTCCCAATCTTAATATAAAAAGGGATCTTTAAAATTTAAATTCGAGTTTTCATGCACTCATATGCTTTTCAAAAATATAATGTAGACCCAAACATATTATATGTGAAATTCCACATGGTATACACATTAAGAACTTACGTTTTACCTTGGGGAATATGTTCTTGATTTGCATATTAGATGAATTCTAGTTTTCTTTTTAGTGATGCCTTCATATATTTTATTACATTTCACACCCTATGAATACATCCTGTTATCCTATCCAAGCCCTCTATGTAGCAACATCCTTCTACTTGAATAATGATTTTAGAGACATTTAGCAACCACATCATTAGTAGAAGCATAATCCATGGTAAAAGTATCAATTTTCTCAGTGTTCCACTCCAATTGGTAGCTAATGATTATATCAGATAAATTCTCTCCACCTATCTTCACAAAAACCAATGTAAAGTTGATAATTTTTTTATGAAGCTTCCACTCCTTGTCAATGAAATAAGCAGCGAGAGTGATTTGATAATAACAAGAACTCTTTCAATTTATTTTTCTTAACTTTATAAAATTTTAAATAATTACTCTTCATTGTGTTTTGGGTGACAAAACTCAATTTACACATATTTTTGAAATGAATGGTCTTCAACAAAACTGAATGGGAGCACTTGATTAATTATAAGTTCTAACAAATCCCTCTGACTCTTCTTGATCAAACTTCCAAACAAGTGAGCTGCCATGGTCCAATGTGCTTTAGGCAAAGCTTAAAAGAGTTTACCCCCTTTTCTTCTTGTTGTTCTCCCAATCCTACCTTTCTTTTACGGGCAGTGCATATTCCATTTTTAATATGCCATACCAAATGTGTAGTTCCTCTTGAAGTAGAGCATTAGAAAACCTTCAAATAGTAGTTGCATTTGCATTCCGAATGATGAATGATTTTTTTCATTCTTGGTAAAATGGGCCCATACCTCAGACCTAGGTTTCACTTCCCTCTTTGGTTTTTGGCCTTTTTTTTTTACCAGGATCTGGTTCAGTTTCTGCTCTTGGTTCTTCTTCTTTGCTATGATGGATCAAGATCAATGACAGTGGCAACATTATTTTCATTGTTTGCATCTGACATCTATAGACAACAAACAAAATTATACGAAGTGTGAAAAAATGGAACTCAAGTTGACATATGTAGAAATATGAAGCGTATGCCAAAGAACACATATCATTTGATGCAAATTAGAAAACTCATACCTTTGAATAACCCAATGTCCAAATCTAAGAATAAATGCTTCCAAATCAGAAGGGGGGTGATGGAGGCATAAGGCAATAACCAATTCATTTTTCCTGATTAAAAAATGTGAAAAATTTTAATAAGAACAATCAAATGCCAAAAAATTAGGACATCAGAGAAATGACTGTGATTAATACCAACTAGTAAAAATCTTATGAAAAAGCAATTAAAGTCTTTGACTAAGCCATATATGAAAAATGGGTTAAGCCATTTTTTGGAGTACTGCACAGATTAGTTTTCCAGATTTGAAGCATTAGCACTGCACATATTAGTTTCCTAGATTTGAAACATTCCATTACATTCTCATACTTATTGCCTATCCAAAATCACATCACAAGACCAGAGACAGCATAGAGACAATGACATCTCAGGGGTGGAAGAAAATGAATCTTGTGCTCCATGTCCATATGCTTCTTATTGCTAATAAGAAGGATGACAAATAAAAAAAGAGAGATTAGCCCTAAACCACCTTATTTGGAGAGAGAGAGAGAGAGAGAGAGAGAGAGAGAGAGAGAGAAATCAACAATTAGAGATATCAAATAAAAAGCAGCAACTAAAAAAAAGCAAAAAATTAAAGTATCGTCGCATAGGCACAATAATTCTTTTCTCGGATTAGCCAAAATACACCAAATATATCTATTTAGTTAATTCCTTGGCAAAAGAAGGATGGCAACTTCAAAAATCAAAACAGAGATGACATTTACAGAAACCCTAAGAATTGGGAAAAAAGTCTTGGGTGAGAGACAGTTTGAAATCTGAACTTAACTTTACAGAATCTAGAGAGAAGATCAAGCAACCACGTTGTGTGGAGGTTCGAAGGTTTCATTGTTCAGATGACAGTGAGCACCTTTATTGCTTCTGAAAGGTATTTATCCCAGGAGGTTTTCTTTTGAAGATGAAGACCGAGTGAGAGAAAGAATTTGGTTTTGATTGAGTTTAGTAAATGGTTTTGGTTTATATAATATTATAAACGGGTGAGGCTTATAAAGAACCGAGCTTACTAGTGTCCAGGCTTGACCCAAAATTAAAATGGGTTTAAATAATAGGCCCAAAATCGACTTGAATCTAAAATAAGCAAAGCTTGGCTCTGCAAAATGGGCCGAGGTCGAGCCAGCTTGATCCAGTTTCTAGTCCTATGCAACTTAATTCCATGAGCAAGCTGTATTCTAAAACTTTTGGGACTAAGTTTGCTCCTATCATTATTCAATCTGAAAATTCATCTTTCAATATAGGGATAGTTCTGAAATGAAATAAATTTTGATATATAGTCTCAAATTATGGAGATCCATATTACTATGAAGGAAAACCTCTCATTCATTTGTGGTGATTTACAACCAACTACTAAAAAGGATGACCTATATAGGAAATAGTATTTAGACAATCAAAGAATTTAAAGATGGTTGTTGTTATCTATGTCGCCAAAAGTTATAAAATGATACATTGGCCTATATACTATTCAAGAAAATTAGAATGCTCTTTCTAAAAGCCTTTTATCTACCATACAAATTGGCAGATTACTCTCTTTCTATTATGGATAGTTGATTGAAATTTTAGTGAATTAGTGAATTGGATCATCATGATAATGTGATTATGGAAAGTGAGAATGATGTTACAACTTACCTGCGAATCAATTAAATGGCAAAGGGTGCATAGTTTCTTTCTTGTTTAGATGGTGATTTCGGAAAAATTTGTGGTGAAATTTTGAGAAAAGGATCATATTCCTGAGTTAGAAGAAAATGATTCTACTCTTGAGTTAGAAGAATGTTATGCAATGGTTCACTGTAAATCTATTTGGTATGCAACCATAAATGGAGAGCTTGAAAGCTTTAAGGCTTCAGCTATGATGATTCAAAAGCGATCTAATCAAAACTAGCAAGGGCCCAACCACTCTAAAACCATTGTGAAAGCAAACAAAACTTTGTGATCAATTTGGTCATACCAAAAATTGTTGCTACCAACTTGTTAGTGTCAAGAATATGGTGATGGTAATTAGTTTAGCCCTTAGTCCAACCCTCAGTTCAACTCACACCAACAGCAAGGTAGAGATCACAACAAAGTCCACGTCCAATCCTTAGTCCAACTGAAGACAAGTGTTTAGCACTTGTAATTAGTTATAAGTACAGTTAGTTGTAACTAATTGCAGCATTAAAGACACTCATTTGTGTAGCATAAAAGCTTGTAAAGAAGTTGAAGACTCAGTTAATCAAAAAATGGAAAAAAATAATTTTCCTTTATTATCATTGTGTCAGAGCAAGGGTTGTAAAGAAAACTAAGGTTTGATCACTGAAAGAAATGATCAACCCTTCATCTACAAAATTCCTTCAAAAATTTTTGCAAAAATCAACCTTTACCTGAATGATTGGGTAGCCTTCATCTATTTTTTTTTATTCTCAAATAGAAATTAGGGTTCTTGATTCGATGAAACCTACACTACAAAAAATAAGGTTTTTCCCGACGGTTTTTTCTTGATAGTCTTTTCCCGACGTTTAAATATTTCAATGCCAATATTTTTCTTCCACGATGAAAATGTCGAACAAGAACATTAGGAAAAGCAGTTACCGTGAAAAATACCATTGGTAGGAACCTTTTCCAACATTTTAGTAGAAACGTTAGTGAAAGTTAAATTGCATATGCTAATGTTTTTACTTAACAATGTTAGCATATGTCCTAACATTTTCGATAGAAACCCTAGACCTCTTTTGTCTCCTCTTCTCTCTCTTTTCACTTTTTCCTCTGCCACTCTCTCCATTCGCCATCACCGCTGAATCTCACTGAATATGAAGTTCCTTGGGCCAACTGGAGCCCGCCATGTTGCCGCTGTGAACACCCACTACAAAAAATAGGTTTTTAGCCACAAATTTAGTGATGAAAATTAGAAATCCGTCGTTACATTTAGCGACTAAAATCTGAAATCTGTCGCTAAATTTAGCGATAAATAATTTTTCGTCACTAAAATTCGTTACAAAATTTAGCGACGAAAAATTATCCGTTACTAAATTAGCGAACGAAAAAAAATCCGTTACTAAATTTAGCGACGAAAATCTAAAATTCGTCGCTAAATTTAGTGACAGATAATTTACGTCGCTAATTTAGGAACAAAAAATTATCCGTTGCTAAATTAGCGACAAAAAATTATCCGTAACTAATTTAGTGAAGGAAAAATTATCCGTCGCTAATTTAGCGACAAAAAAGTCCGTCATTAAATTAAGACGAAAAATTATCCGTCTCTAATTTAACGACGAATAAAAAAATTCGTCGCTGATTCCAAATTCGTTCGGAATCCAAAATGCCCAAGGAGCAGGGCCCCTGCCCACCTGAGCCTGCACTAGCCTGCAAGCCACGTGCCTGGACGGCCCCTGCCCACCCGAGCCAGCACCAGCCGGCAAGTTGTCCGCCAGCCCGAGCCAGCACCCCGGCCTGCAAGCGCGGGCGCGCGCCCCGAGCCAGCGCCCGAGCCAGCACCCTCACCTGCAAGTGTGACCGCTCCAGCGCTAGCTCTCCTCACTTAATTGCTAGAAAATGCCTCCACTTTGACTCCACCGTGGTTCGAATTTCTGCACACGCATAAACCTGTAAAAACATTTAACTACCAAACCAAATGTTAGTATGTGATATAATTTTTTTTTTAACTTATTATCTTTTTTTCATATTTTTCTAATAATAAAAAAATAATATATAATAACAATTTAAAATAATAAATATAATAACTTTATTTACTTATTATCTTTCCTTCACATTTTTCTAATAATAATAAAATAATATATAATAACAATTTAAAATAATAAATATAATAACTTTTTTTACTTAAACCACCGACCTAAAATAATAATAAATATGATAATTTTTAATAAAATAAAAAATAATAAAATACTAATTTAAAATAAAATAATAAATTAATTAAAAAATATATTAATATTATATTTTGTTTTCTTCTTTTTTCTTTTCTTTTATTATTTTATTATTCTTTTTTATTTTTATTTTATTTTTTAATCCATAGTTTAAAAATGGATTACGACATCTTAATAATATAAAATTATAATTATCAATAAATTATAATATATTAATAATTTAAAAAATCTATATATTTAATTATAAAATATTTTTATTCGTTTGAATATATAAGAAATTCAATATAATTATTATATATATGAAATTTCAACAATGAGAATAGAAGGGAAAAAAAACCCAAAAATAGAGATGAGAGTAAGAGGAAAGAAAAAAAAATGAGAATAGAAAAAAAATGAGGAGGAAGAAAGAAATAAAAAAAAATATTATCATACAAGACTTAGCGGTGGTGCAGTGGCTGACATGTCTTTTGTTCAAATCCGATCAAATCTGAGATCCAAGATTTGAATCCCTTCAATAGCATTTTTTTAACATTAAAACAATGAAGTGCGGGCGACCGTGCATGCATGCGCGGGCGCCCGCTCAGGCGCATGCCTAGGCACGCGTGCCTGCTTGCGTCCGGCCCCCGTGCGTGCATGCGCGGGCGCCGCGTGTAACGAACCCTCAAAAGGCCATGAGCAGCACCCGAGTAGATAACATGGAGGTTTGCACAGAAGGTACCAATCGAAGGGTGCGAATGAAAGGCCACGACCAATAGGCACGAGCCAAAGGACACGAAGAAGTGAAAGGTCTCACCAAAGGCCATGATCTAGTAGTCACCACCAAAGGTTGCCACCAAGCCATGGTTATGTTCTAAGGACCAGAAGACACCAAAAGAGGCCATGAAGAAGCACAAAGAAGGAGCAATGTCCAAAGGAATGCAAGTGCCAGCACCAAGCAATGCAGCCCCAGTGCCAAGTGAAAAGGCACCAGCGCCAGTATGCGTTAAGGCACCGATTCACGAGCGACCAGCAAGCAATCGAGGAGCCCAAGCCAAGATAACTTCCAAAGGTGTTCCCAAGGTAACAGGCAACGAAATGGTGCAAGGAGAAGAGCAAGTGCATGCAAACAGCCAAGAGACATGAGTATCGTACAAGCAACTGTTCACATTCTGGACAATTCTTGACAGATTACTTATATTATTAGTATTTCAATATTTATGCCATTTTATTTAGTATTCTAAGTGTCAAGACTCATGTTTGAAGTGTTGTAATAAGTGGGGTATCATTATATAGGGCGAAGGGACTTAGGCAGTTATAGGCAGTTATAAACCAAAGGAACTCATGTTTCAACCAAGGGTGTGCATTTGGCCGAAATGTTCCCATTGCTGCCGATTCTTTTCCCCCTTCCTTTGCCTATAAATACCCATATACTCTCCCTCATTTGGATATCAGAAATACAGTTAAGATTTGAGAATTTCGTCAATTTCTATTTCTCATTTGTGAGAGATTTGTGTATAGAATATTAGGCATTCCATAGTGCAGTCTTTGGACAGCGCTTGCTTTGTCTAATGTTCTTTGCCTTGTGAGAGATCCCTGCGATGCAACAAGGCCAGACCTACGTCTTTTGAAGGAGAGCAATTGCTTGAGAGATCCCTACGGTGCAAAACCTTTTCTTAACTCCAAAACCGTGAGTCATATCCCTTTCTTTTCTTTACCGATTTTACGTAGTTTTCGTTAGTCTTTCTTCCACTTTTCTTCTTCTTTCTCTCCCCCTTCTCTTATTCCTGAGCCACCCTTGTGCATAGACCCTCATTGTCGTGTAGCAAGGTGTACCCCACCCTTTTTACAAGCCTCCCATTTTCTTGTAACCCAAAACTGGTCGTGATCCTCTTCTAGGACACGGGTTCGCCGTACCGCACAGGCGCGCACCCGGGCAAGCTCGCTCGCGTAGGCGCGCGGATGCGTGTGCCCTGCGCCCGTACGTGCATGCGCGGGCGCCTGTGTAGGCTCGCACCCAGGCATGCTCGCTGGATTAATATTAATTAAAAAATATTATAAAACAATAATAATTTGATTTGTATTATTGAATAAAATAATACAAATAAAATAAAAGATACCTATACAATAATAAAAAATATTAAATAAAACAAAAAAAGAAAAAAATTTATTAATTAAAAAATATATTAATATTATTCTTAGAAAAATAAAATATAAAAAAATAAAATAAAATGATATTTTAAAATATTATAACATAATTAATAAATTGATTTGTTCATATAGTTTTAAATAATATAATTTAAATAAAATAAAATATATGGGTTTTTTTAAGATTTAAATAATATTATTCTTTTAAAAAAATGAAATATAATATAATAAAATAAATTGTTAAATTAAAATATTATAAAATAATAATATGATTTGTTAATATAAATTAATAAAATAAAATAAAAAATAAAATCAAATTCTAATTGAAAAAAGATTAAATTTAGTGACGGACTTGGAATCCGTCGCTGATTCAGTGACGGATTTAAAAATCCGTTGCTTAATTACCTACAGATAAAATTTGTCATCGCTAAATTAATTTTTTAATTTAAATATTATGTTAATATTATATTTTACTTAATTATATATAAAAAATTTAGCGACAGAAAACAAATCTGTCGCTAAATTAATTTTTAATTTAAATATAACATATTAATAAAATAATAAGAAAAATAAAAAAATAAAATTATATTTAAAAAAGATTAAATTTTGCGATGGATTTTAAATCCGTCGCTAAGTTAGCGACGTATATGAAAATTTGTCGCTAAATTAGTGACGGATATAAATCCATCGCTACATCGATTGCTAAATTCATGACGTATATAAATTCATCGCCAAATCCGTCGCCAAATTAGTAACGGATTCTTTATTCGTCGCTAAGTTACCGATGGATTTCTTGATCTATTGCTAACTTAGTGACGGATTTCTAAATTTGTCATAAAATTCGTCGCTAATTTAATCTTTTTTTAATATAATTTTGTATTTTATATTTTGTTTTCTTCTTTTTTCTTTTTTTTTATTATTTTATTATTCTTTTTCATTTTTATTTTAGTTTTTTGAATCCATAGAATAGTTTAAAAATCGATAGCCGCCTAACCTAACTATCCGTGCCATTCGTATCATTATTTTCATTTTTTGAAAACTAATGTTTGATCTACTTGGCAAACGAGATGGATCGTCGAACATGGATGTATCATCTATTATCTTTCTTGTTGATAACAATAACAAATGAAGATGAACAACTGAACTTTTAAATACGATTGAATTATATAAGAGAAGTGAACGGATATAGAAGATGAAAAACATAAATGGTGAACTCCACAATCACGACTTATTTAAAATTATCTGTTACAGATTTATTGAATTATTTATTATTGTAAATTCTCAGTTTGTTGAAAATTATAATATTTATTATATATTTAATTCAATTTCGTTATTTAGAATTGGTTAAAACGGGGACACGGTTAAAAATATTTTCTAACAGAGTATAGAAAAAATTTAGTTACGAAATTAGTCTTAAATTTTGAAATATAGATAATAAATTAGTCACAAATTTGGTCACGAATACATTTTTTGTGACTAATTAGTGACGAATTTAGCTATAAATATTTTTTTTGGGCTAATTAGTGATGAATTTAACCATGAATTTTAAAGTTCGTTACTAAATTTAGAAACAAATATTTTTTCATGACTAATTAATGATGAATTTAATGACGGAAAATTTTTGTAACTAATTAGCGATAGAATTTTCCATAAAATTTTTTCGTTACTAAATTTAACGACGAAAGTTGTCACGAACATTTTTTGTCGCTAAATTTAGCTACGGATAACTGTATCTGTGGTAAAATTTAGTCACGAAATATTATTCGTCACTAATTAGTGACGAAATTTGCAATAAAAAATTTTTGTCGTCAATTAGCGACGAATTTAGCCATGAAAACTTTTTCGTCACTAATTAGTGACGAATTTAGTCACGAATGATATGTCCGTCACTAATTTAGTCACTGACTTCCTTTCCGTCACAAATTTTGTGGCAAATTAGCGACGAAAGAGTTTTTGTCACTAAATTTGTCACAAAATAGTGACGAATTTGTTTTATCGCGAAAATTCGTGGCTAAAACCATATTTTTTTGTAGTGACCATCTTCAGCGAAAGGTAAATCATCTGCTTTTTCCCTCAACTATTTCAGTCCGCTATTACCTTCATATAGTTGACTCACTACATTCTTACACTTCTTTAGTCAACTTAGTGATTAACCTAGTCAACTAACGATGTCCTCAGCCCATTGAAATCCTACGAAGTCGACTCCTACTCTATTTTTTGTCGACAATAGCCCATATACATACCAATTAGTCAACTCACATAAGTTTCAGTCGACTAAGCACCTACTATAATCTCCACTAGTGGACTAGATCATTGTGTTAGCCAACTAAAGATCACTATTATTGACATAGTTGACAAAATCTATTAAGTAATCGACATATAACATAAGGTTAAGGATGAACAGCTGACCAACTCCACTGGATAGTGGACATGAAGTTCAGGTTAGTCGACTAAGTCATCATGTTAGCCAACAATGTCCAAGTATGCATAGCATAAACATTGATATAGTTGACAAATTTTTAAATCTAGCCAACTAAGGACCACTAAAGAAACATAAGTTGTCAACAATTCCATCGAATTAGTCGACAAAACCCAAAGACATACTACAGAATAGCCAACTAAAATTGAGAGCCTACCGACTAAGGTGATTCTAGACTTAGCAATATGGGATGTCGGCTCCTAAAGTTTAAAACACATGATTGTGGACAAATAAATTGATGTTTTCGATTAAGTAAATATATTAGTTGACAGAAACTTAAATTTAGTATATACTCAAATGTTTGAAACATATGATAGCCGACTAACTTATTGAAGCTTTAGACTAATCGAAATTATTAATCGAAACATGTTTAAGCTTAGTTCGTGTATTAAAGTCTAAAACAATTGTTAGCCAACTAAGAAACTATAACTTCAAACTAAGAATATATATTAGTCGACATATTTTTAAATCGAGTCCACCCTTAAAAGCATTAGACACTCTATGGCTGAATTTTACATTAATTCTTTCGATGAAGTATAATGTGTTAGATGACTAATACCTAAAATTAGTCTACATCGAGAAAGATTAAATCACTATAGCTGACTAACCTATTGAACCTTTCGACTAAGGAAGTACAATAGTCGACTAATAATCAAACCCTTTCGACAAGACTGCAACCAAATTTAAAACTTAGTTTGCTAACCAAACATACTAGTCAACACAGCTTTCATATGATAGTCGACCAAGTTTATAAAGCTTCAGAGTATCAAGAGACATCAAATGTAACATAGTTGACTATGCAAAAGATGATGTCAGCAGCAAAAGGAATAAAATTTGAATTTCAAATTGAACAGTCGACAGAATGCTCATTCTAGTCGATACATTGTTTCTAACGTCTATTTCTATAGAAAAACAAATAGGTGGTTAGAACACTAAATAAATTTGTTTGAGCCATTAATGAAGAACATTCAAAAACTCACCAACCATAATCACTCATTGGATGAATGAAGTAAATGAAGACATGCATAAAGCGATAGTCTTTCAAAAAGAAAAAAGTGAGAGAACTTTCATTTTAACACTATGTTACTCTATCTTTGTACTCTATTTTCCAATCTTTGTAATTGATATCTCTTGTTCTTCATTGTGATACATCTAAACTTTGAGGTTCATTTTCTATAACATATCAATATCTTTTATACTTAAAGTTCAAAGACTAAGTAAGTTTTCAAGGTCTGGAGTTTAGACAGAGAAGCAACTTATGAAAGGTTGGGTTGAGCAGTGTTTCGAGAGCAAACACTGTAAAGATCTCACTTTCACCTAGAAGCAAGTTTATTGTACTATTGGAGTTGTAAATAGTGAAAATCCAGAAGAACTTTAGGAGTGGATGTACACCGGATTTGATAGAACCACTATAAAAATTTTGTATACTCTGTTCCAATTTTTATCTTCCGTTTATGCTCTTTTTTCTTTCTCTCTTCAACTCTTTCATCTCACCTTCAGTTTTTATAAACCGAAAAAGCTTCAAATCATATAAAAAGTGTCATACAACCTATTCACCTCCTCTTGATTGTATTTCAAGAATTTCTCCACAAATTCTATCATTTAATTTTAAATCAATTTAACATTTCTATAAAATAAATAAGAAGTAAGAATGATGAAAATTTTACCTTAAAATCTTGTTTTATACTTCTAAAGGCACAATATATCAAGTCTCGCGTCCATACACTCTTCAACAAAATGGAGTCGCGGAGCAAAAACACTAACATGTCTTAAACATTGCCCAAATACTTGTGTTTCAAACTTCATTACCCATACATTTTGGGGAGTTGCTGTTCTTACATCTGTACATCTCATAAATAGATTTGCGTCTTCTCTTAAAAATAAAACTCTTTATAAAACTTTCTTTTACAAATTACCCTCTTATACTCACTTAAAAATGTTTGGTTATGTTCTGTATCAAATTTGTCACCAAACAGGAAAAAATGTGTTCTTAAATCCAAGAAATATATATTTTTGGATATTCTTGTTGAAGATTGAATCCTTTGTTAAAATTTGTTTAGAATTTGAATAAGTTGGCTATATTTAAGACAATAAATAACTCTATTTGAATTTTTCTGTTGCATTTTGAATTAGACTTATGTTTTTCAATTGTTCAGTTTATGATTTTCTGATTTTTCTAACTTCGGTTTAGAGCAGTTGTGGTCTATTTTTTTTTCTTTGTATAAATTTGATAACCTAATAATAAAGTTTGTTTTTTAGCCCCATCTTCATTTGCGTTTTTTGTTGGTAAATCATACAAATTGGTATGAGAGTTCTTGTCACGCCCCAATTCTCGGATTGACCACGCGACAACCGCCGCGTTGTCTTGGTACACGGGCAGAACCTTCCCATGTACCGAGACTCCGCAAGGCTAACCAACTATATAATATCTCTTCCAAATACAATGCACATATAAAGGACCCATCCGGTCCATCCCAATACACACAAGCATGCGTCGGCACACATTAGGCGGGGGTTCCTGTACATGCACGCATGCAAAATTGGCCATCCAAACCATTCCAGATTTCTCAGTACAAATAAAACATTCCAAAGATATTTCAAATCAAAATGAAAGAAGACTCATATCAAACTTGTAGATTTAACATTTCAGTCCAAATGTCCCAGTACAAGATAAAACATTTTTCTAAAAATGGTTCAATGAAAATAATGAAATCCCAAATCATAATCATCGAATTTTACAAACACTTGTTGAAGGACTCAACCAGTATCAGAAAAATCCGCCCGGTATGAAACGTACAAAACTTCCTTTCCATGGTTCTACGCTATATAATTCTCAAAAATCCTACACTACTAAATACCTTTGCAAATCAGCAAAGTATCCTTCACAAGCTCCAACGTCCAATCTCTGAATTAAGTATTCTCTAAAAAATGAGAGAGATGGGTAAGTATTGGGGAATACTCAGTGAGTGGAGTGCAATGGTATAATTGTATGACAAATGAGGGGTGAATATGGGAAAGTCAAAGTATATCTCATAAACAACACTTTATATATGTAAAAATATTTTCAATAAATCAGGTAGTTCACAAAATATGCATCCACATTAAATATTCTTTCCGAAAATCACAATGGTCCCATCAAAATTACTTCCATCCTACGTTTGGCCGAACCAAGACGGAAGTCCGCCAAGGGGTTTTCCATTTCAGTATCTCAAACAGTACCCCCTTCCTTGGTGTTGGCTCGGACCTCCCTGGGGTGGAATCCAGATAGTCCGACGTGACAGAGAAGAGGCCGCGTATACCTCTCTCACAATGAAACCCCAACCACGCCACCCCGTCGGGTCGCTCCGTGGAGGGAATGACTATAGCCATTACACTCGTACACCATCATTTCACAATCATTCAAATTACAGTCAATGTGACATGTTTCATCAAACAAATTCCAAAATTCATGCTACAAACATTTACAAATCCAATATTGAATGCAAATGGCACAGATTCATTAATAATTACTTAGGATGCATTCGTAATTCAAACTTTCATTCCAGACGTCCCACAATCACAGATGATTTCATATAAATTATGTAAAGATCATTTAAAATCATTTATAAAAGAATTTAAAAATAGTTTTACTCATTTATGACACGACGGACCATCCACTCACCTCTAGGGAGGGTATTCACTCCCTAATTCCGCAATTTAATCCAAGGTAACCATTCTCAACCTTCAAAGGGGTTATCCTATACCAATAATCACAATTTCATTATTAGTTCATCCTAAATTCTAGGTTTTATGAACTTTCCTATATTTAGCACATACCAAATTCTTCAATTTCATGAACCAAGATTCTCATTTCATCATTTCAAGATCATTTGCATCACTAATGATCTTAAATTCCCAATATTCCTCAATTTTCTCTAATTTCTAACAATTTTCCTAATTTTCTTCCGAATTTTACATAACCATAATACTTTTCATACATATTTCAAATTAAACTCTGGGAAAACTATTCTATTCAACCTAACATGATTCTATCACCCCTTAGCATGCTTCTTTTGTATCAATAGCCTAATTCATATAAAATCCTATACTTAACCTCAATAATAGCATACAAAATGTCCTAAAATGCATTCTAATGAATCTAACATTCATTCTAAACATATACAAGACCTCTTACCCTAAATTGACTCAATTTATCAAAATGATTTAAATTTCCCTCACCTATGGTTTTCACAGCTTATAGCCCTAGCGTCCGTGCACCATTCAATCCATTTCGGGACCTACAATGTTTCCAAATCGAAGTAAAGTTCAGCGATTTATTCTAATCACTATGGAAATCAAAACCCTAGAATCACAACCAACTCAGCCTTTACCTGCAGTGAAGAAGCCGCGAACTAGGGTTTCTGCGGGGATTGCTGATGAACCCTCTAAGGAGACAACTGGTTGCAGGCTCGTGGGCCGTCGCGGGCTGGTGGGCTGGCGGGCTCGCTGGCTGGGGCGCTCGCGGCTTGGCGTGCTCGCGGCCTTGCGTACTCACGGCTGAGAAGCAAGCTCGCGAGAAGGATTGCGGTCGCGTGCTTGTGAAATGTCGCGTGCTGTGGTGTGCTCCGCGAGGGGAATCGCGCAGTGGCGCGCTCGTGTGAGGGGAATCGCACAGTGGCGCGCTCGCGCAGGGGAGGATCGCGTTGCGGTGGTTGGAATGGCGGAGGGAGAAGTTGTTGCGCGTGAGTGGGAGGGAGAAAGCAGAGAGCGAAGTAGAGAGTGAGAGAGTTCGAGAGATGGTGAGAGAGAGACAAAGCGAAGGTGAAAAGGGGCAGAGGACAGTGGAGATGGTAGAGATGGTGGCGAAGAGGCGACGGGCGAGAGAGGAAATCGGGAGAGAGGCAGAGAGTGAGAAAGATCAGGGCTGAAAGCCCTAATCTAATTTGGGGGAGAAATCGCAGCGTTTTGGGCAAAATGCTGTGTTTTCCTCTCTCTTCTTTTTATATATATATATATATATATATATAGGTATTACAACTCTTAACCCCCTAAAAACAAATTTCGTTCCCAAAATTTCAAAATACAATTGGATCCATTAGTTTCATTACTTTCAATCACACTTTATTATCAACTAAAATTCCCACTCATACAATAACCAACCTATGTCTTTAGTCTCCTTTCTTTAACCTCGGATAACTTCTTATTGAAACATATTGAAGTACGTGGACCTCATTCGCGCTGCAATAGCCGTCCTCAATGCTTATTAAGACTTCAAAACTATGAAAATTTCTTAAATTATCCTTCAAAAGGACCCTAAATAAGAATGGCCATTACCATGCCATGTTCATATCAATAATCACATTTATCCATACTTTCAAGATTAATTAAATGAACTATAGATGCAACCAGAATATATATATTCTTAGAGATAATAAACTTTCAAGATGGTGTATATGGCCGTCACCTAATCTTAAGACTTAGTATAAAAGGTATACAAACCCATCTATCATCAAACTTGTATACGATGAAGTGTAGATCAACCTCAATATGGCCTCAACTAAGTGATAAAACTTAATCCATTGACAATATTAGAATACTTCCAAGTTTAAAATCTCAAATCCTTAGTTGGATAACTTTTCAATCAAGATACTTCTATCACGATCATTCTCAATCAACTTTAGTATCATATAATATCACCGATATTCTATCCAAATCAAATCAAGCATATTTATCCACATATCACCTAGCGTTTGCATTAATACCCCCAATTTATCAAAGTTTAAAGACAAGAAATGCATGCTTCATTATTTCTAACTCTATTGTCACAAGGGACATTATTTCCAACTCCAAGGCCAAAAAGATAGACTCAAAACCCTCTCTATATTACCTTATTTAATGATCTACAAAATAATAAACATAAATGAATAACGAGAATACTAACCTCAAAGCAGAAGAATCCAATAACTAAATATTTGGTTTTCTATTTCCAATGGTAGAAGAATGATAGAACACAAGCAATCCTTTGACCTACTTCCCTATCAAACTCATAAACTCCGTGTCGATAAATGCACAGGCATCAATGCTATATATATATATATATATATATATATATTTTTTTTTTCATTTCCAAGAGATGAATAAAGAAACTTATACTAGAATGCTGATCTAAAGAAGTCAAGCACCCATATTAGAGGGTAAATACTTCGGTCCATGTGGGCAGATCTTTCCATTGGTCTGCTAGTAACATGACATATCATTATGAGTCAATATAGGTATAGTCATGTACTAAATTCCAATATGGGTTCTACAAATAAAAATTCTCATATGATACTTGTGTTGATGGATTATAAAACCCTAGCATAACAACCATTATATCACTCTATACCATTGTCCCTTGAAATGACTTTTACTCTACAACCTAATTAAGCGTGCAAGAGGCTAAGTATAACATTTATCACTCCCAATGCCATTGTCACAGCCACTATTTGATTTAAGTTTCACTCACCACAGTAATTCATGACAAGGATGACATCAAATAAAAAAATAAAAAAAATAAAAAAATAAAAAAATGCATAGTACCCTTCATTTTGTAGCACATTCCATTCCAACCCCAAAACCCTTTTTAGAATTTATACCAAGAACCTCTTAATCTCTTTAGCATTGTCTGAAGATGACATTCAAAAATAGGAAGGGAGATGATCAAAATGCATCTTCTAAGCCTTGTCCCTGAGGTGAAATCCACATCAATAATCTTCCTCAATTCTCATGACAAGAAAGTATTTATATCTATAGTTCTCAGTTGATTTAATATGAATCGAGATCCTCAACACATTTCAATTGATGCCCTAAAGCACTTGATTCTTATTTACCTCAAAGCTAATTATTATAAATATATCTACTGCTCATTAGCCTCTACAAGATGTCAATTCAACCACAGCAAAATGAGGCTGCGTGCTCCCCTAATCATTGGTTTACTAAAGAACCTGGATAATATACCTCTAATACTTGATCATGACATCTCAATACATATCTCTATAGGTTAATTATATTTATTCCTATCTTACCTCCACTTCTCTCTACATTGATTCTCTATCTACTTGTCAATTCAAAACATCAAAAAATGTTTATATTAATGTCAGTATACAAAATCCTCATCTTCAAACCACTTCTTCTGTCAACTTATTTCCTCTTTCAAAGGAAGCTTTTCAAGATAATTCCCAAGATTCTACCAAGCGAAAAGATTCTACCAAGCGAAAAGATCCTACCAAGCGAAAAGATCCTACCAAGCGAAAAGATCATACCAAGCGAAAAGATCCTTCGACAAACCTTTTATCAACCTAAAGTAGATCAATCTCATCAATATCTCAAAGAGTAGCACTTTCCTTCTCTCCAGTATCTCCAAAAAGATTCTTATTCCAAACTTTGGGAGCCATTTTTAAAATTTTCAATTTTCTCAAAAACTTAAAGATTCAAATCGCTTTATTAACAAAGAATTTCCCAAGCCTGCACAAGTCAATCTTCTCAAAGTGCAAGAAACTCAAAAACAAGTGAAAAATACTTGGATTTAGATTGACAAGCCTACTGAAACACAGCCAACCAGAGATATTCATTGAAAGAAAAGCTTATATGCTCAATAGAGCCTGAAACCGACAAGAGCACCTACAAGTAACATGATACAATTGCATGTACCTTTGCTAATTTTACCTCCAACTAAATTTACACTCTTTCTAAGCAAGTTGCAGTCTTGAACCACAAAATTGGCTAACTTCTCCAGATCATATGAAGGCCAAAGAAATACAATGATTTCTATGATAATGTCATCATTAGGGCTTGTGATCAATGGCCATAATGAGTAAGAGAGATGGAGAGAATTTTAAATTCTAGTGACACCTAATTTGCCATCAATAGTTGAGACTCCTACCTTCTTTTGGTCCCTACAGGACCAATTCGAAAACTTTTAAAAAAATTATCCTCAGTAGGAGGAGTAGTCTTAACTCTCACATTCTTCCAATGGGGTGACATCCAAAAATCCTTTGTTAAGAGAGGTCAAGAATCGATTGAAGTGTTTAGCAAACTCCATACTTATAAGTGAGTTATTAGACCCCATGAAAATTAACACCCATATATTAACTCAAAAATACTCATCATACTTAATAAGATAAACCATGAAAACCTTTATCCAGTCCCAACATCTTTTTCTAGTCCCAACATCTATTCGCAATTACAATCTCTCAAGAGTATTTTACCATATATCATAATCCTAAGCAATTTCATACTGCCGTGCCCACTAAACAAGTATCTTAAACTTCTAGCGTCAAGATATTGATTCAAAGGAATTTCTACAAGAGTACTCATCATTTGACCAAACAAGCCATAGTAGGTCTTCAATCACAATTAAGAAACTATTTATAAAGTGATACATCATTCGGGTTGTGAAGGTGGAGTAGAAAATATCCTATTCGAATTCCTTACTCTTCGTATGGGGAGCAAAACTCTACAGGGAGGGTCTAAGCTTAACAATTTAAAATAGATACTAACCCAGGTGCTTAACCCCCTAAAAAGAATATTTCTAATTTCCTAAGAATCCATGGAAAGTTCTTGTATATCCCTTGACAGATAAACCTTTAAAAGTCACAATTTTTAAAACAACAACCCTTTCAAAATCTTTGAAAAACTTTCAGGGACATTTGGAGACATTTGAAAATGTTTCAAAATCATCGAACTTTTAAAATCATGAACATGACTCTGATACCAACAAAGTTGTCACACCCCGATCCTCGGATCGACCACGCGACAACCGCCGCGTTGTCTCGGTACACGGGCAGAATCTCCCCATATACCGAGACTCTGCAAGACTAACCAATTGTATAATATCTCTTCCAAATACAATGCACATATAAAGGACCCATCCGGTCCATCCCAGTACACACAAGCAAGTGTCGACACACATTCGGGCGGGGGTTCCTGTACATGCACGCATGTAAAATTGGCCATCCAAGCCATTCCAGAATTCTCAATACAAATAAAGTATTCCAAAGATATTTCAAATCAAAATGAAAGAAGACTCAAATCAAAGTTGTAGATTTAATATTTCAGTCCAAATGTTCCAGTACAAGATAAAACATTTTTCCAAAAACGGTTCAATGAAAATAATGAAGTCCTAAATCATAATCGTCAGATTTTACCAACACTTGCCGAAGGACTCAACCAGTATCAGTAAAATCTGTCCGGTATGAGATGTATAGAACTTCCTTTTCATGGTTCTACGCTCTATAATTCCCAAAAATCCTACACTACTAAATACCTATGCAAATCAGCAAAGTATCCTTCGCAAGCTCCAACGTCCAATCTCTGAACTAAGTATTCTCTGAAAAATGAGAGAGAGGGGTGAGTATTGGGGAATACTCAGTGAGTGGAGTGCAATTGTATAATTGTGTGATAAATGTGGGAAAGTCAAAGTATATCTCATAAACAACACTTTATATATGTAAAAACATTTTCAATAAATCAAGTAGTTCACAAAGTATGCATCCACATCAAATATTCTTTCCGAAAATCACAAGGGTCCCATCGAAATTACTTCCATCCTGCGTTTGGCCGAACCAAGACGGAAGCCCGCCAAGGGGTTTTCCATTTCAGTATCTCAAATAGTACCCCCTTCCTTGGCGTTGGCTCGGACCTCCCCGGGGTGCAATCCAGATAGTCCGACGTGGCAGAGAAGAGGCCGCGTATACCTCTCTCGCAATGAAACCCCAACCACGCCACCGTCGGGTTGCTCCGTAGAGGGAATGACTATAGCCATTACACTCGTGCACCATCATTTCATAATCATTCAAATTACAGTCAATGTGCCATGTTTCATCAAACAAATTCCAACATTCATATTACAAACATTTACAAATCCAATATCGAATGCAAATGGCACAGATTCATTAATAATTACTTAGGATGCATTCATAATTCAAACTTTCATTCCAGACGTCCCATAATCATAGATGATTTCATATAAATCATGTAAAAACTAATTTAAAATCATTTATAAAAGAATTTAAAAACAGTTTTACTCATTTATGACACGACGGACCATCCACTCACCTTTAGGGAGGGTATTCACTCCCTAATTCAGCATTTTAATCCAAGGTAACCCTTCTCAACCTTCAAAGGGGTTATCCTATACCAATAATCACAATTTCATTATTAATTCATCCCAAATTCTAGGTTTTATGAACTTTCCTATATTTAGCACATACCAAATTCTTCAATTTCATGAACCAAGATTCTCATTTCATCATTTCAAGATCATTTGCATCACTAATGATCTTAAATTCCCAATATTACTCAATTTTCTCTAATTTCTAACAATTTTCCCAATTTTCTTCCGAATTTTTACATAACCATAATACTTTTCATACACATTTCAAATTAAACTCTAGGAAAACTATTCTATTCAATCTAACATGATTTTATAACCCCTTAGCATGCTTCTTTTGTATCAATAGCCTAATTCATATAAAATCCTATACTTAACCCCAATAATAGCATATAAAATGTCAGAAAATGCATTCTAATCGAATTTAACATTCATTCTAAATATATACAAGACCTCTTACCCTAAATTGACTCAATTTCTCGAAAGGATTTAAATTTCCCTCACCTATGGTTTTCGCAGCTTATAGCCCTAGCGTTCGTGCACTCGGGACCTACAATGTTTCCAAATTGAAGCAAAGTCTAGCGATTTATTCTAATCACTATGGAAATCAAAACCCTAGAATCACAACCAACTCAACCTTTACCTGCAGTGAAGAAGCCGCAACCTAAGGTTTTTGCGGGGATTGTAGGTGAACCCTCTAAGGAGACAACTGGTCGTGGGCTGGTGGGCTCGCGGGTTTGCGGGTTCGTGGGCTGGTGCGCTCGTGGCCTAGCGAGCTCGCGGGCTGGCACGCTCGCTAGAAGGATTGCAGTTGCGTGCTCGCGAAATGTTGCGCATTGTGGTGTGCTCGCATGAGGGGAATCGCGCCGTGGCACGCTCGCACTGGGGAAGATCGCGTTGCGGCGGTTGGAATTGCTGAGGGAGAAGCTATCACGTGCGAGTTGGAGGGAGAAAGGAGAGAGCGAAGCAGAGAGTGAGAGAGACAGAGAGTACGAGAGAGAGTTCGAGAGATGGTGAGAGAGAGATAGAGCGAAGGTGAAAAGGGGCAGAGGACAACGGAGATGGCAGAGATGGTGGAGATGGTGGCGGAGAGGCGACGAGCGAGAGAGGAAATCAGGAGAGAGGCAGACAGTGAGAGAGATTAGGGCTAAAAGCCCTAATCTAATTGGGGGGAGAAAACGCAGCGTTTTTGGCAAAACGTTGTGTTTTCCTCTCTCTCTCTTTTTTTTTTTTTTATATATATAGGTATTACAGTTCTTGTTCTTAAGAACCTTTGAGTGTAATATAAATCTCTGTAAAAGAAAAACTTCAATCTCCAAAGAATGTTTGTGATTCACTTAGACATGAGTATTACAACAATGAAAAGACAGAGAATGCAAATATTAAATCTCAGGTGGGAATTTATGATTCAAACGATGAAGGAATCTAATAACATAAAGAACTATGCAGATAAACTCAAGGCCAATAGTTAACAAGATCAGATTACTGGGGGGGTTTCTTACTAATAGGAGGATTGTAGAGAAAGTTCTTGTTAGCTTTCAAGAAAGGTTTGAGTCCAAAATTTCCTTACTTGAGGACTTAAGAGATCTTTCATAGATCAATTTTACACAACTGATCCATGCCTTGGAAGCACAAGAACAATGAAGGACAATTTGAAAGGGTCGAGATTGGAGGCTTAAGAAAGGAATTTCAAATAGTAAAGATGGAGGAAATAAAATAAAATTTCCTCCATGTTTACACTGTAAGGAAACATCACACTCTCAGAAATATTTCTGGTTCACCCTAGATATTCAGTGCAGGCCATGTAAAAAATGGAACATAGGGAGAAGGTTTGCTAGAACAAGCAGCAAGGCCATCAAGCACTAGTTATAGGAAACCAGCAACAGCATTAGGAACAATTGTTTCTTACAACTTGTTTTGCAATTAACAAAAGCAATGAGGCATGACTCAATGATAGCAGTTGTAGTCACCACATGACTTTTAATGAGATTATGTTTATAGAGCTAGACAACACATGCATCTCAAAGGTCAGAATTGGTAATGAAGATTCTTTGTAAGATAAAGAAAGACGAGTGGTCACTATTGAAACTCCGAGCAATATTAAACTTATTTCAGATGTATTATCAATTCCCGAAATTGATCAAAATCTCCCAAGTGTAGATCAGCTACTAGAAAAGATTTTTTTTTTTAATAATACATGCATGATACATTATTTTGATACATGATTTTGCTGGCTATGAATTATTTTCTGTGAGGATGAAAGTTAAATGCTTCTCTTTAGAGTGGAAACGCTGCTTGTGCATATCTGTCATACCCCAATTTTCGGATCGAGCACACGACAACCATAGCATAAAATTGTCACGCCTGACCCATAGATTGAGCACGCGACAATATCCTAGATTAGTTGATCAATCAGAACTTTGGTATGAGAGGTTGGGGCATTTTCATTATTCTACATTGCATTTTCTACAAAGCAATGAGCTTTTGAAGGACAATGCCATTGATTGTAGCAAAATATGAGGTTTGTGAAGTTTGAAAATGGGGAAAGCAATCCAAACTGCCATTTCAGGTTAACAAAGCTTGAAGCTAACAGAAAAGCCTTGTCGATACTGATGTTTGTGACCTAACGAAGGCATGTCTTTCATTGGCACCAGGTATTACATTGCAAGCTATCACAACAATTTCATGAGATCCATGTCACTTGAAAAACTAAGAATGTGTGGTGATTAAATAAGCCACTCTATGGGTCAAAGCAAATTTCAAGTTGTGTGGTATGTAAGGTTGACAAAATTTGAGAGCATTTGGCTATTATCCTTGGAATGCAAACCACAGATCACATAAAAGGTTTGAAAACTATTATTTCTTTTGATAATCTTTAATAAAGTTCAAAATCTGCCCTAAATCTTTATTGGGCATAGTTTGTAAACCATTGGTCGAGGTTTTCAAATTGTAGAGGGCTGCAAATGTACCAATTGTTGATGAGCATCCGCGAGCTAAACTATACCCATGCTAGCCCAAACTCCATTATTAAGGCCGACTAAACCAAGGATCTCAACATGGCGTAATGTTAGTCGAAAGAGCTGGCCTTAGCACATCCAATAGAAAGATGCTTTGAAGATAGGCTCGGATCATACGGTAAATTATCTTGTAGGCTAAATATGGTAGTATTTACCCATATTAAACACAAACAAATAACTCATAATATACACAAGTTTATAAAAAGTTATGTCACAATTACTGAGTAAAAATTAAAAAAAATGCATGAATTGAAACCATAAGATAATTCTCCGATTCTAAAGTTTTCATACATATAATTGGAATCAAAATTGTAACCATAATTGCATCAAATTATGATCTCGATTGTGATTATGTGATTGTAATAATATATAAATAATTTTGAATTGTGGCAAATTATGAGTCCATCGTACTCTTGTCAAGCCTATGCGCAAACAATATTGGCCATTGGCGTCCCTCAGGGACAGTTTAAGCGATAGAGCCTCCCCACTTCCATTCTTCCTTTCACGATTCAAACCCGCTTGATTGTATCTCATTGTATACAAAAAAAAAAATTGCCATTTGCCGGTACCATGCCTATACACGGCCCATGCCAAGGTGGGCTCGTGCATGCTCGTGCCTTATAGGCCTCTCTCTTCTTCATTTATAAGGGGTATGAGAGGAAACTAAATAATATGAACTATATATTTGTTTTCTTTTTGGTAATTAAGAACTATGATTCTTTATGACAAAAATTAGAATATTTTCCTATAATCAACTATCAAAATCAAATCATGCAAAACCAAGAAACTTAATTAAGAAGGAGCAATATCAATTTTTTTTTTTAAAAGTGTTGAAATTTGTAAATAAATTTAAGTAGAAACAAATATAACACTACTAGAAAATAAGATATCAGTGATGGAAATATCCATCACTGATAATAAAAATTCCATCTCTGAAAATCTTCTCGCTAAGTATTAACGACAGAAAACCATCGGTTGTTAATTTTTCCGATGGATTAGTGACGAAAATTTTCCGTCACTAAAATTTCCGTTGCTAATTTGTCGATAATTTCAAACAATATATAAAACTATCAGCAACAGATTAGCGACGAAATATTCCGTCGCTAAAAATATTATCGCTTATAGTTTTTATATAATCCGTAAGCCCCCGCACGCGTGCCCGCCAACCTACAACTAGCCTGCAAACAATATATAAAACTATCAGCGATAGAATATTCCGGCTTATAGTTTTTACATAATCTATTAGCCCCTGCACGCGTGCCCGCTAGCTCCTGCTCTAGCCCGTCCCTACCTACTACCTTTTTTTTGTGAAAAATGCCTTTAGCGAGATTCGAATTTGTGCATGCAAGAAATGTTTGAAATGTTACAACCACCGAACCAGATTGACTTATGTGATACCTTTTTTTTAAGTTGTTATCTTATATTTATATTTTTTTAATAATAATAAAATAATATAAAACAATAATTTGTTATAAAATAATAAAACAATAAAATGTTAGTTTAAAATAAAATAATAAAAGATTTAAAAAATAAAATAATATTATTCTATAAAAAAATAAAATCAAAATCTATTTTAAAATTTAATAAAATAATAAATATGATTTGTTAACATAAAATAATAAAATAAAATAAAATATAAAATGTTAATTAAAAAAAGAAATGATAATTTTTTTATAAAATAATAACATAATAAAATGCTAATTTAAAATAAAATAATAAAAGATTAAAAAAAAGAAAATAATGTCCTTCCCCACTCTTAGATGAGGAGCGTGTGACCCAAACCCTAGGCTAAAAATGTCTGATCTAAAAACTGAGACCACCATTGAACTCAATGAGATCGAAAATGAGGGAATAATAAGCATTCGGTGACCGTGCGCTGCCGGAAAGGCAGCATGTGGGGTTCACGCATTGGCGGCAGTGCATGGGGGCATGAGTAGGGTTTTTTTGTCAAAAATTTCACAAAAATAATTTGCAATCTTATTTGGATTTTTTGTGATTTTTAATTTATTTTCGGAGTTAAAACATAATTTTTATTGATTTTTAAATCACTAAATTATTAGAAAATTACAAAACATTAATTTTCTATCTGAAAAATTCTGGAAACATTTTTTATAGGTCTAGAAATTGTTTCCTTAATTTCGGCTACTCGGGTGAAAATTTATTTTTGTACCCATCATGTATTTGTATTTATACTCATTTATTTATATTTGAAAATTAATTTTTCTAACATAAAATTATTCGAGATTTGAGCAAATACTTTTAAACAAAAATTTTTGAGATTTATAATAATATTGTGGTTAACTATGTGGCCAACCTAATATTGTTCCTATTTTCTAGAAAAATTATGATAATTGGACATGGTTTAAGAGTTCTCCAGGGGAGAGTTTGAGCATTGAGAAGTCTAAAACGTATGGTAAAGTTGGGCCAAATGTTAGTTTATAATATGGACCCATCTTATTCTTTGTTGGATTATTTGGAGATCATGGAAGAGAAGCGCTTGGAACTTCTTCAACTGGGACATGCTTTTTGGGAGATGATGTGTATATACTGAGAATTCCTTATCTCCTTATTAGGCTAACATGGTTGATAAATTGATTGCTGAGAACTAGAACATGATTCTTGATGATGTGAGACTAATATTAATGGGAACGTGGGGAGTTAAGAATCTAGAGATTCAAATGAAGAAAAGACTATTTCAAAGTATAAATACCTCTAGTCCACATGCGATAAGGAGATTTTCTCCTAAAGATAGACTATCCAAGAATATAACAAGATATAAGGGCCAAACATGTGACAATACTGCGTAGAGGAAGAAAAGATTTAGAAAGATATAAAGATTTTTTTTTTAATAATTTTCAAAAGTAGGGGTAAACAAATGGATGGGGTGAACCTACACTAAACCCTAATACTGTGCAATAGGGTAGGATAAGGGTAACGTATACCTTCTCATAGAGTAGCGTAAGGATTATACGATAGGATATGGTATAGGTTCTTACCTATTGGGTATAGGGTACACCCTATAGAACCAACTACAAGTTCAATTAGGGTTGGGTAAAAATCTATTATGTGTAAATTTCTCTAAAAAATAAATTTTGATTGAAAAATAAATATTGAAATTTTGTTTTAAAGAAAACAATAGACCATTTAAAAAGAAAGTCAATGGTCAATGATTCATTTGCATGTTCCAACTTCCAATCGATAATTTCTCTAGAAAATAGTCAATTTTTGTTCCTATCAAATGTCTTTTTTAAATAAGTTGTATTTGATTTGAAATACAATCAAAAGGAGAGTGAATAGGTTGTTTGATAATTTTTTTGATGGTTTGAAAGTTTTTCAATTTATTGAAAATGGATATGAAATGAAGAAGTTGAAAAATGGAAGAAAAACAAAACACGTACAATGGTTTCACCAAATTCGGTGTATGTCCACTGCTAAGCACTTCATGGATTACTACTATTTCTTTCAAATAGTATAACTCACTCTCTTTTAGATGCAAGTAAAACTTTTATAAGTATTTCCTCTCGAAACACTTAGATCCTCTATAGGATGTTTCTCTCTCTAAATCCCAAACTGAGAAAACCCTCTCTGGTGTCTAGACTTTTGGTATAGAAGGAGAAGGAATGTAAAAAAAAGTAAAACCATAACTTTGGATGTAACAGATTTGAAACTCACAATAGGAATTTACAGAAGAATGCGTTTATAGAAGAAAAACAGAGTGTGTATGTGTTCAAGTTTAAAACTTAGAAAGTATTCAATTCGTTTTCTCTCGTTTCTTTTGTTCTTCTATATGTATTTATTGAAAGTTGTTGAGAGAACCGTTGTGGTAGATTCAAATCTAAACGATCTTTATTAATGTTTCAACCACCACATTGAATATTCTCATTGAATGCTCTCAACCGTTGCTTTATTCAACCAATAAAAAAGTTTTCTTTTACTTTTCTATATACTAGTTTGCACAGCCAATAAGTTAACTTGCTTTTGTTGCTTAACATGAATGTTAGAGTTCACACATGTTTAAAAGATTTTCCAATAATGATTTGATTTTCAGACACTTAAATTGATAAGTAAAGCTTAAGCAAGTGATTTTTAGTTAACTCTATTTGCCGAAGATGTATCAAAGTTCATGCGTCGATTGATTAAATTTTGAGTCAACCAAATTTAGAGAGTTTTAAGCAATTGTTAATTGGATTTGCTAAGCGGTCGACCGTATTATGTTTATTCCTGGCCTTTAAGTCTCTTAGTTTAAAAATGTGTTGATTGTCAAAAAGACTTGGTAGTCCGTTTCAATATCCTTAATGAAGTCAAATTTTCAATCAACTATAATGTATATATATATTCAATTATCAATCAACTGTGTAATACCCAATTAAAAAAAAAAAAAAAAAAGAGAATTTAAAATTAGGGCTTAAAGCCCTAATTTTCTTTCATTTCCCCTTTCTCTCTTTCCCCCTCTCTTCTCTCTCCCTCTCCCTCTCTCCTTTTCTTCTCTCTTCTCTCGATCCCACGCCGTCGCGCCTCTCTCCCCTCCCGCTGCCGCCGCCAGCACCGCCGGTCACCACTATCGCCACCGTACCCAGCCGCCGCAGCTCCTCCCTCTCGCGAGCGAGCCGCTGCAGCTCCTCTCTGCACGAGCGCTGCTGCAGCTCCTTTCCTTCGCACAACAGCGCGCGAGCTAGCGCGAGCAGCGCGCGAGCCCAGCGCGTGAGCCCAGCCCCAGCCCAGCCCGAGCAGCCCTCGAGCAGCGCGCGAGCAGCCCGCGAGCAGCGCGTGAGCAACGCGCGAACAGCGCTCTATCAGCGCACGAGCAGCGCGCGACCCCAGCGCGCCCTTGCACGCCTCTGCCCGAGCCCCTGCGCACCTCCAGCATGAGCGCAAGCGCTCCAGCGTGCGACCCACTGCGCGAGTGCTCGATCCAGCTCGCGAGCGCGACCCTAGCCACTGCGGCCCAGTCCAGCACGCGGCCCAGTCCGGCCCCCGGCCCACCAGGCCCACCAGGCCCACCAGGCCCGCAGGCCCACCAGGCCCGCCAGCCCATCAGCCCGCGGCCCATGGCCCGTGACGACCCGTGACAGTCCGTGAGCCTCTGCGAAGGTTTTTGACCAAATCAACGGGCAAACGAAAGCTAGATCCGAGATCCGAGAAACCCTAGGTGAGAGAAACGAAATCTCTTCAACCTTTGAATAAATTTTGTCAAATTAGGTAGCATTAGTTGGTTTTAGATTCGAATTAAGATTTATTTTGATTTTGGTTATTTACTTATAAATAGAATTAAATTGATGACAGTGAAGTTTATAAATTGAGGAATTTAGGGTTTGTACGAATTTAAGAAAAACGATAAACCCTGAAATAGTCGGAAATTGATGAAAATCGTGATGATTGATTAGGTTGGCTATTTTGGGGATTCGATTGAGGGGAGCATTGCGTTACGTATTGTGATTTTATTGGGGAGTGCGCTATCCTCCCGAAAACAGTGAGTTGGATTTATTTCAATGCTTTTGTTTAATATGTAAATGCTGTTTTACAACATTTTGATAATGAGCATGATTTGTCGTATACTTGAAATGTTTTGACTTGTTTTAAAATTGATTTTTGTGAACCGATGGAGTGTCCAAGAACTGTGTTGAATTATGAAATTATGCATCCATGTGGTTGAAATGTATAATGTGTCATTTTATACTCTATGTTGCATTGGTTTATGAACCTGACTTTGGCACAATTTGATATGACATTGATTTTGGCGTTGAGGGCTTTGATATGTATTGTTCCGTAGCTACGAAGGACACCATGAGAGACGCTTTGGTGGCGTCCGGATATGCCTAGGCCTGGGGTATCCCACGAGTTGTCGTGATTTGATTATCTATACGGTACTAGCCAGGTTGAACCCGAAAGGGGGAGGATTTGGATTTGGATTGGATATCCTCTCCAAGTCTAATACCTGGACGAGGTTCGTCGCCAACGTCGGGGTAGAGAGCACTTTAAAGAAATTTGCATATAACACCCCCGGTGCGCCTGTCATAGGTCGCGGTAGACCTCTGCCAGGACATTTTCGGCTGGCAGCTCTATGATTTTAAATGATGGTACTTTGGATGCATATTTGACTTCAAAATGCGTGAAATGATATATTGTTGAAATGAAGAGCATGATGATTTGAAATATGATTTATATACTTATGTTTTGACACTCCAGTTTCACACTCTATATTTGACGATTGCATTGACCCACTCACTCACTGAGTATTCTTTCCCGAGTACTCACCCCTCATTTCCCTTTTGTTTCAGAGATAGTATTTGACAAGGAGTGTCGCTTTTAGGGCGCTCAGTATCTTTGGGAGATCAGGCCTGGACTTGAGGAGTCATTGTGTATTTCCGCTGCAAAAAAAAAATTTGTATTGGTGATGTATATGTATTTTGAGGTCTATAGATGAACATTTTTATAATTCTGGGATGACTGTATAAATAGGGATATTTAATTTATGGAACTCTCATGTCACTGCATGACATTGCATTGAGACATTTCTTTTCATTGCGTCTATATCTTGGATCGCTCGGTGCCTCCTCTAAATCACAGGAGGGGCGACTGGCGGCTGTCCATGCCTTTGATGGGGGCATGGCAGTAAAGGTCTGTGATTAGGACTATGGAGAATTGTTTGTTAGCTTTACGTTGCCCTGGATTGTGCAGTATGGATGATATGGTTTGTTGTGGAGGATAATTTATGCATTTTGAGGCCGGGATGGCCCCTTTTGGACAGGTAACAGGTTTATTTTAATATGGGAGACCTTCGATATATGGGGAGGTTCTGCCCGATTTTCTGTAAAAATATAGCCGGCATCCAGGGTAACGGGCGGCTGCTCACGCTCCAGGTTTGGGGCGTGACAAACTGAAAATTCACATAAGTTATGCATATGATGATTTGGCTATTGATTTTATAATAGGGCTTTGGTCAGTCAATTAAATCAAAGTATCAATCTTACGTGCAGTGATGATTGACGTAAATATGTCCTATATGGCTTATCTTTTATGGTTAGTCAATTTAATCGAAGGATGGTCAACTGATGTTTGTGCTTGGTCGATTGTTGGTCTTCCAAACATTGGGCTGATCAACCAGAGAAGTGGAATGGTTGACCTAGAAGCCGTACAATCAACCAAAGGGATGGCACGGTCGACCGGAGTCTGGTCAATTGACCATGTAGGTTGGTAGGTCGATCAAGTGCTTTGGTTGGTTGACTAGAGAAATAAGATGGCTGACCAAAGGGGCTGGGATTGCTGACCAAAGGGGTGGGACAGTCAACCAAAAGGATGGCATGGTTGATTGAATGCATGCTTTCTATTCTCTATATGCTGACTGAGTTTACATGCTAAGGAATTTACATGCTAAATTGGTTGACTGAAGTTCGCGCTATTTATTTAAGTTTTTAATATATTTTTTTAATTATTTTGCTTATCATTAAAACCAAAGCATGCCAACAATCTCCCCCTTTTTATGATGAGAAAACAATTAAAAAAGGGAAATATTCTCCCCCTCAACTTATGTTTTCTCCTCTTATTTGATGTCAAAATACTCGGTAGGAAAATGTGATTTAGAAAGCATATAGAATGCACAAAATGCACAAAATATTTCTTAGATCAACATTCATCATATAATATATCAGAAAATGCACAAAAAAGTTCAAAAACATTGCGCACTTCAACATATAGTATTTTTCATTTCATCATACGATATTTTTCTCTCTTTCCTTTTGCCATCAGAGAAAAGGGGTTAAAACAAAAACAATATGACAAATAAAGACAAGAAAACAACAAAGACATAAACAATTGAAGGAATCAGAATCGTGTCTTAGTTAGAGACTTCTTTAACAATTGCCTCATCATTAGGAGCAAGTGTTGTAGAGAGAGGATCAGCGGCAGGAGGAACACCAGAAGCAAAAGGAGTAGGAGGAATAGGATAGTCTGTTACACTAGCTGAGAAAGATGGACTAGCAAGCATTTGAAATGTGAGAGCATTGAAGATAATAGGAGATACAAGCGTGCCAAATCTAAGAGAAGGCTCGTCCTCACTATCACATCTCATTCTCTCATAGGCTCTTTGAACCAATAGTGTCATTTCCTCTACCCATGGTTCTAATAATAGAGAGCTCTTGTAAAATGTTCTCTTGGTTCTCTAACATCTTTGTCTATTTCTTTTCAATGTCATTAGTGTAGTGCTTTAGGGGTTCAATCCTTTGGTACAAACCCAAGTTAAATGCTGTCATTCTAATTAAGTCCCTTCTAGCATGTTTCATTCAAAAAGTTTCATTGAGTATTGAATTTCTAATGATTTTTCGAAATAGCCCGTTTTATGTAGAAACTGCCCTGTTTCTATTCTATTTCAATGCTGAATTTTGTTTCGATTTTAAGTTGCCTTCTAGGCTGAATTAAGTTAAATTTTGAATATAAAAATTATAGATTTTTGTCTTATCTTTAAATAAACACTTGAATCACCTCAATTTGATAAGTGCAATAGATGTTATGCTAATTTTTCTAAAATTGCTTATGTTATGTTGAGAATTTCAGACTATAAAATGATTGATTTGGGTATCCCTGTGTGATTAGAATTGCAGTTAGCTATAAGTATGAACGTTATAGCTTTGTATCTTATCTTTAAGTGGCAATTGGAATCATCTCAATCCGATGACTATAGTTCAAGTTATGGCATTTACACTGAAACCTAGTTATGCTAGAAACTTGCTGAAATGATTCTTTAGTCCACTATTTGTTGCTAAATTATATAGCTTGCATAATTGCGGTATTTGGTTATGATTCTTGTATAATCCTTATAATAAATTGTGGTTTTCGTGGTTATTACCTTTTAAGGATCACAAAGGAATGTAAAAAGAAAGTGATAACATAGAGATACCTTCAAAAGTTTTACGAAATCAATGGGGGAAGTTTAAAAAGTATAGTTGGTGTATGGAATTGAAAAAACTTTGCCAAACTTATGGGAAAAATTTGAGAATCTATTGATATATTTCTTCTCTCTACAAATGTAGAATTAGAAACAAGTGAAGTATTTGAGATGTCTAATCCAAAAGGATCTAAATTTCATTTAGGAACTCCAAATTTTGGCTTGCTCCTCCAAACCTTCATACAGTAGCTTGATTCGACATTATATTCATTTCTTTAATTATTAAGTTAAATTAGAACAACACTGATAGAAAAGAATAATGAATCCAAAAGTGGTAATTGTACTTATTTTCTTGAGAATGTTTAAGATAATGTGTACCTCTATACATTCCTCCATGTTTACGCTATGTGAATGGTGACATTGATATTCTTTATGCCTACTTGTTTGCTATGCATGAGATTGGTCGCTCGAATATTTGATCAGCTTATACTGATTCCGTTATACTTGTTTTCAAGTGATTAGAGAGACGAGAGAAAATCACAAGATAGAGGCCTTTGAGCTAAGAATTTTTTATCCGTATTTATCTTTGATCATTTATTTTGTTTAAGGCATATAATCTTTGTGTTGTTTTTGGGTTATATAAGTTATATTTCATATGTAGTTATATAGTTGATGGCCAATAAGAGTTCTACATATAGTTTTGTTTATATTATATTTATATACCATAGTGTGTTATGATGGATGTCTAGGAGGGTTGTTGATGTTACACTACAAACTAAAAGCATTATACGGATGGTGACTTTTATTGTCGATATGTATTGCCGACGGTTTTTTGAAACAATACAGACGGTTATAGTTGAAACCATCGGGAGTAGTAAATATTTTCCGACGGAATTAAAATGATCGTCAATAAAATAATTTTAGCCGTGAGTAAAGGTAGCAAACCGTTTGTATAAACAATACTTTATACTTACGGATATAAGGACGTCTGCATTTATATACCCATATCCTTACGGCTATTAGTTGTAATGATAAAATATAGGTTTTGTAGTTATGATTTTGAAATATGTCTCAACTGTTGAGATGACAAAATATAAGTTTTATAGTAAATGTTATTGTGGTTATATAATATAAGTTTTATAGTAAATGTTATTGTGGTTATAGAGTAAATGTTACTATAATTTATTGTGCTTATATAGTAACACTTACTATATGTTATTATCTGTTTATTGGACTATTGTAGTTAGTTTAATAGTAAATATCATTATCCTTTTATGATGAGAGACAAATAATTTTGTTACTTTGACATGTGTTATTATAATAGTAAATATTACTATTTTATAGTAAATGTTACTATTTTTTATTGTGATTACATAGTAATTGTTACTATACGTTATTATTTGTTAATTGAATAATTATGCTTTGCTTACTAGTAAATATTACTATCATTTTTCATGAGAGACAAATAAATTTACTACCTTTCACATTTGTTTTTATAATAGTAAATGTTAGTATATTTTATTGTGGTTATATAGTAACAATTACTATATTTTATTATCTGTTAATTGGACTATTGTGGTTAGCTTAATAGTAAAAATCACTATCCTTTTATGATTAGAGACAAATAATTTTGTTACCTTTGATGTGTATTATTATAATAGTAAATATTATTATACGTTATTATCTGTTAATTGTACTATTGTGGTTTATTTAATAGTAAATTTTACTATCCTATCATGAGACAAATAAATTTACTACATTTTACATATAATAGTAAATGTTGCAATTTTATAATAAATGTTACTAATTTATAGTAAATATTATTATTTTGTAATAACAAGCGTTACTATTTTGTTGTAGTAAGCGTTATTATATTATAGCATGCAAGAATGCATGCACAAGCCTAAACGGCAGTGCCGCGGGGCAAGGGCGGCTGTGCAATAACGCATGCGTTCTTAGGCCTGGACTGCTGTATTGCGAGAGAAGCGCGGCTGTACCGCTGGTGAAATAATTCTTGCGTTGGTATGCACGGACGGCTGTACCACGAAGGCCAGTGCGGATGTGCTGTGCATGCGAGAATGCATGCGTATGTACGCCTGCACAGCTGTAGCGCCGGCATCGACGTGGTTGTACCGTCCAGACATTTTCGCGTGTTTGGTTTTGAAAATTGAATTATATTACATATACATCCTAATGTGTGATAAATATGATAAATATAAATGTGATAAATTTGGTGTGTGATAAATGTGATAAATTTGGTATAGGTGGTTAATAAGTGGATTGTGATAAATTTAGTGGATTGTGAGTGTGCTAAAGTGAAGTCTTTGATTCATATGTAAGATGATTAGTTAAGATGAATACTTAGTGGTAAGTTTGATTCATATCACTGCACGGTGGAGAAGAAAACATGATTTGTATTGGTATTTAACACCTGGTTCATCCTTCATTCAGCCTACTTTGATTCATCCTAGGTCTGATTTATCGTTTGATGGTAGGATTGGTGGAGAAAAAAAATTCTTTATTGAAATTGAATTTGAGCAGAGAAAAACCTCCGATGATTACAATTTTGAAGAAAATGATTACAACTGAAATTTAAGAAATTCACAAATTTTGTTTTTCTTTGTGCATTTTCCTTTCTTTTTCTGATCCTCGTTTAATTTTTTTCCCTTACTTTCTCCATCTTGGCCATAATTTCATGATGAACAATATTAAGGTAAGACATGAGAAATTTAAGAAAATATTCTTTTATCAAGAAATTAAGATCCTGCAATAAATCAATCATAAAACCATGAACAGATAAATATAATTTGAGAATACCAAAACAAGAAAACAGTCAGAGACAACTTACTTCTTGAGTGGGTAAACTTATAATCATGTCTGGTTCCCATATTTCCAAAAATCTCATAACAAAAATTCCACAATCATTTCTACATATAAAAATTATAGAAATATATTTAGATATAAAGTCTAAAGTCAAAAGTAATAGTTTAAAAAGATGTAGTATGAGTAATTAAACTCATCTTAATCTTAATCTTTCGTGTTAGGCTGTTGTAGAGCTTGAACAAGCACAATCTAAGAGATAATGAAAGAATTTCTATAAATCTTCTCAATACAATCTTTCTGCAAGACAATAATAAAAAATTTATAATTGAACTAATTTAAAATTTTGATATTTAAATATAATAAATAAAATTACCATGAAAGTTTGTAGGTGATAATCTTCATTGTGTCTAAAATAAGATCCTGAGTCCAGAATATACATAATTTGCTCCGCCAAATGAAGAGCATAATAGAACCAATGTTGTTTGAAAATACAGGAATAAAAACCTGTAATCAAAATATAATGTAGAATAGTATATTTAGACATGTATATGATTAATAGAAATGTACGACTTTGATGTATCACTAAATTACAGAAACAGAAATCAAATCCAAGTGCTTTCTGCAACTAGGAACTCTCAACCGTAGAAAATTCCCAATTGGTTTCATTGCTTTTGGTTTTTTGTTTTGTCTCAAAGGCAGAAACCATAGACATCTATTAAGAGAGGAAAAATAAAATGAAATATGTGAGAAGATTGAAAATTAAAAATAAGTACAACCGAATAGAAAAAAGGAAATATGTTTCCAATATAAAAAAATAAAACACTGATAATTATAATATATTGTATTATGTATAAATGCATATTAATAAGATGTGCTCCTTGTACCCATTTGGTGGAATAGTATCTTTCTCGAATAATGGAAGAGGAAGGCAGGCGTTGATGGAATAGGAAATAATAGGAAGGACGAAATATATAGATAAATATTTCTTACCGAAAACCATAATAGAAGAACGTATCTAAACATATTGGTATCGAAGGTGTTGGTGTTGAGGAAACGGATGTCACAATCCATAGTCTAAAAAAACATATATAATTTCATAATTATAATATAATTATTGTAATATTAAAAAAAGTAGCAATAAATTTATAAATTCATACCAGTGTCCCAATCCAATGAGGGGGAAGCAATTCATAAGTATCACTCCATGACATGTAGCTTCCAAAAATATTACACAAAATTGTTTAATCAAATATCATAAAATTTAAAACAAGTAAAATGCATGACAATCAAAGATCAAATAGCATAAAGGACAAACAACAAAAATGTGAAATGGGAAATTTGCACACTTGCTTTGCATTATTTTTAATGGCTTTTCGTCCATAGAAAATCCAAACAGTTTCTCTTACTCTAAAAAATTTGTAAGGTTAGTAAAGGGAAAATGAGAAGTTGTGTATTTCTTCATTTCCTTCATTTTACTTAATATATTAACTACTTCATATAATTCAGGATCTTCATCTTCATTTTCATCCTCATCTTCATCTTTATCTAATATTTCCTCATCTTCAAAAAACCTATCCTCCTGTAGCTCCAGTACCACGCCCCCTTCCTTTGTTCATTCTCTGTTTGTTTCTCTTCTTCATGTACATCCTCTATATCATTGTCATTATCTTTATCATCATCTTCTAAGCATAATCGATTCAACATATTAGAATGCATCTGGACCAGCTTGGAGTGAATTTGAATAGACTCCTTGAAGAACTTTTTAAGTTCCTCTTTAATGCCTCTCTATAAAAAAAGAGATAGTAAGATTTAGATAATGATAAGTTCGCATTCGCACACTTATAGAGACGGGTGCTTTTTAAGAAAGTTTACCTTCAATTTTTGGCCCTAAATTTTGTCTTCACCAGCATCTGGTTCAACAGTAGTTTCTTTTTTTAGAGACAACAAACCCTGGCAACAAGTTGATGACATATATTGATGACATTGAATGAATATATATAAACAGGAAATTTATTTATAGAAAACATTGATGATTGATTTCTCTATATATAAAATGATCTTTAACTTACATTCACATGCTCAAATCCAATCCTTCTATTAACCCGTTCAGTACTCCAATAGTGAATGGGTAGTTTGGTTTCTCTCCCCCCCCAAATCACCAACCCTTACTTTTTCAAAATAAAAAATCTATGCAGAAACCACAAACCACATATGAGTTAATGACAATACATCATATATTTCTAGAGTAATATTTATAAATATTCAATTGCATTGATTGAAAGTAAACTTACCATAAGTATAAATGTAACACCAAGCTAAATAAAAAAAAAAAAAAAAAAAAACAAACAAACAATATTTGGAGACGCAGCGTTTTGGGACAAAACACTGCGTCCCCAATTGGGGATTAGGGTTGAAACCCTAACCCCCTTTCTCTCTCTCTCTCTCTCTCTCTCTCTCTCTTTCTCTCTCCCCGACGTTCCCTCTCCTACGGCCGTTCGTCTTCTCCCGCGGCCGTTCGGCTTCCTCCGCCACAGCCACCGCCGCCGCCGCCGCCATCCTTCTCCTTCTCCTTCTCCTTCTTCTTCTCCTTCTTCTTCTTCTTCTTCTTCTTCTCCTCTCCCGCGCACAGCGCAGGAGCGCGAGCGCAGGAGCTGGAGCGCAGGAGCGCGAGCGGAGGAGCGCGAGCGCAGGAGCGCAGGAGCGCGCGAGCAGAGCACGCGAGCAGGCGCGCGAGCAGGCGCGTGAGCAGAGCGTGCGAGCAGAGCGCGCAGGGGCACGCAGCAGCGCGCGAGCGCGTACGAGCCAGCGCAGCGCACGGGCGCGTGCCAGCACACGGGCGAGCACCAGCCCGCGAGCCACTGTCGGCCCGCAGGCCCATCAGCAGCAAGCCCACGGGCCCACCAGTCCCATCGGCCCGTCAGCCGCAGACCCATCACCTGCAGATCCGCCGGCCCGCAGGCCCATCAGCCAGAGGCCCGTCGGCCCGCCGGCCCGCTAGCCCATCAGCCCACTGGCTCACAGACCAACGAGCCCGCTAGCTGTAGCCCACGAGCCCGCGACGGCCCGTGAGCCCGTGAGCCCGTGACAACCCACGAACCTCCACGCAGGTAAATGACTTAGGGTTTTTGATTCGGATCTAAGTGTTTAGATCTAACAAAATAAAAATCTTGTTTTGATAGGAAACACTACAGACCTTGGAGCGACCGAAGCGACAGTCGGACGAGACTCTGCGCTTCGAGAAAACCCTAGGTAAGGAGATTTCTGCTCTAACTGATACTTTGAATGAATCTAGAATTGAATCTAAGATGAAAGGTTCTGTATATGTTCAGAGTGTAAGTAGAATGCGAATAAAATACCAATTCTGAAATGACTATATGTGACTTTGAAGGTTAAGTAGAGAATGTTACAGAAACTAGATGCTCTGATACGAAAGAAGCATATTAGAGAATCATAAAATCATGTTGAGTTAATTCGAATGATTTCCTTTAGAGTTAAACCTTGAAATATGCATGAAAGTATCTGGATTGTAGGGTTGGAATGAAATGAGCCGTAAAGTGGAAGATATTGTTCATTTCATGTTTTTCGGATAAACCCTTAAGATGCTTGAGAAGTTGATATTCAATTTTGATGATCTGATTGGTTGATCTTTTTGGAGATTCGAGAAAGCAGATTGGAAATTGTTTTGAAAATAGGGAGTGACCACCCTCCCTAGAACAGTGAGTGGGACTTTGACATTCGCTATTGATTGAAAATCATGTTTCAAAAATACTTTTAAATGACATGTTTCTGCAAATATATGATTGTTAGACCTTTCCAATATTTGATGAAATGTTTTGTGACCTTTGGAGTGTCTTAACTGCTGATTTTATTGATATGCATCCATGAGTTTTGATAAACGTATATTGTGCCACATTTTCGACATATTGATATATTTTAAATACTTCCACTGCATTGGCACATGGTTTTAAATGGATTTGCTTACACATTTGGGCTGTATGCCCGGCCGACTTTATGATATTATGTTTTGGGCTGTATGCCCGGCCGACTTTATGATATTATGTATTGGGCTGTATGCCCGGCCGACGTTATGATATTATGCATGGGGCTATATGCCCGGCCGACTGGTGATGGGATGCATGGGGCTACGTGCCTGGCCGATATGATATTGCGATCCGTAGCTACGAAGGACATCTGGTAGAGGCACCCCTTGTGTCCGGATACGCTTCGGCCGGAGGTATCCGCCAGATCGTCGTGTGTATGGGTGCTCCAGGTTGACCCTCATCGGAGAGGACGTTGAGTACGGCTCCGTCTATCACCAGGCGGGAGCACCATACACGGCCGACTAGTTATATGTACGTTATTATTATTATTATTTACAGGCTAGTTGGGGTAGTCTATGTCCAACATTGGGGCAGAGAGCCATTCTTTAATACTTACATTTGGAAAAACCCCCAATGCGCCGTCCTTGGTTGAGGTAGACCATTGCCGAAAATATTTCATTGGCCGGCTCTTCATGACATTGATGTGAATATTGGATGCATATCTTACTTTATGATGTGTGCGTATTATTTATGATTTTGAAATAACATGATCGGTTTGCACACTGTGGATATTTTCTTATCTTATACTTTGACACTCCAAATTCACCTCGATATTGATAGTATGATGTCAATCCCCTCACTTACTGAGTATCCTTCCATAGATACTCACCCCTCACTTTCTTTCCCACAGGATTAGTGTTGGACAGAGGAGATATCACTGGGCTTGGGTATGGATATTTTCCATCTCTTCCGCTACGATGATTGGGGATATTATTATATATTGGAGATTTTAGATTGACCAATGTATTTATCTAAATTTTATGGGATGACTGTATAAATTATGGATTTTTATTCGTGAAACTTTCGTGTTGATTATTTCATTGCATTGAGGCATTTGTAAATATTTAAAAACAACTTGGGAATTTATTTTATATATGCGTAGAATTTAAGTCCGCTCGGTGTGGCGGCTGCTCATGCTCTAGTTGGGCATGACAGTAGAGGTCTGTTGCTAGGACTGTTAGAAACTTTATAGCCTTCCGTTGTTCTGGATGTTGGTTGTGGTATTTGTTGAATTTGGAGAGGCCGGGATGGCCAATTGTTTATTTTTACAGGATGAATCTCTTATACAGGTGAAATTGTAAATGGAAAACCTCCGATTTATGGGGAGGTTCTGCCCGATTTTCTATAAAAATACAGCCGGCATCCAGGGACAACGGGCGACTGTTCACGATCCCGGTTCGGGGAGTGACAATAAATAAATAACCACCAATTCCTGTTTTCTTCCTCTCTTCCTCCTCTCTTCTTCCTATCTTTAGAAGACCATTGAATTGGCACACTTCATCAGCCAAGCATCATAATACATACTCGGCCCAGTTGTATTCTCCAACATTATCAAGATCAATGGTAATGGTAATAGAAACGTGCCTCGAAGCAGGAAATATATTGGTTGTAGGACATAGAAAGCACCCGAGAATAAATAACAGGAAATATCTTTTGAAGTCAGGGGAAGAGACATCTTCAGTATTCATCATCATCTCTTTTAATTGACTATACTTTATTCTTGAGAAAAATTTTTTCATATTTGAGGATTCCTTTGATGATTCATTGAGAGAACCCAAAATATCACGTCCCCTATAAGGAATACCTAAAATTTGTCCTACCTCTTTTGAAGTTAGCTTAAAATTTTGATTTCCGGTAATGCAAAGACGTTTTTCCATAAGTTCAAATCTCATGACAAGTTTTTAATATAATTTCTACTTAGTGTGTTACATCTAAGATTCAAAAGATTCCCAAATCTCATATTTTGTATAATAACTTTCATCTCATCCGTCAAGGTAGAAAATAATTCCTTCAGTTGTTTAGGAGAGCACCTTGTTAGAATGGGCATTGTTTCTATCCTATTCCTCCTTACCCTATCAAATTTTTGAAACTTGTCCTGATCTTCATGTTCTTTCCAATTCTCGATCTATTCATAAAAAACAAAAAAATAAAAATATAGATAGTAACAATATACATAATTGAAACTAACTATAAAATTAAATAATCACAGAAATATAAAAGAAAAAACTAACTAACCGTGAATGGAACCAAGCACAAGCCAGAGGTGGATTTCACTCTATTTTAGGAAAAATGGTTGGTATGTGTTAGATCCATACAAATATGCAAATTGTTTTGATGCTAAAAATTTATTTGAAATGAAGCTTTGATTGTATTTTAAAAAATAAAGATAAAAGAAAAACCAATCACATATTAAAATAGATTAACCTATGATCTTCTTCTTCTGTGTCTTCAGTGTCCTCCGTGTTTCCTTTGTTTTCTGGGATTGTGTTTTCTGTGTTCTCCTCCCTGTTTCTTCTAATTCTCATTTTTTGGTTTTTGGTTTTCCCTCTGCTCTCTTAACTTTTTGATCTTTCGAAACTGTGACTCTTCTCTCTCGTTCTGTCGGTCTTCTTCTTTCTGTGTTGTGGTTTGCAAAACGTATTCTGCTTTTGGAAAAGTTGTTGATCTTCGTTGGTGGCGGAATTGTGGGTTCGTGGGTTTGTTCGTTCGTGATAGTGGGTTACGGTTGTCAAATTATTTGTTGATAGAAATCGTAACTGTCGACGAAGCATCCATATACGGTGAAGGTGAAGCATCCATCTTGAGTGAAGAAGGAAGAGGGTGCTGAAAAGACATTTCCTACAAAAATTTTTTGAAACCCCAACCCTACCCATCATAGCCATTAATCATAGGTTTTAATCGCCCAATTCAAATATCATTATTATTATATTTTAATTTCATGACCCTAACTTAAAATCTGTTAATAGTTACAAGCTAATTATATAATATATAATAACATATATATATATATATAATATGTTATTACAAGTAAATAATATATTAATATATATTATTACAACTATATAATATATAATATATGTGATTATATTTATATTCGTAATATATCTTTTTTGTAATAGAGTAATTATTAACATTACATTTACATAATAATAGAGTAAGAGCTACTATTATGTTACTATCTATTATTATTAGTATTAAGGTAATGTACTATTATATCAAAAAAAAAAAAAAAAAGGTAATGTACTATCACATATATAGGTAATATGTAACTAGTAATATTATTATTATATTGTTCTATTATATAACAACTACATCCCTATATATTACTATAATATTATGTTATATTGTATATTATAATTATGATGGTGATATATATTATAATAGAGTAACAGTTACTATATTACTATATATATTGTAAGGGTTACTATTATGTTATTATATATATTGTAAAGATTACTACTATGTTACTACTATGTTATTACATTATGGTAAGAGTTACTAGTATATTACTATATATTAGAGTAATACATCGTTAACATTACTATTACATATATATATAATAAATAATAATATGGGGATTATATTATTCTATTATATGATATTACAACTATATCACTCTCTATTACTATAATATTATATTATGTTTAATATATTAAATTTATATTGTTAATATATAACGGTTACTATTATGTTACCATATATTTTATATTAGAGTTACTATTAAATTACTATTATGTTACAGTTATGTAAAGTCTAATTAGTACATATTGTTCAAATTTTTTGACTAAAGGCTGCAAATGTGATGTGCCGGCAGTAAATGTGCAGAAGGCTGCCGTGTACAAAAAGGATGTGCAGCAGGAACAAAAAAATTGTGCAGCAGGCATGTGTAGGAGCTTGAAAATCAAACACCAATTGAACGGATAAGACGAAAGGAAAACAAATAAAGTTATATTATTGCAAAGTTAGTCTGACAACTCTGCTACAACTCTGCCACAACTCTAATACCACTCATTAAATCCCATTAAACACTCGCTCAACTACGACCATTTATTACTTATCAACCTAACTATTAATTGCCCTTACTCATATTGTTGCCGGATTAACATTACACACAATCTCCTATCTCTCTCTCTCTCAGAACACCATAAACCTGTGATCTTCTTCTTCTTCCTCACACAAAATCACGAAGAAGCCCAAATCTATCTCTCGGCTCTCCTCTTCTTCATCTTATTCTTCCTTTACGGACCAAATAACACGTTGTTACTTTCCATTCCATCAGATATATCTCAAATCGTAGATATGGCATCTTCTCGAAAATGGAAAGGGGTTATCATTGAACTACAAAGTTACAACGGCAATTACTTTCCTTCGTTCAGAAAAAGCAAAATTTTGACGAGGTATTTTCTGATAGAAAAGTCATTCATGGTCGTTTAATTGATTGGAATTATTTGGATAAAATAGGTTTTCTGCATATAAGTTTTATCAAACATATATGTCCTTCTTGGCTTGTTCATCCAAATAAAAAGGTTTATGAGCATACCGTTAGAGTTTTTTATAATAATATACAACAAATTCAAGGTGAGCATGACATTGTTATTAATGGTAAAAATATGGCGTGTGCTTTTGGAAGTTATTTTGGTGGACAAAAAATATACGTTGATCCAACAATGATCTGCAATGAGGGAGGTATTCAATGGGTTGACTATGAAGAATGTACCTGGTATTTAGAAACTGACATATTGATGGATGCTCGAATAGTTTTTTATGATTACAGTTTAGAAGTTTTAGTATAAATGCTTCAGACTTAAATTTTCATGAAAAAATTCTTCACTTTTTAGTAGTACATGTTACGAAGCCCTGCACAGGAAATTTTACCTTTATTAGTTGTGATGATTTCTGGTTGATGGCTCGAATTATAGAAATAAAAAATCCAGATTTGCATTTTTTGATTCCTTACTTTATGATAAGGAGTAGCCGTTCTTCAAATAATTTGGCATATTGCAGCATGGTAAGGGGAATTTTAAAAAGTCAAGGAATAAATTTAAGAAAAGAAGACCATGTGCAATTAAGTATTACACATTCCATAAATAAGAGAACGGTACGAAGAGCTTCTTGGATTATTGAAGATGGTTCTTGGATTAATGTTAAAAGAAGAAATGCAAATTATATGATAGAAGCAAAGGCAGATGAGGCAATAGCTGTAAAGCTAGAAAGTGGGAAGGAAACTGAGAATGATCGATGGACTGAACTGATTGAATCTATTAATGGTCTCAAAGTAGGGTTCACGGATGTTGATAACAAATTTGGTGAAGTTCGGAGGGAAATAGAAGAAATTTGGGGAGAAATGGTAGAAGTTCAAAAGGAAATTGGTGAAATGAAATAGAGTTTTTGTCAGTACAAGCAGCAAAATGACAAATTCCAGGAACGAAATTTTAACACCCAAAAAAAAATATATATATATATATCAGGATTGGAGACGCAGCGTTCTGGGGCAAAATGTTGCGTCCCTAATTTGGGGATTAGGGTTAAAACCCTAACCCCCCTTCTCTCTCTCTCTCTCTCTCTCCCCGACTTTTCCACTTTCGCGGCCGTTCGTCTTCTTCCGCGGCTATTCGTCTTCCTCTGCCAGCGCCACCTTTTTCTTCTTCTTCTTCTTCTTCGTCTTCTTCTTTTTCCCTCTCAGTTTCTCTCTCTATCTCACTGTTTCCTAATCTTGCGATCTCCCACGATCGCCCTCCGCCTTGCCGCACACCGCCGCGAGCCACGATCGAGCACCACTGCACGCCACAGCGTGACTATAGAGCCTCCGTGAGCGCAACCCGCCCTTGCACACGACCGAGCCCGCGAGCGCACACAAGCCAGCGTACGAGCGCGTGCGAGCCAGCGCACGAGCACGCATGGGCGCGCAGTAGCGTGCGAGTGCACGGGCGCGCACCAGCGCAGCGCACGGGCGCGCACGGGAGAGCACCAGCCCGCGAGGCACTGTCGGCCCGCAAGCCCATCAGCTGCAGGCCCAACGGCCCATCGGCCCATCAGCCGCAAGCCCATCAGCTATAGGCCCGCCAGCCCGCAGGCCCGCTAACCCGCCAGCCCGCAGGCCCGCTAACCCGCCAGCCTGCTGGCCCGCAGACCAGCGAGCCCGCTAGCTGTAGCCCATGAGCCCGCGACGGCCCGTGAGCCCGTGACGGCCCGTGAGCCTCCACGCCGATAAATGACTTAGGGTTTTGCTTTTGATCTAAGTGTTTAGATCTAACAAATAAATCTTGTTTTGATAGAAAACACTACGGACTTTGGAGTGACCGAAGTGACATTCGGACGAGACTCTGCGCTTCGAGAAAACCATAGGTGAGGAGATTTTGGCTCTAATTGATAAATTGAATGAATCTAGGATTGAATTTAAGATGAAAGGTTCTGTACATGTTTAGAGTGTAAGTGGAATGCGAATAGAATACAAATTATGAAATGATTATATGTGACTTTGAAGGTTAAGTATAGAATGTTACAGAAACTAGATGATCTGATATGAAAGAAGCATATTATAGAATCACAAAATTATGTCAAGTGAATTCGAATAGTTTTCTTAGAGTTAAACTTTGAAATATGCATGAAAGTATCTGGGTTGTAGGGTTGGATTGAAATGAGCCATAAAGTAGAGGATATTATATATTTCATGTCTTTCAGATAAACCCTAAAGATGCTTGAGAAATTGATATTCAATTTTCATGATCTGATTAGGTTGATTTTTTTTTGGAGACTCGAGTAATCAGATTTGATTGGTTTTGAAAATAGGGAGTGACCACCCTCCCTAGAACGGTGAGTGAGACTTTGGCATTCGCTATTGATTGAAAACCATGTTTCAAAAATACCTTTTTAAATGACATGTTTCTGCAAATGTATGATTGTAGAATTTTCGAATATTTTATGAAATGTTTTGTGACCCTTGGAGTGTCTAAATTTCTGATTTTATTGATATGCATCCATGAGTTTCGATAACTGAATATTGTGCCACATTTTCGACATATTGACATGTTTTAATGCTTCCACTGCATTGGCACATGGTTTGAAATGAATTTACTTATATATTTGGGCTGTATGCCCGACCGACGTTATGATATGATGCATGGGGCTATATGCCCGGCCGACATGGTGATGGGATGCATGGGACTACGTGCCCGGCCGATTTGATATTGTGATCTGTAGCTATGAAGGACATCTGGTAGAGGCACCCCTTGTGTCCGGATACGCTTCGGCCGGAGGTATCCGCCAGATCGTCATGTGTATGGATGTCCCAGGTTGACCCTCATCGGAGAGGACGTTGAGTACGGTTTCGTCTAGCACCAGGCGGGTTACCATACACGGCCGACTAGTTATATGTACATTATTATTGTTTACAGGCTAGTTGGGGTAGTCTGTGGCCAACATTGGGGTTGAGAGCCATTATTTAATACTTGCATTTGGAAAAACCCCCAATGCGCCGTCCTTGGTCAAGGTAGACCATTGCCAGGAATATTTCATTGGCTGGCTCTTCATGACATTGATGTAAATATTGGATGCATATCTTGTTTTCTGATGTGTGCGTATGATATATGATTTTGAAATAACATGATTGGTTTGCACACTGTTGATATTTTCTTTTCTTATGCCTTGACACTCCAAGTTCACCCTCGATATTGATAGTATGATATCAATCCCCTCATTTATTGAGTATCCTTTCATAGATACTCACCCCTCGCTTTCTTTCCCACAGGATTAGTGTTGGACCGAGGAGATATCACCGGGGTTGGGTATAGATATTTTCCATCTCTTCCGCTACGATGATTGGTGATATTGTTATGTATTGGAGATTTTAGTTTGACCAATGTATTTATCAAGTTTTATGGGATGACTGTATAAATTATGGACATTTATTCGTGAAACCCTCGTATTGAATTATTTCATTGCATTGAGGCATTTATGAATATTAAAAAAAAAAGAATAACTTGGGAATTTATTTTATATATGCGTAGAATTTAAGTTCGCTTGGTGTGGCGGCTGCTCATGCTCTAGTTGGGCATGACAGTAGAGGTCTGTTGCTAGGACTGCTAGAGACTTTATAGTCTTGTGTTGTTCTGGATGTTGGCTGTAGTATTTGTTGATTTTGGAGAGGCCGGGATGGCCAATTGTTTATTTTTACAGGATGAATGTAATATGCAGGTGAAATTGTATATGGGAAACCTCCGATTTATGAGGAGGTTATGTTCGATTTTCTGTAAAAATACAGTCGGCATCTAGGGACAACGTGCGGCTGTTCACGATCCCGGTTCGGGGCGTGACAGTTCGGTTGGTATCAGAGCCCTTGGTTTAGAGCTATGTTTTATAAAATGATTTGAAAATATTCCCAAGTAACTTGGTTTTAAAAGTTCTCAATACATTTGAGAGTTTCACACAGTCATTTAAAGTCCCATACATGGTTTTCGGCATATGAGTTACTCATTTAGGGGGTTAGATACTATTCATATCTAATCTAGTATGTCATTTTTTATTAAATTCTTAGACCCAAGACTTCTTTCATTTTAGGAGGTTAGTTGCTATGTAACTAACCATGATTCTTAAAACTCGACAAGTTATAACATTATATCTAATGATAATTTTTCCTTACAGAGTTATGCCGCCTAGATGCGGTAGACGAGCAGGACGCAGAGCTAGACCCGTGTTACCCGCGACCCCTCACGTGCCTGACCCTCCGGGGAGCCTAAGACCCTTGGAGTGCCTGAGACTGCTTTCTCTACACGGGCGCCCCCTGCAGCGCCTACTCGGCCGGCTGCTCCTGCCGAGGTTCCACCACCGTCCCTTGAGGCGTTTAGGCAGGTGTACGAGTGGTACACCTCCTACGGGATTCAGATGCCATCCCCACCACCACCGACGGCCGCACCGACTCCTACGGCCGAACCACCTTCTATTGTACCAGATCAGCTACCAGTTGCTGATCTTTTTACTGTGTCGGGACATAGCGACACTACCTCCTCTACCTTGAGGCGTATTCACGAGCTCACCCAGCTGGTGAAGGAGGCGAGGCAGTTAGGCTGCACAGAGTTCACAGAGACGGGTGATCCCACAGCAGCGAAGCACTGGATCAACCGTACCCGCAGAATTTTGACTGATTTGGGGTTGAGTGAGGACTACCAGCTTCGGATAGCAGATAAACTTTTAGATGGTGACGCCCTCACTTGGTGGGAGGTGATTTGTGACGATGCTACCGAGCTACTGCGATAGGAGGACTTCCTACGGGAGTTCGATCGTAGGTACTTCTCTGAGTTCTAGCAGGACCGTAAGAGGGCAGAGTTTCTGTACTTGCGGCAGGGAGCTAGGACAGTGATAGAGTATAAGATGGAGTTGAGGTGACTAGCTACTTTTGTTCCAGACTTAGCGATGTCGACGCAGCTACGGTTCAAGTTTGAGGACGACCTCAATTTGAATATCAGGAGGTACATGACAGTGACCCCTAGTTTCTCCTTTGCAGAGATTGTGGACTCAGCACTTAGGGGGGAGGAGATCGTCCGTGCTGAAGGCAGACAGCGGGAGAAGAGGGAGCAAAAGAAGAGACCACGGGCTTCTTCGAGCCAGGGCTCGAAAAAGGGTAGGACTTCAGGGTACCAGGGAGGCTCCTCTTAGTCGAGACAGGCACTTACTGGGCAGGAATCAGAATTCCAGGAGTACAGGGCACCAGCCCCTAGTGACACTATTCAGATTTCAGATCAATGGCACCCCTTTTGTCACCGATGTGGTAGACACCACCCTTTTAGAGAGTGTAGGATGCCAATTACATGCTTCCGGTGTGGGAAGCAAGGGCACATCAGGAGCACCTGCCCTAAGTTGGGATTTGGAGGTCACATAGCTACTGGACACTCGAGTGTTCCCCAGGGAGGACAGCAGGGAGCGCCTGCGCACTCGAGTCACACCGCTCCTCGGACGGTAGCCGGGAGCAACACGGTGCTAGGACTATCACGACAGCAGCAGAGGACACAGGCCCGTGTATATGCGATGACGCAGGAGGATGCTGAGGCGAGTCCTGACTGATTTTTGGTATTCCTCTCACAGATCTCCATGTTTAGAGATGTCTATGTACTTCTTTTGAGAACCATCACTAGTTAAAGCCGTAGACGCTTAGCTATGCTGGTATGTACATACATTTTTGGAATATATATATATATATATCTATGTTAGCATATATTTTCCTCCATATTTATCAACTAATCTTTTATTTCCTCACATTGGAGTTATGAAAATATGGAAAGTTGACGCTCGTGTCCTTATTGACACCTGGTCAAACCATTCGTATGTGAGAGTGTTCTTTTGCCCACAGATTGGGTAAGCCTCTGTTGCCACTTGATGAGGAGACAATACCCCCACTTGTGTACTAGACAGTTTTCTTTTAGTTTCGAGAATGAAACTTGTTTTTAGGGGGTCAGAAAATGTAACAAAAAAAAAATTATATATATATATATCAGGATTGGAGACGCAGCGTTTTGGGGCGAGACGCAGCGTTTTGGGGCAAAACACTACGTCCCCAAATTGGGGATTATGGTTAAAACCCTAACCCCCCTTCTCTCTCTCTCTCTCTCTCTCTCTCTCCACCCGACTTTTTCTCTTCCGGGGCTGTTCGTCTTCCACCGCCATCGCCACCTTCTTCTTCTTCTTCTTCTTCTTCTTCTTTGTCTTCTTCGTTTTCCCTCTCGGTTTCTCTCTCTATCTCACTGTTTCCTTCTCTCGCGATCTCCCACGATCGCCCTCTCTCCGCCTCGCCGTACACCGCCGCGAGCCACGATCGAGCACCACCACACGCCACAGCGCGACTGTAGAGCCTCTGCGAGCGTAACCCGCCCTTGCACACGACCGAGCCCGCGAGCGCGAGCAAGTGCGCGAGCCAGCGCACGAGCGCGCGAGCCAGCGCACGAGCGCGCGAGCCAGCGCACGAGCGCGCGTGGCCCAGCGCACGAGATCCCACGGGCACACAGCAGCGCGCGAGCGCACGCGAGCCAGCGCAATGCACGGGCGCACATCAGCGCAGCGCACGGGCGCACACCAGCGCAGCGCACGGGCGCGCACCAGCGTATGGGCGAGCACCAGCCCGCGAGCCACTGCAGCCAGCGAGCCACTGTCGGCCCGTAGGCCCATCAACTGCAGGCCCATCGGCCCGCCGGCCCGCCAGCCCGCAGGCCCGCCAGCCTACAGGCCCATCAGCCGCAGGCCCATCAGCCATAGGCCCGCCAGCCTGCAAGTCCGCTAGCCCGCCAGCCCACTGGCCCGTAGACTAGCGAGCCCGCTAGCTGTAGCCCATGAGCCTGCGACGGCCCATGAGCCCTGAGCCCGTAACGGCCCGTGAACCTCCACGCAGGTAAATGACTTAGGGTTTTGCTTCTGATCTAAGTATTTAGATCTAACAAATAAATCTTGTTTTGATAGAAAACACTACGGACTTTAGAGTGACCGAAACGACATTCGAACAAGACTCTGCGCTTCGAGAAAACCCTAGGTGAGGAGATTTCGGCTCTAATTGATAAATTGAATGAATCTAGAATTGAATCTAAGATGAAAGGTTCTGTATATGTTTAGAGTGTAAGTGAAATGCGAATAGAATACAAATTATGAAATGATTATATGTGACTTTAAAGGTTAAGTATAGAATATTACAGAAACTAGATGGTCTGATAAGAAAGAAGCATGTTATAGAATCACAAAATCATATCAAGTGAATTCGAATAGTTTTCTTAGAGTTAAACTTTGAAATATGCATGAAAGTATCTGGGTTGTAGGGTTGGATTGAAATGAGCCGTAAAGTAAAGGATATTATACATTTCATGTCTTTCGGATAAACCCTAAAGATGCTTGAGAAATTGATATTCAATTTTGATGATCTGATTAGGTTGATTTTTTTTTGGAGACTCGAGAATTCAGATTTAATTGAATTTGAAAATAGGGAGTGACCACCCTCCCTAGAACGGTGAGTGGGACTTTGACATTCGCTATTGATTGAAAACCATGTTTCAAAAATACATTTTTAAATGACATGTTTCTGCAAATATATGATTGTAGAATTTTCGAATATTTTATGAAATGTTTTGTGACCCTTGGAATGTCTAAATTTCTGACTTTATTGATATGTATCCATGAGTTTTGATAACTGAATATTGTGCCACATTTTCAACATATTGACATGTTTTAATGCTTCCGCTGCATTGGCACGTAATTTGAAATGGATTTACTTATATAATTGTGTTGTATGCCCGGCCGACGTTATGATATGATGCATGGGGCTATATGCCCAGCCGACATGGTGATGGGATGCATGGGGCTACGTGCCCGGCCGATATGATATTGTGTTTTATAGCTACGAAAGACATCTGGTAGAGGTACCCCTTGTGTCCGGATACGTTTCAGCCGGAGGTATCCGCCAGATCGTCATGTGTATGGATGTCCCAGGTTGACCCTCATCGGAGAGAAAGTTGAGTACGGCTCCGTCTAGCACCAGTTATATATACATTATTATTGTTTATAGGCTAGTTGAGATAGTTTGTGGCCAAAATTGTGGTAGAGAGCCATTATTTAATACTTGCATTTGGAAAAACCCCCAATGCGTCGTCCTTGGTCGAGGTAGACCATTGCCGGGAATATTTCATTGGCCGGCTCTTCATGACATTGATGTAAATATTGGATGCATATCCTGCTTTCTGATGTGTGCGTATGATATATGATTGTGAAATAACATGATCGGTTTGCACACTGTGGATATTTTTTTATCTTATGCCTTGATACTCTAAGTTCACCATCGATATTGATAGTATGATGTCAATCTCCTCACTTACTGAGTATCATTCCATAGATACTCACCCCTCGCTTTCTTTCCCACAGGATTAGTGTTGGACCGAGGAGATATCACTGGGTTTGGGTATGGATATTTTCCATCTCTTCCGCTACGATGATTGGTGATATTGTTATGTATTGGAGATTTTATTTTGACCAATGTATTTATCAAGTTTTATGGGATGACTGTATAAATTATAGACATTTATTCGTGAAACCCTCGTATTGAATTATTTCATTGCATTGAGGCATTTGTGAATATTAAAAAAAATTAACTTGGGAATTTATTTTATATATGCGTAGAATTTAAGTTTGCTCGGTGTGGCGGCTGCTCATACTCTAGTTGGGCATAACAGTAGAGGTCTGTTGCTAGAACTGCTAGAAACTTTATAGCCTTGTGTTGTTCTGGATGTTGGCTGTGGTATTTGTTGATTTTGGAGAGACTGGGATGGCCAATTGTTTATTTTTACAGGATGAATGTGATATACAGGTGAAATTGTACATGTGAAACCTCCGATTTATGGAAAAATTATGTCCGATTTTCTATAAAAATACAGCCGGCATCCAGGGACAACGGGCGGCTGTTCATTATCCCGGTTCGGGGCATGACAAAAATGAGGAAAAGTTTAAACAACTTTTATTTGAGTTGACACAAATGAGTGATGTTACAAGGAAAAATTCGAATTTTATTATGTTCTTAAGGGATTGGGTCATAACCATAGGTAGAGCTGAACGCTCTTCCTCTTCTACACCTCATCCTTAGTTTACTTCAACTGCTTATCTGTTTCTGATCCGACCATTTGGTTCTCCCCCGAGATCTTCATTTCCTCCTGGGCATAATCCATTTCATATTCCTACATCTGCATCTGCATCTGCACCTGCTCTACCACCATCCTCTGCTCTATCTTCTCCTGCTGCAGCTCTTACACCATCCTCATCCTCTTCTCCTATTGCTGTAATTGGATCATCTGCTGGAAGTCCATCCCCTTCTCGTCAATTGAAAAAATATGGATCCAAAGTTAAATTTACATAATTTTCACTTTATTAATTTGTATTTATTTATAAATTTAGGTTTTTAATTTGTTTCTTGCTTGAATATGTAGTGATCAAGATGTATCGAAGTATGAATGTATGTCTGTACTTTGCAGCTTTTTTCATTTGTAATTAAATATAATTCTATATTCTATAATTTAATTAATTAATCCTCCCGGCTCCAACTTCCTTGTGCCGCCGGTTCATGCCTCATGTCGCTCCACTCTGTCCATGCATCACTTGGTTGTGCCGACGGTTCATGCCTTATGCCGCACCACTCTATCCAACCATCACCTGCTTGTGCCGGCAGTTCATGCCTCGTGTCGCACCGCCCCGCCCCGCCCCGCCCTGTACGTAAATTAAATTAATAACATTATTAATTTAATTAACAAAATAATAATATTATTATTTTGATATTATATGATATAATCATATGAAATATATAATTGCGTTACAAATTTTATTATATACAATTTGTATTTAAATTTAATTATTAATTGCTGACTTATTTCCCTTTTATTATTATATTACTATGAGTAACTAATTTTATATCAAATCAAATTAACACAATCCTCCTGCTTCCCTCTCCTCCCTTATCGTCTTTGGCGCCATTTATTAGTGCCAAATAAAGAGGCACCAAAAGTTTCGCGCTAATGCTATTACGTATTAGTTTTGTTCCATATTTAGAATTTGTCACCGTCAAGAAAATATTATCTATTAATTAATCTTTCTTCTTCTGTCATTCTCTCTTAATTTCATTTGCTTCTCTCATCTCATATTTCATTTATTTCTCCGCTTTTTTTTGCAATGGATAAGAGATGAATGTATTGTAAATCAAAGGCATGTGATGAATATATTAGTGGAATTAATGCATTTCTTAAATTTGCATCTACGAATATTAAATCTGTCGATGGGAAGCTATCATGTCCTTGTGTGAAATGTTTCAACACTTTCAGATTTCCTACACATACCATTTTCAATCACTTGCTATGTTATGGTTTTCAACGGGATTATGATAACTAGATATATCATGGGGAGGGTAAGGAAAATTCTACACCTCATACCTCTCATACATTTTATTCATCCACCTTAGATGATAATATTTTTTTTGACCATGATATGTTCGGTATGTTACGTGATACATTCACAAATTTACCACCTGAACCAACCTCACACCTATCCCAACCAACCTCTTACCCATCTAAGGTCAATGAATCAACTTCAACCTCAACTTCAACATCACTTTCAACTTCAAATAAGTTTAATGAATTACTTGAGAAAACCAAAAAACCAATATATCCAAATTCTAAATATACAATGCTGGCAACTATCATGCACTTATATCATTTAAAGTGTTTACGTGGTGAACTAACAAATCTTTTTCATTACTCTTAGAGTTTTTAGCATAATTGTTATCTCATAAAAACATATTACCAAATAGTTACCCTCAAGTGAAAAAGACAATTTCAGCTTTAGGGTTGAGATATGAGAAAATACATGCTTGTTCTAATAATTGTATGTTGTACTGGAGACATAGAGCTAAAGATGATGCATATTATGTCTGTGGTGTTTCCAGATGGAAACCAAATGGAGATGGAAAAAAAACCTATCAAAATATTGAGATGATTTCCCTTGATTACTAGATTGCAAAGACTATTTTCATGTGTTCAAACTATTTCTTTAATGAGATGGCATCATGATAAGAGAACAAAAGATAGACTCCTAAGATATCCAGCTGATGCTCCTATATGGAAAGAGTTTGATACCCTATACCCTAATTTTTCTTTTGATCCGAGAAATATTCGATTAGGGTTAGCCACAGATGGGTTTAATCCATTTAAAACAATGAATGTGCACATAGCACTTGGCCACTGATCATCATACCATATAATCTCCCTCCTTGGTTATACATAAAGTCTACAAACTTTATTCCTGGTCCTACAAATTCTGGTGATAAGATCGATGTGTATATGCAACCATTGGTGGTAGAACTAAAAGAATTATGGAATACATGAGTAGATACATGTGATTCTTCAATTGATGAAAGATTTAAAATGTATGTAACACTCTTATGGACTATTAATAACTTTCCTGCATATGCTAATCTATCTGGATGGAGCACTAAAGGTAGATTTGCATGTCCTGTATGTGGATATGATACATGTTCTTGGTGGTTAAGTCATGGCCGCAAGTTTTGTTATATGGGACATCGGAGATGGTTGGACTCAACTCATCCATTCGGGTATGATAAATTTTCTTTCGATGGGACCAAGGAATGTAGAGTTGCTCCCAAACAACGGACAGGAGCTGATGTTTTGCAAGAATTATATGAGATTGACTTAACAAGTCCAAATGATATGCATGGATGGAAAAAAAAGAGCATATTGTTTCATTTGCCATATTGGGAAAATGTTTTAATTAGACATAATATTGACATGATGCATTCAGAGAAAATTTGTTTTGATGCAATTGTTGGTACAATTCTGGGGCAAGAAGGAAAGTCTAAGGATAATTATAAGAATAGACTTGATCTTGAAGATATGGGGATAAGAAAAGATCTACATTTACGTACATAAAACTTCCTAACGAGTGTTCTACTAATATCTCCAGATGTGCTCATTTGAAACAACGGAGGTTAATAGGATTAAAGAGTTATGACTACCATATTTTAATGCAGGAGTTTATTCTCATAGCAATTCGGGGATCGTTGCCTCACAATGTAAGCTCTGTTATCATTAAAATATGTAGTATTTTTAAATATCTCTGCTCTAGGGTTCTTGACCCACGAGAACTTGAGGATTTAGAGGGATTAATTCCACAAATTATGTGTGAGCTTGAAAAGATTTTTCCGTCATCATTTTTTACTAGTATGATACACTTAATTGTGCACTTAACAACAGAACCAAGGATCGGTGGACCAGTCACATATAGATAGATGTATCCAATTGAAAGGTTTTTATTATTCTCATAATTTATTTATTTCCATAACTTATTTATTTAATAATGATGCTCATTTAATTTAGGTTAACTTATTGTAATATATATCCATGCAGATACTTGCTTCAACTGAAATCTTCTGTTCGTAATAGAGCACAACTCAAAGGATCCATCGCCGAAAGGTATATAGCAAATGAGTGCTTGCTGTTTTGTTCGAGATATTTAAATGAAGTTGAGACAATGTTTAATTGTGTGTTGCGAAATGATGACAACCAGATTATATATGGAGAAAATGAGTCCGCTTTTACGACTATTAGAAGACCTTTGGGACTAAGAACACAGATTTACTAAAAGATGAAAAAAGAGGATATCTCGAATTCATCTGGATGAGAAATCATTGGAGCAATGCTAGATATATACTATTTAATAGTGACTCACTTGCCTCCTTTAAACTGTAAGTCTACATTCTCATATATTTTTTTAAAAATATTAAACTATGATTTAATATCATGTGTTCATGATCAGGAAACATATACAACATTTTCGAAGAATAAATCGTGGAAAAAAGTTAAATACTTTTCAAATTGACAAACTTCACAATAAAGATTGCAGTAGCTGGTTTTCTCATCGTGTAAGTATATTGATATTTAATCTTTTAAATATATATCCTGAGTTAATTTTCTTATTAATTGTTTTTTTTATAATTTCTTCTTTCAGGTTACCAATTTAAAAAACACCACAGAGATTAGAGATGAAGTTAAATGGATCTTCGTGGACCACATCCATTCGTTAGAAATTATAATAGCTATATAATCAATGGATATCGATTCCATATAAATGATCATGAGAAATGCCTTCAAACTCAGAATTCTGAAGTTATGGTAGCAGTGGATGATATTACCTATGCAACCACGAGCGATAAAACACCCATTCAAGGTAAAGTTAATTATTATGGAATATTATGGTAAATCATTGAAGTAAACTATAATGGAATGTATACTTTTGTTTTATTTATGTGTGATTGGGTTGATCTACAATGGGATGTAAGAAAAACAGATTTGGTTTAATACTTGTAAATTTCTCCTATCTTAATCATATGGGTGTTGATTTGCTGGATGATCGTTATGTCTAGGCATCCCAAGCAAGGAAGGTATTTTATGTAGCTGACAAAAGACATAAAAGATAGCTTGTTGTAAAACATGTGAAAGTTATTGATGAATTTGACATGGGTGATGCATTGATCAATCAACATATGAATTCATAAAGTAACCCCTCAACTCAAGTGTGGGTTCGGACTAATGTAGATGAAGATGAATGAAATGTATCAACAGAAAATGAATGATGATGAAGGTGTCGATAGAGTAGAATATGATACATATACGTATGAAATGTAATTTCCTATACACATTTAACTTCTTATCTTCTGTATTTTTTTATTTTTAATCACTCTACTTTCATTTTTCTTCTTTATTGTGACGTGGCATGGTAACAAATGGTAAAAAAAATAGTAATATTAATTACTTCCTCTTCCTACAAATGTTAACAAATTGTAAGATTTACTTTTATTCTCTATCAATATCCTTGGTGATCTATAACAAATAACAAATATAAACTCCACATGCACTTTTATTATAGTATAATAAAAATTAAAATGGTAACTTTTATTTTGTATGCACACGGTAACAAGTGATAACTAATAAAGAATAAATGGTAATAAGTGGTAAGAATTACTACTTCATCTTTGTACAAATGGTAACAAATGGTAACAATTATTTTAATTCCAGTAACAATGATAATAAGTGGTAACAAGTGATCTTACTGCAATGTAACAAGTGGTAAGACAATAATTATATAAATATTGTATAATATAATATCATAACAATGGTAACAATTGGTAACAAGCGGGTTGCGTGATAACAAATAGTAAGAATTACTACTTCCTTTTCGTACAAATGGTAACAAATGGTATCAATTACTTTAATTCTGGTAACAAAGATTTTTATTATAGTAACAATGATAATAAGTGGTAACAAGTGATGTTGATCCAATATAACAAGTGGTAAAATAATTATTATATAAATTTTGTATAATAGAAGATCGTAACAATTGTAAAAATTGGTAATAGCGGGTCATGTGGTAACAAGTGGCAACAATTACTACTTTCTCTTCGTACAAATGGTAACAATTACTTTAATTCCAATAACAATGATTTTTATTGTGATAATAATGATAATAAGTGGTAATAAATGATATTGATCCAATATAACAACTGGTAAAACAATAATTATATAAATTTTGTATAATAGAATATTGTAATAATGGTAACAATTGATAATAAACGGGTCGCGTAGTAACAAGTGGTAACAATTACTACTTTTTCTTCGTACAAATGGTAACAAATGGTAACAATTATTTTAATTCCGGTAACAATAATTTTTTTGTGGTAACAATGATAATAAATGGTAACAAATGATTTTGGTCCAATGTAACAAGTTGTAAGACAATAATAATATAAATTTTGTATAATAGAATATCGTAACAATAGTAACAATTGGTAACAAGTGGGTCGCGTGGTAACAAGTGGTAATAATTACTACTTCATTTTCGTACAAATGGTAACAAACGGTAACAAGTATTTTAATTCTGGTAATAATGATTTTTATTGTAGTAACAATGATAATAAGTGGTAACAAGTGATATTGGTCCAATATAATAAGTGGTAAGACAATAATTATATAAATTTTGTATAATATAATATCGTAACAATGATAATAATTGATAACAATCAGATCACGTGATAACAAGTGATAACAATTACTACTTTCTTTTCGTACAAATGGTAACAATTACTTTAATTCTGATAACAATGATTTTTATTATGGTAACAATAATAATAAGTGGTAACAAATGATATTGGTCCAATATAAATGTAACAAGTGGTAAGACAATAATTATATAAATTTTGTATAATAGAATATCGTAACAATTGAATAATGGTAACAATTGAACAAGCGGGTCACGTGGTAACAAATGATAAGAATTACTACTTTCTTTTCGTAAGGAAAATAATGCTAATGAAAATATGTAATGTTGAAAATTACACATGTAACAATAAAATAACACATATGAAACACTACTCTAAGAGTATTCACTATAACCATTCCATTCTAAACTATAACCATATGGTAAAAATTTTAAAAACCCTATTAAAAATTCAAACCTACCAATAAATTTGTAAAGAAGGGGAAAAAACGTGCAAATAGATTTCCAATATTTCTTGCGGCTTCGCTTGAAACATAATTAGTATTTGAATATGAATAGCGGTATAATATAAGCGCGTGAAGCATAAATATGTTGTTTGTCCAATATAATCTAACTATAAATTATATTACTCCATAATAAACATTTATAAAATATAAATTATATAAATTTATAAATTTATTATAATTATGATTATCAAAATTATTTGATTAACATTATATTACTATAATTTAATATTATTATTCCCTATAACTTAATTACTTATCAATATTAATATTACTAAATAATATTACTTACTAATTTCAATAATCATATTCTATTACTAATATCAAATAATTATTAAATTTAATCATTGTTATTAAGGTATGTAACATTTTATATAAGGTACTGGTATTTATACTCATAATATTTTTATGGTAACTTCCTTAATTTGTTTCATATCTCATTTTATTATTATTTTCAATTAAATTATTGTTAATTTAAATAATTTCGATAATATTATGGATTATAAAGTTTGCTATCATATATTTTGATTGCAATTGCTTAGCTTTCTAAACAAATAATATTAAACATAATTATCAAATTCCTTAATTATAAAATTTAAAATATAAATTAGACATTAACATATCTAATTTATATAATTAATTTAAATAACTCTTACTCATGCATCATATGCAATCCATCCAAACCATATTATCCGCGAAATTTAAATTATAAATTAAGTATCAAATGTTATTATTTTAAATAATATGATCATATAAAATTATGTAAATAATGTAGTAATAATAATATATGACTTTTTGTAATATATGATTTTTTTTCAAAATTATATATTCATAAAAAATATAATAAATGTATTATGACACTATATTATTATTTTAATACAATTATTATTTTAAATTACGCTGTCCGGTTGAGCCGCAGGTTGTACCGCGATGGTATTCGCGCGCGGTAGCTTAGCCAGCGGTTGTGCCATTCAGGCATTTCCGCGCGCTTTTGCCTGGGCAGCTCTGTCGGCAGTTCTGCCACGCAGGCATTCGCGTAGCATTATTTTGCCCAGTTGAGACGCAGGTTGTGCCGCGATGGCATTTGTGCGCGCTTTTGCTGGGGTGGCTCTGCCGGCGGTTGTGTCGCGCAGGCATTCGCCCCGAGATCTAGTAATATGGTAGTAATATTTACTACTATTTCACGGAGTCATATATATAGGTATATAGGAAAAACTCAAAACTTCTCTGTTAATTGCTTAAACTAAAAAGAGAGATAAATAGTAAAAAATTCAAAAACTAAAATGTAAAAAATAGGACAAAATGACGGGTATATTTTGCGCTAAACAAATTATATATATTACAAATCAAAATTTATTTAGCGCTAAACAAAATATATATACCACAAACCCTTCTTCCCTCCACAAATATCGAAACTTCTCGTTTCCTTCAAAAACTCTTCTCCCTCATATCTCTCAAAATTTCTAACTCAAACAAAATCTCATTTCATCAAATATTTTCAACAAAAAATTTTCAGCGAAAAATATGGGACGAAATAAACGAAAAATGACCATTGTTGCTGAGGACAGAATCAGAACCATCCGAAAAACAAGTTGACTCTGAAGAAACCCAATTATTCGAAGATGATATCCCATGTTTGGTTTTGTTTTTGTTTATATTACATTTCATTTTTATAATATATTTCTATATAATCACTATATGATCTTTTTTTTTTCATTTGCACTAGTTCTCAAGAGAAAATGTAAGAGTCCAATCCATTGTCAAGATGTCTGGGATTTAGAAAAAGGGAAATGTATGTGGGTTGAAATGAACGATTTGAATCAACTAATAGGAATCGAAGGTACGATCTTCACCAGATTTCTTGGCTCCATTGTCAGAGTACATTCCATTACTCCAATAAATTATACAAGTTGGCGTGACATGCCGACCAAGTATAAAGAGGATATGTGGAAAATTGTAGAGGTATCTACCTCTACTAGTCAATCGAATCATGCCATACATGAAAATTAAGATATTTAATTTTTTTTCTTATATTGTAGTCAAAGATTACCTTCAACCCACTCAGAGATGATACCAAGAAATGGGTTCTTGCAAATTTATCCGATAAATGGAAGAGTTTTAAAAATTCTCTCAAATCAAAATGGTTTGATAATTTACTCGGAATAGATGAAAATATAAAGAGAATGGAGGATGAGAGAGTTGATCCGAATCAGTACAAGGACTTTGTTGTTTTTTGGTTGAGTGATAAATGGAAGGTAGAAGTTTACTACTTTTACTTTTTTCTTTAGGAATTTTAATTGTAGTCTGATACTTTTTCCTGTTTAGGAAATGAGTAGAAGAAATTCACTATGTCGTACAAAGTTAAGCGATCCGCATTGCTTAGGATCTAAGTCCTTTGCCGAACTCATACATGAGAAGGTATAAATAATTCATATCTTATTTTATTTGAAATTAATTTTTATTACATCATAATACAAACTAAATCATTTTATCAGGCAACACAATGTGGGACAAAATCTTGTCGAGCTGAACTTTATATTACGAGTAGAACCCAATCAGATGGGAGTTTAGTTTCTACAAAAGCATCAGAACTTGTGGTATATGATTGATTGTTTTTTATGTATTCTCAATTGATATGTTTATGAACATTCACTTTTAATTCATTTTACACAGGATTTAATTCATTTTACACATGAAATGATGAAAAGTGAAATGGATACTGAGAGTGAAGCACAAAGTTCAAATTTATCTTGGAGAACTGATTTCGTATCCCAAGTTAAAGGGCCTGATTCCAGGGGAAGAATCAGATGTGTTGGCAAAATTACAACTCCATCACAACGGCAGCATTCAAGCAAACCTCAAAACGAACATATGACTGTTATGATGGAACGATTAATATAACAAAATCAGAATCTTACTAATCTGGTGAGCAATGTTCTTATGCATGTTGCTATGCATGTTGGAAGAGGACAACAAGATGAATTGTTGAACTACCTTAATGAAGCGAGACTTATTGCTGGTGTTGAGGTACAAATATCATTTCTTTAATTCTTACCATAATCTAACTACTTTTATTTCTGAAGAATAATCTATATTATTTGCATTTGTATTGTTAGCTTCCTCCGATACAAGATACTGAGAGTGCACATCGAAACCAACCATCATCATCATCACCACCTCTTCAGTTCATCCCGAAAAGTAATATTTAAATGTACAAGTTTTTATAATATATCTTATAATTATATTAATTTCATTACTATAGAATAATACCACACATTATGCTGGATCCTGGAACCGGATGCACGGATGCTGGAATTTTTTGGGTGCTTCAAGTCAACATTTTTTGCATGAATATTTTATTTCAGAAGATATGAAGGTATGTACTGACCGAAAGTTACAATTTTTTTCTTTCTCTTGTAATGTGTTTGTAACATTATCATATATATTTCATGATGATATAAACGATACTTCATTTTCTAAGATACGGTATTTATAATATTTTCTAACTCTTTGTATTATTTGTATTGACATATCCTAACATATACTAATCTTGTGATAACCGACCCAAAAGAGTAGTAACATTTGGTTACCAATATTAAGTAACAAATAACACATACTCAGCTAGTAAAATTTACTCACCAACAATAATTCTGTAAAAAGTAGTAATATTTACTATCCAACGACAATAAATGTAGTAATATTTACTAATAAATTATTTTTATAACCGATGTCAAAGGCAGTAACATTTACGGACCCATAATTCTATAAGCGATAATAAAATAGTAACATTTACTGACCAATGACTCTGTAAGCGACAATGATAATAAAAGTAGTAATATTTACTAACCCAATAAGTGATAATAAATGTAATAAGATTTATTAACCCAATACTTCTGTAAGCGACAATAAATGTAGCAATATTTACTAATCCAACAGTAAACGTGTGACAATAAATAATTCACATTTCCTATCTCCTAAAATCCGACAGTATTATAGTAATATTTACTAACATTTGTATTTATCGACAATAAAAGTTATAATATTTCCTAATATACTATTATTTTACTAACCCTTAAACTGATGAAAAAAATAATAACTTTTACTGATTCTTTACAAGATGACGATAAAAATTATAATTTTTACTAACGCTTTACAAGTGATGATAAAGGTAGCAACTTTTATTAACCTCTTTACAAAAGTGACGATAAATGTAGTAACTCTTATTACCCTCTTTACAACCGATAGGATAAATATAGTAACTCTTACTATCCTTTTACAATCGATGAGATAAACGTAGTAACTCTTACTACCCCTTGCAACCGATGATATGACGTTGATTTTTACCGATACTTTTCTAACCGTTTGGATGTTGAACATGCTCTATCACAAGTGTCGGGATAGGTCTATCCCGTCCCCTTCTTAGCCAACTGAATCTTTATCCATTGGATAAGACTTTATAGACGGATTTATCACATTTTTCTCACGGTTTTTGTCCATTTCCATAATCCATTTTCGTTGTAGTGTCAGTTTATTGGATAATAGAAGTGTTACGGTTATTTTATTAGATTTCTATACAAACCCTAGGTGATTACATGGTAGTTAAATATGAAAGAATTTGTCAATATTTTATTTGAAAAGAACATGTAATTTATTTCTTTTATTATAAATTTCCTTCCTTGTTATTGTAACACCAAATATATATATATAAAAAAAAAGGCAGACCCAAAATGTAGCGTTTTGGCCATCCCCAAATCGAAATAGGGCTAGAGCCCTAATTCACCCTTTCCTCTCTCTCTCTCTCTCTCTCTCTCTCTCTCGACCGACCTTTCATCTCCCACCGCGGCGCCGTCCTCCTTCGCCGCGTGTTCCACTGCCACCGCCACCGCCACCGCCAATGCCACCGCCACCTTCTTCTCCTTCTTCTTCTCCTTCTTCTTCTTCTTCTTCTTCTTCTTTTTCTGCTTCTTCTTCTTTCTCCCGCGGCTCATTTCCTCGCGATCTCCCGCGATCGCACTCTCTCCGCCTCGCCTTCCTCTGCCGCGAGCCTCCGTGAGCACCGCCTTCTGCCACAGCTCGAACCCGCAGCGCGATCCCCCAGCTCGCAACATGATCCCCTAGCCCACAGCGCGAGTCAGGCCCCAAGCAGGACCCAGCCTGCAGCGCGAGCTAGGCCCCGAGCAGGACCCAGCTCGCAGCGCGAGCCCAGCCCGCGAGTGCGAGCGAGGCCGCGAGCGCGTGAGAGGCCACGAGCGCGCGAGGCAGCGCACGAGCGCGTGAGCCAGTGCACGAGCGCGCACGGGCGTGCAGTAGTAGAGGAGCGGGCACCAGCTCAGCGCACTACCGCGCGTGAGGCGGCGCACTAGCGCGCGTGAGCCGGCGCACCAGCGCACAAGCGCACGGGCGCGCACCAGCCCGTAGGCCCATTGGCCGCAGGCCCATCAGCCCATCGACCCGCCAGCCCGCAGGCCCATCAGCTAGAGGCCCACTTGTCCGCAGGCCGCCAGCCTGCAATCCCACTAGCCGCAGGCCCGCCGGCCCGCTAACCGTCAGCCCACTGGCCCGTAGACCAGCGAGCCTGCTAGCTGTAGCCCAAGAGCCCGCGACGACCCGTGACGGCCCGTCGGCCCGTGAGCCCGTGAGCCTGTAGGAAACACTGTAGACTTTGGAGTGACTGAAAAGACATTCGGACAAGACTCGGTGCTTCGAGAAAACCCTAGGTGAGGAGAGTTCGGTTCTAATTGATAAATTGAATGAATCTAGGATTGAATTTAAGATGAAAGGTTCTGTATATGTTTAGAGTGTAAGTGGAATGCGAATAGAATACAAATTTTGAAATGATTATATGTGACTTTAAAGGTTAAGTATAGAATGTTACAGAAACTAGATGGTCTGATAAGAAAGAAGCATGTTATAGAATCACAAAATCATATCAAGTGAATTCGAATAGTTTCCCTTAGAGTTAAACTTTGAAATATGCATGAAAGTATCTAGGTTGTAGGGTTGGAATGAAATGAGCCGTAAAGTGGAAGATATTGTACATTTCATGTCTTTTGGATAAACCCTAAAGATGCTTGAGAAATTGATATTCAATTTTGATGATCTGATTAGGTTGATCTTTTTTGAGACTCGAGAGAGCAGATCAGATTTGATTGGTTTTGAAAATAGAGAGTGACCACCCTCCCTAGAACTGTGAGTGGAATTTTGACATTCTCTATTGATTGAAAACCATATTTCAAAAATATCTTTTTAAATGATATGTTTTTGCAAATGTATGATTGTAGAATTTTCGAATATTTTATAAAATGTTTTGTGACCTTTGGAGTGTCTAAATTTCTTATTTTATCGATATGCATCCATGAGTTTTGAAAATTGAATATTGTGCCACATTTTCGACATATTGATATGCTTTAATGTTTCTACTATATTGGCACATGGTTTGAAATGAATTTACTTATATATTTGGGCTGTATGCCCGACCGACGTTATGATATGATGCATGGGGCTATATGCCGGGCCGACATGGTGAAGGGATGCATGGGGCTATGTGCCCGGCCGATATGATATTGTGATCAGTAGCTACGCAGGACATCTGGTAGAGGCATCCCTTGTGTCCGGATACGCTTCGGCCAGAGGTATCAGCCAGATCGTCATGTGTATGGGTGTCCCAGGTTGACCCTCATCGGAGAGGACGTTGAGTACGGCTCCGTCTAGCACCAGGCGAGGGCACCATACACGGTCGACTAGTTATATGTACATTATGATTATTTACAGGCTAGTTGGGATAGTCTGTGGTCAACATTAAGGTAAAGAGCCATTATTTAATATTTGCATTTGGAAAAACCCCCAATGCGCCATCCTTGGTCGAGGTAGACCATTGCCGGAAATATTTTATTGGCCGACTTTTCATGACATTGATATAAATTTTGGGATGCATATCTTGCCTTCTGATGTGTGCGTATGATATATGATTTTGAAATAACATGATCGGTTTGTACACTGTGGATATTTTCTTATCTTATGTTTTGACACTCCAAATTCACCCTCAATATTGATAGTATGATGTCAATCCCCTCACTTACTGAGTATCCTCCCATAGATACTCACGCCTCACTTTCTTTCTCACAGGATTAGTGTTGGATCGAGAAGATATCACTGGACTTGGGTATGGATATTTTCCATCTCTTCCGCTATAATGATTGGTGATATTGTTATGTATTGGAGATTTTAGTTTGACCAATGTATTTATCAAGTTTTATGGGATAACTGTATAAATTATGGATATTTTTTCGTGAAACTCTCATATTGATTTATTGCATTGAGTCATTTGTAAATATTTAAAAATAACTTGAGAATTTATTTTATATATGCGTAGAATTTAAGTCCACTCGGTGTGGCGGCTGCTCATGCTCTAGTTGGGCATCACAGTAGAGGTCTGTTGCTAGGACTGTTAGAAACTTTATAGTCTTGCGTTGTTTTGAATGTTGGCTGTGCTATTTGTTGATTTTGGAGAGGCCGGGATGACCAATTATTTATTTTTACAGGATGAATGTGATATATAGGTGAAATTGTATATGGGAAACTTCCGATTTATGGGAAGATTCTACCCGATTTTCTGTAAAAATATAGCTGGCATCCAGGTACAACGGACGGCTGTTCACGATCCCGGTTCGGGACGTGACAGTTATCATATATGGGGATGGTGACTGCTATGAGTTCAATTATCACATTTTAATTGTGTTAGTTGCTTCTGTATTTATATGCATGTCTCCTTTTGCTAAAGAATACGATATTTGAATAGCCGGTTGTCACACTTTTCACCGCAGAAGAGATCATAGTTGGTATATATTTCTTCTATAAATATACCACTTTCTCTCTCAACTCTCGTACTCTCTGCTGATCATTTCCTTCCATTTTGTACCCCTCCGTTTATTAATCGATCCCTCTTTGATAGAAGCATATCTGGATATATTTTTTCCTTTATTAATCGTTCCCTCATTATGGTCAGGCCATATAAATATTGTATTAATTTGGATAACATTTTTTTCTTTTCTTTGATAGTATTAATTTTATGTTTATATTTGATACGAATTTAATATATTTGTTATATTTTCATAAGTTAAAATTTATTTTGATATTTCAATATGATTTTTAATATGAATTTAAATTGTTAAAAAATTTTAAAAATTTGTGCAATTGACGAACAAAAGTAATTATTAAAATTTTAATATTTTCACCAAATAATGTTTTCCACAAAATTAATATAACTAACTTTCTATATATTGTGACGCCTTTTGCGATGGTAGGAATGAATTCATAAATATCACTTGTCTAAACGTCCCAGTGTCAAATGTGCCACGAACTTTGTGATGATCTGTTTTCTGTGGCAACAAAGCGCCCTCCAAGTCTACAAGGACTTCGGTGGCATGAAGATATGTGTGGGGTCGATTTAGGACATAAGGTGCTTAGTGTTAAGACCAGGCAATTGCATGACATTGAGGGAAGTCACCTTCGAACCAAGTGGAATTAATGTGCATCTGCTTTTCCGGGCGATATTTCATTGGATAATTCTTTCGTTTTTCAAACCTGCAACAGTCATTTTTTGAAAAATGCTACGAAGTCTTGAAAAATGAACCTGTCATCACCAACCATGAGTTTCATTTTACTTTGTCCCTCTGAAGTTTACATCCGCTAATCTGTGAGTTAGAATGACCTCTTGCCTACATATTGCTGGTGACGGGTGAGTCGTGTTAGTTGTTGAATTCTTCTTTGTTTTTTTTGATTTTTTTATCTTTTTTGAATCCAAATCCTATTACCTTCTTGAGACTGCAAAATCCTCATATTTAAACGATCATTCTTATAGTTCTACTTATTAATTCCCAACTTGGAGTGTGGATGCAAATCCAAAAGAGTTACGATTCTATTAATTTCCAAACCCCAGACGATGATTTGATGTTGTTTTCAGTTTGATTAAATAATGAAGAATCATTCATGCTGTTAGATTAGGTTTGGAGCGCAACTACCACAGAATATTTTTCAAACTTGTTTTCTTATTTCAACACGCATGAAAAAGAGTATTTAAGTAGAAATAATGCATTAGAAGACTTGTACAAGTCAGAAGAGAAATCTATTGGTTCTTAGGGTGCAAGAGGAACAAAATTTTATTTAAATAAATATCACTTGTTGGGTATGTGTAATGATGAATATTAACATGTTACACTCATAAACTTATGACTATAAAATCTTTTCACATATTATGCTATCGTGATATCTCTCCAATATAAAAATGTGAAGGTTCAGTGCTTAGTGGTGTCTCTTTCCATGACGTGACCTTGATTTTTGCATGTTCCTCAAGAAAATGTTCACAAGTTGATGTAGTTGTTACTGAATTGTTCAAAGTCACGCAAAGGGAAAAAGAAAGAGAAAGAAGTTTTGTAAAAATATTATAAACATTGTGTTGTAGACTTGGTGTCTCATGTTGGAAGAGAAAACAACTGAAGTTCTATGGTTTCGGCCTTAAATTATCTTATAATTATTTTTACAGTGGTTTTGGCCTTCTCTCTTTCCTCTGCCTCAGATCCTAGCCCTATACATGACTTTTGCATTGCCATCGATGACCCAAAGGGCGCATGTAAATGATACTTTTGTGGAACTTTGTATGCCATCTTGATATTTCTCCAATGTAAAAATGTCAAGGGTTTAGAAGTTAATGGTGTCTCTTTACATGATGTGACCTTGATGTTTGTATGTTCCCAAAGAAAATGTTCACAATTTAATGTAGTTGTTACTGAAACGTTCAAAAGCGTGCAAGGGGAAGAAGATAGAGAAAGAAATACAATAAAAAAAAAAAAATTATAAACATTATGTTGTAGACTTGGCCTCTCATGTTGGAAGAGAAAACTACTGAAGACTAGTTCTCTGGTTTCTATCTATAAATACAGTTATCCAAGCAAATCATCTCATCCACAACCTAGACTAGAACATCCTAAGATATACTGCAATTTGTAGAGAAGCAAAACAAAAAATGGGCTTCAATTATCATGTAATTGTTATTACTATGGTGTTGGCCTTCTCACTTTCCTCTGCCTCAGATCCCAGCCCTCTACAGGACTTTTGTGTTGCCATTGATGATCCAAAGGGCGCATGTAAATGATACTTCCTTGAGCTCTTGCAAGCTTTTCTTGCTCTGTATTTGGATGATTTTGGTATTTGGATTATACCCTAATGCATTATAATTAATACGCATAGTCATATTTTCTTGGCAGTGTTTGTGAATGGGAAGTTCTGCAAGGACCCAAATCTTGTCACGGCAGATGATTTCTTTCTTGCAGGACTCAACATTGCAGGAAACACATCAAATCCGCTTGGTTCAAAGGTGACGCCTGTCAATGTCGAACAAATAGCTGGACTCAACACTCTTGGCATTTCATTGGTCCGCATAGATTATGCGTCTTATGGTCTTAATCCTCCCCACACGCATCCTCGTGCCACTGAAGTTCTATTTGTCTTGGAGGGGACTTTAGCTGTTGGCTTTGTCACATCCAACATTCCGAACAATAAGAATCGCCTCTTCACCAAAGTTTTGAACCCAGGAGATGTTTTTGTGTTCCCAGAGGGTCTAATCCATTTCCAATTTAATGTTGGGGAGACCAACGCAATCGCCTTTGCTGGGTTGAGCAGCCAAAATCCTGGTGTGATCACCATTGCAAATGCAGTGTTTGGATCAAACCCGAGCATCAATCCTGATGTCCTAACCAAGGCATTCCAGGTTGACAAGAATGTTATTGACTATCTCCAGAAACAGTTTTGGTATGATAACAACTAATCATCCGAGACGTTTTTTGTGAATGCTTACACAGACACGGACACACACACACATGAATGTATAGATGTCTCCTCTTTTCATGAATAAGCAACCATAGTTTGTTGCAATATATCTGGGGCTTCTTATGAATATTGTTCTAATAAAATAAAGACAGTTGTGATGAATGTTCATGACCAACTAGTTTGCTTGCTGAGTATTGGCTTCTTCAAGAATCTGCTTCCAATAGTTCTTAACATGAAAGCTTCAATAAATGAGTGCAAAGAAAGGACCAGGGACATGATAAAATCTAAGAGTGTTAAAGAAATCTTGTATAATTAATGAATTAGAGTATGGGATCTTGTACAAGTCAATGCCAGAAAGTGGATGCCCCCAAGCTATGATTTCTAAGCTAAATGTTTATTCTGAAAGCTTTAGACAAAGGAAACAATTTTTTCATAATTACAATGGCAAAAGAAAACCCATCTCAACGTGCAGGCTCTTTAATAAAAAAAAAAATCTATTTGATTTAATTTCTTATCGACATGACTTCGACTAATTCCAGACAAAACCATTAAAAAAAAAAATCAACTATTTGACCCAAAAAAATCAATTGAGTTCAATTGAATATATTAATTATTAAGCATGCTCTTTAATTGAATTTATAGTACCTACTAGTTGAAACCAGTTTCAACAGGTAAACTTTAACATTGTTAGGTTGAATCTTTTTATCATTGAAAAAAATAAACAAAGTTTAAAAAATCCAACATAAATCTCTACTCCTATTAAAAAAAAATTGATGGATCCCCAGTGTTCTCTCACACCTAAGGCTGATTTTAATTACCTTTTCTAGAGATCAAAACCTCCAAAATTCAAGCAAGCTTCTCTCCCTCTCCTTTGGTGACCATGGCTTGGCCTTTTTTTCTAGTTTAATTGATGTTATCTTGTTCTAAATTTGATCTTAAGACATAGATATGGTGCTACCCAAGCTTGGTTTTGTGTATTTGGCTCAAGATAATAAAGACTGATATGTTAAAGTTTGGGGTTTGTTTACATACAAATCCTCAATCAATTTGGACATGATTAGATGAGCAATATACAAAGATTTGCTTTTAATAGTGAGATTTCTTCAACCCCATTTCTTCTCAATTTTTTTGTTTTTTATTTTATTCTTCTAAGTCTTAATTTTGTTTATAATCAGTTAGTGATTTGTGATGGGATTCTATAGTCTCATGCTTGAATTTAGAGGAAAATCATCTTTTTTCTTTGCAGGGGTTAATAGTTTTCATCAACATAATCTGGGCAAGGTTTTGCCTGCGAAATCGGTCCAGTTTTTGAAATTACAAGGATTGGAGTTACAAATCATAGGCACTATATGAGAAGGCCATTCAGGATGAGTAACATGCCTCTGCCTACAAAATTAACTGTACCGCACTTTGTTAACGAAGATGTCATGAACCTGAGCTATATAGATTTTATAAGCTCTTTATTTATATATAGTATCTTTGACTCGAGATTTTGGCATGGTTTTATACGTTTTAGACTTGATTGTTGAATTTTGTTCCATTGTGTACTTGCTCCCGCTGGTGCTGGTTACTTCGTCAACTTTGTGGCATCCTCTCCGACACAAGCAGGTATAGCTTGTGATTCTGATTTATTTGGTGATTTTTTTTTTCTTTTATAAAGGGATAGAGAGAGAAAAGAATGATTCAAGATCTACTCACATTGTTAAACTAACAAATCCTTGCATTCGGTAAATCAATTTCAACAAAATCAATTTAGATGTGCTAGTGGTAGAGATATTAGAAAGTGATGGTTCATGATCCAACGACCGATTATCACATGACTAGGACTACCCAAACCAATTAGGCCATAAAGCCCATGAATGATCAAATACTCTCTCGGTCTCTCGGTTGAGTACTCTCTCGGCTGAGTACTCTAACTTATGTTTTTCGGCCCCCTCAGTCTTACTCTCTCAAGAAACTAGCTACTCTTTGACCTAGTTCTCAGCTCTCGAGTTTTTCATTTAACCCACTTCTCAGTGAATACGTTTCATTAATATAAAAGTAATTCCATTACGCAATAAGTACAATTTGAGATTATCAAGTAAGAAAGTAAATCTATAACAAATTTGAGCATTCCTTAGTTAGATATGAATCTCCCTTGGTCTCATAGAAGTCTTTCTCAATGAAGATATGGATCTCAATAGTCACTCCCGATAAAACAAGAAATTTTCGTGACAATTTGAATTTTTCTTAATCGATAGGATTCTAAAACTCTTAAACACCTTTAACTATAGTTTCTCCAATCTCGGAAAATTCTCAATAATTTTTGTACAAGAAAATTAGGGTTTCTACACCCCTTAAGCACATATGGGACTTGCCATCTATATGTGCTAGATATGTTCAACATAGGCAACCGGTCATATATGTTCATTAACTCTACACTTTACAGACAGAGACAACACATGGCCATCTTATGAGTTGTCTCAATTTGTGTCTCATTTTTTCACAACTGCTTTTTCTGAATTGAGTGTCAGAACCTCCTCCGCCGGAACACCCTTGGATGGTATTTACAGGTCTTATTGTAACACTAGAAAAAAAAAATGGATTAGGGCTAAAAAGCCCTAATCTCTCTTTTTCTCTCTCTCTCTCTCTCTCTCTCTCTCCCTCTCTTTTTTTTCTCTCTTTCTCTTCTCCTCCGCCGCTGCTCTTCTCCTCTGCCGCGGCCTCTCCCCTTCCGCCACCCACCGCCGTTGCTCCTCCTTCTTTCCCGCGAGCGCGCCATAGCCACCGCGCCTTCCTCCCGTGAGCGCTGCCCCTCCGCGAGCACGACTGCAGCTCCTCCGCCACAGCGCGATCTCTCCTGTGCGAACCCGAGCGTTTCCTTGGGTGACCTCCCTGCTTCGGGCGCCGCCCTCCCGCGAGCACGCCACTCTGCGATCGCTATTGCAGATCCTCCATCCACGGGAGCGCTGCCTCCTTGAGCCAGCGCGTGCCCTGTGCACGATCTCCCGAGAGCCAGCGCACGACCCAGCGCGACCCCTGAGCGTGCCAGCGCGTCCCCAGCGTGCTCTAGCGTGACCCTCTGTGCGAGAACAGCGTGCTTCAACACCACCCACTGCTGACTCGCAAGCCCACTGCGGCCCGCAAAGCCCGCTGCGGCCCGCAAAGCCCGTTGCGGCCCGCAAAGCCCGCTGCGGCCAGCAAGCCGGGCTGAGAGCCCGCGAGCCCACCAACGAGCCAGCCCGCTAGCCGCTAGCCCGCAAGCCCGTGACAGCCCGCGAGCCTGCGACCGACTTTCCCCTTCGAGAGCTCACCTGCATCTTCTGTATTGCAGGTAACGACTATAATTGGTTGAAATTCTAGGGTTTGGTATTAGAAATTTAGTTGTTGCTAATATATTTGAAATTTGAAAATATTACAGGTTTTAGACCAACCCGACGGGCGAATGACAGCTAGGTCTGAAACCCGAGAAACCCTAGGTGAGAGAAACGCACTCATTTCAAAGTTTGAATAAATTTTATTGATAAAATCCCTTATTAGGGTTATATTTGATATAAAATTTGATGATTTGATTAGATTTGTCTTTTGGAGACTCGTTGAAAAATAGGGAGTGACCACCTTCTCTAGATAAATGAGTGGGACTGTGATCTCTTGCATAAAATAGTAAAACATGTTTTCTGCCGTATTTTCGATAAAACATGCTTTTGATATGCAATGATTTGAAGTATGATACAAAATTTCAATTTTGTTTTGTGATTATTGGAGTGTCTTGAAATTATGTTCACGATGACTATGCATCCATGGTTTGAAATGAAACAAAAATTGTGCCATTACTTGAAAATTGATAATTTCCTTTTCTACCGTTGCATTGATATACTGTTTTGAAATGATTTGATAAAACGTATTGATATGGAAACTTGAAAGGCTTTGATGAACTATGTGGGTCGGATGCCCACTAATTATACAATGATATGATTTTACTTGTGGGACATTGTGTTCTGAGACATTATACCCTTGTGAAACTGTGATGATGACATTGATGATTCCGTAGCTACGAAGGTCGTTTGTAGAGTTACAAGTTGCCCGGATACCCTTCTGCAGGAGGTATCCGCAAACGTTATTTATTCTAAGGGCTATAAGCGCGGCCGGTTGAATCTACGTAGGGGGAGAACGTGTGTGATGCCACCGTTTAGCACCGGGCAGGGTCCTATACACGATGATGAGTTAGCTTCAGCGAACTCATGGCCAACGTCGAGGTAGAGTGCGTTTTAAAGTCTATGCATAATAAAACCCCCGATGCGTCTGTCCTTGGTCACGGCTGACCTTTGTCAGGACTATTTTTACCTCGCTCTGATATTACTTGATTTTAAATGGATACGTACATGCTTGTTATCGTGTGATTGATTAAATGATTTCAAATTGTTAAACATATAATGTTTTACTACGAAATATAAATTTTTGTTTCAAATAATATTATTTGACACTCCAATAGTTCACCTACACTATTTATGCTTGACATTTTTCCCTTCACTCATTGAGTATCTTCCCATGATACTTACTCCTCTCTTTTCCCTTCTCAGACAGATTTATTGTGATAGAGTGACGTTACAGCCTTTAGGGCGGATTTGGTATTCACGACGGTAAGATTTACTTCAAATAGAAATATGATATTTTTATTTTATTTCGACCCTGTGAGATCTTGATATTTAAATCCGTAGTTGGCCGTGTATATTATGGGATGACTGTATAACTTATGAGCAGTTGTGTGCATAACTCTCGCTTTGATTCATTTTACTCGCATTGAGGCATCTGTAAGCGTTTTAAACTTTCTACTTGGGAAATGTGTTATACATTGTATAAACTTAGATCCGCTCGGTATAGCGGTTGCTTATGCTTTAGTTGGGCATGACAGTAGAGGTTTTTGGCTAAGATTGTTAGAAATTGTAAAGCCTTGCGCTGTCCTGGATGTTTGGAGATGGAGTTTGTTGATTTTGGAGAGGTCGGGATGGCCATTTGTTTAAATTACAGGTTGATTTTGCATATACAGGTTTAATTGTATATGGGAAACCTCCGATTGACGGGAAGGTTCTGCCCGATTTTTTGTAAAAATACAACCGGCATTCAAGATAACGGGTGGCTGCTCACAATCCCTGTTCGGGGCATGACAGTTCTATTAGTATCAAAGCCCTCTAAGTTAGAGAAAAAGATGAGAGTAAAAGTCTTCCCAAGTATATGAAAAGTTCTCAATGCATTAGAGAGTTTCATACAGTCATTTGAAACCCCATAGTTGGCCATAGGCATATAAGTTCATATATTTTATGGAGTTGGATACATAACGCATCTAATCCATTATTTCGCATTCAAATGCTTTGAATTATAGTTCATTTGTTTTAGGGGGTTAGTTACGGAGCAACTAACCCTAATTCTTGATTTCTACCTAATAACAATGTATTCTTTTCGCAAATTATGCCACCTAGACGTGGTAGGAGAGGTACTAGATTCGCCTCACTTGAGGGTCTTTCAGTACCTGCTGCACCTAGGGCACCTGAGGAGCTACAAATGCCAGAGGATGCTTCCTCTACTCGAGCACGCTTACCAGCGCCACCCCGAGCACCTCCACTGGCTGTTGCAGCCGAGATTCCTCCACCACCACTTGATGCCTTGAGGTAGTGGCAGGAGTGGTACAGTAGATATGGGGCGCAGATGCCACTACCTCCACTATAGACTCCAGCAATCGCACCTACGACCGTACCTACTCCTACGGCACCGGTTCCTCCTTCGGTGGCCGGTCCTTTTGTTTCTACACTAACTGATGAGACGTCGGTTACTTTGAAGCACATCCACGAGCTCACGCAGTTGGTAAAAGAGTCTTGGCAGCTCAGATGCACAGACTTTTCAGGATCTAGTGATGCAATAGCGGCGAAATACTGGATCAACAAGATTCGTAGGATCCTTATGGATTTGGGGTTGTCAGAGGAGATCAGATTGAGAGTTGCTGAGAGACTCCTCGACGGAGATGCCCTCTCGTGGTGGGAGGCTATCCGTGACAGTGTTACATAGACCCTGCGGTGGGAGGACTTTCTACGAGAGTTCGACCGCAAGTACTTTACCCCGTTCAAGCAGAACCGGATGAGAACGGAGTTCCTGCACTTGCACCAGGGGACGAGGTCAGTTTCAGAGTACGAGACTAAGCTTAGACGACTAGCTGCCTTTGTCCCCGATATGGCTATACCGGCTCAGATGAGATTCAAGTTTGAAGATAGCCTCCAATTGAGTATCAGGAAATATATGACGGTTACTTTCTCTTTTACACTACCAGAGGTGATTGATTCAGCGTATCGGGCGGAAGAGATCGTTTGAGTAGAGGCTAGACAGAGGGAGAGTCACCAGAAGAGGAAAACTGGATCACAGGGTGGAAAGTCGTCAAAGAGGGGTAGAGGTTCTGGATATCCCGGAGGTTCTTCTAGCTTCAGACCAATAGCACCGGGACAGGGACCTCGATCACAGGGTTTTGGGGCACCAGCCCTTAGTGTCTCTACGCAGTTTACTACACAGAGACCGTCCTTCTGCCGTAGATGCAACAGCCACCATGCCTTTGGGGCATGTAGAGTACCAGTTACTTGCTTCGAGTATGGGAAGCAAGATCACGTTATGAGTGTCTGCCCCGATTTAGGTCGAGGAGGATTAACTTTATAGAGTTGTACTGGTACGTCTGGTATAGGCCAGCAGGGGGCACATGCGCACTCAGTTCTTACCGCTCCTCGGACTGCAGCCGGGAGTAATACAGTGCCAGGATCGTCGCGATAGCAGCCTAGGACCCAGGCTCGTGTGTTTGCGATGACACAGGAGGATGCACAGGCAAACCCTGATATTATTATGGGTAATCCTCCCACAAATCCCTCAGTGTAGTACTTTTGTTATAGTTTTTGTATGATTTTTTTTGTATATCATGATGTCGATGTACAGTTTTGACTAGTTAAAACTTTCAAAGATTAACTAGTTTGATATATATATATATATTCGTTCACTTTTTCTTCGCATTGTAAATTCTGTTGATCTTTTTCTTACTTTTAGGTACCATGCGAATATTCGGTATCGATGCCAGTATTCTCATAGATACCAGGTCGAATTTTTTCTATGTGATCGACACATTCGCCGCCATTCTGATAGACCTCTCTCGCCACTTGATGAGGAGATTATGGTAGTCATTCATCTTGACAAGCATATCATTCGAGATACAGTTTATAAGGGCTGTGAGGTCGGTATTGGGGAGGCGATATTAGAAGCAGATCTGATTCCGCTCCCTATCACGGATTTCGAATCCATCCTAGGGATGCATTGGCTGAGTTTACACCGGGCTTCCGTGGATTGTTTCACGAAAGAGGTTGAGTTTAAGAGATCCGAGCAGCGACCGTTAGTATTTCGGGATGAGAGACGAGTATTGCCCAGCAGTATTATCTCAGTTATGAAGGCCAGACGTTTGGTACGCCATGGTTGCGCGGTTTATCTGACTTATGTTGTCGACACCACTGTTAAGGGATCGAGACTTGAAAATGTCCATGTGATGCAGAAATTTTCAGATGTGTTCCCCGAGGAGCTCCCTGGATTACTACTATTTCGGGAGTTTGATTTCGAAATTGATCTAGTACCGGGGACCAATCCTATATGTATTCCACCATACAGAATGGCGTTTACTGAACTGAGAGAGCTTAAAACTCAGTTACAGAAACTTTTGGATAAGGGGTTTATTCGCCTAAACACCTCACCTTGGGGCACTCCGGTGCTATTTGTAAAGAAAAAGGATGATACATTTCGGTTTTGTGTGGACTACAGGCAATTAAATAAAACCACCATAAAAAACAGATATCCCTTGCCATATATAGATGATTTGTTTGATCAGGTGCAGGGAGCTAGGGTTTTCTCTAAAATTGATCTCCGTTCGGATTATCATCAGTTGAGAATTCGGGCCGAAAATGTACCCAAGACAGCTTTTCGCACCCAATACGGTCATTACGAGTTTCTAGTCATGCCGTTTCGGATGACTAATGCCCCAGCTGCTTTCATGGATTTGATGAACTGAGTTTTTCACGACTACTTGGATCGGTTTGTCATCGTATTCATCGATGATATCTTGATATATTCTCACAGTCGGAAGTCAGCATCATCCTCACAGTTGACAGAGAAAGTCTACCTTTCTTGTTTAGTGGGACGCCGAGCCTTAAGAGTTAGTTTGACTAACGATGATCAGGGAGGCTTACTAGCCAGATTTGAAGTTAGGCTGATTTTGTTCAACCGTATTAGAAAGCTCCAGAGTACAGATAAGAAGAATCAAGATTTTGCGGATAGAGTCCGCAGAGCTAAGGGCGGAGACTTCAGAGTCCGTGATGATGGACTCGTGATATCAGAGACAGAGTGTGTGTCCCGGCCGATAGTGATCTTCGACATGCTATCCTTGAGGAAGCACATTTTTATGCATATGCTATGCATCCCGGGAGTACGAAAATATACCGGACCATCAGAGGTAGCTATTGGTGGTCAGACATGAAGAGAGATATAGCAGAGTTTGTGGCACGATGCTTGGTGTGCCAGTAGGTGAAGACCGAGCATCAACGTCTAGCAGGCACACTGCAGTCTCTTCCCATTGCTAAGTGGAAATGAGAGCATATTACTATGGACTTCATGATGGGGTTGCCGTGGATTTCTACACGGCATGATGCGATTTGGGTGATTGTCGATCGACTTACCAAATCTGCACATTTTATCCCTATCTGCGGTGACTATTCCTTAGAGGCGTTGGCACGTCTCTACGTTGATACCATACTTCGGCTTCATGGGGTACCCATATCGATTGTTTCAGATAGGGACCCCAAGTTCACATCTAGGTTTTGACCCAAGTTGCAGGAGGCATTGTGTACTAGATTGAACTTCAGTACAGAATATCATCCTCAGACGGACGACCAGTCTGAGAGGACCATTTAGACCCTTGAGAACATGCTGAGGGCATGTGTGATGGATTTCTGGGGTAGTTGGGACCGACACCTTCCACTGGTTGAATTCGCATATAATAACAACTATCAGGCGAGTATAGGGATGCCCTTGTATGAGCCATTGGATGCCCCCGTATGAGGCATTGTATGACAGGAAGTGCCACACCCCGATATGCTGGGACGAGATCGGAGAGTGACGTCTCAGCAGCGTTGAGTTGATTAAGCAAACAAAGGATAAAGTTAAGGTTATCCGTGAGTAGATGAAAGCCGTCCAGGACAGACAGAAGACGTATGCTGATCGTAGGCGGCGACCTCTTGAATTCGTTACGGGAGATATGGTTTTCTTGAGAATATCTCCTTGGAAGGGTATTATACGGTTCAGGTAGCGGGGCAAGTTGAGCTCCAGATATATTGGGTCCTTCCGTATCCTTGAGAGGGCCGGGAGTGTGACATATAGATTGGAGCTACCAGATGAACTATCCTGTATTCACGACGTATTCCATGTCTCAGTATTCAGGAAATACTTGGCCGATCTTTCTCATGTACCCGAGCCTCCACCTCTTGATTACCGAGAGAGGTAACCGTTCCAACACCACCAAGAGGTAACCAAGGGAAATGGAGTGATGTACCAAGAGAAATAGAGTAATATACTAAGACTTAGCAATCATCAAGAGATAGAGGGAGTGCACGGGAAGGTAGAGTACTATACCGATAGAGATGAAAATAAAACTACGGAGAGATAATACATCAACTGTTCAGAGAGAAATCAAATTCTACCAAGCATAGAGTACTCTATTAACCAAGAACTTGAAAATTGTGAGATAATACATCAACTTTTCATAGAGAAATCAAATTCTACCAAACATAGAGTACTCTAGTAACCAAGAACTTGAAAATTGTGCATCCGTCAACTTAGAGTCTAAGGGATTTTCCTTGCAGCCCAAATGATATAATCTACATTTATATCTAAATTAATTTCTTCTACATTTTACAAAATATAGAAATTTCAAATGGTTTTTTAGAGTCAATACCACAATTGCGTCTTTGGGTTTTACAAGTAAGATGTCTGTGTGCGGAAGATCTGCTGTCCTTTTGATAGACCCTAATTCTACACTTTCTTTTGCGGTTGTTGCTGCAAGTGAGGATGTATTGTCTTGTTTTACACATTCTTTTAGAGCCATCACAACTTTAAGTTGCAGCTTTTAGCTCCTCCATATTGTTCATTTAAAGTGTTTATTCAGTTAACCTCATTGCTATGAAGTTTTAGTTTTAGTTTTAGTTTGAAAATTATGTCAACTCATTTAAACATGAGAATATTCACAAAAATTTCCCAAAAATATGGGCCAATGAGGTTATTGGTTGATTAATTATTTTGTAATATTTTTTTGAAATAATGTTATGATATATAAGTAAGTACAAGACCAAAATATTTTCAGTTTAAATGTTTTTTGTAAAGTTTTTTTTTAGTCAAATGGTAATATCTAGAATTAGTTTTTTTCTTTTTTTTTTTGCGTTTCTCAAGAAACAAACTCATAAAAGTAGACAAATTAAATCTCTCACAGAGAAAAAAATAATAATAAATTCACCATCATTTCATAACTCATCAAACTTTTTGTTAAATGATAATTAATTCACGATCATTGACTTGTACAAGATACCATACTCTTATTCATTGACTATACAAGATTTCTTTAATACTCTTGAGATTTGGTAAAATTCTTGAAGCTTTTCATGGTAAGAGTTATAGGAAGCAAATTCTTGAAGAAGCCAACAATCAGCAACCAATTTATTTTATTAGAACAATATTCATAACAAATCCCAGATATATTGCAACAAACTATAGTTGCTTATTCCCGAAAAGAGAAGACATATCTATATATTCATATGAGTGTGTGTGTGTATGTGTGTGTCTGCATGAGCATTCACCAAAAACATCTTGGATGATTAGTTGTTATCATACCAAAACTGTTTCTGGAGGTAGTTAATAACATTCTTGTCAACCTGGAATGCCTTAGTTAGAACATCAGCATTGATGCTTGGGTTTGATCCAAACACTGCATTTGCAATCGTGATCACGCCTGGATTCTGGCTGCTCAACCCTGAAAAGGCGATTGCATTGGTTTTCCCAATATTAAATTGGAAATGGATTAGACCCTCTGGGAACACAAAAACATCTCCTGGGTTCAAAACTTTGGTGATGAGGCGATTCTTATTGTCCGGAATGTTGGATGTGACAAAGCCAACATATAAAGTTCCCTCCAAGACAAATAAGACTTCGGTGGCACGAGGATGCGTGTGGGGAGGATTTAATCCATAAGGTGCAAAATCTATGCGGGCTAATGAAATGCCAAGAGTGTAATACCTATTTAAAAAAAAAAAAAAAAAAAAAAACAGAGAGAGGCGGTTCTGCGTTTTGGCCAAAACGCAGCACCTCCCTCTCCCCCAAATCAATTAGGGCAAAAAGCCCTAAGTCTCTTCGTCTCCCTCTCACCTCTCCCGATTCTCTCTCTCTCCTCCGCCACTCTCTTCTCCTCCCTTTCACTGGCAACCGCTGTCCACCACCGCACATGGCCACTGGCATAACCCCGTTTCTCTCTCTGCCTCTCGAACTCTCTCTCTCCTTCGTACACTTTCTCTCCCACAGCCGCGCCCGATTTACCGCCGCCAACACCCAGCCGCTGCTGCTCCTTCCTTCCCACGAGCGCGCGATTTCCCGTGAGCAGCTCGCGATCTCCCGCGAGCAGCGCGCGACCCAGCGCGAGGCAGTGTGCGAACCCAGCGCGAGCAGCGCGCGACCCCAGCACGTCGTGCAACCCCAGCACGAGCGCGAGCATGCTCCAGCGCACGACCCACTGCTGCCTGCGAAGCCCTCTGCGGCCAGCAAGCCGGGCTGTGAGCTTGCGAGCCACCAGCGGGCCAGCCCACCAGCCGCCGGCCCGCGAGCCCGCGACCGGCTTTCCCTTTCGAGAGCTCACCTGCATCTTCACTGCAGGAGCTCGGATCGAGTTGTAGGCGCACGGACGCTAGGGCTGCAACCTACGGAAACCATAGGTGAGGGAAATTTAAATCCTTTCGATAAATTGAGTGAATTTAGGGTAAGTGATCTTGTATATGTTTAGGATGTATATTATATTCGATCAAAATGTATTTTCTGACATTTTACATGTGATTATTAAGGTTAAGTATATGATTTTATAGGAATTAGGCTGTTTGATACAAAAGAAGCATGCTAAGGGATGATAGAATCCTGTTAAGTTGAATAGAATAGTTTTCTCAGAGTTTAATTTGAAATGTGTATGAAAAATATTATGGTTATGTAAAATTCAGAGGAAAATTGGGAAAATTGTTAGAAATTAGAGAAAATTTAGAAATATTGGGAATTTAAGATCATTAGTGATGCAAAGAATCTTGGTTCTTGAAATTGAAGAATTTGGTATGTGCTAAATATAGGAAAGTTCATAAAATCTAGAATTTGGGGTGAACTAACAATGAAATTGTGATTATTGGTATAGGATAACCTCTTTTAAAGTTGAGAAGGGTTACCTTGGATTAAATTTCGGAATTGGGAGTGGATACCCTCCCTAGAAGTGAGTGGATGGTTCATTGTGTAGTAAATGAGTAAAATGATTTGAAATTCTTTGAAAAATGATTTTGAATGATTTGTACATGTTTTATATGAAACTATTTGTGATTGTGAGATGTCTTAAATAGCAATTTAAATTACGAATGCATCCTATGAAATTATAAATGAATATGTGCCATTTGCATTGGATATTTGATATGTGAATGCTTGTAGCATGATTTTGGAATTTGTTTGATTGATACATGGCACATTGATGGTAATTTGAACGATTTCGAAATGATGGTGCATGAGTGTAATGGCTATAGTCATTCCCTCCACGGAGCGACCCGACGGGGTGGCGTGGTTGGGGTTTTATTGCGAGAGAGGTATACGCGGCCTCTACTCTGCCACGTCGTACTATCTGGATTGCACCCCGGGGAGGTACGAGCCAACGCTAGGGAAGGGGGTAGTGTTGTGATATTGAAATGGAAAATCCCCTGGCGGGCTTCCATCTTGGTTCGGCCAAACGCAGGACGGAAGTGATTTCAATGGGACCTTTGTGATTTTCTGAAAGAACATTTGATGTGGATGCATATTTTATGAATTATCTGATTTATTGAAAATGTTTCGATATATATGAAGTGTTGTTTGAGATATATTTTGACATTCTCACATTCACCCCTTATTTATTACACAATCATATCATTGCACTCCACTCACGGAGTATTTCCCAATACTCACCCCTCTTTAACATTTTTCAGAGGAAGTTTAAGTCTGCTGCAAAAATTGGAGCTTGGGAAGGTTTATTTGCTGTTTTGTGTAAGTATGATAGTGATGTAAGATTATTTTAGTTGATTTGAAATCCATGGAAGGGAAGACTTGTTTACTTTCTTTTTAAATTTTATTTTTGGTAAAACTTATTGTTCGAATGGAACATTTGGTTCGAAATGTTGAATTTTGATACTTTCTTTTGATTTTACGAAGTTCTGTACATCTCATACTGTTTGGACTTTACTGATGCTGGTTTGTTTTCTTCAGACAGTGTCAGTAAAATCCTACGACTATGATTTGGGACTTCATCTGTTTTGATTTTGAAATATCCTTGAAGTGGCTGGGATGGCCACATTACATGCGTGCATGTACAGGAACCCCCTCCCCATTTATGTGCCGACGTGGGCTTGTGTGTACTGGGATGGACCGGATAGATCCTTTATATGTGTATTGTATTTGGGAAAAAAAAATTATTGTACAGTTGGTTAGCCTTGCGGAGTCTCGGTATATGGGGAGGTTCTGCCCGTTTATCGAGACAACGCGGCGGCTGTTACGTGGTCGATCCGAGGATCGGGGCGTGACAAAGAGTGTTTAGTCCAGGTATTAGTTCAACATTGACAAGCGTCACCTTTGAACCAAGTGGATTTGATGTGTTTCCCGCAATGTTGAGTCCTGCATGGAAGAAATCATCTGCCGTGACAAGATTTGGGTCCTTGCAGAACTTCCCGTTCACAAACACTGTCAAGAAAATTTGACTAATCGCATTAATAAAATGCATTAGGTTATCATCCGACTACCAAAAGCATCCAAATATAGAGCAAGAAAAGCATGAAAGAAATGAAGGAAGAATCATTTACATGCGCCCTTTGGGTCATCCATGGCAACACAAAAGTCCTGTAGAGGGCTAGGATCTGAGGCAGACGAAAGAGAGAAGGCCAAAACCATAGAAATAACAATTACATGATAATTGAAGCCCATTTTTTTTTTCCTTCTCTACAAATTGCAGTTTATCTTGGGGTGATCTTGCTTAGGTTGTGGATGAGATGACTTGCATGGATAACTGTATTTATAGATAGAAACCATAGAACTAGTCTTCAGAAATTTTCTCTTCTAACATGAGAAGCCAAGTCTACAACATAATGTTTATAATGTTTATAATTTTTTTTTTTTTATCTTATTTCTTTCTCTACTTCTTCTCCCTTGCATGATTTTGACCGATTCAGTAACAACTACATCAACTTGTGAATATTTTCTTCACCTAAGCTCAAAAAGGGTCAACTTGTGAACATATCTTGAGGAACATTCTAATACCAAGGTCACGTCATGCAAAGAGACACCGTTAAGTTCTGAACCAATAGATATCAAGATGGCATATTAAGTTCTGAACATTTTCTTGTAATATTTATATTGGAGAGAGATCTAAATGGCATAATATGTGAAAAGTTTGTTGCTTTAGCACCCTAAGAGCCAATAGATTTCTCTTTATGGTGTGAAGGTGCTATGCCATCCAGATTGACTTGTACAAGTCTTCTATTGGATTATTTCAGCATAAATATCCTGTGTCATGGGTGTTGAAATAAGAAAACAGAGTTTGAAAAATATCCTATGGTAGTTGTGCCCCAAACCTAATCTGACAGTAAGAATGATTTAATCAAACTGAAAACAACATTAAATTATCGTTTGGGTTTGGAAATTAATAGAATCTATGTTTAAATACAAGGATTTGGGTGTTCAATGTCATGAATTACCTGGTCTTATCACTTTGCAAAGTTGGAAAATGTTCCTTTTCCTTTCATAACTTTGAACACTTATAGTGTTACAACATAAAATAGTAATATCCCGAAATTTTCATACAACATATACTTTTCCCGGATGAGGGGTGTGCATAAAAATTAGAGGTATTGCATGATCCACTTTGGGAAAGTCGTCTTTGTTAATTTTGTCTTTTAAAAGTTTCATAATTTTATATTTATGTACTATATAACATATATATATTTGGATATATATATTAAGTCTAACACTACAAAAAATACCTTTCCTGATGTTTTTTTCCTGTTCCTAATGTTATATAAACATCACTAAAGTTTGAGATGACTAGAAAAACAAAAAAAGAAAAAGAAAAAACGTCGAGAATTTTCTCAACATTATTTACAAACGTTGGGGACAGACTTTCAAGGGGCATAATTAAAAGAACTTCAACATATTAGGACTATTGCCAGAGTTTCAACAAGTTTCGGGGAAGAGGGCACAACCCCATCCGAATTCCATCCTTGAGCCAAAGCAAAGTTCACTATTTATATACAACGGTAGGGGGGGTGAACATGTATTTCCCTTCTGTTTTCCCCTCTCTTTTTTGTTCCCCAAAAAATCTTAAAATGCCTCTACTCCACCTTTAACTCTTAGATTTTGATATATACTTTCTTTTATGTCAAAAAGAACCAAAAAAAAAAAAAAAAAAAAGAACAACCTTTTAGATTTTATCATTCTCTGTGGAAACCTTTGATCTCCGGCCACAATCACCAGCTTGTAATGCGTCATACTATTGTCACATGTTACAGTAGGGCACATATTAAGGACACACGCCCTCAAAAATATGTGTGGGTTTCCAAGGGTCACAAAATGAAACTACAGCCAAATGTACCTTTTACCAAAATATTGTAATTTTGGTAAAAAAAATTATTCATTCCTACCACAGTAAACAAGCCATCACAATGTTCAACGCACATTTTACGATGGGACGTTGTGACAAGTGATATTTATGAATTCATTCCTACCATTGCAAAAGGCATCGCAATGCAATGTATAGAAAAATATTCAATTGTACAAATTTTTAAAAATTTTTAACAATTTAAATTCATATCAAAATACCAAATATATTTTAATTTATAAAAAAATAAAAAATATTAAATTCACAACAAATATATATATAATTAATGCTATCAGAGAAAAGAAAAAAATGTTATTCAAATTAATACCATGCTCATGAGGTCTTATCATAACGAGGGAACGATTAATAAAGACAAAATATATCCAAATAAGTTTTTGCAAAATTTTTGCAGCACCTATAATGAAATGCCAATGGAATTAGCAACATCATCGTCGTCATTAAACCTCCTCATCAATTTGCATGAAAATTGGCATGATTATTCACTACAAAAAAACACGATTTTAGTTACAGATTTTCGTGATAAAAAAAATTCGTCGCTATTTTACGACAGATTTAGCGACGAAAAAGTTTTTCATCACTAATTTACCACAAAATTTGTAACAAAAAGGAAATCGTGACTAAATTAATGACGGACACATTATTCGTAACAAAATTTGTCACTAATTAGTGACGAAAAAATTTTTGTGGCTAAATTCGTCGCTATTTAGTGACGAAAAAATTTTCGTCGCTATTTAGTGACGAAAAAATTTTCGTCGCTAAATTCGTCGTTAATTGGGGATAAAAAATTTTTTGTTGCAAATTTCGTTGCTAAATATGACAAAATTTTGCCACAAATTTAACATTCGTCGCAAAATTTAATCTTTTTTAAATAGAATTTTATTTTTTTATTTTTATTTTTCTTTTACTAATATGTAATATTTAAGTTGAAAATTAATTTAGCGACGGATTTATTTTCCGTCGCTAGATGAAAATCTCAATCCGTATATCCGATAATTTAGCGACGGATTAAAATCCGTCGCTGAATTTATTTTATTTTTATTTTATTTTAATAATTTCAGCGACGGATTCCAAATCCGTCGCTGAATTTTATATTCTTTTAATTATAATTTTATTTTATTTTTATTTTATTTTACTAATTTATATTAACAAATCATATTATTATTTTATAATATTTTAATTTACATTTTATTATATTATATTATATTCATTTTTTAAAAGAATAATATTATTTAATTCTTAAAAAAACCATATATTTTATTTTATTTAAAAAATGTATATATTTTAATTAATTTATTATTTTTTTTACTTTTTTTGTTTGATTTAATATTTTTTATTATTGTATAGATAATTTTATTTTATTTGTATTATTTTATTCAATAATATAAATTTTTTAATTAAATATTAATGCCTGCGCGGGCGCGGGCGCCGGCGCATGCACGCGCGGGCGCCTGCCTGCCTGGGCCCCCGCGCCCTGCGCGCGCCTGTCTTAGCGCTCACGGGTGCCTGCCTGGGCGCTCGTGCCTGGGCGTGCCTGCCTGGGCGCCTAGGCAGGCGCGCAGGCGCCCAGGCGTGCGGGCGACCAGGCAGGCAGGCGCGGGCGCCCGCGCCTGGGCGGCCTTTGTTTTAATTCTAAAAATACATGCAGGTGGAGGGATTCGAATATTGGACCTTAGACTTCGGATTTGAGCATATCACCATTGCACCATCGCTTAGTATTAGTGTTATGTGATGATATTTTTGTTTTCTTTCTTCCACCTTTTTGTTTCCTATTCTTACTTTTTTTTCTTTTGGTTTTTTTTTCTTTTTATTTTCATTTCTTATATATAATAATTTATTGATAATTATAATTTTATAGTTTTGAGATACATTTTTAAATTATGGATTAAAAAAATAAAATAAAAATGAAAAAGAATAATAAAATAATAAAATAAAAGAAAAAAGAAGAAATCAAAATATAATATTAATATATTTTTTAATTAATTTATTATTTTATTTTAAATTAGTATTTTATTATTTTTTATTTTATTAAAAATTATCATATTTATTAGTTTTAATTAAATATTATTTTAGGTTGGTGGTATAAATAAAAAAAGTTTTTATATTTATTATTTTAAATTGTTATTATATATTATTTTATTATTATTAGAAAAATGTGAAAAAAAGATAATAAATAATAAAAAAAACTTTATATCACAATAATATCGTTGGCTCAGTGGTTTACAGGTTGCGTGTGTGCAGGAGTTCATGTAGGAGTTCGGAGTTCGAACCACAGTGGAGGCAGAAGGCGCGGCATTTTCCAGCAATTAAGAGTTTGATGTTGGCTCGGGCGGGCAAGTTGCAAGGCGGGCCGGCGGTCAGGTGGGGTGCTGACTTGGGCGGGCAGGTTGGGCAGGTTGGTGCTGGGGTGGGTGGGCACGTGGATCTGCCGGCTCAGGGGTAGAGGGGCAGGGCATATGGAATCAGCGACGGATTTGGAATCCGTCGCTAATTCAGCGACTGATTTTAGCGACGGATTCCAAATCCGTCGCTAATTCAGGGACGGATAATTTTTTGACGGATTTGTTTTCCACTAAATTAGCGACGGATTTTAGCGATAAAAATTATTTGTCGCTAAATTTAGCGACGAATAATTTTTCGTCACTAAATTTTATGACGAATTTTAGCGACGAAAACTTATTTGTCAGTAAATTTAGCGACGGATTCCAGATTTTCGTCGCTAAATTTAGCTACGGATTTTTAATTTTCGTCGCTAAATTTTTGCGACGCGTTATTAGTGACAAAAAATTTTTCGTCGCTAAATCCGTCGCTAATGTTTTTAGCGACGAATTTTTTTTAAATTTTCGTCGTTAAATTTGTGACTAAAACACTGTTTTTTAGTAGTGATTGCGACACCCGTGTGGTCACAAGTCTTTGAACCTTAAACTACAACAGCTTTTGCAACATGACTTTTTTCATCATAATTTCTCACTTGGTACCACAAAATGCATCGCATATTTGCGATGCAATTTTGGCATCGCAAAAGTGCTTTTTGCAGTGAGAAACTTTTCTCCTTTTGTCTCCATTAAATGATCTAATGTTTTCTCTTATTTTAAGCTAATATTTTATAACGAGAATAAAGAAATTTTGCATACACATTTTAAAAGCTTTTACAAAATCATTCAAGTATAAGACTTTCCTTGTCAAATTGTCTAATTTTATGTATATTGTTTATAATTATAATAAAATTTTTATATCAATTTATTAATTTTTAATAAAAAATATAAATTGATCTTTTAATAAATTTTTACATAATATAATTTCGTATCAAAAGATTAAAGTTGATATGGTATTGCATATTCGTATGCTTGCTGATAAAATATTTAATAAACTAAAAACAAAAAAAAAATTATACACAAATAAATCATCTCTTTGGAATGCATTATATTCTTGGAAAAGCTTATTTTTCAAGACATGCTTGCTGGAGAATTTTAATGTCCTAAGATTATTCAACACTTAAAAATATGTTTAAATCCTCACTCCGAGTTGAAGAGAAAGACAATTCCTCAACAATTAAACTTCCCAGGCTTTGTAGTCAAGTTTTAAAGTGTGATATGGAGATATGGAGAAAGGATGGTGAATGTTAGTTCTGATCATGGGAGGATGAGCTAAACCAAAGTCATTTGAAAGTAAAATTTTGGTGAATTGAAGGGTAAATTTATAGTCCAAATTGGCTCCCGCTATTATTATATTGTGGGTTTTATTTGAGCTATGCCTTTATTAATTATCTAAGAGGGATTGAGATCTGATTTTTCAATAGAGAAAGAAAATAGCATAATTGTTGCTTAAAACATTGAAAAGAATTTATGACCATAAGGGCATTTTAATAAAAAGGGGGGAGGGAATAGTTATAGAAGAACTGGTTGGCCATTCCCCCAAAACAGTGGATAGATCTCTCCCCCATACAAAACAAAATCAGGTACAAAAAATCCACTAAGACTTAGAGAAGGGCGTAGCTTCATGAAAACAAGTATTAGCGCGTGAAAGATGATAAATATGACTATCAGCTCAACAGGATTTGTTGGTTCATGAAGTACCCACGTGAGACATATAATCATTAAGTAAAAATTTAAATTTTTACTTGGGAGATAATGGATGGTTAAACCCCATTATCCCAATCATCCTAAACTCTCTTAACTTCTCTCCATCTTTTATTCCAACACAACCTACGTGAGGTCATTCTTTTTGATTGAGAGCATAGGAATATAGAGAATGAACATTTGAGTGGTGAGAGGATTTTTCTTAGAGAGAAAAATATACAATTTTTTAGGGTTTTGTAAAATTCCAATAAGGAAATTTTCGGATCATCGGATTAAGGATTAAGATGTTGTGATCCTGTCGTGATAGTTCGTTATACGTGGCTATCATCCCGACTATGAGTGGTTCGTGTTCAGAGTTTGTAGTTTCTGAAATTTTCTACATCACTGATTGAGGTATACCGAAAACTTAAACTTTTACGATTCCGAAAAATTATTTATTATTGTTTCCGCTACGTGATTGAGTCACAAAGTTTAACATTAGTATCAGAGCATGTTAGATATATTTTTAAATGATTTTTCAGAATTAAATTTGAGTATAAAAATAGAGGGTATAAAATTTGGGGTTCGGATCACGGATGAATTTAGTGAATCCATTTATATCACTATGTTACCCAACTCACGTACAACACGAAAATAATTTTTTCGTAATTTTTTGAGCACGATTAGGCCTATAAAATTCCGGTTGAAGTATTCGGCCGTGAATAGTGACCGAACCCTTCAACCCCAGATTTGGCGAGTTTTAGGTCAAATCAGAGTATGAAAATAGTAGATCCGTGTTTGTCTCTGCTAAATCTACCTTTTGATATATATATATATTGCATGTTGTTTATATCGGAATGTGACGTTTTCAGAAACGGGTCGAAAAAAAACCGAGTTGCAGACAGATTCAGGCGAAGACGAAGGCCCAACAGTGCGGCGTGTGTGCAACACCCTCGCAGAGGTGTGTTTGTGCAATAGCCACTGGCGCGTGGCTCTTACGCGCGTGTAGGCACGTGAGACTCTGAGTCCAGACCAGGTCTAGACCGAACCGGGTTAGACCCGACCCGCGACTGGGATCCGGACCGGGTTCCGACCCACGCCCGCATCTGGATCAGACCAGGGTGGACACGGGTTGCGTACGTGCAGGCGCGTCACCCCACACGCCACGCGTAAGGTGCGTGGTCTAACGCGCACAGGGCTCTTGCAGGCGCGTGCCTGATTGTAGGTTTTTATGTACTGAATCCTAATCCAAATGGTGAGAAGCAATCCCAGATTGTGGTGTATGGTGTCCATTGACTCATACACTCATCTTGGGGTCTGTACTCGAGTCATTTTGGTATTGGTGATTCGTAGGGTACATAAAATTGTAAATTTAAGTATCAATTATCACTAATATATCTTTTTTCTATGTGACAGAGACATGGCTGCAACGAAAACTATCGTTCTAGATCTTGTTAAGGGAGACAAGCTGAACGGTGACAACTATGATATTTGGCACCAGAAGGTTCAGTTTGTTTTCGAGGAACAAGAGCTCAGGGAAGTTCTTAAAAATGAGATGGTGGACCCTGGGGAGGGTACCACGACACAAACACGACGGGATCAGGAGGTGTATCGTGCTTGGAAAAAGAAGGATGGCCAAGTGAGGGTGATCCTTCTTAGCAGCATGCACGATGAGCTGATTCCGATTTACGAGCAGTATCCTATTGCACAGTCGATCTGGCATGCTCTGAGAGAGCATTATGGTGTCTCGTCAGCTCCTAAGTTGAGGATGCTGACCTATAAATTCATCACTTACAAGAAGAGGCACGATCATACCATGAAACAACATTTAATGCATAGATCGAGTATGATCGCTTCTCTGAAGAATATGGGGGAGCCGATGTCTAATGAGCTTCAGGTACTGGGTGTGATCCAATACTTATCTGACTCTTGGGATGTGGTTAAAACCTGTCTCACGTACACTAAGAGTATTCGTACTTTCATGGACGTGAGTAGGTAATGTGAGCTCAAGGAGGAGCGTTAGGAGGTGGCTAGGTCTTCTTTTGCTCATGCTAATATTGCGAAGTCGAGTAAGGGCTCCAGAGGTTTAAAGCGCAAGTGGCGTAAGTATGAGAAGAAGGCCAAGGGCCAAGGCAAAAAGAAGCAACCTGCCAAGATCTACGACAAAGGACAGAAGCGCAAGAAGGAGTTCGATAAGAGCAAAGTCCAATGCTTTGTTTGTGGCAAGATTGGGCATTTCGTACGCGAGTGTGGCAAGCGAAATGTATATCCTTCTTCTTTACATAGTTTGAGTTACGTGTCATCTAGTGTGATACTTACTAACTCTTCTTCTTTGTGGATTGTAGACTCAGGAGTCACGGACCATATAACTCAGGATAGGAGCGCATACGTAGAGTTCCACCGTTTAAGTCCCCAGGCGAGGAGGCTGTACGTGGGGAATGGAGCATTTGTAGAAGTGAAAGGGATAGACACTTGCAAGCTATTACTACGAAGTGACCAAATCTTATATCTTTATGACGTTTTGTATGCTCATGAGATTAGGTGGAATCTAGTATCTGTCCGATATTTAAATTTGTTAGGATATTCTGTGCTGTTAGGAAACTCTAGAGTTTCCATTACTTATGATAGTTTTTTTATTTGTTCCGGTTTGGTTTATGAGGGACTTTATGTACTAGATATGATTTCATTCTATGAGATTTATTATTCTTCTACTATTGCTTTTGCATCTGATAGTGTAGTGGATGATGTAAATGTATGGCAAAGTAGGCTTGGTCACATAGGGCAAGAGAGGATGGCCCGGTTAGCTACAAGTGGCTTATTAGGCCCGCTAATCAAGGTCCAGTTGCCCGTATGTGAGTTTTGCCTTATAGGCAAAGCTACTAAAAAACTATTTGGGAAAGCAATGAGAGTTGGGACTCTATTACAATTGGTCCATTCTGATATTTGTGGACCCATGAATGTGAGAGCCCGAAACGGAGCCATGTATTTTATTATGTTTATAGACGACTACACGCATTTCGGTTACATTTACCTGATCTCGCAAAAGTCTGAGGCACTAGAGTACTTCAGGAGGTTTATCAGTGAAGTTGAAAATCAGCTAGACTTGAGGGTGAAAACTCTCAAAACAGATCGGGGGCACGAGTATCTGTCTAAGCAATTCAAAGAGTTCTGTTCCGATAGAGGCATTACGAGACAGTTGACTATTCTTGCTACTCCTCAGCAGAATGGAGTAGCTGAGAGAAGGAATAGGACTCTGCTGGAGATGGTGAGGTCGATGATGGCATAAGCCAACCTACCTATCTCCCATTGGGGGGATGCGTTGTTGACTGCGGTCTACGTCCTTAACCGTGTTCCGACAAAATCTGTAGTCAACACCCTATACAAGCTTTGGACAGAGAGACAGCTTGACCTTAGCCACTTGAGGCCATGGGGTTGCACTGTGTATGTTCGTGATTCCTCGCATCAGTACAGGAAGTTAGGCCTGCGAGGAAAGAAGTGTATCTTTATTAGATATTCTGAACACTCCAAAGGATATGTGTTCCTAGAAAAACATACGGATAGCACTGTCACTGAGATAGAGTCTCGTGATGTCACTTTTCTCGAGAGTGATTTCCCTAAGAGAGGAGAAATCGATCGAGACCTCACATTCTATGAGATGGATGAGCCTAATGGCTCAGCCGAACCCAGTGACGGGACTCAAGAGCCAATTATGGATTTTGGTCTTAGTAGGAGCGATCCATCTGAAGGTGTGGAACCTCTCTATCCTCGAAGGAGTAGTCGGGGACAAGTACCACATAGCCGTTTCCCGATTGAGGATGAGATCCTTATATGACTCCTGAGGATGATGAAGAGCCGAGGACTGCACATGAGGCTCTCGAGAGTTTAGCAAAGGACCAATGGTTGTAGGCCATGCACGGGGAAATGGAATCGATGAGAATCAACGAAGTCTGGGAGCTAGTTGACTTACCTAAGGAAAGAAAGGCCATTGGGAACAAGTGGGTTCTCAAAATTAAAAAAAAAGACCGACGGATTGATTGAGAGGTATAAAACCCGTCTGGTAGCCAAGAGTTACACGCAGACTAAGGGCATTGACTACGATGAGACTTTCTCCCTAATAGTCAAGTTTACTTCGATCTGTTTACTTTTGACGATTGTCGCTAGTATGGATTTTGAGTTACACCAGATGGACGTTAAGACCGGTTTTCTTAACGGGAGCCTGGATGAGGAAATTTACATGGAACAGCCCCTGGGTTCGTTCTGGTAAGTTAAGAGGACAAGGTCTGTCAACTTCGGAAGTCGATATATGGCCTAAAACAATCATCCAAGCGGTTGTATCTAAGATTTCATGAGGAGGTAATATCTTACAGTTTTACGATGGTCGAGGAGGATTATTGTGTCTATCTGATTCGGTTCGATAACTCTTTTGTGATCCTGTCATTACATGTGGATGACATAATATTGGCCGGGAACGACATTCAGTATTTAATGACCCTCAAAGCGTGGTTGTCATCCAGCTTCGACATGACAGACATGGGTGAAGCTGAATTCATCCTCGGAGTTAAGATCCAGAGGGATCGCTCGAGAAAGATGTTGGCTCTTTCACAAGATACATACATTAGGAAAATTCTCGAGCATTTTGGGATGAGTGATTGTAATCCCATAGAAACTCCAATCGCCAAAGGTAAAGGTCTTAGCCTGGAAATGTGTCCGAAAACTCAGGAAGAAGTAAGGGAAATGAGTAAAATACCTTACTCCAGTGGAGTGGGAAGTTTAATGTACGCAATGTTGTGTACTAGAATGGACATTTGTTATGTAGTTGGTCTGGTGAGCAGATATCAGGCAAATCCTAGAAGGGGTCACTAGAGAGCAGTGAAAATGATTTTTCGATATCTAAAAGGAACTGCAAACTTCTCCTTGTGTTACGGTAGAGGCGATTTGCGCCTTGTGGGCTATTCGGACGCCAATTGGGGAGGCGATTTGGATAAGCGCAAATCGATATCAGGTTTTGCTTTCTTGCTCAATGGCGGGGCCATCTCATGGAGCAACAAGAAGAAAACCCGTGTTGCTCTATCTACGATGGAGGCTGAGTTCGTGGCATACTCAGTTACAGTTTAGGAGAGTGTTTGGTCCCGAAGACTACTGGATGACTTAAGGATTGTAGCGGATAGTAGGAGGTCAGTAATAATTTATTGTGATAATCAGGCTGCTATCGCTTATACTCAAGACCCTAAGTTTCATAGTAGGACCAAACACATCGACACCAGATACCATTATGTTAGAGACATCATCGAGAAGGGTAAAGTGACCATCAAGTACATTTTGACACACAGTATGGTGGCTGACCCCTTCACCAAACCCATCACTAGAAACTCCTTTTTAGAACATAGAGAGTCATTGGGTTTGAGTATTTTCTGACATTTCTCAGTTTGTACTTATTGATGATATTGATGCTTATTGATTTTCTATATATATGAGTGTAGTGCATTATTCAATCACTTTTATATTATATTTTCATTTAATGCACTTACTTTTATTATCATATATATGTTATACGATGTGATAATAGATATGTCAAGCAAGTGAGGTCGACTTTCTCACACGAGTGACCACCTCCAACTCTGAGTGAGTGGAGATGAGATGGTTTCTAGTAGTAAGAGGTTTTGAGAGTGGCCCTGCTAGAATATAAGTCGCCCTGATACGTATTCAGGATGAGGTCATATGTGATATGACTAACATGGAAGTACCCACATCTATGTTGCCTGTGAGTAGCCAGGTTTCAGATCTCGGATATCACCTGCGATTTGTGATATTGTCTCTGAGGTACTCTCTCTGAGATCTCTAGGTAAAGTTTTATACATAGACTGAGTCCCCACACCAGCATAGTATTAAAAAAATCTGACATATGTCCTTTTGAGAAATGGGGAAGTAACACTGTGGCACATGTTTCATACCACATGTGAAAAGACGACTGGGATAGTGAGAGCTATATTACTTGAGACAATAACTTAAAATTTATCCCCAAACCCTACTATGTGAGACTCGAGATCCATTGGGTGGGATCTCTTGTACCCTTATTACTTTCGGTTGTCTCTTGAGGTCATAATTCAGTGTTTGCTACTTTAGTCTATTTACTGATGGCCTGGAAGATAAATTGAGATCTGAGGGACTGGTCTAGGAAAGCAGCTAAATTGAGATCGATAGATTCGAGTTTGGAAAAGGAAGACCAATTGATATTGCATCATTGTGTTGTATTCACCGATCGATCTTTTATATTCATCCATGTAGGGATTGAACATAATAGTAGATATATAGTCAAGCGATATCTGGGATTACTTTCGATGAGGAAAGTAGCTCGATCGATGTAATTAGTCTTGGATTTGGGATACAACGAGTTTTTCTCTTGATACTAACAATGACTCCTCGATCATCCTAACAGGTGTATCGAGAAGTTTTTCTTGCAGGTGTACTCGCTAGTCGTACGACATCCAATCCTGTATGAAAGTCCAGTAGGGTGATGTAGTAGAACGCATGAGTTGTGATCTCGTGACAGATGTAAAATGCCCTCGTGTGCAAGTGGGAGATGTTGGTTTTTGAAGTGCCCACCTGGGGCATATAATCATTAAGTAAAAATTTGAATTTTTACTTGGGGGATAATGGGTGGTTAAACCCCATTATCCCAATCACCCTAAACTCTCTTAACTTCTCTCCATGTTTTACTCCAACACAATCTACGTGATGGTCATTCTTCTTGATTGAGAGCATAGGAATACAGAGAATGAACATTGGAGTGGTGAGAGGATTTTTCTTAGAGAGAAAAATACACCATTTTTGAGGGTTTTGCAAAATTCCAAGAAGGGAATTTTCGGATCATCGAATTAAGGATTGAGACGTCGTAAACCTGTGGTGATAGTTCGTTATACGTGGCTATCATCCTGACTGCGAGTGGTTCGTGTTTAGAGTTTGCGGTTTCTAAGATTTTCTACATCACCGATTGAGGTATACCGTGAACTTAAATTATTACGATTCCGAAAAATTATTTATTATTGCTTCCACTGTGTGATTGAGTCACAAAGTCTAACAGAATTTGTGAAAAAACCTACTCAAAAATTGATTTTGGTAACACATTTTATTTCCACTTTTAAATCCAACATCAATAAAACATTTACCTTATACAAGATGGATGAGCAATAGCTCAAGTGCATATACCAAAGGGCATCGAGAATCAATTAAAGATTTTAGTCCTGGTGAAAGTAGTTCATTAAGGGGTAAAAAGGTTCCTTCAAACCTTCCTCATGAGAGTGAACATCAAAAAGCACCTAGACGATACTTTACAGTTGAGTGGAGACTTTAATGTGTACTCTTGAAGATCAAGAGAAACCAAAAATAGTCTAGAAAACTTTTACTTGTCTTACAAAGGATCAACGCAGAAGACCCATAGAAGAAAAGATAGATTCAATGAAAGTCAATGGAGTGTGGGACTTAATTGATTTACTTGAGAGGATGTTGGGAACAAGCGGATTCTCAAAATTAAGAGAAAAGCTAATAGATCAATTGAGAGATATAAAACTAGTTTGGTAGCAAAGGTTACACACAGATGGAGGTGTAGACTATGAGGAGACTTTTTCTCCTGTACTCATATTTAACTTGATCTGTCTACTCCTTGCAATTGTTACTAACAAGGATTTGGAACTGTATCAGATGGTCATTAAATTGCTTTCTAGAATGGAAAGTTGGACAAGGAGATCTATATGGAGCAACCATTAGGTTTGGTTCCTAAAAGTCAAGGGGGTAAGGTTGTCAACTTCTGAAATCAATATATAGTCTTAAATAGTCATCCAAGCTATAGTACATAAGATTTCATGATAAAGTGGTATTTCACAGTTTCGTGATAATCGAGACAGATCATTGCATATATGTGAACCATTTAGATGATTTTTTGTGATCCTATCTTTATATGTGGATAACATTTACTAGTTAGAAATAACAGGAAGTATCTGATGACCATTAAAGAATAGTTATCATCAATTTTTGACATGAAAGGTATGGCTGAAGTTGAATTTATTTTCAGAGTTAAGATCCAAGAGACTCACTCGAAAAGGATGTGGGCTCAATCACAAAAGCCTTACATCAAGAAGATTCTTAAACTCTTCAAGATGGTTAATTGTAAACATATAGATACTCTTGTCACTAAAGATAAAAGCTTGAGTCTCAAGTTGTGCTCTAAGACTAAGGATGAGTTAATGGATATGAAAAGAGTTCCTTATGTCAATGTCGTAAGTAAACTTATGTATGCTATGTTACGTATACATTCAGATATCAGCTATCAAGTTAGTCTAATTAGTAGATGTCAATCGAATCCTGAAAGTCCTAAAAGAGGACACTGAAAAGTAGTAAAAAAGAAACTTAAGTATCTGAAAGGAACTATGGACTTCTCCTTGACCTTTGGAGGAGGAGATTTGCACTTGGTTACATGTTCAAATGCCGATTAGGTGGTGAGTTGGACCAATGCAAATCCATATCAGATTTTTACATTTTGCTTAATGATGGCACCATATCATGAAGCTGCAAGAAGTAAACCTACATATTATTGTCTATGATGGAGGTTGAGTTCGTTGCATAATATAGGAGTTATGGCATACTATGATAATCAAACCGGGATTCTATGCACAAAAGATCCCAAGTACCATTGTAAGTCCATACACATAGATACTAGATACAACTATGTAAAGGACATCATCATCAAAAGTGAAGTAACTGTGATGTACATATCCACACACTACAAGGTGTCTGATCCTATTACTAAACCTTTAGTGAGACATTCTTTCATGAGACATATAAAGTCATTGGATTTGCATAGAATTTAGACATTTCTTAGAGGTATTGTATCATAAGACTTGATGCTTATTAATGATGATACATTTATTATTCAGTGATCTTAGCTAGTTTTTTATGATAGTGCATTCATTAATGTTATCATAATTTGAGATATGATGTAATAAAAGGGGTGTGAGGTAGGCAAGTTTGGCTCTCTCACACGAGCAACTGCCTTTAACTTTGAGTGAGAAAGGATGACTAAGCATAAAATGTTTTAAAAGTGGCCATAAATAGAATAGATGTTGCCTCGATAAGCTTTCAGGATGACTAAGCATCAAAGGATTGGTAGCCACAGTGTTGCTACCGGTCTCTATTCTTAGAGTAGTGTTGGAGGGAGATATGGAAGTGTTGACTGGTCCACCTTGGTTTTGTTGACTTCCTTACCCTCTCAAACTCAATTCGGGGCAAACATTTTAGAGATTGCCCTCCTGCCCACAATGATAGCACTTCTTAGGCTCATTGTAGGGCCAAAAGTGGTATTTCTGCGATTCTTGCATGGATCACTCTTGTTTCTCACCGATTTAGTTTTAGACACAATGCTAGTTTTTGGGGCATCAATTTTGGAAAAAATGTTGGTCTTGGGGAGAGAGCCAACAGACCTGTGACAGAGACACTACCATAAGAACTCGTGCTCTTACTTTTCTTATGACTTTGGCCCGAAGTGAACTCAGACTTCCTTTTTTTCTTCCCATGGTGCTCCCTAATCTTGCCTTTCTTTATCACCATTTGCTCAGCCCTCAAGGCCAACTGTAGAATATTTTGATAGGTGTGATCCTCCGTAACCGACATCCTCTCTCAAATGTTCAAGTTTAAACCATCCTTAAACTTGAAATGCTTATACTCTTCAGAGTCTACTATCTTTGAAACAAATGAGGATAGATTTCTAAACTTTGCTTTATATTCCAGCATTGACATACTTCCTTAACGGAGATGAAAGAACTCTCTCCTTTTTAAATCTCGATCAAACCAAGTGTAGAACTTTTCATCGAACTCCCCTAAGGAATTCATTCCATGTAAAGGGCGTAGTTGATCTCTCATTTACACCATCCCACCAAGTATTGGCATCCTCATTCAACAATCTTATGGCCGCCGTAAATTTCTTCTCATCATCAATCCTTATGTCTATTATCGTATCTCGGACCCTCTTGATTTGTTTCTTGGCCACAGTAGGGTCGTTGGAACTCGAGAAGATCTCACACCCAAATTGTCTACCTTCTTTCAACAACTTGGACAATTCAATAGACAGCTGGGTGGATGGTGTAGCTACCGAAATAGGAGGTGTTACCAATACAATAGAAGGAGCGAACCACTAGACTTGAAGGTGGAGGAGGAACTTGGACTTGAGGTGCTACTCGAAGATGCACACCATATGCATTCCACCACTTGGCCAGAAAGCATCGAACGGAGGTAGAGGAATCCCGGTTGGAGGAGTCAGGTGAGTAGGTGTCTGTGGAGGTAGTGTATGTGAGGACGACTGATTCCCGTGCTCTTGAGAAGGAATCTTTTTTATATTTCTCATTGTTTTGTGAGGAGGTATGATGACCTACAAAGAAAGCTACCTTTAATCTTACTATACTAGGATGATACTAAGCACCTATGCTTAGAGGTGTGTCAATATCTTATAACTCATAGAAGGCTTTTAAAACTATCTGAAAATGTTTTGATCATCCAAGTTTTCAAAAATATTCAAAAACGTGTTTGGAAAAAATCATTTGAACTTTTAAAACACTTAAATTTGAACCTTAACTCTGATACCAATAGAATTGTCACACCCTAACCCTCAAGTCCAAGCACTCGATAACTACCGTATGATTTACAAGTATGTGCAATTGCCCACACGCAATCAAAAAATCCACAAGAGTATGATAAAACCATTTTGAAAATTTAAAAATCCGACACACCAATTATTTAAACCCAAAGCATATAAAAAAAATAAATATTAAACATTTAAAGATAGAATCTTCAACTTTAGAAAAGCATGGATATGTAAAATATACTACAAGAGGAGTTTTCAAAAATATGTCTTCTAAAATATGAGTTTTAGTTTCCAAAATATCTTCTGATGGGTTTACCTATATGTCTCAAAATCCACAACTAAGAAGGACCAATACCATAGTAGGTCTGAAAAGGCTCTCTTCATAGCTGAATCTAGCTAGCAGTGGAAGGGTCTTGCTCTCTACACTTCCTTTGAAAAAAATAAGAACAGGAGGTGAGTATAAAAATATCTAGTGAGTGGAGTGTAATGATATAATTGCACAAGTGAGTGAGTATTGAGTATTGAGTATGAGAGTGTCAAACAATATTTCAAAAACCACGTTTCTGGTTTAAGAAAACAATGTTATGATTTCAACGAAACATAATAAATATTCACTATAAATAATATGCACTTGTTTTTTTTCAAAACCATCAGCTTGTCTCAAAATCCCTCTACCAATGACTTGGGTTGGACCAATGGTGGAACCACTAAAGGGTTTTCAATTATTGTATGTTGTAAACTTCACTCCCAATCTTGGCGTTAGCTCATAGCCTTCTTGGTGGTGCAACTGAATATCGCGAAGGGACAAAAGAGGCATCTCTTGGTTTGACTACCATCTCCTGGTCTGACTACTACCTTGTCTAATACAATAAAATGCACACCACATGTCCTATTTGGCCTACATCGTGGTATGGAATGACTATAGCCATTAATAGGGGTTCAAGTTCACACTCCAAGCCAATACATGCACCATTTCACAAACGACATAATTATGTGTCATAGAAAATCAACACAACTCACAATCCATAAATTCAAGAATAAAATTTAGCGGGAAATGTAACATGGCACAAGGTATATTTACAAGTGTATAAATTTTATAACTCAAATCAAACTATATTTGTGGACACTTTACATTCACAAAACATTTATATGAATCTAAACTAAAAATCATTTTAGAAAAGCCAAGACACCATTTTCTCATTCGAAAACATAACAAACCATCTACTCATAATGTTAGGGAGGGTAGTTACTCCCAGACTTTCTCTGCCAAAAGTCGTGTCTCGATCAGCTTTATCCAGCCCTTATGAAACATCATAAATATCCACGAACATCAATATCAACCTATCCAAATTAACCCAAAAACCCTAACATTCAAAACCTACATTTATGTCACTAAGTGTGACTTTAAATTTTCCAAATCTAAATGGTCAATAGAAAATCATATTAAAATTTTGAAATAGGAACATCACAATAGCTTAATCTTGTTTTCAAAGACTTATTTTGGATCGAGTTACGCTAAAACCTGAAATACAACCTAGAGGGGGTGAATAGGTTGTATGGTAATTTTTTGATAATTTGGATGTTTTGCAATTTATGTGAGATAAGAATGATTTATAGAAACTAAATGTGATTAAAGAAACACAGCGCGGAGGAAAAATGAAAATGAATGAAGAACGGAAAATATATCACACGAAATTTTTATAGTGATTTCACCAAACCTGGTGTACGTCTACTCCCAAACTCCACCTGGATTTTCACTATTTGCAACCCAAATAGGACAACAAACTTGTTTTCGGATGCAAATTGAACCTTTATAATATTTCCTTACGAAACAATACTCAACCTCTCAGGGGTTGTTTATCTTTCTAAATCCCAAAGCAAGAAACCTATCTTTGGTCTTTGATATTAACTAAATGTTACAGTGAATGAAGCTATAACTTCAGATGTAGTAGAATTGATGTTCACAGAAAGAATTTTACAGAGATATGGAAAACAGAGTATATGGTTTTGAAACTCAGTTGTATGTTTCAGATGTTCAATAGTTCGTTTTTCTTTCAGCACTTCTCTCTTCTTTTTTCGAATATCTGTAGATCAATTTATTTCACTTCATTTACTTCATCTATCAAGTAGTCGTTGTGGCTGGTGAGATTTGGAACATTGGCCATTAATATTCGTAATTAAATGTATTTCAGTTATTTCTTAATTTGTGCTGAAGACTTGCTTTTCCAGTGCTGGCTTATTTTCTTTTACCAATTGCGTGAAGTGCTTTTGCTGCATTGGGATCTTAGTTTTGATTGAAATGGAAAGATTCAGTGATTTAGAAAAAGTACATGACCGTTGAGTTCAAATGTGTTTTGAAAATTTGATTTTTGACAACTTTTGGATCGACACGTTTAAATGGACATCTACCTGAATTTGAAAATTTATAGTGTAATTCTATTAAAACAAGTCGACAAGTTATCCTATGGGTCAACAAGCTACTATGTAAATTAATAATAGGTAGACACATAGTTTTAAATTGGTTGACATGTATATGTGTGTCAACAAGCTAATGACCAGGCATTGTGTAACATCTAGGATTAAATGATTATTAGGTCGACATATTCAATGAGGAGATCCATAAGGTCCTATTCATTTATCATATTGGTGGACCTAGACAAGTTAATTGGTCAATGTGTTTTTATAGGTCGACAAGAATTTTGATGGGTCGATATATATATTTCAGAAATAAATGGACAGGTCGACATGTGTATTGTATACATCGACATGATCCTATTCAAATTGGTCGATGTGCATATACTTTGTTGACAGGAAGAGAGCAGGTCGATGTGCGATTCAATGAGAAAATAAGCATCAAGTCGACAGGTCTTACAGTATACATCGACATGCTACTGTGGAGGTAATAATTGGTAGACCTAGAAAGGAGAATTGGTTGATGTGTATTTCACAGGTCGACAACAAAAATGATAGGTCGATGTGTGTATTATGAAGACAAAATTCAATAGGTTGATGTATTGTCAAATAGGTTGATATGTCACTATTCATTTGTTAAATTGGTTGACTTGATGAACAAATTGGTTGATGTGTTTTTAAGGAACGTCGACAAGAAGGATAGTGGGTTAATGTATACTTTAGAGATAGGAGTCAATCAGGTTGATGTGTTGTGACAACGAGTTGATGTGTTACTATTCAAAAGTAAAATTGGTTGATATGTCTAAGTGAATTGGTTGATGTATCACTATTCATATTGTTTCAGGTCGACATGGTTTTTCAAATTGATCCACGTAACATTGCTCAGGTTGATGTGTTACAAATTAGGTTCATATGTTTTTAGAAAACAGGTGGATGTGTATATCATGCAGGTTGATGTGTTCCCTAATCAGGTCGACACGAATTCCAGACTTCTGATTTTCTTAATCTAACATCCTCTCAACATATCATCATCAAAACTCTGCTATGTCTACATTCTTCCCCTTTTTGATGATAACAAAACTCCTAGTGCTATGACTTAGTATTGTATTTATGCATTCTGCAACTTCACACACATTCCATACTTACTCTACACACACTACTCACTTACACTTTAATATATCAGTATATCACTTAGCTATTTTTGCATTTAGCATACTTAATGTATGTTGCTTAGCACAGTATCTGTACACTTAACATTCTCTACACAAACTCTGCATCGCATACTCACTACACACATTCAGCCACTTATATTCAACCTATTTCATGCTTTATATTTTGTACTTGACATACCTTCTCACGTAGTCTCACATTTTTTTCTCTCTTTTTGTCATCAACAAAAAAACGTATTATCTCCATATATGCACTAGAACCTCTATACTACAGAACACTTCAATCCCAAAAAATTATGTTATTAATACTACATCAGCCTATTCTCTCTATTACTCGTACATATTTCACAGTACAACACTTTATCATAGCTCATCACATGCACTCATCATAGAAATGCAAACTGCCGCACATTTGCACACTTTATTGTAGCATATTACATTCTCTATTTTTACTGCACATTTTAACATCCACATTCATTACACTCATTTGCACACTCATTTCACAGCACTTGACAGCAAGATACCAATCCTTATAATACTCGAATTTATTCCTCAGCATTTAGCTTGTGCATATACTACCATTTTACTGCATATACACAGTAACATACTAACAAACAATTTTCTATCCTCTACATACTTCTTCTTCAGACAGTACACACATATACTCTTTATCAATCAACCAACTCATAAAATCTTTATAGAGACACCTCCATATGTTACAGACAGAAACAATATTGTTTTATCAACGGCAGTAAGAAGTCAAATAGATTATCCATGCATTAGTAGTAGATGAACAAATACATGAGAAAGTTGCATTCAAAAGCAAGTCTGCACATCACATGAAAAATCCAAGAGCATGAAAAGTAAGGATAAAATAAGTAAGAACATAACAAAATCCTATGCTAATAAGACCTTGAAGGTTTAGGGTCCTTCTTGGATTTGTCTTTTTCTTTGTCTTTTTCTTTGACCAAGGAGTCTAATTTTTCTTTGACTCCTTCAAAGTCTATTTTGACAAGGCAACTCATTTGGCCTATTATTGTTTGCCTCCTCTCAATATTTTGCAACTTGTCCCAAATTATCTCTAAGGTGATTGCTTATATGGTTGAGGTCTCTCCTTCTTCAGTCATTCTTTCTTTCCTCGGAGCATTTTCAGTGTTATCCTTAGCTTCATCATCAATTTCTTCAATCTGTCTCTTGCTCGCTCCTCCTTTCCTTACCAATTCGCCTTCACTATTGCACATCCATCTAGCTTTCAACATAGAAGATGCATTGATAACATTCTTTTCACTCAACTCAATTAGAGTGTCCTTTTCTAATTCCACTTGATTTTTGGACAAAATGTCAGCGATCATGCTAGTATAAAGCAACAGGGAGCTCTCAGACCTATGAGCAGATATCATAAAACAAGGGACAATGCAATGCAAACCAGGATTCTTCCCATTCATAATGTACGCCATTAACTAAAAGTCCACTCTTGATACTGTAGTATAGTTGTCTTCTCTCGGTCTCAATATATGAGAGACAATCAAATATAAAATTCGTTCATGAAAGTCAAGCTCCGTGGCACTTGTATTAACAACATTTATGTTTTCATAACCATTGACAATCCTTACATTTTCCAAATAGCCAGATTTCATGTAGAGCTCACACTTGTCATAGGAGACCCATATAATACCATTTTTCTCACATATATTCCTAGCTGTGACCTTAATCTTCTTATTCTTTCTCCTTCTTTTCTCCCCCTTTGTCATCCAAGGGTGTGGCACAAAGTAGGCCAAGTTTAAGTTCATTTACCTATTATCAAGGAACTAAACTCCTGTTGAAATTGTGCCCAGATTCTCATAGCATTACGTTCACTTTAAACCTATTGTCAAGCAATTGTCAGGAAACTAATAGGCTATTATATTACAACAATAACAAGTTAGAGTATCTAAAGCTTCTTACTTATAACAACATTGAATTAACAATATGGGAAAGGTTTTATAATGCCCTCATGCATTCTTATTCAAGTTATTTAAGCTAGTTAGCTAAACTTATTGTTTCCACCTATCGTTATATAATGCCTATCTATGTACTCTCTCTTTCAACCATTAGTCATTACCATGCAGATACATTCGACCATCAAACATGTTTCTTAGACTTGACATGGACATTTGTCTCCTTAGAACATGCCATTACTATATGTCTTAGATTTCATAGTTTTTCTCCCTTCTCTATGCGAATTAAACATTTATACATTCATTCAATACAGAAAATTAATTATTTAGACATTCAAATAAATCATTCAATATACATGTAGCGTTAAAGCAAATAAGAGAATCACTTAATCATTAAATAAAATAAGCATGCTATGGATGTTAAGTTTTGTGCATTCCGAATCAGTCATGCAGTTATAGTCAATGTAGTGCTTTTTATCCCACAAAAACAAATACTCATGTTTTGCTTATGATACGGTCATTGATATTTCCCTCAACTCTTATTCTTCTCCCCCCTTTTGTTTTATTCATGTACCTAAACTTTCACCATTTCAGGATGCTGATGTACGTATTTAAATGAAATATATTTATTTAAAAATTCAACCTTCCCCTTAATTCATACATTTTTCCTCCCTTTTTTGGTACACAGAAATGAAGTAGGAGCAAAAATTTAGCAAATGGTTTAGATGTTGGAGTAAAGGATAAGGATTTAGCAAAAAAAAATATGATCAGCAAAAAAGAGATCAAATAGTTCATTTAATACTTCAAGAGCTATATACTCCCCCTAAAACTATGCTTACATTTTCTCAATACTATATTTATTTAATATTTGATTACTTTAGTTGATTTTCATCGTAGATTACATGATATGGTTCAGAGTTTCTAGAAGGAAAGATCTTAAGGATCTTTAAAAGTTCACAGTGATTATAGTGAGAGGCTTTTAGATGCTGGTGTATGGAGGATCTATATAAGACTTTGCAATCGATTCAACTTAGAGTGTCTATAGAGTAATCAACTACAGTAGAAGGCTTAGTAGCAGTAAGACTAGGAACAAGAGGTGGAATAGTGAATGAGACAGTAGGGGAGACGAGAGAAACATTTGACAATTTATTAGAGATTCCTCATTGTCATCGCTTGAATTCTCACCTTTTCTAGGTCCAGCTTTAGCTTTCTCTTTAGTAAGTTTTTGACCCATTTTGCCCAGCTCCTTTAAGATGTTTGCATTTTGCCTTGTAACTATCTCAATTCTCTCCTAAAGGATGAGCTATTAGTGCTTCCCCTAGCATAGGCAGTAAGCTTTTCCTTTGTAGAGGGGTGAGGGATATGTTTCACTACCTTGAAAAGTTTCTTACCATTCTCACTGATAAGAGAGGATTTTGTTTTTCAGTTGACTCTCTTACCTTTTTGCCTTCTTGCTCATAACTGTTCATTTTAGACTTACAAGATTAATTTTCAAATTAACAATAAGATGTCTTTCAAGGTGCTTTTCATTTTCTATGTTCTTATTAACTTGACCAATGTCTTCATATATTGTACTAATCAAATTAACCGAAGAATTTGGACATTTCTTGAAAAATTTTTGTCTCTTGGCATTTCGTTAAAGGTATGAATTTTTAGTGCAGAGGGATAGGAATTGAGATTTTAAAAATTATGAGAAAGAAACTAGTTTGAGAGTGAGATGGAGAGAAAATAAATATGCTAAAGAGATTTGCTAGGTGAATATTTTATGTAGCTGCTTAGTGATGTGTGCAAAACCATTATGATCCTCGGTTGATTGCCTAATGGGAAGATGAATGGATGGCTAGTTAGCTGAGAATACAAGTGGTCTGCTAAGAAGGTATAACAATCGATTAAGAAGCGAGACCGGTTAAATGATTTTTTTTTAACATAAATAGTCGACTGAAGGTAATAAATCACACACAGAACACTAAAATAAATTGCACAGAAAATTCAAGGGTTAAAGTTTAGGATCATTCTTTTTAAAAATTTACATGATAATCATCCATAAATCTCTTCTCAACTCATAAAATCTATTTTTTTGCAGAGGCTTTATGAATATTTCAACAATTTGATTTTGAATCTCTACATACTTAAGATTTATAATACTCCTCAGAAACACTATGATGCCTAACACTTGGATGGGGATTGAGTGCACATATGCAATTCATGGGCATAACTTCATAACATCATATATAGTTCACACAAGAGTCAATCGAGATTCAATACAAGTAAGGAAAATTTAAAGTATGTTTAAAATTGTCAAGCTATATTAAAGAATAAATAAAGATAATGAAATAACAAACAAGTAGCCATGCAGCATTTCTCGACAAGCTAGCTGTGGTGTATTTCTAGTATTGTGTCTACCTTCCGTTCCATTTGGTTAGTCTAATTCTACTTATGGTCAACTGATTTGCAAGCAAACACATATTGTTTGTTGACATATTCTTCCAGGTGGTTGATTGAAATTGTCAACTAGTTTTCTGAGAGATTTTAATTTGATTTTCGATCAATTTAGTTCAAGTTAATTTGACTCTTTGGAGAACACTTTATAAAAGGTTGAGCTAGTTCATTTGGATTTGTTTTATATTTACAATATTTGTTATAATCTTAAGTGTAATGTCATAGGGATGATGAGTCAAATCAGTCAATGGGATATTGTTTCATCTTAGTCAATTTTTTTTAGAATTCACAGTGATACATACATGACTCAAAATAAGATTTCCAATACTTTCTTTTCAATTATGTTTCTCTCATGTGTTTGAAAATCTTATTTTCTCCATGAATCTTTTCATCCCTTTTAGCTATATGTCTCCCTTTTTTTGTTTTGGCTTCTTCTACTTGTGTATTTTAGAACCAAATGCTCTACTCAATAAGTCTAAGTAGATTTGTTAACCCTTCTGCTAATCATTTTTTAAGAGGTCCTGAGATTCAGACATTCATTAATCTGAACTGGCTTAGAGGGTGTGTAAGAAATATTTTTAAGTCTGGAGTAACACATCGATATAAATGTGACTTTTGGATTAAAATTTCTATACTTTTCATTCTTAATCTATCATACTTCTAGAAATTTTATGTCTGTTCTTTCATAAGTCTTTTCTTCTCATTTTAACTTCAACGTATTCTTTACTTCTACTTTCTCATTGTTATCCTCACAATCTTTTGGATTTGTATTTTAGCCTTGTTTTACTTGTTGTGACTTATACAAATTTTAAGCTAATGATTGAATATCATACGTTTGTTTCATTTAACTCAGCATCTAATCTTTTGAGAGCTCTAAGGTAAGGGAAAAATGAAAATCTAGTCTGACTACTTAACAATTCTAATTTTAGTGTTTGTTCCCTAGACTAGTGAATTAAATAAGTTTTTCTTTTTCTTTGATTTATACTAGTTTCTATCATTAATTCTGCTATGAATGTTAGAAATGTGTGAGAGAATTTACAGCATATATAGTTAAAACTATGTTTTCTCAGATAAAGTAGGTGAAGGTTATATAAATGTCACATTTCAACAGCCACCTTGCCTTTTGAATTCATGTAAGCCCATTCCCTTTGAGCATTACACGTTCAATATTTCTCTTCTTGAATAAGTCTGCAAGATACAATTAAACTTTGCCCTTTGGTACCCAAATTTTCTTGGATCCAGCTGAGTTAGTTGAAATAATAGTGTTCGCTACATTTGGCACCTACTGCATTGCAGTTATCTTAGTGTTTCATTCTTAAACCAACATGCATGTGAGTTATGGCCATTGTTGTTACAGTATGTGTATTTTTTAAATTTTGATGATCTTTTATCTTTATTTACACTGGTTTGCTTCTTGAGTTTACAATACCTTACTTTATTACCTAATTTCATACAAGCATAACATCTAGTTTTAGGTCTACTAATCTCTGAGCTAGGCATAAAGAAGTTGTATAACTTTTTTTGAGTTATTGCATCTTAAGCCAACTTTATCATATACTACCCTTTGGTCTTCGAGTATCAAATTTAATTTTTCTTACCCATGATTGAATTTGTGTAATAGAGAACGAAGTCTACGATTCTTGATCTTTTCATTCATCAGTTCATCATTCATAGTTGACAATTCAAGTTTATTCTCTCTGGTACTAACTTACATGCTCCTAAGATTTTCAATTTCAATTTTTAGTCTCTGAGCTTTCTTTATTTGGTCATGCAATTTGTTTTTATCTTGCTTTAAAGTATCATTTTCTTCTTCAAGAATTTTATTTTCTTCTTTTAACTTCTCATTTTCTGTTTTTAATTTGCTTCATTCTTCTTTAATTTGAGCCATTAGCTTATTTAATTTAGAATTTTTATGACTTATTTTGCTAAGTTCTTTAAGAGATTTTATTAAAGTTTCCTACAATTTGTAACATCGACACTGTGGTGTCTGTAATTTAATTATATAGAGAGAAATTTATTTATTTAAATTGGTGTTTGATTTTGGGGGTTTTTAAATTTTATTTTTGGTATATTCTCAAATTGTCGTGTTTGCGATCGAAATAAACCCCATTTGCACGAAATTCGCGTTCTAGCAAAAAATGAATACGAAATATATGTATGTGTAAAAAAAAAAAAAGGGAGACGTAGCGATTTCCAACCCTAATCCCTCTCTCTCCCTCTCTCTCTCTCCCCGACTCTTCATTTCTCTCCCCCACCGCGGCACTGCTCCTCCTTTATCACGAGCTCCACCGCCAACAGCCCACCACCATCATCATCATCATCTTCTTCTTTTTTTTCCTCTCGGTTTCTCTCTTACAGTTTCTCTCCTTCTCGCGATTTCTCACGAACGCTCTCCCTTCCCGATCGCATACCGCCGTGAGCTCCACCACTAGCGCGCCACCGCGCGATCTCCTCCGCGCACTGCATACCATTACGCGCAACTGCCGCTGCCTCCCGCAAGCGTGCGCCTTTGTACGCGATCGAGCCATAACATGTGACGATCATCTCCTCCCACGAGCCATCGCGAGCTCAACCCAGCACTTGCAGGCGATCGAGCCACAGCGCGTCTTTCTGCTAGCGCGCTACAGCGCAAGTGCGAGTGAGCGAGCGAGCGCGAGCCACTCCACGAGTACGTGCTAGCGGGCCCGCGGCTCGCGGCCCGCGACCCACTGTCGGCCCGTAGGCTTATCAGCCGCAGGCCCATCAGCTCACAGGCTTGCCGGCCCACTAGCCGAAGCCCACTGGCCCACTGACCTGCGAACCCACGAGCCCATTGTAGCCCACGGCAGCCCGCGACGGACCGTGAGCCCGTGACTGCCCACGAACCTCTATGCAGGTAACTGACTTAGGGTTTTGATTCTGATCTAAGTGTTTATGACCTAACTCATAAATATTATCTTGATAGGGAGCATTGCAGATTTTGGAGTGATCGATGAGACATTCGGACGAAGTTCTGAGCTCCAAGAAAACCCTAGGTGAGGGATTTCGGATCCATTTGATTTGGTTATCGAATTTAGGGTAAATTTAAGATAAGAAGTCTTGTATATACTAGAATATAAACTAGATTATAATAGAATGCATTTTTCGACGTTGTATGTGGTTAATTAGGTTAAGTGTAGGATTTTTGGGCTATTACACGTATAGAAATTTGACATGAAGTAAAGTGTGTACATATGTGTGTTAATGCATAAAGGAGAGTAGGAATAAGAGCAGGATTTTCTGTACTAAAAGAGTCCAAATATGTACAAATTTTTGTGGTGCATTAGTGACCATATGCATATAAAATTTAGGGCATGAGCATGAGAAGTTATGGGTATATACATGCTGATTTTTAAGGTGAAAGTTGTAACCCTATATATGTGCAATGCCTTGGCCAAGTACATTGGAGGGAACCCAAGTATAGCATGTTGTTAGGAGTATTGGGAATGGTGTTTAATAAGCAAAATGAAGGTTTATATGTAGGTATAAGGGTGTATGATTGTGTGTTCATGTATTGCCAATATTGGTGTATTTAAGTAACTTGAAAATGTGTAAATGATAAAATTTTACAAGAACATATGTGAGTATGCATATATGGTAGATATATGCTATGGTGTTGTATTGGATAGATGAATGATGTATTTGATGGTTAATAGCATTATGGTTTTATCTTGAGTTGGGTGTTTTCATGGTGTGTACCCTATGTTGCCATTTTGATGATTTAGAGAAGACATTGGACATGTGAATAATGATGTAAATAGTTGATGTTAGCATTGCATTCATTGCGTTGGGTACCTCTGATAATGTGTGGTTGGAGTTGTTATTTGGATAGTTGAAAGGGATAGTTAAAATGTGACATTTAATTCCCAAATGCTATAACACCTTTAATGTGTTATGTGTAAACTCTTATTGTAGTGATATAGCGCTTGATCGATTGAGGGGAGCACTCTTTCTTCACTTCGTGGTCTTATTGGAGAGTGCGCTACCCTCTCCCATACGGTGAGTGGGACTTTGACATCCTCTATTGATTGACAAATCATATTTTACCAATTTTCAAACGACATGATTTCTATACGTGTGAAAACTAAATTCTTGGACTTTGATAGACATATTTTTGTAACCATTGGAGTGTCCCAACTGTTGATTTTATTGATTTGCATCCATGAGTTTGATAACCGGATATTGTGCCATTCTTTTTAACATATTGACATGTTTTAATACTTCTACTATATTGGCACATAGTTTTAAATGTATTTACATGTACTATTTGGGCTATACGCCCGGCCGACGTTATGTTACGATGCATGGGGCTATATGCCCGGCTGACATGATGATGTGATGTATAAGGCTACGTGCCCGACCGACTTGGTGATATGGTGATATGCTTCCTATAGCATTCTGTAGCTACGAAGGACATTTGGTAGAGGCACCCCTTGTACCCAGATACGCTTCGGCCAGAGGTATCCGCCAGATCGTCATGTATATGGGTGTCCCAGGTTGACCCTCATCGGGGAGGACATGAATTTAGCTCTGTCTAGCACTGGGCGGGACACCATACACGACCGACTATATATATGTATCATTATTATTATTTACAGGCTAGTTGGAGTAGTCTGTGGCCATCATTGGGGTAGAGAGCCATTATTTGATATTTGCATAGTGAAAACCCCCAATGCGCCCGTCCTTGGTCTAGGTTTACTATTGCCGGGATTGTTTGTTCGGCCGACTCTACATATGTGACTTGATACATGGATGGATGCATATGTTATTTTTTGATATGTGCCTTGATATATGTTTTACTCTGAAACAACACGTTATTTTCGTACACTCAATATTTTGTTATATGCTTTGACACTCCAAGTTCACCCTTGATATTGATAGTATGTTATCAATCCCCTCACTTGTTAGGTATCCTCTCATAGATACTCACCCCTCACTTTCTTTCCCAAGATTAGTCGTGGACTGAGGAAGTATTATTGTGATTGTATTCTTGCGACGTGGACTTGATAGTACCGGGCTTGGGTATGGATGTTACCATATCTTCCGCTATGATTATTGGAGATTTTAGTTTGATAAATGTACTCATTTATTTATTTTTGGGATGACTGTATAATTTATGTATATTTATTTGTAAAACTCTCATAATTTATTTGCATTGAGACGATTGTACGTATTTGAATATCACTTGGGAAAATTATTGTATATTATGTAAAATTTTAAGTCCGTTCGGTATGACGGCTGCTCATGCTCTAGTTGGGCATGATAGTAGAGGTCTGTGGCTAGGTCTGCTGGAAATTTTTATAACTTTGCATTGTTCTCGATGTTGGTTGTGGCATTGGTTATTTTGGAGAGGCCAGGATGACCATTTATTTATTTTACAGGATAAATGTTGATATACAGGTCAAATTGTACTTGGGAGACCTCCGAAATATGGGAAGGCTCTGTTTGATTTTTTGTAAAAATGTAGTCGGCATCTAGGGCAACGGGTGGCTATTCATGACCCCGGTTCGGGGCGTGACACAATTCATTTGAAGAGAATTCATCGTCATAATAAGAATCAGAAGAATAATCATATGAGTAAAGAGAACTTACCTTATTTTGTTCTTCTTATGCCATGAAGCATATATTAGCCTGGTCTTGCTCATTTTGTTGATTGCTGGAACTATTATCCTCGTTACTCCAGGTTGTTAGAGATTTCTTCTTTCCCATCTTTTCAGCCTTCTTAAGTGGTAGACAATTAACTTTTAAATGAGTAGACTTCATGCTTCCATAGCATTTGATTTCATCTTCCATTTGATTTGTTACTTCATATGTGGCCTCTAATATCTCCCAAATTTCTTTAGCAGTTATATACGAAGAGACTCTATCAAATTCGTTTAAGCTTAGGCCATGATGAAGCAAGTTGACCTCCTTACGATTTGATTGATTAGATTTTCTTTCCTAGATAGACATGCTTTTTATTTTGACTAGGACTTTTACTCCATCAATTTCTTCAGTAGGGAATTCAACTCCTTCTATAACTTCCCAAGCATTTATATCCTCAGCTATAATGAAGATCTTCATTTTGTGCTTCTAGTAGGTGTAATTTTTGCCATCAAAGAATAGAGCTCTGTCGACTAAACCAACTTCCAATGGGATGCTATATGTATTCAGTGCCATTTTGGATCTTTGCTCTTGAGGTCACTCCCTTACCAAGAAACTCACTCTGATACCAATTGAAATGCAACCTAGAGGGGTGAATATGTTGTATGGTAATTTTTCGAGAATTTGGATGTTTTGCAATTTATGTGAGATAAGAATGATTTACAGGAATTGAATGTGACTAAACAAACAAAGTACAAAGGAAAAATGAAAATGAATGAAGAATAGAAAATAAATCACACGAAATTTTTATAACGTTTCCATTAAACCCGGTGTACGTCCACTCCCAGACTCCACCTGAATTTTCACTATTTGCAACCTAAATAGGACAACAAACTTGCTTTTGGGTGCAAGTTGAATCTTTACAATGTTTCCTCACGAAACAGTATTCAACCTCTCAAGGGTTGTTTATCTCTCTAAATCCCAAATCAAGAAACCTATCTCTTGTTTTTGATATTTTTGTATAGGAGAAAACTAAATATTACAGTGAATGAAGCTATAACTTCAGATGTAACAGACTTGATACTCACAGAAAGAATTTTACAGAGTATATGGCTTTGAAGCTTAGATATATGTTTTAGATGTTCAGCACTTCAATTTTCTTTCGGCACTTCTCTCTTCTATTTTCGAAGATCTATAGATCTATTTATTTCACTTCATTTACTTCATCTATAAAGTAGTCATTGTGGTTGGTGAGCTTTCAAACGTTGGCCATTAATGTCCATAATTAAATGTATTTCAGTTGTTCCTCAATTTGCAATGAAGACTTGCTTTCCCAGTGCTGGCTCAGTTTCTTTCACCAATTGCATGAAGTATTTTTGTTGCATTGGGATGTTAGTTTTGATTGAAATGGAAAGATTCAGTGATTTAGAAAAAGAATATGATCGCTGAGTTCAAATGTGTTTCGAAAATTTGATTTCTAACAACTTTTGGATCGACACGTTTAAATGGACATCGACCTGAAGTTGAAAATTTTATAGTGTAATTCTATCAAAATGGGTTGACAAGTTATGCTGTGGGTCGACAAGCTACTGTGCAAATTTAAAATAGGTGGACACAGTTTTAAATTGGTCGATGTGTGTTTGTGCGTCGATAAGCTAATGACTAGGTCGTTGTGTAACATCTAGAATTAAATGATTATTAGGTCGACATATTCAATGAGGACATCGACAAGCTCCTATTCATTTATCAGATTGGTGAACCTGGACAAATTAATTGGTCGATGTGTTTCGACAGGTCGATAAGAATTTTGATGGGTCGATGTATGTATTTCAGAAATAAAATGGACAAGTTGACATGTGTATTGTATGCATCGACATGATTTTATTCAAGTTGAAAATTGGTCGACATATGTAATTTAAATTGGTCGATGTGCATATGCTTTGTCAACAAGAAGAGAGCAAGTCGATGTGTGATTCAATGAGAAAATAAACATTAGGTCGACGGTCTTACACTATAAATCGACATGCTATTGTGTAGGTAATAATTGGTAGACCTGGAAAAGAGAATTGGTTGATGTGTATTTTACAGGTCGACAACAAAAATGATAGGTAGATGTGTGTATTATGAAGACAGAATTCAACAGGTTGATGTGTTGTCAAACAGGTTGATGTGTAACTATTCATTTGTTAAATTGGTTGACCTGATTAACAAATTGATTGATATGTTTTTAAGGTAGGTCGACAAGAAGGATAGTGGGTTGATGTGTGCTTTAGAGATAGGAGCCAATCAGGTTGATGTGTTGTGACAATGGGTTGATGTGTTACTATTCAAAAGTGAAATTTGTTGATGTATCACTATTCATATTGTTTTGGTCGACATGGTTTTTCAAATTGGTTCACATAACACTGTTCAGGTTGATGTATTACACAAATCAAGTTGAAGTGTTTTAGAAAACAGGTTGATGTGTTCCCTAGTTAGGTTGACACGAATTCCAGACTTCTGATTTTCTTGCTATTTTTTTATTTTCTTAATCTAACTTTCTTTCAGTATATCATCATCAAAACTCTACTATATCAACAAAACCCTTGACCCCTTTTGACAACACTGGGTACCCAATCTCTTCTTAAATCAAGGCTTTATTCTAACTTTGGGGAGTTGGATGAGTAGTTGGACTTAAAATTATGTTTTACCAAGAAGAGAAGTTTGATGATGAGCAAGGTAAGTAGGAATAAAAAGAGAATTTATGGAAAATAAATTAAAAATAATAAAAATGTGAAATGTTTAAAAATATGAGATATAATATAAATAGTGTATAATTAATTAAGGTGTTTGAGTGGCCTAGTGGCAAAAAGTTTTTTGATGGCTTGGAGTTCTAAGGTTCATTTCTTATTTTTTACAACAGAGAAGCATATGGAATATTGGAGGCAAGAACTAAAAGGTGATGTGCCAAGGTGAAGGTCAATGGAACACTAAGAAACCAAAATGAAATGTACCGATAGCAATGGAAGACAACCTCCAAAATTTCAAATGTATCGAGAGGCTCTTGACGGTATAAGAAACCAAAGAGAAATGTACTGACAGCAATGGAAGAAGTTCCATGACTATAGGGTGATATCGAGAGGTGCATAGAGAATGTGTACTAAGGAGATTCACAATATACCGTGAAGTCTTACATTGGTTATATTGACATACAAGATAAGCATGTTTGTGTCTAACACTAGAGTGGTCATATCTAATACAAGAGTATTTGTGTCAACACCGATAGGGTTGTGTCGACACAAGTTTGTTTGGTTTGTGCTGAACACAAGAGTGTTTGTGTTAGAGTGTTCGTATCCAACACAAAAGTATTTGTATCGACACAAATACGGTTGTATCGACACAAGGGTATTTGTGTTGATACATTTAATGTTGTATCAACATAAGTTTACATACTGGCTATGCAATCCTTTTGTGTCAGCATAGACGAATGAGTTATGTTGACATAAAACTCATTCAGAATATTTATGTTAGTGTAAGTGTCGACATTGGATACAAATCAAACTTTACCGAACACCGACCACTCCAATAACTAAACTCTTAAAGATTAAAACCCTATGAACCGAGAATATAAGGAATTTTTCTATGCAACTCAAAGGGCAAAATACATATTTATATCAAAAATTAATTATTTTTACATTTCACAAAAGTACAAAAATCTTAAATAGCCTAGTTTTAATATCAATACTATAATCATAATTTTCCAGTGTTACATCCCCGATCCTCAAGAATGGCACACTCCCTCTCTCGCCCTAGCAAAACAATACCATTCAAGACCAAGCAATGCGAACTAAGTCTGATCACTACTTTAGCAATTCGAACATCTTAAAGGGGTTCTAATACTCCCAACACACAACCAACTTGGTGACATAAGTGTAATTTAGGCAAGAGCACATCATGAAATTTAAATCATTCATTCAAACATGGGATGTACAATACTAGTTAAAACTCAACATTAATCAGGAAAAGATATGTAAGGACAGAATCAAGAAAAGAGAAAGCAAAATTCAGAGTTTACAATAAAGGAGAAGGAGGAGTATCATTCGATAATCCAGCTCAAAAGGTTGCATTTTCATTACGCTCACCAACTGCCCCTCGAGGGGTATCATCCGAACGAACATCAGCAAGGCTCGAACTCGATACTTCAGCATTCATACTGTTAACACTTGTAGTCACTGCCTCCGATAACCCAGCTCGACAGATGACCTTCTCGGCATGCTACAGCCTTTTGGATAACCTGGGTACCCTTGTAGCTATTGATCGCCTTTGTGATGGTCTCCTGAGCTCAACAATCTTTTGCTCTGCAGCAAGGAGTGACTATTCTCATGCTTGAGGTAGCTTCTCAGCATCCTGTAGCCTTGCCTTGTGCACTTTTGCTGCTGCCTCCAGCCTCCTACACTTTACGAGAGCTACAACAAACTACTATAGCACCAACCTCAGGTCAATCCTTAAATGCTTAACATCCTTATTTCTATGGTCCAAAATAGCCCTGGCTACTCTCTCCTCAACTATTTCCTTCTCTTTTTACGCCAGAACTCCCTACAACCGGGAGACCTCCTTACACATATGTTCCACATGGTACTCCAAATGTTTAATCAATTACTCTCTCTTTATCCTTTGAAACTTAATTAAAGCAATAGTTTACACAAAGAAGCTGCAAATGTGTGTTGCTTTGCGCTTTTCTTATATACCTTTTGAAATACTTTCTTTTGTTTGAAGTTGGATCCATACATGCTGCAAATGTGTCAGGAAATGCAATTTTTCTCTTCCACTCTTGCTATCTATTGAATCAAAATGGTGTTGTCTTTTAAAATTTTTCCATAAATACTCTCTCTTCATTGTGAATTAAAATTTTCCATTGTTACATAACTTTTTTCCATTACTTGTCAATCATAAATTTCCATTAATACTTTCTCTCTCATTCACAATCAATCCAGTAAATTGATTCACTTGGAAGACTCTGAAGATAAAAGATGATAAATGCAGCATTATACAAAATGAGAGCCTTTTGATTTGATTATTCGAGATTGCATTGAGATTGCTTTTATTGTTATTCTCGTTTTCCCTAAATACTACTTTGAAACTTCTCTTCTGATGATATTATTAACTTTTTTCAAACTGAAAACTGTAATTATAGTTGGTCAATTTATTTGCTGAAAACAAAAGAGAGTATTTTCTTACAGAACTATTACTTCAAGATTTGGGAACTCCAAGAGTCTATGAAACCTTTCAATGCAACTCAGGAAATGTTGTAATCCATACTTCTCTGTGAGTGAATGCAATATTTGGAACAAAGGTTGATCTTGTCACGAGCATCAGGGAAATTTTAACTGTGACATCGTTTACTCCCCAAACATCATAAGGTAGGGCATGGGGTCCTGCTTTTCTTACAGATGACCTGTCTTATGGACATTATCAAAATTTATCTTTGGTTTCATGATTTTAAATATGTTAGATTGGATAGCTCAACAAAAACTGAGGAAAGGGGTATGCTGTTAAAGAAGTTCAATGCTCCCGACTCCTTTCTTTATGTCTCTTTTAAACACTCGTGCTGGAGGTTTGGGTCTAAACTTACAAATAGTCGACACTGTGATAATATTTGATAGTAACCGGAACCCTCAAATGGACCAGCAGGCAAAGGACAGAGTCCACCGTATAGGGCAAATAAAGGGAGTTAGGGTGTTTGTCTTTGTTAGTGTTGGATCAATTGATTAGGTCTTTTTCCAGTGCACAAAACAGAAAATGGGAATTGACGCAAAGGTCATCCAGCCTGAACTGTTCAACACAACCTCCACAGGTTTGTCATCTTCAATTTCATTCAAGAATGTGGTATGTGGTCAATAACTAGAAACTGACATTGTTCTAGAAGTGCTACTTATCATCCAATTAGAAAGGCTGGACTATTCAAATAGACCAGTAGGTTTATCATTATGTAGTATATGCCCCCACAAGTGTCTGACAGCATTTTTTTGTGCTTACTATGGAGAATTCTTCAGTTCAGATCTTTTTATTATCCAACAACTAGACAAGGTCAGATTAACAATCTCAGTGCTTGGCTTTAGTTAGAGCCTTGCTACGTTTTGCCAAAGAAAGAACCTACTTTCTGTATTAGGATACTGAACCTATTACATTCCAACCCTTTTATGTTAAAATACATATATAGGAGAAACTGAGGATCTAAGAACTTTATCGAACATAAAGGTCTGAACATATGGTGCACTTTGAAGATCAGGTGGGCAATACAAAAGCCTGATATCTAAAACCCCTTTTGGTGGGGCTACAGTGGATATGTATGGTAATGAATGAGGAGTTTCCCTGTTGCTACTTTGATTATTACTTTGAGTAAAAGAAACCATTCTAACAGTTTCTATTTATTTTTGCAGCTGAAGACAGACCGAAATATTGGAGGAAATCATGCATAGAGGGCAAATTCACTTGGAACAGATGTCCATAGTGAGAGGAAAATTAATCACGTCGCAGCAAGATCAGATGACGAATTTTAGCCTTTCGCGAAAATGGACAAAGAGAGAAGGCAAAAAGAAAATTATAGGTCTCCACTTATGGAATAACATGAGGTACCAGAATGGGGATATCCCATATTGGCAGATCAGGAAAAGGGCATAGCCCTTGGATATGAAAGTGGTAGCATCATTGGAAAGTGAAGAAGAAAAGAGGTGGTTTATGCTGATTCCCTTGGTGACTTGCAGTGGATGAAGGCTATCCAAAATGGTGAGGACATACCAAGGCTTTTGGTAAAAGCAAAGGGAAACCAGTGTCTTATCTCAGAGGGTAGGTATTTCACTATTAATAAAGGAGCAGAGGAGAAAAGCCTGACAAATGTAAAGGATAAAAGTATTCCCATCCCAACTGCAAGTGAAGAACCTAATGTTTTCAGCCCAAAGGATTTCAAAACTGAAGTTAAGCCTGAGAAACCTGAATATGAAAGTGTTGGAGGAGGTGATTTGAATGGGGATTTCTTAACATGGAAGACGGACAAAAGGAAGAGATCAAGCCATAGTGGCCCTAGGTGATTACAAGACTTTATCAGGTCAAAATCACTGATTGAGAACCAATTACTTCAATAAAATAGCTTAGGAAATTTACTTTCACAATGGAGGAGGCCAAGTTTTAGTTGATTACATCTTCTGTACATTATCTCCGATTGGTGGTGGATTTGTCTACAGCGTGCTGAATGGTGTTATAGTTATACCAAGAGCAAGAGGACCTTTGACAGATATATAGGTTTCAGCAACTCCTCTGCTGATCACTTGATTATTTAAGGGCTTTCAAATGTTTTACGCCTACAGGTAACCTTGTACAATTACCAATTTTATGAGTACATCAGAGTGAATAGAACTTATGAAACTAGAATGCTTTAGTAGACAGAAAAAAGAATCATATCAAGACTGTTTTCAAACCGTTCCTAAAACTCTGACATATTTACTAATCACAAATGGTTTTGTGTTAGAATTTAATGTAGGTTTTAAAGACTGTACAATATATAAGTTAGCATATATATAAAGCTTGTGCCAACGGTTTCTTTAACTAGATAGTAAAGAAAAGTCATATAGAGACATTGTTCAAAACATCTATAAAACTGTCATATTTTCTAATAAAAAATAATAACTATCAGAATTGAGTAGAATTTATGAAAACAATATGCTTAAGTAGTGAGTTAAAATAGCCATAATGAAAATGTTCTCAAACCGTCTCTGAAACTCTGCATATTTATTGACTACAAAAGATAAATGTCTGAATTGGGCATAGCTTTTAAAGGCTGTATAATATTTGAGTTCGTATCGATGTAGAATTTATACAGACTGTTTGGTTAGGTTGACAATAAAAATAGTCATATAGTGACTGTTTTCAAACCGTCTCTCAAACTCCATATAATAACTCTTACAGTTAAATAGAACTTATAAAATTTGTATGTTTAAGTAGACAAGAAAAAGAAAAAGATCGAGACTATTTTTCAAACCGTCCTTAAAACTCTGTCATTTTTACTAAACACACATGTATGTGTCAAAATTGAACATAGGTATTAAATACTGCATAATATATAAGTTAGCATATATATAGAATTTATCTTGACGGTATGATTAACTAGATTGTAAAAGATGAGTCATATAGAGACATTTTTCAACCCCTCTCTAGAACTCTGTCATATTTACTTATCACAAATAATGACAGACAGAATTGAGTACAACTTATGAAGACAATATGCTTAAGTAGTAATAAAAAATAGTCTTATCGAGACACTCTGACATATTTACTAACCATAAAAGATTAGCGTTTCAATTGAATATAATTTTTAATGACTGCATAATATATGAGTTAGGAAATATAGAGAACTTATGCAGACGGTATGGTTAAGTAGATAGTAAAGATAGACATATAAAGACAGTTAAATAACAGTCCCTAAAACTCTACTATATCTTCCAACCACAAATAACAACTGTCATAATTGAATAGAACTTATAAAACTGGTATGCTTACGTAGACTGTAAAAAGAGTCATATCGAGACTATTTTCAAATCGTCCCTAAAACTCTGCTATATTTACTAACCACAAATGATAAGCGTCAGAATTGAACATGTGTCTTAAAGACTATACAATGTATAAGTTAGCATAGATATATAACTTATATCCACGATATGGTTAACTATATAGTAAAAAAGAGTTATTTACAGACACTTTTCAAATCGTCTCTAAAACTCTATCATTTTTACTAACCACAAATAATAAGCATCAGATTTAAGTGAAACTTATGAAGAAAATATGATTAAGTAGTGAGTAAAAGTAGTCATATCGAGACTGTTTTCAAATCTTTTCTAAAACTCTGTAATATTTACTGACAACAAAAGATTAGCATTTCAATTGAACATAACTTTTAGTGACTGGAAAAAATATGGGTTACGATAGATGAAAAACGTATGCAGGCGGTATGGTCAAGTAGATAGTAAAGAATAAACATATATAGACAGTTAAATAACAGTCTCTAAAACTCTATCATATCTACCGATCACAAATAATAATTGTCAGAATTGAATAGAACTTACGAAACTGGTATCCTTAACTAGACTGTAAAAAAAATCAAATCGTGACTGTTTTCAAACTGTCGCTAACACTTTGCCATATTTACTAATCACAAATGATAATCATCAGAATTGAACATAAGTTTTAAAAACTGTACAATGAATAAGTTAGCATAGATATACAACTTATATCCATGATATGGTTAACTAGATAGAAAAGAAAAGTTATTTAGAGATATTTTTCAAATCGTCTCTAAAACCTTGTCATATTTACTAACCACAAATAATAATCATCAGATTTGTGTGAAACTTATGAAGACGATATGCTTAACTAGTGAGTAGAAATACTCATATCGAGATTGTTTTCAAACCGTTTTTAAAACTTTGCCTTATTTACTGACCACAAAAAAATAAGCGTCTGAATTGAACATAGTTTTTAAAGACTGTATAATATATGAGTTAGCATAAATGTAGAATTTATGCAGACGATATGGTTAGATAAACAATTAAAACGGTCATATACTGACTGTTTTCTAACCGTTACTAAAAGTGTTATATTTACTGACCACAAACAATAACAGTGAAAATTCAACATCATTTTTTACAAACAGTTATCTAACCTTTACTGATGATTGCTAAACTTTTCCTAACGAATAATATTATACAGTCGTAAAATATATATATTTCCTAACGGTTTCGTCACAAGTATTGCTATACGCCATAAAAAACGGTTGCTACATGTCACCACCTATAAATGTTACCGTCACCTCAATACTCTAATTTTGTAGTGGATGCACATATTAGTGCTACACTAAGACCTTTGTGTGGATGTGTAAATATAGGGGAGGCCTTAGAATTTGCCTCATGGCTTTTATTAGTTTTTTGGGGTAGATTTTGGTTGGATCTAAGTTTTGGGGTTTTCAATCTGCTAGAGAAAGTATGCTACTAAGTTTTGTTACATACACTAGCTCAATCAAAAAAGGGACTCCTTTGAATGTGGCCTATTTTGTGTCTTTTCGAACATGTACGAATGGAAGAAATGGGTATGCAACTCTTTTATCTCTTTGTTTCACGTTTTGTTTGTGAAGTCTATGATGCAATCGATTTACCAAATATATGCCAAATATGCCAAACAAGGTAAAGGGCTATATCAGTGGCCATGACCGCTAGCAAAGGTCTTACGCCAGTGGCCAGGATAACCACTGGCATAGATCCAAACCTTTGCCAGCGGTCTTGGCCGTTTGCATAGCCCATTACTAGCACCTACATGATCAGTGAAAATTTTGATCGTTGGAGAAGACTTCGCAACCTTTACCAACGGTTTTTAAGATCTTTACCGGCAGTTTTTAGTCGCTGCTACAAGTCTTTTTTTTGTGATGTGGAGGAAAGATCATAAGCATAAATTTCCAAAGAAATTTTTGATGTTGTGGTGAGTATAGTTGCAGTAGAACGATCATTTAATGTTTGTGAAGCATGGGCACACAGTGTCTCGATATGAGTTTCAAGCTTTGTTGGCATGGTTGGCAGAGATAAATATGAGAAGTTAAGTAGACGAATTAATGGATCCCTAGTGACTTCAACAGTGGTTCCTTCCTCATGGCAAACTTTTAGTTCGGTTAAGAACACCTACCCAGGTTGTTTCATGGTATAGTTGACCTTGCCATTGCAGAGCATTGAATTTGTAACTGGAAGCACATGTTTGAGAACTTGGTGATTGATCCCTGGTTTCATGTAAGGTTGGGGACTTATTACTTGGCCAAGGTCATTGCATCCTGGTGGGATGTGACTCAAGGTATTTGGTTTAGGGAAGGTATTTGTATAATTGGCTAGGCTGATTTTGTTCAAGTGTTTCATGACTATTTTGTAGCTAAGACCTACCGAAGAGTGTCATAGGATAAGTTTTAATAGTACACTCAGGGATAAGACAATCTTCCAATTGGCTCAAGTGTTAAACTATTTGTCTGAGTTGACCGAGAGTTGAGGTTGTTCAATGAGAATATAGTGTATAGGTTAATCAGGGCTATGTCACGCCCCGAATCGGGATCGTGAGCAGCCGTCCGTTGTCCTGAATGCCGACTGTATTTTTACAGAAAATCGGGTAGAACCTCCCTGCATATCGGAGGTTTCCCATATAGTAATCAACCTGCTACCTGTACAATAGGGCCAACCCGGCCTCACAATATATAAATCACATCCCACATCAGACCAACACATCCATACCATACAATCCAGGACAACGCAAAGCTAATAAAATGAATTTCCACAGGCCTAATCACAGACCTTTACTGCCATGCCCCCGTCAAAGGCATGAACAGCCGCCAGTCGCCTCTCCCGTGATTTAGAGGTGGCACCGAGTGGTCCTAAAATACACTTCTAGGACATGAAACATTCCTAGTTACATACACAATGGATAAAAATTACCTCAATGCAACTGTTATGCAATGACATGAGAGTTCCACAATTTAAATATCCATACTTGTATAGTCATCCCAGAATTATACAATGGCCATCTATAGATCTCAAAATACATATACATCATCAATACAATTTTTAACTCACGAAATTGTAGCGAAAATATACAATGACTCCTTAAGTCCAAATCAGACCTCCAAATGATACTAAGCGTTCAAATAGCAACGCTCCTTGCCAAATACTATCTCTGAAACAAGAAGGGAAATGAGGGGTGAGTACTCAGGGAAAGAATACTCAGTGAATGAGTGGGTCAATGCAATCGTCTAATAAGAATTGTGAAACTGGAGTGTCAAAGCGTAAGTATACAAATCATACTTCAAATCATTATGCTTTTCATTTTAACAATATATCATTTGCACGCATTATCAAGTCAAATATACATACAAAGCACTATCATTGAAATCATAGAGCTGCCAGCCGAAAGTGTCCTGGTAGAGGTCTATCTCAACCTATGACATGCACACCGGGGGTGTTATGCAAATTTATTTTAAAGTGCTCTCTATCCCGGCGTTGGCGACGAATCTTGTCCAGGTGCTAGACATAGAGAGAGTATCCAAATCCTCCCCCTTTTCAAGTTCAACCTGGTTAGTACCATGTCGTTAATAAAACACGACAACTCGTGGAATACCCCAGGCCTAGGCATATCCGGACACCACCCAAGCGTCTCTCACGGTATCCTTCGTAGCTACGGAACAATACAAACCAAAGCTCTCAAGGCCAAAATCAATAACATAGCAAGAATGTGCCGTAATCAGGTTCACAAACCAAATGCAATATATAGCGTAAAATGGCACATTATACATTTCAACCACATGAATACATAATTTTATAATTCAACCAAATTTTTGGACACTCCAACGGTTCACAAAAAGTCAGTTCCAAAACCAATCAAAACATTTCAAATACACTACAAATCATGCTCATTTATCAAAATGTTATGAAACAGGGTTTACATATTAAACAAAGATATTGAAATAAATCTCACTCATTGTATGGGGGAGGATAGCACACTTCCCAATAATACTACAAAGCGAAGAAAAGTATTCCCCTAACACAAGGCACCCAATACCTATGAATATATATATATATATAAAAATCAACGAGTTTCAAACCTACGCAGTTATAGGAAATAGGCTATCACTTCTAATATACATATGCAAATCAGGTAGTTCGAATCCTTTAAAACCCTACCTTAATTCCTCGTATTTTGTTCATGCATACAACATGTCTACAAGACTCAAGTGGTAGTACTCGACCAATCTCGCACAGAGCTCACACCAATCCAATCTCTCGCTCGCACCCAAGGGCCAACAGGGCCACAGCCCACCACTCTTTGTGCAGCGTGCAACGCCCATGTGCAGTGTGCAGCACCTAGGGTGCGTCAACTATTTCTCTTTATTTTTCAACTTAACCCTAACATTTATTCAAATAAATCAAATGGGTAAGAAATTTTTCTCACCTAGGGTTTTCTCGGAGCGCAGACCTTCATCCGAATGTCTCCTCGATCGCTCCAAAATCGACAATGCTCCGCTGAGACTCACAGGCTATCGCGGGCTGTGGCTACGGGCCGTAGTGGGCCTCATAGCTGCAGTAGGCTCGCGAACTGTGTGGGCTCGTGGGCTATCACGTAACCCTAGGCTCGCGGGCTGGCGGGCTAGCACGTGCGCTCGCGAGCTGGACTGCAGTTCCGCACTCATGGGTTGCACGCCAATGGGCTGGAGAGCGCTCGCACGCTCGTGCGCAGGTACGCCCCTAAGCAGGTGCGCTCGCGCGGGGAAACGCAGGCTGTGGCGCGCTCGCGCCTGTATAGGGAGAAGTTGAAGCGGATTGCGGTGGAACTCGCGGCAGGGTGCAATCGAGAGGGAGGGAGATCGCGAGAGATAGAGAAAGAGTGAGCAGCGGAGAGAAAGAGAAACAGTAAGAGAGAGATCGTGAGTGAGGTAGAGAGAAAGGAAGGTGGTGGTGGTTGCTCATGGTGGAGAGAGGTAGTGTAACACCGACTCTCGGTATATGCTCATGTATCCTATTTTTCCTTTATATATGATGATTTTCATAAATCCATTTATAAATTTCACTCATAAATTTTTTCGATAAATTTTCCCAGAAAAATTTTGCTCCAAATTTTAGGCAAAAGTAAATAATTTCGAAATGGGCCACAAATGGTCCTATGATGATAAGATATGATTTTGAGAGTGATAAAATTTTTTAATTTGATTAATAATTGTTTTTAGGGTTAAAACGGCAAAAGTTAAGAATTTGGTCTGTGAACCCTAATTTGGACCGATTTTAACAAACAACATCGAGACGATCATATTAAATTTTGAAATTAGTCTCATTGGGCATAATATGTGATTTTGGGCCTAGCGTGTAATTTTGGAAACTTTTGAGATCGTTTTCAAATTATCAAAAGTTAAAGGGTATATAAGCAAATACCGAAACCTAAATTGTCCGAAATTAACTACGGATGACTCGAAACCATGAAATATCAATTCTAATGCTCACAAGCATCAAATAAGGGCAGATACAAAAATCGATCGACGATTTTCAGAGAAATCACTAACAAACCCTAATTTGGGTCGAAAACCATTCAGAAAGACTAAATGACCACGTTTTAACACGGGACGAATTAAATTATGCCCAACATAAGATTTTGTGTCCAATTAGAGATTATAAAAATTTTGGGGGTCAATTTATAATATTTATAAGTCCGGGAACCAAATATAATTAATAAGAGACAAATTTGACAAGTAATTAATGCCAAAACATGGGAGGAAGGTTGTTGGACGTAGAGAGTATGTTGGGAAAGGCAATTCTTGACTTTTCAGACCAACTAGCATGGGTGTGGTATGGGATAAAAAAGCAAACATTAAATGGAGGTATGTTGGTGATGTACCAACCATTGACTTTTGGTAATGAAGTGTGCTTGTAAAAATAAAAAACAAAATTCAAACCCATTCATTTGTGAACCATGAAGAATACGTAAGTGAGAGGAATGAGAGGAAAATGTAGTGCATTCTTCATTTCTTCAAGAGTCAAGAATGAAAATGAGTGATCCTAATCTAGGAGGAAAGGATTTTGGTGGAAAATGTCTTCAAATCTCTAGACACATTTGAAAGGTAAGGCCTTCTTTTACATCTTAGAATACTATATTTTGTTTTGAACCCAAAGGGAGACTCTTAACTTGGTGTACATTGGGTGATCAAAGGTTAGGACTAAGTGGAAAGCTTGTTTAAGTTTTGGAAGGCAAAGAAATTGAGGTAAACAAATTTCTGTTCTGTCTTGTTTTAGACTTCATTTGATTCCGTGAATTCATGTTTGTTTTAAGATATCTTATAGTTAGAATTTGAAAATGCTCTAGTTATGTAAATTGTAGATCCAAGTCTTACCTTTCCAACGAGATAAGAACCACCTTAATCAGATATTTGTGCCAAAAGTTATGGCATTTTTCCAGAAACCTGACAGAAAGTTGTTCTGTTTCGGACTATAACATCAGTGTGTACAAATGAACCATTTCTAGCTCTATTTTGGAGAAACTCAAAATATAAAGTTGTAGCTATTGTTCTTGTCCACCACATAGAAACATTTTAGCTAAAACGTACGAGAGAATCAAAAGTTATACCTTTTTTTCTAAAGATGTGTTGATAGAAAATTTTATTCCCAACAGAAAACTGTCTGTTCTGATCATGATTTATTTCAACCCCTTTATCGGCATAATTGAGTGAAACTCAAAACACAAAAATTGTAGATCTATGTCTTGGGAACGATATGTTATAATTTCATTAAGTTTTGATAAGTAGAATAAAAGTTATAGTTTCTGTACAAAAATTGGACAGAAGCTGAAATTGGAATATGACTGAAACAAAGTGAGGATTTCTGGGAATTCTGTGACTGCACAGGTTTAAAAATCTGCGGACTGATTTTTCTGCATAAGAGTTATTTGATTTGAATGAGGGGAGCACTTGATTTACACTTCGTGGTAATATTGGGGAGTGCGTTACACTCCCCCAAACAGTGAGTGGGACTTTGACGTCTGATATTGATTGGAAAATTCCGTTTTTAATGCTTTTCATAGCACAATTTCAACTGGGTGATAAACAGAGCTTTCAGATTTTCATATATGCTTTACACATATTTTTGTGACCATTGGAGTGTCCCAATTACTTGACTTGTTTGATATGCATCCATACATTTTCACAAATGATATTGTGCCACTTTTTCATAATATATGGTATTTATATAATTTACATATCTATTGGCACACAGTTTCATATAACCTGGATTTGAACATGTGATTTGAGTTGGATGCCCTGTGATGATTCCACGCTTTGGGCTTGGTAACCCCATTCCCCCGCTGTATAGCATTTACCACGATATGGGCTTGGTGCCCCCCATTTCCCCGCTGTATAGCAATGTTCCGTAGCTATGAAGGACATTTGGTAGAGGCACCCATTGTGCCCGGATACGCTTTAGCTAGAGCTATCCCCCAAATGTCGGATCTATGTTGATGATTGTACTTGTGATAATTGCGGGCTCGTTGGATCAGCTTGCGGCCAACATTGGGGTAGAGAGCTATTGTTTTACATACATGCATTGTGAAAACCCTCAATACGCCGGTCACTGGTCGAGGTAAACCCTTGCCAGGAATAATTCATTGGCTAGCTCTTCATGACATTAATGTAAATATTGGATGCATATCTTGCTTTCTGATGTGTGCGTATGATATATGGTTTTGAAATGACAGGAACGGTTTGCACACTATGGATATTTTTTTTACCTTATGCTTTGATACTCCAAGTTCACACCGATATTAATAGTACGATGTCAATCCTCTCACTTGCTAAGTACCATCCCCCTTTAGGTACTCACCCCTCGCATTCCCATCTTACAGGTTTAGCCCTGTACTAAGGGCTAGTAGGTCTTTCATTTCGTTGGGCATTTCGGAGACACCAGACTTGGCTACGGTTACCCACTCTTTCGCAAAAATCATTTGAGGTTATTGTTATATTTGGAACATTTAGTTTACCATTGTATTTATATACCTGGGATGACTGTATTGTACTTATGTTGACTTGTAAAAGTGATAACTCTCATTGATTTGATATATTGATGCATTGAGGCATATTGTGATGACTTGGGAATTGAATTTGTATGTGATACATTCGATTGGATGTTGTTATTAGCCTTATGGTGCCTCGATACATGGGTTGTTGTGCTCGTGTATCGAGGTGCCGCGGCGGTTGTCGCATGCTCGGCCCGGGGGCAAGTCGTGTGACAACTCAGTTGGTATCGGAGCCCTTGGTTAAAGCGATATTTTATGAAACGATTTTGTAAATATTCCCAAGTATTTGGTATTAAAGTCCTCAATGCAAGAAAAGAGTTACATTACAGTCATGAAATCCTAATACATAGTCATAGGCAGATGAGTTCATGCGATATTAATGGGTTAGATACGAGCCGTATCCAACCTAACGCATCATTTTTATTGATTTCTAAACCAGTTGTTCATTCATTTTAGGGGGTTAGTTATGCCATAACTAACCCTAATCCTTACATTTCTTCCTGATCAGTACCTCTTTCTTTGCAGAAGTATGACGACTAGGAGAGGCACTCGTTTTGGTCCTACTGAGCCCACGAGCGCACAGAAGGATGCGTCTTCTTCGTATGCTCTTCCTATAGTACCTACTCCACCGGCTACTATAGCCGCAGGTCCACCACCACCACTGGATGCTTACAGATAGGTATTTGAGTGGAACACAGCACATGGCATTTATATGCCACCTCCACCACCAACACCGATGGCCGCACCGACTCCTACGGCCGTACCACCTCCAGTTGTACTAGATCCACCACCAGCAATTGATCTTTCCACTCTTTCAGGATCCACTGATACTACCTCCTCCACCTTGAGACGCATTCACGAGCTGACCCAGTTGGTGAAGGAGGTAAGGCAATTAGGTTGCACGGAGTTTTCGGGGACGGATGATCCCACAGCAACGAAGTATTGGATCAACTGCACTCGCAGAGTGTTAACTGATCTGGGCTTGAGTGAGGAGTTGAGATTAAGAGTGGCGGAGAGGTTGCTAGATGGCGACGCCCTCACTTGGTGGGAGGCAGTTAGTGATGATGCCACTGAGCCCCTGAGTTGGGAGGATTTCCTACGAGAGTTTGACCAAAGATATTTTCCAGAGTTTCAGCAAGACCGCAACAGGGTAGAATTCTTGCACTTACGGCAGGGCACACAATCGGTTACGGAGTACGAGATCAAGTTGAGGAGACTAGCTGCGTTTGTCCCAGACTTAGTGATGCCAAAGCAGCTAAGGTTCAAGTTTGAGGACGTCCTCAACTTGACTATCAGAAAGTATATAACAGTTACTCCTGGTCTATCCTTTGTAGAGATAATTGACTCGGCATACCGGGCGGAGGGGATCGTCCGTGCTAAGAGCCGGTAGCAGGAGAGCAAGGAGCAGAGGAAGAAGAGGCCCGGGTCTTATATGGGCCAGAGCTCAAAGAAGGACAGGACCTTAGAGAGGTTGCTAGATGGCGACGCCCTCACTTAGTGGGAGGCAGTTAGTGATGATGCCACTAAGCCCCTGAGTTGGGAGGATTTCCTACGAGAGTTTGATCACAGATATTTTCCAGAGTTTCAGCAAGACCGCAACAGGGCAGAATTCTTGCACTTGCGGCAGGGCACACGATCGGTCACGGAGTACGAGATCGAGTTGAGGAGACTAACTACGTTTGTCCCAGACTTGGTGATGCCAAAGTAGCTAAGGTTCAAGTTTGAGGACGTCCTCAACTTGATTATCAGAAAGTATATAACAGTTACACCTGGTCTATCCTTTGCAGAGATAATTGACTCGGCACACCGAGCGGAGGGGATCGTCCGTGCTAAGAGCCGGTAGCAGGAGAGCAAGGAGTAGAGGAAGAAGAGGCCCGGGTCTTATATGGGCCAGAGCTCAAAGAAGGACGGGACCTCAGAATTTCACGAAGGTCCTTCTCAGCAAAGACAGACATAGTTTGGGCAGGGATCACGATCCCAGGTTCAGAGCACCAGCCCCTAGCGCCAGTACTCAGACGATAGTTCCGCGACATTCTTTTTGTCACTAATGCAGCGGGCACCACCCATTCAAAGCGTACAGAGTCCCAGTTACCTATTTCCAGTGTGGGAAGCAAGGGCACATACGAAGTCAGTGCCTTGATCTGGGAATGGGTGGTCAAATAGCCTTGGTTCAGTTGAACATTCCACGAGGAGGACAGCAGGGAGCACCTGTTTATTCTGGCCACATAGCTCCACGTACAACAATTTGGAGCAACATAGCACCAGGATCATCGCGGCAGCAGCCGAGAGCTCAGGCCCGAGTGTACGTGATGACTCAGGAGGATGCGCAAGCATATCCTAATGTGGTTATTGGTACCCCTCCTACTAATCCTCCTGTTTAGAGATTTTTTATGTATCTTTTCTTCTGAGACCATCAATAGTTAAAGCTTTAGAAGCTCACTATGTTAGTTGTATATACATCTTGATATATCTATGAGCAGATATCTATTTTCTTCTATATTACTATTAATCTCTTTTACTTCTCTCACATAAGGAGTTATGAAAATTTGGGGAGTTGAAGCTCGTGTTCCCATTAACACCGGGTTGAATTATTTATACGTGAGAACGACTTTTGCCTACCAGTTGGGTAAGTCCTTGTTGCCAATTGATAAGGAGATATTGGTTATGACTCCTCTCGGTGAGTAGCTACTTAGAGACTCAGTCTACAGAGGTAAACTTGATTCCCTTGGATATGTCGGATTTCGATGCCATCCTAGGGATGGACTAGTTGAGCATGCACCGAGCCTCTGTTGATTGCTTCACCAAGGAGGTAGAGTTTCTAAAATCAAAAAGATCACCTTTGAAGTTTTCCGGCGAGAGGCGAGTGTTACCTCGCTGTTTGATATCGGCGATGGAAGCCAGGAGACTGATACGTCGGGACTACACGGCATACCTCGCTCATATTATAGATACCACCGTGGAGGGGCCGAAGCTTGAGAATGTTCCAGTGGTGTAGGATTTTCCAGACGTATTCCCTGAAGAGCTACTTGGACTACCACCAGTTTGGGAGTTTGATTTTGAGATCGATCTAGCTCCAGGGATAGCACCTATATCTATTCTGCCATACAGAATAGCACTGGCAGAGCTTAAAGAACTCAAGGTCCAGCTACAGGAGTTGTTGGATAAGGGTTTTATCCGTCCGAGCACTTTGCCTTGGGGTGCTCTGATGTTGTTTGTAAAGAAAAAGGATGGGACCCTACGGCTTTGTGTGGATTATCGACAGCTGAACAAGTTCACTATCAAGAGCCGATATCTACTGCTGTGGATTGATGACTTGTTTGATCAGTTTCACGGTGCGAGGGTTTTTTCGAAGATCGATATTCGATCTGGATATCATCAATTGCGGATTAGGGCTGAGGATGTCCCCAAGACTGCAGTCCGCACCCGATATGGACACTATAAGTTCCTGGTCATGTCGTTTAGGCTGACCAATGCACCAACGGCCTTTATGGATCTGATGAACTAGGTTTTTCACGACTACCTGGATCAGTTCGTCATCGTATTCATCGATGACATCCTGGTGTACTCACAGGGCGATGAGGAGCATACGCATCACCTTAGGGTAGTTCTACAGATTCTCCACGAGCGGCAATTGTATGCCAAGTTCACTAAGTGTGAATTTTGGTTGAGACAAATCGGATTTCTTAGACATGTGGTCTCTGTGGAGGGTATTTACGTTGATCCGTAGAAGGTTAAGACTATACTAAAATGGGGCAGCCGCAAATAGTGACCGAGATTCGGAGCTTCCTTGGTCTGGCTGGGTATTATCGGCGGTTCGTGGAGGGTTTTTCACGGATCGCTGCTCCACTCTCGAGACTGATGCGGAAAGATGTTAAGTTCATTTGGGACAATCGCTGTGAGGCGAGCTTCCAGGAGCTCAAACAGCGACTGACGACGACACCAATCTTAGCTCTTCCTACCAGCAGCAGAGAGTATGTGGTTTACAGTAATGCCAGCTCACAGGGGCTAGGCTGTGTAATGCAAGATGAACGGGTAATTGCTTATGCTTCGAGGCAATTGAAAAGGCATGAGTTGAACTACCTGACTCATGATTTAGAGCTGGCAGCCATAGTTTTTGCATTGAAGATATGGCGGCATTATCTTTATGGAGTGACCTGCAGAGTTTTCACGAGCCACAAGAGCTTGAAGTACCTCTTTACTCAGAGACAGTTGAACCTCAGACAGAGGCGATGGTTAGAACTGCTAAAAGACTATGATTTAATTATTGACTATCATCCGGGCAAGGCAAACGTTGTGGTAGACGCCTTGAGATGAAAGTCATCCTTTTCCTCTGCATCACAGGCAGTAGTGAGAGCGTATGTCTCTTGTTTGGTGAAACTCCGTACTTTGGAAGTCAGTTTGGCTAGTGACAGTCAGGGTACACTGCTAGCCAGATTTGAGGTGCGACCTACTCTATTCGACTGCATCAAGGAGCTTCAGGGTTCAGACGAGGAGATCCAGGGCATTCACGATAGGATCCGCCGAGGAGAGAGCAGAGATTTTCTAGTCCGTGATGATGGACTCGTGTATTCAGAGAGCGGATTTGTATCCCAGCTGATGATAATCTTAAGCGTGCTATCCTTGAGGAGGCGCATTCATCAACATATGCTATACATCCCGAAGGTACGAAGATGTACCGGACCATCAGAGATAGTTATTGGTGGTTGGGCATGAAGCGGGAGATAGCTGAGTTTGTGGCGCGATGCTTGGTGTGTCAGCAGGTGAAGGCCGAGCATCAACGACCAACTGGTACGTTGCAATCTTTTCCTATTTCTGAGTGGAAATGGAAACATATTACTATGGATTTTGTGATGGGGTTGCCGAGAACTTCAGCACGACATGATACAATTTGGGTGATTGTCGATCGACTCACCAAATCTGTACATTTTATCCCCATACGTGACGATTACCCTCTGGAGGGGTTGGCATGCCTCTATATTGATACCATAGTTAGGCTGCATGGGGTGCCTGTATCGATTGTTTCAGACAAGGATCCCAGATTCACGTCTAGGTTTTGGCCCAGGTTGCAGCAGGCATTAGGTGCTAGACTGAATTTCAGGATGGCATATCATCCTTAGACGGACGGACTGTCAGAGAGGACGATACAGACGTTAGAGGATATGCTTAGGGCATGCGTGATTGATTTTCATGGTAGCTAGGATCAGCACTTGCCACTCGTGGAGTTTGCATACAATAATAGCTATCAGGCGAGTGTCGGAATGCCTCCATACGAGGCATTGTATGGGAGGCGATGCCGCACACCTCTGTATTGGGATGAGGTTGGTAAGAGGTGCCTCAGCAACATCGAACTTGTTGAAGAGATTAAGGAAAAGGTGAGGACCATCCGTGAGAGGATAAAGGCCGCCCAAGATCAGCAGAAGATGTATGCAGACCGTAGGTGGAGACCACTGGAGTTTCAGGTTGGAGACATGGTATTCTTGAGGATCTCACCCTTGAAAGGGGTGATCCATTTCAGGCAACGGGGCAAGCTGAGCCCCAGGTATGTTGGTCCCTTCCGTATTCTTGAGAGGATTGGAAGTGTGGCATATAGATTGGAGCTGCTAAAGGAGTTATCGCGTATTCACGATGTATTCCACGTCTTTGTACTTAGGAAGTATATGCCGGATCCCTTACATGTATTGGAGCCTTCACCAGTTGAGTTACGGGAGGATTTGAGCTTACCTGTATAGCCCGTGGCCATCCTTGACAGACAGATCAGGAGACTGCGGAAGTCCCATTAGTTCATGTTTTGTGGCGTAGCGACCAAGTCGAGGAGGAGACTTGGGAGCCTGAGCAAACGATGAGGGGACAGTATCCCCATCTATTCACTGATTATTTTCCATTCTCCTATATGGCTTTCTTTTAGTTTCAAGAACGAAACTTGTTTTAGGGGGTTAAAAAATGTAATACTGACCCTCGGTGTATGCTCATGTATCTTATTTTTCATTTATATATGATGATTTTCATAAATCCATTTATAAATTTCACTCATAAATTTTTCCGATAAATTTTTCCAAATTTTAGGCAAAAGTGAATAAATTCGAAATGGGCTACAAATGGTCCTATGATGATAAGATGTGATTTTGAGATTGAGAAAATTTTTAAATTTGATAAATAATTGTTTTTAGAGTTAAAACGGCAAAAGTTAAGAATTTGGTCCGTAAACCCTAATTTGGACCGATTTTGACAAATAACGTCGAGACGACCATATTAAATTTTAAAATTGGTCTCATTAGGCATAATATGTGATTTTGGGTCTAGCATGTAATTTTGAGAACTTTTGAGATCGTTTTCAAATTATCAAAAGTTGGAGGACAATAAGCAAATACCGAAACCTAAATTGTCCGAAATTAACTACGGACGACTCAAAACCATGAAATATCAATTTTAATGCTCACAAGCATCAAATAAGAGCAGATACAAAAATCGATCGACAATTTTCAGAGAAATCACCGACAAACCCTAATTTGGGTCGAAGACCATTCGGAAAGACTAAATGACCATGTTTTAAAACAGGATGAATTAAATTATGCTCAACATGAGATTTTGTGTCCAATTACAAATTATAAAAATTTTTGTGGTCAATTTATAATTTTTATAAGTCCGGGGACCAAATTATAATTAATAAGAGATAAATTTGACAAGTAATTAATGCCAAAACATGGGAGAAAGGTTGTTGAACGTGGAGAGCATGTTGCGAAAGGAAATTCTTGAATTTTGAGACCAACTAGCATGGGTGTGGTATGGGATGAAAAACCAAACGTTAAATGGAGATATATTGGTGATGTACCAACCATTGACTTTTGGGAATGAAGTGTGCTTGTAAAAATAAAAAACAAAATTACCCATTCGTTTGTGAACCATGAAGAATACGTAAGTGAGAGGAATGAGAGGAAAATGTAGTGCATTCTTCATTTCTTCAAGAGTCAAGAATGAAAATGAATGATCCTAATCTAGGAGGAAAGGATTTTGGTGGAAAATGTCTTCAAATCTCTAGACACATTTGAAAGGTAAGGCCTTCTTTTACATCTTAGATACTATATTTTGTTTTGAACCCAAAGGGAGACTCTTAACTTAGTGTACATAGGGTGACGAAAGGTTGAAACTAAGTGGAAAGCTTGTTTAAGTTTTGGAAGGTAAAGAAATTGAGGTAAACAAATTTCTGTTCTGTCTTGCTTTAGACTTCATTTCTATCCGTGAATTCATGTTTATTTTAAGATATCTTACAGTTAGAATTTGAGAATGCTCTAGTTAAGTAAATTGTAGATTCAAGTCTTATCTTTCCAACAAGAAAAGAACCAGCTTAATCAGATATTTGTGCCAAAAGTTTTGGCATTTTTCCTGAAGCCTGAAAGAAAGTTATTCTGTTTTGGACTATAACATCAGTGTGCATAAACGAACCATTTTCATCTCTAGTTTGGAGAAACTCAAAACATAAAATGCACGAGGGAATCAAAAGTTATACTTTTTTTTCTAAAGATGTGTTGACAGAAAATTTTATTTCCAATAGAAAACTGTCTATTCTGATCATGATTTATTTCAACTCTTTTATCGGCATAATTGAGTGAAACTCAAAACACAAAAATTGTAGATCTATGTCTTGGGAATGACATGTTAAAATTTCATTAAGTTTTGATAAGTGGAATAAACATTATAGTTTTTGCACAAAAATTGGACAGAAGTTGAAATTGGAATATGACTGAAATAAATTGAGGATTTTTGGGAATTCTGTGATGTGAATTTGAGAAAGTGTATAAAATGAAAGTTGTAGGTCATGAAATTACCTACAACATGTCAAAATTTCACTCAGAACGGAGTTTTGTACAAAAAGGTATAGCTTATTTTCCATGACTGCGCAGGTTTAAAAATCTGCGGACTGATTTTTCCGCATAAGAGTTATTTGATTTGAACGAGGGGAGCACTTGATTTACGCTTCGTGGTAATATTGGGGAGTACGTTACCCACCCCCAAACAGTGAGTAAGACTTTGACGTCAGCTATTGATTGGAAAATTCTGTTTCTAATGCTTTTCATAGCAGGATTTCAACTGGATGATAAATAGAGCTTTCGGATTTTCATATATGCTTTACACAAATTTTTGTGACCATTGGAGTATCCCAATTACTTGACTTGTTTGATATGCATCCATACACTTTCACAAATGATATTGTGCTGCTTTTTCATAACATATGGTATTTATATGATTTTCATATCTATTGGTACACAGTTTCATATAACCTGGATTTAAACATGTGATTTGGGTTGGATGCCCTGTGATGATTCCACGCTTTGGGCTTGGTAACCCCATTCCCCCGCTGTATAGCATTTACCACGATATGGGCTTGGTGCCCCCCATTTCCCCGTGTATAGCAATGTTCCGTAGCTACAAAGCACATTTGGCAGAGGTACCCATTGTGTCCGGATACGCTTTGGCCAGTGTTATCCCCCAAATGTCGGATCTATGTTGATGATTGTACTTGGATAACTGTGGGATTGTTGGATCAGCCTGCAGCCAACATTGGGGAAGAGAGCTATTGTTTTACATACATGCATTGTGAAAACCCCCAATACACCTGTCACTGGTCGAGTTAGACCCTTGCCGGGAATATTTCATTGGCCGGCTTTTCATGACATTGATATAAATATTGGATGCATATCTTGCTTTCTGTGGTTTTGAAATGACATGATCGATTTGCATACTATGGATTTTTTTTACCTTATGCTTTGACACTCAAAGTTCACACCGATATTAATAGTACGATGTCAATCCCCTCACTTGCTGAGTACCATCTCCTTTTAGGTACTCACCCATCGTATTCTCATCTTACAGGTTTAGCCTTGGACTAAGGGCTAGTAGGTCTTTCATTTCGTTGGGCATTTCGAAGACACCGGACTTGGCTATGGTTACCCACTCTTCCGCAAAAATCATTTGAGGTTATTGTTATATTTTGAGTATTTAATTGACCATTGTATTTATATACCTGGGATGACTGTATTATATTTATATTGACTTGTAAAAATGATAACTCTCATTGATTTGATATATTGATGCATTGAGGTACATTGTGATGACTTGAGAATTGAATTGGTATGTGATATATTCGATTGGATATTATTATTAGCTTTATGGTGTCTCAATACGCGGGACATTGTGCTCGTGTATTGAGGTGTCGCGGCGGTTGTCGCGTGTTCGGCCCGGGGCCAAGTCGAGGCGTGACAGGTAGCGGGGCGAGCGACGATCGCGGCAGAGGAAGAACAGCTGTGGGAAGGTGAAGAGTCGGGGAGAGAGAGAAAGAGGAAGAGAGAGAGAGAGAGAAAAAATGAAATTAGGGTTTCCAACCCTAATTGGGAAAAGAGGGGAAGGTGTGCGTTTGACTCCAAAACGCAGCGTCTCCTCTATCTTTCCTTGTTTTTTATTCATATATATTTATACATATATATGTATGTCTTCACACCCACAATTCACTAAAATTTAATTTTTTTTGTAACAATGGCGTTTATTTCGATTCACAGATTCGGTAAATTAAATATACCAAAATTAAATTTAAATACCCCTAAAATCAAAAATCAATTTAAATAAATAAATTTCTCTCTATATAATTAAATTACAGACACCACGATATTGGTGTTACTTTTTCTAACTCCCTAAAAACAAGTTTCGTTCTCGAAACTAAAAGAGGACTAACCAATAAATAAATTGGGGTGTTGTCTCTTCATAGCCTCCTCGGGCTCCTAGGTCTCCTCCTCGACCTGGTCACTCCTCCACAAGACTCTGATCAACGAGACTTCCTTGCTCCGCAACTTCCTGAACTGCTGATCTAGAATAGCCACGGGCTGAACTAGAAAACTGAGATCCTCTCGTAACTCAATAGGTGGAGGCTCTAAAATATGCGAAAGATCTAGAATATACTTCCTCAACACTGATAGATGGAAGACATCATGGATCCGAGATAACTCGTCTGGCAGCTCTAGTCTGTATGCCACGCTCCCAACCTTACTGAGGATACGGAATGGGCCAATGTACTTGGGTGCAATTTGCCCCGCTGCTGATGTCGAATGAGTCCCCTCAAGGGAGAAATCCTCAAAAACACCATATCACCCACCTCAAACTCTAAGGGCCGGCGTCTCCGATCCGCATATGCCCTCTATCTGTCTTGGGCGGCTTTCAAATGCTCGCGGATCACTCTGACGTTTTCCTTAGTTTTCTCGACTAACTCAACATTGGCAAGGTGTCTCTCGCCTACCTCATCCCAGCACCACAGGGTACGACACTTCCTACCGTAGAGTGCCTCATAGGGCGGCATACCAATACTGGCCTGATAGCTATTATTATATGCAAACTCCATTAGCGGTAAATACCTATCCCAACTATCCCAAAAATCCATGACACAAGCCTGAAGCAAATCTTCAAGCGTCTGAATGGTCCTCTCCTACTGACCATCTGTCTATGGGTGATATGTTGTACTAAAACTGAGCCGCGTGCCCAATGCTTCCTGCAACTTGGGCCAAAATCGAGAAGTGAATCTTGGATCTCTATCTGAAACTATGGACATGGGAACTCCATGCAGTCTGGCTATTTCGTCAATATACAGACGTGCCAATGTCTCTAATGGAGAGTCGCTACGCATCGGGATGAAATGGGTGGACTTGGTGAGTCGATCGACTACCACCCAAATGGCATCATATCTGGCCTGAGTCCACGGTAATCCCATAATAAAGTCCATAGTCACATGTTCCCACTTCCATACGGGAATGGAAAGAGGCTGTAGTAAACCCGTTGGCCTTTGATACTCAGACTTCACCCGCTGACAGACTAAACATCTAGCTACAAATTTTGCAATATCCCTCTTCACACCTGGCCACCAATAGCTGCCCTGAATAGTTCGATACATCATTGTACTTCCCGGGTGCAAGGCATAGGCCGAGGAGTGTGCCTCCTCTAATATGGACCTACAGAGATCCTCATCGGCGGGTATAGCCATTCTATCTTGATAAGTCAGGAGTCCATCACTACGGACTCTGAAATCATCTATATCACATCTGCAGACTCTCTAAGTAAGAGCCTGGAGCTCCGTATCAATACCCTGAAGCTCCCTAATACGATCCAACAATGTCGGCCTGACCTTAAACCTGGCTAGCAGAGTACCTTGATCATCACTAGCCAATCTAACTCCCAAATCACAGAGTCCCATCAAACAAGTGAGGTATGCCGTATCATTTTCCTGAGACAATGAAGCTGATTTCTGGCTCAAGGCATTAGCAACCACATTGACCTTGCCCGGATGATAATCAATGACAAGATCATAATCTTTGAGAAGTTCCAACCATCTCCTCTGTCTCAGGTTAAGTTCTCGTTGGGTGAATAAATACTTCAGACTTTTATGATCCGTATACACCCGGCAAGCCATCCCGTACAAGTAATGGCACCATATCTTTAATGCAAAAACTATGGCCGCAGCTCCAGATCATGTGTCAGATAATTCACCTCATGTTTCTTCAACTGTCTAGAAGCGTAGGCGATCACCTGACCATTTTGCATCAAAACACAACCCAACCCTTGTCGGCTAACATCACTGTATACTGTGTACTCCCGACTGCTGGTGGGAAGTGCCAAAATCGGAGCTGTGGTCAACCGTTGTTTGAGCTCCTGAAAACTCACCTCACAACGGTAATCCCATACAAACTTGACACCCTTTCACGTCAATCTAGACAATGGTGCAGCTATCCGGGAAAACCCCTCAATAAATCTGTGGTAATACAGGGCCAAACCAAGAAAACTCCTGATCTCAGTCACTGTCTGCGGCTGCTCCCATCTCATAATAGCATTAACCTTCTGTGGATCAACAAAAATCTCCTGTGCAGAAACGACATGCCCCAAAATCCCAACCTGTCTTGGCCAAAATTCACATTTTGTGAATTTGGCATACAACTGCTCATCGCGGAGGATCTGTAAGATGGTGCGAAGATGCTGAACATGATCCTCGTCACTCCACGAATGCACTAGTATATCGCCTATGAAAACTATGACAAACTGGTCCAGATAGTCATGAAAAACTCTATTCATCAAGTCCATGAACGCTGCTGGGGCATTAGTCAGCCCAAACGGCATGACAAGGAATTCATAGTACCCGTATCGAGTGCGGAAAGTTGTCTTTGGCACATCTTGAGTCCTAATCCGTAACTGATGATATCCCGATCGAAGATCAATCTTCAAGAAAACTCGAGCACCTTACAATTGATCAAATAAATCATCTATGTGAGGCAGTAGATATCTGTTCTTCACATCACCCAATTAAGCTGCCTGTAATCCACACATAATCTTAGTGAGCCGTCCTTTTTCTTTACAAATAGCACTGGAGCACCCCAAGGTGACGTGCTAGGATGGATAAACCCCTTATCCATCAACTCCTGCAGTTGGACCTTGAGCTTTCTCAGCTCAGCCGACGCCATCCTGTATGGCGGCATAGATATAGGGGTAGTTTTCGGAGCTAAATCGATCTCAAAGTCAAACTCCCAAACCGGTGGGAATCCAGGTAGCTTCTCGGGAAAAGCATCAGTAAACTCTTATACCACTGGAATATCCCCAAGTGTCAGTCCCTGAGCAATGGTGTCTATGATGTGAGCCAAATACGCCGCACACCCGTGAAGAATCATGCGTTTAGCCTCCAAAATTGAAATGACACAGCGGGGTAAAACCCGCCTCTCGCCCTAAAAAATCAACACTGGCTGATCGGGTTTTCGAAACTCTACCTGCTTCTTAAAGCAGTCAACTGAAGCCCGAAACATATGTAGTCAATTTATCCCCAAGATGGCATCAAATTCAGTCATGGCGAGAGGGATTAGATCTGCCTTCAGCACTATATCCCCAACTTTGATCTCACATTCTCTATACATTGTGCCGTACACAATCTGCTTACCTAGAGGAGTGATGACCAATATCTTCTCGTCCAAAGGTGAGAGCGGCCTGTCAGAATGTCGAGACAATTGATCACTCACATACGAATAGTTAGACCCCGTGTCAATAAGGATACGAACATCTATTCCGAAAATAGGTAGAGTACCTATCATTGAACAAAATGCACATAAATTTAAAATAATTTCAAATTTGATATATATATATGTCAAAATAGTTTAGCCTCTAAGACTTTTATAACTTCAGTATACAAAAATGTCAGAGTAGTATCATGTCGACAAAGGGTACACAACATAAAATACCTATACAACTATCATGATACAATGCTAACATCCTTAAAAGAAGTGGAAATATGAATAGAGATCATATTCTACAGGATCAGAAGGAGGAGTACCCATGATGATGTTGGGGTTCGCCTGGGCATCCTCCTGCGTCATGGCATAAACCCGGACCTGAGCCCTAGGCTGCTATCGTGCTTGGATCTATACTGTGTTAGTCCCAGTGGTCACCCTGGGAGTAGAAGAGCTGGCCGAGTAGGCTACCCCTGTTAACCTATATGAGGAGTACTAGTACGATTCTGTGAACTCTGTCCATGGATTCCTAACTCAAGACAGGAACTTCTGATATGCACCGGCTTCCCACAGTGGAAGCAAGTGACCAACACTGAACAAGCTCTTCTCAGATGGGACCTATTACACCTGCGGCAATAAGGATGCCGCTGAGTAGTATGCTATGCAGGGGAGTTGGAGTGGACTGTCTGAACCCCTGGGAGTACTGTCCCCATCCTAGATTAGAAGATCCAGATCCAAATCCGTCTCTATGCGAACTGGATCCCCTGTCCCTCTTGGAGTTATACGCAAAATGAGACTTCTCTTTCTTTCTCTTTAGCTCTCTGTTCTCTCTCTGCCTAGTCTCGGTGCGGACCAAAGCCTCCGTGAGGTAAGTAGAGTCTATCACCTCGGCCAGTGTAAATTGTGGAGTAACAGTCATATACTTCTTTAGGCTAAGACCGTCTTCGAATTTGAAGCGCAAATACTGAGGTATGGCCAGATCCGGTACAAATCCGGCAAGTCTCCGCATGTCTGTCTCATACTCTAAGACATATCTGGACCCCTGTGTAAGCCGTCCCAACTCTGACCTCATCCGGTCCTACTGGTAGAGTGGGAAGAATCCGCGGTCAAACTCCCGAAGGAAGTCGTCCCACCGCTGTGGCTCTGTCACCTCATTAGTGAGGGCCTCCCACCATAAGAGGGCCTCTCCTTCTAATAATCGTTGTGCCACTTTTAAGCAGAGCTCCTCTCCAATCCCCAGATCGGTCAAAATCCTGCGGGTGCGGTTGATCCAATTCTTGGCTGCCGCAGCATCACCAAGCCCTGTGAAATCAGTGTACCCCAGCTAACAGGCCTCCTTAACCAACTGAGTCAACTCATGTACCTGTCTAAGAGTAGCTGATATGGTCTCACTCAGCTCTGACAAGATAGAAGGACCGGCCACCGATGATGGAATCGGTGTCGAAGGAACTGGCATTGCGGTAGGTGCAGGCGCTGCTGTAGGAGGTGGTGGGGGCGGAATCTGGACCCCATACGAAGCGTACCACTCGTACACCTGTCGAAAGGCGTCGAGTGTGGGTACGAGAGTCTTAGCCTGAGCAGTTGGCTGAGTAGGTACCGGTGGTGGCACGCGAGTAGAGGAACGGTCCTCCGGCTCGTCTAATTCCTCTGTGGGGCAAAACGGGTGCTCCATCGGATCATCATACTTCTGCAAGAGAATGATCTTTATTAGGTATCGTTCAAAGAATAGGCATGGTTTAAGAAATTTGGACTAATCACATCTTAACTACCCTCACAAAGAATGGAATCCTAAAAAAAAGAATGTTAGGTTAGATACAACCATATCTAACCCCCCTAAAATAGATGAACTCATATACCTATGACCATGTACTAAGACTTCATGATTGTATGAAACTCTTATGCATTGAGGACTTTAAACACAAACACTGATGAGATCATCAAGATTGCAAGAAATTCATGAGATCCAACTCAAGTCCCAGTTGGGCCGGTGACAAAGGCCCAAGTTAAAAGATTCAAAGAAGCACTGAATAACTTAATTCAGGGGGCTTTACAACAAGAAATTGGAGCCAAAATAAATAAAAAACCAAAAGGGGCCTTAATTATGCTTATACAAGTCCAGTTGGAAGAATAAAAGGCCCAAAACTACCCAAGACCAAGGGAAGAGGAAAATAAAGAAAAATTGCAGCAAGACTTTGTCAAAGTAGTTTGATTTATTTAGTTTCCTAATTTTTATTTTTTGTAACTTATGTTTTAGTTTCCTAATTCTTTATTGTTTAGGGAGTTACTAAATTTTTAGTTGCCAATTATATTTTTACCTTTAGGCTATAAATAGGTCATTATATATTGTGTAAGAGACAATATTTTGGAGAGAATTAATAAAATTGTGAGAATTATTTACACAGATCTTATTATTTTGAGAACTTTGAACTTATTCAAGATATGAGTCTTATTTAGTTCTTTGACTTATCAATCTAGGTTTTGAACCATCTAGATTGTGGCATCATTCATTCCATCTTTATACCAAGGTTCTTGATCTAGTGAGAAATGGGTCTAAGGTCAAATACCTTAGGTTCTTCCTCCTTTAGGGCAAGGGTTGAAATTTTTAATTCTACCGGTTCAAATAATTCATTGGGACGATTTTTGGGCTAAATTATCTTGTTCGTGGGTTCTAGGGTTTTTATACCCAACGGGTTCACATCAAACACACTCGGAAATGTTTTCAAGACTCTCTTCCTACATAGCTCTCAACCTAGACTCTGATACCAAGTCAACTGTCACACCCCGAACCGGGATTGTGAGCAGCCGCCCGCTGTCCTAAATGTCAACTGTTTTTTTATAGAAAATCGGGCGGAACCTCCCCGCATATCGGAGGTCTCCCATATATAGCAATCAACCTGCTACCTGTATAACAGGGCCAACCTGGCCTCACAATACATAAATCACATCCCATATCAGACCAACACATCCATATAGCACAATGTAAGACAACGCAAGGCTAACAAAATGAATTTTCACAATCCTAACCACAGACCTCTACTGTCATGCCCTCGTCAAAGGCATGAACAACCGCTAGTCGCCCCTCCTGTATTTAGAGGTGGCATCGAGCGGTCCTAAAATACACTTCTAAGACATGACACATTCCCAGTTATATACACAATAAATAGAAATTGCCTCAATGCAAGTATTATGCAATGACATTAGAGATCCACAATTTTAATATCCATACTTGTATAGTCATCCCAGAATTATACAATGGCCATCTATAGACTTCAAAATACATATATATCATCAATACAATTTTTAACTCACGAAATTGTAACGAAAATATTCAATGACTCCTCAAGTCCAGACCAGACCTCCAAATGATACTAAACGTCCAAAAAGCAACGCTCCTTGCCAAATACTATCTAACATATGAATAGTTTGACCTGGTGTCAATGAGGACACGAGCGTCGACTCCCCATATTTTTATAACTCCTAATGTGAGAAAATTAAAAAGATAAGTTGATAAATGTGGAAGAAAATATATGCTTGCATATATATATATATATATATATATATATCAAAATGTATGTACAAACCAACATATTTAAGCCTCTAAGGCTTCAACTAGTGATGGTTCTCAAAAGAAAGTACATGGACATCTCTAAACATGGGGATCGGTGGGAGGAGTACCAATAATCACGTCAGGATTCGCCTGAGCGTCCTCTTGCATCATCGTGTATACATGGGTTTGTGTCCTCTGTTGCTGTCAGGATGGTCCTGGCACCGTGTTGCTCGCGGCTGCCGTCCGTGGAGCAGTGTAACTCAAGTGCGTAGGCACTCCCTGCTGTCCTCCTCGAGAAATACTCAAGTGTCCTGTAGTTATCTGACCTCCCAATCTCAACTCGGGATAGGCGCTTCTGATATGACCTGGCTTCCTACACCGAAAGCATATAACAAATACCCTACACTCTCCAAAAGAGTGGTGTCCACCACATCGGCTGCAAAAGGGGTGCCGCTGAGCTGGAGTCTGAGTAGTGGCACTATGGGCAGGTACTCTAAACCCCTGAGGTCGTGATTCCTGCCCAGTATGTGCGTATCTCGGCTGAGAAGAGCCTCCCTAAGAAGAGCCTCTCTGATATCCTGAAGTCCTGCCCTTCTTCGAGCCCTAGCTCGAAGAAGCCCCAGATCTCTTCTTCTTTTGCTCTCGTACTCCAGCTGTCTGCCCTTAGCATGGACAATCTCCTCCGCCCAAAGTGCTGAGTCCATGATCTCCACAAAGGAGAGACTAGGAGTCACTGTCATATACCTCCTGATGTTCAAGTTGAGGCCATCCTCAAACTTAAACCGTAGCTGTTTCGGCGTCGCCAAGTCTGGAACGAAAGAGGCTAGTCGCCTCAACTCCGCCTCATAGTCTGTCACTGTCCTGGTTCCCTACCACAAGTGCAGACACTCTGCCCTCTTGCGGTCCTACAGGAACTCAGAGAAGTACCTGCGATCGAACTCTCGTAGGAAGTCCACCCATCGCAGCGGCTCAGTAGCATCATCACAAATCGCCTCCCACCAAGTGAGGACATCACCATCCAAGAGTCTCTCTGCTATCCGAAGCCTGTAGTCCTTGCTTAAACCCAGATCAGTCAAAATTCTGCGGGTGCGGTTGATCTAGTGCTTCGCTGCTATGGAATCACTCATTCATGCAAACTCCATGCAACCTAACTGCCTCGCCTCCTTCACCAACTGGGTGAGTTCATGAATACGCCTCAAGGTGGAGGAGGTACTGTCACTAGGTCATGAAACAATGGAAGGACCAACAACTGGGGGCTGATGTGGTACAACTGAAGGTGGTACGGCCGTAGGAGTCGGCACTGCCGTAGGAGTCGGCACTGCCGTCGGTGTTGGTGGGGGTGGCATCTGAACCCCGTGGGAGGTGTACCACTCATACACCTGCCTAAACGCCTCAAGGGACGGTGGTGGAATCTCGGCTGGAGCAGTCGGCTAAGTAGGCACTGCAGGGGGAGCCCGTAAAGAGGAAGCAGCCTCAGGCACTCCAAGGGTCTCAGGTTCCCTCAGAGGGTCGAGCACTTGAGGAGTCTCGGGTGGCGCAAGTCTAACTCTGCGTCCCGCTAGTCTACCACGTCTAGGCGGTATAATTCTCTAAAGAGAGAATTTTCATTAGATATAACTCTAAAGTTTGGCATGATTTAAAAATTATGGTTACACTACAAAATAAATGACTTATTCAGACGGACGAAAACTGTCTGGTAAATCAACTAAAACCGTTGGCAGATCCTTCTCCAACGGATAGAATTTTAGTTGGCTATACACCAGTCGGGATAGGTTTATACCGACAATGTTAATTATCGTTGGAGTATGTCATATATTTATAGTGATTGTCAGAAAGTGTTGGTAAAATTACGCTAAATATGGATAAAAATTACTATATTTTATTTTCAGTTACCATTCGGTTACTATTTGGTTACTACTTGATTTTGATTAGTACTCATTTACGAATCGGTTATTATCACTCGGTTAGCACAAGTATTATCTTTTATCGTCGGTTGCTACATAACTGTTAAGAAATGTAACTGCCATTTAGAAACGGTTATTTATATGTTAGGAAATGTTATAACTTTTTTCGTCGGTTACCACTCGATTACTACTTGGTTACCACAATTGTTACCTTTTATCGTCGGTTAGTCATTTATGATCAGTTAGTACATATGTTCATATGTTATATCGGTTACTGCAGTCATTTATCCGTTAGGAAATATTACTATTTCGTCAGTTATCACATACTGTACAATTACCACACATGTTGACATTTTAAGAAATGTTATAAATTATAAAATAAATAAATTACTAAAATAATATAACATCTTGTATTATTGAGAATGATTGATAGATTAATAGAATAAGAAAAAAAAATATTACATATCAAATAACTATATATTTTCTCTTCTCTTCTCTTCAGCATTTCTTCTGCCCAAAAATGCTTGAATCGCAGCATCAACTTTCATGTCAATCTATTCATAAAAAGGGTTATAAAAAATATTATTTTTTCTGGATGGAGTATGTCATTCCATTCATAAAAATAAAAATTATTATAAATAAAAATATTACCTTTTGGATGCAGTCACGTAGAGATAATGATTGTTGGTTGGGAGCTAAGAATACAAATAATTTGGATTATTATTAAAAACAAAAATAAAATTCAAATTAGTAATATTGTGTGAAAACAAAAAAATAACATTCGTACTTAAATCTAAACTAAACCAGAAGATTGAGTTTCTTCAAAGTCAAGTTGCTCTGGGATGGTTGTGATTTTTCAAAAATACTCATCTTTCGTTTAATTCATCTAAAACGAGCACAACCTGTGAAAATTTAAAATATTTCAAAATATAATATAATCCAAATTTTATTTTTAAAAAATATGTTATTACCTGCTTCACGAAGATTTTTGTTGATTCACAAGCAAGAGCTTTAAGCGGAGAGGAGAGGTTTTGAGAGGAGGAAGGGAAAGAGGGTTCAGAGGGAATGATTTATAGAATATTTGGTTTATTTTACCGCCTAAATAAATTTTCAAAATTTTCAAAAAACCCGTCAATTTTTCCCCTTTTTTTAACCTTTTTACCGCCTTTAGATCATCAAGTTTTTACCACCTTAGAGTTTAATTTCATCTTAATCTGCCGCGCTTTTTTTTATTACATCATCAAGAATTTTGTATTTTCATTTGTATTTTTATTTCTGTTACCAATATTACTATAATATTACAATATTGTTACTATGTTATGTTATAATATTATTACTAAATTACATTAAAAACCTTTAATTTTATATTATTACATTATTTAAATTAATAATATTAATTATACCATTATTCTACATAATTCATATTTAAAATTTTTTATATATTAATTATAGTATTATTGATTGAAAGGCCGATACTTGTCCCATGATGCATGTCTACACGGGCGCCTGCACGGCATGCATGGTAGCCCATGCAAATGTGTGAGTGGGCGCATGCATGGCATGAGTGGCATATGCCCCCGCGTAGGGCAACAGTACCTGCGCGGGCGCCCGGCCATGCCAACTCGGGCGCCCTAGCATGAGGTATGCACGCATGGAAGTGTCCGCATAAATTAGTATATTATTAAATTAGTAATTTATATATTATTATTTTAAATTATTAATAATATTATTTAAAAATTATAATAATATTTAATCAATCAAGCAATTCTCACAAAAATTAGGCGGTAAATTTTGTTAAAGTCCCAAAAACATTTTACATTTTGGTATCAATCAATTGCCAAAATTTTTTATTTGTTTTTTATTTTAACCGCGAAAAATTTAATTTTGGCACCAAATTATCATGTTACTTTCGTACTATATGTCTATTTCTCTTTTTTTTTTTTCTTTTTTACTCTATTTGTTTGTTTCTATTTAAACAAAAACAATTTAAAACAATTATTAAATTAAATTGACTTTGTGTTAGAAAAATCAAACCACCTCACCATCAAATTCAAAAAAAATTCATTAAAATTCATTGTCTCATTATGGTTGGAAAATGATACGATAGCTTTAACAAAATTAATCAAACCGCTTGAAAAATAAAATTTATTTTGTATGATATTCTGCCTTTGACAAAATTGGGGCGAAAATTTTGAATTACTTTATTATCAAATTTTGTTAAACTACTTGTAGGATTAACGGGATGAACCAAGAGGTATTATCTAAACATCAATTGCGTTTTTCTAAAATTGGTTACTTTAATCATTGAAATAGATTAAATCTGGCCTTGAGTATCTATCCAAGAATAATGTTACTAGTGCAACATAAATTTTATCTTTGCCCATACCAACATTAACTTTGTCTTGGTGCCTAAATGTCAACAGTGGTAATTGAGCAATTGAGCAAATGTTTGTTCTATCTTATCATATCACTTGTTAGTAGGTGAGATGGATATTGTTAGTGGGTATTACAAGTAATAAACACGATATTGTTAATTGTTAGTCAGTGGTACAACCTTAAATTTATTGTTACATAACTTGATATTATTTTTTTAAATATTTTTCTTAAAAAAGATGACAAATACTATAGATACATACTATTCAATACAAACTTCTCAATAGTGACTCAATTGCGAGTGTAAGTATATATTGTCATATATATATATATATTAATATTAAATTATATTAAACTCTAATATCCTATGTACTGTTTCATATGAAGTGAATGTAATATGTTCGAAGAACAAATCAATCATGGTTGAAACTTTATAGTAAATCATAGTAAAGAGTTTATTATGTGGCTTATTCATCATGTAATAAATGGGTATAATGATATTAAAAAATGAAAACAGTATAATTGGTATTTTGATATGAAAATTTATGTAAAAACTAGATTTAATCATTTGTTTAATTAGATTAATCTGATAAGACAAACCGCGAATACTCTACTACTTATAAGGAGTTGTAAGAGTATAGATATGAAAAAGTTAATAAATTCTAAAAATTAATTCTAAAAATTACATTGCATGAGAACCATAGAGAAATGGAGACAATGAGTATAATAATATAATGACTAAGAAAAAAAGAGAGAAAAAAAGGGTAAAAAAATTATGAAATGTAGTAACTAGTTAGTAAGTAGTTAGTAAGTATTTCGTAAGTAATAAAAATCACAATGCGGTATTAATTAAAAGTATAAAAAAATTGTGACAAATTAAAAAGCGCGGTAATGAAAAAAGAGGCGGGAGAAAAAGCACGAAAGCGAGATTTTAAAAATTTGTTTATGAAAATGATATATTATAAATTCAATCCAAGCGAAACCTCTAACTCAAAATTTCTTCATCCTTCTCTTCAAAGTTTTTCTCCCCTAACTCATTTAAACCTCTCACTCATGCTTTACAAAATTTTATCTGCCATCAATGTTTCTCCATCTTCCCTTGAAAACTCTTCTTCCTTAATTTATTTAAACCTCTTATTCACACTTTGTAAAGTTTTATCTTGGATATTTGAAAAAACAACGGATGAACATTATACGAAAAATCACAAGATTCCAAGTTCAGTCGAACAAGTTCAATCATCCAACATATTATCTAGGTTTTAAAAAATAAAAATATTATTTTATTTTAATTTGAAATTTAATATTAAAATAGAAAATTTTTAAAAAATTGGCGCAGAAAAGGAAAAAGTTTGTGAAAATTTATTTTCAAAATTTGTTTATGAAAATAGAGAGAGATTATTACAGTGAAAGTGCAAAAATTTTGTAAAAAATTTGAAAATATTTTGTGAGACAAATAACATAATAATTATATTATTACAAATTATATTGTAAATTTACCAATTTAGATCAAATTATCGAGCTAATGTACTTTTTCATAATATAATATTTGTATAATAATTATTTAATTATTATTAATATTATATTATATAACTTAATTAATTATTTAAGATGTGAAATAATATTTCAAGCGGTGTCAATATTAATAATTTTAAATAATTAGGTTCTCTAAACTGTAAATAATTTTCTTAATTTTTATCATTATTAAATTAAATAAAATTAATAGTAATTTAAACAATTAAAATATTGTTTGCCTGCGCCGTGCTAGGTTGCTACAGGCGCCTGCCTCTGCTCGCGCGGGTGCCTGTGTAGGCAGGTGCTGCACACATGCAAGCGCCCGCACTGGCGCCTGCCCATGCTCGCGCAGGCGCCCCGCGCAAGCAGTGCCCATGCGGGCTCCTACCCTTGCTCGTGCTGGAGCCAGCTTGCTCAGATACCCGGATTCAAACCAATGACTAGAAACTGAATATTTGGAGTGTTAACCATTAATCCACAACTTTTTTGTGTAAATTTCTCTGTTTTTCTTTTCTTTGTTTCTTTTTTCCTATCAATCTCAATCTTACTTTTTTTTGCCTCCCTATTTCACTCTCATTTTTTTCCCCTATCTCACTCTCACCTCTATTTTTTTCTTTTTCTGGGAGCTTTTTTTTTTCTTTTATATTCTCTTTGAATTATTTTTATTCCGATTTTAACATATTCAAAACCAATCACCATAAGTGCATGCGGCACGCGCATGCCATGATATACCTTGCATGAGCGCATGCCGTGCATGGTGGCAAATGCAAGCACTGCGTGGCATGCGCGATGGCCGTGCTGGCATGGCCGGGCGCCCATTATACTGGGTGCCTCATAGCACTATATTAAAATTATATTATTATAATAAATTAAATTTCAGATTAAAAATTAATTGTTATAAGAAATTTAAAATATATTGTTAAAAATTAAAATATAGAAAATTTTGAAAAATTGATGATATTTTTACAATTTATAAAATCTCGATACTATAAAAAATTTAGAGAAATAGTGTTATATAGTTTTTTAAAACTTCATAAAATAAAAATAAAAGTTAATATATGTAATTTTGTACTATTTAGAAAAATTTTATAAATTGAAGTTAATATAATATTTATAAATAAATGATATTTTTCGATTTTTAATTTTCAAATTATTAAATCATAAATATTTTCAAAAAATTTTTATACATTTCAAAATTTTAAAAAATGTATATGAGTTAATATTAAATTAGTATAAATAATTAAAATATTTTATAAAATTATATAATGTATATAAGTAATGTATGTTAATAAATATTAAATAAATGTATATTAATAAAAAATAGAAATAAATTTAATGATAGTAGATTAAATAAACAATTATATATCACAAATTTACCACTATATAAACTTATTTATCCACTTACCATCTATTTAATATCTACTTACCACAACTATGTATCACAAATTTATCACTAATTTACCACTATATAAACTTAGTTATCAAATTGCCATCTACTTACCACTAACTTACTATTAACTTACCACTATATAAATTTACTTATTCACTTACCATGTAATTATAATTTACTTATTATCTATTTACCACGACTATATATCACAAATTTATCACTATATAAATTTATTTACCCACTTACCGTTTACTTACCACTAAGTTACTACTATATAAATTTACTTATTCACTTATCATCTATTTACCATGACTATATATCACAAACTTATCACAAACTTACCACTAATAAACTTACTTACCTACTTACCATCTACTTACCACCTACGTACCTACTACTACTACTTATCATTATCACCTATTTACTAAACTGCCACTATTATAAATTTACCACAATTTATTATTTAGATTATTTTCAAATATAAACGATATATGATAAAAAAATATAACAATATTAGGTTTTTACAGACATTACAATATATAGATTAGAATTTAAACAAATTTAGTTTTAAAAGACGGTAGAATTTGTTGTTACCATACATCTAAAACCTATGAAAACGGTATTATTAAATAGATAATAAAAAAGATTTATATTGATATTGTTTTTAAATCGTGCAAAAAAGACTATTACATTTACTGACCATAATTTTTAACCATCGTAACTGAATATTGCTTTACAGACGGTTATGGTAGCTTTACCTACAGTTGATAAATTTTTCTTTGTGGACATTTTAGTCAAATGAGAAAAACCTATATTTTCTGACGGTTTTGTCATACGGCGTCTTTATAAATCATAAAAATGATCACTAAAAATCACCGTCATTAAAAATTACCGTCAATATAGCGTTTTAATTTTATAGTGTTAGTTACGTAGTAACTAACCCCCTAAAATGAATGAAATTATTGGTCTACGACCATGCAGGGGACGTTAAATGATTGTATGAAACTCTCTAATGTATTGAGTATTTTAAAATGTACTTGGGAATACTTTTATTACTACTCTTTGCCCAACCTGTCTCTGATACCAACCAAACTGTCACATCCCGAACCGGGGTCATGAACAGCCGCCCGTTGTGTTGGATGCTGGTTACATTTTTACAGAGAAACGGACAGAACCTCCCCATATTTCGGAGGTCTCCCATGTATAATTTAATCTGCATAATTCACAACCATCCTGTTAATTTAAATAAATGGCCTTCCAGGCCTGACAACCCTTAACTAAACCACAGCAGACAACCAGGACAACGCAAGGCTATAAAATTTTATAGCAGTTCTAGCCACAGACCTCTACTGTCATGTACAACTAGAGCATGAGCAGCTGCTACACCGATCGGACCAAAATTTTTATACACATGTACAATAGATTCCCAAGTTAACATTTTAAATACATACAAGTGGCTCAAAGCAAGTGAACTCAGTCACTATGAGAGTTTCATGAATAAATATCTATAATTTATACAATCATCCCATAAAATAAATAGATACATATATCGATCAAACTAAAATCTCCAATATTCGTAACGGAAGATATGGTAACAATCATACCCAAGCCCAGTGCTATCAAGTCCACGTCGCCAATATACAATCACAATAAGTCTTCCTCAGTCCACAACTAATCCTGTGGGAAAGAAAGTAAGAGGTGAGTATCTATGGGAGGATACTTAGCAAGTGAGGGGATTGACATCGTGCTATCAATATCGAGGGTGAACTTGGAGTATCAAAACTTGTAATACAATATCAAGTGTGCAAAAACAGCGTGAAATTTTACATAACTCAAGGCACACATCGGAAAATAACATATGTATCCATCGATGTATCAAGTCACTTATGTAGACTCGGCTGAACAAATAACCCCAGCAATAGTCTACCTCGACCAAGGACGAGCGCATTGGGGGTTTCACTATGCAAATATCAAATAATAGCTCTCTATCCCAATGTTGGCCACATGCTACTCTAATTAGCCTGTAAATAATATTAATAATATATATATATATATATATATATATATATATAGTCGGCCATGTTTGGTGTCCTGCCCAGTGCTAGACATAGGTAAACTCACGTCCTCCCAGATGAGAGTCAACGTGGGACACCCATACACATGACAATTTGGTGGATACCTCCGGCCAAAGCGTATGCGGATACAAGAGGTGCCTCTATCAAATATTCTTCGTAGCTACGGAATGCTATAGGAAGCATATCACAATATCACCAAGTCGGCCGGGTACGTAGCCCCATGCATCACATCATCACGTCGGCTGGGCATACAGCCCTATGCATCGTATCATAACGTCGACCGGACGTATGGCCCAAATAGTACATGTAAATCCGTTCAAAACCATGTGCCAATACAGTGGGAATATTTAAAACATGTCAATATGTCGAAAAGGTGTCACAATATCTAGTTATCAAACTCATGGATGCATATCAAATAAATCAGCAGTTGGGATACTCCAATGGTCACAAAAATATTTCATAAAATATTCAAAACTCTAATAATCATACATTTGTAGAATCATGTCATTGAAAAACATTTTTTTAAAACATGGTTTTCAATTAATAGTAGACGTCAAAATCCCACTCATTGTATGGGGGAGGGTTACGTACTCCCCAATAATATTACGAATCGAAGAAAAGTGCTCCTCTAAATCAAGGCACCCAACACCTATAAATGTATATATATATATATATATATATATATATAATCAGCAAGTTTCAAATCTGCGCAGTTATAGGAAATAGGCAATCACTTCTAATACACGTATGTAAATCAGGTAGTTCGAATCCTTTAGAACCCTACCTTAATTCCTCATATTTTATTCATGTATACAACATGTTTACAAGACTCAAGTGTTGGTACTGCACCAATCCCGCACAGGGTTCACACCAATCCAATCTCTCGCTCGCACCCAGGGGCCAGCAGAGCCATAGCCCAGTACTCCTCTGTGCAGCGCGCAGTGCCCACGTGTAGGGCACGCAGTGCCCTTGCGCAGCACCCAGGGCGCACAGTGCCTACACGCCAACCATTTATCCTAATTTCTAAACTTAACCCTAACATTCATTCAAATAAATCGAATGGGTAAGAAAATTTTTTCGCCTAGGGTTTTTCTTAGAGCATAGACCTTCGTCCGAATGTCTCCTCGATCACTTGAAAATCTACAATACTCCCTATCAAGACAAGATTTGTTAATTAGGTTATAAACACTTAAATCAAGATCAAAATCCTAAGTCAGTTACTTGCACAGAGGTTCGTGGGCTCGCGGGCTCACGGGCCATCGCGGGCTCTCGAGCTATAGTGGGCTTGCGGGTTCACGGGTTCGCGGGCTACAGTGGGCTTGCGGGTTCGCGGGTCAGTAGGCTAGCAGGCTTCCAGGCCGCAGTATGTTGGTGGGCCTGCGGGCTGTGACAGTAGTTGCGTGCTCTGTCGCACCGTGGCGTACTTGGGAGAAGGCCGCGCGCTCGCGAGCAGTCGCACTCACGGGCTGGCGCTCTGTTGCAGAGCTGGCACGAGCTGGAGGGAGAGGGAACCGTTACAGTCGCGGGTTGTGGCTTCTGCGGGCAGTCGCAACCTGTGGTGTGCTCGCACGAGGGAGAACACGCTGCGGCGCGCTTATGCGGGGGAGATCGCGCTGTGGCGCGCTCACGCAGGGGAGGGTGGTGGATCGCGGTGGGGGGCGAGCAGTGGCAAGAGCAGCGGAGATGGACGAAGCCGAAGAGAAAGAGAGCGAGCAACAGTGAGAGGGAGACCGTAAGTGAGGTAGAGAGAGAAGACAGAGGGAGAGTGGCGACGGTTGTTGGGTGGTGGCGGGTCACGGTGGAGAGGCATGAGACAGCAGCGGAGGAGAGCGGTGGCCGCGGGAAGATGAAGAGTCGAGGAGAGAGAGAGAGAGAGAGAGGAATTAGGGTTTTAAACCAAATTCCTAAATTTGGGTTCTTTTTTTTTTAAGTTTGTATTTATATATTTATATATATATATATATATCTTCATACCCACACTTCACTAAAATTTAATTTGTTTTTGTACAAACGGGGTTTATTTCGATTCGCGAATTCGGCAAATTAAAATATACCAAAAATTTAATTTAAATGCCCCAAAATCAAAAATCAATTTAAATAAATAAAATTTCTCTCTATATAAATAAATTGAAGAATATCTTATTTATATATATATTTCAAAAATTGTACAATATTACAGACACCGCAGTATCGGTGTTACACTTTTTTTTGTGTCTCTTCGCATGATTTGGAATGTGTTGGATGTGATCGCCATATTTTTTCTTGAAAATCCTTATTACTTCCAACTCTTCAGTCTCGTCCCAAGTGAATAGTTGCTGCAATGGAAAAAAACCAATTAATTATAAAATTATTAATTTAATTTCATATATAAACTGATTAAGATAACTTAGCTTAAACTCGCTCCACCATAACTCTTTTGTTTCTTCTGGTGTGCTTGTGTAAGTCATCGAAACCCCTCCCTAATGGTTATTCGCTATTCTTTTAAACTCGTGAATAACATGTACAGAATTTGTAAATAAATCTATCATAAAGTTTCAAACAAATAATGTTAAATAAACAAGATAATTAAAAGAATAATTTGTTTTATAAATAAAAGAAATAATACATCTAAAATTTTAAAATTTAATACTTACGAATCTCCATAAGGGCTATCAACTATCGTTTGTCTTCCCTATCTACATACGAGTGTTCCACCGAAGGGACTGGCGAAGGTACATTACTAATCATTCGTTGAGAATGCGAAGGGCCTGCAACAGAAGGGGGAGGCAAAGGTACATTGCCGGCAAAGGAATGAGATTGCAAAGGTGCCGAAGCGGACTGCGATGGTGAAGAGCGTGATCTTTCATCAGAATTTCGTCTATAGCCACCACGTCGAAACTGTCAACCATAATATATTTTTAACAAAAATAAAAAAAATAAAAATTGCATGTTCATGAGATGCATAATGAAAAACATGAATAAACTTACAATATTTAATTTGACAAATTAAATGTGACGAAACAAGACACCAATATGTCAAAAAATCTTCTCTAATGACCTATAGAAAAAAAGATAGTATATTAAGAAATCAAATATATAAATTTAAGAATGAGACAGTAAATAGATAAATGTCCGATTTTTATTATATTAAGAAAACAAAACTTACTCGTCATCAACAATCAAAATCCTCATCCTCATTCTCATCTTCATCATGTGTCTTAAAATTAGACTCTTCAACATCATTATCATTAACATCCTCATCCTTATCATCTGTCTCAAAATTAGATTCTTCATTGTCTTCTTTATGAATTTCACTTGCATCTACATCTATCACTACTCCGTTGAGATCTTGTAACGTTAGAATATTATATTCCTCGGTCTGAAATGTATTGACAACTTCTTCTTGTTGATATGCTATGTCTTCCCAATGTTTCTCAATTTTTTTTCCGTGCTTTCATTTTATAAACAGCTCACCAATCAATTTTGTCACGTTTCAAACTAAAATATGAAACATAAAATACTTGAATCGTTCGTTGTGGCAATACAAATGGTTCTTATCTTTTATAGAATTTTTTATGATTTATTTAAATCAAATTAAACTGTAGATGCACTTTCATCCCTTTGATAAGGTTAAACCAGCGACACATAAATTAAACATCCCGTAATTCTGGACCAGGGTACTCTACCTCTATGATTTCATCCAACAAACCATAAAAATCATTTTGACCTCCACCATCATTGGATGACTAAACACAAACCCTACTATTTATTGTCGTTTTTCCCATCCATATTCTTCAATATGAAAATCATACCCGTTTATGAAATATGCTAACCAAGTCCGTACCATTGATTTTAGATCCCATGACAAATGGATTAACAATATTTGCTCAACTTGAGCTTGATTATCATGGACTTAAAGTCAAATAAATATGTTAATATGTTTTAAAGTAAATATTTAAATAATTTATAGTCTACTTACATATTTTTTGAACCATGGTACAAATTCTTCATCGTAGAAATGATCAAATTCATGTGTCGAAAGTTCAGAATAAAATCCTACCATAAAAAATAAATAAATTTTAGCACAAACAATTTGCGAAATAAGAAATATATAAAATAGAAAATATATACTAACTCGAAATATGGCATCACTCCTGGATAGTTCAGTAAAATATATGTGTGGGCTGTCCGCCATTCTTGATTAGTTAAGTATCTATGGTTATATTGTCCACTTAATCGACCAAAATAGTTAAAAATTGAGAATGATTTCAAATTGGGATCAATTGCACCCTCATCATTTCTTCCCGCTCTCCGCCTCTTGCACTGAACGTGAGACTCAAAATAATATGATGCAAACGTTATTACTTCCTCCACAATGCATGCATTGACAATAGAGGTTTCAACACGTGCCTTATTTTTTATTTTTTTCTTCAAATGATATAGAAATCTAATTGTAATAAAACAAAATGTATTAGAAAATTATATGTAATGAAATTATTAATTTTATATGCCTTGATAACGAAGTATAAAAGATGAAAACTCACATTTCAAATTGATACATCCATCGAAATTGGACAGGACCTCCAACTTTCGCCTCATATGGCAAGTGAACCAAAAGATGTTCCATGGAATCAAAAAATGACGGTGGGGATATTCTTTCTAAATTACACAAAATGATTCGAATCTCTCTCTCTAGCATCTTCATGTGTGAATATTTCAATATTGTCGAGCAAATATCATGAAGGAAAATGCTTAACTCCGTAATGACAATCATGACTTTTCAAATCAATCAACTTACATTCCTTCAAATCGATACATCTTCCATGATTTGAGACATAACCATCAGAAAAGCTCAATGATTTCAACCATTCATAAACAATCCGTCTCTGATCCTTATTCAATATATAAACTGCCTTCGGTTTTGGTCCCCTACTACTTTCATCGACATCAAGAGTGGGTCATTTACAAAGGAGTCGCATATCTTTTCTTACATTCAAGTTGTCTTTCGTTTTTCCAATGATATCCATTACGGTATTTATCAGATTATCAAAGATATTCTTCTCGATATGCATTACATCGAGATTATGATGAACCAAATGATTCTTTAATATGGTAAATCCCAAAATATACTCCGTTTAGTCCATTTATGCGAATGATCATAGCCATATGTTGTACCATGCGGCTTTTCAATAACAGATGGAAAGTTAAGGACTCTTTGCTAAATTTGTTCACCAGTTAATCTCAATGGAGGAGGTGTTCTTTCAATTCTACTATTAGTGAATTCTTCTTTATTTCTTCTGAATTTATGAGTAACGGTAAAAATTGTCTATGACAATCAAAATAACTCACTTTCTTCCCATGTTTCAATCTAAATGACTTTTTTCTCTCCAAACATATTGGACATCCTAAAATCCCAGTGGTATTCCATCCCGATAACATACCATAAACCGGAAAGTCATTTATGGTCCAAAGAAGAGCAGCCTTCATTATAAATATCTGATTAGTATGAACATTATATGTAGGAACACCTTCATCCCATAGTTATTTCAACTCCACAATCAATGATTGCATGTAAATATCTATTAACTTCTTTGGATTTTGCGGGCCAGGCATGACCAATGTTAAAAATATATACAGTATCTTCATACACATATCGGGTGAAAGATTATACGGAGTTAAGATAACTGGCCAACAAGAATAAGTTCTTCCTGATTTGCCAAATGGAGCAAACTCATCAGCATAGAGACCAAACCTAATATTTTGAGTCCCTCTCGCAAACTCAGGATATGTTCTATCAAAATATTTCCACGCCTCTGCATTTGAAGGATGACACATTAACCCCTCTTCTGTTTCATGATTTGCAAGCCAGGTCATGTGTTTAGTAGTAGTCTCAAATGCATAAAGCCTTTGTAACTAGGAGTTAAAGGCAAATAAAACATTTGTCTGCATGATGTACGCCACTGATTACGACCCAACCTACTAGTACTTTTGTATCTACATTGATTACAAAATTTACAAAATTCTGCATCTTTATCATCTCCCTAATATAGCATACCAGCATTTCTGCAAACATCTATTCTTTCCACCGGAAAACCTAATTCTTTCACCAGCCTTTCATACTATAGAAATCATTGGGTATAATATGATCACGCGACAACATTTGTCCAATAACTTAAACAAAATCATTAAAACAATCCTCAAACACATTATGCTCAGCTTTAACATTCAATAGTCTTGCGGTCATAGTTAGCTTAGTGTGGCTGTCACAACCAACCCAAAAAGGTTCATCAGCAGCTCTTAACACTTCCTGAAATTGGAGAGATGATTCATTATTCACATTTTAATCAACACCTAGTACTTCTACATCCTCCAATAGTAGTGCATAACTAGTATACCCATGTTCAAATGTTGGAGCAAAGCTAGAACTTGCAGTGCTTGGTTCGGGAACAAAATTCGAAACAAAATTTGGACCCGCTGCTTCAATTACCATCCTCAGATATAGATTCAATTGATCATAATAACTCTGATCCCCACTAACTGAAAATTGTCTGTTTCGTCCATACTCCTCATCAGAAATGAACGGTTTACCATGACATGTCCAATTATAGTAATTCGAGATAAAACCAATTCTACAAAGATATTCCCTAATTTTATCACACTGCAAAAATTTACCATTACGACACCTTCTATACGGACACCTTACCTTATTCCCATCCATTAAATCAACATGACTACACGCAAAATCTAAAAATTGTTTCAACCGAAAAATAAACTCATCAGTTAAACCCCGACGAACAGATAAGTTCTTTTTATACATCCAATTTCTTTCTTTCTGCATTTTTCCTGTCTCCAAATTTAAAAATTTAAAAATACTAATAAAAACTACTAAAAAAACTACTAAATTATCAATAATAATATCATCATTAATCCCAACTAAGTTGATAGAACAATAAATAATAACATTAATTGCATAAAAATTTAATGTTAATTTCATAGTATAAATTAAATATTACAAAAGTAATGTTAATTTTACAAATACAACATCATCAATAATAGTAACCTAATTTCACAAAAATTTAATATAATAATAAATAATATTATAAACTTAATTAAAATAAAAAAATTAACTAAATTATTGCAATAACATTAAATATTATCATATAATCAAATAAAGTATAAAATATTGAACATTTAACAATATTGTTCTATTAACTAATCGAAATAAGATTTACTATAAATTGCTGATTATTGTTAACATAATGTTTCACCTAATCAATTATCAACACTTTTGATTTCAATTTTATACAAAAATTAAAATTAATAAATCCAAAAATATCATTAAATCAACCACTAAATACAATAAAAATAAACTAATACAAAAATAAAAACAATACAAACATATAAATTAACATAACTGCATCAATGCCAATCATTACAGTACAAATTAAAACATTTTTCACCACCAAAATAATAATTCACCGATAGACTCAGATACTAACAGTAGCAACAGCTTCCAATCCAAATATTCGAGAATCACAAATCTTGACACATCAAAAACAATTATAAATAACTAATATATTATAAAAACAATATTATAAAAATATTTATTTAAATAACATTTCTAAAAAAAATTTAAAAAAATTATTCATAAAAGTGACAATGATGGGCCGGGTCGGGCCCAATGGGCCTGCTCGGGCCGTGCAAGGGTCCAACCCCATAGGCCACATGTGAAGGGGCAAGGGGCAGCGGACCCTGCGCGAGGCAAGGGGCAGCGGACCCTACGCGAGGCTGGGTAGCACAGGGGCCAGCGACCCTCTAGTGTGGCTGGGCTGCGGCCCCTTGCCGCAACTGGCCCGCGAAGGGCAGATCCGGCGGCTTGGCTGTCGGTTCTACCTTCTATAGCTCAGATCCGGCGGCTTGCCTTCAACAGCTCAGATCCAGCGATTGGCCGCCGAATGTACCATCTACTGTCCAAATCCGACAGCTTGCTTCCTGTAGCTGAGAGAGAGAGAGAGAGAGAGAAATATTATCTATCACCATCGCAGATCCGGCATCCCTTCCGTCATCCTTTAACATAACCACCTTCTCGGCTATTTGAAAATGAACAAAGCGAGAGAGAGAGAGAGAGAGAGAGAGAGAGAGAGAGAGAGTGTGAGAGTGAGAGTGAGAGTGAGAATGAAGAAAGAATGGTTAAGTATTGAATATATTGAAATTAGGGACAAAAATTTTTTGTCCCTAAATTCGTTGCAAATCAGGGACGAAAAAAAAAATCGTCCCTGAATCAGGGATGAAAAACAAATTCGTACCAGAATTAGGGGCGAAAATTAAATTTCATCCCTGAATCAGGGACAAAAAACTAATTCGTTCCTGAATCAGAGAAAAAAAAAACTTCATCCCTGAATCAGGGACGGAAAAAAATTATCATCCCTCAATCAGGGACGAAAAAAAAATTCGTCCCTGAATAGGGGATGAAAATTAAATTTCATCCCTGAATCAGGGAAGAAAAACAAATTCGTCCTTGAATCAGGGATGAAAAAAAATTCATCCCTGAATCAGGGACGAAAACAAAATTCATCCTTGAATCCGAGACGAAAATTAAATTTTGTCCCTGAGTCAGGGACAGAAAAAATTTTCATCGCTCAATCAGGGACGAAAAAAAATTCGTCCCTAGATCAGGGATGAAAAAAAAATTTATCCCTAAATCTGGGACAAATTTTTTTTTCGTCACTGTTTTAGGGACAAAAATTTTTTTCGTTGCAGATTCAGGGAAGAAATTTAGTTTTCATCCCTAAATCAGCGATAAAAGTATTTTTCGTCGCTAAAATCTGTGACAAAAGAATGTTTTCTTTGCTAAATTTGTGCTGAATATATATTTTTGTCGCAATTTGCAACGAATTTAGTAACAAATAATTTTTTCCTTTATAATTTGTAACGAATTTAGCAACGATACTTATGGTTTCTAACAAATAACTTATTGAATGCACTAAAATAGAAACTAAATAGAAAAACTATTAACAATATTTGCATAGTATGATATAATTATAAAAAACATTCATTATATTGATCATTAATTAATAAGTATTTCTATTTTAACTCTTAGTTTAGTGAATCGAATACTTAAACAAATTTATAAAATAAAGTTATGAGTGCTGGGAATAAAAAATAAAACAGATAATGAATAGAAAATGAATGTACCAATAATAATCTTTTGTAACAATTTAAAAGATTTGTAAAGTTATAGAAAATGAATATACCAATTTAAAATATCACACTATATTATCATTCTTTTATATAAATAGATAATGAATGAACTATTTTATATAAGGTTTTGTGAACATCTTAAAATTCTCTACACTATCAGTGCATATCACCGTTTACAAATCGTTTTTTAATATTAGAAAATGTTACTAATACAAGTAATTAAAAAATTGACCGGAAAATGAATTTTAGCAATGAATTTTGCCACAAATGTTATATTTGTCATTAATTTGTAACAAATTTAGCAACAAATAATCGAATTTTTTACGATGAATATAAATCTTTATCGCTAAATTTGTGACAAATTTAGAAATTCATTTCAAATTTAGAGACAAATTCATTTTCGTCCCAAATTTAGGGACGAATTGAAAATTCGTCACAAAATTTAGAGACGAATAAGCGAATTTGTCTCAAATTTAGGGACGAATTTCTATTTCATCGCAAAAATTTGGGATGACTTTTTTATTCATTCCAAATCTAGGGACGAATGGTTAAATTTGTTGTAAATTTAGGGACGTTTAATTTATTCGTCGCAAATTTAGGGACGAATTTTTAATTTGTTGTAAATTTTGGGATGAATTATAAATTCATTGCAAATTTAGTGACAAATTTTGAAATTCGTTGCAAATTTAGGAACAATTTTTTTTTTCGTCGCAAATCGGTAATGAATTTTGCGTTAAAAATTTTTTGTCAAAAATTAGCGACAAGTTTTGTAATGAAAATTTTTTTTGTTGCTAAATTTGTGACGAAAATTGTTTTGTTACTAAAATCGTGGCTAATTTGTGATGATAACATTTTTTGTCACTAAATTTGTCGCAAATTTATGACGAATATTTTTCGTTGCTAAAATTTTTCGCTAAATTCTTTTTTTTTTTTGTAGTGTCAGGTGATGCAGATCGGGTACGTGGGAGTGCATGAGTGACGCGCCGCATGTTTGTCACGTGTACCAGACTACTACCGGTGCATGGAGGCACATGGCAGAGCATGGAGCTGCGTCGCCAACATGCGGAGGTGCATGGGAATCCCGGCGGCATGTCAAGTTGCTTTGAATTAGATTTTTTTAATTTTCTAAGGGTTCCACCTCTATATTTGTGATTTTTTATGGGTTTTTGTGTTTTGAATCCAAATCCGAATGGTAAAATGTGATTCAAGATTGTGGTGTATAGTATCCGTTGACTCATAAGCTTATTTTGAAGTCTATATTTGAATCATTTGAAATTTATTGATTCGAAAGATACACAAAATGTGAGAATAAATGTCGATAAGTCACTTAAATCTCTCTTGTTGCAATGAGTACTATCGTTTTAGATTTTTATAAGGAAAATAAATTGAATGGTGATAATTGTGAGATTTTACATTAGGAGATTCAGTTTTTTCTTGAGAAGCAAGATCTGTATGAGATTCTGAGGCATGAGATGGTGGGCCCCAAGGAGGGTACCACACCTCAGTCTAGACGAGATAAGGAGGTCTATTATGCGTAGAAGAAAAAGATAGCCAAGTTTGGGCAATCTTTATTAGTGGCATACACGGTAACTTGATCTCGATCTATGAGTAGTATTCTACGGTTATGTCTGTTTGGCTCATCCTAAAAGACCATAATAGTGCTCTTTTCAACTCCTATGATGAGGATGCTGAACAAAAGGGCTGATCATACAATAACATAATATTTGATGTAAATGTCGAGTATGATCGTCGAGTTAAGAAATGCAGACAATACCATTTCAAATGGGTTCAGGTACTAGATGTGATCCAGTCTTTTAACCGATTCATAGAAGACTTTGAAAACCTATCTCACTTATGATGAGAGTATTGATACCTTCACTGATGTGAGTAGACACTGTGAGCTCGAGGAGGAGTACCTAGAATCGAGTACGCTGCACTCGAGTCATGCTTATGTAGTGGAGTCGAGTAAAGACTCTTGTGGCACCTAATGAATAGCATAAGTATAAGAAGAAGACTCAAAATCTAGGCAAGAAGAAACTATATGAGAAATTTGATAATGAAATACAAAAACACAAGAAAAAGGAATTTGATAAATCCAATGTGAAGTGTTACGTGTGAGATAGATTTGGTCATTTTGCTTGTGAGTGTGACAAGTGAAAGGAATATTCTTCTTTACGTGGTTTGAGTTTTGTTTTATCTATTGTGATAATTATTGATTTCTCTTCTTTATGGATTGTAAATTTAGGAGTCACCGACCGCATAGTTTGAGATAGGAGTGTATACGTAAGTTCCACTCGATGAATCCTCAAGTTAGGATGACTTACGTGAAGAACAAAGCATTGTTGTTGTAGAGGGATCGACACTTGCAACTTGAAGTTGAAAAGTAACCAGACTCGGTATCTCGATGTCGTTATTTACACTCAGGATATTTGATGGAATTTCATTTCAATAGTTTGTCTAAGATTGCCTAGAATATGTAAGGAAATCATCAGTTTTTATTAAATACGACAGCTCTTTGATTTGTTTTGGTTTTATTCATGATGGATTGTATGCACTACGTGCTACTTCTTCTAATGGTTTTCTTATCATTTTTCTATTGTCTTTACAAATGATTACGTAGACGATGATGTAAAGGAGTGACATAGTATAGTTGGATACATAGGGCAAGCGAGGATGAATCCATTAGCAGTGAGTAGTTTGTTGGACTCGCTAACCATGTTCTAGTTACCTGTATGTGAGTCTTTGCCTAGCCAGTAAAGCTACAAGAAAACCATTTCGCAATGCAATGAGAGTTGGGACTTCATTGTAGATGGTCCACTCCGATATCTGTAAACCTATGACCATGAGAGCTCTGAAATGGAGCTGTGTATCTATTATATTCATAGACGATTACACGCATTTCGATTATATCTATCTGATTTTGCATAAGTCTAAGACATTGGAATACTTCATGAGGTTTATTCGCGAGGTTGAGAATCAGTTAGACTTGAAAGTAAAGACTCTCAGAACTGATCAGGAGTTACTGGTATTTGTCAGAACTACACAAAGAGCTCTATTTCAAGAAGGTTAATACAAGACATCTGATTGTTCTTACACATATGAGCTCTTTTGGAGATGGTGAGGTCTATGATGGCACAGATTAATTTGTCCATCTCCCATTGGAGAGATGTTTTATTGACTGCAGTTTACGTCCTCAACTGTGTCTCATTAAAGTTCATAGTGAGTATCCTGTATGAGCTTTGGATAGGGAGACAGTTTAACCTTAACCACTTGAGATCATGGGATTGTGCCACGTATATTCATGATTTCTCGCATCTACACGCAAGTTAGGTTCGCAAGAAAAGAAATGTATCTTTATAAGATACTCAAAACACTCTAGGGGTATGTGTTCTTAGGTGAGCAAACGGACGACAGTATCACTGAGATTGAGTCTCATGATACCTTATTCTTTGAGAATGATTTCCCTAAAAGAGATGAAATCGATCGGGATTTTACCTTCTATGACATGGATAAGCCTAGTGGCTTAGGCAAACCCAGTGACGGGACACAAGAATCCATTACGGATCTTGATCCTAGTGGAAGCGATCAATCAAGGAATGAAGAAATTCTCTTTCCTCGTAGAAGTATTGAGGATGTATACTTAAACATCACTTCCCGAGCAAATTATTGGTAAATTATTGGAGATCACTTTCAATGAGAAAAGTGGCTTGATGGATATAAAACTATATTGAGTCTGTGGTGTAGTGAGTTCTTTTTAGTACTGATGGTGGCTTCTCGATCATTCTAATAGGTGTATCGAGAATTCTTTGTTTACAAGTATACTTGCTGGTCGCACAATATCTAATCTTATATGAAAGTCTAGTAAGGTGATGTGATAGATCGCCCAAACCTGTAAAATGCACTCGTGAGCAAGTGGGAGATATTGGTAAAAAAATACGCACAAGGTGTTTTTACCATACAAAATTAAATTTACTTAAATTTAAATTTGAGGGATAATGGACGGTTAACCCATTATCCCACTCTCCCTAACTTCCTCTTAATTAACTTATGTGAGAGGATATGTGAGAATAAGAGTGATTGGCTTTGCTTGTTCTCTGAGGGAGAATCCTATACATTGGTAAAGTGAGAGGGTGCATACTTTTCTAGAGAGAAAATAATTGATGGTTGGAGAAATTTTTGAGTAGGATTTCTCTCGTCATTGGTTGATTAGACGTTTGGGTTGAGATATCGTGAATCTACAGGGTGGTTCATTTTCTGATCACCATCCTGACTGCGAGATTGTCGAGAAAGGTATCGTGATTCCCGAATTATTTGCGATTTTTCATTTAGTTATGCCCAAAAATTTGATCTTTTATTTATTCTGAAAAATTATCATGCTTTTATTTTTGTGACAATTAATTCTAACATTTACAAATGCGCAGAAACTCAAACACACTGAATATTTCATTGGAAATTCTAAACTTTGAGCATGAAATACACCAAACATTAAAATACATGTCCAACGGAAACAACACAACACATTCATCCATGACACTTGCATCAAGAACCTTGACGACACATGATTTTACTAAATTATATCCAAACTTGGATTGTACGTAAACAAACCCCAAACTTTAACATTTCAAACTTTATTATCTTGAGCCAATACACAAAACTAAGATCGAGTTGCACTATATCTATCTCAAGATCTAACTTAGAACAAATAACATCAGTTAAACAAGAAAAAAGCCAAGCCTCATCTGCATGTATGCCATGGCACCAAAGGAGAGCAAGAGAAGCTTGCTTGGATTTTGGAGGTTTTGATCTCTAGAAAAGTAATTAGAATCATCCTTAAGCATGACAGAACATTGGGAATCCATCACTTTTTTTGAAAGGAGTAAAGATTTATATTAGATTTTTGAAACTTCGCTTACTGGGAAAGAGGAGTGCAAACTGAAAATTTATAAAATAAATGATATATGGTTACTTTAATGCGTACTCTACTTATTTGAAAGCATGGAATTCAAGTGAGATTAAACCTATGCCCTGGATTTAAGCTAGGAATGAGAAGAGAAGTGAAAAGGGAGAGAGAAGGGGTGGAAAAATGTTGGTCCAAATTTTGGGGGGAAAGAGTGTGTATTATGTTTTGACAATTTTTTGCCTCCTAATTTCCAAAATTCCCCTTTGGTGTTTAAAATATATTAAGGCTTTTTGGTAACATGCACATCTTGAATGAGATTTTGTGGATGCTATTTGAATAAGTAGAGACCATTCAAAACTTATTTTAGAATTTTGGTGGAACTAAGTGACATTAAACTCACATTTTTCTCAATGGAGCTAGTACACTTTAATCCCAATATCTCTTTAGCCCAGCATCCTAATAGCTCAAATAACTTAATTAATTTTTTTTAACGTTATTCTCTTTCTTTCTTCAATCGGATAACCCGATTTACTTACTCCCTCGCTATGTCATTTATAAACTTAACTCTAGGTATAACTAAACCCTAAGGCTAGAAACACTATAATGATAATAATAATAATAATAATTAAAAAAAACAAACATCTTTACTAGCAGCTACAAAAATCGCTGGTATTAGTGGGCCTTTGCCGGTGGAAAAAGAATGCCGCTAGTAAAGGTACGTCAATAGTGGCAGCACCAGTTTTACCTAAAAACCTATTAGAAAATATATACCTATTCTAGTGGCTTATTGTAATTGCCAGCAAATGTATAGTTTATGTCAACAGTTCTATTTAATGACAAGTATAGTTCCATTCTATAGCAGCTAATTTTTTCTCGACGTAAGCAAAGATCGAACCTATGGCAGCAGTTATTGAGTTGGACTACTAGAATAGCTCTTATCCCATGCCAGTGGCCTCACAACCACCTCTAAAGATCATTTTAAGGAGTCCAAGTCATGAATCCCTTTCTCTTCTCTTCTACCCAAATCGTGAATCCATCGGTCCCTATTCTCTCTCATCTCTTCTACCTAAATCGCGAATCCCATTCTCCCCAAATCACGAATCCCTCTGTCCCTCTTCTCTCTCTCTCTTCTCTTCTCTTTGTTGTGTTGGCTATAGAAGTGGGGTCGACTCCTAAAGTGGGTGTGGGGCAGGGAAGGGGAAGGGGAAAGGAGCGTTGAGTTAAAAAACGTGTTTAGTTGTCAAGGAACCTCCATCGAGCCGTAAGCTACATCCACAAACTTGAAAAACGCGTTTAGTTGTACAGAAACAATTACAAAAAGGCACTCCATCGAGGAACTCTCTCTCTCTCTTGAGCTATCCTCACAGATATTTGATAAACATTAGAGATTTGTCAAGGAACCTCTCCAGGTTTTTGATTGTGTATTCGTTAGTGATTAGGCAACGGGCTGAACTTAATGGATCTCGCGGTGAGCATTCCTCCGTCTTTTCTTTTTTCATTTTGCAAATAATAACTTCTGTAAATTTCTATGGTTTCTGCTTTGTTCCCTTGCTTTAATCAGATCTTATCTGCATTGCTATTGTTTTTCCATCACATTGTAATGTGGAATTGTTGGTTTGTGTCTAATTGTGCACGTATTTGAATCTTTCCTTTCCAAGGTGATGGTTAGTGTTCATTGGAGTGTAATCGCTTCCCTCCATTAACAATCTATAGAAGTTAAGAGTAACATACTTCTTTATAACCTAGAGGTTTTAGTGTTTATTCATTTCTGAAAGTGCAAATGTTGTAGTAGCACAACCATTTCTGTACATTAATCAAGGGAAGAGTTCATTGACAGAGTGGACTGAGATTTTGCTCAAAATTGTTGGATTGGAAAAGGCGGGGCTTTCGTAGGAGAAATCAGGTTGGTCAATTCTCTGTTTGGGTACAACATATCATTGCTTATGTATATTATGTATATTATATCTATATGTTTCTAGACTTTACAATTTTTAATGTGACTTGAACATTTTTCTAACAAGGTATATTAGGTTGAGTTAAAAGAGTTTTGTTGGTATAATATAGCTAGCCTTACATAACTATATCATTGATCACAAAATATCGAAAGTAGTAAATAATCTTATGGGAAGCTAGTCTTAAAATGACTTTGATGAACAGCACATGAATGTATAATGTGTTGGTACTGTAATGTTGGTAGGTACTTGTAATAGGTTAGCAAATTCAGCATTATAAATATATTATGATTGCATGGTAATCTTCAGAAAGTTGTCATATTTTTAGTCAACCTGCATCCTTTTATATCTTACTTTTTCTCATTGTATGTAATGAAATGGTTTGCATGAAGAAACAAAGAAACAAGCAATGAATGAGCTATTTATCTTCTTAGGACAGCCATGTGAGCTATGGCCAAGACAGACAACAATTTTATGGGGAAAACATTGTTCATTACAAGATGTCTACAAGACAAAGTGTACACGTATGACCATAAACAGGATGTGACACCAATTAAATTAATGAAATGGTTCTCATGTAATTAGCTATTGTATTGGTAAACTAACTCAGTGTTAGCATGAAATTCTTTCATGTTGATAGCTTTGTGATTCAGGATGTGAACTAATTTTAAATAAAATTTCTTATTATTATCCTACTAAATGTTAGTTTCTCGCGTTGGAGGAAAAAAAATGACTTGATTTAAACTGCAATAATTTTTATTGTTGTTGTTATAAGCAAAAACTACATTTGGGAAAAATTTATGATGTTACATATGTGCAAATATTATAATAAGATTTGGTTGCAGCTTGGGAAGTAGATCGCAGCGTGGACAGATGGATTGAAATGATTTTATAATGATTTGGTTACATTTGATTTCTTTGATACTTTGTAATGACTATATATTGTTCTGAATTTCAAAATATTGAAAATTGATTTTGTAAATTAGTTGATGTCTTGAACACAATTGCATGATGTATTGATATTTTAAAACTTATTTTGTACAAAGTTATATTTATTAAAAAATTTGTTAAATATTATTTTAAATATTAATAATATTAGAAAATAATATACAAAATATATGATTTCCTTGGACAGGTTGTAATGACAAAAACATGATCTTTACAAAATTTTACGAACATTTTTCGGACTAGGCAAATGCTCCAACCTATGCCCGTGGCCAAGTGATAGGTAACCATTGGCATGGGTCTTTAACGATGCCACCTATGTCAGTGGTCACTTGGCTTCTGACATAGTCCTTTACTATCGCGAGCATAGCCAGCAAAAATACTGGCCGCTACAAAAGACCCCAAACCCTTTGCTAGCAGTTCTCGGCGATTTTACAAATGGTTTGTGATCGCCGGTAAAGGTCTTCTTTTTTTTTTTTGCAATGAAGCAATCTAGCATCTATATTGAGCATTAAACAAGTGCATACAAAATATAACACGATTATTCAATTGTAGTGAAAATACATTAGTGCAAGGTATGAGAACACTAATTTGATTTTGAGGTCTTATGGGTATGGTTGTGAGACCGAGAAAAGTCAAAAAAAAAAAAAGAAAAAAACACACACTCTTCTCTCTCTCTCTCTCCCCCCCACTTTCCCAATTCTTTTCTCCCGAAAACCCATTTCCCCCCCAATTTTCTCACCCTCAACCTCTCCCTCTCTGTTTCTCTCACCCTCTTACGAACTCTCTCTCCCTCATCTCCCGGCTTCATACTCCCTCTCCCTCGGCTTGCGCTCTCTCCCGTGACTCACTCCATCTCTTCCGCGTGTGGCAACAGCGCTATCTCCCCTCCTTTGCATGCTTACTTGTGTACGGTACCCCTTTGCTGCGACCTCCACTGAAAAGCCCAGACCGGCACCCGACAGAGCCTTCGAATGCCCTAGACCGTACCTGCGATTTCATCTCCTGCGCAGGTAAGAGCGATTCTCTAAATAGTAGCTCTTGGGTTTGATTCTTTCGGTAATTTAGCCTAATTAATGGAGTCTGCATTGGTTTGGAACGCACTGCAGGTCTAGGATTCAACTGAGAAGGCATTCGGACGAGGTTTGTGAATTACGAAACCCTAGGTGAGGAAATTTTAATCCCTTCAATATTCAAACTATTTTGGTTGAATTTAGGATGAGAATGCGTGTATATATATTCTGAAATATGTTAGATTCGAAGGAAATGCATTTTCCTTAGAGTTTGATTGGAAATGTGTATGAAAATATTTGGAATTTGGAGTTGGAATGGAATAATCTACAGAATAAGGGATACGGTTGCATTGCATATCCTTCTTAGGTTATTTTTGATGTGTTAAATGACATGGCATTAGAGTGTATTCATGAATCGGAGGAATTAAAGTTTATACAAAATTAAGGAGAAATTTAAAAACCCTTTAATGGGACCTTATTTGATGATTAATTTGTGACCTATCTCTTAGGTTAAGGCCTTCCGAATTAAAGAAGAGGTTGGACTTTGTAGAGTTGGAAATTGGGAGTGAAAACCCTCCCAAGAGATAAGTGGATGATCCATTGTGTAGTAAATGAGCAAAATTGTTTTAAAATTCTTGTAAAATGATTTTGTAAGATTTTTACCTGTTTTATATAAATTGTTTTGTGATTGTAGGATGTCTGAACTAGATTGTGAAGTATGAATGTATCCACTGTATTTATGAATGCATGAGTGCCATATGTTATTTGATGTAGCTTTATGAATTGCTATGATAAGAAATTTATGATTATTTGTTGGAAATTATGGCACATGATTTGTGAAATGAGGTGTTTGAGAAATGAAGGGTGCTGGTAGTTAATGGCCATAGTCATTCCCACCATGGAGCGATTGGACGGGGTGGCGTGATTGGGGTTGGATGTGCGGGGGAGTTAGATGTCCCTTCCTCTGCCGAAGTCGTGCTATATCTGGTTTGCACCCCGGTGAGGTATGAGCCAATGCCAAGGAAGGGGGTATGTTTTGAAACATCGGATGGAAAAAACCCTTAGCGGGATTTCATCTAGGTTTGGGCAGACGGGAGTGTTTTCGATGGGACCCTATGATTTTTTGATAGGATGATCAATGTGGATACATGTTTTGCAAATTGATTGAATTATTGAAATGCTTTTACATATATACAGTGATTATGAGATAGGCTTTGACTGCCCCACATTCGCTCCTCATTTATTATACAATCATATCATTGCACTCCACTCACTGAGTATTTCCCAATACTCACCCCTCTCTTCTAAATCTTTTAAAGGAAGCTTAGGTTTGCATAGCGATTGAAGTTTGGGAAGGTTTACCCACTGTTTTGTGTAGGTATGATAGTAATGTAAGGTTAATTTGGTTGTTTTGAAATCCATGGAAGGGAAGACTTGTATAATTCTTTTGGTATGGATTAAATCAATACTAGTTTCATACATAGGAGCAAGTATTGATGGAATCCTTACATAGTTGTATTGGATTTTGTATGGAACTTGTTTATTTTCTCTTAACTCTCATTTTTGTTAGACTTACTGTTCAAGTGGGACGTTTAATTTGAAATGTTGAGATTCATTATTTTCTTTCGATTTTACGAAATTCTGTACATCTCATACCATATGGACTTTACTAATGGTAGCTCGTTTTCTTCAAGCGAGTGTTAGTAAAATCCTGCGACTATGATTTAGGGGAGGTTACTGTACTGGTTTGTCGCCTTGCGAAGTTTTGGTATATGGGGAGGTTTTGCTCGTGTACCGAGACATCGCGGCGGTTGTTGCATGCTCGATCCGAGAATCGGGACTTGACAGCTTTATTGGTATTAGAGCGTAGACTCACGATTTTAAATGTTTAAAGTTTTGAACTACTCCCAAATGTTCCAATAGTTTTCTAAAGATTTTAAAATATTTGCTGTTTTAAAAATTTCTATTTTTTTTAGATTTACTTTTAAGGATGTACAAAAACCTTTCATGGAATCTTAGGGAATTATGGATATCCTTTTTAGGGGGTTAAGTTATTAGCATTTTTCTTAACCCTGTTTACTAAACATAATTTTTCCCTTATAGATTGTCACGCCTCCACGAAAGAGAATGAGGAATGTGAATGAGATTCCTCTACAGGAGCACGGGGATGAGTCGTCCTCGCATGCTCTTCCTTCACCTGCGTCCATACACCTAGCTCCTTCTCCCGGGATTAGTGCTCCTCTTATTGTCGCTCTTCAGCAAGTAATGGAGTGGTGGAGTACCTTCGAAGCGCAGTATAAAGCTCCATAACCGTCTTTAGTCCCTCCACATGTTCCTCCTTCAGTGCCAGCTGCTACACCCAGTACTCCAGTAGCACCTCCTCCAGTTGTTGCACCAATCAGCCATTCCCCAGTTCAGTTGTCCAAACTAATCAAGGAAGCAAGGCAACTGGGATGTGAGACATTCTCGGCAACTGGTGATCCTACAGAAGCAAAGAAATGGATCAAGAAGGTCAGAAAAGCTGTAACGGATATGGGAATAGAGGATAGTTTGAAGCTCTTGGTAGCTGTGAGATTGTTGGACAAAGATACTAGCACATGGTGGGATGGAGTAGAGGAAAGGGCAGCTGCACCTCTCACTTGGCACAATTTCCTTAGGGAATTCGACCAGAGATTCTACATCCGATTCGATCGGGACTTGAAGAGAAGAGAATTCCTTTGGCTTCGCCAAGGAAATCTATCTGTAAAGGAATATGAGGCAAAATTTAGAACCCTATCCTCATTCGTACCTGAGCTAATCACCTCCGAAGAGTACAGAAGCTTCAAGTTTGAGGATGGATTGAATCTGAATATCCGAGAGAAGATGTCGGTCACGGATGAGCACACATACCAAAACGTGTTGCAATTGGCCTTGAGGGCCGAACAGATGATGCTTGAAAGGGGAAATGTTAGGGACCATCGTGGGAAGAAGAGGTCCGGCGGATTTGTACCGGGCCAAAGCTCTAAGAAGAATAGAATTACAGGCTATCAAAGCGGTGGATTTGTTTCGGGATCGGTTGAATTTCCTCAAAGTCAACCAATTCGTAGATCAAGTGCTCCTAGCACTGGGAATGTTGGATTAGGAGATAAACCATGGGGAAGTGAAACGGGGACTTGCCCTAATTGTAAGGGGTATCACACGGGTTCGTGCAGAGGACCTAAGAGATGTTATCACTGTGGAAAGGAGGGACATCTCGTTATTCTTGCCCTGAGTTGAAGGAAGAAGGGCAAGGGAGTCGTCAAGTCAAAGGTCCCTCTAGTGGTTCCAAAATTGGTCCAGTTGGTTCGGCGACACCTTCTACCAGTACTAACCCTAGGACGAGCACGGGAAGTAATGTTATAGCCACTTCTGCTCAGCGACCTCAGCCTAGATCTCAAGCTAGAGTCTTTGCTATGACTAATGAAGAAGCCTATGTTAGTCCCGACATAGTTACAGGTAATTTTCCTTTAAATCTAAGTTCAGAATTTGAAATGTGATATCTATGATTTATAATTATGATTTGATGATTTGTGATTATGAATTAAGGAGTGTGGTGATATAATTTTGTTTATGGTTTATATTTATAGGTATAATGAATATGTTTGGTGTTGCTGCTCATATACTCATAGATATCGGGTCGAATAATTCATTTGTGAGTTCGGAATTTGAGAGACATGCTGATAGGCAACTAGTCCCATTTGATGAAGAATTGTTGGTTATCACCCCCTTGGGAGAGTATTTGATTATGGATTCGGTAATAAGTCTTGTGAGGTGAAAGTTGGTGAGACAATCCTTAAAGCGGATTTGATTCCATTGGATATGAAAGATTTTGATGCCATCCTAGGCATGAATTGACTAAGCCTTCATGGAGCTTCAATGAACTGCTTCACTAAAGAAATGGAATTCAGTAGGCCAGGGCATCCCCTACTTATGTTCGCTGGTGAACGGCGAGTATTGCCAAGCTGTGTGATTTTAGCTCTCGAAGCACGGAGATTAGTACATAAGGGTTGTGAAGCTTACTTAGCTCACATCATTGACACTACGGTGGAAAGCCCTGATCTGAGCGATGTCCTGTGGTGAATGAGTTTCCGGATGTCTTTTCGGAAGAGTTGCTTGGGTTACCACTGATCCGGGAGTTTGATTTCACTATACATCTTATTCCCGGCATAGCACCAATCTCTATTCCTCTTTATCGAATGGCACCGACAGATTTAAAAGAGTTGAAGGTCCAACTTCAAGAGTTGTTAGATAAGGGATTCATCCAACCTAGTACCTCGCCTTGGGGTGCTCCAGTTCTGTTTGTTAAGAGGAAAGATGACACGTTTCGATTGTGTATCGATTATCGGCAATTAAATAAGGTGACCATCAAGAACAAATACCCCTTGCCAAGGATTGATGACTTGTTTGATCAAGTTCAAGGGGCCAGTGTATTCTCTAAGATAGATTTGAGATCCGGCTATCATCAACTACGGAAAATGGAAGATGATGCCCTCAAGACTGCATTTAGGACATGGTACGGGCACTATGAATTCTTAGTGATACCTTTGGGTCTAATGAATGCTCTGGTAGCTTTCATAGATCTCATGAACCGAGTCTTTCATTCTTATCTTTATAAATTCGTCATTGTTTTCATTGACGATATCTTGGTGTATTCCAAGAATGATGAGGAGCATTCAAATCATCTTCGGATTGTGTTGCAGACTCTCCGAGATAAGCAATTGTTTGCTAAGTTCTCAAAGTATGAATTCTGGCTGAAGGAAATTGGCTTTTTGGGACATGTGGTATCCGGAGAAGGAATATTTGTTGATCCAAAGAAAGTTGAGGCGATTCTAAAATGGGAACAACCTAAAAACGTCACCGAGGTGCGTAGTTTTCTCGGTTTGGCTGGGTACTACCGAAGACTTGTAGAGAGTTTTTCCATAATTGCAGTTCCGTTGTTTAGTTTGACGCGGAAAGGGATTAAATTTGAATGGAATGATAAATATGAGCAGAGTTTTCAAGAATTCAAAAGGAGACTCATGTCGGCTCCCATACTTGCTCTACCTACTGTTGATGATTATATAGTTTACAGTGATGCTAACAAACAAGGGCTAGGATGTGTTCTAATACAAGGTGACAGAGTTATCGCCTACGCTTCTCGACAGTTAAAGAAGCACGAACTAAATTATCCGACACATGATTTAGAGTTTGCTGCTATTGTATTCGCCTTGAAGATTTGGTGACATTACTTGTACAGAGCCACCTGCAGGATCTTTACTGATCACAAGAGTCTCAAATATTTGGTTACCCAGAAAGAGCTCAACTTGAGGCAAAGGAGATGGTTAGAACTGATTAAAAACTATGATTTGGTGATTGACTATCACTCGAGTAAGGCAAATGTAGTTGCGGATGCTCTGAGCCGCAAGTCATCATCTTCTCATTCTCAAGCGGGTTCTTATCTCTCATGCCATGTTAGACTTCATGCTCTTGCAGCCAAATTTGATTATGATGACAATGGTGCATTACTGGCAAAGTTTGAAGTTCGACCAACCTTGGTGAACCGTATTAAAGAGCTCTAGGCAACTGATGAGGAGTTAAAGCAGATAATAGAGAAGGTTCGCAAGGGTGAACCTAGTGATTTCCATATTCGGGAGGATGGCATGGTGACACATGGGAAACGGATGTGTGTTCCAAAAAATGATGAGTTTCGAAAAGCCATTCTTGAGGAAATACACTCTTCGGCTTATGTTATGCATCCCGGGAGCACTAAAATATATCGAACCATCAAACAAACATATTGGTGGTCGAGATTGAAACGGGAAATAGCCGAATTTGTAGCGAGGTGTTTAGTATGTCAACAAATCAAGGCCGAACATCAGAAACCGGCCGGGACACTTCAGTTATTGCCTATACTGGAATAGAAATGGGAGCACATTACTATGGATTTCGTGGTGGGATTGCCACTCTTCGAGCCGCCACGATACCATATGGGTGATTGTAGACCGTTTTATCAAATTGGTTCATTTCTTGCCGATTCAGAATACCTATTCTTTAAAGAAATTAGCCAAGTTGTATCTTGATGGGATTGTCCAACTCCACGGGGCCAGTATCGATTGTATCATATCGTGATCCCCGATTCACATCCAGATTCTAGTCTAAATTACAAGAGGCTTTGGGAGCCAAATTAAAATTTAGCACGGCATTTCATCCACAGATGGATGGACAATCCGAACGTACAATCCAAATGTTGGAAGACATGTTGAGAGTATGTGTGATGCACTTCCAAGGGAGTTGGGATAGGCACCTACCGTTGGTTGAATTTGCTTGCAACAACAGCTATCAAGCTAGTATCGGGATGCCTCCCTATGAAACTCTCTACGGAAGAAAATGCTGAACTCCTCTTTGTTGGGATGAAGTTGAAGACCGAAAAATTGAAAGTGTCGAGCTAATAGAAATAACGACAGAAAAGGTGAAGGTGATCTGAGCAAGAATGAAAGCGGCTCAAGATAGGCAGAAGAGCTATGCCGATAAAAGAAGAAGACCATTGGAATTGGAGGTCGGAGATATGGTTTTCCTCAAGATTTCACCTTAGAAGGGTGTAATTCGGTTCAGGAAACGAGGTAAATTGAATTCGAGGTACATTGGGCCATTCAAGATCCTTGAGAGGGTTGGAAATGTAGTCTACCGATTGGAATTACCTCTGGATTTGGAGAAAATTCATGATATATTTCATGTGTCAATGCTAAAGAAATATTTGTCGGATCCTTCACATGTAATTGAGACTTTTCCAATAGAGTTGAACCAAGATCCGAGTTTCAAAGTATAATCTGTGCAAATCGTTGATCGGCATGTCAAGCAATTGAGACGCAAACAAATCCTTATGGTTAAGGTACTATGGACAAGTAATTAAGTGGAAGAGGAGATTTGGGAGACTGAAGAGCTAATACGAAAATAGCACCCCCACCTTTTTGGGGTATGAATTTTAATTTAAAATTTCGAGGATGAAATTTCTTTTAGGGGGTTAAGTATTGTGAGACCGAGAAAAGTCAAAAAAAAAAAAAGAAAAAAAAAAGGAAAAAAACACAAACTCTTCTCTCTCTCCCTCTCTCCCCTCCACTTTCCCAATTCTTTTCTCCCGAAAACCCATTTCCCCCCCAATTTTCTCATCCTCAACCACTCCCTCTCTGTTTCTCTCACCCTCTCACGAACTCTCTCTCCCTCATCTCTCGGCTTCATTCTCCCTCTCCCTTAGCTTGCGCTCTTTCCCGCGACTTACTCCCTCTCTTCCACGCGCGGTAGTAGCGCTGTCTCCCCTCCCTCACATGCTCACTTGCATGCGGTGCCCCTTTGCTGTGACCTCCACTGAAAACCCTAGACTAGCACCCGACAGAGCCTTCGAATGCCCTAGACCGTGACCTGCGATTTCATCGCCTACGCAGGTAAGAGCGATTCTCTGAACAGTAGCTCTAGGGTTAGATTCTTTCAGTAATTTAGCCTAATTAATAGAGTCTGCATTGGTTTGGAATGTACTGCAGGTTTAGGATTGAACTAAGAAAGCATTCGAACATGGGTTGTGAACTGCGAAACCCTAGGTGAGGCAATTGCAATCCCTTCAATATTTAAACTATTTTGGTTGAATTTAGGTTGAGAATACGTATATATATATTCTGAAATATGTTAGATTTGAAGGAAATGTATTTTCCTGAGAGTTTGATTGGAAATGTGTATGAAAATATTTGGACTTTGGAGTTGGAATGGAATAATCTAAAGAATAAAGGATACGGTTGCATTTCATATCCTTCTTAGGTTATTTTTGATGTGTTAAATGACATATGGCATTAAAGTGTATTCATGAATCGGAGGAATTAAGGTTTGTACTAAATTAAGGAGAAATTTGAAAACCTTTTAATGGGACCTTATTTGACGATTAATTTGTGACCAATCTCTTAGGTTAAGGCCTTCCGAATTAAAGAAGAGGTTGGACTTTGTAGAGTTGGAAATTGGGAGTGAAAACCCTCCCAAGAGGTAAGTGGATGATCCATTGTGTAGTAAATGAGCAAAATTGTTTGAAATTCTTGTAAAATGATTTTGTAAGATTTTTACCTATTTTATATAAATTGTTTTGTGATTGTGGGATGTCTGAACTAGATTGTGAAGTATGAATGCATCTACTGTGTTTATGAATGCATGTGTGCCATATGTTATTTGATGTTACTTTATGAATTGTTATGACAAGAAATTTATGATTATTTGTTGAAAATTATGGCACATGATTTGTGAAATGAGGTGTTTGAGAAATGAAGGGTGCTGGTAGTTAATGGCTATAGTCATTCCCACCACGGAGCGACCCGACGGGGTGGCGTGGTTAGGATTGGATGTGCAGGGGAGTTAGACGTCCCTCCCTCTACCGAAGTCGTGCTACATCTGGTTTGCACCCTGGTGAGGTACGAGCCAACGCCAAGGAATGGAGTATGTTTTGAAACATTGGATGGAAAAAACCTTTGGCGGAATTTCGTCTAGGTTCGGCTAGCCTAAGACGGGAGTGTTTTCGATAAGACCCCATGATTTTCTATTAGAATGATCAATGTGGATGCATGTTTTGGAAATTGATTGAATTATTGAAATGCTTTTACATATATATAGTGATTATGAGATAGGTTTTGACTGCCCCACATTCGCCCCTCATTTATTACATAATCATATCATTGCACTTTACTCACCGAGTATTTCCCAATACTCACTCCTCTCTTTTAAATCTTTTAGAGGAAGGTCAGGTTTGCACAGCGATTGAAGCTTGGGAAGGTTTACCCGCTGTTTTGTGTAGGTATGATAGTGATGTAAGGTTAATTTGGTTGTTTTGGAATCCATGGAAGGAAAGACTTTGTATAATTCTTTTGGTATGGATTAAATCAATATTCGTTTCATACATAGAAGCAAGTATTGATGGAATCCTTATATAGTTGTATTGAAGTTTGTACGGAACTTGTTCATTTTCTCTTAACTCTCATTTTTGTTAAACTTACTGTTCAAATGGGACGTTTGATTTGAAATGTTGAGATTCGTTATTTTCTTTCGATTTTATGAAATTCTGTACATCTCATACCGTATGGACTTTACTTACGCTAGCTCGTTTTCTTCAGTCGAGTGTTAGTAAAATCTTGCGACTATGATTTGGGATTTTGGTTATTTTAAATGCTTTATTTGTACTGAGAATTCTGAATTGACTAGGATGGTCATACTGTATGAATGCATGTACAGGAACCCCCCCAATTGTGTGTTGATGCATGCTTGTGTGTACAGGGATGGACCGGATGGGTCATTTGCATGTGTACTGCTGATATGTTTTCTTATTTGGGATGGATTTTGAATTGAAAAAAAATTGCCATACTGATTTGTAACCTTGCGGAGTTTCGATATACGGGGAGGTTCTGCCCGTGTACCGAGACATCACGGCAGCTGTTGCGTGCTAGATCCAAGGATCGGGGCGTGACAATGGTCATGTCTTTTGATTAAGTATACAACAAGGCCATGGAGATGGAGTAGTTTTAGCATGACCAGAGTTGGAAAGTCATGGTGCCTTCTTTAAGGTATGTGTAGTCTCCGAGGTGGAGGGCTAGTTATGGGGGTGGTGGTTGGGGATGTCATGGGGGCAAAGAATAGAGGCCTACCAAGCAGGGAGTGGATTTGCAAGGAGGTTTGGACACGGTTTGCAAGAAGAGTCTTCTCGACTGCTTATGATGTAGCCTACATCGATCCTAAACTACCCTCCACTAGGTCAGAGCGCTCAACCTAAGGTTTTTGCCCTATTAGTAGAGGAGACCCAAGCCTTCCATTAGGTTATCACATGTAATGTCATACCCCAACCCTCAGGTCTGAGCACACAATATCTATCATGTGATCTCTAGAAGTACGTGCAATCACCAACATATACTCCAAGATCCCTCAAGACAATGAAGATACATTTTCCAAGTTAAGAAATCCAACACATCAAATATTTAGACCCAAAACATGTCGAAACAATAAACATTTATCTTTCAAAATTAACTTCGAAAATATAAGTTTTAATTATAGAAAAACACATATATAAAATATACTACATAAAAAGTTTAAACTTTAAAATACTATCTATTGTCGGTCAACATGTTTCAAAAATTCACATCTAAGAGGCATCAATACCAATAGTTGGTCTAGGAAGGTTCTCTCTTCGAGTGGATCTATCTAACGGTAGATTGACCTTTACTTCTACACTTCCTAAAAAAAAATAAAAATAAAGGACCGAGTGTAAAAATACTCGGTGAGTGGAGTGCAATGATATAATTGTGTTAGCAAATGAGTGATAAGTGTAAGAGTATTAAACAATGTTTTCAAACTCACATATCTGATCCAACAAAATCATCATGTAGTCATCTTAACATTTTTCAACAAATGTCATAATTTTCTTGAAATATAATAACCATTCAATATGCTCATTTAAAAGAAAAAAACCAAATTATTTGCCTCAAAATCTTTCCACCAAAGACTTGACCCGAACCAATGATGGAACTGTCAAAAGGGTTTCAATTATTACCGATCAAAAACATCGCCCACAACTTTGTCATTAGATTGAGATCTTTGAGGTTTTCAACCAAATTGGCCGAATAGAGACTTGAGAGGCATCTCTCTACCATGCCTACCCCCCTTAAGTCTAACAAACTCTAATCACGCCGCCCCGTTGAACTGGTCCATGGAATTTTAGATTAGTCGTGACATATTCATGGGTGTTCACACCCCATGCAAGCACTATTTTACAAATGGCATAATATGTGCTATAAAAAAATCAATAAAATTCTCAATTCAAGTTTAACAACAATATCCATGAGAAAATTTAGCATGACATAAAATACATTTGCAAGTGTATAAATTTCATGGCTCAAAATCAAAATATTTCTAAGGACATTCCACATTCACAAAACGTTATATAAATTCAAGTTAAAGAAAATCGTTTTAGAAAATTAGGAAACAATATTTTCTCATTTACAAATATAACAATCCATCCTCTCACTGTAATACCCAAAAAAAAAAGGGGGGGAAAATTAAAATTAGGGCTTAAAGCCCTAATTCTTCTTCATTTTCCCCTCTCTCTCTCTCTCTCTCCCTCCCTCTCTCTCTCACTCCGTCTTTTCCTCTCCCGCTGCTACCGCTAGCACAGTCGCTCGCCACCATCGCCACCGCACCCAGCCGCCGCCGCTCCTCCCTCCTCACGCGAGCGAGCTAGCCGCAGCGCCTTCCTCCTCCACGCAGCACGATCTCCCGCTACCATCCTCCGCCGAGCGCAATCGCTGCACCACCGCGAGTGCACCAGCGCATGTGACAGCGGCAGTGCGCGAGCCTAGCGCGAGCCAGCGCATGAGACCAGCGCGAGCCCAGCGCGAGCCCAGCGCGAGCCCAGTGCCAGCCAGCGCGCGAGCCAGCACGTGAGCCCAGCGCGAGCCCAACGCGAGCCAGCACGTGAGCCCAACGGAGCCAGCGCACGAGCCCAGCGCGAGCAGTGCGCGACCCTCTGCACGAGCCCATGCGCTTCTCTGCACGCTCCTGCACGAGCTCCAGCGAGCCCTTACGCGCCTTTGTACGAGCCCCTGCGCGCCCCAGCGTGCCCCAACACGAGCTCCCCTGTGCCAGTGCGCCCTCTAACACGCCGTAGCACGAGCACAGCGCGCTCCAACGCGTGATCCATTGCTCGAGCGTGCCTCAACATGAGCGCGAGCGCTCGAACGCGCGACCTACTGCGCGAGCACTCGATCCAGCTCGCGAGCGCGAGCCCTAAGCACTGCGGCCCAGTCCAGCACGCGGCCCACCAGACCCATCAGACCCGCTGGCCCACCAGGCGGCCAGCCCATCAGCCCGCCAGCCTATGGCCCACGAGCCCGCGACGGCCCGTGATAGTCCGTGAGCCTCTGCGAAGGTTTTAGACCAAACGACGGGCGAATGACAGTTAGGTCTGAAACCCAAGGAATTCTTGGTAAGAGAAACACACTCACTTCACAGTATGAATAAATTTTCCCTCATTAGGGTTTTATTTGATATAAAATTTGATGATTTAATTAGGTTTGTCTTTTGGAGAGTCATTGAAAAGTAGGGAGTGACCACCCTCCCCAGATATGTGAGTGAAACTCTAATCTCTTGCATAAAATAGTAAAACGTGTTTTCTACCGTGTTTTCGATAAAACATGCTTTTGATATGCATTGATCTGACGTATGATATTGAATTTCAAAACCGTTTTGTGATTATTGGAGTGTCTCGAAATATGTTTACGATGACTGTGCATCCATGGTTTGAAATGAAACAATAATTGTGCCATTACTTGAAATTTTAAAATTTCATTTTCTACCGTCGCATTGATATGCTGTTTGAAATGATTCGATGAAACGTATTGGCACGCAGATTTGAAATGTTTTGATGAACTATATGGGTTGGATGCCCACTAATTATGCGATGATGTGATGTTACTTGTGGGACGTTGTGCCCTGGAACGTTGTGTCCTTGTGATACTATGATGATTCCGTAGCTACAAAGGGCGTTTGTAGAGGCACGGGTTGCCAGGATACGCTTCGGCAGGAGATATCCGCAAACGTCATTTACTCTAAAGGCTGTAGGCGTGGCCGGTTGAACCCACGTAGGAGGAGGACGTGTGTGACGCCACCGTCTAGTACCGGGCGGGGTCCTATATACGTTGATGAGTTAACCCCAGCGAACTTATGGCCAAGTTGGGGTAGAGAGTGTTTTAAAGTCTATGCATAATAAAACTCCCGATGCGCCTGTCCTCGGCCACGGTTGACCTTTGCTAGGACCATTTTTGGCTCGCTCTGATGTTACTTGATTTTAAATGGATGCATACATACTTGTTATCGTATGATTGATTAAATGAATTTCAAATTGCTAAACATATCATGTTTTGCCACGAAAATGTAAATTTTGTTTCAAATGATGTTATTTGACACTCCAAATTGTTCACTCATGCTATTTATGTTTGATATTATCCCCCTCACTCACTGAGTATCTTCCCATGATACTCATCCCTCTCTTTTCCTTCCTCAGACAGGTTTATTGTGATAGAGCAACGTTACAGGCTCTAGAGCGGATTTGGTGTTCACGACGGTGAGATTTACTTTAAATAGAAATATGAACTCTTAAGTTAGTTTCGACCCTGCGAGGTCTTAACATTGAGATCCGTAGTTGGCCGTGTACTTATTTTGGGATGACTATATAATTTAACTCTCATATTTTCTTTACATTGAGGCGATTGTACGTATTTGAGTGTTACTTGGGAAAATTATTGTATCTTTCATAAAATTTAGGTCCGCTCGGTGTAGCGGCTGTTCATGCTCAAATCGGACATGACAGTAGAGGTCTGTGGTTAGGACTGCTAGAAACTTGTAGCCTTGCGTTGTTCTGAATGCTGGTGGTGGTGTGTGTTGATTTTGGAGAGGCCGGAATGACTATTTATTTAAATTACAGGTTGATTTTGATTATACAGATTTAATTGTACACGGGAAACCTCCGATTTATGGGGAGTTTCTGCCCGATTTTCTGTAAAAACACAGCCGGTATCCAAGGACAACGGGCGGCTGTTCACGATCCCGGTTTGGGGCGTGACTCTCACAATGTGAGGAATGTAGTCACTCCCATATTTCTCCACAAAAAGAGTCTTGCCACGATCAGTTTTGCCAAACCCCTAAGGGGCATCATCAAACAACCACAAATAATCAATATTAATCAATCTAAATCAACCCAAAACCTTAACATTCAAAGCCTATATTTCTCTCACTTAATATGAATTTAAATCTTCCAAATCTAAATGGACAAGTAGATAGGTAAATTAAAGATTGAAAAAGAAGATTATAATACCTTAATTTCATCTTCAAAGAATTCTTCTAATTTGGGTTACACCAACACCCTTGATTTTCCCATTTTTTGTGACAGCTCTAAATCTTCATTTCCTTCTTCAAAATCAAGATTAAAATCTAATTTTAGAGAGTTGGATAAATAGTTTGAAATATTTGATCTCGAGTTTTCGTGGTAAATTGAATGGATTTGAGAGAAGAGGAAAGAATAGTCTAAAAAATGAGATGAAGTTCTTAGATCTCATAGGTTTAGAGGCTCATTTCTTCTTTTTTCTTTTAAGCCATTTTCAAAATTTGTTTAGTAATCCTTTTACACATGTAAATTGCACAAAATGTTCAATATGTCATTTTGTGTTATTAGGAAGTTCAATCCCATGAATTTGGGTTCTTGAAATTATACTTGGAATTTATGGAAAATAAAAGAATAATTAAAAATGTGGAATGTTCAAAATATAAATTATAATATAAATTATAATATAAATTATAATATAAATTATATATTATATAATTAAAAGGTTTAATTGACAAGGTGGTCATAAATTTTTTTGGAGGACTTGGAGTACTAGGGTTCAACTCTCCATGGCTACATGTCTCACATAGCCGAGAGGATATCCATTTGCAAGCAAGGAAGCCAAGAGGTAAATGGGAAAACCGAGAGGCAAAATTAAAATGTGTCCAACACCAAGAAAACCAAGAGATGCAAGTGTAAAACCGAGAGAGGTAACCGTTCCAACACCACCAAGAGGTAACCAAGGGAAATGGAGTGAATGTACCAAGAGAAATAGAGTAATATATTAAGACTTAGCAATCATCAAGAGATAGAGGGAGTGCACGGGAAGGTAGAGTACTATACCGATAGAGATGAAAATAAAACTACGGAGAGATAATACATCAACCATTCAGAGAGAAATCAAATTCTACCAAGCATAGAGTACTATTAACCAAGAACTTGAAAATTGTGAGATAATACATCAACTTTTCACAGAGAAATCAAATTCTACCAAACATAGAGTACTCTAGTAACCAAGAACTTGAAAATTGTGCATTCGTCAACTTAGAGTCTAAGAGATTTTCCTTGCAGCCCAAATGAATCCACATTTATATCTAAATTAATTTCTTCTACATTTTACAAAATATAGAAATTTCAAATGGTCTTTTAAAGTGAATACCACAATTATGTCTTTGGGTTTTACAAGTAAGATGTTTGTGTGCGGAAGACCTGCTGTTCTTTTGATAGACCCTAATTCTACACTTTCTTTTACGGTTGTTGCTGCAAGTGAGGATGTGTTGTCTTGTTTTACACATTCTTTTAGAGCCATCACAACTTTAAGTTGCAGCTTTTAGCTCCTCCATATTGTTCATTTAAAGTGTTTATTCAGTTAACCTCATTGCTCTAAAGTTTTAGTTTTAGTTTTAGTTTGAAAATTATGTCAACTCATTTAAACATGAGAATATTCACAAAAATTTCCCAAAAATATGGGCCAATGAGGTTATTGGTTGATTAATTATTTTGTAAAATTTTTTTTGAAACAATGTTATGATATATAAGTAAGTACAAGACCAAAATATTTTCAGTTTAAATGTTTTTTGTAAAGTTTTTTTTTTTGTCAAATGCTAATATCTAGAATTAGTTTTTTTTTTTTTTTAATTTTTTTTTTTGCGTTTGTCAAGAAACAAACTCATAAAAGTAGACAAATTAAATCTCTCACAGAGAAAAAAATAATAATAAATTCACCATCATTTCATAACTCATCAAACGTTTTGTTAAATGATAATTAATTCACGATCATTGACTTGTACAAGATACCATACTCTTATTCATTGACTATACAAGATTTCTTTAATACTCTTGAGATTTGGTAAAATTCTTGAAGCTTTTCATGGTAAGAGTTATAGGAAGCAAATTCTTGAAGAAGCCAACACTCAGCAACCAATTTATTTCATTAGAACAATATTCATAACAAATCCCAGATATATTGCAACAAACTATAGTTGCTTATTCCTGAAAAGAGAAGACATATCTATATATTCGTATGTGTGTGTGTGTGTATGTGTGTGTCTGCATGAGCATTCACCAAAAACATCTTGGATGATTAGTTGTTATCATACCAAAACTGTTTCTGGAGGTAGTTAATAACATTCTTGTCAACCTGGAATGCCTTAGTTAGAACATCAGCATTGATGCTTGGGTTTGATCCAAACACTGCATTTGCAATCGTGATCACGCCTGGATTCTGGCTGCTCAACCCTGAAAAGGCGATTGCATTGGTTTTCCCAACATTAAATTGGAAATGGATTAGACCCTCTGGGAACACAAAAACATCTCCTGGGTTCAAAACTTTGGTGATGAGGCGATTCTTATTGTCCGGAATGTTGGATGTGACAAAGCCAACATATAAAGTTCCCTCCAAGACAAATAAGACTTCGGTGGCACGAGGATGCGTGTGGGGAGGATTTAATCCATAAGGTGCAAAATCTATGCGGGCTAATGAAATGCCAAGAGTGTTTAGTCCAGGTATTAGTTCAACATTGACAAGCGTCACCTTTGAACCAAGTGGATTTGATGTGTTTCCCGCAATGTTGAGGCCTGCATGGAAGAAATCATCTGCCGTGACAAGATTTGGGTCCTTGCAGAACTTCCCGTTCACAAACACTGTCAAGAAAATTTGACTAATCGCATTAATAAAATGCATTAGGTTATCATCCGACTACCAAAAGCATCCAAATATAGAGCAAGAAAAGAATGAAAGAAATGAAGGAAGAATCATTTACATGCGCCCTTTGGGTCATCCATGGCAACACAAAAGTCCTGTAGAGGGCTAGGATCTGAGGCAGACGAAAGAGAGAAGGCCAAAACCATAGAAATAACAATTACATGATAATTGAAGCCCATTTTTTTTTTCCTTCTCTACAAATTGCAGTTTATCTTGGGGTGATCTTGCTTAGGTTGTGGATGAGATGACTTGCATGGGTAACTGTATTTATAGATAGAAACCATAGAACTAGTCTTCAGAAATTTTCTCTTCTGACATGAGAAGCCAAGTCTACAACATAATGTTTATAATGTTTATAATTTTTTTTTTTTTATCTTATTTCTTTCTCTACTTCTTCTCCCTTGCATGATTTTGACCGATTCAGTAACGACTACATCAACTTGTGAATATTTTCTTCACCTAAGCTCAAAAATGGTCAACTTGTGAACATTTCTTGAGGAACATTCTAATACCAAGGTCACGTCATGCAAAGAGACACCGTTAAGTTCTGAACCAATAGATATCAAGATGGCATATTAAGTTCTGAACATTTTCTTGTAATATTTATATTGGAGAGAGATCTAAATGGCATAATATGTGAAAAGTTTGTTGCTTTAGCACCCTAAGAGCCAATAGATTTCTCTTTATGGTGTGAAGGTGCTATGCCATCCAGATTGACTTGTACAAGTCTTCTATTGGATTATTTCAGCATAAATATCCTGTGTCATGGGTGTTGAAATAAGAAAACAGAGTTTGAAAAATATCCTATGGTAGTTGTGCCCCAAACCTAATCTGACAGTAAGAATGATTTAATCAAACTGAAAACAACATTAAATTATCGTTTGGGTTTGGAAATTAATAGAATCTATGTTTAAATACAAGGATTTGGGTGTTCAATGTCATGAATTACCTGGTCTTATCACTTTGCAAAGTTGGAAAATGTTCCTTTTCCTTTCATAACTTTGAACACTTATAGTGTTACAACATAAAATAGTAATATCCCGAAATTTTCATACAACATACTTTTCCCGGATGAGGGGTGTGCATAAAAATTAGAGGTATTGCATGATCCACTTTGGGAAAGTCGTCTTTGTTAATTTTGTCTTTTAAAAGTTTCATAATTTTATATTTATGTACTATATAACATATATATATTTGGATATATATATTAAGTCTAACACTACAAAAAATACCTTTCCTGATGTTTTTTTCCTGTTCCTAATGTTATATAAACATCACTAAAGTTTGAGATGACTAGAAAAACAAAAAAAGAAAAAGAAAAACGTCGAGAATTTTCTCAACATTATTTACAAACGTTGGGGACAGACTTTCAAGGGGCATAATTAAAAGAACTTCAACATATTAGGACTATTGCCAGAGTTTCAACAAGTTTCGGGGAAGAGGGCACAACCCCATCCGAATTCCATCCTTGAGCCAAAGCAAAGTTCACTATTTATATACAACGGTAGGGGGGGTGAACATGTATTTCCCTTCTGTTTTCCCCTCTCTTTTTTGTTCCCCAAAAAATCTTAAAATGCCTCTACTCCACCTTTAACTCTTAGATTTTGATATATACTTTCTTTTATGTCAAAAAGAACCAAAAAAAAAAAAAAAAAAGAACAACCTTTTAGATTTTATCATTCTCTGTGGAAACCTTTGATCTCCGGCCACAATCACCAGCTTGTAATGCGTCATACTATTGTCACATGTTACAGTAGGGCACATATTAAGGACACACGCCCTCAAAAATATGTGTGGGTTTCCAAGGGTCACAAAATGAAACTACAGCCAAATGTACCTTTTACCAAAATATTGTAATTTTGGTAAAAAAAATTATTCATTCCTACCACAGTAAACAAGCCATCACAATGTTCAACGCACATTTTACGATGGGACGTTGTGACAAGTGATATTTATGAATTCATTCCTACCATTGCAAAAGGCATCGCAATGCAATGTATAGAAAAATATTCAATTGTACAAATTTTTAAAAATTTTTAACAATTTAAATTCATATCAAAATACCAAATATATTTTAATTTATAAAAAAATAAAAAATATTAAATTCACATCAAATATATATATAATTAATGCTATCAGAGAAAAGAAAAAAATGTTATTCAAATTAATACCATGCTCATGAGGTCTTATCATAACGAGGGAACGATTAATAAAGACAAAATATATCCAAATAAGTTTTTGCAAAATTTTTGCAGCACCTATAATGAAATGCCAATGGAATTAGCAACATCATCGTCGTCATTAAACCTCCTCATCAATTTGCATGAAAATTGGCATGATTATTGCGACACCCGTGTGGTCACAAGTCTTTGTACCTTAAACTACAACAGCTTTTGCAACATGACTTTTTTCATCATAATTTCTCACTTGGTACCACAAAATGCATCGCATATTTGCGACGCAATTTTGGCATCGCAAAAGTGCTTTTTGCAGTGAGAAACTTTTCTCCTTTTGTCTCCATTAAATAATCTAATGTTTTCTCCTATTTTAAGCTAATATTTTATAATGAGAATGAAGAAATTTTGCGTACATATTTTAAAAGCTTTTACAAAATCATTAAATTATAAGACTATCCTTGTCAAATTGTCTAATTTTATGTATATTGTTTATAATTAAAATAAAATTTTTATATCAATTTATTAATTTTTAATAAAAAATTATAAATTGATCTTTTAATAAATTTTTACATAATATAATTTCGTATCAAAAGATAAAAGTTGATATGGTCTTGCATATTCGTATGCTTGCTGATAAAATATTTAATAAACTAAAAACAAAAAAAAATTATACACAAATAAATCATCTCTTTGGAATGCATTATATTCTTGGAAAAGCTTATTTTTCATGACATGCTTGCTGGAGAATTTTAATGTCCTAAGATTATTCAACACTTAAAAATATGTTTAAATCCTCACTCCGAGTTGAAGAGAAAGACAATTCCTCAACAATTAAACTTCCCAGGCTTTGTAGTCAAGTTTTAAAGTGTGATATGGAGATATGGAGAAAGGATGGTGAATGTTAGTTCTGATCATGGGAGGATGAGCTAAACCAAAGTCATTTGAAAGTAAAATTGTAATACCCAATTTAAAAAAAAAAAAAAAAAAAAAAAAAAAAAAAAAAAGGAAAAATAAAAAAATTAGGGCTTAAAGCCCAATTTTCTCCCCTTTCTCCCTCTCTCTCTTTCCCCCTCTCTTCTTTCTCTCTCCCTCTCCCTCTCTCCTTTTCTTCTCTCTTCTCCCGATCCCCCGCCGCCGCGCCTCTCTCTCCCACTGCCGTCCCCCACCGAGCGCGATCGGAGCGCACCAGCGTGCGCTGCACCACAGCGAGCGTACCAGCGTGCGCGACAGCGCCAGAGTGCACGGCAGTGCGAGCCCTGCGCGAGCTCAACACGCGAACCCAGCCTGTGCGCGAGTTAAGCACGAGCAGCCCGCGAGCAGGGCGCGAACAGCGCTCGATCAGCGCGCGAGCAGCGCGCGACACCCAGCGCGCGACCCCAGCGCGCCTCAGCACGCCCTAGTACGAGCCAGCGTGCACTCCAGCGCGCGATCCACTGCTCCAGCACGCTCCAGCTTGCGACCCACAGCACGAGCAGCGCACGATCCAGCTTGCGAGTGCGCTTCAGCGCGCGAGCCAGCGCCAGCGCCAGCGCCAGCACGAGCACAAGCGCGCGATCCGGCTTTCCAGGCCGCAGGCCCACCAGGCCGCAGACCCATCAGCCCGCGGCCCACGGCCCGCGGCAGTCCGCGAGCCTCTGCGAAGGTAAATGACTCTAAGTTTCGATTTTTCGCACTTGGGTTTCGAATCTCTTTAGTAATTGGACTTAAATTGTTCGCAATTGTTTCAAATTTGGAAACATTCAGGTTTTAAACCAAACCGACGGGCAAACGAAAGCTAAATCTGAGATCCGAAGAATCCTAGGTGAGAGAAATGAAATCTCTTCAACCCTTGAATAAACTTTGTCAAATTAGGTAGCATTAGTTGATTTGTTTATAAATTGAGGAATTTAGGGTTCGTACGAATTAAGAAAAAAACGATAAACCCTGAAATAGTCAGAAATTGATAAAAATCGTGATGATTGATTAGGTTGGCTATTTTGGTGACTCGATTGAGGGGCGCCTTGTTTTACGTATTTTGGTGTTATTGGAGAGTGCGCTACCTTCCCCAAAACTGTGAGTGGGATTTATTTCAATGCTTTTGTTTAATATGTAAATACTGTTTTACAACATTTTGATAATGAGCATGATTTGTCGTATGTTGGAAATATTTTGACTGGTTTTAAAATTGACTTTTGTGAATCGTTGGAGTGTCCAAAAACTGTATTGAATTATGAAATTATGCATCCATGTGGTTGAAATATATAATGTGCCATTTTATGCTCTATGTTGCATTGGTTTATGAACCTGACTTCGGCACATTTTGATGTGATATTGATTTTGGCTTTGAGAGCTTTGATATGTATTGTTCCGTAGCTACGAAGGACACCGTGAGAGGCGCTTTGGTGGCGTCCGGATATGCCTAGGCCTGGGGTATCCCACGAGTTGTCGTTATTTGATTATCGACACGGTACTAGCCAGGTTGAACCCGAAAGGGAGAGGATTTGGATTTGGATTGGATATCCTCTCCAAGTCTAGCACCTGGACGAGGTTCGTCGCCAACGCCGGGGTAGAGAGCACTTTAAAGAAATTTGCATATAACACCCCCGGTGCGCCTGTCATAGGTCGCGGTAGACCTCTACCAGGACATTTTCGGCTGGCAGCTCTATGATTTTAATGATAGTGTTTTGGATGCATATTTGACTTGAAAATGCGTGAAGTGATATATTGTTGAAATGAAAAGCATGATGATTTGAAATATGATTTATATACTTATATTTTGACACTCCAGTTTCACACTCTATATTTGACGATTGCATTGACCCATTCACTCACTGAGTATTCTTCTCCCGAGTACTCACCCCTCATTTCCCTTTTGTTTCAGAGATAGTATTTGACAAGGAGTGTCGCTTTTAGGACGCTCAGTATCTTTGGGAGATCAGGCCTGGACTTGAGGAGTCATTGTGTATTTCCGCTGCAAAAATTTGTATTAGTGATGTATTTGTATTCTGAGGTCTATAGATGACCATTTTTATAATTCTGGGATGACTGTATAAATATGGACATTTAAATTGTGGAACTCTCATGTCACTGCATGACATTGCATTGAGGCATTTCTTTTTCATTGCGTCTGTATTTGGGAATGTGTCATGTCTTAGAATTGTCCTCTAGGATCGCTCGGTGCCTCCTCTAAATCACAGGAGGGGCGATTGGCGGCTGTCCATGCCTTTGACGGGGGCATGGCAGTAGAGGTCTGTGGTTAGGACTGTGGAGAATTGTTTGTTAGCCTTACGTTGCCCTGGATTGTGCAGTAGGATGATCTGATTTGTTGTTGAGGATAATATATGCATTTTGAGGCCGGGATGGCCCCTTTTGGACAGGTAATAGGTTTATTTTAATATGGGAGACCTCCGATATATGAGGAGTTTCTGCCCGATTTTCTGTAAAAATACAGCCGGCATCCAGGGTAACGGGCGGCTGCTCACGATCCCGGGTCGGGGCGTGACAGTTGGATTGGTATCAGAGCGACTTGGTTGAGAGCTATGGAGGAAGAGAGTTTTGAAAACATTCCCACTTGTGTTGTGTTTAAAGTCCTCAATGCATGAGAGTTTCATACAGTCATGAAGTCCCAGTGCATGGTCATAGGCATATGAGTTCATCTATTTTAGGGGGTTAGATACGGTTGTATCTAACCTAACTTGCTATATTCTTCTTCTATTGAACTAAGAATCTCATCCTTTTGTGAAGGTAGCCATGCTATGATTAGTTCAAAATTCTTGAACCGTGCCTATTCTTTTTATGATAATAAGCATCTTTCTCTTGCAGAATTATGCCACCTAGACGTGGAAGGAGAGGTGCTAGATTCGCATTGCTTGATGGTCTATTAGTGCCAGATGCACCTCGGGCACCCGAGACCCCACGAGTACCAGAGGACTTAGACGAGCCGGAGGATCGTACCTCGACTCGCGTGCCACCACCGGCACCTACTCAGCCAGCTGCTCAGGCTGAGACTCCCGTACCCACACTCGACGCCTTTAGGCAGGTGTACGAGTGGTACACTTCGCATGGGGTCCAGATTCTGCCCCCACCACCTCCTACAGCGGCGCCTGCACCTGCAGCAGCGCCAGTTCCTACGGCACCGGTTCCACCGCCGGTGGCCGGTCCTTCTACTTTGTCCGAGCCGAGTGAGAGCACATCGGCTATTCTTAGACGGGTACATGAGCTGACTCAGTTGGTTAAGGAGGCCCGTCAGCTAGGGTGCACAGATTTTGCAGGGCTTGGTGATGCTGCGGCAGCCAAGCATTGGATCAACTGCACCCGCAGGATTTTGACTGATCTCGGGATTGGAGAGGAGCTCTGCCTGAAAGTGGCAGAGCGATTATTAGAGGAGAGGCCCTCACTGATGAGGCGATAAAGCCATTGCGGTGGGACGACTTCCTTCGGGAGTTTGACCGCAGATTTTTCCCACTCTACCAGCAAGACCGGATGAGGTCAGAGTTGGGACGGCTTACACAGGGGTCCAGATCTATCTCGGAGTATGAGGCAGACATGCGGAGACTTGCCGCATTTGTACCAGATCTGGCCACACCTCAGTATTTGCGCTTCAAATTTGAGGACGGTCTTAGTCTCAGCATAAAGAGATATATGACTGTTACTCCACAGTTTACACTGCCTGAGGTGATAGACTCTGCTCACTGCGCGGAGGCTTTGGTCCGCGCTGAGACTAGGCAGAGAGAGAGCAGAGAGCAGAAGAGAAAGAAGGAGAAGTCTCATTTTGCAGAGAATTCCAAGAGGGGCAGGGGATCCAGTTCGTACAGAGGCGGATTTGGATCTGGATTTCCTGAGCTGGGACGGGGACAGTACTCCCAGGGGTTTAGACAGCCCGCACCGACTCACCCTGCACAGTTTACTACTCAGCGGCACCCTTATTGCCACAGGTGCAGTCAGTCCCATCCGAGCGGAGCTTGTTCAGTGACGGTCACTTACTTCCACTGTGGGAAGCCGGGGCATATTAGGAGTTCTTGCCCTGAGTTAGGACTCGGAGGACAGAGTTCATTGAGCCGCACTAGTACTCTTCGTATGGGACAGCAGGGGCAGCCTGTTCGGCCAGCAGTTTCTACTCCCAGGGTGACCACTGGGAGTAACACAGTGCAGACTCAGGCACGACAGCAGCCTAGGGCTCAGGCCCGGGTTTATGCCATGACGCATGAGGACGCCCAGGCGAATCCCGACATCATCATGGGTACTCCTCCTTCTGATCCTGTAGAATAGGATCACTATTCGTATTTTCACTTCTTTTGAGGATGTCAGCATTGTATCAGTCGTATAGGTATTTTGAGTTGTGTTCCCTTTTGTCGACATGATACCTCTCTGACATCTTTGTACACCAAGGTTGTAGAAGCCCTAGAGACTCAAATATTTTGACATATATATATACATATCAGGTTTGAAATTATTCTAAGTTTATGTGTATTTGTTCAAATGATAGGTACTCTACCCATTTTCGGAATAGATGCTCGTATCCTTATTGACACGGGGTCTAATTATTCGTATGTGAGCGATAAATTCTCCCGACACTCTGATAGACCGCTCTCACCTTTGGACGAGCAGATATCGGTCATCACTCCTCTGGGTGAGCAGATTGTGCGCGGCACAGTGTATAGAGAATGTGAGATCAAAGTTGGGGATACAGTGCTGAAAGCAGATCTAATCCCACTCGCCATGATTGATTTTGATGCCATCTTGGGGATGGATTGGCTACATATGCATCGGGCTTCAGTTGACTGCTTTAAGAAGCAGGTGGAATTTCGAAGACCCGATCGGCCAGTGTTGATTTTTGAGGGCGAGAGGCGGGTTTTACCCCGCTGTGTCATTTCAGTTTTGGAGCCCAGACGCATGATTCGCCGCGGATGTGTGACTTACCTGGCTCATATCATTGACACCACTGCTCAGGGACCGAGACTGGAGGATGTCCCAGTGGTACAGGACTTTCCTGATATTTCCCCCAAGGAGCTGCCCGGACTACCACCTGTTCGGGAGTTTGACTTTGAGATTGATTTAACTCCGGGGACTACCCCTATCTCTATGCCGCCATACAGGATGACGCCGGTTGAGCTGAGAGAGCTCAAGGTCCAGCTGCAAGAGTTGCTGGATAAGGGGTTTATCCGTCCTAGCACGTCTCCGTGGGGTGCACCGGTGTTGTTTGTGAAAAAGAAGGACGGCACATTTCGGCTATGTATAGATTATAGATAGCTGAACAAAGTTACCGTTAAAAATCGGTACCCACTACCACGTATTGATGATCTCTTTGATCAGTTACAGGGTGCCAGAGTATTCTCGAAGATAGATCTCCGGTCGGGTTACCATCAACTGCGGATTAGGGCCGAGGATGTGCCTAAGATGGCTTTCCGCACCCGATACGGACATTATGAGTTTTTGGTCATGCCGTTTGGGCTGACTAATGCCCCTGCCGCATTTATGGACCTAATGAACCGAATTTTTCACGATTATTTGGATCGGTTCGTCATTGTTTTTATTGATGATATCTTAGTCTACTCGCGGAGTGATGATAAGCATGCTCAGCACCTTAGGGTGATTTTGCAGACTCTTCGTGAGAGACAGCTTTATGCCAAGTTCACCAAGTGTGAATTTTGGTTGCGGCAGATTGGTTTTCTTGGCCATGTAGTTTCTGCGGAAGGTATCTTTGTTGATCCGCAGAAAGTTGAGGCTATCTTGAGATGGGAGCAGCCACAGACAGTGACTGAGATCAGAAGTTTTCTTGGTCTAGCCGGGTATTACCGCAGGTTTGTAGAGGGCTTTTCTCAAATTGCGGCTCTGTTATCTAGATTGACGCGAAAAGGTGTCAAGTTTGTATGGGATGATCGTTGTGAGGTGAGCTTTCAGGAGCTCAAACAGCGATTGACGTCCGCTCCGATTCTAGCCCTTCCCACGAGTAGTCGAGAGTATGTGGTGTACAGTGTCGCCAGCAGGCAGGGATTGGGCTGTGTATTGATGCAGGATGGTAGAGTTATCGCCTATGCTTCGCGGCAGCTAAAGAAGCATGAGGTGAATTATCCTACGCACGATTTGGAGTTGGCGGCCATAGTCTTTGCGCTAAAGATATGGCGCCACTATTTATATGGGGTCACATGCAGAGTGTTTACAGATCACAAAAGTCTAAAGTATCTGTTCACTCAGAGGGAGATGAATTTGAGGCAGTGGAGATGGTTAGAGCTGCTAAAGGATTATGACCTCATTATTGATTATCATCCGGGCAAGGCTAATGTGGTGGCCGATGCCTTGAGTCGGAAGTCATTTTCCTCTTCTCAGACTACCGAGAGTACTTATCTCTCGTGTTTATTGGGACTCCGAGCTTTGGGAGTCAGGTTGGCTAGTGATGATCAGGGAGCTATACTAGCCAGATTTGAGGTTTGGCCGAGTTTGCTCGATCGTATCAGGGAGCTTCAGCAGAGTGACGAAAAGCTTCGAGGTATTTATGAGAAAGCCAGCAGAGGTGATATTGACGACTTTAGAGTTCGCAAGGATAGACTGTTGGTTTTTCGAGATCGAGTATGTGTACCGGTAGATAGTGATCTCCGCAGGGCTATCCTTGAGGAGGCTCATTCATCTGCCTATGCTTTACATCCCGGTAGTACTAAAATGTACCGCACCATCAGAGACAGTTATTGGTGGTCGGGTATGAAACGGGAAATTGCAGAATTCATTGCTCGTTGCCTTGTATGTCAACAGGTGAAGGCTGAGCACCAGCGTCCAGCTGGCACATTGCAGCCCCTTCCCATTCCTGAGTGGAAGTGGGAGCATATCACGATGGATTTTGTAGTGGGGTTACCACGAACTTCGGCACAGCATGATGCTATTTGGGTGATAGTTGACCGACTTACTAAGTCCGCACATTTCATCCCAATTAGGAGTGATTACTCGCTTGAAAGGTTGGCACGCCTCTATATTGATATGATCGTGAGACTGCATGGGGTCCCAGTGTCGATAGTATCAGATCGAGACCCCAGATTTACATCCCGTTTTTGGCCCAATCTGCAGGAGGCTTTGGGTACTAGACTGAATTTCAGCACAACGTATCACCCCCAGACAGATGGTCAGTCAGAGATAACTATTCAGACTTTAGAGGACATGCTTAGGGCATGTGTTATGGATTTCCGGGAAGTTGGGATCGACATCTTCCGTTGGTGGAATTCGCCTATAATAATAGCTATCAGGCGAGCATTGGCATGCCACCTTACGAGGCATTGTATGGGGGGAAGTGTCGTACCCCGTTGTGCTGGGATGAGGTTGGTGAGCGACGACTCACTAATGTTGAGCTGGTAGAGGAGACGAAGGAGAAAGTGAGGATTATCCGTACACGGATGAAAGCCGCCGAGGATAGACAGAAATCCTATGCAGATCGTAGGCGGCGACCTCTAGAGTTTACTGTGGGAGACATGGTATTCTTAAAGATATCTCCCTTGAAGGGAGTCATTCGATTTGGGCAGCGAGGGAAGTTGAGTCCCAGGTATATTGGGCCCTTTCGTATCCTTGAGAGGGTCGGAAGTGTAGCATATAAATTGGAGCTGCCAGCAGATCTATCGCGTGTTCACGATGTATTTCATGTCTCAGTACTTAGGAGATATCAGCCAGATCCCTCACACATTTTAGAAGCTCCGCCAGTTGAGCTTCGAGAGGATTTGAGTTTACCTGTTCAGCCTGTGACTATTCTGGATCGACAGGTCAGAAAGCTACGGAGCAAAGAGGTTCCTCTTGTCAAAGTTTTGTGGAGGAGCGACCAGGTCGAGGAACAAACCTGGGAGCTTGAGGAAGCCATGAGGAAACAGTACTCCCATCTATTTTCTGTATAGTTTTCTTTTAGTCTCGAGGACGAGACTTGTTTTTAGGGGGTTAGAAAATGTAATACCTAATTTTAAAAAAAAAAAAAAAAAAAAGGAAAAATAAAAAAATTAGGGCTTAAGCGCGAGCAGCGCGCGAGCAGCTCGCGAGCAGCGCGCGAACAGCGCTCGATCAGCGCGCGAGCAGCGCGCGACACCCAGCGCGCGACCCTAGCGCGCCTCAGCAAGCACGAGCCAGCGTGCACTCCAGCGCGCGATCCACTGCTCCAGCACGCTCCAGCTTGCAACCCACAGCACGAGCAGCGCACGATCCAGCTTGCGAGTGCGCTTCAGCGCGCGAGCCAGCGCCAGCGCCAGCGCCAGCACGAGCGCGAGCGCGCTCCAGCGCGCGATCCGGCTTGCCAGGCCACAGGCCCACCAGGCCGCAGACCCATCAGCTCGCGGCCCACGGCCCACAACGGCCCGCGGCAGTCCGTGAGCCTCTGCGAAGGTAAATGACTCTAAGTTTCGATTTTTCGCACTTGGGTTTCGAATCTCTTTAGTAATTGGACTTAAATTGTTCACAATTGTTTCAAATTTAGAAACATTCAGGTTTTAGACCAAACCGACGGGCGAACGAAAGCTAAATCTGAGATCCGAATAATCCTAGGTGAGAGAAATGAAATCTCTTCAACCCTTGAATAAACTTTGTCAAATTAGGTAGCATTAGTTGATTTGTTTATAAATTGAGGAATTTAGGGTTCGTACGAATTAAGAAAAAAAGGATAAACCCTGAAATAGTCGGAAATTGATAAAAATCGTGATGATTGATTAGGTTGGCTATTTTGGTGACTCGATTGAGGGGCGTCTTGTTTTACGTATTTTGGTGTTATTGGGGAGTGCGCTACCTTCCCCAAAACTGTGAGTGGGATTTATTTCAATGCTTTTGTTTAATATGTAAATCCTATTTTACAACATTTTGATAATGAGCATGATTTGTCGTATGTTGGAAATGTTTTGACTGGTTTTAAAATTGACTTTTGTGAATCGTTGGAGTGTCCAAAAACTGTATTGAATTATGAAATTATGCATCCATGTGGTTGAAATGTATAATGTGCCATTTTATGCTCTATGTTGTATTGGTTTATGAACCTGATTTCGGCACATTTTGATGTGATATTGATTTTGGCTTTGAGAGCTTTGATATGTATTGTTCCGTAGCTACGAAGGACACCGTGAGAGGCGCTTTGGTGGCGTCCGGATATGCCTAGGCCTGGGGTATCCCACGAGTTGTCGTTATTTGATTATCGACACGGTACTAGCCAGGTTGAACCCGAAAGGGGGAGGACTTGGATTTGGATTGGATATCCTCTCCAAGTCTAGCACCTGGACGAGGTTCGTCGCCAATTCCGGGGTAGAGAGCACTTTAAAGAAATTTGCATATAACACCCCCGGTGCGCCTATCATAGGTCGCGGTAGACCTCTGCCAGGACATTTTCGGCTGGCAGCTCTATGATTTTAATGACAGTGCTTTGGATGCATATTTGACTTGAAAATGCGTGAAGTGATATATTGTTGAAATGAAAAGCATGATGATTTGAAATATGATTTATATACTTATGTTTTGACACTCCAGTTTCACACTCTATATTTGACATTGCATTGACCCACTCACTCACTGAGTATTCTTTTCCCGAGTACTCACCCCTCATTTCCCTTTTGTTTCAGAGATAGTATTTGACAAGGAGTGTCGCTTTTAGGACGCTCAGTAACTTTGGGAGATCAGACCTGGACTTGAGGAGTCATTGTGTATTTCCGCTGCAAAAATTTGTATTGGTGATGTATTTGTATTCTGAGGTCTATAGATGACCATTTTTATAATTCTGGGATGACTGTATAAATATGGACATTTAAATTGTGGAACTCTCATGTCACTGCATGACATTGCATTGAGGCATTTCTTTTTCGTTGCGTCTGTATTTGGGAATGTGTCATATCTTAGAATTGTCCTCTAGGATCGCTCGGTGCCTCCTCTAAATCACAGGAGGGGCGACTGGCGGCTGTCCATGCCTTTGACGGGGGCATGGCAGTAGAGGTCTGTGGTTAGGACTGTGGAGAATTGTTTGTTAGCCTTGCGTTGCCCTGGATTGTGCAGTAGGATGATCTGATTTGTTGTTGAGCATAATATATGCATTTTGAGGCCGGGATGGCCCCTTTTGGACAGGTAACAGGTTTATTTTAATATGGGAGACCTCCGATATATGGGGAGATTCTGCCCGATTTTCTGTAAAAATACAGCCGGCATCCAGGGTAACGGGCGGCTGCTCACGATCCCGGGTCGGGGCGTGACAAAAATTTTGGTGAATTGAAGGGTAAATTTATAGTCCAAATTGGCTCCCGCTATTATTATATTGTGGGTTTTATTTGAGCTATGCCTTTTTTATTTATCTAAGAGGGATTGAGATCTGATTTTTCAACAGAGAAAGAAAATAGCATAATTGTTGCTTAAAACATTGAAATGAATTTATGACCATAAGGGCATTTTAATAAAAAGGGGGGAGGGAATAGTTATAGAAGAACTGGTTGGCCATTCCCCCAAAACAGTAGATAGATCTCTCCCCCATACAAAACAAAATCAGGTACAAAAAATCCACTAAGACTTAGAGAAGAGCGTAGCTTCATGAAAACAACAAGTATTAGTGCGTGAAAGATAATAAATATGACGATCAGCTCAACAGGATTTGTTGGTTTATGAAATGCCCACGTGGGATATATAACCATTAAGTAAAAATTTGAATTTTTACTTGGGAGGATAATGGGTGGTTAAACCCCACTATCCCAATCATCCTAAACTCTCTTAACTTCTCTCCATGTTTTACTCCAACACAACCTACGTGATGGTCATTCTTCTTGATTGAGAGCATAGGAATACAGAGAATGAACATTGGAGTGGTGAGAGGATTTTTTTTAGAGAGAAAAATATACCATCTTTTAGGGTTTTACAAAATTCCAAGAAGGGAATTTTCGGATTATCGGACTAAGGATTAAGACATTGTGATCCTGTGGTGATAATTCGTTATACGTGACTATCATCTTGACTACGAGTGGTTCGTATTCAGAGTTTGTAGTTTCCGAGATTTTCTCCATCACCGATTGAGATATACCGTGAACTTAAAATTTTACGATTCCGAAAAATTATTTATTATTACTTCCTGTAACACCGACACAAGAAAAAAAAAAAGAAATGGAGACGCAACGTTTTGGGGCAAAACGCTGTGTCCCCAAAGTGATTTGGGGATTAGGGTTTCAACCCTAATCGCTCTCCCTCTCCCTCTCTCTCTCTCTCTCTCTCCCCGACTCTTCATCTCCCCACGGCCGCCGCACCCTCTCCGCCTTCCTCCCGCGAGCACGCCATTACTGCCGCTCGCCGCCTCTCGTCTCTCCCTCTCTACTTCACTCTATCCCCTTTCGGCCGCAAGTCTCACCATCTCTCTCCCTCTCGCTGTCGCTTTGTCCTTTCGGCTTCGCCACTCCGGCGCCTAACACCACTCCGCCGCGAGCCGCGACCGATCGTGCCTTTCCTCCCGTGAGCACCGCCTTCCTCTACAGCACGCGACTGTAGCGCGATCTCCCCAGCCCGAGCCGAGCCACCCCTACGCGATCCACCCAGCCCGCGAGAGTGAGCCAGGCCACGATCAGGACCAAGCCCGCAAGTGCGAGCCAAGCCGCGAGCAGGACCCAGCCCGCGAGTACGAGCCAAGCCGCTAGCATCCAACCCGCGAGCGCGAGCCAGGCCGCGGGCGTGAGCTAGGCCAAGAACAGGACCTAGCCAGCGAGCGCGAGCCAGGCCGTGCGTGAGCCAGCACATGAATGCACCTCATTGCACCAGCGCGCGACCACCAGCACACGGGCGCGCACCAGCCCGCAAGCCACTATGGCCAGCGAACCACTGCCGGCCCATCAGCCCGCAGGCCCGCGGGCCCACAGGCCCATCATCCCGTAGGCCTGCCGGCCCGCTGACCTGCGAACCCACAAGCCCGTTGTAGCCCATGTGCCTGCGATGGCCCGTGATGGCCCGTGAGCCCGTGACAGCCCACGAACCTCCACGCAGGTAACTGACTTAGCGTTTTGCTTCCGATCTAAGTGTTTGAACCTAACTAATAAACCCTATCTTGATAGGTAGCATTTCAGATCTTGGAGTGATCGAGGAGACATTTAGACAAAGGTCTGCAATCCGAGAAAAACCCTAGGTGAGTGATTTTAGACCCATTCGATTTGATTATCGAATTTAGGATAAATTTAAGATAAAAAGTCTTGTATATAATAGAATGTAAACCAGATTCGCAATGAATACATTTTCAGACATTATATGCGGTTTGTTAGGTTAAGTGTACGAATTTATATGAAAGGGAACTGTTCAGGATGATAGAATCAAATTAAGTTGATTTGAATAGTTTTCCTGGGAGTTTAAATTAACCAATGCATAAAAATAGTCAGAAATTGGGATTTGAGCACCAGAGTTGATACAGCTTTTCTCATTATAAATTGTTCTACTCATAGGCAATTTAAATACTATCTTCGTATTATGAAAATAGACTCATATACCTTGAAAATGACATATGGCTTGAAACATTGGGATGAAAATCAAAAAGTGTATGATTTTTTAAAAATTTTCCATCTTATAGGAAACTTATTTATTTTAAGACTTATTTCCGACCTGAGTGGTTTTAGGGTTGAATTTAATTTGGTTTAAAAGTACGTTAATTGTTTATAAATAGAATGCAACTGATGACATTAGAATGTATTCATAAATTGAAGAATTAAGTTTTGTACAAAGTTAGAGAAAATGGATAAACCCTATAATACTTGAAATTTGATGTTAAATTCTGATGATCTGATTAGGTTGACCTTTTTGGAGTCTCGAGGAGTCAGATTGGATTGTTTTGAAAATAGGAAGTAACCACCCTCCCTAGAATAGTGAGTGGGATTTTGACATTTTCTATTGATTGACAAATCATGTTTTACCGATTTTCAAACGACATAATTTCTATACGTGTGAAAACTAAATTTTTGGATCTTGATAGACATATTTTGTGACCATTGGAGTGTCCCAATTGCTGATTTTATAGATTATGCATCCATGAACTTGATAACTGCTATTGTGCCACATTTTTGACATATTGACATGTTTTAATGCTTTTACTGTATTGGCAAGTAGTTTTAAATGTATTTACATGTACTATTTGAGCTATACGCCCGACCAAAATTATGTTACGATGCATAGGACTATATGCTCGGCCGACATGATGTGATGCATGGGGCTATGTGCCCGGCCGACTTGGCTATATGGTGATATGCTTCCTATAGCATTCCGTAGCTATGAAGGAATTTGGTAGAGGCACCCCTTGTGCCCAGATACGCTTCGGCCGGAGGTATCCGCCAGATCGTCATGTGTATGGGTGTCCTAGGTTGACCCTTATCGGGGAGGACGTGAGTTTATCTCTGTCTAGCACTGGGCGGGACACCAGACACGACTAACTATATATATGTATCATTATTATTATTTACAGATTAGTTTGAGTAGTCTGTGGCCAACATTGGGATAAAGAGCCATTACTTGATATTTGTATAGTGAAAACCCCCGATGCGCCCGTCCTTGGTCTAGGTAGACCATCACCCTTGATATTGATAGTATGACATCAATCCTCTCACTTGCTGAGTATCCTCCCATAGATACTCACCCTTCACTTTCTCCCCACAAGATTAGTCTTGAATTGAAGAAAAATTATTGTGTTGCGACATGGAATTGATAGTACCGGGCTTGGGTATGGATGTTACCATATCTTCCGCTACGATTATTGAAGATTTTAGTTGATAAATGTACTCATTTATTTATTTTTAGGATAACTGTATAATTTATATATATTTATTTGTGAAACTCTCATAATTTATTTGTATTGAGGCGATTTTACCTATTTAAATGTCATTTGGGAAAATTATTGTATATTATGTAAAAATTTAAATCCGCTCGGTATGGCGGCTGCTCATGCTTTGGTTGCGCATGATAGTAGAGGTTTGTGGCTAGATCTGTTGAAAAATTTTATAGCCTTGCATTGTTTTGGATATTGGCTATGCATTGGTTGATTTTGGAGAGGTCGGGATGGCCATTTATTTATTTTACAGGATAAATATTGATATACAGTTCAAATTGTATTTGGAAAACCTTCAAAATATGGGGAGATTCTGCCTGATTTTCTATAAAAATGTAGTCAGCATCCAGGGCAACGGGCGGCTGTTCATGACCCCGGTTCGAGGCGTGACACTTCCGTTGCGTGATTGAGTCACAAAGTCTAACATTGGTATCAGAGCATATTAGATATATTTTTAAATGATTTTTCAAAATTAAATTTGGGTATAAAAATATAGGGTATAAAATTTGGGGTTCGGATCACGGATGAGTTTCATGAATCCATTTATATCACTATGTTACCCAACTCACGTACAACACGAAAATAATTTTTTCGTAATTTTTTGAGCACGATTAGGCTAATAAAATTCCGGTTGAAGTATTCGGCCGTGAATAGTGATCAAACCCTTCAATCCTAGATTTGGCCAGTTTTAGGTCAAATCAGAGCATGAAAATGGTAGATCTGTGTTTGTATCTGCCAGATCTACATTTTGATATATATATTGCATGTTGTTTATATCGGAATGTGAGGTTTTTGGAAACGGGTCGAAAAAAACCGAGTTGCAGACAGATTCAGGTGAAGACGAAGGCCCAACAGTGTGGCGTGTGCACAACACGCGTGCAAAGGTGCGTCTGTGCAACAGCCACTAGCGCGTGGCTCTTACACGCGTGTAGGCTTGTGAGACTCAAAGTCAAAACCGGGTCTAGACCGAACTGGGTTAGACCCGACCCTCGACCAGGATCCGAACTGGGTTCCGACCCGCGCCCGCGTCTGGATCTGACCCGGGTGGACACAAGCTGCGCGCGCGCAGGCGCGTCAACCCACGCGCTGCGCGTAAGGTACGTGGTCTAACGCACACAGGGCGCTTGCAGGTGCATTCCTGACGCGCTGTGCATCCTTGACGCGACCAGGCGCCTTCCCAGCGTGTGAGGGCGTGTGGAGAAGCGCAGCCTATTATGGCGGCACGTAGATACTCCTGGTGGCACGTAGGTTTGCCTAAAATTAGATTTTTCCAATTTTTGTGATTGATTGTGGGTTTTTATGTACCGAATCCTAATCCAAATGGTGAGAGGCAATCCCGGATTATGGTGTATGGTGTTCGTTTACTCAAACGCTCGTCTTGGGGTCTGTACTCGAGTCATTTTGGTATTGGTGATTTGTAGGGTACATAAAATTGTAAATTTAAGTATCAATTATCACTAATATCTTTTTTTTTTGTGTGACAGAGACATGGCTGCAACAAAGACTGTCGTTTTAGATCTCGTTAAGGGAGACAAACTGAACAGTGACAATTATGATATTTGGCACCGGAAGGTTCAGTTTGTTTTTAAAGAACAAGAGCTCTGGGAAGTTCTCAAAAACGAGATGGTGGACCTTGGGGAGGGTACCACGGCACAAACACAACGGGATCAGGAGGTGTATTGTGCTTGGAAAAAGAAGGATGGCCAAGCGAGGCTGATATTTCTTAGCAGCTGTTCGATGAGCTGATTCTGATTTACGAGCAATATCCTACTGCACAATCGATCTGGCATGCTCTGAGAGAGTATTATGGCACTCCATCAGCTCCTAAGTTGAGGATGCTGACCTATAAATTCATCACTTACAAGAAGAGGCACAATCATATCATGAAACAGTATTTAATGCATATGTCGAGTATGATCGCCTCTCTGAAGAATATGGGGGAGCCGATATCTAATGAGTTTCAGGTACTGAGTGTGATCCGGTCCTTGCCTGACTCTTGGGATGTGGTTAAAACCTATCTCACGCACACTAAGAGTATTCGTACTTTTATGGACATGAGTAGGCACTGTGAGCTTGAAGAGGAGCGTCAGGAGGTGGCTAGGTCTTCTTTGGTTCATGCTAATATTGCGGAGTCGAGTAAGGGCCCTCGGATTTTAAAGCGCAAGTGGCGTAAACATGAGAAGAAGGCCAAGGGCCAAGGCAAAAAGAAGCAACCTGCCAAGATCGACGACAAAGGACAAAAGCACAAGAAGAAGGAGTTTGATGAAAGCAAAGTCCAATGCTTTGTTTGTGGCAAGATTGGGCATTTCACATGCTAGTATAGCGAGTGAAAGGTATTTGTCTTTACATGGTTTGAGTTACGTGTCATCTAGTGTAATACTCACTAACTCTTCTCCTCTATGGATTATAGACTCAGGAGCCACGAACCATGTAACTCAGGATAGGAGCGCATACGTGGAGTTCTACTGTTTAAGTCCCCAGGCGAGGAGGTTGTACGTGGGGAATGGAGTATTTGTAGAAGTAAAAGGGATAGGCACTTGTAAGCTATTGCTACGAAATGACCAAGTTTTATATCTTCATGACGTTTTGTATGCTCTTGAGATTAGGTGGAATCTAGTATCTGTCCAGTGTTTAGATTTGTTAGGATATTTTGTGCTATTGGGAAACTCTAGAGTTTCCATTACTTATGACAGTTCTTTGATTTGTTCTGATTTAGTTTATGAGGGACTTTATGTACTGAATATGATTTCATTCTATGAGATTTATTCTTCTTCTACTATTGTTTTTGCATCTGATAGTGTAGTGGATGATGTAAATATACGGCATAATAGGCTTGGCCACATAGGGCAAGAGAGGATGGCCCGGTTAGCTACAAGTGGCTTGTTGGGCCCGCTAACTAAGGTCCAGTTACCCGTATGTGAGTTTTTCCTTGTGGGCAAAGCCACTAAAAAACCATTTGGGAAAGCAATGAGAGCTGGAACTCTATTACAATTGGTCCATTCCGATATTTGTGGACCCATGAATGTGAGAGCCCGAAACGAAACCACGTATTTTATTATGTTTATAGATGACTACATACGTTTTGGTTACGTTTACCTGATCTCGCAAAAGTCTGAGGCACTAGAATGTTTCAGGAGGTTTATCAGTGAGGTTGAAAATCAGCTAGACTTGAGGGTGAAAATTTTTAGAATCGATCGGGGACGTGAGTATCTGTCTGAGCAATTCAAAGAGTTCTGTTTCGATAGAGGCATTACGAGACAGCTGACTATTCCTGCTATTTCTCAGCAGAATGGAGTAGCTGAGAAAAGGAATAGAACTCTGCTGGAGATGGTGAGGTCGATGATGGCACGAGCCAACTTACCTATCTTCCATTGGGGGATGCGTTGTTGACTGTGGCCTACGTCCTTAACCGTGTTCCGACAAAGTCTATAGTCAACACCCTATACGGGTTTTGGACAGGGAGACAGCCTGACCTTAGCCACTTGAGGCCATGGGGTTGCGCTGCGTATGTTCGTGATTCCTCGCATTAGTACGGCAAGTTAGACCCGCGAGGAAAGAAGTGTATCTTTATTAGATACTCGGAACACTCCAAAGGATATGTGTTCCTAGGAAAACTTACGGATGACACTATCACTAAGATAGAGTCTCGTGATGTCACTTTTCTCGAGAGTGATTTCCCTAAGAGAGGAGAAATCAATCGAGACCTCACCTTCTATGAGATGGATGAACCTAGTGGCTCAGCCGAACCCAGTGACGGGACTCAAGAGCCAATTATGGATCTTGGTGTTAGTAGGAGTGATCCATCAAAAGGTGTGGAACCTCTCTCTCCTCGAAGGAGTAGTCGGGGACAAGTGCCACGTCACCGTTTCCCGATTGAGGATGAGATCCTCATTGTGACTCCTGAGGATGATGAAGAGCCGAGGACTGTATAGGAGGCTCTCGAGGGTTTAGCAAAAGACCAATGGTTGTAGGCCATGCGCGAGGAAATGGAATCAATGAGAGTCAACGAAGTCTGGGAGCTAGTTGACTTACCTGAGGAAAGAAAGGCCATTGGGAACAAGTGGGTTCTCAAAATTAAAAGAAAAACCGAATGATCGATTGAGAGGTACAAGACCCATCTGGTAGCTAAGGGTTACACGCAAACTAGGGGCATTGACTACGAGGAGACTTTCTTCCCAGTAGTCAAGTTTACTTCGATTCTTTACTTTTGACGATTGTTGCTAGTATGGGTCTTAAGTTGCACCAGATGGACGTTAAGACCGCTTTTCTTAACGGGAGCCTGGATGAGGAAATCTACATGAAACAGCCCCTGGGTTCGATCTGGTAGGCCAAGAGGACAAGGTCTGTCAATTTCGAAAGTCAATATACGGCCTAAAGCAATCATCCAGACGGTTGTATATAAGATTTCACGAGGAGATGATATCTTACAGTTTTACGATGGTCGAGGAGGATCATTGTGTCTATCTGATTCGGTCCAATAACTCTTTTGTGATCCTGTCTTGTATGTGGATGACATAATGTTGGCCGAGAACGACATTCAGTATTTAATGACCCTCAAAGCGTGGTTGTCATCCAGCTTCGACATGACAGATATGGGTGAAACTGAATTCATCCTCGGAGTTAAGATCCAGAGGGATCGCTCAAGAAAGATGTTGACTCTTTCATAAGAGACATACATCAGGAAAATTCTCAAGCATTTTGAGATGAGTGATTGTAATCCCATAGAAACTCCGATCGCCAAAGGTGAAGGCCTAAGCCTAGAAATGTGTCCGAAAACTCAAGAAGAAGTAAAAGAAATAAGTAAAATACTTTGCTCCAGTGGAGTAGGAAGTTTAATGTATACAATGTTGTGTACTAGACCGGACATTTGTTATGCAGTTGGTCTGGTGAGCAGATATCAGGCAAATCCTAGAAAGGGTCACCGGAGAGCACTGAAAAGGATTTTTCGATATCTAAAAGAAACTGCAAACTTCTCCTTGTGTTACGGTGGAGGCGATTTGCACCTTATAGGCTATTCGGACGCCGAACTGGGGAGGCGATTTGAATAAGCACAAATCGACATCATGTTTTGCTTTCTTGCTCAATGGCGGGGTCATCTCATGGAGCAACAAGAAGAAAACTTGTGTTACTCTATCTACGATGGAGACTGAGTTCGTGGCATGCTCAGTTACAGTTTAGGAGAGTATTTGGCTCCAGAAACTACTAGATGACTTAGGGATTGTAGCGGATAGTGGGAGGCCAGTAATGATTTATTGTGATAATCAGGCCACTATCGCTTACACTGGAGACCCTAAGTTTCATAGTATGACCAAACACATCGACACCAGATACCATTACGTTAGAGACATCATCGAGAAAGGTAAAGTGACCATCAAGTACATTTCGACACACAGCATGGTGGCTGACTCCTTCACCAAACCCATCATTAGAAACTCCTTTTTAAAACATAGAAAGTCATTGGGTTTGAGTATCTTCTGACATTTCTCAATTTGTACTTATTAAAGACATTGATACTGATTGATTTTATATATATATGAGTATAGTGCATTATTCAGTCACTTTTGTATTATATTTTCATTTAATGTACTTACTTTTATTATCATATATATGTTTTGCGATGTGATAATAGATATGTCAGGCAGACGAGATTGACTCTCTCACAAGAGTGACCACCTCCAACTTTGAGTGAGTGTAGATGAGATGGTTTCTAGCAATAAGAGGTTTTGAGAGTGGCCCTGCTAGAATATAAGTTGCCCTGATACGTGTTCAGGATGAGGTCATATGCGATATGACTGACATGGAAGTACCCACATCCATGTTGCCTTTGAGTAGCCAGATTTCAGATCTCGGATATTACCTGCGATTTGTGATATTATCTCTGAGATACTCTCTCTGAGATCTCTGGGTAAAGTTTTATGTGTAGACTGAGTCCCCACACCAGCATAGTGTTAGAGAAATCTGACATATGCCCTTTTGAGAAATGGGGAAGTAACACCGTGGTACGTGTTTCATACCACGTGTGAAAAGACGACTTGGGATAGTAGGAGCTATATTTCTTGAGACAATAACTTAAAATTTATCCCAAACCCTACTGTATGAGACTCGAGATCCATTGGGTGGGATCTCTTATATCCTTATTACTTTCGGCTGTCTCTTGAGGTCATGATTCAATGTTTGCTACTTTAGTCTGTTTACTGATGGCCGGGAAGATAAATTAAGGTCTGAGGGATAGGTCTAGAAAAGCAGCTGAATTGAGATCGATAGATTCGAGTTTGGGAAAAAGAAGACCAATTGACATTGCATCATTGTGTTGTATTCACCGATCGATCTTTTATGTTCATCTATATAGGGATTTGAACATAATAGTAGATATATAGTCGAGCGATATCTGGGGATTACTTTCGATGAGGAAAGTAGCTCGATGGATGTAATTAGTCTTGGATCTGGGGTACAATGAGTTTTTCTTTTGATACTAACAATGACTCCTCGATCATCCTAACAGGTGTATCGAGAAGTTTTTTCTTGCAAGTGTACTCGCTAGTCGCATGACATTCAATCCTGTATGAAAGTCCAGTAGGGTGATGTAGTAGATCGTATGAGTTGTGATCTCGTGACAGATGTAAAATGCCCTCGTGTGTAAGTGGGAGATGTTGGTTTATGAAGTGCCCACGTGGGGCATATAACCATTAAGTAAAAATTTCAATTTTTACTTGGGGGGATAATGGGTGGTTAAACCCCATTATCCCAATCACCCAAAACTCTCTTAACTTCTCTCCATGTTTTACTCCAACACAACTTATGTGATGGTCATTCTTTTTGATTGAGAGCATAGGAATACAGAGAATGAACATTGGAGTGGTGAGAGGATTTTTCTTAGAGAGAAAAATACACCATTTTTTAGGGTTTTGCAAAATTCCAAGAAGGGAATTTTCGGATCGTCGGACTAAGGATGAGACATCGTGAACCTGTGGTGATAGTTTGTTATACGTGGCTATCATCCTAACTATGAGTGGTTCATGTTCAGAGTTTATGGTTTCCAAGATTTTCTGCATCACCGATTGAGGTATACCGAGAACTTAAACTTTTACGATTCTGAAAAATTATTTATTATTACTTCCGCTGCGTGATTGAGTCACAAAGTCTAACAGGATTTGTGAATAAACCTACTCAAAAATTGATTTTGGTAACACATTTTATTTCCACTTTTAAATCCAACATCAATAAAGCATTTACCTTATACAAGATGGATGAGCAGTAGCTCAAGTGCACATACCAAAGGGCATTGAGAATCAATTATAGATTTTAGTCCTGGTGAAAGCAGTTCATCAAGGGGTAAAAAGGTTCCTTCAAACCTTCCTCGCAAGAGTGAACATCAAAAAGCACCTAGACAATACTTTACAGTTGAGTGGAGACTTTAATGTTTACTCCTGAAGATGAAGAGAAACCAAATACAGTCTAGAAAACTTTTACTTGTCCTACAAAGGATCAACGTAGAAGACCCATAGAAGAAAAGATAGATTCAATGAAAGTCAATGGAGTGTGGGACTTAATTGATTTACTTGAGAGGATGTCAGGAACAAGCGGATTCTCAAAATTAAGAGAAAACCTAATAGATCAATTGAGAGATATAAAACTAGTTTGGCAGCAAAGGTTATACACAGATGGAGGTGTAGACTATGAGGAGACTTTTTCTCCTGTACTCATATTTAACTTGATCTATCTACTCCTTGCAATTGTCACTAACAAGGATTTGGAACTATATCAGATGGTCATTAAATTGCTTTCTAGAATGGAAAGTTGGACAAGGAGATCTATATGGAGCAACCATTAGGTTTGGTTCCTAAAAGTCAAGGGGATAAGGTTTGTCAGCTTCTTAAATCAATATATGGTCTTAAATAGTCATCCAAGCTATAGTACATAAGATTTCATGATAAAGTGGTATTTCACAGTTTCGTGATAATCGAGAAAGATCATTGCATATATGTGAACCGTTTAGATGATTTTTTGTGATCCTATCTTTATATGTGGATGACATTTTACTAGTTAGAAATAACAGGAAGTATCTGATGACCACTAAAGAATAGTTATCATCAATTTTTGACATGAAAGATATGGGTGAAGATGAATTTATTTTCATAGTTAAGATCCAAAAGACTTACTCGAAAAGGATGTGGGCTCAATCACAAAAGCCTTACATCAAGAAGATTCTTAAACTCTTCAAGATGGTTGATTGTAAACCCATAGATACTCTTGTCACTAAAGATAAAAGCTTGAGTCTCAAGTTGTGCTCTAAGACTAAGGATGAGTTAATGGATATGAAAAGAGTTCCTTATGTCAATGTAGTAAGTAAACTTATATATGCTATGTTACGTATACATTCAGATATCAGCTATCAAGTTAGTCTAATTAGTAGATGTCAATCGAATCCTGAAAGTCCTAAAAGAGGACACTGAAAAGTAGTAAAAAAGAAACTTAAGTATCTGAAAGGAACTATGGACTTCTCCTTGACCTTTGGAGGAGGAGATTTGCGCTTGGTTACATATTCAAATGCCGATAAGGTGGTGATTTGGACCAATGCAAATCCACATCAGATTTTTACATTTTGCTTAATGATGGCACCATATCATGAAGTTGCAAGAAGTAAACCTACATATCATTGTCTGTAATGGAGGTTGAGTTCGTTGCATAATATAGGAGTTATGGCATACTATGATAATCAAACCGCGATTCTATGAACAAAACATCCCAAGTACCATTGTAAGTCCATACACATAGATACTAGATACAATTATGTAAAGGACATCATCATCAAAAGTGAAGTGACTGTGATGTACATATCCACACACTACAAGATGTCTGATCCTATTACTAAACCTATAGTAAGACATTCTTTTATGAGACATATAAAGTCATTGGATTTGCATAGAATTTAGACATTTCTTAGAGGTATTGCATCATATGACTTGATGCTTATTAATGATGATACATTTATTATTCAGTGATCTTAGCTAGTTTTTTATGATAGTGCATTCATTAACGTTATCATATTTTGAGATTGATGTAATAAAAGGGGTGTCAGGTAGGCAAGTTTAGCTTTCTCACACGAGCAACTGCCTTTAACTTTGAGTGAGAAGGGATGACTAAGCATAAAATGTTTTAAAAGTGGCCATAAATAGAATAGATGTTGCCTCGATAAGCTTTCAGGATGACTAAGCATCAAAGGATTGGTAGCCATAGTGTTGCTACCGGTCTCTATTCTTAGAGTAGTGTTAGAAGGAGGTATGGAAGTGTTGGCTGGTCCACCTTGGGAGCCACTAGGAAAACCTTGGTTTTGTTGACTTCCTTACCCACTCAAACTCAATTCGGGGCAAACATTTTAGAGATTGCCCTCCTGCCCACAATGATAGCACTTCTTAGGCTCATTGTAGGGCCAAAAGTGGAATTTCTATGATTCTTACAAGGATCACTCTTGTTTCTCAACGATTTGGTTTTAGACACGGTGCTAGTTTTTGGGGCATCAATTTTGGAAAAAAATGTTGGTCTTGGGGAGAGAGCCAACAGACCTGTGATAGAGACACTACCATAAGAACTCGTGCTCTTACTTTTCTTGCGACTTTGGCCCAAAGTGAACTCAGACTTCATTTTTTTCTTCCCATGGTGCTCCCTAATCTTACCTTTCTTTATCACCATTTGCTCGGCCCTCAAGGCCAACTGTAGAATATTTAGATAGATGTGATCCTCCGTAACCGACATCCTCTCTCGAATGTTCAGGTTTAAACCATCCTTAAACTTGAAACGCTTATACTCTTCAGAGTCTACTATCTTCGAAACAAATGAGGATATATTTCTAAACTTTGCTTCATATTCTAACATTGACATACTTCTTTAACGGAGATGAAAGAACTCTCCTTTTTAAATCCCGATCAAACCAAGTGTAGAACTTTTCATCGAACTCCCCTAAGGAATTCATTCCATGTAAAGGGCATAGTTGATCCCTCATTCATACCATCCCACCAAGTATTGGCATCCTCATTCAACAATCTTATGGCCACCGTAAGATTCATCTCATCATCAATCCTTATGTTTATTACTGTATCTCGGACCCTCTTGATCTGTTTCTTGGCCACAGTAGGGTCGTTGGAACTCGAGAAGATCTCACACCCAAATTGTCTACCTTCTTTCAACAACTTGGACAATTCAATAGATAGCCGGGTGGATGGTGTAGCTACCAAAATAGGAGGTGTTACCAATACAATAGAAAGAGCGAACCACTAGACTCGAAGGTGGAGGAGGAACTTGGACTTAAGGTGGTGCTCGAAGATGCACACCATATGCATTCCGCCACTTGGCCAGAAAGCATTGAACGGAGGTGGAGGAATCCCGGTTGGAGGAGTCAGGTGAGTAGGTGTCTGTGGAGGTAGTGTATGTGAGGACAACTCATTTTCGTGCTCTTGAGAAGTAATCTTTTTTATATTTCTCATTGTTTTGTGAGGAGGTATGATGACCTATAAAGAAAGCTACCTTTGATCTTACTATACTAGGATGATACTAAGCACTTATGCTTAGAGGTGTGTCAATATCTTATAACTCGTAGAAGGCTTTTAAAACTATCTGAAAATGTTTTGATCATCCAAGTTTTCAAAAATATTCAAAAACTTGTTTGGAAAAAATCATTTGAACTTTTAAAACACTTAAAGTCAAACCTTAACTTTGATACCAATAAAATTGTCACACCCTAACCCTCAAGTCCAAGCACTCAATAACCACTGCATGATTTACAAGTATGTGCAATCGCCCACACGCAATCGAAGAATCCACAAGGGTATGATAAAACCATTTCGGAAATTTAAAAATCCAACACACCAATTATTTAAACCCAAAGCATATAAAAAACAAATAAATATTAAACATTTAAAGATAGAATCTTCAACTTTAGAAAAGCATGGATATGTAAAATATACTACGAGAGGAGTTTTCAAAAATATGTCTTCTAAAATATGAATTTTAGTTTCCAAAATATCTTCTAATGGGTTTACCTATATGTCTCAAAATCCATAACTAAGAAGGACCAATACCACAGTAGGTCCGGAAAGGCTCTCTTCATAGCTGAATCTAGCTAGCAGTGGAAGGGTCTTGCTCTTTACACTTCCTTTGAAAAAAATAAGAATAGGAGGTGAGTATAAAAATATCTAGTGAGTAGAGTGCAATGATCTAATTGCATAAGTGAGTGAGTATTGAGTATGAGAGTGTCAAACAATATTTCAAAAACCACGTTTCTAGTTTAAGAAAACAATGTCATGATTTCAACGAAACATAATTAATATTCACTATAAATAATATGCACTTGTTTCTTTTCAAAACTGTCAGCTTGTCTCAAAATCTCTTTACCAATGACTTGGGTTGGACCAATGGTGGAACCACTAAGGGGTTTTCAATTATTGTATGTTGTAAACTTCACTCCCAATGTTGGCGTTAGCTCATAGCCTTCTTGGTGGTGCAACTGAATATCGCGAAGGGACAAAAGAGGCATCTCTTGGTTTGACTACCATCTCCTGGTCTGACTACCACCTTGTTTATCACAATAAAACTCATACCACATGTCCTATTCGGCCTACATCGTGGTATGGAATGACTATAGCCATTAATAGGGGTTCAGGTTCACACTCCAAGCCAATACATACACCATTTCGCAAACGACATAATTATGTGTCATAGAAAACCAACACAATTCACAATCCATAAATTCAAGAATAAAATTCAACGGGAAATGTAACATGGCACAAGGTATATTTACAAGTGTATAATTTTATAACTCAAATCAAACTATATTTGTGGACATTTTACATTCACAAAACATTTATATGAATCTAAGCTAAAAATCATTTTAGAAAAGCTAAGACACCATTTTCTCATTTGAAAACATAACAAACCATCTACTCACAATGTTAGGGAGGGTAGTTGCTCCCAGACTTTCTCTGCCAATAGTCGTGTCTCCATCAGCTTTATCCAACCCTTATGAAACATCATAAATATCCACGAACATCAATATCAACCTATCCAAGTTAATCCAAAAACCCTAACATTCAAAACCTACATTTATGTCACTAAGTGTGACTTTAAATTTTTCAAATCTAAATGGTCAATAGAAAATCATATTAAAATTTTGAAATAGGAACATCACAATAGCTTAATCTTGTTTTCAAAGACTTATTTTGGATCGAGTTATGCTAAAACCTGAAATACAACCTAGAGGGGGGTGATAGGTTGTATGGTAATTTTTTGATAATTTGGATGTTTTGCAATTTATGTGAGATAAGAATGATTTACAAAAATTAAATGTGATTAAAGAAACATAGCACAGAGGAAAAATGAAAATGAATGAAGAACGGAAAATATATCACATGAAATTTTTATAGTGATTTCACCAAACCTGGTGTACGTCTACTCCCAAACTCTACTTGGATTTTCACTATTTGCAACCCAAATAGAACAACAAACTTGCTTTTGGGTGCAAGTTGAATCTTTAAAATGTTTCCTTACGAAACAATACTCAACCTCTCAGGGGTTGTTTATCTTTCTAAATCCCAGAGCAAGAAACCTTTCTTTGGTCTTTGATATTAACTAAATGTTACAGTGAATGAAGCTATAACATAAATGTAGTAGAGTTAATGCTTACAGAAAGAATTTTACAAAGATATGGAAAATAGAGTATATGGTTTTGAAACTCAGTTGTATGTTTCAGATGTTCAACAGTTCGTTTTTCTTTCAGCACTTCTCTCTTCTTTTTTCGAAGATCTGTAGATCAATTTATTTCACTTTATTTACTTCATCTATCAAGTAGTCGTTGTGGTTGGTGAGATTTGCAATGTTGGCTATTAATATTCATAATTAAATGTATTTCAGTTATTTCTCAATTTGTGCTGAAGATTGCTTTTCCAGTGCTGGCTTATTTTCTTTCACCAATTGCGTGAAGTGCTTTTGCTGCATTGGGATCTTAGTTTTGATTGAAATGGAAAGATTCAGTGATTCAGAAAAAGTACATGACCATTGAGTTCAAACGTGTTTTGAAAATTTGATTTCTGACAACTTTTGGATCGATATGTTTAAATGGACATCGACCTGAATTTGAAAATTTATAGTGTAATTCTATCAAAACAAGTCGACAAGTTATCCTATGGGTCAACAAGCTACTGTGTAAATTAAAAATAGGTAGACTCATAGTTTTAAATTGGTTGATATGTGTATGTGTGTCAACAAGCTAATGACCAGGCATTGTGTAACATCTAGGATTAAATGATTATTAGGTCGACATATTCAATGAGGAGATCCACAAGGTCCTATTCATTTATCATATTGGTGGACCTAGACAAGTTAATTGGTCGATGTGTTTTTATAGGTCGACAAGAATTTTGATGGGTTGATATATATATTTCAGAAATAAATGGACAGGTCGACATGTGTATTGTATGCATCGACATGATCCTATTCAAGTTGAAAATTGGTTGACATGTAATTTAAATTGGTCGATGTGCATGTACTTTGTTGACAGGAAGAGAGCGGGTCGATGTGCGATTCAATGAGAAAATAAGTATCAGGTCGACAGGTCTTACAGCATATATCGACATGCTACTGTGGAGGTAATAATTGGTAGACCTAGAAAGGAGAATTGGTCGATGTGTATTTTACAGGTCGACAACAAAAATGATAGGCAGATGTGTGTATTATGAAGACAGAATTCAATAGGTTGACGTATTGTCAAACAGGTTGATGTATCACTATTCATTTGTCAAATTGGTTGACCTGATGAACAAATTGGTTGATGTGTTTTCAAGGTAGGTTGACAAGAAGGATAGTGGGTTGATGTATGCTTTAGAGATAGGAGTCAATCAGGTTGATGTATTGTGACAACGGGTTGATGTGTTACTATTCAAAAGTGAAATTGGTTGATATGTCTAAGTGAATTGGTTGATGTGTCACTATTCATTTTGTTTCAGGTCGACATGGTTTTTCAAATTGATCCACGTAACATTGTTCAGATTGATGTGTTGCAAATTAGGTTCATGTGTTTTTAGAAAACAGGTGGATGTATATATCATGCAGGTTGATGTGTTCCCTAATCAGGTCGACATGAATTCCAGACTTCTGATTTTCTTAATCTAACATCCTCTCAACATATCATCATCAAAACTCTGCTATGTCTACATTCTTCCCCTTTTTGATGATAACAAAACTCTTAGTGCTACGACTTAGTATTGTATTTATGCATTTTGCAACTTCACACACATTCCATACTTACTCTACACACACGACTCACTTACACTTTAATATATCAGCATATCACTTAGATACTTTTGCATTTAGTATACTTAATGTAAGTTGCTTAGCACAGTATCTGTACACATAACATTCTCTACACAAACTCTGCATCGCATACTCACTACACACATTTAGCCACTTATATTCAGCCTATTTCTTGCTTTATATTTTGTACTTGACATACCTTCTCACGTAGTCTCACATTTTTCTCTCTCTTTTTGTCATCAACAAAAAAACGTATTATCTCCATATATGCACTAGAACCACTATACTCCAGAACACTTCAATCCCAAAAAATTATGTTATTAATACTACATCAGCCTATTCTCTCTATTACTCAGTACACATTTCACAGTACATCACTTTATCATAGCTCATCACATGCACTCATCATAGAAATGCAAACTGCAGCACATTTGCACACTTCATTGTAGCATATTACATTCTCTATTTTTACTGCACATTTTAACATCCACATTCTTCACACTCATTTGCACACTCATTTCATAGCACTTGACAGCAAAATACCAATCCTTATAATACTCGAATTTATTCCTCAGCATTTAGGTTGTGCATATACTACCATTTTACTGCATATACGCTGTAACATACTAACAAACAATTTTCTATCCTCCACATACTTCTTCATCAGACAGTACACACATATACTCTTTATCAATCAACAAACTCATAAAATCTTTGTAGTGACACCTCCATATGTTACAGACAGAAACAATATTGTTTTATCAAGGGCAGTAAGAAGTCAAATAGATTATCCATGCATTAGTAGTAGATGAACAAATCATGAGAAATTGAAAAGTTGCATTCAAAAGCAAGTTTGCACATCACATGAAAAATCCAAGAGCATGAAAAGTAAGGATAAAATAAGTAAGAACATAACAAAATCCTATGCTAATAAGACCTTGAAGGTTTGGGGTCCTTCTTGGATTTGTCTTTTTCTTTGTCTTTTTCTTTGTCTTTTTCTTTGACCAAGGAGTCTAATTTTTCTTTGACTCCTTCAAAGTCTATTTTGACAAGGCAACTCATTTGGCCTATTATTGTTTGCCTTCTCTCAATATTTTGCAACTTGTCCCAAATCATCTCTAAGGTGATTGCTTATATGCTTGAGGTCTCTCCTTCTTCAATCATTCTTTCTTTCCTTGGACCATTTTCAGTGTTATCCTTAGCTTCATCATCAATTTCTTCAATCTGTCTCTTGCTCGCTCCTCCTTTCCTTACCTATTCGCCTTTACTATTGCACATCCTTCTGCTTTCAACATAGAAGATGCATTGAAAACATTCTTCTCACTCAACTCAATTAGAGTGTCATTTTCTAATTCTACTTGATTTTTGGACAAAATGTTAGCGATCATGCTAGTATAAAGCAACAGGGAGCTCTTAAACCTATGAACAGATATCATAAAACGAGGGACAATGCAATGCAAACCAGGATTCTTCCCATTCATAATGTACGCCATTAACTAAAAGTCCACTCTTGATACTAGAGTATAGTTGTCTTCTCTCGGTCTCAATATATGAGAGACAATCAAATATAAAATCCATTCATGAAAGCCAACCTCCGTGGCACTTGTATTCACAACATTTATGTTTTCATAACCATTGACAATCCTTGCATTTTCTAAATAGCCAGATTTTAAGTAGAGCTTACACTTGTCATAGGAGACCCATATAATACCATTTTTCTCACATATATTCCTAGCTGTGACCTTAATCTTCTTATTCTTTCTCCTTCTTTTCTCCCCCTTTGTCATCCAAGGGTGTGGCACAAAGTAGCCCAAGTTTAAGTTCATTTACCTATTATCAAGGAACTAAACTCCTGTTGAAATTGTGCCTAGATTCTCATAGCATTACGTTCCCTTTAAACCTATTGTCAAGCAATTGTCAAGAAACTAATAGGCTATTATATTACAACAATAACAAGTTAGAGTATCTAAAGCTTCCTACTTATAACAACATTGAATTAATAATATGGGAAAGGTTTTATAATGCCCTCATGCATTCTTATTGAAGTTATTTAAGCTAGTTAGCTAAACTTATTGTTTCCACTTATCGTTATTTAATGCCTATCTATGTACTCTCTCTTTCAACCATTAGTCATTACCATGTATATACATTCGACCATCAGACATGTTTCTTAGACTTGACATGGACATTTGTCTCCTTAGAACATGCCATTACTATATGTCTTAGATTTCATAGTTTTTCTCCCATCTCTATGCGAATTAAACATTTATACATTCATTCAATATAGAAAATTAATTATTTAGTCATTCAAATAAATCATTCAATGCACATGTAGCGTTAAAGCAAATAAGAGAATCACTTAATCATTAAATAAAATAAGCACGCTATGGATGTAGAGTTTTGTGCATTCCTAATCAGTCATGTAGTTATAGTTAATGTAGTGCTTTTTATCCCACAAAAACAAATACTCATGTTTTGCTTATGATATGGTCATTGATATTTCCCTCAACTCTTATTCTTCTCCCCCCTTTTGTTTTATTCATGCACCTAAACTTTCACCATGCTGATATACGTATTTAAATGAAATATATTTATTTAAAAATTCAACCTCCCCCTTAATTCATACATTTTCCTCCCTTTTTTGGTACACAGAAATGAAGTAGGAGCAAAATTTTAGCAAATGGTTTAGATGTTGGAGTAGAGGATAAGGATTTAGCAAAAAAAAAATATGATCAGTAGAAAAAAGATCAAATAGTTTATTTAATACTTTAAGAGCTATATACTCCCCCTAAAACTATGCTTACATTTTCTCAATACTATATTTATTTAATATCTGATTACTTTAGTTGATTTTCATCTTAAATTACATGACAGGGTTCAGAGTTTCTGGAAGGAAAGATCTTAAGGATCTTTAGAAGTTCACAGTGATTGTAGTGAGAGGCTTTTAGATGCTGGTGTACGGAGGATCTATATAAGACTTTGTAATCGATTCAACTTAGAGTGTCTAAAGAGTAGTCAACTACAATAGAAGGCTTAGTAGCAGTAGGACTAGGAACAAGAGGTGGAATAGTGAATGAACAGCAGGGGAGATGAGAGAAACATTTGACAATTTATTAGAGATTCCTCACTGTCATCGCTTGAATTCTCACCTTTTCTAGGTCCAGCTTTAGCTTTCTCTTTAGTGAGTTTTTGACCCATTTTGCCCAACTCCTTTAAGATGTTTGCATTTTGCCTTGTAACTATCTCAATTCTCTTCTAAAGGATGAGCTATTAGTGCGCCCCCTAGCATAGGCAGTGAGTTTTTCCTTTGTAGAGGGGTGAGGGATATGTTTCACTACCTTGAGAGGTTTCTTACCATTCTCACTGATAAGAGAGGATTTTGTTTTTCAGTTGACTCTCTCCCCGACCTTTCGTTTCTCTCCCCCACCACGGCGCAACTCCTCCTTCGCCACGAGCTTCGCCACCAATAGCCCACCACCATCATCATCATCATCTTCTTCTTCTTCTTCTTCTTTTTTTCCCTCTCAGTTTCTCTCTCACAGTTTCTCTCCCTCTCGTGATTTCTCGCGAATGCTCTCCCTTCCCGATCCCACACCGTCGCGAGCTCCACCACCAGTGCACCACCACGTGATCTCCCCCGCGCACCTCACGCCACCGTGCGCGACTGTCGCTGCCTCCCGCAAGCATGCGCCTTTGCACGCGATCGAGACATAGTATGCGATGATCGTCTCCTCCCGCGAGCCTCTGTGTGCACAACCCAACGCTTCCAGGCGATCGAGCCACAGCGCGTTTTTCCACAGGAGCGCTACAACGAAACCGCGAGCGAGCGAGTGAGAGCGACTCAGTCCGCAAGCGCGACTCAATCCGCGAGCAAGCACGCCTCAGTCTCCGAGCGCGAGCTAGGCCGCGAGTGCGAGCCAGCGCGCAAGCACGCACTAGCCTGCAAGCCACTGTAGCCCGCGAGCCACTGCCGGCCCATAGGCCCATCAGCGGCAGGACCGCCAGCCAGTAGGCCCGCAAACCCGCAGGTCCATCATTCGCAGGCCCCCTAGCCCGCAGGCCCATCAGCCGCAAGCCTACTAGCCCGCAGGCCCATCAGCTCGCAGGCCTGTCGGCCTGCTAGCCGAAGCCCACTGGCCCATTGACCCGTGAACCCCACGAGCCCACTGCAGCCCGCGACGGCCCGTGATGGCCCTTGAGCCCGTGACAGCCCACGAACCTCTATATAGGTAACTGACTTAGAGTTTTGATTCTAATCTAAATGTTTATGACCTAGCTAATAAATCTTGTCTTGATAGGGAGCATTACAGATTTTAGAGTGATTGAGGAGACATTCGGACGAAGGTCTGCGCTCCGAGAAAGCCCTAGGTGAGGGATTTCGGACCCATTCAATTTGGTTATCAAATTTAGGGTAAATTTAAGATAAGAAGTCTTGTATATATTAGAATGTAAACTAGATTCTAATAGAATACATTTTCCAACGTTGTATGTAGTTAATCAGGTTAAGTATAGGATTTTTGTGCTATTACACGTGCAGAAATTTGGCATGAAGTAAAGTGTGTACATATGTGTGTTAATGCATAAAGGAAAGTAGGAATGAGTGCAGGATTTTCTACACTAAAGGAGTCCAAATATGTACAGATTTTTGTGGTGCATTAGTGACCATATGCATATAAAATTTAGGGCATGAGCATGAGAAGTTATGGGTATATGCATGCTGATTTTTGAGGTGAAAGTTGTGACCCTATATATGTGCAATGCCTTGGCCAAGTACATTGGAGGGAACCCAAGTATAGCATGTTGTTAGGAGTATTGGGAATGGTATTTAATAAGCAAAATGAAGGTTTATATGTAGGTATAAGGATGTATGATTGTGTGTTCATGTATTGCTAATATTGGTGTATTTAAGTAACTTGAAAATGTGAAAATGATAAGATTTTACGAGAACATGTGTGAGTATGCATATATAGTAGATATATGCTATGGTGTTGCATTGGATAGATGAATGATACATTTGATGGTTAATAGCATTATGGTTTTATCTTGAGTTGGGTGTTTTCATGGTGTGTACCCTATGTTGCCATTTTGATGATTTAGAGAGGACATTGGACATGTGAATGATGATGTAAATAGTTGATGTTAGCATCGCATTCATTGCATTGGGTACCTCTAATAATGTGTGGTTGGAGTTGTTATTTGGATAGTTGAAAGGGATAGTTAAAATGTGACATTTAATTCTCAAATACTATAACACTTTTAATGTGTTATGTGTAAACTCTTATTGTAGTGATATAGTGCTTGATTGATTGAGGGGAGCACTCTTTCTTCACTTCGTGGTATTATTAGAGAGTGTGCTACCTTCTCCCATATGGTGAGTGGGATTTTGACATCTTCTATTGATTGACAAATCATATTTTACCGATTTTCAAATGACATGATTTCTATACGTGTAAAAACTAAATTTTTAGATTTTGATAGACATATTTTTGTGACCATTAAAGTGTCCCAACTGTTAATTTTATTGATTTGCATCCATGAGTTTGATAACCGGTTATTGTGCCATTCTTTTTAACATATTGACATGTTTTAATACTTTTACTGTATTTGCACGTAGTTTTAAATGTATTTACATGTAATATTTGAGCTATACGCCCGGCCGACGTTATGTTACGATGCATGGGGTTATATGCCTGGCCAACAAGATGATGTGATGCATAGGGCTACGTGCCCGACCGACTTGGTGATATGGTGATATGTTTTCTATAGCATTTTATAGTTACGAAGAACATTTGGTAGAGGCACCCCTTCTGCCCGGATACGCTTCGCCGGGAGGTTGACCCTCATCGGGGAGGACGTGAGTTTACATCTGTCTAGCACTGGGCGGGACACCATACACGACCGACTATATATATGTATCATTATTATTATTTACAGGCTAGTTGGAGTAGTCCGTGGCCAATATTGGGATAGAGAGCCATTATTTGATATTTGCATAGTGAAAATCCCCAAGGCGCCCGTCCTTGGTCTAGGTAGACTATTGCCGGGATTGTTTGTTCGGCCGACTCTACATATGTGACTTAATACATGGATGGATGTATATGTTATTTTCTGATGTGTGCCTTGAGATATGTTTTACTCTGAAACAACACATTATTTTCACACACTTGATATTTTGTTACATGTTTTGACACTCCAAGTTCACCCTTGATATTGATAGTATGATATCAATCCCCTCACTTGCTGGGTATCCTCACATAGATACTCACCCCTCACTTTCTTTCCCATAGATTAGTCATGGACTGAGGAAGTATTATTGTGATTGTATTCTTGTGACGTGGACTTGATAGTACCGGGTTTGGGTATGGATGTTACCATATCTTTCGCTACGATTATTGGAGATTTTAATTTGATAAATGTACTCATTTATTTATTTTTGGGATAACTGTATAATTTATGTATATTTATTTGTGAAACTCTCATAGTTTATTTGCATTGAGGCGATTGTATGTATTTGAATGTCACTTGAGAAAATTATTGTATATTATGTAAAATTTTAGGTCCGCTCGGTATGGCGGCTGCTCATGCTCTAGTTAGACATGATAGTAGAGGTCTGTGGCTAGGTCTGCTGGAAATTTTATAGCCTTGCATTGTTCTGGATGTTGGCTGTGATATTGGTTGATTTTGGAGAGATCGAGATGGCCATTTATTTATTTTACAGGATGAATGTTGATATACAGGTCAAATTGTACTTGGGAGACCTCCGAAATATGGGAAGGTTCTGTCCGATTTTTTGTAAAAATATAGTCGGCATCCAGGGCAACATACGGCTGTTCATGACCCCGGTTCAGGGCGTGACACAATTCATTTGAAGAGAATTCATCGTCATAATAAGAATCAGAAGAGTAATCAAATGAGTAAAGAGAACTTACCTAATGTTGTTCTTATTCTGCCATGAAGCATATATTAGCCCGGTCTTGCTCATTTTCCTGATTGCTGGAACTATTATCCTCGTCACTCTAGGTTATTAGAGATTTCTTCTTTCCCATATTTTCAGCCTTCTTAAGTGGTGGACAATTAACTTTTAAATGAGTAGACTTCTTGCTTTCATAGCATTTGATTTCATCTTCCATTTGATTTGTTACTTCATATGTGGCCTCTAATATCTCCCAAATTTCTTTAGCAGTTATACACAAAGAGACTCTATCAAATTCGTTTAAGCTTAGGCCATGATGAAGCAAATTGACTGCCTTACAATTTGATTGATTAGATCTTCTTTCCTCGATAGACATGCTTTTTATTTTGACTAGGACTTTTACTCCATCAATTTCTTCAGTAGGGAATTCAACTCCTTCTATAACTTCCCAAGCATTTATGTCCTCAGCTATAATGAAGATCTTCATTTTGTGCTTCCAGTAGTTGTAATTTTTGCCATCAAAGAATAGAGCTCTGTCGACTAAACCAACTTCCAATGGAATGCTATATGTATTCAGTGCCATTTTGGATCTTTGCTCTTGAGGTCGCTAAACCCCTTACCAAGAAACCCACTCTGATACCAATTGAAATGCAACCTAGAGGGGGTGAATAGGTTGTATGGTAATTTTTCGACAATTTGGATATTTTGCAATTTATGTGAGATAAGAATGATTTACAGGAATTGAATGTGATTAAACAAACAAAGTACAGAGAAAAAATGAAAATGAATGAAGAATAGAAAATAAATCACAAGAAATTTTTATAGCGTTTCTACTAAACCCGGTGTACGTCCACTCACAAACTCCACCTGAATTTTCACTATTTGCAACCTAAATAGGACAACAAACTTGCTTTCAGGTGCAAGTTGAACCTTTACAATATTTCCTCATGAAACAGTATTCAACCTCTCAAGGGTTGTTTATCTCTCTAAATCCCAAATCAAGAAACCTATCTCTTGTTTTTGATATTTTTGTATAGGAGAAAACTAAATATTACAGTGAATAAAGCTATAACTTCAGATGTAACAGACTTGATACTCACAGAAAGAATTTTACAGAGATATGGAAAACAAAGTATATGGCTTTGAAGCTTAGATGTATGTTTCAGATGTTCAGCACTTCATTTTTCTTTTAGCACTTCTCTCTTCTGTTTTCGAAAATCTATAGATCAATTTATTTCACTTTATTTACTTCATCTATCAAGTAGTCATTGTGGTTGGTGAGCTTTCGAACGTTTGCCATTAATGTCCATAATTAAATGTATTTCAGTTGTTCCTTAATTTGCAATGAAGACTTGCTTTTCCAGCGCCGGCTCAGTTTCTTTCACCAATTGCATGAAGTGCTTTTTTGCATTGGGATGTTAGTTTTGATTGAAATGGAAAGATTCAGTGATTTAGAAAAAGAATATGATCGCTGAGTTCAAATGTGTTTCGAAAATTTGGTTTCTAACAACTTTTGGATCGACACGTTTAAATGGACATCGACCTGAAGTTGAAAATTTTATAGTATAATTCTATCAAAATGGGTCGACAAGTCTCCAAAACATGGCAAACAGCTAATAGTTGGTTCTTCACCTATGAACATGGTTACAGGAGGAGCAATTGTGCACTCACACATACTACAAAAAAACAGCCTTTTAATCACAAATTTAGCGACGAAAATTTTAAAAAAATTCGTTGCTAAAAACATTAGCGACGAAAAATTTTTCGTTGCTAATTACGCATCGCAAAAATTTAGTGACGAAAATTAGAAATCCGTCACTAAATTTAGCGACGAAAATCTGAAATCCGTTGCTAAATTTAGCGACAAATAATTTTTCGTTACAAAATTTAGCGACAAAAAATTATTTGTCGCTAAATTAGTACAATAAAAAATCCGTTACTAAATTTAGCAACGAAAATCTAAAATTCGTCACTAAATTTAGCGACAAATAATTTTTCTCGCTAAAATCCATCGCTAATTTAGGAAAAAAATGTCCGTCGAAAAATTATCCGTCCTTAATTTAGCGATGAATAAAAAAATCCGTCACTGATTCTAAATTCGTCAAATGCCCGGGGAGCGCACGTGCCTGGACGGGCCCTTGCCCACCCGAGCCAGCACGTGCCTGGCCCTACCTACGAGCCAGTACTAGCCTGGAAGCCACGTGCCTGGACGGCCCTACCTACCCCACCCACCCGAGCCGGCTCTAACCTGCAAGCTGCCTGCCCACCGAGCCTGCACCCCTGCTCAAGCCGCTCTCCTCACTTAATTGTTGGAAAATGCCGCTTTGCCTCCTGTCTCCACCGTGGTTCAAACTCTAAACTCCTGCACACCTGCAAGCACACGCACGCATAAGCATAAACCCTAAACTACAAAACCAAATGATATTATGTGATATAAATTTTTTTTTTTTACTTATTATCTTTCCTTCACATTTTTCTAATAATAATAAAATAATATATAATAACAATTTAAAATAATAAATATAATAAGTTTTTTTTTTTATTTAAACCACCAACCTAAAATAATATTAATTAAAAATAATAAATATGATAATTTAGAATAAAATAAAAAATAATAAAATACTAATTTAAAATAAAATAATAAATTAATTAAAAATATATTAATATTATATTTTGTTTTCTTCTATTTTTCTTTTATTTTATTATTTTATTATTATTTTTTTATTTTATTTTTTTTCTCCATAGTTTAAAAATAGATTACGGTATCTCAACAATATAAAATTATAATTATCAATAAATTATAATATATTAATAATTTAAAAAATCTATATAATTAATCACAAAATATTTTTATTCGTTTGAATATTTAAGAAATTTCAATAATGAAAATAGAAAGAAAAAAAAAACCAAAAACAGAGATGAGAGTAAGAGAATGGTAAAAAAAAAAGTGAGAATAGAAAACAAATGAGGAGAAAAAAAGTAAAACAAAAATATATTATCACATAACACTAAGTGGTGGTGCAGTGGTGACATGTCTTTTGTTCAAATACGAGATCCACGTCCAAGGTTCGAATCCCTTCAATAACATTTAACATTTTTTCTAGTATTAAAACAATGAAGGGCGGGCGCCCACGCGGGCATGAGCAGGGAGCGGGCGCAGGTGCACGGGCGCAAGCGCGCACCCCTGCCTACACCCGGTGCCCGCCCCTGCATGATCCGGCGCCCGCGCGCGCCGAGTATGTCTGGATTAATATTTAATTAAAAAATTTGTATTATTGAATAAAATAATATAAATAAAATAAAAGTTATCAATACAATAATAAAAAATATTAAATCAAACAAAAAAAGAAAAAGATAATAAATTAATTTAAATATATATATAATTTAAATAAAATATATGGTTTTTTTTAAGAATTAAATAATAATATTCTTTTGAAAAAATTAAATATAATATAATAAAATAAAATATAAATTAAAATATAATAACATAATAATATGATTTGTTAATTTAAATTAATAAAATAAAATAAAATTCTAATTAAAATATATATATAATTTAGCGAAGGATTTTAATCCGACGCTAAATTACCACCGGATAATTTTCGTCGTTGGTAAATTAATTTTTTAATTTAAAAATTATATGTAACACCATTAAAAAAAAATATCGGGATTAGGGCTAAAAAGTCCCGATCTCTCTTTTTCCCTCTCTCCCAATCTCTCTTTCTTTCTCTCTCTCTCTCTCTCTCTCTCTCTCTCTCTCTCTCTCTCTCTTTCTCTCTTTCTCTCTTTCTCCTCTCCCTTCCGCCACCCACCGCGGCTGCTCTACCTTCCTCTTGCGATCGCCACCGCTGCAGCGCCTCTTCTCTCCTCATGCAAGCGCGAGGTCAGCTCGTGAGCAGCGCTTCACCTCCTGCACAGTGCGCACTCGCGCGATCTCCCGCGAGTAGCTCGCGACCCAGCGCGGGCCAGCACGCTACCCCTGCTCGAGCCAGGGCGCGATCTCCCACGAGCCCAGCGCTCGATCCAGCGTGAGCCAGCACGCGACCCAGAGTGAGCCAGTGTGCGATCCAACGCGATCCCAGCACGAGCGCCAGCGCACTCCAGCGCGACCCGCTGTGCGAGCGTGAGCCCTAGCCCGTGAACGGGCCAGCCCACCAGCCACAAGCCCACCAGTGGCCCAAGGCCCAGTCTAGCCGCAGCCCACTGCAACCCGCAGCCTATTGCGACCCGTGCACCCATTGTCGATCCATGAGCCCACTGCGGTCCGCGAAGCCCACTGCGGCCAGTAAGCCGGGCTGAGAGCCCGCAAGCCCATCAGCGGGCCAGCCCGCTAGCCCGCCAGCCCGTCGGCCCGCGAGCCCGCGAGCCCGCAACCGGCTTTCCCCTTCGAGAGCTCACCTGCATCTTCACTGTAGGTAACGACTATGATTTGGTTGAAGTTTTAGGGTTTGGTGCTAGAAAATTAGTTGTTTCTAATATATTTAAAATTTGAAAATATTACAAATTTTAGACCAACTCGACGGGCAAACGACAGGTAGGTCTAAAACCCGAGGAACCCTAGGTGAGAGAAATGCACCCACTTCGAAATTTGAATAAATTTTGTTGATAAAATCCCTTATTAGGGTTTTATTTGATATAAAATTTGATGATTTGATTAGGTTTGTCTTTTGGAGTGTCGTTGAAAATATGGAGTGACCACCCTCCCTAGATATGTGAGTTGAACTCTAATTTCTTACATAAAATAGTAAAACGTGTTTTCTGCCGTGTTTTCGATAAAACATGCTTTGATATGCATTCGTTTAACGTATGATATTAAATTTAAAAATCTGTTTTGTGATTATTGGAGTGTCTTGAATTATATTTACAATGACTATGCATCAATGGTTTGAAATGAAACAATAATTGTGCCATTACTTGAAATTGTATAAATTTCATTTTATACGGTTGCATTGATATGCTGTTTTGAAATGAATTGATGAGACGTATTGACACGCAAATTTAAAATGTTTTTGATGAACTATGTGGGTTGGATGCCTACTAGTTATGCGATGATGTGATGTTATTTGTGGGACGTTGTGCCCTGGGACGTTGTGCCCTTTGTGATACTATGATGATTCCGTAGCTACGAAGGGCATTTGTAGAGGCATGGGTTGCCCGGATACGCTTCTCAGGAGGTATCCGCAAATGTCATTTATTCTAAAGGCTATAGGCGTGGCCGGTTGAACCCACGTAGGGGGAGGACGTGTGTGACGCCACCGTCTAGCACCGGACGGGGTTTTATACACGTTGATGAGTTAGCCCCAGCAAACTTATGGTCAACGTCGGGGTAGAGAGTGTTTTAAAGTCTATGCATAATAAAACCCCATATGCGCTTGTCCTTGGTCTCGGTTGACCTTTGCCAGAATCATTTTTGGTTCGCTCTGATATTACTTGATTTTAAATGGATGCATACATGCTTGTTATCATGTGATTGATTAAATGATTTCAAATTACTAAACATATTATGTTTTGCAGGGAAATGTAAATTTTTATTTCAAATAATGTTATTTGACACTCCAATTGTTCACTCATGCTATTTATACTTGATATTATTCCCCTCACTCACTGAGTATCTTCCCATGATACTCATCCCTCTCTTTTCCCTCCACAGACAGGTTTATTGTGATAGAGCGACGTTAAGGGCTCTAGAGCGGATTTAGTATTCCCGACGGTAAGATTTACTTTAAATAGAAATATGAAATCTTAATTTAGTTTCGACCCTGCGAGGGCTTGACATTGAGATCCGTAGTTGGCCGTATACTTATTTTGGATGACTGTATAATTTAACTCTCATATTTCATTTGCATTGAGGCGATTGTACATATTTAAATATTATTTGGGAACATTATTGTATATAAGATAAAAGTTAGATCTATTCGGTGTAGCGGCTGCTCATGCTTTAGTTGGGCATGACAGTAGAGGTCTGTGGCTAGGACTGCTAGAAACTTGTAGCTTTTCATTGTTCTGGATGCTGGCGGTGGTGTTTGTTGATTTTTGAGAGGCCGGGATGGCCATTTATTTAAATTACAGATTGATTTTGATTATACAGGTTTAATTATACACGGGAAACCTCCGATTTATAGGGAGGTTCTGCCCGATTTTCTGTAAAAATATAGCCGGCATCTAAGGGCAACGGGTGGCTGTTCACGATCTCGGTTTGGGGCGTGACAGTTCTATTGGTATCAGAGCCCTTGGTTTAAAGCTATGTTGTATAAAATGATTTGAAAACATTCCCAAGTAACTTGGTTTTAAAAGTCCTCAATGTATTAGAGAGATTCATACAGTCATTTAAAGTCCCATACTTGGCGATAGGCATATAAGTTCCTTTAGATTATGGAGTTGGATATATAACGCTTCTAACCCGTTATTTCGCATTCAAATGCTATGAATTATTGTTCATTTTTTAGGGGGTTAGTTACGGAGCAACTAACCCTAACTCTTGATTTCTATCTAATAACAATGTATTTTTTTCACAGAATTATGCCACCTAGACGTGATAGGAGGGGTGCAAGATTCGTCTCACTTGAGGGTCTTACAGTGCCTGATACACCTAGGGCACCTAAGGTGCCACTAGTACCAGAGGTTGCTTCCTCTACTCAAGCACGCTCACCAGCACCACCCCCAGCACCTCCACCGGCTATTACACTGAGATTCCTCCACCACCACTTGATGCCTTGAGGCAGTGACAGGAGTAGTACAGTAGATATGGGGCGCAGATGCCACCACCTCCACTACAGACTCCAGCGACCGCACCTGCGACCGTACCTGCTCCTTCGGCACCGATTCCTCGTTCGGTGGCCGGCCCTTCCGTTTCTACTCTAATCGATGAGACGTCGGCTACTTTGAGGTGCATCTACGAGCTTACTCAGTTGGTGAAAGAGTCTTGACAGCTCGGATGCACAGACTTTTCAGGATCCAGTGAAGTAGTAGCAGCGAAACACTGGATCAACAGGATTCGTAGGATCCTTACGGATTTGGGGTTCTCAGAGGAGCTCAGATTCAGAGTTGCTGAGAGACTCCTCGACGGAGATGTCCTCTCGTGGTGGGAGGCTACCCGTGACAGTGCTATACAGACCCCACGGTGGGAGGACTTTCTACGAGAGTTCGACCGCAGGTACTTTACCCCATTCCAGCAGGACCGGATGAGGACGGAGTTCCTGCACTTACGTCAGGGGACGAGGAAAGTTTCAGAGTACAAGGCTGAGCTTAGACGACTAGCGGCCTTTGTCCCCGACATGGCTAAACCAGCTCAGTTGAGGTTCAAGTTTGAACATGGCCTCCAATTGAGCATCAGGAAATATATGACAGTGACTCCGTCTTTTACACAATCGGAGGTGATTGATTCAGCATATCGGGCGGAGGAAATCGTCCGAGCGGAGGCTAGACAGAGGGAGAGTCACCAGAAGAGGAAGACTGGGTCACAGGGTGGATAGTCTTCGAAGAGGAGTAGAGGTTCTGGATATCCTGGAGGTTCTTCTAGCTACAGACCAGCAGTACCGGGACAGGGACCTCGACCACAGGGTTTTGGGACACCAGCCCCTAGTGTCTTTACACAGTCTACTACACAGAGACCGCCCTTCTGCCGTAAATGCAGCAGCTACCATGCCTTTGGGGCATGTAGAGTACCTGTTACTTGCTTCCAGTATGGGAAGCAAGGTCACGTTAGGAGTGTCTGCCCCGATTTAGGTCGAGGAGGATTACTTTACAGAGTCGTACTGGTACGTCTGGCACAGGCCCGCAGGAGGCACCTGTGCACTCAGCTCTTACCGCTCCCCGGACTGCAGCCGGGAGTAATACAGTGCCAGGATCGTCGCGACAGCAGCCTAGGGCCCAGACTCGTGTGTTTGCGATGACACAGGAGGACGCACAGGCAAACCCTAATATTATTATGGGTAATCCTCCCGTAGACCCCTGAGTATAATACTTTTGTGTACTTTTTGTATGTGCTTATTGTATATCATGATGTCGATATATAGTTTTGACTACTTAAAACTTTAGAAGCTTAACTAGTTTGATATATATATATATATTCGTTCACTTTTTCTTCACATTTTAAATGCTGTTGATCTTTTTCTTACTTTTAGGTACCATACGAATATTCGGTATCGACGTCAGTATTCTCATAGATACCGGTTTGAATTTTTCCTATGTGAGCGACACGTTCGCTCGCCATTCTGATAAACCTCTCTCACCACTTGATGAGGACATTATAGTAGTCACTCCTCTTGACAAACATATCATTCGAGATACAGTCTATAGGGGCTGTGAGGTCGGTATTGGGGAGGTGATATTAGAAGCAGATCTAATTCCGCTTCCTATCACAGATTTTGATGCCATCTTAGGGATGGATTGACTGAGTTTACATCGGGCTTCCGTGGATTGTTTCACGAAAGAGGTTGAGTTTAGGAGGTCCGAGCAACCACCGTTAGTATTTCGAGGCAAGAAACGAGTATTGCCCCACAGTATTATCTCTCTTATGAAGGCCAGACGCTTGGTACGCCATGGTTGTGTGGCTTATCTGGCTTATGTTGTCGACACCACTATTGAGGGACCGAGGTTTGAAGATGTCCCTGTGGTGCAGGAATTTTCAGATGTGTTCCTCGAGGAGCTTCCCGGATTACCACCAGTTCGGGAGTTCGATCTCGAGATTGATCTAGTACCAGGGACCAATTCTATTTCTATTCCGCCATACAGAATGGCGCCTGCTGAACTGAGAGAGCTTAAAACTCAGTTACAGGAACTTTTGGACAAGGGTTTATTCACCCGAGCACCTCACCTTGGGGCGCTCCGGTGCTGTTTATAAAGAAAAAGGATGGTACATTTCGGCTTTGTGTCGATTACAGACAATTGAATAAAGCAACCATAAAAAACAAAGATCCCCTGTTACGTATAGCTGATTTGTTTGATCAGCAGTAGGGAGTCAAGGTTTTCTCTAAGATTGATCTCCGTTCGGGTTATCATCAGTTGAGAATTCGGGCCGAAAATGTGCCCAAGATAGCTTTTTGCACCCGATACGATCATTACGAGTTTCTACTCATGCCATTTGGGCTGACTAATGCCCCAGCTGCTTTCATGGATTTGATGAATCTAGTTTTTCACGACTATTTGGATCGATTCGTTATCGTATTCATCAATGACATCTTGATATATTCACGGAGTAATGAAGATCATGTTGAGCACCTTCGGGTGGTATTGCAGATACTCCGTGAGAAGCAGCTATATGTCAAATTCTCGAAATGTGAGTTTTGACTTAGACAAATTGGGTTCTTGGGGCACATTGTTTCCGCGGAGGGTATTTATGTTGATCCGCGGAAGGTTGAGGCTATAGTGAAGTGGGAGCAGCCACAAATAGTTACCGAGATTCATAGTTTTCTCGGTTTGGCCGGGTATTATCGCAGATTTGTATAGGGATTCTCCCGGATAGCCGCTCCGTTGTCGAGATTAACCCAGAAGGGGGTCAAGTTTGTTTAGGATGATCGTTGTAAGGCGAGCTTCCAAGAGCTCAAACAACGGTTGACATCCGCTCCTATTTTAGCCCTTCCCACTATTAGTCGGGAGTATACAGTGTACAGTGATGCTAGCCGACAGGGATTTGGTTGTGTTCTAATGCAGGATGGTCGGGTTATTACATATGCCTCGCGACAACTAAAGAAAAAGGAGGTTAATTACCTGACACATGATTTGGAGTTGGCAGCCATAGTTTTCGCATTGAAGATATGGCGGCATTATCTTTATGGGGTGACCTGGGTCATCTCAACAAAAAGAAAGTGAGCTGATTTGGTGAGCCGATCCACTGTTACCCATATAGCATCAAATCCCTTCAAAGTTTTAGGCAGTTCTTAGATGAAACCAATAGTGATATGCTCCGATTTCTACTCAGGGATAGAGAATAACTCAAGTAGTCCACCAAGTCTCTGATGTTTAACCTTCGCTTGTTGACATGTCAAATATTTACGAGCAAACTCTACAATATTTCTCTTCATACCAGGCCACCAAAAGGATTGATGTATATCCCTATACATCTTGGTAGATCCTGGATGAACAAAAAAGGCTGAATTATACGCTTCCTCCAAAATTAATCTCTACAATCCCTGAGCCTCTAGAACCACCACCCTGTCCCAAAATCTAACTGTTTTATTTGATATATTGAATTTAGACTTCCCCCCTTTAAGACCATCTTTCCTCAACTTAATTGTCTCCTCATCGGTTTACTAAGCTACCCTAATGTGATCAGAGAGATCTGGTCGGACCATAAACAGAGCCAAAAGAGAACTCCAACTAGTAACCTCAGCATCAATTCTCAGCTGCTCAAACTCAGATATCACATGATATTCTCTTACTTGTAGTGCGGCTACTAGAATAGTAGATTTACGACTGAGAGTATCTACTACAATATTCACTTTAACGGGTTGATATTGAATGATAATATCATAATCTTTTAATAATTCAAGTCATTTGCATTGTCTTAGATTCAATTCCTTTTGGGTAAATAAGTATTTGAAACTCTTATGATCAATGAATATTTCACAATGCTCACCATTGAGGTTGTGTCTCCAAATTTTCAAAACAAAAACAACAGCTGCAAGTTCTAGATCATGCGTAGGATAATTCTCTTCATGAGGTTTCAACTGTCTAGAAGTATAGGCAACTACATTCCGTCCCTGCATCAGTACACAACCCAAATTAGTTCTGGATGCATCACTAAAAATCACATATCCCTGTCTAGTACTAGAATCAATACAAACTTATCCTTTAGAGTCTGAAAACTGATCTCACATTGTTCATTCCACCTGAATGGTACATTCTTATGAGTCAATCTCGTGAGTGGAGTAGCTATTGAAGAAAAATCCATAACAAATCTATGATGATAACCTACCAAACCCAAAATATTATGCACCTCCGTAACTGTAGTAGGTGGGGACCAGTTAACAATAGTTTCATTCTTCTTCAAACCTATAGAAAGTCCTTTACAAAAGACAATGTAACCCAAGAAAATTGGTTCACTAAGCCAGAATTCACATTAACTTAACTTGGCGTACAATTCTCAGTCCTCAAAGTTTGTAAGGCAATGTGAAGATACTATTCATGTTGAGCTCTATCTTTAGAATAGACAAACATATCATCAATAAATACCACAATAAAATCATCCAGACAGGGTTTGAAAACACAGTTCATCAAGTCCATGAAAACTATTGGGGCATTAGTTAACCCAGACGGCATAACCAAGAACACATAGTGACCATAGCGAGTGTGAAATGCCGTCTTAAGTATATCTTCCTCTCTAACCCTAATCTGATGATAGCTGGATCTAAGATCTAGCTTAGAGAAGGTTGTGGCATCTCTCAACTGTTTAAACATATCATCAATTCTCGTTAAGGGGTATTTATTCTTGATTGTCACTTGATTTAACTTGATGTAATCAATACATAAACTCAAGGAACTATCCTTCTTCTTTACAGATAAAACTAGTACACCACAAGGAGAAACACTCCAATGAATAAACCCTTTGTCCACCAGTTCTTGTAACTAAGTTTTCAACTCCTTCAATTCAGCTAGTGCCATCCTTCACGGAGCTATGGAGATAGGTATGGTATCTGGTATCATATCAATATTGAACTTTATCTTTCTAACAGGTGGCAATCTAGGCAAATCATCTGAAAACACATCTGAAAAATCTCAAACTACTGGTTTGTCATACAATTGAGATTGCTCCTTTTTATCTTCAACGGCATAAGCCAAATATCCCTGACAACCCTTGGATAGTATCCTAGTAGCTCAAATAAAAGATACAACTGGTGCTCTGATAAATCTATCCCCAATCGATAAAATTTATGGTTGTCCTGGTGAAAAAAATATACAATCTTCCGGTGACAATCAATTATTGCATAATTAGTTAATAACCAATCCATACCTAGAATTACATCCAAATCTAACAACTCCAATGGCCACAAATCAATGCTAAAATCATACCCTTGAAAGCTTACTATACAACCCTTATAAATCTCAACAATAAGAGCCTCATCTCTAAGAGAAGTAGCAACCCATAACCATTACTTTAGAGGTTCAGACTCATGAGGTAAGTACATAATAAATGCAAACGAATTGAATGAATGAGTGGCACCTAGATCAATCAAGACGCGGACATCATAAGAAAATAATTTCATCTTACCTATAGTCACATCAGGTAAAGCACGAGCCTTTTGAGCAGTGATTGCATGAACTCTAGCATGACCTCATAGGCCTGGTGGCATCCTTTGAGGTCGTCTCTACTATGGCTATGGTAGTAAAGTTGGTCTAGGTGGTCTCAGCTTTAATGGAACTTGAGGGGCTACTGCATGCTAAGCCAGTAGAGGTTGGAGTGGTAGAACATGCTCTAAAAGAGCAGACTATGACTGCCCAGGCCTAAGAAGACAACGTGAAGTATAATGGCCCAACTGAAAACATATAAAACAAAGTCTCATTCCTCCCTCGCATGGCCCCATATGAAGATTTCGGCAAATGGGACACGATGGCCTCTTACTGGAGTTCTCACCCTACTTAAAATGCCTTTTCTTCTCCTTTTTCTTCTTCATGCTGGAAGCTTGGACTTCCGCTTGCCTCTTTCCCTGTAACCTTTCTTATTTGTCCTCAGTAACCAACTCCAAAGGCTTAGCATTGTTACTAGGTCTCGATAAGTGGTAAAAGGTAGAGCTACTAGGTACCTCTGGAAGAAAGACCGCAATCATTTTCTAAACCTCTTAGTTCTCTTTTCATTTGCATCAACTAATTTTGGAGCATACACTGACAATTTAGCAAAGCGATCTACATATTGACTAACAGTCTGATTGCCTTACCTTAAATTCAAAAACTCTAACATTTTCTGATCTCTAATAAATATAGGTACGTATCTCTCATGGAAGATTTGGATAAAATCACTTCATGTGACATGCTAAAGGAAAAAGATATAAAATTTTAAAACTAATAACTTAACTATACTTTTAAGAACATTAGGCAAACTCTTTCGTGTAAACAAGTTAAACTAGCCACACAGCTTACATAAAATAATATAAAACCTATAATACTTTAATAACATTGTCAACATAAAAGTTACGCTCCCTCTCCTCCGCACCAACATCAAGGTTAAACATCCACATAAGTAAATAAACAATCAGGTTATTGTTAATCATAACAAATCATATTCATTTGGCACTACAAGCCAGACTAATGCATAAGGTATCTGTCACGTCCCGAACCGGGATCGTGAACAGTCACCCGTTGTCTCTGGATGCCGGCTGTATTTTTACAGAAAATCGTGCAGAACCTCCCCATAAATCGGAGGTTTCCCATGTACAATTTGACCTGTATATAACATTCACCTGTAAAAATAAACAATTGGCCAACCCGGCCTCTCCAAAATCAACAAATACCACAGCCAACATCCAGAACAACGCAAGACTATAAAGTTTCTAACAGTCCTAACAACAGACCTCTACTGTCATGCCCAACTAGAGCATGAGCAGCCGCCACACCGAGCAGACTTAAATTCTATACATATATAAAATAAATTCCCAAATTATTTTTAAATATTTACAAATGCCTCAATGCAATGAAATAATCAACACGAAAGTTTCACGAATAAAAGTCCATAATTTATACAGTCATCCCAAAAATTTGATAATTACAGTGGTCAAACTAAAATCTCCAATACATAATAATATCACCAATCATCGTAGCGGAAGAAATGAAAAATATCCATACCCAATCCCAGTGATATCTCCTCGGTCCAACACTAATCCTGTGGGAAAGAAAGTGAGGGGTGAGTATCTATGGGAGGATACTCAGTAAGTGAGGGGATTGACATCATACTATCAATATCTAGGGTGAACTTGGAGTGTCAAAGTATAAGATAAGAAAATATCCACTGTGCAAACCGATCATGTTATTTCAAAATCAAATATAATACGCACACATCAGAAAGCAAGATATGCATCCCAAAATTTTACATCAATGTCATGAAGAGCCGGCCAATGAAATATTCCCGGCAATGGTCTACCTCGACCAAGGACGGCGCATTGGGGGTTTTTCCAAATGCAAGTATTAAAGAATGGCTCTCTGCCCCAATGTTGGCCACAGATTACGCCAACTAGTCTGTAAATAATAATAATGTACATATAACTAGTCAGCCGTGTATGGTGCCCCCGCCTGGTGCTAGACGGAGCCGTACTCAACGTCCTCTCCGATGAGGGTCAACCTGGGACACCCATACACACGACAATCTGGCGGATACCTCCGGCCGAAGCGTATCCGGACACAAGGGGTGCCTTTACCAGATGTCTTTCGTAGCTACGGATCACAATATCATATCAGCCGGGCACGTAGCCCCATGCATCCCATCACCAGATCAGCCGGGCATATAGCCCCATGCACAATATCATAACGTCAGCCGGGCATACAGCCCAAAGCATAATATCATAAAGTCGGCCGGGCATACAGCCCAAAACATAATATCATAAAGTCGGCCAGGCATACAGCCCAAATGTGTAAATAAATCCATTTAAAACCATGTGCCAATGCAGTGGAAGCATTAAAACATATCAATATGTCGAAAATATGGCACAATATATGTTTATCAAAACTCATGGATGCATATCAATAAAGTCAGCAGTTAAGACACTCCAAAGGTCACAAAACATTTCATCAAATATTGGAAAGTCATAACAATCATACATTTTGCAGAAACATGTCATTTAAAAGATATTTTTGAAACATGGTTTTCAATCAATAGCGAATGTCAAAGTCCCACTCACCGTTTTAGGGAGGGTGGTCACTCCCTATTTTCAAAACTAATCAAATCTGATCTGCTTTCTCGAGTCTCCAAAAAGATCAACCTAAATCAGATCATCAAATTTCTGTAACATTCTATACTTAACCTTCAATTCATATATAATCATTTCATAATTTGTATTCTATTTGCATTCCACTTACACTCTAAACATATACAAAACCTTTCATCTTAAATTCAATCCTAGATTCGTCCAATTTATCAATTAGAGTCGAAATCTCCTCACCTAGGGTTTTCTCGAAGCGCCGAGTCTCGTCCGAAAGTCGTTTCGGTCACTCCAAAGTCTGTAGGGTGTCCTATCAAAACAAGGTTTATTTGTTAGATCTAAACACAGATCCGAAGCAAAACCCTAAGTTATTTACCTGCGTGGAGATTCGTGGGTTGTCGCGGGATCGAGGGCCACGGGCCGGACTGGGCTCGTGGGCTACAGCTAGCGGGCTCGCTGGTCTGCGTGCTACGGGGTAGCGGGCCGGCGGGCTGGCAGGTCGATGGGCTGAACTGGGCCACGGGCCGTACTGGACCTGCGGGCTTGGACGGGCTGTCGGGCCTGGTGGGCCCGTGGGCTTGCTGCTGATGGGCCTATAGCTAATGGGCCTGCAGGCTGGCGGGCCTGCGGGCCGACAGTGGCTCGCGGGCTGGTGCTCGCCCGTACGCTGGTGCGCTGTGCTGGGGCGTGCTCGTGCGCTGCTCGCGCGCGCTCGTGCGCTGGGCCGCGCTCCCGTGCACGCTCGTGCGCTGGGCCGCGCGCCCGTGCACGCTCGTGCGCTGGGCCGCTCGCGCTAGTGCGCTGGGCCTCGCGCGATAGTGTGCTGGGCCTTGTGCGCTCGCGGAGGTTCTGGCGGTGTGCGGCGAGGCGGAGAGAGCGATCGTGGGAGATCGCGAGAGGGAGAGAAGACGGAGTGAGGTAGAGAGAGAAACTGCGAGGGAAGAAGGAGGAGAAGAAGAAGAAGAAGAAGAAGAAGAAGAAGAAGGAGAAGGAGAAGGAGAAGGATGGCGGCGGTGGCGGCGGCGGCTGTGGCGGAGGAAGCCGAACGGCCACGGGAGAAGACGAACGGCCACAAGAGAGGGAACGTCGGGGAGAGAGAAAGAGAGAGAGAGAGAGAGAGAGAGAAAGGGGGTTAGGGTTTTAACCCTAATCCCCAATTGGGGACGCAGCGTTTTGGGACAAAACGCTGCGTCTCCAAATATTTTTTTTTTTTTTTTTTTTAAGCTTGGTGTTACATTTTCTAACCCCCTAAAAATAAGTTTCGTCCTCGAAACTAAAAGAAAGTAATACGCTGAACAAGTGGGGGTACTGTCTCTTAAGTCTCTTAATAGTCTCTTCGGTCTCTCAGGTCTCTTACTCGACCTGGTCACTCCTCCCCAAAACTCTAACCAATGAAAGTTCTTTGCTCCGTAGCTTTCTGACCTATCAATCTAGAATAGTTACGTGCTGAGCTAAAACACTAAAATCCTCTCTGTCTGGCCGTCCCTCGTCAGCCGTTTGAGCTCTTAAAAGCTCGTCTCACAACGATCGTCCCACAAGAACTTGACGCCCTTCGTATCAATCTGGTAAGTATAGCGGCGATCTGGAAAAATCCTTCTATGAATCGCCGATAACACCCCGTAAGACCAAGAAAACTTTGCATCTCAGTCACTGTCTGTGGCTGTTAGTTTGTTGGTCAGCCCAAACGACATGACCACGAACTCATAATGTCCATATTGATATTCAAATCAAAAATCGATCTTTCAGAAAAACACGCGCACCCTAGAACTGCTCAAATAAATTGTCACTATGTAGCAAAGGGTTCTGATTCTTGATGAAAACCTTGTTTAGCTGTCTATAGTTCACACGCAATCTTAGAATCCCGTCTTTCTACTTCACGAATAATCACCAGAGCACCCTAAGGCGAAGTGCTCAAATGGATAAAACCGTTGTCCAGTAATTCCCGCAACTAGACCTAGAGCTCTCTAAACTCCACTGGTGCCATTTTGTATGGCAGAATAAATATAGAAGTGATCCCTGGAGCTAGGTAAATCTCGAAACCACACTCCCGAACTTGGGGTAGTCTGGATAGCTCCTAGGGAATATATTTAGGAAAACCTACACCACTGGGACCTTCTCAAGCCTCGGGTCCTCAACAGTGGTGTCGATAACATGAGTTAGGTATGCCGTGCAACCTCGCGACAAGGCTTACCCAACCCGTGGGCAAAAAGGCGCTTCTCACATACGAATGGTTCGACTCGGTGTCAAATAGGACACGAGTGTCGACTTCTCATATTGCCATAACTCCTAATGTGAGGAAATAAAAGATCAGTCGATAAATATAAAAGAAAATATCTATAGATATATATATCAAAATGTATGTACAACCAACATAGTTAAGCATCTACGGCTTTAACTAGTGATGGTTCCCAAAAAAAAAAAATACATAGACATCTCTAAACATGGGGATCAGTAGGAGGAACACCAAAAATCTCGTCAGGACTCGCCTCAGCGTCCTCCTGCGTCATCGCATATACACGGGCCTGTGTCCTCTGCTGCTGTCGTGATGATCCTGGCACCGTGTTGCTCCCGGCTACCATCCGTGGAGCGGTGTGACTCGAGTGCGCAGGTGCTCCCTGCTGTCCTCCTCGGGGAACACTCGAGTGTCCACTAGCTATGTGATCTCCAAATCCCAACTCAGGGCAAGAGCTCCTGATGTGCCCTTGCTTCCCACACCGGAAGCATGTAATAGGTATCCTACACTCTCCCAAAGGGTGGTGTCTACCACATCGGCGACAAGAGGAGTGCCATTGATCTGAAGTCTGAGTAGTGGCGTTAGAGGCCTGTGCCCTAAATCCCTGGGATGGTGATCCCTGTCCAGGATGTGCTTGTCTCGGCTGAGAAGAGTCTTCCTGATATCCTGAACTCCTACCCTTCTTCAAGTCCTGGCTCGAAGAAGTCCCAAACTCTTCTTTTGCTCCCTGTTTTCCCGCTGTCTGCCCTCAGCACGGACGATCTCCTCCGCCCTAAGTGCTGAGTCCACAATCTCCGCAAGGGAGAAACTAGGAGTCACTGTCATGTACCTCCTGATGTTCAAGTTGAGGCCGTCCTCAAACTTGAACCGTAGCTGCGTCGGCGTCGCTAAATCTGGAACAAAAGCAGCTAGTCGCCTCAACTCCATCTCATACTCTGTCACTGTCCTGGCTCCCTGCCGCAAGTGCAGAAACTCTGCCCTCTTGCGGTCCTGCTGGAACTCAGAGAAGTACCTGCGATCGAACTCCCGTAGGAAGTCCTCCCATCGCAGCGGCTCGGTAGCATCGTCACAAATTGCCTCCCACCAAGTGAGGGCGTCACCGTCTAAAAGTCTCTCTGCAATCCGAAGCCGGTAGTCCTCGCTCAACCCCAAATCAGTCAAAATCCTGCGGGTACGGTTGATCCAGTGCTTCGCTGCTGTGGGATCACCCGTCCCTGCGAACTCTGTGCAGCCTAACTGCCTCGCCTCCTTCACCAGCTGGGTGAGCTCGTGAATACGCCTCAAGGTGGAGGAGATAGTGTCGCTAGGTCCCGACACAGTAGAAGGATCAGCAACTCATGGATGATCTGGTACAACAGAAGGTGGTACGGCCGTATGAGTCAGCACGGCCGTCGGTGGTGGTGGTGGGGGTGGCATCTGAATTCCGTGTGAGGTGTACCACTCGTACACCTGCCTAAACGCCTCAAGGGACGGTGGTGGAACCTCGGCAGGAACAGCCGGCCGAGTAGGCGCTACAGGGGGCGCCCGTGTAGAGAAAGCAGCCTCAGGCACTCCAAGGGTCTCAGGCTCCCTCGGAGGGTCAGGCACGTGAGGGGTCGCAAGTAGCGCGGGTCTAGCTCCGCGTCCTACTGGTCTACCGCATCTAGGCGGCATAATTCTGCAAGGAGAGAACTTTCATTAGATATAATTCTAGAGTTTGACATGATTTAAAAATTAGGGCTAGTTATTCGTAACTAACCCCCTAAAATGAATGAAGTTTTGGACCTCAGAATTTAATCAATTAGGTTAGATACTAATCGTATCTAACCCCCTAAAATGAATAACTCGTATGTCGAAAACCATGTATGGGATTTTAAATGATTGCGTGAAACTTCCAATGCATTGAGGACTTTTAAAATCAAGTTACTTGGGAATGTTTTCAAATCATTTTATAAAACATAGCTCTAAACCAACCGAAATGTCACGCCCCGAACCGGGATCGTGAACAGTCGCCCGTTATCCCTGGATGCCGGCTGTATTTTTACAGAAAATCGGGCAGAACCTCCCCATAAATCGGAGGTTTCCCATGTACAATTTGACCTGTATATAACATTCACCTGTAAAAATAAACAATTGGCCATCCCGGCCTCTCCAAAATCAACAAATACCACAGCCAACATCCAGAACAACGCAAGGCTATAAAGTTTCTAACAGTCCTAACAACAGACCTCTACTGTCATGCCCAACTAGAGCATGAGCAGCCGCCACACCGAGCGGACTTAAATTCTACGCATATATAAAATAAATTCCCAAATTATTTTTAAATATTTACAAATGCCTCAATGCAATGAAATAATCAACACGAAAGTTTCACGAATAAAAGTCCATAATTTATACAGTCATCCCAAAAATTTGATAATTACAGTGGTCAAACTATAATCTCCAATACATAATAATATCACCAATCATCGTAGCGGAAGAAATGGAAAATATCCATACCCAATCCCAGTGATATCTCCTCGGTCCAACACTAATCCTGTGGGAAAGAAAGTGAGGGGTGAGTATCTATGGGAGGATACTCAGTAAGTGAGGGGACTGACATCATACTATCAATATCTAGGGTGAACTTGGAGTGTCAAAGTATAAGATAAGAAAATATCCACTGTGCAAACCGATCATGTTATTTCAAAATCATATATAATACACACACATCAGAAAGCAAGATATGCATCCCAAAATTTTACATCAATGTCATGAAGAGCCGGCCAATGAAATATTCCCGGCAATGGTCTACCTCGACCAAGGACGGCGCATTGGGGGTTTTTCTAAATGCAAGTATTAAAGAATGGCTCTCTGCCCCAATGTTGGCCACAGATTACCCCAACTAGTCTGTAAATAATAATAATGTACATATAACTAGTCAGCCGTGTATGGTGCCCCCGCCTGGTGCTAGACAGAGCCGTACTCAACGTCCTCTCCGATGAGGGTCAACCTAGGACACCCATACACACGACAATCTGGCGGATACCTCCGGCCGAAGCGTATCCGGACACAAGGGGTGCCTTTACCAGATGTCCTTCGTAGCTACGGATCACAATATCATATCAGTCGGGCACGTAGCCCCATGCATCCCATCACCAGATCAGCCGGGCATATAGCCCCATGCACAATATCATAACGTCAGCCGGGCATACAGCCCAATGCATAATATCATAAAGTCGGCCGGGCATACAGCCCAAAACATAATATCATAAAGTCGGCCAGGCATACAGCCCAAATGTGTAAATAAATCCATTTAAAACCATGTGCCAATGCAGTGGAAGCATTAAAACATATCAATATGTCGAAAATATGGCACAATATATGTTTATCAAAACTCATGGATGCATATCAATAAAGTCAGCAGTTAAGACACTCCAAATGTCACAAAACATTTCATCAAATATTGGAAAGTCATAACAATCATACATTTTGCAGAAACATGTCATTTAAAAGATATTTTTGAAACATGGTTTTCAATCAATAGCGAATGTCAAAGTCCCACTCACCGTTTTAGGGAGGGTGGTCACTCCCTATTTTCAAAACTAATCAAATCTGATCTGCTTTCTCGAGTCTCCAAAAAGATCAACCTAAATCAGATCATCAAATTTCTGTAACATTCTATACTTAACCTTCAATTCATATATAATCATTTCATAATTTGTATTCTATTTGCATTCCACTTACACTCTAAACATATACAAAACCTTTCATCTTAAATTCAATCCTAGATTCGTCCAATTTATCAATTAGAGTCGAAATCTCCTCACCTAGGGTTTTCTCGAAGCGCCGAGTCTCGTCCGAAAGTCGTTTCGGTCACTCCAAAGTCTGTAGGGTGTCCTATCAAAACAAGGTTTATTTGTTAGATCTAAACACATAGATCCGAAGCAAAACCCTAAGTTATTTACCTGCGTGGAGATTCATGGGCTGTCGCGGGATCGTGGGCCACGGGCCGGACTGGGCTCGTGGGCTACAGCTAGCGGGCTCGCTGGTCTGCGTGCTACGGGGTAGCGGGCCGGCGGGCTGGCAGGTCGATGGGCTGAACTGGGCCACGGGCCGTACTGGACCTGCGGGTTTGGACGGGCTGTCGCGCCTGGTGGGCCCGTGGGCTTGCTGCTAATGGGCCTGCAGGCTGGCGGGCTGGTGCTCGCCCGTACGCTGGTGCGCTGTGGTGGGGCGCGCTCGTGCGCTGCTCGCGCGGTCGTGCGCTGGGCCGCGCTCCCGTACACGCTCGTGCGCTGGGCCGCGATCCCGTGCACGCTCGTGCGCTGGGCCGCGCGCCCGTGCACGCTCGTGCGCTGGGCCGCTCGCGCTAGTGCGCTGGGCCTCGCGCGATAGTGTGCTGGGCCTTGTGCGCTCGCGGAGGTTCTGGCGGTGTGCGGCGAGGCGGAGAGAGCGATCGTGGGAGATCGCGAGAGGGAGAGAAGACGGAGTGAGGTAGAGAGAGAAACTGCGAGGGAAGAAGGAGGAGGAGAAGAAGAAGAAGAAGAAGAAGAAGAAGAAGGAGAAGGAGAAGGAGAAGGAGAAGGATGGCGGCGGTGGCGGCGGCGGCTGTGGCGGAGGAAGCCGAACGGCCACGGGAGAAGACGAACGGCCACAAGAGAGGGAACGTCGGGGAGAGAGAAAGAGAGAGAGAGAGAGAAAAGGGGGTTAGGGTTTTAACCCTAATCCCCAATTGGGGACGCAGCGTTTTGGGACAAAACGCTGCGTCTCCAAATATTTTTTTTTTTTTTTTAAGCTTGGTGTTACATTTTCTAACCCCCTAAAAATAAGTTTCGTCCTCGAAACTAAAAGAAAGTAATACGCTGAACAAGTGGGGGTACTGTCTCTTAAGTCTCTTAATAGTCTCTTCGGTCTCTCAGGTCTCTTACTCGACCTGGTCACTCCTCCCCAAAACTCTGACCAATGAAAGTTCTTTGCTCCGTAGCTTTCTGACCTATCAATCTAGAATAGCTACGTGCTGAGCTAAAACACTAAAATCCTCTCTGTCTGGCCGTCCCTCGTCAGCCGTTGTTTGAGCTCTTAAAAGCTCGTCTCACAACGATCGTCCCACAAGAACTTGACGCCCTTCGTATCAATCTGGTAAGTATAGCGGCGATCTGGAAAAATCCTTCTATGAATCGCCGATAACACCCCGTAAGACCAAGAAAACTTTGCATCTCAGTCACTGTCTGTGGCTGTTAGTTTGTTGGTCAGCCCAAACGACATGACCACGAACTCATAATGTCCATATTGATATTCAAATCGAAAATCGATCTTTCAGAAAAACACGCGCACCCTAGAACTGCTCAAATAAATCGTCACTATGTGGCAAAGGGTTCTGATTCTTGATGAAAACCTTGTTTAGCTGTCTATAGTTCACACGCAATCTTAGAATCCCGTCTTTCTACTTCACGAATAATCACCAGAGCACCCTAAGGCGAAGTGCTCAAATGGATAAAACCGTTGTCCAGTAATTCCCGCAACTAGACCTAGAGCTCTCTAAACTCCACTGGTGCCATTTTGTATGGCAGAATAAATATAGAAGTGATCCCTGGAGCTAGGTAAATCTCGAAACCACACTCCCGAACTTGGGGTAGTCTGGATAGCTCCTAGGGAATATATTTAGGAAAACCTACACCACTGGGACCTTCTCAAGCCTCGGGTCCTCAACAGTGGTGTCGATAACATGAGTTAGGTATGCCGTGCAACCTCGCGACAAGGCTTACCCAACCCGTGGGCAAAAAGGCGCTTCTCACATACGAATGGTTCGACTCGGTGTCAAATAGGACACGAGTGTCGACTTCTCATATTGCCATAACTCCTAATGTGAGGAAATAAAAGATCAGTCGATAAATATAAAAGAAAATATCTATAGATATATATATCAAAATGTATGTACAACCAACATAGTTAAGCATCTACGGCTTTAACTAGTGATGGTTCCCAAAAAAAAAAAAATACATAGACATCTCTAAACATGGGGATCAGTGGGAGGAACACCAAAAATCTCGTCAGGACTCGCCTCAGCGTCCTCCTGCGTCATCGCATATACACGGGCCTGTGTCCTCTGCTGCTGTCGTGATGATCCTGGCACCGTGTTGCTCCCGGCTACCATCCGCGGAGCGGTGTGACTCGAGTGCGCAGGTGCTCCCTGCTGTCCTCCTCGGGGAACACTCGAGTGTCCACTAGCTATGTGATCTCCAAATCCCAACTCAGGGCAAGAGCTCCTGATATGCCCTTACTTCCCACACCGGAAGCATGTAATAGGTATCCTACACTCTCCCAAAGGGTGGTGTCTACCACATCGGCGACAAGAGGAGTGACATTGATCTGAAGTCTGAGTAGTGGCGTTAGAGGCCTGTGCCCTAAATCCCTGGGATGGTGATCCCTGTCCAGGATGTGCTTGTCTCGGCTGAGAAGAGTCTTCCTGATATCCTGAACTCCTACCCTTCTTCAAGCCCTGGCTCGAAGAAGTCCCAAACTCTTCTTTTGCTCCCTGTTTTCCCGCTGTCTGCCCTCAGCACGGACGATCTCCTCCGCCCTAAGTGCTGAGTCCACAATCTCCGCAAGGGAGAAACTAGGAGTCACTGTCATGTATCTCCTGATGTTCAAGTTGAGGCCGTCCTCAAACTTGAACCGTAGCTGCGTCGGCGTCGCTAAGTCTGGAACAAAAGCAGCTAGTCGCCTCAACTCCATCTCATACTCTGTCACTGTCCTGGCTCCCTGCCGCAAGTGCAGAAACTCTGCCCTCTTGCGGTCCTGCTGGAACTCAGAGAAGTACCTGCGATCGAACTCCAGTAGGAAGTCCTCCCATCGCAGCGGCTCGGTAGCATCGTCACAAATTGCCTCCCACCAAGTGAGGGCGTCACCGTCTAAAAGTCTCTCTACTATCCGAAGCCGGTAGTCCTCGCTCAACCCCAAATCAGTCAAAATCCTGCGGGTACGGTTGATCCAGTGCTTCGCTGCTGTGGGATCACCCGTCCCTGCGAACTCTATGCAGCTTAATTGCCTCGCCTCCTTCACCAGCTGGGTGAGCTCGTGAATACGCCTCAAGGTGGAGGAGATAGTGTCGCTAGGTCCCGACACAGTAGAAGGATCAGCAACTGGTGGCTGATCTGGTACAACAGAAGGTGGTACGGCCGTATGAGTCGGCACGGCCGTCGGTGGTGGTGGTGGGGGTGGCATCTGAATTCCGTGTGAGGTGTACCACTCGTACACCTGCCTAAACGCCTCAAGGGACGGTGGTGGAACCTCGGCAGGAACAGCCGGCCGAGTAGGCGCTACAGGGGGCGCCCGTGTAGAGAAAGCAGCCTCAGGCACTCCAAGGGTCTCAGGCTCCCTCGGAGGGTCAGGCACGTGAGGGGTCGCGGGTAGCGCGGGTCTAGCTCCACGTCCTACTGGTCTACCGCATCTAGGCGGCATAATTCTGCAAGGAGAGAACTTTCATTAGATATAATTCTAGAGTTTGACATGATTTAAAAATTAGGGCTAGTTATTCGTAACTAACCCCCTAAAATGAATAAAGTTTTGGACCTCAGAATTTAATCAATTAGGTTAGATACTAATCGTATCTAACCCCCTAAAATGAATAACTCGTATGTCGAAAACCATGTATGGGATTTTAAATGATTGCGTGAAACTTCCAATGCATTGAGGACTTTTAAAATCAAGTTATTTGGGAATGTTTTCAAATCATTTTATAAAACATAGCTCTAAACCAAGAGCTCTGATACCAACCGAAATGTCACGCCCCGAACCGGGATCGTGAACAGTCACCCGTTATCCCTGGATGCCGGCTGTATTTTTACAGAAAATCGGGCAGAACCTCCCCATAAATCGGAGGTTTCCCATGTACAATTTGACCTGTATATAACATTCACCTGTAAAAATAAACAATTGGCCATCCCGGCCTCTCCAAAATCAACAAATACCACAGCCAACATCCAGAACAACGCAAGGCTATAAAGTTTCTAACAGTCCTAACAACAGACCTCTACTGTCATGCCCAACTAGAGCATGAGCAGCCGCCACACCGAGCGGACTTAAATTCTACGCATATATAAAATAAATTCCCAAATTATTTTTAAATATTTACAAATGCCTCAATGCAATGAAATAATCAACACGAAAGTTTCACGAATAAAAGTCCATAATTTATACAGTCATCCCAAAAATTTGATAATTACAGTGGTCAAACTAAAATCTCCAATACATAATAATATCATCAATCATCGTAGCGGAAGAAATGGAAAATATCCATACCCAATCCCAGTGATATCTCCTCGGTCCAACACTAATCCTGTGGGAAAGAAAGTGAGGGGTGAGTATCTATGGGAGGATACTCAGTAAGTGAGGGGACTGACATCATACTATCAATATCTAGGGTGAACTTGGAGTGTCAAAGTATAAGATAAGAAAATATCCACTGTGCAAACCGATCATGTTATTTCAAAATCATATATAATACACACACATCAGAAAGCAAGATATGCATCCCAAAATTTTACATCAATGTCATGAAGAGCCGGCCAATGAAATATTCCCGGCAATGGTCTACCTCGACCAAGGACGGCGCATTGGGGGTTTTTCCAAATGCAAGTATTAAAGAATGGCTCTCTGCCCCAATGTTGGCCACAGACTACCCCAACTAGCCTGTAAATAATAATAATGTACATATTACTAGTCAGCCGTGTATGGTGCCCCCGCCTGGTGCTAGACGGAGCCGTACTCAACATCCTCTCCGATGAGGGTCAACCTGGGACACCCATACACACGACAATCTGGCGAATTCGTCCGGCCGAAGCGTATCCGGACACAAGGGGTGCCTCTACCAGATGTCCTTCGTAGCTACGGATCACAATATCATATCAGCCGGGCACATAGCCCCATGCATCCCATCACCAGATCAGCGGGGCATATAGCCCCATGCACAATATCATAACGTCAGCCGGGCATACAACCCAATGCATAATATCATAAAGTCGGCCGGGCATACAGCCCAAAACATAATATCATAAAGTCGGCTGGGCATACAGCCCAAATGTGTAAATAAATCCATTTAAAACCGTGTGCCAATGCAGTGGAAGCATTAAAACATATCAATATGTCGAAAATATGGTACAATATATGTTTATCAAAACTCATGGATGCATATCAATAAAGTCAGCAGTTAAGACACTCCAAAGGTCACAAAACATTTTATCAAATATTGGAAAGTCATAACAATCATACATTTTGCAGAAACATGTCATTTAAAAGATATTTTTGAAACATGGTTTTTAATCAATAGCGAATGTCAAAGTTCCACTCACCGTTTTAGGGAGGGTGGTCACTCCCTATTTTCAAAACTAATCAAATCTCATCTGCTTTCTCGAGTCTCCAAAAAGATCAACCTAAATCAGATCATCAAATTTCTGTAACATTCTATACTTAACCTTCAATTCATATATAATCATTTCATAATTTGTATTCTATTTGCATTCCACTTACACTCTAAACATATACAAAACCTTTCATCTTAAATTCAATCCTAGATTCGTCCAATTTATCAATTAGAGTCGAAATCTCCTCACCTAGGATTTTCTCGAAGCGCCGAGTCTCGTCCGAAAGTCGTTTCGGTCACTCCAAAGTCTGTAGGGTGTCCTATCAAAACAAGGTTTATTTGTTAGATCTAAACACATAGATCCGAAGCAAAACCCTAAGTCATTTACCTGCGTGGAGATTCGTGGGCTGTCACGGGCTCGTGGGCCGTCACGGGCCGTCGCGGGCTCGTGGGCCACGGGCCGGACTGGGCTCGTGGGCTACAGCTAGCGGGCTCGCTGGTCTGCGTGCTACGGGGTAACGGGCCGGCGGGCTTGCAGGTCGATGGGCTGAACTGGGCCGCGGGCCGTACTGGACCTGCGGGCTTGGACGGGCTGTCGGGCCTGGTGGGCCCGTGGGCTTGCTGCTAATGGGCCTGCGGCTAATGGGCCTGCAGGCTGGCGGGCCTGCGGGCCGACAGTGGCTCGCGGGCTGGTGCTCGCCCGTGCGCTGGTGCGCTGTGCTGGGGCGTGCTCGTGCGTTGCTCGCGCGCGCTCGTGCGCTGGGCCCCGCTCCCGTGCACGCTCGTGCGCTGGGCCGTGCGCCCGTGCACGATCGTGCGCTGGGCCGCTCGCACTAGTGCGCTGGGCCGCTCGCGCTAGTGCGCTGGGCCTCACGCGATAGTATGCTGGGCCTTGTGCGCTCGCGGAGGTTCTGGCGGTGTGCGGCAAGGCGGAGAGAGCGATCGTGGGAGATCGCGAGAGGGAGAGAAGACGGAGTGAGGTAGAGAGAGAAACTGCGAGGGAAGAAGGAGGAGAAGAAGAAGAAGAAGAAGAAGAAGAAGGAGAAGGAGAAGGAGAAGGAGAAGGAGAAGGATGGCGGCGGTGGCGGCGGTGGTTGTGGCGGAGGAAGCCGAACGGCCGCGGGAGAAGACGAACGGCCGTAGGAGAGGGAACGTCGGGGAGAGAGAAAGAGAGAGAGAGAGAGAGAGAGAGAAAGGGGGTTAGGGTTTAACCCTAATCCCCAATTGGGGACGCAGCGTTTTGTCCCAAAACGCTGCGTCTCCAAATATTTTTTTTTTTAAGCTTGGTGTTACAGTATCCATCATTATTACACACATTTTACATTACTAGAGCCCATAATTGAACTAAAACTAAAATGTTTAGATGTACATCACAATCACACGATACCAAAAAGTACAAAATGATCAATAAAGAAAAAAGGATAGAGGGATCTAAAATCCTACTAATGTGGCTCCCTATCTAAGCACTCATACTCCTATCTAGCTCTTGATAAATTTATAATATTTAGATTTGGGTTAGCCAACCACATGTTCAGGAAGTAATCCTAAGAGAATTGGGGAAAGGAAACATGTACAACATGCATATTATCTAAGGCAAATACTATGAATGAGACATAAGATGTGAATAACAAAACTAGGGAAAACATGTAATACTTAACAAGGGCAAGTACTTCTAACATTAGGAAAGTGCATGTAATGAGTAAGGAAAGGAATGTCAAATCATTGATGCCTCTCTATACTACTAAATAAAAGTATTATGCTGACGGTAACGTTTACTGTCGGTAAGTATTAGTGACAGTTTTTTAAAACTATACCGACGGTTATGGTTGAAATCATCGGAATTAGTATAGATTTGCCGACGGTTTTAAAATAGTCATCGATAAAACAATTTGAACCATGGGTATAGGTAGCAAACTGTTGTATAAACAACACTCTATACTTACGGATATAAAAACGTCTGAATTCACATACCCCTATCTTTACGGCTATAAGTTGTGATGGCAAAATATAGGTTTTGTAGTCACGATTTTAAAAAGTGTCTGTATAGGCAATACTATATATACAGCCGTTATGATGATGGGTGAATATAGTAAGAAATGGTAAGTGTAAAAGGATATGGTAAATAGCGGTAAGGGTAGGAAATGTAAGGTATGAGAAGTGTAGAGATGTAAGGTAGGTAACTGTAGGATATGTAGGATATCCTAAGATATGATAAGTATAGGATATTTAAGGTATGGTAAATGTAGGATATGTAAATTGATGTTTAGAAGAGTGTTGGAAACATTTTATCGGGTATATATATTAGTGAATGTTACTATTTTATATAGTAAATGTTACTATACTTTTATGATGAGAGACAAATCAATTTACTATCTTTCACATCCTTTGTCATAATAGAATATTACTATTTTATAGTAAATATTACTATATTTTATTATAGTTATATAGTAAATGTTATTATATATTCTTATCTGTTACTTTGACTATTGTAGTTAGCTTAATAGTAAATAGTAAATGTTGTTATCCTTTTGTCACGAGAGATAAATAAATTTACTATCTTTCATTATTATAATAGTAAATATTACTATATGTTATTATCCATCAATTCGACTAATGTGGTTAGTTTAATAGTAAATATTACTATCTTTTTATCATGAGAGATAAATAATTTTACTATTTTTCACATCCGTTATCATAATAGTATATGTTACTATTTTATAATAAATGTTACTATATTTTATTGTGGTTATATGATAAATGTTACTAGATATTATTATTCGTTAATTCGACTATTGTGATTAGTTTAATAGTTAATGTTACTAGAGACAAATAAATTTATTACCTTTCGCATCTCCGTTATTATAATAGTAAATGTTACTATTTTATAGTAAGTGTTACTATATTTTATTATGGTTACATAGTAAATGTTACTATATCTTATTATCCATTAATTTGACTATTATGATTAGCTTAATAGTAAAAGTTGCTATCCTTTTATCATGACAGATAAATAATTTTACTATTTTTCACATCCGTTATTATAATAGTATATGTTACTATTTTATAGTAAATGTTATTATATTTTATTGTGCTTACAAGGTAAATATTACTAGATGTTATTATCTGTTATTTCGACTATTGTGTTTAACTTAATAGTAAATGTTATATCCTTTTATCATGAGAGACAAATAATTTTACTATTTTTCACATCCGTTATTACAATAGTGTATGTTACTATATTATAGTAAATATTACTATATTTTGTTGTGGCTATATGGTAAATGTTACTACATATTATTATCTATTAATTCGACTATTGTGATTAACTTAATAGTAAATGTTACTAGAGACAAAAATATTTACTACCTTTCGCATCCCCGTTATTATAATAGTAAATGTTACTATTTTATAGTAAATGTTACTATATTTTATTGTGATTATATAATAAATGTTACTATATCTTATTATCCGTTAATTTGACTATTATGGTTAGCTTAAACATAAATGTTGCTATCTTTTAATCATGATAGACAAATAATTTTACTATTTTTCACATCCGTTATTATAATAGTATATGTTACTATTTTATAGAAAATATTATTATATTTTATTGTGGTTATATGGTAAATGTTACTAAATGTTATTATTTGTTATTTCGACTATTGTACTTAACTTAATAGTAAATATTTCTATCCTTTCATCATGAGAGACAAATAAGTTTATAATATTCTACTTGCGTTATTATAATAGTAAACGTTACTTTTTTATAGTAAATGTTGCTATATGTTATTGTGATTTCGTAGTAAATGTTATTATATCTTATTATCTGTTAATATGACTATTATGATTAGTTTAATAGTAAATGTTACTATTCTTTTACTATAAGAGACAAATAATTTTACTATCTTTTACATCTGTTATTATAATAGTATATGTTACTATTTTATAGTAAATGTTACTATCTTTTATTGTGATTATATGGTAAATATTATTAGATGTTATTATTTATTAATTCGACTGTTGTATTTAGTTTAATAGTAAATATTACTATCATTTCATCATGATTGACAAATAAATTTATTATCTTCCACTTCCATATTATAATAATAAATTTACTATTTTATAGTAAATGTTATTATATTTTACTATGATTTCATAGTAAATGTTACTATATCTTATTATCTGTTAATATGACTATTGTGGTTAATTTAATAGTAAATATTACTATCATTTTATCATGAGAGACAAATAATTTTACTAACTTTTACATCCGTTATTATAATAGTATATGTTACTATTTTATAGTAAATATTATTATATTTTATTGTGGTTACATGGTTAATGTTATTAGATATTATTATCTATTAATTCGATTATTCTAGTTAGATTAATAGTAAATATTACTATCCTATAATTATGAGGGACAAATAACTTTACTTTCTTTCACTTCCATTATTATAATAGTAAACGTTATTATTTTATAGTAAATGTTACTATATTTTACTGTGGTTCATAGTAAACGTTGGTATATCATATTATCTGTTAATATGATATTGTGGTTAGTTTAATAGTAAATGTTACTATCATTTTATCATGATAGACAAATAATTTTACTAACTTTCACATTCGTTATTATAATTGCATATGTTACTATTTTATAGTAAATGTTATTATATTTTATTATGGTTACATGGTAAATGTTATTAGATATTATTATCTATTAATTCTACTATTATGGTTAATTTAATAGTAAATATTACTAGAGAAAAATAAATTTACTATCTTTCACATCCATTATTATAATAGTAAATGTTACTTATTTTATAGTAAATGTTACTATTTTATAATAAATGTTACTATTTTTTTAATAGTAAATATTACTAATTTATAGTAAATGTTATTATTTTGTAGTAGTAAATGTTCGTATTTTATAGTATGCAAGAATGAATGCACACACCTAGATGGCAGTTCATGGGGCAAGGGCGGCTGTGTTGGGCGTGCAATAATGCATGCGTGCTCAGGCTTGGACGGCTGTGCTACGGAGGCCAACGCGATTGTGCCGCTAGTGCAATAATGCATGCATTGGTATGCCCGGATGGCTGTATCATGGAGGCTAGCGTGGATGTGCCACGCATGCTAGAATGGATGAGTACGCACGCCTGCACGACTGTACCGCAGGCATCGGTGTGGCTGTACCGTGCAGGCATTACCGTGCAGGCATTTCCCAAAATATGGTATTTATAATATTTCTTAATTCTTTGTATTATTTGTATTGACATATCCTAACATTTACTAACCTTGTGATAACCGACCCAAAAGAGTAGTAACATTTGTTTACCAATATTAAGTAACAAATAACATATGATCAGATAGTAAAATTTACTCACCAACAATAATTCTGTAAAAAATAGTAATATTTACTATCCAACGACAATAAATGTAGTAACATTTATTTACAAATTATTTTTGTAACCGATATCAAATGTAGTAACTTTTACTGACCCATAATTCTATAAGCGATAATAAAATAATAATATTTACTAACCATGACTCTAAAAGCAACAATGACAATAAAAGTAGTAATATTTACTAACCCAATACATCTGTAAACGACAATAAAGATAGTAATATTTATTAACCAACAGTAAACGTATGGCAATAAAGAATTTACATTTTCTATATCCTAAAATCCAACGGTATTGTAGTAATATTTACTAACATTTCTTTTTATCGACAATAAAAGTTATAATATTTCCTAACATACTATATTTCATTGGCAACAATAAATAGTTATACCAATTCTAAATGTTATATTGAGTCATTGAGTGATGATAAAGGTAGAAATTTTTACCAACCCTTAAACTGATAAAAAAAAGTAGTAATTTTTACTGACCCTTTACAAGGTGATGATAAAAATTATAATTTTTACTAACCCTTTACAAGTGATGATAAATGTAGTAACTTTTACTAACCTCTTTACAAAAGTGGATATAAATGTAGTAATTCTTACTAACTCTTTACAACCAATGATATAATGTTGATTTTATCGATATTTTTCTAACCGTCTGAATGTTGAACATGCTCCAACAGTCATCACAAGTGTCGAGATAGGTCTATCCCGACCCCTGTTTAGCCAACTGAACCTTTATCTGTTGGAGAAGACTTTATCGACGGGTTTATCACCTTTTCCTCACAGTTTTCGTCTGTCTCCATAAGCCATTTTCGTTGTAGTGCTATGTTGAACCATGCTAGGGTACTTAGTCGTATTCATATCCATTTAATTGTTTTCCTTTTTCTTTACATGTATTTGTTTCCTTTTTCAATTATTATCTCATGCACAGCCTCCTTACCATGGAGGGTGCACCTTCCTTTAAATTTTGGAGATTAACTTGCAAGTGATATCTCTCAACCCGAGAGTAAACATGGACTCCTATCGTGGTGGTCAAAGTTACCGGCGCCAAATATGTTTTTATCCATCCCTTGTTGCTAAAGTCATTCTCAAGAGTTATTCGACCCCATGTCTCCCCCCCAGAGGGGCTTTATTTTATGTTGTTTAAGTATTTTGAGAGATTTTATTATTAAATTATGTCAATATCAGGTATAAAATCTCATCTGCAATTTCAAATTGGAATCCTTTCTCTTTCCAACCTGCTCATTAGTATCTCAAGCATTGACCATATACACAATCAAACTAACATATTAAGAATAAAAAAGGAGACATAATTACTCAACCTTACTTCAATGAGGCATGATAGAGTCATAATAAATCATCATTCTCTTTGGTGGCCAGCCTACTAATAATCATGTATGTACTTCAATTATTTCTTGTTAAGTCCAAGTATATGATGAACCTAATCCAATTAATCAACGAGAACATTACCTTAAGTGAAACATGACGTGTAATAGGGAAAAGACATATAAACATACATTTACTGTCTTATTTATGCACGAGGTCAACTTTTCATACCAATAGCAATATTTGCTCATATACAGCCAAAAACATGCATGTACTTAACATCAAAACCTAAGAGAAAAGGTCACCAAATAGAATCAACATTAAGGACCATTACCTATATGTTCCTATACCCTAGAAACAACAACGGTAATAAAGAATCAACATTAAGGACCATTACTTATATGTTCCTAGATGTTTGATGTACTTAACATCTAAACCTAAGAGAAAAAGTCACCAAGTAGTTTGTGATTTGTGAAGGAGGAATTCATACAATTTCACATATAAAGTCATATCAGATATGGAGACACTTGGCTAACACTTGAAACACAAGGATAAACATTGGGCTTTGGCCAAGTCAAGGGAAGAACTAAGGAAATGAAGGGTTTTCTTAGAGGTCTTAGTGCAATAATCACCCTGATAATCAAAGGGGAAAAGGTGGTTTGTCGGCCCATTAAACAACAAGGAGGAGGAGGATGAAAGGTCATGTAACACTGACACTGTGGTGTCCGTAAAAGAGTACTAGTTTTGAAATATATATATATAGAGAGAAAAAATTCTTATTTATATTGATTTTTTATTTTGGAGTATTTAAATTAAATTTTTGGTATATTTTAATTTTCCGAATCGGTGAACTGAAATAAACCACGTTTTTATGAAAAAAAAAAGCAGTTGGGAGGAGACGCAGCGTTTTACTTCAAAACGCTGTATCCCCAAGGAATTAGGATGAAACCCAAATTCCCCTTCTCTCTCATCCCGTCTCTTTGTCTCCCTCTCATCTCTCTCTCTCTCTCTACCCCTATACGACTCTTCTTCTCCTGCGGCCGTGCCTTCCTCCACCACCGCCATCACCGCTACCCTCTCCCTCAACTTCTCTCTTCCCTTTGGCCGAAAGTCCCTCTGTTTTCAGCTCGCAAGCCTGCCGGCCCACTAGCCCACTGGCCCACTGGCCAGTAAACCAGCGAGCCCGCTAGCTGAAGCCTACTGGCCCGCTGACCCGCGAACCCACGAGCATGCTATAGCCCGCGAGCCCATGACGACTCGTGAGCCCGTGATAGCCTACGAACCTCTGCGTAGGTAACTGACTTAGGGTTTTGATTCTGATCTAAGTGTTTGAAACTAACTAATATACCCTGTCTTGATAGGTAGCATTTTAGATCTTGGAGTGATCGAGGAGACATTCGGACAAATGTCTGCGATCTGAGAAAAACCCTAGGTGAGTGATTTCGGACTCATTCGATTTATTTATTAAATTTAGGGTAAATTTAGGATAAGAAGTCTTGTTTATGTTAGAATGTAAACTAGATTCGCAATGAATACATTTTCGAACATTATATACGGTTCATTAGATTTAGTGTAGGAATTTATATGAAATGTGATTGTTCAGAATGTTAGAATCAAATTAAGTTGATTTGAATAGTTTCCATTGGAGTTTAAATTGACCTATGCATGAAAATAGTCAGAAATTGGGATTTGAGTCCAAGGGTTGATACAGTCTTTCTCATTATAAATTGTTCTGCTTATAGGCAATTTAAATACTATCTCCGTATTATGAAAATAGACTCATATACCTTGAAAATGACATATGGCTTGAAACATTTGGATGGGCATCGAAAAGTGTATAATTTTTCAAAAATTTTCCATCTTATAGGAAAATTATTTATTTTAAGTCTTATTGCCGACCTTGAATGGTTTTTGGGTTGAATTTGACTTGTTTAAAAGTACATTAATTGTTTATAAATGGAATGCAACTGATGACAATAGAGTGTATTCATAAATTGAAGAGTTAAGTTTTGTACAAATTTAGGGAAAATGGATAAACCCTGTAATACATGAAATTTGATGTTAACTCGTGATGATCTGATTAGATTGATTTTTTTGGAGACTCAAGGAATCAGAATGGATTTGTTTTGAAAATAGGGAGTGACCATTGGAAAATTAAACAACATGATTTCTATACATGTGAAAACTAAATTTTTGGATTTTGATAGACATATTTTTGTGACCATTGGAGTATCCCAACTGTTGATTTTATTGATTTGCATCTATGAGTTTGATAAACGGATATTGTGCCATTCTTTTTAACATATTGACATGTTTTAAATACTTTTACTGTATTAGTACGTAGTTTTAAATGGATTTACATGTACTATTTGGGCTATACGCCCAGACAAAGTTATGTTACGATGCATGGGGCTATATGCCCGGCCGACATGATGATGTGATGCATGGGGCTACGTGCTCGACCGACTTGGTGATATGGTAATATGATTCCTATAGCATTCCGTAGCTACGAAGGACATTTGGTAGAGGTATCCCTTGTGCCCGGATACGCTTCGGTCGAAGGTATCCGTCAGATCGTCATGTGTATAGGTATCCCAAGTTGACCCTTATCGGAGAGAACGTGAGTTTACCTCTGTCTCGCACTGAGCGGGACACCATACACGGCCGACTATATATATGTATTATTATTATTATTTACAAGCTAGTTGGAGTAGTATGTGGCCAACATTAGGGTAGAGAGCCATTATTTGATATTTGCATAGTGCAAACCCCCAATGCACCCGTCCTTGGTCTAGGTAGACTATTAACTGGGATGTTTGCTCGGTCGGCTCTACATATGTGACTTGATACATGGATGGATGCATATGTTATTTTCTGATGTGTGCCTTGATATATGTTTTATTCTGAAACAGTACATTATTTTCGCACACTCGATATTTTGTTACATGCTTTGACACTCCAAATTCACCATTGATATTGATAACATGATATCAATCCCCTCACTTGCTGAGTATCCTCCCATAGATACTCACCCCTCACTTTCTTTCCCACAGGATTAGTCGTGGATTGAGGAAGTGTTGTTGTGATTGTATTCTTGCGTCGTGGACTTGCTAGTACCGGGCATGGGTATGGATATTACCATATCTTCCGCTATGATTATTGGAGATTTTAGTTTGATAAATGTACTCATTTATTTATTTTTGGGATGACTATATAATTTATATATATTTATTTGTGAAACTCTCATAGTTTATTTGTATTGAGGCGATTGTAGGTATTTGAATGTCATTTGGGAAAATTATTGTATATTATATAAAAAAATTTTAGGTCTGCTCGGTGTGGCGGTTGCTCATGCTCTAATTAGGTATGACAGTAAAGGTCTGTGGCTAGGTTTGCTGGAAAATTTTATAGTTTTGCGTTGTTCTGGATGTTGGCTATGGCATTGGTTGATTTTGGAGAGGCCGGGATAGCCATTTATTTATTTTACAGGATGAATGTTGATATACTGGTCAAATTATACTTGGGAAACCTCCGAAATATAGGGAGCTTCTGCCTGATTTTCTGAAAAAATGTAGCCAGCATCTAGGACAACGGGCGGCTGTTCATGATCCCAGTTTGGGGTGTGAAAGTTCGGTTGGTATCAGAACACCTTAGGTTGGGCAAAGGGTAGTAAGAAAGTATTCCCAAGTACATAGAAAAGTCCTCAATGCATTAGAGAGTTTCATACAATCATTTAAAGTCCCCTACGTGGTCGTAGACCAATAACTTCATTCATTTAGGGGGTTAGTTACATAGTAACTAACCCTAATTCTTAAATCATGCCAAACTCTGGAGTTATATCTAATGAAAATTCTCTCTTTGCAGAATTATGCTATCTAGACGCGGTAGACCACCGGGACGCGGAGCTAGACTCACGCTACTCGAGACTACTCAAGTGCCTGACCCTTTGAGGGGACCTGAGACCCTTGGAGTGCCGAGGCTGCTTCCTCTTCACGAGTGCCCCCTACAGTGCCTACTCAGCCGGCTGCTCCAGCTAAGGTTCTACCACGATCCCTTAAGGCGTTTAGGCAGGTGTATGAGTGGTACACCTCCCATGGGGTTCAGATGCCACCCCTCCACCAGTACCAATGGCCGGGCCGACTCCTACGGCCGTGCCACATCCACGAGTACCATGGCCACGCCGACTCCTACGGCCGTGCCACCTTCAATTATACTGTATCAGCCCCCAGTTGTTGGTCCTTCCTCTGTTTCAGGACCTAGTGACACAACCTCCTCCACCTTGAGGTGTATTCACGAGCTCACCCAGTTGGTGAAGTAGACGAGGCAGTTAGGCTGCATGGAGTTCGCAGGAATAGGTGATTCCACAGTAGCAAAGCATTGGATCAACTGCACTTGCAGAATTTTGACTGATCTTGGGTTGAGCGAGGACTACTGGCTTCAGATTGCAGAGAGACTCTTGGATGGTGACGCCCTCACTTGGTGGGAGGCGATTTGTGACGATGCTACCGAGCCGCTGCGATGGGAGGACTTCCTGCGGGAGTTCGACTGTAGGTACTTTTCTGAGTTCCAGTAGGACCGCAAGAGGGTAGAGTTTCTGCACTTGCGGCAAGAAACCAAGACAGTGACAGAGTATGAGAAAGAGATGAGGCGACTAGCTGCCTTTGTTCCAGACTTGGCGACGCTAAAGCAGCTATGGTTCAAGTTTGAGGACGGCCTCAACTTGAACGTCAGGAGGTACATGACAGTGACTCCTAGCCTTTCCTTTGCAGAGATTGTGGACTCAGCACTTAAGGTGGAGGAGATCGTCCGTGCTGAAAGCAGACAGTGGGAGAACAGAGAGCTAAGCAAGAAGAGATTTTAGGCTTTTTCGAGCCAGGGCTCGAAGAAGGGTAGGACTTCAGGATATCAGGGAGGCTTTTCTCAGCTGAGACAGACACATCCTTAATAGGGATCACGATCTCAGGGGTTTAGAGCACCGGCCCCTAGTACCACTACTCAGACTTCAGATTAGCGGCACCCCTTTTGCCGCCGATCTGGTGGACATCACCCTTTTGGAGAGTATGGGGTGCCTGTTACATGCTTTCGGTGTAGGAAGCCAGGGCATATCAGGAGCGTCTGCCCTAAGTGAGGATTTAGAGGTCAGATGGTTTCAGGACACTCGAGTGTTCCCTGAGGAGGATAGCAGGGAGCACCTGTGCACTCGAGTCATACCACTCCACGGATAGCAGTCGGGAGCAACACGGTGCCAGGACCATTCCGACATCAGTAGAGGACAAAGGCCCGTGTATACTCCATGATGCAGGAGGACGCTCAGGCGAGTCCTGACGTGATGATTGGTACTCCTTCCACTGATCCCCATGTTTAGAGATATTTTTTTTATGTACCTTCTTTTGAGCACCGTCACTAGTTAAAGTCTTAGAGGCTTAACTATGTTGGTATGTATATACATTTTGATATATATATATATATATATGTAAGCATATATCTTTCCATATTTATCAACAGATCTTTGTATTTTCTCACAATATGAGTTATGAACATGTGGGGAATCGACGCTGGTGTCCTCATTGACACTGGGTCGAACTATTCGTATGTGAGAAACGTCTTTTACCCACGGGTTAGGTAAGCCTTGTCGGCACTTGATGAGGAGATATTGGTCATTTCTCCTCTCGGTGAGCAGATACTTAGAGATTCCATCTACAGAGGGAACGAGGTCATGGTCAAAGATGTGGTATTTGAGGCAGACCTGATTCCACTTGAGATGACGGATTTCGATGCCATCCTATGGATGGATTGGCTAAGCATGCATAGAGTCTCAGTAGATTGCTTCACCAAAGAAGTGGAGTTTCGGATACCCGAGGAGCCGTTGTTGAGGTTCCCAGGCAAGAGGTGGGTGTTACCTCGTTGTATTGTATCGATGAAAGCTAGGAGATTGATACGCCGAGGGTGCACGACATACCTAGCTTATGTTATTGACTCCATTGTGGAGGGGCTGAGGCTTGAGGAGGTCCCAGTGGTGCAGGAGTTTCCAGATATATTTCCCGAGGAGCTCTCCGGACTATCACCGGTTTGGGAGTTTGATTTCGAGATTAACTAAGCTCCAGGGGCTACTCCCATATTTATTCCGCCATACTGAATGGTGCCAGCTGAGCTTAGAGAGCTCAGGGTCCAGTTACGGGAATTGCTGGACGAGGGTTTTATCTGTTCGAGCACTTCGCCTTGGGGTGCTCCAGTGTTATTTGTGAAATAGAAGGACGGGACTCTAAGATTGTGTGTGGACTATAGGTAGCTAAACAAGGTTTTCATCAAGAATCGGTACCCTCTGTCTCGTATTGATGATTTATTTGATCAGTTCCAGGGTGCGCGGGTTTTCTCAAAAATTGATCTTTGATCTGGATATCATTAGTTGCGAATTAGGGCTGAGGATGTGCACAAGACCGTATTCCACACTCAATATGGACACTACGAGTTCGTGGTCATGCCGTTTGAGCTAACCAACGCACTAGCAGCCTTTATGGATCTAATGAACCGGGTCTTTCATGATTATTTAGATCGGTTCGTCATTGTGTTCCTCGATGATATCCTTGTATATTCACAGAGCAATGAGGAACATATACAACACCTTAGGGTGGTCTTGCAGATTCTTCGTGATTGGCAGTTGTATTTAAATTAACCAAGTGTGAATTTTGGCTTAGATAGATTAGATTTCTTGGCCATATTATTTCTGCGAAGGGTATTTGTGTTGACCCACAGAAGGTTAACGCCATATTGAGGTGGGAGTAGCCACAGACGGTGAGTGAGGTACGGAGTTTGCTTGGTCTTATGGGGTATTCCGGCGGTTCATAGAAGGATTCTCCCAGATCGCTGCTCCACTTTCCAGACTGATATGAAGGGCATCAAGTTCTTATGGGATGATCGTTGTGAGACGAGTTATTAGGAGTTCAAACAACGACTGGCGATGGACGGCCAGTCAGAGAGTACCTTAGTGTTCAGCTCAGCACGTAGCTATTCTACATCGACAGGTCAGAAAGCTGCGGAGCAAAGAAGTTTCATTGGTCAGAGTTTTGTGGAGGAGTGACCAGGTCGAGGAAGAGTGGGGAAACTATTAGGAGACAGTACCCCCACTTGTTCAGTGTATTGCTTCCTTTTAGTTTCGAGGACGAAACTTATTTTTAGGGGGTTAGAAAATGTTACACCGACACTGCGGTATCCGTAGAAGAGTACTAGATTTGAAATATATATATATATATATAGAGAGAAAAAATTCTTATTTTTATTGATTTTTGATTTTTGGGTTTTTAAATTAAATTTTTGATATAATTTAATTTGCCGAATCGGCAAACCGAAATAAAACCCATTTTTAAGAAAAAAAAACAATTGGGAGGAGATGCAGCGTTTTGCTTCAAAACGCTGCGTCCCCAAGGAATTAGGATGAAACCCTAATTCCCCTTCTCTCTCATCCCGTCTCTTCGTCTCCCTCTCATCTCTCTCTCTCTCTACCCCTATCCGACTGTTCTTCTCTCGTTGCCGTGCCTTCCTCCACCACCGCCATCGTCGCGACCCTCTCCCTCTACTTCTCTCTTCCTTTCGGCTGCACCCTTCCTCCGCCTCGCCTTCCTCCGCGGCGAGCCACGATCGATCACACCCTTCCGCCATTGCCGCCGCTCGCCGTAGCTGCTCTTTCCTCCCGCGAGCACTGCCTTCAGCCACAGCGCGCCTCAGTCCGCAAGCAAGCACGACCCAGCCTGCGAGCGAGCGCTACCAAGCCCGCAAGTGAGCGCGCCCCAGTCCACGAGTGCGACTCAGTCTGCGAGCAAGACCCAGTCCGCGAGAGTGAACCAGGCCACGAACGCGCCTGCGTACGGGCGCGTACCAGCCTGCAAATCTAAGTGTTTGAACCTAACTAATAAACCCTGTCTTGATAGATAGCATTTCAAATCTTGGAGTGATCGATGAGACATTCAGACAAACATCTGCGATCTGAGAAAAACCCTAGGTGAGTTATTTCGGACTCATTCTATTTATTTATTAAATTTAGGGTAAATTTAGGATAAGTAGCCTTGTTTATGTTAGAATGTAAACTAGATTCGTAATAAATGCATTTTTCGGACATTATATACGGTTCATTAGGTTAAATATAGGAATTTATATGAAATGGGACTGTTCAGGATGATAGAATCAAATTAAGTTGATTTGAATAGTTTTCCTTGGAGTTTAAATTAACCTATGCATGAAAATAGCCGGAAATTGGGATTTGAGTGCAAGGGTTGATGTAGCCTTTCTCATTATAAATTGTTCTGCTTATAGACAATTTAAATACTATCTTCGTATTATGAAAATAGCCTCATATACCTTGAAAATGACATATGGCTTGAAACATTTGGATGTGAATCCAATAGTGTATAATTTTTCAAAAATTTTCTATCTCATAGGAAAATTATTTATTTTAAGACTTATTTCCGACCTTGAGTGGTTTTAGGGTTGAATTTGACTTGGTTTAAAAGTATATTAATTGTTTATAAATGGAATGCAATTGATGACATTAGAGCGTATTCATAAATTGAAGAGTTAAGATTTGAACAAATTTAAGGAAAATTGATAAACCCTATAATACTTGAAATTTGATGTTAACTTGTGATAATCTGATTTGGTTGATCTTTTTAGAGACTCGAGAAATCAGATTCAATTTGTTTTGAAAATAGAGAGTGACCACCCTCCCTAGAACAATGAGTGAGAATTTGACATCTTCTATTGATTGACAAATCATATTTTACCGATTTTCAAACGACATTATTTCTATACGTGTGAAAACTAAATTTTTGGATTTTAATAGACATATTTTTGTGACTATTGGAGTGTCCCAACTGTTGATTTTATTGATTTGCATCCATGAGCTTGATAAACGGATATTATGTCATTCTTTTTAACATATTGATATGTTTTAAATACTTTTACTGTATTGGCACATAGTTTTAAATGGATTTATATATACTATTTGGGCTATATGCCTGGCCGAAGTTATGTTACGATACACGGGGCTATATGCCCGGCCGACATAATGATGTGATGCATGGGGCTACGTGCCCGGCCGACTTGGTGATATGGTGATATGCTTCCTATAGCATTCCGTAGCTACGAAAGACATTTGGTAAAGGTGTCCCAGGTTGAGAGCCATTATTTGTCATGTGTATAGGTGTCCCAGGTTGTCATGTGTATAGGTGTCCCAGGTTGATTCTCATCAGGGAGGATGTGAGTTTACCTCTGTCTAGCATTGAGCGGGACACCATACATTGGGGTAGAGAGCCATTATTTGATATTTGTGTAGTGAAAACCCCCAATGCGCCCATCCTTGGTCTAGTTAGACTATTGCCAGGGTTATTTGTTCGACCGACTCTACATATGTGACTTGATACATGGATGGATGCATATGTTATTTTCTGATGTGTGCCTTGAGATATGTTTTATTCTAAAATAGTACGTTATTTTCACATACTCAATATTTTGTTACATGCTTTGACACTCCAAATTCACCCTTGATATTGATAGCACGATATCAATCCTCTTACTTGCTGAATATCCTCCCATAGACACTCACCCCTCACTTTCTTTCCCACAGGATTAGTCGTGGACTGAGTAAGTGTTGTTGTGATTGTATTCTTACGACGTGGACTTGATAGTACCGGTCTTGGGTATGGATGTTACTATATCTTCTGCTACGATTATTGGAGATTTTAGTTTGATAAATGTTCTCATTTATTTATTTTTGGGATGACTGTATAATTTATATATATTTATTTGTCAAACTCTCATAGTTTATTTGCATTGAGACGATTGTAGGTATTTGAATCTCACTTGGGAAAATTATTATATATTATATAAAAAAATTTTAGCTCCAGTCGGTGTGGCGGCTGCTCATGCTCTAGTTGGGCATGACAGTAGAGGTCTATGGCTAGGTCTACTGGAAAATTTTATAGTCTTGCGTATTCTGAATGTTGGCTATGGCATTGGTTGATTTTGGAGAGGTCGGGATGGCCATTTATTTATTTTATAGGATGAATGTTGATATACAGGTCAAATTGTATTTGGAAGACCTCCGAAATATGGGGAGATTCTGTCCGATTTTCTGAAAAAATGTAGTCGGCATCTATGACAACGGGCGGCTGTTCATGACCCCGGTTCGGGGCGTGACAGGTCGCTTGATGGAGGAGAAAAGAAAGAAGACAAAATCGCTCTTCACGTAAAGAGAGAGAATAGCGATTGACGTTTGAGGAAAGTAAAGGAGAACGACAAATATGAAGTGCCGATCATCGGAGAGGAGAATTGGAGGTGTCAAGATCATTGCCAATCAAAGGCGGTGACAATGATAACAATCAAAGAGTGAGATAACAATAAGGGGTCATCAACTGCGAGGTGAAAGTGGGAGAAATGGTTACAGACGCTGTCGAATGGTGACCTAGGTGAAGGTAGCAGATGGAAGAAAAAGGCAGTGATAGCAATGGTTGAGAGGGAGGGGGAGAGAGAGAGAGAGAGAGAGAGAGATTAGTGTTAAAAGAAAGAAGATGAATGTACATGCAATAAGGAGAGAAAATCTGTTGCCATGGAATGGTGATTCGACAATGGGGCAATAGGATGGTGGCAGCTGGGATAAGAGCTTGGAAAAGTGAGAAATGAAACATGGGAAGAGGTAGCAACACAAGCCCTAGTGCTCTCTCCTTTGAAACCCTAGCTCCCTACTTCAATATCTAACCCTCAAACTTTTTTTTAACCTAATGGGCTAATAAGTCAAATTTAAACCTTAAGGCCTAATTGTAAAATATATTAAACCCTAATTTTAATTTAACCTAGCATGAAAAATAAATAAATTACAAACACACATAATTTAATTCACATAAGTATGTTATGCAAATGAAATGAAAAGAAAAAAATAAAGAAAAATGCATGACAAGGGTCCAAGTTTTTAACATTGGTCGCCACATATGATACCAACTGTAATAAAGTGCCCCAAAAAAGTAGGGACAACTACTTTACATGCATGCCTAATCACAAAATAATAGACTCAAAACATAAATTGTCAATTAAGTCTAAAACCTTGGGTTACGTTATCCAAAACCAATAATGCATTATATGTGAATAACATGATAAACCAATCTAAAATATGAAGGGGACCAAGGGTTTAATTTTTGATTATATGTTCATTCACACTTTAATCATCTCTAAGGACTTGTTACACATAGATTCCTTGCTCTTATGCCTAGCAGGATTGGGATTCGGAATGAAAAAAGTGCTAACTCATGAAATTTAAGTAAGGGATAAAAAATATGATGCAACATAGAGTATGAAATAATAGATTGAAAATCATTATAATGCAATCAAACAGATCATTCAAGGTATTCATAAAAATTAACCTATTAACCCAACACTTATCAGTCTATCCCCAATATGTGATATTAGATAACAGAATCAAGGTTGCATTCAGCAAGCTGTAGGCCTCCTAGATCTACTTAGTGGTCTCCTTAAACTAGTATGACTAACAAGAGATAGACATCTTATCGATTAAAGATCATACCATATTTCTTGATTTATAATCATATAATACAATCATAACACGGTATCTAATCATAGGAATAAAGAGAGTAAAATTTAGATCATACATGGGTTGAAGTAGGCTATATGTTCATCCCTTACTTGACAAGGATGAAGCACAACCACTATTGAAACCTTGATATCAAAAGACTAGAGTGTTAAAGAAACAAAGACTTCATTATTTATCTTTTCAAAGAAACATTTCAAGGGAGGATTATCCCAAGAATACAATAAAGAGAGAGAGAGATTACAAGATTAGAGAATGCTTCTTCTTGCTGATAAATCTTGGAAATGAAGGTGGCATTTATAGAGAGAGAGTGAAGAGATTGCGAGAGAAGAGGGGACCCTATAGACTCCCCTGTTCTAGCCATTGGGAGATCCTTCAATGGTTAGATTTTCTAGTCATTAGAGAGGTGAGAGGAGAGGAGCATCCTCTCCTCTCTTCTCCCCCTAGATATGGGCCCAATGGCTAGCTTCTAGCCAAAAACTAGCCAAAACCTAGGCCTATTTTTGGGCCTCGTTTATAGGCTATAATTGGGCCAAAACATAGACCTTCTTCTTGGGCTTTGACTTAGGCTTTCTTCCAGGCCTTCATGGTTGTCTTTGTCTTGAAATTTTTGGACTACATTTGTGATGAGATTACCTTAGGGGTGTATACGAGCCGAGTCGATCCCGAGTATCCCTATACTCGAACTCGAACTTGATTTTTTTTGCTCGACTTGAATTCGATGAGTAGTAAATAATAGAGCTCAAAATCGACTCAACTGTATAACAAACTACTCGAACTCGACTCGAATTCAGCTTGAAAACTCAATTATTTTATAATATATTAATATATTTTATTTTAATTAATTTTTTATATTATAATCATATAAAATATATATAATATATATTAATATATGTAATCAAGCTACTCGTCAAGTTTTCAAGTCTAAAATTTTACTATTTGAACTCGACTCGATACATGATGAACTCGACTCGAAATCGTTCAAACTCGAGTCAAATCGAGCCGTTGACCGAGTAGCTTGCGAGCGGCTCGAATTCAACTCAGTCCATGTAACAGCCCTAGATTACCTATGACTTTGATAGTTTGAGGTGACAATGGACCTTCGATGTCTTGGATGTCTTCATTAGAATTATTGGGTTGATTGTCTTCCTTATTTTCAAAACTCCTCAAGTTTGGCGAAGAGATATCTATGGAGAAGCAAAAAGCTACAATTTAAAGTTGTGATAGCTCTAAAAGAATGTGAAGAACCAGACAATACATCCTTACATGCAGCAACAACCACAAAAGAACGTGTAGAAAAAGGGTTTATCGGAAGAGTAGCACGTCTTCCGCATACAAACATCTTACTTGTAACACCAAAAGATCTGATTGTGGTGTTTACTTTAAAAGACCATTTAAAATTTCTATACTTTGTAAAACGTAAAAAGATAAGTAATTTAGATATAAATGTCGATTATATCGTTTGCGCTACAAGGAAAATCCCTTAGACTCTCAGTTGACGGACCCACAATTTTCAAGTTTTCGGTTACTAGAATACTCTATGCTTAGTAGAATTTGACTTCTTTATGAAAAGTTGATTTACTACCTCTCGGTAGCAATTTTATTTTCATCTCTATTGGTACAGTGCTCTATCTTACGGTATACTCCACTATCTCTCAGTGATTGCTAAATCTTGGTATATTACTTTATTTCTCTCGGTACATCACTCCATTTATCTTGGTTACTTCTTGGTGGTGTTGGAACACTTGCCTCTCTTGGTTTTATAGTTGCATCTCTTGCTTTTCTTGGTGTTGGAGCACATTTTTATTTTCCCTCTCCGTTTTCCCATTTACCTCTCGGCTGCCTCGCATGCAAATGGAAATCCTCTCAGCTATGAGAGACTTGTAGCCATGGAGAGCTGAATCCCAGTACTTCAAATCCTCTGAAAGAACTTTTGACCACCATGCCACTCAAAACTTTTAATTATATAATACACAATTTATGCTATAATCTATATTTTGAACATTCCACATTTTAATTATTTCTAATTTATTTTTCATAAATTCTAAAATTTTCCTTCCAACTTTCCTTGTTTTCCGGCAAACACATTCTTCTCAGCAATCATAATTTCAAGCACCTAAATTCATGGAGTTGAGCTTCCCAATAACCCAAAAGGACATATTGAACATTTTGTATAATTTAGATTTTTAAGAGGACTACTAAAAAAAATTGAAAACAGTTTAGAAAATAAAAAGAGAAATGAGACTCTAAACCTATGAGATCCAAGAATTTCACCTCATTTTGTAGATTATTCTTTTCTCTTCTTCCAGGCCCATTCGATTCACCACCAAAACTCAAGATCAAATATTCCAAACTATTCATTTGACTCCCCAAAATTAGATTTTTGTCTCGATTTTGGAGAAAGATTTGAGGATTTAGTGCCGTCACAAAAAAATAGGAGAATCTAGGATATTGGTGTAACCCAAATTGAAAGAATCACTTGGAGACGAAATTAGAATATTTAATTTTCCTATCACAATCGTTAATTTACCGACCTACTTGTCCATTTAGATTTGGAAGATTTAAATTTATATTAAGTGAGAGAAATATAGGTTTTGAATGTGAGGGTTTTGGATTGACTTGAATTGATTGATACTGATGACTCATGGTTACTTGATGATGTCCCTTAAGGATTAGACAAAACTAATCAAGGCAAAACTCTTGTTTTGGAGAAATTTGGGAGTGAGTGTCCTCCCTAACACTATAAGAGCATGGATTGTTGTGCTTGTAAATGAGAAAATATTTTTCTAGATTTTCTAAAATGATTTTCTTTAACTTGAATTCTTATAATGTTTTGTGAATGTGGAGCATCTCTAGAAATATTTTGATTTTGAGTCCTGAAATTTACTGTCATGCCCCGATCCTCGATCCAAGACATGAGCAGCCGCCACGCTATCCCGAATGCTGACATTAAATTCCCAACTATCAACAAACAAACGGACAGAACCTCCCCATAAATCGGAGGTCCATCCTATATCAAAATCCCGTAAATCAATAACATATCAATGTATAAAGGCCAATCTGGCAAATCATCAACACAACCAATCAATCCACATCCCTGTCAACATCCAAAATAGCGTAAGGTTAATCCAGTCCTATCCACAGATGCCATGCCCTCATCAAAGACATGAACAGTCACCAGTCACCCCTCCTGTGATTTAGAGGTGACACCGAGTAAATCTAATAGACAATCCTAGACATGACATATTTCCCAAGGTGATTGAACACAATAGTACAATCATGCCTCAATGCAATACAAAGAAATGCGAGTTACAATAATATGTACAATTCTTTACATATAGTCATCCCTTTTATATGTACAATGGTCTATCTATAATCCCAAATATACAAATATATATATATATATATATCATTCCATATCTTTAAACACAATCCTGCGGAAGAATGGTTAACACCATACCCAGGTCCAATGTCTCCAACAAAACCTCGTGCGTTACTATATCGCAACGCGTCCCACTATAGCTATCTCTGTGGAACATAAAGTGAGGGGTGAGTATTATAGGGAATACTCATTGAGTGAGAGGGTAAATATAAGTGTGTTCAATGTGTTGGTGAAAAATGGAGTGTCAAAATGATTCGATAAATCCACAAGTCCGCATAATGTATGAAAACAGTGCATAATGAACAATTTATCATAAATCATTCTTTTTCATACATTTCAAACACATATGCATCCATATCAATCGAATCACACAAGTATAGATCATGCCAAAATCAGTTCCTGGCAAAGGTCGACCACGACCAATGGCAGGCGCATTGGGGGTTTTTATATGCAAAGTTAGAGAATACTCTCTACCCAGACGTTGACAACGAACCTCATCAGGTGCTAGACAAGGGCATTACCTAGTCCTCTCCCTTTCGGGTTTAACCCAACTAGTACCATGTCGAGTCCCAATATCATATACGACGTTTGGGGATACCTCCTGTAGAAGCGTATTCCGGTACAATGGGTGTCTCTGCAAATGCCCTTTGTAGCTACGGCATACCCAACTCATGGGCGTATTTCATAAATCATATTATCATGGCATACATAAAGGCCCTCGGCCGATAACATAATATCATCATAATGTACGCGTCATGCTAACATTTATCAAAACATATCAAACACTTCTCATAATTGATTTCATAAAAATCATATGCATATCGATGCAATATCACGTTTTTCATTTTGCAAATCATTTGGATGCATATTTCACAATAAAATCATATTGTGGACACTCCAATGATTCACAAAACATTTCACAAATCCATTCCAAAAATCATAGCACACGATCATAATTCATGCTTGCATTGAAAAGCGTTTTAAAACATGTTGTTATGCATTGAACACATAATATAATAAATTCCACTCACTGTATGCGGGAGGGTACGTCACTCCCGGCATAAATCTCGAGGCACACAAAAAAAATGCTCCCCTCAATATCAACAACAATGCTCTATAAACACAATGTAGAATATATGTCACTTAAGAGATCATATGATGCGTATATAATAATGTAAATGTAATGCAACCCTAGTTATAGACAAAGCTAAGGTTTTCAAGTTCTATTCTTGTGCCATTTTAGGGAATTGACCATAAGTTCCTTAATCGGGGTCGGAATTGGGAAATTTCAATTTCCATGGTTGACTCACATAAAAACTCATACTTTTCGTGTTGAACTTATTTTCAAAATCTCTGTGGAAGATTTCTTAAAGTCTACATTTTCAAACCAATCTAAATCTCACTCTCCATTCTGTCCTGTTTTAGCAAATTTCTCCTATCTCACAATCTTTTTATGCAACGACTCTAATTTTTGACTATGTTGTAGTCACGACACAAGGCTACAACTTCTTAGTTGAGCACTTTCTCAGATTCCTAGTGCAAGTCCCTAAAATAGCAACCTTTTGCCCACATTACATTTTAGAAGTCTGTTCTGACCAATGTTTAACACAACCATCACAATGTTAACACATAACTCCAAATTACCTAAAATTATTACAATACCTAGAAGACACATAACCTTACATTTTTCATGTTTTGGGTGTCTTCCAATTATACCTGGAAGGGGTCTGAAATTGACCACCAAAATCTCTGTTTAGTTTGGGCTGAGAAACAGAATCTTTTCTGTACAGTTTGAGAGATTTTGTATAACTCTTGATTATCATGGCTGAATTGGCTGTAATTTTAATAGTAGGTGGATACAAGGGAGATCTACAACTTTTATGCTTGTGTTTTTGCAAACAAGGGCTGGAAGGGGGTAATGCAATGCTACTGGTTTTAGTGTTGGAAAATGGAGGACCCTCTGACGAGTTTCAGAAGAATAGCTGTAACTTTTGACACAGGGGTCAGATTGAGGTGATCCTTACCTAGTTGGAAAGGTAAGACATGGATCTACAATTATTTCAACTACCACAAGATCTGAATCTATCAGAAAGGGGCTTGAAAACTTAGGTGAATGTTGCTACCGAAATCAGGTAAAAAATGCAGGACTGAACAAAGAATTAGTGCAGAACACTTAACTTTGAAAAATCATATAAAATCCATCTCTACTCAGAATACAACTGTTCTTAACTCATTTTAAAGCTCTGAATGTCTAGTTTCATGTGTAAAAGTTACACTCAACTTGCCTATTCACAGAAAATGTTATAGTCTAAAAATTACAACCTATTCAGACTTCCGAAAACCCAGAAATTCTGTCATGCCTTCAAATTCGTCTACCCTAGTTTTCTGAGCAAACTTTCTCCTTTTTGCCTAAATTTTGGATATGTTATACTAGAGGGTAGTGGGTGTTTACCATATGATTTACAGGTTGTTTGGAGCCTTAGAAGTGCAGATCTCCTTCTCCCTTGAAGCTCTCGGCCCCTTCAAACTTCACTTAGCAATCCTTCTCCGTTTGATCTAATTTTTGGATATGTTATACCTTGGCATGAGAGATGATGATCCCTGAAAAAAAATTGGGGTGTTGTTTGGAAAAAAGTCACTTACCTCTTGCCTAGAAGCTCACGGCTATGGACGAAAACTAGAGAGCATTTGTGTTCTTGCCTTTTTGCTTGGACGTTTAAGTATATACAAGGGAAAGGAAATGTTAAGTGTTTTTAGCTTTGTCAAGATTTTTCCCCAATGAATCCTAGCCATCCAATATTTGTGAGGCAAATTCCTAGCCCTAGGATTATTTGGCCACACAAGCAAAGCCCATTCTTAAGTCAATTTCTAACCCTAGTTAAGTTTAATTAACTTAACTGTAGTTGGATTTAACCATTGTTAATTAACTAAGCTTAGTTTCTTCCAATCATGTAGTGCCACTTGTTAAGACCACACAAAATCTAATAAAATGGATTCATACATTCCAATAAAGTAATTGCACACACTTCAAGAGCATTAAATGCTTGTCCTTTATACTTATCCACTCGCTGATTTGCAATCCAAGACCGGTCAAAATTACTATTCATCTCAAAAATTTTTTAAATTACACACGAGACCCAAGTTTTCATACTGAGTCCAATGCCACTGGTTTCGTGTAAATCTGAGATCCTTTGTTCACCCAAATGTCTTTCGGAGTGAACGAAATTCGTGATCAGTCAAAATTTGACCTCGACCTCAAAACGTGCGGAATCTGATTATGGACTCCGTTTAACATGTAGATTCCAAAAATATAGATTTTGAGTAGAAATGAGACCATTTGCTCGGTCAAATTTTGATTTGGCCAACAAATTTAGGGTTTATTAGGTGAAAATCTAGGGTACCGAGTACTTTTGTGCTACGGCTTAAATTTTGATTTTTTGTCTCAGGCATTCACTTTTAAAGTGAATTTAGCACGTATAAACTATACAGAGTCAATTTTGCACGCATGAGTTTCATTTTGCCTCGGTAGGGTAAGTTCCCATCCTACCGGGTGAGTTTTGACAAATTTATCAAAATCTCATTTTGACATGTGAAAATCATTAATTAACCTAAATTTGGCTTCTTGGCAAAATTTCAGCAATTTCGCACGGGTAAATTTTGATTTGGCTCGGTAGGAGTTCATTTCTCGCCCCCGACGAGTAGTCATCGAGCACTCCTGAGCAAACGATGTGGTTTTGTCCAAATTCAAGTTTTATTAACTTTTTAGGGTGATTTTGCACGTGTAATTTCATTGAACTCAAAATTGCATGCGTAAATTTCAAGATGACCCGGAAGGTTCCCTTTTTAGCCCCCCTCTGCCTTGCCCAAAATTCTTCTAAGACATTTTGGTTCGGAAAAATTTCTAAGTGATTTTCTATATGAATAAGAGGATATATCATATATGGAGTAATGAACAATACAATATACAGTGCACCGCGTGTGGGTGTTACATTTATGCACTTGCAAATGAATTTTGTGCTATGCTAAATTTCCTTAGGGATATTATTGTTAAACTCGTGAATTGTGAATTTTGTTAATTTCTATAACACATATTATGCTGTTTGTAAAATGGTACTTGCATGGGATGTGAGCACCCATGTATATTTCATGACTAGTCTAAACTTCCACAGACCGATTCGATGGGGCGGCGTGGTTAGATCTTGTTAGACTTGAAGGGGTAGGCACTCTAGAGAGATGCTTCCCAAATCCTTATCGGGGTAATTTGGTTGCATAATCTCGGAGGTCGCAAGTAGACGTCAGGATTGTGGGTGATATTTATGATTGGTGATAATTGAAAACCTCTTGATGATTCCATCATTCATTCTGGCCAAGCCTTTGTGCAGAGATTTTGAGGCAAATTCCTTGGTTTTTTAAATGTGTATATTGAATGCTTATTATATTTCAAGAAAATTATGACATTTGTTGAGAAATGTTAAGATGACTACATGATGATTTTGTTGAATCAAAAATATGACTTTCAAACCATTGTTTAACATTCTCACACTCACGACTCATTTCTTTACACAACTATACCATTGTGGTCTACTCACTGAATATTTTTATAGTCACTCCTTCATTTTTATTTTCTTCATATGAAGTGTAGAGGAAAAGGTCAATCCACCATTAGATAGATCCAGTCGAAGAGAGATTCTTCTCGGACTAACTATTGATATTGGTTGCTCTTACATGTTGATTTTTGAGACATGTAGATGTTAAGAATTTAAAAAAAAAATTCAAATCCCATGAATGAATTAATGTATTCAAAATGAAGTTGATGGGGAAAATATAACCGAAAAAGAATTAAATATAATAAAGAATGGAAGAGATTTGAATTGGGATGCATTTGGCTTGATTTAGCTGTCCTATTCAAATCTCTATATAATTAATCTTATTTTTTCATTATGAATATTTTATTAAATACTCATTATGACTAACAATATTCTAGAGTGACAAAGGCTTTTTTGATGGTTGAAATCCTATATAAATCCCATCCTAGTGCATTGGATCTCTAAATCCAATTTCAAAACTCTACATTATCTATTGTGTGAAATTGAGAGCTTAGAAGGCATGTGCATGTTCAAATATCATTTTGATGCTATCACAATTGTCGGAGATCGTCGGAATTGAGAATAACTGGAGGTACATTCGATCCTCTTTCTCGAATTAGTTTTGACTATGTTTAATCATTATTGTATTTGGTTTCTAATATAGTATCTATCATTTGGTATTAGAATTTTTTTTCCTCTACCTTCAAAATTCCGGCGACTTTAAAAAATTTTTCAAAAAATTTGGATTTTCGTATTTTTAATTAGCAGCGCAAAAATATTGATTTTTCAAAAAATTTAGTCCAATTGAAATACTTATATCATTATGATCACAACTATATTTTCAAAAATTATTTTGGAGTATTTTTGCACTTTCCAACGGTTTTCTAGCATGTAGACTTACCGGAAGCCATTGATTTTGGGTTGGGACCTTTGGAGTCCATCAAGCGAAGAATACAATACTAAAAGTGCATATAACGATAATTTGATGTTGTTTTAAGTTTGATTAAATTATAGAGAATCATTCTTACGGTCAGATTAGGTTTGCAGCCCAACAACTATAGAATACTTTTCAAACTTGTTTTCTTATTTCAACACGCGTGAAACAGAGTGCATTTAAATAGAAATAATCCAATAGAAGACTTGTACAAGTCAATATGGATGACATGGCACTTTCACACCATTAAATTGGAACATATTTTAATAAAGAGAAATCTATTGGTTCTGAGGGTGCCAGAGGAACAAAATTTTATTTAACACGTGACACGCATAAACTTACGACTATAAAAGTTTTTCACATATTATGCCATCTTCATATTTCCCCAATATAAAAATGTCAAGGTTCAGAGCTTAATGGTGTCTCTTTACATGATGTGACTTTGATACTTGTATGTTCCTCAAGAATGTTCACAAGTTGATGTAGTTGTTACTGAATCGTTCAAAATCACGAAAGGGGAAGAAGATAGAGAAAGAAATAACATAAAAAAAATTATAAACTTTAGGTTGTAGACTTGGCTTCTCATGTTGGAAGAGAAAAATACTGAAGGCTAAGTCTATGGTTTCTATGTATAAATGCAGTTGTCCATGCAAGCTTTCTCATCCGCAGCCTTAGCAAGAACACCCTAAGTTATACTGCAATTTGTAGAGAAGGAAAAAAAAATGGGGATCAATTATCTTGTAATCGTTATATCAATGGTTTTGGCCTTCTCTATTTCCTCTGCCTCAGATCCCAGCCCTCTACAGGACTTTTGTGTTGCCACTAATGACCCAAAGGGCGCATGTAAATGATTCTTCCTTTTGCTTTTTTAAGCTTTTCTTGCTCAATATTTGGATGCTTTCGGTAGTTCAATAATAGCCTAACACGATTGTTCATGTTTTCTTGGCAGTGTTTGTGAATGGGAAGTTCTGCAAGGACCCAAATCTTGTCACGGCAGATAATTTCTTCCATGCAGGACTCAACATGGCGGGAAACACATCAAATCCACTTGGTTCGAACAAATACCTGGACTCAACACTCTTGGCATTTCATTAGTCCGCATAGATTTTGCATCTTATGGCCTAAATCCTCCCCACACACATCCTCGTGCCACCGAAGTCTTATTTGTCTTGGAGGGGACTTTATATGTCGGCATTGTCACATCCAACAATCCGGACAATAAGGCTTTGAACAATCGTCTCATCACCAAAGTTTTGAACCCAGGAGACGTCTTTGTGTTCCCAGAGGGTCTAGTCCATTTCCAATTTAATGTTGGGAAAACCAATGCAATCGCCTTTTCAGGGTTGAGCAGCCAGAATCCAGGCGTGATCACCATTGCAAATGCAGTGTTTGGATCAAACCCAAGCATCAATGCTGATGTCCTAACTAAGGCATTCTAGGTTGACAAGAATGTTATTAACTACCTCCAGAAACAGTTTTGGTATGATAACAACTAATCATCCAAGATGTTTTGGTGATTGCTCACGCAGACACAAACACACACACATATGATTATATAGATATGTCTCCTCTTTTCTTTGGAATAAGCAACCATAGTTTGTTGCAATATATCTGGGATTTGTTATGAATATTGTTCTAATAAAATAAAGACTCATGACCAACTAAATTGGTTGATGAGTATTGGCTTCTTCAAGAATTTGCTACCTAACTCTTACCATGAAAAGCTTCAAGAATTTTGACAAAATCTCTAGGGTACTAAAGAAATCTTGTATAATCAATGAATAAGAGCATGGTATCTTGTACAAATCAATGATCGTGAATTAATTATCATTTAACAAAAAGTTTGATGAGTTATGAAATGATGGTCAATTTATTTATTTATTTTCTTTGTGACAAATTTAATTTCTCTACGTTTATGAGTTTGTTTCTTGAGAAAAGCAAAAAAAAAAAAAAAAAAAAAAACTAATTCTAGACATTACCATTTGACAAAAAAAGAAAAAACATTACAAAAAACATTTAATCCGAAAATATTTTGGTCATTGACTTATATATCATAACATTATTTCAAAAAAAAATTTCAAAATAATTAATCAACCAATAACCTCATTGACCAATATTTTTGGGAGATTTTTGTGAATATTCTCTTGTCTGAATGAGTTGACATAATTTTCAAACTAAAACTAAAACTTCAGAGTAATGAGGTTAACCAAATAAACACTTTAAATAAACAATGTGGAGGAGCAAAAGCCGCAATTTAAAGTTGTGATGGCTCTAAAAGAATGTGTAGAATGGGACAATACATCCTCACATGCAGCAACAACCACAAAAGAACATATAGAAATAGGGTTTATCGGAAGAGTAGCAAGTCTTCTGCACACAAACATCTTACTTGTAACACCGAAAGATTTGATTGTGGTGTTTACTCTAAAAGACCATTTAAAATTTCTATATTTTGTAAAACGTAAAAAGATAAATAATTTAGATATAAATGTGGATTATATTGTTTGCGTTACAAGGAAAATCCCTTAAACTCTTAGTTGACAAACCCACAATTTTCAAGTTCTTGGTTATTAGAATACTCTATACTTGGTAGAATTTGACTTCTTTATAAAAAGTTGATTTACTATCTCTCGGTAGCAATTTTATTTTCATCTCTATTGGCACAGTGCTCTACCTTACGGTATACTCCACTATCTCTTGGTGATTGCTAACTTTTGGTATATTACTTTATTTCTCTCAGAACATCACTCCATTTATTTTGGTTACTTCTTGGTGGTGTTGGAACACTTACCTCTCTTGGTTTTACACTTGCATCGCTTGGTTTTCTTGGTGTTGGAGCACATTTTTATTTTCCCTCTCGGTTTTAGCATTTACCCCTCAGCTTCCTCGCACGCAAATGGAAATCCTCTCAGCTATGCGAGACTTGTAGCCATGGAGAGCTGAATCCTAGTACTTCAAATCCTCCAAAAGAACTTTTGACCACCATGCCACTCAAATCTTTTAATTATATAATACACAATTTATGCTATAATCTATATTTTGAACATTCCATATTTTAATTATTTCTAATTTATTTTCCATAAATTCTAAATTTTTCCTTCCTACTTTTCTTGTTTAACGGCAAACACATTTTTCTCGACAAACATAATTTCAAGCACCTAAATTCATGGAGTTGAGCTTCCCAATAACCCAAAAGGACATATTGAACATTTTGTGCAATTTAGATTTGTAAGAGGACTACTAAAAAAATATTGAAAATAGTTTAGAAGATAAAAAGAGAAATGAGACTCTAAACCCATGAGATCCAAGAATTTCACCTTATTTTCTAGACTATTCTTTTCTCTTCTTCCAATTCGATTCACCACAAAAACTCAAGATCAAAGATTCTAAACTATTCAAAAAATGCCCCAAAATTATATATTAGTCTTGATTTTGGAGAAAGAATTGAGGATTTAGAGCTGTCACAAAAACTGGGAGAATTCAGGATATTAGTGCAACCCAAATTGGAAGAATCACTTGGAGACAAAATAAAATATGATTAGTTAGTATAAATTAATAAAATATAAAAATATAAAATGCTAATTGAAAAAAAAAAACTTAGCGATGAATTTCAAAATCCGTCGCTAAAAGATTATTTTATAATATTTTTTAAAATTAACATTTTATATTTTATTTTCTTATTTTTTCTTTTATTTTAGTATTTTATTATTCCTTTAATTTATTATTTTATTTTTTTGGAACTAGAATAGTCTATAAGTAGACAGCCGCCTATCAACAGTCATCCGTCTCACCGTCGGCGTCCTCCGAAAATTACTATTTGATCTACTTGCTAGATGCGATGATTGTCAAACGTGAATGTATGATCTATTATATTCGTTACTGATAACAATAATGAATAAAAATGAATAACTGAACTTTCAAAGACGATTAAACTATATGAGAGAAGTGAATGGATGTAAAAGATAAAAAAACACAAACGATGAATTCAACAACCGTAACTAATTGAAAATTATTTATTATATATTAATTGAATTATTTATTATTGAAAATTATCAAATTGGTGATAATTGTAATATTCACTATATGTTTAATTCGATTTCGTTATTTATAATATGTTAAAAAGAGAAAAACGATTAAAAATAGCGACGAAAATATTTTTCGTCACTAAATCCGTCACAAAATAACAACGAATTTTTTCCGTCATTAAAACCGTGTTTTTTTGTTGTGTGTCACCATGAAAGAATTTCATGCTAACACTGAATTAGTTCACCAATACAATAGGTAATTACATGAGAACTATTTCATTAATTTAATTGGTGTCACGTCTTGTTTACCGTCATATGTGTACGCTTTGTCTTGTTGATATGTCTAATGTAATGATCAATGTTTTTCCCATCAAATTGATGTCTATCCTGGCCATAGATTATGTTGGAGGTAGATTTGACTCTATAGAAGATATTTCTGTTAACTCGAATGGAATAGTTTGACCGTATGGTGATTTCAAATGAATGAAACCTACAAAAAACTGTCAGAGGATGCTCCGACGTGGAGGCTCCGATATTTAAGTTAGAGAGCAATTTTCAAAGGAAAAGAAACAAACTGATATCGAAAGAAAGAGAGTCCAGGAACCTTGTATTCTTGTGTGCTTTTGTATAGGTTCCGGGGACTTAACTAGGCGATAGGTGCATTAAAACTTATTTATCTTTCACTTGTGATAGTCATGTGTATGCGGGATAATAAAACCCTAGTTTTCTTATGAGATTGTCCTAAGATTTCTCGATATCAGAGTATAGGATTCTAAAAAATTACGAAATCTTATCCGTTTGAGAAATTTAAATGGTTATGAAGATTCCTCTTCTTATCAACTGTGGCTATAGATATCTTTTCCATTTTCGTAAGATTCTCCCTACCTTTTAAGGGAAGTGAATATCTCTTAGTGCGTTGGGTGACTTATGCCGGGTGTCAAGAAAGCTTAGGAACCGATCAGTCGAAGTGCCAAACAATCTGTTATCACAAAGGGTAATTGATCGGTGAAATGAGGCAAAGCAAGTTCATTCATTGCCTGTTTCGTTGATTCTTCATGCAAACCATTTCATTACACACAATGAGGCAAAGTAAGATACAAAAAGATTCAGGTTGACTAAGAATACGACACAACTTTCAAAGATTACATGCAATCATACGATATTTATAATGCTGAATTTGCTAACCTATTAGCTACCGCTAGTTCATTCAACATTTCAACACCACCATTACAAATACCAACCAACATTATGACACCAACAGATTATACATTCATGTGCTATTCATATGGAGTAATCAGCGTCATTCTAGGACTAGCTTCCCATAAGATTATTTACTACTTTTAGTATTTTGTGATCATTAATTATTTATGTAAGGCTAGCTATATTATGCCAATTTAATTGATAGGGAATTTCCCTTTCAATTTCCAACATACTACTCAATTGCATTTAGTTATTTTTGGTTATTGACATTTTCACTATGTAATGTTAGTAATGATATTATGGATTTTATGTCATAGAAGTTGGTAAAAAGCATTGCACAGCCAAACTCCTATGGAAGAAAAGTATTGGTATGATACTACAACCTTTAATGAAAAGTCAGAAGAACATATTGGCCAAATCAAAGAGTAAATGTTACTCTTAAAGTGATATGCAAAACAATTGTCCCTAATAAATTATAATTGAAGAAACTGAGTACATGTACCAACAAAACTCTTTTAACTCAACCTGATATACCTTGTTAGAAAAATGTTCAAGTCATATTAAAAATTGTAAAGTACAAAAACATATAGATATATACATAGTATATATAAGCAATGATATGCTGCATTCAAACAAAGAATCTGACCAACTTGATTTCTCCTGTGAAAGCCCCACCTTTTCCAATCCAACAATTTTGAGCAGCAACCTCAATCCACTCTATCAATGAACTTTTTTCTTGATCAATGTATAGAAATAGAGATGCTACTACAACATCTACAATTTCAAAAATGAATAAATACTAAAATCCTAGATCAAAAAGAAGTATGTTACTCTTAACTTCTATAGATTGTCAACGAGAATAGAGAAAGATTATACTCCAAAGAACCCCCACCATCACCCAGGAAAAGAAAGATTCAAATACATTTATAATTAGATACAAACCAACAATTCCACATTACAATATGATGGAAAAACAACAGCAATGCAGATCTGATCTGATTAAAGCGAGGGAGGAAAGCAGAAACCATAGAAACTTACAGAAGACATTATTTGCAAAAGGAAAAAAGAAAATGGGGGAACACTCACACAAGATCTATTCAGTTCATCCAGTTGTCCAATTAGTAGCGAATCCACAATCAAAAATCTATTCAGTTCATCTAGTGGCCCAACAACTGTTCCTTTGCAACTAAACATGTTTTTCATGTTTGTGGAATGGCTTATACTCAATTCATAACCCAATGCTCCCATCCCCTTCCCCTTCCCTACTGCACACCCACTTTAGGAGTCGACCCCACTTCTATAACCATCACAACAAAGAGAAGAGAAGACAGAGGAGAGGGACAGAGGGATTCGCGATTTGGGGAGAAGAGAAGAGAGAGGGATTTGCTGCATGGATTCCTTAAAATGATCTTTACTGGCTGAAGTCGCTGTCATATGTTCCATTACTACAAAAAAAAAACATCATTTTGCTACCAAATTTGTGACAAATTTGTAATAAAAATTCGTCCCAAAACAAATTTGCGACGAATTTTACAACAAATTCTTTTTCGTTGCTTATAAGCCGTTGCAAAATTCTTCGCAAATGTGCGACAAATTTAGTAACGAAAATTTTATTCGTCGCAAATTTGCAACTAATAAAATTTTCGTTGCAAAATTTGCGACAATAACATTTTCGTCGCAAATTTGCGACGAATAGTTTTTTTTGTCGGAATTTTTGCAATAAAATACAATTCGTGGCAAATTAGGAACAAAAAAAGACTCGTTACAGAATTTGTCGCAAATTTGCAATGAATATTTTTCATTACAAAATTCATCGCTAATCAAAATTTACAATTCAATTTTAGCAACGAAATTTGCAACGTGCATAGTTTTCAGGGACAAATTTTGCGACGAATATATATTTTGCGACGAATATAAATTTTAGTGGCATATTTGGACAATTTTTCCCTATATAACCTGTATTTATATCTGCTCATCCAAGACCATCAACAATTAATCATCTAAATCAATTTTTTATCAAATTTCATCCATCTATATTCATCAATATAACTAACTATTCATTAAGATCAAAAAGTTAAAAATTTAACAGGAAATCATAATAGTAATATCAATAATAAAAACAACATCAAATCTAAATGTTAAAATATCAATAAGCATATATAACCAAAAAAATAAATGTAATAAGTATCAAAATGTAACAGTCAAATAACAGTACATAATTTCAAGCACAACCTCTACCATCATCGTCATCATAATCATCATCAAAGAAATCATCACTTTCATCACCATCGCGAGCATTATCAGGAGGAGAAATAGAAGGGGGAATCTGACTTAGAGCAGAGGCTAACTGAAGATACTGTATGATTAACATTTGCTGTGTGTAGAACTCGTTCATTTCTTGCGTGTGTTTTGCTTGAAGTTCATTGAATTCCTGATCTCTTTGCAACAGTAATTTCTTCAAATGACTCACCTCTTGATTTAATTGATTTATTTCTGCCCTGACTACTGGTGGGGTGGAAGAAGATGAACCAGCGATTTTGTAAGTTCTGCTCAAAGAACCTAGCCCAACTACTCTACCCCCTTTTGGTCCATCAGTCACCTCGAGCTATGTTTTCATGTTATCAATAGATGGCTCAGATCCGCCAGCATCATCACTAGCACTCGAATTTCAGCGTGATAGCTCATCATATTTCTCCTGTATTATCATGAGAAAAATTAAAATAAATTTACAATAACAAAATCATACAAGCATATATAATTTTGATTAGATATATATATATAAAGGAAAATAAAAAATTTGTAACATAAATCATGGGATTATATAGGATCTAAATTATGATCATTCATATTAACATTGAATAAGTCGAAATTTATGAAAAAAAAAAAGAGAATCTCTATCAAGTAATTCATTAGAAATTAAAGAATCAAGTCAGCAATAAAAATAAATTTGAGAGAGACTAATCTAATAAATTCATTTTCCTACATTGTTATGATATGTTCAACATTATATGTTCAAATCAACATTGAAAATGTTCATTAAATAATTGGAAGTTTTGAAATTACAAATCTTAATTGCTCTAACTCTCTTCCCACTCCAAGTCTTGTCTTTTTTTGAAATGTGCACGTGAAAGTATCTATGAATGAAGGCTCGGTCCCCGTTTCCCTGGCCTAAAATAAAAAAACACTATTAGAAATAATGAAATAGTTTAAATTAGATTAAAAAATTAGTGTTTGTATAAAATTACCAATCTATTTATATGTTTACCGATATTGATCGATCCTCCCGCATACGTCGCAGACAATTCCCCTGAATTATAAGCTCAGTTTTTTTTATTCTGCTCACTCCTTCGTTTGCTCTCCTCCGATTCCCAAAAATTCACAATCATGCCCCAATTTTGCACAGTGATGCAGTTTGGCTTTTTTCCATGTCTTTTCGCTTGATTTAGAACGTATCGGATGTGATCGCCACATTTTTTCTTAAAAATCCTTCTTACTTCCAACTCTTCAGTCTCGTCCCAAGTGAATAGTTGCTGCAATGGAAAAAAACAAATTGATTATAAATCTATTAACTTAATTTCATATATAAATTGATTGGGATAACTTACCTTGAACTCGCTCTACCATAGCTCTTTTGTTTCTTCCAGAGTATTTGTGTAAGTTATCGAGTCCCCTCCCCAATGGTTATTCACTATTCTATTAAACTCGTGAATAACATGTACAGAATTTGTAAATCTATCATAAAGTTTCAAAGAAACAATTTTAAATAAACAAGATAGTTAAAAAAATAATTTGTTATATAAATAAAAGAAATAATACATCTGAAATTTTAAAATTTACTACTTATGAATCTCCGTAAGGGGCTATCAACTCTCAATTGTCTTCTCTATCTGCATACGAGTGTTCCACAGAAGGGACTGGCGAAGCTACATTACTAGCCATTTATTGAGAATGCGAAGGGCCTGCAATAGAAGGGGGAGGCGAAGGTACATTGCCGGCAAGGGAATGGGATTACGAAGGTGCCAAAGCAAACTGCGATGGTGAAGAGCGTGATCTTCCATCAGAATTTCATTTATGGCCGCTACGTCGAAACTGACAACCATAATATATTATTAACAAAAATAAAAAAAAAATAAAATTTGCATATTCATCATATGCATAATGAAGAATATGAATAAACTTATCATATTTAATTTGACAAATTAAATGCGACGAAACAAGGCACCAATATGTCAAGAAATCTTCTCTAATGAGTTATAGAAAAAAAGATAGTACATTAACAAATCAAATATATAAATTTAAGAATGAGATAGTAAATAGATAAATATCCGATTATGATTATATTAAGAGAACAAAACTTACCCGTCATCAAAAATTAAAATCCTCATTGTCATCCTCGTCCTCATCATGTGTCTCAAAATTAGACTCTTCAATATCATTATCATCAATATCCTCATCCTCATCATCTGTCTCAAAATTTGATTCTTCATCGTCTTCTTCATGAATTTCACTTGCATCCACATCTATCACTACTCCGTTGGAATCTCATAACATTGGAATATTATATTTCTCGGTCTGAAATGTATTGACAACTTCCTCTTGTTGATATGCTATGTCTTCCCAATGTTTCTCAATTTTTTTCCGTACTTTCGTTTTATAAACAGTCTATCAATCAATTTTGTCACATTTCAAACTAGGATATGAAGTATAAAATACTTGAATTGCTTGTTGTGCCAACACAAATGGTTCATAGTTTTTATACAATTTCTTATGATTTATTTCAATCAAATTAAACTGTGGATACACTTTCATCCCTTTGACAGAGTCAAACCAGTAACATATAAATAAAACAACGGGTAATTCTGGACCAGGGTACTTTACCTCTACGATTTCATCCAACAAACCATAAAAATCATTTTGACCTCCACTATCATTGGATGACTGAACAGAAACCCCACTATTCATTGTCGTTTTCCCTATTCCATATTTTTCAGTATGAAAATTATACCCGTTAATGAAATATACTGGCCAATTTCGTACCATTGATTTTGGACCCCATGACAGATGGATTAATAATTCTTGCTCAACTTGAGCTTGATTATCATGGATCTAAAGTCAAATAAATATGTTAATATGTTTTAAAGTAAATATTTAAATAATTTATAGTCTATTTACATATTTTTTGAACCATGGTGCAAATTCTTCATCGCAGAAGCGATCAAACTCATGTGTTGAAAGTTCAAAATATACGTTTTGGAAAATTCTACCATCAAAGAAAATAAATTTTAACACAAACAATTTACGACATAAGAAATACATAAAATATAAAATATATACTAACTCAAAAAATTGCATCACTTCTGGACAGTTCGGTAAAATATATGTTTAAACTGCCCGCCATTCTTGACCAGTTAAGTATCTACGCTTATATGGTCCACTTGGTCGATCAAGGTAGTTAAAAATTGAGAATGACTTCAAATTGGGATCAATAGGACCCTTTTTCCCACTCTCCGCCTCTTGCACTGAACGTGAGACTCAAAATAATATTATGCAAATGTTGTTACTTCCTCCACAATATATGTATTGACAATAAAGGTTTCAACACGTGCCTTATTTTTCACTTTCTTCTTCAAATGATATAAGAATATAATTGTAATAAAACAAAATGTATTAGAAAATTATTTGTAATGAAATTAGTAATTTTATATGTCTTGATAACAAAGTTTAAAAGATGAAAAACTCACCTTTCAAATGGATACATCCATCGAAATTGGACAAGACCTCCAACTTTCACCTCATATGGCAAGTGAACCAAAAGATGTTCCATGGAATCAAAAAATAACGGTGGAAAAATCCTTTCTAAATTACACAAAATGATTGGAATCTCTCTCTTTATCATCTCAATGTGTGAATGTCTCAACACTATCGAGCAACTATCATGAAGGAAAATGCTTAACTACGTAATGGCACCCCAAACAAAATTCGATAAGAGTTCCTTAAAAGCAATAGGAATTAGTCTTTCCATAAATATATGACAATCATGACTTTTCAAACCAATCAACTTAAATTCCTTTAAATTGACACATCTTCCAAGATTTGAGACATAACCATCAGGAAACCTCAATGATTTCAATCATTGACAAACAATCCGTCTCTGATCCTTATTCAATGTATAAACTGCCTTCGGTTTTAGTCCCCACTACTTTCATCGACATCAAGAGTGGGTCGTTTACAAAGAAGTCACATATCTTTTATTGTATTCAAGTTATCTTTCGTTTTCCCAGTGATATCCATCATTGTATTTATCAAATTATCAAAGACATTCTTCTCGATATGTATTACATCGAGATTATGATAAAGCAAATGACTCTTCCAATATGGTAAATCCTAAAATATACTCCGTTTAGTCCATTTATGCAAATGACCATAGCCATATGCTGTTTCTTGTGGCTCTTCAATAACAGATGGAAAGTTAAGGACTCTATGCCAAATTTGTTCACCGGTTAATCTCAATGGAGGAGGTTTTCTTTCAATTCTATTCTTAATGAATTCTTCTTTATTTCTTCTGAATTTATGAGTTAACGGTAAAAATTATTTATGACAATCAAAATAACTCGCTTTCTTCCTATGTTTCAATCGAATGACTTTGATCTCTCCAAACATATTGAACATCCTAAAATCCCAGCGGTACTCCATCCCGATAACATACCATAAGCCGAAAAGTTATTTATGGTCTAAAGAAGAACAACCTTCATTACAAACTTTTGATTAGTATGAACATCATACGTAGGAACACCTTCATCCCATAGTTGTTTTAACTCCGAAATCAATGGTTGTATGTAAATATCTATTAACTTCTTCGGATTTTGCGGGCCAGGCATGACCAATGTTAAAAACATATACGGTGTTTTCATACACATATCGGGTGAAAGATTATACGAAGTTAAAATAACTGACCAACAAGAATAAGTTCTTTCTGGTTTGCCAAATGGAGCAAACCCATCAGCACAGAGACCTAACCTAATATTTCGAGTCTCTCTCGCAAACTCAGGATATATTTTATCAAAATATTTCCACATCTCTGCATCTGAAGGATAACACATTAACCCCTCTTCTGTTTCATGATTTGCATGTCAGGTCATGTATTCAGTAGTAGTCTCAGATGCATAAAACCTTTGTAACCTAGGAGTTAAAGGCAAATAAAATATTTGTCTGTATGATGTACGCCACTGATTACGACCCGATCTAGTACTCTTGTATCTACATTGTTTACAGAATTTACAAAATTCTACATCTTTATCATCTTCCCAATATAGCATACAAGCATCTCTGCAAACATCAATTCTTTCCACCAGAAAACCTAATTCTTTCACCAATTTTTTCATACTATAGAAATCATTAGGTATAATGTGATCACGCGGATACACTTCTCCAATAACTTGAATAAAATCATTAAAACAATCATCAGACACATTATGCCCTGCCTTGACATTCAACAGTCTTGCAGTTAGAGATAGCTTAGTATGGTTATCACAACCAGCCCACAAAGGTTCATCTGCAGCTCTTAATACTTCCTGAAATTGGAGAGATTATTTATTATTCACATTTTCATCAACACCTGGTACTTCTACCTCCTCTAATGGTGATGCATAACTAATATACCCATGTTCAAATGTTGAAGCAAAGCTAGAATTTGCAGTACTTGGTTCAGGAACTAAATTCAGAACAAAATTCAGACCCGCTGCATCAATTACCATCCTCTGATATAGATTCAATTGATCATAATAACTCTGATCCCCACTAACTGAGAATTGTCTGTTTCGTCCATACTCCTCATAAAAAATGAACGGTTCATCATGACATGTCTAATTATAGTAATTCGGGATAAAACCAACTCTACAAAAATGTTCCCTAATTTTATCACACTGCAAAAATTTACCATTATGACACCTTTTACACGGATATCTTAGCTTATTCCCATTCATAAAATCAACATGACTACAAGCAAAATCTTAAAATTGTTCTAACCCAAAAATAAACTCATCAGTTAAACCCCGAAGATCAGATAAGTTCTTTTTATGCACCCAACTTCTTTCGTTCTGCATTTTTCCTATATCCAAATTTAAAATTTTTTAAATATTAATAAAAACTACTAAAAAAACTACTAAATCATCAATACTAATATCATCATTAATCCCAACTAAGTTGATATAACAATAAATAAAAACGTTAATTGCACAAAACTCAACATCATCAATAATACTAACCTTAATTTCACAAAAATTTAATTTAATAATAAATAATATTATAAACTTAATTAATATGATACAAAATAACTAAATTATTACAATAACATTAAATATTATGATATAATCAAATAAAGTATAAAATATTGAACATTTAACAACATTGATTATTTAAATAATCGACAAAAAATTTACTATAAATTACTGATTATTGTTAACATAATATTTCACCTAATCAATTATTAACACTTTCGATTCCAATTTTATATAAAAAATTAAATTTAACAAATCCAGTAATATCATTAAATAAACCACTAAATACAATAAAAATAAACTAATATAGAAATAAAAGTAATATCATCAGGCAGTGCAAGGGCCCAACCCCATGGGCCACGCTGGGCAGCGTAGGGGCCTGCAGCCCCATCCGAGGTGGGGCCATGCAGGGGCCAATTGCCCCTGCGCACAGCGGGGCTAGCAGCCCCTGCGCATGGTGGGGCCATAGCCCATGCGCACGGCGGGGCTGTGCAGGCGCCAACAGCCCCTTCGCTCGTCTGGGCTACGCAGAAGCAGCGGCCCCTTGCTGTGGCTGGTGGCCCCTTGCTGTGGCTGGCGGCCCCTTACCGCGGCTGCGAAGGGCAGATCTGACGGCTACCCACAGGATCTGCCATCTACGAGCCAGAGAAAGAGAGAGAGAGAGATTACCTAACACCATCGCAGATACGGCATCCCTTCCGCTATCCCTTCGCAGAACCACCTTCGCAGGATGAAGGTAGTTTGAATATATTGAAATTAGCGACAAAAATTTTTTGTCCCTAAATTCGTCCCTGATTCAGGGACGAAAAATTTTTTTCATTGCTAAAATTTACAACAAAAGAATGTTTTCGTCGCTAAATTTCTGATAAATATATGTTTTTGTCATAATTTGCAACAAATTTAGCAACAAATAATTTTTTCCTTTACAATTTGTAACGAATTTAGTAACGATACTTATGGTTTCTGACAAATAAGTCATCGAATGTACTAAAATAGAAACTAAATAGACAAACTATTAACAATATTTGCATACTATGATATAATTATAAAAAACATTCATTATATTGATCGTTTATTAACAAGTATTTCCACTTTAACTCTTAGTTTAGTAAATCGAATACTTAAACAAATTTATAAGATAAAGTTATCAATGCTGGGAATGAAAAATTAAACAGATAATGAATGTGCCAATAATAATCTTTTATAACAATTTAAAAGATTTGTAAAGTTATAGAAAATGAATATACCAATTTAAAAGATTCCACTATATCATTATTCTTTTATATAAATAGATAATAAATGAACTATTTTATACAAGGTTTTGTGAACATCTTAAGATTCTATACGCTATCAGTGCATATCACCATTTACAAATCGTTTTTTAATATTAGAAAATGTTTCTAATACAAGAAATTAAAAAAAGTGGTCAAAAAATGAATTTTAGCGATGAATTTTGTCACAAATATTATATTTGTCGCTAATTTGTAACAAATAATCGAATTTTTTGAGACGAATATAAATATTTGCAACTAAATTTGTGACAAATTTAGAAATTCGTCGCAAATTTAGGGACAAATTCATTTTCATCCCAAATTTATGGACGAATTGAGAAATTTGTCACAAAATTTTGGAACGAAAAAGCGATTTCGTCTCAGAATTAGGGACGAATTGTTAAATTTATCGCAAATTTAGGGACGATTAATTTATTTGTCGCAAATTTAGGGACGAATTTTTAATTCGTTGTAAATTTTGGGATAAATTATAAATTCGTTGCAAATTTAATAACGAATTTTGAAATTCGTCACAAATTAGCAACGAATTTTTTTTTTCGTCGCAAATTTGCAATGAATTTTGCATCAAAAATTTTTCATCAAAAATTAGCGACGAATTTTGTAATGAAAATTTTTTGTGTTGCTAAATTTGTGATGAAAATTTTTTTGTTGCTAAAATCGTGGCTAATTTGCGACGATACCATTTTTTGTTGTTAAATTTGTTGCAGATTTGCAATGAATATTTGTCGTTACTAAAATTCGTCATTGAATTCTTGTTTTTTTGTAGTACATCTTTGCTTACATTCAGAAAAAGTTCGCTACTATAGAATGGAACTATGCTTGTGGTTAAACGGAACCGCTTAAATAAACTAAACCTTTACTAGCAATTACAATAAGCCGTTGGCATAGGTATAGATTTACTAAGGGTTTTTTAAGTAAAACAAGTGCCATTAGCATTGATGTACCTTTACTTGCGGCTTTCTTTTTCCATTGGCAAAGACCCACAAATACGAGTGATTTTCATAGCTACTGGTAAAGGTTTTTTTTTTTTTTTTAGTGTTTATAGCCTTGGGGATTAGTTATACCTAGAGTTAAGTTTATAAATGACCTTAGCAAGGTGAGTAAGTGAATCGGGTTATCCGGTTGAAGAAAGAAAGAAAATAAAGAATACTTAAGTTATTTGAGTTATTAGGATGCTAGGCTAAAGAGAGATTGGGATTAAAGCATTCTAACTCCAACGAGAAAAGCGTGAGTTTATTGTCACTTAGTTCTACCAAAATTCTAATGTAAGTTTTGAATAGTCTCTACTTATTCAAATAAAATCCATAAATTCTTATTCAAGATGTGCACGCTACCAAAAACCCTAAAAATATTTTAAACACCAATGGGGAATTTTGGAAGTTAGGGGGCAAAAAATAGTCAAAGCATAATAACACATTCTCTCTCGCCAAAACTTCTACCAACATTTTTCCACCCGCTTCTCTCTCCTTTTTCACTTCTCTTCTCAATCCTAACTTAAATCCAGGACAAAGGTTTAATCTCACATGAATTCTATGCTTTCAAATATGTAGAGTACGCATTAAAGTAACCATATATCATTTATTTTATAAATTTACAGTTTGCCCTCCTCTTTCCATTAAGCGAAGTTTTAAAAATCCAGTATAAATCTCTACTCCTTTCAAAAAAAGTGATGGATTCCCAATGTTCCCTCATGCACAAGGATGGTTTTAATTACTTTTCTAGAGATCAAAACCCCCAAAATCCAAGCAAGCTTCTCTCGCTCTCCTTTCGTGCCATGGCATACATGTAGATAAGGCTTGGCTTTTTTCTTGTTTCATTGATGTTTTTTGTTCTAAGTTTGATCTTCAAATATAGATATAGTGCTATCCAAGCTTAGTTTTGTGTATTGGCTCAAGATAATAAAAATTGAAATGTTAAAGTTTGGGGATTGTTTACGTATAATCCAAGTTTGGATATAATTGTGTAAAACCAAGTGTTGTCAAGGTTCCTGATGCAAGTGTCATGGTTGAATATTTAAGATGGGATTAAATGCTTTGCACATGATAAATTCCATATTAAGCAACATGAAGCAAGCATGCTCTTTTCCCTTGAGAACACTACTTCTTTCCGCAACAAAAGTCTAAAGTAAAACATGCAAAATGCGATGCCTATAACCCATATTATAAATGTACCATATATGTTCTTTCTAATTATGCTAAGGAAACTTTTATGCAATTACTATTCCCCTCTTGATACTAACCATAGATCATAAGGTAGTTCTTGTGGAGCTCGAGCACAGGATTAGTAGATGCCATAATCATTTGCATTTTTTCCCATTTTGCTATTTCTTTGGTTGGGTATGACTTGATGTATATGGTCTAGTGTCTCCTATACTTTGCATTATATCTATGGCTTGACTTGATGTATTTTTGAGAGGCTTCACATGATAACACCAACACATGCCTATGTCAAGGCTTGAAACTTTAGAGGCTAGAGTAAAATGCTTATATAGCCCGATATGAGAGATAACCAAGGGACACACTAAAGGCCTACGGTGGTTGCACACTTGATATGCATTTTATGTTTGATCCTACTCTAGATATGTTGATGTTCATCCTTATGCCTTCCGTGCTTATGATGTTTTATTAGGAGATATGATAATATGATGATATAGTTGTTGTTGTTGGGTAGATCACGAGAACTATTAATATGCCAGCTTATGTGCTTATATAGAAGTATTCACAAATTTCTATATTGTTTATTTAACCCCTAAGTGGTTGAGAAGGACATTTATGGGAAGACTGTCTAATTTTTTGAAAAACTAAAAAAATAAAAAGTTTAAATTTTGTACATTTCTTTTTCAATCTGTGTTATCATATGAGGATGGTGATCCTTAAACCACTATCCGGAGGGCACTTTGTTTTGTAGTTCATATCTATGGTTATACATAGGTATGCCACTTTGTTAAGGTGAGACACTGAAATAGCGGGTTGTCAAACATTGTCTCGGATTAACCTATACACTATATCCTCATCAAACAACCTCAACTCTCAATCAATTGAGACAAACAACTCGACCCTTGCACTTTGGTGGGAAAGTATACCTGCTATGCATATTTATGCATAGGTTGATTTTAGAAGTTGACAAACCTTACCCCTTTGACTTTTAGGAACAAAATCTAATGATTGCTCCATATAGATTTGTTTATCCAGCTTTCCATTCTGGAAAGTAGTTTAATGACCATCTAATGCAATTCCAAATCCTTGTTAGTGACAATTGCTAGTAGTGGACAAATCGAATTAAATTTGAGTAAAGGAGAAAAAGTCTCCTCGTAGTCTACACCTCCATCTGGGCCTGTGTGCTTAATATGTGCCCTACGGTAAAATGGACTATTATGAGGAAGGTTTGAAGGAACCTTTTACCCATGATGGATTGCTCTCATGAGAACCAAGATCCATAAGTGATTCTCGATCCCCTTCGGTATGTGCACTTGAGCTACTACTCATCCATCTTGTAGAATGTTAAGAAATGTTAAGAAAATTGTTGTTTCCTTAATTTTGATGATAACAATATCTCTTATGTTATTCTAACCAATTTATTTAATGTGTAGAATTTTTTATTCAATAGATAGATTTTGCTAAAAAATTGTCATAAAACCAATCATAGAAGTAAGAATTATTTTGTTATAAAAATAAGATTTTTTTTTTTATATTGTTCAAAACTCAGCCAACCGGCTAAGTATAGCTTGGATACTACACTTAGCCTATAATTGATTCTAGATGTACATAAAAGATTTCACAATATGATGACAATTTATATTCCACTATTTAGAAATTTTCTAAGTATTGAAGTGTGATCTTCTGAACATGTTTGGATAGTCATATCTTCTTATGTGCTGAAATATTTCTAAAACTGAAAATTATATTTCAAAGAAGGTATGTGGAACTTTAATTTTAAATATTTATAGTTCAAATATCTTGCGAAAATGTTGGAGAAAAATTATCTGAAAATTGGCTGGTTTTCCATTTTTCACAGCAAAATTATTTGTTAGAAAATAGTTCTCAAGAGTTATTTGGTCTTCGATATCTTCACCACTGATTTTGAACTTTTGAATTTAATTATTCTACATTATAATACTATAGTTGAACAACAGATATGATGATTCATGGGTTAATTACTTCAATATTTTGGTAGAGAAATAAGTGGGCAAAGTTGACTAATTATTCTGAAAAAATTCAAAATTTGGACTGATTTTCTGGAATAGTTTTCAAATTTTTTGAAAGAGCAATCATCTGGATATAATCAAATTAGTTCTTGAATATGATAGAGGGATATTTAAACTTCAGAAAAAAATTATTTACTCTCGGTAAACTTTAAAATTCATGGCACTTTGAAGCATATTTTTCCGGAATAGTTGCTGAAGTTGTTGTAGTAACTCTGGAAAATTTTTACTGTTGTTTGTTGAGGTTCTTTGGTATCAAATACAACAGTAATTCAGCAGGTTTTCAAGTGAGTGAGAACAGAAAACGTGAGTGGCTTAATAACTATCATTTTTTAGACTCATAGTACTAAAAAGATCAAGAAAAAGTTTTGCATTCTAAGTTTGCTTTCATTTTTCTTTTTCCTGTAAACTTTTGATTGCATAATGTGTGGTTTGTATTCCATTGTTGGACGAAATAATCTTCATGGAATGAAGATCCAAAGACGACAAGTGGATATACATTGTTGTTTTGGATCATAGAGGAAACTAACAGGTTGCTAGATCCCGGCTTGCTTGGCTGGAAGAGTAGATGTAGACACAAGGCCGAATCACTATAAACTAGATTTGTCTTCTTACTTTTCCTTTTATTTTTGCTATATATTCTATAGATTGACCATAAGTTCAATTAGATTTAAGTGGAGTTAGATAAAAATTTGAAAAGCCAAATTTTAGATAACTAATTCAACCCTTCTTTCTTAGTTGTCTTTGGGACCAACAATTGGTATCAGAGCTGGTTCTCTACTCCATTAAAGAGACCTCTTTAGAGTGTTTAATCCATGGCTTTTTTCTATAACTATGGATAGGCCGTGAACAGGACACCATATTTCGATGGTACAAACTTTTTCCATTGGAAATGTAGAATGAAGACATTCATTCAAACCACTGATTATGAGACTTGGAAAGTGATAAATTCTAGAAATGTAGAAGTTAAATTGCCTATTATCATAGAGGATGACAAGAGAAAAATGTCTATTAATTCTCATATCAAACACTTGTTTTTATGTGCAATCTCACCAACTGAGTTTAATTTAGTTTCTTCATGTGCAACAGTAAAAGAAATCTGGGATAGGTTGTGTATTACACCTGAATGAACCAGCACTGAGAAAGAGACTCGAATCTACTAGTTGATGTAGAAATATGAGCTCTTTCGTTTTTAGCAAAGAGAAAGTGTAAAAGACATATTCAATAGATTTTATATAATTACTAATGAACTTGATTTTCTTGGAAAAAAGATTTCAGATTCTGATCAAGTGAGAAAAGTTTTTCGAGTATTGTCAAGAATATGGGATGTTAAAAAAACTGCTATTGAGGAAATGCAAGACTTGAACAAACTGTCTCTCAATGAATTGAGAGGAAAATTGATATCCTATAAAGCTGAGATATTTCACATTACTGAATCTGAAAACAAGAAGAAGTCTATTGCATTTGCTGCTGAAGAGAATGAAGATTCTGTAGAAGCAGATGACATTGATAAGATATCAATCTGCTGGCCAAAATGCTCTCTCGTGTCTTCAAGAAAAAGGGTAAAAAATGTTTTAAATCTAAAAACTTTCAGAACTCACAAAAGTTTAAAGTCAGTGCAGGAAAAGATAGCAGAAAAGTAGAACAAGAAGAAAGGACACATAAAAAATGAGTGTCCAGTGCTGTTGAAAAAGATTGAAGCATTCAAGAAGAAAAGCAAAGCAATGATAGTCACATGAAGTGATTCAGAATATGAAAATTCAGAAGATAAAAGTTCAGATACATCAGATAAAATTAACCTCTGTCTTATGGTAAAAGATGGGGTGATATCTAAAAATTCAGTTGATATTGCTGAATTTGACAACTTATTAAATATAATTTCATAACTAAAAAATAAAGTTAACATATTAGAAAATGAGAAAAATTTATTTAGACAAACAAAGGACTTGTTGGACTCTGAAAGTGAAACCATTAGAGCTGAAAATGAGACACTAAAAACTAAAAACTATAGGCTGAAAAATAAAATAACTGAACTATCAAAATCAATAGAAAATACATTCCAAAAGTTTCATGAGACTAATGAAAAATTAATTAAGTTACTTTTCATACAAAGAATGGATTTTTTCAAAAGAGATTTAAGCTATGTTAATGATCATGAGAAACCTTCAAGCTCTAACAATAGTTGTTTTGTTAAAGTTGCAGAAATAGGAGATACATTGACATTTCAACTTGCAGAAAATACTCATAGAGTCATACAAAAGTCTACACAGAAAAATCAAAGTTTTGCTTCAAAATTTGTCCAACAAACTATACAAAATCTGCATATAACTCCCTCACACTCTACACAAAAAATGCACAGAAATTTTTTACGAACTGCAGAAAGATATCACAAAATATCAAATAGAAATTCATATAGAAGCACTCATAGAACTACCCATAGAGGTTCTAGGAAGAATTTAAAGTTTAACAGAAAATTTTATTCTAGATTTGGATATAATAAATTTGGTAATATGCAAAATTGTTTTACTTATAGACTTAATTATGCCAAAAATAAAAATAATATTAGTTCATACTACATATGTTATAAAGTTTGTTATTTTGCCAGAGATTGTTTTTTGAACAAGCTTAGTGCACATCAAGGTAAAATTACTTCATCTACAAGCTTGTCTTCAAAAGAATCCAAATTTGTTTGGGTTTCCAGAAATAGATAATAGTTTTTCTTTATGTGAATGAACAAGAGACAAAAATTAAAAAAAATGGTATGTTGATAGCGGATGCTCGAGACATATGACGGGTGATGTCTTGTTGTTCAAGAAACTCGAAAGAAGAAACGGTGGAGTAGTTACTTTTGAAGATAATCAAAAGGAAAAAATAATTGGAAAATGTATTGTAGGTATAAATTCTATCTCTATAAAAAATGTGTTTTTTGTTGATAAATTGATACATAATTTATTGAGTGTAAATCAACTGTGTGATTTAGGTTATGATGTATTATTTAAAAAAGATAAATGCAAAATGTTTGATAATGAGTCGCATGAACAAATTTTTGAAAGAATAAGATTAGGTAATATTTATATAGTAAACTCTATAATTTTAATTAATTTAAAATAAAATTGTTTAATGTCTTTCAATGATGATATTTTTACATGACATAAAAAACTAGGTCACATAAAATTCAAGCAATTAGAAAAATTATCCAAAAAAAATCTAGTTAGAAGAATTTCTAAACTTTCATTGAAAGAACCTATAACATGTAATGCATACTCTTTGAACAAATAAGTAAAAATATCATTTAAAAGTAAAGATTATATTTTAATATCTAGACCACCAGAAATGTTGCATGTCGATTTATTTGAATCGGTTAGAAATCTAAGTCTTAGAGGAAACAAATATGAACAAGTTATTGTAGATGATTTTTCTAAATTCACTTAGATTTTATTTTTAACCCACAAAAGTGAAACCTTTGAAACTTTTAAAATTTTTGCAAAGAAAATTCAAAATGAAAAAGATTTAAAAATAGTTAGTTTAAGAACCGACCATGGAAAAAATTTTGATAACTTAGAATTTATAAAGTATTGTAATAAAAAACAAATAAATCAAAATTTTTTAGCACCATACACACCACAACAAAATGGGATAATTCAACGTAAAAATATAACCATTCAAGAAATGTCTAGAACTATGTTAAATGATAGTGGTATAAAAAAATATTTTTAGACTGAAACCACATCAACAACATATTATATAATTAATAGAGTCTACACAATACTTATGACAAACAAGACCCCCTATGAAATTTTTAAAGGGAGAAAACCAAATATCTCATATTTTTATGCATTTAGATGTACATGTTTTATTCTGAAAAATAATATGAACATTAGAGGTAAATTTGATGAAAAAACCATTGAAAGAATATTTCTAGATTACTCTTTAAATAGCAAGACTTATAGAGTTTTTAATAAAAAATCTAAAATTGTATAAAAAACAAAAAATGTTAAGTTTCAGGAAAATGAATTTCAAAAAGTAGAAATGAAAGATGATCATGCAATACAATTAGAAATCCTCCTTGCAAAACAAAATGCAAAACAAAATGATCAAAATAAAATAAATCAAAATGAACAAAGAGAGAAAATAGTTAGAAATTGAAAATTCTTACTAGTCATTCACCAAATAATGTAATGGAAGATGTAAGTGAAGGAATAAAATCTAAATCAAGTTATAGAAATATTGAGAATTAATTTTCATTAATATCTACCATAGAACCGAAAACCATAGAAGAAACCATAGAAAATGAAAGTTGGATAGAGCCGATGCAAGAAGAATTAAATTAATTTAAAAGAAACAATATTTGGATTTTAGAACCGAAACTTAAAGATAAATCAATAATTGGAACTAAATGGGTTTTTCGAAATAAATTAGATGAAAATGGAAATGTTGTGAGAAACAAATCTAGGTTAGTTACAAAAGGATATTCACAAGAAGAAAAAATTGACTATGATAAAACTTTTGCACCCGTTACTAGATTAGAAGCTATTAAACTATTTTTGGCTTTTGTATATTTTAAAAATTTTAAACTATATCAAATGGATATTAAAAGTGTATTTTTAAATAACTATATATAAGAAAAAGTATATATCAGTCAACCACCCAATTTTGAAAAATATAGTAAGGAAGATGATCTCTATAAATTGTAAAAAGTATTATATGGTCTAAAATAAACACCAATGGTATGATATGATAGACTAAGTGAATATTTTGTGAAAAATAATTTCAAAAAGAGAAATATAAACATTACTTTATTTATCAAGTATGTTGATGATGATAGTCTTATTATTCAAATATATGTTGATAATATTGTGTTTGAATCTACAAATGAACATCTGTGTGATTATTTTAACAATATCATGAAGAATGAATTTGAAATGTCAATAATGGGTGAACTAAATTTCTTTCTTGGATTTCAAATTAAACAATCTCCTCATGGTATATTTATAAGTCAAGATAAGTATGTAAAAGCATTAATTAAAAAATTTAGTATAGAAAATTCAAAACATGTTAGTACCTTTATATCTATCTCTATTAAATTAGATCTAGATGAAGAAATAAAAAATGTGAATGAAAAATTCTATAGAAGTATAATAAGATCATTGTCATTTTTGACCGCTTCTAGACCCGATATTTTATTTAGTATATATTTGTGTGCAATATTTCAAAACAAACCTAAAAGATCTCATCTTAGAGCCACCAAAAGAATTTTAAAATATATATCGGTACCAAAAATTTTGGAATATGATATCCAAAGAATTCAAATTTTGAATTAATTGAATATTCAAATACCGACTGTACTGGTTGCAAAATTGACCGAAAAAGTATGTCAGATACTTATCAATTTTTAGGTGACAAAATCATAAGTTGGATATCTAAGAAACAAAATTCAGTTGTATTGTCAACAGTTGAATTGGAATATGTTTCAATAGGATATTGTTATGCTCAAATTTTATAGCTAAAACAACAATTTAGAAATTATGAGTTAGATTATAAAAATATTATTCTGAAATATGACAATACAAGTGCCATTTGTCTTACCAAAAATCTCATAAATCATTCAAAATCAAAACATATAGAAATTATGTATTATTCTATTAGAAATCATGTTTTAAATGGAGATGCAATTTTAGAATATGTTAAGACAAAAAATCAACTTGCTGATATTTTTTAAAAACCTTTGGACAAATAAAGATTTGAAAATATTATAAATGATATAGGAGTGTACTTCCCATTTTAAGAATTTTCTATATATAAGAAGAAAAAAAAATCAGTACATAGAGGCTTAAGTTGACTAAACACCTAGAACCTCTACATCGAAACAATCCCTCTCTCTCTTTGAAAGCCCTAATAGAGAACCCTAAATTCAAACTCAGAATGACTTCATGTAAATCTTCAAGAATCATGGAGAAAACAACAAAGCATCTATTTTCTTCACACATTAACATCTCAAGTTTCGATTCTTCAACTTCTGATTCTTCAAGTTTTCATTTCGGTCACGATGCACATCCTCAGAATTCAAGATCAAATTTGATGTCCATTCGTGATTCTGATTCTCAATCAATTGAAAATCAAATTCATCCCTCGAATCAAGAAACCCATCAAAACTTCTCAGAAAAACAGATTCTTCAACTCCTTCGAATTCAAATTCCCTACACTCGGTCATGACCACTCATATTTCGAATTGGTTCTTGTACGTTCATTGATTTCGATTATATTGAACAAATGGGTTTGGAGATGCGAGCTACTCTTGAGAGAATTAAAGGTGTCGGATTGTGTGACACAAATATACATTACATTAGGAAGGTAATTTTTTATTTCTACAAGAACTTAAATACTAAACATTCTGATGTTTTGAGATCAAGAATATTGGGTATTAAAGTTGAGATTACCAAGAATGATATTATTCAATATTTAGGACCTAAACAATCAGAAGACAAGTCACTGGAAAACATGAAGAAAAAGGATGTCTATAGGTTGCTTATGCAAATTCGTATTCTGGAATAGGGTATTTATATGAAAAAGATTTTACTCTTCTTGTTAGAATTCTGCACAAGATAGTTTTGATGTGCCTATCCTAAGGTATGAAAGTTCTACCACTGTGACTGTAGAGGATGGTAGAATCTTGGTTGCCGTGCTACTGGAAAGATAAATAGATATGGTGAATGTATTTATCAATCGCATTCATAGGAACAAGAGCAGCAAACCGTATGGCAATGGTCTTATGAGACTATTTGAATTCAAAAGATTTGATTTTTCATGTTTAAAGGATCCTGTTCTAAAGCCATCAGTGTTAGGTGAATCAATGGTATCTCACATGGGAATAACTATTTCTGATGATAATGTCTGGAGAGGCAAAGATGATTCCTTCTGGAAAAGAAAATTTCAAGAAAATGGTGGTATAGCTGTCTATTTACAAAAAAAGCAAATGAAGAATCTCTAAAATCCACATTTAAACATGGTACATCTTCAAGAAAGAAGAAAAAACAAGCTGAACCTGATGTGGATGATGGGAAGAAAAGAATTGAAAAAAAAATTGATGAGTGTATAGAAAGACAAAACGACACTCAATCAAAGATTTCTGAAATTCTGAAGCTGCTGTCCAAAAATGCATCTTAAGATTACATACTTCATATTCTGATTTTTTGAAATCGACTGCCTTTATGTTCTGTCATTTACTTCTATGTTCTAACAAAGACATATCTTTTATATTTCAATGTTGTATCTATCATGTATTGCTGTCAGACTTGAATTCAATTTGATATCTTCTTTTATGTGCTTCAATGTTGAATGTTGAATTCTTTTTGATATAACAAAAAGGGGGAGAATAAGTTAAAAAAAATTAATCAAAGGAAACTGTACATATTGAGAGGGAGAATAATATGCAATACATAATAAAGTTAAAATGCAAATAATAACAGCTCTATTGATTGCATTTTGAAACTTTGAAAATCACAAATTAAATACAACAAGCAAGTTTTGAATTGGATGAATGTTGGTGAACACTGAGTATATGTATTTGCTTGCATCATTTGATGTTGTATTTATATGACTTACATGATTATTTGAGAATGTGTTCTATTGAATAATTTTTGCGCATTTATTTTTTAAAATTTTGTTGTTATCAAAAAGGGGGGGAATGTTAAGAAATGTTAAGAAATGTTAAGAAAAATTGTTGTTTTCTTAGTTTTGATTATAACAAAATCTCTTATATTGTTCTAACTAATTTATTTAGTTTGTATAATTTTTTATTCAATAGATAACTTTTGCTAAAAAAAAGTCATAGAATCAATCATAGAAGCAAGGCTTATTTGGTCATAGAAGCAAGATTTTTTTTTTATATTTGTTGAAAACCCAGCCAACAAGGTAAGTGTAGTTTGGATACTACACTTAACTTATAATTTATCCTAAATGTACATAAAAGATTTACAATATGAGAACAATTCATATTCCACTATTTTGAAATTTTTCTAACTGTTGAAATGTGATCATTTGGACATATTTGGATAATCATATCTTCTTATGTACTGAAATATTTCTAAAATCGAAAATTATGTTTCAAAGAAGGTGTGTGGAACTTCAATTTCAAGTATTTACAGTACAAATATCTTGTGAATATGTTGGAAAAAATTAGCTGAAATTTGGTTACCCATAACAGAATTATTTGTCAAAAAATGATTCTCGTTGGGTATTTGGCCTTCAATATCTTCACCACTGATTTTGAACTTTTTAATTTAATTATTCTATATTATAATACTATAGTTGAACAACATATATGATAATTTGTGACTTAATTATTTTGAGATTTTGGTGGAAAAATAAGTGGGCAAAGTTGGTTAGTTGTTCTGAAAAAATTCAGAACTTGGACTGATTTTCCGGAGTAGTTTTCGAATTTTTTGGAAGAGCAATTATCTGGATATAATCAAATAAGTTATTGAATATGATAGAGAGATGTTTAAACTTTAGAAGAAAATTATTTACTCTCGGTAAACTTCAAAATTTATGAGGATTTGAAGTCTATTTTTCCGGAACAGTTGCTGAATTGGTTGCAGTAAGTCTGAGAAATTTTTACTACTATTTGTTGAGCTTCTTTGGTATCAAATACAGCAGTAATTCAGCAGGTTTTTAAGTGAGTGGGAACAAAGAACGCGGGTAGCTGAATGACTATCATTTTTTAGACTTCATAGCACCAAAAAGATTAAGAAAAACACTACAAAAAAACACAGTTTTAGTCACGGATTTTCGCGACGGAAAAAATTCGTCGTTATTTTACGACGGATTTAGCGACAAAAAACTTTTTCGTCGCTAATTTGTCACAAAATTTGCAACAAAAAGGAAGTCGTGGCTAAATTAGCGACGGACACATTATTCGTAGCAAAATTCATCGCTAATTAGTGACGAAAAAATTTTCGTGGGTAAATTCGTCGCTAATTAGTGACGAAAAAGTTTTCGTCGCTAAATTTGTCGCTAATTGGGGACAAAAAATTTTTTGTTGCAAATTTCATCGCTAAATATGACAAAATTTTGCCACAAATTTAAAATTCGTCGCAAAATTTAATCTTTTTTAAATAGAATTTTATTTTTTTATTTTTATTTTTCTTTTATTAATATGTAATATTTAAGTTAAAAATTAATTTAGCGACGGATTTATTTTCCGTCGCTAGATGAAAATCCCAATCCGTATATCCGATAATATAGCGACGGATTAAAATCCGTCGCTGAATTTATTTTATTTTTATTTTATTTTAATAATTTCAGCGACGGATTCCAAATCCGTCGCTGAATTTTATATTCTTTTAATTATAATTTTATTTTATTTTACTAATTTATATTAACAAATCATATTATTATTTTATAATATTTTAATTTACATTTTATTTTATTATATTATATTTCATTTTTTAGAAGAATAATGTTATTTAATTCTTAAAAAAACCATATATTTTATTTTATTTAAAAATATATATATATTTTAATTAATTTATTATTTTTTTTACTTTTTTTGTTTGATTTAATATTTTTTATTATTGTATAGGTAATTTTATTTTATTTGTATTATTTTATTCAATAATATAAATTTTTTAATTAAATATTAATGTCTGCGTGGGCGCCGGCGCCGACGCATGCACGCACGGGCGCCTGCCTGCCTGGGCGCCCGCGCCCTGCGCGCGCCTGTCTCGGCGCTCGTGCCTGGGCGTGCCTGCCTGAGTGCTTAGGCAGGCGCGCGGACGCCCAGGCGTGTAGGCGCCCAGGCAGGTAGGCGCGGGCGCCCGTGCCTGGGCGCCCTTTGTTTTAATTCTAAAAAACATGTAGGTGGAAAGATTCGAACCTTGGACCTTAGACGTCGGATTTGAGAAAATCACCGTTGCACCATCGCTTGGTGTTAGTGTTATGTGATGATATTTTTATTTTCTTTCTTCCACCTTTTTGTTTCCTATTCTTACTTTTTTTTTTCTTTTGGTTTTTTTTTCTTTTTATTTTCATTTCTTATATATAATAATTTTATTGAAATTTGAATAAAAATATTTTGTGATTAAATATATAGATTTTTTTAAATTATTAATATATTATAATTTATTGATAATTATAATTTTATAGTTTTGAGATACATTTTTAAATTATGGATTAAAAAAATAAAATAAAAATGAAAAAAAAATAATAAAATAATAAAATAAAAGAAAAAAGAAGAAATCAAAATATAATATTAATATATTTTTTAATTAATTTATTATTTTATTTTAAATTAGTATTTTATTATTTTTTATTTTATTAAAAATTATCATATTTATTAGTTTTAATTAAATATTATTTTAGGTTGGTGGTATAAATAAAAAAAGTTTTTATATTTATTATTTTAAATTGTTATTATATATTATTTTATTATTATTAGAAAAATATGAAAAAAAGATAATAAATAATAAAAAAAAAAACTTTATATCACAATAATATCGTTGGCTCGGTGGTTTACAGGTTGCATGTGTGCAGGAGTTCGTGCAAGAGTTTGGAGTTCGAACCACGGTGTAGGCAGAAGGCGCAGCAATTAAGAGTTGATGTTGGCTCGGGCGGGCGGGTGGTCAGGTGGGGTGCTGGCTTGGGCGGGCAGGTTGCAGGGTTGCAGGCAGGCAGGTTGGGCAGGTTGGTGCTGGGGTGGGTGGGCAAGTGGATCTGCCGACTCAGGGGCAGAGGGGCAGGGCATATGGAATCAGCGACGGATTTTAGCGACGGATAATTTTTTGACGGGTTTGTTTTCCGCTAAATTAGCGACGGATTTTAACGACAAAAATTATCTGTCGCTAAATTTAGCGACGAATAATTTTTCGTCGCTAAATTTTGTGACGAATTTTAGCGACGAAAACTTATTTGTCACTAAATTTAGCGACGGATTCCAGATTTTCGTCGCTAAATTTAGCGACGGATTTCTAATTTTCGTCGCTAAATTTTTGCGACGCGTTATTAGCGACGAAAAATTTTTCGTCGCTAATGTTTTTAGCGACGAATTTGTTTAAAATTTTCGTCGCTAAATTTGTGGCTAAAACGCTATTTTTTTGTAGTGAAAGTTCTGTTTTATGTGTTTGCTATCATTTTTCTTTTTCCTAAAAAATTTTTATTGCATTTTGTGTGATTTGTTTTCTATTGTTGGATGAAACAATTTTCATGGAGTGAATATCAGAAGTTAACAAATGGATGTATATTGTTGTTGTAGATCATAGTGGAAACTAGCAAATTGCTAGATCCTGGCTTGTCTCCTTACTTTTTCTTTTATTTTTACTATATGTTTTATAAATTGATTATAGGTTCAATTAGATCTAAGTGGAGTTAGATAAAAATTTAAAAAATTAAATTTTAGACAATAAATTCAATCCCCTTCTTGATTGTCTTTGGGACCAACATAGAAGGTAAATTTTTTATTGATGTTGGATTTCATAGTGGAAATTAAATGTGTTACCTCAATCAATTTTTGAGTGGGTTTCTTCGTGAATCCTGTTGAGCTGATCGTCATATTGATCACCTTCACGAATCAATGCTTGTTGTTTTCATGAAGTTTTCATGAAGCTACGCTCTTCTCCAAGTCAAAGTGGAATTTTTGTACCTGATTTTGTTTTGTGATTTGTTAATTTTTTCCTCCTTTCTTCCCTTATGTGTTTTTCCCTTTTCTTTTCTTCTACATGGGGGAGAGATCTGTCAACTGTTTTCGAGGAATGGTCAACCAATTCCCTCGTTATGATAAGGCCTCATAAGTATCGGCTAGTGTATGAATATGCAGGACCAAATCAACTTTTATCTTGTGGTTCGAAATTACATTATGTAAAAATTTATTAAAAGATCAATTTATATTTGTTTATCAAAGATTAATAAATTGATATAAATTTTTTTTAATTATAAAAAATAAAAATAAAATTAGACAATTTGACAAGGAAAGTCTTATAACATAATGATTTTGTAAAAGCTTTTAAAATGTGTATGCAAAATTTCTTTATTCTCATTATAAAATATTAGCTTAAAACAAGAGAAAACTTTAGATCATTTAATAGAGATAAAGGAAAAAAAGTCTCACCGCAAAAAGCACTTTTGTGATACCGAAATTGCGTCGCAAATATGCGATGTACCAAGTGAGAAATTATGATGAAAAAAGTCATGTCGCAAAAGATGTTGTAGTTTAAGGCACAGAAACTTGTGACCACACGGGTGTTGCAATAATCATGCTAATTTTCAAGCAAATTGATGAGGAGCTTTAACGATGACGATGTTGTCGCTAATTCCATAGGCATTTCATTGTAGGCGCTGCAAAAATTTTGCAATGCAAGATTACATCACAAAATGCAATGCAAGATTATTACGACGCCACTTTCTCACGTTGCAAAAGTCATTGTAATATACCATTTTGCCTTGTTGAAATAATACAATATCATTTGCGATGCCACTTTTTGTTGGAACAGTCATTGCAAAATTATTACTACACATCCTATAGTCATTGCAATATCACATTTTCCCCTGTTGAAATGATAGGGAATCAATATTGTGATGCACCTGTTGTTGAAAATCTCATTTTTCCACGTTGAAAAGATAGGATATCATATTGTTATTGCAAATATTGTTGCAAAATTATTACGACGCAACCGCTGTTGTGGTAATACATATCCTATTTTCTATGTTAAAATGAGAGGACGCACAATTTGCAATGCCACTTTTCATGGGAAAAAATCTGACAGTCAGTATACATTCTTCTATAGATATACCGCTTTTTCTCACAACTCTCACATTCTTTACTATTCGTATTTCTCTCTTTGATAGAAACTTATTTGGATATATTTTTCCACTTATTAATCGTTCCCTCGTTATGATAAGGCCTCATAAGTATGGTATCAATTTGAATAACATTTTTTTCTTTTCTTTGATAGCATTAATTTTTTATGAATTTAATATTTGTTATATTTTATAAATTAAAATATATTTGGTATTTTGATATGAATTTAAATTGTTAAAAGTTTTAAAAAATTTGTACAATTGACTATTTTTCTATACATTGCGATGCCTTTTGCGATGTTAGGAATGAATTCATAAACATCACTTCTCACAACGTCCTATCGTATGTGAGTTAAACATTGTGATGACTTGTTTACTGTGGTAGGACTGAATATTTTTTTTTTTTTTTTTACCAAAATTACAATATTTTGGTAAAAGGTACATTTGGCTGAGTTATAATCTATTATTTTGTAGTTTCAAGGGCGGAATTCGGATGGGGTTGTGCCCTCTTCCCCGAAACTTGTTGAAACTCTGGTAATGGTCCTAATACGATCGTAAATAACGCTGAGAATATTCTCGACATTTTTTTTTGGTTTTCCTTGTCGTCCCAACCTTTAGCGACATTTATAAAACATTAGGAACACGAAAAAAGCATTGGGAAACGTATTTTTTGTAGTGTTAGAGTTAATATATAAATAAAAAAGCATCGGTAAGAGTTATAGGAAGCAAATTCTTGAAGAAGCCAATACTCAGCAACCAATTTATTTTATTAGAACAATATTCATAACAAATCCCAGATATATTGCAACAAACTATAGTTGCTTATTCCCGAAAAGAGAAGACATATCTATATATTCATATGTGTGTGTCTGCGTGAGCATTCACCAAAAATATCTTGGATGATTAGTTGTTATCATACCAAAACTGTTTCTGGAGGTAGTTAATAACATTCTTGTCAACCTGGAATGCCTTAGTTAGAACATCAGCATTGATGCTTGGGTTTGATCCAAACACTGCATTTGCAATCGTGATCACGCCTGGATTCTGGCTGCTCAACCCTGAAAAGGCGATTGCATTGGTTTTCCCAACATTAAATTGGAAATGGATTAGACCCTCTGGGAACACAAAAACATCTCCTGGGTTCAAAACTTTGGTGATGAGGCGATTCTTATTGTCCGGAATGTTGGATGTGACAAAGCCAACATATAAAGTTCCCTCCAAGACAAATAAGACTTCGGTGGCACGAGGATGCGTGTGGGGAGGATTTAATCCATAAGGTGCAAAATCTATGCGGGCTAATGAAATGCCAAGAGTGTTTAGTCCAGGTATTAGTTCAACATTGACAAGCGTCACCTTTGAACCAAGTGGATTTGATGTATTTCCCGCAATGTTGAGTCCTGCATGGAAGAAATCATCTGCCGTGACAAGATTTGGGTCCTTGCAGAACTTCCCGTTCACAAACACTGTCAAGAAAATTTGACTAATCGCATTAATAAAATGCATTAGGTTATCATCCGACTACCAAAAGCATCCAAATATAGAGCAAGAAAAGCATGAAAGAAATGAAGGAAGAATCATTTACATGCGCCCTTTGGGTCATCCATGGCAACACAAAAGTCCTGTAAAGGGCTAGGATCTGAGGCAGAGGAAAGAGAGAAGGCCAAAACCATAGAAATAACAATTACAAGATAATTGAAGCCCATTTTTTTTTCTCTACAATTTGCAGTATATCTTGGGGTGTTCTTGCTTAGGTTGTGGATGAGATGTGTGGCATGGATAACTGTATTTATAGATAGAAACCATAGAACTAGTCTTCAGAAATTTTCTGTTCTAACATGAGAAGCCAAGTCTACAACATAATGTTTATAATTTTTTATCTTATTTCTTTCTCTATCTTCTTCCCCCTTGCATGATTTTGAACGATTCAATAACAACTACATCAACTTGTGAATATTTTCTTCACCTAAGCTCAAAAATGGTCAACTTGTGAACATTTTCTTGAGTAACATACTAATATCAAGGTCACGTCATGTAAAGAGACACTATTAAGTTCTGAACCAATCGATATCAAGATGGAATATTAAGTTCTGAACATTTTCTTGACATATTTATATTGGAAAGCGATCAAAATGGCATAATACGTGAAAATTTTGTTGCTCTTGCACCGTAAGAGCCAATAGATTTCTCTTTATGGTGTGAAGGTGCTATGCTATCCAGATTGACTTGGACAAGTCTTCTATTGGATTATTTCAGCATAAATATCCTGTGTGATGGCTGTTGAAATAAGAAAACAAAGTTTGAAAAATATCCTATGGTAGTTGTGCTCCAAACCTAATCTGACAGTAAGAATGATTCTTCATTATTTAATCAAAGTGGTTTGGGGTTTGGAAATTAATAGAATCGATGTTTAAAAACGAGGATTTGTGTGTCTCAAGAAGGCATGATGACTGGACTGTGACTGAAGGGCATACTCAAGCACATCAAATTCACTTGGTTCAAAGGTGACTCCCCTCAATGTCATGAAATTACCTGGTCTTAACACTTGGCATTCGTAGTTAGTCTATTAGACTGAGCACCTTATGTCCTAAATCCTCCCCTACGCACATCCTCGTGCCACCAAAGTCCTTGTAGACTTGGAGTGCACTTTGCGTTAGAACTTGGAGAGGAGAGTACACACGGCCCTGAAATTCATAAAACGTGTGAGGAGAACAAGAGGAAGATAAATACAAAAGTTTGCAAAGTTGGAAAATTTTTCTTTTCCATTCATAACTTTGAACATTTATAGTGTTACAACATAAAATAGTAATATCCCGAAATTTTCATACTTCTCCCGGGTGAGAGGTGTGTTTAAAAATTAGAGGTATTGCATGCTCCACTTTGGAAAAGGCGTCTTTGTTAATTTTGTCTTTTAAAAGTTTTATAAATGACCTTAATTTTTTTTTATAAAAATATCTGAAGAAATTAATTTTTTATAAAAAATTAGAGGTATTGCATTTTTGCCCATTTGGCTATTTCTTTTGTTGTATATGACTTGATGTATATGGTAAAATGCCTCCTATAATTTGCATCATATCTTTGGCTTTGGCTTGACTCGATGTATTTTTGAGAGGCTTCACATGATGATACCGACAAATGCCTATGCCAAGGCTTGAGCTAGAGTATAATGCTTATATACCATGATATGAGAGATAAGCAAGGGACACACCCATGCCCTAGAGCGGTTGCACACTTCATATCCATTTTATGTTTGTTCCTACTCTAGATATGTTGATATTCATCCTTATGTCCTCCTAGCTTTTGATGTTTTATTACGAGATATGATAATACGATGATGATATAATTGTTGTTTTGGGTAGATCATGAGAACTATTAACCTCTACACAGAGATAACCCTCAGGATAGCGGGTTGTCAAATGTAGCCCCGGATTAACCTATACACTTTATCCTCATCGAACAACCTCAACTCCCGGTCAATAGAGACAAATAGTTTGACCCTTGAGCCGATTGAAGGATTGTCTTATCCCTGAGCGTACTACTAAAACTTATCCTATGACACTCTTTGGTAGTTCATAGACACAAAATAGTCATGAAACACTGAACAAAATCGGCGTAGCCAATTTTACTAATACCTTGGCCAAGCAATAAGTCCCCAACCTTACATGATACCGGGGATCAATCACCAAGTGTTCAAACATGTGCTTCCAGTTACATCCGAAATGCGTCGCTAAATTAATTTATTATTTAATTAATATATTAATATTTTATTTTATTTTATTATATTTAAAATTTAGCAACAGATTCGATTTTCCGTAGCTAAATTAAATATAATTAATTAAAATATTAATATATTAATTAAATAAAATATAGATAATAAAAATATATAATAATATATAATATAATTTAGCGATGGATTTCTTTGATCCGTCGCTAAATTTAGTGACAAAAATTTTTTCGTCGCTAAATCCGTTGCTATTTTACACTAAAAAAAAACCCATTTTAGCGACAGATTTAGGGACAAAAAATTTAGAAAAATTCGTCGCTAAAACCTTTAGCGATAGATTTTGCGATGAAAATTTTTTCATCGCTAATGACGCGTCGCAAAAATTTATCGAAAAAAGCGGCAGAATCGTCCGCCAATTTAGCGATAAAAATATTTTCGTCACTAAAATCCATCACCAATTTTGTGACAAACATTTTTGTCGCCAAAATCCGTCGCTAATTTAGCAACAAAATCTTTTTCATCGCTAAAATTTGTCGCCAATTTAGCGACAAAAAATATTTTTTCGCGAAAATCCATTGCCAAGTTAGCGACAAAAGGTTCAATTCGTTACCAATTTAGCGACAAAAAATTTTTGTCGCAAAAATTCGTCGCCAATTTGGCTACAAAACATTATTTGTCGCTAAAATTTAGTGACAAATTTATTTTTTGTCGCTAAAATTTAGCGACGGAAATCTTCTTCCGTCGCTAAATTTCGTGACGGATTTATATGTCGTCGCAAAATTTAACAACAGATATATTTTTTTAGCGATGGATTTTTTTTTTATCGCTAATTTTAGCAACAGATTAATTATCAGTCGCTCAATTTAGAGACGGATTTCATTTTAGGGGATTTCTTCCAATTTAGCGACGGATATTTTTTTCATTGCTAAATATTTTGGTGCAGAGATTTTCTTGGCTAAATTTAGCCACAAATTTAGAGACGGATTTAAATTAATTTAAGAAAAAAAAATTTGTTATTTTTTCATATTTTGGCCTATTAAAAAAATGCCTGATAACTCATCAATATCTATCCAATATCTATCCAATCCGATATTATTTGGAATCCAACTAATAACTCATCAATATCCAATTCAACTAATAAACCATACAAAAAATCAAAAAAAAATTCATTCCAACCAACATATATATGGAATTCCAAAATGAAAATGTCAATAACATCCAATAATGAAAATGTCTACGGATAATTAATAATTTCATAAATTACACATAACATAAAAACAAAATCAAATAAATATAAATATAGTCAAATATCAAACATCCAGAAAATAATAATAATAACATTAATATTAATATTGTCCAATATTCAATATCCAATAATAACATCAAATGAACAACCACCCACCACCCACCGTAAGTCCTTATCCTAATCTTCATTATAGACAACCGTCAATCATTATCATTATCCTAGTCTTCATTTCATCAGTTGGAGGGGTCATAGTAGGAGGCAAAGAAAGGTTAGTCATTATGCTGGTCTTCATCATTATCGGGGTCGGGGTCGGGGTCATAAGGGTCATCAGCAGGAGGCAAAGAAGGGGGAACCTGACTCTGTGAGGGAAGAAACTACTTGCATCCAATTTGAGGTGCTGTAAAATAAATCGTTGTGTTACCTCAAGCGATTGTCTGATTTCTTTGATTTTTTCATCTTTTTTTGCAAGTTGCGCTTTGATTTCTTTGTCTTTCAATGCAAGTTGCGCTTTGAGATTATCCACTTCTTTATCTAGTTGCATTTCTTTTCTTGAAGCGATCAAGGTAGAAAATGGACCTAATGTGTACATTCTGCTCAATGATCACATCCCAAGTATTCTTCCCCTTTTAATCCCACCAAATGCCTCTAACCACAAAGCCATACTATCAACAGAAGGCTTATATAAGGCATCATGATTAGCACTACTCGAATTAATCAGCAGAAGTTCATTATATTTTTCCTATATTATTATGACAGAAATCAAAATAAAATAAAATAAAAGTACAATAAAACTATAAGAATAAACAATTACAAGGTCATGAATTCAACTAATTGATCATGTATGATAGAACAATTATAAGTTGTCGTATTGCATTAATGCCATCACCTAAAAAGAACCCATCACAAAGTGACTCAAAAGAAGATTATGGTTATGGGCAGAGCTACTATACCAAGAGAAAGAGAAAGAGAAAGAGAACTCAAAAGTCAAACATGTCAAAACAAGGTTTTTGGGGAAATTGCATTCTATTTTTCTAACATGGAGGTGTCCCAAGTATAATATAAACAAAATATATATATATATATATATATATGGCTAGAGAGAATAATTCAGAAAGCTAAATTGTGCTTGATATTATAAGTACTTAAGTCATGCTATAATCATAGACAAAACTCATGCTATAACCTGGAATTTTTCCTTGTAGTGGTAATTTATATCAAAACTTAAAATTTATCTCTTTCAAAAAGGAAATATGTCAATTACAGTGTAAACAAAAATCTTATCATACATAAAAATATATTCAATTAAAAGAATAATTTGCACTGGGTTGGTAGCTATGCTACGAAATAAAATTACATTCAAAGGTGGAAAATCTAAGCTTTCTTGCTTGACTCATAACACCTTAGACTAAGTTGACAATTGCTCTTTGCAACCATATTAAATGACCGCCATAGCTACTTGACAATAAAACTTAGTTTTACTGAAAAAATTTTCTAAAATGGTTTTGGTTCTGATCCAAAATTGGTTTGATATGATTTTTTTAGTTTTAATGATTTTTACCCATTTTTACTATTCTTTCAGGGTTTGATTTCAATACTTATTCTTTCATGGTGTTAAAATTGGACAAAAATCATTTTCATGAATTGTGGTTCGATGCTCCATAAATGAAAATTTGAGCATGTCTAATTAAATAAATCCCAAAGTTAATGTTGCATATATCCAATGGTTCACCAGACCACAGTCATTTCAAAACAATAAATCAATAAAACAGAAAAAAAATAAATAAAATGTTAGCAATTTCTTTTGATATCCGATGGGTCCCAAGTATAATATAAACAATTCTGGGTGTTATCTTGCTATCTTTTCATATCAAGGAAGAATTCTGAATTGGTGTATCTCAGTTTCAGATGAGTTTCTTCTCTCAACAACCTAATGTTCTATTTTTTTACACCACAGCTTTGAAACATAGACCCCACCTATATATTATTGTCAACCTAAGATTATTATGCACCACTTTTTTATCTTCACCAGCTACAAAATTGGTAAATAAACAATCAAAAGAGAGAGAGACTCCTTTGATATGCATAAAAAAATTAGACAATATCAAGGGTAAAGTGAAAGAGATTATGTTCCAGACTCAAATTTGATTGATTTGGGAGTTTATAATGATTCATACATGTTTTTTTCAAGTGACCTAAGGATTGACAAAATTGTTCCTAACCATATGAATAGGAACTTGTCTAGCTAATTTTGAGTGTCAATTATATGAAAGGAAGTACATCATTAAAGCTAAGAAACACTTAAAACAAAAAATCATGTTCTATAGTTCGATTTCAGTAATAAATTTATTAGCATGATCACAAGTTTATAATTCATGAAATGGCAACATGTTAATGTTCTGGATTCACCAAAGTTGATGAATTGAACCAAACTTTGATGAGAAAAACCCCAACAAAATATGTCATTTTCTTTGGTCATTTTCACAAAGGGAAGAGCCAAAAATCAGTCTATCCATCTACACTTTCGATGCATTAACCTGTGGGAAACAGAAAGAACTTTGAAAGAAAAATGATAGGGACCAAAACTTATAAATATCACTCCCTAGGTCCAAACCTGGAAAGATCTACCACTAGAACATGATCATACCTCCTAGGTTAGCCTATAAAATTTCCCATTACCATTACCAATGGGAATCCACCAGCCAACACCCAAAATGTCCTTTCCTCCTTTTCTTTGATAAGATTTTATGGATGCAAAATCCAAAAACAATTACTTTGAGTAATAAAATTCAAAATTATAATGTATGCTTGGGGAGGGAAGACCATTTAGATTATATCATATTGTATTAAAAAAGGGAGAAAAAAATAGATGCATGTATATTTACTGGAAAGATAACGTGCAAGAGAAGAAGAGATCTAGGCCTATGGAATTGCAATTTTAATTGTCAAAGTTTCAATTACATACCGATATTACTTTTCCTCTCTCACCACTCCAAGTGTTGTCCTTCTTTTGAAATGTTCACTCAAAAGTGTCAATATATGATGGCTCAAATCCCTTTTCCTTGGCCTAAAAAAAATTTAAAAAAAATCATTTAAAATTACCAATAATAATGAAATAGTAAAAAAAGAATTCAATGAATTAAATAAAAATATAAGTGTTTGAAATAGTTACCAATCTTTTTCTATGTTCATCGACATTGATTGACCCCCACGTAAGTGGTAGATGCTTGCCCTGAATTACAAGATCTGTTCCTTTTATTCTGCTCACTTCTTTTTTTGCTGTCGTCAGACTCCCAAATTGCCAACATTCTTACCCAATTTCCTCCATGATATAATTCGGTTTCTTCCGATTTGTTTTGGCTTTGTTGATCACATTTCGAATGTGATCACCGGCTTTTGTTTTTAAATTTCTTCTTATCTCAGTCTCTTATGATTCATCCCAACTAAACCTCCTCCACAATAAACAAAAAAAAAATTATCTTAAATAAGGTATAAACTTTAATTGATGTATCAATTGAAAGATAAAATTTACCTTAAATTCTCTCCACCATATTTCCTTTGTTTCATTCTCCGTGCTTGTGTAATTCGTTGACATCCCTCCCCAATGATTATTAATAATTTTATTTATAAAACGCACCATATATATTGGGTCTGAGAATCCAGATATGAATAATTTATAAATGAGCAATGATAAATAAATAAGATAAATTAAAGAACCATATATATAAATAAAATAAACAAATTAAGTCAAATTTTAAAATTAAATACTTATGAATCTCCACAAGCGGATATGATGTTTCGCCTATCCTCTATACTTGTATCCCCCACATCATTTGATTGTTGCACTGAAGCTGCAACTGATAGGGGTGAAGCAGAAGGACAGGGGGAAGGGGACGGCAAAGGGGAAGGAGAATGAGAAGTGCTTGATTTTCCTTGTGAAGTTCGAACGTATCCTCCACGTTTATACTAACAAGCATAAATGTTAAACAAATGACAAAAACAATAATTGCATGTTTTAACAATACATAAGAAAGGGCATGAAGAACTTACCATATTCAAACTTTTGTAGCCGACAAAATATTACGAAGAGTCAAACTATCTAACCCAAATTATCTACAAAAAGAAAGCAAAGTATTAGGTTTGAGATGCCAACATAGTTTAAAATTAGAGAAATACAAAATTAGTGAATGGCAAAAGCATAAGCATATGTATAGATAAATAAATAAATGATGTATAATAAAGATAATTATATCATAAGAAAAAAAATTGAAATGTATTACATTGAGCATATCTATGTGTACAAAACTAAACTTACCCGGTTTCAAAAATCAAAATTTTCATTGTCATCTCCACTTTCACATTCATCTCCATCCTCATCCACATCCTCATCCTCATCCTCTATATGAAAATCTGATTCTTCATCGTCATCCCCACAAATTTCATTTGGATCCATATCTATAATTGCTCCACATGGATCTCGTAAAGTTGGAATATCATATTCCTCTGTTTGAATCGTGTTAGTAACTTCTTCTTGTTGATATGCTATATCGATCAACCCAATGCTCTTCAGTTTTTTTCCGTGCTTTTGTTTTGCATACAACCCACCAATCAGTTTTGTCGCGTTTCAAACTAGGATATGATGCATAATATACTTGAATTCCTTGCTGTGCCAATATAAATAGTTCGTATTTCTTATACTTCTTCTTATGATTTATTTCAACCAAATTATACTTTGGACGCACCTTCATCCCTTTGATGGGGTCAAACCAATTACACTTAAATAATACCACTCGCAATTCTGCTCCAGAATACTCTATCTCTATGATTTCATCCAATAAACCATAAAAATCATCTTTTACACTTCCATTATTGGATGACCGAACACATACCCCACTATTCATTGTGGCTTTTCTAATTCCATATTCTTGGGTATGAAAATTAAATCCATTTATAAAATATGATGGCCAAGTTCATACAAATGAGTTTGGACCCCATGATAGATGATATAGCAATCCTTGTTCAACTTGATCATCATTAGCATGAACCTAGAGGAAAGTGACCAAACTATTATTGTTAAGTAATGATTATAAAAACAAAATATAATGGGAACTTGGTAGATAGGTAACTTACATATGTTTTGAACCATGTTGCAAATTCCTCATCGCACAGAAAATCAAACTCCTTGTTAGGTAGTTCCGAAAATGAATTTTGAAAAATCCTATCATAAAATACCACTTATATATTATATAAATTTTTTACCCAAACAAAATATGTAAGGACTGCTTGCATTTCTTGACCAATTAAAACTATATACTTACTCGAAATATGATCCCACTTCTGAACAATTCAATAAAATATATGTATGGGCTACTCGCAATTCTTGACCAGCTAAATATCTTCTCTTACATGCCCCATTAGTTTGACCAAGATAATTGAAAATAGAAAATGACAAAGAATTGGGATCGATAGGGCACTCATCATTTCTTCCTGGCTTTTGCCTCTTGCACTGTACGTGAGGCTTAAAATAATACGATGCAAATATTGTCGCTTCCTCCACAATATATGCATTAACAATAGAGGCTTGACCCATGCCTTATTCTTCACTTTTTTTTTCAAATGATATAAAAATCTAATAAGAAAAAAATAAGAAGATTCTAAAAGGAAATCTATAAAGAAGTATTATTTTGAAACAAATAAGATAAATATTTCACCTCTCAAATAGATACATCTATCGAAATTGGATGGGACCTGCAACTTTGGCCTCATAAGGCAAGTGAACTAAGAGATATTCCATTGAATCAAAAAACGATGGAGGAAATATCCTTTCTAAGTTACGTAGAATAATTGGAATATCTCTCTTTAGTTTCTCCATGTGTGATAAGTTTAACACTGTTGAGCAAATGTCATGGAAAAAAATACTTAACTCTGTAATGGCACCCCAGACAGAATTTGGTAAAAGTTCTTTAAACGCAATTAGAATTAGTCTTTCCATAAATATGTGACAATCATGACTCTTCAAATCGACACATCTCCCAAGATTTGAAGCATATCCATCAGGAAACCGTACCATTTTCAACCACTCACAAAAATCTGTCTTTGATCCTTGTTCAATATATAAACCGCCTTTGGCTTTGGTCCCCTTACTACTTGTATCCACATCTAGTGCAGACCGATTACAAACAAGTCTGATATCTTTTCTTGTACTCAAGTTATCTTTTGTTTTTTCAGGAATATCCATAACAGTATTTATGACATTATCAAAAATATTTTTTTCAATATGCATGACATCAAGATTATAATGCAGAAGATGGATTTTCCAATATGATAAATCCCAAAATATACTCTGTTTTGTCCATTTATGCGTACTTCTATATCCAACAGTGGTACCATGAGGGTCTTCAATAGTAGATGGAAAGTTATGAACTTGTTCCCAAATTTGATCACCAGTCAATCTCAAGGGTGGAGGTGCTTTTTCAACCCTATTTTTTATGAACTTAACTTTATTTCTTCTAAATGAATGATTTAATGGCAAAAATTATCTATGACAATCAAAATAGCTCGCCTTCTTACCATATTTAATCTGAATGACTTTGATTTCTGCATTCATATCGGACATCCTAAGATCTCAGCTATACTCTACCCAGATAACAAGCCATAAATTGAAAAATTATTTATCGTCCAAAGAAGAGCAGCCTTTATTAGAAAGTTCTTATCAGAATAGACATCATATGTACAAACACTTTCATCCCATAGTTGTTTTAACTCTGCAATCAATGGCTGCATATAAATATCTATTAATTTTTTTAGATTTTGTGGGCTAGGCACGATCAATGTCAAAAACATACATGGGGTTTTCATACACATACCAGGGGAAAGATTGTATGGAGTTAAGATAATTGGCCAACATGAATATGTTTTTCCCATTTGCCAAATAGGGCAAAACCATCAGTACAAAGACCCAATCTAATGTTTCGAGACTCTTTTGCAAATTCAGGATATATTCTATCAAAATATTTCCATGCCTCTGCATCTGAAAGATAACACATTAGACCCTCTTCTGTTTGATGGTTTGCATGCCACGTCATGTGTTCAGCAGTGGCCTTAAATGCATAAAGCCTTTGCAATCGGGGGATTAAAGGCAAATAAAACATTTGCTTGTATGGTTTCCGCTTGTTACGACCCGTGCTCCTACTACTCTTGTACCTATATTGGTTACAAAATTTATAAAATTCTGCATTTTCATCGTCCCTCGAATATAATATACAACCCTGACTACATACATCAATCCTTACCAAAGGAAGACCCAAGTCTTTCACTAACTTTTTCATATCGTAAAGATCACTTGGGATGATGTGATCACGAGGCAATACTTCTCGAATTACTTGAACAAATTCATTGAAGCATTCCTCAGACACATTATATTCTGCCTTGATATTTAATAGTCTTGCCGTCACTGATAACTTAGTGTGAGTATCACAACCTCCCCACAAAGGTTCATATGCAGCTTTCAACACTTTCCCAAACTGATCAGACAAAAAAGTCTCATTACTGGTATTCTCATCAACACCTATTACTTCTACCTCCTGCGAATGTTTTGCATCACTAATATACACTTGTTCAAATATTGGAGCAGAACTAGTACTTGCATGGTTCGATTGTAAAACAATATTATCACCAGTTGCATCAATTACCATTCTCTGATATGGGTTTAAATGGTCATAATCATATTCTCCTCTTTTGGAAAATTGTATATTTCTTCCATATTCTTCCTCAGATGTAAACGTTCACCATGACAAGTCCAATTATAGTAATTCGGAGTAAAACCAAATTTATAAAGATATTCCCTAACTTTATCACACACATGAAACTTACCATTACTACACTTCCTACAAGGACACCTTAACTTATTTCCATCCATGAACTCAACTTTACTACAGCGAAATCCAAAAATTGTTCCAACCCAATACGAAACTCATCGGTCAATCTTCGACGGTCAGGTAAATTCTTATTATACATCCACACTCTATCGTTTTGCATCATCTCTCTATGAATTAAAAAAAAAAACAAAATCTTTGAGAAGAGGCAACAGACTTAAATGCAAGCGATATAATTGAACATAGAGGCAAGCTCTCAATTTATCCTTTTCATTTTTGCAAGAGAGAACTTTTAATGAAAAGGAAAGATAATTATGAGCAACCATTGTAAAAAAAAATAGAGGTTTTATTTTTAAATCCTAACTTGGTAAGAAAACAAACCCATAAGAGCAGAGAAGAGTTATGGAGATGATCCCAAAACATATGTGGGTCAATTCCAAAAAAAATGTGCTAATAATTTAAAATAATCAAATATATACTAAGGATTAAGGCAAATATTTTCCATCTAATTGACAAAGGTACTCGCACCCAGCCTCCTATATTTAGGAAGACAAATAGTTAACCTACTTCAACATAGAGAATAATTGACTAAATATTAAAGAAGACAAACAGTTAACCTACTTCAACATAGAGCATAATTGACTAAAAATTAACACGCATAAAATGCTACAGGATTAGGTTTAGTAAACAGTATCATTACTCAAGTCACTGAAAGGAGGGATTAGTATAAACTAGAGATATTACCTTAAGATTCCCAAGGAATAAAGGTGGAAAAGCTTGTTGAGGTGCTCTAGAGTCAACATAATGTACAAGGAAAAATACCAAACTCAAAATTTGTTGACGCAGTTTGAAAAGTATTTATGGGTTAAATTAGTTAACAATGTTATAAAAATATACAGTTTTAAAAATCTCTTAAAAACAAATGACGTTGCTCTTAGAGGTATATTGTCAAACATATTTTATGCGTTATTCATATACTTACCTTATTTATCACAAATGCCTTATTTACCACAAATGACATTGCTCTCAGAGGCATTGAGGCATATTGTCGAACATATTTCATGCTTTATTCATATACCTACCTTATTTACCAATAAACATTTGATCGGACCAATTGGATTGATTTATATCTCCATCTAGAAGATGAGGTGGAGACGAGAAGAGAGAGGGAGAGAAGATGAACCTGATAGATGAGCCGAAGAGAGAAAAGCCTTTGTCGAGCTATTTGGAGATGAAGCTGAGAGACAAAGAGATAGAGAGAGGATAAGATGAAGAGAGAAGGCTGTGTGTCAGTGAGAGGCAAGCAAAAACAGGCAAACCTAAATGAGGATGAAAGCATCAGAAAAGAAAAGAAAAAAAAGAGAAAAGAGATGAGGTGGAGAAGAGAAGAGACGAACCTGAGAGATAAACCGAACGGAAGAGAGAAAACCTTCGCCGCTAAGTTAATATGAGATGAGGTGGGAGCTGGTTGCTACGATCAAGCATATGGCAACAACCGAAGATGACGATGGTCAGGGATGAAGGATGCGATGAAGATGCAAGCGGCTAGGGGAGTTGCAGCAAGACTTAGGGTAGTCGTGTGTAAAAGAAAAACGAATCTAAGAACAACCCTAGATAGTATAACTCTTGATAGTACAAGTTCGCACTAAGCGATGGAATAATGAATCTGTCACTAAACCCTAAGTCAGTGACGGGCCATCACTAAATGAATTCTTCACTTATTTCTCACTTACTACTCGTTTACTCTTACTCTTCGTTACTACTATCATCTCTAAATTTCTTTTTACTAATTTCCTAATAGTATTAGTATAAGAATTAAATATATTAGAATGCACAAAAAAAATTATTTAATTTTTACCTTCAGAAACACTTGCCAAAGAAAGAAAGAAAGTAACAGATCCTTTTGATATTTTCATTACTCTGATCTACTGATGCACTCCAAGTGAATCATAGAACCCATTGTTGATTTTTTTGAAAGTAATCTTGCAATTAAAAAATAAAAGAAATAAAATTAAATAGATTAATTTTCATTTACCAATACCGTGCATATCACCCAAGTCTAATTATGGGAGTGGACTCTTTTTCTAAATCCCAAAAATATTGACCGTAGATAGTATGTTTAAACCAAACCAAATCAAATCTATGTTTTTAATATGAGAAGAAATTTTTGGAGCCAATTTTGTTCATTTGCCGCGCCAAAATGAATTTAAACCTTTCCGCCAAAATTACTTTAAGTACCGTCGCATCTCTCAACTAAATTAAAAATTTAAGATCATTAAGTAAGAGGGTTAAGTAAATAAAAATTTTAGGATTTGTTTGGGTTAAGTAAGAGGGTTAAGTAAGAGGGTTATAAGAGGTAAATGTTCTAATCATAGATCATCATAATCATGCTAAAGATGTGGTTTGACTCCGTGCCTTGATTTTTGAGTAATTGTTAAAAGGAGATTAGTATTTCAATATTTAAAGTAACCCGTCTCAAACAAAAAACAAAAGTTTTTGAATAAAATGAAAGTTTTTGGCGGTTTTGACATATTAAAATTTTTTAAAGGTTTCAAAAAATTTTGAATTAAAATGATAAAAGTAATTAATATTATTATAATTTTTAAATAATAATGTTAATAAATACAAATGAGTAATTTCATAAAATTAAAAATGGAGTAATTAGTGCCGTCGCACGGGTGGCATGGCCGTGTGGAGCATGCAGTCCCATGCATGGGCGCCCGGGCTAGCATGGCTGGGAGCCCGTGCTGCCCTTGCTGCTCGCATGCCCAGTGTCACTGGCCTTTTGCTGCTCAAATGCCCTGCACGGGCGCTGCATAAGGCTGGCCTTGGCTGATTGGCCACGTGCATACATGGATGGCCCGCGCGGTGGCATGAGCAGGCCCCCCCTCTAGATTGGCCGTGCGCCGACATTGGCTTCGTCGGGCGCCTACGCGGCCCCTTTTACGCATACCCTTCGCGGGTGCCAGCTATCGTATGGCCGGCCACGGGCGACCCCATTGCGGCGTAGGAACCAATTTTTTCATAATATAAACAATAAAAAAATTAAAAATGAAATAAATACGAAAAATAAGAAAAATATTTTATAACCAAATATTTAATATTTGGATGCTAGATATTATATTATGGTACATGAAAGATACACGAAAAAAAAAAAGGAAAATTTTGGAATTATGGAAATTGAACTTTGGGTCGAAATTTTTTTACGCTGGTTGGTTGAGAAGATGATGCAGTTCCATGGGTCGCAGAAATAGTCCCACCAACAGAGGATGGTATTCCCCTTGTCACTTCATCGATACGAAAAAGGTTGGATCATGTCTCGGTCTGGGAGGAGAAGCAAATGAAGACCTTAGAGGACGAGGATGAATGACGAATGGGTAGGCCGGGTAGGCAGAGCTCCCAACTGGTTACGCGGTTCCGAAGGAAGATGGTCCTGGTTGCGGGGTTCCGAGCTGCAAATGATCTCGTATACAAGTAATAAAATTACTATTCACCCGTAGATCCCCCTCCATATTCATCAAGCGACCTATCATTTTCATATGATCTTCCTGGTTCTGTTCCTTAAAATGATCATCACGCCGCCTAAATTCATCAAAATTATATCTCAATTCACTCACTTTGGTTTGCATTTGTCCAATTTCTTTTCGTGATTCTCCTACTTCACTGCGAACCTCACCGACTTCACTATGAACCTGGCATACTTCACTGCGAACACTATCCAACTACAATTTCATATTATTCATGTATTCAAACAATTCTTCCCACCTTCTTTTTTCATTTTCATTGTCATCATTTACATTATTTACATCATCATGAACTTCTTCCCCTCCTTCCCCTCGTGGTTGTGGCTCTGGCACTGGAATACCTCTTTTTTTTAAATTTATCCAAAAACCATTTTCATATACCCAATAAACTCTTCGTAAAGTTCTATGATTTATACTATTTTTAATTATATTTAATTGTAAATGATTTTCTTTCTCTAGATTTATTCGGTGACTTTTCAAAATACCACTCACCATACTACAATACAATAAATTATTATTAGAATCTCTTGAAGATATCATAAAATAAGGAAATAAAAAATGTAAACCTGGATTTTTTTCTTTCAATTATACGCGCCATTAACCAAAAATCATCCCTAGTAATAGATGTATAATTTCCTGCACGTGGTTTAATAGCATGTATAATGAGAAAGTGAAGAATTATTTCTTGAAAATTTAAATCGATGGCATTTGTACTAAAAAATTCTAAATTATCATTATTAAAAACTATTTTAGCGTCCATTATTATTTCACTGTTTAAATACACAACACACTCTTCATATTCGGTCCAACAAATATCAGCCTCTCTGCATATCATTTTAGGAGTCACTTTAATTATTTCACCATCAAAATATGTTTCAAACTACAGGAAGTAATATTACCATCAATAACTATACAATCATTTTCCATTTTTTCATATTATTATAAAATATTCTAACAGCATTCTCATATATATTTTTATCTGGATTAAGAATCCAAGATGGATACACTTCTTTTAAATAACTTCCGTATTCAAAATTTATACTATCCAAAAAATTTCAATCAATTAATCAGCCCGAAGTAATATTCCTATGAGAAAATATCTTTTGAAATAGATTGTTTTATTTCATTGATGGAAAGTGTCTGTTTTCTTCCGAAACCATCGTAATTCATTTTGCTTTTCTAGACGAGGAGGCCATTGTCGATTATCGAATTGGTGAGTTTGGAGAGGCACTGAAGAGGCGGTTTGAAGGAGAGGGTAGGAAGGAGCCGTGAAGGAAGCTTGCGGTGGCGAGAGGACAGTTTGTTTGTGAGTGAGTAAAGTGGACAGAGGACTGAAGTTTGTTGGAGACTGAGTGTGGTGAGAGGATTGGGATGAGTAAGAGTTAAGTAAATAGCACTACTGTTAGCTCGTGTTAGCTCGGGTAGTGGGTAGCTGGATACAGTGCAGTAGTGTACCGGAGAAGAGTGCAAAAGTATCGAGTAGCTGATAGAGTGTAGTAGTGTAGAGTAGTGTAGCTGGAGGTGCATAGAGTGCAGTAATGTAGAGTAGTGTAGCTGGAGAGTATAGAAATAGCTGGAGTGAGCAGTGTAGCTGGAGAGTACAGAAATAGCTAGAGTGCAGTGAGCTCAGTGAGGCAGTGGGAGTTGCAGAAATTTCAAGTTGATTGTTTTCTTGTGGGTCGTAGCAGTGCAATGTAGTAGAAGTGTTTGTACAGGGCATTGGAAGGTAGTGTAGGTGCGGTGGCTGAGTGACGTGACGCGGACTGAGTGGAGTGTAGAGTGCGAGGAGGAGGAGTCCTGTCGTGGCAGCAGCAGCGTTCAAATTTTGAAAGTTGAAATTTCCTGTTCACGTAAATGCGATGACCAAGTAAAATTCAAACTTGTAAGTGTTCAGCTTTGAAGAAGTTCTGTCGATTTGTCACGAGCCAAGTTGAAACTTCAAACTTCAATTAGTGCGGCAAAAATTCATGTTTTATTTTTTCAGTTTTCTTGTTATTTTTTTCTTCTTTCTATCCATATTTTTATTATTTTATTCTTTATCTCCATAAAAAAACAAATTTGTGAAGTAATTATTTTTTTTATAAACTTTTGTGAAAATATCTTTTCTTTATACTATTTATTATTTCTTCAATTATTTTTTTTTGTTTAGCTAGATAGACAAACAAATTTTTTTTGCTTCAAACAAATCGTGTGAAACTAAAACTACATAATTATTTTTTATTTTTCTTCAAATTGTTATTATTAGAAAAAAAAATATAAAGAATTCTTTTGTAGAAAAAAAAAATCGTTAGATGTTAATGAGACAAAAAAAACTTTATTGTAATATTAAAAATTTTAGATGACTAAAAGATTTAAAAAATATGATTATTAAGAAATAAAAAACATCAGCCTCTTTTCTAAAAATTTGTTGAAAAAGAAATATTTTAAACTTTTTTTGTTTCTCTTTATTTATTTCTTTATATTTTCTTTCCTCCGGCACGACTTCTATTTATTTGAAAATGATACTGCCTATTTATTTGTGGAAGCCATAAGATCAAATTGGTCTCAATTGGTCTCAGAACAACTATATCTGTGATTCAAATCTGAACTCAAGTAGCCATGGTTACCGAATTGCCTTTTTCTTTGCTTTGAGTAGCAGGAAAAAGTAAACATCAACGTGGGAAAGAAAAAGAATTTGGAAATTGGATTGGGACATATAGTCTCCCCTCAATTGTAACCTGGCCGGCCATGGGTGACCTTGAAAAACTTGACAAACTATTCTCCCAAAATACTTGAACTCCTATTTGTGTGTGTGTGTGAGAGAGAGAGTGTGTACTTGAACTAATACTCGAACAAGAGTTTTCTACACAATTCCATTATTAATTCATAGATCCATACACATGGAGAGAGGACAATTTGGAATGTAAAATTTGTAATTAGTGGAATGAAAATTTAAATTCATTAAAAAATTAATGTTAAATATTTGTAAAATTATATATATTATTTAAATTTACTTTAATTAAAATGATTATACATAAAAATAAAAATAAATTGAATTATATTAAGTTTTCCGATAGCCACGTAACTATTCAATTCAATGCGTTTGATTTGAGTTTATTGGCGTGAGCGTTGAATAAGAGTGGTCGTGGCCACAGTGTTGGATGCCGAGCCAAAATCCAATCTTGGTCTCTTTCAATCATGAATTATGGTGGGGACAGATGCAATGCCACTTTTCTGGTTTGGAATTTGCCACGTGAATTCCATGGCCAGTGCCATAAACACTATACTTGTCTCTTTAAGACATTGATCGGTTTAATTCAATTTTATTATTCTTTTTTAAGGAGAATACAATTATTACTATCCACCATACTCGATGAAAATCTCACAGTGCTGCTGTTATTATTCTTTTTTAAGGGGAATACATTTATTGCTAATACACTATCCACCATCCACCATGCTCGATGAAAATCTCACAGCTGCTGCTGCTGATGATATTCTTAAAAATTTCTAACCTTGGTTTCTTGGAGTGGTCTTCAAAAATTAAATGATAGTTTAACTTGGTCAGTTGGAATTTACTAACGTGAGTGTTGAATAAGACTGACGCACAGTTGTAGCACACTTATAGATGGTCAGTTGTAGCGATCATGGAACTCCGGTGCGAAAAAGAATCTCAACTTGGAAAAAGAATCTCAACTTGTAAATTACGTGTGTGTCAAAATATGGAGAGCACAATTCAAAGAAAAGTATTATGCACGCACATATATGCACATATATGGAGAGGAAGTTCAATTGCTAAATCAAAGTGAGATTCAAATGCTTTGTAATTAGTGGAATAAAAATAATTAAATTCATTTAAAAATTAATTTTAAATTGTAAAATTATATATATTATTCAAATTTTACTTTAATTAAAATTATTATACAAAAAAAAAACTTTTAAGAATATCCTGACCATGAATTTGATTTGTGGAAGCGGACAATTGATCCCTAGATAAACAAATCATGTCTTTGGTGTTATCATGAAATATTAAAGATGAAATATTAAAGGAATATTAAAGGAAAAGGTGTTATTGATTCTCCATAAAATTTATCCAATAATATGCTAACTCTTTTTTTAATTTAATTTTCACCTATTCTATATAAGAATCTTTGAATTGACATTTAATTACTAAAATTTGTTAAATAATTTACATTTTTGTAAGTTACTAAACTTAAAAATTAATATAATAAATTTTTGTTAGAATTCAATCACAATTGCTTGAAAAGAACTTGACTTGCTTGAAAAGGTTGTGTTTGGTGGTGATATATAGAGTTCTTCACTTGGGCTAACAAGAAAGAAAATAGGGTAGACATAATTAGTCAAAACACAGAGGAAAGAAAATTGGATAGACTATATATATATATATATATATAGCAATTTAATTGATTTTAGAATTTTGTGTTGTACATAAATAAATAAATGGAGTTTTTAAAAGTATTATAATATCAATTAAATTTATATTTTATTTTTCACCTCCATCCTTTCTTTCTTTTTCTTTCTTTCCAACAAATAAAAACTCAAATTAATCTCCTATGTGAGGCCCCGCGGGATCACACCCGGAACGCAAGCCTCCATAGCCAAGCTCAATCGGTGAGAGGCGCTCCCACGATGGGGGACAAATGCACAAGGTCCTGTGTTCGACACCCAGGCCCTGCAGGGTGCGGTCGAATAGATACGGGAATTGTGGTGACAATACCTGACTATGGAGGCTTGCGTTCCGGGTGTGATCCCGCGGGGCCTCACATCCCACTTCCAAAATCTTCACATCCCTTTTTACTCCCAAAATCTTCACATCCCTTTTCACGCCAAATAAAAAACTTAAACAGCTCATTTTCCAAAATTTTCTAACTTCAATCTTCATTCTTCTTAATCACCTATTTCAACCCTCTCACACAACAATCTTTCAATCTTTCAATCAATCAAACCTTTCATCCATCAATTCAACCAACAAAACTTCATAAAACATTAACATTAATTCTTCTTCATATTTAATATTAATCATAATATATAATATAATATAATCAATTACAAATTTTAATAAACAAACAAACTACTTTTTATTATTATTATTAGAATTTTCTTTATATTAGATATCAAATTATTATTATTTTTTATTAAAAAAATAACTTAATTACGAAGCCATTCTAATTCTAAAAGAATAAGAAAAAAAGATTATAAAATATTTTATAGACGTGGAGAAAAAAATAAGAAAAAAAAGATTTTATTGTAATGTTACAAATTTTTTTATGTAAAAAAGAATGATTATTAAGATAAAGAAAATTATTTTTTAAAAAAAAAAAAACTTATAAACCCCTTTTTCTAAAATTTCCTGAAAATAAAATTTTATTAAAAAATATATTTATTTTTTAATATTCAACTTTCTATCTCTTTTTCTTTTTTTTTCAATGTATTTATCTATTGTACACGTCTCAGATTTATCTTCCTCAAATCACCTCTCCCCCAAATCTTGACATCCCTCTCTCTCTCTCCGACAAGTAAAAAAAGTCGATCTTCTTTCTCTCTTCTTAGCATTCACCTCTCTGTCTTTCAATCTCCCTCTCACAAAATTCTCATCTCTCTCTTCTCAGTCTTGTCATCCATCTTTCAATCTCCGTCTTTCAATCTCCCTCTCGTCTTTCAATCTCCCTCTGTCACGAAATCCTTTAATCAATTCAAAATTTGAAAATTTAAAATTTATTAAAAAACAATTACAAATCAAGCTTTTCGCCAAATTCCCCAAATTTTTAGTGCCCAAAAACATTTTATCTAAACTTTTCATTTTGACTCAACTTACCTATTGCTGTCTTTCTATTCATAAAACAATCTCTAAATTAAATAAAATTAAATCTATGTTTATGTTAGCAAAATTTATTCTAGGTAGTTAATTAAGAGAGGTATTAAATTAAAGGACATAATTATAAATTATAAAAAGTACTATAAAACTACTGGACATTAATTTTGTCGTGCTAAAATATATTTCTTTTAAAATATATTTTTTACAGGCCTTTATTAATTATTAAGTTAGGGAATTATTATTATAATTAAATTTGTTATTTATATATTATTAATTTAAATTAATAATATTATTAATTAACAATTGAATTGATATTCAATTATTAATTTATATAATAGTGTTATGATATATCGTAATATATTATTATAATATATTATACTTTTTTTGATGAATTTTTTTAAAAACTGGAAGGCATTTTTTTATGAATTTTCTTTAAAAATATTGGAGAAGAAGATGAATTTTATCGAATGAATTTTCTTAAAGAAATGAGCAAACAGGAGAAGAGCACATTTTCTTAAGAAGTGCTTCAGAAGGAAGGAAGGAAGCGATGAATTTTCTTAAAAAGAGTTCTTAACAACAGGAGAAGGAAGAGCACATCAAATTTAGGAGAAGAGCCCATCGAATCCCTTTAGCAGCGCAATTTTTATGAATTTTCTTTTCAAAAAAAGGACGTCAAATCCATCGAACCAACCCAGGAGAAGAGCACATCGAATCCCTTTGGAAGCATATTTGAAGAGCAATTTTTGATGAATTTTCTTAAAAAAAAGGAGAAAACCATGTGCTGCTGTGCACAGGCTCCACGCGGGTGCCAGCAAGGACGCTTGCCACGCGCATGCCCGGGCTCCTGCAAGGCATGCGTGGCATGTGCCACGCGCCCGTGTGCCAGCGCGCCTGGGCACCCGCTATGGCATGTGCGGGCACCCGTGCAGGCGCTTGCTTGCACACTTGGATGCGGTGCGGTCCTAGGCTGCGAGTGTTGTGTTTTGTTTTGTGCTTGTTTTGTTTTATTTTGTTTTGTGTTTTGTGTGGAAATTTAAATTATTAATATTATTAATTTAATTAATATGATTTGAATTTATTATTTCAATTTAAGTTGTTAATATTTTTAATTTAAATAATGTAACAATATTATATAATTTTATATAAATTAAAAAAACAACTAATAATATTAATTTTAATTTATTTTAATTCACACTTAATTTACATTTACAAATATTTAAATAATAACACAAAAAAAGATTTCTCATGCCAAAAATAATTTTCTATTTTACTACCAAATTAATCAAATTTCCCGCCTTCCCTTTCTTTACCAATTTAAAAACATAGCAAAAACATTTTCCTATTTATTTTTTTTTTGCAATACAAATTTGTGCAAATAATTTGTATTTAATATGATGTCGATATTTCAATTTATACCAGATATTCAATTTAATACCTACATTTTAAACACACCTACACTATAAACACACTGTAAACATTGTAAGCACACAGTCATGTATTCTAATTTTTTGAACATGTTTGGCATCTTTTATTCATAGATTTATAGATTTATATAATGGTAGATGACTTCTTGCTAAGTTTCATAGCAAAAAACCAAATATAAAGTACTATATTAATTAATTTTAAACATCTCAAATGTCAAATGAAATCTATAATTAATTTTAAACATGTCAATTATAAAAATATTAGTGGTTGAGATCTAATTGGAGTTGGTGGTGATTGTGTACGGTAGAAATATTATGACAAATAAAATTTTGAATCACTATAATATTTAATATAGTTTAAAAACTATAATACTATATTATATAAATTAATATAAATCCGTAATTTCATATCATTATATTATTTAAATTATTTAAATTAATAATATTAGTAAGTTTATTGTATTGTTATTTTTAATTAATCTAATAGAAGTATAAAGAGGGAGCGCGGTGGTGGTGTGGTGGTAAGTGTGGCAGTAAGTGTGGTAACTAATGTAGTAGTAAGTATTTTAATATTAATAACTTTATTGTCTTTTTATTTTTAATTACTCTAATAGAAGTATAAAGGTTAAAGGTTATGGCAAAGAAGGGAACGGAATCTGGTGGTGTGTGGTGTGGTGGTAAGTGTGGTGTAACCAACTAATGCAATTAAGTAGTTTGTAAGTAAGAGTAAAAAAAAAAAAAAAAAAAAAAAAAAAGTTTAAAGGATTAAGAAATGAAAAAGGTGGCAAATTTGCCGATTTTTTTAAATATGTTTGTGAAAATGATATTGAAAAATTCTTTAAACCTCTTTGCAAAAATTTAATGCAAAGTTTTTTCAAATATTAAAATACTATTTTTAATTCTTTATTTTCATTCAACACTTCTCATTTTCCTACGTCTCATTTTCCTACAGTATTTTTGTAATTTGCTTTTACTAAAAAAATCCCTATCAAATAAATTAATTAATGTTTATAATATTTTTGTAATTTGTTTTTAGTAAAAAAATGGAACATTACTAAGCTGATAAAAAAAGAGTAATTTTTTCAAAACATATATCAATTTGATTTAACACAACAATATCCCATAACATAACATATTATATGTTATGTTTGTTATGTTAATTTTTTCGTTAACATGTTATGTTATGTTTGTTGTAAGGTGATTTTTTAACAAATGTTTCTTAACTCAAATTCAAGCTAAATAGATTAATAAAGCTCAAATTCATAGAAAAGTAAGGGTTTAGTTATTAATAAAGTTAATAATATGAATTTATATTTGTAAGTATGTGTTAATATAATATAATTAAATATAATATAATAATATATTTGATTAACAATTATTATAATAATTTATAATTAAAAATAGTGTTTATTCAAAACTTTACTTTGAACTCCGTTCTCTGCGGAGGCGGCTAATGTCATTTCGATAACATCCGGTCAGCGTGCTTGAGTGCTTGAGTGCTTGAGTGCTTGAGTTCATCGAACCGTATTTCACTTCACACTTATCCGATCAATACCATCAAAACCAAAAAACTACAAACTTACTTCTTTCTTCTATCAAAATCAAAATACCACATAAATCAAAATCAAAACTTCCTTCTATCAAAACCAAAAAAATCACACAAATCAAAATCAAAACCGAAACTAAAATCTGGTGAGTTACTCTTACTCATACTTATTTTTTTTTCTCATTTTCATTAAATAAATTATACTTAAAAATATTTATAGATTTATATAAGTGAAGAAGATGAAACGATTTCTGGAATGAGAAAAGCAATGGCTACTCCAATGCAGACAAAATGCAAACAAGGTGTTCTCCAAAGGCAAGTAAGTAAGTAAGAGAGCTATTTTCTATTCTTACCGACCATATGAAATGGACTATATGAAATGTGTAGTGAAAGAAATGGGATTCGAAAGCTTTTGAAGCTTACCTGTGATATATCGAGTCAAAATGAGATTTGAACCAATAAATATCTTTCTATCTATCTATCGCTCTCCATCACAATTTTAAACTTGGTAGAAAAAGAAGAAGTAGGACAAATTCTAGAAATTTCTTAGATCGGACGTGATATTTTAGATTCTTTCTCATTGAATCTTCAAGAGAAAGTATTTCTTGACATTAAAACATAGTCAATTAAAACAAATCCAAATCTACTCACCCAACTTTAAACGATGTTTAGGGTGGATTATTTATGCTTTTTATGTCCAACTTAACTACAAATGTGTTTCTAGTTTCAGACATCTTACTACTACTATTATTACTACTATTATTGGTATTATTGATGTTGAAAATATTTGACAATATAATTGGGCTAAATTTGTATTAGAATGGTTAGCTGATGAGATTTGTGAATTCAACGTCGAGCAAAGGAACAGAGAGGAACAGAGAAAGAAGAACGTCGAGCAAAGGAACATAGAGGAACAGAGAAAGAAGAGAGAAAGAAGACGGGTATTAGTAGTGGTTGTTTATTTTTACTCATCGTAATTTCAATTTAATTTTCAAAATGAATCATTGCAATCTATTTAACAATATTTAACAAATTTTATTTTATGTTTAGATTTTTTATTTTGAGAATGTCAGAGTTGAATTCAACGTTTACCATTCGCTATGGACAACGAATCGAAGATTTGAATTCGACGGATCGAAGACTTGAATTTGATGGATTAACTTGAATTCTACCTATCGACTTGAATTCGAGTTATAAATGTATGTAAATTATATGCATTAGGTAATTACTGTAATTAGTGTGGAATCTAAATAGTAAAATATTTATTTATAGGTTTATTCACCTTTTATATTTTTTTTCTTTTTAGGGTTTATTGTCTGAAAAATATGGGAGTGTTGAGTGTTGTTGAGTGTTGAAGAAGCCGAAGAAAGTGTTGGTGTTGAAGGAAGTGAAGAAAAAATTAAGTAAACTTAGTGTTTGAGTGTTGAAGAAGCTTGAAGAAAGTGTTGAAAGTGTTGAAAGTGTTGAAAGTGTTGGTGTTGAAGGAAGTGAAGAAAAAATTATTATATATACACTTTATATAATAATGCAGAGAAGCATCGAACTTAAAATATTTTTTGAGAAATCAATTCAAATTTATTTCAATTTGTTACAAATGCATCATGATATGTTATGATATGTTGTACAGACTTTGTGATTTTGTACAAAATGAAGAAGAGAAGGAAGAACAAAAGAAGGAAAAAATTCAAAAGAAAGGGCAAGAGGAGGAGGAAGAGGAGGACAAAGCCCGGCAAGAGAAAGGGAAAGGGCAGGAGAAGTGTTTGGAGAAGGAGAAGGGTTTGGATAAGAAAGGATGGGAGGAGGCTTTTTGACAAGGAGAATGATAAAGATACTAAAAATGAATTGAAATGAAAGACGAAAGTCAAACCAACTATCTTTCTCCTATGTTAAGGTTAGGTCTTTTTCTGAGTAGGAGTGTTTGGGTTTTTTATGATCTAAAAGAGACTTTGTTTTTCTTAATTTGGAATCCAATTTTTAAAGATATTTCGGTTAATCTAAAGACAATTGAATTTAGTTAGAACTGGATGATTGTACTTTGAATTATGAATTCTTTCTATTTATTTTTAATTTTACATTACTGATTATTAATTGTTTTGCACAATGGATTGTTATATATGCCGACTCAATACCATTTTCAATCCAAACTAATCCAAACTTATTCTCAAAGTCATTATCTGCATTTTACCATTATGGTTTTCTTTCGCTATATACTTTCATCATTCCTCACATGATCATTCGTACTCAAATATCATTCAAATATCATTCTTTAATAATATTTTTTCATCTACTTATTATACTTATTAGAGCCGAAAGCAAGCCCAAAAGAAAGTGGATATTTCTATTGTCTCATAATTGAATTTCGATTATGAAACCAGTGAGTTTCACATTTTTAGTTATTTGTTATTTTATTTTAATATACTCTTGCTATCACATTTTTAGTTATTTGTTATTTTATTTTAATATACTCTTGCTCATAGGATTTTTTTTATCCCTGTGATATTGGTATTGGTGTTGGTATTGGTTTTGTTAAGTGGTTTTATTTTATTACTGATGGTTTTATTTTATTTTTCAGGATCTGTTTTTCAAAAAAAAATATTTTCTTAAACTTTTATTTTTAAAATATTATATTGAAGATGATATTATATTGAAGATGATGAAACAACGAGGAAAAAGTTTCACAGAAGAGAAGACAAGTAGAAAAGAAAAAAGATGGAGGAAAAAAGTTTCAAACAAAACAAAGGAGAAAAGAAAAAAGGAAAGGAAAGAGGAAAATTGAGAGGATGATGTATTGCAATGTCTCTATGTATGTATAAACAATTTTTTCTTGTCATATCATCTTATAACATATCACAACACTTATTACATACTCAAATCAGATACTCAAAGTCTTTATGTATGTATAAACAAAATTTTTTTGTCATATCATCTTATAACATATCACAACACTTATCACATACTCAAATCACATACTCAAGCATACTTACACACACTTACCACCTATAACATAACACTCTCCCAAAAGTACTATACTCTCAAATAACTTACAACTTCTAAAATTATAACTTCAGACTACAACCTATAAACATAATATTAGTATGCTCCTAATTGATCTAATATTAAAAACTACAGCAATAATAAATTTATTTATATTTATAAATACATATTTATATTTTTTAATATAAAAATTAATATTTGGGAATGTGTCATGTCTTAGAAGTGTCCTCTAGGATCGCTCGGTACCTCCTCTAAATCACAGGAAGGGTGACTGGCGACTGTCCATGCCTTTGACAGGGGCATGGCAGTAGAGGTCTGTGGTTAGGTTATTGAAAATTTTTATAGCCTTGCGTTATCTGGATGTCGGCTGTGAGATTGGTTGATTTTGGAGAGGTCGGGATGACCATTTGATTTTAATACAGGATGATTGTGTTTTATATAGGGTAAATTGTACTTGGAAAACCTCCGAAATATGGGGAGGTTCTGTCCGATTTTCTGTAAAAATACAGCCGACATTCAGGATAACGAGCGGCTGTTCACGATCCCGGTTCGGGGCGTGACAATCGCTCTCTCTCCGTCACGCCTTCCTCCGCCACGAGCCTCCACGAGCACCGCCTTCCGCCATAGCTCAAGCCCGCAGCGCGATCCTACAACTCGAGCCCGCATGCAGGACCTAGCCCGCGAGCTCGAGCCAAGCCGCGAGTGCAAACCAGGCCATGAGCACGCGCGAGCCAGCCCATGAGCTCGAGCGCGCGCGAGCCAGAGCACGAGCGCGCGCAGCCCAGCGCACGAGCGTGCGGCCCAGCATGCACAGGCGCGCGGCCCAGTACACGGGCGTGCCGCCCAACGCACGGGCGCACAGCAGCACACGAGCGCGCGCGAGCCTACACACGAGCACGCACCAACACAGTGCACGAGCACACGGGCACGCACCAGCGCACGGGCGAGCACCAGCCCGTAGGCCCACCAGCCCGTAGGCCCATCAGCCGCAGGCCCATCAGCTGTAGGCCCATCGGCCCGCCAGCCGCAGGCCCATCACCTGCAGGCCCGCCAGCCCGTAGGCCCATCAGCCAGAGGCCCACCAGCCCGCAAGCCTGCCAGCCTGCAAGCCCACCTGCCGTAGGCCCATCAGCCCACTATCCCGTCAGTCGACGGCCCGCTAACCCGCGAACCCACGAGCCGCTGTAGCCCACGAGCCCGCGACGGCCCGCGATGGCCCGTGAGCCCGTGACAGCCCACAAACCTGCACGCAGGTAAATGACATAAGGTTTTACTTCTGATCTAAGTGTTTAGATCTAACAAATAAATCTATATGTGACTTTGAAGGTTAAGTATAGAATGTTACAGAAACTAGATAGTCTGATACGAAAGAAGCATGTTATAGAATCACAAAATCATGTCGAGTGAATTCGAATAGTTTCCCTTAGAATTAAACTTTGAAATATGCATGAAAGTATCTAGGTTGTAGGGTTGAAATGAAATGAGCCATAAAGTGGAGGATATTGTACATTTCATGTCTTTCAAATAAACTCTAAAGATGCTTGAGAAATTGATATTCAATTTTGATGATCTGATTAGGTTGACTTTTTGGAGACTCGAGGAAGCAGATTTGGATTTGTTTTGAAAATAGGGAGTGACCACCCTCTCTAGAACTGTGAGTGGGACTTTGACATTCGCTATTGATTGAAAACCATGTTTCAAAAATACCTTTTTAAATGACATGTTTCTGCAAATGTATGATCGTAGAATTTTCGAATATTTTATGAAATATTTTGTGACCTTTGGAGTGTCTAAATTTCTGACTTTATCGATATGCATCCATGAGTTTTGAAAATTGAATATTGTGCCACATTTTCGACATATTGATATGCTTTAATACTTCTACTATATTGGCACATGGTTTGAAATGGATTTACTTATATATTTAGGCTGTATGCCCGGCCGACGTTATGATATGATACTTGGGGCTATATGCCCAACAGATATGGTGATGGGATGCATGGGGCTACATGCCCAGCCGATATGATATTGTGATCCGTAGCTACGAAGGACATCTGGTAGAGGCACCCCTTGTGTCCAGATACGTTTCGGCCAGAGGTATCCGCCAAATTGTCATGTGTATGGGTGTCCCAGGTTCACCCTCATCGGAGAGGACGTTGAGTACGGCTCCATCTAACACCAGGCGGGGGTACCATACACGGCCGACTAGTTATATGTACATTATTATTATTCACAGGCTAGTTGGAATAGTCTGTGGCTAATATTGGGGTAGAGAGCCATTATTTAATACTTGTATTTGGAAAAACCCCCAATGCGCCGTCCTTGGTCGAGGTAGACCATTGCCAGGAATATTTCATTGGCCGGCTCTTCATGACATTGATGTAAATTTTGGATACATATCTTGCTTTCTGATGTGTGCGTATGATAGATGATTTTGAAATAATATGATCGGTTTGCACACTGTGGATATTTTTTTTTATCTTATACTTTGACACTCCAAGTTCACCCTCGATATTGATAGTATGATATCAATCCCCTACTTACTGAGTATCCTCCCATAGATACTCACCCCTCGCTTTCTTTCCCACAGGATTAGTGTTGGATCGATGAGATATCACTGGGTTTGGGTATGGATATTTTCCATCTCTTCCGCTACGATGATTGGTGATATTGTTATGTATTGGAGATTTTAGTTTGACCAATCTATTTATCTAATTTTTTTTGGGATGACTGTATAAATTATGGATATTTATTCGTGAAACTCTCGTATTGATTTATTTCATTGCATTGAGGCATTTGTGAACAAAAAAAAATAACTTGGGAATTTATTTTATATATACGTAGAATTTAAGTCCGCTCGTTATGGTGGCTGCTCATGCTCTAGTTGGGCATGACAGTAGAGGTCTGTTGCTAGGACTGCTAGAAATTTTATAGCCTTGCGTTGTTCTGGATGTTGGCTGTGGTATTTGTTAATTTTAGAGAGGCCGGGATGGCCAATTGTTTATTTTTACAGGATGAATGTGATATACAAGTGAATTTGTATATGGGAAACCTCCGATTTATGGGGAGATTCTGCCCGATTTTCTGTAAAAATATAGTCGGCATCCAGGGACAGCGGATGGCTGTTCACGATCCTGGTTCGGGGCGTGACAATAAAAATAATATATTTTATTAATATAAAAAATAATTAATTAATTATTTTAGCGAAGAATTTCTAATTCGGTTGATAAACCCAAAAGTTACGACGAATCTAATAATTCCTAGCTAATTTTTTTATATAATAAAATTAAAATATAATATTAATATAATAAATAAATACAAATTTACTTTAGTGATTAATTTGGTTTCTGTCGCTATAATAAATAAATAAAAATTTAATAATTATGACGAATAGCCACCACAAAAATTTTGTGGTTGCCAATTGCCCAGATGGATAATGTTTTCATTCCACAATCCTTTAAATAAAAAATATAAAATGATAATTAAAAATATTATAAAATAATAAATATAATTATTTCATATTAATTAATAAAATAACAAAATTAAATATAATCAAATATTATATGTTAATTTAATAAAAAATCCGTTGCTAACTTAGCGTAGCAACGGATTTGAATCCGTTACTAACTTAGTATAGCAACGGATTTGAATCCGTTGCAAATTAGCGATGGATTTGAATCTGTGGCCAATTTAGCGACGGAATTTGAATCTGTGGCCAACTTAGCGACGGATTTGAATCCGTGGCTAACTTAGCGTGCTTGCCTACCTGCCTGCCTGCGGCCGGCGCCCATGCGTGCATGCGCTAGAACCCGTTTAGGAGCCTGCCTGCACCCTGCGCTCATGCGTGCCTGCGCGGGCACCCGCACAGGCTCGTACCCGCAGGCCCACCAGATTAATATTAATTAAAAATTATTTTAAAACAATAATAAATTGATTTGTATTATTGAATAAAATAATACAAATAAAATAAAATAAAAGGTACCTATACAATAATAAAAAATATTAAATAAAACAAAAAATAAAATTAATAAATTAATAAATTATTTAAAATATATATTAATATTATTCTTAGAAAAATAAAATATAAAAAAATAACTTAAAATGCTATTTTAAAATATTATTTTAAATAATACGATTTAAATAAAATAAAATTTATGGCTTTTTTAAGATTTAAATAATATTATTCTTTTAAAAAAATGAAATATAATATAATAAAATAAAATGTTAAATTAAAATATGATAAAATAATTATATGATTTGTTAAAATAAATTAATAAAAAAATAAAAAATAAAAATAAAAAAATTCTAATTAAAAAAGATTAAATTTCACGACAGATTTGAAATCCATCTCTAATTTAGGGACGATTCGAAATCCGTCTCTAATTTAGTAACGAATATGAAAATTCGTAACGGATAAAATTTGAAATCGCTAAATTAATTTTTTAATTTAAATATTATATTAATATTATATTTTATTTAATTATATATAAAAATTTAGCGACGAACTTTGTTTGTCGCCAAATTTAGCTACGGATAACTGTATCCATGGCAAAATTTTGTCATGAAATATTTTCGTCGCTAATTAGTGACGAACTTTAGGGACGAAAATTTTTTGTTGCCAAATAGCATCGAATTTTGTCACGAAAACTGTTTCGTCACTAATTAGCAACTAATTTAGCCACGGCTGATGTGTCCGTCGCTTATTTAGCCACAACTTCCTTTTCGTCGCTAATTTTGTGGCAAAATAGCAATGAAAACGTTTTCATCGCTAAATCCGTCACAAAATAGCGACGAATTTTTTCCATCGCAAAAATCTGTGAGTAAAAGCGTGTTTTTTTGTAGTGGAAGTTCTTTTTATTTCTTTTTATAATTTTTTTTATTATTCTTATAGTTTCATTGATCTAATTATTAGTTTAATTAGTTACCCCAACGATTTGGATCCAACGATGCAGCCAAGATGTTTGGATTTAAGAGATCCATCTATATTCTAAAGCGAGCAGTGCAAAATTGGAAATTTTAGTTTGATGAAATCATAAAGAGTTATGACTTCATCAAAAATAAAAATGAACTATGTGTGGACAAAAAGTTAGTAGGAATGCATTTACTTTTTTAATCATGTATATTGATGATATTCTTATGATTAAAAATAACACTGGTATGCTTACATATATGAAGATCACGGTATCTAAGACTTCCTCCATAAGAGAGTTATCAGAAACAACCTACATCTCAGGGATCCAAATCATAGAGATGGATCGAAAACGTTGATAAGTCTATCAAAATCTTTATTTGGAAAAGGTGTTGAATAGGTTTAACATGTTTAATTCCAAGGAAGGACTATTACTCGTTAAACATAAAATTTATCATTGGAAATAGGCTATGTCTTCCAAGACATCTAAAGGAAATAGCTAAAATCTCATTTGTTTCAGCCATGTGGAGCTTAATGTAAGCAATATTGTTTACGATGCCAACATTGTCAATGTTATTAGCATGATTAACAGATTTTAGTCTAACCCTACGAAGGAATACTAGGGTGCTGTTAATGCTATCCTTAAATACTAAAGGTATACTATTTATTTAGTCTTGGTATATGAGGGAGGTAAGTCAGGTATACTAAGCATTTAGTCTTGATATATACGGGAGGTAAGTTTAGAGTAGACGGCTTTACAGACCTCAACTCTTACTTTGATGTAAATCATAGAAATTCAGTTAATGGTTCTGTATTCACATGTAATAATGAAGTAGAGATTTGGAAAAGTTCCCAACAACCAAGAACTTAGGTTCCATTACAGAAGCTGAACACACTGCTGCATCCAATGTTGCAAAGGAAGCTATTTAGATCAAAGAGTACATTACCAAACTTGGTTGGTCCTTCTGTTAAGATTGCTGTATGGCTTTATTGTGAAAACAATGAAGGAGTAACCCATGATAACAAACCAAAATCTCACCAGAATTCCATGCACATTAAGAGAAGATTTCATATCAACATGTAAAAAGAAGTATCAGGAGAAAACACAACTTATCCACTATAGGAATAACACAACGACAATTAGATTGGCATCTTAAGAAGAATGGTCTTAGATATCATACAGAATGGCTCTAGTACATGTGAAAAATTGTTAAGAGTTATGCCCTAAAGCTATAATTGTCTTTGTGTAGAAACTAATATTAAAATATCTCTTTATAACATATTTTGTTATGCCCATAAGAGATTGATTAGAAATTCCATTCTCAAGAGTTTAAAATATTAATGACAAAATCATTTTGCATAATCTCTTTAAAGATGTTCACAATCAACAACTTTTGAATAGGCAATCACTACTATGAAATATTATGTTCATACTCAACGCTATGGTTGGTATGTGATGCTAATAATGGAGTACTAAGTCTTATGCTATAAGTAAGAGGGTGCTCATTAGATGGGTAAACTAAACTTGATCATTGAAAAATAATTGTATGGTCATTAACCTGAAGTCAACAAACGTCATCATCTATATTACAGCAGTGCAAATAATCCTTAAATCTTAAGTGATACAGTTATGCTGTGCATAGATGATTAGAACTTGCCAACTCCTATGCATTCGTACCATGTACTAATACTCAGCATCTAGTGGGCCTAATTAACTATATGGAGATAGATAATCACACATACGAGATTTATCACAATGGGTAAAAGAGGGATAAATTCCTATAGCTATCTAAGTTGATACTTAGTGGAAATTTTTTGAACAATATGAGCTAACTTAATTAGAAAGGAATTTCAATATTAAGTTAACCAAGTAGATCAATTAAATGAGCACATAAGATTCGGGTATAGAGGGTTTCAATTAAAATTCATGACCTAGTAAGAATTGGGATCTTGAGATATGGTTTGAATGTATGATAATGGTAATTAAAAGATATATTTAATATTTTAAAAATTAGTTTAGAAGCATTCATTACTAAACGAGTAATGCAACACATTATATTAGATGTCAATTACACTTAAAAAAATTTAAAATTAATTTAGTAATATTATTATAAAAGTTTGAAAAAAGTTTTCTGAATAGTATCTCAACGAAGAAACATGTTTTCCATTTATATTTAATGGTAAATTAAAGAAAACACCGATAAAATAGTGACCACAATCAAATAAGAATTAAATTGTCAAATCATAATTTGTAATTGTTGAATCATTAGGTTCCTAGCACTACAAAATTAAAGCGCTATGCTGACGGTAATTTTTAATGTCGGTGACTTTTAGTGACGGTTTTTATGGTTTATAAAGACGCCCTATGACAAAACCGTCAGAAAATATAGGTTTTTCTCAACTGACTAAAATGTTCGTAAAGAAAAATTTATCAACTATAGGTAAACCTACCACAACCGTTAGTAAAACAATATTCAATTGCGATGGTTAAAAATTATGGTCAGTAAATATAATAGTCTTTTTTGCACTGTTTAAAAACAATATCAATATAAATCTTTTTTATTATCTATTTAACAATACCGTTTTCATAAATTTTAGATGTATGGTAACAATAAATTCTACCGTCTTTTAAAACTATATTTGTTTAAAATCTAATCTATATATTGTAATGTCTGTAAAAACCTAATATTATTATATTTTTGTTTCATATATCCTTTATATTTAAAAATAATCTAAATAATAATTGTGGTAAATTTATAATAGTGGTAGTTTAGTAAATAGGTGATAATGATAAATAGTAGTAGTAGGTACGTAGGTGGTAAGTAAATGGTAAGTGGGTAAATAAGTTTATATAGTGGTAAGTTTGTGATAAGTTTGTGATATATAGTCGTGGTAAGTAGATGATAAGTGAATAAGTAAATTTATATAGTAGTAAGTTAGTGGTAAGTAAATGGTAAATGGGTAAATAAGTTTATATAGTGATAAGTTTGTAATATATAGTCGTGATAAATAGATAGTAAGTAGATTATAAGTAGATGGTAAGTGAATAAATAAATTCATATAGTGGTAAGTTGGTAGTAAATTAGTGGTAAATAGATGGCAATTGAGTAACTAAGTTTATATAGTGGTAAATTAGTGATAAGTTTGTGATATATAGTCGTCGTAAGTAGATATTAAGTAGATAGTAAGTGGATAAATAAGTTTATATAATGGTAAATTTGTGATATATAAACGTTTATTTAATCTACTATCATTATATTTATTTCTATTTTTTATTAATATACATTTATTTAATATTTATTAACATACATTACTTATTTACATTAAATAATTTTATAAAATATTTTAATTATTTATACTAATTTAATATTAACTTATATACATTTTTTAAAATTTTGAAATGTATAAAGAATTTTTGAAAATATTTATAATTTAATAATTTGAAAATTAAAAATCGAAAAACATCATTTATTTATAAATATTATATTTACTTCAATTTATAATTTTTTTTCTAAATAGTAGAAAATTACATATATTAACTTTTTTTTATGAAGTTTTAAAAAACTATATAACACTACTTCCCTAAATTTTTTATAGTATCGAGATTTTATAAATTGTAAAAATATCATCAATTTTTCAAATTTTTCTATATTTTAATTTTTAACAATATATTTTAAATTTCTTATAACAATTAATTTTTAATCTGAAATTTAATTTATTATAATAATATAATTTTAATATAGTGCTCTGAGACACCAATTATAGCGGGCGCCCGGCCATACCAGCACGGTTGCCGCACATGCCACGCAGTGCTTGCATTTGCCACCACGCACGGCATGCGCTCATGGTAATTGTCACGGTACATAGTAAATCATATAATTTCGTTAAATCTAATTTTATTTTTATTTATATTTCTACTATTACATTTTATCATTTTTTATTTCTATTATTTTATTTTATTTTATCATTTTTATTTCTATTATTCTATATCATTTAATTTTATTGTTTTTGTTTTTTTTCTAATTTTTTGTTTTTCTAATAAGTATGAAATTTAATGTAACACCAGAAGAGAAAAAAAAAAAAAAAAAAAAAAAAAAAGAGGAGGTGCTGTGTTTTGGAGTGAAACACAGCACTCTCCCCCACCCAAAATTGAATTAGGGCTTTAAGCCCTAATTCTCTCTCTCTCATCCCATTTCTCTCTCTCTCTCTCTCTTTCTCTCTCTCTCTCTCTTTCTCTCTCTCTTCTCCTCCGCCGCGGCCTCTCCCTCCCACCACTGCACCCAGCTGCCGCTGCATCACCTCCACACGCGCGCTGCCTCCTCACGCGAGCACGATCCTCCCCGTGCGAGCCCAGCGCGCCATCTCCAGCGAGCAGCGCGCGACCCAGCGCCCGAGCCCAACGCGACCCAGCACTCTAGTGCGTGATCCCTGAACGAACACGTACGACCCCAGCACGAGAGCGAGCGCACTCTAGCGCACGACCCACTGCGGCTTGCGAAGCCCTCTGCGGCCAGCAAGCCAGGCTGCGAGCCTGCGAGCCCACTAGCGGGCCAGCCCACCAGCCCGCCGGCTCATGAGCCCGCGACCAGCTGTTCCCCTTCGAGAGCTCACCCACATCTTCACTGCAGTTAACGACTATAATTTAGTTAAACTTCTAGGGTTTGGTATTAGAAATTTAGTTGTTACTAATATATTTCAATTTGGAAATATTACAGGTTTTAAACCAATCCGACAGGTGAACGAAAGTTAGGTCTGAAACCCGAGAAACCCTAGGTGAGAGAAACGCACTCACTTCAGAGTTTGAATAAATTTTGTTGATAAAATCTCTTATTAGGCTTTTATTTGATATAAAATTTGATAATTTGATTAGGTTTGTCTTTTGGAGACTCGTTGAAAAATAGGGAGTGACCACCCTCCCTAGATATGTGAGTGGGACTCTAATCTCTTGTATGAAATAGTAAAAACTTATTTCTGCCGTGTTTTCAATAAAACATGCTTTCAATATGCATTGACTCGACGTGTGATATTAAATTTCAAAACTTGTTTTGTGACATTTGGAGTGTCGTAAATTCATGTTTCTGATGACTACGCATCCATATTTGAAATAAAATGATATTGTGTCATTATTTGAGAACTAGATATGTTTTATATTCTGCCGTTGCATTGGCTTGGATTTGAAATGACTTGATGAATATATTGGCTCACAGATTTGAAATGTTTTTGATGAACTATTTGGGTTGGATGCCCATTAGTTATGCGATGATATGATCTTACTTATGGGACGTTATGCCCTTGTGATACTATGATGATGATATTGATGATTTCGTAGCTACGAAGGGCGTTTGTAGAGACACAGGTTGCCCGGATACGCTTCTGTAGGAGGTATCCACAAACGTCATTTATTCTAAGAGCTATAGGAGGGGCCGGTTGAATCCACGTAGGGGGAGGACGTGTGTGACGCCACCGTCTAGCACCGGGCAGGGTCCTATACACGTTGATGAGTTAGCCCCAGCGAACTCATGGCCAACGTCGGGGTAGAGAGCGTTTTAAAATCTATGCATAATAAAACCCCCGATGCGCCTGTTTTTTATCACTGTTGACCTTTGCCAGGACCATTTTTGGCTCGCTCTGATATTACTTGATTTTAAATGGATGCATACATACTTGTTATCGTGTGATTGATTAAATGATTTCAAATTACTAAGCATATCATGTTTTGCTGCAAAAAATATAAATTTTTGTTTCAAATGATGTTATTTGACAATTCAATATTTCACCCACACTATTTATACTTGATGTTACCTCCCTCACTCACTAAGTATCTTCCCATGATACTCACCCCTCCATTTTCTCTCCTCATACAAGATTATTGTTGTGTTGGAGTGACGTTTCAGATCTTAGAGATTTTGGTGGATCTGTGTGATATACGACGGTGAGGTTTAGGTTAAATTTGAAATATGAATTTCGTACTTCATTTCAACCCTGCGAGATCTTGATATTTAGGTCCGTAGTTGACCATGTATATTATGGGATGACTGTATAACTTATGAGTAGTTGTGTGCATAACTCTCGCTTTGATTCATTTTACTCGCATTGAGGCATCTGTAAGCGTTTTAAACTTTCTACTTGGGAAATGTATTATACATCATATAAACTTAGATCCGCTCGGTGTAGCGGCTGCTCATGCTCTAGTTGGGCATAACAGTAGAGGTCTGTGGCTAGGATTGCTGAAAATTGTAAAGCCTTGCGTTGTCCTGGATGTTTGGAGATGGAATTTGTTGATTTTGGAGAGGCCGGAATGGCCATTTGTTTAATTTACAGGTTGATTTTGCATATACATGTTTAATTGTACATGGGAAACCTCCGATTTATGGGGAGATTCTGTCCGATTTTCTGTAAAAATACAGCCGGCATTCAGGGGCAATGGGCGGCTATTCACGATCCCGATTTGGGATGTGACAGTTCTATTGGTATGAGAGCCCTCAATACATTAGAGAGTTTCATACAGTCATTTAAAGTCCCATACTTGGCCATAGGCATATAAGTTCGTCTATTTTATGGAGTTGGATACATAACGCATCTAACTCATTATTTCGCATCCAAATATTTTGAATTATAGTTCATTTTTTTAGGGGTTTAGTTACGAAGCAACTAACCCTAATTTTTTATTTCTATCTAATAATAATGTATTCTTTTCGCAGAATTATGCCACCTAGACGTGTTAGGAGAGGTGCTAGATTCACCTCACTTGAGGGTCTTTCAGTGCCTGATGCACCTAGGGCACCTGAGGCGCCACGAGTGCCAGAAGATGCTTCCTCTACTCGAGCACGCTCACCAGTGCCACCCCCAGCACCTTCACCGGCTGTTATAGCCGAGGTTCCTCCACCACCATTCGATACCTTGAGGTAGTGGCAAGAGTGATACAGAAGATATAGGGTGCAAATGCCACCACCTCCACTACAGACTCCAACGACCGCACCTACGACCATACCTGCTCCTACGGCATCGGTTCCTCCTTCGGTGAACGGTCTTTCTGTTTCTACTCCGACCGATGAGATGTCGGTTACTTTGAGGCGCATCCAAGAGCTCACGCAATTAGTGAAAGAGTCTCGACAGCTCGGATGCACAAACTTTTCAGGATCCAATGATGCAGTAGCGGCGAAACACTAGATCAACAGGATTCGTAGGATCCTTATGGATTTGGGGTTGTCAGAGGAGATCAGATTGAGAGTTGTTGAGAGACTTCTCGACGGAGATGCCCCCTTGTGGTGGGAGGCTATCCGTGACAGTGCTACACAGACCCTGCGGTGGGAGGACTTTGTACGAGAGTTCGACCGCAGGTACTTCACCCTGTTCTAGCAGAACCGGATGAGAACGGAGTTCCTACACTTGCGCCAGGGGACGAGGTCAGTTTCAGAGTACGAGGCTGAGCTTAGAGACTAGCGGCTTTTGTCCCCGGTATGGCTACACCGGCTCAGATGAGGTTCAAGTTTGAAGATGGCCTCCAATTGAGCATTAGGAAGTATATGACGGTGACTCCCTCTTTTACATTATCAGAGGTGATTGATTCAGCGTATCGGGTGGAAGAGATCGTCCGAGCAGAGGCTAGACAGAGGGAGAGTCACCAGAAGAGGAAGACTGGGTTACAGGGTGGACAGTTTTTGAAGAGAGGTAGAGATTCTGGATATTCCGGAGGTTCTTCTAGCTTCAGACCAGCAGTACTGAGACAAGGACCTCGACCACAGGGTTTTGGGGCACCAGCCCCTAGTGTCTCTACACAGTTTACTACACAGAGACCGCCCTTCTGTCGTAGATGCAGCAGCCACCATGCCTTTGGGGCATGTAGAGTACCAGTTACTTGCTTCCAGTGTGGGAAGCAAGGTTATGTTAGGAGTGTCTACCCCGATTTAGGTCGAGGAGGATCGACTTTGTAGAGTCGTACTGGTACGTCTGGCATAGGCCAGTAGGGGGCACCTGCGCACTCAGCTCTTACCGCTCCTCGGACTGCAGCCGGGAGTAATACAATGCCAGGATCATCGCGATAGCAGCCTAGGGCCCAAGCTTGTGTGTTTGCGATGACACAGGAGAACGTACAGGCAAACCCTGATATTATTATGGGTAATCCTCCCACAGACCCCTCAGTGTAGTACTTTTATTGTACTTTCTGTATGATTTTTTTGTATATCATGATGTTGATGTACAGATTTGACTAGTTAAAGCTTTTGAAGCTTAACTAGTTTGATATATATATATATATATATATATTCGTTCACTTTTTCTTCGCATTTTAAATTTTGTTGATCTTTTTCTTACTTTTAGATACCATGCGAATATTCGGTATCGATACCAGTATTCTCATAGATACCGGGTCGAATTTTTCCTATGTGAGCGACACGTTCGCTCACCATTCTGATTGACCTCTCTCGCCACTTGATAAGGAGATTATGGTAGTCATTCTTCTTGACAAGCATATCATTCGAGATACAATCTATAGGGGCTGTGAGGTCAGTATTGGGGAGGCGATATTAGAAGCAGATCTGAGTCCACTCCCTATCACGAATTTTGATGTCATCCTAGGAATGGATTGGCTGAGCTTACACCGGGCTTCCATGGATTGTTTCACGAAAGAGGTTGAGTTTAGGAGGTCCGAACAGCCACCGTTAGCATTCCGGGGTGAGAGACGAGTATTGCCTTGTAGTATTATCTCTGTTATGAAGGCCAGACGCTTGGTACGCCATGGTTGTGCGGTTTATCTGGCTTATGTTGTCAACACCACCGTTGAGGGACCGAGGCTTGAAGATGTCCCTGTGGTGTAGGAATTTTCAGATGTGTTCCCCGAGAAGCTTCCCGGATTACCACCAGTTTGGGGACCAATCCTATTTCTATTCCGCCATACAGAATGGCGCCTGCTGAATTAAGAGAGCTTAAAACTCAGTTATAGGAACTTCTGGACAAGGGGTTTATTTGCCCGAACCTCACATTGGGGCGCTCCGGTGCTATTTGTAAAGAAAAAGGATGGTACATATTGGCTCTGTGTGGACTACAGACAATTGAATAAAGCCACCATAAAAAACAGATATCTCCTGCCACATATAGATGATTTGTTTGATCAGCTACAGGGAGCCAGGGTTTTCTCTAACATTGATATCCGTTTGGGTTATCATCAGTTGAGAATTCGGGCCGAAAATATGCCCAAGACAGCTTTTCGCATCCGATACGGCCATTACGAGTTTCTAGTCATGCCGTTTGGGCTGACTAATGCCCCAGCTACTTTCGTGGATTTGATGAATCGAGTTTTTCACGACTACTTGGATCGGTTCCTCATCGTATTCATCGATGACATCTTGATATATTCATGAAGTGATGAAAATCATGTTGAGCACCTTCGGATGGCATTGCAGATACTCCGTAAGAAGCAGCTATATGTCAAATTCTCGAAATGTGAATTTTGGCTGAGACAAATTGCATTCTTGGGGCATATTATTTCCGCGGAGGGTATTTATGTTGATCCGCGGAAGGTTGAGGCTATAGTGAAGTGGGAGCAGTCATAAATAGTTACCGAAATTCATAACTTTCTCGGTTTGACCGGGTATTATCGCAGATTTGTAGAGAGATTCTCCTGGATAGCTGCTCTGTTGTCGAGATTGACCCAGAAGGGGGTCAAGTTTGTTTGGGATGATCGTTGTGAGGTGAGCTTCCAAGAGCTCAAACAACGGCTGACATCCGCTCCCATTTTAGCCCTTCCCACTAGTAATCGAGAGCATACAGTGTACAGTGATACTAGCCAACAGCGATTGGGTTGTGTTCTGATGTAGGATGGTCGGGTTATTGCATATGCCTCATGACAGCTGAAGAAACACGAGGTTAATTACCCGACACATGATTTGGAGTTGGCAGCCATAATTTTCGCATTGAAGATATAGCGGCATTATTTTTACGGGGTGACCTGCATGGTATTTATAGATTACAGGAGTTTGAAATATCTATTTACCCAAAAGGAGTTGAATTTGGGACAGAGGAGATGGTTAAAACTCCTCAAACATTATGATCTCATTATTAACTATCATCCGGGTAAGGCGAATATTGTAGCAGATGTCTTGAGTCGGAAGTCAGCATCATCCTTATAGTCGACAGAGAAAACCTACCTTCCTTGTTTAGTAGGACTCCGAGTCTTAGGAGTCAGTTTGACTAACGACGATCAGGGAGGCTTATTAGCCAGATTTGAGGTCAGGCCCACTTTGTTCGATCGTATCAGGGAGCTCCAAAGTATGGATGAGGAGTTTCAGGGTATTACGGATAGAGTCCGCAGAGCTGAAGGTAGAGACTTCAGAGTCCATGATGATGGACTCGTGGTATTCAGAGACAGAGTGTGTGTCCCGACTGATAGTGATCTTCGACATGCTATCCTTGAGAAGGCACATTCTTGATGTACCAGACCATCAAGGGTAGCTATTGGTGGTCAGGCATGAAGAGGGATATAGCAGAGTTTGTGACACGATGCTTGATGTGCCAGCAGGTGAAGGTCGAGCATCAACGTCCAGCGGGCACACTACAGTCTCTTCCCATTCCTGAGTGGAAATGGGAGCATATTACTATGGATTTCGTGATGGGGTTGCCGCGAACTTCTACACAGCATGATGCAATTTAGGTGACTGTCGATCGACTCACCAAATCTGCACATTTTATCCCTATCCGTGGTGACTATTCCTTAGAAGCGTTGGCATGTCTCTACGTTGATACCATAGTTCGGCTTCACGAGGTGCCCGTGTCGATTGTTTCAGATAGGGACCCCAGGTTCACATCTAGGTTTTGGCCCAAGTTACATGAGGCATTGGATACTAGATTGAAGTTTAGTATGGCATATCATCCTCAGACAGACGGCCAGTCTGAGAGGACCATTCAGACCCTTGAGGACATGCTAAGGGTATGTGTGATGGATTTCTGGGGTAGTTGGGACCGACACCTTCCACTGTTAAATTCGCATATAATTACAGCTATCAGACGAATATAGGGATGCCCCCGTATGAGACACTATATGACAGGAAGTGCTGCACCCCGATATGCTAGGATGAGGTCGAAGAGCGACGTCGCAGCAGCGTTGAGTTGATTGAGCAAACAAAAGATAAAGTTAAGGTTATCCATGAGCGGATAAAAGCCGCCCAGGACAGACAGAAGACGTATGCTGATCGTAGGCGGCGACCTCTTGAGTTTGCTACGGGAGATATGGTTTTCTTGAGGATATCTCCTTAGAAAGGAGTTATATAGTTCAGGCAGCGGGGCAAATTGAGCCCCAAATATATTGGGCCCTTCCGTATCCTTAAAAGGGTCGGAAGTGTGGCATATAGATTGGAACTGTCAGATGAACTATCCCGTATTCACTACATATTTCATGTCTCAGTACTCATGAAATACTTGGCTGATCCTTCTCATGTACTTGAGCCTCCACCTCTTGAATTACGAGAGGACATTAGTCTTCCAGTTCAGCCCGTGGCTATTCCAGATCGACAGGTCAGAAAGCTGCGGAGTAAGGAAATTTCATTGGTCAAAGTTTTTGTAGTGGAGTAATCAGGTCGAGGAGGAGACCTAGGAGCCTGAGGAGCCTATGAGAAGACAGTACCCCCATTTATTTGCAGCTTAGTTCTCTTTTAGTTTCGGGAACGAAACTTGATTTTAGGGGACGAAACTTGATTTTAGGGGGTTAGAAAATGTAATACCAGAAAAAAAAAAAAAAAAAAAAAAAAAAAAAAAAAAAAGAGTTATTGCATTTTGGAGTAAAACGCAGCACTCTCCCCCACCCCAAATTGAATTAGGGCTTTAAGCCCTAATTCTCTCTCTTTCATCCCATTTCTCTCTCTCTCTCTCTCTTTCTCTTCTCTTCCGCCGCGGCCTCTCCCCCTGTCACCGCACCCAGCCGCCGCTACAACACCTCCACGCGAGCGCTGCCTCCTCGCGCAAGCGCGATCCTCCCCGCGCGAGCCCTGCGAGCCACAGCGCGCGATCTCTCGTGAGCAACGCACGATCTCCCGTGAGCAGCGCGCGACCCAGCACGAGCCAGCGCGCGACCCAGCGAGAGCCCAACGTGAGCCCAGCTCAACCCCAGCGTGCGACCCAGCGCGAGCCCAGTGCGAGCCGGTGCACGAGCCCAGTACGAGCCGGTGCATGAGCCCAGCGCGAGCCAGCACACGACCCCAGCGCTCCAGTGCGTGACCCCTGCACGAGCACGTACGACCCCAGCGCGCACAACCCACTATGGCCTTCGAAGCCCTCTATGGCTAGCAAGCTGGGCTGCGAGCCTATGAGCCCACCAGCAGGCCAGCCCGCTAGCCCTCCAGCCCGGCCCACCAGCTCGCCGGCCCTCGAGCCCATGATGGCCCGTGAGCCCGTGAGCCCGTGATGGCCCGCAAGCCCACGACCAGCTGTTCCCCTTCGAGAGCTCACCTGCATCTTCACCATAGGTAACGACTATGATTTGGTTGAAATTTTAGGGTTTGGTGTTAGAAATTTAGTTATTGCTAATATATTTTAATTTAGAAATATTACAGGTTTTAGATCAATCCGATGGGTGAACGACAGATAGGTCTGAAACCCGAGAAACCCTAGGTTAGAGAAACGCACTCACTTCAGAGTTTGTATAAATTTTGTTGATAAAATCCCTTATTAGGGTTTTATTTGATATAAAATTTGATAATTTGATTAGATTTGTCTTTTGGAGACTCGTTGACAAATAGGGAGTGACCACCTTCCCTAGATATGTGAGTGGAACTCTAATCTCTTGCATGAAATAGTAAAAACTTGTTTCTGTCGTGTTTCCAATAAAACATGCTTTCGATATGCATTGACTCGACATGTGATATTAAATTTCAAAACTTGTTTTGTGACATTTAGAGTGTCGTAAATTCATGTTTCTAATGACTATGCATCCATGTTTGAAATAAAATAATATTGTGTCATTATTTGAGAACTAGATATGTTTTCTATTCTACCATTGCATTGGCTTGGATTTGAAATGATTTGATGAATATATTGACACACGGATTTTGAAATGTTTTTTATGAACTATATGGGTTGGATGCCCACTAGTTATGCTATGATATGTTCTTACTTGTGGGACGTTGTGCCCTTGTGATACTATGACGATAATATTGATGATTCCGTAGCTACCAAGGGCGTTTGTAGAGGCACAGGTTGCCCGGATACACTTCTGCAGGAGGTATCCGCAAACGTCATTTATTTTAAGGGCTATAGCGTGGCCGGTTGAACCCACGTAGGGGAGGACGTGTGTGACGCCACCGTCTAGCACCGGACGGGATCCTATACACGTTGATGAGTTAGCCCCAGCAAACTCATGGCCAACGTTGGGGTAGAGAACGTTTTAAAGTCTATGCATAATAAAACTCCCGATGCGCCTGTCCTTGGTCACGGTTGATCTTTGCTAGGACCATTTTTGGCTCGCTCTGATATTACTTGATTTTAAATGAATGCATAGATGCTTGTTATCGTGTGATTGATTAAATGATTTCAAATTGCTAAGTATATCATGTTTTGCTGCAAAAAATATAAATTTTTATTTCAAATGATATTATTTGACACTCCAATGTTTCACCCACACTATTTATGCTTGATATTACCCCCTCACTCACTGAGTATTTTCCCATGATACTCACCCCTCCATTTTCTCTCCTCAGACAGGATTATTGTTGTGCTGGAGTGACGTTTCAGATCTTAGAGATTTTGGTGGATCTGGGTGATATACGATGGTGAGGTTTAGGTTAAATTTGAAATATGAATTTTGTACTTCATTTCGATCCTGTGAGGTCTTGACATTTAGATCCGTAGTTGACCGTGTATATTATGGGATAGTATATAACTTATGAGTAGTTGTGTGCATAACTCTCGCTTTGGTTCATTTTACTTGAATTGAGGCATCTATAAGCGTTTTAAATTTTCTACTTGGGAAATGTGTTATACATCGTATAAACTTAGGTCCGCTCGGTATAGCGACTGCTCATGCTTTAGTTGGACATGACAGTAGAGGTCTGTGGCTAGGATTGCTGGAAATTATAAAGTCTTGCGTTGTCCTGGGTGTTTGGAGATGGAATTTGTTGATATTGGAGAGGTCGGAATGACCATTTGTTTAAATTACAAGTTGATTTTGTATATACAGCTTTAATTGTATATGGGAAACCTTCAATTTATAGGGAGTTTCTGTCCGATTTTCTGTAAAAATATAGTCGGCATCCAGGAGTAACGGGCGGCTGTTCACGATCCCGATTTGGGGCGTGACATTTAAATTATAATATATTAATAATTAAAAAATATATATATATTTAATCACAAATATTTTCCCTTCAAAATATAAAAAATTAATAAATTATAATTCATTCATAACATTCAATTTAAATGTCATTGGTTTTGAATATGTTAAAATCGGAATAAAAATAATTCAAAGAGAATATAAAAGAAAAAAAAAAGCTCCCAGAAAAAGAAAAAAATAGAGGTGAGAGTGAGATAGGGGGGAAAATGAGAGTAAAATAGGGAGGCAAAAAAAAGTAAGATTGAGATTGATAGGAAGAAAGAAACAAATAAAAAGAAAACAGAGAATCATACACATGAAAGTTGTTGATTAATGGTTAACACTCTAAATATTTAGCTTTTGGTCATGGGTTCGAATCCGGGTGTTTGCAACACTTTATCTTTTTCTGTATAAATAAAAGGAAGCTGAGCAAGCTGATGCTTGCACGGGCGTTGCTTGTGCGGGGGCAGCGCCTGCCCCCGCGGGCGCTGCTTGTGTGGTGGCGCCTGCCCCCGCAGGCGCTGTTTGTGCAGTGGCGCCTGCCCCGCGGGCGCTACTTGCGCTAGGCTTCTGCCCCCCGTGGGCGCCCGCACGGGCGCTGCTTGCGTGGGGCCCTGCCCACGCAGGCACCCCGCGCGAGCATGGGCAGAAGCCAATGCGGGCGCTCGCATGCGTGCCTGCCTGCTCGCAGCGCCCACCTACGCGGGCGCCAGCATGAGCAAGGGCAGGCGCCCGCACGGGCGTTGTCACGCAGGCATCCGCGCGAGCATGTGAGGGCGCCAGTGCCGGCGCTCGCATGCACGCCTGCCTACATGCAGTGCCTGCCTACACGGGCTCCAACGAGAGCAAGGGCAGGCGCCCGCATGGGCGCTGCTTGCGCGAGGCGCCTGCCCACACGGGTGCCCGCGCGAGCATGTGTAGGCGCCAGTGCGGGCGCTCGCATGTGCGCAGCGCCTGTCTACGCGGGCACCCGCACGAGCATAGGCAAGCACCTGCAGCAGCCTAGTACGGCGCAGGCAAGCAATATTTTAATTGTTTAAATTACTATTAATTTTATTTAAATTAATAATAATAAAAATTAAGAAAATTATTTACAGTTTAGAGAACCTAATTATTTAAAATTATTAATATTGACGCCGCTTAAAATATTATTTCACATCTAAAATAATTAATTAAGTTATATAATATAATATTAATAATAATTAAATAATTATTATACAAATATTATATTATGAAAAAGTACATTAACTCGATAATTTGATCTAAATTGGTAAATTTACAATATAATTTATAATAATATAATTATTATATTATTTATCTCCCAAAATATTTTCAAATTTTTTACAAAATTTTTGCACTTCCACTGTAATAGTCTCTCTCTATCTTCATAAACAAATTTTGAAAATAAGTTTCACAAACTTTTTCCTTTTCTGTGCCAATTTTTTGAAAATTTTCTATTTTAATTTTAAATCTCAAATTAAAATAAAAATAATATGTTTATTTTTTAAAAGCTGGGTAATATGTTGGATGATTGAGTTTGTTCGACTAAATTTGGAGTAGTTGTGATTCTTCGTTGTTCTTTCAAATATCCAAGATAAAACTTTACAAAGTGTGAGTGAGAGATTTAAATGAGTTAGGGAAGAAGAGTTTTCAAGGGAAGGATAGAGAAATTTTGATGGCAGATAAAATTTTGTAAAGTATGAGTGAGAGGTTTAAATGAGTTAGGGGAGAAAAACTTTGAAGGGAAGGATGAAAAATTTTGAGTTAAAGGTTTCGTCTGAATTGAATTTATAATATATCATTTTCACAAACAAATTTTTAAAATCTCGCTTTCACATTTTTTCTCTCACCTCTTTTTTCATTACCGCGTTTCTTAATTTCTCATAATTTTTTTTATACTTTTAATTAATACCGCCTTGTGATTTTTATTACTTACGAAATACTTACTAACTACTTATTAACTAGTTACTACATTTCATAATTTTTTTACCCTTTTTTTCTCTCTTTTTTTCTTAGTCACTATATTATTATATTCATTGCCTCCGTTTCTCTATAGTTCTCATGCAATGTAATTTTTAGAATTAGTTTTTAGAATTTGTTAACTTTTTCATATCTATATTCTTGCAACTCCTTATAGGTAGTAGAGTATTCACGGTTTGTCTTGCCAGATTAATATAATTAAACAAATGATTAAATCTAGTTTTTACTTAAATTTTCATATCAAAATATCAATTATACTGTTTTCATTTGTTAATATCATTATACCCATTTGTTACATGATGAATAAACCACGTAATAAAGTCTTTATTATAATTTACTATAAAGTTTCAACTATGATTGATTTGTTTTTCGAACATATTACATTCACTTCATATTAAACAGTACATAGGATATTAGAGTTTAATAGAATTTAATGTTAATATATATATATATATATATGACAGTATATACTTACACTCGCAATTGAGTCACTATTAAGTAGTATGTATTGAATAGTATGTATTTATAGTATTTTTCATCTCTTTTAAGAATAATATTTAAAAAAATAATACAAATTATGTAACAATAAATTTAAGATTGCACCACTCACCAACAACTAACAATATCATGTTTATTAGTTGTACTACCCACTAACAATATCCGTCACATCCACTAACAAATAATACGATAAGATAGAATAAACATTTGCTTAATTGCTCAATTACCACTGTTGACATTTAGACACCAAGACAAAGTTAATTTTGCTAGGGGCGAAAATAAAATTAATGTTGCACTAGTAACATTATTCTTGGATAAATATTCAAAGCCAGATTTAATCTACTTCAATGATTAAAGTAATCAATTTTAGAAAAACACAATTGATATTTAGGTAATATCTCTTGGTTCATCCCGTTAATCCTACAAGTAATTTAATAAAATTTGACAATAAAGTAATCTAAAATTTTCACCCCAATTTTGTCAAAGGCAGAATATCATATATAATGAATTTTATTTTTCAAGCGGTTTGATTAATTTTGTTAAAGCTATCGTATCATCTTCCAACCATAATGAGACAATGAATTTTAATGAAATTTTTTTGAATTTGATGGTGAGGTGGTTTGATTTTTTTAACACAAAGTCAATTTAATTTAATAATTGTTTTAGATTATTTTTGTTTAAATAGAAACAAACAAAGAGAGTGAAAAAGAAAAAAAAAAAAAGAGAAATAGACATATATAGTAAGTAAGTAACATGATAATTTGGCGGTAAAACTAAATTTTTCGCGGTTAAAATAAAAAACAAATAAAAAATTTTGACAGTTGCTTGATACCAAAATATAAAATGTTTTTGGGACTTTAACAAAATTTACCGTCTAATTTTTGTGAGAATTGTTTGATTGATTAAATATTATTATAATTTTTAAATAATAATATTAATAATTTAAAATAATAATATATAAATTACTAATTTAATAATATACTAATTTACGCGGGCGCTTCCATGCGTGCATGCCCCATGTTAGGGCGCCCGCGTAGGCGCTATTGCTCTACGTGGGGGCATATGCCACTCATGCCATGCGGGCGCCCACTCACACATTTGCATGGGTTACCATGCATACTGCGCAGGTGCCCGTGTAGGCATGCGTCATGGGACGAGTATCGGCCTTTCAATCAATAATGTTATAATTAATATATAAAAAATTTTAAATATGAATTATGTAGAATAATAGTATAATTAATATTATTAATTTAAATAATGTAATAATATAAAATTAAAGGTTTTTAATGTAATTTAGTAATAATATTATAACATAACATAGTAACAATATTGTAATGTTGTAGTAATAGTTGGTAACAGAAACAAAAATACAAATAAAAATACAAAATCTTTGATAATGTAATAAAAAAAGAGCAGTAGATTAAGATGAAATTAAACTTTAAAGTGGTAAAAACTTGATGATCTAAAGGCGGTAAAAAGGTTTAAAAAAGTGGGAAAAATTGACGGCCTTTTTGAAAATTTTGAAAATTTATTTGGGCGGTAAAATAAACTTAATATTCTATAAATCATTCCCTCTGAACCCTCTTTTCCTTCCTCCCCTCAAAACCTCTCATCTTCGCTCAAAACTCTTGCTTGTGAATCAATCAAAATCTTCGTGAAGCAGGTAATCACATATTTTTTAAAAAAAATAAAAGTTAAATTATATTATATTTTGAAATACTTTAAATTTTCACAGTTTATGCTCATTTTGGATGAAGTAAACGAAGAATGAGTATTTTTGAAGAATCACAACCATCCCAAAGCAACTTGACTTTGAAAAAACCCAATCATTTGATTTAGTTCAGATTTAAGAACAAATGTTATTTATTTGTTTTCACACAATATTACTAATTTCAATTTCATTTTTGTTTTTAATAATAATCCAAATTATTTGTATTCTTAGCTCCCAACAATAACCATTATCTCTACCTGCATCCAAAATATAATATTTTTATTTATAACAATTTTTATTTTTATGAATGGATTGACATACTCCATCTAGAAAAGATGATATTTTTTTATAACCCTTTTTATGAATAGATTGACATGAAAGTTGATGCTACGATTCAAGCATTTTTGGGCAGAAAATATGTTGAAGAGAAGAGAAGAGAAGAGAAGAAAAGAGATATAGTTATTTGATATGTAATATTTTTTTTCTTATTCTATTAATGTATCAATCATTCTAAATAATACAAGATATTATATTATTTTAGTAATTTCTTTATTTTGTAGTTTATAACATTTCTTAAAATGTCAGCATGTGTGGTAATCGTACAGTATGTGATAACTAACGAAATAGTAACATTTGCTAACGGATAAATGACTGCAGTAACAGATATAACATATGAACATATGTACTAACCGACCATAAATGACTAACCGACGATAAAATATAACAATTGTGGTAACCGAGTAGTAATCGAGTGGTAACCGACGATAAAAATTATAACATTACCTAACATATAAATAACCATTTCTAAATGACAGTTACATTTCTTAACAGTTATGTAGTAACCGACGATAAAAGATAATTCTTGTGCCAACCGAGTGATAATAATCGAGTCGTAATCGAGTGGTAATCAAAATCAAGTAGTAACAGAGTAGTAACCAATTAGTAATCGAATGATAACTGATAATAAAATATAGCAATTTTTATCCATACTTAGCGTAATTTTATCAACACTTTCTGACCGTCACTATAAATATTTGACATACTCCAATGGTAATTAAGATTTTCGGTATAAACCTATCTCGACTGGTATATAGCCAACTAAAATCATATTCGTTGGAAAAGGATCTACCAACGGTTTTAGTTGATTTACCGGACGATTTTTGTCCATCTGAATAAGTCATTTATTTTGTAGTATAGATAATTTGAAACTAAGATCGTTGAAATTTAGTTGATGCTCAAATATGATTATGAGTTTATGCACAACAGAAGAAAAGTTTTATTTTTAAAAGAGTTTTAAAATGAAGACTTTAGCAAATAAATTTAAAAATGAGGTTTTTTAAATTTATAATAATTTTTTGACATTAAAGAAGTTTAGGAAATTTATTAATTTTGAAAAGTGAAAAAAAATATTGGCGTGGTGGTGCCACCTAAGCATGCCACGTGGTATGGCCACATGACAAACTGGTGCACCTTGTGCGTGGGCCATGCTTCGATGCCTTGTTTCATAGTTCGCCATATCCCTAAAACACAAGGATTTTATGATTCAAAATTGTTGGGATATTTTCATGTAATTAGATTGAAGTGTGGATCCTTTTAAAGTATTCTCTAAAAGGTTGTAATATCTCAAACTAAGAATGATCTTGTTTTCAAATATATTATGTTTCCCCTAAATCAGTACAACTATTCCTCGTTTACCCGTGGAGAGTGATTGAAGGATACCCAATTATGAGGCATTTCCATCCTTTAGCTTCACTCATCGGGGAGGCGTTTTAGTGACCACGGGCTGCTGCTGCCATGTAACAAATGAAGCACAACAACAAGCGGGAGCATGTAAAACCAAAAAGCTCAACAAGGCTTGACCCACCACGAGTACGCATAACAAAACTCACGACAACAGTTCAACTGAAAGCACAAGTTTAAACAAACATAACACCCACCGCCAGATAGCTTTCTCGGCCTTATGGCCAAGATCAAATAACACCCACCACCAGAAAAGGAAGGATCAAATCAACTAGCATGCTTAGTGAAGGTTACAACCAGCAATCACAAAAATAGACACCATAATTTTAATAGAAGTGAATCAGTAGACTCAAAAAGGATAAATCTTTTCATCCATCCGCAAATTGTGGGTAATTTATCAAATACGTTGGGAGTTCCTCACAAGTGCTGCAAATCTTTTGTGGTTTTAAAACTTTTAGAAGCATTGGGGTAACATTAAGCACAGTCTAATGGGATCTAATCTTTGCCAGGTAGTCTTTTGCTTAAGCGTAACCTCATCTGCCTTCAAAAGTCCTTCAAAATCGTTTTGTTCGAGTCCAACATTTCATAATTCAAGAAGGCAGACCAACATGGAGAATTTTTGCCATGAACCATTGCAGAAAAATAGGCAAACAGCGGTAACGAAGTGCTGAGGTAAGATCGATATTGTGAGGAAAGACTAATTCTTCACCTAATATGAAGTAGTTAAGCTTTAGATTTAGATGGGAAAGGCGATTGATTCTACAAGCAAGGGTAGACTAAATGAACCTTTGGAGACTAATTCAATGGCTATACGAAGTAGTTAAGCTTTAGATTTAGTGGAAAGACGATTGATTCCACAAGCAAGGGCGGACTAAATAAACCTACTTAGTAATATATTGGAGACTGATTCAATGGCTCCTTCCTATAAAATAAGCATCCCTCCATTCATGTTACCTAAACATCACAACAGTACAAAAATATCTGCAACTGTTTCGGGAACGAGGTCTTTTTACCTGAGACAACAGCATGATGGGAAAAATGGGTGCCTATTGCCGTCTGACTTATGTGGCCTTTGTTTTCGCCCTCTCACTTGTCTCTGCGTCTGATCCAAGCCCTCTTCAAGACTTCTGCGTTGCCGTTAATGACTCCACGTCAGCTTGTATGTGCATTCCCCTTTATTGCCAAGCTATATTTTCTCGTGCTAGTTTCAATTATGCACAAAATAGTTCACTTTCTGTTATTTAGAAAACTCATTCAAGTCAGTATACTTACAAGGCATCTGTAACACCAAGCCTAAAAAAAAAAAAAAAAAAAAAAAAAAAAAAAGAAAGAGGGAGAGCCAAAACGCAGCGTTTTGGCCCTCCCCCCAATTGAATTAGGGCTAAAGCCCTAATTCGTTTCTCTCTCTCTCTCTCTCTCTCTCTCTCTCTCCCTCTCTCCGCCGACCCTTCGCCTCCCTCCCCCACCGCGGCGTTGGTCTTCACCGCAAGCTCCGCCGGCATCTTCTTCTTCTTCTCCTTCTCCTTCTTCTTCTTCTTCTTCTTCTGCTTTTTCTTCTTTCTCCCGCAGCTCATTTCCCCGCGATCTCCCTCTCGCGATCTCCCACGATCGCTCTCTCTCCACCTCGCCGCACACCGCCGCGAGTCACGATCGAGCACCACCGCACGCCACAGCGTGCGATTGCTGCCTCCTCGTGCGATCGAGCCACCGAGTGCGCAGCAGCACAGTGCGCAGGCGTGCATCAGTGCACGGGCGTGCACCAGCGCACCTCAGTAACTAGCGCGCGGGCACGAGCCCAGGTCGCGAGCGCGAGCCCAGGCCGCGAGCGCGAGCCCAGGCCGCGAGCGTGAGCCAGCGCACGAGCGTGCGCGGCCCAGCGCATGGGCGCTGCGCGGCCCAGCGTGCACAGGCGCGCTGCCCAGCATGCACAGGCGCGCTGCCCAGTGCACGAGCAGTGCACGGGTGCTCGGCCCAGCGCACGAGCAGCGCACGAGCACGGCCCAGCACAGCGCACCAGCGCACGGGCGAGCACCAGCCCGCGAGCCACTGTCGGCCCGCAGGCCAGCCAGCCTGCAGGCCCATTAGCAGCAGACCCATCAGCAGCAAGCCCACGGGCCCACCAGGCCCGACAGCCCGTCCAAGCCCGTAGGTCCAGTACGGCCCGCGGCCCAGTTCAGCCGATCGGCCTGCCAGCCCGCCGGCCCGCTACCCCGTAGCACGCAGACTAGCGAGCCCGCTAGCTGTAGCCCACGAGCCCAGTTCGGCCCGTGGCCCACGAGCCCGCGACGGCCCGTGACGGCCCACGAGCCCGTGACAGCCCACGAATCTCCACGCAGGTAAATGACTTAGGGTTTTGCTTCGGATCTGTGTTTCGATCTAACAAATAAACCTTGTTTTGATAGGAAACCCTACAGACTTTGGAGTGACCGAAGCGACTTTCGGACGAGACTCGGCGCTTCGAGAAAACCCTAGGTGAGGAGATTTCGACTCTAATTGATAAATTGGACGAATCTAGGATTGAATTTAAGATGAAAGGTTTTGTATATGTTTAGAGTGTAAGTGGAATGCATATAGAATACAAATTATGAAATGATTATCTATGAATTGAAGGTTAAGTATAGAATGTTACAGAAATTTGATGATCTGATTTAGGTTGATCTTTTGGAGACTCGAGCGGTCAGATCCGATTTGGCTTGTCAGTAGGGAGTGACTTCCCTCCCGTAGAACTGTGAGTGGGACTTTGACATTCGCTATTGATTGAAAACTATGTTTCAAAAATATCTTTTAAATGACATGTTTCTGCAAAATGTATGATTGTTATGACTTTCCAATATTTGATGAAATGTTTTGTGACCTTTGGAGTGTCTTAACTGCTGACCTTATTGATATGCATCCATGAGTTTTGATAAACGTATATTGTGCCACATTTTCGACATATTGATATGTTTTAAATGCTTTCATTGCATTGGCACATGGTTTTAAATGAATTTACTTACACATTTGGGCTGTATGCCCGGCCGACTTTATGATATTATGTTTTGGGCTGTATGCCTGGCCGACTTATGATATTATGTTTTGGGCTGTATGCCCGGCCGACTTTATGATATTATGCATTGGGCTGTATGCCCGGCCGACGTTATGATATTATGCATGGGGCTATATGCCCGGCCAACTAGTGATGGGATGCATGGGGCTACGTGCCCGGCCGATATGATATTGTGATCCGTAGCTACGAAGGACATCTGGTAGAGGCACCCCTTGTGTCCGGATACGCTTCGGCCGGAGGTATCCGCCAGATTGTCGTGTGTATGGGTGTCCCAAGTTGACCCTCATCGGAGAGGACGTTGAGTACGGCTCCGTCTAGCACCAGGCGGGGGCACCATACACGGCCGACTAGTTATATGTACACTATATACTTTTTACAGGCTAGTTGGGGTAGTCTGTGGCCAACATTGGGGCAGAGAACCATTCTTTAATACTTGCATTTGGAAAAACCCCCAATGCGCCGTCCTTGGTCGAGGTAGACCATTGCCGGGAATATTTCATTGGCCGGTTCTTCATGACATTGATGTAAAATTTTGGGATGCATATCTTGCTTTCCGATGTGTGCGTATTATATATGATTTTGAAATAACATGATCGGTTTGCACACTGTGGATATTTTCTTATCTTATACTTTGACACTCCAAATTCACCTCGATATTGATAGCATGATGTCAATCCCCTCACTTACTGAGTATCCTCCCATAGATACTCATCCCTCACTTTCTTTCCCACAGGATTAGTGTTGGACCGAGGAGATATCACTGGGCTTGGGTATGGATATTTTCCATCTCTTCCGCTACGATGATTGGTGATATTATTATATATTGGAGATTTTAGATTGACCAATGTATTTATATAAATTTTCTGGGATGACTGTATAATTGATGGATATTTATTTTTGAAACTTTCGTATTGATTATTTCATTGCATTGAGGCATTTGTAAAAATTTAAAAATAACTTGGGAATTTATTTATATATGCGTAGAATTTAAGTCCGCTCGGTGTGGCGGCTGCTCATGCTCTAGTTGGGCATGACAGTAGAGGTCTGTTGCTAGGACTGTTAGAAACTTTATAGCCTTGCGTTGTTCTGGATGTTGGCTGTGGATATTGTTGATTTTGGAGAGGCCGGGATGGCCAATTGTTTATTTGTACTGGATGAATGTCATATACATGTGAAATTGTACATGGGAAACCTCCGATTTATGGGGAGGTTCTGCCCGATTTTCTGTAAAAATCCAGCCGGCATCCAGGGACAACGGGCGGCTGTTCACGATCCTGGTTCGGGCGTGACAGTTCGGTTGGTATCAGAGCTCTTGGTTTAGAGCTATATTTTATAAAATGATTTGAAAACATTCCCAAGTAACTTGATTTTAAAAGTCCTCAATGCATAAGAGTTTCATACAGTCATTTATATCCCTGTATATGGTCTTCGACATATGAGTTTATCTATTTTAGGGGGGTTAGATACTAATTCTTATCTAACTAAGCATTTCTTCATTTTCAAAGAAGGAACCAATGGAGATAGTTCTTAAATTGATGATTTCATTCATTTTAGGGGGTTAGTTGTACTAACCCTAATCCTTGAACAATGACTAATGAGAATTATTATATTGCGGAACCATGACGAGTATATGGAGCGCTAGATATGTACTCCCTGATTTACTTAAAGAGAGCGAGGATACTTTCTCATTTCAGGCGCCCCTTTCGGTGCCGAAGAATACATCCTCTGTGTGTGTTTTCTCCAGCACCTTCTCAGCCGGCTATTATACCAACGTCTCCACCATTTACTCTTGATATTTTCGTGTTAGAGTACGAGTGATACACGACACATGGGGTCCAGATGTCACCCCATCACCTTTGATAGCAAGGCCAGTATCTACGGCTGTGCTTATTTCTTCTACAGTAGTTCTTACTCAAACGGCACCAAATCGTCCATCGGTGGCCGTTTTTCTTACAGTTTCGAATCTGAGTTATACTAATTGCGTCATACTTAGGTGCATCCCCGAGTTGACCCAGCTAGTCATGGTAGCTCGACAGTTGGGATGCACAGATTTTTGGATTTGGTGATGCTACGGTAGCACAGCACTGAGTCAACTGAACCCGACGGATCTTGATAGATCTAGGCTTACGCGAGGAGTATAGTCTACGAGTTATTGAGAGACTATTCGATAAGGAAGCCCTCACTTGATGGGAGGCTATTTACAATGAGGCTATAAGCCATTGCGGTAAAGCGATTTCCTAATGGAATTCGACCGTAGATATTTCACGGAGTTTTAGGGACCATATCTCCGGTGGTTATATCACCAGTCCTAGTGCCATGAGCTAGGCTACTGCTCAGCGACCTTTTCTTTGCCGCATATGTGGCAAGCACCACGCTCGAATAAATATGTAAAGCACTTATTACATGCTTCCACTATGAGAAGCCGAGGCATATCAGGAGTTTATGCCCTGATCTGTGACTTGGAGGTTAGTTGGCTTCGAGTCATCAGAATACACCACATGTAGGACAGCAGGGAACACCTGCGCATCCTAGTGACACTGCTCCACGGACTGCAGCCGGGAGCAATATAGTATTAGGCTTTCACGAGAGTAGTTGAGGGTGCAGGCCCTTGTGTATGCGATGACTCAGGAGGACGCTCTGGCGAACCCAGATATGATCATGGGTAATCCTCCTGCGGATCCTTCCGTTTAGAGGTCCTTATGCACTATTTCTTTTGAAATCGTGTATTTTGTGATGATATGTACGGACATGATTGTTACAGTACTAGAGACTTAACTATTTTGATATACAGGTGTATATCCCTATTATTTCCGTACTCTTAGTAAATTCTTTTTATTTTAATTTATTATATTTTATTTTATTTGAATCTTGGTGCTATGGAAATACATGAAGTAGACGTTTGTGTTCTTGTTGGCACAAGGTCGAACTATTTCTATGTGAGAGTTTCTTTCGCTCAACAGTCGGATTGGCTGTTATCGTTACTTGATGAGGAGCTATTAGTTGTCGCTCCTCTTGGTGAGCAGTTGGTTAGAGATTCGTATATAGAGAGTATGATGACATGGCAGGTGGGACAGTGCTGAGAGCAAATCTGATCCCACTGGATATGACATGTTTCGATGCCATTTTAGAGATAGATTAATTGTATATTTATAGAGTTTCCTTAGACTGTTTTATCAAGAAAGACGATTTTTGGAGGCCTGAAGGGCCACCACTGACGTTTGCGAGTGAGAGACGGGTGTTATCCCGTGGTATTGTATTAGTGAGGAAAGCCAGACGTATAATACGTCGAGGAGGTATGACAGATCTGACACATATGATCGATACCACCATACAGAACCCGAGACTTGATGAGATTCTGGTGGTATAGGAGTTTCCTAAATATATTTCCGAGGAGCTACCCGGACTACCCCCAGTTCGAGAGTGTGATTTCGAGATTGACCTAGCTCCAGGGATCACTCTTATATTTATTCTGCCATACAGAATGACACCAGTGGAGTTTAGAGAGCTCTAGATCTAGTTGCGGGAATTACTGGACAACGGTTTTATCCGTTTGAGCACTTCGCCTTAGGGTGCTCCGGTGATTATTCGTGAAGTAGAAAGACGGGATTCTAAGATTGTGTGTGAACTATAGACAGCTAAACAAGGTTTTCATCAAGAATCGGAACACTTTGCCGCATATTGATGATTTATTTGAGCAGTTCCAGGGTGCGCGTGTTTTTCTGAAAGATCGATTTTCGATTTGAATATCATTATGGACATTACGAGTTCGTGGTCATGCCATTTGGGCTGACCAACACACAAACAGCCACAGATAGTGACCGAGATGCGAAGTTTCCTTGGTCTTGCGAGGTGTTATCGACGATTCATAAGAGGATTCTCTCGGATCGTCGCTATACTTACCAGATTGATACGAAGGGCGTCAAGTTCTTGTGGGACGATCGTTGTGAGACGAGCTTTCAAGAGCTCGAACAACGGCTGATGAGGGACGGCCAGACAGAGAGGATTTTAGTGTTTTAGCTCAGCACGTAGCTATTCTAGATTGACAGGTCAGAAAGCTACGGAGCAAAGAACTTTCATTGGTCAGAGTTTTGGGGAGGAGTGACCAGGTCGAGGACGAGACCTGAGAGCTCGAAGAGATTATTAAGAGACTTAAGAGACAGTACCCCCACTTGTTCAACGTATTACTTTCTTTTAGTTTCGAGGACGAAACTTGTTTTTAGGGGGTTAGAAAATGTAACACCAAGCCTAAAAAAAAAAAAAAAAAAAAAAAAAAAAAAGGGAGAGCCAAAACGCAGCGTTTTGGCCCTCCCCCCAATTGAATTAGGGCTAAAGCCCTAATTCGTTTCTCTCTCTCTCTCTCTCTCTCTCTCTCTCTCCCTCTCTCCGCCGACCCTTCGCCTCCCTCCCCCACCGCGGCGTTGGTCTTCACCGCAAGCTCCGCCGGCATCTTCTTCTTCTTCTCCTTCTCCTTCTTCTTCTTCTTCTTCTTCTGCTTTTTCTTCTTTCTCCCGCAGCTCATTTCCCCGCGATCTCCCTCTCGCGATCTCCCACGATCGCTCTCTCTCCACCTCGCCGCACACCGCCGCGAGCCACGATCGAGCACCACCGCACGCCACAGCGTGCGATTGCTGCCTCCTCGCGCGATCGAGCCACCGAGTGCGCAGCAGCACAGTGCGCAGGCGTGCATCAGTGCACGGGCGTGCACCAGCGCACCTCAGTGCACTAGCGCGCGGGCACGAGCCCAGGTCGCGAGCGCGAGCCCAGGCCGCGAGCGCGAGCCCAGGCCGCGAGCGTGTGCCAGCGCACGAGCGTGCGCGGCCCAGCGTGCACAGGCGCGCTGCCCAGTGCACGAGCAGTGCACGGGTGCGCGGCCCAGCGCGCGAGCAGCGCACGAGCACGCCCCAGCACAGCGCACCAGCGCACGGGCGAGCACCAGCCCGCGAGCCACTGTCGGCCCGCAGGCCAGCCAGCCTGCAGGCCCATTAGCCGCAGACCCATCAGCAGCAAGCCCACGGGCCCACCAGGCCCGACAGCCCGTCCAAGCCCGTAGGTCCAGTACGGCCCGCGGCCCAGTTCAGCCCATCGGCCTGCCAGCCCGCCGGCCCGCTACCCCGTAGCACGCAGACCAGCGAGCCCGCTAGCTGTAGCCCACGAGCCCAGTTCGGCCCGTGGCCCATGAGCCCGCGACGGCCTGTGACGGCCCACGAGCCCGTGACAGCCCACGAATCTCCACGCAGGTAAATGACTTAGGGTTTTGCTTCGGATCTGTGTTTCGATCTAACAAATAAACCTTGTTTTGATAGGAAACCCTACAGACTTTGGAGTAACCGAAGCGACTTTCGGACGAGACTCGGCGCTTCGAGAAAACCCTAGGTGAGGAGATTTCGACTCTAATTGATAAATTGGACGAATCTAGGATTGAATTTAAGATGAAAGGTTTTGTATATGTTTAGAGTGTAAGTGGAATGCATATAGAATACAAATTATGAAATGATTATCTATGAATTGAAGGTTAAGTATAGAATGTTACAGAAATTTGATGATCTGATTTAAGTTGATCTTTTGGAGACTCGAGCGGTCAGATCCGATTTGGCTTGTCAGTAGGGAGTGACTTCCCTCCCGTAGAACTGTGAGTGGGACTTTGACATTCGCTATTGATTGAAAACCATGTTTCAAAAATATCTTTTAAATGACATGTTTCTGCAAAATGTATGATTGTTATGACTTTCCAATATTTGATGAAATGTTTTGTGACTTTTGGAGTGTCTTAACTGCTGACCTTATTGATATGCATCCATGAGTTTTGATAAACGTATATTGTGCCACATTTTCGACATATTGATATGTTTTAAATGCTTTCATTGCATTGGCACATGGTTTTAAATGAATTTACTTACACATTTGGGCTGTATGCCCGGCCGACTTTATGATATTATGTTTTGGGCTGTATGCCTGGCCGACTTATGATATTATGTTTTGGGCTGTATGCCCGGCCGACTTTATGATATTATGCATTGGGCTGTATGCCCGGCCGACGTTATGATATTATGCATGGGGCTATATGCCCGGCCGACTGGTGATGGGATGCATGGGGCTACGTGCCCGGCCGATATGATATTGTGATCCGTAGCTACGAAGGACATCTGGTAGAGGCACCCCTTGTGTCCGGATACGCTTCGGCCGGAGGTATCCACCAGATTGTCGTGTGTATGGGTGTCCCAGGTTGACCCTCATCGGAGAGGACGTTGAGTACGGCTCCGTCTAGCACCAGGCGGGGGCACCATACACGGCCGACTAGTTATATGTACACTATATACTTTTTACAGGCTAGTTGGGGTAGTCTGTGACCAACATTGGGGCAGAGAACCATTCTTTAATACTTGCATTTGGAAAAACCCCCAATGCGCCGTCCTTGGTCGAGGTAGACCATTGCCGGGAATATTTCATTGGCCGGTTCTTCATGACATTGATGTAAAATTTTGGGATGCATATCTTGCTTTCTGATGTGTGCGTATTATATATGATTTTGAAATAACATGATCGGTTTGCACACTGTGGATATTTTCTTATCTTATGCTTTGACACTCCAAATTCACCTCGATATTGATAGCATGATGTCAATCCCCTCACTTACTGAGTATCCTCCCATAGATACTCATCCCTCACTTTCTTTCCCACAGGATTAGTGTTGGACCGAGGAGATATCACTGGGCTTGGGTATGGATATTTTCCATCTCTTCCGCTACGATGATTGATGATATTATTATATATTGGAGATTTTAGATTGACCAATGTATTTATATAAATTTTCTGGGATGACTGTATAATTGATGGATATTTATTTTTGAAACTTTCGTATTGATTATTTCATTGCATTGAGGCATTTGTAAAAATTTAAAAATAACTTGGGAATTTATTTTATATATGCGTAGAATTTAAGTCCGCTCGGTGTGGCGGCTGCTCATGCTCTAGTTGGGCATGACAGTAGAGGTCTGTTGCTAGGACTGTTAGAAACTTTATAGCCTTGCGTCGTTCTGGATGTTGGCTGTGGATATTGTTGATTTTGGAGAGGTCGGGATGGCCAATTGTTTATTTATACTGGATGAATGTCATATACAGGTGAAATTGTACATGGGAAACCTCCGATTTATGGGGAGGTTCTGCCCGATTTTCTGTAAAAATCCAGCCGGCATCCAGGGACAACGGGCGGCTGTTCACGATCCCGGTTCGGGCGTGACAGTTCGGTTGGTATCAGAGCTCTTGGTTTAGAGCTATATTTTATAAAATGATTTGAAAACATTCCCAAGTAACTTGATTTTAAAAGTCCTCAATGCATAAGAGTTTCATACAGTCATTTATATCCCTGTATATGGTCTTCGACATATGAGTTTATCTATTTTAGGGGGGTTAGATACTAATTCTTATCTAACTAAGCATTTCTTCATTTTCAAAGAAGGAACCAATGGAGATAGTTCTTAAATTGATGATTTCATTCATTTTAGGGGGTTAGTTGTACTAACCCTAATCCTTGAACAATGCCTAATGAGAATTATTATATTGCGGAACCATGACGAGTACATGGAGCGCTAGATATGTACTCCCTGATTTACTTAAAGAGAGCGAGGATACTTCCTCATTTCAGGCGCCCCTTTCGGTGCCGAAGAATACATCCTCTGTGTGTGTTTTCTCCAGCACCTTCTCAGCCGGCTATTATACCAACGTCTCCACCATTTACTCTTGATATTTTCGTGTTAGAGTACGAGTGATACACGACACATGGGGTCCAGATGTCACCCCATCACCTTTGATAGCAAGGCCAGTATCTACGGCTGTGCTTATTTCTTCTACAGTAGTTCTTACTCAAACGGCACCAAATCGTCCATCGGTGGCCGTTTTTCTTACAGTTTCGAATCTGAGTTATAATAATTGCGTCATACTTAGGTGCATCCCCGAGTTGACCCAGCTAGTCACGGTAGCTCGACAGTTGGGATGCACAGATTTTTGGATTTGGTGATGCTACGGTAGCACAGCACTGAGTCAACTGAACCCGACGGATCTTGATAGATCTAGGCTTACGCGAGGAGTATAGTCTACGAGTTATTGAGAGACTATTCGATAAGGAAGCCCTCACTTGATGGGAGGCTATTTACGATGAGGCTATAAGCCATTGCGGTAAAGCGATTTCCTAATGGAATTCGACCGTAGATATTTCACGGAGTTTTAGGGACCATATCTCCGGTGGTTATATCACCAGTCCTAGTGCCATGAGCTAGGCTACTGCTCAACGACCTTTTCTTTGCCGCATATGTGGCAAGCACCATGCTCGAATAAATATGTAAAGCACTTATTACATGCTTCCACTATGAGAAGCCGAGGCATATCAGGAGTTTATGCCCTGATCTGTGACTTGGAGGTTAGTTGGCTTCGAGTCATCAGAATACACCACATGTAGGACAGCAGGGAACACCTGCGCATCCTAGTGACACTGCTCCACGGACTGCAGCCGGGAGCAATATAGTATTAGGCTTTCACGAGAGTAGTTGAGGGTGCAGGCCCTTGTGTATGCGATGACTCAGGAGGACGCTCTGGCGAACCCAGATATGATCATGGGTAATCCTCCTGCGGATCCTTCCGTTTAGAGGTCCTTATGCACTATTTCTTTTGAAATCGTGTATTTTGTGATGATATGTACGGACATGATTGTTACAGTACTAGAGACTTAAATATTTTGATATACAGGTGTATATCCCTATTATTTCCGTACTCTTAGTAAATTCTTTTTATTTTAATTTATTATATTTTATTTTATTTGAATCTTGGTGCTATGGAAATACATGAAGTAGACGTTTGTGTTCTTGTTGGCACAAGGTCGAACTATTTCTATGTGAGAGTTTCTTTCGCTCAACAGTCGGATTGGCTGTTATCGTTACTTGATGAGGAGCTATTAGTTGTCGCTCCTCTTGGTGAGCAGTTGGTTAGAGATTCGTATATAGAGAGTATGATGACATGGCAGGTGGGACAGTGCTGAGAGCAAATCTGATCCCACTGGATATGACATGTTTCGATGCCATTTTAGAGATAGATTAATTGTATATTTATAGAGTTTCCTTAGACTGTTTTATCAAGAAAGACGATTTTTGGAGGCCTGAAGGGCCACCACTGACGTTTGCGAGTGAGAGACGGGTGTTATCCCGTGGTATTGTATTAGTGAGGAAAGCCAGACGTATAATACGTCGAGGAGGTATGACAGATCTGACACATATGATCGATACCACCATACAGAACCCGAGACTTGATGAGATTCTGGTGGTATAGGAGTTTCCTAAATATATTTCCGAGGAGCTACCCGGACTACCCCCAGTTCGAGAGTGTGATTTCGAGATTGACCTAGCTCCAGGGATCACTCTTATATTTATTCTGCCATACAGAATGACACCAGTGGAGTTTAGAGAGCTCTAGATCTAGTTGCGGGAATTACTGGACAACGGTTTTATCCGTTTGAGCACTTCGCCTTAAGGTGCTCCGGTGATTATTCGTGAAGTAGAAAGACGGGATTCTAAGATTGTGTGTGAACTATAGACAGCTAAACAAGGTTTTCATCAAGAATCGGAACACTTTGCCGCATATTGATGATTTATTTGAGCAGTTCCAGGGTGCGCGTGTTTTTCTGAAAGATCGATTTTCGATTTGAATATCATTATGGACATTATGAGTTCGTGGTCATGCCATTTGGGCTGACCAACACACAAACAGCCACAGATAGTGACCGAGATGCGAAGTTTCCTTGGTCTTGCGAGGTGTTATCGACGATTCATAAGAGGATTCTCTCGGATCGTCGCTATACTTACCAGATTGATACGAAGGGCGTCAAGTTCTTGTGGGACGATCGTTGTGAGACGAGCTTTCAAGAGCTCGAACAACGGCTGATGAGGGACGGCCAGACAGAGAGGATTTTAGTGTTTTAGCTCAGCACGTAGCTATTCTAGATTGACAGGTCAGAAAGCTACGGAGCAAAGAACTTTCATTGGTCAGAGTTTTGGGGAGGAGTGACCAGGTCGAGGACGAGACCTGAGAGCTCGAAGAGATTATTAAGAGACTTAAGAGACAGTACCCCCACTTGTTCAACGTATTACTTTCTTTTAGTTTCGAGGACGAAACTTGTTTTTAGGGGGTTAGAAAATGTAACACCAAGCCTAAAAAAAAAAAAAAAAAAAAAAAAAAAAAAAAAAGGGAGAGCCAAAACGCAGCGTTTTGGCCCTCCCCCCAATTGAATTAGGGCTAAAGCCCTAATTCGTTTCTCTCTCTCTCTCTCTCTCTCTCTCTCTCTCCCTCTCTCCGCCGACCCTTCGCCTCCCTCCCCCACCGCGGCGTTGGTCTTCACCGCAAGCTCCGCCGGCATCTTCTTCTTCTTCTCCTTCTCCTTCTTCTTCTTCTTCTTCTTCTGCTTTTTCTTCTTTCTCCCGCAGCTCATTTCCCCGCGATCTCCCTCTCGCGATCTCCCACGATCGCTCTCTCTCCACCTCGCCGCACACCGCCGCGAGCCACGATCGAGCACCACCGCACGCCACAGCGTGCGATTGCTGCCTCCTCGCGCGATCGAGCCACCGAGTGCGCAGCAGCACAGTGCGCAGGCGTGCATCAGTGCACGGGCGTGCACCAGCGCACCTCAGTGCACTAGCGCGCGGGCACGAGCCCAGGTCGCGAGCGCGAGCCCAGGCCGCGAGCGCGAGCCCAGGCCGCGAGCGTGAGCCAGCGCACGAGCGTGCCGGCCCAGCGTGCACAGGCGCGCTGCCCAGCATGCACAGGCGCGCTGCCCAGTGCACGAGCAGTGCACGGGTGCGCGGCCCAGCGCGCGAGCAGCGCACGAGCACGCCCCAGCACAGCGCACCAGCGCACGGGCGAGCACCAGCCCGCGAGCCACTATCGGCCCGCAGGCCAGCCAGCCTGCAGGCCCATTAGCCGCAGACCCATCAGCAGCAAGCCCACGGGCCCACAGGCCCGACAGCCCGTCCAAGCCCGTAGGTCCAGTACGGCCCGCGGCCCAGTTCAGCCCATCGGCCTGCCAGCCCGCCGGCCCGCTACCCCGTAGCACGCAGACCAGCGAGCCCGCTAGCTGTAGCCCACGAGCCCAGTTCGGCCCGTGGCCCACGAGCCCGCGACGGCCCGTGACGGCCCACGAGCCCGTGACAGCCCACGAATCTCCACGCAGGTAAATGACTTAGGGTTTTGCTTCGGATCTGTGTTTCGATCTAACAAATAAACCTTGTTTTGATAGGAAACCCTACAGACTTTGGAGTGACCGAAGCGACTTTCGGACGAGACTCGGCGCTTCGAGAAAACCCTAGGTGAGGAGATTTCGACTCTAATTGATAAATTGGACGAATCTAGGATTGAATTTAAGATGAAAGGTTTTGTATATGTTTAGAGTGTAAGTGGAATGCATATAGAATACAAATTATGAAATGATTATCTATGAATTGAAGGTTAAGTATAGAATGTTACAGAAATTTGATGATCTGATTTAGGTTGATCTTTTGGAGACTCGAGCGGTCAGATCCGATTTGGCTTGTCAGTAGGGAGTGACTTCCCTCCCGTAGAACTGTGAGTGGGACTTTGACATTCGCTATTGATTGAAAACCATGTTTCAAAAATATCTTTTAAATGACATGTTTCTGCAAAATGTATGATTGTTATGACTTTCCAATATTTGATGAAATGTTTTGTGACTTTTGGAGTGTCTTAACTGCTGACCTTATTGATATGCATCCATGAGTTTTGATAAACGTATATTGTGCCACATTTTCGACATATTGATATGTTTTAAATGCTTTCATTGCATTGGCACATGGTTTTAAATGAATTTACTTACACATTTGGGCTGTATGCCCGGCCGACTTTATGATATTATGTTTTGGGCTGTATGCCTGGCCGACTTATGATATTATGTTTTGGGCTGTATGCCCGGCCGACTTTATGATATTATGCATTGGGCTGTATGCCCGGCCGACGTTATGATATTATGCATGGGGCTATATGCCCGGCCGACTGGTGATGGGATGCATGGGGCTACGTGCCCGGCCGATATGATATTGTGATCCGTAGCTACGAAGGACATCTGGTAGAGGCACCCCTTGTGTCCGGATACGCTTCGGCCGGAGGTATCCGCCAGATTGTCGTGTGTATGGGTGTCCCAGGTTGACCCTCATCGGAGAGGACGTTGAGTACGGCTCCGTCTAGCACCAGGCGGGGGCACCATACACGGCCGACTAGTTATATGTACACTATATACTTTTTACAGGCTAGTTGGGGTAGTCTGTGGCCAACATTGGGGCAGAGAACCATTCTTTAATACTTGCATTTGGAAAAACCCCCAATGCGCCGTCCTTGGTCGAGGTAGACCATTGTCGGGAATATTTCATTGGCCGGTTCTTCATGACATTGATGTAAAATTTTGGGATGCATATCTTGCTTTCTGATGTGTGCGTATTATATATGATTTTGAAATAACATGATCGGTTTGCACACTGTGGATATTTTCTTATCTTATGCTTTGACACTCCAAATTCACCTCGATATTGATAGCATGATGTCAATCCCCTCACTTACTGAGTATCCTCCCATAGATACTCATCCCTCACTTTCTTTCCCACAGGATTAGTGTTGGACCGAGGAGATATCACTGGGCTTGGGTATGGATATTTTCCATCTCTTCCGCTACGATGATTGGTGATATTATTATATATTGGAGATTTTAGATTGACCAATGTATTTATATAAATTTTCTGGGATGACTGTATAATTGATGGATATTTATTTTTGAAACTTTCGTATTGATTATTTCATTGCATTGAGGCATTTGTAAAAATTTAAAAATAACTTGGGAATTTATTTTATATATGCGTAGAATTTAAGTCCGCTCGGTGTGGCGGCTGCTCATGCTCTAGTTGGGCATGACAGTAGAGGTCTGTTGCTAGGACTGTTAGAAACTTTATAGCCTTGCGTTGTTCTGGATGTTGGCTGTGGATATTGTTGATTTTGGAGAGGTCGGGATGGCCAATTGTTTATTTGTACTGGATGAATGTCATATACATGTGAAATTATATATGGGAAACCTCCGATTTATGGGGAGGTTCTGTCCGATTTTCTGTAAAAATCCAGCCGGCATCCAGGGACAACGGACGGCTGTTCACGATCCCGGTTCGGGGCATGACACATCTGATTGTGAATGCAGTGTTTGTGAATGGGAAATTCTGCAAGGATCCAAATCTTGTCACCGCAAATGATTTCTTCTTTCAAGGACTCAACATCCCGGGAAACAGATCAAATCCTCTTGGTTCAAAGGTCACTCCTGTCAATGTCATGCAATTACCTGGACTCAACACTCTTGGCATCTCGTTAGTCCGTATAGACTTTGTGCCTTATGGTCTGAATCCTCCCCACACGCATCCACGTGCCACAGAAATCCTATTTGTCTTGGAAGGGACTTTATATGTTGGCTTTGTCACATCCAACAATCCGGACAACAAGGCTTTGAACAATCACCTCATCACCAAGACTTTGAACCCGGGAGATGTTTTCGTGTTCCCCGAGGGTCTTATCCATTTCCAATTGAATGTGGGGCAAACCAATGCAGTTGCCTTTGCAGGCTTGAGTAGCCAGAATCCTGGAGTGATCACCATAGCTAATGCAGTCTTTGGATCAAATCCGGCCATCGATCCTGATGTCCTAACTAAAGCTTTCCAAGTGGAAAACAATATCATTAACTACCTCCAGCAACAATTTTGGTACGATAACAACTAACCGTACCAGGTGCTTAGTCAAAACATGAAGCAACGTCCTTTCTTCCTCTGGAGGTCGCCATTTGGTACATTTAGTCATTTGGGAATAAGCAACTGTTGTTGCATAAATATATATGTATTTAGGACTCAAAAGTTGTTTATGGGTCAGTTTCATAATATAATAAAGTGGATTGTTGTGTTGTGGACGTTTATGTCCAAGTAGATTTGATAAACATAGATCAATACATTTTCCACCATTCCGAGTAGTATAATTGGTATTGAAGTAATTCATTCTTGTACAATAAAAATAACCATAATATATTAGAAGAGAATATAAATAAATAGAGATAATTAGGTTTTATCTCAAATTTACAAATTGGCCTTTAAATTTTAAAACGTAACGATTGAATACCTAAATTTCAAAAATCATAATTAATTAGTGCTTCCGTTACTCTGGTATACGGTGGCAAGTGATGTGGAAGACTTGTGGCAGAAATTACTGACCCGTCATTCGACACATTCACACTAGCCATATAAAATGTTGCCAAGTCAGCAAATTTGTTGATGTGACATGACACGTCACCTAAATTTTTTTTTAATAAATATATAAAACCTTCACAAAAAAGTATAAAACATTAAATTATTATAAAAAATATAAAACCTTAATTATTTTAAAAAAATATAAAATTTCTCTCTTCTTATCTCTCTCTCTCTCTACAAACCCCAGAGCCCCATTTTCTCTCTCTCACTCTAGACCTAGGCCATCTCTTTCTCTCTCTCTCTCTCTCTCCTTCCCAATTCAAGTGATTTTGAAATTCTTCGATGAACAAAACCCAGAAGAAGACGAATCGGTGACGAACAATCGAATGGGGTTGCTTTTGGAGAAGATGGTTCTTGTTGAGGTTCAGTGTTGTTTGTGTTCTTGGTGTTGTTTTTGAGGTTTTTTCTGAGAATGAAGATAGGGCTTGCACGTGATCTTCCTCTGCTTCTACTCCCAACGTTGGTTTTCAGAAATCTCATCAATGGTGGTGGAAACTTGTCTGCTCCTCTACTTAAGCTTGCACTTGATATGGGCTTTGTTGAATTCATCTTCATATCTCTCTCTCTCTCTCTCTCTACTAAAACAGTGCAGATGCAAAAATTTTGTTGAATAGTTTGTAATCTAATCAAAACCCAAAACCAATCGATTTACAAAAAAAAAAAAAAACATTTTCCATCTCCCCTTCATCTTCTTCTTCTGCCATTATAGAGGGAGAAAGCATGTGCGAATCAAAAACTTTTTTTGAACAATCCTTCTGCCATTAAAGAGAGAGATAGAGCTTAAACAATCCTCCCTTCCCCCTTTCTCTCTCTTCTCTCCACTCTCTCAAACTGGAAAAAAAAACTCCTCTCTCTCTCTTTCCTCCCCTCCACATGTCTCTCTCGCTGGAATAAAAAATGAGTTCAAGCCTTAAAACATTAAGCCTTGCCGGAGGCGGTAAGTTGAGAAATTTTCCGTGCAGGTGCAAAAATTTTGTTGAATAGTTTGTAATCTAATCAAAACCCAAAACCAAAAAAAAAAAAAAAAAAAACATTTTTTTGGCAATGAAAGTGCAGAAATTTTCGTTGTGGGTTTGGGGTTTCGAGGGTGGATTAAGCTTGGTGGTGGAGGTGATAGGTTGAACTCATTTCCCAACAGAGATAGAATTGAGATTGCACAATAAATTTGATCAATCTGAGAAGTGAAAGAGCTCCTGGGAATGGAGAATTGAAGATCGGATTTGGATGAAAGAGATTGATCTAACCACAATCTTAATTTCTTGATTCAAAACGTTCCATGGTGTTCGAAGCTTTGAGCTTCCATTAATGACAAACAGAGCATGCCTAGGGAGGTTGAGGATGATGCTGTCATTTACGTAGAAATTGGGGGTAGAAAGAGATAGAAAGAGGGAGACAAGAGATAGAGAGAGAGAGAGAGACGAGTGAGAACAGCATCAAAGTTTCACCCATCATCCTGTCCCTCGAACTCCTCTGTCTCTCTCTCTCTCTCTCTCTCTCCAAACCCAAACCCCAAGAAGAATCATGTTGATGTTTCCTGTTAAACGCATTCGTCTCCGATCGCCAAAGCTTGAATCAAGAGAGGCGACCACAAGCACAAACAAATCGAACAACAACGATGCAAAATCTCGAGTCTCATCTCTGATCTCCCATTTTTTGTTTTATTAAATACTAGGAGATAAGTGCACTTGGGAAGGAGAGAGAAAGACAGAGATGGCTGGGTCCGGAGTGAGAGAGAGAAAATGGGGCACTGGAGTTTGTAGAGAGAGATGAGGAGAGAGAAATTTTATATTTTTTTAAAAAAATTAAGGTTTTATATTTTTTATAATAATTTAAGGTTTTATATTTTTTTTAAAAAAAAATTAATTAATTTTGTGTGGTTTGTGCGGACGTATCACATGACATGTCAACAATTTCTACTATATGGCTTCCACAACATCTACCACCGTACTCCAACTCAACACTTAACGGCCAGTTAGGTACCTTTAGTAACGAAAGAACTAACTAGTTATGGTTTTTAAAGTTTAGTTCACCAATCATTGCGTTTTGAAGTTTATAAACCAATTTGTGAATTTGAGGTAAAGATTAGTGACTTGACATGTAATTATCTCAAAATTATTACTATCAAATACTCTCACATTTAAATATTAACTTAAGCAAGAACAATTTTTTCTAAAACCAATTTAACCTTTCCAAGATCCTAACAATGCATATGACAATTTCAAATCGGTTGCAATCAAGATAATCAATATTTTATAACATTCAACACTAGAACAAATATTACTCCCCAACAATTTTATTGAAATTAAGAACAATACAATATTCAGCTACCTTTACAATGGATTCATTCAATTGAATAAAGAAAAATAATATTCAACTACTCAATACACTTAATTTTATAGAAGGGGCATGTTTATCACTCAAATTAATATAATGAGATGACATTACTATATGTTTATTAATATATCATTTTACCACTCAAATATATGAAATCCACATACCAATCAAAAGGTTTTTTATTTGATTATAACGGAAATACGATTAAGAGTAGGATAAATAGACACAAATGTTGGATTCAAAATTCATTAAAAATACTTAAATATTAGGACATTACATTCTTTACACCAAAGCAAAGAAAATGATAACTTCCGCAACTTTCAAACTCAACTATTGAATAGCACTCTAAGTCTGAATGTATAATGTGATATATCACGTATAAAAACTCCAACTATCTTATGAAACTTTTTTTCAAGAACTCTCTTTTTTTCCCATTTTTTTCTTTTTCTTCTTCTTCTTTTTTCTTTCTTTTTTTTTGTTTTTTTTGTGACTCAACATGATAAATTTCTTTTTGTCTACTACACTGAGTCATAATTTCATAATACTAGGAAAAAAAATGCTCCAATATAAAAAAAATAATGTATAAAAATATAATGTCAAGCTATCAATTATAAGTGTATTAGTAAACTTGAGTTCAAAATCTTGACTTAGAAAATAATTGGTCATGAGGGAAATTATGTGGGTAATTTATGAAAAAAAGGGTTTAGCCTTAAATTGGCTAACTAAGGGATATAAAATGCTAGATATAGGATTTTTTCGAAAGGTAGAAGGGTGTAAATTTAGGTGGCTTATGTCACGCCCCGACCCGGGATCGTGAGCAGCCGTCCGTTACCCTGGATGCCGGCTGTATTTTTACAGAAATCGGACAGAACCTCCCCATATATCGGAGGTCTCCCATATTAAAATAAACATGTTACCTGTCCAAAAGGGGCCATCCCGGCCTCAAAATGCATATATTATCCTCAACAACAAATCAGATCATCATACTGCACAATTCAGGGCAACGCAAGGCTAACAAACAATTCTCCACAGTCCTAACCACAGACCTCTACTGCCATGCCCCCGTCAAAGGCATGGACAGCCGCCAGTCCCCCCTCCTGTGATTTAGAGGAGGCACCAAGCGATCCTAGAGGACAATTCTAAGACATGACACATTCCCAAATATAGACGCAACGAAAAAGAAATGCCTCAATGCAATGTCATGCAGTGACATGAGAGTTCCACAATTTAAATGTCCCTATTTATACAGTCATCCCAGAATCATAAAAATGGTCATCTATAGACCTCAGAATACAAATACATCACCAATACAAATTTTGCAGCGGAAATACACAATGACTCCTCAAGTCCAGGCCTGATCTCCCAAAGATACTGAGAGTCTTAAAAGCGACACTCCTTGTCAAATACTATCTCTGAAACAAAGGGAAATGAGGGGTGAGTACTCGGGAAGGAATACTCAGTGAGTGAGTGGGTCAATGCAATCGTCAAATATGGAGTGTGAAACTGGAGTGTCAAAACATAAGTATATAAATCATATTTCAAATCATCATGCTTTTCATTTCAACAATATATCATTTCACGCATTTTCAAGTCAAATATGCATCCAAAGCACTGTCATTAAAATCATAGAGCTGCCAGCCAAAAATGTCCTGACAGAGGTCTACCGCGACCTATGACAGGCGCACCGGGGGTGTTATATGCAAATTTCTTTAAAGTGCTCTCTACCCCAGCGTTGGCGACGAACCTCGTCCAGGTGCTAGACTTGGAGAGGATATCCAATCCAAATCCAAATCCTCCCCCTTTCGGGTTCAACCTGGCTAGTACCGTGTAGATAATCAAATCACGACAACTCGTGGGATACCCCAGGCCTAGGCATATCCGGACGCCACCAAAGCGCCTCTCACGGTGTCTTTCGTAGCTACGGAACAATACAATCCAAAGCCCTCAAGGCCAAAACCAATATCATATCAAAATGTGCCGAAATCCGGTTCATAAACCAATGCAACATATAGCATAAAATGGCACATTATACTTTTCAACCACATGGATGCATAATTTCATAATTCAATACAGTTTTTGGACACTCCAACGGTTCACAAAAGTCAATTTTAAAACCAGTCAAAACATTTCCAACATACGACAAATCATGCTCATTATCAAAATGTTGTAAAACAGGATTTACATATTAAACAAAAGCATTGAAATAAATCCCACTCACAGTTTTGGGGAAGGTAGCGCACTCCCCAATGACACCAAAATACGCAAAACAAGGCGCCCCTCAATCGAGTCACCAAGAAAGCCAACCTAATCAAGTCATCACGATTTTCATCAATTTCTGACTATTTCAGGGTTTATCGTTTTTCTTAATTTCGTACGAACCCTAAATTCCTCAATTTATAAACAAATCAACTAATGCTACCTAATTTGACAAAGTTTATTCAAGGGTTGAAGAGATTTCATTTCTCTCACCTAGGATTCTTCGGATCTCGAATTTAGCTTTCGTTCGCCCGTTGGTTTGGTGTAAAACCTGAATGTTTCCAAATTTGAAACAATTGCGAACAATTTAAGTCCAATACTAAAGAATTTCGAAACCCAAGTGCGAAAATCGAAACTTAGAGTCATTTACCTTCGCATAGGCTCACGGACTGTCACGGGCCGTCGCGGGCCGTGGGCTGATGGGCTGGCGGGCCTGGTGGGCCTGCGGGCCGGACTAGGCCGCGTGCTGGACTGGGCCGCAGTGACTAGGGTTGCGCTCGCGAGCTGGATCGAGCACTCGCGCAGTGGGTCGCACGCTGGAGCGCTTGCGCTCGTGCTGGAGGTGCGCAGGGGCTCGTGCAGAGGCCTGCAGGTCGCTCGCTGCTCGTGCTGGCTCGCGCACTGCTCGCGCTTGCTCGCGCTTGCTCGCGCTGGCTCGCGCGCTGCTCGCGCTGGCTCGCGCGCTGCTCGCGCTTAACTCACGCGCAGGCTGGGTTCGCGTGCTGAGCTCGCGCAGGGCTTGCGCTGCCGTGCACTTTGGCGCTGTCGCGCACGCTGGTGCGCTCGCTGTGGTGCAGCGCACGCTGGTGCGCTCACTGTGGTGCAGCGCTAGCGGTGGTGCAGCGATCGCGCTCGGCGGAGGACGGCAGCGGGAGAGAGAGGTGCGGCGGCGGGGGATTGGGAGAAGAGAGAAGAAAAAGAGAGAGAAGAGAGGGAGAGAGAGAGAAGAGAGGGGGAAAGAGAGAAGAGAGGGGGAAAGAGAGAGAGGGAGAAAATTGGGCTTTAAGCCCTGATTTTTTTTTTTTTTTTTTAATTGGGTATTACATTTTCTAACCCCCTAAAAACAAGTCTCGTCCTCGAGACTAAAAGAAAACTATACAGAAAATAGATGGGAGTACTGTTTCCTCATGGCTTCCTCCGGCTCCCAGGTTTGTTCCTCGACCTGGTCGCTCTTCCACAAAACTCTAACAAGAGGAATCTCTTTGCTCCGTAGCTTTCTGACCTGTCGATCGAAAATAATCACGGGCTGGACAGGTAAGCCCAAGTCCTCTCGCATTTCTATCGGCGGAGGCTCCAAAATGTGTGAAGGATCTGAGATGCACTTCCTCAACACTGATACATGTAAGACATCATGGATCCGAGATAGTTCATCTGGCCGCTTTAGCCTGTATGCCCCGCTCCCAACCCTACTGAGGATACGGAACGGGCCAATGTACCTGGGGCTCAACTTGCCCCGCTGCCGTTGTCGTACTAGTCCCCTCAAGGGGGAAATCCTCAAGAACACCATATCGCCCACCTCAAACTCTAAAGGTCGGCGTCTTCGATCCGCATATGTCCTCTATCTGTCTTGGGCGGCTTTCTTCCGCTCGCGGATCACTCTGACATTTTCTTTAGTCTCCTCGACTAGCCTAACAGTGGTAAGGCGTCTCTCGCCTATCTCATCCCAGCACAACGGGGTACGACACTTCATACCGTAAAGTGCCTCATAGGGTGGCATGCCGATGCTGGCCTGATAACTATTAGTATACGCAAACTCCACCAGCGGTGAATGCCTGTCCCAACTACCCCGAAAATCCATAACACAAACCCGAAGTAAATCCTCGAGCGTCTGAATGGTCCTCTCCGACTGACCATCTGTCTGTGGGTGATATGCTGTACTAAAACTAGGCCGCGTGCCCAAAGCCTCTTGCATTCTGGGCTCAACACGCTTCTGCTATGATTAAGGAGAAAATGTACGGACCCAATAAATTAATTAGCTATCACCCAAATGGCATCATACTGTGCCAAAGTCCGATGCAACTCTACTACAAAGTCTATCGTGACATACTCCCACTCCCACCGAAGAATGGGAAAAAAAGGGCTGTGAAGTACCAGCTAAACGCTGGTGCTCGGCCTTTTACCTATTGGCGAGCTAAACATCTTGCCACAAAATCCTCAATTTCTCGTTTCATGTTAGGTCATCAATAACTATCCCGAATAGTCCAATACATCTTGGTACTACCTGGATAAATGCTTAAGTTGAGGAGTGTGCCTCCTTAAGTATGGCCTTGCGGAAATCAATGTCAACTGAAATACAAATCCGTTCTCCAAACACTATCTATCCGTTCTCTCGGAAACTGAAGTCTCTGACATGGTTGAACAAGGTCTGTCTGTCCTCATATCTGGCTAATGATGCTTCTTACACATCATTAACCATACTAACTCCTAAGGTACGGAGTCCCACCAATAAAGAGGGGTAAGCACTCTCTCTGTCGTCTGAGAATAAGACACTGAGCATGCTCCTCAACACTCTGCAAACTGATTAGGATGTCATTAGTGGAAACGATAACAATTCGATCTAGGAAATTCATAAAAGACCCGATCTATTCGGTCCATAAATGCAGCTAGGACATTGGTGAGCCCAAATGGCATGACCAAGGACTCAAAGTGTCCATGCTGATACGGAATGCGATTTTTGGACAGATCCTCGACCCTAACCCGTAACCGAGTATAACGCGATCGAAGATTTATCTTCGAAAAGACCTTATCACTGAGAAGCTGATCAAACAAATCATCGATGTGAGAAAATGAATATCAATCCTTGGTAGTAACCTTAGTCAACTGCCAATAATCCATAACAAGTTTAAGTGTTTTATATTTCTTCTTTACAATAATACCGAAGCACCCTAAGGTGTGGTGCTTGGATGGATTAATTATTTATCTAACAATTTCTATAGTTAAATCTTGAGCTCTCTCAGCTCAAATGGTACCATTCTATATGACGGAATAGAAATAAGAGTAATCCCTAGAGCCAGATCAATCTCAAAATTGAACTTCCGAATCAATGATAATTAGGGTGGCTCCTCGGGAAATACTTCAGGAAACTTCTGTACCACCAGAATCTCATCAAGTCTCGGATTCTGTATGGTGGTATCGATCATATGTGTCAGATCTGTCATACATCCCCGACGTATTATACGTCTGGCTTTCCTCACTAATACAATATCACGGGGTAACACCCGTCTCTCACTCGCAAACGTCAGTGATGGCCCTTCAGGCCTCCAAAAATCGTCTTTCTTGATAAAATAGTCTAAGGAAACTTTATAAGTATACAATTAATCTATCTCTAAGATGGCATCGAAATCTGTCATATCCAGTGGGATCAGATTTGCTCTCAGCACTGTCCCACCTGCCATGACATCATACTCTCTATATACGAATCTCTAACCAACTGCTTACCAAGAGGAGCGACAACTAAATAGCTCCTCATCAAGTAACGATAACAGCCCATCCGACTGTTGAGCGAAAGAAACTCTCACATAGAAATAGTTCGACCATGTGCCAATAAGAACACAAACGTCGACTCCATGTATTTCCATAGCACCAAGATTCAAATAAATAAATAAATAAATAAAATAAAATAACATAAAATAAAAAGAATTTACTAAGAGTACGGAAAGGATAGGGATATACACCTGTATATCCAAATAGATAAGCCTCTAGTACTGTAACAATCATGTCTATGCTTATCATCACAAAATACACGATTTCAAAAGAAACAGTGCATAAGGACCTCTAAACAGAAGGATCCGCAGGAGGATTACCCATGATCATATCTGGGTTCGCCAGAGCGTCCTCCTGAATCATCGCATACATAAGGGTCTGCACCCTCAACTACTCTTGTGAAAACCTAATACTATATTGCTCCCGGCTGCAGTCCGTGGAGCAGTGTTACTAGAATGCGCAGGGGTTCCCTGCTGTCCTACATGTGGTGTATTCCGATGACTCGAAGTCAACTAACCTCCAAGTCACAAATCAGGGCATAAACTCCTGATATGTCTCGGCTTCTCATAGTGGAAGCATGTAATAAGTGCTCTACATATTTATTCGAGCGTGGTGCTTGCCACATATGCGGCAAAGAAAAGGTCGCTGAGCAGTAGCCTAGCTCATGGCACTAGGACTGGTGATATAACCACCGGGGATATGGTCCTGCTAAAACTCCGTGAAATATCTGCGGTCGAATTCCATTAGGAAATCGCTTTGCCGCAATGGCTTATAGCCTCATCGCAATTAGCCTCCCATCAAGTGAGGGCTTCCCTATCGAATAGTCTCTCAGTTACTCGTAGACTATACTCCTCGCGCATGCCTAGATCTATCAAGATCCGTCGGATTCAGTTGACTCAGTGCTTTGCTACCGTAGCATCACCAAGTCCAAAAATCTGTGCATCCCAACTGTCGAGCTACCGTGACTAGCTGGGTCATCTTGGGGATGCACCTAAGTATGGCGCAATTATTATAACTCAGATTCGAAACTGTAAGAAGAACGGTCACCGATGGACGATTTGGTGCCGCTTGAGTAAGAACTACTGTAGGAGAAATAAGCGCAGCCGTAGATATCGGCATTGCCATCAAAGGTGATGGGGTGACATCTGGACCCCATGTGCCGTGTACCACTCGTACACTTGCCCGAAAATATCAAGAGTAAATGGTGGAGACGTTGGTATAATAGCCGGCTGAAAAGGTGCTGGAGAAAACACACACCTTGAGGATGTATTCTTCGGCACCGAAAGGGGCGCCAGAAATGAGGAAGTATCCTCGCTCTCTTTAAGTGAATCAGGGAGTACATATCTAGCGCTCCATCTAATCGTCATGGTTCCGCAATATAAGAATTCTCATTAGGCATTGTTCAAGGATTAAGGTTAGTATAACTAACCCCCTAAAATGAATGAAATCATCAATTTAAGAACCATCTCCATTGGTTCTTTCTTTGAAAATGAAGAAATGCTAGGTTAGATAAGAATTAGCATCTAACCCCCTAAAATAGATAAATTCAATTCCTAAGACCATATGCAGGGATATAAATGACTGTATGAAACTCTCATGCATTGAGGACTTTAAACGCAAACACACTTGGGAATGTTTTCAACATTTTCTTCCTATATAGCGCTCAACCTAGAGGCTCTGATACCAATCCAACTGTCACGCCCCGACCCGGGATCGTGAGCAGCCGCCCGTTACCCTGGATGCCGGCTGTATTTTTACAGAAAATCGGACAGAACCTCCCCATATATCGGAGGTCTCCCATATTAAAATAAACCTGTTACCTATCCAAAAGGGGCCATCCCGGCCTCAAAATGCATATATTATCCTCAACAACAAATCAGATCATCATACTGCACAATCCAGGGCAACGCAAGGCTAACAAACAATTCTCCACAGTCCTAACCACAGACCTCTACTGCCATGCCCCCGTCAAAGGCATGGACAGCCGCCAGTCCCCCCTCCTGTGATTTAGAGGAGGCACCGAGCGATCCTAGAGGACAATTCTAAGACATGACACATTCTCAAATACAGACGCAACGAAAAAGAAATGCCTCAATGCAATGTCATGCAGTGACATGAGAGTTCCACAATTTAAATGTCCCTATTTATACAGTCATCCCAGAATCATAAAAATGGTCATCTATAGAACTCAGAATACAAATACATCACCAATACAAATTTTGCAGCGGAAATACACAATGACTCCTCAAGTCCAGGCCTGATCTCCCAAAGATACTGAGCGTCTTAAAAGCGACACTCCTTGTCAAATACTATCTCTGAAACAAAGGGAAATGAGGGGTGAGTACTCGGGAAAGAATACTCAGTGAGTGAGTGGGTCAATGCAATCGTCAAATATGGAGTGTGAAACTGGAGTGTCAAAACATAAGTATATAAATCATATTTCAAATCATCATGCTTTTCATTTCAACAATATATCATTTCACGCATTTTCAAGTCAAATATGCATCCAAAGCACTGTCATTAAAATCATAGAGCTGCCAGCCAAAAATGTCCTGGCAGAGGTCTACCGCGACCTATGGCAGGCGCACCGGGGGTGTTATATGCAAATTTCTTTAAAGTGCTCTCTACCCCAGCGTTGGCGACGAACCTCGTCCAGGTGCTAGACTTGGAGAGGATATCCAATCCAAATCCAAATCCTCCCCCTTTCGGGTTCAACCTGGCTAGTACCGTGTAGATAATCAAATCACGACAACTCGTGGGATACCCCAGGCCTAGGCATATCCGGACGCCACCAAAGCGCCTCTCACGGTGTCCTTCGTAGCTACGGAACAATACAATCCAAAGCCCTCAAGGCCAAAACCAATATCATATCAAAATGTGCCGAAATCCGGTTCATAAACCAATGCAACATATAGCATAAAATGGCACATTATACTTTTCAACCACATGGATGCATAATTTCATAATTCAATACAGTTTTTGGACACTCCAACGGTTCACAAAAGTCAATTTTAAAACCAGTCAAAACATTTCCAACATACGACAAATCATGCTCATTATCAAAATGTTGTAAAACAGGATTTACATATTAAACAAAAGCATTGAAATAAATCCCACTCACAGTTTTGGGGAAGGTAGCGCACTCCCCAATGACACCAAAATACGCAAAACAAGGCGCCCCTCAATCGAGTCACCAAGAAAGCCAACCTAATCAAGTCATCACGATTTTCATCAATTTCTGACTATTTCAGGGTTTATCGTTTTTCTTAATTTCGTACGAACCCTAAATTCCTCAATTTATAAACAAATCAACTAATGCTACCTAATTTGACAAAGTTTATTCAAGGGTTGAAGAGATTTCATTTCTCTCACCTAGGATTCTTCGGATCTCGAATTTAGCTTTCGTTCGCCCGTTGGTTTGGTGTAAAACCTGAATGTTTCCAAATTTGAAACAATTGCGAACAATTTAAGTCCAATACTAAAGAATTTCGAAACCCAAGTGCGAAAATCGAAACTTAGAGTCATTTACCTTCGCATAGGCTCACGGACTGTCACGGGCCGTCGCGGGCCGTGGGCTGATGGGCTGGCGGGCCTGGTGGGCCTGCGGGCCGGACTAGGCCGCGTGCTGGACTGGGCCGCAGTGACTAGGGTCGCGCTCGCGAGCTGGATCGAGCACTCGCGCAGTGGGTCGCACGCTGGAGCGCTTGCGCTCGTGCTGGAGGTGCGCAGGGGCTCGTGCAGAGGCCTGCAGGTCGCTCGCTGCTCGTGCTGGCTCGCGCGCTGCTCGCGCTGGCTCGCGCGCTGCTCGCGCTTAACTCATGCGCAGGCTGGGTTCGCGTGCTGAGCTCGCGCAGGGCTTGCGCTGCCGTGCACTCTGGCGCTGTCGCGCACGCTGGTGCGCTCGCTGTGGTGCAGCGCACGCTGGTGCGCTCACTGTGGTGCAGCGCTAGCGGTGGTGCAGCGATCGCGGTGGTGCAGCGATCGCGCTCGGCGGAGGACGGCAGCGGGAGAGAGAGGTGCGGCGGCGGGGGATTGGGAGAAGAGAGAAGAAAAAGAGAGAGAAGAGAGGGAGAGAGAGAGAAGAGAGGGGGAAAGAGAGAAGAGAGGGGGAAAGAGAGAAGAGAGGGGGAAAGAGAGAGAGGGAGAAAATTGGGCTTTAAGCCCTGATTTTTTTTTTTTTTTTTTTTTTTTTTTAATTGGGTATTACAGCTTAATCACTTTGATACATGAAAATAAAAATTGTGATCTCGATGTATATAATAAAACAAGTTTTAAAATGACTAACATATAATATGCACTTACCAAAAAAATGTGAGCACAATGAATTTCTTTTTAAGTTTCAATTCCCCATTTAAGTAAATTTAGTGTCAAATCTTATATGCCTATTTTTCAAATCAACCATTAAAAGATGAAAAGCTAATTATATATCAAATAACCACTAATATCAATCATTTTTCATACAACTCAATTCAAATCAAATAGCATATAATGACTAGAAAACTTGAGAAAATTTTGTTGGTATGAAAAAATTCAGAATGCTCCCCCTCATACTTAAACCAAACATTATCCATAATGTGTAAAATGATATAATAAAGTTAAAAGAAAGAAAACAGAAAACTTCTCTCATAAAACCGATGAACCTGCAACTTCCTTTTCAGCAACTTATTATACTCTCTTCCTTATACATTTTCATACTATGCCCATTCATGGCATTGTGTTATGCATTTGTCATGTTCTTATAAATTCACGTATTTTCATATGCCTCATGCTACTCTTTCTCTAGCTTATTTAACCACAACATCATTTTTTTACCTGCATCAACCCTTCTTTTTGATTGAAATTCACCGAAATTCACACCAAAAGCAACACATGTATTAGCATTATTATTGTCTAGGATGCAACGAATTAACAATACAATTTTCAATAAAACTCATTAGAATAAAAAACACTAAGATCTTGCTCATCAATCCTATCAATTCTATCAATGCAATCACCTCTAAAAATTTCTTTTTTTAACATAATTCATTGAATTCAATTTTTTCATCATTAATTCGCAAAATCAATTTCCCTTCATAAACATTTATTAAAGCTTGTGCAGTGGTAAGAAAATGTCAACTTAGAATCAAAGAAGTACCGTCATCATCATCCGTATCTAAGATGATAAAATCAACAAAAAAAAAATTTATCAACTCTAACCAATATATTCTCAACAATACCTATGGGATATTTTATATTTTTATCAGCTAATTATAAATAAATATTAATAGGTCGACGTTCCTTTAATTCTGATTTCAAAAACACAAAATATAGTATGAGATTAACACTAGCACCGAGATCACATAAACCACCAGAAAAATCAGTGTAACCAATGGTGCAAGGGATAGAAAAATTCCCTGAATCCTTGTATTTTGACGGTAGTTTCCTTTGTAGAATTGTAAAACACTCTTCCGTAATCTTAACCATTGAAACCTCATCTAACTTACCCTTGTTAGTGATCACATCCTTAAGGAATTTCCCATAACTTGGCATCTGTTTAATGGTATCCAAAAGAGAAATGTTAATATGCAATTTTTTAAAATTTTCTAAAATTTTTTCAAACTAGTTTTCTGTATTGGCTCATAATAGACATTTAGGAAAGAGGATAGTGGGTTTATATTCACTTAAAGGTAAAGTACTTCCCTGTTTTGAATCCAATGCAGGCTGCTTGATCTCTTTCTTTGCCACTTGTTCAACCGTTCAAGCATTGAACCAAATTGGCACCTCCTAAGATTCCTTCCCACTCCTTAATAAAATTGCATTGACCTGCTCTCTAGAATTCTTCTCAGTATGACTCGGCAATTTATTTGGCACATGAGAATAAAAAACGTTAGTCAAGTGAACAATTTTACTTTCAAACTTTTCAATCCTTTCATTTGTTACTATTGTCAAGTGCTTAATTGTGATCTCTCATGAAGTCTTGTTCTCCCTTGGCTCGGATTTTCTGAGATAAAGCCTGGTGGATTATTTCCTCTTCGTGGTGATTCTTAACTCCATGAAAAATTGGGATGACTTCTCCTCCCAAGATTGTATGTATTGGAGTAAGAGTTATTTTGTGGTCTACCAAAATTTGAAACAAAATTTGTTTGTTATATCTGTGGACACTTAGAAATCATATTAGTAGAATTTCCTCATGATTCACAAGATATAATCTGCTAGTCATAGTATTGATTTTATTAGCTTTTGTACGATAATTTATGCATTAAACTTGGTTAAACTATTAACCTCATATACACCAGCCTTCACATTCATTAGACCAATCATATTGATTAAAGTCCATATCATCAAAGAATATGCATGCTTCATTGTAAGATTTATTCATAAATGTACCCCAACCTTAATATCGACAATAATTTTAACAGAACGTAAAAGATCACCATAAAAACTTTGCAAAATCAACCAATCGGTATACCATGATGTGGTCACCTCCTAATCAAATCATTAAAACACTCATAAGCATTGTATAAAGATTCACTCTCAAATTGCCTAAAACTAATAATATCATTACGTAGTTTAACCATTTTATTAGATAGGAAATACTTAGATAGAAATGTTTGAAACAAATTCTCTTAATTAGTAAAATGATTAGTAGGGAATGAGTTAAGGTGTACTTTTGCCTTTCCCTTAAGAGAAAAAGAAAACAACCGTAACCTTATTGCGTTGGAGTTTACTCCGTTCAACTTGATTGAATCACAAATCTCAGAAAAACTTTTCAGATAACTATTTGGATATTCAAAAGTTCTCTACAAAACTGATTTGCCTACACCATGCTAAGGAGACTCGATTTAGATTCAAAATTGTTTATTTCTATGGCAGGTCGTGTAATGCAAGTTTGTATATCCTGAAATCTAGGTATTGATTACTCCCTATAACTCTATTATTTTGAGTCATTTCTTCTTTTTTTGACTTCCCTAACTTATTTATGAATGGTTCTAAAAGTTTTCTTTATCTTAAAATCAAATTTAGATAGATAAGAGTTTTTGATCTTAATATGTACTCTATCGACACTAAGAGTAGCATAAAATTTGATCTTCAAAATAGTTTACAAGAACCACTCAAAAAAAACCTATATTACCTATATACAAGTATAAGTCACAAAAAAAACAATAATATAATATATAAAGATACCAAAGCAGACAATCGAAAAACCCTAAAAATCAAGAAAAAAACAAAACAAAACCTATGAAAACAATAGAATTTGGCCAAAAAGGGTGGTGCCTGCTGCAAATGGGTTTTGATTAGCACACCAAAATCTTTTGGAAAAAATGGTCACAGAACCCTAGATCCTAAACTAATTTTTGGACAACAGTTTACTTTAAAAATTTCCAAACTGAATCCAATTACCCTAAAAGACTGTATACCAAGAAATATGAAAAAAAAGTAACAAGATATATATAAAAATAGTATTCAATCTTAAACAAAATTATTTTGATTGATATATAAGGATATTCCATGTATTACTAAGTCGATATTGTTAGCATGATTAGTAGATTTTAGTCTAACCCTATTTAGGAACACTAGGGTGTTGTTAACGCTATCCTTAAATACTTAGGGCGTACTAAGGATTTAGTCTTGTTATATGGGGGAGGTAAGTTTAGAGTAGACGGGTTTATAGATTTTAACTCTTAACTGGATATAAATCATAGAAAATCAGTTCATGGTCTTGTATTCACATGTAATAGAGAAGCAATGATTTGGAAAAGTTCCAAACAACCAACAACTCTAATTCCACTACAGAAGCTGAACACACTGCCGCATCCAATGTTGTGAACGAGGTTGTTTAGATCAAAAAGTTTGTAAATGAACTTGGTTTGTCCTTCCGTTAAGTTGGTGGTACAACTTTACAATGAAAACAATGAAGTAAACCATAAAATCAAACCAAAGTCTTATTAGAATTCCATGCACATTAAGTTAAGGTATCATATCATTGTGGAGATAGGTAGATGTGGCGATATCGTCATGCAGAAAGTAGCATCAGTAGAAAACGCAACTAATCCACTAGATGTATAACATAGCGATAGCTAGATTGGCATCTTAAGAAGATAGGTCTTAGATATTGTGTAAAATGCCTCTAGTTCATGTGAAAATTTGTTAGAATTATGCCCTAAAGTTATAATTGTCATTATGTATAAACTTATTTTAAAATATCTCTTTATAACACATTTTGTTATTTAATTAGAATATGTCCGTAAGTGATTGATTAGAAATTCCATTCTCAAGAGTTTAGAATATTAATGACAACATCATTTTGCATAATCTCTTTCAAGATGTTCATAATCAAGAACTTTTGAATAGGCAATCACTATTTTGAAATATTATGTTCATACTCAACTCTATGGTTAGTACGTGATGCTAATAATGGAGTACTAAGTTTCATGCTATAAGTAAGAGGGTGCTCATTAGATGGGTAAACTAAACTTGATCATTGAAAAATAATTGTATGGTCATTAACCTGAAGTCAACAAATGTCACCATCTATATTACAGCAGTGCAAATAATCCTTAAACCTGAAGTGATACAGTTATGCTATGCATAGATGATTAGAACTTGCCAACTCCTATGCATTCATACCATGTACTAATACTCAGCATCTAGTGGACCTAATTAACTATATGGAGATAGATAATCACATATATGAGATTTATCACGATGGGTAAAAGAGGGATAAATTCCTATAGCTATCTAAGTTGATACTTAGTGGAAATTTTTTGAACAATATGAGCTAACTTAATTAGAAAAGAATTTCTATATTAAGTTAACCAAGTAGATCAATTAAATGAGCACATATGATTCGGGTATAGAGGGTTAATTAAAATTCATGACCTAGTAAGAATTGGGATCTTGAGATATGGTTTGAATGTATGATAAAGGTAATTAAAAGATATATTTAATATTTTAAAAATTAGTTTAGAAGCATTCATTACTAAACAAGTAATGCAACACATTATACTATATGTCAATTACACTTAAAAAAATTTAAAATTAATTTAGTAATATTAATATAAAAGTTTGAAAAAAGTTTTTCTGAATAGTATCTCAACGAAGAAACATGTTTTCCATTTATATTTAATGGTAAATTAAAGAAAACACCGATAAAATAGTGACCACAATCAAATAAGAATGAAATTGTCAAATCATAATTTGTAATTGTTTAATCATTAGGTTCCTAGATAACTTGAAACTAAGATTGTTGAAATTTAGTTGACGTTCAAATATAATTCTGAGTTTATGCTATGATTCTGAGTTTATGCACAACAGAAGAAGCGTTTTATTTTTAAAAGAGTTTTAAAATGAGGTCTTTAGCAAATAAATTTAAAAATGAGGTTTTGTAAATTTATAATAATTTTTTGAAATTAAAGAAGTTTAGGAAATTTATTAATTTTGAAAAATGAAAAAAAAAAATTATTGGCGTGGTGGTGCCACCTATTCATGCCACGTGGTATGGCCAAATGACAAACTGGTGCACCTAGTGCGTGGGCTTCGATGCCTTGTTTCGTAGTTCGCCATATCCCAAAAACACAAGGATTTTATGATTCAAAATTGTTGGGATATTTTCATGTAATTAGATTGGAAGTGTGGATCCTTTTGAAGTATTCTCTGAATGGTTGTAATATCTCAAACTAAGAATGATCTTGTTTTCATATATATTATGTTTCCCCTAAATCAGTACAACTATTCCTCGTTTACCCGTGGAGAGTGATTGAAGGATACCCAATTATGAGGCATTTCCATTCTTTAGCTTCACTCATTGGGGAGACGTTTTGGTGACCACGGCTTGCTGCTGCCAGGTAACAAATGAAGCACAACAACAAGCGAGAGCATGTAAAACCAAAAAGCTCAACAAGGCTTGACCCACCACGAGTACGCATAACAAAACTCACGACAACAGTTCAACTCGAAGCACAAGTTTAAACAAACATAACACCCACCGCCAGATAGCTTTCTCGGCCTTATGGCCAAGATCAAATAACACCCACCACCAGAAAAGGAAAGTTCAAATCAACTAGCATGCTTAGTGAAGGTTACAACCAGCAATCACAAAAATAAACCCCATAATTTTAATAGAAGTGAATCAGTATACTCAAAAGGATAAATCTTTTCATCCATCCGCAAATTGTGGGTAATTTATCAAATACGTTGGGAGTTCCTCACAAGTGCTGCAAATCTTTTGTGGTTTTAAAACTTTTTGAAGCATTGGGGTAACATTAAGCACAGTCTAATGGGATCTAATCTTTGCCAGGTAGTCTTTTGCTTAAGCGTAACCTCATCTGCCTTCAAAAGTCCTTCAAAATCGTTTTGTCCGAGTCCAACATTTCATAATTCAAGAAGGCAGACCAACATGGAGAATTTTTGCCATGAACCATTGCAGAAAAATAGGCAAACAGCGGTAACGAAGTGCTGAGGAAAGATCGATATTGTGAGGAAAGACTAATTCTTCACCTAATATGAAGTAGTTAAGCTTTAGATTTAGATGGGAAAGGCGATTGATTCTACAAGCAAGGGTAGACTAAATGAACCTTTGGAGACTAATTCAATGGCTATACGAAGTAGTTAAGCTTTAGATTTAGTGGAAAGACGATTGATTCCACAAGCAAGGGCGGACTAAATAAACCTACTTAGTAATATATTGGAGACTGATTCAATGGCTCCTTCCTATAAAATAAGCATCCCTCCATTCATGTTACCTAAACATCACAACAGCACAAAAATATCTGCAACTGTTTCGGGAACGAGGTCTTTTTACCTGAGACAACAGCATGATGGGAAAAATGGGTGCCTATTGCCGTCTGACTTATGTGGCCTTTGTTTTCGCCCTCTCACTTGTCTCTGCGTCTGATCCAAGCCCTCTTCAAGACTTCTGCGTTGCCGTTATGACTCCACGTCAGCTTGTATGTGCATTCCCCTTTATTGCCAAGCTATATTTTCTCATGCTAGTTTCCATTATGCACAAAATAGTTCACTTTCTGTTATTTAGAAAACTCATTCAAGTCAGTATACTTACCAAGGCATCTGATTGTGAATGCAGTGTTTGTGAATGGGAAATTCTGCAAGGATCCAAATCTTGTCACCGCAAATGATTTCTTCTTTCAAGGACTCAACATCCCGGGAAACACATCAAATCCTCTTGGTTCAAAGGTCACTCCTGTCAATGTCATGCAATTACCTGGACTCAACACTCTTGGCATCTCGTTAGTCCGTATAGACTTTATGCCTTATGGTCTGAATCCTCCCCACACGCATCCACGTGCCACAGAAATCCTATTTGTCTTGGAAGGGACTTTATACGTTGGCTTTGTCACATCCAACAATCCGGACAACAAGGCTTTGAACAATCGCCTCATCACCAAGACTTTGAACCCGGGAGATGTTTTCGTATTCCCCGAGGGTCTTATCCATTTCCAATTTAATGTGGGGCAAACCAATGCAGTTGCCTTCGCAGGCTTGAGTAGCCAGAATCCTGGTGTGATCACCATAGCAAATGCAGTCTTTGGATCTAATCCGGCCATCGATCCTGATGTCCTAACTAAAGCTTTCCAAGTGGAAAACAATATCATTAACTACCTCCAACAACAATTTTGGTACGATAACAACTAACCGTACCAGGTGCTTAGTCAAAACATAAAGCAACGTCCTTTCTTCCTCTGGAGGATGCCATTTGGTACATTTTGTCATTTGGGAATAAGCAACTGTTGTTGCATAAATTTATATGTATTTAGGACTCAAAAGTTGTTTATCGGTCAGTATCATAATATAATAAAGTGGATTGTTGTGTTGTGGACGTTTATAACCAAGCATATTTGTTTTTTTTTTTTTTTTTTTTTTTTTTTTTTTTTGTGATAACCAAGTATATTTGATAAACATACATGTTGTTACGGTTGGACTTCGTATTGGGCCGTTAACAGTTCATTTTTCTAAAACTTGGTTTCTGCGACTCCACAAATGTTAGTTGCAAGAGCCCAACGTGGGCCGAGGCAGACCTCCGTGTGCCGAGCGAGACAACGTTGGAAAAACTCGCATCAATGATTGGGCCCAAATTGAAACTAGTGTGCCATGGCACGCAACGCAAGAGGTGAAGTTGAAACAGGCCCAGCAAATAGACAATTGGGCTTCCGAGAATTGACGGAACCAATGATTACCGAGCGTGTACGAAGTCGTAACATGAGAATTCATGCTTGCTCCAAGGTTGGATCATCAAAGAACATATCTAACAAAGTACCTAAGGAAGAGCCATAATCCAGGTTACTCTGAAATTAGGCCCCATGCTCTAAGATTACACATAGTAGAAACAAACTAAAGCTAATCAGGATAAAAAAACTGCCCAGAGTCTAAACCAAAAGATGCCGGCCATATTAGGTTAATGCTAGAAAGCCCTTAAAAGGGAATACAGTCGGAACTTATGAGAATACATTTAGGATTAATACATTTTCAACCGTTCCGAGTAGTCTAATTGGTATTGAAGTAATTCATTCTTGTCGGAGAAAAAGGAATATTATGTGCAATAAAAATAACCATAATATTTTAGAAAAGACAATTTATGATTGTATTATGAGAATATATAAATATAGTAACAATAAACAACTAAAATGAGAACAATATCATAATGGAAATTTACACTTCCAAGAAGCCGTACAATGCTTCTTATAGCTAAAATTATATCAATGCTGCCAGGAATTATTTTTGAATGCTTCTATATTGAGTTGCATGTGCGTTATACCAAAAAAAAAAAAACGGGTTAAGAAAAAGAAATTTCAACACAAACATTACAAAATCATAGATATGCATATCATAAATTATTTTTTGCATATGCATGTGCATTTGCATTTTGTAACTTGATCCTTCTAATTATTTATTTTTCATAACTGTAGCTTATGTTAAAAAGAAATTTTCCAGGCTTTTAAGTTCTTCAACCTGTCAACTTGTTTCAATCAAAGCCATCTCTTAATCAATATTAAATTTAAAGAAGTTTATGAGACTAATATTTAATTTAGGTAAGATCATATGCTACCCTACCCATATTCTAAAACCATATCATGTTACCAATACATAGCCACTCATATGAATAACTTTCTAAGACTTGATTTTTTTTCTAACGTTTACACTACATGAAAATAGATTTTCAACAATGGAAAATTACCGACGGAAAATTACCGACAGAAAAAATTCTGTCGATAATAGCAACGGAATACCATCGGACAAAATACCAAATGATTTGCGACGGAAATATTTTTATCACTAATCCGTCGCTGTAGTAGTCAACTGTTAAAAAAAAAAAGAAAAAATTTTATAAACCGATTAACGACGAAAATTTTCCTCGTTAATCCATCGGTGTATTGGTGAAGGAAAAAAATAAAAAAATATATATGTATAGCCATCAGTGACGGATTAGCGACGAATTACCGATGGAAAAATTAACGACGGATTTTTTTTTAAATTTTAAATTTTAAATTTTATTTTATTTTGTAGAAGAATAATATTATTTTATTTTTAAATTCTTTTATTATTTTATTTTAAGCTAAAATAAAATTATTTTATTATTTTATTATTATAAAAAATATGAAATAAAGACAATAAGTAAAAACATAAAGATATTGAATAGATATCTAGCATGGTCTAGTGGTGATGTTGCTCTTATCATTTTAGGTGTGCTCGGGTTCGAAGGTTACTCAAAGCGATTTTCACAAATTAAAGGGCGAGCGGGATGGCAGGTTGGTGCGCGCGGGCTGGGCGTGCGCCTAGATCACCGTGCATTCCTTTTTGAGAACTCAAAAATCACGGATCGAGTCCGTTACTGATTTTTTTTCTTCATTTTTTCATTTAGCGACGGATTTTTTTCCGTCGTTGATATTTAGCGAGGTGGGTATTAGTGATAGATTTAGCGACGAAAAAAAATCTGTCGCTAATACCCTTCAGTGAAGGATTTCTAACTTTTAGCGATGGATTTTTCCATCGCTGATGGCTTATTTTCTAGTAGTGTTATTTTGACACTTCTTAATATTTTATAAGCGTTACTAAACAAAATGGCAACCAAAGGAAAAATGTCGAAATGAACATTTGGAAGAAAAAAAAAACATAGGGGAAAATGTCAGCATTTCATGAAAAATGTCGAGAAACCTTTCCCCATGTCTATGCACCAAACGTCGTTAAAAGAAGAGCTTTTCCGATGTTTTGATGGGCAAACATGAAAGTGTACAGTCTGAGTAAATGTCGGGAAAGTCTAAAATCTTTTTTGATGTTTGCTCCTTTAAACGTCAGCAAAGGGTAGTCATTGTCAATGTTTAAAGGAGCAAACATTAGGTAAACATTGATAATGATTGTCCACATTGCCGACATTTTGGTCAAAAATATCAGCAATGATGTGAGATTCATCGATGTTTGCTCCTTCAAACATCAGCAATGTTTGTTTTCTTTCAACAGACTTTGTTTCATAATAATTGGTCTCAAAAACCTACTTATGAAACAATGATATTCATACTTCATTTTATAATTTTTAATATCCTTACTTCATCTATATACAATATTTCAAATATCTATCAACAATACTCTAAATATCCAATAATAATACTCCAAACAACATTCAACCACTATATTATATAAGTCTAAATATCCAATAAGTACAAACATAATAATTTCAACCACAAGTTCACATACAATAGTTAACATGTATTCATTCTAATATCTCAAAAAATAGTTTACGTATAATATCATATCTCGAAAATTAGTTTCAAGATATATGATCCCATTGTAGAGATGGAGTGCAACACCGAAAAAATTTTGGTTGTATTTTTGACACTAAAAAGGGGGTATTTGAGATTTTTATACTTTTACGAAATGTAAGAAATAATTAATTATTGATGTAAAAATGAATTTTACCCTTTGGGTTGCACAAAAAAATTCCTTAGATTCTCGGTTGATAGAGTTTGAATTTTTAAGTGTTCAGTTATTGGAGTGGTCGATAATCGATAGTGTTAGAATTGTGTTCGGTGCCTACACTTACACCAATATAAACATACAGAATGGGATCTATGTCGACACGACCCATTCATCTATGTCAACACGAGAATTTCATGGCGAGTAGACTTTGACACAACTTTAATTGTGTCGACACAAACACCCTCGTATCGGTACAACGCTATTTGTGTCGAAACAAACACCCCTGTATTCAACCCAAGCACCCTTGTGTAGACCATGAACACTCTTGTATTGAATGGATGTCGACACAACCCTATTTGTGTCGACACAAGCACTCTAGTGTTGGACACAATTCCACTTATGTCAACACAATCTCACATATGTTGACAGTGTTGGACACAACCCCACTTATGTCGATACAATTCCACTTATGTTGACAGTGTTTGACACAAACATGCTTGTATCGACACAATCCAACACTTGCAATGGAAATTCTACATAACTCTTGATGCTTGTGTGGATTTGAACCTAAGCAATCTAGGTATTCCAAAAGGTTCTACACCACCAAGCTACTTGAACTTCATGATCATATAACACCCAAATTATATTATATTACATAATTTTAAACATTCCAAATTTTTAATATTTCTAATTTATTTTTCATAAGTTACATTTTTCATCTCAACTTTCTTTGCTCAGCACTGAACACATTTTCTCAATAGAATAAAAGTTTCAAGTACTTAAACCCATGGGGTTAACCTTCTCAAAGACCCAAAATGTCATATTGGGTATCTTGTGCAATTTAGAACTGAAGGAGTACGATTGAGCAAATAATAAAAATGGGTTTGAGGATAAAAGGAAGAGTGAGATTCCAGAATCTACGAAACCCAAAATTCCATCTCTCTCTAGACTATTCTTCTCCCTTCTTCCAAACTCAATCGATTCACTACCAAAACTCAAGATCAAAGATTCCAAACTATCCATCCAACACTCTAAAGTCAGATTTTAACTTTGATTTTGGAGAAGGGCCTAAGAATCTAGGTTGTCACAAAAGGGGAGAGTCAAAAGGCTAGTGTAACCTGAATCTGAAGGACTCTTTGGAGATGAAATCATGGTATAGTGATCTTCCAATCTTAAGTTTTAATTCATTTAATCACTTATCCATTTAAAGCTGGAGGATTTTAAAGTTACCTTTAGTGAGAGAAAAATAGGTTCTGAAGTTAAGGTTTACTGGTTAACTTGAGGCGATTTATATTGATGAGTTTGGAATACTTGATAATACTCATACGGGCTGGACAGAGCTAATTAAGGCAAGATTCTTGTTGTGGAAAGATCTAGGAGTGACTACCCTACCTAACACTATAAGTGGTTACATGCTTGCACTTAAATAAGAAAAATATTTTTATTGAATTTTTTAAATAATTTTCAAAACTTGATTCTTCCATATTTTAGTGTATGTGGAATATCCCAAAAATTGAATTTGAAACACTTATGCATCCTATTTGTTTTGAATGAACAAATATGCTATGTTGGTTTATTGATGTTAAATACGGTATCATGGTGACTACTATTGAGTAATTGTTAAGTTGATAGCTTATGAAAGGGATTTATAAATGTTGAAAAATAGTGCATATGATTGGCTTGGAGAAAGAGTCTGGACCCTAGAAAAAGGATGACTAGTCATTTTCCTCCACAGAATGATCCAACGGGGATTAATAAGTCATGGAATGCAGCCGAGCACATGTAGTGCATTCATGGTCGAATAACACACCACCTAAGAGTGTGGAACCGTTGTTTGCACCACCAATGAAACATCATAGCCAATGCCAAGGTAAGGGGCCTTTGTAAACTAAAATTTCTACAATCTATGATGGTCCTACCCTAAATCGTGGTAGACCATTGTTAAGAATAATCATTTTGGCTGCCCCATGTTTGAAAATGTGAAATGGATAGATGCAAATGTTTAAATATGGTTTTGTGTTCTTAAATTGAGGACCACCTCTTTTTTCTTCTTTTAAATTATGTGGAAATTGTTTTTGATAAAATAGTTTACGATAATTTGAATTTGTTGAATTATTTTGGAAAAAGATGGATAGATCTTGATGAATATCTTGCGATACTTTGGTGTACAGGTTAAGTTTACTCGTATTTTGAGGTAACATGGTGGTTGCCGTGTGTTAGGCCCAAGATTCGGGACGTGACATGGAGAGCCACCACCATACTAGATGCATAATTATTGACATATTTATAGGTTTTGATGATAAACAAAACATGATTAGTTTGATCAAATAACTAATTTGGAGTATGTTAGCTAAAACATAAAGAGTAGTCGACTTATAAAAAAGGAAGTAATAATGCGTATGAGAAAATGTGTAAGAATAGTCGACACTTGAAAACATTGAAAAACAATCATATAATAAGGAAAAACAACACATTATCAATGGTGGGATAATAATGCTACTGAGACAAGGAAGTTGGATAGAAATAAAACACTTTAGAATATTGAAATCCAGATTTGACCAATCCACCAAAGTCTAACTATTCAAAAATATGTGTTTTTTAAATATCAAGAAAGAAAATAAAAATTCATGGTATTAATTCCTCACATATCAATTAGGTTAAAACATATTTTTTTAGAATTTTTCTAATTAGTTAATCATCCAAATAAAATTCATCCAAAAATCAAAACTGAAATTTTGTTTCATTCAAGGGAGAGTTGACTTTTTATTCTTAAAGATTTAGATTTTGAAACATTTTTTATTGAATTCAAATGGGAGTATTTTTTTATTTACATGTAATATCTTAAGTAAATGTTCACATTTCCATTTACTTAAATGATTATTATAAAGTAGGTAAGGTCATAAACCAATCCTGTCAACCTGTGCATACTTTTTGTCGACCTGAAGGAGTTGTCAACCTAAATAACAAGTTGTCGACATGACCCATAAATTGGTCAACCTAATCTATAAAATTGAACAACCTGCTTTTCATGTCAACTTAATTACTATTAGTTGTCGACTTGTCCACCTTATGTCGACCTATTCATAAATCCACCAATTGAAGACTCATGTCGACCAATTAATCTACATGTTAACAAAGAATCTTAACAAAAACATAAAGAATGTTGACATACTCGATAACTTGTCGACCTAATTCCCTTGTCCATTAAAAAGCACACAACGACCTGCGTATTACTATGTCGACCAACTTAACACATCGACCAATTTTAAAAGGCAGGTCCACAAATTTTATATAAGTACAGAAGCATGTCGATGTGAGACTAAAATATGTCGACCAGTTGTAATATTGCTTAAATATCACACATCGACCTGATGTCTAACATTGTCGACATACCCTAACACATTGACCAATTTTAGAAATCAGGTTCACCAATTTTTTATCTGCGTAATAACATGTCGATGTATACATTGAACTTGTCGACCTAAAGTTATGTAACCCTTGAAACACACACATCGACCTACATTTAATCTTGTCGACTTATTCAACACATTGACCAATTCATAAAAATAGGTCCACAAATTTTATAAGTACACATGTGGTATCAATGTGAAATTAAAGGTTGTCGACCTAGGATATTGATTTTCAAAGTGTATCGTGTTGATGTCTAATAGAATCGTGTCGACACATCGGAACACATCGAGCAATTTAAGTCTATATGTCCATCTATTTAATTTGATACATGACCATATTGACCTAGGTACACTCATGTGGACCTAATCAGTTAATAATTCAATACAAAATTTTTGAATTCAGGTCGAAGTGTTATTTAGACTTATCGACACGAAATTATCAGAAATCAAATTTTTGAAACAAATTTAAATTCAATGGTCATCTCCTTTTTCTGCATATTTGAATTTTTCCATTTCAATCAAAGTTAATGTTAAAATGCTGCAAAAACAACTTTCGATTGGCTAACCAGAAAGTGGAGCTAGTGAGAAAATGGAGATTCAGCACAAAAAATAGGTTTTATTGCAGAACATTAATTCACGGACATTAATGGACAACATTCGGCTTCAATTACCCTACAACGGATCTCTTCAATGTGACAATAAATTCAGGGATGAGATGTGAAGAAGATGGAGGATGCTCAAATTTAATTTCTCTGAACAACCAAGTCTCAAAGTATTCACTACTATTAGCTACTACAAGTCATACGCTCTGTTTTGTCGTTTGATTTTCATTTGATTATCTTTTCGAGTATAACTAGTTCTGAATAAATTCTATCAAATCTGAGGATTAAAAGCCTCTCATCCTTGACAATTCTCTTCTCATCTATACTTAAGTTTCAAAAGACCAAAAAGTATGTCACTACTTTGGGTCTAGAGAGAGAAAGCCAATCTATGTGAGATTGGAAAGTGGTGTTGCGAACAAATACTGTAAAGGTCTAACTTAAATCTGCAATCAAGTTTGTATCATTATGTTGATAGTGAAAAATCCAGGGGAAGGCTGAGAGTGGGACGTATACCGGATTTGATGGAACCACTATAAAAAGTTTTGTGCGTTCTTTATTCTTCTGTCAAGTCTCCAAACACTTTTCCTATAATTCTTAAAATAATTGTACATTCAATTTTTGTTTTAAAAATATCTATATTCAATTATTCACCCCCCTCTAGATGAATATCAATCGGTATCAGAACAGGACACTTGTTAAAAGGGTTTAAAAACCTCAAGAGAAAACATCCTAATATGACACTTGATCGAATCAACTCTTCACAAGAGGCATCCACATTAAATAGAAGATCCAAGTATTTCAAAAAAACAAACAAAAATACAAATGGTCTAAAAAGGAGCAAGAAAAGTGATATTAGAAGAAGAAAAAAATCCAATGCCAAAATGGTTGACAATTGAAAACTAATGCTCAAGGTTTGTGGAGATGAGAAAGAAAAAAATCTTGATTGGCTCGAGCAATAAAGACAGAATTCAAAGCGAGCAACAACAAGGCTTTATAGAAACAAATAAAGATGATGTCTCATTCGAAGTTAGATCAATTAACAAAGCACTATTCTTCGATGGAAGAAACTATACTACTGGAAACTGTGAATGAAAATCTTCATCATAGCTGAATATGTGGAAGCCGGGAAGTAATTGAAGAAGGAGTTGAATTTCCAACTGACGAAATTGATGGCATCAAAGTCCCAGCCAAAATAAGGAACATGACTACCGAGGAAAAAAAGGTCTATCAAGCAAACTGTAAGGCAGTGAACTTTCTCCACTCTAGTTTAAGCTTAAGCAAATGCAACAAAATTTCATCATGCATAACCGCTAAAGAAATCTGGGAAAGATTAGAGGTAATGTATGAAGAGACAAACCAGGAAGAGAATAATTTGTGCTTATGACAATAGAAGAGGAACAAGATATGGTAAAATTTCCTTACTTATCTGATTACTCTTCCAATTCTAATATTTATTCCGATGATGAATTTTCTAAAGAAGAAATGCATGAAACTTTAAGAGAATGCTTTAAAGAACCTAAGAAGATAAGCCACAAAAACTCTTCGTTAAGGAAACTATTAACTGAAATAGAAGAAAAAAGGAATAAATTAAGAACAAAGAATGAAGAGTTGAAGAATGAAATAATACTTTAAAAGAAATTCTAAGAAAAGAAAGGAATGAGTTGCATGCTCAAAAAGAAAAGAAAAACAAAAATGTCAATGAGCTGCAAATTGAAGTTGAAAAGATAAATGACAGAAATGCCTACTTAGGAGATAATTGTCTGAAGGATAAGTTGGATATAAAATTAGAACATGAAAAAGAAAAGAGCAAAAGGCTTAGTTCTTTATTGTACAAATTCATTCGGGGACAAGAAATATTAAATCTGATATTTGGTGCCTAAAGGGCAGTATATGATAAAACTGGTATAGGATATGACCCTACAATAACTCAGAAGAAACTCTAAAACTTCTTTGTACTAACTCAGAGACTAGTAGATTTAAAACTAGATGCCATGCTTGTATGAAATTAGCTCATAAAGCAGATCATTGCAAACTCAAGAAGCAAACCAGTGTAAACAAAGATAAAAGATCATCAAATTTTCAAAAATGCACCTATTGCAACAAGAATGGACATAATTCATATGCATGTTGATTTAAGAATGAAACATCTAAGAAAACTGCAATGCGTTGGGTGCCAAAGGTAACTAGGACTATTATTTTGACTAATCTAGCCAGACCCAAGAAAATTTGGGTACCAAAGGGCAAAATTTGAGTATGTCTTGCAAACTTAGTCAAGAAGAGAAATATTGAATGTGTGATGCTCAAGGGAATCGGGCATATTCAAATTCAAAAGGCAACATAGCTATTGAAAGATGATATTTATATAACCCTTACCTATTTTGTTTTTAAAAATACTATATGAATTTTGTATATTATAAGTTCTCTCATATATTTCCGACATGTATAACAAAATTAAAGATAGGAAATAATGCAAAATTTAATTACATTCTTAGTCTAGCGAATGAACACTGAATTCAAAAATTAGAATTTCTATGTAACACCAAGCTTTAAAAAAAAAAAAAAAACAAATTTGGAGACGCAGCGTTTTGGGACAAAACGCTGCGTCCCCAATTGGGGATTAGGGTTAAAACCCTAACCCCCTTCTCTCTCTCTCTCTCTCTCTCTCTCTCTCCCGACCTTTCATCTTCCCCGACCCTTCGTCTCTCTTCTTCCACCGCGGCGCCGCCTTCCTCGCTGCGTGTCTCCGCCATTCGCCGCCTTCTTCCTCCTTCTTCTTCTTCTGCTTCTTTCTTCCCGCGGCTCACTCTCCTTTCTGCAGTCGCGATTGATTGCGATCTCACCTCCTTCGCAAGCTCCGCCGAGCGCCGCCACCGCGCGATCTCGCTTCCGTCCGCGAACAGCCGCCACCAGCAGCAACCCCCTCCTCCTGCCACCATCGCGCGAGCTTGAGCGCTCCACAGTGCGATTCCTCCACGCGAGCCCGATCGTGCCACAGCGCGCGATTGCTGCCTCCTCGCTCTATCGAGCCACCGAGTGTGCCCTGCAGCCCACAGCGCGAGCCAGGCCCCGAGCAGGACCCAGCCCGCAGCTCGCGCCCAGGCCACGAGCAGGACCGAGGCCGCGAGTGCGAGCGAGGCCGCGAGCGCACAAGGCCCAGCACACTATCGCGCGAGGCCCAGCGCACTAGCGCGAGCGGCCCAGCACACTAGCGCGAGCGGCCCAGCGCACGAGCGTGCACGGGCGCGCTGCCCAGCGCACGAGCGTGCACGGGCGCGCGGCCCAGCGCACGAGCGCGCGCGAGCAGCGCACGAGCTCGCGCGAGCAGCGCACGAGCACGCCCCAGCACAGCGCACCAGCGCACGGGCGAGCACCAGTCCGCGAGCCACTGTCGGCCCGCAGGCCCGCCAGCCTGCAGGCCCATTAGCCGCAGGCCCATCAGCAGCAAGCCCACGGGCCCACCAGGCCCGACAGCCCGTCCAAGCCCACAGGTCCAGTACGGCCCGCGGCCCAGTTCAGCCCATCGGCCTGCCAGCCCGCTGGCCCGCAGACCAGCGAGCCCGCTAGCTGTAGCCCACGAGCCCAGTCCGGCCCGTGGCCCACGAGCCCGCGACGGCCCGTGACGGCCCACGAGCCCGTGACAGCCCACGAATCTCCACGCAGGTAAATGACTTAGGGTTTTGTTTCGGATCTATGTGTTTAGATCTAACAAATGAACCTTGTTTTGATAGGAAACCCTACAGACTTTGGAGTGACCGAAGCGACTTTCGGACGAGACTCGGCGCTTCGAGAAAACCCTAGGTGAGGAGATTTCGACTTTAATTGATAAATTGGATGAATCTATGATTGAATTTAAGATGAAAGATGTTGTATATGTTTAGAGTGTAAGTGGAATGCGAATAGAATACAATTTATGAAATGATTATATATGAATTGAAGGTTAAGTATAGAATGTTACAGAAATTTGATGATCTGATTTAGGTTGATCTTTTGGAGACTCGAGCGGTCAGATCTGATTTGGCTTGTCAGTAGGGAGTGACTTCCCTCCCGTAGAACAGTGAGTGGGACTTTGACATTTGCTATTGATTGAAAACCATATTTCAAAAATACTTTTAAATGACATGTTTCTGCAAATGTATGATTGTTAGACCTTTCCAATATTTGATGAAATGTTTTGTGACCTTTGGAGTGTCTTAAATGTCGACTTTATTGATATGCATCCATGAGTTTTGATAAACGTATATTGTGCCACATTTTCGACATATTGATATGTTTTAATGCTTCCACTGCATTGGCACATGGTTTTAAATGGATTTACTTACACATTTGGGCTGTATGCCCGGCCGACTTTATGATATTATGTTATGGGCTGTATGCCCGGCCGACTTTATGATATTATGTTTTGGGCTGTATGCCCGGCCGACGTTATGATATTATGCATGGGGCTATATGTCCGGCCGACTGGTGATGGGATGCATGGGGCTACGTGCCCGGCCGATTTGATATTGTGATCCGTAGCTACGAAGGACATCTGGTAGAGGCACCCCTTATGTCCGGATACGCTTCGGCCGGAGGTATCCGCCAGATTGTCGTGTGTATGGGTGTCCCAGGTTGACCCTCATCGGAGAGGACGTTGAGTACGGCTCCGTCTAGCACCAGGCGGGGGTACCATACACGGCCGACTAGTTATATGTACACTATATACTTTTCACAGACTAGTTGGGGTAGTCTGTGGCCAACATTGGGGCAGAGAACCATTCTTTAATACTTGCATTTGGAAAAACCCCCAATGCGCCGTCCTTGGTCGAGGTAGACCATTGCCGGGAATATTTCATTGGCCGGTTCTTCATGACATTGATGTAAAATTTTGGGATGCATATCTTGCTTTCTGATGTGTGCGTATTATATATGATTTTGAAATAACATGATCGGTTTGCACACTGTGGATATTTTCTTATCTTATGCTTTGACACTCCAAATTCACCTCGATATTGATTGTATGATGTCAATCCCCTCACTTACTGAGTATCCTCCCATAGATACTCATCCCTCACTTTCTTTCCCACAGGATTAGTGTTGGATCGAGGAGATACCACTGGGATTGGGTATGGATATTTTCCATCTCTTCCGCTATGATGATTGGTGATATTATTATATATTGGAGGTTTTAGATTGACTAATGTATTTATATAAATTTTCTGGGATGACTGTATAAATTATGGACTTTTATTCGTGAAACTTTCGTGTTGATTTATTCCATTGCATTGAGACATTTGTAAATATTTAAAAATAACTTGGGAATTTATTTTATATATGCGTAGAATTTAAGTCCGCTCGGTGTGGCGGCTGCTCATGCTCTAGTTGGGCATGACAGTAGAGGTCTGTTGCTAGGACTGTTAGAAACTTTATAGCCTTGCGTTGTTCTGGATGTTGGCTGTGGATATTGTTGATTTTGGAGAGGCCGGGATGGCCAATTGTTTATTTGTACTGGATGAATGTCATATACAGGTGAAATTGTACATGGGAAACCTCCGATTTATGGGGAGGTTCTGCCCGATTTTCTGTAAAAATCCAGCCGGCATCCAGGGACAACGGGCAGCTGTTCACGATCCCGGTTCGGGGCGTGACAGTTCGGTTGGTATCAGAGCTCTTGGTTTAGAGTTATGTTTTATAAAATGATTTGAAAACATTCCCAAGTAACTTGATTTTAAGTCCTCAATGCATTGGAAGTTTCACGCAATCATTTAATATCCCATACATGGTTTTCGACATATGAGTTATTCATTTTAGGGGGTTAGATACGATTAGTATCTAACCTAATTGATTAAATTCTGAGGTCCAAAACTTCATTCATTTTTAGGGGGTTAGTTACGAATAACTAGCCCTAATTTTTAAATCATGTCAAACTCTAGAAGTATATCTAATGAAAGTTCTCTCCTTGCAGAATTATGCCGCCTAGACGCGGTAGACCAGTAGGACGCGGAGCTAGACCCGCGACCCCTCACGTGCCTGACCCTCCGAGGGAGCCTGAGACCCTTGGAGTGCCTGAGGCTGCTTTCTCTACACGGGCGCCCCCTGTAGCGCCTACTCGGCCGGCTGCTTCTGCCGAGGTTCCACCACCGTCCCTTGAGGCGTTTAGGCAGGTGTACGAGTGGTACACCTCACACGGAATTCAGATGCCACCTCCACCACCACCACCGACGGCCGTGCCGACTCCTACGGCCGTACCACCTTCTGTTGTACCAGATCAGCCACCAGTTGCTGATCCTTCTACTGTGTCGGGACCTAGCGACACTATCTCCTCCACCTTGAGGCGTATTCACGAGCTCACCCAGCTGGTGAAGGAGGCGAGGCAGTTAGGCTGCACAGAGTTCGCAGGGACGGGTGATCCCACAGCAGCGAAGCACTGGATCAACCGTACCCGCAGGATTTTGACTGATTTGGGGTTGAGCGAGAACTACCGGCTACGGATAGCAGAGAGACTTTTAGATGGTGACGCCCTCACTTGGTGGGAGGCGATTTGTGACGATGCTACCGAGCCGCTGCGATGGGAGGACTTCGTACGGGAGTTCGATCGCAGGTACTTCTCTGAGTTCCAGCAGGACCGCAAGAGGGCAGAGTTTCTGCACTTGCGGCAGGGAGCCAGGACAGTGACAGAGTATGAGATGGAGTTGAGGCGACTAGCTGCTTTTGTTCCAGACTTAGCGACGCCGACGCAGCTACGGTTCAAGTTTGAGGACGGCCTCAACTTGAACATCAGGAGGTACATGACAGTGACCCCTAGTTTCTCCCTTGCGGAGATTGTGGACTCAGTATTTAGGGCGGAGGAGATCGTCCGTGCTGAGGGCAGACAGCGGGAGAACAGGGAGCAAAAGAAGAGATCTGGGGCTTCTTCGAGCGAGGGCTCGAAGAAGGGCAGGAGTTCAGGATATCAGGAAGACTTTTCTCAGCCGAGACAAGCACATCCTGGACAGGGATCACGATCTCAGGGATTTAGGACACCGGCCCCTAGTGCCACTACTCAGACTTCAGATCAATGGCACCCCTTTTGCCGCCGATGTGTTGGACACCACCCTTTTGGAGAGTGTAGGATGCCCATTACATGCTTCCGGTGTGGGAAGCAAGGACACATCAGGAGCACTTGCCCTGAGTTGGGATTTGGAGGTCACACAGCTAGTGGACACTCGAGTGTTCCCCGAGGAGGACAGCAGGGAGCACCTGTGCACTCGAGTTACACCGCTCCACGGACGGTAGCCGGGAGCAACACGGTGCCAGGACCATCACGACAGCAGCAGAGGACACAGGCCCGTGTATATGCGATGACGCAGGAGGACGCTGAGGCGAGTCCTGATGAGATTTTTGGAGTTCCTCCCACTGATCCCCATGTTTAGGGATGTCCATGTATTTTTTTTGAGAACCATCACTAGTTAAAGCCGTAGATGCTTAACTATGTTGGTTGTACATACATTTTGATATATATATCTATAGATATTTTCTTTTATATTTATCGACTGATCTTTTATTTCCTCACATTAGGAGTTATGGCAATATGAGAAGTCGACACTCGTGTCCTATTTGACACCGAGTCGAACCATTCGTATGTGAGAAGCGCCTTTTTTGCCCACAGGTTGGGTAAGCCTTGTCGCGAGGTTGCACGGCATACCTAACTCATGTTATCGACACCACTGTTGAGGACCCGAGGCTTGAGAAGGTCCCAGTGGTGCAGGTTTTCCTAAATATCCCCGAGGAACTACCCGGACTACCCCCAATTCGGGAGTGTGATTTCAAGATTGACCTAGCTCCAGGGATCACTCCCATATTTATTCTGTCATACTGAATGGCGCCAGTGAAGTTTAGAGAGCTCTAGGTCTAGTAGCGGGAATTACTGGACAACGGTTTTATCCGTTTGAGCACTTCCGCTTAGGGTGCTCCGGTGATTATTCGTGAAGTAGAAAGACGGGATTCTAAGATTTGTGTGTGAACTGTAGACAGCTAAACAAGGTTTTCATCAAGAATCGGAACACTTGCCGCATATTGATGATTTATTTGAGCAGTTCCAAGGTGCGCGTGCTTTTCTCAAAGATTGATCTTCGATTTGGATATCATAAGTTGCGGATCAGGGCTGAAGATGTGCCCAAGACCACATTCCGCAATCAATATGGACATTCAGAGTTTGTGGTCATGCCATTTGGGTTGACCAACACACCAACAGCCACAGACAGCGACCGAGGTGCGAAGTTTCCTTGGTCTTGCGGGGTGTTATCGGCGATTCATAAAAGGATTTTCTCGGATCGCCGCTATACTTACCAGATTGATACGAAGGGCGTCAAGTTCTTGTGGGACGATCGCTGTGAGACGAGCTTTCAAGAGCTCAAACAACGTCTGACGAGGGACGGCCAGACAGAGAGGATCTTAGTGTTTTAGCTCAGCACGTAGCTATTCTAGATTGATAGGTCAGAAAGCTACGGAGCAAAGAACTTTCATTGGTCAGAGTTTTGGGGAGGAGTGACCAGGTCGAGTAAGAGACCTGAGAGACCGAAGAGACTATTAAGAGACTTAAGAGACAGTACCCCCACTTGTTCAGCGAATTACTTTCTTTTAGTTTCGAGGACGAAACTTATTTTTAGGGGGTTAGAAAATGTAACACCAAGCTTTAAAAAAAAAAAAAAAAAAAAAAAAAAAAAAAAAAAAAAAAAAAAAAAAAAAACAAATTTGGAGACGCAGCGTTTTGGGACAAAACGCTGCGTCCCCAATTGGGGATTAGGGTTAAAACCCTAACCCCCTTCTCTCTCTCTCTCTCTCTCCCGACCTTTCATCTTCCCCGACCCTTCGTCTCTCTTCTTCCACCGCGGCGCCGCCTTCCTCGCTGCGTGTCTCCGCCATTCGCCGCCTTCTTCCTCCTTCTTCTTCTTCTGCTTCTTTCTTCCCGCGGCTCACTCTCCTTTCTGCAGTCGCGATTGATTGCGATCTCACCTCCTTCGCAAGCTCCGCCGAGCGCCGCCACCGCGCGATCTCGCTTCCGTCCGCGAACAGCCGCCACCAGCAGCAACCCCCTCCTCCTGCCACCATCGCGCGAGCTTGAGCGCTCCACAGTGCGATTCCTCCACGCGAGCCCGATCGTGCCACAGCGCGCGATTGCTGCCTCCTCGCTCTATCGAGCCACCGAGTGTGCCCTGCAGCCCACAGCGCGAGCCAGGCCCCGAGCAGGACCCAGCCCGCAGCTCGCGCCCAGGCCACGAGCAGGACCGAGGCCGCGAGTGCGAGCGAGGCCGCGAGCGCACAAGGCCCAGCACACTATCGCGCGAGGCCCAGCGCACTAGCGCGAGCGGCCCAGCACACTAGCGCGAGCGGCCCAGCGCACGAGCGTGCACGGGCGCGCTGCCCAGCGCACGAGCGTGCACGGGCGCGCGGCCCAGCGCACGAGCGCGCGCGAGCAGCGCACGAGCTCGCGCGAGCAGCGCACGAGCACGCCCCAGCACAGCGCACCAGCGCACGGGCGAGCACCAGTCCGCGAGCCACTGTCGGCCCGCAGGCCCGCCAGCCTGCAGGCCCATTAGCCGCAGGCCCATCAGCAGCAAGCCCACGGGCCCACCAGGCCCGACAGCCCGTCCAAGCCCACAGGTCCAGTACGGCCCGCGGCCCAGTTCAGCCCATCGCCCTGCCAGCCCGCTGGCCCGCAGACCAGCGAGCCCGCTAGCTGTAGCCCACGAGCCCAGTCCGACCCGTGGCCCACGAGCCCGCGACGGCCCGTGACGGCCCACGAGCCCGTGACAGCCCACGAATCTCCACGCAGGTAAATGACTTAGGGTTTTGTTTCGGATCTATGTGTTTAGATCTAACAAATGAACCTTGTTTTGATAGGAAACCCTACAGACTTTGGAGTGACCGAAGCGACTTTCGGACGAGACTCGGCGCTTCGAGAAAACCCTAGGTGAGGAGATTTCGACTTTAATTGATAAATTGGATGAATCTATGATTGAATTTAAGATGAAAGATGTTGTATATGTTTAGAGTGTAAGTGGAATGCGAATAGAATACAATTTATGAAATGATTATATATGAATTGAAGGTTAAGTATAGAATGTTACAGAAATTTGATGATCTGATTTAGGTTGATCTTTTGGAGACTCGAGCGGTCAGATCCGATTTGGCTTGTCAGTAGGGAGTGACTTCCCTCCCGTAGAACAGTGAGTGGGACTTTGACATTCGCTATTGATTGAAAACCATATTTCAAAAATACTTTTAAATGACATGTTTCTGCAAATGTATGATTGTTAGACCTTTCCAATATTTGATGAAATGTTTTGTGACCTTTGGAGTGTCTTAAATGTCGACTTTATTGATATGCATCCATGAGTTTTGATAAACGTATATTGTGCCACATTTTCGACATATTGATATGTTTTAATGCTTCCACTGCATTGGCACATGGTTTTAAATGGATTTACTTACACATTTGGGCTGTATGCCCGGCCGACTTTATGATATTATGTTTTGGGCTGTATGCCCGGCCGACTTTATGATATTATGTTTTGGGCTGTATGCCCGGCCGACGTTATGATATTATGCATGGGGCTATATGCCCGGCCGACTGGTGATGGGATGCATGGGGCTACGTGCCCGGCCGATTTGATATTGTGATCCGTAGCTACGAAGGACATCTGGTAGAGGCACCCCTTATGTCCGGATACGCTTCGGCCGGAGGTATCCGCCAGATTGTCGTGTGTATGGGTGTCCCAGGTTGACCCTCATCGGAGAGGACGTTGAGTACGGCTCCGTCTAGCACCAGGCGGGGGCACCATACACGGCCGACTAGTTATATGTACACTATATACTTTTCACAGGCTAGTTGGGGTAGTCTGTGGCCAACATTGGGGCAGAGAACCATTCTTTAATACTTGCATTTGGAAAAACCCCCAATGCACCGTCCTTGGTCGAGGTAGACCATTGCCGGGAATATTTCATTGGCCGATTCTTCATGACATTGATGTAAAATTTTGGGATGCATATCTTGCTTTCTGATGTGTGCGTATTATATATGATTTTGAAATAACATGATCGGTTTGCACACTGTGGATATTTTCTTATCTTATGCTTTGACACTCCTAATTCACCTCGATATTGATAGTATGATGTCAATCCCCTCACTTACTGAGTATCCTCCCATAGATACTCATCCCTCACTTTCTTTCCCACAGGATTAGTGTTGGATCGAGGAGATACCACTGGGATTGGGTATGGATATTTTCCATCTCTTCCGCTATGATGATTGGTGATATTATTATGTATTGGAGGTTTTAGATTGACTAATATATTTATATAAATTTTCTGGGATGACTGTATAAATTATGGACTTTTATTCGTGAAACTTTCGTGTTGATTTATTCCATTGCATTGAGACATTTGTAAATATTTAAAAATAACTTGGGAATTTATTTTATATATGCGTAGAATTTAAGTCCGCTCGGTGTGGCGGCTGCTCATGCTCTAGTTGGGCATGACAGTAGAGGTCTGTTGCTAGGACTGTTAGAAACTTTATAGCCTTGCGTTGTTCTGGATGTTGGCTGTGGATATTGTTGATTTTGGAGAGGCCGGGATGGCCAATTGTTTATTTGTACTGGATGAATGTCATATACAGGTGAAATTGTACATGGGAAACCTCCGATTTATGGGGAGGTTCTGCCCGATTTTCTGTAAAAATTCAGCCGGCATCCAGGGACGACGGGCAGCTGTTCACGATCCCGGTTCGGGGCGTGACATTCTAAGTGGTCAGATTAGATTTAGGTTCATTCCTCAATTTAGGAGCTCTCAAAAAATTAAATGCTATGTTAAATAAAAACAAAAAAAAAATTCAATCAACAACTTAAAATACACAGAAATCATAACAAAAGAAATAAATTTGAAATATAAATCTAAAAATTATAAAAGTAATAATGGGAAAGTGGAGAAAAAATACATTAAAATTAAATTGATAAGGCAAATGATTAATGAACATCGTAAGAAAGGCATATGGCAGTATGCCTAGGAAATGCTTGGTTGTAGGACAAAATTAGAATCTACAAATATAGTTTTAATGAGTAAAGATCTAGTGAGAGATGTGTCGAAAGAAAAATATAATGCCTAGAAAATAAACTAAAAGTCCCCTTAAGTTTAATATATATATCTATATTATCTATAGATCATTAGAACCACTTGTTTGGATGCAACTATGACTCAGAGTTAAAGAGAAAATAATACATGTATAATGGATAACAACTCAAAAAATTCTTAGGTAATCTGTGTAGTTAAGAAAGATAAATTAGAAATATATTTTTCAATCTATCCAAAATAAAGAAAGCCGCATAACCTCAAAGATAAGAAGTGACACAGAAAGCAGATTGATGTAGGAATTATGTAATCATGGAATAGATCATGGTTTCTTTTAACCCCTAGGAGTTTTCAATAAAATATTGCTGTAGAGAATTTAAAAAAAAATGGATAAAACAATTCTTTGAGAGAACATCTTAGAAAATACTTATGAGGTACAACATATTTCATATTAAACAGAGCTTTAATCAAATCAATTTTAGAAGAAAACACCCTATGAACTTTAAAATGATAAAAAATCTGATGAATGATACTTTCTGAGTGCAAATACTGAAAATGGAAAAGGTTTCCTAGGAAATTTGATGTTAAAAATAATAAAATTCTTCAATTTTTAACAAAACATGTAAAATTTTCTATAAAAAAAAAACCATAACAATAGAAAATTAATCTGTGATGAAATATAGATGATCTTTATTAAATCCAATCCTTCTAGCATGAAATTTGTGTGTTTTGATAAGTCACTGATAAAAATTCAGAATACCAAAAGTCAGATAAGAAAGAAGAAAATAAAAATGATTATTCTAGACAAATTAAGATTTGAAGAAATCTATGTAACCCAGTATTCACTAATAGAACCAGAAATTTAGAAAAAGCTCCGTAGAATAAAAACAGAGTCATAAAGTATAGAAAAATAGAGGTGAAAGTGCACAGTAAATGATGGTAAGAGTGATAAAGATTGATGGGAATTATGAGAATGAAGACATGAAAAACAAAGGAGAGAAGAATTGATAGAAAAATAGATAGAGAGAGGGAAAGGGGTTAGAGAGAGAGAGAAGTCAAAAAATAAGAAAGATGAAGAACTTGTTCATCGATGTCTGATCATTTGAATTTTAGCAAGCTATTTATGCACGTTGAGGATTAGTTGTTCAACTAACCAAACCAACCTAAGCAATCTTGTTATTGCTATTTGGTTTAAATTCAATTAGTTAGGGTTGTTGCGGTTTTTGTGAAGTTGTCGTTATGTTTAAAATCTTGAAATCTGATTCTGTTTCTGTTACATCCTCACACCTAGCAATCTCACAAATTCCTTACACATGGACAAGATCATAAGCTGCTAGGCTATAAACTGACTTCTTAGAATCTACCTCCTAACTTTTTAAAGCTTATCATCTCTCCATTTTTCCAACTCTGTTTAAAGATCTTTGCAGAGCCTTAATCATCCATTTTCTCTCTCTTAACAAAATCTCGATCCTCATCTCTTACTGAAAACTCATACTTTTAACAAAATGGCAAGAGACAAAAATTTCTCTAGAAATATTCAATGTGACTCTTTTCAAATCTTTTGAGAGAAACTTCTGTAAATTGAAAGTTCTTGGAAGAAATATGCAACTTTCTTGATTAATTCCAATAGCACAATATATGAGAAGACTAGTCAAGGTATTGAGATAATAGAAAATGAAAATAAAAAAGCACCTTGAAAAACATCTTACTATTGATTTGAAAATTTATCTTGTAAGTTCAGAATGCATATTAGAAAATACATTGTCTCCCAAAGCACTGTGAAATAAGAATATGGTTTCTCACATTAACTGTGAAGAAAACATAGAAGATGATCATTTAGCAAATACAAAAACACATTATCCAAGAATTCTAGTTTGGAGATAACAAGTACAAATACAAATTCTCTGGGCAAAATGAAAGCATTCTTTGATTTTTCCGAAGAAATCATTCAACTGTTATTTAGGAAGATTTTTTATAAACAATATAATAATGAGAGAAAAGAACAATGAAAGAAAAGAACCTGAGTTGCACCACTTGATTTTCCATTTTTTGTTCTCTAACCAGAGGGTTCAATCCTGAATTCTTTGTTTACTCCTTAATCTCTAAATTTATCTCTGCCAATGGATTTAATGTAAAGAAAGAGATAGCAATGGAGTTAAAAATGAAAAATGACGTTATAGTTTCCTCTGTAGTCAAAGTAAAATATGGCATGTAGAAATGAAATATGGAGAAAGAGCACAATGGAAGAAAAAGTTAAAATAGAAGTTGGAGCAATAGGTAACCTTTTCAATCTTAACATATTACTTTGCAAATGATTGGGGTAATTCGAACAAAATGCAAAGTAAAAGGACAAAACTCTCAAATATAAGAACAATCAAATAAAATAAAGAAAAATGTAAACTCCCTCACACAAAGAAAAGGAAGGCCATAATTTGATACTCTTCACTATTGTCACTGTAAAAATTTAGAAGCTCTTCAAAGATCTTTCCTTTCAGAAACACTAATTCCTATAATCCAATCTAAGGAGGAGAGTAACTAAAATAATCCGATGTTAAATGAATATAGCATTGAGAAAGTGTAAGCATGGTTTAAGAGAAGCATATTTACAACATTGCTCTTGAAGTATCAAATAAACAATCCGATCCGTCTTCTACTAATCATGTTTCAACATCTTAATCATGTGCTGAACCTTCTGCTTCTCCTACATCTAAACCTCTACTGAAACTTACTATTTTAAATCTCATGCATTGTCTTGCTATCATGCATCTAAACCTTTGTTGCCTTTGTTCAATCATATGATCTTGCTTGTGCTGATGGTTAGATGTTCATACGTGTGTTCATGTTTATGATCATACTTTTTACTAGTCTGATGTTCATACTCCTCACTAGTAATAGCATAAGTTTAAGCCTCTATTCCTATTACTTATATTTAGAACACATTGATACTCTGGTGAATTAGTTATGCATAAGCTTACTTCGCTCAATATCTACATTATTGCTACAAGACTTATCACTTACCTGGGGCATTTAGGCACATTTTCAGGGGGAGTTTTTCAACTCCATCATAGGTCAATGACCTTAAACTTATGTCATTTTTTTGCCCTTATAGTTTCATTAGTGTCACACCTTTTCGATTGATAACAAAGGGGGAGAAAAGAAGAAGAAAGAATAAGGTAAGAAATACAAGAGAGATGACTGACAGACGACTAGATAAATGAAAGTTGATTCAAAAATGAAAATTTTAGAACTTGTTATAGAACTTACAATGAAAGAGGTTCTATTATACTTGAATTGAATGCGTATGGCTAACCCTTATTTTATTGATGACAAAAAGAAGGAGAATCATGTGTGATTTTGATTAAATGGATTGAATGAATTGAAGTTTGAGTCTAGGAAATTTAGTTGAACATATTCAGAGTATAAATTATGGGGGAGTTATGTTCAAATTTAGTTGAACATATGGATTGAATGAATTGAAGTTTGAGTCTAGGAACTTGAGTTGAGCATATTCAAAGCATAAATTATGGGGGAGTTATATTCAAATTCTAAAATGTTTTGTCATCATAAAAAAGGGGAAGATTGTTGACATATTTATAGATTTTGATGATAAACAAAATAATTAGTTTGATCAAGGAATGAATCTACAGTATGTTTACTAAAATATAAAGAGTAGTCGACTTATAAAAAAGATATAATAATGTATATAGAGAAAATGTGTAAGGATAGTCGACACTTAAAAACAATGAAAAACAACCACATAATAAGAAAAAACAACTAATTATCAATGGTGGGATAACAATGCTACTGAGGCAAGGAAATTAAATAGAAATAAAGTATTTTAGAATATTGAAATCTAGGTTTGACCAATCCGTCAGAATCTAAGTATTAAAAAATATGAGTTTTTGAATTATCAAGAAAATGAGAATAAAAATTCCCAGTATTTGATCCACACATAAGAATTAGGTTGAAACATATTTTTTTCATAATTTTTCTACCTCATTAATCCTACAAACAAAATTTATCCAAAAATTAAATCCAATTTTTTTTTTTTGAAGAGAGAGTTGACTTTTTATTCTTAAAGATTTAGATTTTGAAATATTTTATATTGAATCCAAATTGAGGTATTTTCTTATTTACATGTAATATCTTAAATAAATGGAAATGTAAAATGTAAAATGTAAAATGTGGATATGTACTTAAATGCTTATTAATAAGGTCAGAATCAGTTCTCTCGACCTGTGCATACTTTATGTCGACCTGAAGAAGTTTCAATCACTTCTTGTCAACCTAAATAACTAGCTATCGATATAACCCATAAATTGGTCAACCTGATCTATAAAATTGGTTGACCTGCTTCTCATGTCAACCTGATTACTATTAGTTATTGACCTGTCCACCTCATATCGACCTATTTTGGTTCATAGCTCCACCAATTGAAGTCTCAAGTCAACCTATGAATCTACATGTTGACAAAAAACCTTAACAAAAACATAAAGAAGGTCAACATACCCAATAAGTTGTCGACCTAAATCTCTTGTCCATTAAAAAGCACACAACAATCTGCATGTTGACTATATCGACATACTTAACACATTGACCAATTTTAAAAAGTAGGTCCACAAATTTTATATAAGTACAGAAACATGTCGATGTGAGACTAAAACATGACTTGATATAATGTTGCTTAAATATCACACATCAACCTGATGTCTAACCTTGTCGACATACCGTAACACATCGACCAATTGACAGATCTACCAATTTTTGATCTGCATAGTAACATGTCGATGTATACATTGAACGTGTTGACCTGAAGTTATGTAACCTTTGAAACACATACATCGATCTGCACTTAATCTTGTCAACACACCCTACACATCGATCAATTCATTAGAATAGGTCCACAAATTTTATAAATACACAGGACAGTGTCGATGTGAAGTTAAAGATTGTCGACCTAGAATATTGATTTTCAAAGTGTGTCATGTCGATGTCCAATAGAATCATGTCGACATATCGGAATATATCGATCAATTTAAGTCTACATGTCCACCTATTTTATTTGATACATGACTATGTCAACCTAGATCCTCTTATGTCGACCTGATCACTCTTATGTCGACCTGATCAGTCAATAATTTAATACAAAATTTTTGAATTCAGGTCGAAGTGTTATTTAGACTGCTGACTACAAATTATCATAAATCAAATTTTTGAAACAAATTTAAACTCAACGATCATTTCCTTTTTCTGTATATCTGAATTTTTTCATTTCGATAAAAGATAACGTTAAAATACAGCAAAAACAACTTTTGATTGGCTAACCAGAAAGTGGCACCAGTAAGAGAATGGAGATTCAGTACAAAAAAATGGGTACTATTGTAGAACATTAATTCATGGACATTAATGAACAACATTCTGCTTCAACTACCCTACAATGGATCTCGTCAATATGACAATAAATACATGGATGAGATGTAAAGAAGATTAAGGATGCTTGAATTTAATTTCTCTGAACAACCAAGTCTCAAAGCATTTACTACTATCAGCTACTGCAAGTTATACACTCAGTTTTGTCATTTGATTTTCATTTGATTATCTTTTCAAGAGTAATTAGTTCTAAAATAAATTCTATCAAATCTAAGGATTAAAAGCTTCTCATTCTTGACAATTCTCTTCTCATCTATACTTAAGTTTTAAAAGACCAAAGAGTGTGTCACTGCTTTGGATCTAGAGAGAGAAAGCCAATCTGAGTAAGGTTGGAAAGTGGTGTTACGAACAAATACTGTAAATGTTTAACTTAAACCTGCAATAAAGTTTGTATTATTAAGTTGATAGTAAAAAATCTATGGGAAGCTTGAAAGTGGACGTACACCAGATTTGGTGGAACCACTACGAAAAGCTCTGTGTGTTCTTTATTCTTTTATCAAGTCTCCAAACACTTTTCCTATAATTCTTAAAATACTTGTACATTCAATTTTTATTTTAAAAATATCTATATTAACTATTCACCCCCTTTAGTTGAATATCAATAATCACCATCCAAGTTTGAGTATACCTTTGTTACAATCCACTTTTATTCCCCGCTTCTGATTTTTTCTGCAAAATGTATTGTGCTATTACCATATCATAATGATATAAAAGTAAACAATAAGGTATTTCTCCAAATATGTTATTAACTTTCCATGCCTTGAATACTAACCAACCAGGGGGTTTTGAATTTCAAATTTGAAATAATGAAGAAAGAGGGATCCAAAAAATGTGCAAAATTAAAATTGGATTTTGGAATCAATGAAATATATGTATTCTTGCCAAATATATATATATGTATGATTTTCTTTAATAAATATGCATGTAAAACATAGAAAATTAAGAAACATATAAGTAACCATTTCAAATTACAAGTTTCAGACCAAAATGACAACATATGAGTAATGAAAATTAGGTCAAACAAATTTTGCCCTAATTTTAAATTTGACTAACAATAAAATACTAACTTAAATTTTACCCTAATTCTAATTCAATATAAATTAATGTTTTCCTAATTCTAATTCTAATCATAATGTTATCCTAAGAAAACTTAACTTCGTCCTAATTATACCCTAATTTTCTCAAAATTTTGTTTTACTAATTGGGCAAAACAACATGTCTTAGTACCAAAATACATTTCCAAGTACACTTGCAACAACATCAACAATCAAATTCATAGAAAATGGAGCAAGAGAGAGAGAGGGAGAGTGAGAGAGGAGGACGAGGACGAGGAGAAGAAGAAGAAAGAGAGAGAGATAAGGGAGCCTCCAATGAAGAAAAAGAGAGAAGATGTAGTGACAGCAATGGAAGCCTGCGAAGAGCACCTCCGAAGGTGGTAGTAGTGGCAGCAGTTACAGCATAGTGAAGAACTTGTGGAGACCAGTGGCAAGGGAGAGAGAACAACTGGTAGTAGCGAGTTAGCGGGTGAGCAATGACAAGTAAGGTCCAGACGATGGGTGGTAGTGAGTAGTAGTAGAAAAGCTCTGAGGTAGAGGATTTCAAAGAAGAACCGCAACTATGGGGAGAACGACAGTGAAAAGAGAATGAGATAAGAGAAAAGAGAGAAAAGATTGATTATAGCTGAACTTGCGATTGTTTACTCGACAAATATCAATAAGTCAGTAGATAATATCAATATTTTCACATAAAATGTCAGCAGTTCACAGAGAAAGTGCGATGTTTTCATATCAATACATCATGCTTTCCGTACCCCATCTCTCTCTAGTATCACTTTTGCTCTCTCTACCTTTTGTCGATATTTGATAAGGAAATGTTGGCAAAGTAAAAAGAATTCCGGCTACTCCTCATTTTTTGTGTCATTGTTTTGGGGCAACGTTTTTGGTTTAAAATGTCACCCTAATGTACTTTTACCAATGTTTAGTTTAGAAAATATAAGTAAAAAAAAAAGTTTGTGACCGTTTGCCAAAATGTTAGAAGAAAAGTGTTGGGAAAACTTAAGCTTTTTGTAGTATTAATTTCTAAAACTGCTGGACATAGGACATGGGTTTTATAAAATCAAGATCCAAAACATCTACCAAGAGAGGGTTATTTTTACAAGAAAGAAAGAATATAGCATATCAATTTAAGGATTGGAAGAGGGTTGCTACAGGTGTGACTACATCCAAGGAGCACCCATGTGGCCGTGGGTGCACCTGTGCCAAATAGGTGTGCCACTGTCAAGCTGTTGTAGACCTAAGGAGGACCATGATGAATGCTAGGTTCAGAGCTAGGCGTGTTAAAGCATGACAGCAGCCCATGCAGGCAATTGAGTGCACAACAGCCACGCGCGGGCTGCATGAAAGCGGGTCAAACGCGGTCCAGCAACAAAAAGAGTGTAAGGGTAGTTGATCTAAAGCCCCAAGGAGTCTTACAGAGTCTCAAGGTTAAGGAGAAGTAAAAACAGTTTAAGTGGAAAGGGCCTGAGCCCAAAGAAGAAGGGGAGCAACAACCGCAAGCTTTTAGCGAGCAACTGAGTAATTGAAAGCCTGTTTGTAGCAGCACAAGGAACCTACATCAATTAGGGCTCTTGAAGGTAAGTGAGAAAGTATTAAAGACTACTGAAGGGATGGGCAGAACCTGGCCCATGGCCCATGACTTGGCCCAAGAAGATCTATCCTAAGAGGGGTCCAATTCGGCTTAGTGCCAACTCTAGTTTACTATGTTTTTGGTTGCCTTCTTTTGTTAGTAGTTTAGGCCTTGTTTTGTAACAATAAAGTCCAGTTCTAGTGCTGGATTAGTTGAGTAGGAAGTTCACTCCTTAAACCCTAAAAAACCTACTATTATATATACTTAAGGAGGTACTCTTGTAACCCTAGTTTTTTTAGCATTGAATTTTCAGCCGTCATTGGCAATGTAAGTTCTCTCTAGAACTTGCTTGGTAGCACAAAAAAGATCAATCTTTGGAGTGTTATACCACCTTTCAAGTGATCCTCAGCAACAGAAATGTGAGGTTTTCAATCAATTTTCGTGAGAAAAAGAGAGCCAAATTAGTCCCACAAAACCCTAACCCTTTCACCACTATTGTAAGCCATTTTTAAGTGTGACATAGGTGCTGCTTGAAGGTCTTTTGCACTCCACCATTCTGAGCTATTCTTCCATACCTAAGCTCCCAACAATTTGTTGCTTTCACGAGAGGACAACATCTATTCCAATTAAAAAACTCTAGCCACCGAGCCATAAAACCAACTACAATAGAAATATATCCAAGTTTTACAGATCATGACTACAGTAGCCTTTCCTTCTATCCAGTAGCCGTAACCCCACTTGTTTTCATCAAAGAACATTATATTCTACCAGCCAAGCATCCATACTAAAAAACCTAACCCACATCCCAAAAATTCATTTGTAAACCATAAATCACGAGCTGCCCATAATCTATCAAAAAAATCATAACCATTCTTACAGATTATGATAGCCTTCCCTCCTTTCCTTAAATACTCCAATACCTAATCATCTAAATATCCATTCCCATTAGAAAACACATCCCCCCAATCCAAAACCCATAACCACACAACCACACAACCAAAATCTTGAACTACACCACATTTTATCCAAACATCACAACAGCATTCATCCCCATGGTTGAACAACAAAAACAACCCGCTCATCGTGAACCTCTTGATACTGTTGAGACCCAACTAACCTTAACCAACAATACCATACTCAATACCAATGAAAAGGTAGCTCGTTTGGAGAAAAAATAGCGACCATCTCTGCTCTAATACAAATAATGCAGCCCCAATCGAGTGCTAAATGCAAGAGACATCTTGGCACGACCACCACCCTAGACAATCTGCCCAGCATTCATCTGTCGAAGAGATCTGACCCCTATAACCCTAGATCTAAGTCTTGACACGATGAGGAGGAAGATCCCTTCATGCCTTGTGCCCAAGACGAGGAAGAATAGCCAAGACATAGGAGGAGAGGCTACCAAGAACAAAATCAGCGGACAGCTACCCACAAACTTGAGTTTCCCAAGTTCAACGGGGGAGATCCTAGTTCTTGGATATCTAGGGCAGAGATCTATTTCGACTACTACCCCGCGAACAAGTACGAAAATGTTATAATTGTTAGTTTCTACCTAGAAAATGAATCTCAATAATGGTTGTAATGATCGAAAGAAAGGAACAATACTATCCAAAAAACTTTGTCTTGGAATAGTCTTTGCAAAGAGATGATGAAAAGATTTGGAGAGACAGCCTATGTAGTCTATAATAAGGCCTTGTCTAAACTCAAACATACTGGATCCTTGAGAGAATACTAAAGGAATTTGAAAAATTATCGACCCGAGTTGATTGGTTTGAAAAGGCTCTTATTGGTGCCTTTGTGGCTAGTTTCAATCATGAGTTGGCTATTGAGGTTAAGTTGTAACATCCCAAATCATTAATGCATACTCTGGAGATTGCAAGGCTTAAGGGAGATCAGTTGCAAGACATCTGACAGACAGCAAGGCCACAAAATATCTTGGCAGCTCACAGCTTTGCACAAGCTCACATCAGTACACCGCCGACTTTCAGTGCACTAGTCGCAAGTGCAGCCAAGTCAAACCACCCCAAATCCCTACCATTATCAGTTAAGAGGCTATCTTATGCTAAAATGGAGGTAAGACGTGCTAAAGGCCTCTGCTTTAATTGTGATGAAAGGTTTGTCCCCGGGCATAAGTGTAAGACACTCATAATTTTCATGGTTGAGCCAGTGAGTGAAGGAAGATCAGTATAGTTTGAAGATCTTTCTAATTAGTAGCCTTTTCATCACAAAATCATGGTCTAAGATGAGGAGAACAATGATGGCAAAGCCTTAGTTACCATCCACACCATGGCTGGGAATGAAGGACCAAAAACCATGCGCATTAGTGCACAAATCGATAAGAGGCAAGTCACTCTTTTGATTGATTATGGTTCTACCCTAAATTTTATCAACTTAAAATTTGCCAAATCTTGATGCCTACCCTCAAAGGAGGTAGAGGAGTTTGAAGTCAGAGTGGTTAGTGGTGAAAAGATAAGGTGTAGAGAGGCTTATAGGGGTGTTAATCTTCGTATTCAGGGCTTGGAGTTGAAAGATAATTTTTATTCCTCACAACTTGTTAGATTGAATGTTATTCTTAGAGTGCAATGGCTTGAGAAATTAGGGAGGGTCATTGCCGATTATAAGAGGATGGAAATGAAGTTTTCGCATAATGGACAATGGGTCAAACTGAAAATGGATAACTGAGCACTTGCCAAGGGAGTTGAGATGGTTTCTATGAAATCGATGGTCAGAAAAGATGGATAGACTTTTGCCATTCAACTTGCCTCCCAACCAGCCACGAAACACATGTCTAAAAATGAGACTCAACCTTCTGAAGGTGACTCAAACATTCCTGAGTAAAGAGTTCCAATGGTTTAGTGCTAGAATGACTAACATGAGGTAAAAGAAGTCTACTTATTTTTTTGTAAACAACATGCATGACACGGAGAAGATGCAAATGTAAACACTGACAATAATTGATTTTCCTTTATGACTTGGAACACGAAACATTTTTTGGGATGAGCTAATTTATCATACCAGTCATGAAAGGTGAAGTTATCAATAATGTTGGCTTCCCTATTATACGGTGACTAATAAGGCAGGAGGTAAAGACTGTTCTAACTCATTACCCGTAGTAATAGCTCCTTTTGTCACCTGATCGTTGACATTAAAGAAAAAAGGCTAAAATTCAAAGAAACAAGAGTTATCAAGATAGAATTTTCTGTCACTGAGAAATTTCTTTTGAATCGAAGGAACATGTAGAAAGATGATTAAGATGAAATATCTATACCTGAAGCATGTGGAAAGCTATTCTTAATGTGAGTTATAAGCAAACCTTGACTGTTTCCAACATGGAGTTGATATATGCCTTGATAATCAATTATTAGTGTGAAGGTTAGTCTGATCGAGTGTAATGAGATGGCTGGTCCCGGAGTCAACAATCCATGGCATATGTGGGTTCCCTTGGCATGAAGAATGCAATGATTAATTATCGAAGCTGGAGTGTACCACATTTGCATATACACCATGTGTTCATTTAGGTTTATAACTACGACGGCACTTGTCTACTGTGTAATTCCTCAAATTGTAGATTTGGTGTGGACCATGATTCCTTCTCGATGGTAAAAAAACTGCTGAAGTTGTGGCGTTGGAAGGAGTTTAGTACCTTCAGAGCCGGAGGTCGTTGATTTTTGGGAAAAATTGGTACAAAATATTCTTGATTTCCTTTGAGGAGAATCTCATTTGCTAGCAAATGATTGTGCAATTCATTAAAGGAAACTAGTTCGAGGCAAAGTCAGAGTAGTGATAATATTGTGGAATTTGCTATCAATGTTTCTGTAGATAATAAAATTAATTCTGTAGCAAAAATAATTCTATTGGCAGATACCAATTCACCTTTTCAAGGTATTGGGATATAGTAAGGGCATTTTTCTAGAGCTCCTGTAGCTCAATGTGAAGCTGCCATCGCCAATTTTGATAGATAGCGCCCAAGGTATTGGCTAGGGCTTTCCAAAACACTTGTGATAAGGTTAAACCGATAATGTATGGGAATACCTATTATAATATAGAGAAGAGAAGCCAGCAAAGTAGCATCTATTGTTTCTGAAACCAGGAATGATTGGCTAGATTTGGCTTAGTTTCTTTTGATGAGTTAGAGTGTGGAAGAGTCTTAGGAGGACAAGGGTTCGTGCCATCAATGAAGCATATTAAGTTTTGATAGTTGAGGAGAGGAAAAAACTATGTTTTCTAGGCAAGATAATTTTTGCCAGTTAATTTGATAGAAAATGTATGATAAGCAGAGGAAGGGGATAAAGAAATTGGTATTGCAATGCTTGATAAGCTTTGATACTATGTAAACGTTTTTGAAATAATTTTTTCGATATATTTTAACAAAGGATACATGGTACAATGATTTATATAGGCATACAATAGCTAACAAGACAACTATAGATATATTACGATAAAAACAAGAATAAGAAAATAATAAAAAAGATAAGAATTACTAAAACAAGCAATACAGTTCTCCACTTGTTGTATAGCCCTATACATGGCATGATCAAATTAAACTTATCACATTCATCACCAACGATGCCTTTGACATGCCATGATCAAAATAAACTTATCACATGGCATGATCAAATTAAACTTATCACATTCATCACCAACGATGCCTTTGAAATGCCATGATCAAAATAAACTTATCACATGGTATGATCAAATTAAACTTATCACATTCATCACCAACGATGCCTTTGAAGGTGTTAATTGATAAGTCTTGATTTTATAATACACTTTCAATTAATTCATTAGGATTTTTGTGTATGGTTTTATGACTTTTGTCTCAAATGTTACTGGTTTGAGTTGGTTTCATTTGTATGTCTAGTAGAGATATATTGAAGAAATTTTGATGAAAAGTACAAGATTAAAGGTAAGAATACAAGGCTGGTCCCAAGGGGAGCTAGATTTAATGTTTCTCTATCCAGTATTTCAAAATAACATAACTTGAATTACAATTATCGGATTGATGCGATTCATGATGTGTAAGAAAGTTAAGAGATAAAGTTACAACTTTTATTTTGATGACCTTTTCTGATTTGACCTATAACTAAAAAAAATAATTTTGTCTAAATTGAGTTTCAAGTTAGAAAGGTACTTCTAAAGTTGTTTTGATTTAAAATTCACATCTACAACTTTTATGTTTTGAGAAAATTTGGATTTGGATCGGAGGATAGGTAAATTATTAGTTGAAGTCAGAGCATTGAAAATTGAAGGTAAAGAGTTGAAAAAAATAGAAAATTGGTTTTTACAAGTGTTAGATTTAATTTATGCACAAGCGGAGCATGATAGGATTTTCGGAATAATAAAAGATTTGGGTTTTCAGGTATATCTTGATGAATGAAACATAGAAAAAATCGAGAACCACGAACCCTATCTCGATCGATCTCGCCATCGGGATGATATTCACGCTAAATGAATTGTCATCGCAATATTACAACATCACAACCCTCAATCCGGTGACGAAGTGACGTAAAAAATTCCCTACTTAGAATTTTTCCTTAATCTCTCATCAGAGAAAGTGTTTTTCTAAAATTCAGAACTCTCTCCCTTTTTACCAATGGTGCTATTCTTAAGAGATAATAAAAATGCACGTTAAGAATATTAAAAGATTAATTAGGGAGTTAATATGGGAAATGAGGAGTAAATTAGGAAAGATAGGATAAAGGATTGATCACATATTATTACCTAATTTCTAATTTTAAATTCAAACAAATTTTTTTTATCGGGATAAATGACCCTATGTGGGCACTTTTTCCTACAAGGAATAGAAATGGTCATATATTCAAATTCTTCCGGAAGGAATGTGAAAGACAAGGAAACTAGCCTATAAAAGAAGGGTATTAGGAGAAGAAAAAAAAATGAACAATATGTATGATTGAAAGAATTTAGGATTAGTTTTGATAGGTCAAAATTAGATCATTTGGTACACCGAACTTTAACATTTGTATTCAGCGATGGAGAAAAATTTTAAATTTTACTAGCTTAAATATGGGGTTCCAAATTGAGGAATTTTTTTTTTGGATCAAATCTGAGATTAATTATTCTTACTAAATAAGTTGAGGTAAAATCTATTTTTGAATTTGAATTAATCTGTCAGGTTTACAATATTAATTTATACTTTTAGTAAATGAATGAATCAGAGTTCATTATTTAGAAAACGGTATTTTTATATACTATATGCTTTGTTTGACTTCCTCAAACTTTTTCACATGCAGCATATAGGAATTTTATTTTTATGTGTGTAGAAACCCCAGTTGTTCCCTTGTTCCTCCACCTAGTATCAGTCTTGTTATGACCTCATCGGCCTCGGACATTGGTTCTAGTCCTAGAATTGAATAGCATAAAAAGGACTGTGAAGCCTTGACCCAAATTAACCTTCGCCAATAAAAGAGAGTTCGGTATTTAGCAAGAAAAGCCCAAAACCGCACAATAGCCTACATCATTTCCCTAACCCTCCTCCTCTTCCCGGTTTTCAACTCTTCTTCCAAAATCAGTTGCAAAAACTAGTGGGTCCCATTTACCTCTCTATTTTATTTTATTTATGTTTTTCTCAGATCTTTCCACATTGATGACCTGAATTTAGCATACATGCAAAACCAAGGGTTGTTTTTCAAAACTTTCTCTATAGTAACATCATGTGTCTTATTTTGGTCTTTCTATCTTAGCATAAGTACTCTTGCAAGACTGAGCATGCCAAGCCATTGCCAAATCTTATGAGTGGGAAAAAAAAAACATTCATGATTTGCTCTTTTAACTGTGAGTCAATTTGAAACGCTAGCTCTTTTTCTTCTTAGTTCATTGTTTATGATGTCATTGAACAACTAGTACTTTTTGGGTGTTGCGAATTCAACCGGAGAATTGTGAATAGGGATTTTTTAATGATGCAAATGATAATAAATTGATAAAATGAGAACAAGAATAAGAAAATATTAAAAATTAGGGTTTAAATAAAATTAGGAAAATTTTGTAGACTTTTGAATTTAAGGAGAAATGATCCGAAAATTGTTATTACTGGTTTAGGACAATCCATTGGAGCTTGAAAGAAGATTTCTTTGGAGCTGATAATATATAGGGAGTGAATACCCTCTTAAGGTGAGTGGACAGTTATGTTTCATATAAATAAGTAACTAATTTCAATTATGTTTTATAAAATGAATTTTGGAATGAGTTCGAACTAAATTTATAATGTTTTGTGAATATGGTGTGTCTCAAATAAAATTTGAATAAATCCATGACTCTTGTACTAAATTAATGAATTATTTGTATCGTGTTACAATTAAAAATTCATGTGAAATTTGTATTATTGTTCTACATTGAAATTTGAGTCTGAATTGATTTATAAACTAAATTTGGTAACATGATGCTGGAAAAGGGCTATAGTCTAAGTCTTGTCATAGACTGAGCTATTGGGGTGGCGTGGTCAAGGCTGTTAAACTTGGCTTGGTGGTAGGTGGGTTGGAAAGTCTTCTCAAACCACCGTGATAACGTGGATACACCCCACGGAGTTCCGGGTCAACGCCAAGATGAAAGGGATTTTTAGAAAATAGTAAAAAATCTCTTGGCGAATCCTATCAACGGTCATTAGTAGGATAATGATTTCGACATATCCCAAAATTGTGAAAAATGAATGTAAATTATTGTTTTGTTCATATAAGTCATGATGGTTTGAAATAAACTGTTTATACCAATATTTTTATTTATGACAATACACTTTGTATATGATTGTTTGGTATAACCATTTTCACTCCTCATTTATGCATTGCATACTATTGCATTCCACTCACTGGGTATTTTAAATACTCACCCCTCTATTCTATATTTTCAGAGGAAGTTTAGGTAGGAGACGTCATTAGAGCCAGTTGAAGATATTTTTTCTTTTTTTTTTACTGAATTGCTATAAGTATTGATGATATAGATATTATTTTTGAGTTGATATGGTATGTTCCACAGAAAGAGGCTTTGTACTCTTCATTTTAGGTTTGGATTTAATCGATACTTGCTTTATTTCTTTGGAGCAAGTATTGGTAAGATCTTTACTTGAATTTTTTGTGAAACTTTGTAAACTTTTACTTATAGCTGTCTTTTGCAAAACTCATGGTTTCATTTGGACATTTGGACTTTATTGTGAATTCTGAGACATTTGGAAATTGTGAAGACTTTATTAAGAATTCTTTGAGATGGCCAAGATGGCCTTATGCATGCATTTGATTTTGATTGGTTAGGATGGTCTCATGCATGCCTGTTGTGATAAAATGGACTGAGATGGTCCTTTATATGTTGTTGAGTTGTTTTTTTTTTTTTTTTAAAAAAAAAAAAACAAGTTGAATAGGTGGAATACCTTGCGTTGTCCCGATATATAGGGAGATGCTACCCGTATGTCAAGATAATGCTGCGGTTGTTACGTGCTCGACTCGAGAGTCGGGGTATGACAATTCTATTAGTATCAGAGATTTGGTTTACGATTTTAAATGTTTTAAATTGTTTGAAAAAAAAATATTTCCAAATGTCCTAGGAGTTTTTCCCATATTTCAAAATAAAGTTTTTTTCTTTTTGAAAAAATTCAGAATTTGAGAGATTTTTCAATGGATGTACAAAAACTTTCCGTGGATTCTTAAGAACTAAGACCAATTTTATTTTTAGGGGGTTAAATACCTAACTCAATGCCAAATTTAATGAGCTAAAAATAGTGTCTCCTCTTATAAAAATCATGCCTCCTAGACCAAGGATGAGGAATGTTAGCGAGATTCCTCCTTCTGAGCACGAGGATGGATCATCCTTACATGCTCTAACTTCTTCTCCAGCCATAACTAGTACTCACCCGGCACCTTCAACAGGGATTCCTCCACCACTACTCGATACTCTCCGGTAATGGACTGAGTGGTAGAATACATATGGCTCTCGTCTTCAAGTTCCTCATCAAGTACCAATTCTTTCTCCTCCAAGGCCAACCATTCTACCTACTCCTTCGTTAAAATGAATTGCTCCTCCCACTTCAGTAGCTACTCCAATCCCCCATCCAACCTTTAAACTGTCCAAGTTGATCAAGGAAGCCCAATAACTTAGATATGTCACCTTTACAAGGACAAGTAATGCAACGGTAGCCAAGAATTGGATTAACTGGGTTCAAAAGACAGTGGATGACATGAGGCTGGACGATGAATTGAAATTAAGGGTGGCTGTGAAATTATTGGACGAAGATGCACGAGCTTGGTGGGATAGTCTTAAGGAGAGATCCTCGACACCTATCTCTTGGAGTGAATTCCTTAGGGAATTCGACGAAAAGTACTATACTCGGTTTCATCGAGATTTGAAAAGAAAGAAATTCCTATATCTCCGCCAAGGCAACAAGTCAGTGGCAGAATATGAGACAGAATTGCGAAGATTGTCCACATTTGTCCTGGAATTAGTGACTTCCGATGAGTACTTGTGTTTCAAGTTTGAAGAAAGTCTAAACTTGTCTATCCATGAGAAGATGTCTGTCACATCAACTCATACTTACAAGGATGTATTGGAATTGGCCTTAAGAGCCGAGAAAATGGTGGAAGAAAGGGGCAAGACAATAGAGGGATAGAAAAAGAAAAGCAGATTCGAATATGCATCGGGCCTGGGTTCAAAGCAGAGTAGGAGCGTAGGCTCCTATGGTAGAGCTCTTGTTACTGGATCTGTTGGCATTTCTCAAGGCCAACGCATGTCTCATTTTGGGGACCCTACTCCTACCTTATTCGCAGGAAGCAAATCGATGGGGAATAAGAAGGACAAGTGTAGGCATTTCTCAAGACAATAGTTTTGTCGGCATTGAGAACTTAAATTTTGAATTGAGTTTGATTTAAATCGAGAATTAATTTTATCCCTTGTATATATAGGTATGATGAGAATTTTTGGGGTTGATACCCATGTTTTAATTGATATGGGATCAAATAATTCTTTTGTAAGCACGAAATTCGCTAAACACTCGAATAGGCTTTTGACCCCACTTAAAGGGGAGTTATTGGTTATCACTTCACTGGGGGAACAATTAAAAAGGGATTCTATGTACAAGGCATGCGAAGTGGTAGTAGAAGGTAAGATTCTCGATGTAGACTTGATTTCATTGGAAATGAGGGATTTTGACGCCATACTAAATATGGACCGGTTATACCTCAATCGAGCTTTAGTGAATTGCTTTACCAAGGAGGTGGAATTCCGCAGACCCGGATGTCCTCCACTTATGTTCATTAGCGAATGACGAGTCTTACCAAATTATATAATCTCGGCATTAGAGGCACGGAAACTAGTGCATAAGGGCTATGAGGCTTATTTAGCCCACATCATCGACACCACTATACAGAGTTCGAAATTGATAAATGTTCCAATGGTGAATGAATTTTCGGATGTCTTCCCAGACGAATTGTCCGGTTTACCTCCGGTTCAAGAGTTTGATTTCGCAATCAACTTGGCTCCTGGAACTGCACCTATTTCGATCCCTCCGTATCGGATGGCACCTACGGAATTGAAAGAGTTGAAGGTCCAACTGCAGGAATTGTTGGACAAGGGGTTTATTAGGCCGAGTACCTCACATTTGGGTGCTCCAGTTTTATTCATGAAGAAAAATGATGGTACTCTCAGATTGTGTATAGACTACCGGCAGTTGAATAAGGTGACTATAAAGAATAAGTTCCCATTGCCAAGAATTGACGACTTGTACGATCAACTCCAAGGTGCTAGTGTCTTTTCGAAGATCGAAGATCGGGCTATCACCAATTGAGGATAAAAGATGATGATGTCCACAAGATTGTGTTTAGGACGTGGTATGGTCATTACAAGTTTTTGGTGATGCCTTTCGGTTTGACAAATGCTCTTACAGCTTTCATGAATCTTATGAACCGAATCTTCCACACTTATCTCGACAAGTTCGTTATTGTTTTCATTGACGACATCTTAGTGTATTCCAAGAACTATGAGAAACACTCAGAACATCTCCATATTGTGCTGCAAACTCTCCAAGAGTAGCAATTATATGCCAAGCATTCCGAGTACAAGTTTTGACTAAGGGAGATTAGCTTCTTAAGCCATATTGTATCCGGAAAGGGAATATTTGTTGACCCAAAGAAGGTAGAGGCAATTCTGAGATGGGAACAGCCCAAGAATGTCATGGAGGTGAGAAGTTTTCTCGGATTGGTAGGATATTATCGAAAATTTGTAGAGGGATTTTCTAAAATTACAGCTCCATTGTCCAGTTTGACTCGGAAAGGGGTTAAATTTGAATGGAATGTTAAGTGTGAGCAGAGTTTTCAGGAACTCGATAGGAGACTTACTTCCGTTCCTATACTTGCTCTTCCTACTGGCGGTGGCGACTATGTGGTCTATAGTAACGCCAGTAAACAAGGGTTGGGATGTGTTTTGATACAATGCGATAAAGCGATCGCCTACGCTTCTCGATAATTGAAGAATCACGAATTGAATTATCTCATCAATGATCTAGAACTTACTACCATTGTCTTTGCCCTAAAGATTTGGCGACATTATTTGTATGGAACTACTTACAAAATCTTCACTAACCACAAGAGTCTCAAATACTTGCTCACTCAAAAGGAGATCAATTTGAGACAAAAAAGGTGATTGGAGTTGATTAAAGACTATGACTTGGTCATTGATTATCACCCACACAAGGCAAATGTTGTTGCAGATGCCTTAAGCTGCAAGTCCTCATCTTCTTCTTTACCCTCAGGGAATTCATATCTCTCATCTATTAAGACTTCGTATATTAGGAGTCGAGTTGGCCAGTGATGACAATAGTGTACTTTTGGCCAGATTTGAAGTACGACCAACCCTAGCGGATCGCATACGAGAGCTCCAATCAATTGATGAAGAGCTAAAGAGTATCATGGAAAAGATTCACAATGGTGAAGATGTTGACTTCCATATCCGGTAGGATGACATGGTAATATATAGAAAACGGATTTGTGTTCCTAAAAATGATAAGTTTCGAAAGGCTATACTTGAAAAAGCACACTTTTCGACTTATGCTATGTATCCCGGGAGCACAAAAATGTACAAGACCATCAAGAAAACTTATTGGTGGTTGGGGTTAAAGTAGGAAATAGCTGAATTTGTGGCAAGGTGCCTTGTGTGCCAACAAATGGAAGCCGAATATCAGAAACTGGCTGGAATGCTTCAACCATTGCCTATTCCTGAATGGAAATAGGAGCATATTACCATGGACTTCATGGTGGGATTGCCATGTACTCTGAGCTGACACGATGCTATTTGGATGATTGTTGATCGGCTCACTAAATTAGTACATTTCCTCCCAATCCACAATACTTACTCTTTAAAGAGGTTAGCTAAATTGTATCTTGATGAGATTATCCAACTCCACGGGGTTCCGGTATCAATTTTATCAGATTGTGATTCTCGATTTACATCTAGATTTTGGCCTAAGTTACAAGAGGCCTTGGGCACTAAGTTGAAATTCAGCACTGCATTTCATCCACAGACGGATGGACAGTCAGAGTGTATAATCCAGACATTGGAGGACATGCTGAGGGCATGTGCTATGGACTTTCAAGGGAGTTGGGACAAGCACTTCCTATTAGTTGAATTTGCCTATAATAACAGTTATCAAGCTAGCATTTGGATGCATCCCTACGAAACTCTTTACAAAAGGAAATGTCATACTCCGTTATGCCGACAAGAGAAATGGAGACCTGAATTTAGCATACATGCAAAACCCTTAGAATTTGACAAAGAATGATTCGACAAAGAATGAGGCAGCTCAGGATCGACAAAAAAGCTATGCCGACAAGAGAAAGAGACCCTTAGAATTTGAAGTTTGAGATATCATATTTTTTAAGGTATTTCCTTAGAAGGGTATAATCCGATTTCAGAAATGGAGAAAATTAAATTTTCGTTATATCGGTCCCTTCAAAATTCTCGAAAGAATAGGAAAAGTAGCTTATCGGCTTTAATTGCTACAGGACTTACAAAGGATCCATGATGTTTTCATGTTTCAATATTGAAGAAATACTTATCGGATCCCTCACATGTGTTAGAAACACCTCCGATAAAGTTGAATCAAGACTTGAGTTTTAAGGTACAACAAGTACAAATCATAGATCGAAAACTCAAGCAATTAAGAAATAAGCAAATCTCAATGGTAAAAGTATTGTGGAGAAACAACTAAGTAGAAGAGCAGACTTGGGAGACTAAAAAATCACTTCGGAAGCAACACCCGCAACTTTTTGATATATAAATTTTAATTTAAATTTCGAGAATGAAATTTCTTTTAGGGGTTAAGTGTTGTAGTACTGAGAGATTTAAAATAATAATAATAATAATAATAATAATAAAATAAATAAAGTCAACAAAACATATACACACACACTCTCTCTCCCTCCACTACTTTCCCAATTTCCCTTTCCCAAAAATCCATTCCCCCCAATCTCTCTCTCTGCTTCTCTCCTCTCTCATCCCGTCAAAGACAACTAGGCAATGGTGAAGGGGACAATCTCTCTCTCTTCTACTATCGATGATTGACCTCAGATCTTTGAGCTAGGTTCGCATCTTTACTTTGTGTTGGATTATTGTGTGGATTGTCAATTTTCATTTTTAGGTGTTCAACCAAATCAAATGCATGGATTGCACAGGCTTGCCATCCAAATTTGAAAGAAGACCCATGAGTATTATACTTTTGTGGTAGATGTATTTTACTTAAATTAAAGATTTACTACCATTCACTTTTGTCAGATATGTCAATTGTATTAATCACATATAGCACTCTAAGCATAGCAGTGCTGTGTTGTTGAGCTTCAATCATAACAAAACTGCAGGATAGTTACATGGTTATTGAATAGTCTTAAGTCTCCCATTACCTCTCTATTTTATTTTATTTATATTTTTCTCAGATCTTTCCACATTGATGACCTGAATTTAGCATACATGCAAAACCAAGGGGTGTTTTTCAAAACTTTCTCTATTGTAACATCATGTGTCTTGTTCTAGTCTTTCTATCTTAGCATAAGTACTCTTGCAAGACTGAGCATGCCAAGCCATTGCCAAATCTTATGAGTGGGGAAAAAAAACATTCATGGTTTGCTCTTTTAACTGTGAGTCAATTTGAAATGCTAGCTCTTTTTCTTCTTAGTTCATTGTTTATGATGCCATTGAACAGTTGGTGCTTTTCTAGTGTTGCGAATTCAACTGGAGAATTATGAATAGGGATTTTATAATGATGAAAATGATAACAAATTGATAAAATGAGAACAAGAACAAGAAAATATGCGAAATTAGGGTTTAAATAAAATTAAGAAAAATTTGTAAACCTTTGAATTTAAGGAGAAATGACCCGAAAATTGTTATTGCTAGTTTAGGACAATTCATTGGAGCTTGAAAGGAGATTTTTTCGGAGCTGATAATGTCACGCCCCGAACCGGGGTCGTTAGCAGCAGCCCGTTGTCCTGAATGCCGGCTGTATTTCTATAGAAAATCGGGCAGAATCTCCCCATAAATCGGAGATTCTCCATGTACAATTAAACCTGTATATACAAAATCAACCTATAATTTAAACAAATGGTCATCCCGGCCTCTCCAAAATCAACAAATTCCATCTCCAAACATCCAGGACAATGCAAGGCTTTACAATTTCCAGCAATCCTGGCCACAAACCTCTACTGTCATGTCCAACTAGAGTATGAGCAGCCGCTATACCAAGCGGACCTAAATTTATACAATGTGTAACACATTTCCCAAGTAGAAAGTTTAAAACACTTACACATGCCTCAATGCGAGTAAAATGAACCAAAGCGAGAGTTATGCACACAACTGCTCATAAGTTATACAATCATCCCATAATGTATACGGCCAACTATGGACCTAAATGTCAAGATTTTGCAGGGTCGAAATGAAGTACGAAATTCATATTTCAAATTTAACCTAAACCTCACCGTCGTATATCACCCAGATCCACCAAAATCTCTAAGATCTGAAGCGTCGCTCCAGCACAACAATAATCCTATCTGAGGAGAGAAAATGGAGGGGTGAGTATCATGGGAAGATACTCAGTGAGTGAGGGGATAATATCAAGCATAAATAGTGTGGGTGAACCATTGGAGTGTCAAATAACATCATTCGAAACAAAAATTTACATTTCGTAGCAAAACATGATATGTTTGGCAATTTGAAATCATTTAATCAATCACATGATAACAAACATGTATGCATCCATTTAAAATCAAGTAATATCAGAGCAAGCCAAAAATAATCCTAACAAAGGTCACCCGTGACCAAGGATAGGCGCATCGGGGGTTTTATTATGCATAGACTTTAAAACGCTCTCTACCCCGACGTTGGCCATGAGTTTGCTGGGGCTAACTCATCAACGTATATAGGACCCCGCCGGGTGCTAGACGGTGGCGTCACACACGTACTCCTCCTACGTGGGTTCAACCGGCCGTGCCTATAGCCCTTAGAATAAATGATGTTTGCGGATACCTCCTGTAGAAGCATATCCGGACAACCTGTGTCTCTACAAACGCCCTTCGTAGCTACGCAATCATCAATATCATCATCATAGTATCACAAGGGCACAACGTCCCACAAGTAAGATCATATCATCGCATAACTAGTGGGCATCCAACCCACATAGTTCATCAAAAACACTTCAAATCCGCGTGCCAATACATTCATCAAATCATTTCAAATCTAAGCCAATGCGATGGCAGAATAGAAAATATATCTAGTTCTCAAATAATGGTACAATATCATTTTATTTCAAATATAGATGTATAGTCATCAGAAACATGAATTTACGACACTCCAAATGTCACAAAACAAGTTTTGAAATTTAATATCACACGTCAAGTCAATGCATATCGAAAGCATGTTTTATTGGAAACATGGTAGAAACAAGTTTTTATTATTTCATGCAAGAGATTAGAGTCCCACTAGTTTATCTAGGGAGGGTGGTCACTCCCTATTTTTCAACGAGCCTCCAAAAAACAAATCTAATCAAATCGTCAAATTTTATATCAAATAAAACCCTAATAAGGGATTTTTAACAAATTTTATTCAAATTTTGAAATGGGTGCATTTCTCTCACCTAGGGTTCCTCGGATTTCAGACCTAACTGTCGTTCGCCCGTCGAATTGGTCTAAAACCTGTAATATTTTCAAATTTTAAATATATTAGCAACAACTAAATTTCTAATACCAAACCTTAGAACTTCAACCAATTATAGTCGTTACCTACAGTACAGAAAAGGCAGGTGAGCTCTCGAAGGGAACAGCTGGTCGCGGGCTCACGGGCCGTCATGGGCTTGCGGCCGGTAGGCTGGCGGGCTATCGGGCTGGCCCGCTGGTGGGCTCGCGGGCTCTTAGCCCGGCTTGCTGGCCACAGCGGGCTTCGCGGGCCGCAGTGGGTTCGCGGGTCAGTAGTGGTTCGCGCTGGACTGGGCCTTGGGCCGCTGGTGGGCTCGCGGCTGGTGGACTGACATATCAAGCTGGAGCGCACTTGCGCTCGCGCTCGTGCTGGGGTCTTGCGCTGGCTCGCGCTGGGGTCACGCGCCGGCTCCCGCTAGGGTCGCGCGCTGGCTCGCGCTGGGTCTTGTGCTGGCTTGCTCTAGGTCGCACGCTGGCTCACGCGGGATCGCGCGCAGGGCTCGCTGGAGATTGCGTGCTGTGGCGTACTGGGCTCCCGCGCTGGCTCGCGCTGGGTGGCGCGTAGGGCTCGCGAGAGATCGCGCGCAGGGCTTACGCTGGGGTCGCGCTGGAGCTTGTGCAGAGATCTTGCAGCTTGTGCGCAGGCGCGCAGTCGTGCGCAGGCGTGGTCCCGAGCAGGTGCACGCTCACACTATGGAGCACTCGGGTAGAAGATTCAGCGCTGCTCGCGCGAGGAAGGAGGAGCTGCAGCGGTGGCGATCGCAGGAGGAAGGCGTTGCTCGCGGGAAGGTGCTCCAGCGGCGGCGATCGCGGGAGGAAGGAGTTGCTTGCGGGAGGGAGTTGCAGCAGTGGGCGGCGGCTGCGGGAGGGGAAGAGATAAAGAGAGAGAGAGAGAGAGCGAGAGAGAGAGAGAGAGAGAGAGAGAGAGAGTAAAAGAGATTAGGGCTATTTAGCCCTAATCAAATTTGGGGATTTTGATTTTTTTTTTCAGTGTTACATTTTCTAACCCCATAAAATCAAGTTTCGTTCTCGAAACTAAAAGAGGACTAAACTGCAAATAAATGGGGGTACTGTCTCCTCATAGCCTCCTCGGGCCCCAGGTCTTCTTCTCGACCTGATCACTCCTCCACAAAACTTTGACCAATGAAATTTCCTTACTCCGCAACTTTCTGACCTGTCGATGTAGAATAACCACGGGCTGAACTGGAAAACTAAGGTACTCTCGTAACTTAAGAGGTGGAGGCTCAAGTACATGAGAAGGATCGACCAAGTATTTCCTGAGTACTGAGACATGGAATACGTCGTGAATACGGGATAGTTTATCTGGCAGTTCCAATCCTCTCAAGGATACGGAATGGCCCAATATATCTGGGGCTCAACTTGTCCCGTTGCCTGAACTGTATAACTCCCTTCCAAGGAGATATCCTCAAGAAAACCATATCTTCCGTAGCAAACTCAAGAGGTCGCCGCCTACGATCGGTATATGCCTTCTGTCTGTCCTGGGCGGTTTTCATCCGCTCACGGATGACTTTAATTTTGTCCTTTATTTGTTCAATCAACTCAACACTGCTGAGACGTCGCTCTCAGATCTCATCCTAGCATATCGGGGTGTGGCACTTCCTGCCATACAATACCTCATATGGGGGTATCTCTATACTGACCTGATAATTGTTATTATATGCGAACTCAACCAGTGGAAGGTGTCAGTCCCAACTACCCCGGAAATCCATCACATATGCCCTTAGCATGTCCTCAAGGGTCCGAATGGTCCTCTCAGACTGGCCATCCGTCTGAGGATGATATGCCGTACTGAAGTTCAATCTAGTACCCAATGCCTTCTGCAACTTGGGCCAAAACCTAGATGTGAACCTGGGGTCCCTATCTGAAACAATCGACACGGGCACCCCGTAAAGTCGAACTATGGTATCAATGTAGAGACGTGACAACGCCTCTAAAGAATAGTCACCGCGGATAGGGATGAAATGTGCAGATTTGGTGAGTCGATCGACAATCACCCAAATGGCATCATGCCGTGTAGAAGTCCGCGGCAATCTCATCACGATGTCCATAGTAATATGCTCCCATTTCTACTCAGGAATGGGAAGAGGCTACAGTGTGCCCGCTGGACACTGATGCTCGACCTTCACCTGCTGGCACCCAAAACATCTTGCCACAAACTTTACTATATCCCTCTTCATGTCTGACTACCAATAGCTACCTCTGATGGTTCGGTACATCTTCGTACCCCCTTCGATGCATAGCATATGCAGAAGAATGTGCTTCCTCAAGGATAGCACGTCAAAGATCACTATCGGCCGGGACACACACTCTGTCTCTGAATACCACGAGTCCAGCATCACGGACTCTGAAGTCTCCACCCTCAGCTCTGCGGACTCTATCTATAATACCCTGGATCTCCTTATCCATACTCTGGAGCTCCCTGATACTATCAAACAAAGTCGGCCTGACCTCAAATCTAGCTAATAAGCCTCCCTGATCATCGTTAGTCAAACTGACTCCCAAAGCTCGGAGTCCCACTAAACAAGAAATGTAGGCTTTCTCTGTCGACTATGAGAATGATATAGACTTTCGACTCAAGGCATCTGCTACAACATTTGCCTTGCTTGGATGATAGTCAATAATGAGATCATAGTCTTTCAATAACTCCAACCATCTCCTCTGTCTGAGGTTTAACTCCCGCTGGGTGAATAAGTACTTTAGACTTTGGTGATCTGTGAATGCCCTACAAGTCACCCCATAGAGATAATGCCGCCATATCTTCAATGCGAAGACTATGGCTGCCAACTCCAAATCATGTGTCGGGTAATTAACTTTGTGTTTCTTTAGTTGTCGCGAGGCATACGCAATAACCCGACCATCTTGCATCAGAACACAATTCAATCCCTGTCGCCCGTTGTAAAATAATAAAATAATAAATAGCTAACTTAAAATAAAATATAAATCAATATTATTAAAATAAAATCCTATTCTAAAATATTATTTAATAATATATGTGAATTGTCAATATTAAATAATAGAAAAATCGAAAAACAATTTTTATTAAAATATGATTTCTTAATTTGATTTTTTAAAATGATTTTTTTAATTTGTTAATTTACGTTAACATTTTATTAATAAAGATTAAATAATATAAAATGTTAATTTGTTAGAAAATAATAAAATACTAATTTAAAATAATTTAATGACAATTAAAAATAAAATAAAATAATATTATTCTTTAAATGTCACGCCACGAACCGGGGTCATGAACAGCCGCCCGTTGCCCTGGATGCCAGCTACATTTTTACAGAAAATCGGGTACAACCTCCCTATATTTTGGAGATCTCCCAAATACAATTTGACCTGTATATCAATATTCATCCTGTAAAATAAATAAATGGTCATCCCGACCTCTCCAAAATCAACCACTGCCACTGCCAATATCCAGAACAATGCAAAGTTATAAAAAATCTCCAGTAGATCTAGCCACAACCTCTACTTTCATGACCAATTAGAGTATGAATAGCCGCCACACTGAGCAGACCTAAATTTTACATAATGTATAATAATTTTTCCCAAATGACATTCAAATACGTACAATCACCTTAATACAAATAAACTATAAGAGTTTCACAAATAAATATACATAAATTATATAGTCATCCCAAAAATAAATAAATGATTACATCTATCAAATTAAAATCTCCAATAATCGTAGCGGAAGATATGGTAATATCCATACCCAAGCTTGGTACTATCAATTCCACGTCACAACACAGTAATTCTTTTTCAGTTCAAGACTAATACTGTGAGGAGAAAGTGAGGGGTGAGTTTCTATGGAAGGATACTCAACAAGTGAGGGGATTGATATCATACTATCAATATCAAGGGTGAGTTTGGAGTGTCAAAACATGTAATAAAATATCGAGTGTGCGAAAATAACGTACTGTTTCATAATAAAACATATCTCAAGACACACATCAGAAAATAACATATGCATCCATCCATGTATCAAGTCACATATGTAGAGCCGGCCGAACAAAACAACCCCAGTAATGGTTTACCTAGACCAAGGGCGGGTGCATTGGGGGTTTTCACTATGCAAATATTAAATAATGGCTCTCTACCCCAATATTGGTCACAAACTACTCCAACTAGTCTGTAAATAATAATAATGATACATATATATAGTTGGCTATGTATGGTGTCCCGTCCAGTGCTAGATAGAGGTAAACTCACGTCCTCCCCGATGAGGGTCAACCTGGGACACCCATACACATGACGATCTGGCGTATACCTCCAGTCGAAGTGTATCCGGACACAAGGGGTGCCTCTACCAAATATCCTTCATACCTACGGAATGCTATAGGAAGCATATCACCATATCACCAAGTCGGTCGGGCACGTAACCCCATGCATCACATCATCATGTCGGCCGGACATATAGTCCCATGCATCGTAACATAATTTCAGCTTGACGTATAGTCCAAATAGTACATGTAAATACATTTAAAACTACGTGCCAATACAGTAAAAGTATTAAAATATGTTAATATGTCAAAAAGGTGGCACAATATCAGTTATCAAACTCATGGATGCATAATCTATAAAATCAGTAGTTGGGACACTCCAATGGTCACAAAAATATGTCTATCAAAATCTAAAAATTTAGTTTTCACACGTATAGAATTCATGTCATTTAAAAATCGGTAAAACATGATGTGTCAATCAATAGAAGATGTCAAATTCCCACTCACAGTTCTAGGGAGGGTGGTCATACCCTATTTTCAAAATAAATCCAATCTGACTCCTCGAGTCTTCAAAAAGATCAACCTAATCAGATCATCAGAATTTAACATCAAATTTCAAGTATTATATGGTTTATCCATTTTCTCCAAATTTGTACAAACCTTAACTTTTAAATTTATGAATATACCATAATGTCATCAGTTGCATTTCATTTATAAACAATTAACGTACCTTTAAACCAAGTCAAATTCAACCCTAAAACCACTCAAGGTCTGAAATAAGTTTTAAAATAAATAATTTTCCAATAAGATGGAAAATTTTTGAAAAATCATACATTTTTCGATTTTCATCCAAATGTTTCAAGTCATATGTCATTTTCAAGATATATGAGTCTATTTCATTAATACGGAAATCGTATTTAAATTGCCTATAACCAGAATAATTTATAATGAGAAAGGCTGCATCAACCCTTGCATTAAAATCCCAATTCCTGACTATTTTCATGCATAGGTCAATTTAAACTCCAAGAGAAACTATTCAAATTAACTTAATTTGATTCTATCATCCTGAATAGTCTCATTTCATATAAATTCTGACACTTAACCTAATGAGCCGCATATAATATCCGAAAATGCATTCATTTAGAATCTAGTGTACATTCTAGTATATACAAGACTTCTTATCTTAAATTTATCATAAATTCGATAACCAAATCAAATGGGTCCGAAATCACTCGCTTAGGGTTTTTTTTCTCGGATCGCAAACTTTTGTCCGAATGCCTCCTCAATCACCCTAAAAACTAAAATACTACCTATCAAGACAGAGTTTATTAGTTAAGTTCAAACACATAGATCAGAAGCAAAACCCTAGATCAGTTACCTGCGTGGAGGTTCGTGGGTTGTCATGGGCTCACGGCCATCGCGGGTTGTCACAGGCTCGTGGGCTACAGCTAGCTCGTAGGTTCCCGGGTCAGTGGGTCAGTGGGCTTCGGCTAGCTGGCTCATTGGTCTGCGGGCCAGTGGGCTAGCGGGCCCGGGCCGGCAAGCCTGCGGGCAGATGGACCTGCGGGCTGGCGGGCCTATGGGCTGGCAGGCTTGCGGCTGATGGGCCTGCGGGCTGGGAGGCCTGCGGTTGATGGGCCTGCGACTGGCGGGCTGGTGCGCGCTCATGCGCTGGTGCGCTGAGGCGCGCTGAAGCTCGCCCGTGCGCTGCTGCCCGCTCATGCGCTACGCCGATGCACGCTCGTGCGCTGCTGCGCACCCGTGCGCTCTTGCACTGGCACGCTATGGCGAGCTCGAGCTGTGGCGAGCTCGAGCTGTGGCGCACTCGTGCTTGCACTTGCGCTGTAGCGTGCAGGAGGGAGGATGCACTGTGGCTCGCTCACGTGCAAAGGCGCTGGGTTGTGCTCGCGGAGGCTCGCGGGAGGAGGGAGCAGCGGCAGTCGTGAGCGGTGGCATGTGGTGGTAGAGCTCGCAGCGGTGTGTGTAGCGGAAGGGAGAGAGACTGCGGGAGATCGCGAAGGAGAGACTGTGAGAGAGAAACCGAGAGGAAAAGAAGAAGAAGAAGAAGAAAAAGAATGAGAAGAAGATGAAGGTGGTGGATGTTGGCGGCGGAGCTCGCGGCGAAGAGTGACGTCGCGGTGGGGGTAGAAACGAAGGGTCGGGGGAGAGCGAGAGCGAGAGAGAGAGAGGGAGAGAGAGGGAAAGAGAGAGAGAGGGGATTAGGGTTTCTAACCCTAAACCCCAAATCAAATTGGGGACGCAGCGTTTTGCCCCAAAACGCTGTGTCTCCATTTTTCTTTTTTCTTTTTTTTTTACTAAATAAATAAATATATATATATTTATGCATATATATTTTCACACCCATATTTCGTTAGAAATGCGAATTTCATAAAAATGGGGTTTAATTCGATTTGCAGATTCGGCAAATTAAAATATACCAAAAATTTAATTCAAATACTCCAAAATAAAAAAAAAATCAAATTTTATCTCATTTTATATATATATATATATATCGAAAATAGTACTCTTCTACGGATACCGCAGTGTCGGTGTTACATTAAAAAAATATAAAATAAAAAAGACTATATTAAATTAATTTGGTGACGAAATCTCAAATTCGTCGTTAAATAAATTTTTTATTTAATAATTATAATAATATTATATTTTATTTAATTATATTTAAATTTTATTGAAAATTTTCAGAATTTATCGTTAAATTTAGCGACGACAATCCCAAATTCGTCGCTAAATTAATTTATTATTTAATAATTATATTAATATTATATTTTACTTAATTATATTTAAAATTTAGCAATGAATTTCGTACTTTTTGTCACTAAATTTAATGACGAATTTCCCAATTTGTCGTTAAATTATTTTTTTATTTAAAACATATAATAATATTTTATTTTATTTTATTATATTTGAAATTTAGCGAATAATTTGGGAATTTGTTGGTAAATTTAGTGACAAAAATCTCAAATTTATCATTAAATTAATTTATTATTTAATAATTATGTCAATATTATATTTTATTTAATTATATTTAAAATTTAGCAATTAATTAGGACTTTCGTCGCTAAATTTAGCACTAAAATCTCAAATTCGTCACTAAATGAATTTATTGTTTAATAAATATATTAATATTATATTTTATTTAATTATTTTTAAAATTTAGCGAAGAATTTGAGAATTCGTCACTAAATTAATTTTTTATTTAATAATTATATTCATATTTTTTTTATTTTATTATATTTAAAATTTAACAACAAATTTAATTTTTGTTGTTAAATTTAGCGATAAATTTCCCGATTCGTTACTAAATTAATTTTTTATTTAAAATTTAGCGATGAATTTGAAAATTTATAGCTACATTTAGCGATGAAAATCCCGAATTCTTCGCTAAATTTATGGAAAAAAATCTCAAATTCATCGTTAAATTAATTTTTATTTAATAATTTTATTAATATTATATTTTATTTAATTATATTTAAAATTTAGAGATGAATTTTACAACAAAAATTTTTTATCACCAATTAGCGACGAATTTAGTCATGAAAAATTTTTTGTCACAAATTGGCCACGATTTTAGTCATGAATAATTTATCTGATACTAATTTAGCCACGAATAAGTTTTCATCACAAATTTCATTACAAAATAATGACGAATTTTTTCTGTCACCAAAAACATGTTTTTTTGTAATGAAAGTGTCAGCAATGATGTGAGATTTGCAAACATTTGCTCCTTCAAACCAAAATTTGTTTTCTTTCAACGGTTTTAGTTTCATTACAATTAGTCTAAAAACCAATTTATAAAACAATAATATCCATACTTTTTTTCATAACTTCCAATATTCATATTTCATCCATACACAAGAATCCAAATATCTGTCAACAATACTCCAAACAAGTGTCAACCACAAACATGAAATATAATTCCAAACATTCATCAACCACAATCAAATTATATAATTCTAAATATCCAACAAATACAAATATAATAATTTCAACCACAAGTGTGCATACAATAGTTAAAATGTATTCATATCAATATTGCATAAAATAGTTTTCACACAATATCTCATCACAAAATGCATAATCATCATCCAAGAATGAGTATACATTGGTTGCAATCTGCTTTTCTTCTATGGCTCTGATTGTTCTTACAAAATATATTGAGTTATTATCATATCTAATGACATAAAAGTAAATAATATGGTATTTCTCTAAATATGTTATTATTTTTCTATATTTTGAATACTAACCAACTGGGGGTATGCCTAGGGTTTGAAATTCAAATTTGAAATAATGAAAAACAAGAGACCAAAAAAGGTGAAACTTTCATACCAATTTTCTTATTTTTACATCTACTCTCCAATTACGTGCCATTGCAATTATTAGTCATTCTTGAAAAGGAAGAAAGAGTGGATTCGAGCCTTTTGACAATGGTTTAAACTCTTCATAGGCCTCTTGAGTCTAGTTTTTAGTTTTAGTTTACGCTTGTTTCTAACAAATTATGTCGATTGTTATTTTGAGTTTTTTGTACTCAAACCTTGAATTTTTTGATTTATTTTTTTATTTCAGAAGTTCTTTTTATTTCTTTTTATTACTTTTTTTTATTATTATTATTATTTCATTGATCTAATTGTTAGTTTAATTTAGTAAGCCCAACGTTTTGAATCCAATGATGCATCCAACATGTGCAGATTCAGAGATCCGTCTATGGTCAAAAGCAAGCAGTGCAAAATTGGAATTTTTGGTTTGAAGAAATAATAAAGAGTTATGAGTTCATCAAAAATAAAAATAAACTATATGTGTACAAGAATGTTAGTACGAATGCATTCTTTTTTAATCATGTGCATCAATGATATTCTTATGATTAAAAATGACATTGCTATGCTTACAAACATAAAATCTCGCTATCTAAGACCCCCTCCATAAAAGAGTTATCAAAAACAACCTACATCACAGGAATCCAAATCGTAGAGATAGATCAAAAAAGTTGATAAGTCTGTTAAAATCTTTATTTGGAAAAGATGTTGAATAGGTTTAACATGTTTAATTCCAAGAAATGACTATTTCTCATTAAACATGAAATTTATCTTTTTAAGGCTGTCTTCCAAGACGTTTGGGGGAAATAGCTAAAATCTCATATGTATCGACTATATGGAGCTTAATGTATGTAATATTGATTACAATGTCAAACATTATTGATACGTGAATTTGATTTCATGATTTCGGGTAAGTATACCCTAATCAAATGATGTATAATGCGAGCAAATGTCGTTTTTATGAGAATATTTTATATTATCAATTATAAATTAATCTATTTAAATTTGACTAATCAAATTAAGATTAGGAATGTATTAAAAAAAACTAAAATCAATTGATAAAAATTCTGAAATCAATTTCATCTATTTTCAATCTTTTACAGAACCGGATCTATGAATTATTTTTTATGATAATAGATTTTTCAAAACTAGATTTTACCTAATGGTCATACAATAAAATCTCTAATTCAACTGATCGAAATCCAATAGTCATACAATTTTGATTAAATCAAATTGTATTAAATTCTATAAAAAAAATTGTAATTTAGGGTTTTCCCTAAATCCCTGTACATCAAATTAATTTTCGCTCGATCTCATAATTTAATGTGAGTTTTATTGTATTAAGCTAATCTCCTACAATTATATTGATCATACATGCATTCAATTTCAAATCATACAAAATATAAGTACGTATATGTTTGAAACATTAAAAGCAATAATAAAATTTTATCACACAATAATCATGTCAATAAACTTTAAGAGAAAGAAATAAATTTAGTCAATGCAATTAATTAATGATTAAAATCCATCAAGTATTAGAAATAAGAAAATTAGGTAGATATGTTAAAGAAAATCAAAAAAAGAAAAGAAAAGAAAAGACTTATGTGTGGAAAAAAGTTGTCTGTTCTGCCCTAAAGGTGCCTCTTATTTATAGGACAAAAAATCTAAGTCAAACAGTCTTGAGTTCTCATAAACTTGGTTTTTCTTTTTGATTTGGACTTAATTTTGTAATGATAAACATTTTCTTCTTACTTTCTCAAAATTTTTTAAACTCATCTTTATTTTTTATTTTAAAGGTTTCTGGAGATTTAAGTAGTTTTATTCAAAAAAATCATCCATTATTATCCTTGATTTTGAAAACTTCTGGAGCTTTAAGCAACTTTATCCCAAAAATCACACATTAGATAAGGTCAATTGTTTCACTCTTCAGTAAGGACTTGACTTTCAGTTTGCAGCAACTTCTTTCCGATTTTTGGATATCTTCTGACTTGAATTAACTTCTGAACTCTTCATAAGATTTGTAGGTCTTGAAGTCTTATTTCCATGTAACAAGAATCATCTCAATTAAATATCAGAGTAAATAGATAAGTCCAAAATACTAACTGTTGTTTATCCAGTCCGAATTTTCTTAAATGAACCTAAAATTTCGTAAAACAAAATCCATAGATTTAATCAGTATAATATCACAAAATAAAGTTTAGAACAATTCTAAAAGTCATAAAAAATGACTAAAATAATATAATTCAAGTGTATAAAATTATTACTATCAAATACCTCCACACTTGAATATTTGTTTGTCCTCATGCAAGAACATTTTTTTCCAAAACCAATTCAACCTTTCCAAGATCCTAACAATGCATTTGGCAATTTCAAACTGGAATTGCAATCAACACAATCAATATTTCATACCATTCAGTACTAGAACAACTATTACTCCCTGACAATCTCATTGAAATTAAGAACAATGCAAGATTCAGCTACCCTTACAATGGATTCATTCAATTGAATAAAGAAAAATAACATTCAACTACTCAATGCACTCAATTTTATAGAAGGTGTATGTTTATTACCTATAAGAAGAGGTAGGATCATACTATGAAATAGCATTTTATGCATATGTCAAGTATGATCACCTCTCTGAAGAATATGGGGGAGCCAATGTCTAGTGAGCTTCAGGTGCTGGGAGTGATCTAGTCCTTATCTGACTCCTGGGATGTGGTTAAGACTTATATCACACACATTGAGAGTGTTGGTACTTTTATGGATGTGAGTAGGCATTGCGAGCTAGAGGAGAAACGCTAGGAGATGACTAGGTCTATTTCAAATCATGCTTATGTGGCAAAGTCGAGTAAGCGCTCCAAGGGCATCAAGCGTAATAGTGCAAGCATGAAAATAAACTTGGCCAAGGAAAAAGAAACCATTTGTTAAGACCAACAACAGAGGACAGAAACGCAAGAAGAAGGAGCTCAATAATAGCAAAGTGAAGTGCTATATATGTGACAAGTTTAGGCATTTCGCTAACAAGTGTGGCGAGCGAAAGATAAGTAATTTTTCTTTACATGGTTTGAGCTATATTTCATCTATTGTTATGCTCACTGACTCCTTTCTTTTGTGAATTGTAGACCCAAGAACCACTGATTATGTAGCTCGTGATAGGAGCGCGTACGTCAAGTTCTACCGATTGAGTCCACATGTAAGGAGATTGTGTATGAGAAACGGAGCATTAATGGCTATGAGAAGGATTAGTTCATGCAAGTTGATGCTACGAAGTAACCAAATCCTATATCTTTATGATGTTTTGTATGCTCCTAAGATTCAACGGAATCTCGTATTTGTACTTGGTCTTGATCGCTTTAGATATTCTGTTTCATTTGGAAACTCGAGTGTTTCGATTTCATATGATAGTTCTTTCATATGTACTGGTTTAGTCCATGATGGACTATATGCGTTGAACATGGTTTCTTTTAATGAAATTTCTCAATTATATTCTATTACCTATACATCTGATAGCATAGTTGATGATATTTCTATTTAGCATAGTAGACTTGTCATGTAGGTTGGTCCCGCTAACTCGGGTCGAGTTGCCCCGATGTAAGTTTTACCTAGTCCGCAAAGTAACGAGGAAACCATTTAGAAAGACAATAAGAGCTTGGACTCCATTGTAGCTGATCCAGTCTAATATTTATGGACCTATGAATGTGAGAACCCGAAACGTAGCCACGTATTTCATTACATTTATAGATGACTACACGCATTTCAATTATGTCTATCTGATCTCGCACAAATTTGAGACATTCGAATGCTTTAGGAGGTTTATCAATAAGGTTGAAATCAATTAGACTTGAGAGTGAAAACTCTCAAAACCAATCCAGGGCACAAGTATCTGTCTGAGCAATTTAAAAAGCTCTATTTTGGAGAAGGACATTACGAGATAGTTAACTGTTTCTGCTACTTGCCAGGAAAACGGAGTAACCAAAAGAAGGAATATGACTCTATTAGAGATGGTGAGATTTATGATGGCGCAGGCCAATTTGCCTATCTCCTATTAGGGAGATGTATTATTGACTGCTGCCTACGTTCTCAATCGTATTCCAACCAAATCCGTAGTCAGTACTCCATACGAGTTTTGAACAGGGAGGCAACCTGACCTTAGTCATTTGAGGCCATGAGGTTGTGCCATATACATTCACGATTCGTCGCACCTACACGGTAAGTTAGGCCCATGAGGAAAGAAATGTATCTTTATCAGATACTCTGAACATTCTAAGGGACGTGTGTTCCTAGGTGAACGTACGAATGGCACAATCTGTGAGATTGAATCTCATGATGCCATGTTTCTGAAAAATGATTTCCTTAAGAGAGGCGAAATCAATCAGAACTTCACCTTTTATGAGATGGATGAGCCTAACGGCTCAGTTGAGTTCAGCGGCAGGACTCAAGAACTTATTACGAATCTTGATCCTAGTGGAAGTGGCCCATCCAGAGGTGAGGAGCCTCCCCTTCCTCGTAAAAGTAGTTGAAGACATATACCCCGACGTTTTTCAATTGAGAATGAGATTCTCATTGTGATACCCGAGAATGATAAGGTGCACCAGACTTTTCAGGAGACTCTTGAGAGTTCTATAAAGAACCAATGGTTAAAGGCCATGCAAGATAAGATGGAATTTATGAAAGTCAACGGGGTCTTGGACCTAGTTGACTTACCTGAGAATAGAAAAGCTATTGAGAATAAGTGGGTTCTCAAAATCAAAAAGAAAGACTAACGGATTAGTAGAAAAATACATGATCCGTCTAGTAGCCAAGGGTTACACGCAGAAAAAGGACATTGACTACGAAAAGACGTTCTCTCCTTTAATCAAATTTATATCGATCCATTTACTTTTTGTGATTATCACAAGCATGGATCTAGAGTTACACCAGATGGATGTAAAGACCGTTTTCCTTAATGGAAATTTGAATGAGGAGAATTAGATGGAGTAGCCCTCAGGGTTCATTCTAGTGGGTAAGAGGATAAGATCTGTCGATTTCAGAAATCGATATAAAGCCTAAAGCAATCATCCAGGCAATGGTACCAGAAATTTCACGAAGAGGTGATATCTTATAGTTTTACATTGATCGAGGGGGATCATTGTGTCTATCTGATAAGATGTGATGACTCTTTTGTGATCATGTCCATATATGTGGATAATATAATGTTGGGAATGAACAACATTGAATATCTTAAGACTATTAAGACATAGTTGTCATCAATCTTTGACATGAAAAACATGAGTGAATCTGAATTCATCATTGGAGTTAAGATACAGAGGGATCGGTCGAGACGAATGTTGGCTCTTTCACAAGAGACCTATATTAGGAAGTTTCTTGAGTGCTTTGGGATGAGTAATTGTAATTCCATAGATATTCCGATCATCAACTGTAATGGTCTGAATCTTGAGATGTGCCCGAAAATTCAAGAAGAAACAAGGGAGATGAGCAAAATCCTTTACTCTATTGCAGTAGGAAGTTTGATGTACATGATATTATGTACACGACCAGACATATCTTATGCAGTCAGTCTAATGAGTAGATATCAATCAAATCCTAGAAGGGGGTCACTGGATAGCAGTGAAAAGGATTTTTAGATATTTTAGAGGAATTATGAGTTACTCTTTGTGTTATGGAGAAGGTGATTTGCGTTTTATGGGATATTCAGACGCCAATTGGGGCGGTGATCCAGAAAAGCGTAAATCGACATCAGGTTTTGCTTTCTTCCTCAATGGTGGTGTCATTTCTTAGAGCAGCAAGAAACAAACCTGTATAGCTCTATTTATTATGGAAAATGAGTTCATGGCTTAGTCAGTCATAGTTAAGGAGAGTGTTTGGTTCCGAAAACTATTGGATGACTTAGGGGTTATAGCTATTAGTGGGAGACCAGTGATAATCTACTACGATAATTAAGCCACTATCACCTACACTCAAGACCCTAAGTATCATAATAGAACCAAACATATAGATACCAGATATAACCTTGTAAGAGATATCATCGAAAAAGGTAAAGTAACCGTCAAGTACATTTTAACACACGTTATGGTAGCTGACCCCTTCATTAAATCTATTGTTAGAGACTTATTTGTAGGCCATAGAGAGTCATTGGGTTCGCGTACATTTTGACATTTCTCATTTGTACTGAATTGATAATGTGATGCTTATTACATTTATATATGATTCTTGTACATTATGCATTCACACTTGAGTTATTTCTTATCATATACGTTGATGATATAACTTAGTAGGAATGCATTTACTTTTTTATCACATACGTTGGTGATATTCTAATCATTAAAAATGATATTGGTATGCTTACAGATATAAAGATCTCGCTACCTAAGACTTCCTCTATAAGAGAGTTATCAAAAACAACCTACATCTCAGGGATCCAAATCATAGATATAGATTAAAAAAGTTGATAAGTCTATCAAAATCTTTAATTGGAAAAGGTGTTGAATAGGTTTAACATGTTTAATTCCAAGGAAGGACAATTACTCATTAAACATGAAATTTATCATTGGAAATAGGCTATGTCTTCCAAGACATCTAAGGGAAATAGCTAAAATCTCATATGTTTTGGCTATGTGGAGCTTAATGTATGCAATATTGTTTACAATGCCAAACATTTTCAATGTTGTTAGCATGATTAGCAGATTTTAGTCTAACTCTACAAAGGAAAACTAGGGTGCTATTAATGCTATCCTTAAATACTTAAGGTATACTAAGCATTTAGTCTTGATATATAGGGGAGGTAAGTTTAGAGTAGACGGCTTTATAGACCTCAACTCTTACTTGGATGTAAATCAAAGAAAATCAGTTTATGGTTTTGTATTCACATGTAAAAACGAAGCAGAGATTTGGAAAAGTTCCAAACAACCAAGAACTTTGATTCCACTATAGAAGCTAAACACATTCCTATATCCAATGTTGTGAAGGAAGCTATTTAGATCGAAGAGTTCATTACCGAACTTGGTCGATCCTTCTATTATGATTGCAGTATGGCTTTACTATGAAAACAATGAAGGAGTAACCTATGATAACAAACCAAAGTCTTACCAGAATTCCATGCACATTAAGAGTAGATTTCATATCATCATCGAGATAGGTAGATGTGACGATATCATCATGCAGAAAGTATCATCAATAGAAAACACAACTAATCCACTATAGGTATAACATAGCGACAATTAGACTGGCATCTTAAGAAGATTGGTCTTAGATATTGTATAGAATGGCTCTGGTCATGTGAAAAATTATATGAGTTATGCCCTAAAGTTATCACTACAAAAAAACATAGTTCTAGCGACGGAAACAATTCGTCACTATTTACGATGAATTTAGTGACGAAAAAGAGTTTTATCACTATTTAGAGATAAAATTTGCGACGAAAAAAAGTTTCATCACTATTTAGTGATAAAATTTACGACGAAAAAGTACTCGTGGCCAAATTAGCGATGAATAATTTAGTCGTGACTAAATTTTTCGCTAATTGGTGATGAAAATATTTTCATTACAAAATTCGTTGCTAATTAGTGACGAATAGAAATTTCATAGTTACGTTTTGCCACAAATCGAGTATTCATCGTTAAATTTAGCAAAGAAAAAGTTTCGTGATAAATTTCGTCGCTAATTAGTTATAAAAATTTTTCGTCGTTAATTAACCACGAAAAAAAATATTTATCACAAAATTTAATAATGAACTCTAATATTCGTGGTTAAATTCTTCAGTAATTAATCACAAAAAGTATTCGTAATTAAATTTGTCGCACATTTGCTACAAAAAAATATTTGTAGCTAAAATCGTCACTAATTTCTATAGCTATTTCAAAATTTGTGTTTAATTTCGTGGATAAATTTCTTTTACAATTTATTATGAAATATTTTTAATTGTATCTCTCTTTTTGACTCTTTCTAAATAATGAAATCGAGTTGAATGTATAGTGAATGTTACAATTCTCATAAAATTAACAATTTTCGATATTAAATAATTTAAACAATTTTTAACAAATAATTTTCCATCAACTGCTGTTGTCGAATTCACCCTTCGTATTCTTCGTTTTCTCCACCTGTTCACTTCTTTCATCAATAGTTTAATCACCTTCGAAAGTTTAGCCATTCATTTTCCATCGTCATCGACATCGACAACGAAAACAGTAGATCAGAACTCTGTACAAGATTTCCAAGTGATCAGACATCTACATCCGATGATCTATCTTCCCTGGCAAGCAGATAGACAGTAGTTTTTAGAGATAGTGATAGTGAAACGGAGGGCTACTGAAAGGTGGCCGTATGTTTACAAACTTTCCTAAGATTTCAAAAAATATAAAATAAAATAAGTAAAAGAATAATAAATTAATATAAATTAATATAATATAGTATAATATAAAATACTAATTTCAAAAAAAAAAAATTAGCAACGGATTGAAGATTCCATTACTAACAATTTCATGGCTAAATTTATCAACGGATTTTGATTTTCATCGTTAAATTTAGTGACAATTCATGATTTTTGTCATTAAATTTAGCGACGAAAAAATTTCGTGATAAATTTCGTTGCTAATTAGTTACAAAATTTTCCGTTGCTAAATTCGTCGCTAATTAGCCACAAAAAATTATTTGACATAAAATTTAGCAACGAACTCTAATATTCGTGACTAAATTCGTCACTAATTAACTACAAAAAATTATGATTAATTTTTATCATTAATCAATAATTTTTTCTTAAAATTAATTTTTATTATAATTCAAAATATAAATTATTTTTAATTTTCAAACTAAAATTAAGAATTTCCAAGCAAGCATTTAACTTTTTATTTTCCCTTTTTTATTTTCATTTCTTTTTATTATTTTTTATTCATTTTTATTGGGTAAATCAAGAAAAATAATTTATAATAAAATTAACAAATCATATTCCTTTTATTAGATAAATCAAGAAAAATAATTTGTTATTCTATCTTAATTAATCAAATTCATCTTTTTGGCTCAAAAAATATTTTATTTCTTTATTTAGCACCAATTTAATCAAAAGCAAATTTAAACAGTAAAACAAGTTCAATGAGAATAGAAAAGGAAAAAAAATTACTCCAAGGTAAAGGAAAAAAAATATACTAGAAAAATTCAATGAAAAAAAAATAACCCCCACGCGAAGAAGAAAAAAATATAGATGAGAGTAAGATAAATATTAAAAAAAATGTGAAATTAAGATAATAAAAAAAAAAAGTAAGAGTAAGATAATAAAAGAAAAAAATAGAATTCACAAAATGTATTGTGGTATAGTGATTATTATAACTCAACAACACCTACCGGTTCGAATCCTTGTGGAGATAATTTTTGCAAAAAAAAAAATAAAGCTGGCGCGTGGGTAGGACAACGTGCGGGTGCAGGCTCGACTTGTTTACAATTTAATGACAAAATCATTTTCAAGAGTTTGATTAAAATATCTCTTTATAACATATTTTGTTATGTTCATAAGAGATTGATTAGAAATTCCATTCACAAGAGTTTGCAATTTAATGACAAAATCATTTTGCAGAATCTCTTTAAAGATGTTCATAATCAAGAACTTTTGAATAGGCAATCTCTGGTCTGAAAGATTATGTTTATACTCAACTCTATGGTTAGTATGTGATGCTAACAATGATGTATTAAATCCATGTTATAAGTAAGAGGGTGCACATTAGATGGGTAAACTAAACTTGATCATTAAATAATAATTGTGTGGTCATTAACCTGAAATCAATAAATGTCATCATCGGCAATGCAAATAATCCTTAAAACCTGAAGTGATACAGTTATGCTGTAGATGATTAGAACTTGCTAACTCCTATGCATTCGTACCATGTACTAATTCTGAGCATGTAGTGGGCCTAATTAACTATATATGGAGATAGATAATCACCTATATGAGATTTATCACAATGGGTAAAATAGGGATAATTGATACTTGGTGAAAATTTTTTGAACAAGGTGAACTAACTTAATTTGAAAGGAATTTCTATATTACATTAACCAAGTAGATCAATTCAATAATCACATATGATTTGAGTATCGAGGGTTTAATTAACATTCATGACCCAATAAGAATTGGGATCTTGAGATAAGGTTTGAATGTATGACAACCGTAATTAAAGGGTTCACTTAATATTTTAAAAATTAATTTGATATTGTTTGATTATAGGTAAAATCTAATAATTTGATATTAACGAGTCCTCAATACAAGAGATGGGTCTGTTGTGAGTAAACATTTTACGATTGAAAAATAATATTAGACAAATCAAATAAATTTGAATTAAATGAATTAAATATTTACATAACAGTTTAGTTTATGAATTTTGATTAATTTATAATATAATTTAATTTTGATTCAATAAATTGATCAAATTAAACTATTGAAAGGATTGAGTCTCAAATCGTAGTAAAAAACTAATCCAAAATCAAAAATCTCGCTAAAAAAATGAACTTTTCCGATGATGAAAAGTTCATTGTAACGGACGTATTATGTGTTTAGGATATGAGAAATTTATTTTTTACCTCAATTTGTCAAAAAAAAAAAATCATTTTTGACATGGATCTAAATTTTTTCTCCATAGGTCACAGTGACTATATTCAAAATTGGGTCTCCCAAAGTTGGGCATTCTGTACACATTATAAGCATTCACATGACATGATCAATTTAAGAAAAAAAAAAAAAACCATTCTCATGAAAATCCGTAAAATTCTATCATGGCAATTTTTCCAGAAGAAAAATAAAATTAATCATGCTAAAAAGATTCATATAAATAAACCCTAAACTTGCTAATAATGTACCTCAAATTGTGGTCAATTTCTGCACAAATTTTGATTGATTTCTTCACCAATCTCCAGCCAATAGTGTATTTTTCACGACACTATGCTCCAAATCTGAGTGTTTCAATACCCAATACACTCAAATAACTTGTACCAAAATCAGTGATTTTTAAATTCATTCATCTCACACACTCCTCTTTCTTCGGAGGAATAGAATGAAGGAGAGGGGCGGTTAACTTCTCTTAACATTTCCTTAATCTTTTAATTAATTTAAATTTTAAATTTAGCTTAAAATTTTAGCTTAAATAACTCGAGACATTTAAAAATAAATTGATACACCAGAGAATAAATAAATCTAAAATTAAATTTGGGGGAAGGAAAAAGTTGTACTTTAAAATTAGTGTAAAATAATAATAATAATAAATCTAAACCCCTTTGGTTCCACCTCATCCGCCACTTGGTTGCCTGCTGCCATCTCATCCTCTAACCAGACTCCTGCTGCTGTATCCTTCGTGACAGAATCCAACCTTTGGCCTCATGGTACTCCCTCTCTCTCTCTCTCTCTCTCTCTCTCTTTCTCTCTCTCTCTCTCACAGACCAGTATAGTAATTGTACAACAAAATTGTCTCTCCATCAGAGGCTTCTAATTAGTACTTTTCTTGGAATTTGATGCAGCTAGGGATGGGAAGCGCAGTGGAAACACTGTGTGGGCAAGCTTATGGAGCTCAAAAATATGAAATTTGAATTTTTGAAATTTTGTTGCTCAAGATTGATGCTGATGGATAGGTTGTATTGCGTGTGTATTGGGATGAAAGAGATTGTTACTAAAGATATAGTAAATTACAATATGAGATTTTTGGCTGCTTGAAAGCGAGGTTGAATTGCGTGTGTTTTTGGTATTTCGAAGAAAACATTTGAAACTTCCGCTGGTCCCACCTTTCATCCCTCGAATGGACGGGACGGGACGGGATCGGACGCCTGAGATTTTTTATGGCCTATCTTCCGCCTTTTTTTTATTTTGTATTTTTGGGCCGGGGGAGGAGGGACCGTCGTATTTCTTTTTTAAATTTCGTTTTAGTTATAATATTTATTAATGAAAATAAAATTATTCTAAAAAATATATAAATTTTTATTTAAATCAATTTTTTAAGTGATTTAAAGTGAAAAATCTACTATTCAGTTAAAATCGAAAAAACTATTTTCTTTAGACCATTTTTTGGGGTTTGGGTGGTTTATTATTCGATTTGGTTTTGAATAAAATCAAATTTTAATTTGATTTATTTGGATAATTATCGATTTTATCAATTTTTATTTCGATCAAATCAAAAAATTGAATTAATTAAAAATATTACACATATTTTTAAATAATTTTTTCATAAAAATAATATTAGAATGATAATTAATAAAAAAATATTATAATTAATAAAAAATTCTAAAAAGGAAAAAACTAAAAAATTAAAACTAATATAGTCGGGAGTGTATAATTAACGAATGATTTTCAATTTTCACCTTTTTAATTCTAAATTTTCAATGTCCAGTCATCTACAATTTTCTATTTCCAAACTTGAGACTCTCACTCACATCTTTCCTCTCCTTGTATTTCTCTCATTTTCTCTTCTTTTTGGCTACTTTTATATTCCATTCTCACTTATATTTAATGATAAATTTAAGAAAACATCAATAAAATGGTGACCACAATCAAATGAGAATTAAATTATAAAATCTTAATTTGTAATTGTTGAATCATAAGGTTCCTAGATAACTTGAAATTAAGATTGTCGAAATTTAGTTGATATTCAAATATGATTCCGAGTTTACGCACAAGCGAGAAAAAGTTTTATTTTTAAAAGAGTTTTAAAATGAAGTCTTTAGCAAATAAATTTAAAAATGAGGTATTTTAAATTTATAATAATTTTTTGAAATTAAAGAAATTTAGGAAAATTTATTATCTTTGAAAAGTAAAAAAATATATATTGGTGTGGTGGTGCCACGTGAGCATGCCATGTGGTATGGCCACGTGACAAACTGGTGTGCCCAGTGCGTGGGCGATGCTTCGATGCCTTGTTTCATAGTTCGCCATATCCCTAAAATACTAGGATTTTATGATTCAAAATTGTTGGGATATTTTTATGTAATTAGATTGGAAGTGTGGATCCTTTTAAAGTATTCTCTAAAAGGTTGTAATATCTCAAACTAAGAATGATCTTGTTTTCATATATTTTATGTTTCCCCTAAATGATCAGTACAAGTATTCCTCGTTTGCCCGTGGAGAGTGATTGAAGGATACCCAATTATGAGGCATTTCCTTTCTTTAGCTTCACTCATAGGGGAGGCGTTTTAGTGACCACGGCCTGCTGCTGCCACGTAACAAACGAAGCACAACAACAAGCGGAAGCATGTAAAACCACAAAGCTCAACAAGGCTCGACCAACCACGAGTACGTAACAAAACTCACGACTGTAGTTCAACTCAAAGCACAAGTTTAAATAAACATAACACCCACCACCAGATACCTTCTCGGCCTCATGGCTAAGATCAAATAACACCCACCACCAGAAAAGGAAAGATCAAATAAACTAGCATGCTTAGTGAAGGTTACAACCAGCAATCACAAAAATAGACCCCATAATTTTAATAGAACTGAATCAGAAAACTCAACAGGATAAATCTTGTCATCCATCCGCAAATTGTAGGTAATTTACCAAATACGTTGGGAGATCCTCACAAGTGCTGCAAATCTTTTGTGGTTTCAAAACTTTTTGAAGCATTGGGATAACATTAAGCACAGTCTAATGGGATCTAATCTTTGCCAGGTGGTCTTTTGCTTAAACATAACCTCATCTGCCTTCAAAAGTCCTTCAAAATCGTTTTGTCCGAGTCCAATACTTCATAATTCAAGGAGGCAGACCAACATGGAGAATTTTTTCCATGAACCATTGCAGAAAAATAGGCAAACGGCGGTCTTACGAAGTGCTGAGGTAAGATCGAGATTGTGAGGAAAGACTAATTCTTCACCTAATATGAAGTAGTTAAGCTTTAGATTTAGATGGGAAAGGCGATTGATTCTACAAGCAAGGGTAGACTAAATGAACCTTTGGAGACTAATTCAATGGCTATACGAAGTAGTTAAGCTTTAGATTTAGTGGAAAGACGATTGATTCCATAAGCAAGGGCGGACAAAATAAACCTACTTAGTAATAGATTGGAGAATGATTCAATGGCTCCTTCCTATAAAATAAGCATCCCTCCATTCATGTTACCTAAACATCACAACAGCACAAAAATATCTGCAAGTGTTTCAGGAGCGAGGTCTTTTTACCTGAGACGACAGCATGATGGGAAAAATGGGTGCCTATTGCCGTCTGACTTATGTGGCCTTTGTTTTGGCTCTCTCACTTGTCTCTGCGTCTGATCCAAGCCCTCTTCAAGACTTCTGCGTTGCCGTTAATGACTCCACGTCAGCTTGTATGTGCATTCCCCTTTATTGCCAAGCTATATTTTATCATGCTAGTTTCAATTATGCACAAAATAGTTCACCTTCTGTTATTTAGAAAATTCATTCAAGTCAGTACACTTACCCAGGCATCTCATTGTCAATGCAGTGTTTGTGAATGGGAAATTCTGCAAGGATCCAAATCTTGTCACCGCAAATGATTTCTTCTTTCAAGGACTCAACATCCCGGGAAACACATCAAATCCTCTTGGTTCAAAGGTCACTCCTGTCAATGTCATGCAATTACCTGGACTCAACACTCTTGGCATCTCATTAGTCCGTATAGACTTTGTGCCTTATGGTCTGAATCCTCCCCACACGCATCCACGTGCCACAGAAATCCTAGTTGTCGTGGAAGGGACTTTATATGTTGGCTTTGTCACATCCAACAATCCGGACAACAAGGCTTTGAACAATCGCCTCATCACCAAGACTTTGAACCCGGGAGATGTTTTCGTGTTCCCCGAGGGTCTTATCCATTTCCAATTTAATGTGGGGCAAACCAATGCAGTTGCCTTTGCAGGCTTGAGTAGCCAGAATCCTGGAGTGATCACCATAGCTAATGCAGTCTTTGGATCTAATCCGGCCATCGATCCTGATGTCCTAACTAAAGCTTTCCAAGTGGAAAACAATATCATTAACTACCTCCAACAACAATTTTGGTACGATAACAACTAACCGTACCAGGTGCTTAGTCAAAACATCAAGCAACGTCCCTTCTTCCTCTGGAGGTCGCCATTTGGTACATTTAGTCATTTGGGAATAAGCAACTGTTGTTGCATAAATATATATGTATTTAGGACTCAAAAGTTGTTTATGGGTCAGTATCATAATATAATAAAGTGGATTGTTGTGTTGTGGACGTTTATGACCAAGTACATTTGATAAACATAGGTTAATACATTTTCCACCATTCCGAGTAGTATAATTGGTATTGAAGTTATTCATTATTGTTGGAGAAAAAGGAATATATTATGTACAATAAAAAAATATAAATAAATATTTTTAAAAGACAATTTATGATTGTATTATGAGAATCTATAAATATAGTAACAGTAAACAACTAAAATGAGTGCAATATCATAATGGAAATTTACACTTCTAAGAAGCCGTACAATGCTCCCTATAACTAAAATTGCATCAATGCTGCCAGGAATTATTTTGAATGCTTCTATAATGAGTTGCATGTGTGTTACACCAAAAAAAAAAAATGGTTCAGAAAAAAAGGAATTTCAATCCAAGCATTACAAATCATAGATATGCATTTCATAAATTATTTTTTGCATATGCATGTGCATTTGCATTTTGTAACTAGATCCTTCCAATTATTTATTTTTCATAACTGTAGCTTATGTTAAAAAGAAATTTTCCAGGCTTTTAAGTTCTTCAACCTGTCAACTTGTTTCAATTAAAGCCATCTCCTAATCAATATTAAATTTAAAGAAGTTTATGAGACTAATATTTAATTTAGGTAAGATCATATGCCACCCTACCTATATTCTAAAACCATATCATGCGACCAATATATAGCCACTCATACGAATAACTTTCTAAGACTTATAAAGTGATTTTCCAACCCTACCATCACATATTCTCTTCATTTAAAAAGAAACATTTCTTAATCTAGACTTAGCACTACAAAAATTCAAACTTTTTTTGACATTTAGTATTGTAACGCCGACTCTGTAATACCGTATTTTTATACGAGAAATTTTATTTAATTATATTGATTTTTGATTTTTTGGGTATTTAAATTAAATTTTAGGTGTATTTAAATTATTGTCGTATCCGTAAAAATTAGGATAAAATGAATATATATGTATATATATATATATATATGTAAATAATAAAAAATAATAATGATAAAAAAAGAGGGGCCAGCGGAGTGCTGCGTTTTGAGACAAAATATAACACCCCCTCCCAAAGATTGGATTAGGGCTTTTAGCCCTAATCTCTCTCTCTCTCTCTCTCTCTCTCTCTTTCTCTCTCCCTCTCATCTCCGTCTCTTCTCTCCCGCAGCCGCGCCTGATCGCCGCCGCCCACAGCCACGCCTTCCTCCTGCAATCGCCGCCTCTACAACGCCTTTCCGCGAGCCAAGCGTGCCCTTGCGCGACCTCCCTCCCTGCGACCGCAGCCTCCCCGCGAGCGCGGTCCTCGCGCGAGCGTGTGCCTTAGCTCGCGAACGCTAGCCTGTAGCACGCTCCTTCCTGCACCAGCACGCCCCAGCACGATCGCGAGTGCACTCCAGCGCGCGACCCACTGCGCGAGTGCACCCCAGCACGAGCGCGATCGCACTCCAGTGCGCGACCCACTGCGTGAGCGCACGTGCCTCACAGCACGCGATCCACTCGTGAGCGTAATCTAGCTCGCGAGCGCGAGCCCTAACCCGTGAGCGCCCGCCAGGCCGCGAAGCCCACTGCTGACCCATGAAACCCACTACTGACCCGCGAGCCCACTATGGCCCACGAAGCCCACTGTGGCCAGCAAGCTGGGCTGCGAGCCCGCGAGCACATCAGCCCGTCAGCCCGCGAGCCCGCTACCAGCTATTTCCTTCGAGAGCTAACCTACATCTTCTTTACTGCAAGTAACGACTATAATTGGATGTAATTCTAGAGTTTGGCGTTTAGAAATTTAATTAATTGCTAACTTCGTTTCAAATTTGGAAATATTAAAGGCTTTACACCAGTTCGACGGGCAAACGAAAACTAGGTCTGAAATCTGAGAAACTCTAGGTGAGAGAAATGTAATTATTTCAATATTTGAATTAAGTTTGTCGAAATTTGGTGGAATTTAGAATCGAAAACTATATAATGTTAAATTCAAGGAAAATTAGAGAAAATGAGAAATATTGAAAAATTGATCATTGGTGGGCCAAATGATTCGAAAGTGATGAAACGGGAATCTAGAAAGGGGATTGTGTCAATTAAAATTGTATTTAAATTTGAAAGAAAAATTGAATACCCTATATTAGACATTTATTTGATATTAAATTGTGATAATTGATTAGATTTGTTTTTTGGAGACTCGAGAAGTCAATTGGATTGAATTAAATAATAAGGAGTGACCATCCTCTCTAAAAAAGTGAGTGGCACTCTAATCTCTTATATGAAATAGTCAAACGTGTTTTCTGCCATGTTTCCAATAAAACATACTTTTGATATGCACTGACTTGACGTATGATATTAAAAGTCTGTTTTGTGATTATTGGAATATCTTAAATTATGTTTACAATGACTATGCATCCATAGTTTGACGTGAAACAAAAATTGTGTCATTACTTGAAAATTGATAAATTCTTTTTTTACGGTTGCATTGGTTTGCAGTTTTGAAATGATTTGATGAAATGTATTGGCACGCGGATTTCAAATGTTTTGATAAACTATATGAGTTGGATGCCCATTAGTTATGCATGATATGATTTTTTCTTGTGAGACGTTGTGCTCTTGTGAGACGTTGATGATGACATTGATGATTCCATAACTACGAAAGGCGTTTGTAGAGACACGGGTTGCCCGGATACGCTTCTGCAGGAGGTATTCACAAACGTTATTGATTCTAAGGGCTATAGGCGCGGCCGATTGAACCCACGATGGGGGAGGATGAGTGTGATGCCACCGTCTAGCACCGAACAGGGTCTTATATACGATAATGAGTTAGTCCCAGCAAACTCATGGCCAATGTCGGGGTAGAGAGAGATTTTAAAGTCTATGCATAATAAAACCCCTGATGCGCTTATCATTGGTCATGGTTGACTTTCGCCAGAATTATCTTTGGCTTACTCTACTATTATTTGATTTTTAAATGGATGCATACATATTTGTATCGTATGATTGATTAAATGATTTCAAATTGTTCAACATATCATGTTGTACTGCGAAATATAAATTTTTGTTTCAAATGATGATATTTGACACTCCAATGGTTCACCCACACTATTTATGCTCGATATTATCTCCCTCACTCACCGGGTATCTTCCCATGATATTCACCCCTCTCCTTTCTTTTCTCAGACAGGATTTTTATGATAGAGTGACATTTCAGGCTCTAGAGGGTTTGACAGCATACCCTGAGATTTGGTAGTTACAACGGTGAGGTTTAAGTTAAATTGAAATATGAATTTCGTACTTTGTTTCGACCCTGCACGGTCTTGATATTGAGATCCGTAGTTGGCCGTGCATATTATGGGATGACTGTATAACTTATAGGCAATTATGTGTATAACTCTTGTTTTGATTTATTTTATTTGCATTGAGACATCTGTAAGCACTTAAACTTTTTATTTGGGAAATTTGTTGTACATTTGTATAAACTTTAAACCCGCTCGGTGTGGCGGCTGCTCATGCTCTAGTTTGGCATGACAGTAGAGGTCTGTAACTAGAATTGTTGGAAATTTATATAGTCTGGCGTTGTTCTAGATATCTGTTGTGGTTGGTAGGTTGTTGTAAGGTCGGGATGACCATTTTATTTTATTTACAGGTTGATTTTAAATTATTCAGGTTTATTTGTATATGGGAAACCTCCGATTTATGGGGAGATTTTACCCGTTTTTCTATAGAAATACAGCCGGCATTCAGGATAACGGACGGCTGTTCACGACCCCGGTTCGGGGCGTGACAGTTCTATTGGTATCAGAGCGTCGAGATTAGAGAAAGATAATAGAAAAAGTTTTCTCAAGTATATAAAAAGTCCTCATTGTAGTAGAGAGTTTCATACAGTCATTTAAAACCCCATAGTTGGCCATAAGCATATAAGTTTATCTATTTTATGGAGTTGGATACATAACGCATTTAATCCGTTATTTCGCATTCAAATGCTTTGAATTATAGTTTATTTTTTTAGAGGGTTAGTTACGAAGCAACTAACTATAATTCTTGATTTTTATCTAATAAAAATGTATTCTTTTCGCAAAATTATGCTACATAGACGTGGTAGGAGAGGTGTTAAATTCGCATCACTTGAGAGTCTTAAAGTGCCTGATACACCTAGGGCACCCGAGGCACCACGAGTACCAGAGGATGCTTCTTCTACTCAAGCACGTTCACCAGTACCACCCCCAGTACCTCCACCGGCTGTTACAGCCGAGATTTCTCCACCACTACTAGATGCCTTGAGGCAGTGCCAGGAGTGGTACAGTAGATATGGGGCGCAGATGCCACCACCTCCACTACAGACTCCAGCGACTGCACCTGTGGCCGTACCTACACCTACGACACCGATTCCTCCTTCGGTGGCCGGTCATTCTGTTTCTACTCCGATCGATGAGACATCGGCCACTTTGAGGCGCATCCACGAGCTCACTCACTCAGTTGGTGAAAGAGTCTCGATAACTTGGATGCACAGACTTTTCAGGATCTAGTGATGCTGTAGCGGTGAAACACTGGATCAACAGGATTCGTAGGATCCTTACGGATTTGGGGTTGTCAGAGGAGCTCAGATTGAGAGTTGCTGAGAGACTCCTCGATGAAGATGCCCTCTCATGGTGGGAGGCTATCCGTGACAGTACTACACAGATCCTACGGTAGGAGGACTTTCTACGAGAGTTCGACCCTAGGTACTTCACCCCGTTCCAGTAGGACCGGATGAGGAAGAGTTCCTGCACTTACGCTAGGGGACGGGGTCAGTTTCAGAGTACGAGGCTAAGCTCAGACGACTAGCGGCCTTTGATCTCGACATGGCTACACCAGCTCAGATGAGGTTCAAGTTTAAAGATGGCCTCCAATTGAGCATAAGAAAGTATATGATGGTGACTCCCTCTTTTACACTATCAGAGGTAATTGATTCAGCGTATCGGACGGAGGAGATCGTCTGAACGAAGGCTAGACAGAGGGAAAGTCACCATAAGAGGAAGACTGGGTCACAGGGTGGACAGTTTTCGAAGAGGGGTAGAGGTTCTGGATATCCTGGGGGTTCTTCTAGCTTCAGACCAGTAGGACCGGGACAGGGATCTCGACTACAGGGTTTTGGGGTACCAGCCCCTAATGTCTCTACACAGTCTACTACATAGAGACAACCCTTCTGCCATAGATGCAGCAGCCACCATGCCTTTGGGGCATATAGAGTACCAGTTACTTGCTTCCAGTGTGGGAAGCAAGGTCACGTTAGGAGTGTCTGACCCGATTAAGGTCGAGGAGGATCGACTTTACAGAGTCATACTGGTACATCTGGCACAGGCCAGCAGGGGGCACCTGCGCACTCAGCTCTTACTGCTCCCCGAACTGCAGCCAAGAGTAATACAGTGCCAAGATCATCACGACCGCAGCCTAGGGTCCAGGCTTGTGTGTTTGCGATGACACAGGAGAACGCACAGGTAAATCCTGATTTTATTATGGGTAATCCTCCCGTAGACCCCTCAGTATAATACTTTTGTTATACTTTCTGTATGAATTTTTTTTATATATACAGTTTTGACTAGTTAAAACTTTAGAAGCTTAACTAGTTTGATATATATATATATATATATATATATATATATTCGTTCACTTTTTTTTCGTATTTTAAATTATGTTGATCTTTTTCTTACTTTTAGGTACCATACGAATATTTGGTATCAACGCCCGTATTCTTATAGATACCGGGTCGAATTTTTCATATGTGAACAACACATTCGCTCGCCATTCTGATAGACCTCTCTCGCCACTTGATGGGGAGATTATGGTAGTCACTCCTTTTGACAAGCATATCATTCGAGATACAATCTATAAGAGCTGTGAGGTCGGTATTGGGGAGACAGTATTAGAGGCAGATCTGATTCCGCTCCTTATCACAGATTTCGATGCCATCCTAGGGATGGATTAGCTGAGTTTACACTGGGCTTCCTGGATTGTTTCATGAAAGAGGTTGAGTTTCGGAAGTCCAGGCAGCCACCATTAGTTTTTCGGGACGAGAGATAAGTATTACCCCGCTGTATTATTTCTGTTATGAAGGCGAGACGCATGGTGCGCCGTGGTAGTGCGGCTTATCTAGCTTATGTTGTCGATACCACCATTGAGGGACCGAGACTTAAAGATGTCCCTGTGGTGCAGGAGTTTCCAGAGATATTCCCCAAGGAGTTCCCGGCTTACCACCAGTTCGGAAGTTCGATTTCGAGATTGATCCAGCATCGGGGACCAATCTTATTTCTATTCTGTCATACATAATGGCACCTGCTGAACTGAGAGAGATTAAGATTTAGTTGCAGGAACTTCGGGATAAGAGATTTATTCGCCCGAGCACTTCACCCTAGGGTGCTCCAGTACTGTTTGTAAAGAAAAATGATGGTACATTTTTGATTTTGTGTGGACTACAGGCAGTTGAACAAAGCCACCATCAAAAACAGATATCCCTTGCCATGTATAGATGATTTGTTTGATCAGCTGCAGGGAGCCAGGGTTTTCTCTAAGATTGATATCCGTTCGGGTTATCATCAGTTGAGAATTCGGGCCGAAAATGTAACCAAGATAGTTTTTCGCACCCGATACGCCCATTACGAGTTTCTAGTCATGCCGTTTGGGCTGACTAATGCCCCAGCTGCTTTTATGGATTTGATAAATCGAGTTTTTCACGATTATTTGGATTGGTTCGTCATCGTATTCATCGATGACATCTTGATATATTCATAGAGTGATGAAGATCATGTTGAGCACCTTCGGGCGGTATTGCAGATACTCCGTGAGAAGTAGCTATATGCCAAATTCTCAAAATGTGAGTTTTGGCTGAGACAAATTGGATTCTTGGGGCACATTGTTTCCGCGGAGGGTATTTATGTTGATATGCGGAAGGTTAAGGCTATAGTGAAGTAGGAGCAGCCACAAACAGTTACCGAGATTCGTAGTTTTCTCGATTTGGCCGAGTATTATCGTAGATTTGTAGAGAGACTCTCCCGGATAGCTGTTCCGTTGTCTAGATTGACCTAGAATGGGGTCAAGTTTGTTTAGGATGATCGTTGTGAGGCGAGTTTCCAGAAGCTCAAACAAGAGTTGACATCCGCTCCTATTTTAGCCCTTCCCACTAGTAGTCAGGAATATATAGTATACAGTGATGCTAGCCGACAGGGATTGGGTTGTGTTCTGATGCAGGATGGTCGGGTTATTGCATATTTCTCGCGACAGCTGAAAAAACACGAGGTTAACTACCCGACACATGATTTAAAGTTGGCAGCCATAGTATTAGCGTTGAAGATATGGCGGCATTATCTTTATGGGGTGACTTGTAGAGTATTCACGGATCACCAAAATCTAAAGTACTTGTTCACCCAGCAGGAGTTGAACCTTAAACAGAGGAGATGGTTGGAGTTATTAAAAGACTATGACCTCATTATTGACTATCATCCGGGTAAGGCGAATATTGTAGCAGATGCCTTGAGTCGGAAGTTAGTATCATCCTCATAATCGACAGAGAAAGCCTACCTTTCTTATTTGGTGGGACCACGAGCTTTGGGAGTCAGTTTGACTAGTGATGATCAGGGAGGCTTACTAGCTAGATTTGAGGTTAGACCGACTTTGTTTGACCATATCCGAGAGCTCCAGATATATTGGGCCCTTCCGTATCCTTGAGAGGGTTAGGAGTGTGGTATACAGGTTAGAGCTGTTGGATAAACTTTCACGTATTCACGACGTATTCCATGTCTCAGTACTCAGGAAATACTTGGTCGATCCTTCTCATGTACTTGAGCCTGCACCTATTGAGTTACGAGAGGACCTTAGTCTTCCACTTCAGCCCGTGGCTATTCTAAATCAGCAGATCAGAAAACTGCGGAGTAAGAAAGTCACATTGATCAGAGTTTTGTGGAGGAGTGATTAGCTCGAGGAAAAGACCTGCGAGCCCGAGAAGGATATGAGGAAACAGTACCCCCATTTATTTGATATTTAGTCATCTTTTAGTTTCGAGAACAAAACTTGATTTTAGAGAGTTATAAAAGGTAACGCCGACTCTGTGTTGCCGTATTTTTGTACTAGAAATTTTATTTAATTATATTGATTTTTGATTTTTTGGGTATTTAAATTGAAATTTTTGTATATTTAAATTATTGCCATATCCGTGAAAATTATGGTAAAATAAATACATATATATATATGTAAATAATAAAAAATAATAATGATAAAAAAAGGGGGCCAACGGAGTGCTGCATTTTGAGGCAAAATGCAACACCCCCTCCCAAAGATTGGATTAGGGCTTTTAGCACTAATCCCTCTCTCTCTCTCTCTCTCTCTCTCTCTTTCTCTCTCTCTCTCTCCCTCTCATCTCCGTCTCTTCCTCTCCCGCAGCCGCGCCTGATCGCCGCCGCCGCCCACCCCCTTTCCGCCATCGCCGCCGCCCACCGCCTTACCCTCCTCCCGCAATCGCCGCCGCTGCAACGCCTTTCCGCAAGCCAAGCGTGCCCTTGCGTGACCTCCCTCCCCGCGTCCGCAGCCTCCTTGCGAGCGTGATCCTCGCACGAGCGCGCACCTTAGCTCACGAACGCTAGCCTGCAGCACGCTCCTCCCGCACCAGCGCGCCCTAGCACGAGTGCGAGCGCGTTCCAGTGCTCGACCCACTGCCCGAGCACACCCCAGCACGAGCGCGAGCGCGCTCTAGCGCGTGACCCACTGTACGAGAGCGCGTGCCTCACAGCGCGAGATCAACTCGCAAGCGTTATCCAGCCCACGAGCGCGAGCCCTAGCCCGTGAGCTCCCGCCAGGCCGCGAAGCCCACTGCTAACCTGTGAAGACCACTGTCATGCCCCAAACCTGGAGCATGAGCAGCCGTCCGTTACCCTAAATGCCGGCTGTATTTTTACAGAAAATCGGGCAGAATCTCTCCATATATCGAAGATCTCCCATATTAAAATAAACCTGTTACCTGTCCAAAAGGGGTCATCCCGGCCTCAAAATGCATAAATTATCCTCAACAACAAACCAGATCATCCATACTACACAATCCAGAGCAACGCAAGGTTAACAAACAATTCTCCACAGTTCTAACCACAGACCTCTACTGCCATGCCCCCATCAAAGGCATGGACAGCCGCCAGTCGCCCCTCCTGTGATTTAGAGGAGGCACCGAGCGATCCTAGAGGACACTTCTAAGACATGACACATTCCCAAATACAGACGCAACAAAAAAGAAATGCCTTAACGCAATGTCATGCAGTGACATGAGAGTTCCACAATTTAAATGTCCATATTTATACAGTAATCCCAGAATTATAAAAATGGTCATCTGTAGATCTCAAAATACATATACATCACCAATACAAATTTTGCAGCGGAAATACACAATGACTCCTCAAGTCCAGGCCTGATCTCCCAAAGATACTGAGCGTCGTAAAAGCGACACTCCTTGTCAAATACTATCTCTGAAACAAAAGGGAAATGAGGGGTGAGTACTCGGGAAAGAATACTCAGTGAGTGAGTAGGTCAATGCAATCGTCAAATATAGAGTGTGAAACTGAAGTGTCAAAACATAAGTATATAAATCATATTTCAAATCATCATGCTTTTCATTTTAACAATATATCATTTCACGCATTTTCAAGTCAAATATGCATCCAAAGTATCATCATTTAAAATCATAGAGCTGCCAGCCGAAAATGTCCCGGCAGAGGTCTACCACGACCTATGACAGACGCACCGGGGGTGTTATATGCAAATTTCTTTAAAGTGCTCTCTATCCCGGCATTGGCGACGAACCTCGTCCAGGTGCTAGACTTGGAGAGGATATCCAATCCAAATCCAAATCCTCCCCCTTTCGGGTTCAACTTGGCTAGAATCAAATCACGACAACTCGTGGGATACCCCAGGCCTAGACATATCCGGACGCCACGAAAGCGTCTCTCACGGTGTCCTTCGTAGCTACGGAACAATACAATCCAAAACCCTCAAGGCCAAAACCAATATCATATCAAAATGTGCCGAAATCAGGTTCATAAACCAATGCAACATATAGCATAAAATGGCACATTATACATTTCAACACGTGGATGCATGATTTCTATATTTCAACACTGTTTTTGGACACTCCATCGGTTCACAAAAATCAATTTTAAAACTAGTCAAAACATTTCAAGTATACGACAAATCATGCTCATTACCAAAATGTTGTAAAACAGGATTTATATATTAAACAAAAGTATTGAAATAAATTCCACTCATAGTTTTGGGGAGGGTAGCGCACTCCCCAATAACACCACAATACGTAGAACAAGGCGCCCCTCAATGGAGTCATCAAGAAAACCAACCTAAAAAAGTCATCATGATTTTCATCAATTCCCGACTATTTCAGGGTTTATCGTTTTTCCTTAAATTCGTACAAACTCTAAATTTCTCAATTTATAAACATATTCCAATGTCATCAATTTCATTCTATTTATAAGTAAATCACAAAATCAAAATCAATCTTAATTCGAATTTAAAAACCAACTAATACTACCTAATTTGACAAAGTTTATCCAAAGGTTGAAGAGATTTCATTTCTCTCACCTATGGTTTCTCGGATCTCGAATTTAGCTTTCGTTCGCCCGTTGGTTTGGTCTAAAACCTGAATATTTCTAAATTTGAAACAATTGCGAACAATTTAAGTCCAATTACTAAAGAATTTCGAAACCCAAGTGCGAAAATCGAAACTTAGAATCATTTACCTTCGCAGAGTCTCACGGACTGTCACGGGCCGTCGCGGGCCATGGGCCGCGGGCTGATGGACTGGCGGGCCTGGTGGGCCTACGGGCCTGATGGGTCTGCGGCCTGGTGGGCCTACGGCCTGGTGGGCCTGCGGCCTGGTGGGCCTGGCAAGCCGGATTGCGCGCTGCAGCGCGCTCGCACTCGTGCTGGCGCTGGCTCGCGCGCTGAAGCGCACTCGTAAGCTGGATCGTGTGCTGCTCGCGCTGTGGTCGCACGCTGGAGCGCTCGCGCTCGTGCTGGGGCGTGTTGGAGCAGTGGATCGCGCGCTGGAATGCATGTTGGCTCGTGCTAGGGCGTGCTGAGGCGCGCTGGGGTCGCGCGCTGGGGATCGCGCGCTGATCGCGTTGGGCTCGTACTGGCTCGTGCGGGTTCGCGCTGGTTCGCGCGAAGAAGAGCGCAGTGGCGCTCGTGCAGGGAGTAGCTGCAGCGGCTTGCTCGCGAGAGGGAGGAGCTGCAGCGGCTGTGGGTGGCGCGCGGAGATCTTCACGGTGGAGGATGGCAGCGGGAGAGAGAGAGACGCGGCGGCGGGGGAGATCGGGAAAAGAGAGAAGAAAGAGGGAGAGAAGAGAGGGGGAAAGAGAGAGAGGGAGAGAGGGAAGAAAATTAGGGCTTTAAGCCCTAATTTTTTTTTTTCCTTTTTTTTTTAATTGGGTATTATATTTTCTAACCCCCTAAAAACAAGTCTCATTCTCGAGACTAAAAGAAAACTATACAGAAAATAGAGGGGAGTACTGTTTCCTCATGGCTTCCTCAGGCTCCCAGGTTTGTTCCTCGACCTGGTCGCTCCTCCACAAAACTTTGACAAGATGAACCTCTTTGCTCCGTAGCTTTCTGACCTGTCGATCGAGAATAGTTACGGGCTGAACAGGTAAACTCAAGTCCTCTCAAAGCTCAACTGGCGGAGCTTCTAAAATGTGTGAGGGATCTGGCTGATATCTCCTAAGTACTGAAACATGAAATACATCGTGAACACGCGATAGGTCTATTGGCAGCTCCAATTTGTATGCTACACTTCCGACCCTCTCAAGGATACGGAAGGGCCCAATATACCTGGGACTCAATTTCCCTCGCTGCCCAAATCGAATGACTCCCTTCAAGGGAGATATCTTTAAGAATACCATGTCTCCCACAGTAAACTCTGGATGTCGCCGCCTCCGATCTGCATAGGATTTCTGTGTATCTTGAGCGGCTTTCATCCGCGTACGGATAATCTTCACTTTCTCTTTCGTCTCCTCTACCAGCTCAACATTGGTGAGTCGTCGCTCCCCAACCTCATCCCAGCACAACGGGGTACGACACTTCCTCCCATACAATGCCTCGTAAGGTGGCATGCCAATGCTCGCCTGATAGCTATTATTATAAGCGAATTCCACCAAAGGAAGATGCCGATCCCAACTCCCCCGGAAATCCATAACACATGCCCTAAGCATGTCCTCTAAAGTCTGAATAGTCCTCTCTGACTGACCATCTGTCTAGGGGTGATACGATGTGCTGAAATTCAGTCTAGTACCCAAAGCCTCCTACAGACTGGGCCACAAACGGGACGTAAATCTGGGGTCTCGATCTGATACTATCGACACTGGAACCCCATGCAGTCTCACAATCATATCAATATAGAGGCGTGCCAACGCCTCAAGTGAGTAATCATTCCTAATCGGGATGAAGTGTGCGGACTTAGTAAGTCGGTCAACCATCACCCAAATAGCATCATGCTGTGCCGAAGTCCACGGTAATCCCACTACAAAATCCATCGTGATATGCTCCCACTTCCACTCAGGAATGGGAATGGGCTGCAATGTGCCAACTGGACGCTGGTGCTCAGCCTTCACCTGCTGACATACAAGGCAACGAGCAATGAATTCTGTAATTTCCCGTTTCATACCCGACCACCAATAACTGTCTCTGATGGTGCAGTACATTTTAGTACTACCAGGATGTAAAGCATAGGTAGATGAATGGGCCTCCTCGAGAATAGCCCTGCGAAGATCACTATCTGCCAGAACACATACTCGATCTCGAAAAACCAACAGTCCATCCTTGCGAACTCTAAAGTCGTCAATATCACCTCTGCTGGCTTTCTCATAAATACCTCGGAGCTCTTCATCACTCTACTGAAGCTCCCTGATACGATCGAGAAAACTCGGCCGAACCTCAAATTTGGCTAGTATAGCTCCCTGATCATCACTAGCCAACCTGACTCCCAAAGCTCGGAGTCCCAATAAACACGAGAGATAAGTACTCTCGGTAGTCTGAGAAAAGGAAGATGACTTCCGACTCAAGGCATCAGCCACCACATTAGCCTTGCCCGGATGATAATCAATGATGAGGTCATAATCCTTTAGCAGCTCTAACCATCTCCGCTGTCTCAGGTTAAGTTCTCACTGGATAAATAAATACTTCAGACTTTTATGATCGGTATACACCCTGCATGTGACCCCATATAAATAGTGGCGCCATATCTTTAGTGCAAAGACGATGGCCGCCAATTCCAAATCGTGCGTAGGATAATTCATCTCATGCTTCTTTAGCTGTCGTGAAGCATAGGCGATAACTCTACCATCCTGCATCAATACACAGCCCAATCCCTGCCTGCTGGCATCGTTGTACACCACATACTCTTGACTACTCGTGGGAAGGGCTAGAATCGGAGCGGACGTCAACCGTTGTTTGAGCTCCTGAAAGCTCACCTCACAAGGGTCATCCCATATAAATTTGACGTCCTTCCGTGTCAATCTAGATAACGGAGTAGCAATTCGAGAAAATCCCTTTATGAATCTGCGGTAATACCCAGCTAGACCAAGAAAACTCCTGATTTCTGATACTGTTTGTGGCTGCTCCCATCTCAATATAGCCTCAACCTTCCGCGGATCAACAAAGATACCCTCCGCAGAAACTACATGGCCAAGAAAACCAATCTGCCGCGGCCAAAATTCACACTTGGTGAACTTGGCATAAAGCTGTCTCTCACGAAGAGTCTGCAAAATCACCCTAAGGTGCTGAGCATGCTCATCATCACTCCGCAAGTAGACTAAGATATCATCAATAAAAACAATGACGAACCGATCCAAATAATCGTGAAAAATTCGGTTCATTAGGTCCATAAATGCGGCAGGGGCATTAGTCAGCCCAAACGGCATGACCAAAAACTCATAATGTCCGTATCGGGTGCGGAAAGCCGTCTTAGGCACATCTTCGGCCCTAATCCGCAGTTGATGGTAACCCGACCGGAGATCTATCCTCGATAATACTCTAGCGCCCTGTAATTGATCAAAGAGATCATCAATACGTGGTAGTGGGTACCGATTTTTAACGGTAACTTTGTTCAGCTGTCTATAATCTACACATAGCCGAAATGTGCCGTCCTTCTTTTTCACAAACAACACCGGTGCACCCCACGGAGACGTGCTAGGACGGATAAACCCCTTATCCAGCAACTCCTGCAGCTGGACCTTGAGCTCTCTCAGCTCAGCAGGCACCATCCTGTATGGCGGCATAGAGATAGGGGTAGTCCCCGGAGCTAAATCGATCTCAAAGTCAAACTCCCGAACAGGTGGTAGTCCGGACAGCTCCTTGGGGAAAACATCAGGAAAGTCCTGTACCACTGGGACATCCTCCAGTCTCGGTCCCTGAGCAGTGATGTCAATGATATGAGCCAGGTAAGTCGCACATCCGTGGCGAATCATGCGTCTGGCCTCCAAAATTAAAATGACACAGCGGGGTAAAACCCGCCTCTCGCCCTCAAAAATCAACACTGGTCGATCGGGTCTTCAAAATTCCACCTGCTTCTTAAATCAGTCAACTGAAGCCCGATGTATATGTAGTCAGTCCATCCCCAAGATGACATCAAAATCAGTCATGACGAGAGGGATTAGATCTGCCTTCAGCACTGTATCCCCAACTTTGATCTCACATTCTCTATACACTGTGCCGCGCACAATCTGCTCACCCAGAGGAGTGATGACCGATATCTCCTCGTCCAAAGGTGAGAGCGGTCTGTCAGAGTGTTGGGAGAATTTATCGCTCACATACGAATAATTAGACCCCGTGTCAATAAGGATACGAGCATCTATTCCGAAAATGGGTAGAGTACCTATCATTTGAACAAATGCACATAAACTTAGAATAATTTCAAACCTGATATGTATATATATATGTCAAAATAGTTAAGCCTCTAGGGCTTCTACAACCTCGGTGTACAAAGATGTTAGAGTAGTATCATGTCGACAAAAGGGAACACAACATACAATACCTATACAACTGATACAATGCTGACATCCTCAAAAGAAGTGAAAATACGAATAGAGATCCTATTCTACAGGATCAGAATGATGAGTACCCATGATGATGTCGGGGTTCGCTTGGGCGTCCTTATGCGTTCATGGCATAAACTCGGGCCTGAGCCCTAGGTTGCTGTCATGCCTGAGTCTGCACTGTGTTACTCCCAGTGGTCACCCTGGGAGTAGAAGCTGCTGGCCGAACAGGCTGCCCCTACTGTCCCATACGAAGAGTACTAGTGCGGCTCAGTGAACTCTATCCTCCGAGTCCTAACTCAGGACAAGAGCTCCTAATATGTCCAGACTTCCCACAATGGAAGCAAGTGACCGTCATTGAACAAGGTCCTATCAGATGGGACCGACTGCACATGTGGCAATAAAGGTGCCGCTGAGTAGTAAACTGTACAGGGTGAGTCGGAGCAGGCTGTCTAAACCTGTGGAAGTACTGTCCCTATCCCAGCTCAGAAAATCCAGATTCAAATCCGCCACTATGCGAACCGGATCCCTGCCCCTCTTGGAATTCTCCGCAAAATGAGACTTCTCCTTCTTTCTCTTCTGCTCTCTGCTCTCTCTCTGCCTAGTCTCAGCGCAGACCAAAGCCTCCACGCGGTGAGCAGAGTCTATCACCTCAGCCAGTGTAAACTGTGGAGTAACAGTCATATACCTCTTTATGCTGAGGCTAAGACCGTCCTCAAATTTGAAACGCAAATACTGAGGTGTGGCCAGATCTGGTACAAATGCGGCAAGTCTCCGCATGTCTGCCTCATACTCCGAGACAGATCTAGACCCCTGTGTAAGCCGTCCCAACTTTGACCTCATCTGGTCCTACTGGTAGAATGGGAAAAATCAGCGGTCAAACTCCCGAAGGAAGTCGTCCCACTGCAGTGGCTCTATCGCCTCATCAGTGAGGGCCTCCCACCATGAGAGGGCCTCTCCCTCTAATAATCGCTCTGCCACTTTCAGGCAGAGCTCCTCTCCAATCCCGAGATCAGTCAGAATCCTGCGGGTGCGGTTGATCCAATGCTTGGCTGCCGCAGCATCACCAAGCCCTACAAAATCTGTGCACCCTAGCTGACGGGCCTCCTTAACCAACTGAGTCAGCTCATGTACCCGTCTAAGAATAGCCGATGTGGCCTCACTCGGCTCGGACAAAGTAGAAGGACCAGCCACCGGCGGTGGAACCGGTGCCGTAGAAACTGGCGCTACTACAGGTGCAGGCGCAGCTGTAGGAGGTGGTGGGGGCGGAATCTGGACCCCATGCGAAGCGTACCAATCGTATACCTACCTAAAGGCGTCGAGTGTGAGGATGAGAGTCTCAGCCTGAGCAACTGGCTGAGTAGGTGCCGGTGGTGGCACGCGAGTCGAGGTACGATCCTCCGGCTCGTCTAAGTCCTCTGGTACTCGTGAGGTATCGGGTGCCCGAGGTGCATCTGGCACTAACAGACCCTCAAGCGATGCGAATCTAGCACCTCTCCTTCCACGTCTAGGTGGCATAATTCTGTAAGAGAAAGATGCTTATTATCATAAAAAGAAATAGGCACGGTTCAAGAATTGTGAACTAATCATAGCATGGCTACCCTCACAAAAAAATGAAATTCTTAGTTCAATAGGAGAAGAATATAGCAAGTTAGGTTAGATACAACCGTATCTAACCCCCTAAAATAGATGAACTCATATGCCTATGACCATGCACTGGGACTTCACGACTGTATGAAACTCTTATGCATTGAGGACTTTAAAAACCAACATATTCGGGAATGTTTCAAGACTCTCTTCCTACATAGCTCTTAACCAAGTCGCTCTGATACCAATCCAATTGTCACGCCCCAAACCTGGAGCGTGAGCAGCCGCCAGTTACCCTGGATGCTGGCTGTATTTTTACAGAAAATCGAGCAGAACCTCCCCATATATCGGAGGTCTCCCATATTAAAATACACCTGTTACCTGTCCAAAAGGGGCCATCCCGGCCTCAAAATGCATAAATTATCCTCAACAACAAATCAGATCATCCATACTGCACAATCCAGAGCAACGCAAGGCTAACAAACAATTCTCCACAATTTTAACCACAGACCTCTACTGCCATGCCCCCATCAAAGGCATGGACAGCCGCCAGTCGCCAGTCGCGCCTCCTGTGATTTAGAGGAGGCACCGAGCGATCCTAGAGGACACTTCTAAGACATGACACATTCCCAAATACAGACACAACAAAAAAGAAATGCCTCAATGCAATATCATGCAGTGACATGAGAGTTCCACAATTTAAATGTCCATATTTATACAGTAATCCCAGAATTATAAAAATGGTCATCTATAGACCTCAAAATACATATACATCACCAATACAAATTTTGCAGCGAAAATACACAATGACTCCTCAAGTCCAGGCCTGATCTCCCAAAGATACTGAGCGTCCTAAAAGCGACACTCCTTGTCAAATACTATCTCTAAAACAAAAGGGAAATGAGGGGTGAGTACTCGGGAAAGAATACTCAGTGAGTGAGTGGGTCAATGCAATCGTCAAATATAGAGTGTGAAACTGGAGTGTCAAAACATAAGTATATAAATCATATTTCAAATCATCATGCTTTTCATTTCAACAATATATCATTTCACGCATTTTCAAGTCAAATATGCATCCAAAGTACCATCATTTAAAACCAGAGCTGCCAGCCGAAAATGTCCCGGCAGAGGTCTACCGCGACCTATGACAGGCGCACCGGGGGTGTTATATGCAAATTTCTTTAAAGTGCTCTCTACCCCAGCGTTGGCGACGAACCTCATCCAGGTGCTAGACTTGGAGAGGATATCCAATCCAAATCCAAATCCTCCCCCTTTCGGGTTCAACCTGGCTAGTACCGTGTCGATAATCAAATCACGACAACTCGTGGGATACCCCAGGCCTAGGCATATCCGGACGCCACCAAAGCGTCTCTCACAGTGTCCTTCATAGCTACGGAACAATACAATCCAAAGCTCTCAAGGCCAAAACCAATATCATATCAAAATATGCCGAAATCAGGTTCATAAACCAATGCAACATATAGCATAAAATGGCACATTATACATTTCAACACGTGAATGCATGATTTATATATTTCAACACTATTTTTGGACACTCCATCGGTTCACAAAAATCAATTTTAAAACCAGTCAAAACATTTCAAGTATACGACAAATCATGTTCATTACCAAAATGTTGTAAAACAGGATTTACATATTAAACAAAAGCATTGAAATAAATCCCACTCAAGTTTTGGAGAGGGTAGCGCACTCCCCAATAACACCACAATACGCAAAACAAGGCGCCCCTCAATGGAGTCACCAAGAAAACCAACCTAATAAAGTCATCACGATTTTCATCAATTCCCGACTATTTCAGGGTTTATCGTTTTTCCTTAAATTCGTACAAACCCTAAATTCCTCAATTTATAAACATATTCCAATGTCATCAATTTCATTCTATTTATAAGTAAATCACAAAATCAAAATCAATCTTAATTCGAATTTAAAAACCAACTAATACTACCTAATTTGACAAAGTTTATCCAAAGGTTGAAGAGATTTCATTTCTCTCACCTATGGTTTCTCGGATCTCGAATTTAGCTTTCGTTCGCCCGTTGGTTTGGTCTAAAACCTGAATATTTCTAAATTTGAAACAATTGCGAACAATTTAAGTCCAATTACTAAAGAATTTCGAAACCCAAGTGCGAAAATCGAAACTTAGAATCATTTACCTTCGCAGAGTCTCACGGACTGTCACGGGCCGTCGCGGGCCATGGGCCGCGGGCTGATGGACTGGCGGGCCTGGTGGGCCTACGGGCCTGATGGGTCTGCGGCCTGGTGGGCCTGGTGGGCCTGGCAAGCCGGATCGCGCGCTGGAGCGCGCTCGCGCTCGTGCTCGTGCTGGCGCTGGCGCTGGCTCGCGCGTTGAAGTGCACTCGCAAGCTGGATCGTGTGCTTCTCGCGCTGTGGGTCGCACGCTGGAGCGCTCGTGCTTGTGCTGGGGCATGCTGGAGCAGTGGATCACGCGCTGGAGTGCACGCTGGCTCGTGCTAGGGCGTGCTGAGGTGCTCTGGGGTCGCGCGCTGATCGCGCACTGCTCGCGCTGGGCTTGCGCTGGCTCGCGCGGGTTCACGCTGGTTCGCGCGAAGAAGAGCGCAGTGGCGCTCGTGCAGGGAGTAGCTGCAGCGGCTCGCTCGCGGGAGGGAGGAGCTGTAGCGACTGTGGATGGCGTGCGGAGATCTTCACGGTGGAGGATGGCAGCGGGAGAGAGAGAGACGCGGCGGCGGGAGAGATCGGGAAAAGAGAGAAGAAAGAGGGAGAGAAGAGAGGGGGAAAGAGAGAGAGGGAGAGAGGGGAGAAAATTAGGGCTTTAAGCCCTAATTTTTTTTTTTATTTTTCCCTTTTTTTTTTTTTAATTGGGTATTACACCCACTGTTGACCCAAGAGCCCACTGCAGCCCGCGAAACCCACTGCAGCCAGCAAGCCAGGCTGCGAGCCAGCGAGCCCACCAGCGGGCCATCAGCCAACCCATCAGCCCTTCGGCCCATGACGGCCCGTGAGCCCGCGACTAGCTGTTCCCTTCGAGAGCTCACCTGTATCTTCTTTACTACATGTAACGACTATAATTGGATGTAATTCTAGGGTTTGCGTTTAGAAATTTAATTAGTTGCTAATCTCATTTCAAATTTAGAAATATTACAGGCTTTACACTAGTTCGATGGACGAACTAAAACTAGATCTGAGATCAGAGAAACCCTAGGTGAGAGAAATGCAATTACTTCAATATTTGAATTAAGTTTATCGAAATTTAGTGGAATTTAGAATCAAAAACTATATAATGTTAAATTCGAGGAAAATTAAAGAAACTGAGAAATATTGAAAATTTGATCATTGGTGGGCCAAATGATTCGAAAGTGATGAAACGAGAATTTAGAAAAGGATTGTGTCAATTAAAGTTATATTTAAATTTGAAGGAAAAATTGAAAATCTCATATTAGACCTTTATTTGATATTAAATTGTGATAATTGATTAGGTTTGTCTTTTGAAGACTCGATGAGTCAATTAGATTGAATTGAAAAATAGCGAGTGACCGCCCTCTCTAGAAAAGTGAGTGTAACTCTAATCTCTTATATGAAATAGTGAAACGTGTTTTCTACTGTGTTTCCGATAAAATATGTTTTTGATATGCATTGACTTGACGTATGATATTAAAAATCTGTTTTGTAATTATTAGAATGTCTTAAATTATGTTTACGATAACTATGCATTCATGGTTTGACATGAAACAAAAATTGTGATATTACTTGAAAATTGATAAATTCTTTTTTTCACGGTTGTATTGGTATGCAGTTTTGAAATGATTTGATGAAATGTATTGGCACGTGAATTTCAAATACTTTGATAAGCTATGTGAGTTGGATGCCCACTAGTTATGCATAATATGATTCTTTCTTCTGAGACGTTGTGCCCTTGTGATACTATGATGATGACATTGATGATTCCATAGCTACGAAGGGCGTTTATAGAGGCACGGGTTGCCCAAATATGGTTCTGTAGGAGGTATCCACAAATGTCATTGATTCTAAGGGTTGTAGGCGCAGCCGGTTGAACCCACGATGTGGGAGGACGAGTGTGACGCCACCGTTTAGCACCGGGCGGGGTCCTATACACGATGATAAGTTAGCCCCAGCAAACTCATGGCCAACGTCGGGGTAGAGAGCGATTTTAAAGTTTATGCATAATAAAACCCCTAATATGTCTGTCCTTGGTCATGGTTGACCTTTGCCAGGATTATCTTTGGCTTGCTCTATTATTATTTGATTTTTAAATGGATGCATACATGCTTGTATCGTGTGATTGATTAAATGATTTCAAATTGCTAAACATATCATGTAGTATTGCGAAATGTAAATTTTTGTTTCAAATGATATTATTTGACACTCCAATGGTTCACCCATACTATTTATACTTGATATTATCCTCCTCACTCACTGAGTATCTTCCCATGATACTCACCCCTCTCCTTTCCTTCCTCAGACAGGATTTTTATGATAGAGCGACATTTCAGGCTCTAGAGGGTTTGACAGCATACCCTGAGATTTGGTAGTTACGACGGTGAGGTTTAAGTTAAATTGAAATATGAATTTCGTACTTTGTTTCGACCCTACGCGGTCTTGATATTGAGATCCGTAATTGACCGTGTATATTATGGGATGACTGTATAACTTATGGGCAGTTGTGTGCATAACTCTCGCTTTGGTTCATTTTACTTGTATGGAGGCATTTGTAAGCGTTTAAATTTTCTACTTGGGAAATTTGTTATACATTTGTATAAACTTTAGACCCGCTCGGTGTGGGGGCTGCTCATGCTCTAGTTGGGTATGACAGTAGAGATCTGTGGTTAGAATTGTTGAAAATTTATATAGCTTGGTATTGTTCTGGATGTCTGCTGTGGTTGGTAGGTTGTTGTAAGGCCAGGATGACTATTTTTATTTATTTACAGGTTTATTTGTATATGGAAAACCTCCGATTTATGGGAAGATCTTATCCGATTTTCTGTAAAAATACAGCCGACATTCAGGGTAACGGGCGGCTACTCACGATCCCGATTCGGGGCGTGACAAGTTTGATGCTTCTTGATATTTTATAAGCATTACTAAACAAAAGGGTGATAAAAGGAAAAGCGTCAGAATGAACATCCAGAAGAAAAAAACATAAGGGAAAATGTTAGCGTTTCATGAAAATCGTCGAGGAACCTTTCCCGACGTCTATGCACCAAACGTCGTTAAAAGAAGAGCTTTCCTGACATTTTGATGGGCAAACATCAGGAAAGTGTGCAGCCTTTCTTAACATTTGACAGAGCAAACATCGGGAAAGTCTAAAACCTTTTTTTATGTTTGCTCCTTTAAACGTTAGCAAAGGTTAGTCAATGTCGATGTTTAAAGGATCAAACATTGGGTAAACAACAACAACAATTGTCTACATTGCTAAAGTTTTGATCAAAAAAATCAGCAATGATATGAGATTCACCAATGTTTACTCCTTCAAACATTAGCAAAGTTTGTTTTCTTTTAATAGGCACTACAAAATTAAAGACCTATGCTGACAGTAACTTTTACTGTCAGTGACTTTTAGTGATGACTTTTATGCCCTAAAGAGATGTCTTATGACTAAACCGTCGGGAAATGTATGCATTTTCCAATTGATAAATTGTTTGTCAAGAAAAGTTTAGCAACCGTTAGTAAAGGTAGCACAACCATCTGTAAAAACGATATTTAATTATGATGATTATCACTTATGGTCAGAAAATGTAATAGTCTTTTGACACGATTTGAAAATAATCTCTATATAAATCTTTTTTATTATCTACTTAACAATACTGTCTGCATAAGTTTTACATTTATGGTAACATACAAATTGCACCGTCTTTAAAACCTATGCTCAATTCTGACTACTATTACGCGTAGTCAGTAAATGTAGTAATCTTTAGAGACAGTTTGAAAACACTTAACCATACCGTTTGTATAAATTCTACCTATACTAACATATATATTATACTGTTTATAAAAATGATATTCAATTAAAACGATTATCAGTTATCATTTGTTATCAGTAAATGAAACGCTCGTTTAGAGATAGCTTGAAACACTCTCTATATCAATCTTCTTTACTAACTGTGGAATCATATCGTCTGCATAAGTGATATAACTATGTTAACCCATAGATTATTCTATATGAAAATCATATCTATAATTCTGACTGTTATCATTTTTGTCAATAAATGTAATAATTTTTAGGAACGACTTTAAAAACAACCTCTCTCTATATGGGTAATTTATACTATCCGCTGCTATAACTCAAATATTGTACAATTTGTAAATACTATATATTGTTATTAGTTTTTGTCAGTAATGTGATACTTTAGTGACTATTTGAAAATAGTATGCTATCTATACCGACTACTAAGCCTTATATAGTCTTTAGAGAGTTTAAAATTTTTAAATTAAGGTATTAAACCATTTGTGATATATGGTGATAAGTTGCTATAGTAGAGGATAATTTATGATAACAGACAGTTTGTTGCTATAACAGACAGTTTGTTGCTATAACAGGTGATAAGTTTGTGATAACAGATAATAATTTTATGATAATTTGTGATAAATTTATGATAAGTAGTGGTAATCTGGTAATATTATTATTCGTGAGATATAGTGATAATTAATGATAATATAATGATAACCGCGACTTACCACGACTTACCACCTATAAAAAGATAGTAAGCTTGATCAATCGTGAGCAAAAAGATAGTAGAATCATCTTATATTCTCCCGGTTATTAGTTGTATTCTGTAATAGTTTTTAGGACACATGGAAATCTTTGGGGACAATTGTTTTACTCGTGTACTTTGGGTTTGAAAATTCTATATAAGTTCTAACCGATATTCAAAGTTTGTAAATGCTATCGACCAATTGAGACAATTTAAAAACATTCTTTTAGACTCTTTTTACTTTGTACTTTGGGTTTGAAAATTCTATATAAGTTCTAAGACATATTCAAAGTTTGTTAATGCTATTAACCATTCAGGTGACGAGTGGTAATATTATTATATATTGGAGTGAAAATTATATAGTTATTAGTAACTGGCACCCATATTATTATTAGAATTATTAATGTAGATTAACATTTTTTCTAATATAATAAAAAAAATATTTCGAATAAGATTGTTATCATCATGCAGTCAATTGTGTTTCCTTTCTATTGAGTTTAAGGTACTCATATAGTCCTTCATCACTCAAGGCAAACAAAACTGGAAAACCAGAGTAAAAGCAGAAAAACAAGGATATTAATACAACGCAAATGACAGTAACAGTAGTCTTTCTTAATCCAACTTCCTTCACATTGTGCCTTCTTCCTTTAATTGTGCCTTCTTCCTTTAAGATACTAACATAATCCTACTAGATCAGCATCTTAAGGGAAGAGCACTCAAGGCGAATGAACTAGAGTAAGAGCAAAAAACAAGGATAGAAAATTTCTTGGTCAGGTGACAGTAATCTCTCCCAATCTCAATCCAACTTCCTTCACGATACCCACATAGTCTTTCGCATAGTCCTTCACCCTTCCATCTAGCAAAACTAGATGATGATCTTGAAGGAAGAACACTCAAGGTGTAGAACGAATAGAAATATTGTCACTGATCGTGATCGGCAGTAACAGTAGTCTCTCAATCTAACTTCCAACATCCTTTGCGTTATATTTATATATATTAATTTTTATTTTTATTTTATAAATTTTAAAAATAATATCAATTTTTTCAAATTTTCTATACTTTAATTTTTAACAATATATTTCAAATTTCTTATAACAATTAATTTTTAATTTGAAATTTAATTTATTATAACAATATAATTTTAATATCATTTAGCCAGATTATTTAACTAAAAAGAATGGAGAAAGAAAACATACCTCATCTCTTCCAGATCATCCAAAGAAGGCAGAAAAGTTTAGTTGAACAAAAAAAAATTCAAAACTGGTATTCAAACTGTATTAAAAAAAATCAAACAAACGCTAGAAATATTTTGCCCCAAAAAAAGGTCCAACAATATTAAAAATAAAAAATAAATAAATAACATGAATGTAACAAAAAAAATTACCTGTTACTTCCTACTACTCAACTCCGGAACATATGGATGTCCTTGCCAGAATTTTATAAGAGAGGGTAGAGAGTTAGACAGTTGGGAGCAAAGGGAGAGATTCTTGGCGGTCGAGAGAAATAAGGAATAGAGAAGTTTTGGGGGTATAAAAAATAGACAGATGGTAGGTTTATAAAGCCATGAAGTTAACATCTTCAGGACCAGTCAAGTAGGTCAGGACCAATCAAGTAGGTCAGGAATCCTTCAACGGTCAAGAATCACTCAGCATTTGCACAAGTCAGAATACCTCAGAGATTCCTGAGGGAATCTCTCAGCATTTGTTAGCTTTTTTTCACATTTCTGAAAGCTCTTTTACTCATCTACCTTTATTTTTTTTTATTTTGTTCCAAAATAATAAAAATAAAGTATAGAATAGTAAAAGCAAGAAAAGAAAAAGGTGGTTAAAGATTTGAGAAGAGAGAGAGAGAGTGAATATAGGCCTCTCTCCTCTATATAAATTCTATGCCTAAACTAATCTATATATTATGGTTTGGTATTATACCTTAGTTATTACCATTTGTGAGTGATAAGAGATAAGAGGTGATAAGATGCACGTTCTTTGTGATAAGTTCGTTTTATCATGGTAACTTCACGTTATCCTGACAATTTCTTGGTAACTTCGCTATCGCGTTAGTTATCATGATAACTTCGTGCTACTTTTATTTACACTTCACTTCATACAACTATTACATTTTACCATTTGTCATTTCCATTACTTCTATTTCCATTTAATTCTCTTCATTGTTTATTTTAATTTCTTTTTTTCTAATTTTTTGTTTTTTTGAATGATATTTATTTGTGTAAAATTAAATATGAAATTTATATAAAATTTATTTATGCAACAAGGAGGGCTTTCATAAATAAATTTAAATGATAATGTAATATCTATATATCTAATACAAAATCACAAATCATCTTCAAAAATAAATATTTATGTAAACAATTACATATCATATTCAAATACCTCAAAAGGTAAGAAAAGTTGAATGAGAGAAAAACATAGAAAAATTGAATGAGAGCGAGATAAGGAAAAAAAAAAGAAGGTTAGAGGTAAATAAGGCAAAAAAAAAGGGAGAGTGAGATAGAAAGAAACACCGAGCCGTGGTGTGTTTTGAAAAAAAAAAAAAGAAAAAGAGGAAAAGGAAAAACACCGGTTATCTCAAAAATAGGAAACCGGACCGGATACCTCGGAATGGTCCGATTCATAAGGTGCACGGTCCGTGCTGCCCGTGCATGCCCACGTGGCTGCCCGCCCATGCCAGCGCGGGCACCTGCCCATGCCACCACGCAAGAGCCCGGCCACGCCAATGCAGGCGCCCGTGCGTGCCACTGCCGTTTACCCTAACTCGGTACAACTATTCCTCGTTTACCCACGGAGAGTGGTTTGATTGAAGGATACCCAATTATGAGGCATTTCCAATCTTTAGCTTCACTCATAGGGGAGGCATTTAAGTGACCACGGCCTGCTGCTGCCATGTAACAAACAAAGCACAACAACGATCGGAAACATGTAAAACCACAAAGCACAACTAGGCTCGACCCACCACGAGTACGCATAACAAAACTCACGACTACAGTTCAACTCAAAGTACAAGTTTAAACAAACATAAAACCCACCGGCAAATAACCTTTCTCGGCCTTATGGCTAAGATCAAATATCACCCACCACCAGAAAAGGAAAGATCATATGCTACCTGCCCATTAAGCATACTCTGAAACAAAATCATCTGACATCATGATAAAACTTCTGGACTACTAGCATGCTTAGTAAACGTTACAACCAGCAATCACAAAAATAGACCCAATGATTTTAATAAAAGTGAATCAGTAGACTCAAAAGGACAAATCTTTTCATCCATCCGCAAATTGTGCGTAATTTATCAAATACGTTGGGAGTTCCTCACAAGTGCTGCAAATCTTTTGTGGTTTAAAACTTTTTGAAGCATTAGGATAACATTAAGCACAGTCTAATGGGATCTAATCTTTGCCAGGTAGTCTTTTGCTTAAGCGTAACCTCATCTGCCTTCAAAAATCCTTCAAAATCGTTTTGTCCGAGTACAACATTTCATAATTCAAGAAGGCAGACCAACATGGAGAATTTTGCCATGAACCATTGCAGAAAAAATAGGCAAACAGCCGTATTACGAAGTGCGGAGGTAAGATCGAGATTGTGAGAAAAGACTAATTCTTCACCTTATATGAAGTAGTTAAGCTTTAGATTTAGATGGGAAAGCCGACTGATTCTACAAGCAAGCGTAGACTAAATGAACCTTTGGAGAATAGTTAAGCTTTAGATTTAGAGTGGAAAGACGACTGATTCCACAAGCAAGCTGGACTGAATAAACCTACTTAGTAATAGATTGGAGACTGATTCAATGGCTCCTTCCTGTAAAATAAGCATCCCTCCATTCATGTTAGCTAAACATCACAACAGCACACAAATATTCGCAACAGTTTCAGGAACGAGGTCTTTTTGTAACACCAAGCCTTTAAAAAAAAAAAAAAAAAAAAAAAAACAAATTTTGGAGACGCAGCGTTTTGGGACAAAACGCTGCGTCCCCAATTGGGGATTAGGGTTAAAACCCTAACCCCCTTCCCTCTCTCTCTCTCTCTCTCTCTCTCCCCCGACCTTTCATCTTCCCGCGGCTTCCTCCTTCGGCTGCTGGCCCGCGCCTTCCACCGCCGACGCCGCCGCCGCCGCCATCCTTCTTCTTCTTCTTCTTCTTCTTCTTCTTCCCTCTCGGTTTCTCTCTCTACCTCACTCTGTCTTCTCTCCCTCTCGCGATCTCCCACGATCGCTCTCTCTCCGCCTCGCCGCACACCGCCACGAGCCTCCGCGAGCATCTTCTTCCACTGTAGCGCGCGACAGCAGCGCGATCCCCCAGCCCGCGAGCGCAAGCCAGGCAGCGCGCGAGCTAGCGCCCTAGCACGCGAGCCAGGGTGCGAGTCAGCGCGAGCACAGGAGCGCGAGCGCGGGAGCAGGAGCGCGGGAGCGCGGGAGCGGGAGCGCTGGAGCGCGAGCGCAGGTGCGCGAGCACACGGGAGCTAGCGCGAGCCGGCGCACGAACGCGCACCAGCACATCGCACCAGCCCGCCGGCCCATCAGCAGCAAGCCCACGGGCCCACCAGGCCCGACGGCCCGTCCAAGCCCGCAGGCCCAGTACGGCCCACGGCCCAGTTCGGCCCCTGGCCCGCGAGCCCACGACGACCCGTGACCCTCTGTGTAGGTAAATGAATTCTCGATTCCTTGTACATACTAGGGTTTCGAAAATTATTGGTAATTTGACTCAAATTTCTCACTTGTGTTTCAAATGGTAAACATTACAGGTTTTAGACCAGGTTGACGGACGAACGAAAGCTAGATCCGGACATCCGAGAAACCCTAGGTGAGAGAAATGCAACCTTTTCAACGTTTGAATTAATTTTATCGAAATTAGGTCGAATTTAGATCGAGAGTTAAATAAGATATTGAAATGTGTGAAATTCGAGGAAAATTAGACAAAAAAAATGAGAAATATTAGAAACTCGACCATTGGTGAGTCAGATGAGTCGAAATTGAGGAAACGAGAATTTATAACTAAGTTTTGTAAATTAAGTGATATATATTTGGAAGGGAAAAATTGAAAACCCCTGATTTGACTTTTAAATTGATATTAAATGTTGATAATCTGATTTAGGTTGATCTTTTGGAGACTCGAGCGGTCAAATCCGATTTGGCTTGTCAGTAGGGAGTGACTTCCCTCCCGTAGAACTGTGAGTGGGACTTTGACATTCGCTATTGATTGAAAATCATATTTCAAAAATACTTTTAAATGACATGTTTCTGCAAATGTATGATTGTTAGACCTTTCCAATATTTGATGAAATGTTTTGTGACTTTTGGAGTGTCTTAACTGCTGACTTTATTGATATGCATCCATGAGTTTTGATAAACGTATATTGTGCCACATTTTCGACATATTGATATGTTTTAATGCTTCCACTGCATTGGCACATGGTTTTAAATGGATTTACTTACACATTTGGGTTGTATGCCCGGTTGACGTTATGATATTATGCATGGGGCTATATGCCCGGCTGATCTGGTGATGGGATGCATGGGGCTACGTGCCCGGCTGATATGATATTGTGATCCGTAGCTACGAAGGACATCTGGTAGAGGCACCCCTTGTGTCCGGATACGTTTCGGCCGGAGGTATCCGCCAGATTGTCGTGTGTATGGGTGTCCCAGGTTGACCCTCATCGGAGAGGACGTTGAGTACGGCTCCGTCTAGCACCAGGTGGGGGCACCATACACGGCTGACTAGTTATATGTACATTATTATTATTTACAGGCTAGTTGGGGTAGTCTGTGGCCAACATTGGGGTAGAGAGCCATTCTTTAATACTTGCATTTGGAAAAACCCCCAATGCGCCGTCCTTGGTCGAGGTAGACCATTGCCGGGAATATTTCATTGGCCGGTTCTTCATGACATTGATGTGAATATTGGATGCATATCTTATTTTCTGATGTGTGCGTATTATATGTGATTTTGAAATAACATGATCGGTTTGCACACTGTGGATATTTTCTTATACTTTGACACTCCAAGTTCACCATAGATATTGATAGTATGATGTCAATCCCCTCACTTACTGAGTATCCTTCCATAGATACTCACCCCTCACTTTCTTTCCCACAGGATTAGTGTTGGACCGAGGAGATATCACTGGGATTGGGTATGGATATTTTCCATCTCTTCCGCTATGATGATTGGTGATATTATTATGTATTGGAGATTTTAGATTGACCAATGTATTTATATAAATTTTCTGGGATGACTGTATAAATTATGGACTTTTATCCGCGAAACCTTCGTGTTGATTATTTCATTGCATTGAGGCATTTGTAAATATTTAAAAATAACTTGGGAATTTATTTTATATATGCGTAGAATTTAAGTCCGCTCCGTGTGGCGGCTGCTCATGCTCTAGTTGGGCATGACAGTAGAGGTCTGTTGCTAGGACTGCTATGAACTTTATAGCCTTGCGTTGTTCTGGATGTTGGCTGGGATATCTGTTGATTTTGGAGAGGCCGGGATGGCCAATTGTTTATTTTTACAGGATGAATGTTATATACAGGTGAAATTGTACATGGGAAACCTCCGATTTATGGGGAGGTTCTGTCCGATTTTCTGTAAAAATATAGCCGGCATCCAGGGACAACGGGCGGCTGTTCACGATCCCGGTTCGGGGCGTGACACTTTTTACCTGAGACAACAGTTGGATGGGAAAAATGGGTGCCCATTGCCGTCTGACTTATGTGGCCTTTGTATTGGCTCTCTCACTTGTCTCTGCGTCTGATCCAAGCCCTCTTCAAGACTTCTGCGTTGCAGTTAATGACTCCACATCAGCTTGAATGTCCATTCCCCTTTATTGCCAAGATATATTTTCTCATGCTAGTTTCAATTATGCACAAAACAGTTCACTTTCTGATATTTAGAAAATTCATTCAAGTCAGTATACTTACCAAGGCATCTGATTGTGAATATAGTGTTTGTGAATGGGAAATTCTGCAAGGATCCAAATCTTGTCACAGCAAATGATTTCTTCTTCCAAGGACTCAACATTCCCGGAAACACATCAAATCCTCTTGGTTCAAAGGTCACTCCTGTCAATGTCATGCAATTACCTGGACTCAACACTCTTGGCATCTCGTTAGTCCGTATAGACTTTGTGCCTTATGGTCTGAATCCTCCCCACACGCATCCTCGTGCCACAGAAATCCTATTTGTATTGGAAGGGACTTTATATGTTGGCTTTGTGACATCCAACAATCTAGACAACAAGGCTTTGAACAATCGCCTCATCACCAAGATGTTGAACCCAGGAGATGTTTTTGTGTTGCCTGAGGGTCTTATCCATTTCCAATTGAATGTGGGGCAAACCAATGCAGTTGCCTTTGCAGGCTTGAGTAGCCAGAATCCTGGTGTGATCACCATAGCTAATGCAGTCTTTGGATCTAATCCGGCCATCGATCCTGACGTCCTAACTAAGGCTTTGCAAGTGGAAAAGAATATTATTAACTACCTCCAACAACAATTTTGGTACGATAACAACTAACCGTACCAGGTGCTTAGTCAAAACATAAAGCAACGTCCTCTTTTCGTCTGATGGTCGCTGTTTGGTGCATTTAATCACAGGAAAATATGCACCTGTTGTTGCATAAATATATATTTGGGACTCAAAGTTGTTCATGGGTTCTGAATCATAATATAATAGTCGGTTGTTGTGTTGTGGATGTTTATGACCAAGTATATTTGATAAACATAGATTAATACATTTTCCTCCAAACAAGTTTATAATTCTTAAATGAGAGAAGCAATACTTTGCATGACTTTGTTTCTAAACTTCGTGTGGCTCGTATGCCATGACATTGCTACAATCAAAAGAAATAAACAAACCACCATTCGATGCCATGATCAATAGTATGGCATATCCCCAAAATGCGTACTGGGACTCCGTTTCCAGTATTAAGATCATGGACGAAGTATCCTTGTCTCAGTGGACAAAATTCGTTACACTGCCTCAGTGGGTGTACCAGTGCTCGGTGTACCCACAGTCCATGGGCACACCCGCAACATCCCAAGATTTTACTTTTCTTTCATTTTTTATTTTCTTACTCCATTTTGTCCAAGCAGTGTTTTGCCTCTTAGGATTATTAGAACCCTAATTTCTTATTTTAGTTTTGAGATATTAGGCTATTTTTTTCAATATTGTTTGTTATTTCATATTAATAAAATTACCCATCACCATTCCTCCTCTACCGTTAGTCCGTATAGACTTTGTGCCTTATGGTCTAAAACGTCACCCTAATGTACTTTTACCAACATGTAGTTTAGAAAATGTAGGTAAAAGAAAAATGTTTGCGACCCTTTGTTAAAATGTTAGGAAAAAAGTGTAGGGAAAACTTAAGCTTTTGTAGTATTAATTTCTAAAACTGCTTAACTTAGGACATGGGTTTCGTAAAATCAAGATCCAAAACATCCGCAAAGAGAGGGTTCAATAACCAAATTTGCAAGAAAGAAAGAGTATAGTAGATCAATTTAAGGATTGGAAGAGGCACTACAAAACAAGTGACTTATTCTGACGGACTAAAATCGTCTCTTAAATCTAGTAAAACCATTGGCAAAATATTTTCCGACGAGTAGGTTTTCAGTTGGCTATACAGCAATCAGGATAAGTATATTCCGACACTCTCGGTCACCGTTAGAGTATGTCATATATTTATAATGACGGTTAAAAAGTATTAGTAAAATTTGGTCTTTTATCATCAGTTTAAAAACTATCGGTAAAAATTACTATTTTTATTATCGGTTACAACTGTTGAAAAATCTTTCTACTTTAATTGTCGGTTACCATACTATTACTATAATGTCGATTATGTTACTATCATTTTACGATAAATGACATGTTTGAAAAGTATCAGTAAAAATTGTTATTTTTATCGTCAGTTACAATTGTTAGAAAATTTTACTACTTTTATCGTCGATTACTATATTGTTACTATCATGTTACGATATATGAATAAATGTTTAGAAATATTATTACTTTTATATTCGGTTATATAACTGTTAAGAAATTATGGTCGGTTACCAGATATCAATATGTTAGGAAATGTAATAAGTTTTTATCATCGGTACTACACACAAGTGTTAAAAAATGTTATTATTTTTATCGTCATTTACTAGTTGCTTACTAGTCAGTTACTACTAAGAAGTATTATGACGCAACATTGTTAAGAAATGTTAGTAATGGTCGGTTATCGCATTATCACAATACCACATATGTTCATATGTAAGGAAATGTCATAAGTTTTATGGACGGTTAGCACAAATGTTAGAATCTCTTATCGTCAGTTACTATCAATTACCACATATTATTATAATTAGTTACTATCTTATATTTTTAAATGTCAAAAATAAAGAAAGAAATTGGGTTGGAAAATATACTGCGTATCAAAATATTAGAAAATGCTAGGAAATGTTAGAAACTTTTGTAAAATATTATAACCGGACAATGATTACAATAGGATAACAAAAAAAAAAGATTACATATCCCACAATCCAAATCCATATCTTCTTAGATGTTCATACATATGTTTCATTTCAAATATCAAAAATATTATTAGCACAGCCCCACCTTCATGTCAATCTATTAATTCATAAAGAGAAGTAGTAACATGAATATAATATAATAGTACATGTAAAAAATAGTTATAAATAAAAATATTACATTTGATAGAGAATGTCAATCGATTGATAAAATAATAATAAAATAAAAATAAGTAGTAAGATAAATATAATATAATGGTACATGTTAAAATAGTTATAAATAAAAATATTACCTTTTGGTGCGGCGGTGATGATGATAATTGTTGATTTTTATATACACTCCCAGCATCTGGTATTTGAGAAGATAAAAATATAAATAATTTGGATTATTATTGAAAATTAAAAGTGAAATTAGTAAAATTGTGGTGAAACAGAAAAATAACATTCATACCTAGACACTAGCAATAAGTCTTGTCACGCCCCGATCCTCGGATCGACCACGCAATAGCCGCCGCGTTGTCTCGATACACGGGCAGAACCTCTCCATATACCGGGACTCTGCAAGTCTACAATCAGCACAACAACTCATCCAATACACAAACTCATCAGAAATAGGAAGATCATATAACAATACAAATGCAAATGACTAATCCGGTTCATCCTTGAACATTCAAACACACACATTGGCATACATCGGGGAGTGGAATCGTGTACAAGCACGCATGCGATGTGGCCATCCTAGCCATTCAGAATTTTCATCTCAATAAAGCGTGTGACAAACAAGAAGTTCCAAAATATAGCCGTCGAATTTTACCAACACTTACCTGAGGAACACAAGCCAGTATCGGTAGAGTCCTAACGGTATGAGTTGTACAGAACTTCACAAAATCAAAGAAAAGTATCGAAATTAAGATTTACAGTCCAAATGTCCCAGTACAGATATAAACGGTTTTACAAAAATAATCGAGTAATTAAGATAATAAAGAACAAATCAAAAATCAGCGGATTTTATCAATACTTGCCAACAACTCGGCCAGTATCAATGAAATCCGCACGGCAGGGGATGTACAGTCTTCCCTTTCTATGGTTTGAGATCTATAAATCTCCAAAAGTAACCCTGTATATGCCAAATACCTATACAATCCGTAAAAATACTGCACAAACTCCGTCGAGTAGTCTCCCAACTAAGTCTCCTCTAAAAAAGGGGAAGAGAGGGGTAAGTATAGGGGTATACTCAGTGAGTGGAGTGCAATGGTGTGATTGTATTCATAAATAAGGGGTAAATGTGGGGCAGTCAAAGCATATCTCATAAATAACAGTTCATATACATAAAACATCTTAATAAATCACAATTTACAAAATATGCATCCATGTCAATTATCATTTCAGAAAATCTTGGGGTTCTATCGAAAAACACTTCCGTCTTAGGGCGGCCAAACCCAGACAAAATCCCGCCAAGGGTTTTTCTATCCAATGTCTCAAAACAACCCCCTACCTTGGCGTTGGCTCGTACCTCACCGGGGTGCACCAAATATAGTAAAATTTCGGCAGAAGGAGGGACGTCTAACTCCCCTACACATCCAAACCCCAAACCACGCCACCCCGTCAGGTCGCTCCGTGGTGGGAATATGACTATAGTCATCTGCGGCACCCTTCATTTCTAAATCAATCCAGTTCACAAGCAATATGCCATAATTTACCATCAAATAATCAACAATCTCATGCCAAATCAATTCATAGAGCAATATCAAATAACATATGGCACGGAATCATTTTTAAATACAATGGATGCATTTATACTTTATAATTCAGTTCAGACAGCCCATAGTCACAAAACAATTCGCATAAATCACGTAAAATCTTTCAAAAATCATTTATAAAGCAATTTTAAAACAGGTTTCTCATTCATGAACACAATGAACCATCCACTCACCTCTAGAGAGGGTATTCACTCCCTACACCCTATCCATACTCAAGAAATCTCCTTTCAAACTCCAATGGATTGTCCTGAATCAATCATAACAATTCTCAAGTCATTTCTCCTCCAAACTCAAGGGTTCACAAACTTTCCTAATTTTGTTTAACCCTCATTTCTAACATTTTCTTGTTCTTATCCTCATTTTATCAATTTATCGCTATTTACATCTTTACAAAATTCATATTCACAACTCTCCTAGATTTTCTTAAATTAACATAGTCTTAGTTTCTTCTAATTTTTCCAATTTATGGACATACATTCCAATTCTACCATATTGCAATTATTTCACAATCCTAGAGTTATTTTCAGAAATTAGCCCTTACCTACGCAGAGAAAGAAGTGTAGATTCAGACCTAGGGTTTTCGCATTTGCCAATCAAACCTTCGTGCGCTGTTCGATTTAATTCGAAACCTGCAATGCTTCCGATTTGAAGCAAAATTTAGTATTTAGGTTCAATCACCAAAGGAAATTGAAACCCTAGAATATAACAATCAGAAATTCATACCGCATGTACAGGGGATGAATTGAAATCTCGGCTAGAGTTCTCGAGGGCTTACCGATGACTACCGAGTTGGGGTCTCTTCTGGGTCGCAGCAAGTGTCTCGGCAGAGGGCAACACGCGAACAAGCGAGGGAGAGAAGCAGCGAGTTGTTCGCGCGCGAGGGAGAGGAGTCACGGCTGGTGCGCGTTGGAGCGCTCGCGAGATGGAGCTGCTCGCGGGTAGGAGCCGCTGTGCTCGCGGGCTGTAGCAGCGCGGGAGGGAAGCCGCGCGTTGCGGCTGTGCAGCGCCCGTAGGAGAGAGAGAGAGAATCGGTGAGAGAGAGAGAGAGAGAGGGAGAGAGATGGTGGAGAGTTTGGGAGCAAGAGGAACAGAGAGGGAGAGAGACAGTAAAAGGGAGAGAGAATTCGTGAGAGGGAGAGAATGAGAGAAAGTAAAATTGGGAAAGTGACTTTTCCCACTTAATAAATTTTTTTTTTTTTTACTTTTGAAAATTGGTATAACAATACTTAACCCCCTAAGAAGAAATTTCGTCCCTGAAACTCTGAGATTACAATTATACATCAAAGAGTTACGGGTGTTGCTTCCGCATTAATTCTTCAGTCTCCCAAGTCTGTTCTTCAACTTGATTGTTTCTCCACAGTACCTTAACCATAGGAATCTGCTTACTCCTCAACTGCTTGATCTGCCTATCAGTGATCTTCACCGGTTGTACTTTGAAAATCAAATTCTCATTCAATTCTATTGGAGGTGCTTCCAATATATGTGAGGGATCCAGTAAATACTTCTTAACATGGAAACGTGAAAAACGTCATGGATCCTTTGCAACTCCGGTGGTAATTCTAGCCGGTATGCCACTTGTCCAATCCTTTTAAGAATTTTGAAGAGACCGATATAACGAGGGTTTAATTTTCCTTGTTGCTGAAATCTAACTATGCCCTTCCAAGGAGATATCTTCAACAATACCATATCTCCCACTGTGAATTCCAATGACCTTCTCCTTTTGTCGGCGTAACTTTTTTACCGATCTTGAGCTACCTTCATTCTTTCCCGAATTAGCTTCACCTTTTCGTTGGTAGTTTCAATCAATTCTATGCTTTCAATTTTGCGTTCTCCAACTTCATCCCAACAAAGTGGAGTCCGACATTTCCTTCCATAGAGAGCTTCATAGGGAGGCATTCCAATACTAACTTGGTAGCTATTGTTATATGCAAATTCAATCAGTGAGAGATGCCTATCCCAACTCCCATGGAAATCCATAACGCACACTCTCAACATATCTTCCAACGTTTGGATTGTATGTTCAGATTGCCCGTCTATCTGCGGATGAAATGCAGTGCTGAATTTTAGTTTGGTACCCAAGGCCTCTTGTAACTTATGCCAGAATCTGGATGTGAATCAGGGGTCTCGATCTCATACAATCAATATCGGAACCCCGTGGAGTCGGACAATCTCATCAAGATACACCCTTGCTAACTTCTCCAAGGAATAAGTATTCTGAACTGGGAGGAAATGTGCTGATTTTGTGAGTCTGTCTACTATCACCCAAATGGCATCGTGACGACTTGGAGTACGTGGCAATCCTACCACAAAATCCATAGTAATATGCTCCCATTTCCATTCAGGTATAGGCAATGGTTGAAGCATTCGGGTTGGCTTTTGATGCTCAGCTTTGGTTTGTTGACACACCAGACATCTTGCTGCAAATTTGGCTATTTCTCGTTTCAAGTCTGACCATCAATAAGTTTCTTTGATGGTTCGGTACATTTTAGTACTTCCGGGATGCATAGCATAAGCCGAAGAGTGTGCTTCTTCCAGAATAGCCTTCCGAAGCTCATCATTTTTGGGAACACAAATCCGTTTCCCATACATGACTATACCATCCTCCCAAACATGGAAATCACTAGTTTCACCCTTGCGAACCTTTTCCACTATTTGCTTTAACTCTTCATCAGTGGTTTGGAATTCTTTAATACTGTCTACCAAGGTTGGTCGAACTTCAAATTTCGCTAGTAATGCACCACTGTTATCACAAGCAATTTTGGCTCCAAGAGCACGAAATCCCACCAGACATGAGAGGTAAGCGTCTCCCTGAATCTGAGAAGAAGATGAGGACTTGCGGCTTAAGGCATCAACAACTACATTTGCCTTGCCCGGGTGATAATCAATCACCAAATCATAGTCTTTGATCAGCTCTAGCCATCTCCTTTGCCTCAAATTGAGCTCCTTCTGGGTGAGCAGGTACTTGAGGCTCTTGTGATCGGTGAAGATTCTGCAAGTGGCTCTATATAAATAATGGCGCCAAATCTTTAATGCAAATACAATCCAGCCAATTCTAAATCATGTGTAGAATAATTCAGCTCATGCTTCTTTAACTGTCGAGAAGCGTAGGCTATAGTTCCGCCGCCTTGTATCAAGACGCATCCTAACCCCTATTTACTGGCATCGCTGTAGACAACATAATCATCACCGAGGGTAGGAAGGGCAAGTATGGGAGCCGTTGTGAGTTTCTTCTTGAGTTCTTGAAAACTCTGCTCACATTTATCCGTCCATTCAAACTTGATTCCTTTCCGCGTCAAACCAGACAACGGAGATGCAATTTTGGAAAAACCCTCTACGAATCTTCGATAGTAACCCGCCAATCCGAGGAAACTTCTCACCTCAGTGACGTTTTTGGGTTGTTCCCATTTCAGAATTGTCTCAACTTTTTTCGAATCAACAAATATCTCTTCTCCGGATACTACATGTCCCAAGAACCCAATTTTCTTCAACCAAAATTCACATTTTGAGAACTTGGCATACAAATGCTTGTCTCGGAGAGTCTACAACACAATCCGAAGATGATTTGAATGCTCTTCGTCATTTTTGGAGTACACAAGGATGTCATCAATGAAAACAATGATGAACTTGTCGAGATAGGAGTGAAAAACTCGATTCATTAGGTCCATGAAAACTGCTGGAGCATTCGTCAAGCCGAAAGGCATCACCAACAATTCATAGTGTCCATACCTCGTCCTAAACGCAATCTTGGGGACATCATTTTCCTTTATCCGCAACTGATGATAGCCGGACTTCAAATCTATCTTGGAGAATACACTGGCCCCTTCAAGTTGATCAAACAAGTCATCAATCCTCGACAAGGGGTATTTGTTCTTGATGGTTACCTTATTTAATTATCGATAATCAATACACAATCGAAGAGTGCATCTTTCTTCTTGACAAAGAGAACCGGAGCACCCCAAGGTGAAGTGATCGGTTGGATAAATCCCTTTCTCAACAACTCTTGGAGTTAGACTTTTAACTCTTTTAATTCTGCCGGTGCCATTCGATAAGGAGAAGTGGAGACTGGTGCCGTACCAGAAACAAAATCTATAGTGAAATCAAACTCCCGAATCGGTGGCAACCCCGGTAACTCTTCTGGAAAGACGTCCGGGAACTCATTTACCACAAGGATATCACTCAGGTCAGGGCTTGCTGCCGTAGTGTTAATGATATGAGCCAAATACGCTTCGCAGCCCTTATGCACTAATCTCCGTGCCTCAAGAGCTGAAATCACACAGGTCGGCAATACTCGCCGTTCACCAGCGAACACAAGTAGTGGATGTCCTGCCCTACGGAATTCCACTTCTTTAGTGAAGTAATTTACTGAAGCTCGGTGAAGCCTTAACCAATCCATGCCTAGGATGGCGTCAAAGTCCTTCATATCCAATGGAATCAAATCCGCTTAAAGGATTGTTTCACCAACTTTCACCTCACAAGACTTATGTACAAAATTTCGAATCATATACTCTCCTAAGGGAGTAATGGCCAATAATTCTTCATCAAGAGGAACTAAATCCCTATCAGAATGTCTTGTAAATCCCGAGCTTACAAATGAATTATTTGATCCGATATCAATGAATATATGAGCATCCACTCCAAAAATTTTCATCATACCTATGAATGTAAACCATAAACATAATCATATCATCATACCCTTTCATTCATAATCACAAATCATCAAATCATAGTTATAATCCATAGATATCACATTTTCAAATTTCAAACTTAAATTTAAATGAAAATTTACCTGTGACTACGTCGGGATTAATCTGAGCTTCTTCGTTCGTCATGGCAAAAACCCTAGCTTGAGCTCTCGGCTGAGGTCGCTGAGAGGGGGTAGCTACTGTATTGCTTCCTGTGCCCGTCCTAGGGATGGTGCTAGTGGAAGGTGTCACCAAACCTGCTGGACCAGTTTTGGAGCCGCTAAAGGGACCTCTAACTTGCCGACTCCCTTGCCCTTCTTCTGTCAACTCAGGCCAAGAATAACAGAGGTGTCTCTCCTTCCCGCAGTGATAACACCTCTTAGGTCCTCTGCACGGACCCATGTGATACCCTTTACAAGTAAGGCAAGTCTGCATTCCACCTCCTCTGGGTCTTGGTCCCGATCCAACATTTTCAACGCCAGAAGTATTCGATCTATGAATTTGTTGGTTTTGAGGAAATCCAACCGATCCCGAAATAAATCCACCGCTTTGATAGTCTGCAGTTCTGTTTTTCTTAGAGCTTTGGCCCGGTACAAATCCGTCGAACCTCTTCTTTCCATGGTGGTCCCTAACATTTCCCCTTTCAAGCACCATCTGTTCGGCCCTCAAGGCCAATTGCAACACGTTCTGGTATGTGTGCTCTTCCGTGACCGACATCTTCTCTCAGATATTCAGATTCAAGCCATCCTCAAACTTGAAGCGTCTGCACTCTTCGGAGGTGATTAGCTCTGGTACGAGTGAGGATAGGATTCTAAATTTCGCCTCTTATTCCTTCACAAATAGATTTCCTTAGCGAAGCCGAAGGAATTCTTTTCTCTTCAAGTCCCGATCGAATCGAGTGTAGAACCTCTGGTCGAATTCCCTAAGGAAATCGTGCCAAGTGAGAGGTGCAGCTGCCCCTTCCTCTACTCCATCCCACCATGTGCTAGCATCTTCGTCCAACAATTTCACAGCTACCAAGAGTTTCAAACTATCCTCTATTCCCATATCCGTTATAGCTTTTCTAACCCTCTTGATCCATTTCTTTGCTTCCGTAGGATCACCAGATGCTGAGAAGGTTTCATAACCAAGCTGCCTTGCTTCTTTAATCAGCTTGGACAAATGAATTGGAGAGCGGCTGCTTGGAGTGGCAACCGGAGGAGTAGGGGCAAGTGGGGCACTGGGTGCAGCAGCTGGCACCGAAGGAGGAATAGGTGGTGGAACTGTAGTCGGCCGCGGAGCTCGGTACTGTGCTCCAAAGGTACTCCACCACTCCATAACTTCCTGAAGAGCAGCGACAGGAGGAGGAGCAGGCCTGGTAGAAGGAGCCGGGAGTGTGGACGTAGGTGGGGGAAGAGCATGCGAGGACGACTCATTCTCGTGCTCTTGTGGAGGAATTTCGCTCACATTCCTCATTTTCCTTCGCGGAGGCATTGCAACCTATACAAAATAAGAAACTAGAATTAAGTCAAAGGTTAAGCAAAGACTAAGACTTAAGCCCCTAAAAAGAATACTTCTAATTTCCTAAGAATCCATGGAAAGTTCTTGTACATCCGTTGACAGATAAACCTTTAAAAGTCACAATTTTCAAAACAAGCCCTTTCAAAATCTTTGAAAAACTTTCAGGGACATTTGGAGACATTTGAAAACGTTTCAAAATCATCGAACTTTTAAAATCGTGAACCTGGTTCTGATACCAATAAAGCTGTCATGCCCCGATCCTCGGATCGACCACGCAACAGCCGCCGCATTGTCTCAATACACGGGCAGAACCTCCCCATATACCAGGACTCCGCAAGGCTACAATCAGCACAACAACTCATCCAATACACAAACCCATCAGAAATAGGAAAATCATATAACAATATACAAGCAAAGGACTAATCCGGTCCATCCTTGAACATTCAAACACACACATTGGCACACATCGGGGAGTGGGATCGTGTACAAGTACGCATGCAATGCGGCCATCCTAGCCATTCAGAATTCTCATCTCAATAAAGCGTGTGACAAACAAGAAATCCCAAAACATAGCCGTCGGATTTTACCAACACTTACCTGAGGAACACAAGCCAGTATCGGTAGAGTCCTAACGGTATGAGTTGTACAAAACTTCACAAAATCAGAGAAAAGTATCGAAATTAAGATTTACAGTCCAAATGTCCCAGTACAGATATAAACGGTTTTACAAAAATAATCGAGTAATTAAGATAATAAAGAACAAATCAAAAATCAGCGGATTTTCTCAATACTTGCCAACAACTCGGTCAGTATCAATGAAATCCGCACGGCAGGGGATGTACAGTCTTCCCTTTCCATGGTTTGAGATCTATAAATCTCCAAAAGTAACCCTGCATGTGCCAAACACCTATACAATCCGCAAAAATACTGCACAAACTCCGTCGAGTAGTCTCCCAACTAAGTCTCCTCTGAAAAAGGGGAAGAGAGGGGTGAGTATAGGGGTATACTCAGTGAGTGGAGTGCAATGGTGTGATTGTGTTAATAAATAAGGGGTAAATGTGGGGCAGTCAAAGCATATCTCATAAATAACAGTTCATATGCATAAAATATCTCAATAAATCACAATTTACAAAATATGCATCCATGTCAATTATCATTTCAGAAAATCTTGGGGTTCCATCGAAAAACACTTCCATCTTAAGGCGGCCAAACCCAAACGAAATCCCGCCAAGGGTTTTTCTATCCAATGTCTCAAAACAAACCCCCTACCTTGGCATTGGCTTGTACCTTACCAGGTTGCACCAGATATAGTACGATTTCGGCAGAATGAGGGACGTCTAACTCCCATGCACATCCAAGCCCCAAACCACGCCACCCCGTCAGGTCGCTCCGTGGTGGGAATATGACTATAGTCATCTGCGGCACCCTTCATTTCTAAATCAATCCAGTTCACAAGTAATGTGCCATAATTTTCTATCAAATAATCAACAATCTCATGCCAAATCAATTCATAGAGCAATATCAAATAACATATGGCACGAAATCATTTTTAAACGCAATGGATGCATTTATACTTTATAATTCAGTTCTGACAGCCCACAGTCGCAAAACAATTCGCATAAATCACGTAAAATCTTTCGAAAATCATTTATAAAGCAATTTTAAAACAGGTTTCTCATTCATGAACACAATGAATCATCCACTCACCTCTAGAGAGGTTATTCACTCCCTACACCCTATCCATACTCAAGAAATCTCCTTTCACACTCCAATGGATTGTCCTGAAACAACCATAACAATTCTCAAGTCATTTCTCCTCCAAACTCAAGGGTTCACAAACTTTCCTAATTTTGTTTAACCCTCATTTCTAACATTTTCTTGTTCTTATCAACATTTTCTTGTTCTTATCCTCATTTTACCAATTTATCGCTATTTACATCTTTACAAAATTCATATTCACAACTCTCCTAGATTTTCTTAAATTAACATAGTTTTAGTTTCTTTTAATTTTTCCAATTCATGGACATACATTCCAATTCTACCATATTGTAATTATTTCACAATCCTAGAGTTATTTTCAGAAATTAGCCCTTACCTGCGTAGAGAAAGGAGTGCAGATTTAGACTTAAGGTTTTCGCATTTGCCTACCAAACCTTCGTGCGCTGTTCGATTTAATTCGAAACCTGCAATGCTTCCGATTTGAAGCAAAATTTAGTATTTAGGTTCAATCACCAAAGGAAATTGAAACCCTAGAATATATCAATAGGAAATTTATACCACATGTACAGGGGATAAATTGAAATCTCGGCTAGAGTTCTCGAGGGCTTACCGATGACTGCTGAGTTAGGGTCTCTTCTGGGGTTGCAGCAAGTGTCTCGGCAGAGGGCAGCACGCGAACAGGGGAAGGGGAGAAGCAGTGGGCTGTTCGCGCGCGAGGGAGAGGAGTCGCGGCTGGTGCGCATTGGAGCACTCGCGAGATGGAGTTGCTCGCGGGCAGGAGCCGCTGTGCTCGTGGGCTGTAGCAGCGCGGGAGGGAAGCCGCGCGCTGCGGCTGTGCAGCGCCCGCAGGAATGAGAGAGAGAGAGAGGGAGAGAGATGGTGGAGAGATTGGAAGCAAGAGAAACAGAGAGGGAGAGTGACAGTGAGAGGGAGAGAGAATTCGTGACAGAGAGAAATTCGGGAGAGGGAGAGGGAGAGAATGAGAGAAAGTAAAATTGGGAAAGTGACTTTTCCCACTTAATAAATTTTTTTTTTTTTTTACTTTTCAAAATTGGTATTATAAGTCTTGCTTCATTAACCATGCGTTTTCCTTTTTCTAAATCCAATAAGTTGGGTCGCGAAAAAACTTAAAAATGGATAAAAACTACTGGCTGTATAATACTGGCTGTATTTTTACAGAAAATCGGATAGAATCTCCCCATATTTCGGAGGTCTCCCAAGTATAATTAATCATGTATAAATCACAACCATCCCGTAAAATAATCAAATGGTTATTCCGATCTTTCCAAAATCAACAAATCTCACAGTCAACATCCAGAATAACGCAACGCCATGAACTTTTCCAGCAACCTAGCTACAGACCTCTACTGCCATGCCCCCGTCAAAGGCATGGACAGCCGCCAGTCACCCCTCCTGTGATTTAGAGGTGGCACCAAGCGATCCTATAGTACACTTCTAAGACATAACACATTCCGAAGTACATACACAACGAATAAGAAATGCCTCAATGCAATGTTATACAATGACATGAGAGTTTGAATGTTCATATTTATATAGTTATCCCAGAATTACACAATGGTCATCTATAGACCTCAGAATGCATATACATTACCAATACAAATTTTGCAACAACAATATATAATGATTCATCAAATCTAAACCAGATCTCCCAATGATACTGAGCGTCTTAAAAGCAATGCTCCTTGTCAAATACTATCTCTGAAACAAGAAGGGAAATGAGGGCTGAGTACTAGAGAATAAATACTCAGTGAGTGAGTGGATCAATACAATCGTCTAATATGAAGTATGAAACTAGAGTGTCTAAACATAAGTATACGAATCATATTTCAAATCATCATGCTTTTCATTTTAACAATATATCATTAATATACAATTTCAAGTCAAATATGCATTCAAAGCATTGTCATTAAAATCATAGAGCTGCCAGCCGAAAATGTCCTGGTAGAGGTCTACCGCGACCTATGACAGGCGCACCGGGGGTGTTATATGCAAGTTTATTTAAAGTGCTCTCTACCCCGGCGTTGGCGACGGATCTCGTCCAGGTGCTAGACTTGGAGAGAGTATCTAAATCCTCCCCCTTTCGGGTTCAACCTGGCTAGTACCGTATCGTTAATAAAATCACGACAACTTGTGGGATACCCCAGGCCAAGGCATATCCGGACGCCACCAAAGCGTCTCTCACGGTGTCCTTCCTAGCTACGGAACAATACATACCAAAACTCTCAAGGCCAAATCCAAAATTGTATCAAAATGTGCCGAAATTAGGTTCACAAACCAAATGCAACATATAACATAAAATGACATATTATACATTTCAACCACATTGATGCATAATTTCAATATTTCAACACAGTTTTTTTTTACACTCTATCAGTTCACAAAAATCAATTTCAAAACCAGTCAAAACATTCAAACACGCTACAAATCATGCTCATTTATAAAATATTTTAAAACAGAGTTTACACATTAAACAAAAGTATTCACAGTTTGGGGAAGATAGCGCACTCCCCAATAAAACCACAATACATAGAACAAGGCTCCCCTCAATCGAATCACCAAGAAAGCCAACCTAATCAAATCATCACGATTTTTATCAAATTTCTGACTATTGTCAGGGTTTATCATTTTCCTTAAATTCGTACAAACCCTAAATTCTTCAATTTATAAATATATACCAATGTTATCAATTTCGTTCTATTTATAAGTAAATAACCAAATCAAAATCAAGCTAAATTCAAACCTAAATTCGACAAAATTAAATTTAAGTATGGAAATAATTTCATTTCCCTCACCTAGGTTTACTCGAATCTCAAACCTAGCTTTCGTTCGCCCGTCAGATTAATTTAAAACCTGCAATATTTTCAATTTTGAAACCACGTTAGCGACTAAATCAATTTCTAAACACTGGACCATATCTGACACAGCCGTTACCTGTAGTGAAGGATTTCTGAGAGGATGGCAGATGGCTCTCAAAGAAGAAAGCCGGTCGCGGGCTAACGGGCCGTCGTGGGCTCGTGGGCCGGAGGGCTGGCGAGCTGGCGGGCTGGCCCACTGGTGGGCTCGCGGGTTAGCAAGCTAGCAGGCTGGCCTGCTGGTGGGCTGGCAGGTCAGCAGGCTAGTGGGCTGGCAGGTCAGCAGGCTAGCGGGCTTGCAAGCCAGCATGCTCAGAAGCTAGGGGCTCGCGCTCACAAGCTAGAGCGCTCGTGGGCCGGAGTACGCACTCGCGAGTGACTACAGTCGCGTGCTGAGGCACGCTCGGGCAAGGGAGGTCGTGTTGGGGGGCGCACTCGCACAGGGTAGCACGTGCAGGGGCACGCTGGTGCTCGTACAGGGGCACGCTGGCACTCGTGTAGGGGGGTCGCGCATGGGCGCTCACGGGAGGTCTACAGTCGCGCTCTGTTGAACGCTGTCACGCTGTGGCGTGCTCTGTCGAGCGCTGTCGTGCTATGGCACGCTCTGTCGAGCGCTGTCGCGCTGTGGAGCGCTCGGGTAAAGGCCGCACGCTCACACTTGCACCGTGGCGGAAGGCGCTGCAAGCTTGCGCCCTCGCGGGAGGAGGTGAGGGAGCTCAATTCACGGCTCGCGATGGAATGCGATCGAGAGGGAGATCGTGAGAGAGATCGCGAGAGATAGAGAGAGAGTGAACAGCGGAGAGAGAGAGAAACTGAGAGGGAAGGATAGAGAGAGAGAGAAGAAGAAAACGATGGTAGTGGAGGTGGTGCGCGACAGCTTCGGGCGAGGGAGGGGCTACCGCGGGAGAGGAAGAGGTGGGGAGAGGGGAGACGAAGAGTCGGATAGAGAGAGATGAAGAGAGAGAGACAGATGGGGGGAGTGCCGCGTTTCGGGCCGAAACGCGCCGTTTCCTCCTTCCTCTCTCTTTGTTTTTTTTTTAAAAAAGAACATATATATAAATATCTCAAAACCAATACACTTGTTCGGGTATCGAGTATCGGTGTTACATTTTCTAACCCCTAAAAACAAGTTTCGTTCTCAAAACTAAAAGAAGGCTAAACAGCAAACAACTGGGGATGTTATCTCCTCATAGTCTCATCGGGCTCCCTAGTCTCTTCCTTAACCTGATCACTGCGCCATAACACTCGGACAAGAGATACCTCCCTGTTCCGTAGCTACCGGATCTGCTGGTCAAGTATGGCCACCGGCTGAACAGGTAGACTCAAGTCCTCTTGTACCTCTACTGGCGGAGGCTCCAAAATATGTGAAGGATCTGGGATGTACTTCTTCAACACTGATACATGGAAGATATTATGGATTCGAGATAACTCGTCTGGCAACTCTAATCTGTATGCCATACTCCTAACCTTACTGAGAATACAGAACGGGCCAATGTATCTGGGGCTCAACTTGCCCCGCTGCCGATATCGAATGAGTCCCTTCGAGGGAGAAATCCTCAAAAATATCATATCACCCACCTCAAATTCTAAAGGTTAGCGTCTCCGATCAGCATATACCCTATGTCTGTCTTGGGCGGCTTTCAACCGCTCGCGGATCACCCTCACCTTTTCCTTAGTCTCCTCGACTAACTCAACACTAGTAAGGCGTCTTTCGCTTACCTCATCCCAACACAACAGGGTACGATACTTTCTGCCGTAAAGTGCCTCATAGGGTGGCATGCCGATGCTGGTCTGATAGCTATTAGTATATACAAACTCCACCAGCGGTAAATGTCTGTCTCAACTATCCCGAAAATCCATGACACAAGCCCGAAGCAAATCTTCGAGCGTCTGAATGGTCCTCTCTGACTAACCATCTGTCTGTGGGTGATATACTGTGCTAAAACTGAGCCGTATGCCCAAAACTTCCTACAGCTTGGGCCAAAATCGAGAAGTGAACCTTGGATCTCTATCAGAGACTATGGATACAAAAACCCCATACAGTCTGACTATTTCGACAATAAACAGACGTGCCAATGTCTCCAGTGGAGAGTCGCTACGCATCGGGATGAAATGGGTAGACTTGGTGAGTTGATCGACTACCACCCAAATGGTATCATATCTGGCCTGAGTCCGCGGTAATCCCATAACAAAGTCCATAGTCACATATTCCCACTTCTATACGGGAATGGGAAGAGGCTATAGTAAATCCGCTGGTCTCTGATGCTCAGCCTTCACTTGCTGACAGACTAAACATCTAGCTACAAACTCCGCAAGGTCTCTCTTCATATCTGGTCACCAATAGCTGTCCCGAATAGTTTGATACATCTTTGTACTACCCGGGTGCAAGGCATAGGCCGAGGAGTGTGCCTCCTCTAATATGGACCTGCAGAGATCCTCATCGGTGGGTATAGCCACTCTATCTCGATAAGTCAAAAGTCCATCACTACGGACTCTGAAATCATCTATATCACCTCTGCGGACTCTCTCAATAAGAGCCTGGAGCTCGGTATCAGTACCCTGCAACTCCCTAATACGGTCCAACAGAGTCGGTCTGACCTCAAACCTGGCTAGCAAAGTGCCCCGATCATCACTAGCCAATCTGACTCCCAAATCCCAGAGTCCCATCAAACAAGTGAGGTATGCCGTATTGTTCTCCTGAGACGATGAAGCTAATTTTCGGCTCAAGGTATCAACAACCACATTGGCTTTGCCAAGATGATAATCAATGACAAGATCATAATTTTTTAGGAGTTCCAACCATCTCCTCCGTCTCAGGTTAAGTTCTCGCTGGGTGAATAAATAAGTCAGACTTTTATGACCAGTATACACCCGGTAAGTCACCCCGTACAAGTAATGGCGTCATATCTTCAATACAAAGACTATGGCCGCAAGCTCCAGATCGTGTGTCGGATAATTCACCTCATGTTTCTTCAACTGTCTAAAGGCGTAGGCGATCACCCGACCATTTTGCATCAAAACACAATTCAACCCCTGTCGGCTAGCCTCACTGTATATTGTATACTCCCGATTCCTGGTGGAAAGTGTCAAAATCGGAGTTGTAGTCAACCGTTGTTTGAGCTCCTTAAAACTCGCCTCACAACGGTTATCCCATACAAACTTGACACATTTTCGCGTCAATCTACACAATGGAGCAGCTATCCAGGAAAACCCCTCAACAAATCTGCGGTAATACCCGGCCAGACCAAGAAAACTCCTGATCTCAGTCACTGTCTGTGGCTGTTCCCATCTCTTAATGGCGTCGACCTTCTGCAAATCGACAAAAATCCCTTCCGCAAAAACGACATGCCCCAAAAATCTAATCTATCTTAGCCAAAATTCACATTTTGTAAATTTGGCATACAGCTGCTCATCACAAAGGATCTGTAAAATGGTGTGAAGATGCTGAACATGATCCTCGTCACTCCGCGAATACACCAGTATATCGTCTATGAAGAGTATGATAAACTAATCCAGATAGTCGTGAAAGACTCTGTTCATCAAGTCCATGAATGCAGCAGGGGCATTAGTCAGTCCAAATGGCATGACTAGAAATTTGTAGTGCCCGTATTAAGTGCAGAAAGCTGTCTTTGGCACATCTTGACTCCTAATCCACAACTGATGATATCCCGATCGAAAATCAATCTTTGAGAAAACTCGGGCACCTTGCAATTGATCAAACAAATCATCTATGCGAGGCAACGGATATCTGTTCTTCACAGTCACCTTATTAAGCTGCCTGTAATCCACACACAATCTCAGTGAGCCGTCCTTGTTCTTTACAAACAGAACTGAGTACCCTAAGGTGATATGCTAGGACGGATAAACTCCTTATCCAGCAACTCCTACAGCTAGACCTTGAGTTCCCTCAGCTCAACCGGCGCCATCCTGTATGGGGCATAGAGATAGGGGTAGTCCCCAGAGCTAAATCGATCTCAAAGTTAAACTCCCGAATCGGTGGTAATCCGGGTAACTTCTCGGGAAAAATATCAGGAAAGTCCTGTACCACTGGAACATCCTCCAGTCTCGGTCCCTGAGTAGTGGTGTCTATGATGTGAGCCAGATATGCCATACACTCGCGGCGAATCATGTGTTTGGCCTCCAAAACTGAAATGACACAGTGGGGTATAACCCACCTCTCACCCTCAAAAATCAACACTGGCTGATCGGGTCTTCGAAACTCCACCTGCTTCTTAAAGTAGTCAACTGAAGCCCTATACATATATAGCCAATCCATCCCCAAGATGGCATCAAAATCAGTAATGGCAAGAGGGATTAGATCTGCCTTCAGCACTGTGTCCCCAACTTTGATCTCACATTCTTTATACACTGTGTCACGCACAATCTACTCACCCAGAGGAGTAATGACCAATATCTCCTCGTTCAAAGGTGAGAGCGGCCTGTCAGAATGTCGGAAGAATTGATCGCTCACATACAAATAGTTAGACCCCGTGTCAATAAAGATACGAGCATCTATTCCGAAGTTAGGTGGAGTACTTATCATTGAACAAAATGTACATAGATTTAGAATAATTTCAAACTTGAGATATATATATATATATATGTCAAAAAGTTGAGCCTCTAAGGCTTTTACAACTTCAGTGTACAAATTTGTCAGAGTAGTATCATGTCGACAAAAGGGTACACAACATCAAAATACCTATACGACTATCATGATACAATGCTGACATCCCCAAAAGAAGTAGAAATACGAATAGAGATCCTATTTTACAGGATCAGAAGGAGGAGTAGCCATGATGATGTTGGGGTTCACCTGGGCGTTCTCCTGTGTCATGGCATAAACCCGGGCCTGAGTCCTAGGTTGCTGTTGTGCCTGGGTCTGCACTGTGTTACTCCCGGTAGTCACTCTGGGAGTAGAAGATGTTGGCCGAGCAGGCTGCCCCTGCTGTCCCATATGAGGAGTACTAGTGCGGCTCTATGAACTCTGTCCTCCGCGTCCTAACTCAGGGCAGAAACTCCTGATATGCCCAGGCTTCTCACAGTAGAAGCAAGTGACTAACACTAAACAAACTCCTATCGAATGGGACCTATTGCACATGCGGCAATAAGGATGTCGCTGAGCAGTATACTGTGCAGGTTGAGTCGGAGTAGGCTATCTGAATCCTTGGGAGTACGGTCCCTGTCCCAACTCAGGAAATCCAGATCCTAATCCGCTTTTGTACGAAATAAATCCCCTGCCACTCTTAGAGTTCTGCACAAAATAAGACTTCTCTTTCTTTCTTTTCTGCTCTCTGCTCTCTCTCTGCCTAGTCTCAGCGCGGAGCAAAGCCTCCACGCGGTGAGCAAAGTCTATCATCTCGGCCAGTGTAAACTGTGGAGTAACAGTCATATACCTCTTTATGCTAAGACTAAGACCGTCCTCGAATTTGAAGCGCAAATACTAAGGTGTGGCCAGATCCGATACGAATGTGGCAAGTCTCCGCATATCTGCCTCATACTCCGAGACAGATCTGGACCCCTGTGTAAGCCGTCCCAACTCTGACCTCATCCTGTCCTGCTGGTAGAGTGGGAAGAATCTACGGTCAAACTCTCGAAGGAAGTCATCCCGCCGCAGTGGCTCTATCGCCTCATCAGTGAGGGCCTCCCACCATAAGAGGGCCTCTCCTTCTAATAATCGTTGTGCTACTTTTAGGCAGAACTCCTCTCCAATCCCCAGATCGGTCAAAATCCTGCAGGTACGGTTATTCCAATGCTTGGCTACCGTAGCATCACCAAGCCCCGTGAAATCAGTGCACCCCAACTGACGGGCCTCCTTAACCAACTAAGTCAACCCATGTATCCGTCTAAGAGCAACCAATGTGATCTCACTTAGCTCGGACAAAGTAGAAGGACCGGCCACCGGCGGTGGAACCGGTGCCGAAGGAACTGGCGCTGTTGCAGGTGCAAGCGCCATTGTAGGAGGTGGTGGAGGTGGAATTTGGATCCCATGCGAAGTGTACCACTCGTACACCTGCCGAAAGGCGTTGAGTATGGGTACGGGAATCTCAGCCTGAGCAGCTGGCTGAGTAGGTGCCGGTGGTGGCACGCGAGTCGAGGAACGATCCTCCGGCTCGTCTAATTCCTCTGGTGGGTCAAAATGGGTGCTCCGTCGGGTCGTTATACTTCTGCAAGAGAAGAATCCTTATTAAGTATCGTTCAAAGAATAGGCATGGTTCAAGAAATTTGGACTAGTTACATCTTGACTACCCTCACAAAGAATGAAATCCAATCCAAAAAAGAAAGCATGTTAGGTTAGACACAACCGTATCTAACCTCCTAAAATGGATGAATTCATATACCTATGACCATGTACTGGAACTTCATGACTGTATGAAACTCTCATGCATTGAGGACTTTAAACACAAACACACTCGGGAATATTTTAAAGACTCTCTTCCTACATAGCTCTCAACCAAGTTGCTCTGATACCAATCCAACTGTCGCGTCCCGGACCGGGATCGTGCACAGCCGCCCGTTGTCCTAAATTGTCAGCTATATTTTTATAGAAAATTGGGCAGAATCTCTCCATATTTCGGAGGTCTCCTAAGTACAATTAATCTTGTATAAATCACAACCATCCTATAAAATAATCAAATGGTCATTCCGGCCTTTTCAAAATCAACCAATCCCACAGCCAACATTCAGAATAACGCAAAGCTATAAACTTTTCCAGCAACCTAGTCACAGACCTCTACTACCATGCCCCCGTCAAAGGCATGGACAGCCGCCAGTCGCCCCTCCTGTGATTTAGAGGTGGCACCGAACGATCTTAGAGTACACTTTTAAGACATAACACATTCCCAAATACATATACAACGAATAAGAAATGCCTCGATGCAATGTTATGCTATGACATGAGAGTTCCATAATTTGAATGTCCATATTTATACAGTTATCCCAGAATTATACAATGATCGTCTATAGATCTCAGAATGCATATACATTACCGATACAAATTTTGCAGCATAAATATATAATGATTCCTCAAGTCCAAACCAAATCTCTCAACGATACTGAGCGTCCTAAAAGCAACGCTCCTTGTGAAATACTATCTCTGAAACAATAAGGAAAATGAGGGGTGAGTACTCGGGGATGAATACTCAGTGAGTGAGTGGATCAATGCAATTGTCTAATATGAAGTGTGAAACTGAAGTGTCAAAGTATAAGTATATGAATCATATTTCCAATCATCATACTTTTCATTTCAACAATATATCATTAGCACACATTTTCAAATCAAATATGCATCCAAAGCACTATCACTAAAATCATAGAGCTGCCAGCCGAAAATGTCCGGGCAGAGGTTTACCGCGACCTATGACAGGCGCACCGGGGGTGTTATATGCAAGTTTATTTAAAGTGCTCTCTACCCCGACATTGGCAACAGACCTCGTCCAAATGCTACACTTGGAAAGAGTATCCAAATCCTCTCCCTTTCGGGTTCAACCTGGCTAGTACCGTATCGTTAATAAAATCACGACAACTCGTGGGATACCCCAGGCCAAGGCATATCCAGACGCCACCAAAGCGTCTCTCACGGTATCCTTCATAGTTACTGAACAATACATACCAAAGCTCTCAAGGCCAAATCCAAAATTGTATCAAAATGTGCCGAAATCAAGTTCACAAACAAAATGCAACATATAACATAAAATGACATATTATACATTTCAACCACATTGATGCATAATTTCAATATTTCAACACAATTTTTTTTGGATACTCCATCAATTCACAAAAATCAATTTCAAAACCAGTCAAAACATTTCAAACACACAACAAATCATGCTCATTTATCAAATATTTTAAAACAGAGTTTACACATTAAACAAAAGTATTGAAATAAATCTCACTCACAGTTTGGCGAAGATAACGCACTCTTCAATAAAACCACAATACGTAGAACAAGGCTCCCCGTAATCGAATCACCAAGAAAGCCAACCTAATCAAATCATCATGATTTTTATCAAATTTCTGACTATTGTCAGGGTTTATCATTTTCCTTAAATTCTTACAAACCCTAAATTCTTCAATTTATAAATATATACCAATATTATCAATTTCGTTCTATTTATAAGTAAATAATCAAATGAAAATCAAGCTAAATTCAAACTTAAATTCGACAAAATTAAATTTAAGTATAGAAATAATTTCATTTTCCTCACCTAGTTTTACTCGAATCTCAAACCTAGCTTTCGTTCGCCCATCAGATTAATTTAAAACCTGTAATATTTTCAATTTTGAAATCATGTTAGCTACGAAATCAATTTCTAAACACTAGACCACATCTAATACAGCCATTACCTGTAGTGAAGGATTTCTGTGAGGATGGCAGATAGTTCTCAAACGAGAAAGCTGGTCGCGGGCTTGCGGGCCGTTGCGGGCCCGCGGGCCTATGGCCGGGCAGGCTGCCCCGCTGGTGGGCTCGCGGGTCATCAGGCTAACAGGCTAGCTCGCCGGTGGGTTGGCAGGTCAGCAGGTCAGCAGGCTAGCGGACTTACAGGCCGACGCATTCATAGGCTAGAGGCTCGTGCTCGGGAGCTGGAGCGCTCTTGGGCTGGATGCGTACTCGTGAGAGACTGTAGTCGCGCGCTGAGGCACGCTCGTGCGAGGGAGGTCGTGCTAGGGGGCGCGCTCGCACAGGGTAGCTCGTGCAGGGGCACGCTGGCGCTCGTGCAGGGGCACGCTGGAGCTCGTGCAGGGGTACGCTGGAGCTCGTGTAGGGGGTCATGCAGGGGCACTCGCGGGAGGTCTGCAATGGCGCTTTGTCAAGCGCTGTCGTGCTGTGGCGTGCTCGGGTGAAGACCATGTACTCGCACTTGCGCGGTGGCAGAAGGCGCTGCAAGCTGGCGCGCTTGCGGGAGGAGGTGAGGGAGCGCGATTCACGGCTCGCGGCGGAGTGCGATCGAGAGGGAGATCTTGAGAGAGATCGCGAGAGATAGGGAGAGAGTAAACAGCGGAGAGAGAGAGAGAGAGAAACTGAGAGGGAAGGATAGAGAGAGAGAAGAATAAGAAGACGGTTGTGGTGGAGGTAGTGCGCGGCGTCTTCGGGCGAGGGAGGCGCTTCCACGAGAGAGGAAGAGGCGGGGAGAGGGGAGACGAAGAGTCGGAGAGAGAGTGATGAAGAGTTTAGCCCTAATCTGACAAAGGGGGGAGTGCCGCATTTCGGGCCGAAACGCGGCATTTCCTCCTTCCTCTCTTTTTTTTTTTTTTATAAAAAGAACATATATATAAATATCTCAAAACCAATACACTTGTTCGGGCACCGAGTGTCGGTGTTACAAGTTGTTCTTGGGATGGCTGCGATTCTTCATGATCAGCAACAATACTCATCCTTCATTTAGTTCTTTCAATATTAAGCTAAGAAAATTTCGTATGAGATTTTGATTAAGTCACAAACTCTGAGTTTTGAAAGATGAGAACCTATTAAGAAATGAGAGATTTTGAAGGGAAAGAGGGTTTGTGGGAAATGATTTATGATATATTTGATTTAGCCGCTCAAATAAATTTTTAGAAGTCCGTCACTTTTCCCTACTTTTTTATCCTTTTTTTTATCTTTTGTGAGTTTAATTTTATTTTACTTTACCGCTTTTTTTACTATTATATCATCAATTTTATTTTGTATTTTTTAAATTTGATTTTTTTGTATTTTTGTTTTTGTTTCAACATTATTAATATCTTACAACATTGTTACTACATTGTTACTGCATTACAATATAATAAATAAATACTCTAAATTTTAAATCATTACATTATTTAAATTAATAATATTAATTATATCATTATTCTATTTAATTCATATTTGAAATTTTTTATATAATCCATATGTTAAAATTTTTATATAATAAAGAAAGCAGAGACATGGCAATGGGCCGACACGGGGGCTCGGCTATGCCAGCACGGGGGCTCAGCTATGCTAGCACGGGCACCTGCCCACGCATGCCACTATACGCATGCAACCTCCCACGCGGGCACCCAGCAATGCCAGCGCGGGCACCGGCACATGCGCGCTCGTGCAAGCTCGTGCGACATTATTACTATTTACTACCTACTTACTAACTGTTTACTACATAACTTATAAATTTTGGAGGGAAGAGATTTGTTGAAAATGATTTATTATATATTTGATTTAGAGACTCAAATAAATTTTTAGAACCGCCAGTTTTTCCCGCTTTTTGTAAGTTTAATTTCATCCTTTTATTATTATATCATTAGCAATTTCATTTTCTGTATTTGTACTTTTATTTTTGTTACAATATTGTAATATCTACATTCTTACCCTTAATATTACATTACAATAAATAATAACCATAAATTTATATCATTACATTAAAATTTAGGATTTGTTTCCACTTCCGAAATGGTCACTTCCCAAAGGTGGTAATGGTGGTAAGAGAGTTGTAAGAGAATAATATAAGTCACTACTACCCACTAATAACATCCTTCTCTCCCACTAAAGTCATTACTATCCACTAATTATGCTAAATAATATAAGTCACTACTATCCACTAACAATTATACTGGATCAATTATGTCGAAAAATATTTAAGCTACCAAGACAAAATTAATGTTGTTTGCCAAAGATAAAAATTTATGTTATATTGGATAGATATAGGAGGTTAAAATAACCAATCTATCCCCTCATGTCTTTATGTTTAGGTATTCTCCTAAATAGCTTACCATAATCCAATTTATTTTGTCAAAACATGACATCATCTTCTAATCATCGACAATGAATTTTATACGAAATTTATAGTAAGATATTTGATATTATAATAATTATTTTAGGTTGTTTTCAAGATGTTTGATTTTATAGTTATCATTCACGTATCATAAACTTACTATTTTATAAACTTACTTACCTACTTACCACCAACTTATCTTACTACAGCCTATTACTTCTTATCATTATCATTTATTTTCTAAATTACCACTATCATAACTTTATTTATCATAAATTTACCACAACCAGAGTATTTTTAAATATAAAGATATATTATAAAAAATGATAAATAGAGATTAGTATAAATAGATTTATACTATTGTCAAAGTCAGAATGTAAAACTATAAATATCGGTGCTATTAAATTGATAATAAAAAATATTTATATTGACAACAGCAAACTGTGCGAAAAAAACTATTACATTTATTCACACGATAATTTTTAACCATCACATGATTCAATCGCAGATTTACATAATCACCAACGTACATAATCCAACTTCTCATGCATTTAATATGGATGAATCAATGAATTATTTCATAATGCCAAAAAACCAATATATCCAAATTAAAATATGCTAATAATTTTAAATAATATTACATATGAAATATTAGTGATTGAGGTAGAGTTGGAGTTGGTAATAGGATGTGTGAAAGTCATAGGTGTAGAAATTATGTGGAGTATGGAAATGGGAGAGATTAAATTTAGAATCATACATTTATAATTATAAATTGTGAAAGTTGAGAGACAAGATAATTTAATATAAGTTTTGAAGTTATCAGTATAATTAATTATACAATTACATTATATTGTTATATATTTAAATTATAATATTAAATTATCTTTAATGAATTTTTAAAACTATAATACTATGTTATATAAATTACTAATTTCATGATATTACATTATTTAAATTAATAATATTAATAAATTTATACTGAATATAGAATATACATTATTTTTATAAATCAAATGGATATAATTAACGCAGCACAAGGCTTACAAGCGTTGAAATATAGTAAATATGTTGTAATTAAGTAGTAAGTGATTTTTTCAATAATCAGTGGCCGTATTGATTTAAAGTATAAAAAAAAAATTGGGATGAATTAAGAACGCGGTAATAAAAAAAGAGACGAGAGAAAAAACGTTAAAGAAAAAATGGACGGGATTTTAAAAATTTATTTGTGAAAATGTTATATTATAAATTCTACGCCCATCAAAGTTTCTCCATCCTTTCACCATCAAAATTTCTTCATTTTTCCTTGAAAGCTCTCCTGCATTGTACACAAAAAATCACAACCATTCTAGGAAGAAAAACAAGTTTCAGTCTCAATAACCTCAATCATCCAAAATGTTATCAGGTTTTAGAAATAAACATATTATTTTAATTTGCTATTTACCCGTTTTTAATTTTTTATTTTGAACAAAGAAATATATCCAAAATGTTATCAAGTTTTAAAAATAAACATATTATTTTAATTTGATATTTAATATTAAAATTCCGTTTTTAATTTTTTATTTTGAACAAAGAAATGTAAAGATGTTTTCGATAAAAAATAAACAAGTTTCAGTTGCCCGCGCGTGCCACCACTCATGTGGATGCCCATGCGGAGCAAGCGCACATCCAAGAGTGTAAGCAGTGCCCGCACATGCACTTGCGGGCACCCACGCACGCACTGCATGCTGGAGCGCATGCATGTGCCTGCACGGGCGCCCATGCGCATGCACGCGCCTGCAAAAGCGCAAGCAGTCGCCAATACATGTCCCCGCAGGCGCCTACGCGCTGCATTCCCACTCCCTTTTTTTATGCAAAAAAGGAGACAAAAAATTAAGACATAAGACATAACATTGCTGCCACATGGAATCAAACTCCTAAATTGAACCTCAACCTCAAGTGTCCCGACCATCACACCACAATGTCATATGAGCATGATTTTGTTTTTAATTCATTTCTTTCTTCCTATCTATCTCAACCTCACTTTTTTTTTATCTAGTTCTCACCTTTTTATTTTTTTTTACCCTTATCTCTCTCTCACCTCTATTCTTTTCCTACATCTTGGGATCATTTTTTTCATTTTTCTAAATTTTTTTACTGCTATTTTGATATATTATTTGATTGATATTTAAATTGAATGTTATGAATGAATTATAATTTATTAATTTTATATATTTTGAATTGTGATTAAATATATAGATTTTTTAAATTATTAATATATTATAATTTAAATTCGATACTCATTTGAAAAACAAAAAATAAGAAAAAAAACAAACACAATTAAATTAATTAAATTAATTGAAATAAATTAATGGAAATAAAAAATGATAAAATATAATAGTTGAAATATAAATAAAAATAAAATTAGATTTAGTGAAATTACATGACTTACCTACAATTACAATTACTTATCATGAACTTACTATTTAACCCATGCCGCGCGCATGAGCACATGCCACATGTTGTGGCATGCACGGGCGCCCGTGCTGGCCTGGCCAGGCGCCCGCTCGAGCGCTTGCATGAGTGTATGCAGCGCAAGATGGCATGCGCGGGCTGGCATGGCCACTAACTTACTACTTATTATCTACTTACCACTTACCATCTAATTATATATCACAAACTTACCACTAACTTACCACTATATAAATTTACTTTCTTACTTACCACTTACTACCACCTACTTACTACCTACTTATCTAGCTAAAACAACTACTATTATAAATTTACTATAACTTACCACTCAGACTATTTTCAAATATAAAAGTATATGATACAAATATGATAACAATTTTAAGTTTTACAGACATTACAATATATAGGTTGGTATAAATAGAATTTATACAAACAGTAAGAATTGAATATAATTTTAAAAGATTGTGAATTTGTATGTTACCATACATCTTAAATATAAATCTATGGAGACATTAATGTTAAGTAGACAATAAAAAAGATTTATATTAAGACTATTTTTAAACCTTGTCAAAAAAACTATTACATTTACTGACCATAATTTTTAACCATCATAATTGAATATTGCTTTACAGACAGTTGTGGTACCTTTACTGACAGTTGCTAAACTTTTATTCACGGATATTTTAGTATATTGGAAAAGAATTATATTTTTCGACGGTTTCATTATAAACCATCTCTATAAAGTATAAAAACTGTGACTAAAAATCATCGACTCTAAAAGTTGTCGTCGGCACAATGCTCTAATTTTGTAGTGAGGGTTGCTATAGGTGCGACTACATCCAAGGAGCACCCTTGTGCCCATAGGCACACGTAGGCCAAATAGGTGTGCCACTGTTGAGCTGTTGTAGACCTAAGGAGACCATGAGAAATGCTAAACTCAAAGCTAGGCATGTTGAAGCATGACAGCAGCCCGTGCGCGCCATTGAATCCACAGCCGAGTTGAGTGCACAATCACCACGCGGGGCTAGCATGGAAGAGGGGCAAACATGGTCCAACAGCAAGAAAAGTGTAAGGGCGGTTGATCTAAAACCCGAAGAAATCCTACAGAGCCTAGAGGTTAAGGGGAAATAAAAACAATCTAAACGAAAAAGGCCCGAGCCCAAAGGAGAACGGGAGCAACAACCACAAGCTTTTAGCGAGCAACTGAGTAACCAAAAGTCCATTTATAGCAGCACAAGGAACCTGCACCAATTAGGCTCTTGAAGGCGAGTAAGGAAGTATTAGAGCCCACTAAAGGGATGGGCTGGGACCCGGCCCATAGCCCATGACCCGGCCCAAGAAGATTTGGCCTGAGGGGGGTCCAATTCGGCTTAGTGCCAACCCTAGTTCACTATGGTTTTAGGTGCCTTCTTTTGTTAGTAGTTTAGGCCTTGTTTTGCAACAATAAAGTCCAATTCTAATGCTAGATTGGTAGAGTAGGAAGTTCACTTCCTAATCTCTTAAAAACCTAGTATTATATATATTTAAGGAGGCACTCTCGTAACCGTAGTCTTTTTAGTATTAAATTTTCAGTCGTCATTGGCAACTTGAGTCCTCTCAGAACTTACTTAGTAGCACAAAGAGAGATCACTCTCTAGAGTGTTACACCACCTTTTGAGTGATTCTCGGGTTTAGAAATGTAAGGTTTTCAATCATTCTTCATAAAGAGAGCCAAATCAATCCCACAAAATGCTAACCCTAGTTTCACTACCATTGTAAGCCATCTTCAAGTGTAAGATAGGTGATACTTCTAAGTCTTTTGCACTCTACCATTCTGAGCTATTCTTCCATACCCAAACTCCCAACAGTTTAGTGCTTTCATTGAGAGGACAACATTCATTACAATTAAAAAAATTCTAGCCGCACAGTCCTAGAACCAGCTACTATAGAAATCTGTCTAAGTTTTGCAAATCGTGACTGCAACAGCCTTTCCTTCCATCCAGTAGCCGTAACCCCACTTGTTTTCATCAAAGAACATTATATTCCACCACCCAAGCATCACCTACAACCCAAAAAATCGTTAGCAAACCACAAATCAAAAGCTGCCGACAATCTGTTAAAAAATCATGAGTGTTCTGCCTTCTTCTATTCTGATTGTGATAGTCTTCCCTCCTTTCCTTGAATACTCTAATACTCAATCATCTAAAAATCAATTCCCATCAGAAAACACGTCTCCCAACCCAAAACCCGTGACTACACAAACAAAATCTCAAATTTTACCATATTCTATCCAAAAATCACAACAGCATTCATCCCCATGGTCGAACAGCAAAAACAACCCACTCAATATAAACATCTTAATACTGTTGAGACCTAATTAACCCTCACCAACAATACCTTGCTCAATGCCAATGAAAAGTAGCTCATTTGGAGGAAAATATCCTAGTCGTCTCTAATCTACTACAAACAATACAGCCCAAATCAAGTACTGAATGCAAGAGGCATCTTAGGCGCGACCACCCTAGATAATCTGCCCAGCATTTAACTAGCAAAGATGAGACTAGATCTGATCTCTACAACTCTAGATCTAAGTCCTCACATGATGAGAATGAAGATCCCTTTGTACCTACACTACTAGAAAATAGGCTTTTAGCGACGGAAAAATCCATCACTAATGGCCTAAAATCCGTCGTTGAAGGGTATTAACGACGAATTTTTTCTATTGCTAAATTCGTCGGAAAAAGGCACCTCGCTAATTATTAACGACGGAAAAAAATCCGTCGCTGAAACTAAAAAAAAAAACTAAAAAAAAAATCAGCGATGGACTGGGGTACGTCACTGATTTTTGAGTTATGAAAAAAAAAATTTGCACAACAACTCCAACCCTGGCCCACCCACACGGCTCCCCTTTAATTTGTGCAAATTGCTATTGGCGAGCTTAGAACCCATGCGTAAAGGAAAATGTGAGAGCACTCTAACCACTAAACCAAGTTATCTAATTATATTTCTTTTTTTTTACTTATTATCTTTATTTCTTATTTTTTAATAATATTAAAATAATATAAAATTATAATTTATTATAAAATAATAAAATAATTTTATTTTTACTTAAAATAAAATAATAAATAATTTGAAAAAATAAAATAATATTATTCTTTTGCAAAATAAAATAAAAATAATAAGAATTATTAAATAAAATTAAATTTTAAAAAAATTAAAAAAAAAATCTATCACTAATCCGTCGGTAATCTATCGCTAATTTTTCATTGCTAATCAGTCGTTAATAACTATACATATATTTTTTTCCCTTCACCAAATCACCGACGAAAATTAGCGATGGAATATTTCCGTCGATAAAAATTTTGTCACTAATCCATCGCTGATAATTTTATAATTTTTTTATTTTTTTAAGATTTAGCGACTGAAATATTTCCGTCACTAATTTTCGTCGCTTATCCGTCGGTATTTTGTCCCACGTTAATCCATCGAAAATCCATTGCTATTACCAATAGAATTTTTTCTGTCGGTAAAAATCCGTCACTAATACTGGTTTTTCTAGTAGTGCTAGTGCCCAAGAGTTGGAAGAATAGCCAACACGTAGGAGGAGAGGCCACCAAGAACAAAACCAGGAGACAGCAACCCACAAACTTGAGTTTCCCAAGTTCAATGGGGGAGATCCTAGTTCTTGGATATCTAGGGCAGAGATCTACTTCGACTACTACCCTACGAACAAGTACAAAAAGGTTAGAATTACTAGTTTTTACCTAGAAGATGAATCTCAATGATAGTTATAATGGTTGAGAGAAAGGTACAATACTATCAAAAAAAACTATCTTCGAATTGTCTTTGCAAAGAGATGATGGAAAGATTTGGAGAGACGGCCAATGTAAACTATAATAAGACCTTATCTAAACTTAAACAGACCGGTTCCTTGCGAGAATACCAAAAGGAATTTGAAAAATTATCCACCCGAGTTGATTGGTTTGAAAAGACTCTCATTGGTGCCTTTGTGGCTAGTCTCAATCATGAACTGACTATTGAGATTAAGTGGTAGCATCCCAAATCATTAATGCATATTTTGGAGATAGCAAGACTCAAGAAAGATCGGTTGCAAGACATCCGACAGACAGCAAGGCCACAAAATACCTTGGCAACCCACAGCTTTGTGCAAACTCACATCAGCACACCGTAGACTTTTGGTGCACCAGCCGCAAGTCCAACTAAGTCAAACCAACCCAAATCCCTACCACCATCAGTTATGAAGCTATCTTATGCCACGATGGAGACAACACGTGCTAAAGGGCTCTGCTTTAATTGTGATGAAAGATTTGTCTCCGGGCACAAGTGCAAGACACTCAGAATTTTCTTGGTTGAGCCTATAAGTGAAGGAGAATTAGTGCAATCTAAAGATATTTCTGATCAGAAGCCTTTTTATCACGAAACCATGGTCCAAGATAAGAAGAACAATGATGGCAAAGCCCTAGTTACCATCCACACCATGGCTGGGAACGAAGGACAAAAAACCGTGCATACTAGTCCACAAATCGATAAGAGGCAATTCACTCTTTTGATTGATAATGGTTCTGCCCTAAATTTTATTACCATAAAATTTGCCAAATCTTGATGCCTACCCTCAAAGGAGGTAGAAGAGTTTGAAGTCAGGTTGGTTAGTGGTGAAAAGATTAGGTGTAGAAAGATTTGTAGAAGTGTTATTCTTCGTATTCAGGGCTTGAAATTGAATGATAATTTTTATTTATTACAACTTGTTAGATTGGATGTTATTCTTGGAGTGCAATGGCTTAAGAAATTAGAGAGGGCGTTGCAGATTATAAAAGGATGGAAATGGATTTTTTTCACAATGGACAATGGGTCAAACTGAAAATGGATAACCGAGTACTTATCAATAGACTTAACATGATTTCTATGAATTCGATGGTCAAAAAAGGTGGATAGATTTTTGCCATTCAACTTGCCTCCCAACTAGCCACGAAATACATGTCTAAAGATGAGACTCAACCTCCTAAAGGTGACTCAAACATTCCTAAGGAAGCCTTTGAGAAGCTAAAATTAGCCATGTCACAAACCCCAATTCTTGTCATGCCCAATTTTGATTGTGATTTTAAGATCCATTTGGATGCAAACTCAATTGATGTAAGCACTGTCCTGGTTCAAAAGGGAGACCTTTAGCCTATCTTAGCAAGGATTTGGGTGAGCAGAAGAAGGTTTGGTCAGTCTATGCATATGAAATGTTGGCCATCATTGAAACTGTCTACATTTGGAAACTTTACTTGCTAGAGAGGAAGTTCAAGATTGTCACTGATGAGCAACCATTAAATGCACTTTTGCAGTAGAGAATCACCACATCCCAGTAGTAAAATGGGTGCCAAAACTCCAAGAATATGAGTTTAAAGTGGTATACAAGCCTAACCGAGAAAACAGGGTGGCCAACGTTTTATCCCAACGTGAAAATAGTGAAATTTTCTTTACAATTTTTTGACCTACTTGGGATATTTGGGATAAGATCCGAGCTACCCTTCCTATGCATAATTTTAGCCACTTTGTGATGCAAAAACTTGAGGAGAAAGAGGATAATGTTGGTGATCAGAAAAAAAAAAAACTAAAATCTTGGTCAAGTGGAAAGATCTAGGAAACGAAAATAGAACTTGAGAGGAGTTATTTCACTTCAACCAAGCTTATCCAACTTTTGACATTGAAGTCAAGGTCATTCTCCAAGGGGGTGACTATTCCAGACCTAAGGAGGATCATGAGGAATGCTAAGTTCAGAGCTAGGTATGCTGAAGTAAGGCAGCAGCTCGTGCGGGCCATTAAGCGCACAGTCAACCCAGGTGCACAATGGCCGCACGCAAGTGGCATAGAAGAGGGGCAGACATAGTCCAGCAGTAGGAAGGGTATAAGAGCAGTTGATCTAGAGTCTCAAAGAGTCTTACAGAGTCTAAAGATTAAGGGAAAGCAAAAGGAGTCTAAGTGAAAAGAGCCCGAGCTCAAAAGAGAAGGGGAGTAACAATGATGAGCTTTTAGTGAATAACCAAGCAACCTAAAGCTCGCTTATGGTAACTCAAAGAATCTGTACCAATTAGAGCTCTTAAAGGTGAGTGAGAAAGCATTATAGAACACTAAAGAGATGGGCCAAGACCCAGCTCAAGAAGATCTGGCCTGAGAGGAGTCCATTTCGGTTTAGTGCCCAATCCTTGTTCATTATGTTTTTAGTTGCCTTCTTGTGTTAGTAGTTTAGGCCTTGTTTGGTAACAATAAAGTCCAGTTCGGTGTTGGATTAGTAGAGTAGGAAGTTCACTCCTTAAATCCTAAAAAACCTTAATATTATATATACTTAAGGAGGCACTCTTTTAACCCTAGTTTTGAGTATTGAATTTTCAGCTGTCATTGGTAACTTGATTTCTCTCTAGAACTTGCTTAGGAGCACAAAGGAGATCAATCTATGGAGTATTACACCACTTTTTGAATGATCTTTAGGTGTAGAGGTGAGACTTTCAATCAATTTTCATCAGAGAAAGAAAGCCAAATCAGTTCCACAAAACCCTATCCCTAGTTTCACCACCATTGCAAGCCATCTTCAAGTGTGACATAGGTGCTACTTGAAGGTCTTTTGTACTTCACCATTCTAAACTATTCTTTCATACCCAAGCCCCCAACACAAGCATAGGTGCATCTGATGGGTGCACCCATACCAAATTTCCTATTTTAATTTTGAGATGCTAGGTTATATGAGTCTTTGTTAGGGATTTGCTTCAATAGATCTTATTATTTCATATTGATAAGATCACTCGCTTCTTTATTTTTGGGGTGGATTGCCTTGTAAAGTTCTAAGATTTGAGCTAATCAAACTCATCACCACTCTTCCACGATGTTAATTAGTATTGAGTAGTTCATTCCTAGAATGATAGCCAACCGCATGAGAATCATAGGATCAAAGGTGTCACCAGTTCCCTTAATGATTTCAGGGAGCTCAGACCATGGGGGATGATTTAGGAGCAATCATAATTGATGAAGTTAGGTCTCTCAAGCACCTAGCCAAGGATACGAGGACTCTATAAACCATCATCAAAGAACTAGGGTTACAAATTCAAGGAAAGGGAGATTATTGATCCATGGATAGAACCCATGGATAACGTACACCAAAAATTGCAAGTATGATTATGAACCACAAGAGTTTGGATTAAAGCTGTATATGTGCTTCCGGTGGCAATTGGAAAGTGGAGGAATTTCTAGATTGGTCAGCAAAATATGATAGGTTCTTTGAGTATATGGTCATATCTGGCAAAAGATAGGATAATAGAAATAAGGAGAGACTGAAGACAATCCATAAAGACGTGGGAACATATGAAATAAATATTAACAAAGCGATTTCTAACTCCTAATTATGATCAGATCATGTTCCATAAATATCAAGGATGTCATTACTTTCAAGTGATAAAATCTCTATAGTGATAGAGAAAATTTCTTAACGAATTAAGAAATTATTCTAATCATAAGGATACTTAGAATGGGGGATTAAAATCCAAGTTTAGAGTTTGGAATTTGGAATTATAGATTGATAGTGATCAATATATATAAAATTTTTCATTCCAGACTTTTCAATCAAATTGAAAGGAATCTTAAACTATTGGAGTAGTGTTCGTCTGGGCGAACTAAAGGTCCTATATTTGTGGAACTTGGGTCGCGGTTCGGGATGTGAGCATGATTTCAAATAAATTTGATATACATAATTTTGAATGTGTTTCAAAATTCAATCCAATTTTTCTTTAACTTTTTGAAAATAGAAAATTTCACGAATTTTACGAAAAGCGATTGCACTACACTTCTGCACACGTTTGGAATGCAATCAAATTTTTCTTAAAAATTTATACATCAAAATTCAATCCAATTAACACTATTATGAGCCCATCTTCTTAAAGACTACAAGAATTCAAGATATGTGGTCAAATTCAATTTAACCTAGCATGACTATACAAGATAACACACAAAGGAAATCATCAAACACATTCCAAGCACTAAACCTTAGGATATACAACTACACAAGATCCATAAAATTCTTGAGCTAAGACTATCATATCAAACATTTGCTAAGATCCCATCAAAACTATAGCCTTAGATCTAGCAATATATCATTACAAAAAAACAAACTTTTAGCCACAAATTTAGCGACGAAAATTTAATAAAAATTTTTTGCTAAAAACGTTAGCGACGGAGTTAACGATGAAAAATTTTTCGTCGCTAATAATGCGTTGCAAAAATTTAACGACGAAAATTAGAAATCCGTCGCTAAATTTAGCGACAGATAATTTTTCATCGCTAAATTTGTAACAAAATTTAAAATTCGTCGCTAAATTTAGCGATGGATAATTTTTCATCGACAAATTCATTACAAATTTAACAACGAAAAATTATCTGTCACTAATTTAGGGACGAAAAAAATTCATCATTAAATTTACGACGAATATAAATTCGTCACTAAATCCGTCACTAAATTAGCAATGAAAAAAAAAATACACTCCCGCCTACACCCGAGCCCGCCCGAGCCAACATCCGCCTACACACCCTCCCTCACTTAATTCCTGAAAAATGTCTCCGCTTTTGCTCCCACCATGATTCGAACTCCTGCGCTTCCATAAACCTTTAAGATCATATAACCACCAAAACTAAATGTTAGTATCTGTTATAAGTTTTTTTTTTTACTTATTATCTTTCTTTCACATTTTTCTAAAAATAACAAAACAATATAAAATAATAATTTATTATAAAATAATAAAATATTAGTTTAAAATAAAATAATAAAAGATTTTAAAAAATAATAATACTATTTTTTAAAAAGATAAAATAAAAATATAATATAATATATTAATTAAAAATAATAAATATGATAGTTTTTTTAAAAATAAAAAATAAAAAATATATATTAATATTTTATTTTATTTAATTATATTTCAAATTTAGCGACGAATTTCGAAATTTATCGCAAAATTAACGACGAATTCGGAATTTATCCCCGAATTCGTAGCAAATTAGCGATAAATTCCGAAATTCGTCATTAAATTAATTTATTATTTAATAAATATATATTAGCGATGAATTTTCAGTTGTCGCTAAATTAGCAACGAATTTCTAGTTGTCACTAAATTAGCTACGATTATTTTTTCGTCGCAAATTTTGTTACAAATAACGATGAAAAAAGTTTTCGTCGTTAAATTCGTCGCGAAATAGCAATAAAAAAAAATTTATCGCTAAATTTCATCACAAAGATCGTGTTTTTTTGTAGTGTATACTTGCAAGTAAATGACAAGAAATTGAAGAAGAAAAGAAGAGATATGACCCCATTTTCCGAGCAATCTTCTGAGTTCTTAACAAAATCCAAACAAGAAATCCAATCTTTAGAAATATTCCTCCATTAAGTAAAGTGTAATTAGTAGAAAAATGTGAGAGTTTCTCTCTCTACCAAACATAGAAAATACAGAATAATATGTATTTATATTTAGAGTGTAATACAACTTGATATTTGTACCTTCCTTAAGTTTAATACATGTTTTAGAGAAGTACAAGCTTTAATATCCCAAAATTATCCCTTCGATTACATGAAAGACAGATTTAAGTATCGTTAACATCATAATTAGTAGCGCCATGATGCGATGGCGATGGCGATGGATTCAATACATGGGATCCATATAATCCATTTCCCTTTCAGATAATTTTTAATCATATAAAAATGAATATAATACCATCACCAAAAAGTTAAAAGAAAAATATTTTAAAGAATATTTTATTGAACGATGATATGATCTTAATTATTTTTTTATTTTGTCAAATAGAATTGTAGAATTAGTTTAAAATTTTTATATTTTGTTAATTTGTTTGAATTTTGTGTTTTAAAATTTTTTAAGAGTAAATTATAATTATTAGAAAATTTCAATCTTTAAAATTATAGTTTATAACTAATGTGGGTGATATATATGTTATATTTATTTACTCAAAAGTCTTTTATTGAGATTTTCATAATTCCATAAATTTGGATAACTGAACCGAATTGATCGTCTAATTCAGTCAAACCATATTGTCAATTTTTTGCCTATTAAATTAAATTAGGTTATAATTATAAAAATTATATAATTAAATTAAATCGGTTATTTTAACTTTTTTGATATAAAATTATTTTAATTTTAATCATTTCAATTGCAATTTGGTCAAATACTGATACACACACACCCATGTTTCATGTAATCCTAAACTTGTTTGATATGTAAATTTGATTATAACTGTGCTACTATAACTAGATTACAAATGAATTGCACACTCGACCGTTAAGTATTTCACATGACATCATACGTGGCATTAATACAGCTACCCTGAGAACTTCACTTGGCATGATTATTTTTAAAAATTTACATAGCTACCTTTAATTGTATATTATTCTATGATAATGAAATGTCTTAATATAAATACAAAATATTGTTATTGCAGACACTACAATACTTGCTTTGTAATATAAACACTAATATCGTTCCTCTCAAGCAAGTGGTACATTATTTTTTATATTTAACATTACTCCATTACAAAGCAAGAACTCAAGCAATCTCTCCTTGGTTACCACATAAACCTTCCACACATTAAGCACTAATATCGTTCTTCTCACAAAAAACGACCCAACACTACTAAGATATCCACAAGGTAATTGCTACTGTGCTCCTCAAACTACATTGCCTCCTTCAATATCAATGCCCGCCTAGAGAGCTACTACTGAAAAAATCTATACATACTACCACCCAAAGCTAACCACTACCATGTCGCCAACTCTGAGACTAGAGATTTCTCCAGCAACCTTGGTTCTTCATTATAACCAGCTGAAAAGGGTCCTCTCGGGAGACCACTGTTTTCACAAGATTTGCCTTTGCTTCAGGAATCTCAAGATGCACCGTCTGAGGAAGCAAGCTCGTTTTTCCCAGAGTTGAGATTGATATTTTGCTGTGATTTATCACTTGATGACACATCATTCTGTTGATTCTCATTTTTCTTTGCGTTCAGAAACCGACCCCCACAACCTCTAGCTCTTCTCAATGCATGCAAATGACGAGATTCATGCAAGTATGGCTGCAAGATTATGTTTAAGTTACAAAAGAACCTTTACACCAAGAAATAAGGACATGAAGCAGCAGTAATAATCAAAAGTTCAGGCAGTTTTTGCCTGTGTAAGCAACATTCATCCCTCTTCCATATTTAAAACCCAAGAATAAGGCTCAAAAGAATGAACTTTTTGTTTGGGGTGGAAGGATTAGCTCAAGAAACCAACCAGAGATCTTCCCTTCTAAAAAACTAAAATAATATAATAAAAAATAATAAACTAAACAACATTCTCTATATCATGGTCATCGGTTCACACATAAGCATTGCTATGCATAAATCTTGCACTAGAAACAGAAGTGAATCATTATTTTTTTTTTTTTTTTTGGTTTAAACAGAAGTGAATCTTTATGTATAAATCTCCCCGTCACTATTTAGGGTTGACTCAGGGGATGTATCCTGTTGATATTACTGCAAAAAAAAAAAAAAAAAAAAAAAAAAAAAAAGAGAGGAATTACACATGCAGCAATACTAGTCCCCCAATCTAAGAGATCCCAGTCCCGTCTTTTTGTAAAGGTAAAACAGAACATGGGAGACAGTATTTCTGGTAGTTAGTGCCAGATGGAAGAAGTTCTTCAAATGAAGTTCTTAAATACAAGGTCTTCAGTAGATTTGCTCACCAGTAACTAATGACACATTTGTCCATCCTAAATGAGATGCCCATGAGCCAAAATTGAGACACATATGTGCTTTACTTTAACTAGGCAGAATTCTTTATTACCTTCCGAGGCTTGAGAATTTTATTTTCTGATTCGGCTTTTGCACGAGATTGTCGTCGACGCAGGATGCCATGATATTGTTTTGCATTGACAAACACAGGCTCCTCAACTGCATCTGACGGTAAAGGAACACCAGCTTGCTGAATTCCCATCAATTGCATGTGGACCTAAAAGCAATTAAAGTAAATTGGGCTAACAATCACATCCAGCTGGCACCATTGGAAAGGGCTAATAGCCTTACAATTTCACATGCAGCACTGGGAGCAGTAATATACCATTGGTTGACCAGGATATGTTTGTGCCGGATATGATTGTGTGTCATAAGGAGCAAAGATGCTTCTGTAGTAAGGATCTGGATAGGGAAAAGCTGCTGGCGCCTGAGACATTTTGCTTCAAGTAGATTAGAAAAATCTTCAAATGCCTATCGTTAATTCTTTCCTCTAATGATACTCGCACTAGTGATTTCTATCTCCAAATGATTAGTAAACTGCTATTGAGGTGGTTCAGTTTTTAGTTTAAACAGAAACAGTTGCATTATAAATCAGGACAAAAAAGAAAAGTTACAACAAAAAATACCAAAAAAGAAAAAAGAAAGAAAAATAAACTGCTGTTACAACTTAACTGGATCTTCAATTATTGAGCTAAAGCTAACATTGGACAACGTCAGAAACCTTTCGATATACTAATTAGAATTTGAATCTCATATCAAAAAATTTACAATGGTTAACCAAACAGCTTGGTTAGTGGACGAAAAACATTTGGTCTGATGAGTCAGAATTGGTAAGTGCAGTTACTAAGTCACACAATTATACCTGGCTAGTAAGTCAATCATGAAACAAAACCATAAACTTCAAAGATAGCAATATCTACATTTGAGATGCTCCCCATAGAAAATGCTAAACAGAATCCTCTAAGAAACAAAAACAAGTACTCTTTCCAAGAATGATACCATAGCATGTGTTGCACCAAGAGGTTGTGTTGCATACTGAACAGCTGAATTAGCACTACCAGGGTGTGTAATTGCAGTTGCAGGAGTTGCTGGATGAATTGAAGTTTCTGAGTGCTTTCGCTGGTCATCAGCATCCCTATTATCTGCTCAATTCATGAGAGAGTTAGAGATGCAAATTTGTAAAACATGATACAGCAAACAGAGCATTTATTTGAGGTAAAAAGAAGTTGGGGAAAAAATATTTCAGGAGAACATGCAAGATTCCAAGTAACAACAGGAACATTGACCATAAAAGCAAGGCAAGGACAAATAACTAATAATTGCTGAATATTATGAAACTAATATCGTTTTTCTGCATCATTTTTTAACAATTTTTCTTCTGGCCTATGGCTCAAAACTTGTTAGGGAAATTTGATTGTTTCCAAGAAAGCTTTAATATGGCAATATGACTTATTCCGAATTAACTGAAAGAAAAGTTACCAGAAATATCATGACCAGATGAAGTCATGATGTCACTATGAGCTCAATCCTTGGGGTCAAAACTGCAGGTATAAAATAGCCACGTGAAGTTTAGAATATAAACAGGGAATGAAGATCGAGAAATATAACATAATGACAGGGCATCCATGGATGAAACTATAACAGAATCCAAGGGTAAAAAAAGTTTTGAAAATTAGTCCAAAAATAGAACTGCAACCAACTGACAATATGATGGGATTTCAATCAAGAACATACAGTAGGGTCCATAGTCAGCAGGGAAAAAATAACATGGAGAAAAAGGCCAATATAAGGAAAGAAGAGTATGAAGCTCAAACAATTAGACCAAACTAGGGAACACTATGATCCTGTCTACCTTTTGGCACTGCTCCTCGCTACTTCACTATTTAAGACTTTCGTCATGAAAAATCAAATTTAAAATTGACGTTAGTCAGAAACTATCATATCCAGAACAATTTTAATGGTTTGCTTTCTTGTCCCGTTTTTCTTACCATCAAGTAGAAAGATTGATAATATTGTTACAACTTACGTAATCCACAATGGAGCACCGCATGGATAGATCCAAGTATGAAAACAGCATTATCAAGAAATGAGATCAGGAAGATGAACAAAAATAAGCTTTCAGCAAGCAACTAACCCTCATGCCCAAAAATCATAGTCTTAAACCGAGTATGCCAAAAAGTGGGGAGAGAATGACTTCTCCTGCAAAGTACCATCACTGCATTCCTTCCACACAGATCACAAACAAAGGGCAGTGATAAATGCATTAACTTCTCTCTCTCTCTCACTGTGAATAAGCCAAGGACACTCCCACTCCAAGCCTGCTACCACCGAGAAAAGCCCCACTACTAAACAATGTACAACACTTCACACAGTTACAGTTCAATCACATTGAAAGGCCAAGCCCTGAACCAATCATGGCCAATGACAAAATCCACCAAAAATTGTTCAAAGTACTTCTGTTCATACCACAGTGCAGGAAAATTCAACCCTACTTTCGCACACAATAAACATCTACTAGGGAGGTCGCCATTTTCCCCTTCCTATTCCCTCTTGTCAAAGCTCCTCACTGAATTTCACATTAAAAGGCCCTTGAGCACAGCCCCCTCCTCCACACCTTGAGACACATTATCATATATTCTTCCACTTTATCCAAGGGTTTGGAAAGGAAAAGAAAAATTTTCAATATCACTTGGATGCAACTCTAAGGATTCTAAATCATCACCATGGACAATTCAATCGAGGAATTTTTTATGTAGGCCCAATAAAAAAAAATCCAAAATCTAATTGTTCAATATGGAACTCATATGCCAGAGATCCTACCAAAGTTAACAGGATATCACCTTCCTATTTCAAAGCTGCTAAGAAACTAAACCTCCCACCTCGTCACATATTATCATATATTCCCCGACTTTATGACACAACTCCAAGGATTCTATGTCACCACTTTGGACAATTCTATCATGTCATTTTTATTGTGGGCCAAAAAAAAAAAAAAAAAAAAAAAAAAAACCCAAAATCTATAAGTTCAATAAGGAACTTGTATGCCATAAATCCCCTTTGCCATTTCAAACCCTGTTGGGAAACTAAATTCCCCTTTATGCAAGAAAGATTTCTCCCAAACCCCACCCCCAAAAAAACTCCTTGGTTTAAATGTTCCACCAATTCAATTTCAACTTTGCAGTTATAGTATCCCAGTTCCTTTCATCTAAAATTATGCATTTCCGATAAGATATCCAAATAGTCACCAAGGGTAAGATCCAAAATCATGTTCAAACTATGGGCAAAGATACAACAATAAAAACAACAACAAAAAACTAAACCTTAATCTCAAATTTTGAAGTTGACTGCTCGAGAAGCCAATATAGGAGAGAGTGAAAAAAAATAAGATAAAATTAAATTTTGAAAGTAAAAATAGTGAAAATAAAACTAAAAAATAAAAATAAAAATAATGAAAAGAAATAAATAAAAATAAACTATTCATAAAAACTTAAAAAAATAATAATAATAATAATTCAACTAATTTGGATTCTCCTATACCACTTATTCCTATCTAGAGTCATTTTCTCAATTAAATATCTTGACACTTATATATTTACGGATGACTTGCATCCAGCTTTTCAACGATTTATCTCAACATTTCACTAAATCTCCTACATTTAAGATCTCACTCCTCTCAATTAGTGCGTCTTTGGGTTTTCGTTGCACATGTCTAAACCACTTAAACGATACTCTCTCTTCTTATCCATAATTGAACTCATTCCCAATTTAGTACATATCACTTCATTTCTTAAGAGAAATGCAATTGTTAGGAGACAAATTTAACATTGTGAGCAAATCAAAATTCACATTGTGACAGACTTGGTATGTGTATTAGCATGTGCAAACATTTGCATACATGTATGTACATAAAAACAGATATGGAATTGCAATAAAACCACAGAATCTAAGGAAAACCCATCCAGAGAGTCTGCATTATAAGCACTCTATCAAAATTACTAGTATTTCATGTCTTTCGGGCAACCTAAAACATAGAGCGAGAGATTTATGCTTTATATCAACCTGTAATTCTCTCCCGACACATTAAAAGAAAGAGACTAGTCTAGATTATTGGGTATGGATTTAGCTGCCAGTCAAACAGCTTATTAGGATAGCCGGATAGCTATTTTCTGGACATTCTTTGATATTCAATGCCATGGTTTGAAATCAATTCACCTTCTTGTGATACAAAATAAGAACATATAACCCACCTCCAACCCCCCCGGGCAGTGACGCAACCTCTGTTATTGTTAACCACCAAAGGCTCCTATTATGTTTGTGGATTGAAGATTGGGAACACATTGGTACATTAAGGAAACAAGTAGGGTTCGAAAATCAACTGATCCACTTCTGGAGAGACTACTTTAACCAACAGATGAAAGAACAACCAAATACTCTGAAACATAGAGGGATCCTGATTTTGGGCCAAACCACAAGGCATGCAAAATGAAGGCTCTCCTTTGAATTTGATTTTGATGTGGTTTACAAATGAAATATGATCATGTCAAAGAAGGGCATAAAAGGTTGAGAAACCAGACAACAGTTGAAACAACACATAACCTATTCCTGTTGACCAACAGAGCCACCATAGTAACCAGGAATCTTAAGCTGAAAAAATTCATTAGCTTGTGGCCATACCGAATTGCATTAATCATATTAGAAAACAAAGAGAACTTCTGGATATATATATTTACAATTATGTGAAGTAATATATGTCTTCAATACTCTTTTTTTTTTTTTTACTGAAGTAGTCCTTAAGGAAACCAACATCACAATTCATGACAATTAAGGATTGCGACTTAGAAACTTCAGAGCTTATAATCAACCAATTCAGCTTATTAAGAACACATTAATGGATGCAACTTTGATTTTGAAAATTCCTTACATGGCACTAGAAAGTCGGATGATTACAAAAAGGGCTAATAATGACTCAATTTACAAAATTCCATAGATGGAAAGCTAAAATTGACCGATTAATGCCAACTGAGACGAAGGTAATAAAATCACATTAGTATAGAGTGCAGAATATGGGAACAAATAAGACATTGTTAAACAGCATCTAATGGGTATAACTTCTCAAGTTTTCTTGGAGTCAAACCATAGCAAATGCTTTTGAATGTCTATGTCTTTTTTTTTTTTTGTCTGACTCAACTCGCTACATTGTCATCCCTTGTTTGGTTAGCATGAACTTGTGCAACAAATTAATTCACCAAAGCAATCTTATAAAATGAATCAACGAATCATTATTATGAATAATTATATTTGTTTATATCAACAATTGTCATGCCACACCATCTTAGGCACTTTTTGTCACCAAGAATAGCTTGTAGTAAGGCCTTAATTAGATCAATCCACGGTGCAGGCCCCTCTGATGACATACTCTCTGAATTTTAACTATTAGACACATATGCATCCAGTAACTCTTCGGACACAGATTATCCTGTATATCATACGCATAAAGTGCAAACTATACTTCATGGTACTCGTGCATTTGATTTAGCCTTATTAAGGATAGTCAAGAATTGCAAGGAAAGAAGTGGGATTAGGTACAAGAAATCATTATTACTATCCTAACTGCAGAAAGTTTCGAGAAATTTAAAAGGGCACTAAACTAATCCTTTTTTTCCATAATAATGTTACCCATAACAATTAACAAACGTATTATCAACATTATAGATTAGTATATCCTTCCATAGAAAGCGAGAGAGAGAGAGAATAAGAATATCAACGAGCAGAAGATGAAGAATACTCCTTAGCCATACTCGAGCAAAGACAATCAAGTGGCAGATAAGACAATCTTTACACACCAAATTTAAAATATTAAAAAGAAATGACAATTATAGAAATATCACTTGCAATTAACTAAAATAAATAAAGAAAGAAGGATTCAAACAGAGTCCATCAAGTCTCAAAAGCAATAAAAAACACCAAACCCTAGCCGATAAATCAGCTGCCATTTTCAATGTCACCAAAAATCAAGATTCACCAATTTGGACACAAAATCGGGAACAAGATCATCCAAAAGAACAATAATTAAAAAGCAATTGTCTAAGGAATGAAAGGAAACGCGATAATTATGGAAAATTGAGCAGTGAAATCAAAAGAAAACAGAATATGAAGAATTAAAGTTGAAAAGGATAATTAGGGTTTGGGAAACACGACTACCTTCAAGAGAAAATTTAATCCACCGGTGCTTCTTGCTTTTATTTTTTATTTTATTTTATTTTATTTTTTTCCGGAGAGAAATGGATGGTGCTAGAGAGAGAGAGAGAGAGAGAGAGAGGAGATTCGAAAATGGAATAATATGACGGGTGTACTTCACGGCTTGTATATGGACCTTCCCTTTCTTGAGTAAACCCCACCCTTCCCTTTCTTTTTTTTTTTTAGTCCTTTTCTCCTTCTTATTTTATCCGAAATGCCTCTCTCTCTCTCTCTCTCTCTCTCTCTCTCTCTCTCTCTCTCTCTCTCTCTCCCCTGGACCGACGTCACGTCCCTTTCTTTGAATTTTCTTTTTCTTAATATCGGTCTCAAAATGGATCTCAGCCATGAATTTTCTGACATTTCTCCGAATGCAGTTTTTCGTTTTTTTATTTCGAATCACCGAAATTACTAGATTTTCCGAAATTCCGAACTTGCAGGTGTTTTTACAAAACAAAAAATTGGTTGTCCGAGTCATTGAACTTTATTTCCAATTCATAAACTAATCCCTTAATTTTAAAAGAAAACAATTGAGATCTTAAATTCAAAATTCATAATTTATTGATCATTCCGATACTAACGAATCCAATTTATCCATTAAATATTGATATAGATTAACATGAAAGATTAATTGGACAGACGAATGATGATGTGTTAATGTCACATTATCACCTCAAAATACTTCATACTACCAAGTCAACCTGTGGGTTGACATGAAAATACCATATCAACATAAAAAACCCAAATCGATTGGAAAAAAAAGTCAATCTTCTCTTTCCTCGTCTCTCTCGGTGAAAAAATAAATCTCTCTCACTCTCCCTCCTCAAATGGGTTAAAAATTTTTTTTTTTAAATCTCTTCTCTCTATTCTTCCCTCCCCCTTTCTCTCTCTCCTCTCCTCTATGGCCGAAAAACAAAAAGCAATCTACTCTCTCGCAGTCGATCGGAGGTTTCACATGCCTCTTCTCATCTACTTCGATTTGACATGCAACAGCCTCAAGCTGATTCATAGGTAGCGAAGAAGAGTTGTGGTCCTCTTCTCATCTCCTTCAAGCCCCCGCCCGTTTCTATGTTTTCGACCTCTGTTTCATGTAATAGTAGTTGTTGGAGGTAGGTTTAGACTCTACAGATGATGACTCTGCTAACTCAAACAAAGTGACCGATTGCCTGAAGATCTCGATCGGTGAGACCTACAAAAGACCGCCGAAAGGTGCTCTGGCAGAGGAGAAACTAACGCTCAAATCAGAAAGTGGTTTTTGAAAAGAGAAAAAACAAACTAAAAGAAAACTCTAAGTGCCCTTTGTGTGCTTTTGTGAGTTCTGAGGGAAATTGGAACTTACCTAGTCAATAGGGTTAATGTTGTATATATAGGTTACCTGTGCGAGTCCCGTATGTATTTGAGGTGTTAAAACCCTAGTTTGCTTATGCAAATGTACCTAGCTTTATGGAAATCAGAGAAAATTTTAGGAGAACCGAAGTTTTACCAAGTAGAGGAGATTAGTATTCGCAAGGAAATTACTTTCCTTATCGAAGAGGATTTGAAAATTTCCTTCTTTGTTACGAGATTTTGTTTCCGTATTTTACGGAAAAATGAATATTGCTCCATGCTGACTGATCAATGGATACTGAGGAGGTTTAGCTACTGACAAGGTTTAATCATTGGACACTGATCAAGGGGATACGCCAGTATGAATGACACATCTTGGTAGGCTTACGGCCATCTTGCTTGTTGGGTCCAAGGCCTGCGTCATGTGTTAATGGACTCTTAAACCATAAAACATCATTTGCCCTACCCCTTGTGTTGTTTTGAAGAAATGACATAAGGAGTAAGCTCAAGAGCTGTTACTTGAAAGGTCACAAGGGTATTGATGAAAATAACTGCTAAATAAAAGATCCCAGAATAAATTTTTCATGGGGAGTTGAAAAGTTTGAATTCATCATTCATTGCATACGTTTTCCAATGGAGCATCTTGATTGCCACTAGTTGTAAGGGTTACGCTTTTGTGATTATAAATTTAGGTAGAAACTTTAGTACCTATCTCAAAGTAATTTCAAAAGATTCGAAGTCGACTTCTTGAGATCCTCTCCTTGTGAGTTGGCACTCCTTAAAAATAGTTTGAACATGGGTCTTGAACTATAAATCTTCGTATGCTGAAAGCCTTCTACCGAAGGTACCATCTAGAATGGGCTACTAGTATAAGATGCCATCATGACGTTTGGGATTCCGACGTTGTGGCAGAATCTGTCGAGAGTCTACGATGATGCTAGCTTTGGGTACAAAGATATTTTAGCTCAGATAGGAGATATTCTTGTTTGTAATGGAAGTTCTCCTCTCAAGGTCAAAATCATCGAGATCAGAATCATTGTTCGGCCTTTAAGAATAGCTGGTAGCTGAGAGTTTTCCTCAGACTTTTTCAGGTCGGGTGATAAGAGGAGTTTGGTGGACTAGAGGAGATTGATCAATGGAAAAGGTGTTTAATTCATCTTTTCTGTCTCTTTTTGTCTATCTCCCACCCTAACAAACTCCTTTGTAGTTTCTTTCGTAGGATCTTTGTAGTTCTTCTTCCAATTGTATGATGTCTCTTTTGCACCACATGGGGTCTTGTACTTCTCATTTCATTTTTCTCTATTCTGCTTTGTGATAATATTAACCGGTGAATTCCCTTTTGAGATTGAACTGTATGCATATCCTGTACCCGTGGTGTACACAATAATACTTTCTGATTTGTTTGAATTATTCAACTAGCCTCCTTACTTGTGTATCCAATGTTTATTAACCTATCACAAAAGTCTCAATAGATACGTTGTGCCCTAAATGTGGGAGCAAGAGTGAGTCTTCGATGAGAGAATGGGCAATTTCTGCCCATCGGGGAGTTACATCCCTTGTTCATCTTATGCTACGCTTAGTAGGACATTAGAGAGAAAGAAAGTAAACCTCAATGATAAGATAGACCATATCTACCCGTCAAGGAGTTATGTCCCTTACTGGCTATGTTAGGTAGGATATTCAAGAGAGAGAATTTCAATGATAGGATAGGCTGGGTCTACCCATTGGGGAGTCATGTCTCTTATTCATAACACGCTACATTCGATAAGACATTCAAGAGAGAGAGAATCTCAACCATAGGATGGGTCGTATCTACCGATCGGAGAGTCGTGTCCTCTATTGATGATACATTATGTTCGGTAGGATATTCAAGAGAGAGAGAGAGTCTCAATAATAGGATGGATCATGTCTACCCGCCAGCGAGTCATGTCCCTTATTGATGACACAATACGTTTGGTACAATATTAGATAGAATCTTAATGATAAGATGGGTCATATCTACCAGTCAGAGAGTCATATTCCTTATTAATGACACTCTACATTCGATATAGTAAATTAATCGACATATAGATTGAAGAACTATTGTAGTCTTACCTGACTATTCAGTTGAAACTAAGGGAGTTGCCATCATTATTGATAATAGACACGTAGGCTTTTAGAATTCCACGTTCTCGACACGATGGAGTCGTTTAGGTGTTTGAGACAATATGTCTCTGGTCCAACTTCTGAGCGTACCTAATAAGATCCTTTTCAATTGGGCACTAGCTTCCCACCTGGTTGGGGTTGCCCGACAATCTCTACATTTGTCACGCCCTGACCCGCAGATCAAGCACGCGAACAAACCGCCACGACTCCTCGAAGCACGGGTATGCTCTACTCGCATATCGAGGTAACGCAAGGCCAATATTATGTCTAATATCACAACACTATTCATTATCCTAAGTCAAATCATATAGTAAAAGAAAAAGAAAATCTTTTAAAATTTTTTTAAAACATTTACCTCCAATTCACATATAACATTTATATGCATGGTTCAATGGTAAACAAGGGTAGGTATGAACACATACCCGATAGTGTTTCTCGGTAAATTTCATGGTATAGTGTCTCAACGTAAGTCAACACATCACAAACTAAAAATGTAATTATGAGAGGTGAGTATAATCCACATACTCAGTTGATGAGGTGCAATAAATATATAATGACAATAAATGAATTTGTGAGAGCTGCAAGTCAAAACATCATTTTCAAATTTATATTTCATTCCTTTGCAAATATATCGTGTAATTTAAAATAATAGGCATCCTTCAATCATGCATCAATGGGGTATCAAAAACGCATTCTACTCATAGTTTGGTTTAATTAGAGTAAAATCCACCAAGGGGGCCACCAAAATGTCATAAAAATAAAACACATATATTTTCCCCCCTTCCCTTGGTGTTGACAAGGTTCTCACGTGGTGCTCGTCTATTGGATCCGTTGGACAGAGACAAGGGACTCAAACCCCTGCTCTCGTGTTATCCCACCACGTCACCCCGTCGGGGAAACGCTCAAACCGTGGTAGGGAGTGCACTATAGCCACTATACACCATCCCATAATCATACACATGTCTCATATGTCATCATTCATAAATATTTATTCGTAAAAACAAGATATTATCAAGTAACCATAATATCAGGATATAAATTTTTACCGAATAACATTTTAGGGCATGCCACAAATATTAAAACATTTCTAAATCACATTTCAAAATTAATTTGTAAAATCATGGTCAAAACTATTTTTCATTTAAAGTCAAAATAGTTCGTCCCACTCACCTTGACTGGGGAGGGTACGCACTCCCCTAACTGTTCTCGTTTCTCGAACGAGTCACCCCTCAAACCCTAAGCCTAAGTTTAAACCATATGTATCATTTATCAATTCAATGTTATGTCGTCGGATTACAATATGCATATAGAAATGTTCTCTTTCATAAAATTAAATCTCAAATTTCATACTTAAAGAAAAATTTCTACAAAACCTATCACACGCAGGTTTAGTAAAATCACGATATCTTTTAAAATCTTGATCAGATTTAAATGATTTAAATTTCCCTTAATGCTAAAACATATATCTCCAATTTTTATGTTCATACCAACTTCAAATTCTAAACACACGAATTTAGAAAAATTTATCACTTTTTCAATCTAAGTTCTTAAAACCGATTCTGCATAGTTTTGGGAGAATTTCCATATCTCCCTATATTCGTCTCCAATTTAAGTGATTTTTATTTCAAATTGAAGATAAGACATAGATCTAAAACTAGTTTAGACCATTCTCAAATTTTGAATGTATAATTTTATAAAATTCCATTTTCATCTCAGTTTTGGTTTTAAAACTATTTCTGGACAGTTTAAGTAAAAACACTATAACTTTCTGCCTACAGCTCTGCTTCAAGTGATATTTATCTCAAATTAAGGATACGAGAGAGATTTAAAACTTTTATGTTTAATATTTCTCTAAATTCCTTACAGAAGATACCTCAAAAATTTACACAGTTAATTGGTCGTACACAGGACATGAAACAAAATTGGTGAAACATGCAAAATTTCCAAAAATCACCAAAAATCGATTCTTTCATGAAATGTCTCACATGATATGCCATTTTAAAGCTTAGAAAGTCTGGCTTATAGAGAAATAAATATCTTAGATTCTTGATTTCTATAGAATGAGATATCATAGCAAGGTTACATATGACTCAACTTAGAAATCACTATCTAGCAAGCTAGTATGGATGCCAAAGTAACTATTCATCAAATAATTTAATCTTAACATAAGTTAGGACATGTTACCTCATTTGTAAGATCTCCTTATCAATAACACTAGTACTTCCTTTGAATCCTTGAAATTTTTTTTCACCTTAGCAAAATCAAATCACAATGAGTATAAATTCATACACAATACTTCTATACTTCCAATTGAAATTTAAAAATTTCTAAAATTTGTTCTTACCTCTTTGACTCCATAATTGAACTCAAAAATGGAAATGGACTCTACATATTTCGTGCAAGGGGTGGTTTGAATAAAGAAAATGAGTCAAACTCTTGTTAAACAAGTTCTTTTATAAACCTAGCCAAATATCCTTGACCATTGGATCATTTCATACATCATCTCAACTTTTCACTTATGCTAACACTTAAACCATGCAATTGTTGATTCAAGCAACCTCCATACACTCCATTAGGTGCCTTGTGGACGTTCTTGTTAAGGGGAGATGTGTTACAAACTAGAACAAGCTATTCTAATTAGGTTTCATGCAAAATTTTTTATCCAATAAGTTTTCATGCATAAATTTCTATCCAATAAGTTTTTTTGAATGTGAAAAAATCTTATGTGGCCACTAACTAACCTTACTTCCATCTTGACCAATCATTTGGCTCCAATTGTCTACCCTTGAATGGTTTGCAACTTAGTCCCATAACTTTCCTTAATTGTATTTAAACCCCTAACTTTTAATAATTTACATTTTTTGTCCCTATGAAATTTTGTTTGAAATTTCTTAAATATGTGAAATTTCATTTAAATATCTCTATTTTATTATGTAGGCATTCTCTTAGCCATTTTGACTTCTTTAAGCTTTGTCGGTTCTTGCCGAGAAGCTTTTCGGTTTACCAATAAAATTTTCGGTTTTAATGATTTTGAGGCGAAACCTCAAAATAAATAAATAGATAAATAAATTTTCATTTTATATGTCTCAAAAGGATGCTTATATATATAAAATCATAAGGAGTGGTACATGATATATAGTCACCGAAAATCGGTGTTACAACATTCCTTAGTACTAAATTGCCCGGCCTGAATGTCCTGACTCTGAACCGTCTATTATAGTATCACGCCATCTGCTGTTGTAAGCTACCATCTAAACGAACATAGTCTATCATAGCTTGGGGAGCAAGTCTAGCTATTCATGCAATGCTAGCTCGTTCTACCTGGGCTCATATTGATCTACTCAAAGTGAGTGGATGCTGATTTCTATTGCTATTATTACCTCGCAATTGTACGTTAGACTAAATGATGTTTCTCCCGTTACCCTTCGGAGCATCGTTCTATAGGCCCATAGGATGCTGTAGAATTTTTCCACATAGCGGCTTTTAACTTCATCTAGCGAGGCTTTTAGTCTTTACAAGATTGTTTGATTTGTTACCTTAGTGAGACCATTGTTTTGAGGGTACACGACGAAGGTGAAACGATACTGAATTTCCAATCTGCCACAGAAGTATTGAAAACTTTTGTTATCAAACTACCTGCCATTGTTGGTAATGAGGACGTGGGGTACTCCAAATCTGGTGATGATGGACATCCACACAAAGTTTTGTATTTCGCCAGTAGTTATCTGAGCTAGCAGTTCAACCTTTACCCACTTAGTGAAATAGTCAATCACTAAACTTCTTCTTCCCGTAGCCAGCAGGAATGGCCCAATGATGTCCGTCCCCCATTGTGCAAACAGCTATGGGCTTGCTATTAGGTTAAGTTTAGTAGAGGGGTGGTGCAACACTGATGATAAATACTAACATTTGTCGCATCTTCTGACATAGTCATCCACACCAGCCTTCATGGTGGGACAATAGTATCCTTGCTAAAGAGCTTTGTTTGCTAGACTTCGTACACCTAGATTGTTGCCATATATTCCTACATAGATTTCTCTGAGCACATAGCTCCCTCTTCAAGTATCAAGCACTTCAAGTATGAATAAGTGTAAGACTTCTTGTAGATGTCTTCGTTAATGATGGTGTAGTGAGCAACCTTACACTTTAGTTTCGCAACTTCAGACGGGAGCTTGGCAGCTGATCATGCTTCAGATAGGCCTCTATTGGATCCTTCCAGCTCAGTGCATTATCCATTGATAGGACCTGTTCAGACTAGTAGTTGCTCGAGTATGGTAAGCTCTCTATATAAACTGTTTGGTCAGTTGCTACTAAATCCGAGATAGTTAGCTTTGAGAGGGTGTCGGTTCATACATTTTCTGACTGGGGGATCTATTGTATGTCTACTTTGTTGAAACTACCCACCGCCTCTTGCAACTTAGTTAGGTATTTCGGCATTATCAGATTCTTGGTTTCATAGATTCCTTTGATTTGTTTGAAGACTAGTTGGCTATCAGTGAAGACTCATACGTTTCAGGCTCCCAATGATGTGGCTATTCATAACCGGTTAGAGGGATTTCATATTCGACCTGATTGTTTGTCACCCGAAAATCAAAATGGAGGGCGTCCTCGACTTTGAAATTGTCAGGTCCTATGAGGATGTACCCGATTCCACTTCCTGAGGAGTTTGATGATCCGTCTACGTGAAGAGTCCATTTGGGCAGGCACATTCTTCTTGGTCATCGGTGGGATTCTGCTTGGTAAACGTGGGAGTTTGTACTCAATGATGAAGTTGGTGAGGGTTTGGCCTTTAACTGCCAGCCTCAGTTGATATTCGATGTCGAACTTACCTAGTTCAACCCTCCATTTAATAAGTTGGCTCATGGTGTCTCTCTTCTGTAAGATCTATTTCAGGGGCTGGTTAGTCAGAGTTACAATAGAATGTGCCTAAAGGTAAGGTCGAAGGTGTCTAGCGATTATGACTAGAGCAAAGGCCATCTTCTCAATAGGCCGATAGTTGACCTCAACTTCGTGGAGTATACACTTACGTAGTATACTAGTTTCTGTGTAGTAAAATCATGTTTCACAAGAACAGAGCAAAGTGCTCAGTCAGAGATCAAGAGGTAGAGAGATAGAGTTTCTCACCAAGGATAGGCCAAGAGAGAAATGGAGGTGACATAAGATATTCTTTAAACCATTTGAATGCCACTTAGCACTTCGGTGTCCACATAAACTCCCAAGACTTCTTCAAAGCGTCGTAGAAGGGATTGCATTTCTCTCCCACTTTCGACATGAATCTGTTTAGAGCCGTGATTCTTCCCATAAAGTGTTGTACTTCCTTCACTGTCCTTGGTGGTGCCATGTCTATAATGGTTTATATTTTTTCTGGATTTATCTCGATTCCTTGGTTGGTATTCAGGAACCCAAGAACTTTCTGGAAGTGATTTCAAAGGTACACTTCGCGGGCTTTAACCTCATGTTGTAGTTCTCCAATATTTGAAACATTTCTTTCAGATCCGCGACATGATTTTCAGTTTCAGTGCTTTTGACTAACATGTCATTAATATAAACCTCCACGTTTTTACCAAGTTGTTCGCTGAACACTCTATTAACTAACCATTAGAGGGTCGCATCAACATTCTTGAGGTCGAATGGCATTACCTTGTAATATTAGGTGCCAAACTCTATAATTAAACTGGTCTTTTCCTCGTTTTTGGGTGCCGTACATATCTGATTGTAACCAGAGTATGCATCAGTAAAATTCAAGAGCTGATGACCAAACGAGTTATCTACTAACATATATTGGGAAGCAGATAGCTATCATTCGAGCATGTCTTGTTGAGATCGGTGAAATCCATACACATTCTCCACTTTCCATTGGCTTTCTTGACTATAACCACATTGGCTAACTACTCGGGGTACTCTACCTCATAAATGAGCCCTACCATTAGGAGTTTTTGAACTTCTTCCTATATTGCTTGACAGGTTTACGAGTGAGGTTCACAATTAATCAATGGACTATAACCGAAGGGTGGATGCTTGGCATATCCTCTAGGGATCATGCAAAAACTTTAGAATATCGTCAAAGACATTCCATAATTGCATTCCAGAGAAGAGTTAGTAAGTGGGCACCGACTTGGACCGTTTGTACTAGTACATCAGTAATGGAAACTTTGAATACTTCTTCCCCTGGCTGGGGCTTTAATTGGTATTGAGTGGTGTTTCTAAGCTCGAGTGTGTCTACTGAGAGAACTTCTTTTCCTTCGTCTGTGCTGAGAAAAATCAGAACTTAATCTTCATGTGCCTCGTGCTCAGTAGTGCTTCAAGACCATCCAGGCTTGGGGACCACATGAAATGTAGTCTTGGTAGTTGCGTGATAGGGAAGCATTCCCAATGTTACGAAAAGAGGGATGGTACCTTTCGAACGTAACCACTTGTCAATGAATCCCTTTATGGGCTTGCTGGAAAGTTAAGGTAAGATAGGTTGAGCCCATCTACTGGAAATCGTCTAAAAAAAAGATGTTTTGATCTGCTCCTTGGTCAACGAATGTCTTTTTGACTTGGTAAGACCCTATTCTTGCAGTAATGATCAACGGATCATCTCGACTCATTTCGACTCTTATTAAATCATTATCATTGAAACCAATGATTGGTCTCATCTCTTGATAGATGTCATGGTCGTAAGGAGTAGAAGATGGCAATAAGAACTTGAAAGATCAGTTTGTTCTCACAGACGACACCAATCTATTGTAGGTGAGTCTAATCTCTATAGATGATGACTCTTCTGACTTGACAAAGCGACTGATTGTCAGAAAATCTTGATCGGTGAGATCTATAAAAGACCATCCAAGGGTGCTCCATCTGGAAACACTCCGATACTCAAGTTAGAGAGTGGTAAGATCCAGAGTCTTACCAAGTAGAGGAGATTAGTGTTCACAAGGAGATTGCTTTCCTTATCAAAGAGGATTCAAAAATTTCCTTCTTTGTTAAGAGATTCTGATCCTGTATTTACAGAAAAGCGAATATTGCTCCATGCTGATCGATCAATGGATACCGAGGAGGTTTAGCTATCGAGCAAGGTCTAGTCGTTGAACACCAATCGAGGGGATGCACCCATGTGAATGATGTGTCTTGGTAGGCTTATGGCCTATCTTGCTTGTTGGGTCCTAGGCCTGCATCATGTATTAATGGGCTCTTAAACCATGTAACATCAATAGTGTTGGGGTTTCTTCAAGAAATGAAAAAGATAGATATTTCGGTGTCAGGAGCAAGCTGTTTAATGGGTTATGAGTGGTACTTTGGGTGGTTCTTGTCTTGATTATGATTTGCCTAGCTTTGAATTAGGTTTAGATCATCATGGTGGTTCTAATGTAGGTGTTGATGAGTGTTGATGAATTCACTTTTAATATGGAGGAAAGCTATACTTGCTCTGCTACTTGTTTTGCTACTGCTAAGTGTTGATTTTGGTGAAGAAGTGGGTGATGGTCTAACTTTGAATTAGGTTTTGGTTCTCTCTCCCCTTTTGCTGTTGCTAGGTTTGCCAGAGTTCTATTCCTAAGAGGGATGCCAAGTGGTGCATTTAGGCTTCGTCCTCCCCTTAAAACCGATACAAGAAGTATGTAGTGGAAGCAAGATTCTCAAGCATCATCTGAAACTGGGATTGCTTTAAGCAACAATTGTTGCTACTGCACCACCTTCGCAATTTGAATTGATTAGATTCCATTGCGGCCTTCGACTTCTCTGCATTCTTTCATCCACAATCTCCCTTGATTCAAGCATCTCGACTTTCTACCGTCACCGATCAGACGGTTCAAACATTGTTTGCTATTGATTAGTGATCAAATTCGCCATTACCATCTTCAAATTGTTCAATCATGTTCTTCGATTTCTATTAAAATTCTGTTAAATACCAGAATCCAAAAAAAGACCCAACGTACTGACATGGCAACATTGTTAGTGCATGGTGCTGACATGTCGGGTAACACGTTGGCAACTCTTGCTAGATGGAAGCCAAATCAAAAACTATTTTACCACGTCATCTATCACGTAAGATCACGTTAGTATTTAACAGTCGGTTCGACCCGTTAGTAACGAAAGACTAATAAGTTATGAATTTCAAAATTTAGGTCTTTAATCGTTTTGTTTTAAATTTTAGGGACTAATTTGTGAAATTGAGGTAAATCTTTTGCAAAAATATGGATTTTTCCTTTCACCATGAGTAAGCTACCCCCATCCAATCTCTCTCCTCTCTTCCCACTCTCTTCTCTCACTTCTTTTCCTAATATTTTTCTCCTCTCTAATCTAAATTAATCTATGTATCTCTTCAACTTTATTTCCCTACATAGTCAATTTGATCTCTATCTTTTCTCTCACTTCTCTCTCTTGATCAATCACTTTTTCTTCTTTGATTTCATATCTATTTATATCGCGATCTCTATCTCTCAACACCAGCTACTCTCTCTTTTTTTTTCCAACTAAAACCAATTGATCTCGATATTTAGACAAAAAATTTATTGCAAGTGAGATGAGTTAATCTCAACACAAGAGAGTAAATAATCATAATCTCTCTTTCTCATTCTCTAACTTTTGTTTGCTCTTCTCTCCTCAAAATCAACATCAAAATGAGAGGGAGATTGGGGGGGGAGAGAGAGGGAGAGAGAGAACAAATAAAAGAGAGTGGCTCCATTAAGAGAGATTGAGTGTTTGAGTAATTGTTGAATTTATTGATTGAGATGATAGGGAAGATTAGGAAGAGAAAAGAGATGAGAAGAAAGACAGAGAGTGGCTGGGGCAGTCAACTAATTTCGCGTAAGGGCAAATGTTTCATTTCACACAAGTCACCACTGATTATGTTTTCTCCAAGAATATGTCATAGTTTTTTAAAATGTGGTTGGTTTAGAATTTTCAAAACTTCTTATTATGGTTTTTGTCTTTCTCCCTTTTTTTCTAGCTAAGAAGGTATTTTAAATTATTGTTTTGGTAACCTCAATATTCCTATACTTGTTTTGATATATTTCTATCTTATTGTATTTTATTTATAATAGTTTTGAAAAAAAAAATTGCTCTCTCTATAATGAATTTATTATTATATAAGATTTTATTATTAAAAATTTTATCTAATTTCAGTTAAAATTAACCTTAATTTATTAAGAAATAAGAGTTCAAAAACTCATCTCTAATATAACAAGAGCACTTCCAACATACTAAAGAATAAGATTTGAGTTATAAATATTGAAGGGTGTTTGAGAAATTTAACTTATTTCAACTTATCTCTATTTTTTATTTCATTTAAAATATTTTTTAATCTAAAGTGAAAATATTTGTAAAAATATAAGATTTTGTAAGTAAAAATTCAATTTTTTTTTATAGAAAAGAAATTTAACTTATTGATAATATTAATAGTTTTTTATATTAAAAAATCTATTTTAATTCTAACAAAACTTAATCTCAACTTTTTTAAACACATTTTGAGTTTAGAGTTAACGTGCTAGAGATTTATATCCACTTACGCACAATAGTTTATATCATGGTCTATTACAAAAAATGAAAGAATATGTTTATTTTATTTTGTGAAAGGTAAGATATCATTTTTGTAATATCTCGGCCTAATCCTGCATGTTATACCTCATTGTTATCACCATAGCTTATTTATGACGCCTCATGCACATGTACCATTACCACAGTCATCCTATGGCACCTCATAAACATATGCTATCACCGTAGCATCCATATGACACCTTATGTACACCTGTCATCTTTATAACCCCCCGATAACACCTCATGATACAAGTGTCATCACCCTAGCATTTTATACCACATCATGAACACATGTGGTGCTTTTGCAATGTAACTTGGTTGACACTTAAAGTTCCAAAATACCTAATATAAGACCCCCCAAGTGTTCTCTTTTCAGTCCTACACACTTTTCTCTTCCCAAAACTCACCTAACTAGTTTTTTTAATTCTTATCATGATGTTTTAAGCAAACTAAAGTTTAGAATATGTAGAAAGAGTTAAGGCCAAAATTATCTAAAGATAAGTAGTATTATTACATTATTCATATTGATTATGTGATTTCAAAGATATTATATTTTTAGTAAGTGGTAGTGATCTTTAATTGTTGAACTTAATATAGTAAAGAATTATAAGATAGTTCAACGACAACTGAGGATTTTAAGGTGGTGTTGTGTCTTTACAAGATTCGTGTGCTAACACGATATATATATATCTTAAAATGACGTTTAAGTGGTTGTATTTGTGGTGAGGCTTCCTTTAGTGAAGCAAGGTATTAGTATATGTTTTACATATAATAATGTTTTTCTATTGCGGTGTCTTTTTTTGGGATGTAGAGAAATTAAAATCTACATCTCCATTATATCAATAGGTTAGTCATAATCATCTCCTCACGCAATAGTATCAGTTGTTCCTTTGGATTCGACTTGCTTAATTTGACTTTTTTATTGTCTATGCTTCACTCTAAATCCGTTTTGAGCACATATTTGAGTCTCCTAATTTGGCAGTATCAAGTTAGAGTATTATAGTTTTAAGATTAAGCCACCAATACTAAAATTTGTTCTACTACAACATTATTCAATGAAGCATCGTAAATTTAGTTAACAATTAATAAAAAGATTTGATATTGATGCTTATGATCTTTCCACCAACAGAAAGATTTTGAAAACTTTCCTAAATCATCAATAACTCTCATAAGTCATGATCAACACCTAGCATCATCCGTCACGATTATCTAGGTAGAAATGAAGGTAAAAATTATCTATAGTAAACTTAAAATTATACGTACTGTGTGTTATAATCCCTTTGTTTCAAAATCGATATTCAAATAAGATTACGAAAAATGTCAAATCTTAATTTGTTATACAAATTCAAGCAACTACTAATTTTTATTTTTGATAATGAAAACTGAAATAATAATTAGTCACTAGTCATACTACCACGGTTGAGGATTTTCTTCATCTCGTATGTCTAAGGAAATAAATTCCATCTTGACTACAAAAACCTCATACAAACAACTAGTGCAAACCATATAATGCCGAAAACGTATATTTTATAACAGATGCACTAGTATTACTATACCCCGAATATCTGCATGTGAGATTAAGTATATTCTTGGGTTTAAGGACCAAAGACACTATCATGACCTAGATTGACAACTCATTGACATTAAATATATTTCCATATCATTGTCATTCACATCATGTTCAACCTACGTATCCTATAAATGACCACCTGTCTGTTAGCATCTCACTGACATTCTTTACTAATTATGGACAGAAAGTGAAGATATTAAAGAACTAATGATACCCAACCAAATGTCTATAGAACACAAACTTTTAGAATATTTCTTAATTAATAAATTCTATCACTCATTTTCTTAAACACATGAGAATGGAATTTGTATTGAAATATTCGATTGTAAAATTCTAAAATTAAATATACAAATTATATAAACTAAATTAAGATGTTTTTAGTTGCTAAAATCGTTCAATATAATAATTTTACATATGGTTCAAAATAACATAATTAACAATCGAAACATCCAGAATTTCGTTAACAATTAATAAAAAGATTGGAGAATGATGTTTATGATCTTTCCACTAACACAAATGTAAGAATCTTTTTTGTATCTCCATCATCAATCTCAAAGTAGTCATTAGATATGAATCAAGTTCAATACACATACTTAAAACGCTCAATCTTTTTGCAATAATATACAACAATAACAACAATCTGAATTTTAATTCTAATATTTATGATCGACGAATTGAGAGACAAGTATGAAAATGATTTTAAAAAATTATATATATAAAATATGTTTGTTTAATTTATGCGGATTTTTCTGCGCCACTCATTTCTATCCAAAATTATCTTCTTGTTTAAACCATTAACTATCATGTGTTTATGGATAATTATATCTAAATTTTTAGCGGCTTATCTTTACGTTTTACTAAATTTCTCATATTTAGGTTCTCGATTCTTCTAACAAATGCGTCTTTGCATCTTCTTTACACATACCCAAACTATCTTAGATAATATTCTCACATTTTATCCACAGTTGAACTAGTTCCTAACTTGTTACGTATCTCTTTATTTCTAATTCTATTTTTTCTAGTTTTGTCACACATCCTTTTAAATATTCTCATTTCTTTTACAACTATTTTTTTCGTATTGTTATTTAATAGTACAACACTCAATATCATATAATAGTGCAACTCTTGTCATGATTCTATAGAACTTCCCCTTTAAATGCAGTGGTATCGTGCAATCGCAAAGAATTCCAGATACTCTTTTTTATTTTATCTAATCTGCTTAAATCCTATAATTCAGATCTCCAACAGTTGAAATACTATACAAATCATTATATTTAATAGGTAATTCAGATCTTTTGTTTCTAACATTATAACTCATCAATATTTAATTCTTTAAAAAAATAGTTCGAACTGAAAGTTCTTGATTTTTTATAATGAGTAGTCAGAATCGGATTTTATAGATTCAATTCTGGAACTGTTAACTGGTAAATGGTTTTTTGAACTGTTTGACCATGGTTTTCTCTAATTCAATTTCACAATCTTGTTCCAACCTAATTGTGTCTAAGTACAAATATTTATTCTGGCTCAAAATGGGTTGCTCATGTTCAAGGTTAATCTCATATTTGTATATAATGAGATGTTGGTTATGACCTAAATTTTTTCATTAATTTCAATTGGCTAAGAGCTTAAAAGCCAATCTTTATCTTTTTTATTTTTGCTAGGTGATTTTTATAATTAGTATAGCTAATTTGTAACACCGACACCTCAGTGTTCTCACTATTGTACTCCTCTTCAGCTAAAACCACTCCCGAAAATTCCGGTCCAAATCGTCGAAAATTCAAAATGTTCAAAATGACTACTGATGGTCCAATAATTATGAAGATGACTTTAGGGTATATACGAACCCCAAATTTGGGTAGATTTTGTGTCGTAAGGTTAAATCATAAATTTTTAGAAAAATCACCGGTAAAACTCTATTCTGGTCGAATGTGTCTCAGAAAGGTTAAACGACCATGTTTTGATATGGGATAAATTAAATTAGCCCTGATACGAGATTTTGGGTCTAACTTAGAATTATGAAAATTTTCAGGGTCAATTTATAATTTTTATAAGTCAAGAGACTTATTTGCAATTAACAAGAAATTGAAATAAATTGGCAATTGTATTTTCTCCTCCAAACCGTGAACCAACATAGAGAGAGAGAGAGAGAGAGAGAGAGAGAGAGAGAGAGAGAGAGAGAGAGAGAGAGAGAGAGAGAGAGAGGGGGAGGGGGAGAAGAGATTTTTTTTGACTTTGAAAAGAATAATCCTAGGGTGGAGATTACATTGAGGAGAGATGGATTAAATTAGAACCTCGGATTTAGTTAGTAGGAGACAAGACACTATTCATTATGTGGAAGAATGGATTTTCTTGGAAACCAACCAAGGGTGAGGATTTAACTTGGAAATGGAATTTAAATTGTGAGCCATTGGATCTTGGTTAGTGGGAGACAAGCATTTAATGAGGACATGTGCTTATAGTGTGAGAAAGTGGTGTTTATAATATGAGAGAGAGAACATTTACTTGTGGCCAAATAATCCAATGGCTAAGAATGGATCTTGGGAATGTGCAAGGGCTAGGATTGATTGGAACAATTAACAAAACCCAAACACTTGGGCATTTCTTCTTCAAAACCGTGAGAGCATCCAAGGAAGAAGAAACAAGGCTCTCAATTCTTCCTCTTCAAAACCGTGAGCTTCAAGGTGAGAGATTCAAATTTTTTTTTACAATACCACCAAAATTTTTTTACATAGATCAATTCCTCTCATGTCCAATTACAACATATCCAAATATTAAAGTAAAAGGAGGAGTTTTGCATAGTGAAGTCCAAGGGTAACCGTGAGCTCCATTCTTGAAGAAAGGTATGATTTCTTCAAACCATTCTTTGAAATTTTTATGTATATTTATTCCCCTCAAACCCTAGTATGACATATCTAATTTTGGAGCCAAAAGGAGATGTCTAACTTGGTGAATTTTTTGAGGAAAAGCTTTGATTGGGCTTGAAACATCAAGATTTGAGATAAAAGAAATTCTGCACTTTGCTGGAAATTTGAAAGCCTTGTGTGAATGATTTAATTTGATATTTTAGTATAAATTCATAACTTAGAGCCTAGGTGAAACCCAATAGAACATGAGGAATGTGTGCAGAGAAAAAAATTTAGCTTGTGTTGGCCGAGAAATTGGATCATTTTAGTATGTTTTGGTGTGCTGAAAAATTTAGTTTTCAAATGCAAATTATATGTGCAAAATTTTGATACAAAGATGATAGATATATGTATATGTTTATTGATTGAAATGATGTGAGAAAAGTGTGCAGAAATTTGTTGTGCTTGGTCAAGAATTTGGATGAATGAAAGGTAAAATTGTGAGCTGAAAAATTGTGCCCTGCGTTTGTGAAGTTGGTGTGCAGGAAATTGAATGAAAATGTACATTGTTAGCTGAAAACAGGGTGTTTATTGGTTGGAAACAATTGGATGTTAGTGTGCAAAGAAACTACTTTCAAGGCCAAGGAATGAGGAGCATTAGGTGCAAAAATTTTCTGCACTAAAAATGATTGAAGTAAGGTAATTTTCATGCTAACCAAGAAGAAAATGTTGAGGGAAAAAGGGGCACAATGTGTGCAGAATTTTGTGGTAAAGTGGTGAATATGTGTATGTGCATATGAGGCCAAGAGTGTGAAGGATATGTTTTTGTGCATGTATAATAGTATATGTGTGCTAAGATGATAGGATGGAATGTGAATTAAGTTGGTGAGTTGCCGGGAATGTAAGGAATGCGTTTGAGCATGTGTATGTGTAATGATTATAGAATGTGGTAAAGATTGTGAATGTGTTTGGCATATAATTTGGAGATATATATGTATATATATGATAACTTATGTATAGGGAGTTCTAGGAAAAACCCTCAATTGGCAACGTAAATTTTTAATTGCCAACGCTAGTGATTTCTGATTTTATTTATGTATATTATGTGTTACATTGTAATGACACGCTTGGTGACCGAGTGAGGGGAGCACACTTCTTACTCATTGTAGTGCATTTTAGGGAGTGACATACCCTCTCATATACTGTGAGTGAGACTTTGATGCTATGTTCTTAATTGAACAAGAATACATGTTTTATACATTTTCAAAATGACATATTTTATGACATGTGTGAAAGCATGAGATTTGGTCTATATTTTACAAATATTTCTCTTTGTGATCATTGAACTATCTCAAACGATTGATTCAAATGATATGCATCCATGAATTATATTGAAATGATATAGTGCCACTCTTTGAAAACTTGATATGAATTATATGTTTTTATTGCATTGGCATACTGAATTGAAATGGTTTAAATGGAAATTTATGGGCCGGATGCCTACTTATGATGTGATGATGTGGTAGACTTCATGTAATGATGTCCTTGATGGACAATCGTAGCTACGAAAGGCACTAGCAGAGGTACCCATTGTGTTCGGATACGCTTCTGTAAGAGGTATCCTCTAATCGTCATATGTATAGTTACGGCCGATTGAACCAAATTGGAGAGGACATGTGTGACGCCACTGTCTAGTATCGGACGAGATTCTATACATGGTTGATTATATATATGTCCATAGATACAGGCTAGCTGGTTGAACCGTAAGGGAAAGACGTGTGTGACGTCACTGTCTAGCACTTGGTGAGACCCATGGCCAACATTGGGCTAGAGAACTAAATGTGTTTATACTTGCATATGAAAAACCCCCAATGCATCCGTCATTAGTCGTGGTAGACCCTTACTAAGAATATTTTATTAGCAAACTCTAAATGATTTGGAAATGTAAATGGATGTATATGTTGATATATTGATGTATGATACAGGATCTCATGATTTGTGGAAACGCCATGCTTAATTTATATTATTATCATGTTTTAAAAATGTGCTTTGACACTCCGTGCTCACACCTACTATTGATAAATAATGTCGATCCCCACACTCACTCAGTATTTTCCATTAATACTCACCTCTCACTTTTCCATGATGACAAATATAGATTTGGCAGGAAGACGTGTCAAGATACTTTCGACACACTTAATATATATTTTGGAGTCGTCGGGTGTTAGGTATGATACTAACCATTCTTTCGTGATAAAGTTGGATAATGTACATACTTGAAATCCATAGAATGACCATGTATATTTATGGGATGACTATAATTATGTGTATTGTAAATGTAAATTGAAACTCTCGAAATTCGTTGTATAATCATGCATTCAGGCATAGTGTTGCATTTTAAATTTCTTTTACTTGGAAAATTTTATTTTGAGGAAAAACAGGTTTTAAATAGGTGGAGATGTTAGTCTTGCGTTGTCTCGGTATGTATGTCGTGTGATGGGCCGCATATAGGGTTACGGGCGGCTATTTACAGCCTTCGATTGAGGATCGGGGTGTGACATAATTGACCTACTTAGCCATGTGATCATGTGAGTCAATCTTCCATTCATTCAAGCAACTGGACTAGTAAAGAAACTATATTTACAGACAAGTGAGAAAATTTATGAATTGAGGAAAGAAAAATAGTTGAACTAAATATAAATCGCATGAAAATAAAGCAAGACAAAGTAAATTTGCTACAAAACTAAAGAGAGTGATAAATGAAAGGAATGTAAAATTCAAGTAATTGAAAGGTAAGAAAGTAAGAACTATAGGATGAAATTTAAATGACATAAAGATAAATAACAAGAAAACTAAAAAGAATAAAATTGATTGCTTGTATTGTTAAGTTTAGAAAAAACTTTATTCTCCTCTTCCAAGGTTCTTTATAAGTGAAAAACCAATAGAGATTTGTTAACTATGAAACTATTCTTTATCCCCAAGTTTCTCATCCTTTAGCCTCTGTTTCCTTGATGTTAGGGAACTCTTAAATTGATTGTATAATTGTTGTCTAAATTTAGTCATCATCCCTCTTTTCAAGGGAATATACTTATATATGCAGATCCAAGTGGTTGTGGACTCCTTGAACTTAATCAATCCCTTGATTTTCTTTTCATTTCCAACAAATCAACCATAAACTCACAAGAGAATATCTCTTTGATAGTATTTAGTTTTATTCAAGTCTAATTATCGGTTGATTAGCAAAACTTTGATGTTAACAAGACCTAATCGAAGTTTTAAAGAATTTTGAATATCTTGAATAAAAGTGATTAAAGATGAAGAGAAAACCGTTTTATATTTATCAACAAATGTACAAACAGATAAGATGTACAATCTTCTTATGAGGGATATGAGAGCTTTGGCCTCCTTTGGACGCTAGCTTGTTTGATTCTCCTTTAGGTAACAAAAAAAATGTACAAAGAAAAAGTGGGACTTTTTTCCAAGAAGAAGAGAGGGACGATTTCCCTAGAAGTATGGATTGATTAGCCTTTTACATGTAAGAAGAGAGAGAGAGGTAGAAAAGATTATTCTACCCTAGAGAGAAAATTATTCTCTAAACTTTCTCAATTTTTCTTCATACTCCAAATGACAGATTAGAGATGTATCTATAGAGAAAGAAGCTCAACCAGCCAACAGAGAGAAAAAACTGGCTAATAGAGAGAAAATTAGCCAGTTGAGAGATGAAAAACTAGTTGTTAAAAATTTCTACCCAAAATACACTTGAAAATTAGTCGTTCCAATGGATGAAGCCTTAATCTTGTTGATTTTCTGACAAGTGGTGGAGATTGTGTGGACTACTCTTGTGCTTCTATAGGAAGTGAATAACTTTGGGGTTGTTCTCCCCTTGCTCCTTTTTTTTCTTTAGCTTTTGAAATGTTTTCTTCGGCTTCTTATATGTTTTCTTCTTCCCTCTATTCAGAAGTTACTAGTGCTTCTCCCATTACTCTGACCTTTCCCCCTTATTAGATTGATGTGGAGGATTATTTGATTCTTGTGGAAAATACCAAAAGACTTGTAAATTTTCTTGTCTTGGTGTCTCTGTATCTGCAAAATAAAACTCATTTTCCACAAATATCATATCTTTCAATATATATATTCAGATAGTTTTAAAAACAAAACATATATATATATATATATATTATATTTTAGAATGATTTATATTCTAAGAATATATATCGCATGCCCTTTTTGTCTAATTTATCCCTAAATTAATTAGGAACATGTATATAACAAAACATAACCAAACATTTTTAGGTAATAAAGGTTTGTACAAAACATTGAGGGAATGAATAGATTGTTTGGTAATTTTTGATTGATTTTATAAATTTTTATAACTTGTGAGAGACGAAGATTGAAAGTAGGATAAAAAGCAAAAATAAAAGACAGGAGACACAAATTTTATAGTAGTTCCACCAACTCAATGTACATCCACTTCTAAATACTTTTTTGATTTTTTACTATTTTTTCAAATGGTACAAGGTTATTATAGGTTCAAGTTTGACTTTTATAGTGTTTTCCCACAAACACTAAGTTCTCTCTCTAAACCCCCAGACCATGAATCCTTCAATGGTTTCTGAGACTTTCAATACAGGTGATATAAAATGTTACAGGAGAATAAGGTCATAATGCTTAGATATAACAAAGTAGGCTTACAAAAGATTACACACAAAAAATGTAAAAATAAAATAAAATAAAATAAAGTTTAGAATTGAATGTGTTGTTTAAGAAAACAAAGTAATCAATGTGTTTATTGTAAGATCATTCAATTAAACAACCACCTTTGACATTCCTTCATATCTTCACCACTTTATATGAGACTTGAAAAGAATCATTGAATTGGTAGATTGAATTTGAACGTTGCTCATTAATACTCTTCATCCGCCTCATTAAATGTATTTGCCTTTTGCTCTGTTCTTTTCTTTTGCTTATGCTGCCATCGAATCTACTAAACAATCAAATTATTTGCTTTTATTATACAAGAGTGGTTAGATTTCACAAGCACTTAATCAAAAGCTTAGTACATTAGTGTTTAGAAGTTAAGTGTCAAGAGATCTGAGATAATAGCATTTTTAGGCTTAACTTAATCTCTTGAGGGATTGAGATGATTATATTTCTAGGTTTACTTAATTTTGAACATTAATCTACATTAAATGACTTCACTTACTAATCAGCTTTTAAATTAATGCATATAGCTTTTGTTGAGAAATAGTCATTGAGGTTTTTGTGTCGACATTGTTACTTTCTTATGTTGACATTGTTATTTGACATGCTAAATTAAAAGAATTTCTATTGCTCGTGTCAACATCTTAATATTCTTGTGTCAACATCACATATCATGTTGAATATTCTAGATCAAGTGTCAGACATTTGTTTTTCTAAATTTTAGGGCATCTGTCGACATCTTACTTCACTTGTATCAACATGAACCTTTACATGTTCTGTTTACATTTTAAATCATGTATCGATATCATAATATCTTGTGTCGACATTATCCTTTATGTGTTCTATATTCATTCTAAATCACGTGTTAACATCATAATTTTTTGTGTCGACATCTAGTAGTGTGTTCAATGTTCTAAGTTATGTGTCGAACACGGTTCTAAGAGACATGTCAACATCCTAATGTCTCGTATCAACATATGATAGCGTGTTTGGTTTCTAAGCCATGTGCCAACATGCCTACAAGGTGGTGTCGACATGTTTCTTTATGTGTTCTGCATCTTTTGAAAATTTTCAGAAAATTTTCTAAGTGTTGGATGTGTTGATTAGGTTAGAGATTCTATTCAACATTGCTATTAATATCGAAATGTCTAAAAGGTAGTGATGACTTGTTTCTACACTTGTCCTCATAAAGGTTTTTAATTTAAATTTTTCTATCTTAAACTTTTTCAAATTCTTCCTAATTATAATTAATATTAAGTATACTAACTTGTTTATCATCAAAATACTTAATGTTAACAGTTTGATTTGGTTTATGTGAATAACTCCAGTGGAGATTTCTATTTAAATATTCCATAAGGTAGTCGGTTAATCAGATATGCATCACTCCAATATCTTTTAGGCATGTTTGCTTAGAACATTATTATTCTTTCAACATCAAGGATATGTCAATTTTTCTTTTTGGTAATACCATCTTGTTTTGGGTATATGGCATGATATTTGGTCGATTATACTGTTTTTTTTCTAGAAATTTTCTAAAAGCATGTCTTATATATTCCCTTGTTATGTGTTCCAAGCACTTTTATTTTTCCATCATATTGCTTAGCAATATATTGGTGAAAATTTTGAAATATCTCGAAAGATTGTGCCTTAGACATGAGTATATAGACCCATGTATATCTAGTCTCATATTCAATAAATAATGTGAAATATTTAAACCTACGTAAGGGGTAGTCCATATGTCAAAGTACACAAATTCAAAAGACTCTTTATATTTAGTCTTGGAAACATGATAGTGTATCCGAATTTCTTTACCAAAATTGAGGAATAATCTATTTAATGCTTGATTGTGAGGATGTCATAGTCTAGCATTCCATAATTCATAACTATCTTTTTCATGTGATGTTAAAACATGGTTGTTTGAAGAAAAGTTAATTCAAATACCTTGACCATGCATCATGTCTTATACTCGCTTATGAAGCATTATAATCCCATCAACGGTCAATTTGTAAATTTGATGATTCTTGGGATTTTTGATTTGCATGTACCAGCTCTAAAACTCCTTCAATGACAGATTTGTCATTGATTTGCTCAAACAATTTTAGAAGGAACTCCAAAGTCGACATCAGTGCTGGTTCTCTAGACAATTTAGGGGAACCCTGTTTCAGAAAAATTTTGCCTTGGGATGTGGATGGTGGAGCCTGCATCGATTTTTGGAGTGCCTTGGCTTCTTACAATGTGAGTATTTTCTCTTGACTTTTTGATTCATTTTTGCGAAAGATGAATAAATTGAAACTTACTCTGATACTGCAAAAAAATTTGAATATTTTGAATAAGAGTAATCAAAGATGGAGAAAACAGAAAAGGTGGAACGTTTGAGATAGGACCGATTGCCCTAGTTGATGTAAGAAAACTGTACACGAGAAGTGTGAGTTGATTGTCCTTTTGCATATGAGAAAGAGAGAGAAGTGAAAAATATTGTTTCGAAAATATTATTTTCTAAACTTTATTAATTTTTTCCTATATTTTAAATGAGAGACATGAGAGATATTTATAGAGAAAGAATCTCAACTAGTTGGTAGGGTCTAAAACTAGCCAGTGAAGAGAAAACTAGCCAGTGAAGAGAAAACTAGCCAGTAGAGAGAAGAAAAATTAACCATTAAAAATTTTGTCCAAAATACTTCTTGTAGATTAGGTTGTGTTATGGGCCTTTCTAGACTTTTTTTGAACTTCCATTTTGGACCTTAATGAGTTTGGAATAAACCAGAAAAAATGCAGACTTTGAGTATATTCTTGTGCCATTAGGTTGTCTTGATTTTATCCCCAACATGGCCAGGGTCAGAACCCAAAGTACATTTTTAACTGGTATTATGTCAATTTTTAACTAGATCTTGAACACTTCTTAAGCCATGATTTGGACTTCCTTTTGGATTGGATTTGGGGTTGAACTACACTTCACAAATCTCATTCTCTTTTTTTTTTTTTTGCATAAAAATTTGAATATGGGATCACCAGGTTGGGAAGGGGGGTTTGTACCATTAAGTTATCCCATTGGGGACACAAATCCCATTCTCTAATATAAATTAATGGTTGATTGTTCTTCTCTTAATTTTCAACAACTTCTCCTCTAGTACTAAAATAATACTAATCTGCATTTATGTACATATGGATTTTTATTTATTTTGTTTAATCTATGTTATACAAAATTTGAGTATGATGAGAACTTTTTAAATCAAAATTCCCAGTTTGAAATAAGTAGAAAGCTATTTTAATCCAAATGATATAGACAGTCTACACGAACAATACTTAGAATGCAAATATCATATTGAACTCCATTTTATAACTATCATTTTGAATAATAGTTTTAAAACTACCATTTTTGAATAATGGTTTTCCTTTATTATACCATAAGATTTGTTGCACATCCATGAGATGCTAAATAAATATTTGGTCCACTATATCTTAAAACCATTATGTTCGGTAATCTTTTTAATATTAAATAATCTATATTTAATGTGTTATTTTTATCTTAAAATAGTTACCAATGAGAATTAATTTAAGTTTATAGAATTTTACCACATTTTGGCCTTCAAATCCCAATTTGTGCTGCCAAAGTACAATTTTTGTCCATTTTGTTGTTTTTGTTATTCATTTTCTTATTTTACATTTGTTATAAGTAGTTAGTATAACATGACCCAAAATATCTCCATCTAGTCACATGAACATAATAAGACACCAAGAATGTAGAATAAGAGTTTAAGTAAAATAAACAAAATAAAAGTTTAATGAAAAATCTTATTTTCGCTTGTAACATTTGCTACCGTTTGCGATGGGCTACCAATTGACATGAAAAGACGTGAATTATTCAACATAAGGTTATTAATTCTATTATATTCAGTCTAAAATGGCTAGAATATCTCGTTTCACTTCAAAAAAAGAAACAAAATGAAAAAATTTCATTGCGTTCAGCTATCTCTATCCATTTTGAAAATTTTGACCAAATACAAGCCCAAAAATAGGAGCAAAATTATAATTTATTTTCTAGAAAACCTAAAACCTAATAATTATGCTAATGAAAAGATGATGTTTGATTCTTTTTTATTTTTATATTCAAATTTCTTAATTTCTCGGTGTTTTGGAATTTTGTTTGCTAAAATATATTTTATATTAAAATCAAATCAATTATTGATTTGATTTTAAGAATATTTTAACTTTTTATTTTATATTTTAATATTTATGACAATGGATTTACAACCCAATCTATTGTAATAATTAATTGAATCAATGACGCATTAAAGTTCATATTTTATATTATTCCATCTCTAATATAGTCTCAGAGCCATAACCAAAATCTATTCTATAATATGATATCATAACCAGAGTCTAAGTTTGTGATAAAACCAGAACCAGAGTCAAAGCTAGCACTAGAGTTACATTTAACTATCTTCAACATGAATTACAATTAGAACTCATAATAACCACTCACGCATTCACACGCATTTCAAAAAACCCGTTGTCCATTTTGGAAAAAACTGTTTTTCAAGATTGCAAAAACAACTCTAGAATTTTTTATCCTCTATTCATGTTCTTTTTCAAAATCAAGTGTTTTTCATTATATTATATTGAATTTGAGAGGCGATATTATGATATACTATATATCAAAATAAAATTAGTTATTCATTTAATTTTGAGAATATTTGATTTTCTTTATGTCTATATTTTTATATTTGCAATATTATATTTTTATATTTGAGACAATGAGTTTTTTCTATATAAACTCAACTTATTGTGATAATTTATGAAAACAATGATATATTAGGGTTCATATCTTATATTACTTGTCACGCCCCGAACCGGAATCGTAAACAGCCGCCCGTTATCCTGAATACCGGCTGTATTTTTACAGAAAATCGGACAGAATCTCCCCATATTTCGGAAATCTCCCAATTACAATTAATCCTATATAAATCATAACAATTCTATAAAATAATCAAATGGCAATCCCGGCCTCTCCAAAATTAACCAATTTCACAGCCAACATCCAGAATAACGCAAGATTATAAAAATTTTCAGCAATCTAGCCACAGACCTCTACTGCCATGCCCCCATCAAAGGCATGGACAGCCGCCAGTCGCCAGTCGCCCCTCCTGTGATTTAAAGGTGGCACCGAGCAATCCTAGAGTACACTTCTAAGATATAACACATTTCCAAATACATACACAACGAATAAGAAATGCTTTAATGCAATGTTATGCAATGACATGACAATTCCACAATTTAAATGTCCATATTTATACAGTCATCTCAAAATTACACAATGGTCGTCTATAGATCTCAGAATGCATATACATTACCAATACAAATTTTGTAACAGAAATATATAATGACTTCTCAATTCCAAACCAGATCTCTCAATGATACTGAGCGTCCTAAAAGCAACGCTCCTTGTCAAATACTATCTTTGAAACAAGAAGGAAAATGAGGGGTGAGTACTCGGGGAAGAATACTCAGTGAGTGAGTGAGTGGGTCAATGAAATCGTCTAATATGAAGTGTGAAACTCAAGTGTCAAACCATAAGTATATGAATCATATTTTAAATCATCATACTTTTTATTTCAACAATATATCATTAGTACGCATTTTCAAGTCAAATATACATCCAAAACACTGTCACTATAGAGCTACCAACCGAAAATGTCCTGACAGAGATCTATCGCGACCTATGACAGATACACCGGGGGTGTTATATGTAAGTTTATTTAAAGCGCTCTCTACCCCGACGTTGGCGACAGACCTCTTCTAGGTGCTAGATTTGGAGAGAGTATCCAAATCCTCCCTCTTTCGGGTTTAACCTGGCTAGTACCGTGTCATTAATAAAAATCACGATAACTCGTGGGATACCTCAGGCCTAGGCATACCGGATGCCACCAAAGCGTCTCTCACGGTGTCCTTCGTAATTATGGAACAATACATACCAAAGCTCTCAAGGTCAAATCCAAAATCATATCAAAATGTGCCGAAATCAGATTCACAAACCAAATGCAACATATAGCATAAAATGACACCTTATACATTTCAACTACATGGATGCATAATTTCTATATTTCAACACAGTTTTTGGACACTCCATCGGTTCACAAAAATCAATTTCAAAACCAGTTAAAACATTTCAAACACGCTACAAATCATGCTCATTTATCAAATATTTTAAAATAAGGTTTACATATTAAACAAAAATAGTGAAATAAATCTCACTCACAGATTTGGGGAGGATAGCGCACTCCCCAATAAAACCACAACACGTAGAATCAAAACTCCCCTCAATCGAATCACCAAACAAGTAAGAAGGCAACCGTCCACAGATTTCATACCTCTTACATACCAAAAGTCTACACATACATCGGTTCAATTAAGGACATATTTTTGTACTCAAACCAAAGCTAAAACAAGTCTGAACTTCCTACACATAAGACCATTTCTCTAGTTCACTCAAAATGCCTCGAAACATTCCATTTTCAATGTATCGAAGTCTCTTTTCATAATATAGACGTATTTAATTTCCTATATGCAGGAAAATTTATAATGAAAAGACTGCATCAATCCTTAAACTCAAATCCCAAATTCTGACTGTTTTTAAGCATTCGTCAAATCAAACTCTAAGAGAAGCTATTTGAATCAAGTCCGTATGATTCTATTATCTAGAATAGCTCAATTTGTATAAAATCCTATATTTGACCTAATTAATTTCATATAATGTCAAACAATACATTTCAATCTATTCTAACATTCATCCTAACATATGCAATATACTCTTACTCTAATTTATCAAAAATTCATCCAAATAAATCGAGTGAGTTAGAAATCCTCACGTAGAGTCCCTCGGGTTGCAGATCAAGCTTTTGTTCGCCCGTTAGATTGGTCTAAAACCTGTAATATTTTCAAATTTAAACGATATTAGCAACTAACTCAAATTTCTAAACACCAAACCCTAGAACTTTAACCAATCACAGTCGTTACCTGTAGTGAAGATGCAGGTGAGCTCTTGAAGGAGAAAGCCGATCGCGGGCTCGCGGGCTGTCACGGGCTCGTGGGCTGGTGGGCTCGAGGGTCAGTAGGCTAGCGAGCTTGCAGGCCAGCGCGCTCACGGGCTGGGGGCTCACGCTCGCGAGCTGGAGCGCTCATGGGCTGGAGTGCGCACTCGTGAGAGACTACAGTCGCGCGCTGAGGCACGCTCGCGCGAGGGAGGTCGCGCTGGGGGGTGCGCTCGATCAAGGTAGCTCGTGCAGGGGCACACTTGCACTCGTGTAGGGCACGCTTACACTCATATAGGGAGGGTTGCACAGGGGTGCTCGCGCGAGGGAGATCGCGCAGTGCTCTTGCGCTGTGGCTACTACGGGCAGTCACGCGCTAGAGCGCTCGCGGTGGTGGCGTGCGACAAAAGCGCGCAGCGGACGAGATCGAGAGGGAGATCGCGAGAGAGATCGCGAACAGTGAAGGGAGAGAGAGAGAATGAGAGAGAAACCGAGAGAAGGAAATAGAGAGAAAGCAGTGGCGATGGTCGTTGGGTGGTGGTCACGACGGAGAGGCGCAAAATAGCCTCGGAGGAGGGCGGCGGCCGCGGGAGGTGAAGGGTCGGGGAGAGAGAAAGAGAAAGAGAAAGAGAGGGAGAGGAAGAGATTAGAGCTTTAGCCCTAATCTGATTTGGGGAGAAGGGAGTGCCGCGTTTCGGCCGAAATGCAGCACTTCCTTCTCTCCCTCTCTCCCCCCTTTTTTATGAATAAATAATTAATTTAATTTAAGAAATGAATAATTATGTGTATATATATATGTATATATATTTTTATACTCATTTACCCTACAATCGCAGGAACGGCATTTAGAATATACCAAAAATAGATTTACAACCCCAAAATCAAAAATCAATTTAAATAAATAAACTTTCTCTCTATATAAATAAATAGAGGAATATCTTATTTATATATATATATATATATATATATATATTTCAAAAATGGTACAATATTACGGATACCGTAGTGTCGGTTATACATTTTCTAACCCCCTAAAAATAAGTTTCGTTCTTGAAACTGAAAGAATGCTAAACAGCAAACAACTGGGGGTGCTATCTCCTCATAGTCTCCTCGGGCTTCCAGGTCTCTTTCTCGACCTGATCGCTGTGCCATAGCACTCGGACAAGAGATACCTCCCTGTTCTGTAGCTGCCGGATCTACTGGTCAAGTATGGCCACCGGCTGAATAGGTAGACTCAAGTGCTCTTGTATCTTTACTGGCGGAGGCTCCAAAATATACGAAGAATCTGAGATATACTTCCTCAACACTGATATATGGAAGACATCATGGATTCGAGATAACTCGTTTGTCAGCTCTAGTCTGTATACTACGCTCCCAACCTTACTGAGGATACGGAAAGGGCCAATGTACCTGGGGCTCAACTTGTCCCGCTATCGATATCGAATGAGTCCCTTCAAGGGAGAAATCCTCAAAAATACTATATCACCCACCTCAAACTCTAAAGGCCGGCGTCTCCGATCCACATATGCCCTCTATCTGTCTTGGGCGGCTTCAATTGTTTGCGAACCACCTTGACCTTTTCCTTAGTTTCCTCAACTAACTCAACATTGGTAAGGTGCTTTTCGCCTACCTCATCCCAGTACAACGGGGTGCGACACTTTCTGTCGTAAAGTGCCTCATAGGGTGGCATGCTGATAACTATTATTATATGCAAACTCTACTAGCGGTAAATGCCTATCCCAATTACCCCGAAAATCTATAACACAAGCCTGAAGCAAATCCTCGAGCGTCTGAATGATCCTCTCTAACTGACCATCTGTCTGTGGGTGATATACTGTGCTAAAACTAAGCCATGTGCCCAAAGCTTCCTGCAGCTTGGGCCAAAATCGAGAAGTGAACCTTGGATCTCTATCCGAGACTATGGACACAGGAACCCCATGCAATCTGACTATTTCGTCAATATACAGACGTGTCAATGTCTCCAGTGGAGAGTCACTGCGCATCGGGATGAAATGGGCAGACTTGGTGAGTCGATCGACTACCACCCAAATGGCATCATATCTGGTCTGAGTCCGCGGCAATCCCATAACAAAGTTCATAGTCACATGTTTCCACTTCCATATGGGAATGGGAAGAGGCTGTAGTAAACCTGTTGGCCTCTGATACTCAGCCTTCACCTGCTGACAGACTAAACATCTAACTACAAACTCCGCAATGTCCCTCTTCATACCTAGCCACCAATAGCTGTCCCGAATAGTTCTATACATTTTTGTACTACTCGGGTGTAAGGCATAGGCCGAGGAGTGTGCCTCCTCTAATATGGACCTACAGAGATTCTCATCGGCGGGTATAGCCACTCAATCTCGATAAGTCAGAAGTCCATTACTACGGACTCTGAAATCATCTATATTATCTCTGCAGGCTCTCTCAGTAAGAGCCTGGAGCTCGGTATCAGTGCCCTGCAGCTCCCTAATATGGTCCAACAGCGTCGGCCTAACCTCAAACCTGGCTAGTAAAGTGCCCTGATCATCACTAGCCAATCTGACTCCCAAATCCCGGAGTCCCATCAAACTAGTGAGGTATGCCGTATTGTTCTCCTGAGACGATGAAGCTGATTTCTGGCTCAAAGCATCAGCAACCACAATGGCTTTGCCCGGATGATAATCAATGACAATATCTTATTCTTTGAGAAGTTCCAACCATCTCCTCTGTCTCAAGTTAAATTCTCACTGGGTGAATAAATACTTCAGACTTTTATGATCAGTATACACTCAACAAATTACCCTGTACAAGTAATGGCGTCATATCTTCAATACAAAGACTATGGCCGCAAGCTCCAAATCGTGTGTCGGATAATTCACCTCATGTTTCTTCAACTGTCTAGAGGCGTAGGCGATCACCCGACCATTTTGCATCAAAACGCAACCCAACCCCTGTCAGCTAGCATCACTGTACACTGTGTACTCCCGACTGCTAGTGGGAAGTGCCAAAATCGGAGCTGTAGTCAACCGTTGTTTGACCTCCTCAAAACTCGCCTCACAACAGTTATCCCATATAAACTTGACATATTTTTGCGTCAATCTATACAATAGAGCAGCTATCTGGGACCCCTCAACAAATCTACGGTAATACCCGGCCAGACCAAGAAAACTCCTGATCTCAGTCACTGTCTACGGCTGCTCCTATCTCGTAATGGCATCGACCTTCTGCGGATCGACAAAAATCCCTTTCACAAAAACGACATGCCCCAAAAATCTAACCTGTCTTAGCCAAAATTCACATTTTGTGAATTTGGCATACAGCTGCTCATCGCGGGGGATCTATAAAACAGTGCGAAGATGCTGAACATGATCCTCGTCATTCCACGAATACACCAGTATATCATCTATGAAGACTATGATAAACTGATCTAGATAGTCATGAAAGACTCTGTTCATCAAGTCCATAAATGCAGCGGGGGCATTAGTCAGTCCAAACGACATGACTAGAAATTCGTAGTGCCCATATCGAGTGTGAAAAACTGTCTTTGACATATCTTGACTCCTAATTTGCAACTGATGATATTCCGATCGAAAATTAATCTTCAAGAAAACTTAGGCATCTTGAAATTGATCAAATAAATCATCTATGCGAGACAGCAGATATCTGTTCTTCACAGTCACCCGATTAATCTGCCTGTAATCCGTACACAATCTCAGTGAGCCGTCCTTCTTCTTTACAAACAGCACTGGAGTGCCCCAAGGGGACGTGCTAAGATGGATAAACCCCTTATCCAGCAACTCCTGCAGCTGGACCTTGAGCTCTCTCAACTCAGCCGACGCCATCCTGTATGGCGGCATAGAGATAGGGGTAGTCCCCAGAGCTAAATCGATCTCAAAATCAAACTCCCGAACCGGTATTAATCCGGGTAGCTCTTCGGGAAAAACATCAGGAAAGTCTTGTACCACTGGAACATCCTCCAGTCTCGGTCTCTGAGCAGTGGTGTCTATGATGTGAGCTAGATATGCCGCACACCCTAGGCGAATCATGCATTTGGCCTCCAAAACTGAAATGATATAACGGGGTAAAACCCGCCTCTCGCCCTTAAAAATCAACATTAGTTGATCGGGTCTTCGAAACTCTACCTGCTTCTTAAAGCAGTCAACTGAAGCCCGATGCACATATAGCCAATCCATCCCCAAGATGGCATCAAAATCAATCATGGCGAGAGGAATTAGATTTGCCTTCAGCACTATTTCCCCAACTTTGATCTCACATTCTCTATACACTGTACCGCGCAAAATCTACTCACCCAAAGGAGTGATGACCAATATCTCCTTGTCCAAAGGTGAGAGCAGTCTGTCAGAGTAGTCTGTCAGAGTGTCGGGAGAATTTATTGCTCACATACGAATAGTTAGATCCCGTGTCAATAAGGATACGAGCATCTATTCCGAAAATAGATAGAGTATCTATCATTGAAGACAATTGCACATAGACTCAGAATAAAACCAGATTTGATATATATATATATATATATATGTCAAAATAATTGAGTCTCTAAGGCTTTTACAATCTCAGTGTACAAAGATGTCTGAGAGGTATCATGTCGACAAAAGGTACACAACATAAATACCTGTACAATTATTATGATACCATGCTGACATCACCAAAAGAAATGGAAATACGAAAAGAGATCCTATTCTACAGGATCAGAAGGAGGAATACCCGTGATGATATCGGGGTAAATCCTCCTACGTTATGGCATAAACCTGGACCTGAGCCCTAGGCTGTTGTCGTGCCTGGGTCTATACTGTATTACTCCCGGTGGTCACCCGGGAGTAGAAGATGCTGGTCTAGTAGGCTGCCCCTGCTGTTCCATACGAGGAGTACTAGTGCGGCTCTGTGAACTCTATCCTCCGAATCCTAACTCAGGGTAAAAACTCCTAATATGTCTCGACTTCCCATAGTGGAAGTAAGTGACCGTCACTGAACAATCTCCTGTCGGATGGAACCTATTGTACCTGCGGCAATAAGGATTCTGCTGAGTAGTATACTATGCAGGGTGAGTCGGAGCAGGCTGTCTGAACCCCTGGGAGTACTGTTCCCGTCCCTGCTCAGGAAATCCAGATCCTAATCCGCCTCTGTGCGAACTGGATCCCCTGCCCCTCTTAGAGTTCTACACAAAATGAGACTTCTCTTTCTCTCTCTTCTACTCTCTACTCTCTCTCTGCCTAGTCTCGGCGTAGACCAAAGCCTCCGCGCGGTGAGCAGAGTCTATCACCTCGGCCTGTGTAAGCTGTCCCAGCTCTGACCTCATCCGGTCCTGTTGGTAGAGTAGGGAGAATCTGTGGTCAAACTCCCGAAGGAAATCGTCCCACCGCAGCGGCTCTGTCCACCTCATCAGTGAGGGCCTCCCACCATAAGAGGGCTCTCCTTCTAATAATCGTTGTGCCACTTTCAGGCAGAGCTCTCTCCAATCCCCAGATTGGTCAAAATCCTACGGGTACGGTTGATCCAATGCTTGGCTGCCGTAGCATCACCAAGCCTAGTGAAATCAGTACACCCCAGCTGACGGCCCTCCTTAACCAACTGAGTCAACTCATGTACCCGTCTAAGAGTAACCAATGTGGTCTCACTCGGCTCAGGACTGGCAACCGGTAGTGGAACCGGTGTCGAAGGAACTGGCGCTACTGCAGGTACAGGCGCCGCTGTAGGAAATGGTGAGGGCAGAATCTGGACCCCATGCGAAGCGTACCACTCGTACACCTACCGAAAGGCGTCCAATGTGGGTACGGGAGTCTCAGTCTGAGCAGCTGGCTGAGAAGGTGCCGGTGGTGGCACGCGAGTCGAGGAACAATCTTCCAGCTTGTCTAATTCCTCTGGTGGGGCAAAATGGGTGCTCCGTCGGGTCATCATACTTCTGCAAGAGAAAAATCTTTATTGGGTATCGTTCAAAGAATAAGCATGGTTTAAAAAATTTAGACTAGTCACAGCATGACTACCTTCACAAAAGAATGAAATTCTTAGTTCAATAGGAAAAAATATAACATGTTAGGTTAGATACAATCGTATCTAATCCCCTAAAATAGATGAACTCATATACCTATGACTACGCACTGGGACTTCATGACTGTATGAAACTCTCATGCATTGAGGACTTCTAAATCATACTTCAGAATATTTTCAAAATTATTTTATAAAACACAGCTTTCAACCTAAAGTGCTCTGATACCAATCCAACTGTCGCCCTGGACCGGGATCGTGAACAGTCGCCCGTTGTCCTGAATGCCAGCCGTATTTTTACAGAAAATCGGGTAAAATCTCTCCATATTTCCGAGGTCTCCCAAGTACAATTAATTCTGTATAAATCACAACCATCCTATAAAATAATCAAATGGCCATCCTGGCCTCTCCAAAATCAACCAATCTCACAGCCAACATCCAGAATAATGCAAGACTATAAAAATTTTCCGCAACCTAGCCATAGACCTCTACTGCTATGCCCCCGTCAAAGGTATGGACAGCCGCCAGTCGCCCCTCCTGTGATTTAGAGGTGTCACCGAGCGATCCTAGAGTACACTTCTAAGATATAACACATTCCCAAGTACATACACAACGAATAAGAAATGACTCGATGCAATGTTATGCAATGACATGAGAATTTCACAATTTAAATATCCATATTTATACAATCATCATAGAATTACACAATGGTCGTTTATAGATCTCAGAATGCATATACATTACCAATACAAAATTTGCAACAGAAATATATAATGACTCCTCAATTTCAAACTAGATCTCTCAATGATACTGAGCGTCCAAAAAGTAACGCTCCTTGTCAAATATTATCTCTGAAACAAGAAGGGAAATGAGGGGTGAGTACTCGAGGAAGAATACTCAGTGAGTGAGTGGGTCAATGCAATCGTCTAATATGAAGTGTGAAACTGGAATGTCAAAACATAAGTATACGAATCATATTTCAAATCATCATGTTTTTCATTTCAACAATATATCATTAGCACACATTTTCAAGTCAAATATGTATTCAAAGCACTGTCACTAAAATCATAGAACTGCCAGCCGAAAATGTCCTCGCAGAGATCTATCACGACCTATGACAGGCGCACCGGGGGTATTATATGCAAGTTTATTTAAAACGCTTTCTACCCCGACGTTGGCGGCGGATCTCGTCCAGGTGCTAGACTTGGAGAGAGTATCCAAATCCTTCCCCTTTTGGGTTTAACCTGGCTAGTACCGTATCGTTAATAAAAATCATGACAACTCGTGGGATACCGCAGGCCTAGGCATATCCGGATGCCACCAAAGCTTCTCTTATGGTGTCTTTCGTAACTATGGAACAATACATACCAAACCCTTCAAGGCCAAATCCAAAATCGTATTAAAATATGCCGAAATCAGGTTTACAAATCAAATGTAACATAAAATGGCACATTATACATTTCAACCACATGGATGCATAATTTTATTATTTCAACACAGTTTTTGGACACTCTATCGGTTCACAAAAATCAATTTTAAAACCAATCAAAACATTTCAAGTACGCTACAAATCATGCTCATTTATCAAATATTTTAAAACAGAGTTTACACATTAAACAAAAGTATTAAAATAAATCTCACTCACAGATTTGGGGAGGATAGCGCACTCCCCAATAAAACCACAACACGTAGAATCAAAACTCTCCTCAATCGAATCACCAAACAAGTAGGAAGGCAACCGTCCACAAATTTCACACCTCTTACATACCAAAAGTCTGTACATACATAGGTTCGATTAAGGACATATTTTTGTGCTCAAACCAAAGTTAAAACAAGTCCGAACTTCCTACACATAGGACCATTTCTCTAACTCACTCAAAATGCCTCAAAACATTCCATTTTCAAGGTATCGAAATCTATTTTCATTATATAGACGTATTTAATTTCTTATATGCAGGAAAATTTATAATAAAAAGACTGCATCAATCCTTAAACTCAAATCTCAAATTCTAATTGTTTTTAAGCATTCGTCAAATCAAACTCTAAGAGAAGCTATTCGAATCAAGTCCGTACGATTCTATAATCTAGAATAGCTCAATTTGTATAAAATCCTATATTTGACCTAATTAATTTCATATAATGTTAAACAATGCATTTCAATCTATTCTAATATTTATCCTAACATATGCAATATACTCTTACTCTAATTTACCCTAAATTCGTCCAAATAAATCGAGTGAGTTAGAAATCCTCACGTAGGGTCCCTCGGGTTGCAGATCTAGCTTTCGTTCGCCCGTCGGATTGGTCTAAAATGTGTAATATTTCCAAATTTGAACGATATTAGCAACTAACTAAAATTTCTAAACACCAAACCCTAGAATCTTAACCAATCACAGTCGTTATCTACAGTGAAGATGCAGGTGAGCTCTCGAAGGAGATAGCCGGTCGCGGGCTCGCGGGCTGGTGGGCTTGCGGGCTAGCCCGCTAGTGGGCTCGCAGGTCAGCAGGCTAGCGGGCTTGCAGGCCGGTGCGCTCATGGGCTAGGGGCTAGTGCTCATGAGCTGGAGCGCTCGTGGGCTGGAGTGCGCACTCACGAGAGACTGCAATCGCGCGTTGAGGCATGCTCGCGCGAGGGAGGTCGCGGGGCGCACTCGATCAGGGTAGCTCGTGCAGGGGCACGCTGGCTGTCGTGCAGGGGCACGCTTGCGCTCATGTAGGGAGGGTCGCACAGGGGTACTCGCGCGAGGGAGATCTTGTAGTGCTCTCGCGCTGTGGCTTCTACGGGCAGTCGTGCGCCGGCGCGCTCGCTGTGGTGGTGTGCGACAGAAGCGTGCGGCGGAGGAGATCGAGAGGGAAATCGTGAGAGAGATCGCGAACAGTGAAGGGAGAGAGAGAGAATGAGAGAGAAACCGAGAGAAGGAAATAGAGAAAGAGCGGTGGCGATGGTCGTTGGGTGGTGGCGGGTCGCGGCGGAGAGACGCGAAACAGCCATGGAGGAGGGCAGCGGCCGTTGAAGGTGAAGGGTCAGGGAGAGAGAAAGAGAAAGAGAGAGAGAGGGAGAGATTAGGGCTTTAGCCCTAATCTGATTTGGGGAGAGGGTAGTGCCGCGTTTCTGCCGAAACGCAGCACTTCCTTCTTTCCCCCTTTTTTTTTGAATAAATAATTAATTTAATTTAAGAAATAAATAATTATGTGTATATATATATGTATATATATTTTTATACTCACTTACCCTACAATCATAGGAAACGACATTTAGAATATACCAAAAATAAATTTAGAAATCCCAAAATCAAAAATCAATTTAAATAAATAAACTTTCTCTCTATATAAATAAACAGAGGAATATCTTATTTATATATATAAATTTCAAAAATATTATAATATTATGGACACCGCAGTGTTAGTGTTACATTATTTCCATTTCTAACATGGTCTCAAGGTCATGTCTAGAATTTATTATCTAATCTTGCTTTTATAAAATAAATTATATTTTTGAGTTTGACCATATTTTGAAACTTATTTTAAATATATGATATTGTGTTTGTATTGTGTAATTTAATTTTTTTTTTTAGAATTGAATAAATTCTTGTTTGTCAAATTAATCTTTTAAATTATATAAATATTATATAATTATATAGGATTTTGAAACAGAATGTCAAGATACTTTGGTACTAAAAAATAATATATCAATAAGAAAACTGAATGGTGATTTGAAAGAAATTGATGACAACCTTGTTTTCAAAATTTTCAAGTACTAATTTTTTTTGGGGGGGGATAGAAAGACAAAGGTGGAATGAATTAGTTATTCACTTAGCATTTAATTTGTTTTCTATCAAAATTTGAATTTGAGAATGGAAAGAAATATATTATAGTAACAGTTTTAGATTGATAACTTCGATGATCCCTATTGTGCTATGCAATCTGCTTTCTTCCCTTAATCAGTTTGTCTAACTTGATAGGCTCAATCGTCAATTCCTTTAGTGGATACAGAGAGGGCTCACAAAGCACAGGTGATGCAATAGACTTTAGTGTGTCAACCCAAAGATGCTTTCCTCACCAAGTTAGGGTGACATTTGTCATCCTCTGACCTGACGCTTCGGTATGAGGTTCTTAGGAACAACTATCTCCGACAAAAAGATTTCCTTCGTAACAATAGGCCTTCTAACTACTTTACTCTGTGGAGAGGCCTTTTACAGATTCAAGAATTCTCTAAGAGGTGGAGTCATTGGCAATTAGGGAATGGTAAGGACATTTGAGAGGACCGTTGGGTTGGTGAGAACCCTTTATCGACGAAGGTCTTGCTGCCTTTTTTTTTTTAAGTCTATTGTGGAGGAGTTGTGGACCATATTGATTCCCCGCGATTCAGAAGCTCAGAACTTAGTTAGCTAGGCTGGTGAATTCTTCATAGATTTTTTTTTTTTGATACAATCGGCCTATTCAACATTTCATCAATCAGAGGACCTTGTTATTACTTCAACCATAGCTTGGAGGTGGATTTGGAGATTGAAATGTTATGAACGAGTCAAATTCCTAATTTGGTTCATCTGCCATGATATCTTGATAACCAATAGTACTCGATGTCATCATGGACTAGCAAACGATCCTTATTGCCCCCTCTATAGAGAGTTTCTGGAAATATGCATTCATTTATTCTAGGACTGTGCCCTAGTTTGTTAGGTCTGGGGGATAAGACCCTTAAGACATTATCGCTCTCTTGAATGGAATTAGGTAAGTAGTCAATGGTTGATTGGAAAGCTCACAACTACCAGTCGCATGCTGTTCGCATGGGTTTCCATGGTCTATCTGCTTTATGTACATTTTTTGGGCCATTTGAAAGACTCGTTGTAGGAGCATCTTTAATATAATTAATTTCTCCCTAGAAGGTGTTGTTACCACTACCTCCGGTTATTCTTTGGATAAGTGGCTGGCAAATATTGAAGGGTCTAAGCCACCTCCTCAATTTGGTTATTGGATCATATGGACTCCCCTTCCCTGAGTTTAGACAAACTGAATACTGACGAGTATTCAGATGTTACCTCTTGCCTAGCCGATGTGGGGGGGACTTATCTGCGATGAACATGGTTCTTGGATCCATTGTTTTACAATAAATCTAGGGGTATCAGACCCTTTTAGATGGAATTATGCGGTATCAGGCAGGGTCTTGTCCTTCTGAGCCGTATGAAACTTTTCTCGATTATTCTTGGAATTTACTCAACTAAACTTGTATCAACTCTCTCATCCAATATAGCTACCTCTCACTCAAGCTTTCATATTACTTGGGAATGCCAAGTTCTCATCCACGTACTTTGGTTCATTTTGTGTCTTTCGTCCATAGAGAAGGAAATAGTGTTCTTACTAAACCATATGTGTATTTTGCCTGATTTTCATGAGTTTCGTAAACCTTCTCATGAGTTATATAGATATTTGAAACGTGAAATTTGGAGATGGCTGCTTTCAGAAGATACTCTTTCTCCCTCCCATTTGTCAAAAAATAAATAAATAAATAATTGATATTTTTTTCCTATTCAATTCATTAATTAATTCTCTAAACATAAAAATAATTTATATCTTTTCTATTCATTTCAACAATCCATACGTAAAAAAATTATTTATAATTTCAGTTGTTCATTAATTTTTTTTTTCCTTATTTTAAGCTATGATATTAGAGATATCCCCTTTTCATTCCCCCCCCCAGCTGTCAAGCACAACGTCATAGTTAACATCAAGCCTCGCTATTTCTTTTAATTTTCTTTATATTTACAAAGAAATCCTTTTTCTTTTTTAAATTTATCAATCACAATATTTTCATAATTTTATATTAAATTAATCATGATAAAATAATAAAAAATTATCAATTTTAACTTAATTCTCATTATTCATAATATAAAAGTATTTTAACTATTCATTTAACAACTTTTTATAGAAATTCATTTTATATATTTACTAATACACATTCTAAGAGTTGTGCCTCAATTTGACATGGAAAAGAAAAGAACCTCAAAAGTGAACATGAAAAACATTAAGAATTAAGAAAGTTCATGAAAAAACTTTGAAAATATGAATTATATCATTCACATTAACAAAACTAAAAAAAAAAAAAAAAAAAAAAAAAAAAAAAAAAAAATCACCCTACCAAATAACCTTTGTTAGGAAGAAGATGTGGTTCTCTTAAGAGAGAGAACGGTTGAGGAGAGAAGGTTTCTCTCTCCACGAGTGATATCTAATAATCAATTTATAAATTTTGATTAATTTGATTCGAGTTAATTATCGAGTTTATTAAAAAGTGAACTCTTCTGACACATTTTTTTTTAATTCTAAATTTAAATATGAGAAATTTGATTTAAAAAAATTTAGTATTTTTATTACTAATTAACAAAGCATTGGTCAGTTATTATCGGATAGAATTGAAGAAAGTCTCTTCCATGCCATCTGTACTTGTCTCTTCCATGCCATCTGTACCATCCGATTCATCCCTCACCATTCTATTCTTGAAATATGTATTTATTTGCGCATGAAAATGAAATATATTGTATGGAATAATTGAATAATTGAATCTACACATTCCAGAGTTGTCATGAGCCCCTCATGTCTTCAAAAAGGTCTTGCCTGTTGGGCTGAACCCAACAGTTATGAGAGATTAAGGCTCAGGGCCACTATTGCGTCCAATATTTTTTTTTGTATCATCTCTTAGACATTGCTTGATATTCAATATTTCATTCCGGTTAATTCAAATTGACAGTTACAGTGACTCCTTTTCAGAAGACAGATCTCTCAATGAAAAACGTTTCATACACATAAGAGCCTAATATTCTTAATAAGAGTCAAATTTTGATCATGTTTAAGGCATCAACTATTGCGTCCAACACCCCCAAACGATTGATGATAAGGGCTTAATGGTATTCTTTCTGAATAATTTTTAGTCAAGATAGGGTTGCGGAACTCATTGGCTCATTTTATAAGACAATACGTACCTTTAGCCTACCCAAGCAAAAGTTTACTTTAAATGCCCTCTTCTCGTCCTTTATTGAGGGTCATGACTCATGCCAAGTATATTAAAATCAAATTATTTATTTATTTAATTTAAAATATATTTAACTTTATTTATTTCTATGTTGATAATAATAAATTTTTTATATAAACCTAACATTATTTAATAAAATAATAAAATATTTTATTACTTCTATATTTAATATAGTTTCAAAACCATGTTCATATGTTTTAACCAGAATCATATACTTCCAAAAGAGTAAAGTATTATCCAAAAGAGCCAGATCTTGAGCATAAGGTTGGAGCCGGGAGCCGGAGCCGGAGCCGGGAGCCGGAGCCTAGAGCCAAATCGAGAGAGCCATATTTAATTTTTGTGTCATGGTCATAGCCGGCCACGTTGCTGGTCACCTCATTTTTATATTAAAAGAAAATAAGGAGGAGAGGGTGAAATCTAGGACCAAAGAAAAATATGAAGTTAAAATTTGGAAGTCAGATGTCATTTTATTTATTATTTTTTAGTGCCTATCTTTGACCAATAGGAAGAATAAAGAAAGCTGAGTTATAGGTATAGGGAGCCGCCACTTTGAGAAAAGGATGGCGTCCCCTGTAACCGGTGTTTGGTTGGTTTAGTTGAGGGACAATAAGATTTCTTAATTATATTCGAGTTCAAATTTAACGTGAGAATAAAAACTTTTACATTAAAAAATTTTCCAAAAAAGAACTCGATAATGTTTCGATTCAAATTAATTAGAATAAAATCTCGAATACTAAACAATCACCCTAACAGGATAAGACAAAAAAAATACCGACTCTTGTAAGGGTGTTGCGCATTTTTTTTATATCATGTCTTGGACACCGCTCAGCATCTGGGATTTTGTTTCGATTAATCCGAATCGATCATTATAGTGACTCTTTTTCGAATGACGGATCTCCCAACGGGAAGCGTTCCATACACATGAGAGCCTGATATTCCCAGTAAGAGTCAAATCTCGATCATATTAAAAAAAACTCAACCCTATATTCAATTGAGCCAACCCATATCGATAGGGAGTCGCGTCTTGCTCGCCTACAAAAAGTGTTGGCACATCACATTTGACCATACTAATATACTCAACATGCTCAGTGTTAATATTTTATTAATTATTATATATAATAATAATAATCAAAATATTATGTATAATATTACAAATTTATATTAAATAAATCTTTTATACTCAAAATTATAAAATAAATATTTTACAATAAATAAAAATATTAAACATTTTTAAGATTATAATAGGCATTTTCACATGTTTAAACCTATTTTTAATATTATTCAATTAAACAAAAAAATTTATTAAAAATAAAATTTAATTTATTTTTTAATAAAAATTATTATTATAGTGTAAAAATTTTAAATATTCAATCGATTTTTAATCTCAATTTTTTTGACGAGGAAAACTAAAAAGATGATGAGCCAAACAGACCCTTTTGGACGAAAGGTGGAATCAAAGAGAGGGAGGGCACGTTCATTTTGGGAGATCCCCAAATATATTTTAATCTGCTACGGCCAGTGCTAGGGGGAGATTCTGAGAACTGTTTGGCTGCCTCATTAGTCACACGGAGCGTGACCCTCCAAAATTTGTCCTTTGCCATTCCCCAAAGGATCATCTCATCATATCAGACCAGTTTGCATGATCTCAGGGTACCCCTTTTAAATCGCTTAAACCTCAACCATCTCTCTGTTTCTCTCTCTACTTTTTTGCTGGTCTCAGTTGTTGACTGGTGATCAATGGCTCATTCGGCTGCATCTCAGGTTCGTCAAACTAATTTGTGTTTTTGATCTCTTCTTTAACATCATCTGTGGAGTCTGACTCCTTGGGTGATTTTTCTTTCAGGTTTATGTGTCAGTTCCGGTTGGAAGTGATTCGTCTATTAGGAGATCTGCTTTTAAGGTATTTGAGTTGCAAGTCTTATGTTTCCTTCTTGTAATTTTCGATTTTTTTTGTAGCTGCTATCTTAATTTCATAGAAGCCTGGAGCTGGGTTTGGATCACGATACAGCAAATTTTATATTTTTGATTTTCTGAACATTTGAAACTTATTGAAGTTGACCGTGTAATTTTATGCTTGGAATGAATAGAGAGCTTATGTAAGAATCATAGGACTTGTCTTTGACTGATACTAAATACTTGGTTACTTCATGGGTCCCTCTAAGAAGTTTTTCTTAATTTCTTCTTTTCCCTTTCAGTTTTAGGTTGTTTTTGTACCACGGAAATGGCTTTCTAAAATTTATTGTGCCAGTTTCTGGAGTATGGGTGCGGGAAAAAATTCTCTCCGATGAGAAATGGGAAAATTTCTGGAAAATGGCTTCCTGACTTTACTAAGACTCACGTGAAATTTAAGATGATTGTATTTGGCCTTTCATCAAACAGGAGAAGATACTTTCTTAGAAAATGTTTTATAGGTAGTGGATTAGTAGAAGTGTTCGTCTACTGAACAGTCATCAATAGCTCCTTTGGCTTCATGGTTCTCAAAATTCCAATGGAGAATGTCAATGTGGTTATTAGGTACAATAGGATGTATTTGCAGGCAATAGCAAAAAATATTTCAATTGTCAGTCTGTTGTATGAGAGAAGTACTGTACTCTGTTTCTTATTCATCCCATTGTCCAACCTAAAGATATTGGCCCTTGCGGGTGGTATTATCACCCTATCACTTTGTCATACGTTCACATTGGTCCTTAATCACCACTTGATGGAATTTTTGGCTTATGGGACAACTAACAAGCTTGTTTGAATAATAATATGTTGTTTGTGATCTTATAGAATGACAAAAAATCCATTACTGTGCATAATGATCAATGCAATCAGTTGAGTTTGGTTAGAACCCTCTCATTTGGCATGGTCATGTGTTTTATGCTATGATCTTCCTAATGGTACAAATTGCTCAGATTACAAGTTCATCAGTTTCCCCTTTTACCTATTCTAATGGAAATTTTGATAGTTTAATACAAGGCTATCCCTAGTCCCAATATTTGGGGTACTTCTGAGGTGGCAAAGGGGGTTGGGTATGAGTTCATGAATGGATCTTAACCTGTACCTAGATCTTTTAGTTGGATGTTGTTCAACTTTGCGCACACTATAGACAAAATTTGCTCTTGGTCACTTTGGTATAGGTTTTTTATTATTATTATTGGGGCATTGGGTCTATCCTTCCAATCTTGAGGATTTTTTGCATACGAAATTTAAAGGCTTTAGTTTTTGGGAGGCTGTTGTGACACTTGCACTAAAATAGAAGTGATTGTTGTATTTGGATGAAAGGAGCATTGAATTATTTGAGGACCTTGTTTTTCATTTAATCTCCTTCCAGATAAAGTTATGTTCTCAGTGCTGTAACAGGGTGTGGTGCGGCTGCTCCTTTTGTCCAAGGGATTGATATCTAAAATTTGTGAAGTGAGAGAATGTCTGTTCTTAAATGATGCCTCTTCATCATTTTTTTTTAAATTTTTTTGTCTAGGAAGATGCTATGTTCTCCACAATTTAATCATACAATGAAATTTCTTTTCTTTTTTCTACAAGAAAATCCCAATAGTGGGAAGAGTGGTACTAAGGTCATCAAGTTGGTGGACTTTTGTCATTTTGACCTTCTTGTGACAGAATGGGTAGACTTCAATTTCTTTCCCTCATTAGAACAGTGGCAAAATGGCTGTTTGGATGAAATGGGGCTTTTGAATGACTCTGGTTCAATTTTTTAGGGAGAGTGCTCTAGACGCAGGGTGATATTTGTGTTCTGGTGGCTCCATGGATGAGAAGGGGTTCATGAATGACTGTATGATTGGATTTGAGGCTAATTATGGTAAATGTGCAACAGAAGTGAGGGGAGATTGTTGGATTAAGGGTTATTGTGGAACACCATGCTTGAGAGGTGGTTGACTGATCAAATGAGCCTGGGTTCTTCAATTCAGATGATCATATAGTGGGAATACACAAAACTATTTATCATATAAGCAACAAAGTGCCACTTAATATCTCCTTGTGGGAACTCAACTATTCGTGCACATGTCAATATAACATATGTGGCCAGTGTTGCACTTATTTACTTTGCTAAGGCATAAATTTTGACTTTTGAGACCAGATGCAATACCTGGGCAGCAGCAATTTTTTTGTGCTACATGAGTTTGGTAAATTTTTTTCAGTAGCTGATTTTTGGTGCTGAATTTGGTCAACAAGATTCCATTGTATGTGATAATTTGTTGTTTTCAGTATTTCAGTACTCCCAAACACAATTGGTTGTGATCTCCCTTGTGTGCATGGAGTATAAAGTCTCTTGAAAATACTAAGACATTATATGTGAGGACTAAGCAATAGTTCTTTGACTATGAGCATTTTAGGAATTTGGCAATTGCTTATGGATGTGTCATTTTAGATGGTTGATAATTCTTTTAGACTACTAGTTAATACTGAAGGATGATGAGTGGGAAATCAGGCATTGTATTTAGCCAGATCCTGGACCATTGGGTATACTTAGATATAATTGCTACTGCTGAAAACTTATTGATTGCATTTTATGTTTGCACTATTTTTCTTAGTAAACTCAATCTAGTTTTATCTCTCAAATTAGTTGGGTAAAACACATGATTTTCTTGGTAATGAAACATTGCTGTTTTGCTAGTGTGTTTCACCGCCTTTTTAGGAAGTTCTTGGTTCATGATGCTCTTTGTTCCTTGCAGACTCACTATGTAAGCTTTCGTGACAAATCATGGACACCAAGCTTAGCTCTGGATTTGAAGACCAAGAAAGTACAGTCAGGAAGACAGTACATAGTATGCTCAGTTCAACAAGCTGCCAAAGAGAAGGTTGCAGTATCTCCCTTAGTACTTGAAGATGGCAAAGAGCCTCCACTTAACTTGTACAAGCCGAAAGGACCTTATACAGCAACTATTGTTTCTGTTGAGAGGATTGTAGGCCCAAAAGCTCCGGGAGAGACCTGCCATATTGTGATTGATCATGGTGGTAATGTGCCTTACTGGGAAGGACAGAGTTATGGTGTCATTCCTCCAGTAAGTTGATTTTAGTGGATGCTGTACTTTCATTGCCAATTAGTATTGATGGCCTTATTTTCATAAAAATATTCTGCAATGTGTTTCTTCTTATTGAAGATAAGAGTTCCTTCTTTTATAATTCAACAAAGCCCTGTCTAATTATAATCATCGATGATTATAGTGAAACTTGAGGAAAATTAAATTCGACCAACATCATCGTCACTATTATTCAGCCATTTACAGTTTTTCTCTGGGCCATAGGATGGTAGTATCTGTGTAGTTTCACATACGATCAAGTGACTATAAACTCCTTTTTTTTGCAAGGGTGAAAATCCGAAGAAGCCTGGAACCCCGAACAATGTTCGTCTCTACTCAATTGCATCTTCTAGGTATGGAGATTCATTTGATGGCAAGACAACCAGTCTATGTGTTCGTCGTGCTGTCTATTATGATCCTGTAACTGGAAAAGAGGATCCTTCAAAGAAAGGCATATGCAGTAATTTCTTGTGCGATTCCAAGCCTGGAGACAAAGTTCAGATTACAGGTAATTTACCTTATCAAAATATATAGTTCCTACTGGATGAAACTAGTGTGTAGTAATTTTCCAAAGGATTTAAAAATGACATGGAATCTTTAGACCCTGTTTTAATGCTACTGATGATTCCTGGCCATAAGTTATGGGATATTCAATCTTGATGTATAATTGATGTATGAAATCCTCTCTCTTGCTCCAAGGTGAGAGAAGGAATGTGAAGGTGATATGGAAATTTCTACAGAAAGGTTGATGGAGAACCAATGGAGGAGACAGGTGGAGGATAGAGGGAAGAGAATTGGAGAGGAAATAGACTGACCTTAAGACTGAACAGGGAGAGCGAGAACTAGAAGAGTTCAAGAGAAGAAACATGAAAAAGATACTGAGAAGAAACTCAATTCACTAATCTGAATATTCAGTAATCATCCTGGCCTGTTTTTATAGTAGGCCTTATATTTGTAAGCCATGAATTATAGACAATTTAGAAACTATATTGCAATCAAAATTTTAAATAGGGAAACCAAATAATTTCTAAAATCCTGATAAAATCAACTAACAAAGATATCAAAATGGTCTAGAATTCTCCCTAAATGAAAAAAAAGAATATTGCTAATGTGTACTGCATCAAAGGCTGGAAGCTCTAATTGAAGCACATAAAATTTCAAAACAGGAAAGGGGTGGTTAGGTGGTTTTTCATGCGATCGGAGGATTCACTGGATCTCCTTCAATTCATTAGAGGGTTGGAAAATATTTTGTCATTTTATAGTCCGTCTTTAAGTCTTAATGATATAATTCGGTGCGCTTGTTGAGATGTTTTCTGCTTATCGAACATGTTTGTGGATAGGGTGTTGGCAAGGGTTTCCAGAAAGAGATTAATATTTATTATGCAATCCTGAGGGGTGAGGTGAGTAGAAAGAGGAATTTTCCTTGGAAGAGTGGAACTGGTGCGGTGGGCATGGAGAGGAACTCTTTTATTTTTTTTTAAAGATCTCTCTCACTTTTTTCTGGTCATTTGACTTTTGGTGCAAATGCAGACTGGAGCATGCCTTTCCCTCTCTTAGAGGTTGTAGATTCTCTTTGACTGGAAACAACTAGTTTATGGGACTCAGTTATTTTTAGTCCCCTCCCATGGAGGGGGGAGGGGGGAGGGGGGAGGGGGGAGGGAACGAGATATTTTTTTCTTGAATAAAGATGGAAAATAATTCTGAATCTATACCTGCCTGGCAATTAATAATAGTGCCTGTATGAACATTTAAAAGTTGAAAGATGGCCTCTCTATAACATCTTTTGTCCCTTTCTGTAAATTATATTACTAGCGTTTGGCTGATTAAAGGAAATAACATGCCGGTTGTTGAAATTACGGGTTCTTTTTATCAAGATAGTAGTTTTAGTTATTTTACTGGAAATTTAGATGATTTGAGTAACTGGTTCAAAACTATCTTCCAACTCCTACGAAGTTACATTTAAACCTCCCATAAATATTTCCAGCCAGGTAACATGAAAAACAGCTTTTTTCAAATTAATGAAATAAAAAACCGAATTGGTATATGTATCTTAATTCATGCTTTTAAACAATTTGGTCCGTTGTTGGTTATTAAGAGAACCTAGATGCTCTATAATCATGTTTTCTTCCTTTGGATCTTGAAAATGAGTCTGGTTGAAAAACCGAACTAGATAGACAATCTGTCTGTATGACAGTGTGGCTAACTGGTATTGCAGTCCCTTGTTGCATCTAGTGTAAGTTGATCTTGAATGTCTTGTTGTGCAGGTCCCTCTGGAAAGATAATGCTTTTACCTGAAGATGATCCAAATGCTACCCACATAATGGTTGCCACTGGAACCGGTGTGGCTCCATATAGAGGCTATCTCCGTCGTATGTTTATGGAGAATGTTCCCACTTATAAATTTGGAGGGCTTGCTTGGCTTTTCCTTGGGGTGGCCAACACTGACAGCCTCCTTTATCATGATGAATTCAGCAAGTATCTTCAGGACTACCCAGATAACTTCAGATATGACCTGGCATTGAGCAGGGAACAGAAAAACAAAAATGGTGGGAAAATGTATGTGCAGGACAAGATTGAAGAATACAGTGATGAAATCTTCAAACTTTTGGATGGTGGTGCCCATATTTATTTCTGCGGTCTAAAAGGGATGATGCCTGGGATCCAAGAGACTTTGAAGAGAGTGGCAGAGGAGAGAGGAGAGAGTTGGGAAGAGAAACTTGCGAAGCTGAAAAAAAATAAACAATGGCATGTTGAAGTTTATTGACATGTATATCTGCAAACCTCAATTATCCCTGGCTTGGGTAAATAAGGCGGCCTTTTCCTGATGGTAATCTGGCATTTTTTTCAAGGGTATCGAATTACATTAGATATCCCGTCAATTGTTGTCATTCTTCTGCATCATCATTGAACCAGGAAGGCTTTGTGCAGTTTAAGGATATAGAACACTCCCTTCTTAGTTGTTCGTATATTGGAGTACCCTCATTCCTTTCTCCCTGTTGCTGTCAACGTGAATCTATCTTCTTCCCCAGGTTCAGTTTTTCCTGTTAGGTGATATCAAACTTGGTAAGACTTTGTTTGAGGAGCTATTATTAGTCCCATGTATCAATAGTTGGAGAAACTGATTGTTACAATAAATTCGGATCAAACATTTGGCCTTCCCTTGAAATTGCCATTTTTTTCCCGCATAAGGGGCTTATCTCCATCTTTTATCTATCATCAGCTTATGCTTTCTCATCTGCCGGAAAAAATCTGCTAGAAGTCCTCTTCCGCCCAATGGGCTCTAAAGGGAACATGAGGGCCAGGAATGTTTGATCGTGACCCTCTGGATATATCTATCCTGATTGCCTCTTTGACCGTGATTTGTACAATTACTTTCTCTGTGACCCTACATGGAGGATTCTTCTAGTTACGACGCCTTGCTGTAAGCCTTTGTGTGCAAGGGCTATTAAGTTTACTCCATGGTCCAAACTGGACTAGTTCCTCATAAAGAGTAAAGCATCTCCCTTTAATAATACAGCACATTTACAAGGGAAACGTTTTTCTAATTGTTATGTTTCTTCAGAAGGGCATGCCATGTAGCCTACCCCCCCCCCCCCTCCCCGGGGGCCATATTTGTCTTGACCTGAAAAAAATAAATAAAAAAAAAAACTTTTTTGTTATTAAACAATTTTCTTTTCTTGGTCAAAAATATGATTTTTGATCTTAATAAAATGAACCCTTTTAACTCTTGAGATGAACTGATATAATTGTCTCAGCATTGTTGATCAAGTGAACCTATAAACATTTGAAGGTGGTGTTGTATTTGGGATTTAGGAAAAATCCTGCATTGAATAATTCAAGTAGAAAGGGAGACTTTTTGAAATTATAGAAGGGACTCTCCTCCTTTCATTTCAAATTACCCCAAAATTGTCTTATCTCATTCTAAGTACTTGTTCAGCTGGACTTTTTTTTTTAACTTATTTTCTTCTTATAAGGAAAACACTCTGTCAAATAAAATTTTTTCTCTATAAAAGTAATTATTTATGAAAAAAATAGAAAAAATAATTTTAAAGGAAAAACTCTTGAGAGCTGTTTTTTCCTCTCTCTCTCTCTTTTTTTTTTAAGTACTTCAATTTTTCTAGAACCATACCTTTTTTTTTAATTCCATTCATATTCTCACTTAAATGATATGAAATTTCAAAAATGTCAATATTATAAATGTGTTTATAAATGTTATGAATCGAGTGGGTTTAAATATATATTTTTTTATAAATTCTAAATATATTCATAAATTTCAAATACATTCATAAATATTTTTTATTGCATTTATATAACTTGGATGTTCATAAATATATGATTTATGTTATTTTCAAATTTTTTAGTTCTTTATGTTATATAAAAATAACTTTATATTTATAAATATTTGATTTTAATAATTTAGAAAAATAATTAATTAATTATAATTTTAATTTTTAGTATTTATACATTTTATGTTTAAAATGTAAATATATGAATTTTAATCGATCGATGGTGATAAATAAAATTATATTTTATGTGTATACTCTTAACGATAACTTCATTAAAAATAGAGTTTATAAAATATATTTTGTCAAACAATTTATTTATAAAAAGAAGTATAAAAATAGTTTTAAAAAGTAAAAATGTTAAATAATTTAACTTTATTTAAAAATGAATTAATTTCTATTTCTTTTTAAAAGAAGAAGATAAGAAGAAAAAAAAAACTATCAAACATACCCTAAGGCAATTTTTCTTCTTATCTCTTGTAATATTTCATTTAAATTAGTAAAATATTATTTTGATAATGTTTGATAACGTTGGCATATTTGATCGAATTTTGTTAAATTTTAGTGCTATTTATTTGTCTATTTAATAACCATTGTCAAGTATAGATGTAAAAATCTATTGTACTATTAAATTACTTGTTTTGGTCATATTTTGTGTGAGAAGAATGATATTAACTGGGACCATTGTGACCCACCACTCTTTCATGGAAATTTATCTTAGGGTGATTTTTTAGTACAATTTTTCACACCTTATTCACTTGTATAATAGTTCTCAAGATGAATATGTTATTTTGATAAAAATAACTTGAGATTCCGGAACAATTGGTGTTAGAACCCGGTTTATCTGAATATGCTTTGTGATTGCGATTTATTTTAATCTTTCACATTAGAAAAAAAAATTTTGGGCTAATCGGCATTGAGTCTGGTTGATCTTAGTATATTTTATGATTGCAGTTTAGTCTTATCTTTTATATCAGAAAAGATTTTCTTGAGCTAATCACCATTTCACATCGACAACTATTAAATAGTATTAGCAGTAGAAATGGCTGATGGTATAATGTCATCCACATCGACATCGTCAATTTAGTGGAACTAGTCATTTCAGCATATGGTAAACTAGATGCTGCTTTTTAGCAAGTTCCAAAGATTGCTATTGAAGAAAAGAAACCAGATGATGTTAAAAAGAAAAAATGAAAGATTATGAATAGATTGATATGTGGTACAATTCGATCATATCTTTTTAGAGAGCAGAAATATGTATTTTCAAAAGAAACTTTTGTAAGTAAATTGTGAAAGGTTTTAGAAGAAAAATTCTTGAAAAAAAAGCAATTAGAATAGACTCCATATGAAGAAGAGGCTATTTCTCTTTAATTATATTCTGGACTATGAATGATCATATCACTATCTTTAATCATTTGGTTACTAATCTAATGAATATGGATGAGACTTTTAAAGATGAAGATCCAGTTTTAATATTGTTAGGATCCTTTCTTAACAAATTTGATTTGTCTTAAAACTATCCTATTTCATGGGAAGGCTATTGTGTCTCTTAACGAAGTAACTTTTGTCTTGTTCAATTATAAACTAAGGAGGAAACAAAAGCAAAAAAGCACAAGTGAAGAAGGAGAAACTCTAGTTGTTAGATGCTGTTTGCAAAGCTAGAATAAAGGAGTGAGAGGGAGATCCAAGTTAAGGTCTAGACTAATGAAAAATGAAGGTATCTTTTATTAAGAAAAAGGGCACCGAAAGAATGATTGTTCTAAACTGAAGACTAAAGGCAAACCTGACAAGGGAAAGACTGTCTTAAATTCAAATGTAGCTGAGTGTGATGATGTAGATTCAGACTTTTCAATTGCTGTTGTGATCTCAACTAGTCATTCTAGGACATAATTACTGGATTTAGTTTGTAGCCATCATATGTCTCTCAATCGAGAATAATTATTTGATTTTAAAGAACTAAAAGGTAGAATTGTTTATACAACAAATAATGTCTTTTTTTCCATGATGAGATTAGTTAAACTCGCTTGAGAGATCAGAATAGATTAATTAGAATTTTAATAGGTGTTTGATATATACAGGATTTGATGAAGAATCTTATTTCTATCAGATCTTTAGAATCAAAAGGTTTTCGTAGTGAAAGTGAAAAATCATCTTTAGTGTACTTATAGTACTCAAGAGAATTCAAAAAAAAAAATAATGTGTACTATTTTTTGAGAATTACAGTTGTTGAGATAGTAGCAATAGTGGCAGCTTCACTTAGTGATCTGGAGTTAGAAGCAACTAGGTTGTGATATATGTGCATAGAGTATGCTACAGAAAAATTCTTGAAAATTCTTATAGATGAAGAATTGTTAAAGGGAGTGCAAGTTTGCAAGCTAAATTTGTTAGTATAGCATCAAAGAGAAGAAAATAAGGGTGAGACTTGGTACACAATCTATGATACTAAAGATACTTTGAATTATGTTCACTCAGATATGTAGGGACCTTCCAAGACAATATCATTGAGAGGAAAACATTATTATATAACATTTCTTGATGAATTTTCCCAAAGAGTTTAGGTGTATACAATGAAGATGAAGGGTGAGTGTTAGAAGTTTTCTTTAAATGGAAAAATATAGTGGAGATTCAAACTGGCTGAAAAATCAAACGTTCCCACACAGATAGTGGTGGAGGGTATAGAAATGATTCTTTTTTGAAAGTTTGTGAAGTGGAGGCATTGTCAGACACTTCACCGTTAAAAATAGCATTGTCAGACACTTCACCGTTAAAAATATACCACAATAGAATGGGGTAACATAGTGTATAAACCGGACATTACAAGAGAAGGTTTGGAGCATGTTGTTCAATGTTGGGTTAGGTAAAGAAGTTTGGGCTGAGGCTATTGTCTATTGATGTCATCTCATTAATCGCCTACTATCTAAACTATCAGTGGTAAATGCCATTGGAAAAACAATTTGGAAAGGTTACTACAGATTATGATTCTTTACGTGTATTTGGATCCATTATATATTACTATGTTAAAGAATCAAAACTTGATCTTAGAGCAAAGAAGACAGTTTTTATCGAGATCACAGCCGGAGTGAAATGCTATCATCTTTGGTATCGAAAAACAAAAAAGTAATTTTCAATAGAGATATTATCTTTGATACATCTATCATATTAAGAAAGGTAACTTCTGAAAATACTGAGTAGACAGATAGTACTCCCAAATAAGTATAGTTTGATAGAAATAGAATTGTCCCAGCAAATGGAGAAACTAATGGTGACTCTTCTATGGTAGAAGAAGAGTTAAATGAAAAAGAGGTTCAGATTCAACAATTTCCATAGCAACATGAATTGATTGCACTAAGTAAGGGAAAGAGAACCATTAGACCACCTATTTGTTATGCTAATATGGTCGCTTTTGCATCACCAATTGAAATTGATGATGTTCCAACCATTTACAAAGAAGCAATTCAAAGTTCAGAACAAGAACAATAGAGAATCGCTGTGAATAAGTAAATATAGTTATTTCAAAAGCGTCAAACGTGGAAACTAGCTAGTCTTCCAAAAGAAAAAAATGCAATTGAATGCAAATGGATATGTGTAAAGAAAGGTGGATTTCTTGACAAGAATAATATTTGTTATAAAACAAGATTGGTAGCTAAAGGCTACTGTTAGAGAGAGAGAGAGAGAGAGAGAGTTGATTATAACAAAGTATCTTTCGTAAAGTAATCCTCCATCAGAATTTTATTTGTTTTGGTAGCATGATTAATTTATAATTAGTTCAGTTGGAACTAAAATCAGCATTTATATATAAAAATTTGAAAGAGGAAATTTATGACTCAGCTAGAATGATTCAAAGTTACTAGAAAAGAAAAGATGATATGCAAACTTGAAAAATTGTTGCATAGATTAAAACAATCTCTGAGTTAGTGATACAAACAATTTGACAAGTTTATGATAGAAAGAAGTACATAAGAAACAAATACGATCACTGCATGTATTTACGCAATCTACAAGACGGATCCTATATATATTTATACATATATATATTTTTTTCTTTATGTTGATGATATGCTAATACCTTCCAAGAGTCAGATAGAAATTGAGAAATTGAAAACTCAATTGAATAGAGAGTTTGAAATAAAAAATCTAGGTGAAAAAAGAAAATTCTCAACATAGAAATAACGAGAGAGAAGAAATTGGGGAGATTTTATTTGTTTCAGAAAGAGTATTTGAGTAAGATACTTAAACGTATTTGAGTAAAATACAAAGACCGTAAAGGAAGCAATTTGACTTCAAAATTTGCTTGATGAGTTAAAGCTAAAACAAAAACACATCAAAGTGTTTTATGATAGTCAGAATGCAGTTCATTATGTAAAGAACCAAATTTATCATACAAGAACGAAACATCTTGACTTCGATATCAATTTGTATGGGAGAATTTGGAAGAAAGTGGAGTCATAATTCAGAAAATTCAAACCACTGAGAATCCTATTATTATGATGACAAAAGTGGTGATTGTAGTCTAGTATTGTTTGGATTTGATCAATATTGTTAAAAATTAAAAATAAAAATTGCAAACACCATCAAAAATTGGATTTATAAGAGCATGGCAAGAAATTTTTGTAAAGATGATGGAGATTTGTTGTATTTGAGATTTGACAAAAATCTCACATTGAATAATTTAAGTGGGAAAGGAGAGCCCTTAAGCTTATAAAAAGGACTCTTTTCCTTTGATTTCAAATCACCTTAAAATTACGTCCTATCATTCTAAGACAATTTTTTTTTCTTCTTTTCTTTTGTAATATTTCATTGAAATTAGTAAATTATTATTTTGCTAGTGTCCAAAAATGTAGACATATCTGATCAAATTTTGTTAAATTTTGATAATTTTTATTTATATATTTAATAACTATTGTTCAGTATAGTTGTAATGATATATTATATTTTCAAATTACTTGTCTTGATATTACTTTGTCTAAGGAGGGTGGTTCTTTAAGTGAGATCATTGTGATCCCACCACTCCTTCCGAAAATTTTACTTTGAGAAATTTTGTAGTATAACTTTTCACACTCTATTCACCTTGATTCACCTCTGTAACAACTTTCAAAGTGAATTGGTTATTCTGATATAAATAATCCGAGTTTCCACAACATGTGGATGCATAGTTGGGGAGGAGTCATCCCTCACTTTTGTGCAGGAAGCCCCGAAGTGGAGTCTCTCTCACTCTCCCTCATAACCTCTTGTAGTGTTCTGCCCTTATTCAGTCGCCATCCATCACATACTCGTCACCCCTTTAATATAGGAGTGCAGGTGCCATTATTCGAGTCATTTCTATGAAGAGCCATAGAAAGTGCTCTCTCATTGCTGCATGTGATGGAGAGACTAAATTTGTGTTCACACCATGTCATAATAATCACAAAAATTAGGTCAATGACAGCCTCTATCTCAACAGAGTTGTCCCACTTTTTTAAGCAACCATAGAGTTACCCCACTTTCTGAAATAATTTAGGAACCATTTGCTTTCTAAACAGAAGGGTTGATGTATTCCACCCAATTTTGAGTATGATTTGATGCCACTATTCTTTGTTTTTGTTCATACAATGGGACACAAAGAGAATATATGATAGCTACCTCTAGTAATTGAAATACATATAAAATCCCACTTCAACAAAGTGCAATTCACACCCTCTTTTTTGTGTGTAATTTGCATCATGAATTTTGCATTTTGGGTCTGATGTGGCCCTTCAATTAATTGGAGGAAGGGGGGAAGATAGCATTTATTAACCTTTTTCTAAGCAATAACAGACCTAATTTTACTTTTAATTGACCTATTTTTATTTTTCTCTTAATAGAGGGAGAAGGAATTTTTTTTTCTTTTTTTTTTGCCGCTTCTTCCAAATCAAACCCTTTTCCAATTATAAAGGCAAATTTAACCTAATTCCGGGAATAATAAAAAGAGAAAAAAACTAAGAAATAGAAATTGAAATTAAATATTTTTTTATCATATCAATCGGTGTCTAAAATTATATTTTGATTAATTTGATTTAAATATTTGTTGAGTTCATTTTAAGAAACAGCTTTCTAAATTTAATTTTTTTATTTTTATTTTTAAATTCTGAATCAAAAACTTAATTAAGAAAAAAAACCTAATGTTTTTATCCTCCGGATCAATTGTCCTTATTGAAATTAAATACTTATCATGAATAGAAGCCACAGCTATGATGCATTTAAGTGGAGTTGGGTTGGGAGGGACCTACTTTTTGGGAGTTGAATATAACTTTGGTGCAGTATATGATTTTTATCAGAAACAAGCGCCTCTCCTTGCCACACTCATTATTACTTTTGCACCAACACCTTGTATATTCAATGCAGCCTTGAAGTAGGATGGAAGTTTAATAAATCAACTTTTTAATGTAAAATGACAAATATCAATTCAGGAGGTTATATCTCACATCAATTACATCTCATATCAAATGACAAATAAATAATTAGGAGGTTAGATTTGATGGTAAAAAACAGAGAAACTCGGTGTCTGATTATTTATTTTAGCAAATATATATAAAAAATATATATAGGAAATTAAAATGTGTAACTCATTTTTTTTTTATTTCTACCGATATTCGGAGTTATATTTCGATTAATCCGATTTGAGATTTATAATGACTCGTTAAGAGAATTATACTCCCAATTAGTTTTTTTCATATACAATCCGTAAGTCAAACTCAAAAATTTAATTAAAAAACCTAATACCATATCTCATTAACCCAATTATTAAACGTAACCCATTTCAATTATTTCTGAATTTCCACTTCCCACTTCCTTCTTTTATTTCTTTTTGCAGTTATTTTGTTTGTTTAATGTGCTTTCCTTAATTACCTCACGTGCATTGTATGTACCATAATGACTGGTACATGTGTATATGTATTCACAAAAATTAAGTCACCAAATTTTAAACATAAAACCGTGTAAGGCGTCTAGCTCTTTCAAACCTATAAACAATTTTGTGTTCTTTGAAAATGTTGATATTCCAAGGTACATTCTGTTGTATGGGTTTGACCCCCCAACCCAAGGAGTGTTGAAATTGAAATATGAGAAGTCACCTAAATTTATAGGATTCATATGGGTTTCGTCCAACTGTACACGCAAATTGACAATGCCAATGCGAATGTATTTATATTACAAGCAAAGCAATATAGTTTATACAGCCCAGCAAGAAGGCAACAAATCACAGACAATCATAAACTCCGTAGACAATAGATCAACTCCTTCGAAATTTCGAATTCTCTCTCTCTTTCTCTCTCTCTTGAAGAACTTTTGATCTTAGAAGCCACCCTGGATTTTGGAAGTCAGCCTTATTTTACATCACCGGTGATTATCACAATCCCTCTCTCTCTCTCTCCCTCTCCCCCTCTTCGCATGATTAATTTTGTTGTGTAATTGGGGTTTGACCCTTTAAATTGGTTTTTGAATCCAACTCATTTTGAGCACTTTTCCCCATTGTTTTACATATTTTTCTTCGATCATTTATTTTTATTGAATTACATGTGTTAGTTTTAACTTTGTAATCATGCAGCAACGACAACAGAACAGAATGAATTCCGTTGACCTGTGGACGTAGGCGGTTTCCTTTCGAAATTGTTGGGGTAGGGGGTTAGGTTGAACCCGATACTTTTTTCTTTCTTCTTTTCTCAGTTGCTTTTGTTTGATCGTATTCTGTCTGGTCGATCAAATTTGAGAAATTTGGATTTGATTTGGTTCTACCTTCAAGTCTTCAAAAGAATTTATTCTCTGTCTCTCTGTCTCTCTGTCTCTCTCTCTCTCTCTCTCTGAATTTGATTGTATTGGATGTGGGCTCAGTTTGAGGTAATGGGTTGCACTTGGAAAGCTGCAGTTGTTGGCCTTTTGAATATGTTGCTAATTCATTTCTTTCTTTTTCCAGTGGTAAGAGAACTTGGTTTGTTGAGTCAAAGTTGGGCTTTTGAGTAAGGCAATGAGTGGTGCTTATGGGAGGCTCTCCTCAGGTATTCCTTTATTGCATTTTCATTTTTAACTCAAATCTTTTTCTTCCTTCTATTTCCGTTTTGGAAATCCAACTTGGTAAGAAGAGCATATACAGAAACAATAACATTAAAAGATTAGCTGAAAAAAGAACATATCTAAAGTGCGATCGACGTGCTTATGATTGGTGTTTAAGATCTAATATATGAATTAATTTTAACAATTTTTTCTCAGATTAAAGATATTTGGTGGCTTATATGCCTTGTGACGTTACACCTAAACATCAGATCAACTACTCTTTTTCTCTCCCTTTTTTTGGGATTGCTTGGTGAACAATTATGTTATCTTGTTGCTTTAAAGTAATTCTTATGAATTTTTATTTATTATATATTACACAAATATTTCTAAGTGATGTCTCCCATAATGAAAGGAAGGTTAGTTCTAAAATATCTAAATAATTTTGATATATAATAAAGTATATGTTTTTACATAGCTCTTTGTTGATCTAGCCTTTTGGTATAATGTTCTATTGTTTGAAAACTTGCTGCACTATTATCATGTCTATGTACATGTGTTACCACAATCTTGGTAAAGGCTTCTGTGTCATTCTTCACTGCTAATGTCAAATGCCATAATGGTTGTTGTACTTATTCCTTCTCATTTTGTCATAGACAATTTGTGTAGAGATTGATTTTTTCCTTATCATGCTTAAGCCATTTGGTGTCACTGCACATATAGAGTCTCAGAAGCCTCCTTTTATTTTCCCCCCAAGAAAACTCCTTTCATTTGTCTCCCTCCTTTGAGGTCCCATTAGTAAGATCTGTGTCAAAAGATGTTCCTTCATTAATCTTCAATCTAGCACTACCCTCTTCATGTGTTTTCTGCAAAAAACATTTAAAATATTCTTTTAGTACAGTGTAAAAATGTTAAAATCTTTCTGACTCTAAATGTGAGTTTACTGCAAAAGTTTGTCTTGGGAACATCTATACCATAGGATATACCCATTTATTATGGTTTTCTCCTTATCCTTTGTATTGGCCAAATAAGTTGAATATTCTTATGAAACATTTTCTGAATTAGCTTCCTTTTCTTCTAACAGGTAAAAATAGATTAAAGGACTTATTGCTTAAAAGTGATAATCGTTTTTGTGCTGATTGTGGTGCTCCGGATCCAAAATGGGCGTAAGTTTCCTCTTTTATATACTACTTCAATTGGATTTTGTATGGTCAATAAGGACAGAATTGTTCAGATCTAATTCAATTTTGTGATTATGTGACTAATTTAGGTTTCACACATTTTTTCAAATATTTTTGGTTAGTTTAATATGTGCTCTGACTTGGAACTGAAGATCCATTAGTATCCTAAATGAAATTCATAAGTCTGTCTGTTTTTGTCGTGGTCGTTTGTCGATCAATTTGTTACTCTTGTCTGTATCGTTCTTTCAATTCAAAAGTTCTTTACACTTCTGCTGATGTATACACCAAATTACCACTTATATTGGTTATATGCCTCTAGCTGATGGGAGGACTTCTTCCAGATGTCCTAAATTCATGGGGTATAACTTATTGTAAAGCTTAGTGTTCTGTCTAGGTACTGATTGGTCCCTGATTGGATGGTAAATGCTGACTGAAGAATGAAACCAAGGGAGGAGGTTCAGTATGCAATAAAACAGGAATTATTGGGTCATGAAGACTTTATTCATGGGTTTGCTGCGTTATTTTTTAAAAAGAGTATGGGGACCCTAATATGGTTAAATAGGTGAAGCAATGGAAGTCATTTTGAGATATTTACCCAAAATCAACATTTATGAGGAGAATATTAATTCAAACCAAGCAAAGCATATCCTGGTTAATGTTTATCTGTGCTGGGAGTGCTTTCTACTTAGTTTTCTTATGCAAGGTGGCAGAATATTGATCATGTCATTGGCAGGACGACTCTAATTGCTGGTTAACAATGTAAAGTTCAGTTTTCAAAGTCTGGTTTCCACTTGTACTGGTAGCTGTTGCAAAGCCAACAAAACTACTTTTGATGGTTTGACCCGGGAAATTTGACTTCCATAGAATGAGAATGCATGGAGCGAACATTCAGGATTAGTAGCAAGGTGAGGACTCGATTTGGATAGCTATTGAGTGTCATAATGTTGTAGAACTGCTTCTGGTGTAACAAAAATAAATTCTTATGATAGAAATTAGCCAAAAACTAAACAGAGATTGATATTAGTTTATCCATGTCCAAAGTAGGTGTTTGACTAATTGAACAAGAATTTATACCATTGTAAGTCATAGAGTATGAATATAGACATGAGATGGACAAAACAACATGACTAGTTCTCCAAAACACAAACACCACAACTATTCATTTATGTAATTATAAACATGCATACATGTTTGTGTGCATGCATGCATTTTATTTGTCCAAAATTAACTTTAATTGTACGAACAAATCTTCATTCTATATATGTCCCATCTTTATTATTATTATTATTATTATTATTATTTTGCCAAATGGTTGATCCATTGCTTTCACGAGCACTATTCCAAACCTCAAAATATCAAATTAACAAATTGATAGTCAAATATTTTCTTTTTATATTTAACTTAAACCCTTTTGGCTCTTATGTTAAAAAGATTAATCTTTTAATTAGTGTCAAATCTGAAAATTTTATGATTTAGGTTCTCTATTTGTTCCAATAAGCAGTTTGAGAGTGTTGGTGGTGCAACTTCAATTTTTATATTATTATTTTTTAACTTGATCACTTCATTATTTTTGTGACATTTAACTCCCTAAAATGGATAGGGGGGGATAAAGCGATTGGAGGGCACTCTCGCATGTTTTGAAATACAGAGGGTAAAATAATTTTAGGCCAAACAATAAGGGGTAAAGTGATTTTTTTTTCCCTTTTCCAATACTTTTAAATTGTGCCACTTCGGTTGAGGGATATGGTGTACAAAGTTGTAAAATTCATTTGTTTGAAAGTTGAATTATTTATAGAGTGGACCTTAGCATTGTTGTGGTCATTCCGTTGTGACTTGGTAGGGTTCTCTGGGCTAAATAACATGATTTTTGTGCTTGTTGTTTTTAGGTTGCATATGTGAGACCTTAACCATGCAGTGATTGGAATCTTTTGTACTCTTTTGCATTGGGTGGCTCTATTTACAAATTAAATCATTATTTGCACTAAACATTATTTTCCAATTTTAAAATTGTGATCTCATCTCATTAAAACTTTTCAGCAGCATCTACCCATTCATTGCATTAAGCTTACAAGCGCTTTACCAGATTCTTCTTCAACCTAAGTTTGAAATTAAGGGCCCAGGGCACTAATAGACTGATACAAACATAAACTTACCTTATAGCAACAGTATTTTAGTCCCCCCTGCTGTTATGCTTGCAAAGTAATTCTCTTATCCTATATTTCTCTGTTTCCTCTGTAGTTATGCTTGCAACACTATGTCATAGCATGACAAATTTACTTTGGCAGCACTTGTAATTGACTTGTGTACCTTTCTGGTGCATGCGATCAACTAAGCCTACATGCACCAAATCCCAATTTCATGACATTTTGACATTTTGACATTTTGACATTTTGACATTTATAAATCCATTGATTGGGGGCCTAGTGCATGAGCCTCTAGCCATTGCCAGGTGTAGGGAGGGTGAAATGTATATTGCCTTACCTCTAACGGCACCAGTGCTATTTCTATAACCGAAACAGTGTCTTCTAGATGAATGGAGCAACCTTACTATTGTGGCAAGGTCCACTCTACCCCATAAAATTAGAAAACACAAATATGAAAAGGGAAAGGGAAAAATTATGCCTGAACCCAACTCAAAAAGGTTGGATGCAAATGTTTTAAGGTTATATAGATTTTCAGTAAAGGGATTATGAAGCTGATTACTTTTCAGTTCATTAATATTAAAATTCTTGTTCAGGAATATGTTTTTATATGCAGATTTGATTCTTGGTTTGGACATTTTGGGTTGACATTAATAGATCGTAACATGTTGGGTTGGATATGTTGAAATGGTGATGTCATGAGAGCTGAAGTTGGCAACTGCAATTGGTAGGTGAAGTTTGCGGTTGGACTGTGGACAGTGGTCGTGGTCGTGGTAGCTGCAGAAGTGGTTGGAGTAGCATGATAGAGGTGGTAAGTGGGGACATTGGCACAAGGTGATGGGGGCTGCGGTGGCAAAGGTGATCGGATGGTGCCTAGATGATAATTAAAACGGGTCATACGATGTATAAAGCAATCTGACTAATTATGTGGGATCTAGTTTCAACAATATGTTGAAAACCATGTCTTCTTTTGTCAAGCAACTTTATGATCATGCTAAGGGTTTGCTCCTTGGTGGCCAAACAGTTATAATAGTGGCCACAAGAGCTAAATTCTCTTATAGATGAATTTGACAACAGTTCCTCTTTCTTATGAATTTAGCTAAGAATTTTGTCTTGAATTCCACAGACACTTTCAATATTTCAGCAATTATTGCTACCGTGGATTATCGAGTTATGGACTGTAATGTCCACTTTTTACCCCTAACTAACCCAGACTGAGATGTAACTTATTGATCTAGCAAGATGCTTGACTGTGGATGCATAAAAAATATAGCATTATTTGAAAATTATCAATCTTTTGGATTGCTACCTCAAGCTTGGAGGTGCTGGAGTTTAGTTTTCCCACTTACTTCCATATAAAATTTTGTAGGCAGTACAATTATTTTGGTTTTTCATTTCAGGTCAGCAAATATTGGAGTTTTTATATGCTTAAAATGTTGTGGAGTTCACAGGAGCCTTGGCTCACATATCTCAAAGGTAATTACTGAACATTTTCCTTAAGTCATCTGAAAGGTGGTATTCTATTTGTAAGAAAGCAACATCGATGATGACTAATGATCACAAACTTTTGCCCACTCATGATTGATTTATGTCTTTGGGCTAGATACTTGGTGCAGTTGTGGATTTGCTAGATCTTTTCATAAAAATTCTTCCTAGGAAAGGAAATAATTCCATTTGAAAATTGTTACTTGTTTGAGCTAGGTGACATCTGCAAATTTTGCTCCTGGTGTGACCTTGATATGAAACAATATAACTGATTTGTGAGACACGCTTGTATGCAATGAGTTCCCCCCTCCCCCTCCCCCTCCCCCCAAAAAAAAGGTATACTAAGCCAAGTCTCACCTTTTGTGTTCTGAAGGGATTTTACCCAAAACAGATTTTTATCTGACTCTTCACAGTAATAGGTCTCAAACCAAACTACTTCTTGAAATGGGTGATTTTTATCTTTTATGTGTATTTTGTTTCTGTTGCAAGTAGGGCTGAACTATGTGTATACTCATTATCTTCTATAGCATTTTAATGTTTACAAATAAATCTCTCTAACAAAAATAGTTTAAGATTTTGGAGTAATAGCTTTATTTTTTGTAATTTTGTTAAATAACTATGGGCAGGAGTATACACCATTTCCACTATTTGGTCGATGCTTGATAGATTTATTAAACTTTAATATCACAAAACTCACATTTAATTTAATGATAAATCCATGATATATATATACATACATGCATACATACATATATATGTGTGTATATTTATGTTTGTAGTCCACTTAGCTGAAGGGTGGAAAGGACAACTAGTGTTGCCACCCTTTTAAGTATTACCAAAAGAGATGTCCCTCACCAATCACCTGCAATCACTACCCAAGTCGGACGTCAAATGGAAACCCCTTGTTAACCAATTATTCTGAGGTCTCATTTCATAAGCAACTTCATTTGTTTGGAATCAATTTGAGAACCTCTCAATTGCATGATAAGTGTCTTGTCATTTTGAGCAACCTTCTTTGGGGTGATAAATACTAATTAATTGTGCATGTCAAAACTAAATGGCTTACTATATATCAATTGCTCACTATTTAATGTTTGAATTTCCATGATCCATAGTTGAGCTAGAATTGGTTGGATTCCTCTTAGATTCTGGATACAAGTCTGTTAAAAACTACTTGAATGCATGAATAATTGTCTGACAGATACTGGTGAAAAGATTGAAAACATGCCTCATAAATTTGTATTTGGTCTGATTTTTGCCTACAGATACAGGCTGCTTGTTTTGAAAAGGCAATATGAAAAATTGAACTTTATGATAATGACCCCAGTAAATGAATCAGTCTCAGCCGTTTCCCTGTAATAAACAATTTGGAGTGAGTTTTATGTCTGGTAGCATTTTGAAAGATTTCCAAGTTTAGGCTTATTTTCCTGTAGAAAATTACTTTGCTGGGGGGTTGATTTCTTCCTCTTTTCAATGTTTCTATGTATGTCTTTTACTCATTTAAAGTTATGGTAAACACCTCTGTCTTGGTAGCTTACATCTGTTTCTCTCTCTATACTAAACTTTTAGAAATTTTATTTTATTTTATTTATTTTTTTCTCTAATCAGTATCAAATAAAATACCTAAGAAACCAGGAGTCAGAAGGTTAGATGTCCTGAATGAGAATCACATGGTATTTATCACTTGTTTTCATCTTCAAGATGAGGTTGATCAATTAGAATTGTCTTTGTATTTTGGATAAATAACCGTAATAAAAATGTTTTTATAGAAAAAGAATTGGATTAGATCTAATAGAGAAGACACAAGAGCTTGAAAAATAAGAAATCCCTCAAAAGTAAAAGAAAAAAATAACAATATAGAGATTAGCAGAAGATCGCTCTCTAATAGCTGTTTAACTCCTCCAACCATATTTTTTATAGGCACTTGAAGTATGAGCTGATGAAGATACAAAACAATGTCCCTAAAGAGAGAAGAACTAATACTGTGATTTCTTTAAATTCTAGCATTTTGTTCCCTCCAAATACATTGATGCATAACTACAAGTGCATATCTTCAAAGCAATAAAGCATTTTTCGACTCCCTGAAACTTTTAAGTTTTGTCCTAAACAAATTAGGGAGAACCCACTAGTTATCACACAGAGCAGAGTGATGCTTTCACAGTTTCTCCAGAATAAAACTATAGAAAAATGTGGTCTCTAAATTCAAATTTCTTGTAACACATGATACTGACATTTGGAGGTATAGCCTTAAAAAGTCTCCTTTTTGGTAACAAATCATTTATATTGTTTTTGTTGAACGCTATATTTCAAAATTGGGCACTCCTTTCTTTTGCCAACTGTGTGCTACTTAAACTGTTAGAGGAATGTTTCCAAATGGTGGATTGTCATATATAGGAACCAGGAACAGCATCGCTGGAGCATTCTGAGTTGGTTAAGTTACTTGAAACCATTATGAATAGTAGGAAACTGGTAAAATAATGGCCTTTAATCCTTCTTTTTTAATATAGCTTTTATGTTCCAAAATCATTTTGACCACCCGTCTTTTGCAAGAGGTGACATTTTTGGTATTTTCATTAATTTGATTATGAATCAAATTTACATGATAGGTAGAGTGGCATTTCTAACTCATAAAAAAATTGATTGCATGGAATTTCCTTATCATAAAAAAAAAACAATATTTTGTGACTTTTAATTATAAAAATAACTAAACAAATAAATTTTAATCTGGTAAAAAATTATTTTATTAAAAAACATTTATTTTTTATTAAGAGAAAAATATTTCTTTTTTAAATATTTATTTGGTTTTTTTCCTCAAAATTGTTTTCTTAGTGTCTAAAATTTCAAATCCAAGAAAGAATTATCTCCTTTCTTAATAATTAAAAATAATCATTTCATCATTTAATTAAAAATTTTGAATGCTCCAATTAATAAATAATTATTTTAATAAGAAATATGTAAATTTGTTTTATTAAGAAATAAACTTCACTGAGCTAAAAGCCCGTTGTGCGGGCCACCCCATTGGCTCCCGCTATGCCAAAAGCGAGAGAGACCCCATCCCTCTCTTTCCTTTTTTCGCCCCTATGTCACTGGTTGAATCATAATGACTTATTTCAATTTTTACTTTATATCCTGGTAATATCCGTATAAAACTACATCGGATCCTTCCGGAAACATAACCTAGAATCATATCTTCGTTATCTAAACGAACCTAGAGCAGACCATTGGGAAGTGATTCGTAATTAAACCTTCATGAATGCTAATTGAGAAATAATTTTTTCACTTGCATTAATTTTATTTCAAAAATTAAAGCTTTACCAATTTTCCTTTTATTTTCTAATTATTTTGATGGTACGTATATGCTACATAATCCTTTTTCTGACATGAAATTTTCACGTCATCAATTTTTATAATGTGAAAATGCCACATAGCTTTGACAGAAGGTAAAGCCAATGAAGGTACCAAATTTACTACATTTTAAAAGGATGGGGCCTGGAAGTAGTTTTAGTTATAGTTCAGGGAGGAAAAAAGAATTTAAGCCAAATTAATATTATGCAACATCTAAGTATGAGAGAATGGTCATTCATGATTGTAGATTACATCTCTAGCTAATCCTATATGTGGCAACTGTACTGTATTCCTATCGAGTGATTTCCTCTAATGAACTGGCCAATCATGACTCTGCAAGAAAATCTAATTATGAATTTGAGCAGAGTAGTCCCTTTAGTTTTAGAAACAACTTTTCTATTTGCATTCTCACCATAGTAAGAGTGAAATATTTTCTCAAGAAACGTTAGACAGCTTGTTTAGTGGAGTCTGTATGTTTGAAGAAGTTGAGAAAGTTTTGCAAGAGTAGAGCAAAAACTGAAGTTATTAAACATTGTCGAAAATGTAAATATCCTTGCGCTGTGGCCTAAAAAGATTACTCTTGAATATGGGGAAGATGAGGATAAAACACCATCAATAACCCCCAAATTAATACTGTGACAAAATTGTTGTGGAGGTTTTTCCTTGCTCATAGTGATCTGACTTGGTGTTTGTCTCTGTTGTATTTTTTCTCCTTTCTTTTCCCCCTTGTTTATGGAGAAATTCCTTCAGTTGACCAAGAAATTAATGGAGCTTACTTGATTGATGATTGTGGCAATGTCGCTGAGTTGGATTCTAGTCAGTTAACCAAATTTAAGTAGTGTTTTGTTGTCTGTGATGTGGATGATGCTGCAACCTTGTGAAATTTTATGGCAACTTATTAGTGGTAATGAAGTATGATCAACTCAATTGAAAATAAGCAATTTGTTATATGTTTCTGTTAGAAATTTGTCAAAAAATGTATGGCCAAAATCCTTGGCTGGGAAAGAGAGTTTATGGCTCAAAGTCACAACTGTTCAACTTTTTGAAAAGCTAAATAAACTGCTGTGGCCCTTTTCTTGCTTATACTGAGTTCATTCATATTGTTTTTGTCCACCCAAATCTCTCCCTGTTCTTTAGACTGTTGTACGATTTACATCTTGTTGTAACTTCTTTCCACAAGTTCCTTATATTTGCTAACAGAAATTCAATGGACAATCCAGGTTTTGTCTGTGACATTAGACGAGTGGTCTGATGGTGAGGTTGATGCCATGTATGAGGTTGGAGGAAATGCTTCTGCTAATTCAATTTATGAGGCCTTTATTCCTGAAGGACGTTCTAAGCCTGGACCGGATTCCAGTCATGAAGAGCGTGCCAAATTCATCAGGTTGGTCAGAGCATAGAATTCTTCTAGTTAGACATCGCTGCCTTCAAAGACGCAAAACATTTTTCATTCCTAAGTCCTGATGCTTAAAATAATGTTCAGATTGGCTTATAGCTAGCGTTTTAACTGCTTTCTGCCCTTTTCTCTGTCTAACTAGTGAGTTTGTATACTTGAAATACATGGTGAGAAGTGGCTGGTCACTATGATTCTATGTTTGAGTAGTTATTCCACAATTTATCATTTTTTTTAATTTCTTTTTATTGACTTATGCAGGTCAAAGTATGAGCTGCAAGAATTCTTGAAACCTAGCTTGCGGATCACGTCGGGGAAAGCCTCTTTGCAATCAGGCTCTTTGCAATCAAGTTTTTCCAGGAAGATCATAGAGGGTTTTCGAACAACAAATTCATCACAGAAATCAGAAAAATCTGTACGTATTGCTTTCTAGATTCCCTCTCTCAGAGGTGACTAGGAAAAATAAAAAGGGCAATAGAAGGATAAGAATGAATAACATAAAATCATTTTCAAAGAAATTGGAACTGGTTACGTTATAATTAAAATGAAGGGTCTAAATTTAATATCTCAATGACCTCACAACCTATACAGACTCAAGGATGTCATTTTAGTCATATACTAGATTTCAAAATGAATTTTGTGTGTTAAAGTTATTAAATATTTTGAAAATTTTTAATAGAATTATTAAAAGTTATTGGTGGAAGTTATTAGGTGTTTGTCATTAGAAGGTACAAAAGGTAAGGTTCCCCCCCCCTCCCCCAAAAATATATAATTCAACTGGCACAAAGCAGAAATAAATAATTTCTCAGTGTTTCTCATTAATTGAATGAAATTGTCCATGATAATTTATAGATTATTCTAAATTACAAGAATTAGGAAACTATCTAGTTAAATCATACAAAAATAAGAAACTATTTTAAATTACAAAAAATAGGAAATAATCTAATTAAATCATACAAAACAAGAAATTACCCAAAGTCAATCCTATATCGATCCTATAATTCAAGGAGTCAATCCTCCCATAATTGAAGGAGTCAATCATGTATCAATCTCCAAAGCCATCAATATCAATCTCATAATTCAAGGAATCAAAAAATCACGTAATCACACGAATTTTCTAATAAGGTCACATAATTCGACATCAACTAAGTTTTAGTTCCAATTTAGTTGGTTTCAACATTTTTTTTTTCGAAATATATACTTTCTATTTCACCACATTAAATATTCCTTAGAGACCAACCTTCATTTTAGGGATACTTTTTTGTGTAAAAAGTATGACAGTTTTCACAAACCATGATTTTTCTTTATGATAGTAATTAATAAATTCATCTCTAAATTATCCTTTCTTATTTTTTTCTTTTTTTTTTAATTAACATCTAAGATACTGAAGGCATATCTCTCACAGTAGAATATATTACTGTATGTAGATTCTTGTTATCCTGTTTGCTACTTTAAGTAATCTAAAAAATTAGTGGTTATTGCATATTTTGGATATGCTTAGTTTCTCAATTTTCAGCTCCAGTGCTACTCTGGCCTATCAAACTGCTCCAATTAGTCTTGGAGTTTTACTGAGTGTGCATATGCTTCATCTTGCTCTTGCTATTCTTCTAGATTGATAATTTTCTGGTAATGCACTACTGGTTCATTAGAGTTTAACTAAGTAATGCTCATATTGCTAGACAGGTTAATATGGGTAACTTTTGGCAGGAAGGCATGGTGGAATTCATTGGATTGCTAAAGGTTACAGTGATTAAAGGCACGAATTTAGCTATCAGAGATATGTTGTCAAGTGACCCGTATGTTGTCCTGACTCTTGGCCAGCAGGTTTGCACTTGTTGATTCAGACATAGTATCTGCTGCTTGCTTTATTGGTTGAAACAAATGATCATGTTATTTGTACTATGCATCATAATTAATCAGTAGAAGATTTTTCTTGTTCAGATCCTGAATGGCATTTCTGGCTTATGACTCAATGGTCTTTATCCTACAGGTGTAACTTTTTTTGTAAGACATTCTAGGTTTTGACCAGATAGTCTCAAATAATTTACCTTTTCTAATAACCATTGGAATCTTGGACGTTATCCCTAGGGTGTTGACTGGTGAACCTAGTGGAACCTAGGGGCCACTCACAATTAGAGCCGTCAATGAGGCCGGTCTGTGAGGATGGCCCATCCCGTCCTGTCCCGTCCCTGGATAACTGATGGGACAGGCTCAAATTTTTAGGCCTTATGGGTGCAGGGAGGAAAAAAAAAAAACATCGATTTTGTTATAGATGATACGTATTTATCGTGAATGTCTCGTTCTCCTTTCTTTTTTCTTTCTATTTTATAATAGATTTGCCTCTCACTCCACACAGTCACGAGTCACAAACCTCTGCATCTCTCTGTTTCTCCTCTTTCTACCCGGCGAGGCAATGGCGGTGAGCTGCAATCTCTTCTTCGAAGACAATCTGACAATGGTGAAGGTGGTGATCTTTCTCTCCTCCTTGAAGACGATCGCAATCTCCACTTCGATTAGCCTAGGGTTTGCCTTTCTCTCCTCGACGATCAAAACCCTTGTGTCTCTCTCCTCAAGGATCGAAACCCTTGTGTCTCTCTCCTCAACAATTGGAACACTAGCATCTATCTCCTTGACGATCGAATTGAAACCCTCGCGTCTCTCTTCTCGATGATTGGCTAGGGATTGTGTTCTCCATGTGTTTTCTGTCTCATGATCGCATTATCCTCTTTGATTAGCCTAGGCTTTGATGTCTCTCATTTGCTTCGCCAGAGTCATCTGAGTTTGGTTTCACTTGTGGTGGATTTGAGACTTCACACTTCAGGCCATTGCCATTTGCATTGCAGATTGCAGTAGGGCATTCACCAGCTTCTTTTGATGTCTTCCTGTGATTCATTGTGTTTTGTATTTACCAGCACCAGTGCAGTAGCTGATTCATTGTATTTTTATCATTTAGCCCCTTCGACTAAACACGTAGGTGGTTCCCCTGATTTTTTTAGCCCCTTGAACTATAAAGGACGGGGCGTACCCTTCATTTCAGGGCCCTGACACTTAAAGGCAGCAACGGGCTAGGATGGGAGTCCCTTATTGACAGCTTTACTCACAATAACCATGGGGCATGCTTAATAGCCCACAAATTATGTGCACCAGGCAACCCTTTGTGTAAGCTCAAAACCTCCCGAGTGCGATTTCCAGGTTGGATGCTGCCATGGTAGAGGTGCATTTCCTACCCATGGAGCTAGGATTTGGATGCCTTCTTGCTGTTGTTCTTCACGTTGTTTCCCCCACAGTCTTGTGCATGTTTTACCGTTTTATAGGTTGTTGACTGTGCTAATCAAACCATGCTGCAAATGGCTCTGTACATTTGGTTATGATATCTATGTATTCTTATATATCTGCTCTCAATTTTAATTGATGCAGACCGTTCGATCAACTGTAATAAAGAGTAACCTGAATCCAGTCTGGAATGAGGAGCTCATGCTTTCTGTTCCTCAGAATTTCAGGCCTCTCATCCTGGTAAGCCTACAGTTTTATTTATTTTGCCTATTTGATTTTTTTTTTCCTAAATAATTTTGATGCTTGCATAATTCAGCATTCTATGCATTATCTTTTTTGATATTTGGCATGTTACCCTTTGTATTACTTATAGGTTGCAGCACTTACATTTTTGGTCTCAAATATAAAATTATCCTGATCTTTTGATATTTTCCAAATTAATTGCTTATATTTAGCAAAGTCGCAAAAGGTTGGGCACCAGTCTTACAACATGAGATGCAAACTATTACGTTTTGTGCAGTCAAAATATGTATATGCAATTTATGTAGTGTTTTCAGAAGGGGAACAACCTTTATTGTTCTGATCGGCGAATAGTATTACCTAATTTTAATGACAAGTGGTTCAAGTTCTAAAGACACTGCCCTTTGTCTCAAACTTGTTCTAGATTTCTTGTAACATGTGGCTACTTCTACAAAGTTAATGTTGGTTATGATCAACTGAAAAGCACTACAGAACAGTCAATATGGTTGAAAAGGAAATTTCTTGGTTATGGTTTGGCGTCATCTTATGCTAAGCTTGTGTTCATTTGTTGGAAAATATTCTCCGAGTTGAAAATCTTTTTCTAATAATTTTTTTTTAGAATTTTTTTGTTCAATATTTTTTACATCCATAAAATTACTTAACATTTTAGCAGTAAAGATTCTCTAAATCTACCAAATTTGCAACTATCCATGTCCTTTTTATGTTTAAAAAATATATATGGGCTCACTCCGTGCACAAAGTGTTCCCCGGCTTAGTGCTGAGGTAGGGGGAGGGTGGGTGTATATGTACGCAGCTTTCACCTTGCATTTTCGCAAAGAGCATGTTTCCATGTCTCAAACCCGTAACCTTGAGGTCACTAAAGGAAAAACTCAACCGTTGCACCAAAGTTCGCCCTTATTTAAAAAAAAAAAAAATTGGATGTTGTTTTTCTTAATTTTCATATATTTTTCAAAAATATTGACCTAGATTTTAGGAGATTTTTTTTAAAAAAAAAAAATGCAAAAAATATGTTTTCCAGGATTTTTTTCCCTTAAACATTTCAGGAAACACACAGAAGCTAGGGATCTTCAGGCATTAAGTAGGCAACAGTTTTAGGGCATGAGCTTGATTGTTGCAGAATATTGAACACCTTTTCCTAGTTTTCTCAAGCACGAGTCATAACATCTTGTCCTCTGATTTTGTACATCTGCAGAAAGTGTTTGATCACGACACTTTTTCAGCTGATGACATAATGGGAGAAGCTGAAGTGGATATTCAACCTCTGATAACTTCTGCCATGGCATTTGGGGATCCGGGCATGTTTTCGGACATGCAGATTGGAAAATGGCTAAAATCACATGACAATGCTCTCCTTGAGGATAGCACAGTTAACATTGTTGATGGCAAGGTGAAACAGGAGCTTGGCCTCAAGCTTCAAAATGTGGAATGTGGAGAAATCTATCTGAGCCTAGAGTGGATGCCTCTCGACCAATAGGTATATATCTATTGTTTGCTTCCCATTTCCCATTTCCCAGTTCCCACGTGAAATAAATCATGTAACATTTTTTTTTTCTTGTGGTATATACATATATTAAAGATCACAAAATGTTTCAATTCTTTGGGGATGTTGTTCATTATATGTTCTTTTTTGATAACTTCTCTTTCATTTAAACCTTTTATAAAAGAGAATCTTTTTAAACCCCGATCTTAGATACGTTGTTGTATGACTCGATTATTTTTAGACAAAGAGGAAGAGTGATTATATTGTTGTATAGAAATAAATATCCTTTGTAATGCATTTTTATTTGTTCAATCATTTGAAGGTGGTAATTTATGGAGCAATTTGTGTTCTTAAGAGATGAAGATAGAGCTCTAATAGGATCCTCTCCAAATCCTATTCCTAAATTTTAATGCATTTAATCTAAGTAAAATGAAAGATCTTGCCTTTGTTTTTCTCAACGACCAACCATTTTCATTCATGATGGTGTCGTTTCAATTAAAATGACTTTTCTTATGAATCTAATCAATCAAATCTTTTTTATCATAAACAATGCACTATTAATGTTAAAGAGGAGGATTGGTTTCAATTTGGAGTTCGGCTTGTAATCCTCTTCACAAATTTTCTCCCATCTTGGCATGGAAGTCATTCATGCAACGTTGGTTCTAAAGTAAGAAAATAAGAGATTGGCATCGGATGGAATAAGGCACTTCAAACCATATACTAATGATGCGGAATAAAATGCAGTCTTGGAATGGAACTATGCTGCTTGCTGGGCCCTGATGGTAGAACTGGCATTTTCGAGGGGAACAAATGCAGCCCCTTTTGGGGTAGAGTGCGCGGCATCGCTTTCCCTCATGTAGCTATTATGCCATTCAGAAACAATCCAAGAAGAAGAAAAAACGGTATTGAGGAACCTCAAATTGGTTTATAAAAAGAATTTATGCTATATATTTTTAAATCGTAATCACTGAATTTTCAGTTAAATCAAATATTAAATTTTTATACATTTCATAAATTTAATGATAAATTAATCATTCATAGTTTGCTTCCCCCAAAATTGTTCCCACCATATGATACTGCATCAAAAATGTTAATTTTTGTTTAAAATTAGTAACATGTTTTGACTATAATGGTAATAGGTTGAATGTGATTTTTTTTTAACCATTGAATATGAATGATGGGTTTTGGCATGATATGGTCTCTTTGTTGCACAATCCAAAAAATGTGAAACAAATAACTATACAGGCTTGGTATTGGTACGCTATATCCTTTTAAAATAGACATCCAGAAAAAGAAAAAATACTGATTTCAAAATGCTTATCCCAAAAAGAGATTAATTGCAAATTTTAAGATAAAAATTAAAATTTTGCCAAACTTGGTCGTTGTGTGTTTGGAGGAGAGGAAATGAATGTCATCAACCCTAACCACAGCATTCCAAATTGATAGAAGGAATCAGCAGCTTACTAGACACCCATCCTCTGTTGTACCTTCCAGATGGAGGTACTTTTGGAACCGTCTCCTGATTCTCCATTTCGACGATGTGGTGCAACAACAGCAGTATGTTCATCAATTTTGTCAAATCGAATGATTTGGTCTACACCGATATCTGATAACTCAGTTTGGAAATTAACGTCCCCTTAATTATGATCAAAAATTTGATCTCCCGTAGAAATAGAAAAATCAACATTGGGAGACCTGCCCCTTAATTGGGTCCTGCAAACAGTCAATCCATATTAGTCAAAACGAAATCTTAAATAATGGATCGGAGGCCTAACCATAGTAAAAAAAAAAAAAATGATTCGCTCTGCTATTGATTGCAAGGTGACGTTCATCAGCTGGTGTTAATGGGTCACATTTCTCATTTTGTCGATTTCCCAAATCCCAAAAAAACCTTTAGCTTCTCACTGTTATATATTTTTGAGAGTCCGTTTTGATTCTCATCAACGGATATTGCTGTGCTGCAAGATTTGTAAGTGACTAAGACTCTGGACCAAGCATTTCTGCCCCGGCTCTTGGATACTGGTTTGCTTCTCTTCTGCGTATAAAGCACAGATTGATTCCGAGAATGATATGAAGCTTACCGTTTATGATGCCATTAGAGTTCTTGAGCACCTTAGACTGGTCTCTAATGTCACTTCTTGTTTGTAGCTGGTGAAGCTATGGCGGGTTTTTGATATGTCCATTTACGTGGATTTTTCTTCTGTTGCAATGCTAATTTCTAGATTCACAAACGTGCATATTTATTATGCTAGGAATTTTCTATGATCCTAAGGGGGTGGCAATACTCATATATACCCATCCAACAGCCATTTCATGGGATGGGATGATAAAATGATCGGTATCTATTAAATGGTGATCCAACGGTCACCATCCCCATGAGTATCAATACTCAATCGAGCTATGTCTTGCTTTAGCATTCTAGTTTCCAATTCATGGCAATGTTGCAACTTAGTCTTTGCTGAAGTTTGATCTTAGCTATCTTCTTACAGCACTTGAATTTACTACTCGTCGGAGAAGTTGTAATATACCGAGACATAGCTACATGACCAACATCGGTTGGTGTAGCTGGCCAACAATAATAAACTGAATTTTAAACTCAATAATTTGAAATCGATTATTTGAGAGATAAATTATGATTAAAAAGAAAAATAAATAAATAAATATAAAAATAGAAATAAATATGGAAGAGAAAAATACTAATAAAAAAATAAAATAAAGTAAATAAATAAACACACACACACATATATATATATACATATAAAATATATTAGTTTAATTTGTGTGGATTCTTCTACTCCACTCATTTGTATTCAAGATTATTTTTTCGTTTAAACTCTTAAATATCATATCGTTAATAATAATTTGCATCCAAATTTTTAGTAATTTATCCCTACATTTTACTAAATTTCTCATATTTAAATTTTTTGTTCTCCTAACTGGTGCGTCCTTAGATTTTCTTTGTACATGCCTAAACTATTTCAAACGACACTTTCGTATCATATCAACAATTGAACTAATTCCCAACTTGTTACAAATCTCTTCATTTCTAATTCTATTTCTTCTACTTTTGCCACACATCCATCTAAATATTTTCATTTCTGTTATGACCATTTTTTATTTTTGTTGTTATTTAATAACTCAACATTCAGTACCATACAATAATACAGTTCTAACCATAGTTCTATAGACTTTCTCTTCAAATGCATTGTATCATGCGATCGCAAAGAATTCCGAATGTTTTTCTCCATTTCATCTAGTCTGCTTGAATCATATAGTTCACATCTCCATTTATATTGTCATCATTTTGAATGATGGAACCTAGATACCTAAACCGTTCATTTTTCAGTACATCTTATCCATTTAGCCTAATTGTTTATTCATTATTTCGATAATTGTTACTAAACCTACATCTCATATACCCAATTTTCGATCTATTCAATCGAAACCCTTTGGATTCTAGTGTAATCCTCCATAACTCTAATTTAGTATGAATAGTTTCTCTAGTTTTATCAACTAGAACTATATTATCTGTAAAAAAGTATACACTAGATATTCTATCTTGAATATTTTTTATAATTTCGTCTATTATTATTACAAAGAGGATGGGATTTAATGCTAAATTTTGATGGAGTCCGATATTAATGGGTCGTTCAACCCCCCCGAGTTATTACATTAGTTATAGCTCTCTCATACATATCTCTAATGTGATTAATATATTTCGAAAAGATCTCTTTTTTTATCAACACCCACCACAATACGTCTCTATAAACCATATCATATGCTTTTTCTAGATAAGTGAATATCATATGTATGTTTCCATCAAATGTCTTAACAAGTGGATTGTTTCCGTAGTGGATCTCCCAAACATAAATTCAAATTGATTTTGAAAAATATTTATCTTTAATCTCAATTTATATTCTATCACTTTTTCTCATAATTTCATGGTATGGTTCATAAGTTTAAATTTCTCTATAATTGGAGCAATCTTGTATGTCTCTTTTATTTTTATATAGCGGTACGATTATACTCTTCTTCATATTTAGGACATTCTCTTAATTTGTCAAATTTTGTTAAAAATATCCGTTAACATTATTATACCAAATTTACCTAAACATTTCCACACTTCTATAGGGATGACATTAGATCCTATGACTTTATTATTTTTCATTCTCTTTAAAGTCTCCTTCATTTCATGGGAACAAATTTTACGTTTAAAGTTTCTATTAATCTCTTTTATAGATATTTCAATATCTCATATATTTGTTGTACTCTTAACATTAAACAGATCATCAAAATAATCTCTTTAACGTTTTCTTATGTCCCTATTCCTTATAAGTATATCATTAGCTCCATTCTTAATACATATAATACCATTTAAATCTTTTCCCTTTTTTTCAATTATCTTTGCTATTCTGTAGATCTCTCTTTCTACTTCTTTAATCTCTAATTTCTTGTATAATTCATTATATACCTTATTTTTTTATTCTTGTATCATCTTTTTCACTTATTTCCTTACACTTTTATATTTTTCATATATATCACTATTACTATTATCTTTAAGATTTCTATAACATTTTCGTTTGATTCGAATGACAGTTTGTATTTTTTCGTTCCACCATCATACTTCCTTGAGTGACCAGGCCAAGATACCAAAAAAAAAAAAAAAAAAAAAGAGCTACATGCATCTTCCTGTCTTTACAAATGGAAATTATTTCTTTACCTTTGGAAATCTGACTCATCTGAGACAGAACATTGATTACCGTTGTGGTTGGAATGTGCTTACAAAGTTGCTTGAGTGCTTACAACAACTGAAGATTCTATCCCTTAAAAGGTCAGATGCGATAAGGAAGTTGGTTAAGTGGATAAGTTCCCAATCTGCTTTTGAAATCAACTTAAAATTGTCTAATTTGCAAAGCTTTTGCGGAACCATCAAGCGAGTTAGATGGAGTCTCAAGTTGTGCCTAATTGTCCTGATTTGCACTTTAGGGACATTCAACTTTAAAGGATTTAGCAACTCAAGTCAATCTGGTAAAATGTACTCTGATGAATGGCAAATTTCTGAAGAAAGTGAAAATTACTCTTGGATTTTAATCTTGGATTTCTCAAGAAATTACTCTCCACTTCAAGGGCCTCTGAGAAATGTAAACTTGATATTCATGTGAAAGCTCTTCCTGCTGTGTAGCAGTTGCCATTACATTTTAAGGTCCTGCTGTTCATTAGCTCAGATTGTCTTCCTTGGGTTCCATTCAGCAATTTTGGAAGTTTTGTGTGGCTAATAAAGCCCTTGCATTTGTACATCTGACCTTGGTATTTCATAAGAAATGAGGCACCCGGCTGCTCAAACTTTGCTGACAAAAGTGTGGTTGCCCCCAGAGGTAAGACAGGGCTGGCTGGGCCAGTTCCCGGTTCGGCAGCAATTCCAAGGGTATCCAGTTCCGGGCCGGGCCCAAAAAATTTCCTTGGAACGGGGCCGGCCCGGTGAACCACCCAGTTGAACTGGACTGACTACTGTAGCAGGGCCGGTCCGGTTCCGGCCCAATTTTTCCCGGGCGGTTTCCGGTCCAGGTAAAATCGGCCCGGCTGGGCCCGTTCCGGGCCAGAACCGGCCCATGCCCAACTCTATTTCCCCTCAAGATGTGGGTGACTCTAGTTTGATTTTGAAAAGAATTATCAATTTTTTTTTTTTTTGGTACCAATTATCAAATTTATACCTCTGGCATTGTGCATCCTTCCTCTGAACCCTATGTTTCTTCATTTTATCTGATTTCTGATGATTTCGATTTTGCATCTGAAGAAAGCAGGTTTTCAATTATTCCTTGCATGAGCCAGGTTTTCATATCTTGCAACTTTGCAACCACGTTGAGTTAATAAAGTACTGCTAAGTGAACGAATCCCACAATCATCCCTATAAGATAATAAAAGGGGACTGCAAAGACCTCGTCTCAGCCTGAAGTTCATTCACCCTACAACATGTGTACGTGAAAGCAAATGTTTGCGCGTACCAGCTAGCTAGCCATTTATGCTCATGGGTTGAACTTTGGGTGAAATACTGCATTGGTTCCTCCTTCCCAGGTTAAGCTCCTACTTGTCAGTGATATAATAATTTTTCATGCTTGCACTTCACTGTGGGCAATTTTCATGCATGAAGGGAGTGTTGCGAGTGATAGGCAGAATGAGAAAAGGCTGCAAAGCAACTAAAGCAACATCTCCAACTCCACCACCCATCACCCCCAAGTTTTTTATGATGATGAAAATGGATGACGACGACAAGCCTTCATCATCCCTTCTTTCTTTTTTGTTTTTTCTTTTTTTAAGCTAGAAATATGTGTATGCCACAAAACTCATGTATAGAAAATCAGAATCAAGTTCAGAACTGCTAGAAAATTATATAAGTAGCCAAAGACACGTCCAACAAAATCCTTACCTGAGAAGCATTAGGAGCTAAAGGTGTTACCCCTCCATACAATTTATTCCATCCCTCATGCCAAACAACTTTCAAATTTCTAATACCCAGAAATTGTAACAGATTTTCACTAGTTCCACCTCATGTCATTAGTATTCATAAATAAACATGTTTTATTTCAACCGTAAGTAGCAGTCTCCTATGCTTCTCCACATCTGTCTATTTTCATATGGAGATATTATTAATTCAGTCAAATAACTAGAATTCCAGTACCATAATTCAATGAAATGTATGTTCTCTCTCATCATCAGGTGACCAAACGACAACAAAACCACATGCATCCAAACATGGACTTCAACAAAGACAACTTCTTTTCGGCGCAAACATGCACCCAATACAATCATAATCAAGACATTAGTAATTAAAATAAAATTTAGTTGTTTTTATAAGAACATTGAGTAATAAAAAACTCTTATTTAAATATTTTTATTGAAATCTCGTATTCTAATTAGATTTTGTATTACTAAATATATGAGATTAACTAATAAAATAAAATTATTTTTTATTTTTTTTGTAATTTATTTTTTTTATACCACGAATGATTAAAAATGCATGGTTGGGTGATCATTGACATAGAAAGACCAATAAATGAATGAATAGTTAATTTTCCGTGGTAGGGTTGTATATTAATACACATAATTATTATTAAGTTGTCATTTTTAGTAGCTGATGGCTGATGATTAAATTTAATTAATTAATTAAAACAATTTTAATCAATATATTGAATTTTAGATTTTAATTTGCATTTTGAATGCATTGATGCTTAACATATCAAGAAGTTAAAATAAAATAAGTGATCCAAAATTGACCTTAACGCCAATTCTAACTTCTCGGTCATTGATTGGGCTGGGCGACCAACAACAGAGGATAGGGCCATCCGGATTAGAGTTGGGGTGATGATGATTAGTGGGTGGGTGGGTTAGTCACGGTTTGACAGAGACAGAGGCTGAAAAAACATCTTAAACTTTTTGGTTTCCTTTTCTTTTTTAAAGAGAGGGGAGAGAAAGCGGAAAGATGAAGAGGAGAGAGAAACTAGTGGGGGGAAGAAGGGGGAGAAAGGAAGAGAGAGAAAAAGATGAGAAAGGAGAGAAAAGTCGCGGGGACCAAGAGGGGAGATAAAGAAGAGAAAGGGAGGAAGAGATGGCAACAAATGGGTAAGGAGAAATGAGAGAGAAAGAAGAGGAAAGAGGGTGAAAGAGGAGAGAAACCAACGTAAGAGGAGACATGAGAGAGGTGAGAGGTGAGAGGTGAGAGGTGAGATAAGAGATTAACAGGGTGTTTAGTACAAGAGAATGTTTTAGTTGTTTGATTTTTCAATAACGATCTGAAATAAAACATGTTTATATGTTTATGATTTTAACTATTTTAGAAGATAAGATTTAAATTATTCTTATGGTATATATTTATATTAATTAATTGTCTTTTTGAAATAATTGAAAAAATTGTCTTCTCTTATAAAATCACAATCTATATGATTTGTATCAATTTTTTATAATATATATTTAAATTAATTATTTTTAAAAATTATTTATATTATATTTATAATTTTTATTGTTAACACATAGCAATAATATAAAAAATATATTAAAAATAAAATAAATTTAATTAATATAGAATTACTCTTTTTTATCATTTTATATATAAATCATAAATCATATTAACTAGGTAACAAAACTCTATTATCAATTAACAATCTTTATCAACGACAATCAGCTATCAGCTGTTAGCCATCAATGGTTATCAACCATCAATTGAAGTTTTTTCTTTAAGGACATTAACATCTTTCTATCAAAAAATCTTAAATCTTTGTTGAGAATCTATATTTTAATGATAATAAAAAAAATTAAATTAAATATATCATAAAACAAAACGAAAAATCACTAAATCTATAGGTTTTATCGACATGATTTTAAAATATGTTGACGTGCTCTTCTAGATCCATTAATTTTTAGAGTTATGTCAACCAATTTTAATAATACTATAAACATGTCGACCCGTCAATAATCTTTGCCGACCAGAATAAATCAAACAATACTATTTGTCTAAGTGGGATTTTGTTAACAATCTCAAAAATATGTCGACTAGACATATCCACTCCTATATCCTATCAACCTGAGTGAAATCTTGTCAAGTTGTCCTAAATGTCGATATGAAAAGAATTATACGTCAACCCGTTGATATCAAGTAGAAAATTTTAAAATATCAGGTCCAACAATTTAAGACTTAGGTCGACACATTATTTCACATGTTAACAAGTATCTAACAAAAATTATTAAGAATGGTCGACATGTCTAACAACTTGTCTGATCAGCTTTATTTTTTTTCTTAGAAGTTACACAACCATCTGCACTTTAATTATGTTGACACTTCAAGCACATCAACCAATTTAAAATATCAGACCCACAAATTAAATGTAGGAATAGGGCTTTATCGATGTGGAAATTAAATATATTGACCAATTAAAATATGCCTTATTTATCAATTTATTCCAAAATAAGTTCATGTCGATCTGAAATTTCTGATATATCGACAAAGGCTCGTGATTCCTAATTTAGGCATATCGATATCTGATTAAAATCATGTCGACACATTAAACCATGTCGATCTGTTTAATTTAAAGCATAACCTAGTCAACCTAACTTCTTACCATGTCAACCTCATCAAAGAAATCCATAATACAAAATTTTAAATTCAAATTGATGTGTCAATTAAAGTTGTCGAAATAAAATTATCAAACACCAAAAATTTGAAAATGGTTTAAACACAACAGTTATCTCTTTTCTAATTTATCTGTTTATTTTCATTTCTATCAAAATTTAATGTTTAAATGTAGTAAAATCATATCTCAATTGGTCAAAAGAAAAGTGGCGTCAGTAAGAAATGAAGTTTTAGGGTGAAACAAGGAACAACTGCAGAACATTAATCGTCGAACATTTATGGATAGCGTTCGATTTCAATAACTATATAACGGATCTCTTCAACACTGTAATAAATATTAGAGAGATAAAAAACGAAGAAATTAATACTCTATTCAAGATTTGAACCACTACGAACTCATTATATTACTACTCTATTTTAATTTTCATATACTCTGTTTTTATAACAATTCTATTTTTTCTTGAGTGTCACTACCTAAAAGAGTCAAGATTGTGAGGATTTAAACTTCACATCTTAGACTTCTCTCTCTTATTTATACTAAGTTTTCAAAAGATCAGTGAGTGTGTCACGATCTTGGGTTTAAATAGAGAGAGAATCAATTTGTGTAGAGTTGAAAAATTAGTGTATTAGAGAAACACTTATAAAAATCTAATTTGAACCTACAATCATGTTTATATCAGTGAATTGATAATGAAAAATTCATTGAGAGTTTGAGGGTGAACATACACTAAGTTTGATGGAATTAATATAAAAACTTTTATATATCTTTTATTTTTAATTTTAAACCAGCAAACACGATTTCTATTAGTTTCATTTAAGACAATTAATTAGTAAATAAATTTATAAAATATCTTTATTCAACTGTTCATAAATCTTCCAATTGAATAACAATCTTGAATATAAAAATTAAAATTTTTTTTATCCTAACTGATCTAAAGGGTAAATATACTCGGAGTATCCCAAACACCAAATATCATTTCTTTTAATATAAAACTTTAATTTTGCCCCTGGTCATTCAGGAGCGACTGCTTTAATGAAGTAGGAAATAGAGCACACCCCCGCCCAGCCCACCGGGAGACCGATTCGACATTTGATATACAAGTCATTACTCTGAGGTTGAAGTCCTCAACATTTGATATAAGCAAATCTTCAAATGAATAAAATATATATTCTCGCTTTGGCCTCAAAATAAAAATTATATAAACTTGGTTTTAATTTGGGTTTTGAGTAATTATAAATATATATATAAATATTTGAAAGTTATAAAAATGGGTGGACCCAGGGCATCATGGGGCTTTTCAATTAGTCACAGAGAGTGGGGTCTCTTATTATCGGTTAAGATATGGAAATCTTCCATTTTTGGGTGCCCAGTCCAGGTGGATTGATGGATATGTCTTTATATTATACCTCTATATTCTATATTACTTATAAATTATTTAGACTTCAAAAAAGGACAGATTGGTCAGAGAAATTAATGCCGCAATTATTTCCATTTATATATTATGGAGTGAGATTGTTGACTTCTGCAATGGCAAGGAACCTTCCATTTCAAACTCATATCATTATTAAATTCACGTTACTCTAAAATAATACATACTTTCTTTTACATACATAATTGTTTCGATGATCAAATATTTATATTTTAAAATACAAAATTTATATTTTATATTTATAAAAAACAAATACGAAAAAAGTTTTATCCCCTAAATGATTATATATATCGATAATTTATCAAAAAAGATAATTTTCTTTTATTTAAAAAGGGTATCATTATGGAAAAAAGAGATTTGAAATCCAAAAATTTAAATGGAGAGGGAAGTTTTTAGTGTCATTGGATCTAATACAGTACTAATGTTATCACTTTCATCAGTAGTCTTTTGATGATTGCTAACAAAACTAAGCATGACTGTTATTTATTTTTTCTCTTATTGCTTTGCCTTAATCTAATTTTCTAAGAAATATTAGATATTGGAAAAGCCAGTAATAAAACAGAAAGAAATATTGGAAAAAATCGAATTATAAATTAATCATAAGAAATCAAAGTAATCTATGAAAGGGGTTTTGAAAACAACGCATGCATGCATGATGTGATTGTTTGAAAAAAAAAAAAAAGTTGCATAAAAAGAAAGAAGAAAATTAATAAAAAGCAATAACTTTTATAAAGTAGTACCGGCGGTATTCACGACACTGGGTTGGGTTAGGTACTGCAATATTCTGCAACACCTTCTTTTCCAAGTGGATAACTAATAACCAACTGGCACCAACCTTAGTTTTGTTTATTGCACGGAAGTTAGATTCTTTCGACAAAAATTTTAATTTTAAATTTTAAAAATAAAAAAATAAATATAAAAAAAAAACAATTACTAAAATAAATCCTATAATATTTAAATTAAATTAATTAAATAATTAAATATCAGATTTATTAAAAATAATAATAATTTATGGATACAAGAGTGTTGAATCACTTTATTAAATAAATATTACCTAAGAGTTGAGAATAAAAATTACATAAAATAATAGTTTTAAACATAAATTTCTAGTTTTTATAATTCAGGGTGAATTATAATTTAAATAAATATTTACAAGGATAGTTATTTAAAATATGCTTCCCCCCCCCCCCCCCCCGCGGCGAATGACATGATGCTATAGGTATCGATACTTATATGATTTGTGGTCATCGAAATCAATGGTCACAAATTATTTTATTTACTTTACTGGTAAGAGATATTGTTAAATAATGATTTAAGGGTTATAAATTCTATAAATATTAATTCTCATAAAAATTATAAAATATTCAGATAATTTCTCTCATTTTCCAATTTTTGTAAGGAGATTAAGAAAAAATTATAACAATATCAACTATGAAAATCTTACACAAGAGATTTTGTATTTTGGAACATAAAATATTTTGATTGCTAAAATAATTGATAAACAAACATTATTTACACTATAACACAAACAACAATTCAATAATCTTTAAAAAAAAAATGAAGATGGGGTTCACACTGACTCACAGGAGAGGGCTATTTGGTAGCAACAGGTGGAGGAGAGGGGTGAGTTTTGGAAGAGAGAAAGTAGAGAAAAGCAGAAACAGCGAACAGAGCAACTCCGGCGACCCCACACGCCAGGCTCGTTATCACCAACACTTTCCTAGTCTTATCCTCCTTCTTTTCCTTTCCATTTTTCCTCTTTCCCTCCCACCATGTAGACCCAGACGATTCGCTCGAGTTCTCCGCTTCCGGTAATTCCACGTCGGACGACGGTGGTCCGAAGAATGACACCATTTCCGGCGCCGGAGACTCTTTCGCCGTCGGACTATTTTGGTACTGCAGTCCGTGATCCGACGGTCGTAAATATCTGCCTCCGGATTCTTCAATCAAAATCGCGGCCATAGCAAATGCCATCAGCGTCAGTAACACGCCGTTTTTCTGATTGCTCAACATCCCTAAATCTTCGAATTCTCGAAGAATTAAATTTAATTTCTGGTTCTTTAAAGAGCAAGAGCGGCTGTCTGTATCGGCAGGGTGCGATGGAATATTTGAGAGAGCGATTGAAGTGTGAGAATGGAAAACACTAATAAAACGCGTGATTTCTTGTCGGGGGGAAAGAGGTGAAAGACTTGGAGGCGCCGCTCCCTTCTTTGTCCACACTTGGACAGTCAAAATGTCACACCCAAAGAAAATTCAGAGAGAGAGAGACAGAGTGTGTGTGAAGTTTGGTTGGATTTTATGGTGTCCATTTTGATTTTCCACTGCACTCGTTTTTTTTTCTTTGGGGGGGGGGAGAGAGAGAGAGAGAGAGAGAGAGAGAGAGATTGTTAATGGAGGGTGAGAAGGGGAATCAATGGAGTTTTGTGAATTGCTTGTTTCGTCGGAATGTGCTTGGCGTTTGCTCTCATTACAGCATCATTATGATATCCCTTTTTTTAACTACCCACGTCCTTGGTGTTTGCTTCCGCTCCCGCTAAATTAAAATAAATTATAATTAAAAATTAAATTAAAAGTCATATAATTTATTTAATTTAATATAACGAGATGAACTTTAAAAATAAAATCACAAATCATAAGATTCTTAAATTCAAATAAAAATATGAATTTTTAAAATTCATTTAATTTTTTTTTTTAATTTTAATTCTAATTTCCGACTACAAACTAAATAACCTTAAACAATACCTAATAATACTATATAATATAATATAAATCTACATTTATCACCCTTTTATAATCTTTTAACATCACATAAACAACATAAACTTTTGAGGTATACGAATAAAAAAGAAGAATCTATATATTGGAGAAATAAATTCATGATTTAATAAATTTTAGAAAAACATAAACATATAATTAATCTTTAAGATTCACAACACTTTCCTGATATATCCTTTGAACAAAAATTTGCTTTTGTCAACTACCAAAATAACAGTTGGATTTCATGTATGAAATGATTATGTTGTTTTTTTATGGCATCCTATCATTCAAAATGACGAGATAGGTCAAAATTTGATAATGTCATCTCAATGTTCACAAAATGATGTAGAAATTTGTCCTAATAATAATTGTGTCTCAATGCGTACAATTTGTATTCCATGACATATATTTATAATGAAATATGATATCATCCTTAATGTGTCTCATCAAACAACCAAAAATAAAATATCTATTTCACTAAAAATAAATATAGAATGATTATGATCGACTCTACAGGGAACGTCAGATTTATCTCTTTTTAAAAAAAATAAAAATACAAAAGTTTGAAAATTTATCTAAAACTAATAAAACAAATAAAATTAATTAAAACAAGAAAATTAAATACTATCAATTAAAAGAGAAAATATCAATGAAAAGAAATTTTAACTAAAAGAATTATTTACATATTAATTTTATACGATTAATTATCGACCTATCTAAAAATTTCAATAAACATAAATAAATTGGTTATAGAACTCGACAAACGCCCAACAAAAAATCTCTCATTATTTTGTCAATAATTAAGAGAAGTTCGTTAATTATTACTCTAATCGAGAGTTAATTATAGATAAACTCTTAGAATTGAAGATCTCAACAGTATTAAGATTTAGAAAGATCCAATTCTAATTAACAAACAAATATCGGGTTCATTTAAATTAGATCATTTAATCCCATAACACGAATGCTAATTACCACTTTATTAAAACCAACAAACAATTACGGATTTGTCGTTTTAATTAGTTGTAGATAATTCTAAATCTATTAAATATTGGCCACTATTTAATAAACCCTAGAAAATCATGATCCATGAAATGTAAGAATTAAATAAATACCTATGATTGTTGAAAGAATAAACACATTTAGATCTCATAATTATTGAAAATTAAGGTTTCAATAATCTTTCGACTAGAAAATTAAATTAAAAACAAAACATGAAAAGAAAGACTCACTAAAATAAATAAAAAAATAGAAAGAAGAAATTGGATTACCATGCTTCTCGGCTGCCTCCTTTTCCTCCAAATAAATGTTGAAGAATTACATTCTTTTTTTCAAGACTGCCAGCTGCAGTTGTTTTCTTCCACAAAAGAACATATCAATATAAAGAATATGGAAGAATTTGTATTTCTCTTGGGTTGTAGGCTGGGACGGCTGCTGCCCCCTGGGGCCTGCACGGCTGCTGCCTCCCCAAAATTCTTTCAAATAATATGAAACACTCCTATATATAGGAGTATAAACCTTAAAAAAATAGAAATTTTTCTATTTATGAAAAATAAATATTTCTAACCCTAATAACTACTAAATAAATAAAAAGAAAATAAAATGTAAAAAGTAAAATTCCTAAAATATAATATTTAAGAAATCTACATTTTTAAAAATTCATTTTCCTAAACATTAGGAATGGAATAAAATTCTTTAAAATTTTCAATATATCCAATTTCATTCTAATTTTCTTTTAAATGTAAAATTGGGAAAAAAAATTTTAATACAGTAAATCTTCAAAATCTTGCATTGCCTTTTAAGATTCATATGCTCACGTGCTAATGAAAGTGCTTTACTGTCCAATTTTTCATACTTTGTAAAATTGCTCCAATTTAACTTATTTTTCTTCTTTTTCCATAATAAGTTTTCTCTTAAATCAAATGTCACAAAATATAAATATTAGTGTAATATATTTATTCAAAAATAATGTAAAATCAATTGTAAATATTACACTCAATTAAATCCTATAAAATTCATCGACACCTAGATGATGCTTGTCCTCAAGTATTCATAATTAAAATAAAATTAAAACTATCCAATATATTTTTTTCTTCCAAGCTTCCAATCCAATAAATACCATAAACGTTAAACTCGAAACAACAAATATTTCACAACAATCCGCACTAAAACAACTACTACATATCCCAACAGTCTATTATGAAATCCAAATAATAAAATTCGATAATACTCTCCAAGGGGTCACTCTAATGCACTCGAAATGGTGAAAAATATATATGTCTCTCAAATCAACAATATGGAACGATACTACCATATGTTTGCAAATATATCAAATTTTCACCACTTAAAAATTGGAAATTTATGCATCAATTTAAAGGTTTTTTATTTGGTTGTAACGGGGTTTGGGTAAAAGAGTAAGATAAGGTGATATTTAAGGGTTCAAAATATACCAAAGGAAATATATAACTAACCACACAATTCTCATAAAATCGACGAATCTTTGCCTTAACAAATAGCAAACAAAATTGATTTCTTGCTTTTCAAATGAATAGGCAATAGCAAACAATATACAAAAATATCAAATGTTTTCTCAATTTTCAATGACTGAAATGTAAATGAATTTTCAAACAAAATACAATATTTCTCTTTCTCATTCTTTTTTTTTTCTTTTTTTTTCTTGCTTTTTTTTTCTAACATAAATCATCTCCATGAACGTGTCATCATCAAACTCCCAATCATCATCTTCTATTGAGACAAAAATTAAAATAAAAATCATGTAATTAATCGTATATACATTTGGTACAAGAGTTTGAGACAAAGGCTAAAATCAAAGGATAGGAGTTATATTGAGAGGGTTGTAAAGAAGAAAAAAGGGTAAAAGACTCAAATTGGTTAACTAAGGGTTTATGAAATCAAGGAAGGGATTGTAAGAAAACCAAAATTGGGGTAAAACCTAATTATCTTTGTCATTTCAATGCATGAAATTCTAGAATGTAGTCTCGAAATGCATAACAATGCAAATTCTAGAATGTGTAATCCAAGTGTGATAATCACTTATCAAGAAAAATAATATCGAGCACAAAAAATGAATTTACTCATTCATAGCTCAAAACCTCACTTTTTAAGTAGAGTTTGTGTCAAATTTTGCATATTTATCATTCAAAAAAAACTATTAAAAATATGAGTAGCCATTTCAAACACAAAAACCATTGATACAATCTATTTTTCATATATCTCCAGCTAACCAAATAGTATACATCAACTAAGAAAGTTCAAAATTTTTTTATTTTTTTATTTTTTTATTTTTAAAGAAACAAAATCTAAATTAATGTAGTAAAGAAAATAAATATCGTGTCAAAAAAATAATAAATAATAAAGAAAGAAACACCTGATATCCCCTCATACCTAAATCATACATTATCCCCAGTATATGCTCAAGTTGAGAGAAAAAAATACATAAAATCAATCAAACAAAATAAAAGAAAAAGAATAAAAAAATAAAAGAGGAAGGTTAGAACAATACTCTCCTAGGGTGGAGTGGAGAATGGAGCAGCAATTTCAATGAACTCGAAGAAAGAGCTATGACGTGGGCATACCGTAATCATTAAGCATTTCGGTCCATTATTGAGGTTTCAAGGTAGAGAGAGAAGTCCTAAAAAAAATGAAATGCAAGTGTTAAAATAGAAGTGAAATTTGCCTCTCTCTCTCTGTCTCTCTCTCCCTTTCTCTTTTTTTTTTTTCTTTTCTTTTTTTTTTCAGAAATGAGGTGTGGTTAGGATGTGGGCACGCCCTAAATAAATAGTGCTTCTAGTCATGTAGTGAAATGTATGCTTCTTTGACAGAAATTGAGTTCACTTAGGGCGTAGGCACGCCATAAGCAAGGTTTCAATAACCCTTCGACTAGAAAAATAAATTAAAAATAAAACATGAAAATAAAGACTCACTAAAATAAATAAAAAAAATAGAAAGAATAAGTTGGGTTACAATATTTTTCGGCTGCCTCCTTTTCCTCCAAATAAATGTGTCCTCCAAGTCAATAATGAAGAATTACATTCTTTTTTTCAAGGCTGTCGGCTGCAGTTGTTTTCTTCCACAAAAGAACATATCAATACAAAGAATAAGGAAGAATGTGTATTTCTCCTAGGTTGCCGGCTAGGATGGCTGTTGCGCCCTGGGGGCTGCACGGCTACTGCCTCCCCAAAGTTCTTTCAAATAATATAAAACACGCATATATATATATATATATATATATATATATATATATAGAAGTAGAAACCCTAAAGAAAATATAATTTTTCTTATTTGTGAAAAGTAAATATTTTTAACCATAATAACTACTAAATAAATAAAAAGAAAGTAAAAAATAAAATTTCTAAAACATAATATCTAAAAAATTTACATTTTTAAAAATTTCTTTTTCTAAATATTAGGAATGGAATAAAATTTTTCAAAATGTTCAATATTCCAATTCCACTCCAATTTTCTCTTAAATGTGTAACTGAGAAAGAAAATTTTTACTGCAGTAAATCTTGTATTACCTCTTGAAATCCATGTGTCCACGTGCTAATGAAAGAGCATTACTGTCCAAATTCCTTACTTTGCATAATTGCTCCAATTTAGCTTGTTTTTTTTTCCATTTCCATAATAAATCACCTCCTAAATCAAATGAAGTAAAATATAGATATTAGTATAATATTTAATAAAAAATAATGCAAAATCAATAAAAAATATTACACACATTTAAGCCCTATTAAATTTCTCTTCACCTAGATAATGCTTATCCTCAAATATCCCTAACTAAAATAAAATTAAAACTATCCAACCTATTTTTTCTTCCAATCTTCCAAACTTCCAAACTTCCAAATCAATAGATACCATAAAAGTTAAATCGAAAATATAATCGAAACAATAAGTATTTCATAGCGATCCGTATTAAAACAACCATTACATATCCCAACAGTCTCTTCTGAAATCCAAACAACAAGATTCGACAATCCTCTCCAAGGGATCACTCTAATGCACTCGAAAGGGTGAAAAATATATATGTCTCTTAAATCAACAATATGGAATGATATTACCATATACTTACAAATATATCAAATCTCCACCATTTAAAAATTGGAATTTTATACATCAATCAAAATATTTTTTATTTAGTTGTAACGGGGATTTGGTAAAGGGTAGTATAAAAAGGACATTTAAGAATTAAAACGTACCAAAGGAAATATATAATTAACCACACAATTTTTATAACATATATCGATTTTTGCCTCAAGCAAACAATAAACAAAAAATGATTTCTTACTCTTCAAATGAATAGACAATAACAAACAGTATACAAGAATGTCACATGTTTTCTCAATTTTTCATAATTGAAGTATAAATAAATTTTCAATCAAGATACAACACTTCTCTTTCTCATTCAGTTTTTTTTCTTCTTTTTTTTTTCTTTTTCTTTTTTTCATCATTTTTTTCTTGTTTCCCCTTTTCTTTTTTTCAACGTACATTATCTCCATGAAAATGTCAGTATCAAAGCTCCAATCATCATCTTCCTATTGAGGCAAACATAAAATCCAAATCATACAATTAAATATATATAACTTTGGTATAAGAGTTTGAAACGAAAGCTAAAATCAAAAGTTAGGTGTTGTATTGAGGGGGTTGTAAAGAAGAAAAAAAAAAGGTAAAACGCTCAAATTGGTTAACTAAAGATTTATGAAATCAGAGTAAGGATTTTAAGAAAGCCAAAAATGGGATAAAATCTAATTTTCTTTGTCATTTCAATGCATGAAATTTTAGAAAGTGGTCTCGAAATGCATAACAATATAAGTTCTAGAATGTGCAATTCAAGTGTGATAATCACTCATCAAGAAAAATAATCTCGAGTACAAAAAATGAAATTGCTTGTTTTAGACACAAAATCTCACTTTTTATGTAGAGTTTATATCAAATCTTGCATGCTAATCATTCAAAAAAAACTATTAAAAATATAAGTAGTCATTTTAAGCATAAAAACTATTGATACAAGCCAATTTTCATACATTTCCAGCTAACCAAATAGTATACATCAACTAAAAAAACTCAAAATTTTTTTCAAATATTGTTTTATTTTTTATTTTTTTTTATTTTTGAAGAAACAAAATCTAAACTAATATAACGAAGAAAATAAATATAGTATCAAAAACCAAAACAAAGAAGAAAATACCTAACATCCCCCCACACCTAAATCATACATTGTCCCTAATGTATGCTCAAATTAAGAGAGAGAAGAAAAGAAAAAAATGCATAAAATCAATCAAACAACATAAAAGAAAAAGATTAAAGAAATAAAAGAGAAATGTAAAAATAATACTCCCCTAGGGTGGAGTGGAAAATGGAGAAATAATTCCAATAAACTCGAAAAAAAAAAAGCTATAACGTGGGCATGCCGTAATTATCAATCATTTCACTCCATTATTGAGGCTTCAAGGTAGAGAGAGAAGTTCTAAAAAAATGAAAGACAAGTGTTAGAATAGAAATGTAACTTGTTTCTCTCGCTCTCTCTCTTTTTTTTTTTTTTTTTTTTTTTGCAGAAGTGGGTTGATCCTAAATCGTGTGTATGCCCTAAATCATGTGTATGACTGTTCTTGTGTGTTCCTGTGGGGAGAAGTGAAGTGGGGTTAGGGTGTGGACACGCCCTAAACAAGAAGCAAAGCTGTCCATGTGATCCTACGTGGACAGAAATGGATTTGGTTTAAGGCGTGAGCACGTTTTAAGCAAAGAGAACTTTTGTTTGTTTTTTTTTTTTTACTCAAAGGTAAAATAAAATAAAATGTAAATCAAACCAATATAAATAAAAAAAACAATAAAAAAGATAAATAAATCATAAAAGAAAATATTGGGTTGTCTCCCAACAAGCGCCTTTGTTTCGCGTCTTTGGCTCGACATGATCCCATCGCTTCAACCTCGCTCAAATATCGGTTCGGTCCATTATAACTTCAACTTGCCTGGTATAAATTTCAATCTTAAATTGAAAAGAAAGACTTTATGGCCTACCATAAATCGTTTCCGATGTGGGAGTTTATCTTCAAGAAATTTATCCCATTGTACAACATCTTCTGTCACGTTTCTTCAAATACAAAATCCAATTCATACTACACAAAATTATCATGAGCAATGAAATCTACCGTACTATCATAAAAAATAAACTTAAAATCATTTAGATATTTCATGATATAAAAAATATTAAAAGTAGCAACTTTACCATTAAACTCAAGAGTTAAAATATCCAAATCCACATCAATTGTTGTCTTAACTGTTTTCATGAAGGGTATTGACACTTGCTTTATTGCTTCTAAGAGAGAAGTGTTGAATCCTTCTTTCGGAGAAGTTTCCAAAATCTCATTCTCTTCATCCTTCTTCGGTTGTGCCAATCTGCTGGGAACATGTGGTAAACTCAATTTTTGTTTGGAAAGTGTTGGACTCTTTACTTACCTCCGTGGTGGATTCATTCGCTGTTGATAATTTCGCTATTTGCTTGTTTTTCATCTCTTCTTCGGTTTTTGATAAATTGTGTTCCACTTCTTTTGATGATTTTTGTAATCGATTCAAGATTGCCATCAATTGTGACATTTGATTCTCCAAATTCTGGATACTGGTTCTTATCTCTTATTGAAATCGTTGGCTTTCTTATTGAATTAACAGAGAGCTGTTAGCCAAACTTTTAATAATCTCTTCTAGAGACGTACCTTGATTTGAAAAAGTTTGTTGAGACTGAAATTGAGATTGGATTTGTGGTTGTTGTTGGAATCTTTGTTGCCAATTTCCATAATTGAAATATGGTTCATTACACCATCCTTGGTTATAAATATTCGAATATGGGTCACCACAAAGAATGAGACACTTATCGGTTGGATGATCTATCTCTGAACAAATTCCACAAGTTTGTACCAATTGTGTTTTTCCTACAATAAAATCACGCATGAGAGAAGTTAGTTTTTTCAATTCTTGACGAAAGGAAAAATCACTTACCTCATTGACCATTTTTGGAACATCTTGCCACATTCCAAATTGTCGGGAAATCTCAATATTAGAAAAATCTCTACAAAATGTATTTTCATTAATATTAGAAAATAACAACTCCCTTAAAATCTTTTGTGTGACCATATTCTCGTGGTTGATGTTCTTCTCTTTTAAGTCCTTGACAACTTTCGTCAAGTTCCCTACAAAGGGTTAGTCTTGCAAACAAGAAAAAAAAAATTAAAAAAAATAAATCACTTAACACCGTTCCCCGACAACAGTGCCAAAATTTGGTGTGTCGTCAAACAATCAAAAATAAAATACCTACTTCACTAAAGACAAGTTTAGGGTGAGCAGGGTCGAATTCATATGGAACGGCAGATTTATTTCCTTTAAGGTAATAAAAATAAAAATATGGGGGGAGGGGGGGTTTGAGAAATTATCTAAAACTAACAAAACAAATAAAATTAACTAAAATTAGAAAATTAAATACTATCAATTAAAAAAAATATCAATAAAAAGAAACTCTAGTCAAAGAAATTATTTTCACCTTGATTTTATACGATTGATTATCGACCTATCTAAATATTTCAATAACCATAAATAAATTGGTTATAGTCGTCAACAAACGCCCAACTATCAATTTCTCCTTATTTCATCGATAATTAAGAGAAACTCGTTAATTATTTCCCTAATCGAGAGTCAACTCTAGAGAAGTTTTTAGGATTTAAAGTCTCAACAGTATTAACATTTATAGAAACTCAATTCTAATTAACAAACATACGACGAGTTCATTTAAATTATATTATTCAATCCCATGACACGAATGTCATTCCCATGACACAAATGTCAATTACTACTTTATTAAAACCAATAAACAATTACGGATTTACCGTTTTAATTAGTTATAGATTATTCTATAATTATTAAATATTAACCACTATTCAATAAATTCTAAAAAATCATGATCCATGAAGTGCATGAATTAAATAAATACCTGTAATTATTGAAAGAATAAGCACATTTAGATCTCACAATTATTAAAAATCAAGGTTTCAATAACCCTTCGACTATAAAAATAAATTAAAAACAAAACATGAAAAGAAAGACTCACTAAAATAAATAAAAAAATAGAAAGAAGAAGTTGGGTTACAATGTTTCTCGACTGCCTCCTTTTTTTCCAAATAAATATGTCCTCCAAGTCAAGAATGAAGAATTACATTCTTTTTTTCAAGGCTGCCGGCTATAGTTGTTTTCTTCCACAAAAGAACATATCAATACAAAGAATAAGGAAGAATGTGTATTTCTCCTGGGTTGCCGGCTGGGATGGCTGCTGCCCCCTGGGGGCTGCACCGTTGCTACCTCCCCAAAGTTCTCTATAATAATATGAAACACTCTTATATATATATATAGGAGTTGAAACTCTAAAAAAAATAGAATTTTTCCTATTTGTGAAAAGTAAATATTTATAACCCTAATAACTACTAAATAAATAAAAAGAAAGTAAAAAGTAAAAAATAAAATTCCTAAAATATAATATTTAAAAGATTTACATTTTTAAAAATTTATTTTCTAAATATTAGAAATGAAATAAAAATTTTCAAAATGTTCAATATTTCAATTCCATTCCAATTTCCTCTTGAATATATAATTGGAAAAAGAAATTTTTACTACAATAAATCTTGTATTGCCTCTTGAAATTCACGTGCCCACGTGTTAATGAAAGAGTATTGCTGTCCAAATTCCTTGCTTTGCATAATTGCTCCAATTTAAATTGTTTTTCTTCCATTTTCATAATAAATCACCTTCTAAATCAAATGTCATAAAATATAGATATTAGTGTAATATTTATTCAAAAGTAATACAAAATCAATCAAAAATATTACACACATTTAAGTCCTATCAGTGCTGTTAGCCAAATTTTTAACAATCTCTTCTAGAAACGTATCTTAATTCGAAAAAGTTTGAGACTGAAATTGAGATTGGACTTGTGGTTGTTGTTGGAATCCTTGTTGCCAATTTTCATAATTGAAATTTGAGTGATCCCTCAATTCTGGATTGTAGGGGTTCGAATATGGATCATCATAAAGAATGGGACACTTATTGGTTAGATGATCTATCTCTGAACAAACTCCACAAATTTGTACCGGTTGTGTTTTTCCTATAATCAAATTACGCATAAGAGAAGTTAGTTCTTTCAATTTTTGACGAAAGGAAAAATCACTTACCTCATTGACCCTTTTAGAAACATCTTGCCACATTCCAAATTATCGAGAAATCTCAATATTAGAAAAATCACGGCAAAAGATATGTTCATTATAATTAGGAAATAACAACTCCCTCAAAGTCTTTTGACCGGCTATGTCCGAGTGTTTAAAATCCTTCTATTTTATGTCGTTGACAAATTTTCAGTAAATTCACTGCAAATATTAGTTCCAAAATAAAAAGAAAAACCAAATTTTAAAAAAAATAAATTACTTAACACCGTTCCCCGGCAACTGTGCCAAAATTTGATATGTAGTCAAACAACTAAAAATAAAATATTTATTTCACCAAAGACAAGTCTAGGGTGAGTATGGTCGAATTCATAAGAAACGGCAGATTTATTTCTTTTAAGAAAAAAATAAAAATACGGGGGATTTGAAAAATTTTTCTAAAACTAACAAAATAAATAAAATTAACTAAAACAAGAAAATTAAATACTATTAATTAAAAGAGAAAATATCAATGAAAAGAAATTTTAGTTAAAGGAATTATTCACACCTTGATTTTATACGTTTGATAATCGACCTATATAAAAATTTCAATAAGCATAAATAAATTGGTTATAGTCGTCGACAAACGTCCAACAACTAATCTCTCCTTATTTCGTCGATAATTAAGAGAAACTCGTTAATTATTTCCCTAATCGAGAGTTAACCCTAGAGAAACTCTTAGAATTGAAGATTTCAACAGCATTAAGATTTAGAAAAATTCAATTTTAATTAATAAATACACATCGGGTTCATTTAAATTATATCATTTAATCTCATGACATAAATGTTATTCCCGTGACACGAATGCCAATTACCAATTTATTAAAACCAACAAACAATTACGGATTTGCCATTTTAATTAGTTGTAAATAATTTTAAATTTATTAAATATTAGCCACTATTCAATAAATCCTAAAAAATCATGATCCATGAAATATAGGAATTAAATAAATACCTATGATTGTTGAAAGAATAAACACATTTAAATTTCACAATTATTGAAAATCAAGATTTCAATAATCTTTTGACTAGAAAATTAAATTAAAAACAAAACATAAAAAGAAAGACTCACTAAAATAAATAAAAAAATAGAAAGAAGAAGTTGGGTTACAATGTTTCTCGGCTGCCTCATTTTCCTCCAAATAAATGTGTCCTCCAAGTCAAGAATGAAGAATTACATTCTTTTTTTCAAGACGGCTGGCTACAGTTGTTTTCTTCCACAAAAGAACATATCAATACAAAAAATAAAGAAGAATGTGTATTTCTCCTGGGTTGCTGGCTGGGATGGCTGTTGCCCCCTGGGGGCTGCACGGCTGCTGCCTCCCTAAAGTTCTTTCAAATAATATGAAATACTCATATATATATATATATATAGGAGTAGAAATCCTAAAGAAAATAGAATTTTTTCTATTTGTAAAAAGTAAATATTTCTAACCCTAGTAACTACTAAATAAATAAAAAGAAAATAAAAAGTAAAAAGTAAAATTCTTAAAATATAATATTTAAGAGATTTACATTTTTAAAAATTTCTTTTCCTAAATATTAGGTATAAAATAAAATTCTTTAAAATCTTCAACATCTCCGATTTCATCTCAATTTTTTTTTTGAATGTACAATTGGGAAAGAAAATTTTTAATGCAGTAAATCTTCAAAATCTTGTATTGTCTCTTGAGATCCATATCCCACGTGCTAATGAAAGAGTATTGCTGTTCAATTTTCTATATTTTGCAAAATTACTCCAATTTAGCTTATTTTTTTTCTTTTTCCATAATAAGTTTCCTCCTAAATCAAATGTCACAAAATATAAATATTAGTCTAATATTTATTCAAAAATAATACAAAATCAATTGTAAATATTACACTCAATTAAACCCTATTACCCTCGCTGTAGTAGAATGAAATGTTAGATCCTTTAATTAAATTTCAGATTCGAAACTTAAAAATAAAAAAAAATTATACCAGAAAAACCGTCTCCTAAAGAAGTCCCCGCCAATATTTAAATTGGATTAATTAGAATATGGATCCGGATATCGATGGTGAAAAAAAAAGAAATATGACATTGTTGTCTTAAATAACCAGCGTGACCTAAGTTAGCCACCTTGACTCTTTATGGTGAGAGGATTTGTTTGAACCTAGATCCAAACTTTTGAAAAAAAATAAAATAAAATTGAGCTTCGAATTTTATTTTATTTTTTAATTCTCCTTTTTGATGACCAAGCCATCCATTATGTTTTAACAAGAAAATGGGCCAATTCAGCATGGCCCAGCTTGAATATTTCGAGCTAACCTTTTTGCTCTTCAAAGGGCACAAGAATTTTGGGCCGGCAGGCATAAAATTAGCAATTGTAAATTTGCTGTGTCTTTCAACCCAAAAAAAACATGCTGTGTCTTGGATTGAATAATGCATTCTTGAGTCAGGTGTTGGTAACCAAATCACACCCAGTGAAATGGGTCATTCTTAATTCTTAATAGCCTCCTTGTTAGCAAAATACATATGAACCAATGACGTGGGGATTTAATGATGATATATGTTCTCTGATTAATATTTTGAGTTTCAATTTTAAAAATAAAAAATAAATATTATGGGAGTCGGCTTCTAAATTATGACTTAACGTTAGGTTTTCTAACAACAATGTTCTAAGTAAAAAAAAAAAAAAAAAAATTCCAAAATTCACGCGGCCAAAGTCACATCACAATCGTTCTAAAGGACAAACAAGCAATCGCCACTCGGAAGATAAGATAATGAAACGATGAAAGACAACTCTCTCTCCCGCGCTCACGAAAGTCTTCACTTTTTAGCCACTTCATCAATCCTCGTCATCTCCAATTGCTCCCTCTTCAAACATGGCAACATACTACTCAGAAGCACACATATGCCAGTGCTTGAGCCGCATATACACTCTTCGCCGGGACTCCATCCTCACTGTGTCTGGCAACCGGAAAAAGACAGGCAAGGAATTCGTGGAGGGAGTGCTCTGCCTGGCTCATGGCCTGCTCCAACTTGGGGTTGAAACGGGCCATGTCATTGCTATATCAGCTTTCAACAGGCCTGTGCTTTCATTGTTTATTCCAAGAATGAATTCTTCTGTTTTTGAGCACCTACACCTATTTTAAGGTTCAAGAAAACTTTTTGCTTGTTTGTAATGTTTCAAACTTTTGAAGTCCCACATGGATACCAGAATTCAATTGAGACAAAGTCAAGCAATGCAGGTCATTTAATAGTATCAGATTCGTGGAATAGACTAATTTCATGGACAATCATGGATCCCTTGTGATTAAATATGTTGTGTACTAGATTATGTTTATAAGCATTGGACAATTCAGACAGCCTTGTGCATACCATTTAGGGCATGGAAGTACCACAAGATAATTTTCTGAAAACCTAATACAAGTACATTGTTGAACTGCAAAGTAACTGTAGCAAAGTTGAGCACAGCTCTTTTTCTTGTTATAGGACATGATATATCAGATAATAGTTAGTACCAGGAAAGCATTCATTTCCTAATCAAATGTTATTTATTTATTTTTAATCTCAGTGATTGGTATTTGGAGTGGCTTTTGGCCGTTGCATTTATAGGAGGCATAGTTGCTCCTCTCAACTATCGTTGGGTAAGTACACGATTGAGCTATTACCATGGATCATTATGGCATGATCTTACTCAAAAATTTATTTTTGTTTTCAACTTGCAGAGTTTTCAAGAGGCAAAATTGGCAATTGAGTTGGTGAGCCCCATCCTGTTAGTTACCGATGACAGTTGCAGTTCCTGGTATCTGGATCTCCAAAGCTATTCTACGACTTCCATAAAATGGCATGTTTTCATGGTTCCTCCTCCATCTAATCTTAATTTGACAGGGAACGGTATGCAAAATCCGATAAAAATCTTAAAGAAAAAGGCATATGACTAAAATAGATGCACAATGTTAATATATGTATATATTTTTTTTCCTTTTTCCAGTACTAACTACAGAAACACTGAAGTTTCATTCTCCAAAAAAAAATCTGTCATTTGACTATCTAAGTGCACCTGAAGGTGCTGCATTGATTTGCTTCACTTCAGGTATGTTCCACAAACAACGCATTTTTTTCACATAAAACTATTGCGGTATGATGCGAGGAACTGTGTCTTAAGCATAACTTGGCTCTAGGAACCACTGGGAAGCCAAAGGGAGTTACCATAGGCCACTCGGCATTAATTGTTCAATCTTTAGCAAAGGTTGCGGTTGTTGGTTACAGTGAGGAAGATGTATGCTTTTTATTTTTAGCAAATGTATCAATTTCAGTATGAACACGTGGTGCTAGTGGGAATTACTCTAATAAGGTCTATTTTTGTCGGGGTGTTTTGGCAGGCATATTTGCATACTGCTCCATTGTGTCACATTGGAGGGTTATCATCAGCCTTGGCCATGCTTATGGTAGGAGCCTTCCATGTCTTCATACCAAAGTTTGAAGCGAAATCAGCCATCGAAGCTATTGAGCTGCATAATGTCACCTCTTTTATCACTGTGCCGGCTATAATGGCTGATTTGCTCTCCTTGCTCCGGTAAAGTCCCCATCTTTGCTTTCTTTTGTTGTTTGATTTATCTGCGATAGGTTTTTTTGTGGCCCATTTTCCACAGAAACCGCACTGAAGAACTTTGTTATCTAAATTACTAATCTGCCTTGAAAACTCGATAAGGGTTCTGTTGTACAATATTTATGCTTCTAAATTTCCTAGTTTTTTAATTCCATGGTTTTTGTCAGGAAAAAGAATACCTGGAAAGGCCATGAATCTGTGAAGAGGATACTAAATGGCGGCGGGGGCCTTCCCCTTGAGCTAATATATGATGCTACCAACTTCTTCCCCAAGGCTAAGCTTCTTTCTGCCTATGGTGTGTCTGGTTCATTGGCAAATAAAAAACTGATTTTCCATACTAATTTGTTTAAGATCAAGTAATAGCGACAAGCATGTTTCCTTCTTATCATGTCTGGTCTCAAAGTTGTGCCCCAATATGATAAACCTAAGTCTGAGCTCTGTTGTTGTTCGACTAACACAAGCACTAGGATCTTTTATGCATACCCCCACCAATCTTCTTTTATTTTGTATGTATTTTGAAGGGATGACCGAGACATGTTCCTCAATGACATTCATGACACTTTATGACCCAATGAGCGGAAGCTTCAGCCAGACTTATCAGAAGCTTGGTGAAATAAAAGCCAACTCAGTTCACGAGCCAGAGGGTGTTTGTGTTGGCAAGGCTGCACCACACGTCGAAATACGTATACTCATTGATGGATTTTCTCATATTGGAAGGATTCTTACCAGAGGTCCACATGTAATGCTGAGATATTGGAATCAAATTCCAGCACAAGAATCAGATTCTGCTTATCATGGTTGGTTTGACACTGGTGACATTGGGTGCATCGACGATTATGACAATGTCTGGCTTGTAGGACGAGTGAAGGGTCAGATAAAAAGTGGGGGAGAAAATGTTTACCCTGAGGAGGTATTCAGCACAAAGTTATCTACCTTAATTTTTCACCTACATTTTACATTTGAATACTATGGGGTGCAAATTCTAGAATTATTAATGGAAAGGCATTATTTAGACTACTTAGTTATTTAAATCTGTGAACAAAAAACTAGCTCAGAACTCTCATTTCATGCAAACTAGTTAATAAGGAACCTTATTGCTTAGGAATAACTCTTAGGATTTGTCCTACCTAATCTCTCTCTCTCTCTCTCTCTCTCTCTCTCTCTCTCTCTCTCTCTCTCTCTCTCTCATTTGGCCTGTCCTCCTTTCTTTGTTTGCTATTCATTTCCAAGGCTGTCCATAAAATGATTGTTAAGATGTAGGTTTGAGCTTTTCTCTCCTTGAAGCTAAGGGTATGTGCTTGTTTGTAAGAAAAGGTGGAGGCAGTTCTGTCACAGCACCCAGGCGTCTCTAGTGTTGTAGTTGTTGGACTTCCACATGATCGCTTGACTGAAATGGTTGTTGCTTGTGTTCAAATAAAAGGTGACAGACAATGGATTCATGCCAATTCCAATCATGTAAATGATGATAGAGAACTAGTTCTATCAAGAGAGATTCTCCAGCAATATTGTAAAACAAGAAATCTAACTAGGTAGTGCTCATGCTCTCTCATAACTATTTCTCTGTAATTGTACGTATTGGAAATTAACTTGGGATGTTACCCTTCATTTTTTTCCCCTCATTTTCAGGTTTAAAATTCCCAGGATATTTGTACTATGGAATAAGCCATTTCCTGTCACAAGTACCGGAAAGCTAAGAAGAGACCAAGTAAGAAGAGAAGTTATGTCTCAGCTGAAAATGTTCCATGGCAATCTATGACTCAGAACTTTCTGATCAAATTCCTGCAGCTTCCAAGTCATTAGCATCCCTCTTAGTCTTAAATTGCGATGGCCATTGCCAAAGATTGTTCGACATTTCTTGACAATGATGCTACGACACATTTTTGTGGAAATCTGTAGAAAGAGTAAGATTAGGATATGGAATCAACAAAGATCCCTCATTTATATTGTTTATGGCACAGACACCTAGTTTATATTATTCTTTTCACCAGATTGTTCTTGGGCATGCCTTGAACTGAACTTTTCCATACTTAGCATGGTTGAACGTCTTCTTCAGGTTCATGAGCATCTCGATTTTCAATGACAGTGAAAATGTCTGGATCAAGAATTTTTTTGTGCTACAATAATCAACATCGATGTTCTGTCTCAAACCAATTCTAATTCTAATTCTAATTCAACACTTCGACGTGGCTTTGAGGCTGGGGAGTGAAGTGGTGAAAAAGCTTTTTTGAGTTTCTTCACAATAGTCCCAACAGAATGAAATACACACTTTCTTTTTACCCAATAGAGAAACGGGTTGTCAGGCAGTTTACTGATTTTAGGTTGTCTCATTTGATGCCCCAGTCTGGGACCGTCATAGTATTTTCATGTTTATTTAGGTTCTGAAAGGGACAAACCTCTGAGACTCAATTTATGTTATTTTCATGTCAATTTCAAAAGGAAACATCATTTATGCATCCGTCATTGTTATAGCCTAGACAGCCCATAAAGCGAGATTTGAACAAGTTTAACAGCTAATGAAAGCATGAAACCACACTAATAATACAAATGTTACATGCAATCTTAAATGGCTCAAGGTCTGCATATTAAAGGGCGCATTCATTCCAAATCCACTCATGACTTCCTCTGCCTTGTATCTGTTTGTTGCAATGGATACACATGAAATGGACTGCTTTAGATAGGATAACTTCTTTTAAACTAGTCAATTGGACCTAGGCTATTTGGTGAGGAAGACCAACAAATATCGGTTGAGTCATTTGTTATTGTTTTGCTTCTCCGTTTTGAGAGTTATAAGGGAAAACAAACAGTCATTTTATTTTATATAACAAATATATTATCATATGCAAATTGTAGATTACATAGTAATATTGAATGCAAACAAAGACATCAAACAACAAGAGAACAACCCTTTTTCTTATGGATGTGTTGTGTGCTCTACTTTTTCTATTTTGATTGATCAAGTTGCCTATTGGGATGATCCTGGAGGGGAAAACAATCGGCATGAGTGCTTTTCATTAAGGCTCAATCGCCTAGGCTTCAAAACCAGTTTCCATTAGTTTTATCAGTGTTAGCTTTGTCTTCGATCCAAGAAATAGCAGTCCCATACACTAGCTCCACGCTTTCCTAAGGCTCGTCAATCAATTGATGCCACATAAAGATCTTCAATGTTTTATCCTCGCTGCTGATTCATAAAAAACTTAGCAGAGTTGTAATCGCAAACCATGTCATCCTCTCCATGTACCACTAGGAATGGAACTCCTAGTCCATGACAGTGCCACTTTTATATGGTCAGTGACCCTAAGAAACTCCAGTGCAGTAGTGGTTGGTGGCATTCCATTGGCCCTCTGGTTTGGACTCTTTGCCACTAACCTTCTTTTCCATTCCTCCTTGAACCACTTACTTGCCAATGGCTTTGTGATACGCACGATGCATTTATAGAAAATAAATATTGCAGGAGAATATCTAGAAGTTGATAATTATCTCTTTAAAATAGTATTTTTATTATTTTTAGAATTATTAATTTTAGAAATAAGTTTAGGAGTTTTTTTTTAACAGGAAACCAATTCTTTTTAGGAGTTTGTGTTTGTTTTAATAGGAAACATATTTTATTGTAAACTCTATTTTTTTTTTATTTAAAGGGGTATGATAAATAAGAAATAAGTTTAATTCTCTTAAAAAAACTATAGCATGAAACAAGTTTCCAGACTGCAACCATAGGGTCTAAGGGAAGGAAAAATTCTAGAAAGGGAAGAGAGAATTTTCCTGCAAAGTATCCTATGACTAGACCCTACACTACGACTCATATCAACTTGATATCAGAGCCAGCTATCATGGAAAACTTTACAAAATAACCTAGCCAAATGGAGGGGTATCACGAAGGATCTCGAGCAGCGAGTATCTATAGCGGAGGAATGCAAACAGTCCACTGGGAAGTTGTTTAGCAACAACAAACAGTGATAAGCTCACAGTTGGAAAGGATTTTGCGAGAGCTATAGGGCACAACAAGAGCAGTGACGTGAAGAGCAGCAGCCGCACCCTTATAGACAGAGGAGGAACAAAGTATCCAGCAGGAAGAAGCGACTGCCATCCCTAGGTTTTCTAAACTAGAATTCCCGTCCTATGATGGTATTGAGGATCCCTTGATTTGGATCCATAGGTATGAGCAATTCTTTGAAAATCAGAGAATGCTTGAAGGGGAGAAGGTGGGGTGATAGCATTCCTTGTCAACAGACACTACAAAACAAATCAAATGCACTATTCATATGAACGAAAACTATTTGCTAAATATATTAAAACCGTCTGTAGAATCTTTTCCGACAGATGCACTTTCAAGTCGCTATACACCCGTCGTGATAGATCTATCTCAATAGTTTTGATCACTGTTAGCGCATGTGATGGATTTATACTTACGGTTAGAAAAGTGTTGGTAAAATTACTGTTTTTTATCATTGGTTTTAAAAATATTGATAAAAGTTACTATATTTTATTATCGGTTATCACATATATTAGGGAATATTACTATCTTTTATCTCAGTTACCACAACTATTAAAAATGTTACTATCATTTATCGTAAATTATCATATATATTAAGAAATGTTACTACCTTTTATTATCGATTACCACTCGGTTATCACATGTGTTAGTATAAATTACTGTTAGTATTATAAGTTACCATAACTATTAGAAAAATTATTGTTTTTATCATCGATTAAAAAAGTTTCGGAAAAAGTTACAATCATTTATTGTCGGTTACTACATGTGCTAGTATAAGTTGCTATCATTTGCCACATGTGTTAATATAAGTTATTGTCAGTTATCACATGTGTTAGTATAAGTTACTGTTTTGTATCGTTGGTTAACACAAGTATTAGAAAATATTACTCAATTAGGAAATATTACTCTCTTTTATTATCATGTTAGGTTATGAATGTTACTCTATTTTATTCTTAGTTATCACAAGTGTCATAAAAAAGTTACTACTCGGTTACCGTATGTTATTGTCTGTTATCACATGATATTTATAATGACGGTTTTTTTTTAAATAGTAAGTAAATTAAAAGACTAAAAAATAAATAAATTACAAAAATAATATAAATGTAATAAGAATTGTAATTGATACAAAATAAAATGATTGATACATATAAAACCAAAAAAAAAGAGAGAAAAGATTACATGTCCCACAACTGCATATCTTCTGAGATGTTCCAAACAAAAAATATTCATCACAATTTGAAGGCATTTTTATCCATAATTTTTCGTGTCAATCTATTCATTAAAACCAATAATAAAATAGTGAAATTATTATAAATAATAAATAATGATTGTAAATGAAAATATTATCGGAGAGCATTTTCCTTTCTCTAAATCTAAAATATCTTGATAGCGTTGATCTCTACATTTATTCACAACTGTTCAAAATAAAAAATTAAAAATAACATTTTAATATTAAATCTCAAATTAAAATAATATGTTTATTTTAAAACCTGAATAACATTTTGAATGATTGAGTTTGCTCAGACTGAACATATTCTTTCTTAGAATGGTTATGATTCTTTATATAATGATCATCCGTCGTTCATCCAAATCTTTCAAATACCCAACTAGTGACCTTTCTATATAAAAAAAAAATTGTGATTAGTTTTTGATAAAACTTTGCAAAGTGAGTGTGATGTTTAAATGGATTAGATAAGAAGAGTTTTCAGGGGAATGATAGAGAAACTTTGATGGTGAAACTTTTGTCACTTATGATTTATAATATATTATTTTCACAAATAAATTTTTAAAACCCCATCCATTTTTTCTTTCGTGCTTTTTCCCCACCTCTTTTTTCATCACCGCGTTGCTCTTGATTCCTCACAATTTTTTTTATACTTTTAATCAATACCGCCACGTGTCTTTCATATGCGTTGTTGAAAAAATCACTTACTACATTTCAGTAATTTTTCCTATTTATTACTACATTACTTACTAACTATTTATTACATTTCATGCAAGTGCATGCTCGCATGCTTGCGTGGTCCCCTGCCGTAAGTTTTGTGCTGTGTTAATTATATCCATTTGATTAATAAAAAATAACGTATATTCTATATTCGATGACAATAAACTTATTAATATTATTAATTTAAATAATGTAATGATATGAAATTAGTAATTTATATAATATAGTGTTACAATTTGAAAATATAACAATGTAATGCAATGGTACATAATTGTGTAATTAATTATATTGATATAATTAATGAAAAATACTAAATCTTGTATCTATTGTATTGGAAGAAACTGGGTTTTGTAGTTCAAAACCGATATTAAGTTATCTAGTATCGACTCTCAACTTCGATCACAATTTATAATTACAAAACATGATCCCCGCAATGAATAAAAATTTAATTTCTCACATCTCCACACTCCATACAATTTCCACACACATAATTTTCACACATCACATACTACCAACCCCAACCCTATCTCATCCACTAATATTTCACATGTAACATTATTTAAAATTAGTATAGTGTACTTTGATTTAGATATATTGGTTTTTTGATATTTTGAAATAATTTATGAAACTTATTTTCATCCACATTAAATGCAAGAGAAGTTGATTCATGTATGATCATGTAAATGTGTGAATGATTATGTAAATCTGGGAATGAATCATATAACATATCAAATATATCATGGTCAAAAAGATTATCATGTAGTTGGATATATTAGATCTTTGTAAATTTTCATTACTCTTTCTGGTGATTAACGAGTGATTGAAAACTGTGTGTGCAAAAAATCCTAATGTGTTGTATTGGATTGAATATTTGCACATGCAAATTTAAGAAATACAATCACCCACCAATATATTCATCATTTCCTTGGAATGCATCTATGATTTGTCTATCATATTAAATACAAATCAAATTAGATATTTTGTATGGAAATAAATACACGGAGCAATAGAAAAAAAAGATAAATAAATGAAATAAATATGAAAATATTTTTGGCGCATTATTAAATTGGCGCTAAGGGAAAAAAGAAACAAAATGTTTTTTTGTGAGAAAAATAGAAATTTGATTAAATTGACACTAAAATAGAAAAATGTTTTTGGCGCCAAAATGAGAATTTTTTTTTGTGAAATTATCATTCAAATGTTTGTAAATGTTAAAATGGTGAATCTTGTAAATTAAATGTGAATTAAAATAAATTAATATTAATATTGTTAATTATTTTTTTTAATTTATATAAAATTATTTAATATTAATAATTATATAAATTACTAATTTAATATCATTACATTATCTAAACTAATAATATTAATAATTTAAATTAACAATATGCCACTCAAGACAGGGCGCAGCGCGGGGACCGACCACGCATGTAAGTGCACAAGCAAGCGCCTGCGTGGGCGCCCGACAAAGGCCACTCGATCACCTACTCATGCCACCGCTCACAAGCACAACATATGCCCCCGCCCATGCGGGCGGCCACACTAGCCTGTGCAGGTGCCCACGCATGCCCCCATGTGGGCAACCTGTTGCGTTCCGATGATACTCACTCAATTGTGGCACCGAAATTGCTCGAACTTTTGGGATTTCTTACTAAGAAGATTGCCCAAATGGCCCTAAGGGACGTGGAGTTTAGTAAAAATAGATAGAGTACACCTTGCTTTGCAGCACCTATATTCTACAAAGGAGGCTCGTAGTATTTAAGAAAGGAAATGAAATGAAACTAAGAAATTAAACTATGACTAAGAAACTAGTAAACTAAATGACTAAAAGATTGCTCATAGTCTTGGCAAATTGCTTTAATCGTGTGGGCAGAAAATCAAAGGAAAACACAGTCTAAACTACTAGGTAGAAAGGACTTGTGTTCTAGATAATGGGGCTGAATTTCTCACAAGAGACTGACATTTTTCTTGATCCTCTCTGGATAATTACAATGGTTATTGGCTGCCCTTTTTATAGGAGAAGCTGGGAGATCAAAAGACTCATTTACGTAACTCACTTTCCTAAAATAAGTCATAATAATTGCTAATTACACACTAATAAAACATTCAATAATTAGGTAGTTACTTTGCCTATTATTACACTCATTAAAACACTTAAAACACACTGCATCGACTTATTTGGGCAGTTATAACCCTTGGTGACTCTTGGCTTTACAGCTACCTAGGCATTGCATGCTGCTGCTTGGGCTATACATGGTGCTACCTTATGTGCTAGCTCTTGGTGGCTCATGTAGTGGCTCAGGGATGTTGCATGGTACCTCGTGCACTGGCATGGAGCTGCTCAATGCAGTGTTGTGCATGGCTCATGCAGTGGCTCAGGGATGCTACATCGTACCTCGTACGCTGGCATGGTGCTATTCAGTGCGCTGTTGTGCAGTAGCTCATGTGCTGGTGCATCCTCATTGAGCCATGTCTCGATCTCATTGAGCATTAGCCCTATTTCTTTGAGCAGTACTGTCCCTACTCATGTTTCTTTGCTGGCTGGTTCATTGGTGCATGATTCCTCAACCTTAAGCTCGTGGACTTGGTGAACCATGACCTGGTAATATGCTGCCTTGTCTTCTCCTTGCCATGACTCATACTAGTGTATTGCAGCTTGCACCTCTCTGTGCATTGGTGCCTTTTGACATATGTTGCTTTGCATCTCATCATATTGTGGCATAGCTCTGCTTGTCATAGGCACAAGCTTGTGTGTAGGCTGCTCAAGCATTGATGGCCCTTCGCATGGTATCCCTTTCAAGTGGAGGTCTCCTTACTCATGCACTTGCTGGTGTCTCTTCATAAGTGGCCTTGGTCATGACTTGTAGTAAGACACTTTCATCCGTGCAAGCCTCCATCATGTCGCCTTGCATGCGATTTGCGGCCCTTTGCCGTGCATGACCTTATGCATTGCACATGGCTCGCTGAGGGGTTGCAACATTCACCCTCTTGGAGACGAACCTTGTCCTCAAGGTTGTTGTGATTGCCATCCGTGAGGTTGGTCTTGTCATCCTTCCTTGGGCTCCCCTTCAGCGGTAATACCTCCATTTGCATGGCATCACTTGCCTTGAATGTTCTACTTCTTGGACCTTCTTGGTGTTTTGCCTATTCCTTTTGAAATGGTTCCTTGTGTATAGACCTTTGCTAGGTAGGAACTTTTTGTTGGGGTCATCTTTTGCATGCTGCTTCTTCCTTCTAGCTTGCGTCCTTTCGAGGTTAGACTTCCATTGAGAAAGAACTTCATCTCTTGTTAGTAACTCATAATCAACCAATATATCGATTGCTGAATCACTTGTGTATGGGTATAGGCTTTGCAATAGCTTTCTATAGAGGTCTTCAAGTGGTGTGTCTTAACATGCTTGACACAATTAGGCGTGCTTGAGGACATCTTGTTTATATCTTCACCAATTGTTTGGATATGATTGATATTTTGGAGTATGTGAAGTCAAGCGAATGGACTCCATTTCCTTTGAACTGACTCTCTAGCATGGTTAAGGAGTTGTGGACAACATGTGCCTTACTGCCTTCTTCCATATTCAAGAATTCCGATCCATTCATTGTGGAATGTGGTTGCATTTGCAATTTGATCCACTTTTTCTTGTGCACGAACTCCATTTGCATCCATTGGTAATCCATAATTACTCATCCAAGTGTTTCGAGAGCCATTGTACTCCAAGAATTATATCTACACCGATTGAACTAATGGAATGAAAATCGGTTATGAATTCGTTTCCTTGGATGTCTATGGTGACTTCTTGGTATATCACCGAGTATTTCATCCTTTCACTGCTTGCGACCTCTACTTCAAAGGGTGAGACTTGCTCTTTGGTGAGCGTTAATGCTTTTGCATCCCTTTCATTGATAAAGTTAAGTGTTGATCCATTGTCAACCAAAGTGGTGACCCTTTGCTTGTTGATTAGTGCTTTGGTCCTCATGGGTCTTAATCCTCCAATTTTGGTTAAGGCATAAATGGATATGGGTGAATCTTGGTCACCAAATGCCTCTTGATTCGTCTCATCTTCGAGTGGCACATGTTCGACAAGTGCCTCTTTATTTGTCTCGTCTTCAAGTAGCACAATTTCAGCAAATGCCTCTTCATTTTCGTTTGGCTCAATCATGAGAAGCCTTGGCCTTTTGCACTTGTGGCCAGGTACAAATTTCACATCACATGTGAAGCATAGGCCCTTTGACTACCTTGCTTCCATGTCGGCATAAGTGAGCCTTTGAGGAGATATTGGTTCCTCCTTAATGTGAGTGGCTTCAAAGTATGGTTCCGTGTTTTCATCTCATGCCCTTTTTGTTGGTGTCTCTTTGGCCAAAGTAGGGGGAGACATGTAAAGAGGGGAGATATTTGTTTACATTTGGAGTGAGGGTGTATATGTTGTTGTATAAGGAGATGAAGAGTTGTTATGGTGGTAAGGTGGTTCGGTTTTAGGCTGGGGAATTAAGTGGACTGTGTTGGAGTGGAAGGGTGGTAAGGTATATGTTTGATTGGGAAATTGGACGGCCGGATACCCTGTTTGATTATGGAAAGTGTATGTATTAGGGTAGGGAATTGAATGATCATTTGTTTGGATAGGAAAAGGAAAGGATTTGTGTTCGGGTGAATAAATGGAAGATGGTGCATTAGAGTAGGGAAGATAAAAGGGTGTGTGAATGGGCATAGGATGAGGGGGTAAAACATTTAAGAGCTGAATGTATTGTGGCTCATAGTTAAGGGTACTATGGTAGGAACCGTGGCTTGTAACCTAAGGCATTGTGGCTTGAGCCATGTCTTGTAGCACTATGACATGTTGCTTTATACCCTGATGCATTGACACTGCAGGTGGCTCGGTGGCCTATGCTACTACACTGTGTAATAGCATAATGGCCTGTACGATGGCACCTTCTATTGGCTTGGTGGCATGCGCGATGGCACTGCCTGTTCGCTTGGTAGCCTATGCGATTGCATTGTTGGTTGGGATGATGGCGGCCCGGTGCTGTTGTACTATTTTTGGCACTTAGGCCTAGTGCGATTGCACGATTCTTGGCACACTGGCCTGGTGCATTTGTACTCTGTATTGGGCAGGTTGCCTTTGGCTTGTGGCTTTAAGGCTTGGCCTGATGTTTGTTGTTGGATGGGATGTCATATTGTTATCGTGGTGATGTTGTAGATCCCTTTGTTGTTGGGGTAAAGTTGCCTTCTGCAGCATTCTTTGAAGAATGCTCTTCATTGTTGCGAAGTCTTGATCCATCCGGTCAAAACTTTAAATCATTTGAGCATGGGTTTCTTCAACCCTTTTTCTTAATTCGAGGCTTCTTTTAAGGGATAGAAGTCATCTTTCAATGCCATTTTCATGAAAATTTAGGAGGTTGAATTTGTTTCTCTACGAAAAGATGGTATGGATGTACTCTAAATAAAAGCACCAATTTGTTGCATTCTAATGATGCTTACTCGATTGTAGTACTGAAATTGCTCGAACCTTTGGGATTTTTTGCTGAGAAGATTGCCTAAATGGTTATAAGGGACGTGGAATTTAGTGAAAATGGGTGGAGTACACCATGCTTTGTGGCACCTATGTCCTACAAAGAAGGGAGGCTTGTAGTATTTAAAAAAGAAAATGAAATGAAACTAAGAAACTAAACTATAACTAAGAAACTAGCAAACTAAGCTACTAAAAGATTGCTCACAGCCTTGACAAATTTCCTCAGTCGTATGGGTAGAAAATCAAAGGAAAATGCATCAAAAAACACACTCTAAACTACTAGATAGAAAGGACTTGCATCCTGGATAAAGGGGCTGAATTTCTCACATAAGAGATTGATATTTTTTTATCCTCTCTGGATAATTACAATGGTAATAGACTGCCCCTTTTATAGGAGAAGCTGGGAGATCAAAGGACTCATTTACATAATTCACTTTCCTAAAATAAGTTCTAATAATTGCTAATTACCCACTAATAAAAAATTCAATAATTAGGCAGCTATTTTGACTATTATTACACTTATTAAGACTATTAAAACACACTGCATTAATTTATTTGGGTAGTTACAACCCTTGGTGACTCTTGGCTTTACAGTTGCCTAGGCGTTACATGTTGCTTTTTGGGCATTGTGTAACACCGATACTTCGGTATCTTTCATATTGTACTCTCATATATATATATATATATATATATATATATGATATTGATCATGTTTTCATAGCCCAAAAATCACTAAGAAATTTTTTCGTTTTGAAAATCGCTCGAAAAAAATTGTACGGCTAAAACACCGAGAGCGAAAATATTTATTACTAAGCCAAAATGAAAACCACATGTGCAAATTTGATGCCGTGAGATATATATATGTTAAATTCACTTTAAATGTGAAGGGTCAAGGGGCGAAAGTGAAATTTAAGTCGTAGCGTAAAATTGCTCGGTATTCTAAAATTTTCGCGTGAAAAATCCTAATTTTTGACAGAATTGAAATTTATCCGAGCAAACGGTCTCGTTTCCATCCAAAACCTATATTTTTGAAATCTACGCATAAAACGGAGACCGTGGTGAAATTCAAGCATTTTGAGGTCGAGGTCGAGGTCAAATTTTGACCGATCTAGGATTTCGTTCACTCCGAACGATGTTTGGGCGATCAAACAACCTCAGATTAACGCGAAACCAACAGCATTGGATTCAACACGAAAACCTGGGTCCCGTGTGTGATTTTAGATTCCAAGATAGATAGTAACTTTGACCGATCTCGGATCGCGTGTTAACGAATGGATAGGCATAAAGGACAAGCAATTCATGCTGTGTGAATTTACTTTATTGGATTTTGTGTGGTCTTGACAAGTGACACTACATGATTGAAGGAAACTAACCCTAGTTAATTAAAAATGGTTAAATTCAACTAGATTTAGGTTAATTAAACTTAATTATGATTAGAAATTGACTTAACCATGATTTACACCTTTAGAAATGTGGAGGGCAACATGAGAGAGAGAGGGAGAAAGAGAGAGAGAGGCTTGCCCAAGGAACCAAAGCACAAATCTTCTTCTTCCTTCTTCTCCTTGGCCGAGAGTTTCCTTGAAAGGGGAGTTTGATTTTTTCCACACAACACCCAAATATTTTTTACATAGATCTTCTCCTTTCTAGCCCTAGTACAACATATCCAAAAACTAGACAAAAAGGAGGACTCTAGCTTGGTGGATTTAGCTCGGCTGGAAGTTCCAAGGAGAGGAGAGATCTTGGTTCTTCAAGGCTTCAACCGGACTGCACTAGGTAAGGTAGACTTCTCTTATCTTATGCTATAACATATCTTGATTTGGGGTTAAACGGAGAAGCCTAACTATGTGAACCAAGCATGGGAACATGTTATATTTGTGAAAACCTAGTGTTAGTGGTTGAAGGAGTTGATTTGAACCTAGTTTAAGGTGGCCATATGCCAGTTGAGTACGTAGAAATTAACCTTGCATATGTGTGTGATTTTATACAAAAAATGAGTAGTCATTGGATAGTTGAAATATGCAGAATTTGAAGTATGAATGTATACATTTGGTGGATTAAGTGTATCCAAAAAATGTATTGTGTGTGTGCTGGAAATGGCAAAGGAAAATGAGTTATATAAGTGCATAAAATAATCAAGAATGAGGTGTGTTTGAGTGGTACATGTGTGCTGGAATTTGAGTGGAAAAATTTCATGTTTGTGTGTGCAACCATGAGAAGACAAGTATATGAGTCCAAGAGTGCCTAGGCAAATCTTAGTAGTTTTTCGTGATTTTTGATGAATATTTTGTAAATATCCTAAACAATAACACGTTAAAAATTGGGGTCATTTGAAGTTAGTTTGATAGGGAAACCAATAGCAAAACCGGGACAGCCAAAATCCGAAATTTTTGAAATTTTGAAAATTCCTATGGGGCAGTGAGTTTTCTTGGATCGGCAACCATAGTTACCTTTGGTCTTTTTCAAAAAAATTTTGCAGAGACCTTGCACACATCTTAAGGACCAACATATCCAAAATTGAGGTCATTGGGAGCCCATTTGCTTAGTGAACCACTAAGAGAACTAAACTAGCTAAGGAATAATTCAATTTTTGACCTTGGGATGCAAAACCAATGCAGTTTCTACTTTACTGCATTACTATAACAAAACCAACTTCAGAATATGATTTAGCACAAGAAAATGAAGGGATCCATCAAGAAAAACTGTGATGTCAATGGAGGAAAAATTGGACTTAGCTGGGTCAGAAATCGAACACGAAAAAAAATGGCTAGGAAAGGCGAGTAGGTTAGATTTTGACAATGCACTTTTCTACCTTGTTTTGCGACAGTAAGTTTGCCTCTGTGTGTAGCCCCCTTTCCCGGTAGAACTAGCTTTTGTGCCAGTTATATGAAATGTAGATCTATATCTTATCTTTCGAACAAAATAAGAATCGCCTCAATCCGACCCATGTATCAAAAGTTACAGCCATTCTTCTGAAACTCGACAGAAGGTCACCCATTCTCCAACACAAAAAATAGTAGTATTACACGACTCCCTTCCGGCCCTTGTTTGCAAAAACTCAAAGAGGAAAGGTTGTAGATATCCTTCTTATCCACCTACTGTGAAAATTTCAGCCAATTTTCACGAGGGAATCAAAAGTTATACAAACTCTCCCAAAACTATGCGGAAGGGATTTTGCTTCTCCGCCAAAACTGAATAGAGATGTTTGTGGTCCATTTCAGACCCCTTTTAGGCATAATCGGGAGACATCCAAAACATGAAACATGTAGGGTTATATTTATTCTAAATACTGTAAAAAGTTCAGGAAATTTAGAGTTGTGTGTTAAATGTTGTGAGGGCTGTACTAAAATTGGTCAGAACAGATTTCTAAAACGTAATATGGGCAAAATGATGCTATTTCATGGACTTACACTAGGAAGCCGAAAAAGTTTCCAACTGGGAAATTGTAGCCCTTGTCTTAACTACAACATAGTCAAAAATCAGAGTATTTATATGAGTAGAGGGTGAAATATGAGAAATTTTCTAAAATAGGACAAAATAGAAAGTGAAAGTTGGATTGGTTTAAAAATGTGGACTTTAAGGAATCTTCCACTGAGATTTTGGAGATAAGTTCAACATGAAAAGTGTGAGTTTTTACGTGAACCAACCATAGAAATTGGAATTTCCCAATTCTGACCCCGATTGAGGAACTTGTGGTCGGTTCTCGAGAATGATGTGAGATTTGATTTAAAAAAAAAACCTAGGTCGTCTATAACTAGAGTTGCATCACATTTACATTATCATATATGTATCATATAACCTCTTAAGTGACACATGTTCTACATTATGTTTATAGATCCTCGTCGGTGAAATTGAAGGGAGCATTTTTATGTGTCTCGAGATTCGTACCGGGAGTGGCATACCCTCCCGTATACGGTAAGTAAGATTTATTATATCATGTGTCTGATTTACAATATCACGTTTTAAAATGTTTTCTAACACAAGCATAATTTAATGAATATATGATGTGAAATTTTCAATGAATTATGAAATGTTTTTGTGAATTCATGGAGTATCCACAAACATATTTATACGTGTTGTATATGCAACCAGACAAGTTTTAAAATATGAAACCGTGCCATTACATTTGATTTATACATGTTTTATGAAATCATTCTTATGGAAATGATTGACATTGATTGAGAAATATGACATGACACGTGATTGATTTGATGATAATATTTTACATGGGCCGAGTGCCCTAGCATGTGATGATGATAATTTTGTGATAGGTAAATCTCATTCCGTAACTATGAAGGATGCATGTGTAGGGTGATCCATATTTGCATCCGATACGCTTATGCGGAAAGTATCCAACATGACATCGGAAAATGGTAAATATATTGTGATTCGACACGGTACTAGTCAGGTTAAACCCATAAAGGGGAGGGCTATGGTGCGCCGTAGTCTAGCACCTGATGAGATCCGTCGCCAACGTCGGGGTACAGAGCTTTTTTAACTTATTGCATACAAAAACCCCGATACGCCTGTCATTAGTCGCGGTCGACTCTTTTCAGGATTGATTTTGGCATGCTCTATTCTAGCATGATTTGATGACACGGATGCATATATGTTTGAAATGTATGTGAAAAGAATAATTTATGATAAATTGAGCATTATACACAATTTCTTACAATATGTGGAATTATTAGAATTTTGATACTCTATTTTTCATCGACACATTAAACACATGATATATACCCTCTCACTCACTGGGTATCTTCCTTGATACTCACCCCTCATTTCTTGTTGTGTACAGAGATAACTATAGTGGGATGCGTTGAAACTTATCAGCGCACGAGACTTTTGTTGGAGATCGAGACTGTTGATTAGGTACTCGATATGATAATGGAAAGAATTTGCCAATGAAATTATATATTTGTGTATTGGGATTGTAAATAGATTATTGTGTATTAAAAAGGGATGGCTGTATGTAAATTTATGTGTATTTTATTAAAACTCTCAATTCTATTCTATTGTATTGATGCATGACTTGTACTATTGTGTACATTTATTTTGGAAAACGTGTCATGTTCTATAAGTGTTCTCTAAGTTCGCTCAGTGTCACCTCTAAATCACATGAGGGGTAACTGGCTACCGTTCATGCCTTTGATGGGGGCATGACAGTAGAGGCCTTACGTTATCCTGCATGGTTGACAGTGATGGGATGATCTGAGAAAATTGTTGATTGTGGCCGGGCTGGTCAATTTATATAAATATGTGACAGGTCGATATATGGTATTTGATAGACTTCCGACTTATAGGGAGATTCTGTTCGTTTGGTTATAGAAAGTCAACATCTGGGATAACGGGCGGCTGTTCACGGCTCCAGTTCGGGGCGTGACACATTGCATGCTGCCGCCTTATGCGCTAGCTCCTGGTGGCTCGTGCAATGGCTCAGGGATGTTGCATGGCACCTCGTGCACTGGCATGGCGCTGCTTAGTGCACTGCTATGCAATGGCTCGTGCAGTGGCTCAGGGATGCTACATGGCACCTCGTATGCTGGCATGGTGCTATTTAGTGTGCTGCTGTGCAGTGGCTCATCCGCTGGTGTATCCTCATTGAACCATGTCTCTATCTGCTCGAGTATTGGCCTTATTTTCTCAAGCATTACTGTCCCTGCTCGTGTTTCTTTGTTGGCTGGTTCATTGGTGCATGATTCCTCAACCTTAAGCTCATGGACTTGCTGAACCATGGCTTGGTAATGTGCTGTCTTCTCTTCTCCTTGCCATGACTTGTGCTGGTGCATTGCTGCTTGCACCTCTTTGTACATTGGTGCCTCTTGGCACATGTTGCTTGGTGTCTCATCATGCTGTAGCATAGCTCTGCTTGTCATAGGCATAAACTTGTGTGCAGGTTGCTCAAGCATTGATAGCCCTTCCATGGTATCCTTTCAAGCAGAGGTCTTCTTGCTCGTGCATTCGTTGGTGTCTCTTCATAAGTGGCCTTAGGCATCACTTGCAATGAGACACTTTCATCTGTGCAAGCCTCCATCATGTCAACTTGGATGCGATTTGCGGCCCTTTGCCATGCATGACCTTGTGCATTGCACATGGCTCGCTGAGGGGTTGCACATGCCGCACAGATATGTGCGCATGCAAGCGTCCGTACACACATTCACGGGCTACCGCGCTGGAGCGCCATGCCACGGGGGCAAGCATGCATGGCTCATGTGGGAGCGCAGCACATGTCATTCATTCCTTCTTCTTTTTTTATCAAAAAATGTTGCCACTTGAATTCAAACCTCGGATCATAGATTTGAACAATTTTAATTATGTCAACCATTATAACATAATATCTTGTGTGTTTGATTTTTTTCTTTCTTTCTTTCTTGGTCTCTATCTCAATCTCACTTTTTTTTTTCTATCTCACTCTCACTTTTTTTATTTTTTTTCCTTATCTCACTCTCACCTCTATTTTTTTTCCTTCATCTTGGGGTCATTTTTTTTCCTCTTATCTATTCTCATTGAATTTTCTTACTGCGACTGCAACTTTAATATATTCAAACTAATGTATTTGAATGATAATTATATTGAATGATATAAATGACTTATAATTTATTAATATTATATATTTTGAACGATAAATATTTGTGATTAAATTTATAAATTTATAAATTATTAATATATTATAATTTAAATTAATATTGTTAATCATAATTTTATATTATGACATTAAAAATACATTCATCCACTCATCCAACATAAGGATTGTGTCATCTTATTTGGTCCAATGTAATTTATAGTAATGATTGATATTATTGTATTATTGGAAAATTGTGTATTTGTATCTCAAAACAATTCCAAATTTTTTATAAAATTTTTACACTTTTATTAATCCAGCAATTAGGTAAAATTGGATATATCACCAATTAAACGGCTGCAATAACGATTTTCAAATTAAATGAACATATCATATTACAGATGACATATACCGTCATTTTTACAAACAAATTTTTAAAATAAATTTTCAAAACTCATTTTTCACGCCGCTTTTCATTACACAATTTAAACCTCTTTTTCTACTTTTTATGCCATTTTTTCATTACACAATTTTTTTCGTCTATTTTTTCATTACACACTTGTTATAAATTTACTATTAATTATCATTATATTTCATTTCAATGAATAATAATATTATCAGACGATATTAATATCAGTTATCACTATATTTCATTCAAATGAATAATAATATTATCAGAAAACTATATTACCACCAATTATTACAAACTTACGATAAGTTATCATAAATATCTCTTATCACTATATTACCACTAATTATCACAAACTTATCACTAATTATTACTATATTTCACTCCAATAAATAATCAGACTATATTACTATTTGTTATTACAAATTTAACATAAATTATCATAAATATCTGTTATCATTATATTACCATAAGTTATCTTAAACTTACCATTAGTTATCATTATATTTCACTCTAATGAATAATAATATTATCAGACTATATTATCACTACTTATCACAAACTAACCACCAGTTATCATAAACACATGTTATCGGTATATTATCATTAGTTATCACAAACTTACTACTAGTTATCACTATATTTCACTTCAATGAATAATAATATTATCGACTATATTACTACTATTTATCACAAATAATCATAAATATATCACTAATTATTACAAAATTACCACTAGTTATCACTATATTTTACACCAATGAATAATAATATTATCAAACTATATTACAAATAGTTATCACAAATTTACCATAAATTATCATAAAATTAACATATTATAACAATATATCACCTGTTATCACAAATTATCTCATGTTATTGTAACTTATCACCAGATATCGCAAATAGTTTGATACTTTTTTAATTTGTTCCTAAAAATTATACAAACAGTAGAATATGTTATATATAAAGATTATTTTCAAAAAATCAGTAAAGAATACTATATTTACCGACGAAAACTAATAACCATTAGAATAGTATATAGTATTTACAAATGGTAAATATATGAGTTAGTACAGTCATAAATTTATACAGATGGTATGGTTAAATACATACTAAAGAAGAGTCATATAGAGATTATTTACAAACCGTCCCTAAAAATGTTACATTTACTGATCAAGTGATAACTATTAGAACTAAATAACCTTTTACAGATGGTTATGATAACTTTACTGATGGTTGATATACTTTTCTTGACACTACAATTTATATCATTGGAAAATGTATACATTTCCCTACGGTTTCGTAAAAAATATCTCTATAGGATATAAAAAAACCGTCATTAAAGGTCACCGATAATAAAAATTATCATCAATATAGGGTTTTAATTTTGTAATAAGAGAAGCGCAACTGTGATATTTTAAGGTGAAGTAGGAAGGGGCAAGCATGAATCGGGAGACATTTACCAAAGGTGAAGTAGGAAGGGGCAAGCATGAATCGGGAGACATTTACCAAGCAGTGCCGCTTAGATTCGGCCCCCTTGAGCCTCAACCGCCTTGGCGATTTGGCAAACTTAAAACAAACATGGATGGGGAAGGAGTATCATCGAGAGTTCAATCCTTGTCAACTCACAATTCAGGACTCACCACAAAATTCACTAATGGACGCATGAAGGGTTTGCGATTGGAGGTAGAATTGTGGCAACCCAATAGCTTGGCAACTGCTATGAATTTTTCCCGCACTTATGAAAAGAAATAGAAGAGCAGCCAGTCTGTTTTAGTGGGGAACCATAGTGTAGCACCTATTTGGAGCAGTTCGAAAACAACCGCTGAAGGGACAGCCACAAGTAATGGATATTCTAGGGCATCATTTGGTACCAACAGCACAAACACATCTTTCTTTTAGGAAGTTAACTAAGGCAGAGATGGAGGAACAAAGGATGAAGGGGTTTTACTTCAATTGTGATGAAGCATTCTCATGGGGTATAGATACACGAAGTTGTTTTGGGTAGAATTGGCAAAGTCTAAAATTGAGGACTAGGGAGGAGACTTTTTGGGAGTTTCTTAATGATTTTGAGAATATCTATCCATAATTTGAGGTCGACAACAAACTCTTTGCTTAGGAGAGGAGTAATGATATACACGATACATTCATAGGAAAGAAAATATTTTAGGATGATATTTAGAAATTAATATTTATCTTTTAATAATAGTAATTTTTTATTTTGAAATTATTAATTTTAGATCTCTTTACGTCCGCAAAGCCGCCATGTGTTTATGTGCTTACACTGTGTGCGTGTATGAGTGCGCTTACATATGCACACACGAGCGTGCCAGCATGCATGCAGTGTGCGTGCGCACCATGGATGGGCAAAAAGTATTAACAAAACTTTGGGTTGGAAACTTGACCAATCACCGCCAACCCTTTTCCTGAAACAAAGAAAGAAAGAATAAGAGATAAAAGTAATGGTCATATCAGATTGAATATTATTAAAAAAAAAAAAAAGGCAACCCCATTCATTGGAATGTAATTTACTTTTAAAGCATAGTACTCCCACTTAACATTCCTTAATGGCTGGCATGTCATTGGGGCAACTTTCTGACTCACATCTACATTAATTCTATAACCCCACGAAGGAAACCCCCCCCCCCCCCGGCGGGGAGGGGGGGAGGGGGGAACACAACACTAAATAATTCTTTGCTTTGCCCCACTGCCATGCATCAAACTTTTGCTTTTCTAATTTTTTCAATTATAAACTTTATTCAAATTCCAGTAAGAGTAATAGATAAACGAAACTCAATTTAAAATTTATTTATTAACTAACAATGGCATAGATCAGTGAATCAAAATTAGCTAAGTTCACATGATTCAATCACAACCCTGTGTTTCATGATTAAAATTAATAATAACAATAATAATAAGGGGATGCGATTGTGTCTGACCTTAGCTCTAATTTGGGAAACACGGATCCGTTCATGGCTGAGTAGTGGGGGTGTCTGAGAAGGACTGCGTTTGCTAGTTAGGTGTAATCTATTTCCCGCGATTGTGGAGCTTGATTCAAATGGCAACGCTACCCACATTGGGAGCTGGCTTGCATCAACCTACCTATCATATTCAAGCAGGGTGTCAACAACTAATGCAAAAGTCAAAGATTCAATCGGTGTTTTTTATCCCGCTTGAGGGTTATAGATGTGCAGACATTTTAACCCAACTTGGACATTCAATGACTCATGGTGCTTATGATTTGTTGTCCCCTCCTAATGAAATCTGTAGAGTTTTATGGAGTGACATTCGAGATTTCGCTTCCTTTAGGGTTAAGGTCCTCGTTCCCATTTACCAAATGATAATAAGCGGAGGCGATGAATTGCATTGCAAGCAAAAAAAAGAAGAAAAAAAATTCTATTATTGCACTGGCTGGTCTTCTTTTCCTAACAAAAGTGAAGGAAGAGGCTAACTCCGTGAATACGTCCATTTTGAGCTTGTCTTTTTGTGCTTAATAAAAGCCATTAAAGGAGCTTTCCTTATGGCAGCTTTCATTTCCCCCTTCCCAAATATTTCTCTCTTTCCCAACACCCTAAAAATCAGAGAGCTCACATACAGCACAACGGCTTGCAGTAAAACGAACCTTCGCTTTCGAGGTTTCGAAAGGTTAGCTGATAAAGCAATTCTCTTTCTCTCTCTCTACGCTTGAACTTCTTTTGTGGTTAATTGAATAGTAATATGTCGATTTCTTATTCTTGTTCAAGTTGATTTGTCTGAGTTTGAGCCCTTTAAAAGCTCTTTTGAATTAATTTTTCAGTAATTGAGAATTTGCAGTTTGTGAAATACTGTAATTGGTTGGTGGTTTTTATTTGGTTGCTGAAAATAATGGGGAAAAACCTGGAATATTGAGTAGAACTTTAGTTAATTTTCTCTGTGGAGATATGACAGGAGATTATCCTTCATTGGATTTATTTCATATTTCTGTGTTCCAAGCATTGCATTAACCTATAGAGAATTTAAGTCCCTATTTGGTTGTCCCATGAATTAAAATTATTTCATTTGGTCTTTTTTTTTTTCCTTTTTAATGATTTTTGACAATTATGTTTTCAAGTAGGGGAAATCTTGTTTAATAAGCAAATTCTCTGAATTCCTTTTGTGCGTGTGTGTGTGTGTGTTGAATAGTGCTCTATGTAACAACAACATAAAATCTAGTATGTCATATTTCTTGTTTACTAGATACTACATGGTATGATATTTTAAACGATGACTCGAATTCTATAAATTCTGGAGTGACTTATTTTGCATCTGTAATTTCTTTTTTAACTTAGTTATTTGTTTGTGTTTTTGTGCTTGTTTTCAGACTGTAGAATTTTTGTGTTGATAGAGAACAGATGGAGTCTTTGGAGGCTTTAGAGAACAAGAATGTTGCTGATAGATATAGTGATGGATGCATTCAGGGAAGTGTCAATGTTGAAGGGAAGGACCGGAGTCAACTCCTACTTGATGATTTTGAGTCCTTTTTTTATGATATCGAGGATCGTTTGACAATTTCAAGGGTGGTGAGTGACTCCGTGATCAAGAGCATGGTAAATGCAATTGCACAATATGCAGCTGAGAAGGAGTCTGAGGTGGCCCAAATGAAAGAACAGCTGCACTTTTACTTGGGTGGTCCTGATTCAAATGTTCAACAACTTGGTTCACATATGAATTGCCAACCTAATATTGCAGTTTCTAAGTTGCCCTCTAACATTCAGAACAGTCATGCAGAACATGCTACACTAATGAAATCTGTGGGCTGTTTAGGACTTGCTGCGGTGGAGCAACCCAAGAAACTGAAGAATGACATCAACAACATCAAGAGCTGCAGTCCCGTAAGGAGAGTTAACTCAAGTTCTGAATTGGTGGGATTCAGAGGTATTCTGCAAGAAAAAGTGTCTGAAAAATGGGAGGATGTGGATAAAACAATTGATAATTTAAATGTTTTTCTTAATACTGTATACAACCACGTGGATGACATTGGAAATTTGTCTAAACTCTCACTGCATGAGTGGCAACAGCACCGAGATTTTCAAGGGGAAATCGAAGCTATGGTAGTCCAGACGTTTATGCGGTGTCATTGTGAGGAGTTCGAAGAGAAGATGTGGGAGAAAAATTCTCACTTTTGTGGTATTGAAAGTGTTTACTGGGCTGAAAGAATGAATGAGTTATCGAGTGTACGACAAGCGCTGGATGCTATCCTCAAGTCCTTATCTATGTCTGAATGTGAGCAGCTCGTGTCTCACGTATCTGATGAAAGTGGAGAGGAAGTGAATAATTCCAAAAGGTCAGATCATTTGCAACAATCAAAAATTATTGTGCCTGAAAATTTAGACGCTGCACAGTTAAAGCACATGAAACATGATGAATTGGTGAGTTATTTTACAACAGAGATGACCAAATGGAAGCGGTATCATGAATCTGTTGTCCAAGAGATGACTGAACAAAATTTTAGACTTAAAGGGGAATTGCTGAAAGAAAGGGGGTCCTCTTTGCAGCTGAAGAAGGAGAAAGAGTTTGAAACATTAAAGAAAAGAGTCACAGAAGTCACTGTGAAATTGGATGATATACTTGTTGAATATGAAAAGTTTCCAAAATCAGGTAAATGTTATGAGAGCCTAACAAGCTTAAAGGACGAGCTGGATGCCCTTCTCTCAGAGAATCACCATCTCAGAGACTTGCTTGCTGATAAGGAGAAGGATGTCAAGTGTCATTCCTCCAAAGTTTCTGATGCTGCAGAGAAAATGTTGGAATATTCATTAGCTAAAGCGAAATTGTCAAAGACAATACAGAATCTGAAATGCACTTTAGAAAATAAGCAGATGGAAGATTTGATTACTGAAGAAGTTTATAAATGCATTCTGAAGCAGGTGACTGACCAGCTCAGCTTTGGTGCCGTAGAGTTGGTTATGGAATCAACTCACATTCATGATGTTTATGGAATTATCTTGAAAGAAGCTACTTTCCAGGACAGTGAAGCTTCTACCGGTTGTCATATTGAAGATTCAGATTTGGAGGTCATGATCATGCAGGGGCTGTGTGAAGTTTTCTTTGGTGAAGTCGTCAAGGAAGCAAGAGAAAAAATCAATAACCTTGAGATGATGTATATTACTGAAAACAAATTGTGTAGTTCACTTGAGGCAAAGGTTTCAGAACAAGAAAGAAGTTTGCAATTTGAGGTTGAGGAAAGTAAAAGAATAAAGCAAGAGGCACTGTTACTTGCTGCAACACTGGAGGAGAGAGAGAATCTAGCTTTGCAATTAGCCTCTGTAGTGATAAAAGAAAAAGAACGATTTGAACTAGCTTCCCAAGAGCTTGATAATCTGAGAGAAATTGGGCGGCAACAACAGATGTCAAATGCTGAGAATAGAATAAAATATGAAGAAGTGAAGAACAAATTGGCTGAGGCATTGGAGCAAATAAATAAGAATAAGGTAGAATTATGTCAGTCAAATCTGAAGCTCACCCAAGCAATCAAGGACTTGATGGCATCTAATGAGAAGAGAAAAAGACTTCACTCATCTTTGTTGGAAAAAGAGAAAAGTTTATCAGTACTTGAGGCAGGAGAGAAGGAGCACAGGAAACAGCTTGAATCAATTTTAAGGGTTATGCATGGATTGTTAGGATCTGTTGCTGATTTTGAATGCAAATTAAATGAACTTATGGAAATGAATAATTTGAGGTTCTTTGTTACAAACATTTTGCAGCATCTATATTTAGCAATTTGGATGGAATTTGATTATTTTATTTGATTTCACACTTTCAGATTGGAGAACTCAAGCTACCAATTAAGTCTTCTCATTAAAAAGGCAAATAGGCTGAGAAGAATGGGGCTGTTGTATAAGCAAAGGCTTGACAGGAGGTGCGATGACCTTCAAAAGGCTGAAAGGGAGGTAACCGTATTCAACTTATCTTGTGCTGGCATGGAGTTCATATAATTTGCGTAGTTTTTCTTGGTGATCCATCTTTTTATATGAACTTTATTTCTGGGGTTGGGTACTATCTGTTACATAAGAGAGAATTATCAGCTTGCGTCCGTTCTTGTCAAATTAGAGCTTCAAATTTCAAATGTTGGATGTCATGATTTAAAATCCAAACTGATGTGCAGTAAAGATCTAGTTTGTATGGTCATGTTTCATGGACGTAATTTTGCAGCATAGCCATTTATATACTCATTAAGTTGTTCTCATGGACCAAAGCATGCTGCTTGTGGTAGCTCCATGTTACAAAGTAGGATATATTCATGTCACCTAGATCTCTTGGCAGCCCCTATATTAACTGCAAGATCTTAAATCGTTTGTGCTAACTTTGATTTTTCCTTCAATTATTATATGGTTTGGAGAATATCTAGTATCCTAAGCATTATTTTCTTTCCTTTTACAAATTTAGGATTACCCTTCTTTTTCTGATATACATTATTTACTATGTTTTAGTTGTTGAAGTATCATCTTGTTAAAACTTCTATTTAAAATAATGGTACTTCCATTGTAAGAGACAATTTGGTCATACTGTTAATGACTATCATAATGGTTTTTTGATTAATTTCAGGTAGATCTTTTAGGGGATAAAGTGGATGCCTTGTCAAGCTTGCTGGGAAAAATTTATATTGCACTTGATCATTATTCACCAGTATTGCAGCATTATCCTGGAGTAAGATGACTTTTTGTTGTGGATAAATCTTCCTTTATTTTTTGATTTGTGTTTTGGGTAATACTTGATTGGAACTACGGACTGTTATCAAGCCTGTAAACCTGATGTTTACTGGTCAGAACTTTCATGAACGTTGTTCTTGCCATAGTAGTATTAGCTTAAATGTTTTGTGCATCCAATTTGTATTGTTGTCTGCTTATTTATAATCTACTTAAATGTATGAATTTTTTTTTTCCCAATAAAAACTTGCATGATTTTGGTCATTATCCCAAATAACTGTTTTAATCCTTGACAAACTGTTGCCTCTCTTTTGAGTATTTTGTAGTTTCATACCGAGTATACATGTTTATGGATTATTTTCGTAAAAAATATAATGCCTTGCTATGTAATTCTATTTTAATATATTATAATTGGATCATATTTCTGCTAACTTGTTTTTTTTTTAATTCTTTTTTTTTTCCTTCTATTTCTTCTTGTAGATCATTGAGATCTTGAAGTTGGTTAAAAGGGAATTGAGCGGAGATGCTACCAAAGTAGTGTAGCAAGGTAAAATTTCTGTACATGAGGAACATTTGTATTAGTTTCCCCTTTTGCATTCGCCCATGAACATTGAGTACTACGTATATCAAAGCTCCCTCACTAACCAGGTATGGCAAAGAGGCGGGTTTGGGCCGGGTTGACCACTTCCTGGACCAGCCCCGAATTGATGCCCTTCCCTTGTCAGGGAAGGAAACAACTTCCCATCCCCACCCCTAACGGGAAACAGGATCCTAATTGTGCCGGAGACCCAGGAAAACCCTTTCTTATCAAATTTTGATGAGACCTGGCCCTCTCATATTTTCAAACCCAACTGATTAATCTGCATATGAACAAACATTGTTTGACTCTTAGTATTACCCCACAAAAAAAAAAGAGAGACCTGATCTTGGACGGTGTTTCAGAGGAAGTTCAAAAAAAAAAGGTCCAAAATTGCATATGGTGATTTGTTAAAACAAGATGTTGGAGAAGGATCAGTGGGAGAGGTCAATGATGATAACCCTGAACTTGCATATGGTGATTAAATGATGTCTTGTTCCTATCTTAGACACTATTTGAATTCTAAAAATTACACGATCACTGTCACGCCCCGAACCGGAATCGTGAATAGCTGCCCGTTATCCTGAATGTTGACTGTATTTTTACAGAAAATCGGACAGAACCTTCCCATATTTAGGAGGTCTCCAAAGTATAATTAATCATGTATAAATCACAACCATCCTGTAAAATAAACAAATGGCCATCCCGACCTCTCCAAAATCAACCAATCCTACAGCCAACATTCAGAATAACGTAAGACTATACAAATTTCCAGCAAGCTAGCCACAGACCTCTACTGTCATGCCCCCGTCAAAGGCATGGACAGCCGCCAGTCGCCCCTCCTGTGATTTAGAGGTGACACCGAGCGATTCTAGAGTACACTTCTAAGACATAACACATTCCCAAGTACATACACAACGAATAAGAAATGCCTCAATGCAATGTTATGCAATGACATGAGAGTTCCATAATTTAAGTGTCCATATTTATACAGTCATCCCAGAATTACACAATGGTCGTCTATAGATCTCAGAATGCATATACATTACCAATACAAATTTTGCAGCTGAAATATATAATGACTTCTCAACTTCAAATCATATCTCCCAATGATATTGAGCGTCATAAAAGCAACGCTCCTTGTCAAGTACTAGCTCTGAAACAAGAAGGGAAATGAGGGGTGAGTACTCAGGGAAGAATACTCGGTGAGTGAGTGGGTCAATGCAATCGTCAAATATGAAGTGTAAAACTGGAGTGTCAAAATATAAGTATACTAATCATATTTCAAATTATCATACTTTTCATTTCAATAATATCTCATTAGCACGCATTTTCAAGTCAAATATGCATCCAAAGTACTGTCACTAAAATCATAGAGCTGCCAGCCGAAAATGTCCTGACAGAGGTCTATCGCGACCTATGACAGGCGCACCGGGGGTGTTATATGCAAGTTTATTTAAAGTGCTCTCTACCCCGACGTTGGCGACGGACCTTGTCCAGGTGCTAGACTTGGAGAGAGTATCCAAATCCTCCCCCTTTCGGGTTCAAACTGACTAGTACCGTGTCGTTATTAAAAATCACGACAACTCGTGGGATACCCCAGGACTAGGCATATCCGAACGCCACCAAAGCATCTCTCACGGTGTCCTTCGTAACTACGAAACAATACATACCAAAGCCCTCAAGGCCAAATCCAAAATCGTATCAAAATGTGCCGAAATCAGTTTCACAAACCAAATGCAACATATAGTATAAAATGGCACATTATACATTTCAACCACATGGATGCATAATTTCAATATTTCAACATAGTTTTGGACACTCCATCGGTTCACAAAAATCAATTTCAAAACCAGTCAAAACATTTCAAGTACGCTACAAATCATGCTCATTTATCAAATATTTTAAAATAGGGTTTACACATTTAACAAAAAGTATTGAAATAAATCTCACTCACATGTTTTGGGGAGGGAAGCGCACTCCCCAATAAAATCACAATACGTAGAATAAGACTCCCCTCAATCGAATCACCAAGAAAGCCAACCTAATCAAATCATCACGATTGTCATCAAATTTTTGACTATTTTCAGGGTTTATCATTTTCCTTAAGTTCGTACAAATTCTAAATTCTTCAATTTATACATATACACCAATGTCATCAATTTCGTTCCATTTTCAAGGTATCGAAATCTATTTTCATAATATAGACGTATTTTAATTTCCTATATATAGAAAAATTTATAATGAAAAGACTGTATCAATCCTTAAACTCAAATCTCAAATTGTGAATGTTTTTAAGTATTCGTCAAATCAAACTCTAAGAGAAGCTATTCGAATCAAATCCGTACGATTCTATCATCCAGAATAGCTTAATTTGTATAAAATCCTATATTTGATCTAATTAATTTCATATAATGTCAAACAATGCATTTCAATCTATTCTAACATTCATCTTAACATATGCAATACACTTTTACTCTAATTTACCCTAAATTTGTCCAAATAAATCGAGTGAGTTAGAAATCCTCACGTAGGGTCCCTCGGTTGCAGATCTAGCTTTCGTTCACCCGTCAGATTAATTTAAAACCTGTAATATTTTCAATTTTGAAACCATGTTAGCGACTAAATCAATTTCTAACACAAAACCACATTTAACACAGCCGTTATCTGCAGTGAAAGATTTCTGTGAGAATGGTAGATGGCTCTCAAAGGAGAAAGATGGTCGCGGGCTCGCGGGTCGGTGGGCTGGCAGGCTCACGGGTCAGCAGCCCGGCTTGCTGGCCGCAGTGGGCTTCGCGGGCCGCAGTGGGCTCGCGGGTCAGCAGTGGGCTTCACGGGTCAGCAGTGGGCTTCGCGGGTCAGCAGTGGGCTTCGTGGCCTGGCGGGCGCTCACAGGCTAGGGCTCGCTCTCGCGATCTGGATCGCGCGCTGTGAGGCACGCGCGCTCGCGCAGTGGGTCGCTCGCTGGAGTGCGCTCGCGCTCGTGCTGGGGCACGCTCGCACAGTGGGTCGCGCGCTGGAGCGCGCTGTGCTCGCGTAGAGGGTCGCGCTGGAGGGTGCACTCGCGCAGGGTAGCTCGCGCAGTGCTCTGCGCTGTCGTGCGCTAGGGCACGCTGGCTCGTGCAGAGGCGTGCAGGGGCGCGCTAGCGCTCGCGACAGTGCGCACTCGCGCTCGGGAGAGCGCGCAGTCGAGCGAAGGAGAGCGCACAGTGGCGCGAGGGAGAGCGCACAGTGGCGGAAGGTGCTGCAGTTGGGGGAAGGCGTTGCAGCGGTGGCGATCGCGGGAGGGAGGCGCTGCTCGCGGGAGGGCGTTCAGCGGCAGCGATCGCGGGAGGAAGGCGAGGCGGTGGGCGGTTGCTGTGGGAGAGGAAGAGACGGAGTGAGAGAGAGAGAGGAAGAGAGAGAGAGAGATGGGATGAGAGAGAGAATTAGGGCTTAAAGCCCTAATTCAATTTAGGGGGGAGAGTACTACTTTTCACTCCAAAACGCAGCACCTCATCTCTCTCTTTGTTTTTGTTTTTTTTTTCTTTTTTTTTCTTTGGTGTTACAATCACCCTCTATATCTCTCTTTTTAAAGAAAAAGTTCTTTTTTTTTTTTAATTTCTCTCTTTAGAAAGTTCCTATTTCTCATTCTTTGTGTCAGTTCCTTTCTCTAAAAACTATTTAGCTTTTCAACCTCTTTCTTTTTTTTTTTTCTTTCCTTTCTCAAGAAAATATTGAAAATTTCAATTCCCTCGCTTTCTCCGTCTAAAATATTTTTCAATCTCTCTCTTTTTCTGTATAGAAAATAATCCAATTTTTAACCTTCTCTCTCTCTCTCTCTCTCCCTCTCTCTCTCTCTCTCTCACACACACACACACACACTTATAGAACTATGTAACTTTTCGCTTTTTTTCGATTAATCAAAACCACTTGGTGTAAATATTTTGTTAGTAAATTATAATTGCTTAAAAAGCAGTGCAACTGAATTACAAAATCCTCAAATCACCATATATCGTCATATAAATAAATGCATTGAAACAAGATATTTCAAATTCTAGTATTTCAAATAAATACAATTGAAATTTTCATATTTGAAATCAACACATAATTGTAAATCCAAGTTGCCTAAAGCAGTAAAAAATATATTATATGCATGTGTGTGTGTGTATGTGTGTATGTATTTTGGATGCCTTATGGGAAGGAATTCTTACCTAGGGTGATGCATAAAGGAGAGGCGTACCTCGTGGTAATAGATGTGTTGGTACAACATCCAGCAGTAGGTTAATTTATCTGTTCTGTCATTTTCTTGGACAAGGTGATAACTAGATCATGCTTCAATTCTCTACTCTAGCATAGTGATAGCAATAATTTTCGTGAAATAATGCACCTGGAAAATTTCCCGTGAATGTCCAAAGTTGGAAGGGAATAAACCTGCCCTTTCTGCTGAAACTTATGCTTTTCTCTTTGTTGCTTTCCTTCCCTTATTTTTATAATGAGAACCTTTGGAGATCCATCAATCTTAATTGTTCAATAATCGAGTCTAGGACTCTCCCTGTTGTTCAGTCTGCCCAAGGGTTTAAATAGATTGATGCCTGATGGTTACGAAACATATTCATTTACATTGATTGATTAGGTGAGGAGTGAAGCTTAATGGTAGTATCTAGCATTAACATGATTTTCCTTATTCAAGTCAAATAATGTGAGTGATGTCATATGCATGCCAGGGACAAAAGGTCGAGCCATGGGACTAGTAAATTACTACGATGTACTAATTCTGTTGTCTTACTGTGTAATTTATTTATCATTTGCATTTTTCTCTACAGAGGGAAGATTCTTAATTTCTTTTGTGTCCACTTGACCGAGAAATACACCGAGTTTGTCACGAGAACCATGGAGAACAAATGGATTTGTACAGCACTCAGTCCCCAGAAAGGTTAGGTGTAATGTTATGGTAGAAGGAAATTGATGAGTAGAAGAGGCAAAGACTCTGAAGTGACCAAATTGAAGTTTTGAGTACATAGTTTTTGTACATTGATCAGACGGGAATGGGATGCAATACTTTACAAGAAAAACTTTTGCTCATCCTCCTGATTTTTCCGGGTTTTAGTTGTATATTTTGTTGTTCCTGCTGTATATAAATGATCAAATATGGCTCGTGTTGGTATGTTTTGGTAACATAATCTATCCACCTTTTCTATTTTCCGGCAGAAAATTTGCATTAGCACATTATTTGTGGTTATTAAATTAGGTTCAACAAAGGTAGTGTTATAAATTGCAGGAAAGCAAAGAACGACCTTCCCCCATCCCCACCCCCGCCCCTTTTGTCCAATAATGATTAAGCCACGCAATATTATAACTCCTGATACTAAATGAGCTCTTTTCTAATGGGTTGCATTTCCATACATGCATATCAAACAAGGTAAAACTATTTTTCTGCTGCATCTACGGTTCTTTTATTATTTTTGGTAGGGGTGTGGATGAATAAGTACTTGATAATGGTGAGAAGAATTTATTGTAGTGTTTGGGGGTTATTAGGTCTTGGAAATTTGTTCAACAAAAGTTCTACACAAAATATGCTTTAGAAATTGTATTGCTAATGGATTCTACAAACTAAATAGGGGATTGTTGAATATATTTTGTCATATGTTGTGAGTATTTATCCCATATTGAAAAGTTGAAAAGAATGTGATGGTATATAACCCATCAAATTTGAAATCATTTGAATTTGGTTGAAATGATATGTCGGAGGAAAAATAGAATTTTCAATAAATGACCCTAAATGAATTAATTAAATAATTAATTATTTATTTATAGGTCAAAAATAGGACACTTGGGCAATAATAGAAAATAAGTGTTTTTCGGTTATTTTTTTTAAAAGACAATTTGGAAATTAAATAAATTGATATCTTTTAATTAAAATATTATTTTCTAAAAAAACCAAGTAATGTCAATTAAATAAATGGTTATTTTTTTTAATTCAAAAGGACATATTCATCATGACCTTTGAATGAATAGATTTATCATAATTATAATCATTCATCTTCTATAAATACTCCATCTCACCATTATAGAAAAACACTTCAGATTTTTCTGTTATTGGCAATTTTCGTATTCTGAAAAGACTCTATTCGTTCTTGGGAGAAACTTAAGGTTTTGCTATCTCAAATTTCTGTTTTCGATTTGCATATCCTAAAGGAGTTTGCCGTCAACCCAGCCAACAACAAAGTGGGGGCATAATTTCCTTAAGGACAGTAATTGTTTCACGTACAAGTCCTTTCATTTTGTTTATCTTGAAGGCCTTTCAAATTTCCCAACAATCTTAAGGAAATTATTCTGCAATGGAGGCTACTGGATCTGAATCTGTTTTCAACAAGATGATCAATCCAAATATGTTTAAACTTGATCGCTTTGATGGGACAAACTTCACTCCTTAGAAGGATAAGTTACTTTTCCTTCTAACTGAGTTGAATGTTGTCTATCTTCTGAGTCCGAACTTACCACCCATTCCCGAACCGAGTGAAAATGATACTGATGAAATTAGAACCTTTCACCAGAAACGTCAAGATGATGAAATTCGTTGTCAGGGATTCATTCTGAATTCTTTATATGATCGATTGTATGATTTGTTTCGTTCACTCAAGACCCTACAAGAAATATGAAAAGCGTTGGAGAACAAGTATACTTCTGTGAAACAAGGTACGGACAGATTTCTTAGCATGAAATTTTTTGAGTTTCAAATGGTAGATGATAAATCTGTCATCATGGATCAAGTGAATAAGTTACTAGTCTTGGTGTCTAGACTCAATGATTTAAAAGTAGAAGTATTTGAACAATTACAAGTGGCTACAGTTATTTCACAATTACCAACCACTTGGAATAATTATCGAAATAAATTATTACACACTTCAGAAGACTTTACTATAAACTAACTTCTAAAACATATTTGAATTGAAGAGGAAACTTGAAATCATGAAAATAAATATGCTTTGAAGTCTGAAAATAAGATAAATCAAATTGAGTCTAATGCTAAAAACGGAGGAAAGAAAAGAAAATATGACAACTTCTCTAAAGATGGACCTACCAATAGCGAGAACAACAATAAGAAAAACAAATCGTGTTTTTTTTGTGGAAAGAAAGGTCATTTTAAGAAGGAATGCAAATTCTATAAAAAACTAAAATTGAAGGAAAACACTGGGAACAAGAAAGCAAATGTGGTTGAACATCAATTCAGTACCGCAGAAATTATTGTCATGATTGCAGCACTTAAATCAGTATGGTTACAAAATGTAATATGACAGTAATAGAAAAATCTTCTGATTGGTGGTATGAATTTGGTGTTACTGTGCATGTCTGCAATAATAAAGATCTCTTCAAATCTACATAGTGGCAACCATGGATGAAAAGGTTCTTATAGGAAATCATGACACAGCCAAAATTATGGGAAAGAGAACCGTCGAATTGTTGTTTATTTCAGGAAAGAAGTTGATCTTGACAAATGTTTTCCATATTCTAGATGTGAGAAAGAATATGATTTCTGGAAGTGTATTTTGTAAGAAAGACCTGAAAGTTGTCATAGAGGCAGAAAAACTCATTGTATCTAAAAATGGTGTATTCATATGACAAGAATATTCATGTGATGACATGTTCAAATTAAATATTAATAAAGTTAAAATTTCTGCTTATATTGTTGAATTCTCTTTTGATTTATGGCATGAACGTTTATCCCATATTAATTTTAATTCAATTAAAGTTATGTCTAGACATGGTTTTATTTCATGTGCCAACAAAGAATCAAGAATATGCGAAATATGTATACAAGCCAAGATGACTAAGAAACCATTCCCAAAAAAAATGAAAGGATTTCAGAATTACTTGAACTTGTGTATTCTGATATATGTGAATTAAATGGTCAATTAACTAGATGTGGAAATAGATATTTTATAACTTTTATAGGTGACTATTCTAGATTCACTCATATTTATTTGATGAAAACAAAATGTCAAGCATTTGATATGTTTAAACGATATAAAATTTTGGTAGAAAATCAGTCGGAAAAAAAAAATTAAAATACTCCGAAATGATCGTGGTAGCGAATATTTTCCAACTGAATTCTCTAATTTTTGTGAAGAAAATAGTTTGATTCATCAAACAAGTGTGCCATATACCCCACAACAAAATGGTTTGGCAGAAAGAAAAAATAGAATATTAATTGATATGGTTAATTCCATGTTAATGCATGCCAAATTGTTAACGAATTTATGGAGAGAAACCCTATTAATGGCTTGTCACGTACACAACCGAATACCTTCAAAGAAAACGTAAAGTTCTCCATATGAGATTTTGAAAAGAAGGAAACCAAATTTGAGTTATTTGAAAGTATGGGGCCGCACTGCCTATTATAGAATTTCGGATCCAAAAAAAACAAAATTGGGTCCTAGAGCTCTTAAAAGTGTCTTTGTGGGATATGTTGAGAATTCAAAAACATATAAATTGTTGGATTTGGACTCTAATGTAATTATAGAGTCAAGAGATGTTGAGTTTTTAGACACTACATTTCTCGATGATCGAACTATAAATCTACAATCAAATGAAGGAATTTATTCTCCCACTTTGGTGTAGGATATTGTAGTATACCCCAATTCATTCCATAAACGAAAGTCAATTGACTTGCCTGTAGATCCTAGAAGAAGTAAAAGGGTATGTAAAGAAAAGAACTTTGGTTCTAGCTTTATTTCTTCACAAGCACTAACATTCTTGGTTGAAGGAAATAGAACTGAGGTACTAAATAAAATACCCATGTATTGCATTTAGAGAATGTTCCCAAAACGTATAATGAAGCATTAGTTTCAAGAGATTCTGCCTTTTGGAAAGAAGCAATAAATGATGAAATGGATTCTATTTAGCAAATGGTACATAGGTGTTGGTTGATCTTCCTTCTAGTTCAAAACCAATCGGATGTAAGTAGATATTTAGGAAAAAATATAATGTTGACAATACTATGCAAACCTTTAAGGCAAAACTAGTTGCTAAAGGTTTCAGACAAAAGGAATGGATGGATTACTTTGATACGTATGCTTATGTTGCTAGGATTACTTCAATAAGAGTGTTGTTTGCTTTAGCATCAATCTATAAGTTACATGTCCATCAAATGGATGTTAAAACAACATTTTTGAATGGTGATCTTGATGAAGAGGTATATATAGAGCAGCAAGAAGGATTTGTCCTTCCTGGTAATGAAAAGAAAGTTTGTAAATTAGTAAAATCTCTTTATGGTTTAAAGCAGGCTCCGAAACAATAGCATGAAAAATTTGATAGTGTGATATTATCAAATGGATTTAAATATAATGAAATAGATAAGTGTATTTATTCTAAATTCACTAAATACCTTGGAGTGATCATATGCCTTTATATGGATGACTTGCTAATTTTTGGGATAAATATGCAAGGTATAAATGACATTAAAAGGTATCTGACTCAGCATTTCAAAATAAAAGATTTGGGAGAAGTCGATACTATTTTAGGAATCAAAATTAGGAAACATAGTGGGGGTTATGCCTTATGTCAATCACATTATGTGGATAAAATACTTTCAAAATTTGATTACTTGGGAATTAAGAAAGTTAATACCCCATTTAATGTTTCTAACAAACTGATGGAAAATTTGGGAAGGTCCATAAGTCAATTAGACTATAATAGTGTAATTGGTAGTTTGATATATGCTATGCATTGCACTAGGTCTAATATTGCTTTTGCAGTATGTAAACTTTCAAGATTTACACATAATCTTAATGCAGATCATTGGAGAGCCATTGGAAGGGTTTTTGGTTATCTTAAAAGAACCAAATCTTTGGGATTATTTCATTACAAATTCCCTTCGGTACTCGAAGGTTACACTGATACTAGTTGGATAACTAGTGTTAGCGATAACAAATCAACGTCTGATTGGATATTTAAACTTGGTGGAGGAGCAATTTCTTGGGCCTCCAAGAAACAGACGTGCATTACTCATTCAACCATGGAATCAGAATTTGTTGCATTAGTAGCAGCTGGTAAAGAGGTAGAATGGCTAAGAAACTTGTTGATAGAAAGAGTTGTGTCCACAACCAATACCAGCGGTCTCTTTACACTGTGACAGCGAAACAACTATGTCTAGGGCATTCAACAAAATTTGCAACGATAAATTTAGACATATTGCTTTAAGACATGAATATGTTAGACAATTAATTTCTGATGGTATCATCGCAGTTATCTATATAAGATCTAGTAGTAATCTTGTTGACCCATTGACCAAAGGACTTTCGAGAGATAAAATCAAAATTACTACAGATGAAATGGGTCTAAAGCAATTCTAATTTATCACTGGTAACAGGAACCTTACCTTTCTTATTGTTTAGCAATTCTAAAGGTTTAAAAGATAATAACAAGTTACTCTAGTGATAGGCAGCAAATATTGAAACATTAATGCTTAAGAAAAGGATGGTGAATAATAATTATTCTTAATAGAGTTTTGTAACACTGACATTGCGGTGTCCGTACTAATGTACTCCTGTTCAGGAATTAAATAAAAATGTCTCAATTATATATATAGAAAATTTTTTTTATTTATATTGATTTTTGATTTTGGGGTATTTAAATTGAATTTTTGATATATTTTAAATTTTACCGTATCCGCGAATTTTAATATAAAAAAAAATAGAGGAGTGCTGCGTTTTGAGCCAAAACGCAGCACCCCCCAAAGAGATTAGAGCTTTTAGCCCTAATCTCTCTCTCTCTCTCTCTCTCTCTTCCTCCCTCTCTCTCCGCCTCTTCCCATTCCCGTGACCTGTTGCCTTCCCTTGCACCTCTGCCGCTCACGCCACAACGCGATCCTCTTCGCTAAAGTGCGCCACAGCGCGCGATCTTCTGCCAGCGCACCACAGCACAAGCGCAAGCGTGCGACCGTACGAGCGCACCGCAGCACGAGCTTCCTCGCATGAGCGCGCGACCTTCCACGAGCGCACCAGCCTGCAGCGCCTCCTTCCTCGCGCGAGCGCGCCATAGTGCACGACCTTCCGCCAACGCGCCACAGCACAAGCGTGAGCGCGCGACCGTACGAGCGTACCACAGCGTGAGCACACCACAGTGCGCCTGCTCGCGAGCGCTTCTGCGCACGAGCGCGCGCAACCCCCGAGCGCGCGACTACAGTCTAGCTCGTGAGTGCACGCTTTAGCCCGTGAGAGCGCCTGCACGCGAGCGTCACTAGCCCACCAGCCCATAAGCCCACGACAGCCCACGAGCCAGCGCATCCCGCAAGCCCACTACGGCCGGCGAAGCCCACTGCTGCCCGCTAGCTTGCTTACCCACGAGCCCATGAATCTCTACGCAGGTAACTGACTTAGGGTTTTGATCCAAATTTAAGTGTTTATGACCTAACTAATAAATTTTGTCTTGATAGGGAGCATTACAGATTTTGAAGTGGTCGATAAGACATTCGGACGAAGGCCTACGCTCCGAGAAAACTCTAGGTGAAAGAAATGCAATCATTTCAACATTTGAATTGATTTTGTCGAATTTAGGTTGAAATTAAAATCGGAAGCTATATGCATATATATTCTGAAATATGTTAAATTCGAGAAAAATTAAGAAAAATGAGAAATATTATAAATTTGATCATTTGTGAGCCAAATGATTCGAAATTGATGAAACGAGAATTTAGAAAGGAGATTGTGTAAATTTAGGGTTGTATTAAATTGGTAAGAAAAATTAAAAATCCTTTATTAGATTTTTGTTTGATATTAAATTGTGATGATTTGATTAGGGGAATCTTTTTGGAAACTCAAAAAGTCAGATTGGATTTATTTTGAAAATAGGGAGTGGCCACCCCTAAAAATGTGAGTGAAACTCTAATCTCTTGCATGAAATACTAAAATTTGTTTCTGCCATATTTTCCATAAAACATGTTTTCAATATGCATGGACTCGACGTATGATATTAAATTTCAAAACTTGTTTTGTGACATTTGGAGTGTCGTAAATTTATATTTCCGATAACTATGCATCTATGGTTTGAAATGAAATGATATTGTGCCATTATTTGAGAACCAGATATGTTTTCTATTCTACCGTCACATTGGCATGGATTTGAAATGATTTGATGATTGTATTGGCACACGAATTTAAAATGTTTTGATGATTTGTATGGGTCAGGTGCCTATTTGTGATGAGATGATCTGTTTGGGCCGGGTGTCCACTTGTAATGAGGTGATATTCTTTGATAAATTTCGTAGCTACGAAGGGCGTTTGTAGAGACACCGGGTTGCCCAGATACGCTTCTGCAGGAGGTATTTGTAAACGTCATATGTCTAATGGCTATAGGCGCGGCCGGTTAAACCCATATAAGGGGGAGGACGTGTATGACACCACCGTCTAACACTGGGTGGGGTACTATACACGAAGATGAGATAGCCCTAGCGAATTCATGGCCAACGTCGGGGTAAAGAGCTAATTTTGAAAACACTTTGCATAATAAAACCCCCGATGCGCCTGTCCTTGGTCATGGTTGACCTTTGCCAGGATCCTTTCAGCTTGCTCTATGATCTACTTGATTTTAAATGGATGCATATATATATGTTATCATGTGAATGATTAAATGAGGTCATTTTAGTGCACATATCATGATTTACTGCAAAATTTGAATTATTGGTTATGAATAATATTATTTGACACTTCATTATTCACCTACACTATTAGTACTTCAAATTAATCTCTTCACTCATTGGGTATCTTTCTTGATACTCACCCCTCTTCTTTCCCTCCTCAAAAATGATTATTGTGTTAGAGTGACGTTTCGGCTCTAAAGGATTTGGTAGCTCGTTGGCTGATTTGAGAATTTTTCGACAGTGAGATTTAAATTAAGTTGAGATATGAGTTTCGCACTTTATTTTCAACCCTGTGAGGTATTGACCTTGGGGTCCGTAATTGACCGTGTATTTATTATGGAATTGACTGTAAAATTTATATACATTTATTTCCGAAACTCTCATATTTTATTTGCATTGAGGTAAATTGTAGTGTTTGAACGTTAACTTGGGAAGATTGGTTGTAAATTGTATAAAATTTAGGCCCGCTCAATGTGGCTGCTACTCATGCTCTAGTTGGGCATGACAATAGAGGTCTGTGGCTAAAATTGTTGGTAATTTATTTAACCTGGCGTTATTCTGGATGTTTGCTGTGGTTGGTGGGTTGTTGTGAGGTTAGGATGACCATTTTATTTTATTCATAAGACGATTTTAAATTATACAGTTTTAAACATGTTTATTTGTATATGGGAGATCTCCGATTTATGGGGAAATTCTGTCTGATTTTCTATAAAAATATAACCGGCATTCAGGGCAACGGGCGGCTATTCACGACTCCGATTCGAGACGTGACAAGTTTTGTTCGGTTCAAGAACAAGGAAAGTCCAAATTTGAGATTTTCAAACTTCACATATATAATCACGAGAAATGGTGCCGCTTTTAATAAAGTTTGGAAATAAAACTTTATAAGTGTTTATGAATTTAGGAGGTAGCACACGACTATATTATAGTGCTAAAACTCACAGTGAACGTATCAGAGATTCGTAAAGAATTACGAGTATTAAATTTTTCGATCTTGTCATGAGAAATTAAGGTTTAATAATTATTCACCTTGAATTTCGACAAAATTTTGAAAATATTAATACTACCCTTTAGGTTTAAGTTGAAAGACACCTATTGCGGAGATAATTCTAAAAATAAATTGTACTGCTAATGGATATTACAAACTAAGTAGGGGATTGTTGAATATAGTTTGTAATATGTTGTAGGCATTTGTCCCACATTGAAAAGTTAAAGAGAATGTGATGGGTATATAACCCATCAAATTTGAAACCATTTGAATTTGGTTGAAATGGTGTGTTTGAAGGAAAATAGAATTTTCAATAAATGACCCTAAATGAATTAATTAAATAATTAATTAATTATTTATGGGTCAAAGATAGGGCACTTGGGCAATAATAGAAAATAAGTGCTTTTTAGTTATTTTTTTTAAAGACACAATTTGGAAATTAAATAAATTGATATCTTTTAATTAAAATATTATTTTCTAAAAAAACCAAGTGATACCTATTGAATAAACGGTTGTTTTTTTTTAATTCAAAAGAATATATTTATCATGACATTTGAATGAAAGGATTTCTTATAATTGTAATCCTTCATCTTCTATAAATACTCTCTCTCACCATTATGAAAAAAAACTTCAGATTTTTCTGTCATTGGCAATTTTCGTATTCTGAAAAAACTCTATTCGTTTTTGGAAGAAATTTGAGATTTTGCTGTCTTAAATTGTTGTTTTCAATTTGCATATCTTGAAGGAATTTGTCATCAACCCAACCAACAACAAAGTGGGGGCATAATTTCCTTAAGGATAGTAATTGTTTCACGTGCAAGTTCTTTCATTTTGTTTATCTCGAAGGCCTTTCAAATTTCCCAATAGCGGATCGGATAGGTTAACAACCCTTTTCTTTTTTTTTATTTGTCCTTAATTTCGGTATCCGGAGTTTCGTTTCGATTAATCTAAATTGACTTGATTGTCGAGTCTCCTATAAAGAGAAAGATCTCTCAAAATAATCTTTTTCATTCCCAAAAAGACTCGAGTCGAGTAATTGGTTAAGCGATGTAAAATTTTTTTCACTGCGTCCAACTGAACTTTGGAGTAGATTAACAACCTTGGCATTATCAAGATACTACTTATTTCTCTTGAATTAAGTGATCTGACCCTCCAAAAGGGAAATTATTAAGGGTACATTTTGTACAGTTGACTGATATGACAGTGTCTTTCTGATGTCGAATGAGCTCAACTTGCCCCAAACTCTCAGAAAATTAGGAGGATTCTTGTTTGGTACTAAACGGCAAAAGACAGCACCCCCTCTCTATTTTTTAATAATCTAAAACCACCCAATGAACATTATTTTAGTTTAGCATTGATTGCCTACTAATCTTCTAATTTAAATTTTCTAAATTTGATTGAAAAAGAGTAGAAAGCCCATTATTACATGAATTCCAATATCAAATGACTGAAATTAACACACAAGTCTCAATAAAATGGGCAACGAATATTAGTGTCTAACAACCTCGAAACCTAGTGGTGTGAGCCACGTGAACTCTACTTCCCTACAAAATTTGTACACCTCATGCATAGTAGCAATAATGCCCTTTGTCTTTGTCTCTGTCTCTGTCTCTCTCAAATGATCAAAGGATGGAATCGATATCTGTGGAATTCACCTGGTTTTCTGGCATCCAAACACGGAGTAAGAGAGGGGTGAAGAGCTCAGGGAAGTGCTTACAAGTGGCGCTTTAGAATTGAATGCAAGTACGGATTATGGAAGGGAAAGGACAAGTTATTGCTTTTCAAAAAATACGGGGGATGAGGGTTTGTTTAATAAAACATAGTAATAATTCAATTAAGAATGATTAGACTGTTTATCATCTTTCGAACGCTTGCATGTGAACCACCCAACTGATAATGGAACCGAACCCCATCTCTCCCGCAATGCGCAATGCTCAATGCTCAATTCAAACAGCCAGAAAAGCAAACAAACTGAACGTTAACTTCAACGAAAGAGTCATATATAAAAGAAGAAGAAAGAAATAATAATAATAATAATAATAATAATAATAATAATAAAATAATATAAAATTTAAATTTAAAAATAATAATAAAAATAAACTATTCATAAAAATTTTTAAAAATAATAATAATAATAATTCATATTTAAAATTATTTTTCAACTAAACGTTTAACACTTATATTTTTATAGATAATTTGTATCCAGATTTTTAACAGTTTAACTTAATTTTTACTAAATCTCTTATATTTTAGATATCGCTACTCATAACTTGTGCGTCTTTGAGTCATTGTTACACATGTTTAAATCACCTTATGTAATATTCTCTCATTTTATGCGTAATTAAATTCACTCCTAATTTAGTACATTTCTAATTTTACTATATATTCATTTAAATATTTTCATTTCATATATAATCATTTTATACTTTTATTGTTATTTAATGACCCAACACGTGTCATACAATAGCGTAGATCTTATTTCGATTCTATAAAACTTTTTTTTCAACTGCAATAGTATCGTGCGATCGCAAAAAACTCAATATATAATTTTTTATTTCATCTAACATACTTGAATCCTAAGACTCACATTTTTAATTATATTGTTATCATTTTAAATGATAAAACTAAAATATCTAAAATGTTTATTTTTTAAGTATGTCCTCTACCTTTAAGTTAATCATTTTTTCATTATTTTAATTATTACGTTTATCTCATATACTTGGTTTTTTACGAACTCAATCTAAATTTTCTGCATTTAGTGTGTTTTTCCATGACTCCAATTTAGCAATAATACACTTTATAGTCTTATTGATCAACATTATATCATAGACAAAAAGTACATACTATAGTATTTTATTTTGAATGTTTTTGATTATTTTATCCATTATTATTGTAAAAAGAAGAGAGTTTAATGTTGAATCTTGATAAAATCCAATATTAATTGAAAAACTATTACTCAAATCCATGTAAGTTCTCACATTGGTAATGCTCTTATATATATATTTGATGAGATCAATGTATTTCAAAAAAGTTTCTTTCTTTGTCAATATTCATCACAATATATTTCTAGAAATCCAATCATATGTTTTTTTAGATCAATAAATATCATATGTAAGTTTTATTTCTATACTCTAAAAGCCTCCATCAAATATCAGAGCAAGTAAAAAGTTTCAGTAGTAGATCACCATAGTGATAATGTATCACCGACACTGCGGTGTCCATGCTACTGTACTCCTGTTCAGAAATTTAATAAAATATTTCTCAGTTATATATATATATAGAGAAATATTTCATTTATTTTGATTTTTGATTTTGGGATATTTAAATTGAAATTTTTTTGTATATTTTAAATTTTTACCGTACCCACGAATTTTGGTGTAAAATGAATATATATATATATATATATATATATATATATGTATGTATGTATGTATGTAAATAATAATAATAATAATAAGAGTAAAAAAAAATCCAGCAGAGTGCTGCGTTTTGAGGCAAAACGCAGCACTCCCCCCCAAAATTGGATTAGGGCTTTTAGCCCTAATCCCTTTCTCTTTTTCCTTCTCTCTCTCTCTCTCTCTTTCTCTCTCTCTCTCTCTGCCTATTCTCCTTACCGCAGCCGCCTCACCTTCCTCCGCCTCCGTCGCCTTTCTCTCTCCATCGCAACCTCCCCGCGAGCGCGGCCTCCCCGCGAGCGCGGCCTCCCTGCGAGCGCCATCCTCCTCACGCGAGCACGCGCCTCAGCTCGCGAGCTCTCCAGCCCCTGCGCGATCTCTCCCTGCACGAGGACGAGAGCGTCGTAGCGCGCGCTTCCCCTCGCCAGAGCTCCGCAGCGCGAGCGCGAGTGCACGTCTGCTCGGGCACGCCTGCGCATGAGCGCGCGCCTGCACACAAGGGCGCTCCAGCCCACGAGCGTGCACAACCCGCAAGTGCGCCCTTGCGCGATCTCCCCAGCGTGAGCGCACCCATGCGCAACCCTCCCCGCGCGAGTACGAGCGCGCCACAGCACGTTGCCTCCTGCGGGCACACAACTGCAGACCAGCCCGCGAGCCTGCGACCAGCCGTCTCCTTCGAAAGCTCACCTGCAGTCCCCGTAAAAACCTTAGGTCACGGCCTTTTCACTGCAGGTAATGGCTATGTTGGTTATAGTCCTAGGTTTTGGTATTTAAAATTTGAGTTAATTGCTAATATTGTTCAAATTTGAAAATATTACAGGTTTTAAACCAATTCGACGGGCGAACGAAAGTTAGGTCTGATATTTGTGAAACCCTAGGTGAGAGAGAAATGCGATCTCTTCAATATTGAAAATAAATTTTATCAAATTTATATTTCAATACCTTTAAGATGACATTGGTATATATTTATAAATTTAGAAATTAAGATTTATACAAAATTAGGGAAGATGATTGGAAATTTGATGACAATTGTGATAATCTGATTAGGTTGACTTTTATGGAGATTCGAGAAGTCGATTTGATTTGATTTTGGAAAATAGGAAGTGACCACCCTCCCTAGAAAAGTGAGTGAAATCCTAATCTCTTACATAAAATAGTGAAACCTGATTTTATCGTGTTTTTAATAAAATATGCTTTTGATATGCATTGTCTCGACATATGGAATTGAAATTCAAATCTGTTTTGTGATTGTTGGAGTGTCGTACTTATATTTCTACGATTATGCATCTACGTTTGAAATGAAATGAAATTGTGTCATGATTTGAGAAATGAAATATTTTTTATTCTACCATTGCATTGGTTTGTTGAATTTAAATGATTTCGATGAAATATATTGGCACACGGATTTGAATTGTTTTGAAGATATGATGAGATGATTTGGTTATGTGGGTTAGATGCCTACTAGGTTGAGATGATATGATGATATGACATTATTTGATAAATTCCGTAATTACGAAGGGCATTTGTAGAGGTATCGGGTTGCTTGGATACGCTTCTGCAGGAGATATCCGCAAATATTATATTTTTAATGGCTATAGGCGCAGCCGATTGACCCCAAGTAAGGGGGAGGACATGTGTGACGCTACCGTCTAGCACCAGACGAGATCCTATACACGATGATGAACTAGTCCCAGCGAACTCATGGCCAACGTCGAGGTAGAGAGCTACTTTTGAAAACTCTTTGTATAATAAAACCCCCAATGCGTATATTTTTTGTCATGGTTGACCTTTGCCAGGATCCTTTCGGCTTGCTCTATGATCTACTTGATTTTAAATGGATACATATATGTATGTTAACGTGTGAATGATTAAATGAGTTCATTTTAGCGAACATATCATGATTTACTGTAAAATTTGAATTGTTGGTTATGAATGATATTATTTGACACTTCAATGTTCACCTACATTATTAGTACTTGAAATTAATCTCCTCACTCACTGGGTATCTTCCTTGATACTCACCCTTTTTCTTTTCCTCCTCAGACAGGATTATTGTGCTATACCGACGCTTCGGCTCTTGAGGAATTTGTAACTCATTGGCGGATTTGAGTATTTTTCGACGGTGAGATTTAAATTTAGTTGAGATATGAGATCCGTACTTTATTTTCGACCCTGTGAGATCTTGACTTTGAGATCCGTAGTTAATCATGTATTTATTTGGGATTGACTGTATAATTTATATATATTAAATTACGAAACTCTCATATTTCATTTGCATTGAGGCAAATCGTAGTGTTTGAATGTTCACTTGAGAAAATTGGTTGTAAATTGTATAAAACTTAGGTCCGCTCAGTGCGACAGTTGCTCATGCTCTAGTTAAGCATGACAGTAGAGGTCTGTGGTTAGGATTGTTAGAAATTTATTTAGCCTGGCGTTATTCTGGATGTCTGCTGTGGTTGGTGAGTTGTTGTGAGATCGGGATGACCATTTTAATTTATTTACAGGATGATTTTAAATTGTACATGATTAAACAGATTTATTTGTACATGTGATAGTTTCGATTTATGGGGAGATTCTGTCCGATTTTCTGTAGAAATACAAGCGACATTCAGGGCAACGGGCGGCTGCTCACGACCCCGATTCGGGGTGTGACAGATAATTTAAATTAATTCTGAAACACATTTACTTTCGATTTTAATTAATATTCTATCAATATTTTCTATAATTTTATAGTATGACTAATGAATTTAATTTTTCTGTAATTGAAATAATCACTTTTATTTTTATATAATACTATAATTGTACTCTCCCTCCATATTTGGAGCGTTTTCTTCATTTGTCAAATTTTATTAAAAAGAACTGTTAACATTTTTATCTCCGTTTTACCCAAACTCTTCCATATCTCAATAGAGATGCCATTGGACTCTATAGTTTTATTATTTTTTATTTTTTTTAAAGCATCTATTATTTTATAAGAATGAATTTTTTTTATTTAAATTCTTTGTTGATCTTCTCTACCAGTATTGACATTTTTTATGCCATCAATGTTAAAAAGATTATCAAAATACACTCTGTAACACTTTCTTATATCCTTATTTCTTACCGGTATATTAATGGTCTTACTCTTAATATACCTAGTACCATTTAAATATTTTTCCTTCATATTCCTTAATTTTATTAGTAAAATTTCAATCAAGTTAGAGATGGAACTGAGCTGGTTCTCACCAAGCCGACTCGTTTTAGCCCGGACCGGTAACCGGCTCAACTACAGTAATGGGCCGGTCTGGTTTCTAACTTTTTGGAACTGGGAATTGGTCCGACACGTGCTCAGAACCAGCATGAAAGTGGCCCAAACCCAGAACTAGCATGCCCATTCCAATGGTCATTGGAACCGCCCGGCTCTACTAGTTCCAACAACTATTTTTGTTTCTTTTTTTATTATTTTTTCAATTTTACTACTCTCAATAGTTATAAAAACGGCTAATTTGAGAGGTATTTTGGTCCATAAAATTAAAAAATTTTCCTATAAATAGGTCACATTTCATTTTCAAATTTCACGCAACAAAATCTCATATTCTCTCTACTACACTCTTTCAAAATCACTACACAACAACTCAATTTCAGTTTTCTACAACTCTCTCTCACATTAAATATATTTTCATTGCCTACTAATCACATCATTTCCAATCACTCCACCATTTCCATTTTCAACTCTTTTCCAATTTTCTAATAATCACACCACCTACAATATCTATCAAAATTTGGTAAATTTCAAGATTGGAAACTTAAGTTTTCTAGATTTGGTGATAAATAATCGTGATCTCCGTCAAGTCAGTAATATTTTATTCTTTGTAATTTTACTTTTTTTTTGTATATTTAATTCATTCGCATTAATTTTTTCATATTTTTAAACTTAATGTTTTTTTTTAAAGAAAAAGACTGGAACACATTTTTTACAATTTTCCAATAATTTCCTCTCCCTCCATTTTTATTTTTGCAAGAGGGTATTTTGGAACACATAGATATTGATATTGATATTGGTTTTGAAGAAAATGAACCTATTAACACACAATTTAATACAAGATGCATTATAAAAAATGATTTTAATGCATAAAATTATTTTGTTAAAAATTATGAGGAATAAAAAACAACTTGTAAAATTTATCATTAAAAATATAAATTTTTGAAGGGTTGGAGAGTGGATACACATAAGAGACACATAGTTAGAGATCATCCGGACTCAAACTAGACAAATACAAATCGTCATTGGGGAAAATGTTACAGATACATTTAAATATAACGTGAAGGCTGAAAAATAGAACAAATAAAATGTATAACACATAAAAAGTTACCATTTAGTATAGTTGAATGTAAAGTTTTTGATGAATATGTTCAAAAATATTTATAATCAGTTTACAAAAAAAATATCTGAAAATCTGGTAAGAGGAGATCAGTAGACCGATTTTAAATCTTGAAAGATGATTTAATTACAAACTTTATGAGTACTAATTGTAAATTTTCATTAATTTTGGATACTTGAAAAAATAAACCTAAAAAAGAACATTTTATTATAATAATATTTATTGGATTAATGGTTATTGGGTTTTAGAAAAAAGAATTTTAGTTTTTCAACTTTGGGAATACCCACATTCCGGTTTTCACATTATTAGAGTAATTATGAATATTATTCATGAATATGACATTAGTGATAAAAATTTTTTCTTTATCTTTTGATAATATATCAACTAATACTATTACCATTAATATTTAAAAATAATATTAGATGAAACATTTTTTCATCATAAATGTGATTGTCATATTTTAAATTTATATATTAAAAATGGTTTAGAAGTGACAGAAATAGTTAGATAACCCATTTATGATTTAATTTATCAAATTAGAAATTTTTTGACAAAAATACAAAAAATGAGACAATTATGTAATTTATATAATATAAAATTTAAAAAATTTAAACAAAAATTTAACACTAACTGAAACTCAACTTATGATATATTATAATGTGTAATTCATTTTAGAAATATTTTAATTGAATTTGTTAATTCTCATTATTAGTATGGTTTTATTGATAATATCGTTTTTGATTTTACAACCACACTAATATAAATATTGGAAACATTTTATACATATACAAATTTATTTTCTGCAATTTACTATCCAACAACCCATTTAAGATTATCTAATCATTGTAAAATTTGTTTCGTATTTAGTCAATTTGAAAATGAAGATAGATTTAGTGACATTGTTTAACTAATGAAAATCAAAATTTTTAAAATATTATGAAAAATTTTCTATTTTATATTTAGTAGCAAGTGTTTTACATTCACGTATAAAACTTGAAGGTATTAAAACTTTAATAAATTGTTTTGTTTATAGTTTTTCAATGGAAATATATATTAATCAATCATACAATAATAACAAATTGAACTTTAAACCCAACAATTTGGAGTAAGTCATTTGAGAGATAAATTATGATTAAAAAATAAATAAATACAAAAATAGAAATAAATACAGAAAATATATATATATATATATATCCAAAACATATTAGTTTAATTTGTATGGATTTTTCTATATCACTCATTTCTATCCAAAGTCATCTTTTCATCTAAATTCTTAACTATCATATCTTTACTAATAATTTACATCCAAATTTTCAATGATCTATCCCTACGTTTTACTAAATCTCTCATATTTAAGTTCTCGATTCTCCTAACTAGTGCGTCCTTAGTCCTTCTCTGCACATGTCCAAACCATCTCAAACGACACTTTCGCATCTTATCCACAATTGAACTAACTCCCAATTTATTACAAATATCTTCATTTTTAATTCTCTCTTTTATTTTTACCACACATCCACCTAAATATTCTCATTTCTGCTACGGCCATTTTTTATTCTTATTATTGTTTAATAGCCCAATACTCAGTATCATACAATAATACAGGTTTAACCGCGGTTCTGTAGAACTTTCCCTTCAAATGCATTGGATCATGCGATTGTAAAAAATTTCGGATACTTTTCTCTATTTCATCCAACCCGTTTGAATCCTATAGTTCATATTTCCATCGATATTACCATCATTTTGAATGATGAAATCTAGATATCTAAACTATTCATTTTTCGGTATATCTTGTTCATCTAATCTAATCGTTTTTTCATCATTTCGATAACTGTTACTAAATCTACAGTTCATATATTCAGTTTTCGATCTATTCAATCAAAACCCTCTGGATTTTAGTGTGACCCTCCATAACCTAATCTAGCATGAATACCCTTCCTAGTTTCATCAACTAGAACTATATCATTTGCAAAAATCATATACCATGGTATTTTATCTTAAATGTTTTTTGTAAATTCGTCTATTACTATTACAAAGAGGAGGGGACTTAATGTTGAATCTTGATGGAGTCCGACGTTAATGAGAAAGTTATCGCTCAAACCCCCGTAAGTTCTTACATTTGTTACATCTCTCTCGTACATATCTCTAATGAGATTAATATATTTGGAGGAGATCCCTTTTTTTATCAGCGCCCACCACAATACGTCTGTAAGAACCCTATCATATGCTTTTTCTAGATCAATGAATACCATATGTAAGTCTATCTTATGTACTCTATATGTCTCTATCAAATGTCTTAATAAGTACATTGCTTCCATAGTAGATCTCTCAGTCATAAATTCAAATTGATTTTGAGAAACATTTATCTCCAATCTCAATTTATTCTATCACTCTTTTCTATAATTTCATGATATGACTTATAAGTTTAATTTCTCTATAGTTGGAGTAATCTTGTATGTCTCATTTATTTTTATATAGCGGCACGATTATACTCTTTCTTCATATTTGAGGCATTCTCTTGGTTTGTCAAAATTTTGTTGAAAATATCCGTTAACATTATTATACCAAATTCACCTAAACATTTCCACACTTCTATAGGAATGTCATCAGATCCTATAGATTTATTATTTGTCATTCTCTTTAAGCCTCCTTCACTTCATGGAAACGAATTTTATATTTAAAATCTCTATTAATCTCTTCTATAAGTATCTCAATATCTCTTATATCTGTTGTACTCTTAACATTGAACAAATTATCAAAATAATTTTTCTAACGCTTTCTTATATTTTCGTTCCTTATAAATATATCATTTGCTCCATTCTTAATGCACCTAATACTATTAAAATTTTTTCCCTTTCTTTTCCTTATTTTGGTTATTCTGCAGATCTCTCTTTCTCTTTCTTTAGTCTCCAATCTCTTATATAATTCATTATACACCTTACTCTTTGATTCTTGTATAATCTTTCTTAATTCTTTTCTTACACTTTTGTATTTTTCATATGCGTTACTACTATTATTATCCTTAAGATTCCTATAACACTTTCGTTGATTCGAATGACAGTTTGTATTTTTTCGTTCTACCACCATGATTTTTTGCCTACTGAAGTCTGATCCTTAGAGACACAAAGAACCTCTCTACCCATATTCTTAATATTAGTAGACATCTCTTTTCACATTATTTCTAAATCAGCATTAGTAGACTAATTTGCTAATTGAATTAATTTATCTCTAAATGTCGTTACATTTTCTCCTTTCAGATTCCACCACTTAATTTTTGGCTCCACAAATGGACGATATTTCTTTTGTCTTTTAGACACATATATATCTAAAACTAGGAGTCTATACTAAGTTGTCACACTCTCCTCCAGTATAACTTTGCAATTCTTACAGATCATTCTATCACCCCTCCTAGTAAGAAAAAAAAAATTATTTGATTAGCATTAAACCTATTTCTATATGTAAATAAGTGCTCGTCTTTTTTATTAAATATGGTGTTTATAACTATTAGATCGAATGTTGTGGTAAACTCTAAAATGGTATCTCCTGCCTCATTTCTACTACCAAAACTAAAATATCCATGTACGAGTTTGAATCGTTCATTCCTCTCTCCTACTTGTCCATTTAAATCTCAATAACTTCTCTCTACTAGATATGAGTTGTATAAATTCATCTAGATTCTCCCAAAATTGTCTTTTACTAATTGGATCTATATCTATTTAGGGCGCATAAATACTAATTATATTAATTACGTTTTTTTCATCTAATATCTTGACAATTATAATTCTATCACTTTTCCTTCTTATCTCTTTTATATCATCTAATAGATTTTTATGTACAATTATTCCTACCACATTCCTAGTTCTATCTTTACCGGTATACCAAAGTTTATGACTATATGTCTCTACAACTCTAACTTTCTCCCGACCCACTTAATTTCTTAAAGACACATGATATGAATTTTTCATCTATTCATTATTTCTCATATCTCTCATAACTTACCAGTCAAAAATCCTATATTTCAAGTGGTTAGACGAATCCTATCTTCATGGACTAACTTATTTACCTGCACCTAAGGGTCTCTTATTAACTTATCGCTACATCCAGGATCCGATATAATGCGTCGCTGAGGGGGAAATGCCTCAAAAATATTTATATGTTTGTCTCTCATTTTTTATTTGACAAAAGGTTTTACGTTGGCTGTCAACCTATCACAACACTACTCCTTTACCAGAGTTTGGGACCGGCCGTGGCGGAGTTCTTCAAAAAATGATATGCAAAACGAGTTTAGGAAAATATAAATAATAATAAATAAATAAATGGAAGAATCAATAAACTAAAATATATATCATAAAAAAAACATATATATAATAGTAATACTAAAGTTATTACTAATGTTATTAATAATAATCGTAATAATAATACCAATAATAGTAATAATAATAGTAATAATAATAGTAATAACTCGTAGTAATAACAATAATAATAATAATACTATTAATAATAATAAAACTAATAGTAACACTAATAGTAATAAGAATAGTAATATGAATAATAATGGTAATAACAATATTAATATAAGTAATAAGTCTGCTAATAATAAGCAGAGAGAAATGACGGACAAGAGTACAATCACAGGGGGCAGACAAAGGAGGAGGTAGAGAGCAGTGACAAAGGGAGGTAGTATCGATGGAGGGAGGTAGTGATGAATGGAGGGGGAGACCAATGGAGAGGAGGCGACGAAGGGGAGAGAGTGACAAGTTCTTGCCGGGGGCTGCAAGGGTAGAGGGAGGCTGAGAGCAGAGGCATAGAGACAGAGAATAAAGGAATTCTTGTCGGGGTCAGCAAGGGAGAGGCAGAGATCTGGGTTTCCGATGGTGGGGAGAGGTAGATCTTGGGCGGAGGTTCAAAGGTGGTGAATGGTCAGTACCAGGAAATCAACCTGGATCTATAGAGAGACATGGGACGGATTTGGGTCAAAGATAAAGTTCAATGATGGGTTGTGAACAACGAAAATAGGGGAGAAAGGTATGGGGAGGGAGAGAGAGAGGCAGACAGAATGCGAAAAGCATAGATCTGGGAGGGCCAAATCTGTAGGAGTTGGAGCTTGCGAGTGCGGATATGAACTGGTAGGCAAATCTGGGGTTTCTGAGGTGTGGATCTTGGGTTTGGGTAGGTACGTGTTCAAATCCACGCGCAAGCAGCAAGTTAAGTTCAGAAGCGACGGTAGAGAGAGAGGCGGAGAGAGGGAAGGAGAGATAGAGAGAGAGCGGGAGAGGGAAGGAGAGAGAGAGAGAGGGAGAGAGAGAGGGAGAGACAGCTAGTAAGAGACTACTATGTAGGTAGTGGTAGTAGTAGTTCAACGATTCACTTATCTTCAATTTCTTTTAAGTATTTATATATATTAAGAAAAAAAACAAAAAATTTCTTCATCATCATTAAATGAATTAATTTTATACTAACAAATACATATATTAGAAGGTTATGATGATAATGATTATTTTGATATATTAGAGTAGTGAAGAAATAATGCATTTTACTATCTAATTTTGATTAAAATGGCCAAATATATATTAACTTTTTCGGTATTCACAATATCATCGGAAAGTGCATCTGGTACTAACAGCACAAACACATCTTTTTTTTAGGAAGTTAACTAAGGCAGAGATAGAGGAACAAAGGATGAAGAGGTTTTATTTCAATTGTGACGAAGCATTATCCCGGGGCATAGATACAAAAAATTGTTTTGGGTAGAATTGATAAAGTCTAAGAAAGAGGACTCTTTGGGAGTTTCCTGATGACTTTGAAAAGATCTATTCTGAATTCGAGGTTGAGAACAAACTCTTTGATTAGGAGAGGAATAATGATATACATGATACATTCGTGGGAAAGAAAATATTTTAGAAGAATATTTAGAAGTTAATATTTATCTTTTAAGAATAGTAATTTCTTTTATTTTTTGAATTATTAATTTTAGAACTTTTTTATGTCCGCACAGCTGCCATGTTTATGTGCTTACACTATGTGCGGGTATGAGTGCGCTTGCGTATGCACACACGAGCGTGCCAGCATGCATGTAGTGTGCATGCGCTACATGCATGTGCAAATGCATGGGTGCCAATACCCGTGCTGATTTTTGCTCTGTAACTCTTGGGGTTTTTGTAAACCCCATCTAAACTATATTGGTTTTTCTAATTTTAGAAAAAACTGTCACAGCGAAAATTTTAAAAATGGAAATTTTCTCTAATTTGAATAATCGTACATAGCGTGCATTTACATCCCTTTATTTCAATATCTTAATTTATTTAAAGTTAGGAATATTGTTATAACCTAGTTAGATAAATCATATGATCTCCTCTAGTATTAGTTTTCGATTGACAAAATATCTATTAAAAATTCTTTTCTAATTGTATCGTGTAAATTCAATCAATAATTTAATTTATCGATAACTATCAAAAGAGTTATAGAATTTTATCTTCATTTATATGAGAAAACAAGAATACGTGATGATTTTCAAAATTGCACAATCTGGTCATAATTCTTATGAACGCAACGGTTTTAAGCATTTGGATTAAAATGTTGAATTAGTCATATCCTCAACTCTAAAAATGAAACAAATTCTAAAGTACTTAAAATGTTAAAATTGTAATTTAAATGAGCACACCACTAACATCTTTTGGTTTCTTACCTTTATATATTGTATTTTGTTCCCACTACAAAATAAATGCTCTATGCAGAGGGTCAAAAACCGTGTGGTAAACCTCGTAAGACCATCGAGAGAATTTTCTCCAACGGATGCATCTTCAGTTGGCTAGACACCAGTCGGGATTGGTCTCTCCCGACGGTTCTAGTCACCGTTGGAGCATGTCCAGACCTATACGGACAGTTAAAGAAGTGTTGGGAAATTGTCTTGACTTGTATCGGTTAAAAAAACGTCGGTAAATGTTACTACCTATTATCATCGGTTATTACATTGTGTTAGGAAATAATATTAGATTTATCGTCGGTTACATAAGTGTTAATAATTGTTATTATTTTGTATCGGTTTAAAAACGTTAGTAAAAATTACTATTTATTATTATCGATTATCATATATGTTAGGAAATAATACTACATTTATCCTCGATCACATAAATGTTAAGAATTGTTATTATTTTGTATCGGTTTAAAAAATATTGGTAAAAGTTACTACCTATATCGTCGGTTATCACATGTTAGAAAATATTACTATATTTATTGTCGGTTACCTTAAAGGTTAAGAATTGTTATTTCTTGTATCGGTTAAAAAAAATTCGTCGGTCACCATATATTAAGAACTCTTATTACTATTTATCTATGTAAGTATCACAAATGTTCGTAATGTTATTATTTTATGATTGGATACGTACTAATTAAATTTTTATTATTTGTTGCACACAGAAAATTAAATAATTTTTCGTAAAGTGTTAGAACAATTACTAATTTTATTAAAAAAAAAGGAATTAAGATTCAATTATTATATGTTATCATATGTATTCTCGGTTATTACATGTTACTATTTTCTTTATTCTCAGTTACCATTTCTTACTATAACTTACTATAAATTACTATAAATTACTATTTCTATTCATCTTACTATATCTTACTATAACTTACTCTCAATTACTATAGGTGTGTGAAAAAATATTATTTAGGACCAAAATGCTAGAAAAGTTATTTGGTTGTAACTGTTTCATCATCATCGTAGTTTAGACAAATATTTTTGTAGGAAGATTAATTTTGATTATCACAAAAATAACACTGATCACAAAAATAATATAAAATATATGAAAATGAAAGTGATGGATACATAAAAAAAAAAAGATCACATGTCATGTTCTAAGATATAAGATATTCTTCTCTCGCAAAAAATGTCATCATCATAATTTGCAGATCCACCAACACCACCAGCACCACCAGCAGCAATAGTAGTATGTGATGAAGTTGCCAAAAATGTTACCATCACAGAATTTGAAAATTGAACTCCCAACATCCAGTACAATCTATTTATAAGACAGTAGATTCCTTCAATCTATTCATTAAAACCAGTAACCAGTGAAATAATGAAATGAATATTGGTACATTATAAAAAATAGTTGTAAATGAAAATATTACCTCTTGGGATAGAGTGAAGTGGTGATGATGATGGTTCGCTTCTATGTGTACTCCCAGCATCTGATGGTATTGAAGGAATCTAATAATACAAATAATTTGAATTATTATTTAAAGATAAAAATGAAATTAGTAAGATTATGGTGAAAGCTTACTTGAACACCAACAAGCCTTGCTTCATTAACCAGATTTATCAATCCATCTTGCTGTGGACTTTCGGCATGCATCACAACATGCATAAGAACATTGCTTACCAAATTAGTAAGATTATGATTCTGTTCCATTAATCGTTCTATCATAATAGTCACATCTCCATTATGTATGGTTGAATGCAGGCGTTGTGATGGAGTTGTAACTTTTCCCACACATCTGATTCTTCCCCTCGAATCAGGCCCTTTAACTTTAAATACAGTATCATTTTTCCAAGATAAATTCCTATTTTCTAATTGCCCTTCTTCATTTTCAATAGACTTCATTCCATTTTTCATCATTTCCTGTTGTCGTCATCAGAAGAAGTAATGAAACATTAATATCCATAAACATATGAAATAGAATTATATAAAAATAGTCATCCATACCACAACTTCTGATACTTTCATAGAAACTAAACTGCCATCTGATTTAGTTCTACTGGTAATATAAAGATCAGCTCTACAAGGTTTGATCCCAGATTGTGTCGTCTGTGATGATAAAAGTGGTTTAGGGATTTACTTTGGAGTATTTGAAATATTATGCAGTAAATTAATTAGAAATATACCTTTTCATGTATGAGTTTGGCAAATGATTTAGATCCTAAACAATGTGGATCTGTCAACTTTGCACGACATTCTGAATTTTTTTGACTAATTTCCTAACACAAAAAAAGAAATATTAGAATACAAGTGAGCAGAGTACTAAAAGAAATTGTTAATTTGTACCTGTCCTTTGTCACTCAACCAGAAAGTAACAAGCTCCTTGTACTGATTTGGATCAACCCTATCATCTCTCGTTCTCTTGATATTTTCTTCTATTCCAAGTGAATCATCGAACCACTTTGATTTCAAAGAATTTTTAAAACTTTTCCATTTGTCACACAGATTTGCAATAACCCATTTTTTAGTCTCATCTCTGAGTGGATTGAAAGAAATCTTTGACTACAAAAAAAAAATAAAATTAGGTATATTAATTTTCATTTATACTATTAACCATTAAACGATTAATAAAACTAAATACCTGTACAATTTTCCACATATCCTCTTTATACTCTATTGGCATATCACGCCAAGTCTTATAGTTTATTGGAGCAATGGAATGCACTCTGACTATAGAGCCCAGAAATCTGGTAAAAATTGTACCATCAATTCCTATTGGTTGATTTAATTCGTTCATTTCAACCATCATTCGTTTTCCTTTTTCTAAATCCCAAACATCTTGACAGCGCGTTGGCCCTCTATATTTCTTGACAACTGTTAAAAATAAAAAATTAGAAATAGATAATTATTAATCACCTCACGAAAATGTATTTATTTTTTAACCAAACCTGGGGTAACATCCTGAGATGATGACTGGAGTTCTTCAAACTCAACCTGTTCTTGGGATGGTTGTGATTTTTCCATGATCAGCCATAATAATTATCCGTCGTTTAGTTCGTCCCATATTTATCACAATCTAAAAAAATTTAAAATTTTTTTTAAATACAGTACAACCAACTTTTTATTAAAAAAAAATGATTACCTTTTCAGCAATGGAGATATATTATAACGTGATTCAGAGTGATTAAGGACCTAATAAAATTTTGGTTGAGTTAGAAGTTTTGAAAGTTTTGAGAGGAGGAGAGATATTGAGTAGAGGAGAGTTTTTACGATGGAACAAGCGGAAAGATTTCTGATATATATTTGGAGAGTTTTTGGAGGGCAGAATGATTTCTAATATATATTTGGAGAGTTTTGGAGGGAAAGAGACGAATGATTTATAATATATTTAGAGAAGTTTTGGAGGGAAAGAAAACTTTTGATATTTTGAATAATAATTTACAGCGCAATTTTTTTCCCGTTTTTTTCACACTTTTATTTATTACCCCATTTTTTTTATATTTTACCATTTTTTAAAACTTCACAACATTTTTTACTTCATTGTAGTTATTTCGTTATTTAAATTAATAATATTAATTAATTCATAGTTTAATTTTTTTTTTTTATAGAAATGTGATTTTGGCTGAGAATTAGAAATTTAGAGGAGTGGTGCAATGACTTGACACATGCACGCGCGCGCGCGCACACACACACACACACACACACACACACACACACACACACACACACACACATATATATATGCATATATACAATTTGGAAAATATTATTATTCTCTTTACCCACTTTTCCTTTACCTCCATTTTATCATTATCATTAGTACACATCCACACAAATATTTTTTTATTTGTAACAACATTTTTATTTTATTATTACATTCTTTTATTACTACATTATCACTCTAATATTAATATATTATATTATATCTTTTGTTATTATATCATTATTATATTATTCTAGTGATAATTATATCAATAATACTTATTATACCACATAATCACAATACTTATTTAATTTTTTATTTTATAATTGAGGATGAAATTATGAAATGAAATGTAATGATATAATTAATTATGTTATATCATATTTAATATTATTTAAATTATATTTAATATTATTTTATTATGTTGGTAGTTATTATTTTATTATATTAATGAAAAATAAAAAATAAGATATTTATCATCTTCTTTTTCTCTACACACTCTTATTTTTATTTTTAGTTCCACATTCACTTGTTAACTTATGTCCATATGTATTATAACCTTCCAATTACTACATAACATATAATTAATAATTATAATTGCAGCACTCGTAAATTGCATTGGTTGCTTAACTAAATTTAAACAAAGATTAAATATAATTTTCACTTAAATCTTTATATAAAAACCAATTATTTTGTAATAATAATATATTTGTATTGTTATTCAAACTTGTTATCACTTGTTACCACTTAAATATACCACTTGTCACTCGTTATCATCTGCATAGAAGGATTATTACTTATTACCACTTCTTATAATTTGAATATACCATTTGTTACCATGCACCATGCACGTTGAGAAATATTAGTTATTACTTATTACCACTTGTTACCATCTATTATACTCCTTGTTATCACTTATTACCATTTCTACATATTATCATTACCATTCATTACAGCATATTATTATCATTTCTGTACACTATATATTACCATTACCATTCATTAAAGTATATTAGATGGAGGAATTATATAATCTAACAAAATTACTGTCACTCATTATATAATATACCGCTTGTCACTCGTTATCATGCACACAAGGAAGATTACTTATTACCACTTCATACAATTTGAATATACTATTTGTTACCATGCACACTTTATTACCACTTGTTACCGTCTATTATACTCATATCACTTCACATGATCAATATCACTTGTTATCATTTATTACCATTTCTTTACACTACATATTATCATTACCATTAGAAAACAAATGATGATATAATTTAACAAAAATACATTTCATACACAAAGAATATTACTTGGTTATATAACATACCACTTGTCAATGCACACAAGGAATATTACTTCTTACCACTTCTTACAATTTGAATACACCACTTTGTTATCATGCACACTTGTTGAGAAATATCAATTATTACTTATTACCACTTATTACCACTTGTGACCACTTGTGACCGCTTGTTACGATCTATTATACTCATATCACTTCATGATTAATATCATTCGTTATCACTTATTACCATTTCTGTACAATACATATTACCATTATCATTCATTATAGGAGAAAACAAAATATATAATCTATTAAAATTACATTTCATACAAATATTCATCTCATCCTACTCTATCAATATCATCATCATCATTCGTGTCTATTAATACATTCCCTTCGTCTTCATCCCTTCGTCTTCATCAATATTACTCCGAACCCACACCTGCTGATTGTTTGAAGTGTTACTTTCTGAATTCAAGTTTACTTCATCACCCATGTCAAATTCATCTCTAAGTTTAACATACTTTACAACAAGCCATCCTTTGTCTCTTTCATCCATTACATAAAATACCTTCTTTGCCTGAGCTGCCAACACATAAGGATCATCCAATAAATCCACACCTGTATGATTGAGATATGAAAAATTTATAAGTGTTGAACCAAATCTATCCTTCTTGCATCCTCGTTGTAGGTCAACCCAATCACACCGAAATAACACAAATGTATACATTCCATTATAGTTTACTTCAATAATTTGCCGTAATATTCCATAATAATTAACTTTAGCTTGAATGGGTGTTTTATTCTTGGCACTTGCATAACTAATATCATCCACTGCAACCACAATACCTGAATTCTGGGTCTGAAGGCATTTCTCTCTATCTTTTATATGGAATCGATATCCATTGATTACATACCCATTGTAATTTCTAACCAATGGATTTGGTCCACGAGCAATCCATTTAATTTCATCAGTAATCTCTTCGGGATATTTTGGATTCGTAACCTGAAAAAGAAAACGAAGAAATTAATAATATTCTAAGATTAACTAGAAGAAATTAATACTAAAAAAAATTAAATATTGATACTTTCACGATGAGTAAACCAGGTAATGAAATCTTTACTATAAAGTTTATCAATTTGAAAAGTGTTTAATTTTTTTCCACGATTGTTCTTCGAACATATTGCATATATTCCCTATATCAAATAGAAACAATACGTATATAATTATATAATTATATAATATAATATTAGAGTTTAATAATTAAAAATATACTGCAATGTATACTTACACTCTAAAGGAGGCAATTGAGTCACTGTTAAATAATATGTATCTATGGCATTGCTGCAATGATTTCTCGTCTAGCTGAATTCGCGATATTTTTTTTTTTTCCTTTTTGTCTTTTAATATTTCTTCTTCCCAAAGGCCTTCCAATAGTGGTTGAAGTTGACTCATCTTCTTCAAACATAATATGGTTGTCATCATTCCGTAATACACGATTAAACCTTGTTTCAACCCCATCTAAATATCTCGAACAAAATAACGGGCACTCATTTGCTATGTAACCTTCCGCAATAGAACCTTCAGGCCTTGCTCTATTACGTACATAGGATTTAAGTTGAAGCAAGTACCTATATACATATATATACATTATACATATACTATTATTAAATAAAATAAGTATCAATTGTTAAATAATTGATCAAAATAAAACAAACCTTTCAATTGGATACATCCACCTATATGTCACTGGTCCACCAATCCTTGCTTCAATTGTCAAGTGCATGATCAAGTGTATCATGCTGGTAAAAAATGAAGGAGAAAAAATCTTTTCAAGGTCACACATAATTTGTGGAACTGCTGCCTCCAATTGCTCTAGTTCTCGTGGGTCAAGAACCCTAGAGCAAAGACATTTAAAAATATTACAAATTTTAATGATAAGAGAGCTAACATTGTCGGGTAATGATCCATGAATTGCTATAGGAATAAATTCTTGCATTAAAATATGACAGTCATAACTTTTGAGACCTATTAACTTCCGTTGCTTCAATTGAACACATTTAGAAATGTTTGTAGAGCACTCATCCGGAAGTTTTAAGTTCTTCAAAACCTTGAGAAATGCATCTTTTTCTTGGAAGGTCATTTGGTAACATGCTTTGGGTAAAAATATATTTGTAGAGTTTGATCTTCATGCATGTAGATCATTTCTTATCCCCATCTCTTCAAGATCAAGTCTCGCCTTATAATTATCCTTAGATTTTCCCTCTTGTCCAAGAATTGTACCAACAATTATATCAAAACAATTTTTCTCAGTGTGCATCATATCAATATTATGTCTGAGTAAAACATTTTTCCAATAAGGCAAATGAAACAATATACTCTTTTTTTTCCATCCATGCATATCATTGGGACTTGTTAAATCAATTCAATCTAATTCTTGCAATACATCGGCTCCAGTTCTTTGCTTAGGAGCAACTCTAAGTTCTTCTGTCCCATCAAAAAAATATTTATCATACCTGAATGGATGAGTTGAATCCAACCATCTTCGATGTCCCATATAACAATACTTCCGGCCATGACATAACCATTGAGAACATGTATCATATGCGCATACTGGACATGCAAATCTACCTTTAGTACTCCATCCAGACAGATTAGCATATGCGGGAAAGTCATTAATAGTCCATAACAGTGCTGCATGCATTTTAAATCTTTCACCAACCGAAGAATCATAAGTGTCTACTCCTTCATTCCATAATTCTTTCAATTCTTCTACCAGTGGTTGCATATATACATCTATCTTGTCTCCGGGACTTTGGACCAGGAATAAGTAATGTGAGTATGAAATTTGTAGATTTCATACACAACCAAGGTGGTAGGTTATATGGTATGATGAGCACTGGCCAAGTACTTGTGTAACATTCATTGTTTTAAATGGATTAAAACCATCAGCTGCCAACCCTAATCGAATATTTCTTGGATCAGAAGAGAATGTAGGGTATAGAAAATCAAACTCCTTCCATGTAGGAGAATCTGCTGGATGTCTTAAAAGTCCATCCTTTGTTCTCTTATTATGATGCCATCTCATCAAACAAGCAGTTTGACTACATGTAAATAGTCTTTACAATCTAGGAATTAAAGGAAACCATCTCAATATTTTGACAGCTTTTTTTTTTTTATATTTTGATCTCCATCTCCATTTGGTTTCCACCTAGAAGCACCACACACATAACATGCATCATCTTTGGATCTATCTTTCCAGTACAACATACAATCGTTAGAACAAGCATTTATTTTCTCATATCTCAACCCTAAAACTGAAATAGTTTTCTTCACTGCATGACAACTATTTGGCAATATATTTTCATCAGGCAACAACTCTCTCAAAAACTCTAACAATAATGAAAAAGATTGTTGGTCCACCCAGACAAACACTTTAAATGATATAAATGTACAATAGTTGTAAGCAGACTGTATTTCGATTTTGGATATACGGGTTTTTTGGCATCTTCAAGTAATTCTTGAAACTTATCTGAAATTGATTCGTCCACGGATGCATGAGAATTTGGTTGATGAGAACTTTTGAAGGAAGAATCATGAGGTAAATGTGTAAATGTATCATGTAACATGCCAAACATATCATGCTCAAAAAGATTAGCAAGGTTGTTGTTGGATCTATTTTCAATGCTCTCCTTATTACCTTCTTTATTACCCTCTCCCTCTCCATGATATATCCACTTCTCATATCCATGTTGAAAGCCATGACGTAATAAGTGATTGAATACTGTGGATATAGGAAATCTTAATGTATTGAAACATTTAACACAAGGACATGATATCTTCCCATCAATCGATTGAATATTTTCATATGCAAATTCAAGAAAAACATTAACCCCCTGATATATTCATCACTTGCTCTTGATTTAGAATACATCCCTCTCCTATCCATGAGAAAATTGCAAAAGTGAAAAGAGAAATAAAAGAAATAAAGAGGAATTGAGACGAAACAGATTAGAAAAAGGAAGAGAAATAACGGATTGTGAAAGAAATAAAGAAAATAGAAGCGAAGAGAAATAAATAAGATAAGTGATAAGTGATCATTTGCGCCAAAATCAACATAATTTTAGTGCCAAAAAAATTTTGTTAATGGTGCCAAAAAAAGTTTTTGTTTGTCTGGCCAAAGCTCAAACAAGTGAAAAAAAAATATTTTTGATCACAGTTAAATTCTACCAAATTTTAAGTTTAATTCTATTGTTAGTTAGTTAATTGTGAGTTGTTTGGAAATCAAAAACTTGATATATATCATAATTAATAAAATTTATACTATGAAATAATAATTTAATATCATCATATTTTTGAAATAGTCATATTAAGAATTTAAAAAAATTTCATATCAAATTTTAAAATTTAATTCTACCAAATTTTAATTCTATCAAATTTTATTATTATTATTGTTAGTTAGGTAATTGTGAGTTCTCTGAAATCAAAAACTTAATGTATATCATAATTAAAAAAATATATACTATCAAATAATAATTTAATATCATGAAATAATAATATTAAGAAATTTAAAAATTTTCATATATTTATATAATTAAAATATTAATAGCCGTCCACAGGTTCGGCCCGGGCACGCTGGCGTGCGCGGCTTCAGCCTTGCAGGTGTGCGGCTGAAGCCGCGCGCACCCCGGGCCTACGCGGTTTCAACCGCGTAGAGCACGTCTGAAGCCGCGCGCAAGCCCGAACAAGCATGGTTGAAGCCGCGGCGGGCGCGGTTGAAGCCGCGGCGGGCGCGGTTGAAGCCGCGGCGGGCGCGGTTGAAGCCGCGGAGGTGCGCGGTTGAAGCCGCGAAGGTGCGCGGCTGAAGCTGCGCCCTTGCCCGGGCATGCGCGGTTTCAGTCGTGTGTGGTGCGCCTGAAGCCGCGCCCATGCCCGGGTATGAATGATTTCAGCCGCACGCTAGGCGGTTGAAACCGCATGCATGCCCCGCTGTTTAAGCTGCTGCATGAGCATGAGCATTTCCATATTTAAATAAATTGGGAAAAATATAAACAAAAAAAATTAAGATTCACACACTATAATAATATATGCATTACATTAATCTTACATTAATACTATAATAATATATACATTACATTAATACTACAGCAACATTACATTAATACTACAGCAACAAAGAAAAAGTAAAAAAAGGAAAAAAAATTTAAATCACCAGGAAAAGAAAAAAAAAATAATTAGAAGCTAGGGAAGTTGGACTTTAGGTCTAAATTTTTTTTTTCCTTTCTCTTTGCTGGTATCCGAAGCCGATGCACTTGCACTACTCCCAGATAATGGTGATGCTGCTTTGCTAAAATCTCGAATGTCAAACGGATTATCCCTGTTAGGTGAACTGAATGAACCAAATGTCCTTGGAGGTGAACCGAATGATCCAAATGGACGGAGAGTAAATGGGTTGCTCGAGGGTTGTGGAGGAGGAGGTGATGCTCCACTGGTTCCAGCAGCAGCAGGATAAGAGGAAGCAGCAGGATGAGAGGAAGATTGTGCACTCGGTCTCAAAAGAACTCCACCCAGTTGTAAATGATCTCTAATACAGTAAATAAAATTAGTATTTACTTGCATATCATTAATCATGTTCATCAAGTTAAGTGACATTTTTAGATGCTGCTGGTGATTGTGTTGCTTGAATTCGGTGAAGTTATCTCTCATTTCTTTCATTTCCCTCCCGTATCTTTCAAATTTCTGATCAAGACAGTCAACTTTCTCATCAACACTAGTTATCTGTGTTTTCATACCATACATCAATTCTAAAAGTTGATCCCACTTTACATTCTCACCGATCTCCTCGTTCACGTTCACATAATGTTGCTCAGCTTCCACATTCACTTCATCCATATTCATTTCCATGTTCACTTCATCCGCATTCATTTCTGTGTCCACTGTCTCACCCTCTCCCCTGTACTCCTCACCCTCTCCCCTGTATTCTAAACCTCTTTTTTTTAGATTCATCCAACTACCATTCTCATAAATCCAATAAGCTCGTGACAACGTTTTATGATTTATACAATTTTTAAAACTTAATTTGAAATTTATTTCGTTTCGTAAACTTACTCCTTCAGTTTTTAAAATACCGTTCACAACACTACAAAATGATAAATTTGAATTTGAATCTCTTATGGATATCATAAAATATGGAAGTAAGAAATGAAAATCAGGATTTTGTTTTTCAATAATACGTGCCATTAACCAAAAATCTTCTCGAGTAATGGATGTATAATTATCTCCCCGTTGCTTAACAACATGTACTATTAATAAATGAAGAATTCTTTCATGCAAATTTAAATCTGCTGCATTTTTACTAAAACTCTCTAAACTATTATTATTAAAAACAATTTGGGCGTCCGTTAACACATCACTTTTCAAATATGGAGCACATTCTTCATAATCCACCCATGGAAGATCACACTCTGTACATATTATTTTTGGGTTAACTTCAATTTTTTTTCCATCAAAATAAGTTTGAAAGCAACAGGAATTAATTTCACCATCAATATCAATAAAATACTCACTATTAATTTTTTTCATATTATTATAAAAAATTTTCACAACATTTTCATAAATTTTTTTTTTTGAATTGAGAATCCAACGAGGACATATTTCTTTTAAAAAACTTCCGTACTTAAAATCTATACTTTCCAAAAATTCCCAATCTATTAAACGACCAACACTAATATTCCGATCAGAAAATACCTGGTCAAATTCTTTGCTTCTTTTAAGAGATGGAAACTCCCTTCTATTATATTGCTCCGATTCCCTCATAATTTGTTTTCCTTTCCGAGAGCCCATCTCTTTGTGAGTGATATATGAAAAGTGAGAAGGGTAAGAAGATGAAGGAGAAGAGGCGTGAGAGAACAAGAACAAGTTTAGAGTGAGAGTTTGATGATGATAGTGAGAGAAGGATAATTGTTATATATGTGAGTGAGTGAGAGAGATAGTGTGAAAAAAGTGTTGTCGGCAAGAAATTTCCATACAAAAATACTATTCAATGAACCTTTATTATTGTTATTTTGTTTCTTTTTGTGAAAGGTCAAGATTTGCTTGGAGCAAAATTTTTTTTCTTTAGTTTGTTTTGTTAATGGTCAAGACAATGGTTCAGAGTTCTCAGAATGCAAATTGTTTTTTTCCTCTTTTTCTTTTGAATATATATTATGGGTTTGCATACCCACGGCTCACATGTGAACACTAAATGAATGAATATGAATAGTTTTTTTGTTGTCCTAATATACATAGCTATAGATTAGGTTTTTGTTTGCATATGGCATGCAAGTGAGAACTTCCGTTTTTGTTTGCATATGGCATGCATGCAAGTGAACTTCTAGATTAGGTTTTTGTTTGGCATATGGCATGCAAGTAAATGTAAATGTAAATGAATAGCCTTTTTCGGACATTTGCGGACAAATGTGCTACATTCAAGAGAAATAATAAAAATTCCACACAACTTCATTAACATACCATAAATAATATATATAATATATATACCATATATAATATATATAAGAATAATATATATATAATATATATACCATATATTATATATATGAGAATATAGAATATATATATATACAATTTTTTGGTTTATCCTTTGATTACAAATAATACATTCTTTAAATTCATAATTAAATCATTATCCTCTTTCATTATTATTATTATTATTATTAATTTTATGTAATTAGATTTATATCTATATTTAATTAATTTATAATCTCATTTATTATTTTATATTGAATTCCTAGGTATTATATAATTATATATATAAAAGTAGTAACGTGTAAGTAATAAGTAATAGTAGGTAGTAAACAGTATGTAGTAAGTAATAGTAGATTTATATAAGTAGTAAATAGTATATAGTAAGTAATAGTAGGTAGTAAATAGTATTTAATAAGTAATAGTAGTAACCTGTAGTACTATGTAGTAGTAAGAAGCAGTAGTAAGAAGTAGTAAGAGTAGTAAGTAGTTAAACTAGAAAGCAGCATAGTAAGTAAGTAGTTAGTAGTTATTAGCTACAAGTAGTAATAGTAAAGTAATAACTAGTAAGAAAGTCATAAGCAGCGGTAATTGCATAAATAATTGATAAAGTTTTAAATCCAATGGTTGGTTTTGTTCTTGGAAGTTTTAAATCCAATGGTTGGGTTTTGTTGTCGGGAATTTCAAATTTTACAGGCTATTGTCTTTTCAAGTAACATCAACATAATATCAACGAGTAAAATTATCTCGAATTACTAACATTTGATCTAACGGTAGAAACTTAACATTTTAATATTTTATTTTTTTGAAAATTTTAAAAAAGAAGAAAGAAGAAGAAAGAATAGGAAAAGAAGGAAAGAAGGAAAAAAGAAAAGAAGATCTGGTTACTTCGTGCTGTGATTGAGAAGAAGATTTCTACACTTAGATTTGAAAAGAAAATCAAAAAAACAAAGGAAAAATGAAGGATACAGTTAACACGAGCAAGGAGGCATCGAAAGAGGCATCCGAGAAAAGGTGAGTTAAGTTTTAATTTTAGGTTAATTATGTTATAATTTTAGTTAGTTCTTACTAATTTTTTAAAATTTTTAAAATTTATATTAGTTTAATTTTTTGTGATTTATGATTTTAAATGTAAACAAATTTTTTATTTCAATTAATTTTGAATTTCTTTTGCATCAGAAAGGAGTCGTCGAAGAGAATCACAGGGCACTTGCTTCCAATAACCGTTAGTTATTGTTATTATTATTATTATTTATTTATATTTTGATTATGTATATTTTGAATTGAATAAAGTTTTTAATGCAAGTTAATGTGATTTTTTTAATAGTCATGGGAGGAGGAGGAAAATGACAAGTATGAAACAACATTGATCGGAACAAGGGTAAAGACTGGTACAAGGGTAAAGACCACGCCGATTCAAACGAGGTGCTCTCCTAAGCAAATAAAAGAGTTATTTTCTACTCTTACTGATGATATGAAAATTATAGTTAAAAATATGGAATTCGGTAACCTTTTGAAACTTAGTTGTGATACACTAAGTCGAAAATTATGTGAAGAACTGATAATGAGGTTTGAACCTATAGAAAAACGTCTCTCTATCGGTTTAAATCAGAATTTTAAGCTGACAGTCGAAAATGTGAGCCGAATTTTAGGAATTCCTTATAAAGGACGGGATGTTTTGGATTGTTCATCTACTGTATCCTTGGAGATGAGAAAAAACTTTTCAAAACTTAAGCATAGTCAATTAAAACAATATATGCAAGAGATGCAGATGGAAGATGCCTCCTCCTCTCTGAAGTTTAGACAATACTTTCTTTTATTTCTGCTTGGATGTTTTTTATGTCCCACAACAAATGTTTACCCTGCTTCAAGACACCTCAGTGCTACTATTGATGTGGAGAATGCTGACCAATACAATTGGGCTAAATTTGTCTTACAATGGTTAGCTGATGAAGTTTATCAATTCAAAGGTGTTATAAATAATGGAAGAGAGGAAGAAAACAGGAATCGGTAGTTGTTTATTTTTACTTATGGTAAGTTTTTAATATAATTTAATTCAATTTTTATAAATATTATAATTTAGTATTAATAAATATATCCATAATAATATTGGTCTTGTGCATACAGATCTTTTATTTTGAGAATGTAAAAATTGGTGATTTAGGAGGAAAAATAACAAAACAACCTATTCAGTATTGGACGACGGATCGTGTAAATCGAAGAGTGGGATTCGAGCGTGGAAATGTAAGTTAAGTTTATATTGTATTGTATGATTTAAGTTGTTTATATTTGATTAGAATCGTATATAATTTGAGTTTCACTGTAGGGTTTATTATCTAATGTCAAAAGATTTGTTGTAAAATCTATTGAAACAGTTGAAACAATTGGAGAAAAAATAAAAAAGGTAAAATTACAAACATTACTATCTCACCACAGTGTAGTTACTTACAATGACTTACTCTATGATATTAATTTTGCAGAAAATTGATATAAAACAGGAAATTAAAAATTTTTTGAAGGAATCAATTCGAATTCAGTCTGATTTCTTGCGCAAACTCTCTGAATATGATGATGAGCAAGAAGAGGAGGAAGCAGACGAAACAAAAGGTAAGGACAGTCATTTTAATGAGGACCAACAATATAAAGGCCAAGATTTGGAGGATAGTTTGGAGAATAAAAGGTATGAGGATAAAGGGTCGGAGCCTGAGGAGCGTGAAGATGAACCTGATGATGTTGAATTATATAGAGTTGTGAATACATTAACTGAAATGAAGGATAAGGATACAACATCTATAGTTTCTAACTTTCCCTTTCCCTTTGCTAACCCAAAGATTTTTTCTGATGAAGAAGAAAATATTTGGCTTTTTTATGGACGAAAAGCCATGAAAAATAATGATAGGTAAGGGTGTTATAATCATTCTCATTTGATTATTATTGTGATATATGTTACTAAATCTAGTTTTTTTGATAGAACAATTTTATATAATATTGATGGATACTATATGAGCTGGAGCGATAGTTATGAATTGGTACCACCTCACTGGATTGGTACGCTGGTATGAATTTATCAATTTTTTCTTTTCATTATTATGATCGTATAATTATGATTATAATTATATAATATTATGTTTGCAGACTATGGATTGCTATATACATTTACTTAACATCACCTACTACACTTTCTCCAGATGTGTTTTGCCATTATGGTTTTCTGTAAGTATTTTTCTATTTTCATCTTCTTTTTTGATATATTCTTAATCTTTCCTCAACACCTAAGTCAATTGCCAAGACCACTTATTATATTTATATACACATAATACTCCTTGCATTATTTTCTTTTCTCAATCATAGTTTTCTCATATAAATGTTATGGTTTCTAATATAGATGTCCGTCGTTTCTGCTTGTGACAATCAAAATAACTGGAATATTTCGATGGTCGATAGTTGCTTGTCTGAGGAAGTACTTGGATTCGACTATCGATTGTGTAACCTAGTGAGTACTTTAACATTAGACACTATTATTATACATTTCTGTTAATAAGGTATATTAATATATACCTTATTTTTTTTCAGGTATTCATCCCTGTTCTTTTCAAGGAACATTGGTTTTGTTTTGCTTTACACAATCAAATTGTGTACTACCTAGACTCTGGTTATAGAGGTCACGAAGATATTAACTTCCAAACTTTTATGGTAATTATTACTTAATATATTTAAATATCAAATTTTATTCAATTATAAATTATAATATTTTCCTTAATTTTCAGAAAAATTGTATTGAAAGGATTTATAAAAATTCTCTCCATATTTCCAACATTGTTCGTGTTGAAGTTCCACAGCAGCCTAATACGTAAGTTACAATTTACTACATAATTTTGATTTTATGATAATGCATACCTAAAATATTTTTTATATATCAGAAATGATTGCGGAATATTTGTTATAAGGTTTTTGGAAATATGGGAACCGGGAATGTTTTTAAGTACACCAAGTCAAGAAGTATGTTCTCTCACACCTTATTTCAATTTTGTATTGTATTTATATTAAAATTATTAATTGTTTCATTTTATGAAATGCAGGATCTTATTTTCTTAAGGAAAGAATATTTTCTCAAACTTCTGATGTATGATCATAATACGGTCCGTGTGGAGATGATATCCAACATGAAGATGAACAACGAGGAAACAAAGAATATCAAGTTTGAAGGAATTCAGACAAAAGAGCAGAGAAAAAATGAGAGAAAAGGAAAAAGAAAATTTATTAAAAAATTGTAAAATTGTTGTATAAAAACTCATTATAAATCCAATTTTTCTCTTCTTAGCAATAAATTACTATATTTTATTAGTTATTTATTAATTACCACTTACTTATTTACCACTTATTACTACTTACTTTACTTACTTACGGTTATATCACTCAAAATCAACTTTTTTATCATAACTTATCACCATTATTATTACTTATTACTTATTATTATTACTTATTACTTTGTAATTTTAAATTTTTTCTCTATTATTGTTTGTTTGTATAGAAAAAAACAAATTTTTCTACTAAAATTATTTTTTTTACATTTTATTTGTATTTTTTTTCATTTGGTTATTAGTTTTTTATTATTTCTAATAACTCCCACCCTTTTTTCTTATCTTTTTCTTATTCAACTTTTCATTATTTTCATTATTTATAAATGATTACAACAATATATATTTTTTAGATAATTTTGTATTAAATATATAGATTTTTTACTGTTTTAATCTATTTTTTTAATTTATTTATTTATCAAATAGTTTATATAAATTCTATTTGTTAGCACTTGTTTGTTAAATTTGAAATAAAACGATTAAATTTTTTTGCTTTTCTTTGAATTTGAAATAAAATGATAAAATTTTTGAGTGCTTGTCTAAAATTAATTAATTTTTTTGGTAAAAAAATAATTAAATTGGAATAAATAAACAAAAATTTTAGCATGAAAAAAAAAATTTGATTAAATTAGAAAATTATTTTTTACAGAATATTAAAGATTTTATGGTAGAGTTATGTTAAAAAAGATAAATATGTAAATTAAATAACTGTTATTTTTTTTGAATTTATATTAAATTATATAATATTGATAATTAATGTATTATCATCATTCCACCAATATATTTCTCTCATTCTTCTATTTTGTAATAGAGGAAAAAAAATGAATAAAAACACTTGTAATAGTGAAAAAAAAAGGAATAAAAAGACAGTAAAAAAAACAAAAAGTAAAAAAATAAAGGAAAAAGAAAAAGAAGAAGAAACAAAAAAAAAAGTTAAATAAACCGAAGGTGAAGGGTAAAAAAAATGGAAACAAAAAAAAAATGAATGGTGAAGGGTAAAAAAAAAGTAAAAAAAAAACAAAAGCAAAAAATAAATATGTGAAAAAAAGAAGTAAAAAAAAAAGAAAGAATAAATCAAAAAATAAAAAAAATAAAAAAATGGCATAGTAATGCCCCGCGGTTGCAACCGCTCCCTACGTGGTTGCAAGCGCCCGCGGGGTGCTAGGAATTAGCGCGCTCATGCAGTTGCAGGCGCGGGGCACACGGATGCAACCGCACACAGGGGTGTTCGCAATCCCCGTGAGTTCGGTTGCAGCCGTGGGCCAAGCGCTTGCAACTGCACGTGCATGCCCCGCGTGAAAAAAATGAGAAAAAGCGCCCTTGAAATAGGCAACACCGAGGTTCGAATCCATTCTCTCTCATGTTAACCACTTGCCACCACGTGGCCTTTTTTCCTTTTTTTGTTTTTTTTTACTCTCTACATTTCCCACGTTTCATTTTTTTATTCTTTTTCCACTCAACCTTCCACACTTTTTTCTATTTTTCTTATTTCTTTTTTTTTTCTATACAAAAATATTTAAATTTTTTAAATTGTTAATATAAGAGAATTTAAATTAATATTAACTAATATATATTCTCCAATAATTTATAATTTATAATAATATATACAGTAATATTATTACAAAATAGTATATTGTGTATCTGAAAATAATTCTAATAATTTATAATTTATAATAATATTACAGTAATATTATTAGAAAATAGTAATTCTAATTTTTTTATACTCACAGAATTATCACAAGTTATTACACTACTTATCACAAGTTATAATATCTTACCATCTTACCATATTATATCATCTTACCAATTATCATTTGTTACCATTACTTATTATAGCAGACTTATTACCGTGTTATAACATCTTACCACTAGGTTATTACCATTGCTTATCATGTTATAACTTATAACTTATTACAATACACATTATAAATTACCCATTTTATATTAACTCTAAAATTTTATTGTTCTTAAAAATTATATAAATATATATAAACTAAAACCGTTATAATTATAATTGTATATAGCATTTTCAATTATCATTATCATTTATGTATAGTTAAATAGATACAGTAGATCCTAAAAAAGAATCAGATTATTTTCAACTCATCCCTAAAAATATTATATTTACCGACGACAAATAATAACCATTAGAAATTGAATATTATTTTTACCAACGGCTGTGTTAATTTTACTCACGGTTCATAAACTTTTATCGACGTTATAATTTAAACCGTTGAAATATGTGTTTTTTTCCCTACGGTTTTGTAAAAGACGTCCGCATAAGCAAGAAAAAACCGTTGTTAAAGGTTATCGATAATAAAAGTTATCGTGGGAATAGGGATTTAATTTTGTAGTGTCCTAATATAATTATCTAGCCTTACATTGGTAAGAATGTATTTAGATATAGGAAAGGGGCCATGCAACGAAGGAACTATGATTTGGAAATTGGGAAAATTTTGATTGCAAAGCATCATAGCATTAGCAATTTCATTATTCTATGAAACAAGTTTGGTATGGAGACCAAAAAGTTTTAACCAAACTTTGAGTTGGAAACCTGACCAATCACCACCAACCCCTTTCCTGAAACAAAGAAAGAAAGAATAAGAGATAAAAGTAACGTTCATAACATTCCCTAATGGGTGGCATGTCATTCGTGCAACTTTCTGACTCACATCTGCATTAATTTTTAATGGGTGGCATGTCCTTAGGGCAACTTTCTGACTCACATCTGCATTAATTCTATAACCATGAGCCCCCCCCCCCCCCCCACAACTACGCAACACTAAGTAATTCTTTGCTTTGCCCCACGGCCATGCATCAAACTTTTGCTTTTCTAATTTTTTCAATTATAAACTTAATTCAAATTCCAAGCGAGAGCAATAGATAAACGAAACTCAATTTAAAATTTGTTTATTAAATAACAATTATACATATCGTTATTTCAAAATTAACTAAGTTCACATGATTAAATAACAACCCTCCGTTTCATGATTAAAAATAATAATAATAATAATAATAATAATAATAATAAGGGGAGGCGATTGTGTTCAACCTTAACTCTAATTTGGGAAACACAAATGTGTTCGTGACTGAGTTACGAGGTGTTAGAGAAAGATTACGTTTACTAGTTAGGTGTAATCAATTCCCGACGATTCTGAAGCTTGATTCAAATGCGCTTGTAACTCTACTCACATTGGGAGCTGACTTACATTATCCTATCTATCATATCATAGCAGAGTGTCAACAACTAATGCAGAAGCCAAAGGTTCAGTCGGTGTCTTTAATCATTTTTGCCCAACTTGGATATTCAATGACTTATGGTGTTTATGCTCTGTTGTCCCCTCCTAATGAGGTTTATAAAGCTTTGTTGAGTGTTATTCGAGACTTAACTTCCTTTGGTGGCTAAGGTCCTCGCTCCTAATGTTTATAAAAAAAAATAATAAATAAACAATAATAATAATAAGCAGAGGCGTTGAATTGCATTGCAAAAGCATAAAAAAGAAAAAAGAAAAAAAAAATCTATTATTGCTCTGGCAGATCTTCTTTTCCTAACAAAAGTCAAGGAAGAGGATTACTGCGTGAATACGTCCATTTGGAGCTTTCTTTCTGTGTTTAATAAAAGTCAAGGAAGGAGATTTCATTATGGTAGCTTTCATTTCCCCCTTCCCAAATATTTCTCTCTCTCTCTTTCCCAACACCCTAAAAATCAGAGAGCTCAAATACAGCACAACGGCTTGCAGTAAAACGAACCTTCGCTTTCGAGGTTTCGAAAGGTTGCTGATAAAGAAATTCTCTTTCTCTCTTTCTACACTTGAACTTCTTTTGTGGTTAAGTGAATAGTAACATGTCGATTTCTTATTCTTGTTCAAGTTGATTTGTCTGAGTTTGAGTAGAACTTTAGTTAATTTTCTCTGTGGAGATATGACAGGAGATTATCCTTCATTGGATTTATTTCATATTTCTGTGTTTCAAGCATTGCATTAACCTAAAGAGAATTTAAGTCCCTATTTGGTTGTCCCATGAATTAAAATTATTTCATTTGGTCTTTTTTTTTTTTTTTTTTTTTCCTTTTTAATGATTTTTGACAATTATGTTTTCAAGTAGGGGAATTCTCCTTTAATAAACAAATTCTCTGAATTCCTTTTGTGCGTGTGTGTGTGTGTGTTGAATAGTGCTCTATGTAACAACAACATAAAATCTAGTATGTCATATTTCTTGTTTACTAGATACCACATGGTTCGATATTTTAAACGATGACTCGAATTCTATAAATTCTGGAGTGACTTATTTTGCATCTGTAATTTCTTTTTTAACTTAGTTATTTGTTTGTGTTTTTGGGCTTGTTTTCAGACTGTAGAATTTTTGTGTTGATAGAGAACAAATGGACTCTTTGGAGGTTTTAGAGAACAAGAATATTGCTGATTGATATAGTGATGGATGCATTCAGGGAAGTGTCAATGTTGAAGGGAATGAGGACCGGAGTCAACTCCTACTTGATGATTTTGAGTCCCTTTTTTATGATATCGAGGATCGTTTGACAATTTCAAGGATGGTGAGTGACTCCGTGATCAAGAGCATGGTAAATGCAATTGCACAATATGCAGATGAGAAGGAATCTGAGGTGGCCCAAATGAAAGAACAGCTGCGCTTTTGCTTGGGTGGTCCTGATTCAAATGTTCAACAACTTGGTTCACATATGAATTGCCAACCTAATATTGCAGTTTCTAAGTTGCCCTCTAACATTCAGAACAGTCATGCATAACATGCTGCACTAATGAAATCTTTGGGCTGTTTAGGACTTGCTCCGGTGGAGCAACCCAAGAAACTGAAGAATGACATCATCAACATCAAGAGCTGCAGTCCCGTAAGGAGAGTTAACTCAAGTTCTGAATTGGAGGGATTCAGAGGTATTCTGCAAGAAAAAGTGTCTGAAAAATGGGAGGATGTGGATAAAACAATTGACAATTTAAATGTTTTGCTTAATAATGTATACAACCACGTGCATGACATTGGATATTTGTCTAAACTCTCACTGCATGAGTGGCAACAGGACCGAGATTTTCAAGGGGAAATCGAAGCTATGGTAGTCCAGACGTCTATGCAGTGTCATTGTGAGGAGTTCGAAGAGAAGATGTGGGAGAAAAATTCTCACTTTTGTGGTATTGAAAGTGTTTACTGGGCTGAAAGAATGAATGAGTTATCAAGTGTACGACAAGCGCTGGATGCTATCCTCAAGTCCTTATCTATGTCTGAATGTGAGCAGCTCGTGTCTAACGTATCTGATGAAAGTGGAGAGGAAGTGAATAATTCCAAAAGGTCAGATCAATTGCAACAATCAAAAATTATTGTGCCTGAAAATTTAGACGCTGCACAGTTAAAGCACATGAAACATGATGAATTGGTGAGTTATTTTATGACAGAGATGACCAAATGGAAGCTGTATCATGAATCTGTTGTCCAAGAGATGACTGAACAAAATTTTAGACTTAAAGGGGAATTGCTGAAAGAAAGGGGGTCCTCTTTGCAGCTGAAGAAGGAGAAAGAGTTTGAAACATTAAAGAAAAGAGTCACAGAAGTCACTGTGAAATTGGATGATATACTTGTTGGACATGAAAAGTTTCCAAAATTAGGTAAATGTTCTGAGAGCCTAACAAGCTTAAAGGACGAGCCGGATGCCCTTCTCTCGGAGAATCACCATCTTAGAGACTTGCTTGCTGATAAGGAGAAGGATGTCAAGTGTCATTCCTCCAAAGTTTCTGATGCTGCAGAGAAAATGTTGGAATATTCATTAGCTAAAGTGAAATTGTCAAAGACAATACAGAATCTGAAATGCACTTTAGAAAATAAGCAGATGGAAGCTTTGATTACTGAAGAAGTTTATAAATGCATTCTGAAGGAGGTGACTGACCAGCTCAGCTTTGGTGCTGTAGAGTTGGTTATGGAATCAACTCTCATTCATGATGTTTATGGAATTATCTTGAAAGAGGCTACTTTCCAGGACAGTGAAGCTTCTACCGGGTGTCATATTGAAGATTCAGATTTGGAGGTCATGATCATGCAGGGTCTGTGTGAAGTTTTCTTTGGTGAAGTCGTCAAGGAAGCAAGAGAAAAAATCAATAACCTTGAGATGATGTATATTACTGAAAACAAATTGTGTAGTTCACTTGAGGCAAAGGTTTCAGAACAAGAAAGAAGTTTGCAATTTGAGGTTGAGGAAAGTAAAAGAATAAAGCAAGAGGCACTGTTACTTGCTGCAAAACTGGAGGAGAAAGAGAATCTAGCTTTGAAATTAGCCTCTGTAGTGATAAAAGAAAAAGAACAATTTGAACTAGCTTCCCAAGAGCTTGATAATCTGAGAGAAATTGTGCGGCAACAACAGATGTCAAATGCTGAGAATAGAATAAAATATGAAGAAGTGAAGAACAAATTGGCTGAGGCATTGGAGCAAATAAATAAGAATAAGGTAGAATTATGTCAGTCAAATCTGAAGCTCACCCAAGCAATGAAGGACTTGATGGCATCTAATGAGAAGAGAAAGATACTTCACTCATCTTTGTTGGAAAAAGAGAAAAGTTTATCAGTACTTGAGGCAGGAGAGAAGGAGCACAGGAAACAGCTTGAATCAATGCAAGGATTGTTAGGATCTGTTGCTGATTTTGAATGCAAATTAAATGAACTTATGGAAATGAATAATTTCAGGTACTTTGTTACAAACATTTCGCAGCGTCTGGATTTAGCAATTTGAATGGGATTCGATTATTTTATTTGATTTCACACTTTCAGATTGGAGAACTCAAGCTGCCAATTAAGTCTTCTCATTAAAAAGGCAAATAGATGGAGAAGAATGGGGCTGTTGTATAAGCAAAGGCTCGAGAGGAGGTGTGATGACCTTCAAAAGGCTGAAAGGGAGGTAACCATATTCAACTTATCTTATGCTGGCAGGGAGTTCATATAATTTGTGTGGTTTTTCTTGGTGATCCATCTTTTTATATGAACTTTGTTTCTGGGGTTGGGTACTATCTGTTACATAAGAGAGAATTATCAGCTTGCGTCCTTTCTTGTCTAATTAGAGCTTCAAATTTCAAATGTTGGATGTCATGATTTAAAATCCAAACTGATGTGCAGTAAAGATCTAGTTTGTATGGTCATGTTTCATGGACGTAATTTTGCAGCATAGACATTTATATACTCATTAAGTTGTTCTCATGGACCAAAGCATGCTGGTTGTGGTGGCTCCATGTTACAAAGTAGGATATATTCATGTCACCTAGATCTCTTGACAGCCCCTATATTTACTGCAAGATCTTAAATCATTTGTGCTAACTTTGATTTTTCCTTCAATTATTATATGGTTTGGAGAATATCTAGTATCCAAAGCATTATTTTCCTTCCTCTTACAAATTTAGGATTGCCCTTCTTTTTCTGATATACATTATTTACTATGTTTTATTTGTTGAAGTATCATCTTGTTAAAACTTATATTCAAAATAATGGTACTTCCATTGTAAGAGACAATTTGGTCATACTGTTAATGACTATCATTTTAGTTTTTTGATTAATTTCAGGTAGATCTTTTAGGGGATGAAGTGGATGCCTTGTCAAGCTTGCTGGAAAAAATTATTATTGCACTTGATCATTATTCACCAGTATTGCAGCATTTTCCTGGAGTAAGATGACTTTTTGTTGTGGATAAATCTTCCTTTATTTTTTGATTTGTGTTTTGGGTAATACTTGATTGGAACTATGGAATGTTATCAAGCCTGTAAACCTGATGTTTACTGGTCAGAACTTTCATGAACGTTATTCTTGCCATATTAGTATTAGCTTAAATGTTTTGTGCATCCAATTTGTAATGTTGTCTGCTTATTTATGATCTACTTAAATGTATGAATTTTTTTTTTCCCAATAAAAACTTGCATGATTTTGGTCATTATCCCAATTAACTGTTTTAATCCTTGACAAACTGTTGCCTCTTTTTTGAGTATTTTGTAGTTTTATACCGAGTATACATGTTTATAGATTATTTTCGAATGTAAAAAATATAATGCCTTGTTATGTAATTCGATTTTAATATATTATAATTGGACCATATTTCTACTAACATGTTTTTTTTTGAATTCTTTTTTTTTTTTCCTTCTATTTCTTCTTGTAGATCATTGAGATCTTGAAGTTGGTTAAAAGGGTATTGAGCGGAGATGCTACCAAAGTAGTGTAGCAGGGTAAAATTTCTGTACATGAGGAACATTTGTATTAGTTTCCCCTTTTGCATTCGCCCACGGACAGTGAGTACCACGTATATCAAAGCTCCCTCACTAACTAGGTATGGCAAAGAGGCGGGTTTGGGCCGGGTTGATGTCAGGAATGATACAGCAGCGGGAGACCAGCTGGAAGATGAGATGGCAGCAGTCAAACAAGTGGTGGATGAGGTGGAACCAAAGGGGCCTAAAGTCCACCAACGCAGAGAGAAACGGAAGGAGAAAATTGTTAGAGAATAACCAACTTTGAAAGGAATCCAGGGCAGTTAGGAGAGGGGTTATTTAGGAGAGAGGGGACTGCTGTATTGGCCGCCGGGGGGGGGGATTCTTTCTTTTCGGTAGAAGGATTCAGCATGTTAGCTGAATGGGAGAAATGAGGGAATTCAGTTCTGAGTCTCTCTTTCTGTAGTAACAATTTTTACTTCTTAATGGTGAATTTCAATTTCTATTCCATAGCCTATCTTCCTCTAAATTCATCCTAACAGTTGACCACTTCCTGGACCTGCCCCAACAATTGATGCCCTTCCCTTGTCTGGGAAGGAAACAAGTTCCCATCCCCACCCCTAATAGGAAACAGGATCCTAATTGTGCCGGAAACCCAGGAAAACCCTTTCTTATCAAATTTTGATGAGACCTGGCTCTCTCATTTTTTCAAACCCAACTGATTAATCTGCACATGGGCTTTCTTTTTTTTTTTTTTTTTCCTCTCTAAAAATATTGAAAATTTCAATTTCCTCGCTTTCTCTGTCTAAAATATTTTCAACCTCTCTCTTTTTCTATATGGAAAATAATCCAAAATTTAACCTCCTTTCTCTCTCTGTCTCATAGAACTATGTAACCTTTCGCTTTTTTTCGATTAATCAAAATTGCTTGGTGTTAATATTTTGTTAGTAAATAATAATTGCTTAAAAAGCAGTACAATTGAATTACAAAAAGCTCAAATCACCATATATCGTCATATAAATGCATTGAAACAAGATATTTCAAATTCTAGTATTTCAAATAAATACAATTGAAATTTTCATATTTGAAATCAACATATAAATGTAAATCCAAGTTGCCTAAAGCAATCAAAAATATATTATATGTGTGTGCGTGTGTTTTGGATGCCTTATGGGAAGGAATTCTTACCTAGGGTGATGCATAATGGAGAGGTGTACCTCGTGGTAATAGATGTGTTGGTACAACATCCGGTTGCCTTGGTGTTAATATTTTTTTTTTTTTTTTTGTACTTAAACCTTTCGATTTTTGGGATTTCGTTTCAACTAATCCGAAATCGACCTGACTGTCGGGTCTCATTTTGAGGGAGAGGTCTCCCAATATTATTTTTTCCGTACTTAGTGGGAGTCGAACTCCCGATCCGATTAAGCGACGAAAGTGTTGTTTCCATCAACGCTAACAAATGTCGGTAGTGTTAATATTATATGCCTTATGCTTTTCTCTTTGTTGCTTTCCTTTCCTTATTTTTATAATGAGAACCTTTGGGGATCCATCAATCTTAATTGTTCAATAATTGAGTCTAGGACTCTCCCGGTTGTTCAGTCAGCCCAAGTGTTTAAATAGATTGATGCCTGACGGTTATGAAACATATTCATTTTCAGTTTGAATATGATACATTGATAGATTAGGTGCGGAATGAAGCTCAACGGTAGTATCCAGCATTAACATGATTTTCCTTATTCAAGTCAAATAATGTGAGTGATGTCATATGCATGCTTGGGACAAAAGGTCGAGCCATGAGACTAGTAAATTACTACGATGTACTAATTCTGTTGTCTTATTGTGTAGTTTACTTATCATTTGCATTTTTCTCTACAGAGGGAAGATTCTTAATTTCTTTTGTGTCCACTTCACCGAGAAATACACCGAGTTCGTCACGAGAACCATGGAGAACGAATGGATCTGTACAGCACTCCGCCCCCAAAAAGGTCAGGTGTAATGTTACATATATGCACCTCGATGTGTAGATCTCTAAAAATCAATCAAGTCGTGTACTCTCTTATACAGATCGTTCGATTAAAATGATGATTACGAGATTGAACCACCACTGTAGTATCACGACAGTTCAACCCAAAATCCAATGAACCCAATAATGAAAAATTTTCATAGTCGAAAATTTCTCAAACCTCATAGTATTCTCACTCAAAGAGTGTGTGCTTTTCATTGTGTTAAATCTTCATCAACCTTCTTATCTCCGATTAATAAAGAAGATGAACAATCCTCATGTAGGATAATTGAGAGGAAGTTAGGGAGAGTGGAAATAATGGGTTAACCATCAATTATCTCTCAAATTTAAATTTAATTACATTTAACTTTGTGCGGTAAAAACCCCTATCTGGGCATTTTTTACTAACATCTCATATTTGCACATGAAGACATTTTACATTCGTCACAAGATCATAACTCATGTGATCTTATATATTATCCTACTTGACTTTCATACAGGATTGAGTATCGTGCAACTAGCGAATACACTTGCAAGTAAAAATTTCTCAATACACCTGTTAGAATGATCAAAAAGCCACCGTTAGTACTAAAAAGAACTTGATGTACCCCAAACTCAACGTAGTTATATTCATCGAGTCACTTTTTTCATCAAAAGTAATCAACAATCATTTACTCGACTTTATATTCACTATTATATTTAAATTCTAATATGAATTAATATAACAGATCGACATGTGAATACAATATAATGATATAATGTCGATTGGTTTTCTTTTTTTCAAACTCGAATCCATTAGTCTCAATTCAGTTATTTTCTTAAACCTACCCCTTAAACTTCAATTTATTTTTCAAGTCATACGTAAATATACTAAAGTAGCAAATACTGAACCCAGAATTTTAGAAACAACCGAAAGTAATAAGAGTACAAGAGATCTTACCCAATGGATCTCGGATCTCACACAGTAGGAACGAGAATCATGATCACACTATTGTCTTAAATAATAGCTCACATTGTGCCATGGTCGTCTTATCACACGTGGTATGAAATACGTGTCATAGTGTTATTCTCTCATTTCTCAAAAGAACATATGTCAGATTTCTCTAATACTGTACTGGTATGAGATTTAGTCTACATATTATATTTTATCTAGAGATTTCAGACAGAATATCTCAGAGACAATATCACTAGATGTATGTGATATTTAAGATCTCAAATCTGGTTATTTACAGACAACATGGATGTGAGTATGTCTATATCGGTCATATCGCATATGACCTCATCCTGAACACATATCAGAACGACTTATTTCCTAGCAGAGCCACTCTCAAAGCCTCTTACTATTAGAAACCGTCTCATCCCCGCTCACTCAGAACTAGAGGTGGTCATTCATGTGAGAGAATCGATCACGTCTACCTGACATATCTTTTATCACAACACATTACAAAATATATGATAATCAATAAGTGTAAGAAATAAGTTTGTGATTGTATAATGCACATATATCATATATATCATTAAGTATCAAAATCAGTACATAGTCAGAAATGTCAAAATATACTAAATCCAATGATTTCATCTCTCACAAAGGAATCTCTCACAATTAGTTTGGTAAAGGAATCAGTCATCATATTATGTGTAAAAGCGTACTTAATCGTTACTATACCCTTCTCAGTGATATCTCTCACAAATTGTTATCTGGTATCAGTGTGTTTGGTTTTACTATAATACTTAGGATTTCGGTTGTTAGCAATGGCGGCCTGATTATTAAAATAAATTATCACTAGCCTCTCACTATTTGCCATAACTATTAAATCATTCAGAAATTTTTAAAGCCAAACAATCTTCTGAATTGTCACTGAACATCCCACAATCTCAGTATCAATCGTAGATAGAGATACACGAATTTACTTCTTAATTCTTCAAGATATGACACCACTATTGAGTAAAATAGCAAATTTTGATGTTGAATTGTATTCATCTAGATTTTTATCCCCAGTTGACGTCTGAATACCAAATAAAACGCAAATCACATCTTCCATAACACAATGAGATGTTTGCAATTCTCTTAAAATATCTCAAAATCTCTTTCACTACTTTCCGGTAGGGGTTTTATGACACTCGGATCGATTCCGGTAGTGTTGATACCTGACCTCGACTCGAGTGTTATTTAGGTGAGCTCGAGCTTGTTGAGCTTGCATTTTTCGAGCTCAAGTTTGAGCTCGCTCGAGCTAGAAGTGTCTTGCGTAGTGTCATCGAGTAGTATCGTTAGGTAGTATGGGTAATATATTTATAAAAATATACCTATAAATATAATTTTACATATAAAAATTATTTTAAAAAATATAATTATATATAAAAATTATTTTTTTAAAATAATTAATAGATTTCAGGTATCTCATCGAGCTTTCAAGCTCGACACAGTTAGGCTCGAACTCGAGCTCGAGCTCGAGCTTTGACCGGGTTGTATCACGGGTACCCGTGACACGACCCGAATGTCATAACAAACCTGCTCTCCAACGATTTCTTTTAGAATTCGACTGATACCTACTTAGTAAATCGACTACAAAATAAATGTCTGGTCGTGTACGTCTTATCGCATACAGTACACTATACATTGCACTGGTATAAGAGATTCTACTCATCTTCTTTATTTCTTCTTGAATTTTAGCGCGCATGTCATAACTCAGGTTTTTACTTTTAGCGATTAAAATATCTATTAGGTTGTAATTACTCATCTCAAAATGCTAAAAAATATTCCTGATATAAGACTTTTATTGAAAAGTCAACATGCTTCTCAAGCGATCCCTCTATATCCTAAGTTCGAGAATGAATTAAGCTTTACTCATGTTCTATATATCAAAACTCAACAATAACCATATTTTAATAGTTATCATATACTCTATGTTATTCCGAACTAACAAAATGTCATTCACATATAAGAATATGGTCATAAAAGAGTTATCGAAGTATATCAGATAAATATAATGATCCCCCTCGATCATTGTAAAATCATAAGATATTACATTTTCGTGAAATCTTAGATACCACTAAAACAAATGTAAAGGGTTGCTCCATGTAAATCTCCCCATCCAAACTTCCATTACGGAAAGCAGTTCTTTATGTCCATCTGGTATAACTTTAGATCCATATTCAGATGATTTCTAAAAATAAACAGATTGAAATAATTTGGATTACGACTCTCCGGTAGTCCAATTCCTTAATCTGAGTATAACCATAGCTACAAAATGGGTTTATACCTCTTCATTGATTCGTCGACCTTTCTTTTGATCTTGAGAATGTATTTATTCCCAATGGTTTTTCTGCTCTCAGACAAATCAACTAAATCTCAAACCCCATTGATTCTTATTGACTCATTTTCTTCATATTTGGCTTTCAACAAATGGTAATTCGCAGAACTCTCGAGAGACTCTTAAACCGTTTTAGATTCTTTATCATTCTCAAGTATCACTATGAGGGTCTCGCTCTCAATCAGGAAGCGACGTTTAAATATGCGTTCTTGATACTCCTACAAGAAGAGAGAACCTCTTCACTTCTAGATGGATCGTTCCCACTAGGTCAAGCTCCTCAATCGATTCTTCGGTCCCGTTGTTGGGCTCAACTAAGCTACTGTGCTCATTTATCTCATAAAAGGTAAAGTTCCAATCGATTTCACCTCTTTTAGGGAAATCATTCTCAAGAAATATGGTATCATAAGACTCAATATCAGTGACAGTGTCCTCTGTATGCTCACTTAAAAACACATACACCATGGAGTGTTTTCAGTATCTTTTAAAGATACATTCTTTTTTCGTGGGCCTAATTTGTCATATGGATACGGGAAATCGTGATCATATATGGCACAACCACATGACCTTAAGTGGTTAAGGTTATGCTGTCTCCTTGTTCAAATCTCATATGAGGTACTGACTGTGGATTTTAAAGAAGCACGGTTGAGGTTGTAGGCTGCAGTTAATAAAATATCTTCCCAATGGGAGATGGACAAATTGATTTACGTCATCATAGACCTCATCATCTCTAACAAAATCTTATTCATTCTCTCGGCTACTCCATTTTGCTGAAAAATAGCAAAAATAGTTAGTTGTCTCGTAATACCATTCTCGAAACAAAACTCTCTAATTTTGAGAGTTTTCACTCTTAAGTCTAAGACTCAATATAGGTTTTGAGAGTTTTCATTCTTATGTCTAATTGATTTTCAACCTCACTAATAAACTTTCTAAAGTATTCTAATGCCTCAAAATTGTACAAGATCAGATAAACATAATCGAAATGTGTATGATCGTCTATGAACATAATAAAGTACACATCTCCATTTTGGGCTCTCATACTCATAGGGTCACAGATATCGGAGTGGACCAATTGCAATGGAGTTTCAGCTCTCATTGCGCTACCAAATGGTTTTCTTGTACTTTGCAAGCTAAGCAAAACTCACATATGTACAACTCAACTTGGTTAGCGACCCCAACAAACCACTCACTGCTAACCAGTTCATCCTCTCTTGCCCTATGTGCCTAAATCTACTATGTCATATATTTATATCATCATCTACGCAATCAAATATAAAGACAATAGAAAAAAAACAAGAATACCATTAAAAGAAGCAGTACCTAATGCATATAATCCATCATGGATAAAACCATAACATGTCAAACAACTATTATATTTAATAAAAACAAATGATTTTCTATTTGACAGAACATATTCTCAGTGATCTTAAACAAAATACTGAAATCAAGTTCTATCAAATACCCGAAGCGTAAATAATGTCATATAGATACAAAGACTGACTACTTTGCAACTCCAACTTCCAAGTGTCAATCCCTCTAACGACGACAAATATTTCGTTTCTCACACAAATCCTCCTAACCTTAGAATTTACTCGGCGAAACTCGATGGACACGTTCCTGTCTCGAGTTACGTGATCGGTGACTCCTAAATTTACAATCCACAAAAGAGAAAAATCAGTAAGTATCATAGTAGATTAGACAAAATTCAAACCACGTAAAGAAAAAAAAAACATTCCTTTCACTCATTATATTCACGAGCGAAATGACCAAATCCACCTCAAACGTAACATTTCGCATTAGTCTTATCAAATTCCTTCTTCTTGCTTTTTTGTACTTTGCTGTCAGATTTCTCATATGATTTCCTCTTGCCTGGACCTCGAGTCTCCTTCTCATGCTTATGCTATTTGTTTGGTGTCATAAGAGTTCTTACTCGACTCCATTGCATAAACATGACCCGAGTGTGATCTATTCACCTCCAGTGCTCCTCCTCAAGCTCACAGTGCCTACTCACATCAACAAAAGTATGAATACTCTCGTCATACATGAAATAGATTTTCATGGTCTACCATGAATCAAGTAAAAGACTAAATCATACCCAATACCTGAAATTCATCCTAAATTAGGTCGTCCGCATTCTTTAACTCGACGATCATATTCGACATTTGTATCAAATATTACATCATTGTATAATTAGTCCTTTCTTCAGCATCCTGAATTTAGGAGCTGAAAAAAGCACCATAATACTCTTTTATAGCGAGTCTAACCGACATAACCATAGAATACTACTCATAAACCGGGATCATGTTATCGTGTATTCCATTAATAACGATTACTCTAACTTTGCTTTTTTTTCTCTTCCACACACGATAGACCTCTTTATCCTATCCACCCTGAGGTGAAGTACCCTCTCTGGGGCCCACCATTTTGTGGCTCAAAATCTCATACAAATCTTGCTTTTCAAGAATAAACTAAAATCTTCAGGTATAAATCCTCACAATTATCACTATTCAATTTATCCTCCATGCAAAGATTTGATACCACAGTCTTTAATACAACAAAAGAGACTTTAGTGAATTACTAATATTTATTCTCACATTTTGTGTATCCTTCGAATCATCAAATTCCAAATGATTCGAATATAGACCCCAAAGCGAGCATATGAGTCTACGGACACCAAACACCATAATCCGGAATCGTATCTTACCATCCGAAATTGGATTCGGTACACAAAAACCTATAAAAGGTCACATTTAATAGCATAGATTTGATACTGATGCGCTATCGGAGGTCCCACGCACCAATGGGTAGCATGCTGCTGCATGCGCCAGACGCGCAGCGAGTGGGCCACGCGCCTGCATGCACACGATCTGCATCCCGAGTCGGGTGCGGATCAGAGTCGCAACCGACCCAGACCGCATGATTCGGTTCACGCACCTCCCTCGCGCATGAACCGCATGCGCCATCTTCCCAGAGCCTAAAGCTTCTCCCGCGTGGGTGCATGTCACGCTCCCGCAGGTTGGGTCGGGTCTTCTTTGCCTGACGGATCTGTAAGCGGGTCCTCATGACCTGGTTTCCAGAAAATGCAATTTCGGTCACTTTTGATATCATTTTTCGATTGTAAATTATAATTGGATATCCTCCAAATATTAACTCGATTTTAGGAGGCTTTCAATTCTAAACTTGGCAAATCGTGAAACTTTCATCACGGCCATTTTGGAAATCCCAGTTTCTAGCGACAACAATACATAATATCTATATCAAAATGTAGATCAAGACATGAGTAATATATATATACGAGTTTCATAGATCAATTTGTCCTATAACATGACAGATTTATGATTTCAATTTTCAAGCACCATTTAGGGACAAAAACTTTGACCTTATATTTCATGGTTGAAACGTACTCCAAAAATTACAAAAAAATTATTTTTGTGATCTACAAATCATGAGAATATCGTGGTATAATTTGATTCACGAAACTTATCCGTGATCTGAACTCTAAATTTTTTACCCAATATTTTTATACTCTAAAAATTTTATTAAATCTAACGATCGCTCATATACCAATGTTAGAATTTAATTATGTATTAGAAGTGTGGAAAATTACAGAATTAAATAATCAAAATTTTCAAGTAAATATCTCGATGTGTAGACATCTCAAAATCAACTGAGTCACATACTCTCTCATACGGATCGCTCAGTTAGAATGGTAATTACGAGATCGAATCATTATTGCCGTGTCACGACACCTCAATTCAAATTCCGGTAAACCCAATAACAAGAGAAATTTTTCAATTAAAAAATTTCTCAAACTCTCATAGTATTCTATATCTTCAATTAATAAAGAAGATGATCAATCCTTACGTAGGAGAATTGAGAGGAAGGTAAGAAGAGTGGGGATAATAGATTAATCACTTATTATATCTCAAATTTAAATTTAATTAAATTTAACTTTGTGTGGTAAAAACTCCTACGTAAGCATTTTTACCGACATAAAGGTAAGCAGACCGATCAAACCTTGTTTTGGAATCCTGCATTCAGAAGTATAAACCGGATATAAATGTAGTTGAGAGTTTGGAATCTCTCTCTCTCACACACAGCCATGATAGAAGTAAATGAATCGGATCCAATTTGCATGCAAAAGTTGAAGGTGTTGGCAATGAACTACCTTTTTTCAAACTTTATCCCATTTTTGAGATGTGGATCGGATAGGTTAACAACCTTGGCATTATCAAGATATTGGCATTATCAAGATAGTGTTTATTTCTTTTGGATTAAGTGTTCTGATCCCACAAAAGGGGACGTCAAAAGGGAAATTATCAAGGGTACATTTTATACAGTTGAGTGATATGACAGTGTCTCTCAAATGTCGGATGACTCAACTTGCCCAAAACTCTTAGAAAATTAGGATGATTCTTGTTTGGTACTAAACGACAAAGGACAGCACCCCCTCTTTATTTTTTAATAATCTAAACCCACCCGGTGAACATTATTTTAGTTTAGCATTGATTGCCTTTTAATCCTCTAATTCAAAATTTCTAAACTTGACTGAAAAAGAGCAGAAAAGCCCATTATTACATGAATTCCAATATCAAATGACTGAAATTAACACACGCAAGTTTCAATCAATGGGCAACGAATATTAGTGCCTAACAGCTGCCAAACCTTGTGGTGTGAGCCATGTGAACTCTACTTCCCTACAAAATTTGTACACCTCATGCATAGTAGCAATAATGGCCTCTCTCTCTCTCTCTCTCTATCTCAAATGATGATGAAATTCGAAGGATAGAATTGATCACTATGGAATCCACCTGGTTTTCCGGCATACAAACAGGGAGTGAGAGAGGGGTGAAGAGCTCAAAGAAGTGCTTTCAAGTGGCGGTTCAGAATTTAATGCAAGTACGGACCATGGAAGGGAAATGACAAGTTATTGCTTTTCAAATAATAAACTCATTTATTTTTAGTAATTAAGTACTTTATTTTTTAATTAAAAATCTTAAATTTAAATTTAAAAAATAATAAAAAAAATTTTAAAAAATCAATTTTTAAAATGAGTTTTATAATATTTGAACCAAATTAATTGAATAAAATATGAATATCGATGATAAAAATCAAAAAAATAATACAAGGGATAAGGGTTTGTTTAATAATACACAATAATAATTCAACTAAGAATGATTAGACTGTTCATCATCAACCGGACATTTGCATGTGACCCACCCAACTAATAATGGAACGGAACCTATCTCTCTCCCGCAATGCACAATAAACCATTCATAAAATTTTAAAATAATAATAATAATAATAATAATAATTCCTATTTAGAGTTATTTTTTAATTAAACATTTAACACTTATATTTTTACAGATCATTTGTATTTGGATTTTCAATAGTTTATCTCAATTTTTACTAAATTTTTTATATTTAAAATGTCACTACTCATAACTTATGCGTCTTTAACTCGTTATTACACATATTCAAATCACCTTAAACGATACATTTTCATTTTATCCACAATTGAATTTATTTCTAATTTAATACATATATTTTTCATTTCTAATTTTACCACACATACATTTAAATATTTTCATTTCATGTACAATCATTTTACTCTTATTATTATTTAATAGTCCAACACGTGTCTATAATAATGTAAGTTTTATTCCGATTCTATAAAACTTTTTCTTCAACTGCAATGGTATCATGCGATCGTAAAGAATTTCAGATATAATTTTTCATTTCATCTAACCTATTTGAATTCTATTTGAATTTCAGATATAATTAAATGATGGATTTAAAATGATGACAATATAGTTAAAAATATGAATCATAGAATTCAAATAGGTTATATCTAAAATGTTTATTTTTTTAGTATGTCTTGTCTCTTTAAGTTAATCATTTTTATTCATTATTTTAACTATTGTCATCAAACGTACATTTCATATACTCAGTTTTTGACTAACTCTATCTGAATCCTCTGCATTCTAGTGTATTTTTCCATAACTCAAATTTAACGTTAATATCCTTATAGTTTTATCAATCATCACTATATTATACACAAAAAAGTATATATCATAATATTTCATTTTGAATCTTTTTCATTATTTTATTTATTATAATTGCAAAAATAAGAAAGTTTAATGTTGAATCTTGATAAAATTCGATATTAATTGGAAAACTATCACTCAAATCCATGTAACTTCTCACATTGGTAATACACTCATATATATATTTGATAAGATCAATGTATTTCAAGAAAATTCATTTCTTTATCACAATATGTTTCTAAAAATCCAATTATATTTTTTTTAGGTCAATAAATATCATATATATAAGTCTCACTTTTGTAGTCTAAAAGTCTCCATCAAATATCAAAGTAAGTAAATTGTTTCAGTGGTAGATCATACTAATCCAGATTGATTCTAAAATACACTTATTTTCGATTTCAATATATATTCCATCAATATCTCCTACAATTTTATAGTATAACTAATGAATTTAATTTCTCTGTAATTGAAATAATCACCTTTATTTTTATAATATGGAATAATTATATTGTCCATCCATATTTGAAGCATTTTTTTCTGTTGCCAAATTTTATTAAAAAGATCTATTAACATTTCTATCTCCATTTCAGCCAAACTCTTTCATACTTCAATATAGATGCCATTGGGCTCTATAGTTTTATTATTTTTTATTTTCTTTAAAACATCCCTTATTTCATAAGAATGAATTTTACATTTAAATTCTTTATCGATCATCTCTACCAATATCACAATATTACCGATATTTTTTATACTTTCAACGTTAAAAGATTATCAAAATACACTCTGCAATGTTTTTTTATGTCCTTATTTCTTATCAGGACATTATTGCTCTCACTCTTAATACATCTAATACCATATAAATCTTTCTTCTTTCTGTTATTAATTTTATTAGTAAAATTTCAATCAAATTAGAGATGGAATTGGGCTGATTCCGAACCAACTGACTCGTGTTAGCCCGGATTGGTAACCGGCCTCGCTACAATAGTGGGTCAGTCTGGTTTCTAACTTTTTGGAACTGGGAACTGGCCCGGCACAGGCCGGAACCAACACGAATTTGCTCGGGCCCGAAATCAGTAGCCAATTCTGATGGTCATTGGAACCAACCTGACCCGGCTGGTTGCAACAGCTATTTCTATTTTTTTGAATTTTTTCAATTTTATCCCTCCTAATAGTTATAAAAATAACTAGTTTGAGGGGTATTTTGGTCTATCAGGTTAAAAAATTTTCCTATAAATAAGTCACATCTTATTTTCAAATCCTATACAACAAAATCTTATACTCTTTCTCACAATCTTATTCTCTCTACTCCACTCTCTCAAAGTCACTACACAATAACTTAATTACAATTTCCTACAACTCTCTCTCACATTAAATACATTTACATCTCCTAACATCATTTCTAGTCACACCACCGTTTCCATTTTCAACTCATTTTCAATCTGCTGCTAATCACACCACCTACAATCACTATAAAAAAAAACATCAATTTACGACAAATTTGCAAGAAAAATTTGTCCCAAAACAAATTTGCAACGAATTTTGTAATAAATTTTTTTTCATTGCTAATAAGTTGTCGCAAAATTTTGTAACGAAAAATTAATTATTCGTCGCTAATATTTTCAACAAATATTTTTTTGTCACAAAATTCGTCTCAAATGTGCGACAAATTTAGCAACGAAAATTTTATTCGTCGCAAATTTGTAACAAATAAAATTTTTCTCGCAAATTTACAACAAATAAAATTTTCGTTACAAAATTTGCGACGAAAATTTTATTTGTTGCAAATTTGCGACGAATAACATTTTCGTCGCAAATTTTGCAACGAAAATATATTTGTTGCAAATTTTGCAATGAATAATTTATTTGTCGCAAATTATCAATGACAAATAATTCGTCGTAAATTTGTCACGAAATATTTTTGTCGCATATTTGCCACGAATCTAATTTTCATTGCAAATTTGCGACAAATAGTTTTTTTCATCAGAATTTTTGCAACGAAATGGAATTTGTCGCAAATTAGGAATGAAAAAAAAATCATCGCAGAATTTGTCTTAAATTTGCGATGAATATTTTTCGTTGCAAAATTCGTCGCTAATCAAAATTTACAATTCAATTTTAGTTACGAAATTTGCGACGTGCATAGTTTTGAGGGACAAATTTTGCGACGAATATGTATTTTGCGACAAATATAAATTTTATTGGCATATTTGAATCATTTTTCCTTATATAACCTGTATTTATACCTGGTCATCCAACCTCATTAACAATTAATCATCCAAATCATTTTTTATATCAAATTTCATTTATCTACACTCATCAATATAACTAACTATTGAATAAAATCAATAAGTTAAAAATTTAACAAAAAATCATAATAGTAATATCAAAGATAAAAGTAACTTCAAGTTTAAATGTTAAAATATCAATAACCATACATAACCAAAAAATTAATGTAACGAGTATCAAAATGTAACAGTCAAATAACAGTACACAATTTCAAGTACGACTTCCACTATCATCATCATCATCATCATCATCGAAGAAATCATCACCATCGCGAGCATTATCAGGAGGAGAAATAGAATGAGGAATTTGACTTGGAGTAGAGGCTAACTGAAGATGCTGTATGATTAATATTTGCTGCGTCCGGAACTCATTCATTTCTTGCATGTGCTTTACTTGAAGTTCATTGAATTCCTGATCTCTTTGCAACAGTAACTCCTTCAAATGGCTCACCTCTTGATTCAATTGATTTATTTCTGTCCTGATTGCTGGTGGGGTGGAAGAAGATGAACCAGCGATTTTGTAAGTTCTATTTAAAGAACCTAGCCCAACTACTCTGCCCCTTTTGGTCCACCAGTCACCTCGAGCCATGTTTTCATGTTATCAACAGGTGGTTCAAATCCGCCGGCATCATCACTAGCACTCGAACTTCTGCGTGATAACTCATCATATTTCTCCTGTATCGTCATGAGAAAAATTAAAATAAATTTACAATAATAATATAATACAATCACATATAATCTTGATTAGATATATATATATATATATATATATATATGAAGGAAAATAAAAAAAATTTGTAACATAAATTATGAGACTATATAGGCTCTAAATTAAGAACATTCATATTAGCATTGAATAGTTGAAATTTATGGAAAAAAAAAGAATCTCTATCAAGTAATTTATTAGAAATAAAAAAATCAAGTCAGTAATAAAAATAAATTTTGGAGAGACTAATCTAATAAATTCATCTTCCTATATTGTTATAATATGTTCAACATAATATGTTCAAATCAACATTCAAAATATTCATTAAATAATTGAAAGTTTTGAAATTACAAACCTTAATTGCTCTAACTCTTTCATCGCTCCAAGTCTTGTCTTTTTTCTTAAATGTGCGCATGAAAATATCTATGAATGAAGGTTCGGTCCTCGTTTTCTTGACCTAAAATAAAAAAACACTGTTAGAAATAATGAAATAGTTTAAATTAGATTAAAAAAATTAATATTTGTATAAAATTACCAATCTATTTCTATGTTCACCAATATTAATTGAGTCTCCCGCATATATCGTAGACAATTCTCCTTAATTCTAAGCTCCGTTTTTTTTTTATTTTGCTTACTCCTTCGTTTGCTCTCCTCCAATTCTCAAAAATTCACAATCATACTCCAATTTTGCTTGGTGATGCAGTTTGGCTTTTTTCCGTGTCTCTTCGCATTATTTAGAACGTGTCGGATGTGATCACCATATTTTTTCTTAATAATTCTTCTTACTTCCAACTCTTCAGTCTCGTCCCAAGTGAATAGTCGCTACAATAGAAAAAAATCAATTGATTATAAAGCTATTAACTTAATTTCATATATAAACTGATTGAGATAACATACCTTGAATTCGCTCCATCATATCTCTTTTGTTTCTTCCGGAGTGCTTATGTAAGTCATCGAAGCCTCTCTTCAATGGTTATTTACTATTCTATTAAGCTCGTGAATAATATGTACAGAATTTGTAAATTTATCATAAAGTTTCAAACAAACAATGTTAAATAAATAAAATAGTTAAAAGAATAATTTGTTTTATAAATAAAAAAAATAATACATCTGAAATTTTAAAATTTAGTATTTACGAATCTCCGTAAGGGGCTATCAACTTTCGATTGTCTTCCCTATCTGCATACGAGTGTTCCACCGAAGGGACTGGTGAAGGTACATTGCTAGCCATTTGTTGAGAATGCGAAGGGCCTGTAACAGAAGAGGGAGGCAAAGGTACATTGCCGGCAAGGGAATGGAATTGCGAAGATGCCAAAAAGGACTGCGATGGTGAAGAGCGTGATCTTCCATCAGAATTTCATCTATGACCGCCACGTCAAAACTGTCAACCATAATATATTATTAACAAAAATAAAAAAAATAAAAATTGTATGTTCATTTGATGCATAATGAAAAACATGAATAAACTTATCATATTTAATTTGATAAATTAAATGCGACGAAATAAGATACCAATATGTCAAGAAATTTTCTTTAATGACCTATAGAAAAAAAGATAGTATATTAACAAATCAAATATATAAATTTAAGAATAAGACAATAAATAGATAAATATCTGATTTTTATTATATTAAAAGAATAAAACTTATCCGTCATCAAAAATCAAAATCTTTATTGTCATCCTCATCCTCATCATGTGTATCAAAATTAAACTTTTCAACATCATTATCATCAACATTCTCATCCCCATCCCCATTCTCATTATCTGTCTCAAAATTAGATTCTTTATCGTCTTTTTTATGAATTTCACTTGCATCCACATCTATCACTATTCCGCTGGGATCTCGTAATGTTGGAATATTATATTTCTCGGTCTGAAATGTATTGGCAACTTTCTCTGTTGATATGCTATGTCTTCCCAATGTTTCTCAATTTTTTTCCGTGCTTTCGTTTTATAAATAGTCCACCAATCAATTTTGTCACGTTTCAAACTAGGATATGAATCGATTGTTGTGCCAACACAAATGGTTCATATTTTTTATATAATTTCTTATAATTTATTTCAACCAAATTAAATTGTGGATGCACTTTCATCCCTTTGACAGGGTCAAACCAGCAACACATAAATAAAACAACCCATAATTCTGGACTAGAGTACTCTACCTCTACGATTTCATCCAACAAACCATAAAAACCATTTTAACATCCACCATTATTGGATGACTGAACACAAACCCCACTATTCATTGTCGTTTTTCTCATTCCATATTCTTCAATATGAAATTATACCCATTTATGAAATATGCTGGCCAAGTTCGTACCATTGATTTTGGATCCCATGACAGATGGATTAACAATATTTGCTCAACTTGATCTTGATTATCATGAACCTAAAGTCAAATAAATATGTTAATATATTTTAAAGTAAATATTTAAATAATTTATAGTCTACTTATATATTTTTTGAACCATGGTGCAAATTCTTCATCGTAGAAATGATCAAACTCATGTGTCGAAAGTTTAGAATATACGTTTTGAAAAATTCTACTATCAAAGAAAATAAATTTTAACACAAACAATTTACGACATAAGAAATACATAAAATAGAAAATATATACTAACTCGAAATATGGCGTCACTTCTGGACAGTTCAGTAAAATATATGTATGCGTTGCCCGCCATTCTTGACCAGTTAAGTATCTACGCTTACATGGTCTATTTGGTCAACCAAGATAGTTAAAAATTGAGAATGACTTCAAATTGGAATCAATATGACACTCATCATTTCTTCCCGCTCTCCACCTCTTGCACTGAATGTAAGGCTCAAAATAATATGATACAAATATTGTTACTTTCTCCATAATGTATACATTGACAATAGAGGTTTTAACACGTACCTTATTTTTCACTTTTTTCTTCAAATGATATAGGAATTTAATTGTAATAAAACAAAATGTATTAGAAAATTACATGTAATGAAATTAGTAATTTTATATGTCTTGATAACGAAATATAAAAGATGAAAAACTCAACTTTCAAATGGATACATCCATCGAAATTGGACAAGACCTCCAACTTTCGTCTCATATGGCAAGTGAACCAAAAGATATTTCATAGAATCAAAAAATGACGGTAGAAATATCATTTCTAAATTACTCTAAATGATTGGAATCTCTTGCTCCAACATCTCCATGTGTGAATGTCTTAACACTGTCGAGCAAATATCATGAAGGAAAATACTTAACTCCGTAATGGCACCCCAAACAAAATTTGTTAAGAGTTCTTTAAAAATAATAGAAATTAGTCTTTTCATAAATATATGACAATCATGACTTTTCAAACCAATCAACTTACATTCCTTCAAATCGACACATCTTCCAAGATTTGAGACATAACATCAGGAAATCTCAATGATTTCAACCATTCACAAACAATCCGTCTCTGATCCTTATTCGATGTATAAACTGCCTTCGGTTTTAGACCCCTATTACTTTCATCGACATCAAGTGTGGGTCGTTTACAAAGGAGTCTCATATATTTTCTTGCATTCAAGTTGTCTTTCGTTTTCCCAGTGATATCTATCACTATATTTATCAGATTATCAAAAACATTTTTCTCGAAATGCATTATATCGAGATTATGATGAACCAAATGACTCTTCCAATATGGTAAATCCCAAATATACTCCGTTTAGTCCATTTATGCGAATGACCATAGCCATATGTTATACCATGTGGCTCTTCAATAACAGATGGAAAGTTAAGGACTCTATGCCAAATTTGTTCATCGGTTAATCTCAATGGATGAGGTGTTCTTTCAATTCTATTCTTACTGAATTCTTCTTTATTTCTTCTAAATTTATGAGTTAATGGTAAAAATTGTCTATGACAATCAAAATAACTCGATTTCTTCCCATGTTTTCATCTGAATGACTTTGATCTCTCCAAACATATTGAACATCCTAAAATCCCAGCAGTACTCCATTTCGATGACATACCATAAGCCGGAAAGTCATTTATGGTCCAAAGAAGAGCAGCCTTTGTTACAAACATCTGATTAGTATGAACATCATATGTAGGAACACTTTCATCCCATAGTTGTTTCAACTCCGCAATCAATGGTTGCATGTAAACATCTATTAACTTTTTCGGATTTTGCGGGCGAGGCACAACCAATGTTAAAAACACACACGATGTTTTCATACACATACCGGGTGGAAGATTATACGGAGTTAAGATAACTGACCAACAAGAATAAGTTCTTCCTGATTTGTCAAATGGAGCAAACCTATTAGCACAGAGATCTAACCTAATATTTCGAGTCTCTCTCGCAAACTTAGGATATGTTTTATCAAAATATTTCCACGTCTCTACATCTGAAGGATGACACATTAACCCCTCTTCTATTTCATGATTTGCATGTCAGGTCATGTGTTCAGCAGTGGTCTCAGATGCATAAAGCCTTTGTAACCTAGGAGTTAAAGGCAAATAAAACATTTCTCTGTATGATATACGCCGCTGATTACGACCCAACTTACTAGTACTCTTGTATCTACATTGATTACAAATTTACAAAATTTTGCATCTTTATCATCTCCCCAATATAGCATACAAGCATCTTTGCAAACATCAATTCTTTCCACTGAAGACCTAATTCCTTCAGCAGCTTTTTCATACTATATAAATCATTTGGCATAATGTGATCACGTGGCAACACTTCTCCAATAACTTGAACAAAATCATTAAAACAATTCTCAGACACATTATACTCTGCCTTGACATTCAACAGTCTTGCGGTTAGAGATAGTTTAGTGTAGCTGTCACAACCAGCCCATAAGGGTTCATCTGCAACTCTTAACACTTCTTGAAATTGGAGAGATGATTCATTATTCACATTTTCATCAACACCTTGTACCTGTACCTCCTCCAATGGTGATGCATAACTAGTATACCCATATTCAAATGTTGAAGTGAAGCTAGAACTTGCAATGCTTGGTTCGGGAATAAAATTCGGAACAAAATTCGAACTCGCTGCATTAATTACCATTCTCTGATTGAATTCAATTGATCATAATAACTCTAATCCCCACTAACAAAGAATTGTTTGTTTCATCCATACTCCTCATACAAAATGAACGGTTCACCATGACATGTCCAATTATAATAATTCGGGTTAAAACCAAATCTACAAAAATATTCCCTAACTTTATCATACTACACAAATTTACCATTACAACACCTTCTACACGGACACCTTAATTTATTCTCATCCATAAAATAAACATGACTACAAGCAAAATCTAAAAATTATTCCAACCCAAAAATAAACTCATCAATTAAACCCCGACGATCAGATAAGTTTTTTTTATACATCAAACTTCTTTCTTTCTGCATTTTCTCTGTCTCCAAATTTAAAATTTTTAAAATATTAATAAAAATGACTAAAAAAACTACTAAATAATCAATAATAATATCATTATTAATCCCAACTAAATTGATATAACAATAAATAATAACGTTAATTGTATAAAAATTTAACGTTAATTTCACAGTATAAATTAAAAAAGTAACGTTAATTTCACAAAACTCAATATCATTAATAATACTAACCTTAATTTCACAAAAATTTAATATAATAATAAATAATATTATAAACTTAATTAATATCAAATAAATTAACTAAATTATTACAATAATATTAAATATTATCATATAATCAAATAAACTATAAAATATTAAACATTTAACAATATTGATATATTAACTAATTGAAATAAGATTTACTATAAATTACTGATTATTGTTAACATAATATTTCATCTAATCAAATATCATCACTTTTGATTCCAATTTATATAAAAAATTAAAATTAACAAATCTAGAAATATCATTAAATCAACCACTAAATACAATAAAAATAAACTAATATAGAAATAAAAACAATACAAACATACAAATTAACATAATTGTATCAATTCCAATCATTAAAATACAAATTAAAACATTTCTCACAACCAAAATAATAATTCACCGATAGGCTCAGATATCAACAGCAGCAACAGCTTCCAATCCAAATATTCGAGAATCGCAAATCTTGACACTTAAAAAATAATTATAAATAACTAATATATTATTAAAACAATATTATAAAAATATTTTTTTAAATAACATTTCTCAAAAAATTTTAAAAAAATAATTCATAAAAGTGGCAATGATGGGCCGGGCCGGGCCGGGATGAGCCCAATGGGCCTACCCGGGCTGTGCAAGGGCCCAGCCCCATGGGCCACACGTGAAGGGGCAGGGGTAGCAGCCCCTGCACGAGGTTGGGCAGCATAGGGGCTAGCAGGGGCCGGTGGCCCCTGCCAGCGGCTGGGCTGCGCAGGGGCTGCGGCCCCTTGTCGCAGCAGGGCTGCACAGGGGCTGCAGCCCCTTGTCGCGGCTGGCCTACGAAGGGCAGATCCGGCAGCTTGCTTCCTGCTGCTGACTGCCGGATTTGCCATCTATAGCCCAGATCTGGCGACTTGCTTCCTGCGGCCGAAAGAGAGAGAGATTACCTATCACAATCGCAGATCTGGCATCCCTTCCGCCATCCCTTCGCAGAACCACCTTCGCGGCTATTCGAAACTAAACAAAGCTAGAAAGAGAGAGAGAGAGAGAGTGAGAGTGAGAGTGAGAATGAAGTAATATATTGAAATTATGGACAAAAATTTTTTGTCCCTAAATTCGTTGGAAATCAGGGACGAAAACAAAATTCGTCTTTGATTTAGGGATGAAAAAAAAAAATTGGTCGCTAAAATTTGCGACAAAAAAATATTTTCGTCGCTAAATTTGCAATGAATATGTGTTTTTGTCGCAATTTGCAAAGTATTTAGTAACAAATAATTTTTTCCTTTACAATTTGCAACGAATTTAGCAACGATACTTATGGTTTCTGACAAAAAACCCATTGAATGCACTAAAATAGAAACTAAATAAACAAACTATTAATAATATTTGCATACCGTGATATAATTATAAAAAAACATTCATTATATTGATTATTAATTAACAACTATTTATACTTTAACTCTTAGTTTAGTGAATCGAATACTTAAACAAATTTATAAGATTTTGGCTAAAATTAATGTATTTTTTTATCATTATATGAAACATTTGAATAAACAGAAAATGAATGTACCAATTTAAAAGATTACACTATATTATCATTATTTTATATAATTAGATACTGAATGAACTATTTTTTGTAAAAAGTTATTGGATTTGTGAATATCTTAAGATTCTCTACGCTATCAGTGCATATCACCGTTCACAAATCATTTTTTAATATTAGACAAGTAAACTGAAAATTGAATTTTACCGACGAATTTTGACAAAAATGCTATATTTGTCGCTAATTTGCAACAAATAATCGAATTTTTTGCGACGAATATAAATATTTGTAGCTAAATTTGCGACGAATTTACAAATTCGTTTTCGTCTCAAATTTAGAAACAAATTGAGAAATTCGTCGCAAACTTTTGGGACGAATAAGTGAATTCGTCCCAAATTTATGGACGAATTTCTATTTCGTCCCAAAAATTTGGGACGAATTTTTTATTCGTCCCAAATTTGGGGACGAATGGTTAAATTTGTCGTAAATTTAGGGATAAATAATTTATTCATCACAAATTTTGAGACGAATTTGAAATTCGTTGCAAATTTTGGAACGAATTATAAATTCGTTACAAATTTAGTGACAAATGTTGAAATTCGTTGCAAATTCAGCGACGAATTTTTTTTGTAGCAAATTGGCAATGAATTTTGCATCAAAAATTTTTCATCCAAAATTGGCGATGACTTTTGTAATGAAAACTTTTTTTGTTGCTAAATTTTCGACGAAAATTTTTTTGTTGCTAAAATTGTGACTAATTTGCGACGATATCCTTTTTAGTCGCTAAAGTTGTTGAAGATTTGCAACGAATATTTTTCGTTACTAAAATTCGTCACTGAATTCTTGTTTTATTGTAGTGAATAGCCATCAAGATTTAGTAAGATTTCAAAATTGGAGACTCAAATGTTCCAGATTTGGCGATAAACAACGGTAACATCCATCAAGTCGGTAATCTTTATTTTTTACAACTTTACTTTTTTTGCATATTTAATTCATTCGCATTAATTTTTTTGCATATTTAAACTTAAATTTAAAAAATAAATAAATAACGGAACACATTTTTCACAATTTTTCAATAATTTCTTCTCCCTCCATTTTCATTTTTGCAAGAGGGTATTCCGGAACACATAAATATTAATATTGGTTTTGAAGAAAATGAATCTAGTAACACACAATTTAATACAATACACACTAGAAAAAATAATTTTAATGTATAAGATTATTTTGTTAAAAATTATGAGGAACAAAATGTAACTTGTAAAATTTATCATTAAAAATATAAATTTTTTAAGGGTTGAAGAGTGGACATACTTAAGAGACACATAGTTAGAGATTATCTTAATAAATTAACTCAAACTAGATAAATACAAATTGTCACCGGAGGAAAATGTTACGAATACATTTAGATATAATGCGAAGACTGAAAATATAGAACAAATAAAATAGATAGTACGTAAAGAATTACCACTTAGCATAGTTAAATGTGAAGTTTTTAAGGAATATGTTTAAAAATATTTACATCTAATTTACAAAAAAGATAGTAGAAAATCTGGTAGAAGAATGTCACTAGACCGTTTTTAAATCTAAAAAGATAGTTTAATTGTAAATTTTATGAGTATTAATTGTAGATTTTCATTAATTTCGGATATTTGAAAAATGAATATAAAAAAGAATATTTTATTGTAATAACATTTTATTGGATTAATGATTCCTGGATTTTAGAAAAAAAAAAAATAGCTTTTCAACGTTGAAAATATCCACATCTTGATTCTCATATTATTAGAGTGATTACGAATGTTATTCATGAATATGATATTAGTGATAGAATTTTTTCTTTATCTTTCAATAATGTATTGACTAATACTAGTGTCATTAATACTTTAAAAATAAGATTAGATAGAACATTTTTTCATAATAGGTGTACATGTCATATGTTTAAATTTATGTGTTAAAAATGATTTTGAAGCGACGAAAATAGTTTCACAATCCATTCATGATTTAATTTATTAAATTAAAAATTTTTTGACAAAAACACAAAAAATGAGACAAGTTGTAATTTATATAATAAAAAATTTTAAAAATTTAAACAAAAATGTGACATTAGGTGGAACACAACTTATGATATACTACAATATGTAATTCTTTTTAGAAATATTTTAATTGAATTTGTTAATTCGAATTATTAATATGGTTTTATTGATAGTATCATTTTTGATTTTATAATCATACTAATTTAATTATTGATATTTTTTTATACATATACAAATTTATTTTCTGTAATTTACTATCCAACAACTCATTTAATATTAGCTAATCTTTATAAAATTTGTTTCATATTTAGTCAATTTGAAAATGAAAATACATTTAGTGATATTGTTTAACTAATGAAAACTAAAATTTTTAAAATATTATGAGAAAATTTCTATTTTGTACTTAGTAGCAAGTATTTTAGATCCACATGTAAAATTTGAAAGTGCTGAAATTTTAATAGATTATTTTGTTGATAGCTTTTCAACAGAAATATATATTAGTGGATAACATTTAAAACAAAAAATATTTCATACTTCACAATTTATGTTTACATTATACGAAAATGAACATAATAATATAAGTCGTAGTGATGTAGGTAGTGATAGTTGTAGTTCAACAACTCGCTCATTTTCAATTTCTTTTAATCATTTACATATATTAGGAAAAAAATAAAATATTGCTTCATCGTCACTAAATGAATTAATTTTATACCAACAAATACATAGATTAAAAGGTTATGAAGATAATGATTATTTTGATACATTAGGTTAGTGAAGAAATAATACATCTTACTATCCAATTTTGATCAAAACGGCAAAAATATGCTAACTTATCCGGTATTCACAGTCATCAGAAAGTGTTTTTAGTGTAGGTGATCGAATTTGAACAAAAATGCATACAAATTTGGCCGACAACATTTTGAAAGTCTTGTTTTGCATTAAAAATTGGAAGAATGTAGAAAAAAAGAGATAAGATATGAACAATAACTCGGATACAGAAGATGAAGAAGAAGAAGAATAAATTTTTAGTATATAAGAAAATTATATAAATATGTAAAAATAAAAACGAAAACATATTTGTAAAAAAAAATATTGTAACCATATTAAATTAATGAATTTGAAAATCCAAGTAAAAAGTTTCGTAGTGGACGTATGCCGAATTCGGTGAAATCACTCTAAAAGTTTTATGTGTTTTTAATTTCTTTTTTTATCTATTTATCGGTTGATTTCTAAAAAAAAAATAGGTGAGTTAAGAAAAACAGAGAGTAAAAAAAGAAAAACGCAAAGAGAGTTAAAAAAAAAAAAACAAAGATTATTAGGAGTAATTTAGGAGACCTTTGGTCTTTCGGCCCTCTCATCATTGTAATCATTCAGAGGATCAAGTAAAATTTCAGTCTCTTTGTGAGAAATTCAATCCCTTTTTCCATGACTCAAGTCTTTCTATCGAGCTGTTAGTTTTCTATCTAGTGTGAGTTTTCCTTCAATTTTTCTACCCACAGAACTAAGGCATTTTGCCAAAGGCTGTGAGCAATCTTTCTATAGCTTTGTACTTGGTTCCTTAATTTCTTAGTTTTCTTTTCTTTTTTCTTCTGCCGGAAACTATCAATTTTTGCACACTTCCAGGCATTAGTCTGAAGATAGTGAGCACTTATCCAATCCCAACGAGCCACCCTTGTGCATAAGGCATATGTGCAGAGCCACCCTTGTGCATAAAACATAGGTGCCATGCGATAAGATGTACTACACCCATTTTCATTATACTCCAGGTCCTATCTAACCTTTTGGGCAACCTTCCGACAAGAAAACCCAAAGGTTCAAGCGATTTCAATGCTACAATTGTGTGAGCATCACCGGAACGCAACACAATGCCTATGTTGATTTTTGCCTTTTTCTATCCCCTATGACTTTTCTGCCCCCCTTTTCTGTCGGATATTGACTCTCAATTGTCAAAACTTTTACTAGAAATTCTTTTATAATTGTATGTTATGGAGTTGATCAATAATTTAATTTATCGAGATCTATCAAAAAACTTATAAAATTTTTCTCACATTTGTCTAAGAAAACAAATTTCATTTTGAGAATACACATCTCCTGCAGTTACTTGACATAGAGTTACAAGGTATTTCTTTGCTCGAATGTGAGATAATGCATTGTTTTTTGTCAAATGTTCATATATACTATCATAATTGGAATGCCGATTTATTGACAGTCATATCACCGCACTTTCCTCATTTTTGTGCTATGTTTAGCAATCTTATTGTATAAATTTTTGCATATCTCATAGTACGAGACTCAGTGTCCCATTCATATAAATAACTCTTTATTGAAACTAGCAAAAAAAGGTGACGATTTTTGAACTTGGTAATCCAGCCATAATTCTGATGGTCGGCAACACTTTCAAAGCATTTAGAGTTGAATGTTCAGTTATTCATATTCCCAAGTCTAAACTGTCTAGTTTTGCGTTGGTAAGAATGTTCCCTTTTATTCTTGATGAATTGTATCATACATACATACACAAGTACATATATATATATATATATATATATATGTGTATGCATTTGGATATAGGAAAGGGGCCATGCAATGCACAGCCAAACTTTGATTTCCAAGTCTACGAGTTTGGTATGGAGACCAAAAATTTTCAACAAAACTTTGGGTGGGAAACTTCAGCGATCCCCCACCAACCCTTTTCTTCTTTTTTTTTAATTATATAAAGATTTAAATCTTAGATCGAAAAAATGAATCATGACCAACAGATTATTTTCTTATAAATTACTTTTCTTGAAATGAAGAAAGAAAGTAAAGTAGCAAGAGAGGCTGAAGTAATGGTCATATCATGATTGAATATTGTTAAAAAAGAAAAAGGCAACCCCATTCGTTGGAATGTAATTTGCTTTTAAAACATAGGATTCCCGTTTAATGTTCCATGATTGCATGCTATTAATTATATGACCCCAGGAATGACCCACACCCCTCCCCCACCCCCAATCACTAAATTATTCCGTTGCTTTGGCCCACCATCATCATACTTTTGCTTTCCCAAATTTTTCATCAACCTCACTTACTCATTAAACTGTTCAATTGTCAACCCCCTGATGCAAAATTAGCCGAGTTAACATGATCAATCACAACCGTCCGTCTCATGATTAAATAATAATAATAAGGGGAGGCGATGTTCCACTCTCTCCCGCTCATTTGGTCCTTTCATTTCCCCCCTTCCTAAATCTCTCTCTCTCTCTCTCTCTCTCTCTCTCTCTCTCTCCCAAAACCCTACAGCACAACGCCTTGCAGTAAAACGAACCTTCGCTTTCCAGGTTTCGAAAAGGTTAGATGATATAGCAATTCTCTCTCTACTTGAACTTCTTTTGTGGTTAATTGACTTCTTGTTCAAGTTGATTTGTCTGGGTTTGAGCCCTTTTAAAGCTCTTTTGAATTAATTTTTCAGTTATTGAGAATTTAAAGCTGGTGAAATATTGTAATTGTAAGGTGGTTTTGATTTGGTTGCTGAAAATATTAGGCAAAAAAACTGGAATATTGAGTCGAACTTTAGTTAATTTTCTCAGTGGAGATATCAATAGCTGAAAGGAGATTATCCTTCATTGGATTTATTTCATATTTCTGGGTTTCAAGCATTGCATTAACCTAAAGAGAAGTCAAAATTTTAAGTACCTAATTGTTTAATAAGCAAATTCTCTGAATTCATTTTTTTTTTTTTTCTCTGTGTGTCTGTTGAATGGTGCTATGTAACAAAAACATAAAATCTAGTTATGTCATATTTCTTGTTTACTGGATACTACATGGTACGTTATTTTAAACAATGACTTGAATTCCATAAATTCTGCAGTGACTTATTTTGCATCTGTAATTTCTTTTTTAAGCTAGTTATTTGTTAATGTGTTTTTGTGCTTGTTTTCAGACTGTAGAATTGTTGTGTTGATAGAGAACAAATGGAGTCTTTGGTGGTTTTGGAGTATGAGACTGTTGCTGATAGATATAGTGATGGATGCATTCAGGGAAGTGTCAATGTTGAAGGGAATGAGGACCGGAGTCAACTCCTACTTGATGATTTTGAGTCCTTTTTTTATGATATCGAGGATCGTTTGACAATTTCAAGGATGGTGAGCAACTCCGTGATCAAGGGCATGGTAAATGCAACTGCACAAGATGCAGCTGAGAAAATTGCCGAGAGGGAATCTGAGGTGGCCCAACTGAAAGAACAGCTGCGCTTTTACTCTGCTGGTCCTGATTCAAATGTTCAACAACTTGGTTCACTTGTGAATTGCCAACCTAATATTGCAGTTTCTAAGTTGCCCTCTAATATTCAGAACAGTCATGCAGAACATGCTACACTAATGAAATCTTTGGGCTGTTTAAGACTTGATGCGGTGGAGCAACTCAAGAAACTGAAGAATGATATCAACAACATCAGGAGCTGCAGTCCCGTAAGGAGAGTTAGCTCAACTTCTGAAATGGTGGGATTGGGAGGTATTCTGCAAGAAAAAGTGTCTGAAAAATGGGAGGACGTGGATAAAACAATTGACAATTTAAATCTTTTGCTTGATACTGTATACAAACACGTGGATGACATCGGATATTTGTCTAAACTATCACTGCATGCATGGCAACAGGACCGAGATTTTCAAGGGGAAATCGAAGCTATGGTGGTCCAGACGTCTATGCAGGGTCTTTGTGAGGAGTTCGAAGAGAAGATGTGGGAAAAAAATTCTCACTTTTGTGGTATTGAAAGTGTTAACTGGGCTGAAAGGATGAATGAGTTATCGAGTGTACGGCAAGAACTGGATGCTATCCTCAAGTCCTTATCTGTGTCTGAATATGCGCAGCTCGTGTCTCATGTATCCTATGAAAGTGGAGAGGAAGTGAATAATTCCAAAATGTCAGATCATTTGCAACAGAAAAATTTAAGTCACCATAATTTGGCAGCAATACTTCCTTGGAAGGCAATTGGCAAACATGAACAATCAAAAATTATTGTGCCTGAAAATTTAGATGCTGCGCAATTAAAGCACATGAAACATGATGAATTGGTGAGTTTTTTTAAGACAGAGATGACCAAAATGAAGAGGTATCATGAATCTGTTGTCCAAGAGATGACTGAACAATATTTTAGCCTTAAAAGGGAATTGATGAAGGAAAGGGGTTCCTCTTTGCCGCTGAAGAAGGAGAAAGAGTTTGAAGCATTGAAGAAAAGAGTCACCGAAGTCACTGTGAAATTGGATGAAATACTTGTTGAACATGAAAAGTTTCCAAAATCAGGGAAATGTTCTGAGAGCCTAACAAGCTTAAAGGACAGGCTGGAAGCCCTTCTCTCAGAGAATCACCATCTTAGAGACTTGCTTGCTGATAAGGAGAAGGACGTCAAGTGTCTCTCCTCCCAAGTTTCTGATGCTGCAGAGAAAATGTTGGGATATTCATTAGCTGAAGTGAATTTGTTAAAGACAACACATAATCTGAAATGCATTTTAGAAGATAAGCAGATGGAAGCTTTAATTAGTGAAGAAGTTTATAAATGCATCCTCAAGGAAGTGACTGACCAGTTCAGGTTCGATACTGAAGAGTTGGTTTTGGAATCAACTCTCATTCATGATTTTTATGGAATTATCTTGAAAGAAGCTACTTTCCAGGATAGTGAAGCTTCTACCAGGTGTTATATTGAAGATTCAGAATTGGAGGTCATGATTATGCAGGGGCTGTGTGAAGTTTTTCTTGGTGAAGTTGTTAAGGAAGCAAGAGAAAAAATCAATAACCTTGAGATGATGTATATAACTGAAAACAAATTGCGGAGATTACTTGAGGCAAAAGCTTCAGAACAAGAAAAAAGTTTGCAATTTGAGGTTGAGAAAAGTAAAAGAATAAAGCAAGAGGCACTGTCATTTGCTGCAAAACTGGAGGAGAAAGAGAATGTTGTTTTGAAATTAGCCTCTGAAGTGACACATGAAAAAGAACGATCTGAACTATCTTCCCAGGAGCTTGATAATCTGAGAGAAACTGTGCGGCAACAGCAGATGTCAAATGCTGAGAATAGAATAGAATATGAAGAAGTGAAGAACAAATTGGCTGAGGCAATGGAGCAAATAAATAAGAATGAGATTGAATTATGTCAGTCAAATCTGAAGCTCACCCAAGCAATGGAGGACTTGATGGCATCCAATGAGAAGAGAAAGATGCTTCACTCATCTTTGTTGGAAAAAGAGAAAAGTTCATCAGTACTTGAGACACGAGAGAAGGAGCACACGAAACAGGTTGAGTCAATTTTAAAAGTCATGCAAGGATTGTTAGGATCAGCTGCTGATTTTGAATGCAGATTAAATGAACTTATGGAAATGAATAATTTGAGGTATTTTGTTACAAAAATTTTGCAGCATCTGGATTTAGCAACTTGAATGGAATTTGATTATTTTATTTGATTTCTCACTTCAGGTTGGAGAACTCAAGCTACCAATTAAGTCTTCTCATTAAAAAGGCAAATAAGCTACGCAGAACAGGGCTGTTGTATAAGCAAAGGCTTGAGAGGAGGTGTGCTGACCTTGAAAAGGCTGAAAAGGAGGTAACTGTATTCAACTTATCTTATGCTGACATGAAGTTCATATAATTTGTGTGGTTTTTCTTGGTGATTCATCTTTTTATATAAACTTTATTTCTAGGGTTGGGTATTATCTGTTACATAAGAGAAAATTATCAGGTTGTGTCCTTTCTTGTCAAATGGGCTCTTCAAATTTTAAATGTTGGATGTCATGCTTTAAAATCCAAATTGATGTGCGGTAAGGATTTAGTTTGTATGCTCATGTTCCATGGGCATAATTTTGCAGCATAGCATTTATATATTCATTAAAGAGAAAGTAACATATGATTTGGTAAGATGTATGACCTTTCGTCAAAGGAAGGCTGTTCCCCAACTTTTTGATGCCACTTTGTGTGCAACAATATGTAACTTTGTATCTATCCGTGATAACTTATATCCTGTAACTTACGCCAGTATTTATACCATTTGAGTCTCTTTTCAGTGCCAAGTTTCAACCCTTTGTAGCTGTATTAAGAAAAAAATGAACATTCTTTCTGCCCCCCCCCAAAAAAAATCAGTACATTAATATTAATTATGCACAAAAAATATCATGTAATGTGGGTGGTGGCCTATTATTTAAAATTTCCTCGAAAGCAACTGTGAGCAGTCTAAACATCAGCAAGTTTATTCATGGATAAATTTGCTCCAAGTAAATAATTTATGCTTTTGTTTTGTCTTTTTTCATTATCTGATGGAAGGAAAACCATTTGGAATGAGCACTTGAAATGAGCCAGTTAACCCTTTCTATATATTGGGTGTAATATGCTCTGTTTTCTGTCTTACACAAATTATATACTACATTTGGTACATGTTCCTTTCCATATCTGCTTCTTCGTTTGCTTCCTTGGTCCATGTTCCATGAGCTGACTGGAACTTGATGTCGAAAATTTGGACCTACCTACCGGTGGAAATTTGTTCCAAAAGAAATCAATACTAAAGCAAGTGTGGCTGATAAAAGTTTTAAAGCTTTTGTAAGGTGATACATTAAGAAAATGTCGGATTTCTAGAGTTTAGTAGCTGATGTTATGAAAGTAAACCTGAAGATTAGTATCTGAAAATTTCTGTGGCTTGTCAGATGTCAGTGTGAAAATTTGTAGCTTATGCTAGCTTGACCAAAGCATGCTGGTTGTGGTAGCTCCATGTTCCGAAGTAGGATATGTTCATGTCACCTAGATCTCTTGGCAGCCCCTCTATTAACTGCAAGATCTTAAATTGTTTGTGCTATCTTTGATTTTTCCTTCAATTATTATATGGTTTGGAGAATATCTAGTATCCTAAGCATTGTTTTCCTTCTTGGAATTACCCTACATTATTTACTATGTTATATTTGCTGAAGTATCATCTTGTTAAAACTTTTATTCAGAATAATGGTACTTCCATTGTAAGAGACAATTTGGTCATACTATTAATGACTCTCATTATGGATTTTTGATTAATTTCAGGTAGATCTTTTAGGGGATGAAGTGGATGCCTTGTCAAGCTTGCTGGAAAAAATTTATATTGCACTTGATCATTATTCACCAGTATTGCAGCATTATCCTGGAGTAAGATGACTTTTCGTTGTGGATAAATCTTCCTTAATTTTTGGATTTGTGTTTTGGGTAATACTTGATTGGAACTATGGACTGTTATCAACCTTGTAGACCTGATGTTTACTGGTCAGATCTGTCATGAACGTTATTCTTGCCATATTAGTATTATCTTAAATGTTTTGTGGGTCCAATTTGTAATGTTGTCTGCTTATTATAATCTAGTTAAATGTATGGATTTTTTTTCCCAGAAAAGCTTGCATTATTTTGGTCATTATCCCAAATAACTATTTTAATCCTTGACAAATTGTTGCCTCTCTTTTGAGCATTATGTAGTTTCAAACCGAGTACACAAGTTTATGGATTATTTTCGAATGTACAAAAATATAATGCCTTGTTATGTAATTCTATTTTAATATATTATAATTGGACTATATTTCTTCTGACATGTTTATTTTTTTATTCTTTTTTCCTTCTATTTCTTGTAGATCATTGAGATCATGAAGTTGGTTAAAAGGGAATTGAGTGGAGATGCTATCAACGTAGTGTAGCAAGGTGAAATTTCTGTACATGAGGAACATTCATATTAGTTTCCCCTTTTGCATTCTCCCATGGACATTGAGTGCCATGATATCAAAGCTTCCTTGCTAACTTGGGAAGGCAAAGAGGTGGGGTTTGGACCAGGTCGACCACTTCCTGGACCTGCCCCAACAATTGATACCCTTCCCTTGTTAGGAAAGGAAACAGCTTCCCATCCCCATCCCCATCCCCAATGGGAAACAGGATCCTAAATGTGCCAGCTCAAACCCAGGAAAACCCTTTCTTATCAAATTTATCAAACCCAGGATCCTACATGTGCCCCAACAAAGGAGAGGTGTACCTCATGGTAATAGATGTGTTGGAACAAGATCCAGCAGAAATTGGTTAATTTATCTGTTTTATCATTGTTTCTGGACTAGTTGATGACTAGATCATGCTTTTAATTCTCTAGTCTAGCGTAGTGATAGCAATAATTTTGGTGAAATAATGCACCTGAAAAATTTCCCGTGAATGTCCAGAGTTGAAAGGGAATAAACATGCCCTTTCTGCTGAAACTTATGCTTCTCTCTTTGTTGCTTTCCTTTCCTTATTTTTATAATGAGAACCTTTTGGGGATCCATCAATCTTAATTGTTCAATAATTGAGTTTAGGACTCTCCCTGTTGTTCAGTCAGCCCAAGGGTTTAAATAGATTGATGCCTGACAGTTACGAAACATATTCATTTTCAGTTTGAATATGATACATTGATAGATTGGGTATGGAGTGAAGCTCAATGGTAGTCTCTAGCATTAACTTGATTTTCCTTATTCAAGTCAAATAATATGAGTGATGTCATATGCATGCTAGGGACAAAAGGTCGAGAATGTGAGTGATGTCATATGCATGCTAGGGACAAAAGGTCGAGCCATGAGACTAGTAAATTAGTATGATGTACTAATCCTGTTGCCTTGCTGTAGTTTATTTATCATTTGCATTTTTCTCTACAGAGGGAAGATTCTTAATTTCTTTTATGTCCACTTCACTGAGAAATACACCGAGTTGGTCCCGAGGACCATGGAGAACAAATGGATTTGTACAGCGCTCAGCCCCAAAAAGGTTAGGTTTAATGTCATGGTAGAAGAAAATTGATGAGTAGAAGAGGCAAAGACTCTGAAGTGACCAAATTGAAGTTTTGAGTGCATAATTTTTGTACATTGATCAGATGGGAATGGGATGCAATACTTTACAATGAAAATTTTTTCTCATCCTCTCTTCTGATTTGTCCAGGTTTTAGTTGTATATTTTCTTGTTCCTGCTGTATATGAATGAGCAAATACGGCTTTTGTTGGTATCTTTTGGTTACATAATTCATCCACCTTTTCTATTTTCCAGCTGAAAATTTGCATTAGCCCATTATTTGTGGTTATTAAATTAGGTTCAACAAAGGTGGCGTTACAAATTGCAGGAAAGCAAAGAACTAGCCCTACCCCTTGTGTCCAGACATGCATATCAAACAACTGCTTCATCTACTGTTCTTTTATTATTCTTGGTGGGTTTCTTGATTGTAATGGTGTGGATGAATAAGGTTCTTGATAAAGGTCAGAAGAATTTATTGTAGTGTTTGGGAGTTATTAGGTCTTGTAAATTTGTTCAACAAAAGGCCCAGACAAAATACGCTCACAGGGGTAAGCAGACTGATCAAACCTAGTCATGGTGCTCTGCATTCAAAAGCATTATCTGGATGTAAATGTAGTTGTGATTTTGGAATCTCTCTCTCTCTCACATAACCATGACAGATGTCAATGACTAGGATCCAATTTGCATGCAAAAAGCTGAAGGTGTTGGCAGTGAACCACCTTTTTCAAACTTTATCCCATATTTGAGATGTGGATTGGATGGGTTAACAACCTTGGCATTATCAAGAGACTGTGCTTATTTCTTTTGGATCAAATGATCTGATCCTTCAAAAGGGGACTTCACAAGGGCAAGGGTACATTTTGTACAGTTGAGTGATATGAGTGTGCCCCTCAAATGGCGAATCAACCCTACTTGCCCTAAACTAAACCCACCCAAAGAACATTATTTTAGTTTAGCATTGATTGTCTTCTAATCTTCTTATTTAAAATTTCTTAATTCATTATTACATGAATTCCAATATCTAGTGACTGAAATTAACACACACAAGTTTCCATCAAAATGGGCAACAAATATTAGTGTCACAACCTCGAAACCTAGTGGTGTGAGCCACGTGAACTCTACTCCCCTACAAAATTTGTATACATCATGCATGGTAGCAATAATGGCCTCTCTCTCTCTCTCTCTCTCTATCTCTATCTCTCTCTCTCTCGCAAATGATGATGAAATTCATAGGATAGAATAGATCTCTGTGGATTTAACCTGGTTTTCCTACATCCAAGCAGGGAGTAAGAGGGGTGAAGAGCTTAAAGAGTTGCTTATTAGTTGCGGTTTCAGAATTGAATGCAAGTACGGATTATGGAAGGGAAAGGACAAGTTATTGCTTTCCAAATAATACAAGAGATAAGGGTTGGTTTGATAAAACACAATAATAATTCAATTAAGAATTATTGGAGTGTTCATCATCTTCCAGACATCTGCATGTGACCCACCAAACTAATAATAGAATGGAACCCCATCTCTCACCCACAATTCACAATTCACAATTCACACATTTGCATTAAAAATATATATATATAAGAATTCCTATTATTTTTTTTCTTTTCTATTTTTAACTATTAAGAGCCTCCTCTACTTGTTATCTCGTATACCAAGTTAAGATTTTAATTAAAAAAATATCTGATATTAAAAATATAAATACTCTCTTTTTATATTTATATTTAAATTATTTTTAATTAAAAAATTTTAATAATATATATCATATCAATTTTATGTTATGTTTGTCTATTTTTAAATTATTTTTTATTAAGAAAGTTTGACCATGACATTGGTATATCGGATCAAATCATTTTAAAGGAAAATAGTTTAAAAGATAATTAAAAGATAGTGACTATTTATATTTTTAATTATTTAATTTAAAATTGATATGTTAATTATAAATTATTAAAAAAGAGCAAAAGATATTTAGCAGGGTATTTATGTAATATTAAACATGAGTAGAAAAACACCGACGAAGTGAAAAGTCTCAAAAGTTTAACGTAAGTACAAAATTTATTTGTGTCAGAATCTTAGCACTTTTCTTTTGGTGGGGGGGGGGTGAGGGGGGAATACAACAAAAACAAAAGAAGAAGGATGATACATGAAATCCAAAAAATAAATAAATAATAATAAACAGCCTTTCCTCAACTATATCAACAAACCCATGTTCTGATTTCTTGTTGGAGCAGGAAAAATAAAAAATAAAAAACACCCACCCAACCCACAATTTCCTTAACCAGAGAACCCTCATCTTCTTCCAATTTCCTTTGTCACATTGCCGCACAGAAAGAAAGCTCTTTCTTCTTTTCTGTTGCTGTTTTACTACATTTTTATGCTGTTTGTTCTTGGGTCAGATCTGAGACTGTCTGCAAATCCAAGTGTTCAAATCTGGATGGACTATTTCCATTTTGGGAAGGAAAATTGCATGCGGGTTTTGTTTATTTTGGTGATTTTAACCCATCCATGAAGTGTTTGGTAAGATAACTTGTCATTTTTCTATTTCCTTTTTAGTTACAGTCAGTTGTGAAAACTTGAAAAATTTGTGATTTGCGTTTTGCATTGCATACTTGTGATGCTTGATGCACAAGAATAGTCATTTTTTTATTTTTTTTGAATTCATTCCTTCAGTGACCAGCTGGTCTTGGTGTTTTGACTGACTGGTTTTCAGACCGTAGAGTTGGGGTTTGATTGGGGTAACTCCAAGGAATGGGGATTTTGAGCGCAAGTTTTCTGATAGTAGTGTCTTGTGTCTTTGTCGGAAACGGGTTTGCTGCTGATAACAAATCAATTCTGGTTCATTGTGGCACAAATACTAGTTCTATTGTGGATGGTCGGAAATGGATTGGTGACTTGACCCCTGGCAACAATTTGACCCTTAATCCTCTTGGCATTGCTGCCTCAACCATCACCGCATTCGATGGGGATTCCACCCTCTCGGTGCTTTATAAAACAGCACGATTTTTCACCGATAATTTGAACTACACATTCAATGCAACGCCGGGGACTTATTTTCTTAGGTTGCATTTCTATCCTTTCTCCTTTGACAATTATGATGTGAATGAATCTTCATTTAGTGTCAAGGCTAAGGGTTTCAGACTAATTGAGCAATTCAATGTCACCGATGAGATTTCTAGGAAAAACTTGCAAGGTTCAAGTGGCAATTCAAGTTTATCTTTCATGGTTAAGGAGTATTTTCTTTCTATTGATTCTGATATTTTCATTGTTGAGTTTATACCGACCAAAGGGTTTTTCGGATTTGTGAATGCCATCGAAATAGTCCCGGTGGTGGATAAGCCGTTTGTGGACTCTGTGAGCAAAGTAGGTGGAAATGCTGCAAACGGTGTATTAAATTTGAGTGGGCGTGGGATTGAGACAATGTATAGGTTAAATGTTGGGGGTGGTGAGATTGAACCCCATTTGGATGGAGATTTGTGGAGATCATGGGATTCAGATAAAAGGTATATGTTCACTGCAGATGCTGGGTCTGAAATCAGTAACCATTCTATTGTTACCTATGCATCTGCAAACGACTCTTCTATTGCTCCTCTTCTAGTTTATGAAACAGCCAGAAGTATGTCCTATCCTGAAGTCTTGGAGATGAGATTCAACATGTCGTGGAAATTGGAGGTGCATCCAAATTTTGAGTATCTAGTTCGATTACATTTTTGTGAGCTGGTCTATGACAAGTCCAAGCAGAGGATATTCAGGAGTTACATAAACAACAAAACCGCAGGCGATCACTTGGATATATTTGTTCTAGCAGGTGGAATGAACAAAGCTTATCATCAAGATTATTTGGAGGCAGTCTCCAAAATCAATACAATTTGGATTCAACTAGGTCCTGATACTACTAGTGGAGCTGCAGGAACAGATGCTTTCTTGAATGGCTTGGAGATTTTCAAGCTCAGCCATAATGGGAATCTTGCCTATGTAGCTGAGAGTTCAGGGTCAAACAAAAACTCCACAAGGAACAAGATTGTAAAAGCTCAAACTCTGTGGGTGGGAATAGGAGCTGGTGTGGCATCTATAATTGTTCTTGCAGCAGTTGTTTTGATCATATCTTGTGTTTGCAGAAACCGGAGAAACAAATCTGTTGCAGGCAAAAATGATTCTCCTGGTTGGCGGCCACTGTTCCTCCATGGATCCATTTTTAACAGTACTGCTAATGCGAAGGGTTCAGTTGGAAATCAAAGTCTAAATGGTTCCTTGGCGCCCACTAGAGTTGGCAAGCGTTTCACGCTAATGGAAATTCAAGCAGCAACTAGTAACTTCGATGAAAGTCTGGTGATTGGGATTGGAGGATTTGGTAAGGTGTACAAAGGGAAGATTGATGAGGAGGGCACACTTGCAGCAATTAAAAGAGCGCACCCACAATCTGAGCAAGGTCTGGCAGAGTTTGAAACCGAGATTGAGATGCTTTCGAAACTAAGGCATAGGCATCTGGTTGCCCTGATTGGGTACTGTGAAGAACAGAATGAAATGATCTTGGTTTATGAGTACATGGCAAGTGGCACTCTCAGAAGTCACCTATTTGGGGCTGACCTTCCACCATTGAGTTGGAAGCAAAGATTGGAGATCTGTATCGGTGCAGCACGTGGACTCCATTACCTCCATACTGGAGCAGAAGGTGGAATCATTCATAGGGATGTCAAAACTACCAACATTCTATTAGACGAAAATTTTGTAGCCAAAATGGCCGATTTCGGATTGTCAAAAGATGGTCCTGCTATGGAGCACACCCATGTTAGTACTGCAGTAAAAGGGAGCTTTGGGTATCTTGATCCGGAGTACTACAGAAGGCAGCAGTTGACAGAGAAGTCCGATGTTTACTCTTTTGGAGTGGTTTTGTTTGAAGTGGTTTGTGCTCGAGCTGTCATAAACCCGAGCTTACCAAAAGATCAGATCAATCTTGCAGAGTGGGCAATCCGGTGGCAGAGACAAAGGTCACTTGAATCCATCATTGACCCTACTCTCAGAGGGCAATATTCGTCGGAATCATTAAAGCATTATGGGGAAGTAGCAGAGAAATGTCTTGCTGATGAGGGAAAGAGTCGGCCAACAATGGGAGAAGTTCTGTGGCACTTGGAATATGTCTTGCAACTCCATGAAGCTTGGTTGCATTCCAATGGTAGGGAGAACTCCTTTTCAGCTAGTCAGGTATTGAGTCCTGAAGAGAAAGAAGGAGAAAAGCCTCCAACAACGGATGATGCCTCAGCTTAGAATGAAGAACGAGAAATGGAGGATGATCTGCAACTCGGGGCATCGACTTAATGCTCAACCTAAGCTGGCAATTCCCCACATCACAACATGTGCCTGTGGTATTCTATAGCCTATGCTGATTATATTCCTTTATAGTCTTTCACATTACTAAATTCTTTCCAATATTATGTTTCATTTCTGATTTGTTCCGCATATATGTAATAGAAATTAGAAACTGGGAACAAAAGATTATGCCAAACATATGGTTGTATTTCCAAAATGAAATGTAGCTGTCTTAGTAGTCTTCTGATGTAACTTCATTTTATTTCTCATTTCAAAAGTTTGAATACTTATGTTTTTCAAGGTGCCCCATGTTAATTGATGCTATTTATAACATTTGAAACCTTTTAATGATTCCCTGCAATTTAAGGGACAGTTCTAATTCTTACTTCAAGGATTGGTACAAGTTGTGAGCCTTAGGTCTAGAAAGAGTTATCTTTGTCCAAATTCTCTAACTAGTGACCCAACTAATTTAGGACTTGAGCCTTTACCAGTTGAGTTGCCCTAACTGCTACTCAAAACATTTGTTTGATTTTGGTTTTGCTTCTTTGAACCGAGAAGGGCTTTGGCATCAGACTTTGGCAAAATCTGTAAATAAGAGAAGCCAAAGAATGAACATTTTTTTTTTTCACATTTTGACCTATGATGATGATTTCCAAAGGTTTTTGTATATGTGAATTTTTACACATTGAAAAGCAGATGGGCCAATTTTGAACTAAACATCTAATCCCACATGAATCAACTAATCACTCCAAAAAGTGTAAATTATTTCTTTTAAGTCTTAAGGTTACTTCGGCTGAGGTTTCATGTGATCCTTTTTCCTCCCAATTATTTCTTCCGCATATGTTACGATAACAAGTTAAAAAAATTTTCTGATATTTAATCAGAAAAAAAAAAAAAAGTTTTTTGTCTTCTTTTATCCAATCCCCAACTAGGGAAGCATCTACCATCACTTGAGGATCAATTTAACCCAAGGAATAAAATATTTCTTAAGGAGTAATATTTGACCCTTGATTTTCCTAGCGCGTCCAAATTCTTTCTATCGAAGTTATTTTTGTGAAACAATGAGACAAAAATATCCCCACAGCCGTGTTGCACCTACAAACAAAACTTGCATCCCCGTAGACAAAATCTCACATCAAAATCAACTGGCTTCTGTGCATGGAGGAACCAGAGAAGAGGCACCCAAAAGGGCCCGACAATGGTTTGTCCTTTTTTCCACCCTTTTTACTGAGGCTATTTTACTATCTCCCTCTATATCATTATATACAGAACTGAAAAAAGAAAGAAAATCCTTTTATTTGAACTTGAATTGGGCACAGAGTAGATTCCATCCTTGAAACAAGTTTGGACAACTATTTTGGCAAGAGCCCAATTTTGACTCGGTTTGAAAAGACCGCATCAATTTTAAAGTATGAAAATTCTCCAATTTTCAACGAGCCTCAGCCGCTTGTGCTTAGCCCTCTCGCCCCTTGGTACATAAAAAGTCCAAAACCATCTTCACTGTGATAGTCTGCCAAAATTGTTATAGAAGAGCAGCACAAAGCATTCTCCTACATCCAAAAGCTAAAGAGTGATACAAAGAAGCAGGTATTTTACTTGGTAGGATGAAGAACATCCCACAGGAAAAACTTCGCAGAGAATTGGGCATCTAAATTGCCTTGCAACTACCATTACAGCAATTTACATCTCCTTTTCCAATGGTACACCAAACAGAGCTTGAGATTACATGCAGTCAAGTGGAGGCTGCTGAATACTTATTTCCATAGGTTTTGTTTGTTGGGGGAACTCTGCAGTGTGCAGGTTGAGTACCAGAAAAGAACAGAACAATAAAAGGCGTTTGAGCACAGACATGGAGCGCTGTCTAAAACAAAGGTTGCATCAATAGTATTGAAAAAGTTTTCTTTCAATCAAGCAGGCTTGTTTTGGATCAAAGGTATTCAACTTCACCTAATGCTGTTGTAGGTTTCAAACCAAAACAATCTTATTTTGGGTAAAATGAGGCTTGTTTTGTGCCAATACTCTTCTACCACAGAATGACCTTGTTGGTTGGGAGGGAAGAATGCAGTAATCTATGAATTTACATAACAATTCTATTCAGAGCATTCATTTTATGTTTTTGGTGAGAGTGGATGTAGGACAGTGAATGACTGCAATTCCAGAAGCTTAAATAAAAGTTTACATACATAAGCCATCGTTGCAATTCTACAAACACATTTTGTGAGCAAAATTTACAACGCTTGGTCCTGGATAACCAGAGTGTTACGATTACAAGCAACAGTAGGACTGATCGGAATTAAAACAGAAAAAGGCACCTGTGGATGGAATAGGCTGGGCAACAGATGCTGATTACAGCTAATGCTCATCCCTACCAGAGTAGAAATGGCGGAAAACACATGAGAAATCCTCAGAATCAAGGCCCTTCTTGCAGAGTTCCACATATCTGCATGGAAGTACATTTGAATGTTAAAGACAGGCCCCTAAAGCTCTCAATTTCTTAGCTTTGCCTGTTGCCTAAAAACTCGAGCTCTGTGGATTTCCATATGCCACATCATAACTATTCTATTTCGAAAGCACTATAAATGCTCGAGCAGGTTCATATTGAGCAATTGAACAAAAAAGAAAAGGATGGCATGGACCAATTGTAGATTGGCCAAACTAACAGTTCTGCAAAATAATGACAAGGATATGTGTCTGAGCGCAGAGCAGAAAAGTTGTGGCTAAGTCAAACAAATCAATTAGATTTCAAATTTCTCTTAATAGAAAAATACATATATACTCTCTAATGTTCTTCAAAATTAAAAAGAAACAAAAAATCCCTATAAAACAGGGTTGGAGCCAGGATTTTTCTTTTTTTTTTGGGGGGGGGGCAAAAACAAAATATTAAAAGCTTACAGGGGAAAATATAAGACATGTGCTCAAATAATAATAATACAGTTCATATTAATATTAAACAAAATATAAAAGTCAAAGATCTAAATTAATTAATGAATAGGAAGAAAAAATTTAGTAAAAAGAATCATATCTTAGATCATAAAGAAATTAAAACTAACCAAGCAAAATAAGAGGACCCTAAAAATTCAGGCTATATATATACATATATGAGAGATAAGAGAGAGAGAGAGAGAGAGAGAGTTGTGAATGACAAAAATGCCATAAATCTTGCATTGTAAATTACAGAAGGGAGGGAGAAGAAAGAAATATACAAAAAAGAGAGAGCTTTTGATTTAGTGATTAACAATCCCCGCATCAGTTACAAGAAAGAGGGAGGAGTGAGAGGGATATATAAAAAAGAAAAGGGCAGGGGGCCTAAATTAGGCGGGGAAACCTTCCTCAAAGATCTTTCAAAAATTTTTAAACCTTATGCTGTGAAAGTAATTCAACAAATGATAATGGTCACTACGACCACTTGAATGTACAGGTATAAGGGACAAACCTAAAGATATATTAGCATTTGCTTTCTTAAAGAATGCACTTCCTGTAAAATATACCAAACACTACAAAAGTGCTTGTAATGGTTTTCCTGATGTTGAATGATACAAAAACAAAGGATATCCCCTGTATTTTTTCTTTCAGCAAAAAAATTTCCAAAAAAAAAGGAAACAAGGATTAAAGCTCACTGCAAATATGTGAAGTCAGAATTCAAAGATGGTTATATAACACAGGGTCAAAGAAACTCACAGTTCTTTTGCTTTTAACGTGAATGGGCAATTAAAGCCAATCTCTTGGGCTGAAGCTACAGCAAGACTTAAATCTTTAGCCTGCATACAACATAACAATCAATTCATCAACACTCATGATTGGTACATGATAAGAATACAAACAAAATGCATAGTTTTCCCAGACGGTTCACGGTGATACAAACTAGTGAGGCAAAAGATGATGCGTGGTACTGGCGTACAAGCACTACAACGTATAAGTCTAAAGAACAGTTACTTCTGAGGGCTGACATTAACTGCTATTGATATGAAACAAGCTCGTAGTTTATCTTTGTTGCCTTTTCTGAATAATGAAAAACAATTTGAAAGAACCGAGTCAATCACTAGAACAACGAGTCTCAGAGCCAGGAATAGATAGGCTTACTCGAATTGGAAATCAAGGGTGGATTGATGCTTTGTTCAAAAGATATGATAACCTAGATTTGATTGTTGTGTTGTAAAAGAATAACAACAACAACAATAATAATAAATCTGTCTTTATTGAATATGTTTATTCATTTTGACGACTTTATTAGTTTAACAATTTTTTTCCGTATTGTCATAAATACTACTATACCTTCATGGAGCTCATTCTTTCGGAACTCCGTTTATACCATTCCCTTCTAACTAATTGATAATTTCATTGGAAATCAAATAAAGAAGCATGCAAGCACAACTACGTATAAGTCAACAGAACAGCCCCACCATAGTTATTGGAACATATAGTGAAAGCACAATGCTGCAAGTCAATCTTTTATTTTTTTACTGAGATCAGTTAACGTAAATGGCATCTTATGACAAAAATACCACTTTTTTTTTTTTAACAAAACTACAATTTGGTCTTTCCAACTTCTCCTTAAACTAAATAGTTATTACTGCCTAAAAGCTATAAATAAACTTCTTCACAAGAAAAAGAGACAGATAAAAGGTATTGGATACAACTAAAATTTTGACAGACTCATATTCGAACAATGGGAGCACATGCAATGCTAGGTGCAAACTTTGCTATATCTCATATTGTTCATTGCCTAATAGAGCAGAATGAGAGAGAGAATTCATATAATCAAACCTGACTAACTCCAACTGGGTTTTCTAATTCTGCTATGCACCAGCTGATACAAATGATACTAAATTTGGGAACATTACGGAAAGTGAGGCTGAAATTATGTTTGTCACATAAATACTTTTGTTGTGGAAAGAAGATTAAATTTTAGCAGGCCCATACAAGATCTCTTATATCCAGATGTCTTTAAATCAATCCTACCATGAAAGTTTTATAGGGGACCGTCTTCAAGATATCTGGTTAGAGCTTATGGAGATTGATCAATTTGAAAATTCCAGGGTGCACAGCCAATTTGTACAGTGGTGACAGTGATCCCTTGTCATTTGAGAGCCAGGACTTGTTCATTCAAATGCAAAAACGAGGTTACATACTGCAGAGTGGTGGGAGCATACCACAGAGTGGTGAGATCCAGGGACGAAGCTAGGATTTTTGCTTTGAGGCGGTCAAAACAAAAATAAAAAATGAAAATTTTATAATGAAAAATTATTAAAGAAATAATAAACAAAACAATAAAAATATTATTTGGATTAATATTAAACAAAACAAAAGGGCTAAATTAATTAATAAAGGAGGGCAAAATTATAATTGTGCAAATGTGAAATTTGTCAAATTGAATTATCTAATGATACCAAGAAACCTAATAATTTTAACTAAATGGAGGTGAATACACAAATATTCAAGAATTGGAAAAAACCCTAAAATATTACAAACATGAGCATACATCTAGCTGTACAAATGCACATGCACATGAGAGAGAGTAAGAGAGAGATCTGCATGAGTAGATGGATTATCAGGAGGTCTATGGAGGGAGAGAGAGAGAGTTGTTCGGTTGCAAACAAAAAGGCAAAAGAGACTGTGATATAAACAAAAAGACAAAAGGAGGCATTCTGATATTAATAGGAAAAGGAGACAATCAAGTATTAATGTGAATCTTCCTTAAAAATAATAATAGTAAAATATCTATTTGGTTTTTAATGCACAGGACAAGGTATGGGAACACTAGAATTGCACAGCTCGCTAATGGTATTTACACATCTAACATGCATGGCCTAGAACTGGAGCATAAGAACTCACAATAGACACATTACTAAATAACTGTCCGATAGAGACATAGTATCTGTTACCAGATCATGGTTCGTTATGGCATTTTATGGTACTAGGTATGCGTAAAAGGAATGTGTTACATTATTTTTCCTGATACATAGTATCTTGGAGGCAGGCTTAGTTAGATGCTTAGACCACAATTTCTAGTGGTAGTTTTCTTTTAGCCAAGTACTACATATGTTGTTCTACATGGTTCTGGGCTATAGTAATGTCTAAATAAATTTCAACAAATATTATAAAAAATAAAGAAAAGTAAGTATCAAATATTATAATTGCACTTTGGAGCAAAAGAATATTTGTATTTATGTGGCTTGTATTTCGACAATTTCTTTAAACCTATATCAAGTTTGATTGTCCATTTTGGTGATATGGGTCACAATAGTACCATGTTTTGGATTGCACAACCTAGATTGCAGATCAAGGGTTGGACTACAACGTGCTTTAACAAGACCAGACTATTAAAGCTAAATAGTTTAACAGGACCGTAGATGGTATTATACGCATTTCCATATGATGACACCTAAATCATCTACTTGTCCAGGTTGGTATCCTGGCTGTTTCTGTTATCTTCCACTGAATTTATTCTTCTAACTAATTCAGCAGCACTGACATCACCAGATGTAAAAGAACAGAGAGGGCTTTTTGAAAATTGATCAACACTGCACAGAAAAAGAGCAACATGAATTTCTTATATCCACATGGATCATGGTCAGATGTCTGATCGATGCAGCAAAAAAGTACCATGAACCTGGAATAAGGAGCGAGAAGCCTTCAAAGATAGCAAAATCAGTATTATGCCTTGCAGGGATTTTTGACACAGAAACAGGCAGAGTTAAAAAAAATGTGTTCTATATGAGAAAGCACAAAAATATTACCATAAGTTTTGATGCAAATCCACCCTTATAATCCCTTGAAGAGGGAACCCCTTCCATCACTCCTGGCACTGGATTGTAGCTATTACTGCATGTATTAGCATTTTTCAGTAGTGCAAAAAGGTCTATAATGCAAAGGAAGTTCAAATATTAATTGAGAAGCTAGGGCTGGAACAAATTAGGCAGATTTTCTAAATTCTATAACAATGGACACCTTTCTCAATCTGCAACTCTTATATGTTCTCCAGAGCCAATCTTTTCATTTGTATGATAAACATGTGAAGGGATTGAGGCAGATATTTATCCTGGTCCTCGTGCCAGTGATGTTCCAGAGATGGGGAATAACATCTTCTATAATGGGGACATATTTGGAAAATTTTCTCGACAAAATTAACTGTATCTCTAAATCATACACCCAAAACCAGACATGCTTATAAAGATGCCTAGAAAGTTCATGCAGGAATCATGGACCTTCACTTTCAAACCATTAGAACATTTTTTTCAGCCTACATTGTTTAATTTTATTTTCATCTTTTATCCTATTAATTGTGTATGGTTGGTAAACTACAGGCATAGTGGTGTAACCAGAATCCAGGAAATTGCCAACACTAAGGAACTTTCTAGAATAACTTTTCAAAAGGAACTTCTTCATTTGAAATTCAACAAGAGATTATGTAGTACTACTTACGAACTCCAACATGAAGCACTAGATGAACTGAATATCTTTGATAAAGTCTGGGCCGTAATTCCCAATGACTGGCCAAGAGCAAAGGCTTCTGATACCCCAAGCATGCTCACAGCCATTGCCAAATTATTGCAAATTTTTGCTGCCTAAATCACAAAAGCACTCATCAAATTATTTGGTGCCAATACTGATTACTTTCTAAATTCGCATCATAAAATTGAATTCAAATTACATCACAGAAAAGATGAGCTCACAGAGCCATTTCCAGCCTCTCCACAATATATTGTATTTTTTCCCATTGAAAGCAGCAAGGCTTTTGCCGCCAGATAAGCATCCTGTCTGCCACCAACCTGCAAGGAATTCCTTCCCATCAATTTAGCAATACCAAGAGCTAAAGGCCTACTGGCTTAGCACCAAATATCCTCTTCGCTTAAAGCACATTTAAGTAAATCAGTAAGGCTATTGATCAATAAGGCCTCACTAAATCCACATTTGTGGCCATCCATGACTGGGACCTTATCTGTATCATATGATCTAACATTGGTCCAATTGGACACAGAAAATAGTTCACACTCAGTAAATACATTGATTTTCTAATTGCTACTTTTATATAAACTGCAAGAATTTAGGCTAAAGAAGTGTATGTAAAGGCTGTGCTCCATGCAATGTCCAACATGGACATCTCTTCACAAAAGTGTACAGCACTAAATGCAAGTCTATCTTAGGCAGAACATCAAGATCCACAAGACATGACAGCTCTTCCATATCCTCGTAACAGTATGGGGGTTAAGCTAGATTTAAATCAATAAATAATATGCTATAGGCTATCTTATTTGGCCTTCTCCACTTTAAAACTCTTCAGTCCATATGCAAGTTTTGTGACCCTCAAACCCATGCAACCAGTTTACACAGAATGATCCTTGAACATAAATAATTATCAATTCTACATGTACATAAATCAAAACTCAGACAAAGGCATATCAAAACACAAAAATTGTATAAATAAATAACAAATATAATTCCATTTCTTACCTTTGATTCATGACACAAGAGTAAACCTGCAATATGTAGAATCCAATTGCGCAATACTCGGGAATATCAGAACTTACATCGAAATTTTTGACTCCTTAGATCATCATAAAACTAGCCTCAAAAGTTAATCAAAACACTTAAGTTTCAACCAAGAAGATAATTTAATAATAAACATAGTTATAAGATGTGATACGGACCAAAGCTATGATTAACTATCCTTTGTTTTTGGGAGCTTGATTAAGATTTTAAGTGTTAATAATAATGGAGTACTTTTTTTTTCATGCACCAGAATCTTTTCTTTTTCAAATTATATTACTTAAGTTAGTTTCTATTTTATGTGTCTAATTATTTAGCATGTTATTTCTATTTTAATTATCCTTCAAGTCATTGTTAGGAGTACTGTTTTTAAATTTTATTTTTCATAGTAATTTTTATTTTTTTAAAATTAATCTGTCTATTTAAAAACTTGTAACCTTGTTATGAGAAGTAGAACAAGAATTTCAATTTTCAAGCAAATCGCTATAAATTCTCACTGACCCTAGAAAGTGTGATTTCTAAGAATCTATTAATGTGATGTCAGTAATTCTATCCTCTTTCTTCTCATCTATTGCTTCCCCACCCCCCTTTAATTTTAGTTGCTGAAATTTAATTCTGTACAAAACCCACACATTGTTCCTAAATTAACCTGTTAAGACCATCAAACTGTGGAAAAATACGTGCCAACCTGTTTTCCTAATTTAGGAATTATGAAAATATCTGTTTCCTAAAATATAGAGATTTGGTTGAGAGGAAATCAGGAATCCTTGATTAGAGGATATACAAAATTAGGATAATTGCTATTTTTTCTTATAAAGAATTCTGTATATATAGCACATTAGAGACTCTTGTACAATATATAGAAATAATAAAAAAACAGTTTTGCTCCTCTAATTTGCCACATGGTATCAGAGCCCTAGAGATTTTTCTGGGATTTTCTTCTTCAAGCAACCTTTATTGTTGCGAATTCGTGTTTCCTTTGGGGATCATCGGCCTTCATTGCCATCTCCATTTTTTATTGGCCTTCATTGCCATCTTTAATTTTTTCGGCCTTTATTGCCATCTCTATTTTTTTTCGGCTTTCATTGTCATCTCCATTTTTTTTCGGCCTTCATAGCCATCTTCAATTTTTTCATCGGCCTTCATTGCCATATTCTATTTTTTTACGATCATTTTTTGTCGCATTTATTGTGATCTCCAATTCTCAGCCTTCATCGCCATCTCCATTTTTTGGCCTTCATTTCCTATTGGTTTCTTGGCCTTGATTGCCATCAAACCTAATCTTTATTTTGGCCTTCATAGCCATCAACACTCATTTTTTTGTCCTATCCCTTTTGGTCTCATTTGCTCTCAACCCTAATCTTTATTTGGCCTTCATCACTATCAGAGCCGTAAGGCTTATTTTTTGGAAAATTCTTAGCTTTTTCTGGCGTTCATAGCCAATCTTCTTGTTTGTGACATGCATTAATCGCAGTCACCCTTGGCAATTATCTGACATTTTTTTTCTTAACCCTAACTATCCCCTATTTCTTGGCCTTCATAGCCGACCATTGAAGGATGTCAGAGGTAGCCATGTCATCGTCTGAGCAAGTGCAAATTCCACAGTCATTGAAACGTCTAAACCCGTTGGGTACCCTTGAAAAATCGGCTACTGGTAGTTGCTCCTTGGCACTTTCAGATAAACCTTCAAACTCTCTTGGATTAAATGTTTTTGATAAAGTGTTTGGAAATTCATGGATCCTAGACTCAGAGACCACAGACCACATGACGCGCCTCTAACCATTTTAGCACCTATACACCATGTCCAAGCAATAGAAAAATTACCGTTGCAGATGGAACCACGACCACAGTAACAAGTTTAGGAGATGTCCAGATAAGCCCTGACCTTGTCCCAAAAAATGTCTTACATGTTCCAAAGTTGTCTGCTAATCTCGTGTCTATTCAAAAACTTATGAGAGGCTTACACTACCATGTTATGTTTTATTCCTCTTACTGTGTCTTTCAGGAATAGGGTTTGGGGAAGAGGATTGGACTTGCTAAAGAAAATGATGGACTTTACTATCTTGAGACGCTGATCCTTTCCAAAACAAATTTATCATCTTCATTTCTTTCTTCGTCTAATAAAGATGTCATATGACTGCACCATTTCCGTCTAGAACATCCTTCGTTTACTGTTTTAAAGATTATGTTTCCTTCTCTTTTCAAGGGATTAGATATTAGAACATTTCATTGTAACATTTACGAATATGCCAAACACACTCATGTCTCTTTTCCCATTAGTAATAAAAAGAGTTTTTTTCCCTTCTATTTAATTCATAGTGATATTTGAGGACCCCCCACAATTCCAAATGTTTCGGGTTCACGGTGGTTTGTTTTTTTCATCGATGATTACACTAGAGTCTCTTGAATTTTTCTCCTAAAAAACAAATCAGATGTGTTGTCTTTCCAAATTTTCATGCCATAATTCACAACCAATTTGATACTAAAATTAAAAATTTTCGCCCGGATAATACAAAAGATTATTTCAATCAAATTTTGTCTCCTTTTTTCACAAAAGAATGAATAATTCATGAATCATCTCGCATTAATACACCTCAGCAAAATGGCGTAGCTGAAAGAAAGAATGGTCATCTCCTAAACACTGCCCGAGCACTGTTGTTTTATCATAATGTACCAAAACAATATTGGGGGGAAGCAGTTCTTACATCTGCATACATCATAAATCGTCTCTCTTCATGGGTTTTAGGGCTTAAAAGTCCAATGAAAGCACTCTCGAAATTCTACCCTCATATTCGTACCACAAACAATCTTACTCCTAGAATTTTTGGGTGTACTTCATTTGTCCATGTCCATAGCCATAACAGGGGGAAGTTAGATCCAACAGCCAACAAGTGTGATTTTGTTGGGTACTCATCCGCACAAAAGGGTTACAAATGCTACCATCCACCCACAAGAAAATTCTGTCTCAGTTAATGTCACATTTACAGAAGGAAAACCATATTTTACTGAATCTTATCTTCGGGGGGAGTCATCTACAGTGAAAGATAAGGACTTTTATTTCCTCGATCTACCATCTCGCCCACCAGCTAAGTCACCTGTGTCAAAACACCCTCAGTCCAATTCTCAGTCCAATTTAGAATCATCAACTCCACCTACTGTATCACATGTGCAAAACCCTCAATCTGAACCCAAATCTATCCCCGAGTCCCTGCATCCTAATCAAGTGCAATTTAGGAAAGGAAACGTGTACTCAAGATGGCGAGGTGCAATTCCTGCTCTTAAACAAGTCCAGCACTCCAACTTGAATCCTGGAAATGAGGTAACTATATCTAAACCTACCCTTGAGGAAGACCAGCCTCTAGAAACTGAAACCAGGGATCAAGATCTACCTATAGCTGTGAGGAAAGGAACCCAAGAGTGTACAAAAAGACCACTGTACCCCTTGTCCTACTTTCTATCGTTTGAAAAATTCTCACCAACCCATAAAACATTTCTCACAAGTCTAAATGAAATTCCTATTCAAAATATCGTATCTGAGACATTATCTAAAAAAGAACGGAGAAAAACCATGAAAAATGAGATGGATGCATCGAAGAAAAATGAGACATGGGAGTTAGTTGATCTATCAAAAGAAAAGAAAGCAATGAGATGTAAGTGGATTTTTACCTTGAAATATAAGGCCAATGGATCATTGGAACGCTATAAAACAAAATTAGTTGCAAAATGGTACACTCAAATATATGGAGTCGATTACCAAGAGACTTTTGCTCTAGTCGCAAAAATGAACACACTGAGAATTTTGTTATCGTTGGCAGCCAATTATGACTGGGATTTACAGCAGTATGATATAAAAAAATGCCTTCCTTCTTGGTGAATTGGAAGAGGAAATATATATGAATATTCCGTCGGGGTTTGGAGAAGTTGGAGGAAATAAGATATGCAAATTGAAGAAATCCTTATATGATCTAAAACAGTCACCCCGAGCTTGATTTGGGAAATTCACTAGAGCAATGGTAGCTATGGGATATAAGCAAAGTCAAGGCGATCACACTCTTTTTATCAAACACTCAGTTTTAGGGAGAGTTACAACTCTAATAGTCTATGTGGATGATATAATTGTGACTAGAAATGATGGAAAAGAGAAGCAAGCTTTGAAAAAGTGTTTGATTAAGGAATTTGAAATCAAGAATTTGGGGACATTAAAATATTTTCTTGGAATTGAAGTGGCTCATTCTAAACAATGGATTTTCATTTCCCAATAAAAGTATGTGACTGATCTTCTTAAAGAAACAGGAATGTTTGCGAGTAAACCAATTGGAACACCTATAGAGCTGAATCATAGACTTGGAGCGGCTGTTGGAGATCAATCAGTAGACAAGGAGATGTACCAAAGATTGGTTGGTAAATTGATATATCTTTCTCACACCCAGCCGAGCATTGTGTACTCTATGCGTGTCATTAGCCAATTCATGCATGATCCTAAAGAAGTTCACCTACAGGCTGCCTATAGGGTTCTTCATTACTTGAAAGCTAATCCAGGGAAAGGAATACTGTACAGAAAGAATTTTGAGCTTATTCTTGAAGTCTATACAGAAGAAGACTATGCAGGATCCCCTATGGATCGAAGGTCAACCTCCCGCTACTGCACATTTCTTGGTGGAAATCTAGTGACATGATAGAGTAAGAAACAAAATGTTGTCGCTCGGTCAAGTGTAGAAGCGAAATTCAGAGCAATGGCACAAGATGTTTGTGATTTGTTATGGCTGAAGATTATATCGGAGGACTTGAAGATTAAATGGAGTGGATCAATGAGACTATACTATGATAATAAATCAGCGATTAGTATTGCACATAATCCTGTACAACATGATCGAACGAAACATATTGAGTAGACAGGCTCTTCATCAAGGAGAAACTAGAAAGTGGACTCATTTGCACACCCTATGTTCCCACGGGAGGTTAATTGGCAGAAGTTCTCACGAAAGGACTAAACAATGCTGCATTGCAAGACATTACTTCCAAGTTGGGAATGGACGATATCTATTCACCAGCTTGAGGGGGAGTGTGTTAAAATACGTGCCAACCTGTTTTCCTAATTTAGGAATTATAAAAATATCTGTTTCTTAAAATATATGGATTTGTTTGAGAGAAAATCAGAAATCCTTGATTAGAGATCTGTTTCCTAAAATATAAGGATTTGATTGAGAAGAAATCATGAATCCTTGATCACAGGATATACAAAATTAGGGCAGTTGTTATTTTTTCTTATGAAGAATTATGTATATATAACCCATTAGAAACTCTTGTACAATATATAGAAATAATAAAAAAACAGTTTTTCTCTTCTAATTTGCCACACAAACAAACCGCAAATTCCTCGTCCTAAAATCCTCTAAAGTCATCCTACATCAATGAGCTTTCCAGTGAACTTTTCCTCATTGCTTTTCAGTTTTTGCAAGAACTCTTTTCCATGGACTTAACAACATTGATTAGCTACATACTCATACATAAAAGTGACATTAGTGGTGAACCATGAGAACTATAAAGTGCCAACAACGTTAGATGCCTCCCTTGCTTTTAGTTTTACAGGGCTGACACTAAAATTCAGGAAATTAGAGATCTCCATCATGGAGAAAGAAACATAGAAAAGCAAATAATAACTTTCCACACTCAATTATTTTACACAGGCCATCATATACGTACTGAGCCATAAATTCGGGGAAAACTCTATGGAGAAAAATTATGGTAGAAGTTATGCCTAATGTACTACACGGTATGACAAAGATGCACGCGTGCACTAAACACTTTGAGGAGCAACCTTAGAATGACCTGTTAAACAAATTGCAGGCTCTTCAATTTCCAGTACATCATAAAACAGTACTACTGTTATACCATGAAAGTAAGTGTCCCAGCTTCTGCAGCAACAGTACCTCCGGATACAGGAGCATCCAACATGACAGGAGTTGTCCAGTTGCCTACATATGATTTTCAGGGGAAATCATCAAGGTATTGCATGAACTCCAGGACATCAATACAGAATGACAAAATTCAAGTAGCAGAATCCTGTCTGAAAATTTTCACCGCCGATATAGATGCACATCAGCCCACTTCATGTCAAGAATATTTTAATAGAACATCAATAATAAAGTTGTCAAGGGTGTAAGATAGCCCAAACAAAACAGAAATCTCTTTTCCTTAACATATCCACGTTATAGACAACTTTGAAGAAAGTCAACTGACATGGTTTACATGCTGAAAACTAGATACAACAAGCATCAGAGCAGGGGCATTGCTGTAGGCACATCAAATTTTCAAAACAAGAATTTGCAATGGCCACAATGTTTTACAAAAGTTCAATAAAATAATTAAATTTTTAAAATAAAAAAATTAGGTATATATATCAAATTTTTTCATATACCAAACTCATGTAGTCAATGGGTTCACTCTGATAAGTTTTATCTAAAAATACAGATTAACAACACAAAAGGAGCTAATATCAGTATCTAAGATGTACGGAAGAAAAAATATATATATATCTACCCCTACACACATTGAATATGATAAGAATATTCATTTTCTTAGTAACGCCTGTGCTCAGAATCCGAAAGTAATGTCAATAATCTGAAAACATTCACCATGATTGATTTGTCAATATTTGCAATGCGTGACACAACAGAAGTGTTTCTCTTTGTTTCTTCACTTTCTCACAAGAAAATTTTCATAAATATACAGAAAAGTATGAATCATCTCTTAGAATGAGAAAAGAAAAATAAGCAAACAAAATCAAGAAATTTGGAATAGAACTACCAATTAAATATTGTGTAATACTATGTAAAGGAACAGGTGTATTTTAGATGGTTTGCAAAACACTGCCATATTTTCCATGGCATACGATGGTAGATGGTAGAATTCCATATCGAGGACAAATTGGTTCAGCCTCACAATACAATCTATTATATCTCCAAACTTTCTTTCAAGAAGGTTTTTTCTATTTTTCCTCAATTGTATATGGTGACACCATTCTTAGATTATATCAACATAAGAATATTTAATTTAAAGATCTAAATATACTCAAAATACCATTAACTAACCTCCTGTAACATAGAGCATCAAAAAATAAACACAATGGCACAAATTTTAACTTAATTTAATTTAAAATAAAAATATCATGATAAAAATGAACTATACATATATCCACATATATATATGAAGATTTTTGGATATTTTATATATATATATATTATCCAATGAGTCATGATATACAGATATATACAAAATTGTTCTCTAGGGATTTAGGAAACCAAATCATAACAGAAAGGAAATATATCAATCATTAATACATAGTTGACCATCTAGGCTATTAATAGAAATAGATTAGGAAATAGAATAGAATCATGATGATTATCATAATTCTAAGAGAAGCTATCAAAATTTTAACACTCCCCCTCAAACTAGTGAATGGATGTCTTTCATTTCCCACCTGCTAGTTAAGTTTTCAAATCTTCGATAGGAAAGTCTGGTCAAAACATCTGCCACTTGTTGTTCTGATGACCGAGTATACCAGCCCCTAACTTCTCCCTCATAAAATGTATGTCAACCTCCACATGTTTGGTTCTATCATGTTATACAGGATTGTGAACAATGCTGATTGCAGATTTATTCTCACAAAACAGTTTCATATTCTCATGCTGATTGCAGATTTATTATCACAAAACAGTTTCATATTCTCATTTCTTTGATTCGTATGTCAATCCAACACCATCTTCAACCAACGTAACTCACAAATCCCAAGAGTTATGGCTTTAAGTTCTGCCTCTGCACTAGAATGTGCCACCACTGCTTGTTTCTTACTCCTCCAAGTGATTATATTACCACCTAAAAAGGCACAATAACCAGAGGTGGACCTTCTGTCAGTCAAGGAACCTGCATAATCTGCATTAGTATAGGCTTCAAAATTCAATTTCTTGGTTGCTTGGAATTAAGATGCCACTTCCGGGTGTAACTTTCAGATAGTGTAAAATTCGTTGTACAACATGCACATGCTCCTCACCTAGGTCATGCATGAATTGACTAACAACACTTACAGCAAAAGCTATATCTCACCTCGTATGGGAGAGATAAATCAACTTGCCAACTAATCTTTACCATATCCATTTTCAACTGAACTCTCTCTGCCTTTCTCTCTTAATCGACAATTCTGTTCAATAAGTGTACAACACGTCTAGAACGTATTTTCGTTGAGACAAGAAAATACCTTCCTTTGAATAATCTACCTCAATGCCGAGAAAGTACCTCAGTTTGCCAAGGTCTTTGATCTCGAACTCACAAGCCAATTTCTCCTTTAGCCAGTCTCTCTCAAAAATACCATTTCCTGTTACTATCATGTCATCCACAGATACAAGCAGTACCCTTACTTTCCGTTCACTTGAATGTTTAAAGAAAAGAGTATGATCACCTCTGCTCTGTCTGTAACCCATCAGTACCATTGCTTTTGTGAACCTTTCAAACCAGGCCCTTCAAGACTGTTTTAGGCCATATAACGCCTTCCTTAATCTGCAAACCTTATCAGTACCAAGTCTATGACTAAAGTCTGGAGGTAGTTCCATAAACACCTCTTCTTCCAAATCCCAACGCAAAAAAGCAATTTTCACATCAAATCGATGTAAAATCCAATTAAAGTGTGCAGTTAGAGAGAGAGAGGGAGAAAAAAAAAAGAAAAAACCAAACAGAATTCATTTTGGCAACAAAAGCAAAAGTTTCCAGGTAGCCACTCCGATATCTTTGTGCGTTACCCCTTGGCCACCACCATTCAACTAACCCATCAGCTCTATATTTAAGAGCATACACCCAGTTGCACCCAACTGGAACTACATTCTCTAGTTTAGTGACAATTTCCCATGTCTTGTTCTTCTCAATAGTTTGCATCTCCTCTTTCATAGCAAGTGTCCAATTTCTGTCCCTTACAGTTCTTGGGATCATAATAGAATTTAGAGAGGTGACAAAGCTTTGATGTTGTGGGGAAATATGACTATATGAGATAAAATTTGAGATGGGGTGTTCTGTATACTGTCGGTTGCTTAGCAATAGGAAGGTCCAAATCTGAAGGAATAACACTTTCATCAGTAGTATATCATTATTTGCAGTTTCTGGTTCAAGAGGGCTTACCATTTCCTTAAATGGTTCCGCTCATGATTGAGTCTGCCGTAGGTCCTGAATAGGCCTATTGCTCCAGAATAAACCAGCACAGGAGACTTTGTCTTTTCTATCTCAGGTTCGTCATCAGAAATGTGTTCGTTTGGTTTCTGTTCAGGAGTGTTTTGGTCTGGTTTAAGAGGGCATTTAATGGGGGCAAATTCTAGTATAAAATTTGGATAGGCAAGAAGATCACATTCAGTAAGTTCATCAACCAAATAATTCTCCCCTTGTCGACGAGCCTGCTGAGAAAAGTCATAATAAGTAGACTAACAGAATGTAACATCCATAAAGATATAGAGTTTTCGAGAAAGAGGATGATAACACTTGTAACCTTTTTAAGAGTTTGAATAGCCAACAAGAACACATTTAAGGGCTCGAGGATCAAGTTTGCTGCGAAGGTGTTTGTGAATGTGAATAAAAGCAACACACCCAAAGACTCTAGGAGAAGGAAAGTTTGTACAAACACAAATAGGAAAGTGATGTAAAAGAGTTTGAATAGGTGTTATCCCCCAAGAACCCAAGACAGCAGTCTATTGATAAGATGTGAGAGTTGCTTCCCCATAAGAATGTCGGAACTTGTATCTGGAAGAGTAAGGAACGAGTCACCTCTAGAAGGTGACATTTTTTCTCTCGGCTATCCCATTTTATTGGAGTGTCAACACCCAAAGACTCTAGGAGAAGGATAGTTTGTACAAACACAAATAGGAAAGTGATGTAAAAGAGTTTGAATAGGTGTTATCCCCCAAGAACCCAAGACGGCAGTCTATTGATAAGATGTGAGAGTTGCTTCCCCATAAGAACGTAGGAATCTATATTTGGAAGAGTAAGGAACGAGTCACTTCAAGAAGGTGACATTTTTTCTCTCGGCTATCCCATTTTATTGGGGTGTTTCAACACATACTCATGGTGGATACCCATATTGACGAAAATATTCTCTGCTATTCTTGGATCTTACTCTGTTGATAGAAACCCAAATTGATTCAAGATAATTTTGTGAAAAGATTGAAAGATAGAACTCATTTGTCTTTCATAAGGTAGAAATATTACCAAGGATCTCCATTAAAGTTAGGAACGCTAAATAGGAATCAAGAAAAAAAGTTGAGAAGATTGTTTTTCATTAATTGGAAAAGAAGCCCCGAGGTATTTTGCAAATTCAAGGTATCACACTTAAAGATAAAACATCATGATGACGAACAGCAAAGGAGACAATGATTTTACAACAACAACAACAACAACCTAAACCTTAATACCAAAATTGGGGTCGGCCACGTGAGGCAAATATTGATTTAGTTGGTGCAACTTCTCATGCGTCACTCATTCATATCGAAAACTATCTTTTCAATTAAACCCCTTAACAATTATGTTTTTACGGATAACTTATATGCAAGTTATTGAAAGTAGAGTAGAAGTCAACAATGGCGGCACCTACAATTCTTCCAAACAAATCAAGATATTTCAGCCCCATATTCCTGCACCAACAAGCCCAAGGAAGGGCCCTCCTCAGCCCAAGAAGGAAGGGCTTAAAGCCCTTCCCCAACAGCCAGCAGAACTAGCTGTTGGACAGGATTCCAACGGCTAGTTCAGCTAGCCGTTGGAGGCCCTCCAACGGCCAGAATTCTGGCTGTTGGAGGGCCATTGTCTCTCATCTCTAGATCTCTCTTTTCTCCTATAAAAGGCCCTTATCTTCCTCTTGTAAAACCATGAAAAAATGCTCACAAGTTGTATGCAAATTCTCTCAAAATATCAATGATATTCTAAATTTTTATTCAAAATATTTTGTACATTTGTTTTGTATAATTCAACATGGTATCAGAGCAGACAATGCTCTATCTTCTCAACACCAAAAATCACTCAAATTGGGTAGATATCATACAAAAATTGCTGAATTTATGCGATGATTTAAGCCTCCTTTTGAAAGAGCCATTTGGAGCATTCAAATTCTTGAAACTATGAAAGAAGTTATATCAAGACACCTCAAATATAAAAGCGCTTCCACATTATGAACAAATAAAGGTCGCCATTCAACAAATAAAGGCATCCAAAATGCCTCAAATTCAAAACCAAATTCTGAATGGAGGGAAAGTCTTCGCTGCTACAATGGAGTAGCAACAAAATGCATCCATTCCTCTCAAATCCGGCCACCAAGCTGCTGCACACTATGCAGATCCTTTATCATCAATAAGAGCCAAGTGTGATGAGCTTCAAATCAAGCTAAATAAGTGCATAAAAGATCTACAGCAGCCGTCCCAAAAAGAAAGACATATCTCTCAAGTTTTATCTCCATTTAGCTCACAAGCAAAAGATCAAATTTCAGTCTCTATGATGGCCGAATGCACTAATCTCCAAGCAAAGGCAGATGAGTGCCTAAAGGGGCTTCATGAATCAGCTCAACAAAGAAGATCTTATGCTTTCGTGGTGACCGGAAGTGTTGCTCAATGTACAGCCTTTCAAGATAGACCGGATATTCACTTGAAAAGGTTTCAACATTCAGCGCATATAGATGGTAACAATCAAAACCCTATCTCTTCTTTAAACTCTGAAAAATTTCTTATAGATTCCGGAACTGATCATCACGGGATTAGGCATAGGAGAAAAATCAAACGTTTTAAAAATCTCCCTAACCAAAGGGTAGTACGTGTTGCTAATGGACAAAATCTAGAAGAAAAACAAATAGGGGAGGTTGAAATTTTTGGAAAATCTACAAGTGTTTTATATGTTCCCCAACTTACTTCCGATCTTTTGTCCATTAGCAAGATCACAAAGGATCAAGGATGTAGGGCCACCTTTGATCCGGACAAAGTCACATTTCATGATCTAAAGACAAATCAATTGATTGGCAGAGAAACTCAAAAAGGAGGCCTATATTACTTAGATCAAGAGCATTATGCACTCACTGCCCACATTAATGATGATGCTTCACTTTGGCATGCACGACTAGGACATCTAAACAATAAGGCATTGAAATTTCTTCTTCCAAATTTGAGCATTGAAAACAAGACTTGTGAAGCATGTATATTAGGGAAAGAAACAAGAACCACTTACCCTAGTTCGGAAAGCAAGTATATCTCCCCCTTTGAACTAGCACATTCGGGCATTTGGACTTCCCCTATCATGTCACATCTAGGATACAAATACTTCATCACATTTATTGACCAAAAAACTAGGTACACATGGATATACCTTTTACATTGCAAGGATCAAGCTTTTAAGGCACTCAAAAACTATTTCAAATATGTGACGAACTTATACAATGCCAAAATTAAGGTCCTTATAACAGATCATGGTGGAGAATACACAAACCACAAATCTGAAAACTTTCTAAGAAACAATGGGATCCTCCATCAAATGTCATATGTTTACACACCCCAACAAAATGGGGTGGCCGAAAGAAAAAATAAACATATATTAGAAACCGCAAGAGCTATGATGATCCATGCCAATGTCCCAAAGAAATTTTGGCGTGATGCGGTTAGAACTACAGTCCATGTGATGAACTTAATTGCCCACTGAAGTTTTAAAGGGCTTGTCACCATTAGAAGTCCTCTTAAGAAGAAAACACAAGGATCTCACATATTAAAGTTTTTGGATGTATATGTTATATTCACATTCCCTCACAATTTAGGGACAAATTAGATCATAGAGGTAGGAAATGCTTATTCCTAGGTTATGCATAACTTGAAAAGGGATATAGATGTTATGATCCTACAACTAATAGAGCATATACATCTAAGGATGTGATATTTGTAGAAAAAGAGTTTTTCTTTTCAGGAAAGGAGACACAAGAAGCACCCAAGGAAAATACTCCAACAAAAACTTGGGACTTCCTAGTTCTACCGTACCTACCGCCCTCTCAAATTGATGAAAGAAATGGTTCCCAAGATACAGCCCACTCTCAAAACGATGAAGAACCAGCATCTACCTCAGGGGGAGAACAACAAACAAATGGAAGAAGAGACATCCGAACAAGCTATGGAAGAACCAGATACATCTCCACCTCCTCTTCGAAGATCAACAAGGCTTAAACTTCCTCGATCGGAGTTGATGAGTCAAAGATATCCAATTTATGACTATTATACCACCTCACATGTTTCCTTGAGCCACCAAGCCTTCATAAGAAACATAGATCAACATCAAGAGCCTAGAACCTTTGAAGAAGCCAAATATCATCCTCAATAGGTCCAAGCCATGAAGGATAAGCTAGATGCCTTAGCTAAGAATGAGACATGGGAAATATCATTACTTCCAAAAGGAAAGAAAGCTGTGGGATGCAAATGGATTTATCAGATCAAACATAAGAGTGATAGAAGTATTGATAAATACAATGCAAGATTAGTGACAAAGGGCTTCACTCAAATATATGGAGTAGATTACAAAGAGACATATGCACCGGTGGCCAAGATGAACACAATTCGGGTCTTATTTTCTCTTGCAATTAATCACTCTTGGCCAATGTTCCAAATGGATGTAGCAAACGCGTTTCTCCAAGAGGACTTAGAAGAAGAAGTATATATGAAAATTCCTCCGGGGTTTGCTCATCATAACAACAAAGTTTGCAAACTAAAAAAAACAATCTATGGTCTCAAACAATTTCCAAGAGCTTGGTATGCAAAACTTAGCACTACTCTTCTCAATCGTAATTTTAAGAAATGCAATAGTGATACATCTCTCTTTGTTAAAAGACAAGATGGAAAAATCATTATTGTGTTAGTTTATGTAGATGACATAATTATAACCGGAAATCACTAAATTTAATCAACCAAGTTAGAAAATTTCTCCAAACAAAATTTGACATTAAAGACTTAGGAAAACTAAAGTACTTCTTAGGGATAGAACTTGCCTATTGTCCAAATGGGCTTGTTTTATCACAAAAAAAGTATACACTTGATCTTTTGCAGGAAACAGGGAAGTTAGGTGCCAAGCCCGCATGTAGTCCTATCAGCTCTTCCTACGGTCTCAAGGATGATGATGAAGAGTATGAAGATGAACAAAGATATCAAAGGCTTATAGGGAAATTGATCTATCTTACCATAACCCGACCGGACATTTCATTCGCCGTGAGCCAAGCAAGCCAACACATGCACAAGCCAAAGAGAAAACATTGGAGAGCTGCAGAAAGGATTCTCCATTACCTAAAAGGCACTCCAGGCATGGGAATTTGGATGAAAGAAAACGACAGCTCAGAAATTATAGGTTATTGTGATGCGGATTAGATTAGAGACTCAGAAAATAGGCGATCTACCTCAGGGTATTGCATGTTTGTCGGAGGAAATCTAGTGGTATGGAAGAGCTAAAAACAACATGTAGTATCAAGTTCAAGTGCTGAAGCAAAATATAAAGCTATGGCAGCCGCAACAAGCGAGATAGTTTGGATAAAGACTCTTATCGAAGAACTTGGATTCTCGGTCTCAACCCCTATTCATCTTCATTGCGATAATCAATCGGCAATTCACATAACTTCAAACCCGGTTTTTCATGAAAGAACAAAGCACATCGAGATAGATTGTCACTTTGTGAGACAAAAGATTGAAGAAAAGCTCATCACTCCTAGCTTTACAAGGAATGATCATCAAGTTGCTGATATTCTCACCAAGCCAGGAATCGCAAAACACATCCTCAAAAATATGGACAAATTAGGTGTTATAGATATATACACACCCAACTTGAGGGGGAGTATTGAAAGTAGAGTAGAAGTCAACAATGGCAGCACCTACAATTCTTCCAAACAAATCAAGATATTTCAGCCCCATATTCCTGCACTAACAAGCCCAAGGAAGGGCCCTCCTCAGCCCAAGAAGGAAGGGCTTAAAGCCCTTCCCCAACAGCCAGCAGAACTAGCTGTTGGACAGGATTCCAACGGCTAGTTCAGCTAGCCGTTGGAGGCCCTCCAACGGCCAGAATTCTGGCTGTTGGAGGGCCATTGTCTCTCATCTCTAGATCTCTCTTTTCTCCTATAAAAGGCCCTTATCTTCCTCTTGTAAAACCATAAAAAAATGCTCACAAGTTGTATGCAAATTCTCTTAAAATATCAATGATATTCTGAATTTTTATTCAAAATATTTTGTACATTTGTTTTGTACAATTCAACAGTTTTCAATTCAAATTTTCAATGACATATATTTACGTTTTACTAAATCTCCCATATTTAAATTCTCGATATTTCTAACCGGTACATTTTTAGGTTTTCATTATATATGTCCAAACCACCTCAAAGATATTCGCATTTTATTTTCAATTGAACTAATTCCCAATTTATTACATATCTCTTCATTTTTAATTCTATCTTTTCTAATTTTGTCGCATATCCATATAAATATTCTCATTTCAGTTACCGTCATTTTATACTCTTTATATTGTTTGATAATCTAACACTCGATACTATACAATAGTGCAAGTTTTATTGCAGTTCTATAGAACTTTCATTTCAAATGCAATGATATCATGCGATCGTAAAGAACTCCAGATACCCTTCTCTATCTCATCCAATCCGCTTGGATCCAATGATTTGTATACCCATCTATATTGTCATCACTCTAAATGATAAAACCAAGATATCTAAAGTATTCACTTTTTGGTATGTCTTTTCCTTCTAAGCTAATCGTTTTTTCATCATTCTGATGGTTGTCACTAAATCTACATCTCATATATTCAGTTATTGACCTACTCAATCTAAATCTTCTAGATTCTAATGTATCTCTCCATAACTGTAATTTATCACTAATACTCTCTCTAGTTTTATCGACCAACACTATATCATCTACAAACAGCATATATCATGGTATTTTATCTTGAATGTTTTTTGTGATTTCATTTATCACTATTGCAAAAAGGATAGAACTTAATGCCGAGTCTTGATGAAACCCAATGTTAATAGGAAAGTTATCAGACAAAACCTCACAAGTTTTTACATTGGTTACGCATCTCTTATACATATCTCTAATAATATTAATGTTTTTCAAAAAAATCCCTTTGTTCAATAACACCCATCACAATGTCTCTAGAAACCCTATCATATATTTTTTCTAAATCAATGAATATCATGTGTAAGTCTATTTTCTGTGCCCTAAATGTCTCCATCAAAATTCTTAACAAGTGAATTGCTTTGGTGGTTGATCGTCCTGATATAAATCCAAATTAATTTTGAGACACTTATCTCCGATCTCAATTTATATTCTATCAGTCTCTCCCATAACTTCTCAGTGTGACTCATAAGTTTAATTTCTCTGTAATTGAAACAATTTTGTATGTCTCCTTTATTCTTCTATAGTAGTATAAGTGTGCTTTGTCTCCATACTTGGGACATTTTCTTGGTTTGCCAAATTTTGTTAAAAATATCTGTTAAAATTATGATACCAAACTCACCCAAACACTTCCATACCTCAAAATGAGATAATGATTTTAAGGGTGAAAAAGGAGGATGGCCTAGCCTACGATGCTCAAGCCAAATTTGAGAAGCATGTGAAGGCTCATGATCTGAAGGAGATGCGCAACAATTAAAACACAGCTTGGTGCCCATTTCCTTAGAACCGCTAGCCTCTTCAAGATAATGGAGTCCATTCTCTCCTTACCATATCAAATCATCTTCCCCATGTTGCAGCTAAGAAAAACACAATGAATGAGTCAAAAATAACAACAAAGTCCAAGGACAAGGTTACTTTATGAATGGATATGAGATTGGTGGAAAGTTTAGGCACATGTACAACATTCTCAAAAGGAAGCAATGGGGTTAAGGTCGCATGCCCATAGCCTGCAACATCAATAGATTTACAATCTGCAACTCTGATTTGTTTATTTCCAAGACTGGATTCATAGGAATCAAAACAATTTTTATTGTTTCTCATGTGATCTGAGCCCGTGAATCCATTACCCAAGAGTTAAACTTATAGCAAACATTTTGAGTGTCAAAAAGAAGACACTCACGTGATTGTGTCAAAGAACACACATCTGAGGATAAGATGTTGAGGAGACCATGAAGTTTCTCAATCTCCTCTTGATTGAACCCCATGAGTGCAAGTTTCCCTTCATACAGTTAGCCTGATTTCTCTGACTCTTGATTTTACTTAACACTTGCTCCTTTCTATGTAGTTTGAAGCAAGTGTCTCTAGCGCAGCATGCATTCTTGAAACAAGTCTCTAATCTTCCTGCACACTTTCAGAGAAGTCCTCACCAATGGTGACCGTTGCAGATACTTTCTGCCCTCCAGAATGAGATAAAGGGGAATTATATGGCAGTAATTTTCCAGAAAGATTGATGGTGATGAAGGCCAAATAAAGATTAGGGTTGAGAGCGATTAAAACCAAAGGAACAGAACAAAAATGAGGGTTGATGGCAATTAAGGCCAATAGGAGCAATGAAGGCTAAAAAAAATAAATAAAAATAAAGATGGCAATGAAAGCCAATGAACCCTAAACTCAGAGATTGATCTCAATGTCTTGTGACTTTGATACCATGAAGATTTTTGGATAATATCTGTATATTATTCAATAAGTCATGATATACAAATATATAAAAAGTTGTTCCCTAGGGATTTAGAAAGCTAAATTGTAACATAAAAGGAAATATATCAATCATCAATATATAATTGACTGTCTAGATTATTAATAGAAATATATTAAGGAATACTCCAAATTCTAACAATATACATAAACAAAGCTAAAGAAACAAAACTTGCCATGTGGCGTCTAAAAGATAAATTTTACTCTAACTTTGTTGTGTCAAGTTTTACAATAGCATAGAAGGATCCATATAGTCAACTCCACTAAGTGGGATAAAGGCTTGGTGGTGGTTGTTGTTGTTTGCTTCGTCGGGTTTGAAAAATTATACATGCAATTCAGCGTGATAACTAAAAGATAAAATTGTGCATGCCCAAGAGAGAGAGAAAGTGCAGATGGCACACAACAAATTAAACAAATTCAAACAAAAAGTAGTACAATTTTTTTTGGCACAATTCCAGGATGATCACTGCGTTTTAGCAATCTCTAGCAATGTCCATTGTGAGGAAGGCATATTAACTATTTTTCTCAGTAGTCAACAGCTCGTTCTTCTGTTTTTTTCACTGGTACCTAATTTTTTTTTCTTTTTCTTTTTTGGAGGCTTTCCATTCTTTCTGAATCTCAGAAACAATGAATGATTAGATCTACAGGTGCACTCTCTACAAAGTTATTTATCTCACATATTTATTCGAGGCCTTAATTGTGCATCTTTATATGCAAAATGCAATTCAGTGTTGCTTTCTTTGTAGTACCTCTCTTTTCTTTTAAAACACAGTTCGAGACAGCAAGAGAAAGCTTTCTTGAAGTTTGAGGATCAATTGTTGAGGAATCTATCAACAACCATGGTCTCAGGAGACTCCCACCATTAAGCAGCCCATTATGTCCAGTGTAAACATCCAAGACCTATATAAGTTAGAATAGCTTTGTTTAGATTGATTTATGGCATAAAGGAAAATTGGGTCGAACTAAAGGGAATGGCCAAATATTAGACAAACTTCAATCCATATTATGGTATTATTGATTAATCCAATAATCCAGAACAACAATACTGAAGTTACTCTCCAATTGGAATGCAAATGGTCCTTATTTGTAAAGATGAGCAATTCCATTAGAGTTCCGGGTGATTCCATATTCAAGTTACTCTTCAAGATTGGCCATAGATGAACATGAAACAAGTCAAAAAAGATTATGAAAAGGTATTCTCAATTGAAAGTTCCAACAGGTAGTAAGTTGATCATTGTGGTGGTTTACTCCACTACCAGCAAGAGGTTCCTTTCCTAATGACATTTGCAGATGCTTAGGTCTTCAAATCTGAACTACTCACTAGTTGCCACTGTGAAACTTTACTTTCATAATCTCTACGCTGTGTTTCTATCCACAATGACAAATACCATACAGTATCTATTCAAATTCGCAACAAGAAAAACATTTGGAAGAGATGGAGATGACAAAGCAATATATTTACAAGAAGTTATTGAATCATGGAAGATTGGTTCAATGCACGATTCATGTGACGGGATGGAATATGTAGCATATAAAAATCATAAACCAAGTGGTGTCATCAGACTCACACTAGAGGACGAAGGTAACATCGTGATAACAACATCACTTGATTCTGCAACTTCATAAGGTGTCACTTTGGTAACAACTCCATTTTCTGAAAACATCTTCATTGCATTGCTGTTTCTGTTTGGAGGCAAAAGGGACCAAGAAAAGGATACATAAGCTTAGTTTGAATTGGAGATGTACTGGATGGTCTGATAAGAAAAGCCAAACATAGCTACCATATTAACGAATGCAGTAGAGAAAATAAAAAGTCATGCAATTTTTCCTCATCGTTCCCTCAGGTGACATTCTCAAACATAGCTACATCTTTTTATTTTATTTTATTTATATATATATACTTTTTTTGTATTATTTCATTCTTCTTTTTTCTATCTTTTTTAAATTTGTCTCTCAAATGGCCGATCCCAGATATTGGAATTAAAATTCAGTTTGTTGTTGTTGTTGTATTCCCTCAGGTGACATTCTCAAACCTTCAAGAGGAGTTTTATCACATACTGTTTATAATTTGAGATATTCTAGATAAGTCCTAGTCATTAATGATTCTACTTTTCCGATGTCTCGGACATTCAAAAGTATGTTCACTGTTAATGGTAAGTTATGTCAAAGTTACTGTCAAGCATCTTTACATGACTCATTAATAAATCTCAAGAGTCTGGTCCAGTATAAGATGTGAAATTCACATCTAGTTTTTGGAAAAATAAACATGCTTAAGCTCAATTGCCGGTAAAAATTTTCAACGTCATCATCCCATTCTTCCAGGAGATGATTGACAATAATCTGAGAACTAGCTCTATAAAGGAAAGGAGCAAGGTGGCAACAGCAGGATGTTTCTCTAACAACTATTGTATTTTTCAAAGGTAAACAATTGTGCTTTTGAAATATTAAAATCCAGAACTCAGTGTCCAACAAAGATTGTTGGAGTTCATTGATGCCGGTTATTAAGCACAAGATCAATAACAGCTTAAATGTGGATGACAAAATTTGGAGAATTAAAGTGGAAACAAAGGTTAACCAGCAAAAAGGTGGTCCAATCAAGGTTCACTCCCAGGACCAAACAAGGATATTAGGAGGCCTGGAAAAGAATGTCAAGGTGACATTAAGGTAATAATAGTTAAACTATAACCTTATTAAGAGAGTAAAACTATGATGATTAAAGAGAATGAATTGATCAAGTAATTTTCTTTTTTTTCTTTTTTTTTACAAATTTACTCAAATTCATAAGTAGTGATAACTCATGGTGGCACTTTTATACATCAGAAGATTATAGAACTATAAAAAGAATGTAGGGCTCTGTAGCTGCAATGAGAAGTCTAAAGATTTAAGAATATCTACCTATTTGATAATTAATGTGTTAAGTAATATTTGTTTGATGAATGTGTTCAGTAATATATTAAACAATAACAATTAATGCATGATAATGAATCTTCCCTTTCAAATGAAGCTAAAGTGGAATCCTCTGAAACAAAAAAGAAAAAAAAGAATATGATTCAAAGTTCAGATAAAACAAGTGTACATCTTAAAAAGGGAAAGCTTCCACTTCATATTTCTAGGGAAGTGATGTAAACTCCTAAGTAATTATCTTATGGAGATATAACTGTGAAAGATCAAACCACAGCTCATGTTTTTGGCTAAGGAGAAAATATCCTACAGTTATAAAAGGTTTCAACATATTCAAAAGTTGTTCATCCAGAAAACCTGAGGCTGAACAATAAGATTTCCTCAAAAGTCATGGTACATGACGGGAATTTGATGGGAGTAATATTTTTGTTGTAGCTTGTGATCAAGGATTTGACTTAGATTTGAAGCTTCAGGATTTCCAGTTTCTATGCCTCTAATTAAGTGGAAATTTGTTTAGCGATAGGCAATATTGAACTGAAGACACCACATGCAATTTAAAAGACTCAAGATGGCAGCAAATAGCAGCATTCCCCAATCAAGCTCGAAATGCCTACCATAGTGCTAGGGAGCTCAAATTTGAGCAAATTCAAGAAAAAAAAAAAGTTAACGGAGGAATGTATCTCAAGTCAAAACAAAGAATAGATATTAATGTTTTCAGCATTTTTTCTTTCATTAAGGCAAAAAACAATATTTATGTTGTACTGAATGCGGAAGAAAATTGTTGGAGATTTGAAAGCAAAATCAGAAAAAAGGAAAAATATAAACCCTCAGTATCTTGGCAAGGAGAATTGAAGCAAATGTCTTGTTATACTTAATGGATAATTTCTCTAACATTTCAACTTCTATACAAGGTGAGAACCCCTCGGTACCTGCTACGATATTCTCAGAGACTATAAAACACTAAATATGTATAAGGAAAAATAGAATAAGGTCAAGCTTTGGAAAAAGAGATTTTAAAACTCTGAGCGCTCTAGGATGTTAGGTTTCACAATCTCTTGGGTATTGAAGTTCAAGTGAGAAGCTTCACCACAATTCTGCCCATAGATTCAAGTCAATGTCAAGGTTTTTTGTAGTTTGATCTAAAACTAGTGCTCATGTCATGTAATAAGGAGCCCAACTCTGGACTACGATCTTGTCTGATTGAAGCTTTTTTGGCACTGGAAATGTTCTTCTCAAATTTCTTTTAGGTATCTCTAGATATTAAAAATAGAAATGCACCTGATAAAAAAGGGAAAACATGAGAATATAAGAAAAAGAGTCTGATAGACTACATGTCATGCACGGACACCTTGTATCCAGCCTTTATAAGATTGTTTGCCATGTGGAATCCCATATTTCCAAGACCTATGAATCCAACAGTCTGCACTACATGAGCAAAACAAGCACTAAAATTTAGAATCAAACAGTTGGAAAATAAACTAGTAAAATTAAATGGAAATAAACATTTTAGACATGAGTTATAAATCATTTACTCAATTGTACTAATAACATCATCTACCCCATGCATCTGTTAGTGAGTATGCTAAACACTGCTATCCGCACTTTGGGTGCAACTTATAGTTTTATTTACCTCCAGCATAATAGTATCATATCTACAGAATGCCTCTATCACCAAGGCATGAGAATTTACCATTATGCATCTTTAGGGCATAAAAGAAAAAAGACATCCTTACTGAACTAAAAAACAATACTAAAAGAAATGAAATGATCTCATATTGTTCAGCATACTTTTTTCTCGTAAGCTGATCCCAAAAAATATTCACAAACTGTAAAGTTCCCAATAAATTCCCTCCTTGCATCTATAAATCACCAAAACTAAACTCAGTATGTTATCCTTGGGGACATAACACCATCCATGAATGTAAATCTAAATGAAGTAAAAGCTGAATAGAGTCTGTATTGTCTACACATCCTGATCTTATGCAATACTAAAGGACATGCTCTGATGGGATTATAGGGTGAAAATGGAAGTAAACCAAGATACCTACCTAGCAACCCAACAACATCCATGAATGTAAATCTAAATGAAGAAAAAGATGAATCAAGTCTCTATTGTCTAACCATCCTGATTTTATGCAATGCTAAAAGACATGCTCCAACGGGTTTATGGGATGAAAATGGAAGCAAACCAAGATATCTACCTATGATCTTGCATGATAGAGCAATTTTATAATACATTCTTTAAAGCTTATACTACTGATGTCTTGTCACTTATTCAAAGAAAAAATACAAGAGGCGTTTCTAATGGAATCATTAATAGCTCTAATATCCATTCTAAAGCTAATAAAACGAGCTGGATTAGCTATCATGTTAGAACTTTATGAACATAAAGTCTTGCAGATAACAAGAGGGGTGTTGATAGAGCTCCTGGCATCTAATGACAATGGTTGCTCTTGAGGGATGAAATCCACAAGACATAAGGCAGCCCAATCAACTGCAACTGATAACCAAGACCATGAAAGATGTGCCACTAATCCTTAAGATATAATATTTGCAATTAGAATTCAAGATACAATAAACAAACTTATGCTTATGTCTTGTGAACTTATAGCAAGTCAACACTTTCATGCCTTATAAGATAGCCCATGAGGTTATAATCCAGGAGCACGAAGATAAAAATGTGTCGCACTCGGGCATTGAATACGTATTATGTGGCTGCTCTATTAAGTAGCATTTGCTATTCCATGTTGTTGGAATTAAAAGTCCAATCCAAAGTCTGCAGCAAAATTATTTTCTATTTGTTTCAAATCTCCATGATGCACCCAGTAAAACATGGAAGAATCCTATCAGCTATCCAACTGAAAGCAATCGGTTTATCGCATTGGCTCATCAAACAAGTCCATCAATATTGCGATCCTCCAAATGCCTTGGCAGGTGTTTTAGAAGCTTGATTTCTTTTCCTTTGGAGGATGGAGAACTTTTTGTCGCGCTTGAACATTGCACTATGTAAAACTTGGAAACCCTAAAACCTATTCTTCTACTCCATTTTTAAAGCAAAACTTGAAATAACCCAAAAATACCAATATTATGATCCTCCAAACTCTTCATAACTAGATCACCAAAACCTAATCTTGAGAACAAAAATACCAATTTCTTCAAACAATTTCAGAACCCAATTAAGCAAGAAAACCTCACACTTCACATGATGGAATGGAATAGCTAAAAAAAGGAATAAAAGTGGGGATGCATAATACCTCCAAGTTGGAGTGAGAGGAACAGAATCTGCGGATTGAAGAAGAAGAAGAAGAGCCCAAGAGCAAGTAGGGTTTGGATTTGGAAATAGGAGGAATTATGGACCTTAATCTCGACATCGCCATTGTTAGTTTCACTCAAAGCCCAAAAATGTAGCTTCAGTTCAGTGAAACTGATACCAGACCAGACCCAGTATTCAATTTCCAGAGATAAATTAAAATTGAGACAAAAGAGGTGTCTCATAATTTGCTTTTGCCAGTGGTTCATTCAGAAGCCACGTGGCCTCCAATCAAATAAAGCATGCCAAATTAGTTTAATTTTTCTCAACTTTTTCATTTCATTTTTTTAATATCTAACTATAAATAAATAAACACTCAACCTCTCATACATAATATGTCCTCATACTCACGTTTTCCTATATTCATATTGTATACCCAATAGGAACATTTTGATAACTTAAACATAATATGGTAACTCTCATTGTCTCATTTACCACCCATTAGTGATCCCATTAACCCATAAAGTATAATTTCCTAATCAAACCTCTCTCTCTCCGCATGGTCAAGTGAATGAATGTTAGAAAAAAAGACTTCTTCCTTCTTGCGAGTACAATCGCCATGTGAAAGGAGGCTAGGATTAGTACACATTCTCCAGAGAGAGAGAAAAAACAATGAGGGTTTAGGAATTTTCACGTAGGAAAATCTCCCTTGTCAAAGAATTCACCGAACATGAAACTTGAGATGTCGTGATATTACGATAGTGGTTCGATCATGTAATCATCATCCCGATCAGCACTCCGTTCAAGAGATGTCACGATTCTGTCAGATTTTGGATACCCCATTGAGGTATTACCCATAAATTTCGAATTATTTATTTACGATTCCGCATGTGCGATTAAATTTGACATTGGTATCAGAGCAGTCGTTGGATTTAATTAAAATTTTTCGAAATTATTTTTCGAGTATAAAAATTTTTGGAATCCGAATCCCGGTTGAATTTCATGAATTCGAATACACCGTAGGAATATCCATGGCCCAGAGTTTACAAAAATATTTTTTGTTGAATTTTCGGATCATGTTAAACCATGAAAAGTTCGATCGAAATTTGTGACCGTATGGACTTTAAAACCTTAGATCTATGACAGCAGATTGCATATCGATACATAAAAATGGTTTATATGTATTTCTTGCATTCTGATCTACTTTTTCATGTATTTTGTTATGAGTTTCGGATACAGGAAACCGGGATTTCTAATTGGCCACAGAGCGCCGCGACTGGGTTGCATAGATCCGACATTTTGGGTATAAATCCTCTTAAAATCAAGTGTCAAATGTTTAGAGGATGCCCAGTAATTTTTTTCAATCGAAAAATGAGAGAAAAATTGGCCGGAAATGAGTTTTCCGGCAACTGGGTCGAAAGACCCGTTGCATAACCCGTCGGGCGAAGAAAACCCAGCCCAGACCCACAGGCACATGCATCTCACGCGCACTGAGGCATGTCAAAAAGCAAGCAGAGGCCGCGTACACTTCACGTCCGAGCCAGGCGTGTGACGAGGTAAGTGCCGGTTAGGGTCGGAGCCCAACCCGAATCCGACCCTGCGTACCGATGCGTTCGGGTCGGACCCGACCCGTTAACCGGTCGGTTCGGTCAAATCCTGAACCGTTGACCGACCCGGTCGCCAACCTGGGCGACACGGCTTAGCGCGTGAAGGCACATGAGCCGCGCGCCGCGACTAGGCGCTCATGAGCAAAGCCGAGCCGAGCCGAGCCGAGCCAAGCCGCGTGGCGGCGCGCCGAGCTTCTGGTGCGTGCACCAGGCAGCTGCCAACGCGTGGAGGCACGTGGCAGCGCGTGGCAATGCGTAGAGGCCGCCACCGGCATGTGGAGGCGCGCAGCTGGCGTGTGGCTGCGCGTGTGGGCCCCAACGGCTGGTCTAGTTGCCTGAATTGACAATTTTTTCAATTTTCTAAAGATCCACCTCTATATTTATGATTTTTTATAGGTTTTTGTATATCAAATACAAATCCGAATGGTGAGATGCGATTCCGGGTCACGGCGTATGGCATCCGTTGACTCATTCTCTTAATTTGTGATATATATTCGAATCATTTTAGATTTGTTGATTCATAGGGTGCACAAAATGTAAAAATAAATATTACTAAGTCACTAATGTTTCTCTTACTTCATTGAGAACTGTCATATTAGATTTTTACAAGGAGAGCAAACCGAATGATGTAATTTGCTAGATTTCATACAGGTGGATTCGGTTTATTCTCGAGAAGCAAAATCAGTTTGAGATTCTGAGACACGAGATGGTGGGCCCCAAGAAGGGTACCGCACCTCAGGATAGACAAGATAAGAAGGTTTATCGTGCGTAGAAAAAAAGAATTACCAAGTTATGGCAATTCTTATCGGTGGCATGCATAATAACTTGATCTGGTTCTATAAGCGATATCCTATGGATATGTCAGTTAGGCTCGGCCTATAACAGCATTGTATTGCTCTCTTCAGCTTCTAGTGTGAGGATACAGAAGAAAATGGTTGATCATACAATAATACAATATTTGATTCAAATGTCGAGTATGATCACCGAGTTGAGGAATACAGACGAGCCAATTTCGAATGGTATTCAAGTATTGGGTGTGGTCCAGTTTTTACAGATTCATGGGAAACCATGAAAACCTATCTCACGCGTGACGAAAGTATTCGTACTTTTGCTAATGTGATAAGGTATTGTGAGATAAAGGAGGAGCGCCTGGAGGCGAGTAGGCCTCACTTGAGTGATGCTTATTCAGTGGAGTCGAGTAAGGACTCCCATGACGCCAAGCCAACAGCATAAACATGTAAAGAAAACTCGAGATATAAGCAATAAAAATCATCCGAGAAAACCGATAACAAGGTACAAAAGCGTAGAAAGAAGGAATTTGATAAGACTAATGCGAAGTGATATGTTTAAGGTAAACTTGGTCATTTCGCTCGTGGGTATGACGAGTGAAAATAATATCCTTCTTCTTTACGTGACTTGAGAATTGTCTCATTTATGATAATACTCACTAATTTCTTTCCATTATGAATTGTAAATTCAGGAGCCACCGATCACGTAGCTCGCGATAGGAGCGCATAAATAGAGTTTTGCCGAGTGAATCTCAAATTAGGAGGATTTACGTCAAGGACGGAGCATTTGTCCTCGTCAGCAGGACCAGCACTTGCTGTGACGTTCTTTATACTCCCACCATTTGACGGAATTTGAATTTTGGTACCTTGTCTAAAATTGTCTAGGATATGCAAGAAAATCATCTTTTTTTTTAATACGACACCCTTTTGATTTGTTCTGGTTTTAACCCATGATGGTTAGTATGCACAAGGTGCTACTTCTTCTAATGGTTTCTTGTCGTTCTTCTATTATTTTCATATCTGATTGCGTAGATGATGATATAAATGAGTGGTATAGTTGACTTGGATACATAGGGTAAGAGATGCTGAATTGGTTAGTAACGAGTGGTTTGTTGAACCCGCTGACCAGATTCGAGTTGTTTGTATGTGAGTTTTGTCTAACCAGCAAAATGACAAGAAAACTTTAACAACGCAATGAAAGCTGGGACTCCATTGCAGTTGGTCCACTATGACATTTGTGGCCTTATAGCATGAGAGCAAAAAATGAAGTTGTGTACATTATGATACTCATAGACGTTTACACGCGTTTCGGTTCATCTAATTGATCACGCTCAAGTTTGAAGTATGGAATGCTTCAAGACATTCATTAGCGAGATTGAGAATTAGTTATATTTGAGAGTGGAGACTCTCAGAGTCAAACGAGAGCATGAGTATTCGTTTAAACTATACAGCGAACTCTATTTCGAGAAGAGCATTACCAGATTACTAATTATTCATACTATTTCTCAGTATAACGAAGTAGCCGAGATAAAAAATAAAACTTTTTTAGAAATTGTGAGGTCTATAATGGCGCAGATCAATATGTCCGTCTCCCATTGGAGAGATATTTTATTGACTGTAGCCTACGTTCTCAACTGTATCTCATTAAAGTCCGCAGTCAATATCTTATTTGAGCTATAGACAGGGAAGTAGCCTGGCCTTAACCACTTGAAGTTATGGGGTTGTGCCGCGATTTCTCGTATTCACACGGCGAATTAGGCCGGTGAAAAAATATATGTTCTTAGGCGAACATACGGACGGCACTATAATCGAGATTGAGTTTCATAATATCACATTCCTTGATAATGATCTTTCTAAAAGAGGTGAAATCAATTTGGACCTTACCCTCTATGAGATGGATGAGTCTAGTGGCTCGGGGAGCCCAGTAGCATGGTACAAGAATTTACTATAGATCTTGATCTCAGTAGGAGCGATCTATCTAGAGGTAAAGATTTTTCTCTCATCGTAAGAGCATCGATGATGCGTACTAGAGGCTGAACCCCTCATTGAGGGTGAACCCCTCATTGTGACTCTTAAGGATCATGAGAAATCTAAAATGGTTCTAGAGGCTCTTAAGGGTTCTACGAAAAACTGTTTGTTGAAGGCCATAAATAAAGAGAATGAGTTGATGAGAATCAACGGGGTTTGAAATGTAGTTAATTTGTCTGAGGGCAAAAGGATTATTGGGAATAAGTAAGTTCTCAAGGTCAAGAGAAAGGTCAACAGATTGATAAAGATATATATAACCCGTCTAGTAACCAAGGGTTACACTTAAACTGAGGGGTGGACTATTGAGGAGTCGTAGTCTAATTTATCTCGACCTGTTTATCTTTTAGCGATTGTCACGAATATAGATCTAGAATCACACTAGGTGGATAAGGTCTGTTGATTTTAGAGATCAATATACGATCTTAGGCCATCATCCAGACAGTGGCACCTAAAATTTCACGAGCAGATGATATCTTATGATTTTGTAATGATCGAATATGATCATTATGTCTATCTGATACGTCCCAATAACTCGTTTATGATTATATTCTCAAATATGGGTGACATTTCTGTTGACCGGGAATAATAAAGAGTATCCAATAACCATTGTAACATGGTTATTGTTCATAGATGAGATTTTAGTTTATTCTCAGAATTTGGACCCATATGGATCGCTTGAAAATGGTGACTCTTTAACAAGAGTTTTATATCAAGTAGATTATTGAGTATTTTGAGATGAGCGATGATAATCTAATATATACTCTATTGCTAAAGGTGAAAACCTAATTCTTGACATATGTCCTAAAATGTATGAAAAAATAAAGGAAATGAGCAAAATTTCTTATTTCAGTATAATGTGTATTCTAGTGTATGGTATGCGATGAGGCATACACGTGCAATGTGCAGTCTAATATATGCGATTAGGCATACATGACCAGATGTTTAGTTTTGCAGTCGGTCTGGTGAGTAAATATTAATCGATCCTGGAAATAATCACTGTAAAGTAGTGAAAAAGGATTTTTTTTTTTTTTTTTTGATGCGAGTGAAAAAGGATTCTGAAATATCTCATGGGAACTGCGAACCTTTCCATGTGTTACGGAGGAAATGATTTGCGTTTTTGTTAGGTGTTCAGACGCCAATTGGAAGTAGCGATCTGAATGAACGCAAACAGATATCATATTTTATCTTCTTAGAGCAGTAAGAAACAAAAGAAACAAACCTGTATACTCTATTTACGATAAAGACTGAGCTTATGGTATGCTCAGTAACAGTTTAGGAGAGCGTTTGGTTCCATAAATTTTTGAAAGACTTAGGGGTTGTGACAGATAGTTTGAGATCAATGATGATTATTGTGATAATTAGATCGCTATTGCCAACAACCGTGACCTTAAGTGTTATAATAAAATCAAACACATTGATACCGGAAACCACTTTATGAGAGATCACCGAAAAGGGTGTTATGACAACTAAGTACACTTTTACATATAGTATCGAGGCTGATCCTTTCAAAAAACCCATTATGAGAGATTTCTTTGTGAGATTAGAAATTATTGGGTTTAATGTATTTTGACATTTCTTACTATGTACTGTTTTTTTATACTTATTGATATATCTGATGTGCATGCATTATTAGGTCACAAGTTCATTTCATACACTTATTTATTGTCATATATTGTGATATATTATGATAAAAGATGTGTCAGGTAGGCGTGGTCGACTCTCTCATACGAGTGATAACTTTCGTCTCTGGATGAGTGGGGATGAGACGATTTCTGGTTGTAAGAGGTTTTGAGAGTGGCCCTACTAGAATATAAGTTGTCCTGATATGTGTTCAGGATGATGTCATGTGCGATATGACCAACATGGAAATACCCACATCCATATTGTCTGTAAGTAACCAGATTTGAAATCTCAGATATCACCTGTGATTAGTGATATTGTCTATGAGATACTCTCTCTAAGATCTCTTGGTAAAATCTTATATGTAGATTGAGTCCCATACATGCACCGTGTTAAAAAATCTGACATATGCCATTTGAGATATGAGTGAATAACACTATGACACGTATTTCATACCACGTGTGATAAAATGACCATGGGACATTGGGAGCTATTATTTGAGACGATAGCTTAATTATGATTCTCGTTCCCACTGTGTAAGATCTTAAATTCATTGGATGGGATCTCTTATACCCTTATTACTTTTAGCTGTTTGTAAAAGTTTTGGTTCAGTGTTGGTACTTTAATCTGTTTACCTATGGTCTAGAAAATAAATTGAGATCTAATGGGCAAGTCTAGGAAAGCAGCTGAATTGAGACCAATAGATTTGAGTTTGGGAAAGGGAAGGCCAATAGACATTATATCATTGTATTGTATTCACATGTCGACCTATTATGTTAATCCGTGTTGGAATTTAAACATAATAGTGAATACATAGTCGAGCAAATGATTAGGGATTACTTTCGATGAGGAAAGTGGCTCGATGGATGTAAATGCATTGAGTCTAGAGTACAGCGAGTTCTTTTTATACTAACGGTTACTCCTCGATCATCCTAACAGGTGTATCGAGAAGTTTTTGCTTACAGTGTACTCGTCGGTCGCACGACACCCAACCTTGTATGAAAGTCCAGCAGGGTGATGTGATAGATCGCATGAGTTGCCTAAGAGAGGCATTTTGGTAACTTAGAGATAATGGGGTAACTCTGATTATCCCATTTACCACCCATTATTGATTTCATTTACCCACAAGGTGTAACTTCCTAATCAAGCCTCTCTCTCTTTGCGTGGTCAAGTGAATGAATGTGAGAAAAAAAAAGACTTCTTCCTTCCTGCGAGTACAACAGCCATGTGAAAGGGGGCTAGGGTTAGTACACATTCTCTAGAGAGAGAAAAAAACAATGAGAGTTTGAGAATTTTCACGTAGGAAAATCTCTCGTCAAATAATTCACCGGACATGAGGATTGAGGCATTGTGATATTGCGATGGTGGTTCGAACGCGTGATCACCATCCCGATCGGCACTCCGTTCGAGGGACGTTGCGACTCCGTCAGATTTTGGAGACCCCATTGAGGTATTTATTCATAAATTCTGAATTATTTATTTATGGTTCTACATGTACGATTAAATCAAACTCCTATTTTTAAAATATTTTCCGTTTTCAAAATGTTTTCGACTTATTTCAACGTACTAAATTAATTTATATTTATATAAAAATTTTATATTTTCTATAATTATATATATTTTTTATATTTAATAAATTATTTATTTATTTAATTATAATTTTTATTTCTAATATTAATTGTTTTATGATTAATAATTTCATATTTGATCATTTTATATTTTTATTATAAAATATAACTATTCTATAATTTTTGTAAAATAATTAATATTTATATAAAAATTTTTATATTTTTGATATTTACATATTTATTCACATTTCTATTTGTTGTATTCTTATAAAGTGTAGTTTCATTATATTATTTTGTATGCTTTTCTATTTCCATGCAACATATAGCACCACCAAATCGTTGACAAAACCCTAGAACTAGAACTATAACTAGAACTACTTGATTTTTTGTTTCACAACTAAAGGCATATTATTTATAATTCTATGTTAGTAGATTTTTTGTAGTCTTTGTTTTTTTTTTATAAAGCATAATAAATTAAATTTTCATTTGATATTGTCTATATTTTATAATTCCATCTTATTTTAACATTTTCATTTTTACAAAGAAAATTTTGGGTCAAATGCCAACGCTTCTCTTTGGTGCCCCGATTATCTTTTGTCGAACTTAGTCCGATAGTGAGCCCTTGACCATTTGCTCAATAGGGAATGGACATCCTCGGATCGTTCCCGCCAACCATCAGACAATGAAAATTTCTTATTGTGGCTATTGACTACTTTATTAAGTGGGTTGAAACCAAACCGTTGGCTCAAATAATAACAACAAAAGCCCAAACATTCATGTAGACCCACATTGTCACCAGATTCGGTATACCCTACATTCTCATCACCAACAACAAAAAATAGTTCAATAACAAAAGTTTTCGAGGTTCTGCAACAAACTCGAAATTCAACACCGTTTCACATCAGTCGCCCATCCATAAACCAACGCTCTCGTTGTGATAACGAACAGGACAATCTTATAGGGGCTGAAAACAGCGTTGGATGAAGCTAAGGGATGATGGGTAGACGAGCTGCATGGCATCCTTTGGGCTTATCGCACGATACCTTGACAGGCAACCAAGGAGACATCATTTAGCCTGACATACGAATGTAAAGCTATCATACTGCTGGAAATAGGAATTTACTCACTCTGGATAGAGCAGTACGATGTAATATAAAACGAATCTTCCTTGTGAGAGCAATTAGACCTACTCCCAAGTTACATGAAACCACCTCAACATGAATAACAACATATCAACAGCAGATGGCTAGATATTATAATAGGCAGATCAGAAGCAGAGTTTTCAGACCGGGTGACTTAGTTCTTAAAAAAGTGGAAACTACTAGTCAATCTCATTTGGGGGACAAGTTGGCACCAAACTGATAAAGTCCTTATCAAATATAGTTAGTCATTCATTCAAGGGATTACCGCCTTAGTAACTAGAAGGATCAGTGGTGCCCAGAACTTGGAGTTTGAAGAACCAACGTACTTACGATTAATAAGCCTTGTCATCTATCTCCTTCCAAGCAAGATCTCCTTGACTCCCTGTTGTTCTATCGTTTTACTTATCGGTTGATTTCTTAAAGAACTTAGCGTATCGTCAATAAGTGATGCTACTCCCAAACGGGTAGGCACGACCTATCCTATCGGTTAATTTCCCAACGAACATAGTGTGCCATCAATGAAGGATGCTACTTCTAGATAGTTAGATATGACCCATCATATCTGTTGGTTTCCTAGCAAATGTAACGTATCGTCAATAAGAGATGCTACTCCCAAATAAGTAAGCATGACCCATCCTATCAGATGATGTATAAAATGGTCATCAATTGATCTCATAACAAATAAAGCGTGTCACCAAAAAGGGACCAGACTCCTAGATAGGGTAGACATGGCCCATCTTATCATCTAGATCCTATCAAATGCATCGCCCTGATGGGTAAATAAAGTCTATTCTTGCGAATAAGGAAATAGTTAGAAACATACCGATGGAGAGAAAGTTAATTTTTGCAACAATAAAAGTAAGTCTCGATTACATGATTCAAATGATTTCATTACACATCTCAGGTACAAAGCAAATACATAGCTGAATACACTATAAGAAAATTTACAATTCCCCAAGTCAAACCAAATCCCATGGAAAGATATACATCAGAAATTGCAATTGTACACGGAGCCATTGAAAAGAAACGTCAAGGGGTGTACAATGTAGTCAGAAAGTACAAAAATGGCAAGCAGAAGCCGTAAAGGATTTTGACAAGGTAGGAGTTTGTCAAAACAGAACAACTCATCATCAGGACCCCCTCGCATGCCTAGAATTCTCATCGTAGAAGATGGGACAAGAAGATAGCCGACGGAGTTGAGGAGGGTAAGAGACAGTCAAAAAGGAAATAGTGTTAAAAGTTTCAAACCCTTTGTCATCTCTACTCCACCTACTCCTTTTATCACCCGATCGGAGAAGATACTAAGGCCATACTGCCAACAACCTCTACTACACCTAACAATTGTACTATGGTTTTAACCTTCAGAAGAGAGTTTTTATCGCGAATAATGGACCCTCTCTTTCCAAAAGGAGAACCTATGAGCCCCAACAGATTCCACCATGACATGATGGAACCTCATATCGGGAGCTCTAAACATGATGGAACCTCACATCGGTAGACATTCTCTAAGCCTCAGGATTTGATGACCCAAGTCCCATTCTCATGCTATCTCTTAAAAATGACACTCAATTACATAAAGTTTAGGCTACAGAAAGAGAGAACACATGCTACTAAAGATCATTTTGTATAGCACAATACCAGTAAACCCCTCCTAATTTATAGAGGAAGGAAACATGATCAATACAAATCTTGGAAATCAAAGCGTTTCAACAGAAGATGCATGCAATAAATAAAAGTAGAGGTTTTTTAACTTCCTATGTCGTATCAAGTAAAAGCGTATTTAAGTGGAGGTTTTTCAACTTCCCATGTTGCATCAGGTAAAAATGTATTTACTTGGAAATTTATTGTCAATTAATGACCTTGCATACTGACGAGTGAATTCCCTTACTCCATGAGTCATTCGTTCAAACAATCTCAGGAGAGGTGGGCAAAACATGGAACATAGTCAAAAGGTCCATTGCCATCAAGCCCAAAATTCTCTGAGCCCACAACCCCATGAGGAATCTATGCTAAAACATGATAATAATAAGGGATCTACCTCTCAGGAGGGCAGATACAGTCCATTCTTCTAAAACCGGTCCGCTGACCCTCCTCAGTAGTAGCTTGATTAGTTCCGGTTCTAACCAGTATCCATTACTTGGTAAATCTCGGACAATAACTCTTCCGTCAGTTTGTGACTGATAGCCTCAGCTAGATATAGTTCAATCTCATACCTATCTTTAAGACATTGATCAATCAAAGGCAATATTAGCCTAAGATTCTCCTTAATGTTTACTTACCTAATCGACCATGCAATAAATTTTCTAGATCCGGAAGAAAATCTTTAAAATCTAATCAATAAGGAAGAGAGTCTCCTTATTTCACTGAACTTTCCCAAATAATAAAGATCTCAAATCTTTTGAGCATATTTGAATATAACCCTAAAATCTCGAAACATTCTCATGAGAAAACTAGGGTTATCATGCCCCTAAGACATGCAACTTAGGGGATACATGCCTATAAATATATCATGTACAAGGACACTCAGGTATACTCTCTTAGAACCACACACTTTATACACGAGACTATACAAGGCTCTCATTCTCAGCCCTCTTCTATGTTCTGTCTGTTTCTATCACTTTTGAAAACCACTCTTTTTTATTTGAGTGTCAGAGTCTCCCATGTTGGAACACCATCTGACAGTTTTTTGCAAGTTTTATCTTATCGGTTGGGGTAGCTATCAAAACTATCGCTCGAATCAAAGAAATCGATATCTGTGGAGTCAAAATTCACCTCCAAACAATATTGATCATAAAAATGTCAGCAAAAGTTGAAGGTCTTGGACTTCAAATTTCCAGTTGGATTTTGCATGATTAAAAAAGTTCTTTGAACTTGCAATTTTCTTCCGTAGTAACTGCGATATGACATTTGAACATTTCACTTGCTAGGGTGTATCTGATACTTCATATTAAAATATTATATATTTGAGAGATCTATTGTTTAAAGATTTGCACTTGATTAAAAATCAAAAATTAAATTCAAGTTCATATAATTTATTTAAATTAATAGAATAAAATTAAAATTTAAAAATAAAATGCCCAAATTGTGAGATTTCTAAAATTCAAATGAAAATATGAGTATCTAAAAGTCATTTCCAAAATCTTTAATTTCAAATCCAATTTCAATTTTCGAGCACCAATTAATTGCCCTGGTTGTTTAACTTTAAATACTTTCATAAATTAGCCTACTATGTATATATATATATATATATTAGTTTTTAAAAGGCAACAATGTTATTTTTTCTTCCAATAATATTATTTTCAATTATTTTTCAATTATTTTGCAATATCTCATTACCTTTCCCGGTGTCTGAAACATATTAAAGAGATTGTCCTCTAAGCAAGCCTCCTTAGGTCATATCATATCATGACTAGGGTTGATCAAATTTAAGGTCATTCTCAACTTGAACTCGAGGGCTGATAACCAAAACCCATAAAAAAAAACTTCTAACAACCAAGAAAAAGCTAAAATCATTAGATAAATTTGTAGCCATAGCCATACCAATCACATCATTCTCAATCTCAACAAAAGATTAAATAAATAAATAAATAAATATTTTATTTTGTGGAGTCTGTGAAACTCTTATTATACAAATCTACCAAAATATTGCATATCAGGCAAATTTATCCTCAATACATGCACACAGGAACTACCAATATCCCTGCAACAAGATACTATTGATTCTAATCAATCTTATATGAAATATGAAACTAGTGCAGTCTATAAGAGAGAAACACCCTTAACCCTGATGGGCAGCTCAACATTGCTTGCCCATTAAACAATCTGAAAGTCTACCAATGCATACAACATAAAACCTTGGAAGTACCAAAAGGAAAAGCTTAGCTTTGAATGATGTGTGTGTGTGGGGGTGTGGGGAGGGGGTGTGTTCTTTTTTTTTTTCTTTTTTTTTTTCCTTCAGAAAGGCCAAAAATAATAACCAACATTGCCATTCTTTTAAATATCATCATAAGAATGAAACCTCAACACCAAACATATCACAACAGCTTAGGGATAACAATATTCGACCCGACTCGGATGCTTGAAAATTTCTTTTTTTTTTTTAATCAGGTTAGATTTAGGTTAAAGTCAAGTTTTAATATAAAAGTACTCCTTCGAGCAAACATTGCTTTTCGTTGTCTGAATCGCTCCACCTCTTATCACCTCTCTTTACCACCTCTAAAGTTGAGCTTCACTTTCCCCTTTATCACTGCCTTTTATCTATCACCACCAAAACTGAGTTTTACTTTCTCCTTTATCCCCTTCATCCTTGTCTCTCTTTTCTGCTAGTGATTTTTTTTTTTAATTTAACAACTAAACTCTCCTTCACATATTAGACACAACTAGAGTAGCAAAAAAGTCATACTATGGAAACCCCAAACTACAACCTCGCATAACTAATGTTTGGATGATTTATGTCTCTTCTTTGCGATTCTTATGCATGTTTACTTTTTTATGTATGTTCTTTTGAATTTTATGCATGGAGAAGTGATGGGAATTGTTAAGCAGTTTAGAAATTGTTAAATGTCATATTTATAAGTTTTTCTCTTACCCCAATTTTAGATTATTTATGCTACACAAACCAATTTATTTGTTATTCCTTTTTTTATATGGTCTAAACTTTGAATCAATTTAAGTAGATTTTTTTCCATACAAATTATGTACAGTTTTTGATTTAATTTCAAGTGAACTCTTTACATGGTTGAGATTCATTAACATGGGTCAGGTACAAGTTAGATATGGGTCAATTTAGGATTAAATCGGATCGGGTTTTAGAAACTTGTCATATATCAAATCGGATCGGATCAAATTGAATTTAAAAAAAAACACAGGGTCAGTTATGATTCTTTATTTTTTTATTTGAATCGGGTTAGAGTAAAATATGAATATCATAATTAGGATTTAAAGTCGAATGTGGAATTAACATGACCCAATCTATAATCGATCTATTGCCATCCCTACAATAGCCGCTTCAAAATACCAAATTGCCGTGTAGCACTCCACAACTTGAACATTGGTAGTTTACTTTGACAGATAATTTCATAATTAGATTTAAACCTATTCAGCTCCCCGATCCTCGTTTCACATAGAAACTAACGCCATACGTCCGAGCTTGTGCCCCTTTAAATATCAAATCTCAAGAATCTTCTTTCTATGTTGACACTTCTACAATAATCTGCTTCATTACACACAGAAATACTATTAAACACTTAACCTTATTAAGCCATGCCTGCTTGAACAACAAAAATAATTGAAAAAAAAGGCATCCATATAATACTCAACCCACAGAATAAGTTTAGTTCGTTCCTGACATTAGGCAGCAACCTGCAACAAGAAAACATGTCATGAAACACAAACACTACCATGCATTTAACACAATAAAAAAATGCACATGTTAAGCCTCCATAGCCAAGAAGCTCATTTTGAAGGGTCAAAAAAGCAATTCCAGAAGATACCACTATGTGGAAATGACTTTTGGAACCATATAGTTTTGTCTAGTTTGGAGAACTAGTGAAACCATATTGAATGAGAAGGAAAAACACAAGGGTGTAAATATTACCTCTTCTCCAATAATGGTAATGTTTGGATGAGCCTGCAACGCACACTCTAGGGTAATGCGTGATGCAGCATGCCCCATCAGCCTTACAACTGCAGACACAAATACATTAGTTACCACCTAAGCTCTAACAAACAAGTACTATAAACTACATCAAAGGATGAAAATTCTGCAGTAAATACAAAGCTATATAAGAAGGAAAAGAAAACCATAGATATAGCACTTGTGGATATTTATGCACAATGTCAAAGAACCAATTCTATCGCGGAAGAAAGATCAATAAGACAATCAAATATTAATGATAGCAATTATCTGAAAAATGGGTCCCTATCTTTAGGAAATTCAATTCTGAAAAGATTAAAATGTTTCATATTGCAAAATATGACAGTTTTTTTTGCTGCTCTCCCTAGCTCTGCAAAATGAGCTGGCCCGGCCTGTTTCAATACGAGCTTAAAAAGTGTTGTTGAGTACTGTCCACCACAAGCTAGCGGGGTAAACACGCTAACCCATGGGATGGCTTTCAAAAAAAAAAAAAACACACGTACGCAGAGACACAAGTACACGAGTTTATTAGAAATAAAATATGCAATTTGAAAGTAACTTTAATTTAAAAAGAATTTTTCAAGATCTTACATGAAAATGTTAAAAATTTTAATCTCGGTATTAAATTCTATTCTTACGTAAGAGAATTATACCATCATAAAATTGAGAGTACAATCTCAAGAACACAAAGAAAATAATTTTCTTTGTATTGATCGCTAAGCAATATTACAAGAGAGAAGATATGAAACTAATTGTAAGAGAGAAGATATGAAACTAATTGTAAGAGAGAACATTGTCTCTATTTGTTTGATTATAAAGAGTGAAGATGAATCCTATTTATAATAAAAACTAACCATTAGATAAAAGAAAAATAATTAAAATAAAGTTAATTTTCTAAATTTATAATGATCGAATAAATCAATCATTAATTAAATTAACCAAATATATAATGGTTGACTAAATCAATCTTAAAAATTGATTAAATCAACTAAATAAATATAATTGATCAAATCAATTGTAATGATTAAGTCAATCATAATTATTGATTAAATCAATCATTATGATTGATCAAATCAATTATTAACATCATAATGATTAATTAAATCAATTATTATGATTGAATGGTTAATAATTGATTTGATCAATCATAATGGTTAATAATTGATTTGATCAATCATAATGATTGATTAAATCAATCATAATAGTTGGCTAAATCAATCAATGAGTTTTATTTGGATATATTTCAACACTCCCCCTTAAGTTTAACGAGTAGATATCTATGGAGCCTAACTTGCTGAGAATGTTTTGCATGTGACTTATCGCAGTTCCTTTGGTTAAAATATCAATAATCTGTTCATTACTCTTCACGTGAGCAGTGACTATGGTATTGTCTTCAACCTTTCGGCGCATGAAATGACAATCAACTTCAATATGTTTTGTTTTCTCATGAAAGACAAGATTATAAACAATATAAATGGCAAATTGATTGTTGTAGAAGAGTTTGATAAAGAAAATGACTAGAAATCCTAATTCTTCAACAAGAGTTTTTAACCAAACGATTTCGTTGGTTGTGCTGCCATGATTCTATACTCAGCTTTTGTACTTTATCTTGAAACTATAGAATGTTTCTTACTCTTCCAAGATATGAGATTTCCATCGACAAATATACAATAACCTGTGATGGATTTTTTGTCCATTGAATCTTCGGCCCAATCTATATCACAATAACCCACAATTTCTGAATTTTGATTATTTTTCATACAAATTCCTCTCTTGAGAGACCCTTTAAAATACCTAAGAATCTTTTTAACTGTATTCCAATGGCACACCTTAGGAGCGTGCATGTACCGACTGATTTGACTCACAGTATATGCAATGTTAAGTCTGGTGATAGGTAAATGAGCTTCCCAACGAGTCTCTGATACCTCTGTATATCTGTGAAAAGTTGATCAATATCATTTCCTTTATCATAGGTTGTGATAGGGTTAATGATTTTGCTCCCAATTTATCTGTTTCCTGCAAAAAATCAATAGTATACTTTTTTTGGAATATGACAAACCCCTTGTGAGAGTAGACAAGTTCTATTCTTAGAAAATATTTTAATAGCCCTAAATTTTTAACTTCAAAAATAAATTTAAGGAAATTTCTAATTTGATTAATATGACTCATATCACTCCTAGTGACAATGATATCATTAACGCATATGAGTACAATAGTAATTCTTTCATTATCAAATTTAATAAATAAGAAAAAATCACTATTGTATTTTTTAAAGCTGTTACTGAGAAGTGCAGGACTTAGTTTTGCATATCAAGCCCGAGGAAATTGTTTGAAACTATAGATAGCTTTCTTCAATCTGCACACTTGTCTTTCGTGACTTTGGTTGAGCCCTTGAAGTAGATGCATATAAACCTCCTTTTCTAGCTCCCCTTGCAAGAAAGTATTCTTTACGTCCATTTGATATATTGGCCAATTGGCTAACTCATGTTGATGGCAAGAGACAAGATGACCTTTATAGTATTTATCTTTGCTGCAAGTGCAAAGGTTTTCATATAATTCACTTCGTAGGTCTGGGTAAACTCTTTGATTATAAGTCTAGCCTTATAGCGATCAATTGAACAGTCATTTTTATATTTGATCTTGTAAACCCATTTGCATCCGACTATTTTTTTTTCTTTTGGGAGAGTCATTATTTCCCAAATCTTGTTCTTTGTGATAGCATCAACCTCTTCTTTCATTACTTTCCTCAATTCAGGGTGATCATTGACCTCATTGAAGTTTCTAGGCTTCTGTACTTGATCAATGCCACTCAAGAACACTTGGTGACATGAGAAAACATTAGTAGTAGTATAATAGTCAGCAATGTGATAAGATGTGACCTTAGAGATGTAGTATTCTCATTTTGATGGATGAAATCTCAGCATTGTTGACTTTCTAAGTGGTGGTGGAGATGATGGCGAGTTATTAGACTCCTTATTTACTTCTGAAGGAAGTAAGTCTTCTTGGATTTGATCTCCCCCTTGCTTCCTACATCTTTCAATTTTGGAGGAGCTTCCATTTTCCTTTTGTTCGGAATTTTCTGATAATTCTCTTTTTTCTTGTTTTGGATTTTCCTCTTCATTAGATTAGTGAGAAGGATTACTAATTTTTTTTTAGAGTTAACAAGAAAATTTGTAGATTTTCCCTTTTTGGTATATTCTCTTTACTTATATCTGCAAAATAAAACTCATTTTTTACAAATATCATATATTTCGACGTGTATATTTTGTTATGTAGGATTATAACATATATTTTGTTAGTTTTTAGATGTTTCGAATGCTTGTGTTTTTTAAGTGAGCATATATACCCATCTATATTTAGTTTTGTAATCAATAAAATATATGAAATATTTAAAATCTCATGTAGATAGTACAGTGGATATCCAAATATCAGAATATTCAAGATTAAAAGTATTTTTATAAGTTGTTTTCAAAATCTGATAATACATTCGATTTTTTTCCCAAAAATACAAATTTCACAATATGTATCTTCATAATTTTTTGTTGAAAATAGATATTTTAAAATTTGTTTACTAGGATGACCTAACTTAACATGCCACAAAATATAACTTTCTCCTTGATATGTCGTATGTACTTTGATTCAAAAAATAATAGTGTCCGGATCAAATGCAACTTTACAATTTTGATCTTTAATAATTTGACTAATAGATATAAAATTAGAGGAAATTCAGAAACATATAAAGTATTTTAGTTTTTTTCAAAAAAAATTTCTCTGAATTTTTTTACATTTAGATTATTTCCATTTGCTAGCTTGACTATTTTATGATTTGAGAGAGGTTTTAGTTTTTAAAATTTCTTTTTATCCCTAAGCATATGATGATCGCAACCATAATTTATTAATCAATCTTGAAAATTCAAAGTTGAGTTTAAGCAAATATCTGGATTGCTGGTTACTTGCTTTAGTAGTATTTTTTATATAATGTTTTCGATTGTCGACTCAAGTGCTACATTCTGGGCCACATTTGAGGAGATTTGACCTTTTGTTTTCAGGTGCTCAGGGCTCAGGTGAGGATGAAAAAACTAACATTTTTCTTGCGAATTATTAGGTTTTTTGTAGTAAGCACATACTCTTTTTGCCATGTGTTGCACCTTGTTGGCCACTTACCCTTCTGTAATCGAATTAAAACAATACCCTTCTACTCTGAATTGAGAAGCATCCTCAAACTTCTTACTTATCTCTGCTTGTTGGATTTTGATCTCACTTTTTTGTGGGAATGAAAATCTTTCATTCAAAGGATTTCTCAACAAACATGTGTGAATTACTCTCCAAGAGAAATGAGAAATCCGAATAACTTGTTTTCATCCTTTTTTTTGTAAAATTTTAAGGTCGGTTGCGATTGATCTCCAAATTTTGAACTCATTCCAAAGGTCTTCATATTTACCATATAATTGAGGAAGAGTCTTCTTATCCTTTTTGATATTGACAATTCATCTTTTTATCTCAAAAACTATTCCTAAATTTGAATATTATCCATAAAGATTATACATTTGATCCCTAGGAGTTTTAGAGTTTGAAGAGCAAATGACAATAGTTTTATAAATTTGATCAATAAAATTTATGAGTAGGATGAACATTTGGTCATCCCTCATTTTTCATTTTTCATTTTTCAAATATTGGATCCGACTCATTAAGATGGTCATTTGTAATGCGACCTAAGAGATTTCTTGAGTTTAAGAATCTCTTAATATGAGCAATCCATTGGAAATAATTTGAAAATGTAAGAAAAATGAAAGAAAATGGTTGTGAAAAAGAATTCATTTGAGTAAAAAGATCACCTAATCTCGAAGAAGAATAACTCAAAATTTACTCTGATATCATGTTGAAAAATTTTAATCTCGATATTAGATTTCTCGCGTGTTTTTAGACATACAATCTAGAACCATTTTTACGTAAAAGAATTATACCAAATAAAATTGAAAGTATAATATTAAGAATACGAAGAAGAAGAAAAAAATAAGAAAATGAAAAAAATAATTTTCTCTGTATTAATTGCTAAGGAGCATTACAAGAGAGAATATAGAAAATTAATTGCAAGAGAAAAGATTGTTTCTACTTGTTTGATTACAAAGAGTGAAAATAGATCCTATTTATATAAAAAATAACCATTAAAGAAAAGGAAAATAATTAAAATAAAGTTAATTTTCTAAATTTATAATGATTGAATAAATTAATCATTAACTAAATTAACTAAATATATAATAGTTGACTAAATCAATCTTAATAATTGATTAAATCAACCAAATATATATAATTGACCAAATTAATTGTAATGATTAAGTCAATTATAATAATTAATTAAATCAATTTTCATAGTTGAATGATTGAGGTTGATTTGATCAATCATAATGATTGACTAAATCAATCAATGAATTTTAATTGCATCGATTTTAACACTGTCCGCCACAGACTAGCGGGCTAAACACGCTAGCTCATAGGATGGCTTAAAAAAAAAAAACGCACGCACATACACCCCCTAGACACACACGGACGAGTTCATTAGAAATAAAATATGCAATTTGAAAGTAACTTCAATTTAAAAAGAATTTTTCAAGAACTTACATGAAAGGAGGGAAGTCCTTTTCTCTTTCCCTTTACTCCTGCAATATCACCACCAATAGGTCAGCACTTAAGCTAAAGGATTACATGACGAAACACTTTGTGCAGTAGTAGAGATTTTTTTTTTCCTGCATATTCTTCAAAAAGCATAAACAATTTCGATTTTAAAAGAGCCAACTTTTTCTTTGGTAGTACTTGGATCAGCCGTATGAAACAAAGCTTCAACAATTTAAACTTAAATCAGGAGTCAAGAGCCACTCCAAGTGCAAGAACACAATAGTCATTCCAATAACAACAAATTTTGATTTTTAATCCCAAATTTTAGCGTCAATCGTTTACAATTAATATAAGAGAAATGGGAGAAAAAATATTAATGGAAACTTAAATAATAATAATAATAATAATAATAATAATAATACATTAATTCAATTGATTCGAATTTTTCTACGCTATTAGTTTTTATCTAAAATTATTTTCTTATTTAAATCTTGACACTCATATTTTTATGAAAAACATGTATTCACACTTTCAATGGTTTACTCCAACGTTTCATTAAATATTCTACATTTAAGGTCTGACTCCTTATAACTTATGTATTTTTGGGTTTTCATTGTACATATTCAAATTATGTTAAGTAATATTCTAATTTTATTTATAATGAAATTTACTCCCAACTTAGTACGTATATTTTTATTTCTAATCTTATTTTTTTTCTAATTTTATTACATATTTATATGAATATCTTCATTTCAGTTACAACCATTTTATACTTTTATTGTTTTTTAATGACCTAACATTTGATATCATACAATAAAGCAGGTCATGTTATTGTTCTATAAAATCTTCGTTTCAATTACAATGGTATCGTACGATCACAAAAAATTTCATATATATTTCTTTATTTCATCTAATCCACTTGAATACTATAATTCATATATTTATTTATATTGTTATCATTTTGAATAATGAACTCAAAGTATCTAAAACGTTTACATTTTATATATCATATTTTCTTAATTTAATCGTTTCTCGATCATCATGATAATTGTCATCAAATATACATCTTATATGATCAGTTTTTTATCGACTTATTCTAAATTTTCTGAATTTTAGTATGTCTATCCATAACTCTAATTTAGTACTGATATCCTTCTTAATTTTATCAATCAATATTTTATCATAAAAAAAGAACATGCACTATGATACTTTATCCCAAATATTTTTCGTTATTTCATCTATCACTATTATAAAAGAAGAAAACTTAATGTTGAAACTTAATGAAGTGCAATGTTAATTGAGAATTATCACTTACTCACACATTTTTATATTAGTAACAGCTCTCTCGTACATATTTTTTATGAGTTCAATATAATTTCAAGAGATATCTTTTTTTAACAATGTCCATCACACTGTATCTCTAAAAATCCTATCATACATTTTTTTTTTAGATCAATGAAATGCAAATATTTTTTCTGTACTCTAAACATTTCCATCAATTATCTAAGTGAACTATTTCACGGATGGATCGTATTGGCATGAATTCAAATTAATTTTAAGATATATTTATCTTAAATTTCAATTTATATTCTATAACTCCCTCCCACAACTTTATAGTATGACTAATAAATATAATTTCTCTATAATTGGAATAATTTTGTATGTCACATTTATTTTTATATAGTGAAATTATACTCTCTTCAAATTTGGGACATTTTCTTGATTTGTCAAATTTTATTAAAAAGATCCATCAATATTTCTATCCTTATTTCATCCAAACATTTTCACAACTCAATAAAATATCATCGGCTCCTATGACCTTATTATTCTTTATTTTCTTTTAGACATCCATTTATAAGGATAAATCTTATGTTTAAATCTCTATTAATCTTCTTTAATAGTATCACAATATTACTAATATTTTTTGCACCCTCGATATTAAAAAGGTTATCAAAATAATTTCTCCAACAATTTTTTATATCTTCATTCCTTATAAGCATACTATTCTTTTCATTCTTTATCCATCTAACATCGTTTAAATCTTTTCTCTTCCGATCCCTTAGTTTTGCAATTATATAAAACTTCTTTTCTCCGTTATTAGTTTTTAGTTTTTTATATAATTTGTTACATACCTTATTTTTTGATTGCTAAATATTTTTTTTTTGAATATTGTACTTTTCAAACGCATCACAATCTCTCTTCCTTATAAGATTCATATAACACTCTCTTTTGGTTTGTCTAGTAAGTTGGATTTCCTAATTTCACTATCATGACTCCTTACCTATTGGCATCTGACTATTGGATACGTGAAAAATCTTTTTACCTAATTTCTTAATATCACTAAATATTTCTACCTATATAATTTCCAAATTATCATTAGTAGACAAAATAACTTCTTGAATTAACTTGTCTCCAAAGGTTCTCATATTTTCCTTTTCAAGTTCAATCACTTAATTTTTGACTTTATAAATTGACTATCCCTTTTTTTGTTTTTACATTTTAAGTACACGAACATCTAAAACTAAAAAAATACGTTGAGTTACTATACTCTCACATGATATAATTTTACAATCCCTATATATCATTCCATCACTTCTCATGATGAGAAAGAAATCTATTTGACTAAAATTCGATTCACTCCTATGTATGACTATTTGCGACTCTCTTTTTTTGAAAAAAGAGTTTACAAATATCAAATAAAATATAATCGCCTCATTCCTTCTATTAAATCCAAAATTTCCATTTACGATTTTAAATCTCTCATTATTCTCACTTACAAATTTATTAAGATCTCCTCTAATAAAATAATTTCTCCCCACTATCTATAAATTATATAAATTCATCTAAATTTTCTTAAAAATATTGTTTACTAGTTGCAGTTATACATAGATACATAAACACTGACCACATTAATTACACTTCTCCACTAGCTAGATTCGCAAGCAAAATTCTATCTTACCTCCTTTTGATCTCTACTATATCCTCTCATAAATCCTTATATATAATTAATTGTACCTCGTTCTTGGTTTTATGATTACCCATACACCAAACCTTGTGATCATAGATTCTATTTCTTTAATCTTCTCTCCCATCCATTTAGTTTCTTGAATATACATGATATTAATCATCCATATGATTATTACTTGTCTTATCTCCGTAACTTATTGGTTAGGTATCCTATGTTACAAATGAACAAACAAATTTTATTATTGTAGACTAATTTCTTTATCACCACCTGTCAATATAGATGCAAGAAACCATGCCTACTCATCACCACATCTAGGTAGAGATGTGGTGCCTCACTTCCAAACTACGCTCTAGCAGCCCTTACCAACTTTTCACTACATTTGGGATCTAATACATGTCTTTAAGAAAGGAACGTAGCAATGAATTTTTTATTTCTATCTCTCATTGTATTAATAAAATTTTTTAAACTGATTGTGTTAAAAATTACTCATATTTTAAGATCCAACACAGATGAAGTTACAATACTCATTCCAACACTTATCAAATTTCTCTTTTATCCTCATTTATGACAATATCTTCATTTGACTTACTTTATCCAACAAACATTCAATTTTCCAAACAAGTACGAAATGCAAGTAAGAAGGGTAGGAGAAACTGGAAATCAAGATGGGCATTTCATAAAAAGGTTTCAAAAATTGACATATTTTCTCACCTCTTGCTCAGTTGTAAAATTGTTATCATACAATTGAAGAACCACAAATGCACACCAGTATTTTAAAACACTATCAAGCATAATATGGTAGAATTCTACCTAGTTAATACATACAATCGCAAATGAACTCTACTCTACGTTGAATACAAACTTGCTTGCCACACTCTTCAAAACTTCTCATTCTCCCTTTGACTCTCCCTTGTTTGACACTATCTCTAACATTATCCAATGCATTGTTTGCCAATTTCAAGCCTTCTTGCACCATAAGATTTAGAATATGAACAATGAAGAAAGAAAAATTTACCATCACATAGCAAACTATCCTGCAAACAAAGTTGGTCCCTTAAAATTCATTGCATAGCTTAATTTGACTTTGCATTATCTAAAGTTATAGAGAAAACCTTTCTATTGATAACTCACTGCATATCAACCATTTTGCTTGTGTACTCAATCTCAGAATGTGAATAAAGAAAATCACAAAAAGAGAGAACTTTGCTACGCATTTTCCACTCTTCATCAATATTGTGACAAGCCAAGCAAATATAACCCTCAATAGTGCAAGCAGTACAAAGATCAGAAGTAAGATATATTCTACCAGATATATTGGCCAAATCTTATTTTAAATTATCTTTTTGAATCTCAAAAACATTCTATACATCATTAGCAGCAATGTTCGATTTTCTACAAATAAATTTGAGATCTGGATTCAAGTACTTAAGAACATCTCCAACACCCCTCATACTCAACAAATGAAAAGGGAAGAACATGCTTAATGTTTGCCATCACCATTTTTGCATTAAGAACTTTTTGAAAAATCATTTTACTTCCAACGTTCGATGCATGGTCAATAAGCATCTCACCACATTGTCAAATTATGCTTTTAACTTCCAATACTTTGAAATATGACTGTTAGAATAGACGTACCATATTTACTACCACCATATTTACTACCACCGCCAACATAATCATTTTCAAAACCATCTTGCTCTTGGCTTTCCATCTTCTCCCACCTCTAAGCTAGTAAAATATGACCACATATGTGATATAGTTTTAGACTACTTATTTGAAAAATTAATGTTGGAACAATCGCAATCACCCGTGCCCAATTGTTCATGTTCGGTAATATGATTTTGTTGATTTTGTTGAGTGTCCATACTGCAACAATCAATATAAACAAAAATTTTACAAACGTTGCACAATAGAATATGCAAAAATTTAAGACCAATTGAAAAATTAAACAAATGAATGACAATCTGCGCCTTTTAAGAATAATATTGTTTATACAAACACTAAACATACGAATGCCATTGTGTTTACAAACACACATGAGCAAAGAGCCCTGACCAAACACTAGAACTATTGGTTTTATCAAACACATGCGAGCATTGCACAATTAGTTAGAGGAAAAAAAATAGATGCAAAACCAGTTGAAGGTGAATCCATGAGCGTTCAAATAATGAAAAATACAGAGAAAGAAAAGAAAATTTGAGAAAAAAGAGGGGATAGAGAGAGGAGAGGTGAGCGAGCATCTAAGGGTTACCTGAAAATCCAAGACCATCACTAGTGAAAATCTAAGGGTGAGGGCAAGTGATGCTCAGGGGCTAGAGAAAAAGCAATGAAATCAAAGACAATGGTTGATCAGAACAAAACCTTAACAACGCATCGCCATTGACGATCGTTGATCAGAAAGAGCAAGGAAAATCAGAAGGAAAAAAAATAGAAGAGGGGGAAAGAGAGATTTTCCCAAACCTAAAACCAGAAGAGCATCGCCATTAACCCTTGCTGCTCTGTCGAATAGAACGAGAATTGGAGAGCACACTGCTCTATCAAATCGAATGAGAATGAGAGAGAAAGAGAGCACCGCAGAATGAGGGAGTATGTGAGAAATGAAATAAAGAACCCCTTTTCACAACCACAAAAGACATTTTAAACAGGCTCTGAACTTAGCCCGCCTCCTATGTTCAAAATTCACAGGCCAGATTGCATCTGGCCGGTGTCCTGTATTTTTAGACCACAGTCTAAACAGGCTGCGCCCGCATTTATACGAGCCTACACTACATAAGATATATGGATGAACCAGGCTGCCCCCCCACCCATGTGGGTTTAGCCCATTTTGATAATGCTAACTCTTATGATACTTATGCACAACTTGATTGCATAAAATACTCCAAATGAACTCAATAAATAGTCCCACATAAATTACACAAAAAAAAGGGAAAAAAAGGTTCTTGAACTAAAATTCGGACAATTTTAGCATAAGTAAGCTCATTAAAGAAAACCATATTAACCAGGAGAGACTCGAGAGACCAATAAAGAAACAAAAAAAAATTGAATATACCAAATACACCACAATTAACATGAACACAAATTCAAACGGATTGTGATAAAAACTGCCAAGGCAGATGTCCAGTCCACCAAAACGAAATGAATTGCTAACCACTTTGCTCATTTGATTGGATATGGTATCAGTACCTGGTACATTCAAACATTGCTGGTTCTTTTAATGCAATACGTGCAAACAAGAAGGACCAGCTTTGCCAAGGTAATGTGCTGCATGCAACAAGATAAAGACAACATATATATATATAGGGAGAGAGAGAGAGCAATGCACTTGATACAGTCTAATGGTGCTTGCTTACAGTTAAACTTGTCCCTGAAATTGACTTGGTAAAAAATCTGGTCCACTGCACCATTGATTGAACTGCTGGGGGTTGACAAATATTATGTAAAATATATAAAATAATTACAAAAACAAATTGCAAAAAAGAAAAAAGAACAAACATGCATAACTAAAATAAAGTTATATCTAGGTTAACCTACATGTACTTTAATGTTTTAGACTGTTGTATTTTTACCACAAGTTTGAACAACATCTTGGAGGTTCTCTCTGTAGTTCTTCATTCAAGAAAGAAATCTTTGGCAGAAGTTGACCAGAACAAGATAAATACCAATTATCTCCAACAACAACAACAACAACAACAATCTGAGTGTTAATCTCAACAATTGGGGTTGACCATTTGAGAGACAAATATGATGAAAAAATATATATATATATATAAATACGTCGGTTTAATTTGTGCATATTTTTCGACGCCACTTATTGCTATCCAAGACCATCTTCTCGTCTAAACCCCTAACTATCATATCTTTACAGATAACTTGCATTCAAGTTTTCAACAGTCTGCCTCTCACTTTACTATATCTCCTATATTTAAGTTTTCGATTCTCCTAACCAGTGTATTTTTAGGTTTTCTTTGCACATGCCCGAACCACCTTGGATAACACTCTCGTATCTTATTCACAATTGAACTAATTCCCAATTTATTACGAATCTCTTCATTTCTAATTATCTCCACTCTTATTTTTTATTCCCAACAAAATCTCCAGCCCCTTCCCTTTTTAAGTTCATGTCCTTCCTATTTAGAATATATGAAGCTCCCATCGAAAGTTCCACCTTCCTTTTATCTCTCTACAAGAGCAAGGGTGCTAGTCATGTAAGTCATGCAAAGATGGGGAAGGTGTTGCACAGGTCAGACCCTTGCAAACCATCCAACTCAAGTGGTTCACAGATAAATGCAGCAGGATGGCCAAGATTTTACTCGATGGTGTGCTATTTCTGTTCTTGCATTAAACCAAATTGGATTAATGTCCTGTCCATCAATTGAAAATACCATTTCAGATTCAATAACACTGCCAAGAACAATATGCAAGCCCCACAATTTAAATGAGCCTCCCCTAAGGCCCCATGAGACCATGGGCTAGCTCCTACATAAATACTCAGTGCATTTGACAACTACATAATCCCATCTGTTCCTGTTGCAATAAAACCTTCTCTATCAATTAAATAAATAAATCAATAATATGCCACATGCATCAGGCTTCTGGGAACACCACAATACACAAACATGTGTGACAACCAATTCTAAGATGGCTTCTGGTACAGAAAAGAAAAAACACCACAGAAATGGATTTCTCTCCAATGAAATTGCTTGCCCATTTATACTCATCATTCAAAATAGCACAGATAAGTATAACATACCATTTTAGCTAAAAGATGAGTTATTGTGAAGCTTTAATACCTCATGTTATCGCAAAGTCTCTTAGACAAGGAATGCATTTCCAGCAATATCCAAAAGCCTAGGGTTGCTTCACCTCTGATGAAAGAAGCGAAAGTTCCAGAGCTCCATAATCCACAAGATCCTAACTTCCCAACAAATTTACAGCCAAATTATCTAATGCAAGAAAATTAAGGTGATATTTAGAAAGTCTGACCTTGAAAGCTAACAAAAATATTTAATTCATGTGTATACAATCTACTAGTGCTATTCACATTCCAAAATATCTGAGCCATCCCACATGAATGACAAATTGGCATGCATGATCAACATAAACTCATTCAGAACACTTCACTTCAACAAATCACTAACCATATGAGGCCATATTAGGCAACTAATTTCTTAAGACCAGCAGTCATTAGTGAAGAGGAGTATCACAATTATTTGCATATTTTCTACTTTTTGTTACCCACCTTGATAGTTGCATTATGAACTAATTATTAGGTAACAACGTTTTCACAATGATGAGAAGTAATCTCAAACTAATTCTGACACAAAATTACAGTAACCACTTCAAATAAGACCTAAAAATTTCCCATTTGATGTAATCAGATTAAGGATAACATCATACATCTAATATCACTTCAGTGTATTATGCATGCCATTGTTATAGCAAGTTATACAAGCAATAGTGCAAGTTGCTAATACATCTTAATGGGGTTCCAGGAAGTGATAAACATATATTACACAGACAATGCATTCTCGTGACGAATTATCTTGTACTACATAAAATCAAAGAAAACAATTTTGGAATTTGAGGTCCTACACACATTTTTGGAGATTTTTTTGCCATTCAAAGGATTAGCATTGCCAACAAATGTAACATGGCAGATTTTTCCTTATTATTCATTCCTTTTCCCAGAATGCAAATGATGACAGTAAAACAATTTAACTATTTGGCAAATAAAATACATCAACAAATTTAGGCACTCAGACAAGTTTTGAACTCACTGGAAAAACACCCATATTTAATTTTAGTACAGATCTAAGTCCGAACCTTACCCCCCCAGTCTCTTAGGATCACCTATAATTTTTGGAGAATAATCAAAATCAACAAATAAGGATATAAAAGATAATAAAAACACATAAAATTTGCATCGATTATGTTACCGTACACTTAGGATTCAAAAACAAGGGCAGCTTTTGGCATATACAGAGACAGAGCGCAAAATCAGCAGCAGTCAGATACAGACATCAAAACAGCCGTCAAAGTTCCCTTTCAATGTAACAAGTAAGCCTTGTGATCAATATGCAAAGAATATGGCACTTGCATGGCCATAGAGCTTCACCTAGGAGGTATGTAGAATCGCAAATTTTCTCCATTGTTGAAGTTTTCATGCTTAAATCTGTAAGACAACAACCCAACACTTTTTGCATGGTTATCAGTCAATTCCAGCACTCTTTTATCTCAATTCCCAATCTCTTCTATCTTGGAGACAGAAATTGAATAGACCAAGTGCTTTCGAAGATAAATTCCCTTTGTGGAACATTCCAGTTTCTCAAATCTATTTACAAACACTTTGGATAGCAAATTATACAATTGAATAGCTGGCATGAACATTTGTGTTGCCAGGATTTCCTTGTGCATAACCCATACGTACAGATACTAATTTCCACAAAGAAAACCTCGGTAAACATAAATTACATAAAGATGAATAGTTCTTTCTATCTGATATAGGCCTAGCCAGGAGAAACCTCATTTAAAAATTAAGCAAAAAAATAGGAACAAAAAATACATAAACAAAGAAATACAGTACTGTCTTCCAAGTTTTGTCAATTTCACAGCAGAGATTATTCATAAAATATTTTCTTCACAGCATAACTAGAAGCCTGCAATTTCGACAACATATCCATAGCTTCATACTTTCAGTAATTCCATGCTTTATGAATTGAAAAATAAAGTCCTCCAAAACTTAATAACTGTGGAAGATTTCATGTTCCACAAGAGAATGTGTGTCAAGCTTATCTGAACTATAAGCCTTAGATTGTAACCGAGCAGACTAGGATGACATTATGCCACCTTTTGTATGTTGTATACGTCTTAAACATAGATTGTCCTTGATAGAAGAGGGACAATCTGGTTATCACCTTGTCAGTGTTAGTTTTACAGGTTATAGAGAGTTAAGAAAATTCGTGAGTTTATCTCTTACACCGATTACAACATGATTTTCTAGAGCAATTCCGATCCATTATGCAGAAACCCAAACTGATTAAGTCATTTTGAAACTTAAGATAAATTATATGTAGGAAGACTATACTATCATCACCATATTAGAAAGAGCACTCTTTGGCTAGATTGCAAGGCAATGACCTAAAGCTTCACAAAACACTGTACTCAAAATAGCACTTCCTAATTGAGTGACGCATATGAGATCCCTCCACCCACTAGCACTAGCAAAATTCCATCAAGTAGGCTAAAGATTTGGGTGGAGATGACCCCATTTTTTTCTTTTGAGATATCCCCGTTTTAGTGGAAAAGGTTAACCACAATTAGCTCAAAAAGCAAGAACATCAACAGCAGAGATTCAAAAAAGGGAAACTAACAAGACATTCATTTCCCAAACAAATTTCAAGTCCACCTAAACAACCTTCTAAAGAAAGACTATATAGAAGAAAGATCCTCATATATAGTCCTGATACCTGGCCTCTCTGACACAGACCGTATACATCGTAAAGCAATTCCAAGGACCTCCTTCATTCCCTTTTCTGATGCTGGATTCCCCATCTCTGGCATCAAAACAGGATCAAAGCAATCAGAGCCACGACCTTCAGCAACCCTCAACCGCACCCAATGTGTCAAATCAACTCCTCCCTCCTCACCAGATACAACATCACCAGCACACCTCCCAGTTAAAAGTTCCAAAAGTACCACTCCAAAGGCATAAACATCTGACTTGAAGGATGGAAGTGGCTTTTTGGAAGCAGCTAATTCAGGTGCCCGATATCCAAGAACACCAGCATCAAGTATCTGTTCAATTGTGCCAGACTGGGTCATGAGGCGGTGGAGGCAGTAGTCAGCGATACGTGCGTTAAGGTCAGGCCCATCTAGTAATATGTTGGTAGCTTTAAGGTTACCATGTGGGACCGCACGGTCAAAATGGAGATAGTTTAGGCCACGTGCAACATCAACAGCGATTTTAAGTCTCTGAGCCCAAGTCAATGGTGGACCTTTTCTTCCTGGTCGATCTGACAGGACACCACACTTGTCAGAGAAAGAACAACTAACTATGCAGAAACAAGATAATTAGAAACTGCAGAACAAAAGCTGCCACTTGGGGAAATGCATTTAACTAGATATAGCAGCATCTTTTATTTTCAACACACAAGTTCGGTACAGTTAATGGCTAATGCACAAAATGAAGCAAATGCAAGATTCACTTGGTAGACACTAACAATGATGATGCAAATCAGAGACATGAATGTTTCAAGAAAAAAATTAAGGAAGATGTGATTCACTTGGTAGACACTAACAATGATGATGCAAATCAGAGACATGAATGTTTCAAGAAAAAAATGAAGGAAGATGTCATATTCCAGCATCCTCTCACCATCAGAAATGGATTTTCAACAAAGCTTACTATTACGCAGGAAAACATATTGAGAGAGAGAGAGAGAGAGAGAGAGAGAGAGAGAGGGAGGGAGAATGAAGTGGTTCTTGAAGTGGCTCTGCCACCAGTCTGAAAAGGCATATAATGAATACAAACAATGTGAGAAATCTGCCAAAACATAAAGGGCCCCCTTCCTGTAAATTTATGAAACCTGAATATTTTGAGGCACATTTTACTCGCATGATGCATAAAACAAGGGAGCTGCAGGGGAAAAAATAGTCTCCAGAACCGTCAGATTATCCTCAGATACAATATTGGTAACAGAGAGACCAAAAAGTCTTCTAAAAGCAGGTCCTTCACTTCATTTGGTAATCAAACCAGCAATTATGCCAAAGAAAAATAAAAACCAAAATAAAGCAGAATGTTACCATAAAGAAAAGTAGCAAGACTTCCAGGTGCTATATAATCTGAAAGAATAAGCTTCTCATGCTGAGTTGGACCCCAATAGTAACCCCTTAGCCCCACCACGTTAGGATGCCTGATGTTTGCAAATTTCCTAGCCTCCTTAGCAAACTCTTTTCTCTGCTTGGCCACTCCTTCCCTCAACCACTTCACTGTCAAAAATACCCCATTTTCCAATGTTGCTCTGTATGATGTCCCATGGCTGCTCCGCCCTAACACCTCCGCAGGGGCCCTTGACAGCTCCTCAGGTGTCAAGGTAATTGAATCATCAAGGAAATGCAACTCACCAGCCAACCTATCAGGAGACCTGACATCAAGTCTCGTGAGGTTTTCAGCAGTGAATGAATCACCAGATTCTGGGGACCATGAAAAGTGGCTGGTCTTTGAAGGTGAGAAGCCAGTTACAGTTCCCATTTTCTCATCAGGGCTAATTATCTCAGATGAAGAACCTTTCCGAGAAGTCATAAGATCTTCAGCAGAGACAACCAAAGCACTGCCTCTCTCCCTTCCACTAAATCCAGACGGATTTGCTGGGGCTGATCTTCTAACATCCTTGCTTGTGATTTTTTCTTCACGTGTTCGCTTTGATTTACAAACATAATATAGGCAAACAGCAAGCAAGATCAATATGACTGCAGCAACAACACACGCAACTATGATTACCACTTTGACAGTTGTTTTCAGTGGTCTACCCTTGGCATTTGTATGTGGCTCACCTGAAGGCGAATGATCATGAGAAGGAAATTGTAACCTAGAGTTTCCAGGGTAGAATGAATTTAGTGGAAATTTTCTTAGATTTTCTGGAACAACTCCAGAGAAATCATTATATGATACATTAAAGCTTTGAAGGCTACTGGGCAAGTTATCGGGCAAAGGACCTGTGAAATTATTCTGGGAAATATCAAGTGCACTTAGGGAACTGATATCAGCTACAGAAGTAGGCAAAGAGCCGGAAAAGTTATTTCCAGCAATATTGAGAACATGAAGTCCAGTTAATAACCCAAGCTGATCAGGGAAATAACTACTAAATTGGTTGTGAGAAATATCAAGAACTTGGAGACTGGGTTCCTTTGGGGGGAAAGAGAACTTAATGTTTCCAAAAATTGCATTGTTTTGAAGATGCAGTTCTTGCAATGTGGGCATTGTCAACAGATCAGCCAGAAGAGGTCCAGTCAACTGGTTAAAACTGAGATCCAGGACCCTGAGTTTTGGGTACTGCGTGATGACTTTTGGGATCATATTGCTAAGAAAATTATGGGACAGATTGAGGTAATTTAGCCGCAAAAATTGTGGAGAAATCTCAGGGAATGATCCTGTTAAATTGTTCTGACTAAGGTCAAGGTATTCAATGTTCCCCCATTTTGCCATTCTAGTCAAATTACCCTCAAATTTGTTTCTCGAGAGATCTAGCACCAAGCAGCTTCCAGTTAGCGTAGGAAGTACCCCGGAGAGACTGTTTGAGGAGAGATTAAGGATGCTCAAAGTTGTTGATGTTATGAAACTTATGGGACCTGAAAGACCAAGTTAAATTTACATATAAATTACAGAGTTGGCACAATATACACACACACATACTTTCAAATAGGACTAAACAATGAGCTCGTTATCATTAGGAAAGAAAACAAAAGAATTTTCACAACTCAAATTAAATAATAACTGATTTAATTGTTTCCCAGAAAAAAATTAGTTACCAGAGAGATTGTTGGCACTCAAATCCAACTCAGTCAACACCAAGGAATCTCCTTTGAGAAGACCATTAGGAATATATCCAGAAAAGCCATTGCCAGCGAGTTTGAGGACCACAAGCTCATAAACAAAGTTGAATTCTGGCAACTCCCCTGAGAGTTGGTTGTAGCTGAGATCCAACATTCTCAAGCTCCCAAATACCTGTGGGTCAACCCCATTAACCAGTGACCCTGAAAGCCGATTGTTGCTAAGGTTTAAGTACTTAATAGTTGCTGAAATCTCTGGCAGAAATTTCTGCTGTTGGGAAGCTGAACTTTCAAACAAATTCCCACTAAAATCAATATAGACAGCACTTGAAAGAAGGAAGAACTTCCCATCCAGTTGACCCTCTAGCATATTCCCATGCAAGTCCAGCTCAATCAGACTCGTAATCATCTCCAACCCTTTTGGTACCTTTCCCGTAAACCTATTGACCGATAGATTAAGTGACACTATGTTCCTTAGCTTAGACAAAGATGAGGGTAGTGGCCCCGAAAATGAATTGCGGCTTAAATCTAATGATTGAATTGAGGCAAGCCCTGATATCGAATCCGGAAGTGACCCAGAAAAGTTGTTCCCAGCCAATGAGAGATTCCTTAAGCTCCCCAACTTTCCAATATCAGGGGGTAAAGATGAATCAAACAGATTATTGGAGACGTCCAAGAACTCAAGACTTTTGAAATCACCAATGTTGTCAGGGATTTTTCCAGAAATGGAATTGTTCGCCATGGAGAGCTTGACAAGCATTGTGAGATTTGCAAAAACACTCAAATCAGCATCAGCAGAGAGACCAAGGTTATCAAGAACAACACCAGCCACATTACCCGCATTACAAACAATGCCATTCCAAGATGAAGGGCACCCATTGAAGTCAATGGACTCCTCATTCCATGAACCAAGGACATAACCAGTTGGGTCATGCTTAATTCCCTTCTTAAACTCAAGCAATGCCAATATGTCCTGTGAAGGAAGCTGTCCCTTGGCCGTGCCTGAACTACTTAGCAACAATACCAACAATGATGTTAAACCCCAAAAGAGCTTCATTTCACTTACTAACCCCACTTGACTTCAACAAGGAAGATATGAGCTTAAGAAATTGGAGTTGTTTCTCAATCACTCAAACATAATTTCCAAAGATACCCATTTGAGAAAAAAGCCATCCTGTGTAGAACATCAACAGAAACCCCCACCAAAAAAAAAAAAAAAAAAACATGGATTCAACAATGAAACTATGGATATGGAAACAAACCCATTTGGGAAGGATAAAAGAGAAACAAGGGAGTTTCTTTTTACCTGACAATGCAGATTTACAACACCTTGAAAATTAAGACCACCTTCACTGACAACAGCTTCAATAAAACAAGTCTAAACCTTCTTCAAAGCATTAAATGAGAGACCCACAACAGGAATCCAAGTCACTTTCGGAGATCTAATCTTCCTATCTTACCTCACCAACATCACCGCAACAATTTTATGAACAATGTGGCTTATCAGAAACTCTCCCTTAAAAGATTTAAGCTTTTCAACTTCAGATTCACAAAAAGAACCACTTTTTTTTCACTTCACACTTCTTTATGGCCCAGAATCTTCAGTTACAACCAAAACCCACTAGGTAAAATAAAAATAACTTCAGACTAGTAACAGCTGTGCCATAAATACAAAAGACCCAGAAAGAATCTCGGCCCTTAAAACCCATTTAAGGTTCCAAGACATTAAAATTTTTTCATGACCCAAGAAAGGGAAACAAAAAACCCCAAATCAAATCTGTTAGCATAACCTAAATGGGACTAGGAGGAACACAACTTTTGAGAAGTTCTTTTGTCCACTATTTTAAGTCACACACAGACATCAGACATGAAGACACTCTTACACTATAGGACAAGACAAATTTGGAGAAACCCCAAAAACCCTCATGTGAGTGAAGTAGCAACGCAGTAAACCCCCACCCAAACATAAACAAATAAATAAATTCCTTTTTTTAACTTTTCAAAATCTTTCGAGCGAAAGTTGCGAAAAAAATTAAGCGGGATGGTGTGCGGTTTTGGGTGGGTTATTTTTTTCAGAAAATGGCAGCCTTCACCCGCCAAACAAGAGTGTAAAGAGAGAGAATCTTGTGGTGTCGTGGATGTGAAAGGGATTATAAAATATGGTTTAAAGTGATTAACCTTTTTTTTAGGTAAGTGTACCACGTAGGATTGTGGAACCCACAAACAAGTCGACCCTTTGACGAGGGTATGATGTTTGCGACCTAGGTTTATTACATCTTTTACCTAGCAATTTCTAGTCCCGGTAGCTCTCATTTCATTTCACTGTCAGAAATGGGGGAGTTAGCATTAGGTGTTGGCATAATGAGGGAGCATGGAAGTGGGACCCACAGTTTCTATTTTCCCAATAAGGTGATGAAACGTGGAGAAATTATGGCCCACGTTGTTATGTCTTCGAATTTTACGCTAGGGTTGTCAACAGAGAGAGAGAGAGAGAGAGAGAGAGAGAGAGAGAGAGATAGAGAGGCCAGGAAGTATCTCATAAGACCAATGACCAGAGGATACCCCTCATCAATGAAAATGGTTCAAAGAAGTCATTAAATGCATATATTGGAAAATGAGCTGTCATTTACAGCAGTTGAAAAGAAAAAAAAAAAACAAGAAGAGATAGTTTGCGCAGTTTTATTATAAAAATCAATGCCCAAATTATATATCATCAAGGGCGGCTCCTTTTTTTTTTAAATTAAATTCTGTTTTCAAATTATTAAAAATATATAATAGGAAATATAATTTTTAAAAGAATAGGGTTGAATTGAAACAGTAATCATGCTAAGTGTGAGTGTAAGGGTTTATACTAAAATGATACCTAAATTGCAGTCTTATAGTTCATTCGCTCCATGGATGTTGTTGCATGCTGCTTATGGTTGAAATGTATTCTCCTTTTCTTGTGATTTAAAATTGATGTTAACATTAAGCTGATTAATAAAAAAATTCTGCAATTTTACTGGTTCTAATATGAACAATTTTATGAAATTTTAATATAAAAAAGAGAGTCGAGTACATAATAAATCTATAATCTCGCGGTATATAAATTCCTTTATTACGAAATGATATTTATTTATTTATTCATTTCTTAGAAAATATAATATTTGTTTTCGTTGAAATGTATTGTAGTTGTGATATTTTTTATATTAAATCATTTAATGTGTCAAATTGGTTAAAAGAAGTGTATGTTATATTTCTCTAAAATAAATATATAACTTAAATTGAAAAATAGAATTTGAAGGAGAAACTTTTTGTTAACTTTTGTTTTTCGGGAAATCGATTGGTATCCCAAGTTTAGTCTCGATTAATTTGGCCCGATCCATCCGGAGATCTCCTTTCAGAGGATGGGGTCCCAATGTAGTCTTATTCCTTAAAAAACTTTCGTTTATCTATTTTTTATTTAAAAAGCTTATTGCCCCAAGTTATCATTATAAATATTGCATTTATTATAAATTTGGAAAAGATTTAATATATCATTACAAATTTTGTCTGGAAATATATTATTTTGTATAATACTTATTTCCCCAAAAATGACACGATTTTAAAACTAAATATTTATTGTCCTATTAAATTTGTAAAATAATTTATTTAAATTAGTTTTTTTAATATAAAACTCATATATATTTTTATAATTGAATTTTAATAAGTATATTAGATTCTATATTAAGTAAAATAAAAAATTTTTAACATCTGCATTCAAATTAATAATATTTTTTTATTATTTTCAATTTTTGACGTCACTTATTTTACTGTTAACAAATTAAAAATATATTTTAAAAACACCTACGGTTCAAACCGACAATATTTTATGGTTCGAACCACAAAAAATAAAACTGAATTTTAAAATTCGGATCCGGTTAGAACTGTGGTCATGTGTACGTAGGAGCTTTCAAGTTTACAAACATAAACAAACACTTTGAGAATTAAAATTCAAAATTTGAGCAAGTTAAATATTTGAATTCAAACCCATTTCTATTTTTTGAAGGGAGGGCAATATAGTTTATGGACAGTTGATCTAATAAAATGTGATATTAATTTTCTCAATCAAGTTTTCGAGTTTGATTCATGGATTGAAAATGAAAAAAACTACGTTAGAATGATAATTTCTTTAATAGGTCATTGTAAGTTTCGAACCGAATTAATTTAAATATAGTTTTGAATATCGATCAGTATAATATTAAAAAAAAAAGAGTAAATTGATTTAGCTTTTTGCCAAAAATAAAATAAAATAATAAAAAAGGGACATGGATTTAACCTTTTTCCCCTAAGAAGATGATGATGTTATTATGTCAAAACAATAAACCCATTTGCAGAAACTTTTACTTTTGGTTATATAAGAAAATAGAGCATTTTGAATAAGTGATACTAGGTTACTTGCAATGGTTCATCTTTTTATTTTTTTTGTTAAATAAACAGACGGTCACACACACGCGCACGATATGCTCGCATTTCGGATCCCATTTTCTCATAACACTTTTTACCCCTAATGTCACCACAATTAGAGGAGAATGTGTGTTAGCACATGCGGTGCCGCGCTCGTGGGGAAGAGAGAGAGAGAAGAGCGGGAGACGACAGGGGAGTTGCAAAGGGTTTTTTATCGATTTGTCTAATAAGATATGATATTATATCTTTTAATTAAAATTATGAATTTAATTCGTGATTTAAGTATATAGCAGACTATATTGAAAGAATGATATCCTTAAATAGGTCATTATACGTCTCAGATCAGATCAATCAGAGTATAACTCCAGATACAAATTAATATAATAAAAAAAAACCAAACATGCAACGTGAGGGTAATATTGCCGTTTCGTACACAATATATATTTTCTAAGTAACTGTCAAAGTTATTTTAAATAGAGCGCAAATTTTATACGAGTATTAAAGAAAAATGACCACAAAATTGTGGTATGCTTTTCATTTATGTTGGATTATATTTATCAATTTAAATAAGAATTTATTGTGCAAGTGACTTCTCATCTTAAGTTAAAATTTTTATAAAATACACCAATTAATATTTATTTTAATTAAAAATTTAAGAGATAACAGAAAATAACTCTATTGTAATTGCCATAATTAGCAAGTTACCTTTTGTATTTCAAACTTACCCAAAAACCCCTTGTGGTTTAACCAACAAATTGTCTGCAAATATTCTACGGTTAACCATTCTACCATTCTTACTTACTTTTTTTTTTGGCAATCTGCCCTTACCCTCTGGTTGTCGATGGGCAATACTAAAATTATAAAAAAAAAAAAGAAAGAAAATTAAAAATCCATGTGTCAAAATAGAATTTTTCCTTTTTTCTTTTCTCAGGAGATGTGGCAAGGTATTACTTCCGACTCCCGTTGCAAATTACCACTCCGGCTTCAGCCTTAATTGAATACTAATACTTGTTGACATAGGTGAGAAGAACACCTTCGTTCCTTATTTAGGTCAGGAGTTCGACTCCTGTTAGGTACGAAAAAAATAATGTTAGAAGATCTCCCCTCAAATAAGACCCAACAGTCAGGTCGGTCCGGATTAGTCGGAGTGAAATCTCATATATCGGATAGTAAACTAGCCACAGGGACCGAAAAAAAATCAACCTCAATTGAATCATAACCTCCATTGTCCAATACTCCATTATTCCAAGTAAATGCGTTTTCCATAGGTTTGACTTTGGATTTAGGTTACTTAGGAGTTTGAATCAACGGATCTGTCGAACAATATGATTACTAGTGAAATTCCAGCAACATTTGCAAAAATGAAATGTTCAACCTTATTCGATCTGTTTCGTAATAAATTACATGGCACAATTCTGTAGTTCATAGAAAACATACTATTAGATGTAAAATTTAAATATTATGTCTAGTTAGTTCAAGTAATCAGAGATATGAGAGAATAAGATATGCCTGAATGAAAAATAACACATAAAACCATTTCACAAATAAATAACATAAAATATAATAGAAATTACTAAGTTTAAATTTTTAATAAATCTCGCTCTCATACCTACAATGAATAACTCACACCTCCTCAACACTGTAACTTAAACTCCCGTATATTCTCTAGAAGGGCGAAGTCTAAATGAATATATCATCCAAAATTCTACTGTGCATAGAACTCTTAATATAACTAAAGTTAAATATGAAATTAAAAGAATAATTATCGTAAATAGATAAATTAAAAATAAATAAATAATTATCTATAATAAACGGTTGTCCAGGGCTTAATAATTTCTAAAATTACAAGTTGAAATTGCAAACTAACCTCTAACTATTCTCTCTATATTATTCTTCAATTCAAATTAACCCAACACCAATATAAATCCGCACGACCAAATAATAAATACCAATTGAGTTTTTAGAATAGAGAAGACATCTACAACATATTTATTTTGATTATAAAATAATTAATAATGTAATCTATTAATTTAGTAGTTATATTAAAATTATTTTTAACTAATTAATTCTATTAAATTATTAGAATTACACTCCGTAGTATTTACATAAATCAATAAATAAATATCTATTATTTTATCCTTAATTTATATGTATTTTTATATGTTATCTTTCTTTATAAAAAATTGAAATCAGACAAAATATGTACATAAATATATTATCATATTCTCAATTGTTTAATATCTTAAATTTTTTATCTAAACTAGAGGATATTCAGAATGCTCAATTCGATTTTCATTGACTAATCGAGTTTGACAAATTTTAAAAATATATGAATAATACAAAATCATATAACTATATTCGATTTCTAAATAGTTTAGTAGGACGACTTAAGAGCGCAATTTATGACTCAGACCACATAGATTCTCTATTGTGTATGTCCTCCTAATGTGTCATGTCAGGCCAACTCAACATTTAACAGCTACACTCATACCGTTAGTAACAGAAGGACTTAATTATTACACTTTTGAAAATTTAAGTACTTAATTTTGAACTTCACCAACATAATGATGAATTTAATACAAAGTTCAAAGACTTGATATGTACTTAACCGTTAAATTGATGTAATTATGATTTATATTTTCTATATGCATCGTGAACTTGATCGCATACACAAATCACTCACTTCAATTATTGGACTTTATGCATGCATAAATAATATTTAAAACTGTTCATTTACTTAAATAATTAAAACAAATATTATTCTAACATAAATAAGTCAATTTACAATATTTTGAGCATACAAAATAATAAAACCTAATGAATAATTAAGATTAAATTCCATTAGATACTTATACTTCTAAGTCTTGCAAGTATGGGAAAACAAGTTTATCGGAACAATTTCTCAAAGCTTGGAATCTATAGCATGTTTCTAGAGAGAGAGAGAGAGGGAGAAAATAACTAGGGTTTTCTCTATATACATTGAGATTGAATTGGATATTCTTGGTCTAGATCATAGGACAAGATTCTATTGGTGGTTGAGTTCAAAACCGCTAAAGCAAACATTGACAAATGAGTAGTATACATTCGATTTTTAGTTAGAGGTATGATTTTATGTGATTCCTTTCTTACTATTAATTCCATCACCGATATCATAGCTAATAACATGTACTCTTACCATTTTTTTTTGGAAAGTTTATGTTTTTAAACACTTTGATAGTGAAATTTGTGGAGACCTTCTTAAACTATGATTTTAATATATTTTATAACTTATATGATGTCCAACATGCGGTTAACAAGTTTAAGAATGAACAATTTAATAGTGAATATCATTTTGTAACCTATATTTTGTAACAAATTTAATGGTGAAAGTTTATACAGACTTTTTTAGGATATCATTTTAAAATTCATAGAGACATTTCAAGATGATGAGTAAAATAGATTAGATTTAATAAAAGATTAATTTAGAATGAATTAAATCAATTTTAAGAATGTGTAAAGTCATTTACCTTAGTTACAAACTTGAATAAGTCGACTCATCCATAAAACAAGTCGACTTGTTAGGTAAAAATCAACCCTAAACTAAGATAGAATGTTAAGTTTGGCAACAAATCAGTTATGGTTTGGGTAATGTTAATATCATATTAGATCTTAAATCCTAACTTTAATATCTATATTTGATCCTAACTTGACTGAGTTAAAAAATAAAAAATAATATCCGACTCTATAGATTTTTCTATAAATTCGATCCGATCCTAAATCGACCCATACTCAACACATACCTAGTTTTATAAAGAAAGACATAATAACAAATAAAATTATATGAAAAAAAAAAACTAAATTCATTTGAAATTGTTTCAAAATCTAGACCATATCAAGAGAAGAGTAACAAATAAATTGGTTTGATCAATATAAAAAATCTAAAATTGAGGTAACGTGACATTCAATAATTTCTAACCTTTATTTTATTTAATAATATAATATAAAAATAAAATTTTATTTTCTTATCAATTATTATCAGGTTAGATCAGGTTAAATTGTTTATAAGCTAAACCCGTATCCGAACTGAGTTCACTACTCTAAATTAAAATCGACTCTAATCCGACTCTAACTTTATTTTGGGGGAAAAAATCCAATCCGACAGATCAAATTTTTTGAATTTCCGTCTCGGATATTGTTATCTCTAAATGTTATACAAGTTGACTTGAGTAGGAATTAAGTTGACTTGAAGAACATTTTGTGAAAAAAGACTAAATTTGATTATGAGAATAAGTCGACCCGCCCAAAGTACATATTGACATATCTTGTAAAAGTATTAGAGAAATCACAAATTTAAAATCCTAAGATCGAAAATTTAAACATATAAAATTGGTCAAAACAAAATTTGGTCAATCTATGTTAAGGTTTAAGATTAAGCTGACATGGTATAGTCATGATTCAACCTGTCACTTTCACACTTAGAAAGATTTGTGGAAGCCAAGTTGACTCACAAGTCTTATGCCACAAGGTATTAGGACATAAGTCATGAGTAATAAAACATGTCAAGACATGAGCCACCACAAGATAGTCTCAGACTTAGAGCTTATATAAAATTCAAGGCTAAATCGACTTGCATATTCGAGACTTAAGAAAATTTCAAGTAAGCCTAATATCAAGTTGACCTAAGCCTGATATATAGTCAACCTATATATATGCAGTACATTGAAAAAAATCAAAAGTTGTTATGCACAAGTTGACCTGAACATATCATAAATTTCACAGAACATGTCAAGTCAACTACAAGTAATAGTAAGCCCACTTGCATTGGCCAAATTGAAAGATATGTTAAGTCAAATTACACAAAGTCGACCTATCACAATAAAAAGTCGACTTGCATGAGCCACATTGCAAAAATGCTAAAACACTGTCAAGTACAAGTCGACTTGAAAGTAATACTAAGTCAACTTACATGAGTCAGGAAGTAAAGATGCTAAAATACCATCAAAGTCCAATTTGACTTGAAGCATAAAAAAGTCGACCTAAACAAATATCAAAGTGAAAAATTCTTGAGTAGAGTGAAGACCAAGTTAACATAAATAAGAGTACAAGTCAACTTACACAAGCTACAATATGAAAATATTTAAATACTGATGAGCAACAATTGACCTGAAGAAACTATAAGCCGACTTACCTAAATAGCAAAGCAAATATATCTAGATAAAATACAACACAAGTCTATTAGTTATATACAAGAAGTTGATTTGTACTAACTCTGGACAATACAAAATTCAAAACTTATTTGAAAAAATGAGTCGACTCATTGTGAGTAACTGTTAGTAATTTAGAAAAACTGTTTCGATATTAAATGAGTTTCAACCACCACTGACGACTATATTTTTGTACTAAATGAATCTCAATTGATAACTTTTTTTCAAGATTATAAATAAACATCTCAAGTGAAAATTGGATAACTTTTTGAGCATTTATTCAACATGATCAAACAAAATCTTCTATGAGTTTACTTTCTTTGTGTTGTATTATTTTCTGGACTATAATGACTTATTTAACGTTGAAACCAATCATTATCTATTCTGTTTTATCCTCAAATAGTTATAAAAGATTAAAAGAAATGATTCTTTTGATATGGGCTTAAAAGATGTTTATGTGAAATACGAATTAGATTAACTAACTCCTATACAAAACTAGTAGAAAGTGTTCGAGTGAAATACTTATAAAGTCTGATGAGCACTTGGATAATTAGTTTTGTGTATTATTTTGGTTAAAAATATATTAGAAAATTTAGGTGAAATTTGAGAGTTGAGGCATACCGAGAAAGCTGAAACCACTATAAATCCTCTGTGTCGATTCTTCTTATTTCTTTCAATTTTCTTTTAAAATCAAAAAATTAAAAAGTGCCAAAAACAACATATTCATACCCTCTAGGTTGTCACAACCGGTTTTTTAATTGGTATTAGAGTAGGTATTCTAGGGAAATGGTTTAAAAAGCTCAGAAAAAAAGATCTAAAATGACACTTAATGGTGATAGTGTTTCATCAACGTGCTCCACCAACATAGCACCATTCTTCAACGACAACAGTTATAAGTACAAAAAGTAGTGGATGAGGAATTTTATTATTATTCAAGATGAGATAACCTAGGAGATCATCGAAGGAAGAATTGAATTCCGCAGATAGAAGATTGATGAAGTTAAAGTCCAATCAAAATGAAAAGCATGATTGTCGAGAAGAAAAAGGCTTATAAAGTAAATTGTAAGGCGGTCAATCTACTCTATCTAGTTTTGAGTCTAAATAAAATAAATAGGATTTCCTCACGTATTACTGCCAAAGAAATCTGAGAGAGATTAGAAGCTATATACAAAGGAATCAATTAGATTAGAAAGAACAAAATTGTTTGAATTCTATTCAAGGTGAATAGTAAATTTTGCACCACTATTGTTTGTAACATAATAACTCGAACCAACTTTCCATATGAGTTTGAAATCTTTTAAATCCATTCATGACAGATAGAAAAGTTCATATGATTTTTTTTGTAACATGATATTCATGTGAATTTTCTAAATGAATTTGAAATAGTTCAGATTCATTCAATAAGATGAGTAAGGTTTGTATATCTTTATTTATAATGTAGTAGTTCATATGAACTTTTCGCTCCAATTTGAAACAATGAAATAATTATTTTGTAATCTAATAATTCGTATAATTTTCATTAGTAAAACTATAGTTAGTATGATCCTAATTCCAAAAACAGTGGATTATGTGAACTTTCGCACAAGTTTTGAATAGTTTGGATTCTATTTGGGATTATTTTCACTTGTAATATGATAGTTCATAGGAAATGTTTACATGACTTTTAAATTGTTTAGATTTATTCCATACAAAAAGTAAAAGTTTATATGATTCTTATTCATAACAATAGTTAGTATGAACTTTTCATATAAATTTGAAAAAATTTGAACTTTATTTGAGATGAAATTGAAATGCATATAATTTTCAAACTTTTCATACAAGTTTATGTAATATAATATATAATTTTTATTTACACGAACTTTCTACACGAGTGTGAATCGGTTCGGATTTTATTCGAGACTAATAATAAAAGTTTATACAATTTTTATTTGTAATATAATAGCTTGTACAGACTTTCGCAAGAATTTAAAATCGTTTGAATTCAATTTGGGACAAAGAGTAATGTTCGTATGATTCCTATTTATAATACAATAGTTTATAAAAATTGTTGACACTCTTGTGATAACCTAGTGTGAATGAATATGTTATCTTTAAAAATTTTTGAATTTTCTAATGCTAGCGAGGGACTGATGGCTAACGAAGAAAAGAAAATAAATGTAGAGAGAAAAAAACAAGAGATACAAGGTTTTATGGTAGTTCCACCTGCCTTAGTATCCGTCCATTCCCAGGCTTTACGTCAATTTTCTAATTTATTATTCTAAAATAGATTATATAGTTTTATACTTTAGAAAATTGTTCAAGTGTTGCAAGAGAGTGTGTTTCTTCCTTCTTCAGTTATATTTTAGCCAGGAAGATGATTTTAGAAATTGAAGAGTTTTTACAATTATTAAATACATTGTAGAGATTGGTGAGGTAGTTAAACTGTTTATTTAATTCAAAATAATTTTCTGAACATATATACGTTATTCACATGAGGTTGACCTGTTGGAGTTTTAAATCAACTAGCTTTTGAATTTTGAAGTGTCTAGGTCGACTCGTCATAGGAGTAGGTGGACATCCTTTTGTATTTTGAGATGCAAGTCGACTTAATTTGTTTTTGGGTCAACTTGCATCAAGTTGTATGTGAGAGTTGGCTCGGCTTATTTTGCTCTGAGTCGGCTTTTGTAAGCTTAAGTTATTTTAAAAATATGTTAACTCGACTTAAATTATATTTTATTTAGCTCAGGTCGACTTACAAATAAACTATGTCGACTTATTTTGTTTGGACAAGAGCGACAAATTGAGTTATTATATCTCTAGTTCAACTTGGTTATATTACAAACATGACTTTCTAAGATCTTGATTATTTAGGTCAACTTGTGTTCTTGATGGGTCGACTCATGTACATTTTGTTCTTAAATTGGATTACCTTGAATATTTGTTAAGTCGACCTATATTTATATATAATCTAAGATGGGTTGACTTGTGTAAGGTCTAAGTCGACTTTGTTAATTTATAGAGTATACTTTTGTGACTATGATTTCACAGGTTGACTTGTCAAATGTTTTTGGTCATCTTGTGATTCCCTATACTTAAAAAAAATTGAAGTCTATTGTTTAGGTCAACTCATTTATTTGAGAAGTCGACTTGTATGTAACATCGCTAGGTGAACCAAACTTAGATTTAAGTTGAAGGGCAGGTCGACTTGTTTTATACTCATGTCGACTTATGGCTTTTATATATATGGCTCAGGTCGACTTGTAATTCTATTTAGTAAACTTGGTTAGATTGCAGACTTAGACTTCTGAGACATGGTTTTAATTGGTCGACTTGCTCTAATATTCATGTTGACTTAAGGTCATGCTATTTTAGGCTCAGGTTAACTTGTCTCTGGGGTAGGTCGATGCAAATTGGGTTTCTGAGATCTGAATTCTTTAGGTCGACTTGTCTATTTTTAAGTCGATTTGAAGTATTCTATATTTGGCCAAATTTCAAATGTTTGAATTCTGTGTCGACTTAGAGTTAGGGTGAGGTAGTGAGTGGACTTGAGCAAATAATAAATTGACAACTTAAGTTTAATTTAACCATTTTGGATTTGTAGGTCGACTTGTCTACGATATAAGTCAACTTGGTTAGATCAAATTCAATTTTATTAATTCTTCTAAATATTTTAAAACCTTAATTAATTAACTCTAATTGATTTTAATTATTCATAATTATTATCAAAATCTATTTTATTTATGAAAAACAATTCACATGAGTTTGTAATCATTTGGAACATTTTGTATAATTCTTTTTTGTAAGATAATAGATCTTACAAATTTTTTGAATAAGTTTGAAATGTTTCGTATTTGTTCTATGGAAAGAATAAATTTCACATGATCTGTATTTCTAATATAATAATTCATATGAACCATCCTTATGAGTTTATAATTGTTTGGATTCTTTTTTAGAGATATGATAAAATTTGCACAATACTTATTTGTAAGACAATAAATTCTCGAAAATTTCTATACTAGATTTAAATCGTTCAGATTCATTGTATAGGAATAATAAACTTTTTATAATATTTATTTGTAACACAATATGTTGTATGAACATTTTGTTCAAATTTGAAATCATTAGAATTTTACTTGAGATGAAGAGTAAAATTAGTACAATTTTTACTTGTAAAATAATAGTTTGTGTAAATTTCTAAATAAGTATAAAATAGTTAAAATTCATTCGATAGAAAGAGTAAGATATGTGTGATCCTTATTCATAATACAATAGTTCGTATCATATTTTTGCATGAGTTTCGAATCATTTGATGTCTATTTAAGACTAATATTAGAGTGTGTATTACCATTATTTGTAACAAAAGAGTTACTATAAATATTTTGCACGAGTTTCAAATCAGTATATCATAGGTGTTAGGTTAATGTATACTACTTTCTTGTGATTCTAAAGATTATGATAATGCGACTTTAGGGAATAATGTCTGAAAAATAACTATTCGCACTCTTAGTGATATGTCGACAAATAGAAGATCGAATTAAATATACACACTATACTTCTTTTAGAAACATTTTCATTATGAAGTATTTTTGATAACTTCATAAGCGTGGATACATGATATATTGGAGATTATAATGGTAAAAAACTAAGTGATTGCAACTCACAAGAAATTGAATGTACCAAGTGTATATGCATGTTGTGGGACATCAAAAATACATTTATAACTTATCATATAAAATGAAATGATTGTAGACTCTTATGTTGGCTATGAGAAAGATTTCTAATATAAGATCTCCTAAACATAAGTGGTTACAACAAGAGACTCATATAAGAAATCCAAAAGTTTCCCTTTAGAACTTCTTTGTCGGTCATGAATCTAAAATCTAGAGCAAGGGTGTAAAAAATTTATAAGATATTTGTTCAAATAATAAATATAAATTATAAAACTATATTTAAAAATCTAAAATATCAACAAAAAATAATTTAACCATAATATTTCATACAACTAATGTACAAACAAAGGATTTGTTGGTCTCAAAGATAACCAAGGAGGGGGTTAAATTTGTTGTCTAAAATTGATTTTTCAAATTTTTATCTAACTCCAATTACATCTAAATAAACTTATAGTCAATCTATAGCATATATAGCAAAAATAAAAGAGAAAGTAATGAGACAAATCTGATTTACAGTGGTTTGGCCTTATGTCTGCATCCACTCTTCCAGCTAAGTAAGCCGGGCTCTAACAATTTGTTAGTTTCCACTATGATCCAAAACAACAATGTACATCCACTTGTCGACTTCAGATTTTCACTCCATGAAAATTGTTTCGTCTAGAAGACAAATCATACAAAATTTAATCAAAAGATTACGACATATGTAAAATAACAAATGTGACGGTAGCAGGATATTTCTTGATCTTTTGGTGTTTTGAAGTCTAAAAAATGAGTCTTTCAACCATTCACGTCCTCTGTTCTCACTCCTTGAAAACCTACTGATAGCTACTGTATTTGATACTAAAAAGGCATAACAAATAGCAGTAAAAATTTTCAAAAGTTACTGTAACCACTTCAGCAACTGTCTCGAAAAAATAGTCTCCAAATTCTCTTGAATTTTAATATTTACCGAGATTTAATATATATATATTTTTTTAAATTTAAACATCTCTTTAACAAATTCAAGAGTTGTTTTGATTATATACAAAATATTGTTTTTCCAAAAAAATCGAAAACTGCTCCAGAAAAACTGTTCATAGTTCTGAATTTTTCAGAACAACTAGCCAACTTAGTCCACTTTTTTTTTCACCAAAATCTCGAAATAATTGTGTCACGAATTATCATATCTGCTTTTCAACTATAGTATTATAATGTAGTATAATTAAATTCAAAAGTCCAAACCTGTGGTAAAGATATCGAAGGCTAAATATCTCTTGACAACAATTTTCTGACACAATTTTGCTATGAAAAATGGGTAATCAACCAACTTTCAGCTGATTTTTCTTTAACATATCCGCAAAATATTCGAATTGTAAATACTTGAAATTGAAGTTCTATACATCTTTTTTGAAATATGATTTTCGGTTTTGTATTTCAGCATATAAGAATATGTGTCTATTCAAATATATCCAAATGATCACATTTCAATATTTAGAAAATTTTCTAAATAGTGAAAAATGAATTGTTCTCATGTTGGAGTATCTTTTATGTACATTTAGGATCAATAATAAGTTAAGTGTAGTACCCAAGCTACACTTATCTTACTGGCTGGGTTTTCAACAATTATCAAGAAATCTTATATGACAAAAAAAGTTTTGCTTTTATGATCGATTTTATGACTTTTCATTAACAAAAGTTATCTATTGAATAAAATTTTTTTTTTTTTACACTAAATAAATTTGTTAGAACCATATGAGAGATTTTGTTATTATCAAAACTAAGAAAATAACAATTTTCTAAACATTTTTTAACAGGATTAGACATAGAAAATTTTATTCTAGTATCTCGTCCAAGAACAAAAAGTATAACAGAAAAGAAATATAACAAAATCAATTTAAAAAATTTTATATTAGCGTTTAATACTAACTATTAAATTTAAAAAAAAAAATTAATTGAAATTTTGATTCAAATCAATATGTACTTTTTTCATGGAACAAATGATAGATTTTTTTTTTTTCGAATTTGAAAATGGTTTCGGTAGTCAACCGGAGAAAATTGGAGAATGGAGATTTCGGTGTTCTATAAGTGAAGGAAATATAAAGATGAAATCAAAGATGTGGAAAGGAGAGGGAAAAAAGACAAAAGGGAAAGGAATGAAAAAAAAATGGATACGGAGAGAGGCCGAGAGGGAGAATGAAAGGGAGAGGAGAGGGAAAGTTTGGGAAAAGAGGGGAGGGAAAAGGAAATGTGCTAAATTGGAGTTCTCAATATCAAATTAATATTTCTCGGAATTGTAATCTTATTTACCTTTTTCTTTCTTAGTTTTAAAGATTACAATTTTTTTTGACTTAAAGTATGCAATGATAATATTATATTTTGTTTTTACTATGTGGTGGATTTAAACAAAAAATTATATAGAATTTAGTTTTTTTTTTTTTTAAGTGGAGGCAAAATTGTAGGTAAGTGGATAGAAAATAAAAATGGACCATAAATACTAATTGAATTTTAAAAAATTGAATGGATGCAATTATCCACCCTGCACATGACTAATTAGTTCCATAATGGGCTTGGTAAAGGAAAGTCCACTCATTTTTAATAAGGAGTTGATTTCTCAAATTAGTAAACGATAATGATTAATGAGCCATCAATTGAAGAACTAAAATGGAGAAGTATCATATATTCTCTTTCTTTGATGGAGAGTGAACCATGTTATTGTTCTAGAGAGCAGTGTTTTGAAATCCAGACCGAATTGACTGGTCCGACCAGGAATTGGACAAGCGGTTGGTCTAGATTTCTTAACATAATTGGATTTTGAAAAAACTGATCAAAATCTGAGTTGAACCCGGAATTGGAATGAACTAACCAACCCCTTTTTTTTTACTTTCCTTTTCTGAACAGCAATTATAGTAGAGATTGTACATCATAGAGCCTCCTCAACTCCAAAATTTGAAAAGCAGATTCAAATTTTCAAATGGGAATTTCACTTTTGGGGAGAGAGAGAAAGATAAGAAATCAAATGAGAGAGGGAGAAAAGAGAGAAACTGTTTGACTGTTTTTTGTTTTTTTTTCTTCCCTCATGCTCTTTTGTTTTTCTTTGTTTTGTTTTGGCTTTGTTTCAGTTTTCTTGTCTTAAAATTTCTTTTTTGTTTAAAATAAATTTACTTATAAATTTATATTTTTTAAAACTATTAATAATTATTTTAGATCAAATAAATTCGATTCGAATCAAATTGAATGTTTAAAAAATAAAAATTTCTTAACGTCTATTTTTTTCGTACACAATACTCGAATCTAAAATTTTATTTAAAAGGAATTAGTATCCGACCATTTGATCAATTAAGCATTGATCTCTATTTGACATTTTTCACAAATTTCTTTTCTTTTTTGAGGCAATAAACTTACCTAATAAAATTGACATTAATTTTTAAAAGTAATAATAATTTCTAATTAAAATATTATTAATATAATAACGATCGACAAAACCACAATTTAACCGTTGTAATTTGCAAATTTGATAATTTATCCTCTACCATTAATAGAATGTTATCAAAATATAAAGTATATATATAAGGCATAGGACAAGATTTCTATCTCACACTCGTATTAAAATAACGTGTGATGTTTAAATGAATGAATTATATTTTATTAATATTATTATATATTTTGAATATGACTTGATAAATATTTGTGATTATATATATATAGATTTTTTTATATTATTAATATATTATAATTTAAATTTATTTATGATTTCACAATGATGTTATTCGATTTTTTCATTTGGTTTGACCTGTTTGACCTAGTAATCTATTGATCCCTTGGAGCGATCGGTTCTTACTTTAGTCTGGGTTGCAAAACATCGATACAGAGAGAAAAAACAGCTAGGGTTTATATATATATATATATATATATGCAAAGCTTGGATTGGGTGCTTTTGCTCTAGAGAACGGGACAAGGCTTCATAGGTGGTTTTGTTCAAAACCACTAGAGGTTGATTCCTTCGGCTGCTATTATTTCCCTCAAAATGGGTGAGAATTTCCTTAATGGGACTATTTTGGGTGAGAATTTCCATAATGGGTTCCAAAGCAGAGATGCCTTCCGAGGACACAACTGGGCTACGCCTTACAGAGAGAGTGTGTGTTGTTACCTTCCATCTGTATTTTTATTATCTTAAATGTTTCAAAATAATATCAAATGCACCTTTGTCTTCCTTAAAATTCAAAAAGAAAAACATCATTACAAAACTCTACACTTTCTGGATGATGCAGCCCACTAAGCATGTGCATGAGCAATCTTTGTGTGCGTTTCAGATTCTTACTGCTAATTATTACTTCTGTGGATGCCGTCACATTGACGTAAGATTTTTCTTCACCTTAAGTATTTCAATTTTATGAGGGAGTTAAACCAATAGTTGATAGAATAATTTCAATTTTAGTTTTTTATATAAAAAAATTGATTTTGTTTAAATTTTGGATTGGAGGGTGCAAGGGCAAATTTGTCTTACATTGTTTCAAAATTAATCAAGTGATAAGCAATTCAGACGACGCTGTGGGGTTGGGGGACTGGGAGGGTATCTTTTCGATTGTAGACGAATAAAGCACTTTAACGTTATCGACGAATTCTAATGGTTTAGTTGATTTGAGAATCGACGTTCTAATCATGATTGAGAGTTTAATTCCCATGAGAACGAAAAAATCAATGTTGGATGACCTGCCCCTCAATTGGATCCTACAAACGATCAATCTAAATTAATTAGGGTGAAACCCCAAATACTGAGTTGGTATTCTAGTCATGATATAAAAAAAAAAAAAAAAAAAAAAGCACTTTAACATTGTGAAATCTTTCAGGACCCCACTTGCCTTTCCCCACCTCAAAGCGATTTTGGACTTTGATTTGATTATTCCCAATGTTGGGTAAGTTTAGACCCACGTTGATTTTGGATTTTGATTTGATTATTTTATTTTATTTTTTTTTAAATTATAAGAAATTTAAATCTAAAATAATTGGATGAGAGGAGAGGGATCATCACCGTTCGACTGTCCTCTGGGAATCTCACTTTCTTTCTCAACTATTATGAGTCGGTCAAACTTTTGTTGGTGTCACATAGGAGGTACGTGTCATATGTGGTACGTTTGGTTGGGAAGAGTTTCATGGGGCTTGGCTTTTTAGAAGGAATCTTACTCTCATGCAACTAATATGGACACATTTTGTCCCTTTGCTTTCTTTTGTTCGAGGGTTGCCTCACAAATATCTAGGTTCTTCTACTTCTATTTTGTTATGTTGTTTTAACAGCCGGCCCATATGCCATGCACCAAGAAATAAAACTTAAAAGAAAAATATATTGAAGAAAAAAGTTAAAAAATAATTTATTTTTTAAAAATGGAATTTATCCTCTGTGGGTAATTACCAATGAATTATAGACAATTTATTTAAAAACAGTCAAATTTTATACTTATCTAACCCTTTTACCTTCCTTTTTATTAGAAAATATTGTTTCATCATTTAGTGATATTTATTGATATTTTGCTTCAAAAATATTGCCCACTAAATGAGCAATTGATCATTGGCGTTAGTAATCATTATAGAAATATAATCTGGGGAAGAGCTTGGATTTTTATTGTTTAGGAATATTAAATGACTCTATTGAGACAACAATTGCGGTTTTTTTTCCCTTTTTTTGGGGGGGCGGGGGTAAAGGAAGGGAATACAAAAACACACCCGCCAAAGGGCTTAGCAAGACCAGACTTCACCAATCTCCTGTGGTGGATGTAGCAGTAGAGCAACAGATCTCCTTAACCAAAATCTCAAGTTTAAATCTTAGGAATAGAAAGATAAATTGAGAGAACCAACCCTTTAATGGACCCCACAGTGATCGACCAAATCAATCGAGTGAAACTCAGATACTTGGTGAAAAAAAAATGGCCTGAATTTTAGGAAGGCGGCCTCTGGAGTTAGTAAAGAGTAGTAATGGCGGGGGAATAAATCTTGGATAAGGTTTCAAATTAGTGAAAGTTTTGGTGATATTCCTTGTCCTCCAAGAAGGGAAATGCTTCCAAAAATACACTTTTCAAAGAGAATTTTTCACACAAGGATGCTGCTTCACAAAAATTAGAACCTCATTTGATTATTATAATGCAATTACTGGTCTCCTCCAAATTCAAAATTAACTTTTACCCCTAAGCATTGTTGTTGTACATGTAATAAACAAGAATGATCAACCAAGGAATGAATCTCTTGCTTGAGAATGAGGTGAAGCACAATAAACTCATATGTGATGTCCTGTAAGGTGTTGAAAAACTAGTTTATAATTATAAAAAGAAAATGGAATTACACTGTCTTAGTGATGACAACACTAGAGAACTCATCTGCCATCATCACATAGCCAGGGTTCTACTCAATTTCAAGCCTCTGGTCTACATTACAAACAGAATCCAGTTCAAATGAAAGGATATATGCTCATAGAGAAGCAAGCGCATATGCTCATAGAGAAGCAAGCGCAGCTTCTTTACTTCTTTTCTCTTTCAATAGCCAATCAATGGATTCAAGTCAAATGCAGAACTCAAAGTGGGCTCAATGTTGCGGAAATTTTAGGGTACTTGCCTGTGAATTACTTCTTTCCTCCTCCAGAAACATTGAACTTGAAAAATATGATGTCACCATCTTGGACCACGTATGTCTTCCCTTCCTGTCTATACTTTCCAGCAGCCTGTTAAATCAATGTGCAGATGTAATTTGCATTTTCAAAAGGTTCAACCGCTATAAAAGAGCGAAAGGTTAATAACAAGTGTAGCAGCATGAAACACTAGCCTGGATCAGGACAAACAATTTGAGGAAACTTGCAGGTGCTAGTCCAAGGACTAGGTTTTCTTGTTTTTGTTTTTGTTTTTGTTTTTTTTTTTTTTGATTTAAAGAAATGGAATGAGAAAAATATTTCATGTGTTTATCTCATCACCAACCAAATATGGCACCCCTGGCATAGCCATTAATGTTATGTAAGATTTGTAGATGAGTGGAGCTCGTGATCAAAAAGGTAGATTCCCATTATGAGATTCGAACACCTAAAGAAAAGTGTGCCAAGTCACAAGTCTAGTATATATTGAAACTGCAACCAAAACCATTATCATGTTAATAGTTCATCAATTTTCTTCCCTTGACGTGTCTAATGTCAAACTACCAGTGGATCATGCAAAAATGATTGATGAATTGCTTCCCTGCATTCATCTTGGAGGCATGGTGCAGAAATTGTATTAGCTTCCCCAAATATAAATATTTATATATTGTAGATGATGATCAAAACTAATCTTTCTCAACTAATATGAATAATAAATACATACTTGCAAACATAAGGCTCAAAACCCGCTTCCCATCCAGGCAATGCCAGATTTTCAAGTTTCTAGTCCCTGTCCTAATTTCAAACTTTTGTATGGCTGCTAAGATTATAATTTAAAGCACTGTACTCACTGTTTATGTTGGGAAAGCAGAAAATTCCTAAAATAACATATATACAAACACGGAGAGACAGAGAGAGAGGTGATGAAATTGCTTTTACCTTCACAGCTGTCTCACTACCAAGTTCCTTAAGATCATCAAATTTCATGACCTGGATGTCATAAGATATCCTATATTAGCTTTCAATTCACAGAACAATAATTGCAATACGGCTGAAAATATAGCAACACTATCTCTCATTAATTAAAAATCATTTTTCTCTCCAGAACAATAAGCATATATTTACTCTGATAAAATGGGAAAATATTCCAGACACACTCAGAAAAACAAGTTGTTCTCTTAAGGGCTTCTGATGGCAGATCAAAGGTAAAAAAGTACCAAATATAATGGAATGTGCAACGGACAGTAGTACCATGGGGTCAATGCAGAGACAAGTGGAATTGTGTAATAAGAAGAGATGGCAATTGAGATGTAAATTGAAGTTGGAACTTTTTAAGTAAAGACTGTGATGGAAAGCAGATGCAGGTGAAAGTGGTAGCTCAAAATGGCGATATTTTGTCATAAAGTTAAATTACTACAGTAAGTTGATAACGCCAGAAGTAGCTACTTGGATGGCAATGAGGCTGAAGATTGTAACATTGCCTATTGAAGATGACACCATGACGTAGGACAGCCTAGGAAGATAGCTGTCCATCTGGGATTTGTGGTGGGATTAAGGTTGAAAATTAGGGTAAAGGTTTAAGTGTAGGGAATTAGAGTTTATTGCAGGAAATTTTAATCTAAGCAAAAGCTGATATTCTGAAAGAGATTTCTTGGTTTACATAGAATAAATAAAAAACTAGTAATTAAATTGAAAGAAAAAAAGCAAGAGATGAGAAGATAAAAGATGCACTTATTAGCATTACACCAGTAGATCCTTAGGTATCACACTCGGGGCAAGAAAGCATCACACCTTCTAGGGCTTTGAGAGAACTCTAAGTATGAACTCAAAATCTTCATTATTAATATTAAGGTTACAAGTCTTCAAATAGAGAATTAGCCTTGAAAAATAAAAACTATTACTAAAACAAACATTTTAAAATTTCTAATAGTCCTAGTAATGACTCTACAATGGTTAAATAGAAATAACTTTCTAAATAACTAAACACAAAAATAGAAACTATTTAAGTAATAAACCTCTACAAAAAAAAAAAAAAAAAAAAAAAATCTACAACTTTCTAACATAAAATACAGACTGTATATGACTTATTCAAATTTTGAAGGTTGCTGCCAACTTATTCCATCACAGTGGCAGGAGGATCCCAAGGAAAAAAGTACCATCAGAAAAGCAAAAATGTTTTGAATGTTACAAAATCGCATTATAGGTTGATATGAATTAGTTACTATAGAAAAGCATTACAAGAAAAGCATCTCGCTTGCAGTACCGATGTGCTTAGAAAGTTAGAATTACACTAAAAACTTCATACTTCTCAACAATTCTTTCTATGTGGACAAAAAATAAGGCAGTATTCCAGTAATATTTTACAAGGGAATCTCCAATATAAACAACTTTGCTAGGACGAATGACACTAAATAATCAAAGATTGTCAATTAGGTAATATTGGTAAGTAGGTTCCTTTTAAAAAAGAAACCGAGAGTAATATAAGTAACTTTAGGTTAACAAACAAGATAAAGAAATTATGTGGAAGGAATAACCTCAGCACAGATGAACCCTCTCTCAAAATCAGAATGGATAGCTCCAGCAGCTTGTGGAGCCTTTGTTTGCCGACGTATTTGCCAACACTTCACCTGTAAGTACAGTAATCATAAAGTTAAACTAATGACAAAAACTAATTAGTATTTCCAAAATGCCAGAGTCACAGAAGAGATGCTCAATCAGTCAACAATTATGAGGCCTGTACATGGCATCAACCAGTATAAACCCATCATACCTACACAAATAGGTCAGAGTATATGAAAACAATATTAACAAGTAATTTTGCATATAAGCATGAAAGAAAAGCACAACAATAACTATCTTATAAAATAGAATGGTGCAATTTCATACCATCGTTAAATATGTGATCAGTTTGACAAAGTACATGTATAACCATAATGTGATGATACATGTCCTAGGGTCTCACTGACAGACACAACTCTTTAATATTAAGTATTTATGCCACATTAAGTCAAAATCTCTCTTGAGAAAAATCAGGACCAGTCAACCATTGAACTGTCAATACCTAGATGTTAATTGTAGCCATTGGCTCATAAATGACAACCTTAAATGTACACCCATATTTTCTTGATGGTTACTCTGATAAGTTACAAAATCAAGATATAGTTGTATAATGAATTTGCGAGCTCTAATTACAAAAGAAACCAAAGCAGATAACAAGCATGGACAAGTGAAACAAAGACTAGGAAACAATTCCACAAAATACTATTCATGCAGCAAAAAATCAAATTGAGCCCGACAGGCAATTACATTACCTCATCAGGACCCGCTGTGAAAAAGTAGATGAGATTAATGGCAGAAAACCCGGTTTTTATGATCTTTGGAAGGGAACTATAGCAAAGTAGAAAGAAGTCAACTTTGGTACTTCAATTATTAAAAGAAAAATCATAGAAAAGAATTTTATACCAACGAGAACAAAAAGCACCAAGAACAACTTACCTTTGTACCTTGTTCTCCTCACAGTATTTTGTAGCTTCATCTTCTGGCATATCAGCAAGGTTTCTTTCCAGAACACAGCTGAAAGGGATTATTGGTTCAGCTCCATGCTCCTGCACCCTGGCAAACAGAAAGAGAATTTCCTGTTTATGAACAAAGAGAGGCCATAGAAAGATAGCAAAACAAATCTATTGATTGTTGTGCCAAATTCCAATTAATCCCATAAAGTCAATCTTATCAGCCTTTTGAACACACATGGCTTGTCATAGTAGATTCTTAACTTTCATTTTCTGATGTTGACTAGGAAGGTGTCTCATAGCAGAAAGCCAAGGAAGATGGGTTTGGTCAATCATTATCCCTTTTCCTGCTCATTTTAACTACTTTTGGGGATGGTCATTATTGAAGAACAGGATCCAGCAACATTTCAACCTTTACCAATGCCACTACATGCTAGGATTTCATTTACTAAAGACCTGTCATGTGCTATGTAATGCATGTGCATTCCACAGTACATGCTTTTTCATTTCAAGAATTTATTTATTTTTTGGGTGCCTGTTTGGGTTTTTTTTTTTTTTTTTTTTTTTTGGGAGGGGGGATCTGAAACGCTAAACAGTAATACAAGCATACCAAGCATGAATCTTGGGCAAAAACTTGTTCTTCTTCCTTTGGTAATCCCTCTCATTCATGTTAACCTGTGCACAAAATATGAAAATGGATAAACTCGTAATTGGCATCTGCAATGTTTCAGATCAAAAAAGAATTCAGAACTAAACACAAGAAGTCATCATCAAACTCTAGAAGCTTTATGTAACACGGCAGAATGACTCCTCAATATATGTGATATCTTGGGTGAAGTTTGCTGTTCTTCAGACTTGAAGTATCCTGAAGTTGATTCATTGAAGTCTCTTTGCAACCATATACTTTCAGGTCAGCCAGTTATCATGCTAATTAAAAAAAAAAGGACCATAACAAATAGAAAGGTGATGCAGCTTCTAGACTCACAGATCTACTATGGCCTGTCATCTAGGTCTTAGGGACATTGTCAAAGAGGATCTATTAAGAGTTTTCAGGAGTTCCATCAGAGTGGTGGGCAACCACTTCTAATGACATCATCTAAAGGATCCACTAGCCTGGTAACCAGATAGAGTTAAATTCTAATTCAGGCACTGTCCTCCAGGTTGAGCAATGCCATTTCATACCCCTTAAGTGCCTTCACTGAAGTGAGGCAAAGTGCTCATTGCTGCTCTGATGTTGGAAGTTGACGGGGCTTATAATAAGTTCACTTGAGGGTCACATTATGCAAAGGTATCGGTGATTATTGTAGAAGATGGACTAGAGCTTGGGGTTACTTTGTCTCCTTGTTCATGATTGTAACAAATGTTCCAGGCAAAATAACAAATAGAGGTACCAAGAGGGGTCCGACTCATCGTTTCAACATTTGTCTAAGGGAAAGACAGTGTATCATTCCCAGTTTTTAGTTAAGAAAATTACTTTACTTTTTAAGGAATCAAAGTTACACAAATGTCCAAGTGTTTCAAGAGGTGTTTGGTCTTCAACATTACTAGCAATATGATTACTGTTTCAGTGCAGACCCTTTATTATATTTAGCTTCTTGTAGATCATTGATGCATTTATCAGTTCCTTTGGATGGTGATCCTAAGATTTCATTACTCACTTAAAACATCCATGTGCTAATTTAGAGAAATAAGATTTCATGACTTCTTAAACATCCATGACTATAGATATGATCCTGATCGTGAATAGAGAAAGCCACTAAAGATACTTAGAAATACAAGCTGCCCTTCTGCTTAAATTATGTTTGTCATGTAGGAGGAACTCAGCCATAAAAAACTAGCATTTTATAAACAAAGAACAGGAAAATCGTCACTAATCAGCAGAAATATCCATTCTCTTATATTCACACACCTCTATAATTTGGGACAAGTGAGATTGAAATCATCAGCAAGAGGAGTCCGCCTCTCGCGGGGGGGGGGGGGGGGGAGATACCAAATATACATGGACATACATATACAAATATATGCATACACAAATGACTCAACAAGCAAACTCACCAAGTAAACAACAGGCTTTGCCGTCAGCAACTGAAAAGTATTCAGTATCTCAACATCAGCTGCTTTCCAATCCCCAAGGCGGATATCTTTTCCCTCCTCGAGCAATGCCTTAACCTGTAAAACCCGAGCAGTGCCACAACTCATTATACAGTCACTGCCATCTAAACCAGACAACATTTACACCTCATAGTTTTACATTGCCAAGTTAATACAGATGAACCTAAAAGCAGAGACCAACAGATGAAAGGTAGAATCATTGCAAAGGCCAGGCCAAATTGATTTGTATAAATAAGTTGTTTGATAATAAGGTGATGAACTGCTTCCACACCTCCACTCTTCTTTCACACCCGCAAAAGGAGGAATTGGCTGTTGACGGTTTCCTTATGTTCCTAACTCCAATATATCAAAAGCAAAAGTGCACAGAGTGATGCGGAAGGGAAAAAAGATTTACAAAAAAATGTTCCTTTTGTAGCTTTATGCTGCCATTTTTTTCACAATTCTTTGCCTAATGATATGCACAAGTAAAAATAATTGAGACAAATGTTTGGTGACCATGTGAATTGAATAAGTATTTGCATAAAGTTCATTAATTCCCTTCTTCCTTTGAAGATACGTCCACAAAAAATGTAGACAAAATGCAGTGCAAATGGAAACATTCAAGATTAGGTACTTCTGAGGTAAGGTTGTTCTGCAACACTCATCCTAAGGTAGGTAGACATTATCTGGACTTTCTTCTCCTTCCCCAACCCCCCCAGAATAAATTAAAAAATAAATAAGCCAGTTGGGAAACCAGCAAATGTGCTTCGCGATGAAAAATTTTCAGAGCATGCAAGCAAGCAACAAAATTCTGCCAAAGATGATTGCAATGCCAACAGATTCAGTCATATACCCACAAGACTGTTCGAGGGTGTAATAACATACATCCACAGGCATACAAATCCATTCATGTAGATGCATATGTACAGATACTTATTTGTGCTTAAAATTACATGTATGCTATCTATATTACTATCATGCATAGTGTACAATGGATGCATGTACGCCTACTTTGTTATAAACATAGATGTACAAATTAACACAGATGCACACCAGTATATCCATTCATCAGCATAGAAATATGAATCATGTTGACCATGTCTACAGTAGAACAAATGGAATTGGTATCTACAAAAGCTTGGTTGCTGATTCGATGGACTAAGGTTAGTGAAGTTATAGACATGAAAACAGGGAAATTCTTTAGCATACAAAATGAAACAATTCTCATGCTCTAATGTCTTAATAGTATGTTCAATAAATTGTTTATATAATTTACTTTTCATCTTATCTGGATTATTTTCTGGCCCATTATAGGTCCCCACCTCCCCAAAAGGTGCATCCCATAGGCATGCGTCGATATGATTTATTTTATGATACAAAATCCTCAGTGAAGCATTCAACAAAGTGACAAAATTCTGCTAAAGACATTGCAAACCCAGATGATTCGGCATCATTTTAAATCACACCAACCCTTTTTATTCCTTTTAAACAAAGAACAGATTCAAAATTTCATGGTTAATTTAATTATTTCACAACAACCCTTTTCTATTCCTTTTAATCAAAGCACAGATTCAATATTTCATGGCTAATTTAATCATTACACACAGAATACACGTCTCAAGCTTTGAATTTACAAACTCTTCTATTTCAATTCAAAGTCCATCTCTCCGCTTGCTAAGCAGCAGTGCTTAATTTAGAGCTGTGAACTATTTAAGATGGCAACATACTTGGTCATACAGATGGTGAACACCTACGCCATGAAGAAATTATACAGCTTTGGTTAGAGTGACTTGTTTAATCTGTGGTAACCTATTTGGAAATAAACTTCTCAAATTTTCGTTAAGATGAGCTGGAAACATAATAAAAGAGCCGATGTTGGACGAATTTTAGAATAGTTTGGGAAAAATAATTAGGGTTTCTTTGAATGCTAAGAAGGCCAAAACTCAAAATTAAGTAATAGATATTCCACCAAAAATTATTTCAAAAACTAAAATTGAAGAATATAGCAATATAAGGGAAGAAAGAGGATAAATTTACCTGCATTGCACTAGTAGTTCTCTAGGCATCACATCTTGTAACATGTGATCCTTAGGCATCACGCCTAAGGCGAGAATGTGTCATAACTTCTTAAGCTCGAGAGAGCACAAAGCAACTTTGCTAGAAAATTAATTTTATTGAACCATTTAAACAATGAGGTAACAAATATTTAAATAGATAATTAATCTGAAGGAAATTAAAAATAATGCTAAGACTAAAATTTAGAAACTCCTAATTTTCCTACATTGACCGTCTTAGTAAAAAAGAAAAAAAAAAAATTTCAAGATAACTTATCACCAAAATAAAATAGGAAATAAGAAACTTATAAAAGAAAAAAGACAGCCCAGCTACGGTGCTATGAAGAGTATCTGTGATCAGTACCAACTAATGAAGACTCCACCAATTTCCCAAAATGTCTACCAATGTTCATGATGCGACTAAATTAAAGCTAGGGACTAATTATATTTTAATTCTTTCTTTCTTTGGAACTTGATCCCTATCAAGATTGGAATACTACTCAGCATCCTTAAAGTAGATACTATATAAACTACCAATTGCTATAAGGAAGCTTTCAAGATCTTTTTTTTAATCTGATAGCCATGAGAAATCTCAACCACTACTATCTGGTTGCACAATCAAGGGCACGCAATAAACCGCAAGGCTATAAACCACGTAAACCAGGTGACATGTTAGAAAGTTGTTAGACTGCCTTATTGAGGTTTTCATGCCGGTGGATAAGGCTCCTTACCACTAGGCCACCTCCAAGACTACTGGACAAAATTACAAGTTACATTAAACAAAATCAGGGCAGCGACAAAACAAACTTTATCCAGTGCCATCACTACCAGTAGCAAGAGTGGACAAAGCTAAACCAAAAAAGAAATTCATCTACCAATTACAAAACAAAAAAGATTAGCCCAAACATTAACAGGCCATTGAAATGAATAATATAAGCTTCAAATTAACAAGACAAACCCTTTCACAGCACTCATGCTCTATCTTCAGCTGCTTGTCATTGCTCCTTTTCATGCTCTTTTCAAGGTCCTCTATTTTCTTTTCCATAAATTCAATATCCTGCAAATCAATATAGGACAATGAAAAGCATCGTCATTTGTAACAAATGGAAAAGAACTAAACAAATACATAATGAAAGCATCATTATTTGCAACAAATAGCACAAGTCAAGAATATGCAAATGGAACAGCATAAGCCTGGCACTTGAAAAGTTGCACTTTCTGTTGGCAAATTCGAAAGAGGGGGGGGGGAGTGCAGGCAACAACAAATGAGGAAGCTATCTACACACTTCAATAGGTGTACCCAGTGCGCTTTCAAAGCAATCACCGACAATACGTATGTTCACTTCAGTAGGTGTAGTCTTGAAGTTGATGAGGAGAGGTTCACCAAATCGACCAAAGATGATCAGAAATGGCTTTTGTTTATGATTGGATAAAATATTTGTTTGAAAAGTTTTTCCTCCTTTTTCTTGTTGCTCCATTGATTAACTTTGTGAAGACCCTTTCCTGGGATAACTAGGTTTCAGGCCTACGATGTTGATGCATCATCTAAATTGCCATATGTTGCTTCAGTTTTTTCAAGCAATATCCAGAGGAGAAATCTACAGCTCAGAAATAATGGATTGTTTCTAGCGATATAAAATATGAAATACTCAGGATGTGCTGTATCAAAGATTCATCATCTGGCTTCCAAACAACTGAACATTGAGGACTTTGACATTTAATCAACATGGGAAGGCAAACGAGATATTTTCTTACAACAACCTTCCTAAGTGCTTCTAATCACAAATAAAAAATAAAGATATAAAACTCTTGAAGAGCACAAGCTCTTTTTTCAAACCAAACAGAAACATACTTGATAAGAAAATGAGGAAGAACTTTTTTACAGAGAACATTATGTGAATATTGACTAGCCATAAAGCAGAACCAATAGGGATATCTCACCAAAATCAGCAAATTATTCTTTTAACTCTTCTATTGGTCCAAAACCGGTGCATGTACATCACAAGAAAACAGCGCCCACATTTGGGAATTGACCATCTTCCCAGCCTCCATTGATCAACCTATTCTAAATTGAATTATAAAGAACCAAAAATCAACTACTCTATAGCAGAATCCACTTCACACAAAGGGCTGATATCTGATTAAGATAAGTTGCATTAAGGTCATTAATAATGGAACAACAATCCTCAACAAAAATTGCAGTTTGTATTATCTGTCTCTGTTCTTCCCAGCTTCAATTTCAACTCTATTATACACTTTTTCTTTTTCCTCTCCTCCCAGTTTTTAATAAACACCAAAGCTAGAGTATTTATCCAATCACAGAGAAATAATTTGCACTCCCTAAAACCAGCTCACTCTGATCAGATATTCATTTTAAACAGCAGATTGACCCAGACAAAAGCAATCCAATTGAAAGGAGAAAAATCATGAAAATTACAAAAAATAAGCATAATATCAAGGTAGATTCATGGTTAACTTACCACAAAAACTTTTTTCTTCTATAAAAGAGAGATACATAAAAAAGGGCACCAAAAGGCAAACCTTACAACCTTAGAAAGAAATAAGCAATTTAAAAAGTAGCCATATCAGTCTTGGAAACCAAAAACTGAAAAGATAAACCAATAAAAAATATTTTCTAACCAAAAATTAAAATAAATAAATAAAGAGAATAAAACTAGAAAGGGGTCTCTCAATCCCCTCAACAGCTCTATAAAATTCCATGGGCAAAGAATCCTCAAAAGCAAAAGAAAACAAAGAAAATGGAAACTAATAATTAACTGTTTCCCGATCTCTCTTCAACTTTTCTAAACGAAGATCTCTATGGGCACGTAGAGCATGGGCCCAATGAAAAGCATAAACAACAGTATTGTTCCAAGAAAGAGGACCAATACTCTAATTTCCAAAAAATTCTAGTATTCTATTCCCTCCAAATACAGCGAATAATACCGCGAGATAATAACACCTATGCAAAACAGTGTGGAAATCAAGAATGCTTTTAGGAAAAATATATTGATTATCAAACAAAGTTAAGAGTCTGCTCCACATCTCTCGCACAACGGAACAATACAAAAATAGGTGGTCTCTAGATTCAAAATTTTTGTATCCTTTGTAATATGTGACACAAACAATCCAAAAGATAGCTTTAAAAGTCTCCATTTTGATAACAAACCATTTATATTAATATTGATAAGCACCTATACCAAGGAAAAGCCTAACATTGATTTTCCTTCTAAGTGAATTTAGTAACAAGAAAAACAGTGTGGAAAAGGCAAATGAGATGATGAAAACAATATTTGCAAGAGAAAGTACAAGAAGCATCAAGGCACTTTAAACCTAGTATCAGGGACATTGATAGAAGATTCATTTCCCTTAACAGAAAAACAAGGGAGAAGAACCCTATAATTCCCTATCATTAAGATTTCTTAAGAAACAAAAAATTCTAAGAGACCAAATTAGCATTTCACTTGTAGAAATCTTTGACAAGGCTCTTTAATAGGGGTCAAAAGAAGCATACACAGCTGTAGGGTCAAGAAAAGATGATATTAAGGGAGAGCCCCCAATTCAAGAATTATACTCAAAGATAACACTAGTAAGGGAGAGTCCTCAATTCAAGAATTCTACCCAAAGAGAACATAGAAATCATCTCCCACTTTGAATGATACTACAGGGATAATTGAGAGATGAACTTCTGAGAGCTACAACAAAAAGCTTTCATTCCAGCCTTGGCATCACATCCATTTTGTCTAACACTATACTTGCTCCTGACAAACTTAGGCTATAAAATAATTAGGTCACATAACAGATAACCCCATAACGATTTGCCTACCAAGAAAATAATCTTTCCTTGATTCAAGCTTCTCTGTCATGTTATACTCCTATGAAAACAAGTGCAAAAAATTGGGAAAAGAACAAGGATATCTTACTCTTTCATGCCTAAAGCACTTCAAAAGGCAATCTACTCCCACAAACACGAGATCATAGGGGTCATTTAACATTTAGATAGATCTAGTAACAAGATGAATCTCTCCAGAAAGGCCCTACTATAGAAAAATGACTGGTACAATTATGATTGAATTAGCCAGCCACAACACGAATGATTAGACACTTGGTAATAAGCAAAGGCTGAAGTTCTCGCCCCAACAATTCCAGAATTTTGCTATACAAACCTTCAGCCGTAACTCTGCACTAATAGTCTCTAAATCCCGCACAGGGTCCACAGAGTCATCAACATGAATAATATCAGAGTCTTCAAATGCACCTGTAATTTGTAGTCCAGAAAATAGAAAATCAATAAAAAAGTTTGTGATTAAGAATAAAGACATGTCAATTGTGTAACTCTAGAATTATGGGCCAAGACTGAATAACTTCGTAAAGGATGTCTTTCTACTCAAAATTGTTGGTTGCAAATTTGCAGTCTTCAGTCTAAAAAACAACATTGATAAGGAGCCGTATGCAACAATATTTAGAGTGATAGTGACCTTCAAAGTTGAAAGATATGCATCCTCAACATACAACTGCACTCCTTGATGATTAATTCCATCAATTATGATTAACCCTAGAGTCCAATTTGGATCAAAAAACATCAACTTTGTGATATATATATATATATATATATATATATATATTGTGTATTCAGCAGAATTTATATTACATGCATGGAAGTTACTTGAATGGAATCACATAAGTTGCTTAATCAAGCTCAACTAGAACATATTACCAAGAAGAAACACTCCGTGCCAACAAAGAGGTGCCATTGAAGTTTTCTGAAATCCATGACATCTTTCAAATAAGTATAGAAACTAAACAAGACACTGGTTTAAAAAACCTCACAACTACAGAAACATAGAGGCAAGAATCCACACATAAATATTACAGATAAAAAGAATACACCAAATCCATAGTTATAAGAATAGTAAACTAGGTATATGAACATCCAGATAAAATGTTACTGAGTGTCTTACGCAAGACATGAAAAATGCCATCAACTGCACGGATGTGGGACAAGAAACTGTTCCCTAACCCTTGACCTTGATGAGCACCTCGCACAAGACCAGCTATATCATGGATCTCTAGGAAAGCTGATACCTGATCATGAAACAATCTAAGAATATATCAGAAATTTGAACCATGAAACCTATCTTGTTGCAACTAAAAGCACAAAGGATATGAATTTGTGGAAGGGATGGTCATGAGGAGTAGAACATGCCAAAGATGCACAACCAGTAATTCTTCATACAGAAATGGGCTCCCAGATGCATGGAAATTTTTTGAAGGTTACTCTTCATCATTAGTCACCACAATCCCAACAAATTCCCCTAGCAGCTCCCACAGACAACATAGGTTCAATAAAATGTCCTTAAACAGCATACTTGTACATTAAATGAATTTTATAATACAATTTTAGCGTTACATACTAAAACTAAAATTGCTTTTAGTTGCTTTTACTTATTTTCAAATGGATGTTGATCCCTACAACAGCCAATTTCTTTCAAATGTGCAATTATAAAAGAAATGACCATTTTACGTCACTCCGTATATGAACTTGTTTTTAAATCTGAAAAAAAAACCTAAATGTGATATGATTTATCAATTATTTGCCAAACATCATATTTACCACCTACTGTCCATCCAAATATAAAATTTACCAAACATAAGCTTTAAAAGATATTTCTTAGTCGGACAATATATTGTGTAAAATCTAATTTTATATTATGTTTAGAGATTTCATATTGTCCATCGGGGAAAACAAAATAAAAGCAACAAAACAATAAGTATCCAACTTAGAAGGACAAAAAGAATTTTCCAAAATGGAAGATGTGATAAAATGCTTAAGATAATGTAAAAAGCCCAATCCCATGAGATTATCCCTCTTCAAAGCACACAACTGGATGATGGATACAAGTATAAAGAAATTTGCATCACACCATCTACGAAAATAAAATGAGAAAAATGAGTAAGTAAAGTACTTGTTGCAACTAAAGTTCAAAAGTGCATGGGGAATTTGGTGAGGGTCATCGCTATATTAATTTTGAGAGTCCCTAACTCACCACTCACCTGAATTAGGAGGCGTCATTGTACCCAATCTCTGATCCCTATACTACATTAGGGCCTCTGAGCTTTGTATCCAAACTAGTTGAAACATATTCATATTCTCTATTACACTCTGTTCAAAGGTCAGTTTCTTAATTGATTTTGTATACTAACACCTAACATGTCTTTTCTTATTATGTCAGATCTTTCTTACACATTTCTTGACACATTGAGCATTGTTGAAATTGCATGAATTTGACCATCATGTTCAATTCTCTCTCATTTTATCATTGCTTAGAGCTACTCCTAACCATTACCTAGTCAATTTATCTCTAATCCTAAATTTTCTTGCAAAACTGATCAAACACCTCAATATTTGCATTTCTTTCGGTGCTTAATTCTTTGCATGGTGTTTCTTAGTTGCCTAACATGCTGTACCAATGCCATATGGCAACTTCATAAAATTTTCCTTCCAATTTAGTTGTATTTTTTAGTCACACAACAATCCAACCAACTACCCAATTGCACGTGTGCTATATGACAAGTACATAGAGCACACTTAATCACCTGTACTTATAATCTAGTTTAGTTTGTAAATTTGAATGATGAAGAAAAGATATCACTTGCTACTTGAAGCGTGAGCCTCCAGTCACTCATCACCAAATTTGTAGTGTAAGCATTATCTCTACCTATCTATCTAGACTTAATAATATCACCACATAACCAGATGAAACTGCAATCATGTAATGGTCAACTTGACCAAAAGAAGGTTAAAGTTAATCCGCCATGGCAGTAGAACAAGACAAGACATCAAATAAACAATAAAGCCCAATAAAGAATTATATAAACAAAATGCAATTTGTAAGTAAAATAACCAGTGACATACCACGCTTTTGGGCTTGTAAAGCTGGCAAAGCCATTCAAAGCGCTCATCCGGAATGTTAACACGAGCTTCATTGGGCTCAATTGTACAAAAAGGGAAGTTTTCAGCAGGAATAGACAACTTTGTGAGCGTGTTGAAGAGAGTCGACTTGCCAACATTTGGTAAACCCACCTACAAAATCCAAACGAGAAACAAAACCCCATTACCACTAAAAGCCTGCATCTGTGAAATAGTGAATAGAATCCAAAGTCAAGAAAGCTCAACAGTCCCCATTTATGTAAGCAAGATCATCCTTAATCCATTAAACCACTATTCTCAGACATCATAAATCAAAACTTTGGTAAAAAAGCTGTATCATGAATTGTAAATGAAAATCTTACAATTCCAATCTTGAGATGAGAAGAGAAACGGCCGAGAATGGGACGCTCAGTAGGCGCTTCCTTCGATTTTGCAGCTTTGGGCGGCATTTTTCTGATTAGATCGCAAAGCTGAGAAGCTTCACTTCAAAATGTGGGGAAATTTCTAGGGTTTTTGAAGAAGAAGAAAGTGTTTTGAACGTCTCACTCTCTTGCTCTCTGTCACAAAATGTGGCCGCGTTTTATTAACGCGTGAGACCCGAGAGGATTTGGGTTGAGAATTTTGGGCCGGGAAGTGCATGGCGAAGCTGCCGGGTCAGTCCAACGAATCTGACCTAGCCAACCCCCACTTTTTTCTAAGGTTTGGCTATAATATTGAGCTCCCCGATATAATTAATCCTGATCTGAGCGGTAATGGGTTAGATTTGAAATCCAATTCACGTTGACATCCTAAATTCTTCTTGGGGTTATTCTAGGATCTGATATTTATTCATCGCCGCTATCAAGACAAGCTAACTCGGCAGGTTCGCCTTAACGATCCGGCCAGGCAAGGGCCAGTCTTGTGCAGGCCCACTTGGCCTAATTTACTCGGACTATGGTCTAACGAGCAAGACACTTGCCAAACTGGTCTGCAAATTTTGAACAATGGAGGCGAGCTTAGATAAGGTGGATACGGGATAACTTAAGCCCGTTTAAAATGTTTTTTAGGTAAAGGCAATGTTTTTAAACTATGATCAAACTGACCAGTTTGATCGAGAATTATTCTATTATTTGATTTGATTTTTATTGTTAAATAAAATGAAATTAAAATCGATTAAAACTGTTTAAAATCGATAAAATCGGTAAACCGTACAAATCGGTTAAAAAAAATGTATCTTTGATTCTTTTTCATTTCACCCTTTTTTTATTATTTGATCTTTCATTTCCTTTCCTCTCTTTTCTTCCTATTTTTGGTTTATAGTGAGATTTGAACCCGAATCTATTATAAGAGGATGAGATTGGTGCAAATAGAGCTGAAACTCATTGACTTTTCTCTCTTTCCTTCAAATCCACCATTATCTCTTGTTGGAATTTTAATACACTCATACACGTAAACGGAAGCATGATGGAATTTTTTGAAATAATAAAAAGAATAAGTATAGGGTATATCTCGGTGAATAAAACATAGGAATATTGGGAAATCACGATATCTTTCTCCATCGATCTCGCAGTCGGGATAATAATCACGTTACGAACTATCACCACAATATCACGACGCCGCAATCTTCAAGTCCGATGATAAAAATGACACGATAATTCCATTCTTAGAATTTTCATAAACCTTCTATGAATCTCATTCTAGAGATTAATGTCTTCTCTCAAAAAGAAAATGTGCACTCTCTTAATTTTTGTACATTGTTCCTACCTCTCTTGAATGCACAAATTCAAGAAGTTATATAATCCACGTAGGTTATTGGGATGAAAACAAGGGGAGTATAATAATGAGATTTAATCACCTATTATTCTCTAAATTTAAATTTTAAACTTTAAACATTTAACATGTTGGTAAATACCCCACGTGGGCATTCTCAACCAATATCTCCCACTTGTACATGAGGCCATTTTACATCCGTTATGAGATCATAACTCATATGATCTAGTATATCATCCTATTGGACTTTCATACAAAATTGGGCTCCGTACGACTGGCGATTACACCTGTAAACAAAAACTTCTTGATATATTTGTTAGAATGATCGAAAAGTCACCGTTAGTATAAAAAAGAACTTGCTATACTCCAAACTCAATGCAATTATATCTATCGGGTCACTTTTCTCATCGAAAGTGATCCCCAATCAATATTCGACTGCGTATTCACTATTATGTTGAATCCGAATATGTATAAACATAACAGACCGGTCGGTGAATACCACATAATGATATAATGCCTATTGGTCTTTCTTTTTCCAAACTCGAATTTATTAGTCTCAATTCAGCTATTTTTCTAAATCTGTCTTTCAAATCTCAATGTATCTTCCAAGTCATAAGTAAACAAACTAAAGTAGCAATACTTAACCAAAATTTCTAGAAACATTCGAAAATAATAAGGGTACAAGAGATTCCACCCAATGGATCTCGAGTCTCACACAGTGGGAACAGAGATCATGATCACACTATCATCTCAAGTAATAGCTCTAACTATCCCATAGTTGTCTTATCATACGGGATATAAAATGTGTGCCACAGTGTTAATCCCTCATTTCTCAAAAGAGCATATGTTAGATTTTTATAATACTGTACAGATACGGGACTCAATTTACACATAAAACTCTATCTAGAGATCTCAGAGAGTGTCTCTCAGAGACAATATCACTAATCGCAAGTGATATCCGAAATCTCAAATCTAACTACTTATAGATTACATGGATGTGGGTATTTCCATGTCGGTCATATCCCGGATAATTTCATCCTGAACATGTATCAAGACGACTTGTGTTCTAGCAGGGTCACTCTCAATGTTTTTTACTACTAGAAACCGTCTCATCTCTGCTTACTCAGAGTTGGAGGTGGTTACTCGTGTAAGAGAGTCGATCTCGCATGCCTAATATATCATTTTATCATATCAAAGCATATATGATTTAAAACAAGTGTATTATTTAAGAAATAAAATAATAACTTAAGTGTGATTGAATAATGTACAAAATCATATATATATATATATATATATATATATATATATAAAAGTAATAAGCATCATTTCGTAATTCGGTACAAAATGAGAAATATCAAAACATGGTCAAACCCAATGACTCTCTATGTGCTACAAATGAGTCTGTAGCGATATGTTTGGTGAAGAGGTCAGCCACCATACTGTGTATCGAAATGCACTTGACGGTCATTTCACAATTCTCGATGATATCTCTTATAAAGTTATATTTGGTGTCGATGTGTTTATTTCTACTATGATATTTAGGGTCTTGAATATAGGCGATAGCGGCCTGATTATCACAGTAGATTATTACTGACCTCTCACTATCAGCCACAATCACTAAGTCATCTAATAGTCTCCAAAGCCAAACACTCTCCTGAAATGCAACTGAGCAAACCACAAACTCAGTCTCTATCGTAGATAGAGTTACATATGTTTGTTTTTTATTGCTCCAAGAAATGACACCACCATTAAGTAAGAAGGTAAAACCTGACGTCGATTTGCGCTTATCAGATCATCGCCCCAATCTGCATCTAAATATCCCACATGGCGCAAATCTCATCCTCTGTAACACAAGGAGAAACTCGCAATTCCCTTAAAATATATCAAAATCTTTTTCACTACTCTCCAATGATCTCTTCCAGAATTTAATTGATATCTACTTACCATACCGACTGTATAATATATATCCGGTCATGTACACAATATCACGTATATCAAACTTCCCACTACACTGGAATAAGGGATTTTGCATCTCCCTTACTTCTTCATAAGTTTTCGGGCACATCTCAAGATTTAGGCCATCACATTTGATGATCGGAGTATCTATGGGATTACAATCACTCATCATAAAGCGCTCGAGAATCTTCCTAATATAGGTCGCTCGAGAATCTTAAGCGATCCCTTTAGATTTTAATTTCAAGGATGAACTCAGCTTCACTTATATCTTTTATGTCAAAACTTGATGACAATCATGCTTTGATCGTTATCGGATACTCAATGTTGTTCTTGACCAACATTATATCATCCATATACAGGGATATGATCACAAAAATAGTTATCAGATCGTAACAGATAGACACAATGATCCTTCTCGATCATTATAAAACCATAAGATATTACATTCTCGTGAAATCTTGATACGACCGCCTAAATAATTGCTTTAGGCCATATATCGACTTCAGAAGTTGACAGAGCTTATCCTTATAACCTACTAGAACAAATCCTGAGGGCTGCTCTATGTAAATCTCCTCATCCAAATTTCTGTTAATGAAAGCAGTTTTTACATCCATTTGATATAACTCTAGATCTATGATTGCGACAATCGCCAAAAGTAAACGGATCGATATAAATTTAACTATAGAAGAGAAAGTCTCCTCGTAGTCAATGTCCTTTGTCTGTGTGTAACCCTTGATTTCTAGACGGGCTATAACCTACTAAAACGAACCCTGAGGGCTGCTCTATGTAAATTTCCTCATCCAAATTTCTGTTAATGAAAGCAGTTTTTACATCTATCTAATATAACTCTAGATCTATGATTGCGACAATCGCCAAGAGTAAACGGATCGATATAAATTTGACTACAGGGGAGAAAGTCTCCTCGTAGTCAATGTTTTTTGTCTGTGTGTAACCCTTGATTACTAGATGGGCCATAACCTACTAGAACGAATCCTGAGGGATGCTCTATGTAAATCTTCTTATCCAAATTTTTGTTAATGAAAACAGTTTTTTCGTTTATCTGATGTAACTCTAGATCTATGATTGCGATAATCGCTAAGAATAAATGGATCGATATAAATTTGACTACAGGGGAGAAAGTCTCCTCGTAGTCAATGTTCTTTGTTTGTGTGTAACCCTTGATTACTAGACGGGCCTTGTGTCTCTCTATGGATCCGTCGGCCTTTCTTTTGATTTTGAGAAACCACTTGTTCCTAATAGCTTTTTTATCCTCAGCTAGGTCAACTAGGTTCCAGACTCTGTTGATTCTTATAGATTCCAACTCCTTCTGCATGACCTTTAACCATTAGTCCTTCATAGGACTCTCGAGAGCCTCCTGAAAAGTCCGAGACTCTTAATCATTTTCGGGAATCACGATGAGCATCTCATCCTCAATCGGAAAATGATTTCGGGGTATAGTTCCCCGACTACTCCTACGAGGAGGGGGAGCCTCCTCACTTCTATATGGGCCACTCCACTAGGACCAAGATCTGTAACGGGTTCATGAGTCCCGCCGTTAGGCTCAACTGAGCCATTAGGCTCACCCATCTCATAAAAAGTAAAGTTCTGATCGATTTCACCTCTGTTAGAGAAATCATTTTCTAGGAATATAGTATCACGAGATTTGATTTCAGAAATCGTGCCGTTCGTACGTTCACCAAGAAACATATGTCCCTTGAAATGTTTAGAGTATCTTATGAAGATACACTTCTTTCTTCGAGAGCCTAATTTGCCGTGTGGGTGCGAGGAATCATGAACGTATGCAGCATAACTCCATGGTCTCAAATGATTAAGGTCAGCTACTTCGCTGTCCAAATTTCGTATGTGGTACTGACTACGGACTTGGATGGAACACGATTGAGAACGTAGGTAGCAGTCAATAATGCATCTTCCCAATGAGAAATAGCCAAGTTGGCTTACGCTATCCTAAATCTCACCATCTCCAATAGAGTCCTGTTTCTTCTCTCGGTTACTCTGTTCTGCTGGGAAGTAGCAGGAACAATCAACTGTCTCGTAATGCTCTTCTCAAAACAGAGCTCTTTAAACTGCTCAAACAGATACTCGCGCTCCCGATTGGTTCTAAGAGTCTTAACTCTCAAATCTAACTGATTTTCCACATTGCTGATAAACCTCCTAAAGCAATATAATGTCTTAAACTCGTGCGAAATCAAATAGATGTAACCGAAATACGTGTAATCATCTATAAACGTAATAAAATACGTGGTTCCGTTTCGAGCTCTCATATTTATAGACCTACAAATATTGAAGTGAATCAGTTGTAATGAAGTTTCAGATCTCATTGTCTTTCTAAATGGTTTTCTCGTTACTTTGTCAACTAGGCAAAACTCATATAGAGGCAACTCGACCCGAGTTAACAGGCTCAATAGGTCACTCGCTACCAATCGGTTTATTCTCTCTTGCCCTATGTGGGTAAGTCTATTATGCCAAACAGAAATATCATCAATTACGCTATTAGAATTATAAGCAATAAAAGATAAATTAGAAATATTATTATAGGAAACCATGTCCAACACATAAAGTCTATCATGGACCAAATCAGTATATAATAAAGAATTATCGTATGAAATAGAAACACTCGAGTTTCTAAAAATAACAGAATATTCTAAGCGATCTATACCAAAAACAGATATAAGATTCCGTCAAATTCGGGAACATATAACACGTCATGTAGATATAGGACTTGGTAATTTTGCAGCATCGGTTTGTATGTACGAATCCCCCTCACAACTACAAATGCTCTATTCCCCACATACAATCTCCTTGCGGCGGAACTCCACATATGCGCTCCTATCACGAGCTACCTACAAAAGAGAGGAGTCAATGAGCATCACAGTGGATGACATATAACTCAAACCATGAGAAGAAGAAGGACTTATCTTCCGTTTGCCACACTAGCGAGCGAAATGCCCAAACTTGTCATAAATGTAGCACTTCGCTTTACTCTTATCGAGCTCCTTGTTCTTGTGTTTCTGCTATTTGTTGTCAGTCTTTGCTGATAGCTTTTTCTTGCTTTGACTTTTAGCCTTCCTATAGGTCAGTATCCTCAGCTTAGGAGCTGACCGGGAGCCAAGGTGCTCTCTCAGAGCTATCAAAACCGACATTGCAATAAAATACTACTCATACACTGGGATCATATCGTCATACATACTGTTTAGGAGGATTGCCCTAACTTGGTCATCCTTATTTTTCTATGTACTATACACCTCTTGATCCTGTCTAGCTTGAGACGTAGTACCCTCCCCTAGGTCTGACATCTTGTGCTTTAGAACCTCTGCTAGGTTCTGTTCCTCGAAGACAAACTGAACCTTCCGGTGCTAAATTTCGTAATTGTCACCGTTTATCTTGTCTCCCTTCACGAGATCAAGTACGATACTCTTTGTTACAGCCATAGTCTCTGTCATATAGAAAAAGAAACGTTAGTGACTATTAATACTAATTATCATATAATTTTGCGTATTTTATAAATCAACAAATTTAAAATGACTCGAGTATTGAACCCAAAGTGAGCATATGGGTCAACGGATACTATATATCATAACCTGAGATCGTATCTCATCATCCGGATTTGGATTTAGTACACAAAATCTCACAAATAGTTACAAATATAGATATAAGACGTTTAGAAAATTGAAAAAAAATTCAATTTCGGATGACCTGACGCGCCGTTGGGATCCACACACATTGCCACATGCCAGCGGCGCATATGCACGTGTTGCCACGCTCCTCTACACGCTGGCAACCGCCTGGCACATACGCCAGATGTGCAGTGCGCTTCACACGCCTTACCACGGCCTGGCACGGCTCGGCGCACGCACGCCCACTCGCGGCTTGAGGCTCACGCGCCTCCACGCACTGAGCCGTGTCACCTGGGTCAGTGATCGGTTTAGAACACGGGTCGGGGTCTGACCCGACTGTGTTGGTACACAGGTTGGACTCGGGTCAGGGTCCAACCCGAACCAACATCTTACCACTTCACGCGCCTAACTCGTGCGTGCAGTACATGCGTCCGCTTCTTCATCTAGGAGGCTCCTCTGCGTGTGTATGATGCACACGCCCGAGGGTTTGGAGCAGGGTTTCTTTGCCTTACGGGTCTGATCGGGTCTTTCGACTCGGTTTCCAAAAAACTCATATTTGGTCACTTTTTCATGGCGATTTTGACTGGAAAATAAATTTAGACTTCCCAAAACCATTTTCAACTCAATTTTTTGGGAGAGTCAAGTGCTAAACATGGCGAATCAAATGTCTAATGGCCTTTTGTGGCTATGCTGAAAAACCTAGTTTCTGGCAACGCAACGCATAAAATATATACCAAAATGTAGATCAGCACACATGGAACACAAATATGCCATTTGTATAGATCAACTATTCCTCTATATGGACAGGTCTAGGGTTTTAAATTTCGGATACCATTAAGGCAAAAAACTTTAGTTTTAAATTTAATAGCCAAAACATACTCCAAAAATTTCAAAAAAAAATATTTGTGATCTACGTAACATGGATAACATCATGGTATAATCGGATTCATGAAATTCATTCGTGATCCGAACTCCAAATTTTTAAGCCTATATTTTTATACCCGAAAAATTCCGAAAATTATTTAATAAAACTAACATATGCTTTGATACCGATGTTGAAATTTTAATACGCACATACATGTAAGTGGAAACATAGTGGAATTTTTCAGAATAATAAAAAGAATAAATATATGGTATATCTCGGTGAATAAAACATATGAATATTGGGAAATCATGATATCTTTCTTTGTCGATCTCGCAATCGGGATGATAATCACGTTATGAACTATCACCATAATGTCACAATGCCGGAACTCTCAAGTCTGATGATGAAAATGACGCAATAATTCCCTTCTCAAAATTTTCGTAAACCCTCTATGAATTCACTCTAGAGATCAATGTTTTCTCTCAAAAAGAAAATGTGCCCTCTCTTAATTTTTGCACACTGTTCCTATCTCTCTTGAATGCACAAATTCAAGAAGAAGTTATGTAATCCACGTAGGTTATTAGGAGGAAAACAACGAGAGTGGGATAATGGGGTTTAACCACCCATTATCCTCTAAATTTAAATTTTAAACTTTGAACATTTACCATGTTGGTAAATGCCCCACGCGGGCACTCTAAGCCAACATCTCTTCTTCTGAACTCTCATAGTTTCACTTCCAATTTTTCAATAACAAAGCTACAACAAGGCTTGCAATCAACAATTTGGTCAATAATTCTCCTGCAGCTCATAACTTTTTGTACACTAGAGGAAATTTCTACCTCAAGATTTTTTTTTGAATAGAAATAGTGAAATTTCATTCATCAAGCCACAAGACAACGGCTGAAGAGACTTAGGTCATATGCATTTTATGATTTCCCTTTTTTCTTTTACAATAAGATTTTGATAATTTTATTAATGTATTTAAAATATGTTTTGATTCCATTTTGGTTGGTTCAATATCATGAAATTAGTGATTCAATTTTGGAGACAAAGCCAGAGTTTGTTAAGCTTAGAAGACATCCCCGGTTAGATTGGGCATTATGCCTTGAAGGTTGATAATTCGACTTTCAAAAGTCTATACCTCTAGTCAGGAGAATTATATCATATAATTTGTTATCTTTGACCATTAAGACAATTATCTATTGTCGGTAAAAGAAAGGAAATGTTTGCTTTTACTTTTGTTAGTCTTCCAACTTTTTTTTTTTCATTTTGAATGAAATGCCACCGGCTGTGCTATGCAGTGCTGTGCTTGTGGGACAAGGGAGTCTGTATTTTATTAACTTTTATTTATCCCCTCACGACCCTTCAATTTATCTGCGTACAGCTTGATATTTTTCTTTAAGTGTTTGACATTTGTGTAATTCTGCATATATTCAATTGACTTGTGGATTTTATTTTTGTTTTTTTTTTATATTTTTCTTTTTTGTTGTTTGGATGGACATGAAAATGATATATTGAGTCTTTTTGTAGTTTCTTTTACAATAAGATTAAGTCAGAGTTTCTCCCAAAAAAAAAAAAAAAACAGACACAATGGTTGAAACTCAGCTTCCGAGCTTCTAATGTTCAACATGCCTCATAAACAAGTTAATTTTTATCAGAAAGTAATTACGAGTATTATTTTGTTTTATCTATATTAACCTTTTTGTTTAATTTTATTTTCAAATTAAATTTCTTAGCAACTTGAGTACCTAGAACTTAGGTGGAAATGTAGAAAATGGTAATTGTTGTTCTATTTCCTTTTACATCTGCTAATATTTAAATTTTTTACTTCTAGAGACCAATAGATGCTATAGAGTAGATGTCTTCATCCCTTGTGCAAAATTCTCATCGAAAGAAGGATTTAACTTGGAGATCTGTGATTTAAGGGACTAATTCAAGAGGGACAAATTTGTCTTACTAGTACTTTCTGCAACTTTGTTTCAAATGGTGGTAGGATACATAGTATGAAGAAACATCTTGTTGGGGAATCAAGAGAGGTTGATGCATGCAAGAAGGTGACACATGATTTTCATTTGACAATGAAAAGGATTATTGGATGAAATTGCACAAGAAAAGGAGAAAAAAGAAAACTTGGCTTATACATTCAAAAAAAAATGCCCATAAATTTGAAACAGATGAGATCCAAGAAATTTCATTTCCTAAAGGCAAAGTTGTTGTGACCGATGACTGTAGTGGGAAGAAGAAAAAAATAGACTCTAGCATAAAAAGGTACATGAAAGGGAAAGCAGTGGATTATTCACAACCTACCATCTAAGCATGTTGGCAAAGTAAATAAAGATGGCCTGATGCAGATATGGTATTAACTCTATAGTTCTACAATGCCTGCATTGCGATTAGTGTAACAAGTTCTCTTTATTTTATGCAAACAATGGGCCATGGTTATAAGCCGTATTCTAATCATATCTTGTGAGTAACACTATTGAATGATGCAAAGAAGCAAGTTGAGTTGATCATTGACAACTTTTGAGATATGTGGACTGAAATGAATTGTACTATAATAGGTGATGGGTAGAAGGATAAGAGACAAAGAAGTTTGATTGACTTCTTAATTTATTGTCCTCAAGGAATATCATTTATCAAATCACTTGATGCTTTTGATATCAAAACAAATGCCAAGAATGTTTGTAATATATTTTCAGAAATTGTTGAAATCGTTGATGTTGGTAATATTGTTCATGTAGTTACTAACAATACTAGTAACTATGAGGTTGCTGGAAAATTGCTCTCAAAGAAATATCCAACTATTAGTTGGTCTCCTTATGTAGCCTATTGTCTTAATTTGGTATTGATGAATATTGAAAAAATGAATGTTGTGAACTCTTTGACAAGTCTTGCTTCTAGGGTGACTAAATTTGTTTATAATCAAAAGTGCATGATTAGTTGGCTTAGACGTAAACCTAACTATAAAGAAATTATTTGCTTAGCTGAAACTAGATTTGACACTACCTTCATTGCGTTAAAAAGTCTTCATGACCAAAATGAGCACTTGAAGGCTTTGGTGATGAGCTCAAATTTTAAAAGTGAGTTCAAACAAGTTAAAGGGGAGAAAGTGAGAAAAATTATTTTGGATAAAAAATTTTGGAATAATTGTTTCATTATTGTAAAGATCATGGGTCATATATTGCGTTTATTGCATATTTGTAATTCTGATGAGAAGCTTTCTTTGGGATATGTGTATGAAGGAATGTGTAGGGTAATCGAAGGAATGTCTAGGGTAATCAAAGGCATTTAAAAGCTGTTCAGAAATTAAAAAAAATATCAACCATATATTGATATTATTAATGTAAAGTAGGATACAATATTAAAGAAAAATTTGCACGCAGTTGCCTATTGGTTGATCCCTGCTTTCTTATATGAGAAGGATAGTTTTTGCCACATGCTTGACGTTATGAAAGGCTTATCGGCTGTCATAGAGAAGTTTGTGGTTTAAGATAGGCAATATATGATGGCATAAATCGTCATGTTTTGAGAAGGTTTTCGATCTTCATTTACCATGTCAACATTTAAAACTAGTAGACCGGCTAGTGGAGTGTAAAATCTTTGTTTCTTTTTTCCTGCTATCTTTTATTATTCACATTTCATTTATCTTATTTCAAATTATAGATGAATAGTAGAAGTTGTTTGGTTATGATACTCCATATTTGCAAAAACTTGCTATTAAACTTCTTAGTCTAACATGATGTTCTTCTTGATGTGAATGTGATTGAAGTGTTTTTGAGCGTATCCATACAAAATTGGAGTATAGATTGGAACATTAAAGATTTAGTGATTTGGTTTACATCCATTACAACTTGCAATTACAAAACAAGTATATAAAATTTGTTTATTTCATATATTTCTATTTGATGATATTATTTGAATTACGATTTGTCTTCTGTAGAGTCTTGCATTCGAAAAGATCTCATAATCAAGTGGACTATGCATATATTGATTTGGTGAAGTTTCAGGTTGTTTACGAAAAGCTGGATGGAGAACTTGATTATAATGAGTTACAGGAAATATTTAATGAAGAATTTGTTATGAGTAATAGAGGTGACCTTATTTTGTTTACTCAAATCTTAGCAAACTCTTATTCTATATGGAGGGAATTTTTGAAAATCAAATAAATTTAATATTCAATTTTAGCATTTGTTTCACTTCTTTTATTTTTATTCTAACATTTGTATAGATAATGAAGTTGATGTAGTAGAAAACATGTTGCAAGGAGAAGACCAAGACATTGATTCAATAGTTTATGGTCAAGCAAGTAGAGGAATAATTTCAAACATGACATTTTCCATACACAAGCTAATGATGATGATGATGATAATGACGGTGGTGGTGACATGGATGACAATTTGGCTTAATTGAATTAAGTCATAGTTTATGATGATTCTGAAGTTTGAATTTCAGAATATGAATTTTACATTATTATATCAGTTTTGGATTGTTAAGTTGAAATTCAGGGGTGTTTGGTTATAGGGTATGAGAATCAAGAATGTGAATAAAATCTAAATGAGCTGTTTAGGTTAATGGAATGAGAATATAGGTATGAAAATGAAACCATCATGACATGAATTTTATGAAACCCAAATAAAATGATGAGTTTCAGTCAAAACCCATGCGTGAAACCTATGAAAAAAAATGGTCACTTCTTGCCCTCGTCTCCTTCTTCGACAACCACTCTGCCTGTGTTATAACCTTAATTTCTTTTTTTTTTCCTTATCACCTCTGTTCGTCTTAGCGTTGCTAGTCGCTACTAGAATCATCAACTACGCCTCTGTTTGACTTTGTTCCATTCCTTGTTCACTGTCCAAGCTCCACCATTGAGCAGTCGTATCTCTCCTTTGACTTTTCCAACCATTCAACAAGTTCTCCACCACCTTAGTTCAAGCTTCTGTCTTCTCCCTGTTCTTTCCGCTTGCCAATTCATCCGACTTCTCGAGTTCTCTATCGACTCTGCAATTCCTCTTTAACCATTGCAAGAAACCCTTCTACACATTCTTTCGAATTCCTCCTTTTGATTTCAATTCATTTTCACAATGTGATTTAAGCCCATGTTTGGTTTGCATTTTGACTCTGTCAAATTTACACTGTTTTATTTATTTATGGTCTAATTTCAATACCTATTTTCTTTTTTTAATATTTTTTTAGAACTTTAAGTTTATTATTATACTTTCAATTTTAAAAAATAAGATAAAAATTCATAAATTTTCTTTTAAGTTTTATCAGTAATTTAAAGATTAATTAATATTTTCTTTTAATTTTATGATTGATGATTTTCTATTTTTCTTATTTTATAATTTAGTTTAGGGATAATTTTATCATTTATACTTAGTTAAGTTTAATCTGTTAATTTAATTATTTATTTTTTTATTTATTAGGTTTAGCTTTTCAATAATTTCTAGTTTTATTTTTTAATTTATTTAGTTATAAATTTTTAGGTTTTGTATTTAATTAGATTTTAGTTCTTGATTATTTTTTTTGAATTTTTATAGATTTAGTTTAGAATTTAATTTTTATTTTACTTAATAATTTGATACTCCATAATTAAAATAATTTGAAATTAATCATGAAAAAATTGGTTAATTTTCGTAAGATTATAACTCTATACCCTAAAAGAATCACACTAGACAAGGAAATAGAATGGAGAGGGCATAACCCTTTTTTAATCAAAATTTTTAATTAAAAAACCATTTATTAAGCATTTTTTATCATAAAAAATCTATTTTTATCAAATATTTTTTACTATGAAAGGTTTTTAATTTTAAAAAACATTTTAAAATATAAAACACTTTTTATTATGGACAAAATAAATAATTATATGATTTTCATTTCAAATATATACAAATCAAATATTAACAATAATTATCATATTCATTTCAAAATTTGAATCAAATAAGGGATATTGGATTTTGATTTTGATTCCGATTCCTAAAGTTTTTGATTCCTATTCTGATTTCCATATGTGAACTAAATGCCCCCTCATAATCTTTGATTTTGTTTGTTTCCTTTGAAGAATTAGGATAATATTTTGATATTATTATCTTGGTTTAAAGTCTTTCAATTGAAATTATTGCAGTAGAAACAAGTTGAGACTAAAAATTCAATGAGTGTGACTGTTTATTTTAGAATTTCATTTGATGACGTATTCTCATGTTTATGTGTTGTGATAGAAAATGTTATTTTGTCACCATTTGTTTTATTCAAAGAAGGCAATGATTATAAAGAGACTTTTTCTCCAATTTGTTCAAAAGACTATTTTAGGACTATAACGACACTTGCTCTTAAACTATATTAAATGGATGTTAAAACAACATTTCTCAATAAAGACATTGATGAGACAATTTACATGATGTAGTTTGAAAACTTTGCCTCAGAAGATTTAAAGCAGATGGTTTACAAATTAAAGAAAGTCATCTATGGACTTAAGCAAGCTTCTCGTCAATGGTATTATAAGTTTCATCATGTTGTCATCACTTTTGGTTTTGGGATGAATGTGATTGATGATTATATATACCACAAGTTCAGGGAAAGTAAGTACATTTTTTTAGTTTCATACATTGACGATGTACTGCTTGCCGGTAACCATATAGGCTTATTATACGAAACCAAGAGATTTCTATTAAAAATATTTTGAGATGAAAGATTTGGTGATATCTCTTATGTTAGGAATATAGATGCAACTGAGATCGTTCATGGATTATGCTCGGATTATCACAAAAGGCCTAAATTTAGAAGATTCTTAAAAAGATTTGGCATGCAAAATCAGGTGATACCCTTTTTGTTAAGTGAGACAAGTTTGGTCTTGATCAATATCCTACGAATGATTTTGAAACTAAAATAATGTAGAAGGTTCCTTGTGCTTCAACCGTAGGGAGTCTGACACGTTTGCAGGTTTGTATACATCCAAATATAGTATACATTGTTGGGATGTTGGGTAGATATTTGTGTAATCAAGAATGGATCACTGGAAAGCAGTTAAAAGGGTTATATAGTATTTTCAGAGAATATAAGATTATATGCTCACAAAAAGGAGATTGGATCGGTTAGAGATCAGTGGATATTATCATTCAAATTTTGCGGATGCCAAGAAAGTTATAGATCCACTTTGAGTTATAACTACTTGCTTGTTGAGGGAGGTATTTCTTATAAGAGTGCCAAACACACACTTATAGATTCTTCTACCATGACAACTGAATTTATAGCATGTTATAAGCTATCCAATCATGAAATATGACTATGGAATTTTGTCACAGAGTTACGAATTGTGAATGATGTTAAAAGATCGCTAAAGTTACTCTATGACATAAATTTGCAGTGTTGTATTCTAATAACAACATGAGTTCATCAAAGTCAAAATACATAGACATCAAGTTCCTATTTGTTAAGGAAAGAGTTTAGAGTAGTGAGATATCTATAGAGTATATTGTGATAAACTCCATAGTTGTGGATCCGCTTGCTAAGGGTTTACCACTAAGAGTCTTTCATGAGCAAACCATTCATTTGTGTGTTGTTCACATTAGTTTAATAGGAGTTTGCATTTATAGATATTTTTGCTTATAGATATATTTTATAGATATTTTGACTATTTACTATAGTATAAAGATTGATTTTTGTGTATTTATATTCCGATTTTGTTTGGCTTGATTTTGTTAAGAAATAAAGTTGGATGGTTAGAAATAGGCACATTAGGATCAAATTGCATGAAATTTCCATACCACACACCCATGCTTGATCTGTGTCGTTAGTTATATTGATATATGTGACTATTGATCGATCTAGTTACGATAATTATAATGTAAGTGGTTTTGATTCTATTTTTTTCTTGATTTTATGTTGATATCATTGGTGGACTGAATAGATTAAAGATAATTTTAACAAAGATAACAAATTTGAATTCATAAAATTATATTATGATATACGATTATAAGGTATTGTATAAATTATACATATGCAGTTGAAATGGAAGATTGTTAAACTTTCTTTTGGACTTGTATATTATATATGAATAAATAATATTTGTATATTATATGATATCATAACACTTGACCCAAATTAAAGTATCTAATGGAGTTTGAGATTAAATAGAATTAAATCATCTCATTAAGTATGAGCTATTATGTCTAGAAATCCTAAAGTTTTATTTCTAATTTCTAATGCACAAATTAGGAAATATATATATAAAGGTTGTGGTCCCCAAATTGAATGTAGGGTTTTTAGGTTTTCTAATATTCTATTGTTAGAAAACAAAGAGTCGTCACTATTTTAAAACTACATACTAGTTTAAAAGATCGAGAATGATAAAAACCACTGTTATATCAATAGTGACTGATGTCTGAATAGGAAATCGGTTGAGTGCAGTGTAGTTTAATTTTAAGCCAAAGTTGTTAAACCTACAAAGCAATATTTTAATGGTAACACTCACAGAAGTTCAACATGGCTACCTATCACTTAATATGTACGAGGCCTCTTAATGTGCCAATTATTATTCCATCTACCTAAAACATCTCTCTCTCAGACCACAAGAGGGTTTTTGCATCAAGAAAAGAATGCCCACTTAACTCAAATGAGAGGGAGACAAATTGAGATTTTAATAAACTGTCTAATGAGTCAAGCTCTTAATGTTCACTTTTTGAGAGCATTATCTTTTGGCTCATTGAGAAATTGAATGATTGTCATCGTGTCAAAATTTGGTCAACCTCTTATGCGGGGCAAATTATCTTAAAATTTTGTAGAGATCTTAATTTTAATGAAATTATAACATATGTGACATTATTTTCAATCACACAGTCGTAAATATAATATATTTCCTTATTTTCAAGTGTTGATGTGATCCTTTTAGTAAATAGGATGGTTGATCCCATAAGAATTATCGATTTTTCGATTAATAATCAATATATTCTAATTATTTAAGATGATATAACTAATTTTTTTCTTAAAGTTTATTAATAATCAAATAACCAAATAAATAATAAATAAATTAAAATCAAATTAATAATAAATACTAAAATAATGCCTAACCTAAATTAAAAATTAAAAAATAAAAACATGAAAAATAAGGTATTGATACACTTTATGAGTTTTCTATTCTATCACTCTTAGTGACGAAATATTAAGGGTTGAAAAAGGGTTACAAATGACCAAAAAAGAACCTACCAATGGTGATTTCTTACCAAACCTTCCAAAAATTGAAATTCTGAGATTCATTAAGAAAATTTTTTTGTCAAAAACAAAATCTCAATTGTCCAAGAAAAAAACTGTTAACCAACATTTATTGGCATAGGTAGAATGGGCACCTTCGTCCTTTAACCAAACTGGGAGTTTGACTCCCCCTGAGTATGGAAAAAATGGTGGGTTCTTACTAAACCCTCCAAAAATTGAATTTTTAGTGTTCATTGAGCAAAATTCTTTATCAAGAAGAAGTTCAAGAAAAATCTCTCTCAAATTCTTCCGTCTCTACTTTTTTCTTACTACTCACCCTACAACTTAATTCACTCTGTTGTTTGCCTCCATCACTCTATCTCTCCATACAAATGCAGACCCTAATTTAAGATTCATAGATTTAAAGTCTCAATTCTTGATTTTTCCATTCTTAAGTATAAGGATATCTTCAAGAAAGAAAGTATTGTAATGGTTACAAGATTGTTAAATATTATTATATTAGTTATTAGTTAATAAATTGGTTAGTAAAATTAGTTAATAAAAATAGTATAAATAATAATTTCAAAACATATAATCGACGTTAAATGGAATTGTATTATAATCTCTCTCTTTGTCCCTCTCTGTAATCTCTCTCTCTCTCTCTCTCCCTTTCTCTAAGGTTGGATTATTTCAATGGGCATGTCGTGAACTTGTAATGAATTTGAGCATCAACTTGACCCAAGCATAGGTTTGGATTTGATTAGGCTTTGTTGAACCATGGGCATGGAATTTGGTCTCCTTTAACTTGGAGTTTGAACTTTGTTTCGTCGGTATAATTAAATTATTTGAATAAAAAATCTAATAAATATAACCAAAAAAATATAAAAAGTCATAAGAATTAGATCTAAAATATATATAAAAGTAGGATTCATCAAATGTTTGGTGCATTTGGAAAATAAGTGTACTAAAATTTAGTGGATATAAAGTTACAAGAAGTTTGAACAGCAACCAAATAAATTACACTCATAGAGACATAAATTGGGCTAGTAAGATATGATACTAGATCTTTTAATCAAGTTTCTGAGTTTATCTCGCGGTTTGAGTATGGAAAAAATTATATTGGGAGGGTTGCCTCCTTAATAGACTACTGTAAGTCCCAAACCGGATTAGTCGGAGTATGATTTTGGATACCAATCAGTATAATATAAAAAAAATGGAGACATAAATTGCGCATATATTGGTCGAACGGCTTGCACTAATTCACCAACCATAATTGTAGTACCGATATAATAATGTAGAAGAATATTTTGAAATAGTATTTTTATGTTATTAAATATTTAATTTATTTAAATTAATATTATTATTACTGATATTAAAAAATAAATATTAAAAATTTCTCCAAATAGTATATACTTAAAATAAATATTTAAAAAAATAGTTAATGAAATATAACTCAGTTGGCACTATTTTCATTTTCTTAAAAGTTTTGAATTTGAATTTTTCGTGTAAAAAAATAAATATTAAAAATTTCTCCAAATGACATTAGAACTCATATAACTAAATCTTAATTGTACTAGTTAAAGTATTTATGGATAGAATATAAATATATATGCATCGTATAGATTATAAAATAATTTTATTTTACTGTATATATACTATAAAATTTTGATTAGTTAACTTAATCTATTACATATTAAGCGTTTGGGGGAGTATACCTTATATTATATTAGTTCTTCTTTATTAAGATGAATAGATGACTATTGTTTGAAAATTTTCTATAAAGTATTTTATACGCGCATTAATATTGGGTTTCTAATTAGGCGTTAGTTCGTCCAAAATGCTTAACTTGTCTTAACTTGATTTATTTATTTTTTTTTATTTTTAAAGGGAAAAAGTTTAATATAAAACATAGAATTTTATAAATAAAAGTAATTTTTTATGAAAAGAAAATGTTTTTATTGGAAATTGATGGTATGTGGCTTAAATCAGGTGAGACCCAAAGGCAAACAGAGCCATGAACGTTAACAGACCCTCTCAGTGCTCGCGGATCACTTCTCTCTCTTTATAATCAACTGCTCAACACCTCGACTAATCAGTCCATAGACCTCTTCGACACCCGTTATGAGTTGTCTAATCTGCTAATACAAAATTCACTTCCCTAAAAAGACGGAGAAATTTTTACGTAAAGGGAATAGAAATTTACAATTGTAGCCGATAAGAAAAAAATCTCTATGACGATCTGTACTTTCCAAATCGGTAAGATTTCATAACTTTTGAAAATCTTATGATTTGATTTTTCGAAATCTCGAGACATTTTCATAAGAAAACAATGATTTTATCACCCCGATGCACAAAACTCTCATAAGTGAAAGATATATAAGTTTTAATGCATCTATGGCCCAAATAAGTTCTCTTGACCCACACAAAGCACGCAAAGTATACAGAGCTCTCTCGCTATCTTTCTCTTTCGGTATCAGTTTGCTTTATTCTTTTGAAAACTACTCTCTAACTTGAACATTAGACTCTCCCCTACCAGAAAACCCTTTGGCAGTCTTTTGTAGGTCCTATTGGTCAAGATCACCAGATGGCTAGATCATCCCGTTCGAGTTAGTAGATCCATCATCTATGAATCCTAACCCACCTCTAATAGATTGACGCCGTCCTTAGGAATAAACTAATTTCCCGACCAAATTAGCCCTTACTACCATCTTCTTCCCTCCATCATAACATCAGTCAAAAGAAAGAGGCCAATAATTGGTTTCGATGATGATGATTTGACAGGAGTTGATATCTATCAAAATGATCTGCTAATCATCATAGTAAGTATTGACTCTTACTTCGTCAAAAGGACCTTCATCGATCAAGGAGCAAAATGCGACATCCTCCGATGGGATTCCTTCTGGTAGATGGGTTTCATCCCATCTCAACTCCAACTCTTCAATCAGCCCATTAGAGGGCTCGTTGGTGAATGTATATAGCCAAAATGCCTCATCTCTCGTTGTATCACTAGAAATGCCACTTTATCAAGGGTTACCAGAATCACTTTTTACGTGGTAAAACTTTTATCCCCATACAATGCCATCCTAGTTCATCTTAGTCTAAACGGTCTCGAAACACTACTGAGTATTAGACACATGAAAGTCAAATTCAGAATACTCTTGAGGATCGTGATACTTTGTGGCAACCTCGATCAATTAACTATCCCCATAGTGGGAGAAGAAAGAGAAGTCTTAGCAGTAGACATTATGAAACTCAAGGATGACACCAAGCAACAGTCGAAACCTCAACTTGGAGAGGAGGTAATTGAAATTCCCATCTCTGATACGCCCGGTCAGACCATCCAGGTCGGTGCCCACTTACTGACATCCCTTAAAAAAGCAATCATGGATTGTTTGCGATGCCATTCCAAAGTCTTCGCGTAGTCCCTCGAATACATGCCATGCATTTTCCCGTCGATCATAGTTCACAAACTAATTGTAGACGCTAGTCGTAAGCTCGTTAAGGAAAAGATAAGGGTGTTCGCACTAGAACACCAACATATGATACATGAAGAGGTTCAAAAGCATCTAACAGTAGGGTTCAATCGAGAGGTAGAATACACTGAGTAGTTAGTTAATGTAGTCATGGTGAAAAAGGCAAACAAGAAATGAAGAATGTATATAGATTTCACCAATCTCAATAAAGTGTATCCAAAGGATAGCTATCCACTTTCCAATATTGATAAGTTAGTCGACAATTCGTCTGGTTACCAACTCTTGAGTTTTATGGATGCAAAATTTGGTTACTACCAAATATGTATGGCTCTCGAAGATGAGAAAAAAACTAGTTTCATTACAGAGTTTAGTACTATTGCTACAAAATCATGTCTTTCAGCCTCAAGAACGCCTGGAAACCTTTTAATGCCTGATTAACAAGATCTTTAGTGAATAACTCGGCAGAAACTTGGAGGTCTATGTCGATAACATGCTCGTCAAAAGTTCCAATGCTGACAATCACGTCACAAACCTAGAGGAGATATTCCAAATGCTAGAATGATACAACATGAGGCTGAACCCCATGAAGTGCACCTTTAGGATCATCTGGGAAATTCCTGGGCTTTCTAATTACTCATCGGGAAATCAAGGGGAAACCAGAGAAAATTCAAACCATACTAGACATGACATTGTCGAGGACAATGAAAGACGTGCAACACCTCATGAGCAGGATTATAGCCTTGAACCGATTCATGTCGAAAGTGGAGGAAAAATATAAAACCCTTCAACGATGCCCTGAAAAAGTCTCAAAAGTTCGTGTGAATGCTTGAGTGCTAGGACGAGTTCGAAAGGTTCAAAGAATATCTCATGTTGCTCCCACTCCTCTCCTGATTGGTCATTGGTGAGAAACTATACCTTTACCTTTCTATTTCTGATCAGGCATTCTACTCTATTCTCATGAGGCAGGAATCCACAATACAAAAGTCTATATACTATGTTGGCTGCATACTCCATAAGTCTGAGATGAAGCATAGAACCATCGAGAAAATAGCTTTTGTCTTGGTCATCACTTGCCAGGCGTCTCCGGCCTTTACTTTCAAACCCATATCATCGTGATATTGACTAACCAGCCCCTGAAATAAATCTTACAGAAGAGGGATATCTCAAATTGACTCATCAAGTAGAGTATCAAACTAGGGGAGGTTCGAGTATTGAATACAATCCAAGACCTACTATCAAGGGCCAAACCCTTGCAGACTTTATTCTCGAGTATACATTTCCCGACGTCTGTTGAGTAACCCCTTGCCGATAACAAAGAGGAACACTCGTAACTCGAATGGACTCTCTATGTCGACGGCTCGTCAAATTCTTTAAGAAGTGGAGTCTGACTCATCCCTAATAGAGCCAGATAATTTTAAAACTGAATATGCCCTCCATTTTAACTTTCGATGCGACCAACAATTAGGCCAAATGCAAAGCCCTTCTGACCTGGTTGCAAATCATGACGTCATTAGGGGCTTGAAAGCATACGGATCTTCATCGATAGTCAGTTGGTCATCAAGCATATCAAGGGGGTCTATGAGATTAAAGAGTCAACGATAACGAAATATCTATTCAAAATACACCAAGCGGTAGACAAATGCGACAACGGAGACATGCAACAAATCCCTCGGTTTGAGAATGTACAAGCCGATATACTCCTGAAGTTAGCCGGCTCTAACTCAATGGTGACTAGCTGCACCATCTACATAGAGAGCCTACTATACCCTAGCATCAAAGAGCCCAAACAGTTTCTTGTCGACGAACAACTCACCGAGTTGGAAAGACCCCATGAGGAAGTTTACCTGAAACATGAGCAACTACCGATCTCATCCTGTAAAACCAACAAGGTTGAGGCACTGGGCCGTCTATTATGTCATCATCAATGGTGACCTCTGCAAGAAGTTCTACATCCATCCGTATCTGAAGTATCTGACACCTGAAGAAGTGGATTATGTCCTTAAAGAAATCCATGAGAGAATATGCAGCAGTCACTTGGGGTGCTTGAAATCTGGCGTATAAAGCCCTTTGGCAAGGGTACTACTGGCCAACCATGAAAGTTGATGCGGATGACTATGTGAAAAAATGCGACAGGGTGTCAGCACTTCTCTTCAGTGCCATGCCAACCCTCCACTGAGGTCAACCTGATAACTGGTCTGTGACCATTCACCCAATGGGGAATGGACATCTTAGGACCGTTCCCTCTAGCGACCGGATAGTGAAAGTTTTTAATCATTGTCATAGACTATTTCATGAAATGGATGGAAGTCAAATCATTAGCGTAGATTACCACCAACAAGATACAACACTTCATATGGACATCCATCATTATCAGATTTGGCATACCTCACGTCCTAATCATACACAACAGCAAGTAGTTCGACAATAAAAGTTTATGAAACTTTTGTAGTAGGTTAGAGATCAAACACCACTTCATTTCTGTTGCCTACCCGTAAACCATTGGTCTCGCAGAGATAACAAATTGAACAATCCTACAAATGCTAAAAGTTGCACTGGATGAGGTCAAAAACCATTGGGTAGACAAGCTCTACAACATCCTTTAGACTTATCGAACGATGCTCTAAACAAGGGAGACATTGTTCTGCATAACATATAGTTGTAAGACAGTAATACCAGTCGAAATTAGAATTCACTCACTAAAAGTAAACCAATATGAAGAGGGTAGAACGAATCCATACTACCCGAACACCTAGACCTACTTCCCGAGCTAAGGGAGATTACCTCCGTTTAAATTGCTGCTTATCAGTGGCAATGGCAAGGGACTACAATCGATGGGCTAGAACCATAACGTTCAAACATGGTGACTTGGTACTCAGGAAAGTAGAAGCTATCGGTGAAACCTCAATCAAGGGGCAAGTTAGCGTCCAATAAGGAAAGTCTTTATAGGATATACTCAGAAGTTTGCCTAGACACTTATTGTCTCGACCACCTAAACGGTTCAAACGCACCCAGAATGTGAAACTCTGAGAACCTGCGCATCTATTATCAATAAGGGTCAATGCTCAATCGAATGAACACATCCCGTTCCATGCACAGTCGAATGATTAGGCAAAACCCCTATAGTACCCTATCTTGTTATGTTAACCTATCGATCTGCTCTTATACTTCCTAGGACATGCCGTTAGTAAGGGATCTATCTCTCTAACTGGGCAAATGTCACCTAATCCTCCTGAATGGATCTTATCATTGAAATCTACCTCCTCGAATGGGCAAACGTCATCCAAGCTTCATAAACATAGCCTATCATTGGGATCTATCTTCTCGAATAGGCAAATATCATTTAGTCCTCCTAAACAAAATCTATTGTTGGAATCTATATCTCCGAATGGGCAAACGTCGCCCAATTCGCCCGAACGGAGCCTGTCATTGGGATTTATTTTCTCAAATGGGCAATTATCATCCAATCCTCTCGAATAGAGTTTATCCTTGGAATCTATCTCTCTAAATAGACGAGTGTCACCTCATCTAATAAATGAACATGTTAAGGAATGAGTCTCCCGAACAAGATGTCTTTCAAAAGAACAGAACCCCCTGCTCAAGTGAACTCACTCCTTTAGTCAAAGATTACATGAAGGACGAAAGAAAAATATCGTTACAACAAGAAAGCTAGCCAACCATGAAGCCTCCTATCTGTTAGGTTCTATCAGTTAAGTCATTTGCTCAATATTCCAGTGCTCATCATACATATCAACAGACTGCTAACAACGAGATGATCATTCAAAAGCAAAATCGACAAATAAGTAACAAATTCTTCTTTTATTTCAATGCGATGAACACATAATAGGAAACATAGTTAGATACAATGCGAAGAGAATCCGCAAGTTCCTAAGTCGGACCGAGTTATATTGAAAGAAATACATGAGAAATCTACAATATAAAGTCATCTGAGAACTGGAGGAAGCCCCACGACTCATTGACGATTACACGACTAGGACAAGAAGACTATATAAGCCTCTACAGTCTCCCTAACCACTTTTGAGCAGTGGAGTTGAGGAGGATAAAAACTACAAACCCTTTCCAACAAAAGCTGGAAAGGACTTTGAGAAGGTAGGAGTTGGACAAAGAAGACACTGAAAGGATACATCAAGTTTCAAACCCTCACATCCTTGCCCAGGCCTCCGACCGACTCCTGACTCCTCTTATCACCAGACCCGACGGAACGTCGAGAAGTCTTTTAGACAATCTCTGCTACAAGGTCAAGACTTTGATGAGAGCCCCGACGGTTTCCACTACAACGCCCAAACTCCAAATAACATGATGGAACCTCGCATCAGTAGTCATATCTTTGATGGAACCTCGCCTCGGTAGAAGTTTCCTAAACCACATGGTTTTTTGGCTCGAAACCCATAGTCAAGACATCTCTCAGAAAATGCAGTCTCTCAGTAGTGGAACTCACAAAATCAATCATGAAAGTATACAAGATCTCTTTGGGATGATGCTAGGTCATACAAACCTTATTTATAGGTGTAAAAACGTGATCCTTGCCATATTGAGCAGATAAAATGATCCAATGGGAAATGTGCGCAATGAATGAGAAGTCTCGACCTCTTCGACTCCCCATGAAACATTTATTTCGGGATCATTACTCGAAGGATAAGCATATTTACGTTCTCACGACCTTTCTAGTAACAACTCTTGACATACTTCTTACACTTCTCTTTCGAAGTGACATAAGAAGTAGGGGCAAATGATGGTATGTGATCCAAATTATGTGGGGCCCAAAGGCAACTAGGTCCACGAATGTTAATAGACCCTCTCGATACTTATCGATTACTTTTCTCTCTCTATAGCCAACTGTTCGGCATCTCGATTGATCGGTCCTTCGACCTCCTCGGTGTCCAGTATGAACTCCCAATATGCTAAGTCAATATTAACTTCCCTAAAAAGACAGGGAGAATTTTATGTAAAGAGATTAAAAATCTGTAACAGTAGCCTATAAGAAAAAGAATTTCCACGATGATCTGAACTTTCTAAAATGGTAAAATTTCATGATTTTTGAGAATCCTATGATCTGATTTCCTGAAATCTCGAGACACTCTCATAAAAAAACTAGAATTTTATCACTCTACATGCACACGACTCTCACAAGTAAAAGATATATAAGTTTTAATGCGTTTATCGTTCAAATAAGTCATCTTGACCAACACAGAACACACAAGCATATAGAACTCTCTCATTCTCTTTCTCTTTCAATATCAATCAGTTTCTTCTTTTTCGAAAACCTCTCTCTAATTTGAGCGTCGGAGTCTCCTTTACCGAACCACCCGCTGGCGGTCTTTTGCAGGTTCCATTGATCGAGAATACCAAGTGGCTAGCTCATCCTGTTCGAGTTAACAGAGTCATCATTTGTGGAGTTTAACCCACCTCTAACAGAAATATTTAATTTTAATTGAATTCTATTTAGCAATATTGATTAGGCTAGGAATGACTTGAAGATGCAGGTAGAGTTTGGTTTAGAATATAACAAATAAGACAAGGTAAAAGGGTTAAAATAAAAATTTTTGAAATATTTGAAGTTATTATTATTATTATTATTATTATTTGTCTTTGTCTCGTCTCCAAAGAAATAAGATATAAAAATTTGACTCATTTTGTCCTAGTAATATAAATAATTTTTAATTTTCTCCAAATGTCGAACATTTTAGTGTTGGATCAGAAAAGATCAATTTGGTTAAACCTTTTTTTTTTAATTTATCTAAATAATACTTTTATTTTGTAGATAAAAATTAAATTCTTATATAAAATGATATAAAATTATTTCTATGTTAGTAACCCTTTTATTACAAAATTTGACATAATCATACCCAAGTGTATTGACAACTTTTTCAAACCGACCCTATGTATTCCTTCTTTTTAAATGAGAAGGAAGGCATAGTTCGTAAACTATGTTAGAATTAACATCTTCTATAGGCAATGTAATTTTTTTTAATACAGTAGGGGGCATGAAAATCACAAAAATATATGTACTCATGAAAATTCAAATATTAGATCTCGACATGGGAAAAGACACTTGAATAAAAGTTTTTAACTATTCGAACATTCCCACAAAGATGTTTGCAATGTGTTTTATTGAAGGTTCATGCAAACAACGACCCATGCTATTTTTTAAACAGAGTCAATGCTCAAACCCTTTCTATTCTTTTGAAGGTTCATGCATGGTTAACGATGATTTTTAGGACTATATAACAAAAAGTAATTTTTACTGTATAATTACAAAATAAATTAAAATCACCATTAAAATTAAAATTATTGTTGAGAGAGAAATTATTATATGTATAATGGATAAACTTTGCCTATTTATACAAATAATTAAGTATGTTAAGTTAAAATCTAATAATTAGTAATTTATAAAAATATTAAAATTATATTCAAAGAAAGTTAAATTTAAAAAGAAGAAATAAATAAGAAGTCTATTTCTACGGCTATCGAGCAGTAGAAGGGCTGAGAGGGAGAGAAAATTAACCCCGCCTGTTTTTTTTTTTAACGTTGCCGATTTCAAATTTGGATAAACAATGAGGTCGCGATAGATTAATGACAAATATAAAACTTAATTCGAAGTATAATTTTATTTTATTTTTTTATCCTTTAGTTATTATTAAACTCGTGATTTTATAGTCTAAATATATATTGCATTTTATTTTATTGCAAAGTCTTTTGTTTTCATCAATGGACAGGGGTCCGATAAAAGTTGGCGAAGTATCATTACAATTAGGCAAGTGATAGATCTTAAATGAATGTAATATTTATAATTGAATTTGCTTTATTTTTGAATAAATACTATACTAATATTTATATTTTATGACATTTGATTTAAAAAGAGACTTATTATGAAAAGGAAAGAAAAACAAGCCAAATTGGAATAATTTTGTAAAGTATGGAAAATTGGATAGCAATACTCTTTTATTAGCACGTGAGCACGTAGATCTCAATAAACAAGTAAAAAGTTTTGAAGATTTATTACAGTAAAATTTTCTTTTCTAATTGCACATTGAAGAAAAAATTGGAGTGGAGTTGGAGATATTGAAAATTTTGAAGAATTTTACTCAATTCCTAATATTTAGGAAAAGAAATTTTTAAAAATATAAATCTTTTAAAATATTATTTTTTAGAAAGTTTACTTTTTACTCTCTTTTTATTTATTTAATAATAATCTAGGGTTACACTACTATATATATAGAAGTATTACATATTATTTAAGACACTTTTGGGGAGGCAGTATCCAGGCAACCCCCTTGGGGGCAGCAAACACCATTTTCTCCAGAAGGAAAAGAAGCAGTCACCATCCACGTCCAGCACATTTGGGAAAGTAGCCATGGGAGAAGTAGCTATGTAACAAAAACTTTCTTTCCATTAGCAATATATTATTTTTTTTTAGTTTATCTTTTTTTTTATGCTTTGCTTCTAATTTCTTTTCTTGTCAAAGGATTATTGAAGTTTAGATGAATGATGATTGTGAGATCTAAATGGTTTTCTTTGTTTGATAATTGTGGGTTTTTATTTAATCTCTATATTTAATGTTTATAATTGTTTTGGAATTGTTAAATAGAGACTTATATTTAATAACTTTAGAATAGTCTACAACCATTTAAAAACAGTAAAATTTATGTGTTTTTTAAAAAATAGTAATTAGCATAGTTTTATGGCCTCACAAGCGGTATGATTTATGTCAAGAGATTAGATAATCTAATTTAAATAAATCCAGATTGGAATTTACTGATTAGAATTGGATATTTCTAGATCTTGATGCTGTCGAAACAGTAAATCCAATGAGGGTCTCTTCGGTTGCCTTTCAATTAAAAAAGTAATTAACGATGGTATTTTGATTGCCGAATAAATAAGGAGAGATTGATCGTTTCGTACTATTTAACGACTATAACCAATTTATTCATTTAATATCGAGTAATTTTTGTATCGATGATCAATCAAATACATTAAGGTGGAAATAACTCATTTGACTAAATTTTACTCTCATTGACATTCTCTCTTTCAATTGGTATTATCTAATTATTTTATTTTAGTTAATATTCATTGATTTATTTATTTTGTTAGTTTCAAATAGTTTTCACAAACGCTCTCATATTTTTATTTATTTTTATTAAAAGAAATAAATATGTCGTTCGCTGTGGATACGACTCTACTTACGCTATATTCATATTACTTGAAGTAGGTATTTTTATTTTTGATTATTTGATGACACATCAAATTTTGGCGCCGTTGTCAAGAAACGGTGTTAAAAGATTTATTTCTTTTAAAATTTTACTTTCATTTTTTTTTGTATATGCCTCGTTCTGCTCGTATAATTGAACTTGTGTTTGACCCAGAGATCGAGAAAACAACCCTAAAACTAAAAAAGGAGACTCAGGAAGCAAAGAAGACAGAAAATTTATCACTTGGAAACAATTTGGCAACCAGCTTTTAGACTCAGACGTTGAAGTTGAAGGGAAGGAGGTCAAAGAAACAAACATGGCAGCTCAACGGATTTTAAGGGAGTTAGCAACCCCTGAATTTAATAAACAATTTTTTTGTATTAATTTTTCCAATATTATAACTCCATTTGAATTAAGATCTGGACTGATTCATTTATTGCCTAAATTTCATGGTCTCGCAGGGGAATATCCTCACAAACACCTTAAGGAGTTTCACAATATTTGTTCCACCATGAGACCATAGGGGTAACTGAAGAATAACTTAAACTTGTTATTTTTCCTTTTTCTTTGGTATATAAGGCCAATGATTGTCTCTTTTGTTTGCCTTTTGGTTCTATTACTAGTTGGCCTGACTTGGAGAGGATATTTTTAAAGAATTTTTTTTCAACTTCCCATGCAACTACTATTAGAAAGGGTTTCAACCACAACCTCGACCACAATTTCAACCACATCAACTCTCTTCAAATTAAGGTATGTTTTTAGAAGAGATTGTTAAAAGTTTGGCTAACAGCACTCAACAATTTCAGCTAAAGTCAAGAACCAGCATCCAAAACTTAGAAAATCAGGTGTTACAATTGGCAACGACCGTAAGTCGAATGGAGAAAAATAATGGGAAACTAACCTCTCAAGTAGAGATCAACCCGAGAGAAAACGTGAGCGTTATGGCAGTCAAAAATGAAAGGAAAATGTAGGACAACTTATCAACAACCAAAGAAGATAAAGAGGCCAAACAAAACAAAGCATCAATATTGAATGAATCGGATACGAAGGTAAATAATGAAATTGATACTTCTAAAACTAAAATTATAATTCCACCTCCTTTTCCTGGCAGGTTAGCAAGATCGAAGAAAGAGAATGAGGAGAAGGAGATCTCAGAGACTTTTCAAAATGTGGAAATCAACATCCCACTCTTGGATGTGATCCGACAAGTGCCAAGGTATGCAAAATTTCTCAAAGAACTATGCACAAGGAAGACAAAGTTAGGGGCAGTGATAAGATTTGTGTTACTGAGAATGTTTCAGCCATCATCCAAAGAAAATTGCCTCCGAAGTGTAAGGATCCGAGTATGTTTATCATATCAATCATTATAGGGGTTAAAAGTATAGAGAAGGCAATACTTGAGCTAGGTGTATTAATCAATGTTATGTCCTTAACTATTTTTAGCTACTTGAATTTAGGGTGTTTAAAGAAGACTAATATGATCATACAATTAGCTGATAAGTCCACGTCATATCCCGAGGAATTGTTGAAGATGTCTTAATCAAGGTCAATGAATTGATTTTTTCGGTTGATTTTTATATCATTGACATGGATGATACTTGTCACGCCCCGACCCGGGATCGTGAGCAGCCGCCCGTTACCCTGGATGCCGGCTGTATTTTTACAGAAAATCGGGCAGAATCTCCCCATATATCGGAGGTCTCCCATATTAAAATAAACCTGTTACCTGTCCAAAAGGGGCCATCCCGGCCTCAAAATGCATATATTATTCTCAACAACAAATCAGATCATCCTACTGCACAATCCAGGGCAACGCAAGGCTAACAAACAATTCTCCACAGTCCTAACCACAGACCTCTACTGCCATGCCCCCGTCAAAGGCATGGACAGCCGCCAGTCGCCCCTCCTGTGATTTAGAGGAGGCACCGAGCGATCCTAGAGGACAATTCTAAGACATGACACATTCCCAAATACAGACGCAACGAAAAAAGAAATGCCTCAATGCAATGTCATGCAGTGACATGAGAGTTCCACAATTTAAATGTCCCTATTTATACAGTCATCCCAGAATCATAAAAATGGTCATCTATAGACCTCAGAATACAAATACATCACCAATACAAATTTTGCAGCGGAAATACACAATGACTCCTCAAGTCCAGGCCTGATCTCCCAAAGATACTGAGCGTCTTAAAAGCGACACTCCTTGTCAAATACTATCTCTGAAACAAAGGGAAATGAGGGGTGAGTACTCGGGAGAAGAATACTCAGTGAGTGAGTAGGTCAATGCAGTCATCAAATATGGAGTATGAAACTGGAGTGTCAAAACATAAGTATATAAATCATATTTCAAATCATCATGCTTTTCATTTCAACAATATATCACTTCACGCATTTTCAAGTCAAATATGCATCCAAAGCACTGTCATTAAAATCATAGAGCTGCCAGCCGAAAATGTCCTGGCAGAGGTCTACCGCGACCTATGACAGGCGCACCGGGGGTGTTATATGCAAATTTCTTTAAAGTGCTCTCTACCCCGGCGTTGGCGACGAACCTCGTCCAGGTGCTAGACTTGGAGAGGATATCCAATCCAAATCCAAATCCTCCCCCTTTCGGGTTCAACCTGGCTAGTACCGTGTAGATAATCAAATCACGACAACTCGTGGGATACCCCAGGCCTAGGCATATCCGGACGCCACCAAAGCGCCTCTCACGGTGTCCTTCGTAGCTACGGAACAATACATATCAAAGCCCTCAAGGCCAAAACCGATATCATATCAAAATGTGCCGAAATCAGGTTCATAAACCAATGCAACATATAGCATAAAATGGCACATTATACATTTCAACCACATGGATGCATAATTTCATAATTCAATACAGTTTTTGGACACTCCAACGGTTCACAAAAGTCAATTTTAAAACCAGTCAAAACATTTCCAACATACGACAAATCATGCTCATTATCAAAATGTTGTAAAACAGGATTTACATATTAAACAAAAGTATTGAAATAAATCCCACTCACCGTTTTGGGGAAGGTAGCGCACTCCCCAATAACACCAAAATACGTAAAACAAGGCGTCCCTCAATCGAGTCACCAAAATAGCCAACCTAATCAATCATCACGATTTTTATCAATTTCCGACTATTTCAGGGTTTATCGTTTTTTTTTCTTAATTCGTACGAACCCTAAATTCCTCAATTTATAAACAAATCAACTAATGCTACCTAATTTGACAAAGTTTATTCAAGGGTTGAAGAGATTTCATTTCTCTCACCTAGAATTCTTCGGATCTCAGATTTAGCTTTCGTTCGCCCGTCGGTTTGGTCTAAAACCTGAATGTTTTCAAATTTGAAACAATTGCGAACAATTTAAGTCCAATTACTAAAGAGATTCGAAACCCAAGTGCGAAAAATCGAAATTTAGAGTCATTTACCTTCGAGAGGCTCACGGACTGCCACGGGCCGTCGCGGGCCGTGGGCCGCGGGCTGGCGGCTGATGGGCTGGCGGGCCTGGTGGGCCGGCGGGCCTGATGGGTCTGCGGCCTGGTGGGCCTGCGGCCTGGCAAGCCGGATCACGCGCTGGAGCGCGCTCGCGCTCGTGCTGGCGCTGGCGCTGGCTCACGCGCTGAAGCGCACTCGTAAGCTGGATCGTGCGCTGCTCGCGCTGTGGGTCGCACGCTGGAGCGCTCGCGCTTGTGCTGGGGCGTGCTGAGGCGCGCTGGGGTCGCGCGCTGGGGATCGCGAGCTGGGGATCGCGGCTGCTCGCGCGCTGCTCGAGCGCTGTTCGCGCGCTGCTTGAGCGCTGCTCGCGCGCTGTTCGCGCGCTGTTCGCGCGCTGCTCGAGCGCTGCTCGCGCTTAGGCTGGGTCGCGCTGGGACGCGCTGGGGCGCGCTGGTGCTCGCGCTGGGGCGCGCAAGTGCGAGCTGGTGCAGGGACCGCACAGGGGCGCGCAGGGGCTCGTGCTACGGCGTGCTCGAGCGATCGCGTGCTCACGCGAGGGAGGGTCGCGCTGCAGCGCTCGCGCGCTCACGAGGAAGACTGCGCGGTGGCGCTAGCGCTCGCGCGGAGGTGATCGCGCGGCTGTGCTCGGGCGGTCGCTAGCGGCGGAGGATGGCAGCGGGAGGGGAAGAGACACGGCGGCGGGGAGAAGGGAAAAAGAGAGATGAAAAAGGGAGAGAAGAAGAGGGAGAGAAGAGAAGAGAGGGGGAAAGAGAGAGAGAGAGAGAATGGAAAGTAATTAGGGCTTTAAGCCCTAATTTTAAATATCCCAATTTTTTTTTTTTTTTTTTTATCTGCTGGGTATTACAATACTTGTTCACCAAACCCTGCTCTCATATTGCTTGGAAGGCCTTTTATGAAAATAGCAAAAACTAAGATTGATGTTGATAAAGGAACCTTGTCGTTTGAATTTGATGGCGAGATTGTCACATTTAATATTTTTCATGCCATGCAACATCCAAATGACTTGGAATTCATTTTTCATGTTAGCATTATTGATTCTATTGTGCTTGAGAATGTTGAACAACATCTGGTACTTGATAAGCTGAATCTTGTGCTGAAAAAGGGATGGACAGATAAATAAATCGAGGAAACTCAAGACAAAGAAAGAGAGAAAACTATCATGGCTTTGCAGTCCACACCGGAGTTACCCCTTAGGTATGTAAGCAATTTTCTACCATTACCTCTTTATAATGAGAGAATTCTTCCTTCTACAATGCAGGTCTCAAAACTCGAGTTGAAACCCTTACCTGAAAATCTCAAGTATGTATACTTGGGTGACGACGACACCCTACCGGTGATCATAGCCAAGGACTTAACCGAAAATAAAAAAGAAAGCTTGATGCGGGTATTGAGAGAGTACAAAACCGCGAAGTACTATATCCGAGGGGTACTACTTTTGCAAGAATTCGATTGGGAGATTAAGGACTGGAAAGGACTTGAAAATTCTGTAGTTGATCACTTGAGTCGCTTGGTGCGAGAAGAAGAATCCTTACATATATCCGAGACATTTTCGGATGAGCAATTGTTTACCATACAAGGTAAGACATGTAAGGAACCTTGATTTGCTGACATTATAAATTTTCTTGTAACTGTGATTCTTCCACATGACCTTAGTATTGCACAAAAGAACAAATTTAAGAATAACTCGAAGTATTATATTTGGGATGAACCTTACTTGTGGAAAATGAGATTTGATCAAATCATTCGTAGATGTGTACCTAATGATGAAATTCATTCCATACTTGCTCATTGTCGTAGTCATGCATGTGGTGGTCATTTTGGTTCCAAAAGAACAAGTAGAAAAATTCTAGATGGTGGTTTTTATTGGGAAACACTCTTTAAGGATGCGTACCAATATTGTAAGAGTTGTGGGAATTGTCAAAGGATTGGCAACATGTCTTCTAGAGATGAAATACCTCAAGCCCCAATCTTATTTTGTGAGATTTTCGATGTGTGGGGTATGAATTTTATGGGACCTTTTCCTAGTTCATGTAGCTTTCTATATATTTTGCTTGTAGTAGATTATGTCTCAAAATGGGTAGAAGTAAAGGCTACCCGTACTAATGATTTTAAGGTTGTTGTAGGTTTCCTTAAATCTAACATTTTTAGTAGGTTTGGGGTACCGAAGGTGATCATTAGTAATCAAGGTACACATTTTTGCAACTGCACGGTAGAGGCTTAAATACGCAAATACGGAGTTAAGTAGCCACCGCATACCATCCTCAAACCAATGGGCAAGCGGAAGTCTCCAATCGTGAGATCAAGAGCATTTTGGAAAAAACAGTAAATCAAAACCGTAAGGATTGGAGTTTATGATTGGAGGATGCACTCTGGGCATATCAAACTACATTCAAAACCCAATTGGAATGTTACCATACCGATTAGTATTTGGTAAGTTATGTCATTTACCAGTCGCAATTAAACATCGTGCTTTTTGGGCAATTAAGCAATGCAACTTAGATGCCGAAAAAGTTGGAAGGGAGAGGAAGCTGCAACTCCAGGAGTTAGAAGAGATTCGTTTGGACACTTACGACAATGCAAGGCTTTACAAAGAAAGGACCAAACTTGTTCATGATAAACTTCGTAGACAAAAACAATTCTTCAAATGTCAAAAAGTTCTACTCTTCGATTCCAAATTGAAATTTTTGCGGGTAAATTAAAATGTCGATGGATAGGACTATATTCGGTCGTAAGTATCTCTCCTCACGGTACTATTGAGATTAAAAATATAGAGAATAACTAAATTTTTAAGGTAAATGGACAACGGTTGAAACTATTTATTGACGAATTTGATTTCTCTACAGTAGAGGAGATTCAATTGGCACACCCTACGTACAATAAGTTGTGAGACGAGAGGACAATGTTGAGTCAAAGATATTAAATAAAGGCACTCATTGGGAGGCAACCCAATACTCCTATTTTGTTTTGATTCATTCATTTATTTTACTTTTGTTATTTTGATATTTATTTTCATCTATTTAGACTTGATTTAAGAGTGATTTTTTTTTTAAATAACAATAAATAATAGTTCAGAAGTGGTCCCCTGTTAAGGCATGCCCACGCCTTAACAGTATTTCACCTCTGTCCACAATTCAGACTATCTCACACTTTAGGGCGTGCCCACGCCCTGAATCCCATTCACTTCTGCCTAAGGCAAAGAGATACACTTTGTTTAGGGCGTGCCCATGCTCTAAACCCTTTTCACGTTTGCCCATGAGAATACCCATAGGACAGAGGCACACTTCATTTAGGGCATGCCCACTCCCTAAAATCATCCTACTTTTGCCCTTTTTTTTAATTAAAAAAGGGTAGAAAAGAGAAAACAAATTCAAACTGTTCAATTCTTTCAAATTTTGTTTTCTAGGGTTTCTTTCTCCCCCCTTTCACCTTCGAAGCTACCATCGCTGCCCTATTCCATCTTCCTAAGCCACTTCATCCTCTAGTGATGCCATTGATGGCCAAGAAGCAGATACACCCCCACCGCCAAACACAGACCTCCAAACTCACCCTCCAGTCTACCCACGGGCCAACACAGACCTCCCTCCTCATCCTCTTCGAGTGATTGCGAACCCTTGTCTCCAAACCCTAACCCTCAATTTCCCCCTCTTAATACCCTAGCCCCCATCCAGCCTCTTCAACTCCTTTTGACCCCTCTCCGTCTCATTCAACCCCTATTCCTGCTGCAGCGGCCGTACCATCCTTTTCACATTCGAAACGATCTCGAGTTCGTTCAAATGTGGCAAAAGGGAAGTCTGTCTTCCCTCCGCCATGAACTCATCTTCACGGCTGTCTCCGATTTCATACGGCTGAGGCCAAACAAAGGTTCTCCCATCCTTGAGGCCGTCCTTCTACCTTCTACAGTCACCACTCCCACACCCACATTGCAGTCCCTTAATGAACGCTTGTTTCGCATGGAGCACAATCTTATGGCATTTTTTGAGTTTGTTGGATTCACTTCTCCATTTCCTTCTCCACCCTAGGGGAGTATTCTTCCACCTCTGTTTGTCTCTTCCTTTATTTCTGCATTGTTTTATTTTTGCATTCTTTCTCATTCTGAGCATACATTTGGGACAATGTATGGTTTAGGTGCAGGGGAGATTAGCCATTCTTTTAGATTCATACATAGAAACATTCTTTATAGACATTTCATTCGTTTGAAATTGCTGAGTTCTATTTCTGTAAACAAAAAAAAAACAAAAAAAAAAAAACAAAAATTTCAAGTTCCCTTTGTTGATGTATGTTATTTGGGTGGCTAAAGATATATGAAAAATAGCTTATATCAATGGTGTTTTTCTGCTTTAGATGGCTGCTCATATCTTAATAGTTTTCTTTGAATGATAAACATGTAAAATTTGACACAAACCCTATTTAAATAGTGAGATTTTGAGCCTAAAACGAGCGAATTCATTCTTTGTGCTCGGAATTTCGTTTCTTCTTGAGTAAATATCACTCTTGAGTAAATATCACACTTGAATTGGTTATTCTAGAATTTGCAATGTTATGCATTTCGAGATCACATCCAGGGTTTCATGCATTGACATGATAAAGGCACCTAGATTTAACCCATTTTGACTTTCGTAAAAATCCCTATCTTGATTTATAATCTCTTTAGTGAACCAATTTGAGCATGAGACCCTTTCTTTCTTCAAAACCATTCTATACAACACTATAACCCTATTTTGGTTAGCGTTTCAACCCTTGTACCAAGCTTATATGTAGTTAATTGCATGATATTAGTTATATGATTGCCTCATGAGATATGAATCGATTAAAGCATTGATGATGATATTTGCTACATATGAAAAGGGAATGAAAAATTTTGATTTTGTTCATCTTTGTGATGAAATGTTTTTATGTAAAAAAAAAAGAAAAAAAAAAGAAGAAAACAAGAAAAAAAGAAAAAAAGAAGAAAAAAAAGCAGCAGAAAAAAAAACATGCTGCATTTTTGAGAATTTCATTTCAATGATAGATCGTAGAGAAAAAGTTTGATATTTTTATGTGATTTTGAATGTTGGCTGTATTGAGCATATGTGGGTAACAAGATCATGAATTTTTTGTGTGCTACTTGTGCGGGGCAAATGTGTTATTGCAAGAAAAATCATGTGGTTAGTTGCATATTTTCTTTGGTATGTTTTAACCCTTAAATATCACAATATCCTACCCTTTACCCAAATCTTATTATAACTAAATAAAAGATTTTTAGATTGATGCATAAAATTCAAATTTTTAAGTTGTGGAAATTTGATATATTTGCAAACATATGGTAGTGTCATTCTATATTGTTAATTTGAGAGATATTTATATTTTTAACATTTTTTAGTACATTTGAGTGACCCATTTAAGAGAATTGTCGAATCTTGCTGTTTGAATTTTATAAGAGGTTGTTGGGATATGTAGTGGTTGTTTTAGTATGAATCACTGCGAAATACTTGTTGTTTCAATTATGTTTTCAATTTAACTCTGATGGTATATATTGACTTAGGAGCTTGGAAGAAAAATAGATGGATAGTTTTAATTTTATTCGAGTTAGGGATGCTTGACGACAAGTATCATTTAGGTGTGAGGGAATTTGATAGAATTTAAATGAGTGTAATATTTATAATTGAATTTGTTTTATTTTTAAATAAATATTATACTAATATTTATATTTTATAACATTTGATTTATGATAAAATTTATTATGGAAAGGGAAAAAAAAAAGTTAAATTGTAGCAATTTTATAAAGTATGGAAAATTGGAAATCAATACGCTTTTATTAACACGTGGGCACGTGGATCTTAAGAAGCAAGTAAGAAGTTTTGAAAATTTATTACAATAAAATTTTTTTTCCCAATTGCACATTTAAGAGAAAATTGAAATGGAATCGAAAATATTGAAAATTTTGAAAAATTTTACTCCATTCCTAATATTTAAGAAAAGAAATTTTTAAAAATATAAATCTATTAGAATATTATTTTTTAGAAAGTTTACTTTTTATTTTATTTTTATTTATTTAGTAGTAGTTTAGGGTTACACTTATATATATATAAAAGTGTTACATATTGTTTGAGACACTTTTGGGAAGGTAGCAACCGAGCAGCCCCCTTGGGGGTAGCAAACACCATTTTCTCCGGAAGGAAAAGAAGCAGCCACCATCCACGTCCAGCACATTTGGGAAAATAGCTATGGGAGAGGTAGCTATGTAACAAAAATTTTATTTCCATTAGCAATATATTATTATTTTTTAGTTTATCTTTTTTATGCTTTGTTTTTAATTTTTTCTCTAGTCAAAAAATTATTGAAATCTAGATAAATGATAATTGTGAGATCTAAATAATCTTCTTTATTTGATATTTGTGGGTATTTATTTAATATTTATAATTATTTTTGAATTGTTAAATAGAGATCTATATTTAGTAACACTAGAATAGTCTACAATCATTTAAAAATATCAAGATTTGTGTGTTTTTAATAGAATGGTAATTAGCAAAGTTTTATTACATCGCAAACGGTAGAATTTACGTCAAGATATTAGAATTGCGCTTCTTTAAATTTTAATGCTGTCGGAATATTAAATCCAACGAGAGTATTTTGGATTATCTTTCGATTAGAGAAATAATTAACAATGGTGTCTTGATTGTCGAAAAAGTAAAGAGAGATTTGTCGTTTCGTGGTAGTTAACGATTATAACCAATTTATTCATATAATATCGAGTAATTTTTATATCAATAATCAATTAAATATATTAATATAGAAATAATTCATTTGGTTAAGTTTTACTCTCATTGACATTTTCTCTTTCAATTAATATTATCTAATTATTTTATTTTACTTAATGTTCATTGATTTATTTGTTTTATTTGTTTTAGATAGTTTTCACAAACACTCCCATATTTTTATTTTAATTTTTATTAAAAGAAATAGATTTATCGTTTTTTGTAAATATGATCGTATTCGTGTTATATTCATATTATTTAAAATATATATTTTTATTTTTAATTATTTGACGACACACCAGCAAAGCAAATAATCTAAAACATTAATTATAATAACATAAAAGAATTTAGAAAATCCAATATTCAAAATCCAAAAAGGGTATTTTGAGTTGGATTTTGCTTTTTATGGCACCCCATGGATTTACCTTTGGTATTGGATCACGTTTCCCGTGATGACCTGAGTCCCCCTTACGGAGAATCCCATTATATAATTATATATGCGGCTTTAAATATGGGAGGAGAGATACTTGTGCGTAGATATATATATATACAGAAAGAGAGAGAGAGTGAGAGCAGAAGAGATCATCTGTCCGCCCTCGCGAAGAGCGATTTCACGGCGAAATTTCATGCAGAGGTGCTACTGTGTCCTCCTTCACCTCTACAACTCTCTCTCTTCACATTTTTTATCCACCTGCATCAAATCTCTCTCTCTCTCTCTCTCTCTCTCTCTCTCTCTCTCTCTCTCTCTCTCACATCACATTAATTGGACTCCAATTTAAAATATGCGAAATTTCTTGAGCAAAAATTTTCTCCTGAAAATGAGTTCTTCTGAACTGAAACACAGATTCCCTGAATCCCAAAGTCCCAATATCTACGACGATTCCTCGCCATCAAACCTAATGGCAACACGAGCAACCTCTTCTTCTACAAATCCAATCAATTACATTCTCCGTGAACAACGTCTTCATTGTATGTTGCTTGGAATTGTATTAGCCACCATATTTTTCCTTCTCTTTCCTCTGTCTTCATCACATGATCATCAGATCGTGACAACCTTAACCAAACCGATGAAGATCATGCCTCGTATGTTGGATCGACAAATCGTGCATTACCCAAGTCAGATTCATCATGGGGTGGGAAGAATTCCTCTGGGGTTGAAGAGGAAGGGATTGAGGATTCTCGTGACTGGTGGTGCAGGATTCGTTGGGAGCCATCTGGTGGATCGTTTGATTGCCAGAGGCGATAGTGTCATTGTGATTGATAATTTTTTCACAGGAAGGAAAGAGAATTTGATGCACCAGTTTGGGAATCCTAGGTTTGAATTGATTCGACACGATGTTGTCGAGCCGATTCTATTGGAGGTTGATCAGATCTACCATCTTGCCTGCCCTGCTTCCCCTGTTCATTACAAATTCAATCCTATCAAGACTATCATATCCTTTTTATCTCTCTCTCTCTCTCGTTAGTACATAAAATTGTTTAATAATATTTTGACATTTAAATTTTATGAAAATTGTGATGAGGGTATTTTGTAGTCATTGGACAAATAGCAGTTTTCTCTGTTTGAATTTTGATTTCTACTATTTAGATTGGGCATGAGTGTTGTATAAGTGTGTGAACTTAATTTTTTTATTACAAGACGAATGTGGCGGGAACTCTGAACATGTTGGGTTTGGCAAAGAGAGTGGGAGCGAGGTTTTTGTTGACAAGTACTAGTGAGGTGTATGGTGACCCTCTTCAACATCCTCAGAAGGAAACTTACTGGGGCAACGTTAACCCCATTGGTAGATCTCTCTCTCTCTCTCTCTAAATCTTATATTTTGTTGCATTTACCCTTTTCTAGCTAATGCATGTGAAGACTATTGGATCCGGGTCTTGACAATTTTGTGGGATCAAAATTTTTATCCCACCTGAAATGATTGTAAGGATTTTAATCAATACTTGATATAGGGCCCACCTAGAGTTGCCTTTCCTGACAGTGATATGAGCAATTTGTCCCATTAGGTAATCTCAGACCCTCTTTGATGACGATGCGTTTGTGTTCCTTGTAAGCAGATCTGCCTTCAATCTTTCCTTACAAGTGAAACAGGAAGAGGAAAAGTTAATTATTTTTTATTATAGTAGATGAAAACATACGTTTTCTTTGTTTATTATATATTTGATGTAAAGGATGATTTGTGTCTGACAAATGTTTTGTGTGTACAGGAGTGAGGAGCTGTTACGATGAGGGAAAGAGAGTGGCGGAGACATTGTCAATGGACTACCACAGAGGAGCAGGGATTGAGGTTGTTCTTGATAACAAATTTAATGTCATTGTAGGAATCATCAAATTTGATAAAGAAACTAAGCAAAGGAATTGTTTTGGGGTAGGTGAGAATTGCCAGGATTTTCAATACTTACGGACCTCGAATGTGCATTGATGATGGTCGCGTTGTCAGCAACTTTGTCGCTCAGGTACTTAAATTTCAACATCTCTCTCTCTCTCTCTCTCACTCTCTCTCTCTCTCTCTACCCAGATGCCTTTATTGAAGACACACAAATCCATTCAATTGTTTGATTCTACATGGTTTACTCATGCGTGCAGGCATTGAGGAAGGAGCCATTGACTGTTTATGGAGATGGAAAGCAAACCAGGAGTTTCCAATATGTATCTGATCTGGTATGCCACTTTTCTGTTCATTCAACACAAATAAGAAACTCAGAGAACTTTTATGGAAATTTGGAGAAAAATTTTCTTATGTCTAACTGCATCTTTTGACATTAAATTTAGATGCTTAATGTCTTGACTAGAAATTTTACTATATATATATTCTAGTAAATTTCATGTAGCTCCTCCCCATTTTTGGAAATTTGAATGAAAACTTTAGGAAATTTGTGGTAACAATTTTATTTTAAAGGGATAGTAGTTATGATATAGACCAAATATTCTATAATAAGTTGGGCTTCCATGGAAACACTCGGATGGATAAGCAGACGCTGCCTCCCTCTAATAGTTATACTTAATATCATTTTTAATTTCTTTGTTCTACTTTTCTTTCTGCCTTTTTTTTTTTGTCTTCTTGTTAACAATTGTTTTGTTTTAGATTTCAAGGATGTATATTTTTCCTCCGTCCTATTGAAACCTTCTTATATTTCTGTGATCGTGTTGCCACACTGAACTACTTGCATTACGTATGAACTTGCAAAAATGTCAGATCTTTTCCATTTTACATCTGTACATTAAGCAATCATCTCCCATCTTCTTTAAACTATGTATCTGGTCCAATTCTTCTTCTGTGCACATGGTTCATTTTATAGTTTCTGTCAGTTTTGAACCTCAAGAATGTAAAAAATTTTAAAGAAATTCCATCTACATTTAATACTCATCCATTTTCCTCCCATAACATAACCTATGCGGCTTAAAATAATGAATCTATGAATGAATAGATTGTGAATCCTCTGAGGAGAATCCATGATGTTGGGATATTTTTATTTTCAGTGTGTTCTCAATTGGAATATTCTCTTCTCATATCATGGGTTTGTATATAAACTGGGGTAGGGTCAACTGACAGAAACTGGTCATGTGGAGTGTGCCTTCTTGCCCCTGAACATATGAACCTCCCATGTTTATGGGGTTTGATAAAAGACATTTTCTCTCTCCTGCATATGGATAAGTCTTCTATAATTTAGATGGCATGAAACAGGTGGAGGGTTTGATGAGGCTGATGGAAGGCGACCATGTAGGGCCATTCAATCTTGGAAATCCGGGTGAATTCACCATGCTTGAACTTGCTAATGTAAGACACCTGCATCAGAACTTACTATAGAGACAGTACATTGGATTGGTATGACAATCGAAGATGACAGCTGAAATGGGGTGTGCGTGTGTGCAGGTGGTACAGGAGACAATTGATCCAAATGCAAAGATAGAGTTCAGGCCAAACACACAGGATGATCCACACAAGAGGAAGCCGGATATCTCAAGGGCTAAGGAGCTTCTTGGGTGGGAGCCAACAGTGTCTCTTCGCAAAGGTCTACCTCTCATGGTTCAGGACTTCCGGCAACGCATTTTTGGTGCACAAAAGGATACATCATTCGTAGAATAAAATTCATGTACACTTAGGGCAGAGAAGACACAAGGATGAATAAGAGGAATGGCTAAGTTTTAGTTCTCTTTCTTTCCTACAAAAATAATATGTTAGCGGGATCAATGTGTCAACAATGCTTATCATATTTGATACAAATTCAATGTCTCTCTCTCTCTCTCTCTCTCTCTCTCTCTCTCTCTCTCTATGTAAGACATTCTTCCATTTTTGTTGTATACAAAAAATGACTTTTGATCATCTTTCCAAAAAGATGAACATAAAACATCATATACTTCTTGATCACCGATCATGACTTGTCTTTCTAGTTCTTCTTGTTAGCATTGGGCTTCCATAAATCGAAATCCCAATCTCTTCTCCACAGCATCCATCCACAATATTCACTTTCAGTATTTTTGTTTCTTGTTAATTACTCTATTTTTCACTAAAAAAAGATAAAAGTAAATCACCAAGTGTACAACAAGAAACACATTTCGTAGGACTTTAAAAATACTCCCAAATGATCCATTCATGATCTTTTTCCCAAAGTTAAGCTTTCACCAATAAAAGTTAATTACCTCAGAAAAATAAATAAATAAATAATTTCAAAACAACTATAAAGACTACTAATAACAAATTCTCTCAAAAGAAAAAAAAAAAAAAAATAAAAGCACAAGCCAAGTTGTATGACTATGCTTATCTAAGTGAAAGTTCAACATCAAGAAAGAAGTATCTATACTAACCTAAGATAAGAAGTCCATTATTAATCTATTTATCGATCCGTTGATTCAATTACCTAATTACATTTTAGCGAATCACTTATAGCGCATGAAACACTTTTGAAAAAAAATGTTATAATTTGGTATAATATGAAAAAAATAATTTACATTAATATTTTATATATCATTATATGTTCCGCTCTATTACGATAATATATTATATATCATTACATTATAGAAAATCATAATTAAATTTCAGTTATAGGATAATTTCAGAAGGTAATATTAGAGTTGTGCACAATTTGTTTAGATGGGTTTTTCCCTATTTTTTAAATTAAACCAATATATATTGGTCTCATATTTTTCAAACCTAAATCAAACCATGAAACAATTTAAACAAAACCCATTTAATCGGTTTGGTTTCAATTTGATTCGGTTTAAATCAATTCAAATCTAACCTCAAAATAATGTATCATCCAAATAATTTTTTTACAGTCAATGTATTATCTGATATATTACATTACGACGGTCGACATTGAAATACAAACATCCTAGTCACTTAACTATTCGGTCAATGTTTCTGCAAAAAATAATATTTTGTTCATTTGACATGCAAATATATATATGAGGATTGATGTTGTAAAATAGCTAACAATAACCCTTTCAAACCTTTGAACCATATCCATGCTTTCTTCAACATGAAGTAGAAGTGGCTCACCTCACAACCAATCTTGTGTACATATGAGTGACTTCAGTAATTTTGGAGTTAAAAGTTTCGAAATGTATCAAGTTCCCTTGCCACAAGTACTACATGTAGACCCCGAGGTAACAGTAGAAATTAGAATAGTTAATATATCTTCAATTAGACAGTTCATCATCAAATGAAAAGGTCTCTCTTGTTGTTCAACTTCATCTTCTTGTGAACTACATTTAGTGGATTGATTCATGGGTCTGACATAAAGGGTAGTATGATTTTCGTACAGCCGAATTAAAATGTCCTTAATTTTTTGGAATCATATGATTAGCAACATCATATTCATCAAACTTCATTAAACCAAACTTTCAAGTATTTTAGTCTGTACCCTTGGATCCATCGCATGAGCAACAAACAACAATATATTTTGTCTTTTCTAATGCTTCCCAATATTAATCAAACTTTGCTTTCGTCTCCTTCATTATTAATTCCAAAGATTGTTGTACTAGTACAATAAGAGTGTGGGAAAGTATACTCCATACCACAAAGACAATATGCAGCTTTATTTGTAAAATTATCTATAGAAAAGTGCACCAAAACTTCATATTTAATTATTTTTAGGTTCTCATTTTCTCTTACCAATAGGAGATTTCTTCTCACTACTTGTATTTGTCAGATCTCTTGGAATACTAATTGTATTAGATGAAGGTTTTGCTTGACCATTTGAATCTCCAATATTAGAAGCCAATACAATAACAAATAAATAAATATCTTTTTTAAAAGGAATTTACAAATCCATGATTAACAAGAAACTTATCGCGCAACTACCAATTGATTCTTTCGTTATGAACTTGAAAAATGCAAAAGAGAATATATATAAGACCGTAAAATTAAAAAAAAATAGAGTTGTGAAATAATCCATACCATAAAATATAACATTGAAGAGAAAATATAATAATCAACCACAAAGTACGAGTTGAGTCTTAAAAGGACTCTGAATTAGTTTCTACAAAAATAATAGTTATTAAAGAGAATAAATGAAATGACTATTATTCTTTTTTTTTGTTACACAAGAATTCAAACATTAGATCTTAAAATTGAAGAAGAGAAATTATGACTACCAGACTGTCCCATTGGGGACATAGAATGACTATTATTCATGTTGCTAAAACAATATCAATTACCAAAATTAAAATTGCTAATAAAAATGACTACATTAACCAAAACATGTACAACAAAGAGTTAAACAAGTTACACGGATAGATGCCCTGATTAAGGAGAAATAGGAGAAAAAAAATAACCAACACCAAACTGAACAATCGGATTTTGCAGTTTAGTACTTACCAAATGTTATCTATTAGCATACTGGGGGTATAATCTAAGAGAACACAAATCAAAACTTTAAGATAAAATGCAAGCAAAGTGGGTTCTCAACCAAAGCAATCGGACTTTACAGCTTAATCGTTACCAAATATTATCTATCATCTCAATAGTTATTTTTTTTTAAGGTATAACGTAAGAGAACACAAATCACACATCTAAGGTAGGAAACAAACAATTTTGCTAATTTCGAGTCAACAGAGGAAATGAATTTTAGATATCTTGTGGTGCACTTTGAAGTGTGGCCCCTACCTTGTACGACACAAACAACTTCAATAGTTAAGGAATGACCTGTTCCTAATCCTACAGTGGCAATGAATTCTAGAGGCTGTCATCCAACTCAATTTTTAGGGTTAACATTTTGGTGTTACCGCCTTCTTCCTAATGTAAAACAGCAAGACGAATTTCTCTTTCTCAGAATGGGGCTTCAAAGATTTGACACTTTTTTCTTGTAGTTTCAATGATTGAATAATTGAATTTAGTTTCTCCGTCTCCCTAGTAAACCTGTTGCATTCTCAATTTCTGCTTTCACGAAGCTTCCTTTTCCAAGTATGTTTGTCATCACCAAAAATGTTACCGTACAGAAACAACAAACATTCAAAGTAATTTGATACTAAAATAAAACTAAAAAAGAATTCTTGAATTCATAATATGCAAAGCAATGGTAAACGGATGGAAACTCAACTCAATCAACATGTCGTGTTATTGCATAGGAGGAAAATATTGGGAAGATATTTAAGTCGTCACTCTCGTACCCACAAAAAAAGACGTGTGACACTGCAATATTGCTATTCCAAATGAAAGAATTCTCATATGTATTTACAGTGAAATAAATATTTAATATTCTAAAATTTAGGATCGGATTACTAATTTTTTTGATATACGGATCCGAAAAATATCATCAATGAATCAATTTCCTTTTTATTCACAATTCAAGAGTCTTTTTCATGTAATGGAAATTGTATATTATATAGATCTATTTTCTTCCTCATAATGTGTTTGTTCTCTCCGAACCTTCAAGCATGATGGATGGTTATTGGAGAGTTGGAGTTGGTTTTTCTTTTAAAAAGCCACTTCATCCCTTCTCTCCTTTTCAAATGGGGTTAAGGGAATGGGTTTGGATCAAACCCACATGAACGACCCGACCCAGTACCTATAATTTGTATCTCTCACTTACACATGAGGGTTAGACCTACATTTTGCTCAATCACTTCCATATACAATCGATTTCATACAGACAAATGGATCGTGTGACCAACGAGTATATCAAGAGCTCATAACTATATACCGGTTAAGGATATATAGCAGATCAAGATCTAATACAATGAGAACATCAAGTCTCGCTATATCCCAAACCTCTTTTACTATATACAGAGTCATCGTACCTCTTATCCCTCTATTAATGAACAAGAGTATACTTGACTTATCTCAATTATGCATTCACAATTATATTTTAGAATATCAAGTTAAAAACATAACTGGTCAATCTATGAATACAAAAATTACGTACAAGTTTTAAGACAGTCTTCCTTTAGCACTACTATCTTTCCACTTCATTTTAGCTGTTTTCCTAGTCATGTACCGTAAAACCGAATCAATCATGATCTATTGGTTATATGTTAAAGTAGTAATACTATCTTTCCACTTCATTTTATCTGGGTCTCACACAATGAGATAGAGAGATTTATTAACTCATTTCTCATAGAGTCACTGAAAGCACACGTGGTATGAACACGTGCTACAATACCTTTTTTATTTATTTAGAAGCGTATGTCTATTTCAAAAATTATAATATATCGTATAGATTTTAGTCCAAATATATCACGATACTGACTTTGATTCTCTCTTCTTATAAATCCTCCAAAAAATCACTTTTCCAAAAGAGAACCACACCTGGCTTCTAGACAAGTGTAATGAATTGTGGGAAATCCATTTCGATTATCAAATAAGTAAATATCAAGGAAAATCTCATCTTAGTTTTGTACTAAGGTGGCTAATTTATGTTAATTATCCAAAATTAACATTGCCTCATCTTTATATATCACATAAATATTAGAGACGATTGCTCGTGTGAGAGAGTCAATCTTCCAAATTTGTCCGACATACTATTTTAATCAAAACATGAGAACTCGCAAATGCAAACAAATTCAAATGTCATATAATAATGAGCATTACATCACGTTCATTGCATATACATACAATTACACTCTATGCAATTCTAGAGATTTTACATGTTTCAGAAATACATCTCTAGGTATCGGTTTCGTGAATAGATCAGCCACCATTAAATGCGTAAATAAATACTATAAATTGTCACAACTCCCACTTTGTCGCTTACGATCCCCAGATGTTGTAAAAACCGTTTTAACCAAACACACTTCTGAACTGCTGAAGTACAAACTACAAACTCTGCTTCCATCGTGGACAGTGATACACATGTTTGTTTCTTGTTTCTCCAAGAGATGACGCCTTTATTTAGCAAGAAAACATAACCTGAGGTGGATTTACGTTCATCTAAGTCACCACCCCAATCAGTATCTGTGCATCCGCTCAATAATAAGTCATTTCCTTGATAACATAGGAAATAATTCATAGTTCCTTTCAGCTATCTTAAAATCCTCTTCACAGCTCTTCAGTGACCTTTACCTGGATTGGATTGATACCTGCTGACCAAACCCACGGTATAGCAGATGTCAGGGTGAGTATACATCATAGCGTACATCAGACTTCCAACAATGCTGGAATACGGTACTTTTGACATATCATATTTTTCTTCAGCGGTCCTTGGGCACATTGCTAAATTTAAACCTTCGCGTTTAGCCACAGGAGTATCAATAGATTTACAGCTATCAATCCTAAATCGTTCCAAAATTTTTTTAATGTAAGATTCTTGAGATAACGCTAACAATCTCTCGGAACGATCTCTATAGATCTTAACACCCAATATGTACTCTGCTTCACCTATGTCCTTCATTTCAAAATTTAATGATAACCAACTCTTGATATTTAGGACATACTCCATGTCATTTCCGACTAACAATATGTCATCGACATACAGACATAAAATTACAAACTTATCATTAGACTTTTTCACGTAAATACAATGGTTTTCGTTTATCATTACGAAGTCGTAAGAGATTACGGATCTGTAAAATTTCAAATACCATTGTCTTGAAGATTGTTTGAGACCATAAATAAATCTATTCAATTTACAAACTTTGTTTTCTTGACCTTTAACTATGAAACCTACTGGTTGTTCCATGTAAATTTTTTCTTTAAGTTCTCCGTTGAGAAACGTAGTCTTCACATCCATTTGATATGATTCTAAATTTAAATTGGCTACAATAGCCGACAATAGGCGAATAGAGGCAAATCTCACTACTGGTGAAAAAGTTTTTTCATAATCAATACTCTCTTGTTGGGTATAATCTTTTGCCACCAACCGATCTTTATATCTCTCAATTGTTCCATCAGCTTTACGTTTAACCTTAAGAACCCATTTGTTCCCAATAAGTTTGCGTCCAGGTGGAAGATCGATCAGTTCCCAAATATGGTTGGAATCCATCGACTCTATTTCTTCCTCCATTGCTTTACCCACTCATCCTTGGCAGGATAAGATAAAGCCTCGTTCACATTTTTCGGCTCATTCTCGTCCTGTGGAGAAATGATAAAAGTGTGCCCTTCAATTTTATAATGACGTTTGGGCACACCTTTCCTAGTACTTTTCCGAATTGACGATTCGGTTAGATCGTTAGAATTTGAATCTCTCCCACTGAGATCATCTAGGGATTCAACTTCTCGTACTTCCCTTGATCCATCCTGCACGGAACCATCATTTGAATTATTTAATTCAAACAAAAGTTTTCCTTTTGTTATATCACCTTTACTAGGAAAATCATTTTCCAAAAATGTCACATTTCGTGATTCAATTTCGGTTACAGTACCATCTTCTCTTTTACTGATAAACACATAACCTTTTGACTGATGAGAATATCTAATAAAGATACATTTCTTCCTCCGGGGACCAAGTTTTTCAAATTTATTAGAAGGGTCATGAACATATGTTACCGATCCCCAAGGTCTAAAACCAGTCAGACTTGGTTTCCTACCAGTCCAAAGTTCATACGGTGTTGTGGGTACTGTTTTTGAAAGCACTCTATTCAAGATATAAGTCACAGTTAACAATACATCTCCCCAAAAGGAAATTGGCAAGTTAGCCTACGCCATCATAGATTTCGTCATTTCTAATAATGTCATATTCCTCCTCTCAGCAACACCATTTGTTGAGGCGTGTAGGGAATAGTTAATTATCTAATTATTCCTTTTTCATTACACAGATTATTGAACTGATCCGATAGATATTCACACCATCGATCTGTCCTTAAGGCTTTAATCGTTTTATCCATTTGATTCTCCACTTCATTCATATAACGTCGAAAGCACTCAAGTGCTTCAGACTTGTAAGTAATCAAATAGATATGACCAAAACGCGTGAAATCATCAATAAAAGTAATGAAATATGACGCTCCATGCTTAGCCTTCATATTCATTAGACCACAAATATCAGAGTGAACCAATTGTAATGGAAGTTCAGCCTTCATGGCTTTTTCAAATGGTTTTCGAGTCATTTTCCTGGCAAGACAATATTCACAATTCGGTAAATCAACTTTAGTAAGCGAACCCAATAGTCCTACTTTCAGAAGTCGATTCATCCTGTTCTGCCCTATGTGACCAAGTCTAGCATGCTATACTTTGTCATCTATATTAGCATTACTAGAAGAACAAGCATTTAACGAAATATAACGATCAACATAACAGTTAAATATTTGTCTGTTACAATCCAAAGTAAGAAATCCATTTAACAGATGTCCAGTACCATAAAACACACCATTATTATAAATATAAACTCTATCACGAGTAAAGTTCAAGTTATAGTCTAGTCTAAGAAAAACAATTATAGAGACTAAATTTCGTTGAATTTCCGGTGCAAAGAGAACATCATGTAAGATTAGGGTTCGGCCACTTCGTAACTCTAGTTTGCAAGTGCCAATCCCTTTGACTTCTACTCTTATATTGTTTCCTACGTATATACACCTTGCACCAGGAAGAACTCGATGAAAGTCCATGAACGCTTTTCGATCTCTTGTCACATGGTTTGTTGCTCCTGAGTTTATAATCCACACAGGATAAGATTCAAAAAATAAAACAGTGCTAGAGACATATATAACACTTACAGAAGCGTTACATGGTGCTACCTTTTTCTGCTCGGGACATTCTCGAGCGAAATGACCAAGAGCTTTGCAATTGTAACACTTCAGTTTGCTCTTATCCTTCTTTTTCCAAACTGCTTGCGCTTGTTCTTGCGGTTGAAATTGTTTTTCTTAAACCCTTCCGCAATTTCCTTCCCTTTCTTGCCCTTGTTCTTGTTCCCCTTCCGTTTAAAGCCTGAAACTTTTTGAGAACTTGACTCAGCTATAGAGGTATTAGAAATCGATTTTGCAGCACTAAGCTGCTCATCTTCGAGTTCTACGTAGCAAGCAATATCAACGAAAATCTTAATGCTATCATTGTGAGTCAGATTGACCTTCAAGTGCTCCCACTAGTCTGAAAAGGATCGGATTAAAGCTTGAACCTATTGCTCATCAGATAAAACATGACCTGCTGACTTCAATTCCCTTATCATGTTTGACATAATTCTGAGGTATAGTTTGATATTGTGATCAAACTTCTTTTTGTACGTGTCAAACTTAATAGTCAACTGTCTCAGACGGGTCATACTGATACCTCCATACTTCTCTCTGAGGTACACCCATATGTCATGAACAGTAGGGAATTGCTTACATTCATATATGAGATCATCAACTACAGAACTAACCAGGATGCCACGTCCAGTGGAATTTTTTTTCCACGCCTGATAGGCTTCTTGATCTCTCTCTGTTGAGCAGTGTTTCCAATTCCAGGGTCTTGCATGATATGGTTGATACCCTCTAAGGCATCTTACTCTTCCAGCACATATCATATCTTATGGCGCCAAATGTCATAATTGTCGCCATTAAACTTATCACCTTTATTCAAATCTGCTATTATTGATTTCGATGCCGTGGTCTTTTCAAAGAGAGATTATTGTAAGTATCATACTCATTCATTCATATAATTTTGTACATGAAATCTAATAAATTTATCATAAACGAACATAAGGTGTAAACTCGAAAGATCTCTAAGTTCCCAATCATCATCCATCATCCATCATCCAAATGTTTGATTATCATAAATTTGATTTCAAAGTAGCAAAATTCTAGTTTTAGATGAGAATTACTTAAATTCTACCAACCTAAAAACTCCCACTAAAATTATGTGAATTTAGAACATATCTTTTCATATACACGCATAAATATACAAAATATGCACATTCTTGATATATATATAAAGAAAAAAAATATTACAACATATGTTCATGGCATTGTTCTTATCACAGTAGATAACTATGCACAAAGAAAAAATATATACCAATCAAATTTCTTTTTTCTTATCTTTTTTATCTTCCATATATATGCGAGTGACCATATTGACCATCCCAACTGAAAGTCTATCTCTCAGAGTAAATCTCTTAACAATTTGGGGTGTAGAGCCATTGATCTTTAAAGACAACGCCCTTTTCATTTTAATCTTTATCTCCCTAGCTCTCCACATCCTAAGTAGTTTTAGTTTGAAATCTTTGAGGTAGAGCCACTTATTATCCTCTAATATTTTGTCAGTCATTCCAACCAAATGATCAGGGAAAGAGTTTTTAATAATCTTAATCTCGGTTTCGTCGCCTCTAAACCAGTGACCCAAACGCCAAAATTCATAACGTTTTCGACTCATAACCCACAAATGTTGTGGCAAAATATGCATTGCTTTCATCTTATAATGCAATATCATATACAACTTTGCCAAACGTTTCGGGATCCTCTCATCTCTGTATCTCTCCCGGAGAGGTGCAAGGGTATGTCTGATTCTCACTATATCCCTAAAATAGAGTAAACATTAGATTGGATACGAAACCAACCAAAAAATTTTAAAAACACCATCCACAATTTATATTTAAATCAACGAGTACAAATCAAATATGTATTATAAAAATTTAATTCAGGTAGGTATAAACTAGAAAATATTTTTTCAAACATGTGAGAAATTTTCAGAAATTTGTCTCACTTGTTAATTGACTTTTCTGTAATTTTCAAATAAAATTTTACTAATTTAAAATTAATGGATACTTTCAGTCAAAAAAAATTTAAAATTACAAAAAAAACAATAAAAAAATAATAAAATTTAAAAAAAAAAAAAGGGCTTGAGAGGGTGCGTCACGCGCCACTGGGTGGCGACAGTGCGTGAGTGACCCGCCCACGCACCTAGGCGGCGTGTGAAGCCCACGCGCCGCCTTCCCGGCGGAATCCAGCCACCGGATTTTGCCTACCCCCATTTTTGGGGTCTCTGAATCTAATGGTGCTGTCAGTTTTCTAATCTGAGGTCTGGATCATGATGTTTGGGCTTCATAGCCCACAGCCCGAGAGTGTGATTGTGCTGACGTCATTGTTGACGTCACTGTTCGTCTTCTTCATGCAAAAAATTTTTTTCTACATTTTAAACCTAATTTCCCTAAGCCATATTTCATTCATTTTTGAACCGTTTTGCATATTCTTTATATGGTTGGAAAGGATTTTTGATGGGGAATTTAACCATACAAGTATTAAATCATAAAACCTATCATGCAAATAGATATGAGCATTTTTATTTTCGGCTAGGGTTTCGTTTTCTCCAAAAATACATAACGGCCATGCATAAAACGTTGTAGATCAATTCCTAACATCATGTGTACTCTATCTTTCAAATTTCAAAGCATTTCGTGATCTATAATCAAAGTTACCATTTTCAATTTTTTTAAAAAAAAATGAAACTCGAAAATACATAAAAAAATAGGAAACACCCTAAATCATACTCTGATACCAATGAAAGCATTCTCTGATGCATTTACAGCGAAATAAATATTTAATATCCCAACATCTAGGGTCAGATCACTAACCTTTTCGATGTACGAGTCCGAAAAATGTCACCAATTGGTCAATCTCCTTCTTGTTCACAATTCGAGAGTCTTTTTCATGCAATGGAAATTATATATTGTGTAGATCTATCTTCTTCCTCACAATATGCTTGTTCTTTCCCAACCTTCAAGCATGATGGATGGTTATTGGGGAGTTGGAGTTGGTTTTTCTCTTAAAAAACCACTCCCTCCCTTCCCTCCTTTTGAAATTCAAATGGGGTTAAGGGAATGGGTTTGGGTCAAACCCACATGGGCGACCCGGCCCAGTACCCATTGTTTCAAAATTAGAAATAATCAAAATATCAAGAAAGGAGAAAAGAAAAGAGTAATACTCGAAAAGAAGAAAATTCATCATTTGTGTGTGCATTTTCATAACACTTAAACCGGTATCAAATGCCACAATTGAAATTCAAAACTATACAAAAATAAAGGGCAACACGCATAGCGTGACCCTTAGAGCGTACAATCCTATCAAGTCCCATTCTTTCAACAGACGCTGTAGTAAGTGGCCCTGTTATGACACTTGGGTCGAGCTCGGGTATCGCAATATCGAGCTTGGCTTGAGTCTACTATAGATGAGCTCGTCGAGCTTGTCATTTTAGAGCTTGAGCTCGACTCGAACTATCATCGAGGAGCTCGAGCTCGAGTGTCGCAGGCCTCGCGGGACAAAATTGGGCCTGAGCCAAGAAACGAGAGAGAGAGAGGAAGCAAGAGCCTAGAATTTTTTGGAAAGAGAGAAAGAGAGAGAGTTTACCTTCGACTAAAAAAGATGATGTTGTAGTGACGATGGTAACATCGAACAATGATAGATGACTCATAGTCGCACTTTGCAGATCTTTGTTGCACAGAGAAAGGGGTGCTTGAAGACTTGAGAGCTAGGTCAAGGTGAGAGAAAAAAGAATCATCAAACAAATTGTCAAAAGCTTAAGGAAGAAGAAAAAAATTGCAAAAGCCCTAAGTTCATAAATCTTGCAAAAACTCTAGATAGAGAGAGAAAGAGAGAGAGAGAGAGAGAGAGAGACAGTACCTTTGAATCGACCTCTGCGTAATGAAATTGGAATAGCGACGGAGAAGAGAACAAGATATTCGTCGCACATAGAGCTTGAACTTTGAAGATTCAAGGATGAGAGCCGAGATGAGAGATGGCGAGAGGAGCTCTGCGAGGTCACCGCGAGAGGAGAGAACACATCGAGGATCCAGAATGAGAAATAACAAAAGGGTTTGGAGAAATAAAATGTGAAATTATATTTCAGTCCTAAAAATTTTTAAAGTTAAGAATTATTATTTGTAATTTGTTAAAAAAACAGGGGTATACACGTAATTGTGCATGTACAGAGTAGCTCAACGAGCCTTCGATCTCAACAAAATATGGGCTCGAGCTCGAGTCTTGATCGGGTAATGTCACAGGTATTCGTGACATTACCTGAATGTCATAACAACCTTAGTGAGTGATAATAGTTTCTCCACATAACCTACAACCTTGAAGCAAGCATATGGTGTTTAGTCAATAGAAAACAACTAAATTCAAAAGTCTAATTGTTAGGACTGGCAATTGGAACGGGTCAGTTCGAGCTCAGCCTGTTTTGAAGGGCCGAACTTGACTCATTTTAGGACCAAGTCAAACTTGAACATTTTTTTAGACTCATTTTAATTATGGTCTGAGTTTAGACATCAGCTATGTTGCATGGACATAGAAATGGGAATCGGAAACGGATACGAAAATGATACAAGGAAACGTCATTTTATAAAAATATAGGAAACGAAAACGTATAGAAAACGCGTACATATTAAAAATATACTTATAAAAATAATAAAATAATATCTTTTATAATAAAAAAAATATTAAATATACAATTATTAATTATAAGACAAATAAAAGTTAAAATTAAAACTCAATAAATAAATAATTCATCAAACTAAACATATTTGTATTTAGACAAAAAATAAATTAAAATACAAATGTAATTTACTAAACATATTTATTCTATACTATCATTCTCATTTTCCCTACTTATATTTGCATTTTTATCAAAAAATACACTTTCCAATTCTGGCTCATCCAATATTAGATTCATCTTCCATACTCCTAAATTGATCTCCTCCAATATTCCACAATTTTGTCCTCTCATCATGATATTGAGATGTGCCTTTTGATAAAAGATGGAGATTATTATGAACAAATACCAAATTTTTTGCACATTTTGGATTTAATTTATTTGTTCTAAATGAATGAATAAAAGAATAAGTGCTCCAATTCCTTTCGCAACAAGAGAAGGAACTAGATTGTCCAAACACTTTAAAAGCCAATTTTTGAAGCAAATGTGCCTTGAAACCATAACATGCCTACCACTTTTTTTGATCCGTATTATATCTACTTGCAATTGAATCTAAATCTCCAAATGGTTCACTTTTTAGAGAAAAATTAATGAATTCATTATAGACGCTAACATATTCATCTTTATTTGAAAAAAGCCTTCTAAAGCACTTGTTCGTTCAATTGAGATTTCTCCGTCCATATGAAGGGCCATTCTATTTTCTCTTTCTTGAATCCAATTATCATCATAAAATCTTAAAAAAAAAAAGAAAATTAATAATACGTTAAAAACCATTTACTATAATAAAGTTAAAAAAAATTAGCTAATAAATTAGAAAAATAAAAAATTTAACTAAATCATTATCTTGGATTTAATGAATGAACTAAACAATATAGTGGAGTTTTATTTTTTGCCCAACGAGCAACAAAAATCTGATGAATCACATGATAGAAAGAAGAGAACTCATGTGTTGATTTTTGCTCATATTTATAGATAACTGTCTTCACTTTCTCAATCATAGAATCCCACATATCATAAACTAAATGCAAATATGGTTTATCTGTATCACAAACTCTAATATGTCATAAATAAGTGCAGTGAATGCAATGACATAATTAACCTTCTCTCACCAATCTTTGTCTACCACTAACTCACGAACAAATCTTGCTTTCCCTTGATTATCATCTCGGTATTGTGCCCATTTGTTACTCATTACTATCATTTCAAGTACACGCCTTATAAGTTTAAATCTTTTCAATGTCACAACAATTGAAGTAAAATGAGTATCTGCGACTGAAAGCAACTTCAAAGGACTAAACCAGTTGAAAATAGTCAATCTATGGAATGATTCATTATAAAATTTTTTATTTGTAAAGCATCTCCATGCACAACAGTGATCCAATGACATTCATCATATGTTTCTTGATTATTTTTCTAAGTTCTTAGTCATACATATGTTCTTTAATGCAAGATTCAGCGTATGAATAACACAAGAAGTCCAAAAGATATGTGGAAATATATCTTCAATGATTTCTCCAACAACTTTACAATTGACAGCATTTTCAGTAATTACTTGAACTATTTTTTCATTACCAACTTCATCAGTTACCTTTCTCATTAATTCAGCAATAAAATACTTATCATTTACTTCACCTAAACAATCCACAGTTTTGAGAAACATTGGTCTTTTTTCAGAAACAGCTATGAAATTAATTAACGGACTTCTTTAGGGGTCACTCCATCCATCACTAACAATACTAACACCTTTCTCCAACCATGTGCTTTTAATTGGCTCCAATAATCTTTCTACATTTGCCTTCTTCTGCTGAAGTGTAGTTCTCAATTTGTTATAACCTAGAGGCAAATATCCACCTATAGGCTGACTAGCAACAAATGTAAATGCACTTACATATATGGATTTTTAGCAAAACTAAATGATAAACCCCCAGTATAGAGCATTCTTGCAATCTCAGTATCTAATTTTGCTCGAGTTCGCATGTCAAAAGCTTTACTAATAGGTGTATTTTCAACTCTTCTCTTCTTTTGTTCTGAAATGCTCAAATCACTAGATGTAATGGACAAAAACACTCGTTTAGATTATGACAGTGAAATGTTTTTTACAACTTCATCTTCAAATTTTTTCATATCTGAAATATTTTCAAATGTCACATTCCTACAAGCACTAAACCATTTTCCCCTAATTTTTAAAAGATGAATCCTTACACTTGTATATGTCCCTTGTTTTAATTCATTACAAAAATTGTACAACTACTGTTAATTACCTCTGCTATCTCCTATTTTTTTCAATTTTAGTCACAAATTTCCATAAAATGACTACTGTTTTACATCTTTCAATGTTAAGGAAGGCACACTACTACGGTTGGAATTAGATTTGAAATTTGAAGATGCCATGAAATAAATTATAATCTGATAGAAAAAATAAAAAATAAAATATCAAGATTCAAAATTTTAAATTATTAAAAAAATATAGACAAAAATTGTTCATAATAAATCCAATAAAAAGAAATTAAATAATTAAATAAATAATAAATCAAATTTAAATAAAAATATAAAGATAATTCTTAATTCTAATTATAAAATAAGAAAATTATAACCTAAATTACTAATAAAAAATATAGATCATTAAAATACCAATATGATAACAATTTTAAATAAATTCTAATTTTAATTACTAACATTTAAATAATCCTAAAATCTAATTAAAATCTAAATTAATATTAAAAAATTTATCTTTTCCAAAATTAAATCTAAAATTATAAAATTAAAATTTTAAATAAAAAATAAAATGAAAAGGAGATGTGTGTGTTGTGACACAAATGTAAATGAAAAATAAAATGCAAATTCTCTTTAAGTTCAACTCAAATGCATATGTAACATTCATGAGAATGCTAGTGTGTGTGTTGTGACACAAATGTAAATGAAAAGTAAAATGCAAATTCTCTTTAAATTCAACACAAATGCATATGTAGCATTTATGAGAAGGACAAATGTGTGAAGATAAAATTTTAAAACTTACTTTGGAAGCCTTCCAAAATAAAACTTTCTCGACTCTCAAGGGAAAAACAAATGGAAGAAGAAATGGTCAGCTACGAAGAGAAGAAACGATGATTGTGACTCTCTCGGCTCTAAAGAAAAAAGGAACTCTTAATCCGTAGATGGGGATTGTGACACCATAAAAACTGTAGATGACGAATAATGGGAGCCCTGAATTTGTAGAAGGTTTATTTCCCCAATTTAAATTAAATTCTAACTCTGTATTTATTTTCAATTTCATTATACAATTAGAATTTTGGTTGGATACCAATTAGAATTTTGGTTGGATACGTAGTCATCATGCAATTTTATCTAGCAATTGTAGCTTGTGGGAGGATACGTAGTGGGAGATGTTTTTATCAGTATCGTACGGTTTTCATTTCTGATACATTTCAGAAACATGAAATATGATATAGGCGATGTTTTCATACACCACTGGACATCAGTGGGTTCGTCCCAATTTAAACTCGACTGTTTAAAATTAAATATTTATTGTTTTTTTAACAAAAAGGAGAGATGAGAGTGCATTGATGACTCATGTCCCCCCTCTCTCTCTCTTCATTGTCACACGCAAGCAAACTCTAGAGAGTTCTCTCCCTCCCTCTCTCTATTTTTTTAACAAAGATGAGAGAGGTGAGTGCATTAATGACTGATGTCCTCTCCCTCTCTCTCTCTCTCCTCATTGCCACACCACACACAAGCACTCTGCAGAGCTCTTTCCTTCCCTCCCTCTATCTCTCTCTCTCTACTTTTTTCCCCATTAGAGGCTAGAGTGCTCTCTCTTTCTCTCTCTCACTCTTTTTTTTCATTGGAGGCCACGCGCAAAACTTGTAGAGCTCTCTCCCTCCTCCCTCTCCCTCTCCCTCTCCCTCTCTCTCTCTTTCTTCCATTGGAGACCAGAGCTCTCTCCCTCACTCCCTCCCTCCCTCTCTCTCATGGCATCCGTGATAGATCTAAGTTCTTTTCGGTCGATCTGTTTTTACTTGATGATTTTTCATCTTGTTCTTCTCTCGTGTCAAAGATTCAGTTTTCAAATAGGCAGTATAAGAGATTGTTGCAATTGATCGATTTCTAGAGTTAGGGTTTTTTGAAGTTTTTGATCTTTGATCTTCTATTCCAGATCCGTATACCTTTTTGTCTGATCTATTATTTTTTCTTTGGATCCATTGATTTCAGTTCCAATTTCATCGATTGTTGGTTAAAATTTTGAGGATTTAGGCTTCGTATTTTTTGCTTGGAAGCAACCTTTCACCTCTCTCTCTCTCTCTCTCTCTCTCTCCCTCTCTCTTGGTTTTTTTGATCTTAAAACGAGCTTGAGTTTGGTCCGAAATAGGCCTGAGGCCCATTTAATTTTTTGGGCCAAGCTCGAGTCTTGATTCTTCAAGCTTTCTTGACCTAGGCTTGGGCTCGAGCCCATAAAATTTCAAACAGGCCTAGTCTGAGCTTTGTAATGCCCGATTTAAAAAGCTCAATTGCCAGGCTTGCTAATTGTTGTATCGAAATTACATTTTACTTCATTTGATGTCGGTAGCTAGCTGAAGAAAGTGATCTATTTAAAGTGCAAAACATTATTTTTGAATAATTTGAGATAAGTGATATTATGTAAAAGTTGGGTGGATTGAAATATAAGAGGAGATCTACTGACGGATAGTTGGTCTAATGAAATGTGGTATTAGGTAACTTAATCAAGTTTCCGATTTCGACTCGCGGTTTGGGTATGGAAAAAACTATATTGAGAGGGTAGCTCCCTTAAATGGGTTACTGCAAGTCTCGAGCCGGATTAGTCAGAGTATAATTTCGGATACTTGTTGGTAAGGTACCAAAAAAGAGGAGATCTACAATTTTCACTTACCTTGTAAAACTTCAAGAAAATGCAAATGACCTTTACTAATTGTTGAACACATGAGCCATATTTAATTGCTAACACTAGAGTCATAACATTTAATTGCTGACTCCTTATTGATGACTCTAATGAACCGAAAGTGTATTAAAATATAATCCAGAAAACACTGATACACAAGTAAGAGAGAGCCATTTAATTATCTTCGAGGTACAAATCTTTGCTGCAAATTCATAAAAATGTGAGAATTAATTCCATGATATCAAACAACATCAAACGGGAATACAATAGTTAAAGCCATCAGAGCAACTTTGACAAATCTTGATAAATTACATCAGACTTCCTTTAACTTTATGTAAATTTCAATAATTTCTTAATAAGTACAAAGGCGAATGATGCTATAGTAATTTTTTTTCAAATTTTCATAGAATTAATTTCATGATATCGAGCAACAATACAAAGGCTAAACACACTGGACTGAGATTTGACAAATCTTGATAAATATGAACCAAATACCACAAAGACTTACAGTGCCATGATCAATACATTTTCAAGTATCCATTAACAAAACTATGAAGACATATATTGGAAACAAGAAAAAAAAAGGAAGAAGAAAAGAAGAAAGAACTACACCCTAAAATTTATAAACACAATTTCTGTAAACAATTCTTTGAAATGCAGAGGTCATAATAGCACAATTCAACAAACAAGATAACAAGCCCTGTGTGTAGAGGTGAGACCGGGCCGGGGTGGGCCGGCTCCAAGTCCAGTTCCCGATGGTTCATGGAACCACGGGCCGGTTCGGCCGTGGTTCCAAGGGCATCCGGTTCCAGGTCAGGCCTGGCCTAAAAAAATTTCCTTGGAACCAGCCTAGCCCGATGAACTAGCCCGATTGAATTGGGCCGTGTCGGGCCAATTCCACAGCTTGTTTGTTCTAGTTGTGGTTTTTTTTTCTTTCTTTCTTTTGTATATTTGGGTTTTTTCTTTAGTTTGTCGGTTTTTTTTTTTACTTTTTTTTTTTAGTTTAGTTGGGTTTTTTTTGTGTTTAATTGGGTTTTTTATTTAATTTTTTTAATGAACTAAAAATTACGAAAAAAAAAAGACACAAGAAATTTTTAGAGTGTTTCCATTAAATTTGGTGTACGTCGACTACCAAGTTTTCGTTTGAATTTTCAAATCCACTAGTAATATGATTACATTTAATATTTTATAAAAATGATTTTTTTTAAATATATATTTACAATTTTTTTATAAAAAATTTACTCTTCATCTTCTTTCTCTTCCGACCCCGAGCTAATGTTCATGTCTTGCCACCTTTTTTCCGCATCTATCCAATCCTATATGCAAATCAATGATTCTAAGGTGTCGTTTGCTAATTTTGATCGTTTTGGCATTAAAACTAATCTACCTCCGCTAAAAACACTTTCCGATGGTATTGTGGACACCGACGGGGTTAGTATATCTTTGACCATTGAGGGCAAAACTTGAAAATAAGTAGTATTATTTTTCCTCCAACTTAAAATGTCAAAGTGATCATTGTCATAAAAAATTTCTAATATTTGTGTTTGTTGATATAAAATTAAGTCATTTAATGAGTACGATGATAATGTTTTTGTTTTTTTCCTAACATATGTAAAAAATTAATGTCACGCCCCGACTTGCCCCTGGGCCGAGTACGTGACAACCGTCGCGGCACCTCAATACACAAGCACAATGTTCCGCGTATCAAGACACCGTAAGGCTAATAACAATATCCAATCGAATGTATCACATACCAATTCAATTCCCAAGTCATCACAATGTGCCTCAATGCATCAATATATCAAATCAATGAGAGTTATCATTTTTATAAGTCAACATAAGTATAATACAGTCATCCCAGGTATATAAATACAATGGTCAACTAAATGCTCCAAATATAACAATAATCTCAAATGATTTTCGCGGAAGAGTGGGTAACCGTAGCCAAGTCTGGTGTCTCCGAAATGCCCAACGAAATCAAAGACCTACTAGCCCTTAGTCCAAGACTTAACCTGTAAGATGGGAATGCGCTCTTATACGGAAAAATCAGTCCATAGATCTTCAAACCTGTGCAGTCATGGAAAATAAGCTATAACTTTTCTCACAAAACTCCATTCTGAGTGAAATTTTGACATGTTGTAGGTAACTTCATGACCTACAACTTTCATTTTATACACTTTCTCAAATTCACATCACAAAATTTTCAGAAATCCTCACTTTGTTTCAGTCATATTCCAATTTCAGCTTCTGTCCAATTTTTGTGCAGAAACTATAACCTTTATTCTACTTATCAAAACTTAATGAAATTTTAACATGTCATTCCCAAGACATAGATCTACAATTTTTATTTTGAGTTTCACTCAATTATACCGATAAAGGGATTGAAATAAATCATGATCAGAACAGACAGTTTTCTATTGGAAATAAAATTTTTTGTCAACACGTCTTTAGAAAAAAAAGTATAACTTTTGATTCCCTCATGCGTTTTAGCTGAAATTTTTCTATGTGGTGGACAAGAACAATAGTTACAACTTTTATGTTTTGCGTTTCTCCAAAATAGAGCTGGAAATGGTTCGTTTATGCACACTGATGTTATAGTCCGAAACATAACAACTTTCTATCAGGGTTCAGGAAAAATGTCATAACTTTTGGCATAAATATCTGATTAAGGTGGTTCTTATCTCGTTGGAAAGATAAGACTTGGATCTACAATTTACTTAACTAGAGTATTTTCAAATTCTAACTGTAAGATATTTTAAAACAAACATGAATTCACAGACATAAATAAAGTCTAAAGCAAGACAAAACAGAAATTTGTTTACCTCAATTTCTTTGCCTTCCAAAACTTAAACAAGCTTTCCACTTAGTCCCAACCTTTGGTCACCCTATGTACACCAAGTTAAGAGTCTCCTTTTGGGGTCAAAACAAAATATAGTATTCTAAGATGTAAAAGAAGACCTTACCTTTCAAATGTGTTTAGAGATTTGAAGACATTTTCCACCAAAATACTTTCCTCCTAGATCAGGATCACTCATTTTCATTCTTGACTCTTGAAGAAATGAAGAATGCACTACATTTTTCTCTCATTCCTCTCACTTACATATTCTTCACGGTTCACAAATGAATGGGTTTGAATTTTGTTTTTTATTTTTACAAACACACTTCATTCCCAAAAGTTAATAGTTGGTACATCACCAACATATCTCCATTTAATGTTTGCTTTTTCATCCCATACCACACCCATGCTAGTTGGTCTCAAAAGTCAAGAATTGCCTTTCCCAACATGCTCTCCACGTCCAACAACCTTCCTCCCATGTTTTGGCATTAATTACTTGTCAAATTTTTCTCTTATTAATTATAATTTGGACATCGGACTTATAAAAATTATAAATTGATCCCAAAAATTTTTATAATTTCTAATTGGACACAAAATCTCATGTTGGGCATAATTTAATTCATCCCGTGTTAAAATATAGTCATTTAGTCTTTCCGAATGGTTTTCGACCCAAATTAGGGTTTGTCGATGATTTCTTTGAAAATTGTCGATCGATTTATGTATCTGCCCTTATTTGATGCTTGTGAGCATTAAAATTGATATTTCATGGTTTTGAGTCGTCCGTAGTTAATTTCGGACAATTTAGATTTCGGTATTTGCTTATATGCCCTCCAACTTTTGATAATTTGAAAACGATCTCAAAAATTTTCAAAATTACACGCTAGACCCAAAATCACGTATTATGCCCAATGAGACCGATTTCAAAATTTAATATGGTCGTCTCGACGCTGTTTATAAAAATTGGTCCAAATTAGGGTTTACGAACCAAATTCTTAACTTTTGCCGTTTTAACCCTAAAAACAATTATTTATCAAATTTAAAAATTTTCTCACTCTCAAAATCGTATCTTATCATTATAGGATCATTTGTGGCCCATTTCGAAATTATTCACTTTTGCCTAAAATTTGGAGTAAAATTTTTCTGGAAAAATTTATCGAAAAAATTTATGAGCGAAATTTATAAATGGATTTATAAAAATCGCCATATATAAAGGAAAAATAGGATACATGAGCATACACCGAGGGTCGGTATTACAATTAAACCCAAAACTAGATTAACGTGTTGATAAACTACTAAAACTACCATCTATATCACCGGCGCCTGTACTATTTTGTTTCTTTTGATATAATGAAAATATATTTTGTAAAATAAGAGATGTTGTACCTTTTAAATGTGCAACGCTAATATATATATATCCATAGGAAAATTATCTACAAAATAATCAATTAGTGTTTTTACCCCTTCAATTTTTACCCTAGGATCTAAAACACAAACTACTAAATACAAAATATGAATTTCTTCTTAATATTTTTAAATTTTATTTGTCATTAGTTCATCTATTTCAATAAATGTTTCTACATTTTCAAATTGATTAAATACATAATAAATTTTATATAAACTAGGCAAAATTAAAAAAGCTATTAGGTAATGTACACCGGAAAATAAATTTGTTCAAGTACAAAAAATTTTCAATAAATCAATTAGTGTTTTTATAAAATCAAAAGTGGTTTAATCAATAAAATCATAATCATAATTATAATTAACAAATTCAATTAAAACATTTATAAATGGAAAAATAACTTGTAACATGTCGTATGTGGAATTTCATCTGGTGTCGATTTCTACTTTAAATTTTTATATTTTATATTATTTAATTGATATAAATGTCTAAATTCTTGTGTTTTAACTGAAAATTTTCTAATTTGATAAATTAAATCACGAATAAATTGTAAAATTATTTCTATGGTATCGAATCCATCTTTTACAGATAAATTTAATATATGACTGCACACCTATTATGGAAAAATATTCCATCTACTATTGTTTTTAAATTTTTTTTTAAGGAATTAGTAGCACAAATATTGATCAAAGTATTGTCTAAAGATAACCAAAAATTCTATCAGTTATTTCGAATTTTTAACAAACATTAGTTATTACCCTATCAATATTTTGTCCCGAAAGTAGGTGGTCTCATCTTTAAAATGCTAAAATTTTTTTTCTAAAACCCATGATTCCTTTATCCAATGACATGTTACAATTATAAAATATTCACCTTTTTTAGATTTCTAAGTATATGAATTTATTGAAAATCTTCTCGAATTGGTTTTATATTTTACAATCAAATCATCTTTTAACTCTTGAGCTAGTGATCTCCTCCTACCCGAGTTCCTAGTGTCTCTCTTATAACCCGCTTGTAAAAATTTTTGAAAATATTCTTCAAAAACTTCACATTCAATAATAATAAGTGATAATTTCTTATGGGTTATCCATTCAATTTGACCTATTTTTTAGTCTTTGTATTATAGCTAAATGTACTCGTGATATTTCTCCCCGATGTCTATTTGTGTTTGCCTAATTTGTGATAACATATCTGAGTGATCTCTTACAATAAGTCTTTTAAGAGTGCCTACTCCCTGACCCTTCAAAAATTTATATTTTTATTAATAAATTTTGCAAGTTACCCTTTACTCCTCATAATTTTTTACAAAAAAAATCTCATACATTAAATTCATCTTTTCTAGTGCATGTGGTATTAGATTGTATTTGATTAGATTCAATTTTTTCTACTTTTATATCAATATTAATTTGTTTGGCAATATCCTCTTGAAAAAATGTAAATAGGGGAAGAGGAGATTGGCGTGAAAAGTGTGATGAGTGTGTTCGACAATTTTTTCTACTCCTATATCATAATCACAATTGTTTATGTCCAAATCTTGATTAATTTGAGTTTCCAACCTTTAAATCTTGCCAAATCTTAGAAAATGTTGAGAAGAAAAAAATTGGTAATATTATGGAGAAGAAAATGGTGAGATTGTATATTGTAAGTGGAAAAAAAGGTAAGATATTGTAAATTATAGATAGAGGAAAAAATGGTGATATTGTAATTGTAAGTTGTTAGTGGAAAAGAAATGGTGAGATGTTCTAAATAGTAGGTGGAGGAAAAAAAATAGTGATGTTGGAAGTTGTAGAGAAATATTATGAGATTGTGAGAGAGTAGATAATGTTGTAAGTTGAGAGAGTATGAAAGATCGTTATGTGGAATTGAAAAATGAGTTGTGTCTATTTATAGTTATGAGGGGCATTTTAGGAAAATTTCAAATTAGCCGTTTTATAGTTGTTGGGAGGGGCATTTTAGGAAAATAAAAAAAAACAGAAAGTGACTGTCAATTCTGTGCCTTGGCCGGGCTGGTTCCCGATTCAAAAACCAATGGAATAGGATGTTGTCGGGTCGATCTGGTTCTGACCTACTTTTTCCCGAGTTGGTTTCTGGTCCAAGCTAAACCAGTCCGATTGGGCCGATTTTTAGGTCGGAACTGACCCATGCCCAACTCTACCTATATGCATATCGTTCTAGTCCTCAAAATCAAATTAGCAAACAATTCATCTAAATAGCATCAAAATCCTCTAGTCATATTTTTCCACCTGTTATTTCATGATATTATCATTAGTAACCAATAGTTAATCAACTATATAATAAACTATAAAATCATAATAATTAAACATTTTGATTTAAACAAATATGTTTGTAACAAGGATAATATATAAAAAAAAAAAAAAAAAAAAAAACTACTAGTAAACAATTCAACCCAACTTTCTAATCTACCATAACCAACAAAACAATATTGACATGAACTAAATTACACAACCCTACAATATCAAGGGCAACAAATTGGTTGAAAATGCTATTACAACACTGAATTTCGAGGTTGTTAACTCTGATTCATCAACCAGTTGATATTAATTGAATTTTTGAAACAAATCACAACATTTTCTTGTGAAGTGCAAGAAGATTAGAAAATGATAGATGACAAATACATTTTAAGTCAATAAACAAATCACAACATTTTCTTGTATTTCTCCGAACAAAACTCTTCATATAACAATGCCTAAACTAAGACCGAAATTAAAAGGATGGGGGCTTAGCTTTTGATTGGCTTGACTTCCACTTTTACTCTTCAGCTTTCTACAAGTGAATTCAAGTTCATGCTCCAACTTGAAACAATTTAGACAAATCAAATTTCCTCAAACCCTCAAATAAGAGAGAATTCTATAGGTTGAAATATAGAAAATGCAAGTTGTCTACCATGAAACGTGTATAAAAAAGCAATTGAGAATTGAGAGAAAGAAGGGCTACAATATGTTAAAATAATTATACGAAATTGTCCCTTTTTGCTGCTTACAATGGTTTGGTTTAACAAAAAAAAAAAGTATAAGACACTGACAGTGATATAAAAATTGTTTGCAAAATATCAAAATCAAAATATCATAAAATTCAAGATACTAGGATAACCTATTTTTCCTTGATAAAATTAAAACATGTGACTTGATCCTCATTGCCTTCGTAATGCCAAAAAAAAGTCAAATCTCGTGTTTTGAAATTGGGGTTTTGATTGTACATGGGCTAACGGCCTATGTCCACAAAGCCCGGGAACTATCAAACCTATTAAGCCATAGCCATAGCCATAAGTTTAAGAACAAATGAACACGCTCTTAGTTTCTCGGTTGAGTGCTCTCTTGATCGAGTACTCTCGCTTATCGGTTGTGCCCTTCGACCCTCTCGATCTTACCTCTCAATCATTTTAACTCCCTGCCTCAGGATCTCTCGGTTGTCCCTACTCCTAGTCAGACATCCTCTACCACTACGAAGGTATTTTTCAATGTGTGATAAGTTCAGCATATGACCATCCAATAAAGAAGAAAATGTCTAGTAAGTTTAAACCTTCCTTAGTCTGATATGAACTTCTCCTAATCTCAGGAAAACCTCTCTCAATGGAGAAATGAATCTTTGCATACATTCCTGATTTGGTAGGGAATCTACATGGCAACTCAAGTTTCCCTTAATCAGCAGAACCCTAAATCATTGAGAAATCTATGACTATAGTCTCTGTAATCTTGGAAAATTCAATAACCTCTTTACAAGGAAATTAGGGTTTTTACACCCCTAAGCGTATACGGGACTTGCCATGCATGTATACTACATATATTTAATATAAGTAACTAGTTAGATATATTTATTAACTCTACACTTATTACACAAAGACAACACAAGACTATTTCACGGCTCTTCTCAATTTGTTTCTCATTTTTTTATCACTGCTCCTTTTGATTTGAGCATGCCTCTTTTGTTGGAGTATCCTTCGACGATATTTGAAGGTCCAATCATCCACAAAGGCCTACAAGACTCCTCAACACCGGTTCCTGACTTGGGTCAGCGGAGTAGTTATTTGTGGAGTAAAACACACCTCTAGCAGTTTTCAAGATATGTAGCTTTCAATATATAAAGATTTAAAATTAATTAATAATAGTCGTCTAACACTTTCTTCTTGTTCCTTTAACCATTGAATAAAAGAATTTCATACCAATGTCTCCATAATGAATCCAATTTCTATATACAAATAACAAATATTTAATGTAATTAATTAGTGACAAATTATTAAAACATGAATTTCTAAATTGATAGTATGCAAAGTAGAGGCTAACAAACAAAAAGTCGACTAAATCTCCATTTGTTATTATTGTATGAAAGGTAGATGGTGGGAAGACATCCATGGTATAATTCTCCTAAACTAATAATCAAATTATTAAGAAAGAGGAAAGAAGTCATCGAGACCTTAAAAAAAAGAAAAATTTATCATTTGTTTGTATACTGTTATAGTAAGTTCTTAAACTAGTATCAAACACTACAATTATATACAATTCAAATCTATAATGGCAACATCAAAACCATCATCATCACAACTTCTTTGGATCATATAATAAACCCTGTATGAGTAGCTCCATTTCTAGCCTTTCAAATTACATCTAATAGAATGATAGCAAATAACAAAAATTTAAAAGTATGAATACTCATCATTTGGAACAATGATCTAGGCTTACAAACCAATGAACACCAAATCATTTATGTTATACTTTTCTGACTCCTTTATGTCGACACTTCATAAAGACAATCTCTAAACAACAAAAGCTATATGAAATAGCAGGAATAAATGGTCCTATGACTCCATTGCATCAACACGCAGAGGACACTCAAGATTGGAAGAAAACATGATGTGGTTTATCCTTCCCTTGGCAGATAAAATATCCTAAAATATTACTCACAACAATAGTTTTTAATCCCTCTTGACATGGAAGTAATCTGAAACATTTTCTATATGTCTTCCTCCGCTACATGGTCCCTTTTTTGACAAATATGCTAACTTAACAAAAAATTTCAATCATAGAATTATGTACCCAAATGAGTTTGTCCGCAACCTGTAAATGTATAGATTTAATGCTTACTACTTTTTCTACCATCTCCCTAGAAAAACAAAGGTGAACCATATGATTATCCTAGTTATCATTATTTATTGAACAATCTTTCACTAAAGAATCTAATGCTAGAATCCTACACCAAAGGACATTAAGAATCTGTAGATTGTCATATATATGTATATTATTACAAATGCCAATTGTAAAACAAATCTCATCAAAATTTACATATGTGCCTTCAAAATGTTCTTCATGAGTCGTGTAATATTAGCAAACAAATAAACTAACAAACAAATAAACAAATGTTACTATAATAATAATAATAATAATAAATAAAAATGAAACAAACAAACAAAAATGAATTATATTTTTGTAAATTTTTCTTTTCACCCGACTATGGGAAGTGCAATACATCACATAATTGACTTCCTTTCTACCAACTTTGTAGAAAAAAATTGCCTCATTTGTAGTAGTTTTGTGTAAAGGAGAATTTGGAGAAATCTTAATCCTAGTACTGTTTTGTTACTAACTATTGCTATTTGGTTTATTGAATATGATTTGAAAGTAGGAAAGACACGTGAGCAATCAATAGATGTATACTCAAACCAAACTCTAAGCATTTGAAGAACTTCAAAAGTCACTACAATGGTGTTGAGATGAAATAGAATGCATTCAATGTTATTTTGTGATGCAAGGATTCTAACAACCTAGAGGGTTGAATAAATTATTTAACACTTTTTAGATTTTTTGGGAGTTTAGGAATAGAAGAGAGATGTGAAGGTAGAGAGAAGAGAAGATTCACACAAAGGATTTTATAATAGTTCCACTCTTTTTGGTGTACGTCCACTCTCAGACTGTATTTAGATTTTTAATCCACTATTTTATCCAAAATATGATGCAATAACTAACTTGAATACGTGTTAGTTAGAACTCACAAAGTGTTTCACTCAAATACTCACCACTATTTTACACAGGTTGATTTCTTACGCTTGTTTGTTGTCATATATTATGAAATATGATAATAAAAGATATGTCAGATAGGCGTGGTCGACTCTCTCACATGAGTGACCACCTCCAACTTTGAGTAAACGGAGATGAGACGATTTTTATTCGTAAGAGGTTTGGAAAGTGGTCCTATTAGAATATAAGTCACCCTAATACATATTCAGGATGATGTCATATGCGACATGACCGACATGGACATACCCATATCCATATTGCCTATGAAATACCAAATTGAGATCTTAGAATCATTTGCATCAAGTGATATCATCTCTAAGATACTCTCTCTAAGATCTTTGGAGTAAAGTTTTATGTAGACTGAGACCCATACCTGCATAGTGTTAGAGAAATCTGACATATACTCTTTTGAGAGATGAATGAATAACACTGTAACACGTGTTTTATACCGCGTGTGAAAAAATGACCAAAAGATAGTGAGAGCTATAATTTGAGGTGATAGCATGATTAAAAATCTTTGTTCCCACTATGTGAGACTCGAAATCCATTGGATAGGATCTCTTGTACTCTTATGACTTTCGTCTGTCTCTTGAGATTTTATTTTGGTATTGCTACTTTAACATGTCACTAAGAAACCATGGTTGATTTGATTTGGCGGTGTATGTCTAGGAAATCAGTTAAGATGAGATTGAAAATTAGTAATATGAAAGGAAGACCAATCAGTATTATATCATAGTATTGTATTTATCGGTTGGCCTGTTATGTTAATATATATTGAGATTCAAACATAATAGTGAATACACAGTCGAGCAAATGATTGGAGATCACTTTTAATGAGGAAAGTGACTCGATGGATATAATTGCGTTGAGTTTTGGGTACAGTGAGTTCTTTTTGGTACTAACGATGGTTTCTCAATCATTCTAACATGTGTATCGAGAAGTCTTTATTTGTAGGTGTACTCACCGGTCGTACGATACCCAATCCTGTATGAGAGTCCATTAGGGTGATATGATAGATTTCATGAATTGTGATCTTGTGACGGTCGTGAAATACCCTCATGTGCAAGTGGGAGATGTTAGAAGTTATGCCCACATTGGGACATTTTTGGTATATTCAAATCAGAAAGGGGCATTATTGGGAGAATCCAATTATCTCCCATAACCCCCCAATAACTCCCCAAATAACTACTCACGAAAGTATCTCTCTCTCTCCCTTTGGCTCTGCCTTTATATGTGATGAAGGAACAATGGATGGCGATATCCATGGGTGCTTTTGTATGAAACAAGGCAGTGGAGAAACACATAAAACATTCCTTCATCGGGAGAAGTAAAAGTTGTCATCTTTCCTTAATTGGTTTGGTTGGTGCACATGGGATGCCATTACATTGATGTCACTGTTAAGGGTATTGATGAGAGCCTTAGAAGAGGATACTTCTACTTGAGTGAAGATTAATAATTAGAGAGATCGACACATTTTTCTATAGAGAAAAAATTGAGGGATTGAGAAATTTTCAAGTAAGAAAATTTCTCCCATTATTAGGTTCGTCGGACTTTGGATTGAGATGTCATGAAAAAGTGATGGTGGTTTGTTTCGTGATCACCATCCTGACCAAGCGATCCGTACAAGAAATTATATAATTTCAGTTGATTTATTGGAACTCTACATATTGAGATATTTATACAAAATTTTAAAACTTTTAATTTATACGCTTCCGTATGCACATATAGTGTAATAAATCTTTCATTAAACCAACAACAACAAATTAGATTGATGCAAGGCATCATTTTTTTATACACTCCACCATAGAATTAGCTTCTCTGATATTAAGATTGTAGTAAAAAATAATTATCACGATAATTGTGTATCGAAAAGAGCATTAGGTGAAATCTTAATCCATGTAATGCGTCTTCTACTCATTTTTATCTAATAGTATCTTCAAAGTTTCTAGAGAAAGAACAAAGGAAAAAGGAGACATAAAGGAGCTCCCTATCTTAGCTCCCTCTGCGGTCTCTAAAATAGGCCAATTTTCCATATTAAGCAGAACGCAAAATGAAGCTATAGAGATGCATTGATATATTAGGTCATCCCATTTAGTACATAGATCTCATTGGTTGACACTTTAGGTACAAATGATAACTCCATTCAGTCATATGCTCTTATGAAGTCTACGTTCATGGCTATCATTCCCAACCTTTTTTCTGCTTCTGAAAGTGGAATTCCTCTTATGGATAATAATAGTTGTCTTCTATATATCTTCTTAGCAAAACTATAGACTTGATCGGAGATATCGATTTAGACAGAACTATACTTAATGTGTAGGCGTAGATATTAGAAATAACATAGTAAATAGCATTGTAAGACCTGATTGTTTATTCCAATCTAAGGTTGCTGTCCCTTTGCGAAATAGCCATGTTTGAGTGGTTTAAGGCTTTAAGCGTGTATGTTCTACTAGACAAAAAATCACATCATAACTTGCATACTTCCCGATTGATTTGAAGAATAAGGCGGACCTCTCACAGAAACATAGCCTTCTTGACATCCATACTACAGATTAACATCTTAGTTTCTTTTATCAATGGGATAGCAAAAATTTAAAAGGGCACCACTTTCGCAATAAGGCCTTCCAAAATAATCAATTGGAGAAGAACAGTTTCTATAAAGGCTGAAAAAGCACTCCTCTATAGAGAATCAATAACATCACCTTCTTCTCTATTCAGCTGCTTGAATAACTTCAATTGTCGATTATATTTTCTTTCTAATTTTCCAATAGAGAGATAATCTGGCATCCTATTATCAATATCTTTTTTAACCTTTAATCACATTATTCCATTGAACTCTTGATTTATAAGACTATTAACTTTTTCTCTGTTGGATAGCATGCTTAACTCCAACAACCGATTATATTCTTTCTTCAATTATTAGTACAGATAATGTGACAACCCCTTATCAATATTTTCTAATTACATACCCAATAAAGGCTGAAAAAGTACTCCTCTATAGAGAATCAATAGCATCACCTTCTTCTCTATTTAGCTGTTTGAATAACTTCAATTGCCGATTATATTTTTTTTCTAGTTTTCCAAAAGAGAGATAATCTAGTATCTTATTATCAAAATCTTTTTTAACCTTTAATCACATTATCCCATTGAACTCTTGATTTATAAGACTATTATCTTTTTCTCTGTTGGGTAGTGATAATGTGCAAAATGTCATTTTTATTATTAATATTATGAATTGATTTTGAATTGGTTAGTGTTCTAATAAATATTTTTATGATCTTTTTATTTTTAGGGATCAAAATTTGAGATTGGATCAAAATGAGCTTAAGGGGGTAATTTTGGAGTTAAATTGTTCAACTATCATTTGGGCCTACAAAAGAAAGGAGGAAGCCTCTAGAGTGGAAAAATTATAGAAATTTTACTCTAAGTAAATTATAAAGGAGTTAATTGTTTCCTATTCTTGAGGAGAGAATCCTTTTGAGATCTAGGTCACACAAGAGAAGACTTCTAATTTACTTTGGAGTCTGATGGCCTATATATTCCAAGAGAGCCCACAATACTATTCACGTCCCCTATTCATCACTATTCATTATTCACAAGGGGCGACTGCTGTAGCTCTCCTTTTAGGATTAGTTTTTTTTCTTTTTTCCTTTTCCTTCGAGAACATTTTTTTTCTTTTGTTTCCACCATGAGTGGCTAGTTTTATTCTGATTCAAGGGAAATTTCATTGATTGTCTTCACTATGAGGTTATGTATTTCATTTAATTTCTTACCACTTTAATTCAGATATTTGTCGATTCTTGATTTATTTATATGAAATATTGATATTGGTTAATCTGATAATTTAATTCAATATCAATTTTTTTACTACATCCAGAATTTCAGTGATCCGTAATTGTCATGAATGAATGGTACGAACAGCAAATAAGTTATTTATATTTACGAGTCGTTTACCAATATTAATTTTAAATTAAGAAATCGATGGAACAAAATCAAATAATTGTATGACTATCCTGATTATTTGTATTTTGGTTTAACTGTTTCACAGAACTTAATGCTGTCATTATATTGATATGGAATACTATCATATCCAGTCGATTAATAATAAGTTTTGATTAGCTATTGGGTTTGAACAATTAATTTTGGAAAACATAAGATTTATTACAGGTATTCTAATAAATCTAAAGTTAAATGCTTAACTCGTAAGAATAATATTTTAAACGATGATCAGTGAAACAATCGAATTTGTGAATGTTTGGATCAAAGTTTAGCATATTGAGTTTCTTTTATAATTTTTAGTATTTTTGCATTATTGATTTGTCTATTAATTTTAGGTTTTTAATTTTTGACTTAGGAATTTATTTCATAAACCACCCATTTTGTTTTGCCAACCACTAAGAAATTAAGTTTATACATTTTTCGTGGGATTCGACTTGGTATCACTATTGCTACAAATTTGTTGTATTAGGGAATCAGTATTAATTTGAGGGATTCAACAAACCCGTTCAAATTTTGGCGCCGTTGTCGGGAAACTATTTTAATTTCCTAATTTGTGTTTTTTACTTGTTTACTGATTTTTTATGAGAAAGAAAAGATGATAGATCATCAAAGGACTCTAAAGGAGTTAGCTGCACTAATTTTGAACCAACAATCCTTGTGTATCTAGTATCCAACTCTTGAGGGAGCATTCAAACTCAAATTTATTTTGATTCACTTCTTATTTTTCATAGTCTTCCAGGTGAAGATCCATATAAACACTTGTAGGAATTCCATGTTATCGGTTCGAGTATGAAGCCCTAAGATGAAACCGAAGAATAGATAAAATTGAGAGTCTTTCCTTTTTCCCTAAAAGATAAGGCGAAAGAATCACTATAAAACAAGTGAGTTTTGTTGACGGACTAAAACCGTCTCCTAAATATAGACAAGCCGTCAGAAAAACCTTCTCCAACGGATAGGGATTTAGTCGGTAATACACCAGTCGGGATAGATGTATTCTGATACTTTGAATCACCGTTGGAATATGTTATATATTTATACTGACGGTTAGAACTGTTAGTACATTTAGTATTTTATCATCGGTAAATAGTGTTGAGAAAACTTACTATTGTCACTATAGTTATTACTATCATCACTTACTAGTTACTTACTTCTTGGTTATTACCATCATCATTTACTATCATTTACTACTCACTTACTAGTTACTTACTTCTTGGTTATTACCATCATTTACTACTCACTTACTAGTTACTTACTTCTTGGTTATTACTATCATCATTTACTACTCACTTACTAGTTACTTACTTCTTGGTTATTACTATGATCATTTACTACTTACTTACTAGTTACTTACTAGTTACTTACTTCTTGGTTACTACTATCATCACTTATTTACTTTTTGATTACTATTACACCAGTCACTATAGTCTATAATCGGTTACTATACATATCTTCTTCTGTGAGTAAATGTTATAAGTTTTGTGGATGGTTAATACAAGTATAAGGAAATATAATTAAAAATGTGAAAATAAAGAAAATAGTAAAATATTATACTATTGGAAAATGATCGATACAATAGGATAAAAAACAAAAAGATTACATATCCCACACCCACAATCCATATATCTTCTTCTGAGATGCTTCACTTCAATTATCAAAAGATTATGGGCAAAGTCCACCTCCATTCAATCCACCTTCATTCAATCTATTCATTCATAATAAAAAATTAGAGCCAGATGAAGATGAATATAATATAATGATATAAAAATGGTTATAAATAAAAATATTAGTATGTTAAAAATAAAATAAAAATAAGTAATGAAATAAATATTACCTTTTGGGACGGAGTCGGGCGGTGATGATGATTGTTGGTTTTTAAGTGCACTCCCAGCATCATCTGGTATTGAAGGAAGCTAAAATACAAATAATTTAAATTATTTTTGAAATGTAAAAGTAAAATTAATAAGAAATAGAGAAATTTCATACCCAAACACCAACAATAGCCCTTGCTTCATTAATCATATTCATCAATTCATCTTTATGTCCACTTCCAACATTCATAGCAACATGAAGAAGAACATTACTTAACAAATTAGTAAGATTATGATTTTGTTCCATTAATTGTTGCATCATATTAGTTACATCTTCTTTGTCAACTCTCCTTGAATGTACAAATGCACTTGTAACTTTTCCTACACATCGGATTCTACCCCGCGAATCAGGACCTTTAACCTTTGACACAATATCACTTTTCCAAGATAAATTTGAACTTTCTATTTGACCTTCTTCTCTCTCGACAGACTCCATTTGACTCTTCATCATTTCCTATAAAGGAAATAAATAAAACAAGAATGTCCATAAATCAAGAACTACATAAAAATAATCATCCATACCACAACTTCTGATACTTTTGTAAAGACTAAACTACCATCCAATCGGGTTCTACTTGTAATATAAAGTTCTGCTCTACAAGGTTTTGTCCCACGTTGTTGTGCTGTCTGTAATAATAAAATGTGATTCCAACTATGTAAAATATTATGCAGTAAAATTAATTATAAGTAAAATAAAATATGTGTTGTTTATACCTTCTTATCAATGAGTTTGGCAAATGACTTAGATCCTAAGCAATGTGGATCCGTCAACTTTGCACGACATTCTGAATTTCTTTTACTAATTTCATAATACAAAGTACTAGAATTAAATGTATTCAATTAATAGTAATAATAAGAGAAATTGTGTATTTTTTAGGAGAGTACAAATGAATAAATGAGTGAGAAAAATTATTTATTTTTTACCTTCCCTTTATCACTTAGCCAGAAAGTAACAAGATCCTTGAACTGATTTGGATCAACCCTTTCATCTTCCATTCTTTTGATATTTTCATCCACTCCAAGTGAATCATCGAACCACTTTGATTTCAGGCTATTTTTAAAACTCTTCCATTTCTCACACAAATTTCCAATAACCCATTTTTTGGTATCAGCTCTAAGTGGATTGAAATTAATCTTGCACTATAATTCAAAATGAAAGAAATAAAATTAGATGAATTAATTTTCAATTTATGTGAATGTACAAAATTCAAAATGAAAGAAATAAAATTAGATGGATTAATTTCCATTTATGTGATGTATAATTTAGTAGATACCTCTATAATTTTCCACATGTCTTCTTTATAGTCTGTTGGCATATCACGCCAAGTCATATAATTTATGGGAGCAATCGAGTGGACTCTGACTATAGAACCAAAAAATCTAGTAAAGATCGTCCCATCAATTCCTATCGGTTGATTTAATTCATTCATTTGAACCATCATCCATTTTCCTTTTTCTAAATCCCAAACATCTTGACAACGCGTTGACCTCTGCATTTCTTCTTGAGAACTACTAAAAAATATTAGAAATGGATACTTATCTCAATGATATGTTTTTAAACCAAACCAAATCAAACCTGGCGCAGCATCTTCGGCTTCTTCAGAGTGAAGTTGATTTTCGGATGGCTGTGATTCTTCATAATCAGCAACAATACTCATCCTTCGTTTAGTTTTTCCCATGTTGAGTTAAGCAAAGTTTGAAATAAGATTTTGATTAAGTCGAAAGAAAGATCTGAGAATTTGAAAAATGATTATGGTTTTAAGTCACAAGATTTAAGATTTGAGGGAGGAGAAAGGTTTTGGAGGGAAAGAGGTTTGTAGAGATCATATATTATATATTTGATTTAAGCGCTCAAATAAATTTTTAGAACCCGCTATTTTTTCCCGCCGTTTTATGTAGAATTTTATCTTTTTATTATTACATCATTATTATTTCTCTTCTGCTTTTGTTATAATGTTTTTATTTTTGGTATTACATTCTTACTCTAAATATTACATTACAATAAATAATAACCCTAAATTTATATCATTACCTTATTTAAATTAATAATGTTAAATATATCATTATTCTAGGTAATTCATATTTAAAATTTTTGATATAATTATGTAAAAATTTTTATATAAAAAAAAGTATTGACACGGAATATGTGGGCGGCGCCCGGCCATGCCAACCCACGCATGCCACTGCACCCATGCAATCTCCCATGCAATCTCCTGCGCGGGCGCCCGACAATGCCAGGGTGGGCGCCAGTGCATGCGCGCCCATGCATGCACCTCCCATGCAATCTCCTGCGCGGGCGCCTGACAATGCCAGGGCGAGCGCCAGTGCTTGCGCGCCCATGCATGCAAGGGTGCGACATTATTATTACTTATAACCTATTACTACTACTTAGTATTTACTTACTATACTATTAAATTTTAAATTTTGGAGGGAAAGATGGAGGTACTATACTATTAAATTTTAAATTTTGGAGGGAAAGACGGAGGGAAAGATGTTTGTGGAGAAATTAATTTTGGAGGGAAAGATGTTTGTGGAGAAATTTTGGAGGGAAAGATGGAGGGAAAAAACTTATAAGTTTTGGAGGGAAAGATGAAGGGAAAGAACTTATAGTTTTGGAGGGAAAGATGGATGGAAATTTGTTTGTGGAGAATGATTTATTTTATATTTGATTTAGTAAACAAATCAATTTTCAGAATCTCTATTTTTTCCGTTTTTTGTAAATTTTATTTTATTTTTTTATTATTACATCATCAACAAATTAATTTTCTATATTATTTTGTTACAACATTGTAAATTCTTACCCTAAATATAACATTTCAATGAATAATAATCCTAAATTTATATCATTACATTATTTAAATTAATAATATTAAATATATCATTATTCTACATAATTTAAAATTTTTGATATAATCCATATATAAAAATTTTAATATAATAAAAAATACAGAGACACGGTGGGCCAAGACGGGCATGGCCATGCCAGCACGAGCGCCCCCATGCATGCCACAGCACACATGCAACTCCATGCAACTCTAGCGCGGGCGCCCTACAATGCCAGCGCGGGCGCCAATGCATGCCAGCACGAGCGCCCCAAGGCATGCCACAACACACATGCAACTCCAGCGCGGGCGCCCGACAATGCCAGCACGGGCGCCAATGCATGCAAGCTTCTGCCACATTATTACTACTTACTATGTATTTACTATTTATTTACTATCTACTTACTATCTTACTAACTAACTTATAAATTTTTAAAAACTCTACCATATTATTACAATATTACTATATTATTACTACTAATTATAAATTTTTAAAAACTCTACTATATTATTATTACTACATCCTTACTACCTAACTTGTAAATTATAGAAAACTCTACTTACTACCTTTAAATTTTGATAATCATATACAATATGCAATGTAATTTTTAGTATTTGTATTAGTAAACGTAATTAAGGATAAAATGTCACACCAATTATTATACCTAAGTGTACCGAATGAATTAAAGGAAAAAAAGGAAAACAAATATAAAAATAGAGAATGATCGGATAATATGTAAACAAAATTACATTTTCTATACATATGCATCCCATCCTACTCTATCAACATCATCATCATCATCATCATTTATCGCCATTGATATATTTCCTTCATCTTCATCAACATTAGTTCGAACCCATGTCTGATTAGTTGACGAACTAGTTTCTGAATTGAAATGATGAATTGTGAATTCATCACCCATATCAAATTCATCTCGAACTTTGACATGTTTTACGACAAGCTATCCTTTATGTCTTTCATCAGCCACATAAAACACTTTCTTTGCTTGGAATGCCAAAATATAAGGATCATCCAGCAAATCAGCACCGGTATGATTGAAATAAGAAAAATTGACAAGAGTTGAACCAAATCTGTCCTTCTTGCATCCTTGTTGTAGGTCGACCCAATCACACCGAAATAATACAAATGTATACATTCCGTTATAGTTTACTTGAATGATTTCTCTCAAGATACCATAATAATTAACTTTACCTTCAATTAGCCTTTTATCCTTTGCACTTGCATAACTAATATCATCAACTGCTACCACAACTCCTGAATTCTGAGTTTGAAGTTATTTCTCACGATCTTTTATATGAAATTGATATCCATTGATCAGATAGCCACTGTAATTTTTAATGAATGGATCCGGTCCACGAGATATCCATTTAATTTCATCTGTAATCTCTCCGGCATATTTTGGAATGGTAACCTATAAAAGTTAAAAGATTAAGTATTTATATAAAGAAAAGAAATTAATAATATTAAAAATGATATACTTACACGATGACTAAACTAAGTAGTGAACTCTTTGCTATGAAGTTTGTCCATTTGGAAAGTGTTTAACTTCTTTCCACGATTTATTCTTCGAAGATGTTGCATATGTTCCCTTCATATATAATATATATATATATATATATATATATATGATATTAGAGTTTAAAAATTAAAAAATATATATGTAAAAATATATACTTACACTCTAAACGAAGCAATTGAGTCACTATTAAATACTATATATCTATGACATTGCTGCAATGATTTGTCGTCGAGACGAATTCGAGATATTCTTTTTCTTTTTTGTCTTGGAATATATGAACGTGTTATTACTCCCAAAGGCCTTCCGATTGTTGTTAATGTGGACTCATCTTCTCCAAACACAATATGATTATCATCATTCCGCAATGCACGATTAAACCTTGTTTCAACCTCGTCTAAATATCTGGAACAAAATAGCAAACACTCATTTGCTATATATCCTTCTGCGATAGAGCCTTCAGGTTGTGCTCTATTACGTACATAGGATTTGAGTTGAAATAAGTATCTGCATACATATACATATATTATATTAAATTAAATACATATATTGTATGAAATTTAAATGTGTAGGTTAAATGAAATGAGCTAAAAAAGTTAAAAAATAAAACAAACCTTTCAACTGGATACATCCACCTATATGTGACTGGTCCACCAATTCTTACTTCAGTTGTCAAGTGAACCATCAAGTGTATCATGCTGGTAAAAAATGAGGGAGGAAAAATCTTTTCAAGCTCGCACATAATTTGTGGAACTGATACCTCTAATTGCTCAAGTTCTCGTGGGTCAAGGACCCTAGAGCAAAGAGATTTAAAAATATTACAAATTTTGATGATAATAGAGGTAACATTGTCCGGGAGTGATCCACGAATTGCTATAGGAATAAACTCTTGCAATAAAATGTGACAGTCATAACTCTTTAGACCTATTAACTTCCGCTGTTTCAATTGAACACATCTGGAAATATTAGTAGAACACTCATCAGGAAGTTTTAACTCCTTTAGAACCTTAAGAAATGCATCTTTCTCTTGCAAGGTCATTTGGTAACATGTTTTAAGCAACAATATGTTTGTAGAGTTTGATCTACGGACATGTAAATCTTTTCTTATTCCCATCTCCTCAAGATCAAGTCTGGCCTTATAATTGTTCTTAGACTTTCCTTCTTGGCCCAGAATTGTACCAACAATTACATCAAAACAATTTTTTTCTGTGTGCATCATGTCAATGTTATGTCTAATTAAAACATTTTTCCAATAAGGTAAATGAAATAATATGCTCTTTTTCTTCCATCCAGGCATGTCATTTACACTTGTTAAATCAAAGCCATCTAATTCTCGCAATACATCAGATCCGGATCGTTCTTTAGGAGCAACTTTGAATTCTTGTGTCCCATCAAAAAAATGTTTATCATACCTGAATGGATGAGTTGACTGTAACCATCTTCGATGTCCCATATAACAATACTTTCGGCCATGAGATAACCATTGAGAACATGTATCATATCCACATACTGGGCATGCAAATCTACCTTTAGTACTCCACCCAGACAAATTTGCATATGTAGGAAAATCATTAATGGTCCATAAAAGTGCTGCATGCATTTTAAATGTTTCACTAACTGAACAATCATAAGCATCTACTCCTTGATTTCATAATTCTTTCAGTTCTTCCACCAATGGTTCCATGTACACATCTATCTTGTCCCCAGGACTTCTAGGACCAGGAATAAGTAATGTGAGTATGAAGTTGGTAGATTTCATGCACAACCAAGGAGGCAAATTATATGTTATCATGATGACTGGCCAAGTACTATGTGAAACATTCATGGTTTTAAAAGGATTGAAACCATCTGCTGCTAACCCTAATCGAACATTTCTTGGATCAGAAGAGAAGTTAGGGTATAGAGAATCAAACTCTTTCCATGCAAGAGAATCTACTGGGTGTCTTAAAAGTTCATCCTTTGTTCTCTTATCATGATGCCATCTCATCAAAGAAGCTGTTTCCTGATATGTAAATAGTCTTTGCAATATAGGAATCAAAGGAAACCATCTCAATATTTTAGCAGCCTTTTTTTTTTAATTTCTTGACATCCTTCATCTCCTTTATCTGTATTTGATTTCCATCTGGAAGTACCACACACATAACATGATTCGTCTTTGGCTCTATGTTTCTGGTATAACATACAATCATTAAGACAAACATGTATTTTCTCATATGTCAACTCTAAAGATGAAATAGTTTTCTTTACTTCATGACAACTATTTGGTAAGATGTTATCATCAGGTAATAATTCTCCCAAAAATACTAACAGTAATGAAAAAGATTTGTTGCTCCATCCAGACAAACACTTTAAATGATATAAATGCACAATAGTTGTAAGTACAGAATATTTTGATTTTGGATATACCGGTTTTTTTGCATTCTGAAGTATTTCTTGAAATTTATCTGAAGTAAAATCATCCACCTTAGTTGCACTTGCACTGAATGCATCATGTAACATGCCAAAGATATCATGGTGAAAAAGATTATCATGTACGTTTGATACATTAGATGCATCACACGTTGATTCTGTCTTTTTTCCATCACTTTCTCTATTGTTCTCTCCATGATATATCCACTTATCGTATCCTCGTTGAAACCCATAACGTAACAAATGATTAAACACTGTATGTGTAGGAAATCTCAATGTGTTAAAACATTTTACACAAGGACATGATATCTTCCCATCTATGGATTGAATATTTTGATATGCAAATTCAAGAATGTATTAACGCCAGTAATATATTCATCAGTTGCTCTTGATTTAGAATACATCCATATCTTATCCATGAAAATAATAAAGATTTGTGAAAGCACAGAAAGAGAGAGAATAAATGAAGATATTTGCAAAGCAAAGCAAATAAATGAAGAAGAGTAAGGGAGAGAAAGAAATAAATGAAATACGGGAGAGGGAGAGAGAGAAATATGTTATCCCAATAACAGAGGAAAGAAAAGAGCAGACTAGAAAACATAAATAAATGAAATTAATATGACAAGATATTTTTGGTGCCAAAATTCACGCCAAAATTAATTTAATTATGGTAAAAATTTGGTCCTTTTTTCCCGTCAAAATTAATTTAATTACCGTTATCAAAAAATTAATAATAACTTTCTTCACGTGCGTGGCATGCGCTAGTGGTTGGTATGATCGAGTAAAAAAAAGTTAGGATTTGTTTGGTTGTTGCAAGAGAATAATATGAATCAGAACATGCTTCTCTCATCATCTTCATCATCTTCAGGTAGAGATTAAAGCAAATCTCACTCGTCCCAACATCCTTGCCACGTGACATCCTTCTCATCAACTATCATTATTGTTGGTGGATAGGAATAGGTGATGTCCTCAATTAATAAAAATTAATGTTATAAAGTGGATAAAATTTAAGTTCGAGCGAATAGATATTGGGATAGATATTGGATCGATAGGATTCGACAATATAAATTTAATTTTTCAAAGGTAAGTGATTTCATCCATCATCTTCTAATAATCTTGTGCACATCATTGGTTTTGATTCTTGACTAATTGGTTGTTTGCAAAAGAAAGCCCTCAAACAAAAAATAAATAAAAGTTTTTTAATAAAATGAAAGTTTTTCACGGTTTTCAAATAACATTTTGTCTAAAAATTTTACCAATAATTCTAAAAATTTTTCCTTCATAATTCATAATGAATTAAAATGATAAAATAATCACATAAATATTTTTTTTAGATGGTCGATTTGGTATTATAGAAATTCGTAATTTAATTTTATTATAAATTTTAAATAATAATATTAATAAATTTAATTTAATAATATAAAAAATTGAGTAATTAGTTGCGCGGGTGGCATGGTTGAGGCTGGCGGGCGCCAGCGCGCGCCCGCGGGCGCCAGGCCTGGCATGGCGGGCGCCAGCCCTGCAAGCATGGAAGGGCCCTGGTGCCCGCGGGCGCCAGGTCTGGCATGGCGGGCGCCAAGCCTAGCATGGCGGGTGCCAGCCCTGCAAGCATGGAAGGGCCCTGGCGCCCGCGGGCGCCAGGGCTGGTATGGCGGGCGCCAGCCCTGCAAGCATGGAAGGGCCCTGGCGCCATGCGGGTGCCAGGCCTGGCATGGCCGGGCGCCAGGGCTGGCATGGCCGGGCACCTGCGCTGCATGGATGGAAGGGGCATGGCCCGCGTGGGCGCTGCATGCTGGGCCTTTGCTGCTCGCATGCCCCGTGCAGGGTTGCATGCATGGAAGGCTGGCCTTTGCTGTTCGCATGCCCCGCGCCCGGGTTGAAATTTTTGCATATTAAAAAAATTAAAAAATTTAACATAAATAAAATTTTGAAAAATTTAGAAAATTAAAAAAATAACAGTACATTTAACATTTGGATCCATATATACATGACTTACATGATACATGATACATACATGAAAAAAAAATGATACATGAAAAAAAAAAAAGGAAAATTTGGAATTAAGGAAATTTAACTTTGGGTTGAAATTTTTTTGCTCTGGTCTGTTGAGAAGATGATGCACTTGCAGTTTCACCGGTCGCAGTGGCAGATGTAGTCACAGCAGTCGAAGCAGTCGCAGCAAAGGATGGAGTAGAGGATGGTATTCCTCTTATCACTTCATTGATATCAAAAGGATTAAGATTTGATCTAGGAGGAGAAGCAAATGAAGCGAATGAAGTCCGAGGAGGACGAATGACGAATGGGTAGGCCGGGCAGGCAGAGCTCGCAGCTGGTCTAGGTTTTGTGGTTCTGGAGGAAGATGGTCCGGAGGAAGATGGTCCGAGCTGCAAATGATCTCTGATTAATTTAATAAAATTACTATTCACCCCTACATCCGTCTCCATACCTATCAAACATCCTATCATTCTGGCGTTATCTTCCCAATTCTGCTCCTTAAAATTATAATCATGTCGCTTAAATTCATCAAATTTATCCCTTAATTCACCCGCTTCGTTTCGGATTTCCAACTTAAATTCATCAAAATTATGCCTTAATTCACCCACTTGATGTCGAAATTGTCCAATTTCTTCTCTCGCTTCGTTGCGAAACTCACCCACTTCATTGCGAAACTCAGCCACTTCAGTACGAACCTCACCTACTTCACTCCGAACATTCTCCAAATGTAATTTCATCTGATTCATACATTCAAACAATTCTTCCCATCTCTTTTTCTCATTTTCATTTTCATTTACATCAGTCTGCTGATTGACATCATCATCATCATGATGAACTTCTCGTGATTCTGGAACACCTCTTCTTTTTAAATTTATCCAAATTCCATCTTCTTGGCACACCCAATATGCCCTACGTAAAGTTCTATCATTTATACTATTTTTAATCATATTTAATTGTAAATGATATTCTTTTCGTAGATTTATTCCGTGACTTTTTAAAATACCACTTACCATACTACAATACGATAAATTATTAGAAGAATCTCTTAAAGATATCATAAAATAAGGAATTAAAAAATGTAAACCCGGATTTTTTCTTTCAATTATACGCGCCATTAACCAAAAATCATCTCGAGTAATCGATGTATAATTTTCGGCACGTGATTTAATAGCATGTATAATTAGAAAATGCAGAATTCGTTCTTGAAAATTTAAATCAGTAGCATTTGTACTAAAAAATTCTAAATTATCATCATTAAACACTATTTTAGCATCCATTATTATTTCAGTGTTTAAATACAAAGCACACTTTTCATACTCCACCCACGGAAGATTAGCCTCTCTGCATATCATCTCAGGAGTCACTTCAATTATTTCACCATCAAAATAACTTTGAAAACTACACGAACTAATATTACCATCAATAACTACACAATCGTTATGAATTTGTTTCATATTATTATAAAAAATTCTAATGGCATTCTCATATATTTTTGTATCTGGATTAAGAATCCAAGATGGACACACTTCCTTCAAATAACTTCCGTACTCAAAACTTATACTGTCCAGAAAATTCCAATCAATTAATCGACCCGAAGTAATGTTGCGATGAGAAAATATCTTCCGAAACAAATTGTTTTTTTCATAGATGGAAAGTATTTGCTTTCTTCAGATTCTACCGTAATTCTTTTCCCTTTTCTAGACGACGAGGCCATTGTGTCGAGTTTGTGACTTTGGGAAGAGGCGCTGAAGAAGGATGAGAGGCGGTTTGAAGGAAAGGTAAGTAGGAGGCATGAAGGGAAGCTTGCGGAGACGAAGCCGAGAGAGGAGTTTGGACGAGGAGTTTGGACAGCAGTTTATTTGTAAGTAAAGAGTGAGTGCCAAGAGGAGAGGATAGGAGTTGGAGTTGGTTTATTACGAGTGAGTGGTGAGAAGGAAAGTGATGAGTAAGTTTTGAGTAGTTTTGAGAGAAATGTTTAGTTAAGAAGTAGTATAGCTCGTGTGTAGAAGTGTAGAAGTGCACCGGCTCGAGGAGTGCACCAGCTGGACGAGTTTAGTGGTAGGGGCAGTGGAGGGTGGCATTTGGCAGAGTGCAGTAGCTGAGTGTCGGCAGAGTAGCTGAGTGTTGGTAGAGTGCAGTAGCTGGCGAGTGCAGGAGTGTAGTGGTAGGGGCAAGGCAGGGTGGCACTTGGCGAGTGGGCGGCCAGTTGCAGAATTTCAAAGTTATTATTTTCTGGTAGGTAGGTTGTAGTAGTCTAGTGGAAGTGTAGCGCAGTGCTAGGTGGAAGGCATAGCGGGGTGTGGGTGTGAGTGGAGTGCAGTGCAAGGGGGAGTCTTGTCGTGCAGCATTTGCTTTCCTTTATGTTTTTTCTTCGCTTCTTGGTTGGTTGTATATGGCGGTCACATAAAAGTCATAAATTCATTCTGAAATTTCTTGTTCCTCTGTGATTTTCTGCTCGCTTGATGACCATGACTTGTCAGTTTGTATGACGGGAGGCTCTCATATTTTTACTTTGTTTTTTCTATTTTGTTTGCACTATGCCAAACTTCACGGGAGGCTCTCATATTTCTATTTTGTTTTTTCTATTTTGTTTGCGCTATGCCAAACTTCAGACCTCGATGCTGGCAAAGCAAGTTCAAATTTGACTTGTAAAAATTTAATTTTTTTTTCTCGGTTTTGTTATATTTTTTTTCTATCTATTTTTTGAGTATTTTTTTTGTATCCATAAAAAACAAATTTCTGAAGTAATTATTTTTTTTATTTTATATAATTTTTTTAAATATTTGTTTCTACTATTTATTATTACTTGAATTTTTTATTTTTTGTTTGTTGCTTTAAGCTTAGTGTCTAGACGACAAATAAATTTTTTGACAAACAAATCGATTTGGTGTGAAAATAAAACTATATAATTCTTTTTTCTTTACCTTTATGCCACAATAAAAACTTTTGTATTTATCTTGTGTTATTATTTTATTATAAAAATATTTATATTTATCTTGTGTCAAATTGTTATTATAAAAATATAAAGAATTTAAAAGAAATTGTGAACTCAAGCCTTGTTTGTTCTTTTGTGGGCCTCTGCACAGAAATGTGATATTTTGTTCACAAGAGCTTCTATTCTGGCTTCTTTACAATTATTCTGGCTTCTTTACAATTAAGAGGGTTGGAGGACAAGCCTCCCCCTCCCTCCCCCCGGGGGCCAAGTAAAAGCACATTGGGATGAATGCTGTGAAGTGTCTTTACCCAATGTGACGTACCAATTTTGGTTTTTGCTCTAAGAGGTTTTTGGCTCTTGGAACAAAGCTTGCAATCACAATATTTTTTATAACCTCAAAAGATTTTTAACTTTCACAACCAATTTCTTTTAATTGGATTTGAACCCATCAACTAACAACAAGATGATGGTCTAGTTTTCACTCCTGCGGGTTTCATGAATGACAGAATATAACTGAATCCTTCATTAATTTTGTGGGATATTAAAATATGTCGTAGGTGATTTGCGTAGGTGATTTTTTTGTTTTGTTTTATTTCTTTTTTTTTCTTTTATATTTATATAATTTTGTTTAAATAAAAGTAAAATTCTAACAATTTTATCCCAACCTACTTCCATTGAACCGGGAACCAAATTAGAACCGGACCAAAACCAGAAGAGGAATCGAACAACAAAACCGTTAAATAACCCATGAATAATCTCTCTCTCCTTGACAACTCTTCCTCTCCAACATCTATAGGCCACATGTCCATCACCTCTCTCTCTCTCTCTCTCTCTCTCTCTCTCTCTCTCCTCCCAAAAAAAAATTAAATAACTATTACTTTATGCAACGTCACAAAAACAACTAATTTGTAATATATTTTGTTGTAACTTTCTAATATATTTTATAACTAATGTTGTAGCTGTATAAATACCATTTAAAATTTATTTTTCTTCCGTATCAGAATTCATCTTCTTTTTTTCATTTATAATTTTGTCAATTTATTCATTTTTTCTAATTTATTTATTTTTATTCTAATTTGTTCACTCTCAATTTTAATTTTTGTTCTAAAAACTTTCCTTTCGGTTATGGTCACGACGATGTTCTCAAGAATTTATTGTAATGTTAAAAATTTTAGATATAATTAAAAGAATATAATCGACAACTTTAACCAAAAAACTTCAAAAAGAATTATTATAAAATATAAATTAATATAAGTCACAACTTTAACCAAAAAAACTCTTGAGAAAGAACTATTATAAAATATAAATTATGATATGATTTCTTAGCTTTTTTTACCAATTTTATCAAATGGATTGAACTAATAATTTAATTTAATTAATAACCATATTATGATACTATACATTATATAAATATAAATATCAATGAAGTGTTCGAAATTTTTGAACCCTTTTAGTAAAAAATGAGCAGAAAAAAAAAACAAATCGTTATATAAATATAATATATTGACTTCATAATAATAAAAAAACAATATAATCATTACAAATCATTATATTACAAATCATTATAACCCTTACACATACAATAATACACAAACTACTTTTCAATTATTTAAACTAACCAAAATACAAACAAGACTCTAAGGACTCTAGATATAATTATTATAAAATTTTCATTCATATTTGATATGTTATTATTTTCGATGTGAGATTAAAAAAAATAAGTTAATTACCGTCACAAAACAACTATTAATATTAATATGTGAGAAAAAAATTATAAAATATTTTGTAGATGTTGAGAAAAAAATGAGATAATCTTGTATTGTTAGATGTAAGTAGATATACCTAAAGATCAGGGAATAAAAAAAAAATTGTGAACTTTCTAATATAACTCACAACTTTAATCTCATTACAAAATATATGATATAAAAATATAAATATGATATGATATCTTCGTGCACCTGTATTTTTTATCAATTTTTATCATACCCATCTAATAATTTAATTTCATATATAAAGAAATAAGTATATTATATAAATCTAAATATAAATGGAATTTTTGAAATTTTTGATAAAAAAATATAAATTATATTTTATTTTTCACCTTCTCTATTAAAATTTTATTCTATAATTTATATATTTTTTTAAGAGCAAAAAAATTAAAAATAATTTCTCTTCATCTCCTAAATTCTTTAAAATCATCTTCCAGTCTCCCAAATCTTCACATCCCTCTCTCTCATCTCTCTCGTATCTCTCATCTCTCATCTCAACAATTTTGTTTGCTTAAAGTAAAAAGTAAAAAATAAGTCATTTTCCTAGCTCATTTTTCAATCTTGTTCAAAACATTCAATCTTGTCTATTGTTAGTCACCTCTATGTATCTTTCAATCTCCTCTCCCTCTCTCTCTCTCTCTTTCTCTCTCTCTCTCTCTCTCTCTCTCTCTCTCTCTTGAACGAAATCAATTTTTAATCAATTCAACATAAAAAAATAATCCTAACTTCCTATACAACATGAGTATTTAAAAATTCTTTGAGGAGAATACTATGCATCCAATTGTTATGACTCATGATATTAATTTTTTTCCTCTTTTCTTTCTTTACTTCCTTTATATATGTTATTCTAAAATAATATAACCAAATCATAATATATAGATTTGTTGGATACAAAAGAGTTTTTGAACATATTATATAATCTTAAGAAATTTTTGGTATGCAAGATGAAAATAAAATGTTTATTAGAGGACTTGAAAATATGAGTTCAAGGCTCAATTGCTATGTGAGAGTTGAGAGTTGGGTGAAAATTTTTATAAGTTTTATAATTGAAAGGTGAAATTAAGTTATAAAATAGTTTTTTAAATAAAATTTATAAGTGTCTAAATTTTTTACGAAATAAATTGATTTCATTTGACTAAAAAGTTAAAGTTAAAGAATGAATAATTTGATTTAATTTGAGACAACAATATATCAAATAACATCTAACTCAAATTTATACAAATACAAGCAATGTTATTAATAAAGTAAATACAATATTAATATTAATAAAGTTAGTTTTGTGTTTTTTATTTTTAATATATAACTCTTAATGACTCATAACTCTATTTACTTGAACGGTGTTCATATTTAAAAATAATTATCATATTTTTGTATAACAAAACTATACAAAAAAAATAAATATTAAAAAAATTAGAGTTATATATTATAATATAATCACTATATAATAATATAGTGATATATAATAGTAATATAATATAGTAGTAATGTTAATAAAATAGTAATATAGTAATAATGCAATAGTAGTATAATAAAATAGTAATATTTAATAATATAATAATATATTAATAATAAGTAGTAATATAATATAATATAATATTTATATTTATTTATTTAATAAGGGATTATATGTAATATAATATAATTTAATATAATATTATATGTTTAATAATATAATAATATATTTGTAATACTTAAATCGAAGTTTACTTTGAGCTCGTAACTTTGAGCTCTGTTCTCTCTGCGGGAGTGACTAACGTCATTTCAGTAATAATAGTAATCAGCATTCATTTCACTGCATTTCAATAGCAATCAGCATTTCACTCATCCATTCACTGCACTTCATTTCACTGTAGTATTTCACGTCACTGAACTTCACTTCACTTCACTTCATTTCACTATGTTACTTCACCTCAATGAACTTCCATCCGATCAAAATTATCAAAATGATAAAACGCACAGACCAAACTCAACTTGCTTATCGCATTCTGTATCCGATCAAAACCATCAAAACAAAAAAAAAAACACAGGAATCAAACTTGCTTTTTGCGCTTCCATAAAAACTCAAAAAAACATACAAATCAAACCAAACTTGCTTCCTATGTCCAACAAGAAGGAAATTTTTTCTAATAAGAAAAAACTGAAATCTATGACGGTGAGTTACTGCTTTATTTTACTTATACTCATTTTTTTTTTCATTTTCAATTGAATAAATTATACTGAAAATAGTTTTTTTAATAGACTGAAATAAATGAAGAAGATGAAAAGACAGTACAAGAAGAAATTTCTGGAATGAGAAAAGCAATGACTACTCCGATGCTGACAAGGTGTTCTCCTAAACAAGTAAGAGAGCTATTTTCTACTCTTACGGACGATATGAAATGTGTAGTGAAAGAAATGGGATTCGGAAGCCTTTTGCACATGACCTGTGATATACTGAGCCGAAAATTGTGTGAGAAACTTATAATGAGATTTGAACCCATGCAAAAATATCTTTCTGTCCCTCCCCATCACAATTTTAAACTCACGGTAGAAGAAGTAGCACGAATTTTAGGAATCCCTTATATGGGACGTAATGCGTTAGATTCTTCCTCCATTGAATCTTCAGATATAAGAAAATATTTCTTGACATTAAAGCATAGCCAATTAAAACAAGAGATCCAAATCTACTCACCCAACTTTAAACGATGTTTCTTGTTATTTATCCTTGGATGCTATGTCCAACTACGAATGTCTTCCCAGCTTCCAGACATCTTACTGCAACTATTGATGTTGAGAATGCTCGACAATATAATTGGGCTAAATTTGTATTAGAATGGTTAGTTGATGAGATTTCTGAATTCAAACGTCGAGCAAGAGAGATGGAACACAGAAAGAAGACAGGCATCGGTGGTTGTTTATTTTTACTTATGGTAAGCTTTCCATTTAATGATTGAATACAATCTACTTTAACAATATTTAACAAATATTGTTTTATGTATAGATCTTTTATTTTGAGAATGTTAGAGTTGGTGACTTGGGGGGCAAAAAAACACATTTACCCCTTCGTTATTGGACGACAGATCGGGTAAATCGAAGACTTGAATCCGAGCGTATAAATGTATGTAAGTTAAAATAAGTTTATATGCATTATGTAATAACTATAGAATCTAAATAGTATACTATTTATTTATAGGTTTATTCACCTTTTATACTATTTATTTTTATAGGGTTTATTGTCTAAGAAATCTGTTGAAAAATCTATTGAAGCAAGTGTTGAAGAAGCTGAAGAAGCAAGTGTTGGTACTCGTGGTGTTAAAGGAAGTGGAGAAAAAATTAAGGTAAACTTATAATCACTACTTTATACCACTCACAAGCACTTTATATAGAGTACTTATACTATGTGCAATTGCAGAGAATCAGCATCAAACATGAAATTAAAATGTTTGTGGAGAAGTCAATTCAAATTCATTCCAATTTGTTACAAATGCATCATAATATGTTGCGCAGACTTTGTGAGTATGTAGAAGATGAAGAAGGGAAGGAAGAACAAAAGAAGGGAAAAAAGCAAAAGAAATGGAAAGTTAAGGCTAGTGATTTTAGTGATGACCACAAGGAGGAGGAGGAGGAGGAGGATGAGGAGGAGGATGATAAAGCCCCGCAGGGGCAAGAGGAGGAGGACGAGGACAAAGCCTGGCAAGAGAAAGGGAATGGGCAGGAGTGTCTGGAGAAGGAGGAGGGTTTGGATGAGAAAGGATGGGAGGAGGCTTTTGACGAGGAGAAGGATAAAGATACGAAATATGAATATGAAGTAATAAATGCCTTAACTAAAATGAAAGATGGAAAGACAAACCAAATATCTTTCTTGCCCTTTGTTAAGGTTAGGTCCTTTTCTGATGAGGAGGAAAGTGTTTGGATTTTTTATGGTCGAAAAGCCATAAAAAATAATGTCAGGTAAATGTCTTACGACCTTTGTCTTTGTTATTTTGGAATCTAATTTTTAGAGATATTTGTAATTTTTCAATTTTTATAGATATTTGACAGAATTTAATTTTTATACAATTTATAAAACAATTTTGTGTAATATTCGTGGAAGTTATATGTGCTGGACGGATGCCTATGAGCTGTTACTGCCTCACTGGATTGGCACGTTGGTATAAATTATGAATTCTTTGTATTTATTTTTCATATTACATTACTTATTATTAATTGTCTTTGCAGACGATGGATTGTTATATATGCTTCCTCAATACCATCTTCAATCCAAACTTATTCTCAAAGTCATTATCAAAATGCATTTTACCATTATGGTTTTCGGTATAAACTTTCATCTTTCCTCAACTTCTTATTCAGTATGAATTTATCATATCATTCTTTTCTCTTTGTTCTCAAATTTCATTCTTTAATAATGTTTTTTCATCTACTTATTTTACTTATTTTATATTTAGTTGTCTGTGGTTGCATCTATGGAAAGCAAGTCTAAAAGAAAGTGGGATATTTCTATAGTTGATAATTCTTTGTCTCAGAAAGCATTTGGATTTAACTTAAGATTATGTAACCTAGTGAGTTATTTTATATTATATATTTATCTTTTGATTTTATCTCTATTATTTTATTTTATCTTATGGGCTATGATTAGAATACTCTTACTAACAGGTTTTTATCCCTGTAATATTCAAACAACATTGGTTTTGTTACGCTCTTTATGTGGATAAGTAGACTATCTATCTTTTAGACTCAGGGTATCATTTCAGAGGCCATGAACATGATGAGTTGGAAATTTTGATGGTAATTAATTATTTAACAACTATAAATATCAAATTTTTTTCCAAATTATCAACTATTATATTTTCATTGATTTCTCTATACTTCTTTTCCTTCTCCAGAAAGATTGTCTTGAGAAGATTTATGAAAATTCTTTCATTATCTCAGAAACCGTTCATGTTGAAATTCCACAACAACCTAATACGTAAGTAACTTGTAATTTAAATTAATTAATTATTGCAAGTTATTTTGTAATTTAATGTATATTTTTTTTATGTATAGGAATGATTGTGGAATATTTGTTATGAGATTTTTGGAGATATGGGAACCAGGATTATTTATAACTCCACCAACTCAAGAAGTCTGTTATTTTTTGCATTTCTTATCTTATCTATATATTATATTTGTGTTGTTGTATTATTTTTTCAGAAATATTGATGATTTTATTTCATTCTTCCTTTCCTTTATTTTTCAGGATCTTAATTTGTTGAGAAAAGAATATTTTCTCAAACTTCTAATGTCCGAACATAATACAGTGCGTGATGATATTATGTTGAAGATGAAGATGGATAAAACAAAGAGGAAAAGGTTTCAGAGAAAACCAAAGTAGAAAAGAAAAAGAAAAAGAAAAGGAAAGACAGGAAATTGAGAGGATTGATGTATTATAATACTCTATGTGTATAAATAATCTTTTCTTATCATATCATCTTATCACATATCATAATCTTATTCAGTAACTTACCACTTATGCAAACTTATACATACTTACCACCTATAACCCTACAACATAATATATTATCAAAATTAACACACTCTCAAATAACTTACAACTCCCAAAATTTGATCCAAAGATTAACACCTATAACCCTATAACATAACACACTCTTAAAATAATTAACAAACTCTCAAACAATACTCATCTCATTTAGTTCTTCTATTTTGAGTTAAGAAAATTTAGAATGAAATTTTGGTTAACTCACAAGTTTTGTGTCTTTCATATTGATGTAAGAAAATTTGGAATGAAATTTTGGTTAAGTCACAAGGTTTGACGTTGGAGTTTGGAGTTTAGAGTTTTGAGTTTTGAGTTTTGAGTGAGAAGAGCTTTTGAGTTTTGAGTGAGGAGAGTTTATTAAGGAAGAAAGGAGGAGAGATTAGAAAGAGGATTTGTGAAAAATAATTTATAATATATTTGGCTTCGAAGGAAAAGGAGATTTGTGAGAAATAATTTATAATATATTTGGTTTAGGCATTTAAATAAATTTTTAGAAGCATGTTATTTTTTTCCTTTTTTTTAGCTTTTGTGAGTTTAATTTTATTGTACCGGTTTTTTTTATTATTAAATCTTTAATTTTATTTTATATTTTCTGTATTTCAAATTTTTTTGTTTTTATTTTTGTTAATGTAAATACCTAAATTTTATATCATTATATTATTTAAATTAATTAAATTAATTATATCATTATTCTACATATATTTGAAATTTTTTATATACTTAATTTATATTTAAAAATTTTTACATAATAAATAAAGTGGCGTGCATGTGCGTGCATGCAAGCGCCGGGCGCCCACACATACCACAAGGTGTTGTCATGCATGCAGCGCCCGCGGGCACCTGGACATGCCAGCGCGGGCACCAGCGCATGCCACCACACAGGCAAGCGCATGTCATGCCAGCGCGGGTGCCCCCGAGCATGCCTGCGCGCAGCAAGGGTGCATGCATATTTTAGATTTTATCTTCTACCAATTTTTTTAATTATTACATATTTATTTTATTATATATTACATTACTTCTTCATTATTAATCCATTATTACTATTTTATTACTACCTATATCAATACACATACCATACCATACATTGCTATATTATTTCTACCTTTAAATTTTCAAAAACCTTTTCTTTCCCGCGTCAATATTTTGAAAATTTTTAACCCTATCAATTGTAAAAAAAGAAAAAAAAAAGGAGAAATCCGCAAGTAACGTACCAAAACTAAATTTTCCCTCCAAACAAATAAATTTTTTGGCGGTACATTCACATTGACATTGAATATTTGCACATGTAAATTCAAGAAATACTCCAATATATTCATCATTTCTTTCTTAAAATTAGAATGCATCTATAATTTATCCACCACAATTTTGCATTGAAATAGATGGAGCAATAAAAAAAATAAATAAAAAAAATAAATATGAAATTTTTTTTCGCGTGTTATTAAATTGGTTATAAGAAACAAAACGGCAAAAAAAAAATATTTGATTAAATTGATATTAAAATAGAAAATTATTTTTGGCATTAATTTTTTTTTTTTAGTTATCATTAAATAGGTAAATCTTGTAAATTAAGTGGATTTAGGATTTTAGTTTTTTTTTTATATAAAATTATATAATATTAATAATTATATAAATTACTAATTTAATATCATTACATTATTTAAATTAATAATATTAATAATTTAAATTAATAAATTTATTTTATTATATTATTCATGGAACCAGACCCCGGCCCATGCTACTGCGCAGCCAGGCGCACGCCTCGCATTGAAGCATAGGCGCGCACACGAGTGGGATGGCGCCCATGCATGCACGGACGGCGCCAGCCCATGCCACTGCTCAGGCAGGGGGCGCCCGGGCGGACGCCAGCATTTGCACACACAGGGGCCCACCCTTCATGGAAGCATAGGCGCGCACACGAGCAGGAGGGCGCCCGCGCATGCATGCACGGGCACCAGCCCATGCCATTGCTCAGGCAGGTGCGCGCCAGCCCAGCGCATGCACACACGGCCACCCGCGCTTCTTTATCAAAAATTCATCTTTTTTTTTTCAAAAAGTGCTATTCAAATAAATAGATGAAGCAATAAAAAAAATTAAATAAAATAATTAAATATGAAAATATTTTTGGCGTGTTATTAAATTGGCGCTAACAAAACAAAACAGGAAAAAAAACAAAATTTGTTTAAATTGGTATTAAAATTGAAAATCATTTTTGCCATGAAAATTTTTTTTGTGGAGTTATGATTAAATTAAATAGGTAAATCTTATAAATTAAGTGAGTTTAGGGTTTTAGGTTTTTTTATTTATTTATATAAAATTATATAATATTGATAATTATATAAATTATTAATTTAATATCATTACATTATTTAAATTAATAATATTAATAATTTAAATTAATAAATTCATTTTATTATATTATTCAAGGACCCGACCCGGCCCATGCCACTGCGCAGAAAGGCGCGCACCTCGCATGAAAGCATAGGTGCTCACAGGAGCGGAGGGCACCAGCGCATGCACGCACAGGCGCCGGCCCATGCCACTGGTCATGCAGGCGCGCCTGGGCGGGCGCCAGCACATGCACAGACGTTCATTTCTTCTTTATCAAAAAATCATCTAATCTTTTTTATGAAAAAGTGCGAAGGAAGGGATGTGTGATAATATTTTTTTTTTCTTTTCTTTCTTCCTCCTCAATATCATTTTTTTTCCCCTTCCTACTTATCTTACTCTCATCTCAATTTTGGGTTTTTTGTTCCTTTCTCATTGAAATTTTCTATATATTCAAACCAATATATTATATTGAATGATATGAATGATTTATAATTAATTAATATTATATATTTTTAACGATAAATATTTTGTGATTAAATATATAGATTTTTTTAATTCATTCATCCAACATATATAAGGATTGTGTTGTCTAAATTGGTATCCGTATATTATTATTATGTTATTGAAAAATTCTAAATTTTTTGTAAAATTTTTACACTAGCAATTGAGGAAAGTAGGATATGTCACTAATTAATTAAATGGTTACAATAATATTTTTCAACCGTCATTTTTACAAATAAAATCTCAAAACTCACATGATTTTTCATTACATAATTTTTCTTTTTTTTCATTATACACTTGTTATATGTTTCATTTCCATAAATATCATCATTATTATTATAAATTTATTATAAATTTATAGTATATTACTACACTTGTTATAAGTTTAAGAAATTATGTTTTCTGATTTTTAATTTCCAAACTATTAAATCATAAATCTTTTCAAAAATTTCTATTATATATTTTAAAATTTTAAAAAATGCATATAAGTTAATATTAAATTAATATAAATAAATAAAATATTTTATAAAATTATTTAATGTATATAAGTAATGTATGTTAATAAATATTAAATAAATATATATTAATAAAAATTAGAAATCAATATAATGATGGTGGATTCCATATCTGGATTACAACTATGATCGATAGAATTTACTTTTTTTAGGGTGGTAATTGTACGTATAAACTTATTATCATCGTAGAAATTGTCTACTTACTATCTACTTACCACGACTATATTATAAACTTATCATTAACTTATCACTATATAAACTTATTTATCTACTTATCAACTACTTATCATCTGTTTACCATCTATTTACTACGACTATATATCACAAATTTATCACTAATTTATCACTATATAAATTTACTCACTTACTATCTACTTATCATTAACTTACTACTATATAAACTTACTTATCCACTTACATCTACTTACCATCTAATCTTACTTAACCACTTATTATCTACTTACCACTTATTTACCACTAAGTTACCACTATATAAACTTACTTATCCACTTACTTTCTACTTACCATCTACTTACCATCTACTTACCATATACTTATCACAACTATATATCACACACTTATCACTAATTTATCACTATATAAACTTACTTACCCACTTTTATCATTTACCTACCTACTGTTACTTATCATTATCACCTATTTACTAAATTACTACTATCATAAATTTACCACAACTTATTATCTAGACTATTTTTAAATATAAAGGGTATATGATATAAAAATATAATAATATTAGATTTTTAGAGATGGTACGGTAGTATAAATAGAATTGAACCAAATGATTTGTTAATTTGTTCTAATAGCGAGAATTGAATATAGTTTTAAAAGACTTTATGTGTTACACATATTTAAAATCTGTGAAAACGGTACTGTTAAGTAAAATAATAAAAAAGATTTATATTGAGACTGTTTTTAATGTGCTAAAAGGACTAAAAAGACTATTACATTTACTGATGATAATTTTTTAACCAAATATTGCTTTACGGACGGTGTTCATAGTATTATCGATGGTTGATAAACTTGTCTTCACGGACATTTTAGATGGTTACGAAAAATCTATATTTTCAGACGGTTTTATCATAAGGTGTCTCTATAAATCATAAAAACCGTCACTAAAAATTGCCGTCGTTAAAAATTGCCGTCGCTACAGCACTTTAATTTTGTAGTGAATGGTTGTATTATCTATCTCCCGGTTCGATAATTACATAGAATGAAATGCAGAGATTATTTTTAGAAAATTTTTTCCTATATCTAAGGTTGCCAACATCAAAAAGAAAATATGTGGGATCAAATAGATTAGCGGAGAGTTATTATACGAATATTTTAAGAGGTTCGTACAACTCTACGCCAGTTGCCCACATTATCAAATACCATATCAGCTCTTGATTCAATATTTTTATGAAGGACTTCTACCCATGGATAGAAGTATGGTCGATGCAGCCAGTGGAGAGTTTTTGTCAATAAAACACCGGAAGAATCCAGACAATTAATCTCAAATATGGCAGAAAATTCTCAATAATTTGGGATGAGAATGGATGGAGCTACAAGATGTGTCAATGAGGTAAGTCACTCAAATCTTGAAAATCAAATTTCTGAACTAATTGCTTTGATTCGATAGATAGCTGCAAGGCAAATACAGGCAACCAAGGTTTGTGGAATATGCTCAATTTTCGGACATCCGACGAATATGTGTCCATCCCTACAAGAAAGTTCCACTCATCAAGTGAATGCCATAGAAAGATTTTCTGGTCAACCTTAATGTACGTATGATCTTTTCTTCAACCATTATAATCCTGGATAGAGCGATCATCCAAATTTGAGTTATGGGAACTAAGGAGTACTAACAAGATATCTATCTCAACACTTTAACAGATCAACACCCGAACTTGCACAACTCTCAAATTTTGGTATGTCTTTAGAGGATATAGTGAAGGCTCTTGGACTAACACTCAACAATTTTAACAAGAAATGAGAGCGAGTATATAGAATTTGGGGAATCAAATCACTCAACTGGTAACCTCGCTTAGTAACTTGGAAGCTCGAATCTCAGGGAAACAATCTTCACAAACGGTAGTAAACCCTAAAGAGAACGTTGATGCAATAACGTTGAGAAGTGAGAAGAAACTTCATTTGAGTTTCACTCCATCTAAGAAGGTGAATGAAGGGAAGAATATGGATAGAGAAGATGAATGCAAGTATGAAAATTCAATCAAGGTAACATCCAAATCTTTTTTGCCTAATGCTTCTAGTATAATTGTGCTATCTTTTCCTTGTAGGTTTGAGGAATCCAAGATGGAAGAATATGAGAAGGAAGTAAGGAAAATAAGAAGTGATGAGATGGGTGAGAAAGTGTATGATATCATCAAGAGAACTCTACCAAAAAAATATGCAGATTCAGGTATGTTAACTCTACCTTGTATTATTGGTAAGAAATAAATGGAGCATGCCATACTAGATTTAGGAGCACCTACTAATATCATGGATTACTCAATTTATAGTGCTCTCAAATTGGGTCCCTTAAAAGAAACTGGAGTTGTTATTCAGCTAGCTAACCACTCTTATTCTTACCTAACCAACTGATGTAGGAGAATGATCACACATGAGGTATGGAGATTGGCATGGTCTTTAAAACAAAGGAGGGGTTTCATCATGCTATCAACTGTTGGATAATACGAGAATATAGATTTTATAGAGTGGACGTGAGTACACCAACTTCTTGGTTTATGTGGCATTGCTTCAACATTGAGAAAAACTGTTTGTAGCATGTGTAAACAAAGTTAAAAAGGAATCATGACTTTTTTGAGGTCACAAAAATATATCTCAAACACACTTGCTTCACTAAACAACCTATGGCATATCACCCAAATTTGAACTGATACATAACCATGTCAAGGAGAACGTGTTGTACAAGGTGTGTTATGTTGTTATAAGCTTATGGTGTAAATTTGTCCTAGAAAAAGGTTGAATGGGGGGACAGAAAGCAATTGAGTTAGTATAGCAAATTGGGAGACTTCATACATACTATTGTCGCAGTAAATGGCTGCTTTGCAAACAACTAATTCGAGAACTATGGTTGATTTCAAACACTAGAGATTTGATCAAATGTAATCTCTATTGTTGTTCTTTTCGAATTTGGTTATAGTTTAAACTTTTATTATGATAGAGTTAATATTTATTACTATGACATGTATTATGAATCTGAACATCTTATGAATGGTTTTATATTATTGAAATGTAACAAACAAATATGAAAAAATTGCATATAACAGGACATTATATTGACGATGGTTGGGCATGATTATTCGAACTTACAACTAGGTCCATGTGACCCTAGTACATTGTACCTCTGGGGGACACATTGCTCAAAGATCATCTGGGAGAGTGGCAGTGATACCCACAGGATGTTCATTGATCACATAATGGATTTTGTTCTACATGACCACTGGACGTTCGTGTACAACATATCTTGCTACTACTCAGTTTCTATAGTATGTACAGATATGGTCACATTCAGATCAACCATGCATTATTACAAAATTGGTCAAGAGATAGAGACATGAGGCACACACTTTCCATCTATTTATGTGCGAGGCTACCGTTACGTGATAGAGTGTTAACACCCTATGGGGATTACTAGTTGATAGAGAGCCGATGACCAGCATTGACATTCAGTGCATCATAACTGAGTGGCAGGATATTTGTCTATGTTATATTGGTTTCATTCTCCAGCCTGAGGATTTTGATGGCAACTGGTTAAAGACGAGGGCCATTACGACTAGAATTGTTATGACACTCGAGTAATATCACGGGTACTCGTAACACTACCCAATGAAACCTCAACTTGAGTTCAAGCTAGAGCTCGAGCTCTAGCTTGAGCTTGGGTAGTTTAGTATCGAGCTCGCTCGAGCGCGAGCCCAATTGTGTCGAGCTCAAAAACTTAATGAACTTGATTAATTCTATTTTTTAAAATAATTTTTATATATGAAATTACATTTATTGTAACACCGACTCTCGGTGTATTCTATAATGAATTCCATTTCATATATATGTATATATATATATATATGATATTTCTACTACTACAGGTTCATGAATTTTCACAAAAAAATGATATTTGACGGTAAAATACAAATCGGATCAATTTTGACTCAAAGAGATTCAAAACCTTAATTTCATATTAAATAAATTAAATTAGGTCTAATAAAAGATTTTGGGCCTAGTATGTAATTATGAAAATTTTAGGGGTCAAATTAGAATTTTTATAAGTCAAAGGACTTGTTAGCAATTAACAAAACTTAAATGAAATGTGACAAGTGTATTCTTGTATTGAACAAGTGTTATAGTGAGGAGGACAAGTGTTGGCCAAATGGAGATGAAAAAGGCAAGGTGGGCCAATGAGAACACATGCACAAAAAAAAAGAACCAATCAAAACACATGCAATAGTCAAAATGATCCTATGGTTTAGATTAATTGGAGATTTGATCCTAGGATGGTGACTTATTAACACAATAATAAAATAAGGAGACCTTAGAATGCTTGTTCATTCTTCCCAAATTCGTGAGAACAAGGAGAGAAGCAAGAGAGGAAGACAAAGAAAGTGAGGTAAGAAATTTTATTCTGTCTTACTTTAAATTTTATTTCTGTCCGTAATTCATCTCTGTTTTAAGGCATCTTAGAGCCAGAATTTGAAAATGAGATAGTTATATGAATTGTAGATCTAAATCTTATCTTTCCAACGAGGTAAGAATCACCAACTTCTGATGCCTGTGCAAAAAGTTATGGCACTTTTCCTGAAACTCGACATAGAAGCGTCCTGTTTCGAACCTTGACAGTAGTGAGTAAAAACGACCCCTCTCAAGTCTTAGTTTGAAGAAACACAAAACATGAAAGTTATAGATATATGCCTTGTCTATAACATATAAACATTTCAGCCATTTCGCATGAGGAAATTGAAAGTTATACAATTTTCCTTAAAACTGTGTTGACAGAAACTGTATGTTTCACTAAAACGTATCTGTCCTGTTCATGAATTTTGTTCAACCCCTTCCAGACATATTTAGATAAAACTCAGAACACGAAAGTTGTAGATCTACATCTTAGCTATAACATGTTAAAATTTCGTTAGACTTTGATGAGTAGGATGAAAGTTATAGCTTCTGTACGAAAACTGGACAGAATCTGAAACTTAAATATGGCTGTAACAAAATGAGACTTACCGGGAATTCTGTGATTTGAATCTGAGGAAGTGTGCAAAATGAAAGTTATAGTGCTATCCCTTAGCTTTAAAAGGAGATAAGAATCATCTGATTTGGATCGGTATAGCCAAAGTTATAGTCTGTTTTCCATGACTGCGCAGGTTAAAAATCTGCGGATTGTTTATCTCCCTAAGAGTTATTTGAGTTGAACGGAGGGGACACTTGATTTACGCTTTGTGGAAATATTGGGGAGTGCGTTATCCTCTCTTAACTGTGAGTGGGACTTGACATCTACTTTTAATTAATACCGTGTTTTAAAAAGCTTTCAAAAGCATGATTTAAAATGGTATGATTGATCTATTCTCCTGGATTTATGAATATGTTTTGTGATATATGGAGTGTCCCAACTTGTTTATATCGATATGCATCCATGATTTTGATACTTGATGATTGTGCCACACTTTGATATATCTACATGATTTTATGCTTCCATTGCATATTGGCACATGCTTTTGACATGATAGGGCTTGATGATTTGGCTTGAGATATGTGATTTGGGTTGGATGCCCCTGTGGATACTGTGATGATGATGATATGCTTCCTATGGCATTCCGTAGCTACGAAGGACATTTGGTAGAGGCACCTGTTGTGTCCGGATATGCCTCTGCAGGGGGTATCCGCTAGATCGTCATACATATTGTATGGACAGTCGTCGGTTGAACCACTCCGGGGAGGACCTTGGTAGGTCTAGCACCGGCGGGTTTCCATACACGCTTGATCCTTGATACATGTACGATATATATATACAGGCTAGTTAGAGTAGTTTGTGGCCAACGTTGGGGTAGAGAGCCTTATTTTATTACTTGCACTGTGAAAACCCCCAACGTTGCCCGTCCTTGGCCATGGTCGGCCCTTGCCGGGATATTTTCGGCTGGCTCTATACGATATAACGGACATACATACTGGATGCATATTTGATTTGATACGTATGTTGTGAATGATTTATTGAGATGTCATAATATTTTTTTTGCATACTATGGATTTATTGGGACATAATTTTGGCACTCCTAATTCACCCAAAAAAATTAATTGTAGCATGTCATTCCCCCCGACTTGTTGAGTACCAACCCCCCTCTCTATGATACTCACCCGTCACATTTCCCTCCTACAGGGGTAGACTCAGACCGAGAGATTTGTGCGCATTGTTGTATTGGATATTCTTTGGAGACTACTGGGCCGGGGTATGACTACCCACTCTTCCGCTATATATTGAGGTTATTGTTTCATCTTGAGAAAGTTAGGATAACCATTGTATTTGTTTAAACTGGGATGACTGTATTTATAATTCTTCTGGTCTGTATAAGGTTAACTCTCACTCATTTTAATTTACATTGAAACATACATGTATTATTTTTATCACTTGGGGATTTCTGTGATTTGGAAACTTGGATTATATGAATGTTGACAGCCTTACGGTGCTTCGATGTGCGGGACGTGGTGCCCGTGCATCTGGGTGCCGCGGCGGGCTCGTTGTGTGCCTGGCTCGGGAGTGGGTCGGGGCGTGACATTTATAGGTATACTCTTTTTAATATAACATCCGATATCAATTAATTAAATGACACTATCTGATAACACCATGCAATGACACTATCTAATAACACCATGCAATGACACTTCAAGGTTGAACTTACCTATCCAACACTCGATCTAAGCTCGGGTATCAATACTATCCTACTCGACCTGAGTGTCATAACACCTCTAATTACGACTACTCTGGATTTGCCCCTATACCCCGACTCTGAGCAGACAGTTGCCTAATTCCATGTGCAAGGATGCATTAAGCAGTTGTTGGGGAACATTACGGGAGGCAAGTTTAGGTCTAAGGTGAAACTAATGTTCTTAGAGCTGTTGCAAGACTCAAATGCAGCCGGTCGATTTAGTTGGGGTTGTATGGATTTGGCTTTACTATATAGTGTTTTGTGTCGAGCTTGTGTTGTCAAAATGAAGTAGATTACAAGGTCAATTTTACTTTTGTAAGTATTGTCACTTATTTGAAAATAACTTTTTTCTTATACATACACTTCATCTGCATCCTCTAATTTCATTTTATTTTTGTCAGTGACTAGTTTTGTGCATCGGAGAGGTTGCCCATGTTTACTTCGGTGAGACATCTTGTGGTTGATGTAATATCGATTGGATCGAACTTGCTAAGTAGGCCTAAAGGATCACTATAAGTTACATTGATATATAGCAACACCTAGTTTTTATTATCACCTTTGTATCACTGCCTATTTATCTTGTGATATATGAAAATATATGAGATGTTCCATGTAGTTTCAGTACTGGGGGCCAATATGTTCTCTAAAATTACCGAAATCAAATGGATCATTTGAGGGGGTATGCAGTATGTTACTTTACTATGTGCATATATTTGATCAATTTTAGTTAAAAAATTGTATGTTTAGGAAATACATGTATGACTATTATACTGCAATTTATTGTCCCATTGAGTTCAAATTGATATTTCATTATGTCATTTTTAGTTCGTTGGGATGGCCTACTTGGAGCGGAGCTAAATGTGTTGCCGGCCTATTGTCTAGTCGATGCCTACAATAGGTTGGATTTGCATCGCATTGATTGATGTGGGAGAGTAGGATAGGATTGTACCATCAAGCCCGCAACCCACATATGCAAGTGGGAGGATCATCGAGATTATATTGTCGATTGAGTCCCCTTTTACGATCGGATGATGATGACTGCAAACTTCATGTCATGATATTACCCTATCATACGTACATACGTTGGCAATCCAACGCATTGTCATCTAACAAGATTTGACATCATAGTTAAATGTTCTTGTAAGTCTAAATCACATCATTTTTTTTACTATGTGCTTTGTTTTTGTAGTGATTATCTGTTTAACTTTGTATCCATTGCAAGGGCAATCACTTGGACACATCTACCATATTGCCAATGATATACTTGCATTCGATGTATTCGTTCTTAGAGCTATCCAGCTTAGAGACTTAGTATCTTATGCATTTAGAGTATTTGGTGATGATTGGACTTTAACATCTAGACAGACGGATTATACGGGTCATCCATCTACATCTGGACAGGCGAATGAGGATGGCACAATGGAGATGCCATTCGCTTTTCATTTATGATGAATACTCCTCATACATCTCCCATCGACCTTGGTACTGATAACCCTCACCCGGTGTACCTCCAGATATGATTATGTATCATTAGCATCGTATCAAATTATCTTAGAATGTGGAGTTGGAGAGAGTCATATTTCGACTTTTGATGAGAGAATACAACCATCTTATTATTTAAAATTATCTTCTCAATTAAATTTTAATGTTTATATATTTTTACGGATAGATTAAATTCAGATTTTCAGTAATCTAATATGATATTTCATTAAATTTTTTATATTTAAGGTCTTACTTCTTGTATCTATATGTTGTTGGGGCTTTGTTGCACAAAGAATAATATTTACTAAAATTGAAAAAATTAAGAATTAAAATAGCAAAATTTGATGTGTCACGGTTCATTACTTTACTAGAATTTGTTCTACATAATTTTGGTGCTGAGAAAAAAAAAAAAAAAAAGTACCTCAAATAATTAAGTCAAAACCAGTCAATTGAACATTTTGTCCCATCCAAACTTGGAAGAGAGAGAGAGAGAGAGACGGCGCCGTGTTGGTGTTGTGTTGGCGGCCCAATTCTTATTCCTGTTTTCCACCAACAGCACGTGCATTGCTTCGGAATCTTCTTCTTCTAAGTGGTTTGTGTCTTCGATGGTTAGAAGTTGAGTGCACGAAGTCACCACCATCATCAGATCTAGTCCTCGCAATTCACCCGAATTTGTGTTGATGATTGTGGGATCTCACTGACGAATTTCGAGTTTGGGGATGGCGTCTTTGAAGTCGTCGTCTCGGTCACGATCACTCTCCGGCGCCTCTGCCAACGCCAACAACGCAGCCAAGCTTGAGGAGAATCTCAATGTCTTCATGTCTGATAATTTTGATGCAAACACTTTTGTGCGGTCCAAATGTCATTCCCTCAGCGAGAAGGTTATTTCCTCCTTTCATTTCTTCTTCTTGTTTCATTGCTTTCATTCCCCGTTGTCTGTCTGATTAGCATCATTTAATTCATGTGGGAAATTAGTTGAATTTGAGGGTTGGATTTGAAGTGGTTGGGTGCTTCTAACTAAGTGCTTTGTTAGGATGGATTTTTATGAATAATTTGCCAATAAGTGGATCATGGTCTTAACATGGAGTAATAAAGGAGCATAATTGCTCTGATGTTGGCCGTGATTCATTGAGACTATTAAGGGGTTTTGTGACTATAGAATTACCTTAACTGACTCTGTGATTTTTGTTAATGGTTTTTAAGGTCCGTGAAATATGATTCGTCATCATCATCGGCATCTCTGTATGTGAAAATGAGATTGACAGACTTCATCGTGTATGTATCCCTCATGGGCTATAGCATGGGAATTACCACTGTTGAGTACAAAGCTGCAGATCTATAGTGTGTGTCATTTTAAACATGCCAAATGGTAGCATGGTGGGACACCTCAAGTGTAAATTGTTGTATAATGTGCGGAAAGAGAACTTTACAAAATATATTTAAGATTTGCTCCTGTTATTTGAAGACATAGAAGCTTTAGTTTGTATCTATTTTTATTGTAGGAAGCAGTCTTGTCACAAGCCACCGAGGTGCTCGCTTAGTTGCCCCAGGCAAGTTGAGGCGTCAACACCTCAGTTTGCCCTAGGCAATGAAGTTTAGTCCAGCGTGGCCTAGGTGAGTGCTTGGAGTTCAGGTTGCTCTGGCGCTAAGGCGAATGCCTATTTGAAATACCTCTTTGTCTCTTGGATTTTCCTTTTTTAATTGATTTACGTTTTAACCTATTTTCCACCTTTTTTAATCTTCTAAAAAAACAATTTAGGGTTATTTCTGTAAAAATAAAGATTAGGGTAAAAAAAACAATTATTGGAGTGGGAGACACATACATATAGAAGAGAAAAGTGTGGGTTGACACCAGCCACACTTTTCAATAGTGGAAGACGTGTACTTTGAAGATAGTCAAAGAACAAAATAGGTAATCCTTTAATTTTTTTCTTCTTGTATGTCGCTGTAGCTAAGTCAAAAATTCTAAAAGTAAATACTTTCTATAAATTTTTTGTCATCGAAAATTTAATTGATCTTAAATTTATTGTAATTCTATAGATTCACACAGAAATGAAACTGATTAGAGCATAAAAGGTTACAAGATTTAGTGTATGTTAAATACAACCAAGCACTTAAAGGTTGTCATGATTTGAGTAATGCTATTGATCCTATTTTCTTGCAAGACATTGATGATTGTAACAAGTTGTTGGTTGAGTTGATGGGTGCCAACATAGACCATAACATTCCAGCAAAAGATGAATTGGTGTTTGATGGTGACACTCTCAATGGCTGTCGGAGCTGAAGAGAACACAACAAACACTAAAACAAACAAAGTTAAGAAGTCTAGGAGCATCAAGTTGTAGACATATACATGAAGTGTGATCAAATTCTAATTCTAAAGAAGTGCATCATTATGGTTTAAGAGATGATGATTCGAATGATAATCATGAGATGGAGGATATAGAGGACTCAAGCAAAGGAAAGGAAAGCATGGATGATGATGTTTTTGAAGATTATTTTAATCTACCGGCTCTTGCTATTTTAAATTATCTTATTTTGTTCTAAGGGTGAAAAATATGACTTTATATTACTATGTATTAGTATTTAGTATTTTGAATTTCAATTTGATTTTCTAATGAACAAATATTAATATTTAAGATATATATTTTTTATTTATATATTACGACAAAATGTTATATTCATATATTTTGTTTGAAATTTGAAAATTTATAGCATAGTACCTTGCTTCATTCAAGCGAGCTCTTGGCATTTCAGGGATTTGACAGCCTTGGTGCTTTTAAGTGCCTCTCACTTTTGACAACACAGGGAAGGAAAGGATGAAACTTATTTGCTGGATGCTTATACTTAAGATGCTTTGTGGAGGATGTGTAGTCAATGAATATTAGAGGCTAAGAAGAAAAGGGTTTTTGATGTCTGGTCATGTTTACTCTTTTCTAATCTCTTTTCATAAATATTCACGGTCAAGGAATTGCAATTTTTGCACAAGAGCAGTGTGACACACATGGGGATGGATTTGCACAACAGCACCCCATAGATGGAGAGCCCCTTAACAACTATCAATATCTCTATTCATATTATGTAGTATTTAAAGGCTACATGAGGTGCATATTTCCATGCTAAAATATATGACTTTTTAAGTTTGTAATTTGTATAGAAGTTATGCTAATTTTGGAAAGGGGGCAGAGGAGGTAGTGTCCAAGCACCAGCACAATCTTAGGGAAGAACACTTAGGGGGCATTTGGATTGCATCTGGGAATGGAATCAATGACTTTGGTATGGGTTTTACAAAACCCGTTTTTTTACTTGGGTTTCACAAACCCCTTCTTTTGGGGGGTTTTATTCCCAAACCTGCATTCCTATTTTGGGGGATTTTATTCCCAAATCTCCATTCCTATTCCATTAATCCATACAACTCATATGGGTTTGAATCGAATTCTTGATTCTTATTATTCCCTTTAACCAAACACCCCGTTATAATGTCCTTGACCAAAAAGGCGGTAACCTTATTGAAAGGTCTTTAAACACAGTTCAGCCCAAAGACATATTTTGATCTGCTCCTGTTAGTCAATCTGCACAGTGATTATTGAAATTTAGCTTAAGTCATACTTAGTTCAATCGACGTGCATGGCAGTCACAAATGAGATTGGCAATCATGCACAATTTGTGTGTGAATATATGCCATAGATCCCAAATTTTAGACTCTCAAAAACTGTGAATCAGTCCAGATTGGCTACAAAACTCATGACCATGACCCACCGACCTTCTGTGTTGTGTATGAGAATCCAGCAGCAGCTAAATTCCTTGGGGGAGGAAAGCATTGATTTAACGTGAGAGAGAGAGAGAGATTGTGGAGAAGTAAAGCATTTGAAGTTGTGAGCTTGAGAAGCACTTTTCCTCTCTCTTTTCCTTCACTAAGCAACATATTGCTCTCTCCCTGGGTGTTGGTAGGGGTAGTTTGAAAGGGACCATGGCATTGAGGCAGCTTAAAATTGTCCATTTTAATTTTCTTTGGATCAATATATCCATTAATGAGATATGCTTAATGTAGTAATTGAGTTCAGTTTATTTCTTACTGAAGAGGTGTGCACTAGATGTACTTTTATTTCTACGTCTTACTACAGTGTCTTATATATAAGCAAAGAAAAGAAGTAGAAAAAAGGAAGAAAGCAACAAAGAGAAGGAAACAAAGTCCGACTGTGGTCCTTGCAGTTATCTTTTGATAAGAAATTCTTTTCAGCTATATCAATTAATACCTTTTGTTAACATGTCAATTATTTTCGGTGGCACTAGCTGCGAGAATTCACCCAACTATTGTCAAAATTTTGAGCTTAAGATGTTGGTCATATTTACCCGGAAAAAGAAAATTTTCATTATTTTTTCTTTTTCTTTTTTTTTTTTCTTTTTTTATTGATGTTGATGAGTGCTTGTTTGATTCTGGCAATAGGAGCTAAGGCTACTATGCTCAAGTCTAGTGGATTTAAAGAAAGTTTCTGCAGAGGAATTGCGTAGAAGTGTTTATGCTAACTACACAGCTTTTATACGGTGAGTTGTTATTTTGTTTGTTTCCTTACAGTTTCAAGGTGGCACCAAATTTTTTCAGTCTGTCTATATTCTTCAAATTGCTAAATAAAATTGGAATCATTTTATTTGGACAGTAATGTGGTTTATCTGTTTCACCAAGCATAGTTTCCGACAATAGTTTTTAGGCTGATGAGCAGGCTGGAAATCCTTTGGAATGTGTTCTTTCAAAATGACGGAGTGGTTTCTCATTTTTTTTGGTATTTTTTGTGAGGGGGTTATCTTTGGTGGACTTTCTCCTTTGTATTTATGTTGCCTTTTTCTTCTTATGCTTTGACCCCTGACAGAAGAAGAGTTATAAGGCTACTTACATGTGAATGTTGGATCCATCAAAGACCTTCTGAAACTTCCTTGCCAACTCTTTCATATGAAGCACAATCAACGTGGGACACAAGACTCAAAATGACACTGACATGGAAAAGTTATTAAGACTTTACATTGTTATAATTTGCAAAATATTTTATCTTGTGTCTAAAAACCGACACGGACATGACAACTTCTAAAAGTGTTGATACAACATAGGCCATGATTGTTCTCTTACTGGAGATTAACTCAAATTCCATGGTTTCAAAATTTATTGAACCCATTATAATACTTTTCCTTCAGCAGCAGTTGTGAGATTGCCCAAAATAAATAGGCATATATTCTTTAAAAATGGTTAGGAAGAGCCCATTTCTAAAACTTTTATCATACTTCTCCAAACCCTTTATATTGGCATCTTTATTGCTAAGCTCCCTTTAGTACTTGGTTGTAGGGGTTTATGATGGAAAGAACTTACCCATATACATACATTACTCCTCTCTGATTGATGTACATGTAATGCTGGAACTAGGGAGGCATCTTTAGGCATGGCCTGTTGGTTGGCTGAATTTCAATTCTATTATTCCTTTTCAGATTTCTCTTTTTTTTTTTCGGATTTGGATAGTTTACAAACTTGTTGCTACCATTTTACTTGTCTCCTTGTACTTGGTAACAATGTGGCATGGCTAAGTTCTACATACAAATAGGATGGAGGGCTATAAAATTTGTTATGCTTCCTGTCGAAGCTCTTTTGGCTTGATGTTCCTGTTAAACCTTTTTGGTAAGTCAATTTATATATATATATAATTGTTAATTATAGTAAGTATTACTATTGCTATTATTATTTATTTGTTATCAACAGGAGGTTCAGTTGTATTTGTTCATGTTCTATGGTTGCTTAAAACACCTAGCAGAAAAGGAAAATAAAAGTTAAGTGCTAGAAGTTATATACATTCATATATGAATAGCCTGATAAAAATGAGACTAATTTAGAGTACATGATTTTATAGCCTAATATTTACAAATATTCCCCCAAACTATACTTACAAATATCCTCTAAAGTTCAATTGCAGTCAAATAGCCCACTGGACTTCTAAAATCGTATTCCTTTAAAATCATAAATTGAAGGAGTTAATTTTGTGTCCACTCCTTAATATTTATTCCCTTTTTGCCCTTGTGTATCAAATTTTTTCTCATTTTGCCCTTTATTCTTCCTCTCTCCTCTGTCTTTGGCCTCCTCAATTTCCTGTTAATTGAGAAATAATTGAGGAGTGATAGCCTCTAAAGGTACATAATTCTGTAATTCCAAAATATAGAAATCCCATAAACTATCAAGCTAATTGGAAATGTTTGTTTCTAATTCAGTTTGGGAACAAAGAGACAGTCATAGTATGCTATCGACCTTCAATGATAGAAATAGTTACCTTGTTTAGGGGCCTCTGGTTCCAGTCTTGTGGTGCATCTCGGCATCAATACATATTTTCCTTTGAACAAAACCAGTTTGTTTTGGAGCAGGAAGATGGGCAATTTCACTGGTTAGCATGGCAAGGAGAGCATACACAGTCGGCCTATCTTTTGGAAATTCTTGAACACATAATGGACCGACATGGGTGCATCTCAAAACTTCTGCTTCAACCAGCAAATCCAAAACTCGATTGCATTTTTCCTTCAATCCATAGTTTCCATGCCTGAAGAAGAAACATAGAGATCGTGTGAAAATTATATATCAAAAGTACATGATGTGGGGTATGCAACAGAAAGGGTGGCTAAATTTTGTAGTAGAGTTTGTCCCTCACACACTACAAGTTTGGAAACATGTGGTTGGTTTCGTAGATATAAGGTGGGGTTGTTTTTAGAAAGAGACAAAGAGAGTGGGAATAGTGGATAGTTTTAGAGGGGAATTTTATCTTCTAAGAAACATGGAAGAAGAGGTATGAATGTATTTCTCAGCTTTGGAATTTTGTCCTCACTAGATTTTATCTGGATCATTAATGCGATAGGTATAGGTGTATAATGATAGGATGCCATACATTTTTATCACCTGTTCCCTGTAATTAAGCAAGAAAAACAATGTCTAACAAATAAAAAGTTTAAAGTGTTTCAGTTGTCACTAATCCTTCTTCCTCCTCCCACCTGTTCCTATGTATTTCTACTGAAGAAAAGTCTTACTTTTTTGGCTTCACAGATGTTTGGTCCCTTTTGGCATTTCTCTCTTTTTCTGTGTGTAGGTGCTGTCCCTCCTGCTGCCATATATTCAATATATGCAATTGATACAGTTGCGTCCAGCTTGATGTAACATTAGCTTAATGTAGTTGATGTGTATGTTCTCATGCAAGGCCCTAAACTTTTTTCTACTGCATCTTTTATGCTCTATTCCATTCACCACTTGGTTCGATTTTCTAGATCTTCTTTTTACCATTCAGAGATGATTAGTTATTTCACTAATTATAGTCATATTCGTATTACCAATGAAATATGAAAAAGTGAGGCAATTGCAAATTTATTTCCCTAATTTAGAGGTATTGTGTTAAAAGTACTATTTTATGCCCTACCTTTCGTATGTGATCTTTGCGGTACTTTGACCATTAACTTGCAAGCAATATATGGCATTTCACATTTTATTCATTTAATAATAAAGTTGCATTTTTGTTGTTATTTTTTCCTTAACACATTGTAAGAAACATTATATTTGCAGCACATCAAAAGAGATATCAGACTTAGAAGGGGAGGTTTCAACCATCAGAAACCTCTTATCAACACAGGCAGCTCTGATACATGGCTTAGTTGATGGAGTCCATATTGATTCCTTAACCATAAATGCATCTGAAGATTACACTGCTAATGGCACAAATGATTCTGAAAATAGGGAAAAATCGGACTTAGAAAATTGGTTAGTTGAGTTCCCGGATCTTCTTGATGTTTTGTTGGCTGAAAGAAGAATAGATGAAGCTTTGGCAACCCTTGATGAAGGAGAACGTGTGGCTTCTGATGCTAAAGCATTGAAAACATTGGACTCGACTGCTTTAGGGTCACTTCAAACTGCTATTACTCAATGCAAACAAAAGTTAGCTGATCAGCTAGCTGAAGTTGCTTGTCATCCTTCCACCCGAGGCAGTGAGCTTCGTGCAGCTATATCAGCACTGAAAAAGCTTGGAGATGGTTCTCAGGCTCATACTTTGCTACTAAATGCACATTTTCAACTATTTCAATACAACATGCAGAGCCTCCGACCATCAAGTACCTCATATGGAGGGGCGTATACTGCTGCGCTTGCACAGCTGGTGTTCTCAGCCATTGCTCAAGCAGCTACTGATTCTTTGGCTATTTTCGGTAAAGAGCCTGCTTACACATCTGAGCTTGTGATGTGGGCAACAAAGCAAACAGAGGCTTTTGCGCTTCTTGTCAAAAGACATGCATTAGCTTCATCTGCTGCTGCTGGAGGTTTAAGGGCTGCGGCAGAGTGTGTTCAGATAGCTTTAGGTCATTGTTCCTTGTTGGAATCACGTGGTTTGGCTCTTTGTCCTGTTCTATTAAAACTCTTCAGGCCCAGTGTTGAGCAAGCACTTGAAGCTAATTTGAAGCGAATTGAGGAGAGTACTGCCGCCTTAGCTGCTGCTGATGACTGGGTACTTACATATCCTCCAACTAGTGCACGTCAATCTGGGAGGTCTGCTAATGCATCTCATGGTAGCACGAATTTATTTCAGCACAAGCTTTCAAGTAGTGCTCACCGGTTCAATTTGATGGTCCAGGTTAGTGCATCATAACCTTCCACATGCATCACTTGGACTCTGTTGACCCTTATTGTATAGGTGAACTAGTCAATTGCATGATATCTAGTAGGCAATTCTGTTTATACGGTGATGGGTGCAATGCTTTGCCATTATCTTTCCTTTTTCTTTGACTTTCAATCCTGAAACTATTGCTTTCTGTAACTGTTTGCTAATGCTTCCCTTAGATACAGTCTGGTCCCAGTGAGCACATTGTTCTCTTAGTATCTATGCTAAGTTTGCTGGCATGAGTGCCTCTTTAACAGTCTGCTTGCAATGGCTATGTACTTCTTGAGCCCATCCTGTGTATTGCTGTGCATTTCCCTCTCGTGGGTGACATTCGTTTTGAGCTACTAAAGCTCTTCATTTTTATCTTCTTTTTTTTTCTCTTGGTTTTAGACTTGGTGCTCTCTTTCTTCACAAGAGATGGAGATTTATATACTTAATTTAGTTATATGCATCTGCCTCCTAGGTTCTATTTGTTACGAACTGCTTACATCCTCAACTTTGACTGGGAATGGCCTTTTGGCATTGTATTTTCTTGGAACCTACTGAAGAGTGCCTCTTATGATTTCTTTGGTTTATATTTTCATGTTTTCATTGTATTTTATTTATTTGTTTAGTATTTTTTTAATCTTCAGCAGCATAAATTTGTAAAGAAAACCTAACTTCGCCTCATAATTTGTATACCATCAATTTTCTGTGATTTTACATTCAGTTGTTGTACTATATTCTATGATCTGATTGGTTGTATCATCTGATTAAATGTGCAGGATTTCCTTGAGGATGTAGGACCATTACTAAGTATGCAGTTGGGAGGTCAAACATTGGAGGGTTTGTTCCAGGTTTTTAATTCATATGCGAACTTGCTTATAAAAGCATTACCTGGTTCCATGGAAGAAGAAGCCAACTTTGAGGATTCTGGAAACAAAATTGTTCGAATGGCTGAGACTGAAGCCCAACAAATTGCTTTGCTGGCAAATGCGTCAGTTTTAGCAGATGAATTACTTCCCCGTGCTGCTATGAAGCTCTCCCCATTGAGTCAATCAAATTACATGGATGATAATCGCAGGAGACCTTCAGAGAGACAAAATCGTCATCCTGAGCAGAGAGAATGGAAGAGGCGACTTTTCAGTTCAGTTGACAGACTAAAAGATACTTTTTGTCGTCAACATGCTCTAGATCTCATTTTTACTGTGGATGGTGATAGCCTTCTTACTGCAGACATGTACATAAACATGGAGGGAAATGCGGAGGATCTTGAGTGGTTTCCATCCCCAATTTTTCAGGTAGTCATTTCTATTTTATTAGTATTAATTTTTAATCTGAAATTCTACGTCTAGTTTAATGGTCATGAAAAGAGAGATTGAGATTTACTTTTTACTCTCTTCTCCTCTTCCAATAATGATTAAATTTATCTAAGAATAACTCGTTTTTGTATTTTTTTTACGTATTTACACTATCAATTTAATTTATATGATTGTGTTTAAATGTGTTAGATATGAAAAATAATGCATTCTGACACATTTGTGCCCACCCTAACCCCTCGCCCCTTTGTTCTTCACTGCTAGCTTGTTTAGGCCATCATTCTCATGGATGCTGCAGATTATTCTCATTAGTTAAGGTTCTGAAATAAGACAGTGATGAAGATTAAGCTTATAGAACTGGTTAATGCTCTATGTTGTAGATGAAAAGGAGCTCTTTCTATTGCTTGCCCATTTGAAAAGCCAGCTGCCTTAACCGAAAAGACTTATTTATATTCCATATGTTTCGTTTATGTCAGAATAATTCTTTGACAATGCTGATAAACATGGTAATGCAATATCTGACAATATCCCCATACAAACTGCTGGATTTAAAACTTGGATATATGGTCAGAAGAGGGAATTGAAATTCAACAACTAAGCTACCAGATCTACTAAAAGAGCATCTGATAACATGAGCAAAAAAGGAGACACCATTGTTTTGGCATGGATAGTCATGCCTCAATATCAAGCTAAAATAGATGAAAGTGAAACAAAACACAAGTGTGGCAAAAACTTCAGTTTTCTATGCAGTGAGTAAATTTGTAATGCATGAGAACCTAGTAGAAATTGTGCAAGTCATGCCTCAATATCAAGCTAAAATAGATGAAAGTGAAACAAAACACAAGTATGGCAAAAACTTCAGTTTTCTATGCAGTGAGTAAATTTGTAATGCATGAGAACCTAGTAGAAATTGTGCATGCTAAAGTGAGGATAATGTTTGTATTAGTAACCATTTTAGTACTCTTTCATCTCTTGTTTGTTTGTTTGTTTGTCTTTTCATTCTAATAAGAAGACCCTTCTCTATGTTTTGTTGTGCAATTTAAACATGGTGAAATGTAATTGGATCCAGATCTGCTGCAGAAACACTTAGAATGGACTCAAAATTCAGAAGAAATTTCATTGTACAACTTGATTTTGGTATGAACTGTGCAAGTGTACTACTCTAATAACTACAGTAGTTGAAAAGTGAGGACAGGGAAAAGAAAAACACCAGAGAGACGGTTGAATTGGAAACAAACGTGCATGAAAATATCCGTTCACTTTCGGTGAATTGCTCATATTTGGACCTATGAAGCATGGACACTTCAAAACATGACTTCTGTTTTGAAGTCATGTCTGTGTCCAAGATCTTATCAGACATGACACTTTGTTGAACACGTGGGATGTGTCAGTTCCGCAATATGTGATGTGTAACTTTTATTATTCCTTTCAACAGGGGACACGTCTTGGATATTCCTTAAAGACTTATAGGACACTTAACATTTTGAAGACTCTGTACATAATTATTTTTAATTAGACTATTTCTATTTTTCTTTTATATAGCTGGAAGAGAATCATAGTCAGGTGAACATTGTAACAATGTTCACAATTTTTAGATTGAAAATTTTTTATTAAATATAACAAAAGGATATGGCAAAACATTTAGGATTTGAAATCATCAAAAGTGATTGGAAAAAGAGCAAGACATTGAGTAGTAGACTACCACTCTCCGATCCCCCATCAACTGTTTTAGACTATAATTTTTATGAACACGAGGTTTGAGCCCAGAAAAGCATAAGTGATAACCTTGTCCTCCAAAAGTAAAGAGGAAAATACTCTGGTTTCTAAAAATTTTAACATTTTGCTGCCTCCATAAATACCAAGACATAGCCACAAAGGCATACCTTAAAGTGAGGAAGTATATTTTTGGTTTCCAAAACCTTTACATATTGTCAGAAAAAAATCAGGGAGATTTCTAAAACAAACTCTTATTCACATAAAGCAAAGAGATAATTAAATCTCTCATGCAAAAGAACAATATAAAACTATGTGGTCTCTAGTTTCAGAATTTTTGTAACACACGACACAAAAGAAAGGGGGGAAATACTCTGATTTCTAAAAATTTTAATATTTTGCTCCCTCCGTAAATACCAAGAAATACCATGAAATATCTTCTTCTTTTTTTCCCTCTATAATTTTTCTCATAAACAAATTGGGGATATTTTTAAGACAAACTGATTCATTATTACACAAAGCATAAAGGGGATTCGATATCTCCCACGCAATAGAACAGTGCAAAAATATGCAGTTTCTAGTTTTAGAAATTTTTGTAATACAAGACACAAATATCTGGAGAGATGGCTTTAAAACATCTCATTTTTGGTAACGTGTCATTTTTATTTATCTTATTAGGCACCATAGACCATGTAAAAGTCTTAACTTTTGAAAAACCTTTGCTTTCCAAATGAATTGCTAATGGGAAAAGGTGGGGTGTGAGGCCCGCAAATAAGATGGTGGAACAAAATTATTGATCAGATTATGGCCTACACTCTCTCTCCTTCCCCCCTCCTATCCTGGTCACTGTTGTTGCCATGCGACGAAATCTAACAGAGGTGATCGTGTCGGAATCAGTGTTTTCCAACAACAAATTGAAAAGAGATTTTTAACAATTTTCACATTTGAAGTACAAATATAGTCGCCATTGTGTATTGTTTGGCATGCATGTCCATGTATGATGCCCTACCATTTAATTTTTCTCTGTTGCTCTTGTGTTGTGTGTGTCCTGTGTCTCTTGGCCATGTCCAAGTTTCATAGTTTACTTAGTTAATTTTAACATCCTTTTGGTGTGGGTGTCTCTCTTAGTGATCAACAACTACTATAACTATAATTTGACTTAGAGTGTCCTAGACTAATTATGCAATGGCTGATTAAATTCTGCATACCCAAATGCTTGATGAAAAAATTGTAGGACGTAGAAATGTTTATTGTCTACCATGCTAGTTGAAATTATTCAGCTAAACAGGGTTGATATTGAATCATGTGCAAGTATTGGAACCGTATGGCTATGTCATAGTAATTTGCTCTTGTTATTCTGTAATGTAGGAGCTCTTCACAAAGCTGAATGGGATGGCTAGTATAGCAGCAGAAATGTTTGTGGGTAGAGAAAGATTTGCGACATTGCTTTTAATGAGACTTACAGAAACTGTCATCTTATGGCTATCTGAGGACCAAAGCTTTTGGGATGATATGGAGGAAGGACCAAAGCCTTTGGGTCCTCTTGGTCTTCAGCAGGTATATTTCGGTATCTGTTTAGTACATGTGTTCTATGGTTTTGAGTCGCACTGACTTAGTGATGACGCTCTACAGTTTTATTTGGACATGAAATTTGTCGTCTCCTTTGCCTCCCAAGGCCGCTATTTATCACGAAATTTGCAGCGTGTTGTCAATGAAATCATAAATAAAGCCATTGCAGCATTTGCTACAACGGGAATGGATCCATATAGGTAGGCCATTAAAATTTCTCTTGGATCATTTCTCTCTTCCATTACCTGTATTTGCTTACCTCATTTATCTTTGCTCTTCACATCATATGGTGGTAGGGGGCTGGAAGGGCCATGCCCCCCCCCCCCCCCGCGGGCGCGGCGGCCAAACCAAAAAAAAAAATTATTATTTTATTTTCTTTTATTCAGGGAGCAGGGGCTGAGCTAGAAAGAAAATTTAGTGGAGTCAAATGTAAAAATTAAGTGGAGTCAAATTTATATATTTTATATATTTAATAAAAATTTTTAAATTTTAAGTGGGGTCATTTGACCCCACTCAATGTACTCTACATCCGCCCTTGTCAGGGAGTGTCTTTTTAATACTAGATTGTCCCCTTTTTGTCTCTTGTTTATACCTCTCTTCTCCCTTTTTCTTATTTCTGATATGGGATTCTTTATATGGGCCTCTTTTTATCTCATGTTACACTCTCTCCTCTTTCTTCTAATTTAGGATGTGGGATTTTCTTGGGATATTTTCATCACAACTGTACGGCTGAACAAATCTCTCTCTCTCTCTTCTTTCTCTTTCTTCTTCACTCAACTTCATGATGAGGAAAGCCTAGCCTCTCTCTCTAGACCTATTGATAATCTATTTGTTCATTCTGGTCTCTGTCTTGCTCTCTCTCTATTACATCTATATATTTAAATATATAACATGTATATACTTGTATGGCCATGTATACCTATGTGATTTATCATCATCATCATCATCATCATTGTTATTATTATATATTTTTTTTTAATTCCTGAACGTCCATGGATTCACCTTCATTAAATACTAATTAGTAGGTTTCTTGACATTGGTTACGTAATGCAATTCCATGAGTTTCTCGATTATGCAATTACAATTTTTCCTTTTTCCCATATACATATTTGTTGATGATTAGATACTTGTGCAAGTATCTATGGAAATCACTTTGAGTGGTCTTGGGTGTCTATTCACCAATTTTTTATGGCTCTCCTTTATTAATTAATTTACCTTTTTTACTTTTTATTGTTTGGTTTATTATGTGTAATATTTATCATTATAAACTTTTTATTTATTTATTTATTTATTTTTTTGGCTCCCAAGGAAAAAATCCTAGCTCCTTCCCTGCTTCTTATCTTGGGCATTTTCCATTTCTTGACACAAGAGCACATGCATATCACCTTTTAAGCAGATTAGAAATTGTCTGGGCAGTATCTTTAGATTACAAGAAAATTAGTACGTACTGATCTAAACTGCCACAAGAAATTCGAGAATGGACATGCCTTAGCCATGCATCCTGATGCAACGTTCATGTATATAGAGTTGTTGAGATTAATTTCTGGTTTTGATAGCAGTGTTCTCCCGGAAGATGACTGGTTTAATGACATTTGCCTGGATGCAATAGAAAGATTAAGTGGAAAACCTAAAGCTATAAACGGAGATCGAGAACTTAACAGCCCAACAGCTTCGGTTTCTGCACAATCGATTTCATCTGTCAGATCCCATGGAAGTTCCTAAACCAACGATTTCTTTTAAGCAGGAATCAGATTTTGGTGAAATATTTCCTAGCCAATTAATGTAATCGTTTTGAACCTTTTCTACCTGGTTAAATTAGATCTTTGTCCATATTCTTTTCCTTGTATTCTATCCTCCCTTGAATTTAATTCTTTGTGGCCTGATGTGTATGTATATTGATGTTTGCATGGTGATAAAGGTTTGAAATTCTTTTTCTCTCTTGTTGAGAGAACAACTTGAATTTGTAAATTTTGATTGCATTTCACACCCTGTACTCACTTTTTCCCTCATTGCCTGTTTCTCGATGTCATTAAAGCAAGATTTTGCAAACCAATTGAGATATCTAGGTTGACCAATTGCGAAGATGAAAATGATTCAAACAAATGATAAATCTAGGTTGACCAATTGAGGTGATGTTACCAAGGAGATTGATTTGCATGCGTGGCAAAAATTTATTCGTCATTTCTCCTCGATTGGTCAACAGAAGATTGACCATTTCTTTAATAAAAATATTATTCATGCACGTCTAAAGTTCTCGATTGAGATATCCTCTTCCTGGAAACACAAGTGCTCTGCTCAAGCTCACAATGCAATCTTTCAGGTTGACCATCCCATATATTCTTGGATACATTAGGTGTTGGTGGGAATTTGACCTAGCTTAGCTCGTCATTGACCCAAGATTGACAGTCCACCTTAGTGATAATGTTGGATAGAGTAATTATTCAAATTTATAGCTTGTACTTTGATATCTGCAAAAAAAAAAAAAAAAAAAAAAAATAGTTTTAGAACTATGATCTTAAATATCAGTTCTAAGTCCTTGAATAATTAATGAAAAAATATTATTCAGATATCTATTTTAAAGTAGTGACATAGAAAATAATACTTATCTTAACATATTGTTTATATAACTGACTAATCATTACCCAAAAAAAATATAACTGATGTATTTTTTTTTTTTATTGAAATAATTCACAAGCTCAAAATGAGGATAAAAATATGAGCAAGTGAAGGTTAAATAACTCATAGCCTGGTTTGGATTTATATATATATATATATTTTTAAACATCCTCTTTGTTTCATATCTAAATGTATTTTTTTTATTAAACTATATGAAATCACTCCTCTCCTCTTGCATACAAACCACTTTTCAAAAAAAAAAAAAAAAAAAATTCAAACTAGGCCGTAATTGAGCAATGAGTATTTTATTTTAGAGAAAAGTATAAAAATATGCATTAGAAATATAAATAAAATATAATAAAAACCCTTAAATTTTATAAAATATAAAATTTTTCTCAAATGTATAAAATTAGTTATTCAGTACATTTCTTATGTACTTTCGTTTGTTAAAGTAATAAAAAATGTTAAAAATTTAATTTTTATTTAAGAAATTAAGTCTCATATTCTCTCTCGCCCTCTTCTTTCTCTCCTCTCCTTCCTTGGAGGACAAGCAAGCAATCTCTCTCTCTCTCTCTCTCTCTCTCTCTCTCTCTCTCTCCAACCTTGTCAATGCTAATGCTGAAGATGTTGGCCATGGCAGATCAGTTCAAGTGCTTTTGTTCCGAACATATACTTAAGCCACAGAACACTGTTTATGGATGATGATATAGAAACTCCATAGACAACCAAGATTTGAGCTAGAGAAGACGATTAACATAGAGAAGCCTGAAGTGATCAAATCAACAAGAAAAAAGGCAGATGCAATTGTTCAAGAGAAATCAGAGAAGGAACAGTGTATGACAAATAACGGAAACTTGAGTTGGTATCAAAACAGCGAACAGGAAAGTGAAGAAAGCAACAGTGACTAGTACTAGTAAAATAAAGAAAGCCGCTAAAGGAATGGAGTCTGAGATTCCGGTCACTGAGAAGGCTGTGAATGATAACGGCAAGGAGAAGATACATGTGGCTCTCATGATGTTTGGTGGTTCTGTGATCGGAAATCACATGAACAAATTGGGAAGAGGGGCGCATGTCTTCACGAGCGGGGGAAGAGAGCGATGGTTGCAGAGAGGTTGGGTTCGTATGACTAAAAGAAGAGTCCTTGGATCCTGGCTGAAGATATAAAAGAATTCACGAGAGAGTTAATTTCTAAGACAATATTTCGGAAGAAAGAAGAGTCCATGGATCCTGGCTGAACACCTGGAGTTTAAATAAAGATGGAGATGGTGGACAAAACGGAGACCAAACAAAATGGTTGAAGCTTCCACTCCCCACTCCCCTAGCATCATTGTGCTACTGATGAACCAACACTTGTTTTTGGGGTGCATTTAGGTTCCCAATGAACTTCCAGACCTTACAATTTTGAAAGATTTCTGATGGGACTTTGGATTTTGAAAGAGCATCTACTTCAAAACTAGGCCTCCCTTTTTTTTGGTACATAATGGGGTTCAAAGTCTGACTCTATTACATGGGGAGAGGGGAAGGTGCCATTTGAATCAAAATTCATTGACAAACTAGGCCTTCTCTAAATTCTCAGCCATCATGAATTCTTCTCTAGGAAAATGGTTTTGCATTTAGAAAGGATCAATGACAAAAGGTATCTTCCCATCAATGAGTATTAATTCATAAACTTAAATTGCAACTCTTGTGTATGATTTAAGGGCATTATCAATACCACTTGCGGAGGGAGGAGAGCATAGCCCACCCAAGTCCTACAAAGTTTCCTCCTTTGCAATATATGGTTTCCTCTTACCTCCTTCAAGAAATTTGATGTGTTTTAATATATAATAATATAAAGATCTCATCACCCCCCCCCCCCAATAACTTCACAATATAAATTCTCTTTAGAAAAAATTTGAAATTTCCTATTCAAATATTAATTCTATGCTTTCACTTTTTCAGGTATAAAATAACAAGCAAGAACTAGTTATCTCTCTCAGTGCCCTTCAGAGTTGTTTGGTGCACCAAACATAGACGGAATTGGATGCAAATGCCCAAAAAAAATGAAGAGAGAGGACAGAGAGAGACAGGTCCGGAGAAGCCAAATTCAAAGTAGTACAATTTACTAATTAATTCGGGAAAATACAGTTTGCTTCGTCTCATTTACATTTTATAATACTTTGCATCGCATGTTTTGGTGAGTCTCCCTTTGCAACTCGTAGTTCGTGGTTATTGTATTAATCTATTATGTTATACCCTTAAGTCTGAAAAAAAAATAAAAGAGAAAGAATCCGTGAGAAAAACAAAAAAAAGGGTATTTTTGGCATTGCATACCTACTTAATATGACAACCAAATCCGCAAGGGCGGTGAAATCTTAGTGTATATGAGTCAAACCATAAAAAGAAAAACATGATATATACATACATACATATATATATATATATATATATATATAATAAAAAGATCGACGCCTCGACATAGACCACCATTACAAAAAACCCTACTAGACAAAAGCAAACTAAGCCAAATTGCAAAATTTTTTGGTTCATGAGACAAAGGAACATTATGCTACAACATAATAGCTTGGCAAACAACTACGACCTTCTTGACCCACAAGTGCGACTCTGACAACTAATTTCAGTGTGTATATCTTAGCAAACTGCTCCAACCTTCTTGATCCACAAGTATGACCTTGACAACTAATTCTAGTGTGTACTGTATCCATATCAATTGGTGTTGGTTTGTATGCCCATCGAGGGATATTTTGGTAATCTTGGAATAATGGGTTAACTCCCATTTTCATATTTACCATCATATTTTACCACCTCATTAACGCCCAAATAATGACTCTTCCTAATGCCTTGGAGTGTGCCTACATGAGTTAACATTCTTTCTCTCCTAAGTTAGAGTTTGGGGGAAGACACAAGGCTACTAGGGTTTGCACACATCCGAGTGAAATCCATTGAGGGTTAGAGAAAATTCCAAGTAGGGAATTTTCTATTTCTCCTTCATCACTGGACTTCAGGCCTGAGGCATCGTAGCAATACGATGGTGGTTCGATCCCGTAATCACCATCTCGATTGTGCAATTTGTTCGAGCAATTTCGCGAGTCAATTGGATTTTTTTGAGACCCTACACGTTGAGCTAATTTTTCAAAAATTTCGATCTTTTTAATACACTTCTGCATGCGCATGATGAGTCGATTAAATCCAACATTAGTATTAGAGCGTGGTTGGATTTAATTAAAAAAAATTTTGAAATTTTCTGGGCATAAAATAAGTAGGGGTCAAAAATTTTAGGGTCTGGATCACGGATAAGTTTCGTGAATCCGAGTATACCACGTGAATACCTATGGCCTAGAGATTACAAAAATGATTTTTTCTAAATTTTTTAAACATTTTTAGGCCATGAAAAGTTCAGTCAAAATTTACGACAGTATGGACTTTAAAACCTTAGATTGATGGCTTTAGAAGGCAAACTGATCTGTGAAAATAGTTTAAACGTGTTCCTTATGCATAGATCTACATTATGATGCATTTTATTGTGAATTTCGGTTGTCAGAAATTGAGTTTCAAAAATGGCTACGAAGGGCCGAAACTTGGTTGTTAGATTTGTCGAGATGAGAGCTTGAATCCAACTAAAATCGAGTCAATGATGGTTGAATAATGATTAATAGCAATTTTTTGGCGAAAATGGTGCGAAAAATTGACCAAAAGTGAGTTTTTTGGAAGTTGGGTTGAAAAACCCATTGTAGAAACCATCGGGCGAAGAAAACCCGACCCTGACCCACGGGCTCGTGCAATGCATGCACCAGGAGGCTCGTCCAGACCATGGGACAAAAGGTGCATGAGAGGTATGCGCCAGTGGACTGCATCAAGAGAGCGCGTGTCGTTCACTATGCTAAGGCGTGTGAACGCTCTCAGGTGATTCGAGTTGGAGTAGACCCGGATCCAGACCCTGAACCACTTCCCCGACTCGAGAAGCGACCCGAGTGCGTGGTGGCACGTTGTGGCGCGTGAGGACCCCAACGGCGCATCAGGTCGTCTGAAATTGGATTTTTCCAATTTTCTGAGGGTCCTACCTCCATATTTGTGACTTTTTGTGGGTTTTCATGTGTCGAATCCAAGTCTGAATGGTAAAATGCGATTCCGGGTTATGGTATATGGTATCTATTGATTCATACGCTCATTTTAAGGTCTATACTCAAGACATTTTGGGTTTGTTGATTCGTAGGGTGTATAAAATGTGAAAGTAAGTATCACTAAGTCATCGAAGGTTCTCTTATTGCATTAAGAACTGTCGTATAAGATTTTTGCAAGAAAAATAAACTGAATGATATGATCTACGAGATTTCACACCGGTAGATTCAGTTTATTCTCGAGAAACAAAGTCTATTTGAAATTCTGAGGTACGAGATGGTGGACCCCGGGGAGGGTACCACGCCTCAGAATAAATGGGATAAGTAGGTTTATCGTGTGTAGAAGAAAATGATAGCCAAATTAGGGCAATGCTCATCAGCAGCATGTACGATGACTTGATCCTATTTTATGAGCTATATCCTATGGATATGTTAGTTATGCTCACCTTAAAAGAGCATTGTGTTGCTCTCTTCAGCACCTAATATGAGGATATTTGAAGAAAAAGACTGATCATATAATGATACAACATTTGATGCAAATGTCGAGTATGATCGTCGAGTTAAGAATACAGACAAGACAATTTTGGATGAGATTCAGGTACTGAGTATGATCCAGACTTTTACCTGATTTATGGAAACCATGAAAACCTACATCACACGTGACGAGAGTATTAGTTCTTTCGCTAATGTGAGTAAGTATTGTGTGATCAAGGAGGAGCGCCTGGAGGCGAGTAGGCCGTGCTCGAGTCATGCTTATGCAATGGAGTTGAGTAAGAACTGCCATGGCATCAAGCCAACAACATAAGCATGTGAAGAAGACTCGAGATCCAATCAATAAAAACTATCCAAGAAAACCGACAAGGTACAAAAGTGTAGGAAGAAGGAGTTTGATAAGACCAATGCGATATGCTTCATCTGAGGTAGACTTGGTCATTTAACTCGCGAGGGTGATGAGCGGAAAGTAATGTCCTTCTTCTTTATATAGTTTGAGCATTGTCTATTTTGATACTGCTGATTTCTCTCCTCTGTAGATTGTAAACTCAAGAGTCACCAACCAAGTAACTCGAGACAGGAGCGCGTAAATAGAGTTTCGCCTAGTTAGGAGGATTTACGTGAGAAACAGAGCATTTGTCGTTGTTAGAAGGATCGGCACTTGCTATGACATTCCTTATACTCCGAGTATTCGATGGAATTTGAATTTAGTACTTGTCTAAGATTGACTAAGATATGCATAAAAATCATCTGTTTTATTAAATACAATAGCCTTTTTGATTTGTTCAGTTTTTTATCCATGATGGATGAAATGCACTAGGTGCTACTCTTTCTAATGGTTTTCTTATCATTCTTTTATTGCCTTTACATCTGATTGCATAGATGATGATGTAAATGAATGGCATAGTAGATTTGGATACATAGGGCAAGAGATGATTGATCAGTTAGCAACGAGTGGTTTATTGAACCCATTAACCAGATTCGAGTTATCCGCATATGACTTTTGTTTAACTGGCAAGAAAACCATTTGGTAACGCAATGAGAGCTAAAACTCCATTGCAGTTGGACCACTACAATATTTGTGGTCTTATGAACATGAGATCCTGAAATAGAGCTGTGTATATTATAATATTCATAAACGCTTACACGTGTTTCGGTTCGTCTATCTAATCTCGCCACAAGTCTGAGGCTCGGAATGTTTTAGGAGATTTATTAGCGAGATTGAGAATCGGTTAGATTTGAGAGTGGAGACCCTCAGAACCGATTGTTGGTGCGAGTATTCATCTAAACTACATAGGGAGCTCTATTTCGAGAAAGATATTATGAGACAACTGACTATTCCTGCTACTTCTCAATAGAATGGAGTAGCCGAGATAAAGAATATGACTTTATTAGAAATGGTGAGATCTATGATAGGGCAAATCAATGTGTTATCTACCATTGGGGAGATGTTTTTTTTACTACAGCCTACATCCTTAACCGTGTCTCATTAAAGTTCGCAGTCAGTACCCCATGTGAGTTTTGGACAGGGAGGTAGTCTGACCTTAGCCACTTGACGTTATGGGGTTGTATCGTGATTTTTCGTATCCACATGGCGAGTTAGGTTCGCGAGAAAGTATGTGTCCTTAGGTGAACATACGGATGACACAGTAATCGAGATTGAGTCTCGTAACACCACATTTCTTAAAAATGATTTCCCTTAAAGAAGTGAAATCAATCTGAACCATACCTAATATCAAATGGATGAGCCTAGTGGCTCGGAGAGCCCAGTGGTGGAATACAAGAATCCATTACGGATCTTGGTGTCAGTGGAAGTGATCCATCAAGAGGTGAAGAGTTTTTTCTCTTCTCATAAGAGTATCGAGGATACATATTTAAACGTCGCTTCTCGATTGAGGGTAAGCCCCTCATTGTAACTCTAAACGATGATGAGAAATCTCAAATGGTCCTAGATGCTCTTAAGGGTTCTACCAAGAACCATTTGTTGAAGGCCATAGACAAAGGGGAGTCGATGAGAATCAACAAAGTCTGGGATCTAGTTGATTTGCTTGAGGGTGAAAGGACTATCAGGAATGAGTAAGTTCTCAAAATCAAGAGAAATGTCAGTGGATCAATGGAGAGGTATAAGGTCCGTCTAGTAACCACAGTTATACTTAAATTGAGGGTTGACTACCAGGAAGTCGTAATCCAATTTATCTCGATTCATTTACTTTTTAACGATTGTCACTGATAATGTACAAAATGTCATTTTTATTATTGATATTATAAATTGATCTTGGATTTGTTAGTATTCTAATAAATATTTTTATGTTCTTTTTATTTTTAAGGATCAAAATTAGATTAAAGAGACAATTTTGGAGATAATTGTTCAACTATCATTTGGGCCTACAAAAGAAAGGATGAAGCCTCTAGAGTGGAAGAATTATAAAAATTTTACTCCAAGTAAATTATAAAGGAGTCAATTGTTTCCTATTCTAGAGAAGAGAATCTTTTTGAGATCTAGATCACACAAGAGAAGATTTCGAATTTACCTTGGAGTCTCATGGTTTATATATTCCAAGAGAGCCTACAGCACCATTCACGTCCACTATTCATCACTATTCACTCATTCATAAGAGGAGGGGCGGCTGCACATTCAATTTCTTATAGATTTAGTTTTTTCCTTTTTTTTTTTCCTTCAAGAGCATTTTTTCTTTTTTGTTTCCACCATGAGTGGTTAGTTTTTCTTCTGAATCAAGGAAAATTTCATTGATTGTTTTCACTATGAGGTTATGTGATTCATTTAATTTCTTGCCCTTTTAATACAGGTATTTGTCAATTCTTGATTTATTTACATGAAAAATTGGTATTGGTTAATCTGACAATTTAATTCAATATCAATTTTTCTATTATATTCAAGATTTTAGTAATCCGTAATTGTCATGAATGAATGGTACAGATAGTAAATAAGTTATTTATATTTATGAGTAGTTTACCAATATTCATTTTAACCTAAAAAATCGATGGAACAAAATCAAATAATTGTACGACTATTCTGATTATTTGTATTTTGCTTTAACTATTTTCACAGAACTTAATACTGTCGTTATATTGATATGGAACGCTATCGTATCTAGTCGATCAATAATAAATTTTGATTGGATACTGGATTTGGTCAATTAATTTAGAAAAACGTAAAATTTATAACGGCTATCATAATAAATCAAATGTTAAATATTTTAATCGTAAGAATAATATTTTTAACCAATGATTAGTGAAGCAATCAAATATGTGAACTCTTTGATCGAAATTTAGCATATTGAGTTTCTTTTATAATTTTTACTATTTTTACATTATTGATTTGTCTCTTAATTTTATATTTTTAATTTTTGATTTAGGAATTTAACTCATAAACCTCCCATTTTGTTTTGGCAACCATTAAGAAATTAAGTTTATATAGTTTCCATGGAATTCGACATGTTACCACTATTGCCACAAGTTTGTTGCATTTGGGGATCAGTCCTAATTTGAGAATTTCGACAAATCTGTCCAAATTTTGGCACCGTTGCTAGGGAACTATATTAATTTCTTAGTTCGTATTTTTCACTTATTTACTAATTTTTGACAAGGAAGAAAAGATGGAAAATCGTGTAAGGACTCTGAAGGAGTTAGCTGCACCAATTTTGAAACAACAATCTTTGTGCATAGAGTACCCAACTCTTAAGATAGCATTCGAACTCAAATCTAGTTTGATTCACTTACTTCCTATTTTTCATGATCTTCCAGGTGAGGATCCACATAAACACTTGAAGAAATTCCATGTTGTCTGTTCAAGTATGAAACCTCAAGGTATGACCGAGAAACAAATCAAATTGAGGGCCTTTCCTTTTTCCCTAAAAGATAAGGTGAAAAATTGGTTATACTATCTACCTCCCGATTCGATTAAAACATGGAATGGAATGCAGAGATTACTTTTAGAAAATTTTTTTCCTGCATCTAGGACTGCCAACATTAGAAAGGAAATATGTATGATTAGATAGATTAGCAGAGAGTCACTATATGAATATTTTGAGAGGTTCAAACAATTCTGAACCTTAAAAATTTTGGATGGAGCTACAAAACGTGTCAATGAGGTAAGTCACTCAAACCTTAAAAATAAAAATTTTGAACTAACTACTTTGGTTCGTTAGATAGCTGTAGGGCAAATTCAGACAACCAAGGTTTGTGGCATATGCTCAGCTCCCGGACACCCAACGGATATGTGTCCATCGCTATAAGAAGATTCCACTCAATAAGTAAATACCGTAAGAGGATTCCCTGATCAACCTCAATATACATATGATTATTTCTTCAACCATTATAATCCTGAATGGAAGGATCACCCAAATTTGAGCTATGGAAACCAAGGAGGACAGACGAGATATCCATCTCAACACTTCAACAGACTAACACCCGTACCTGCACAACCCTTAAATTCGAGTATGTCTTTAGAGGATATAGTTAAGACTCTTGTGACTAACACTCACAAATTTCAACAGAAAACGAGAATGAGTATACAGAATTTGGGGAATCAAATCACTCAACTGGCTATCTCACTTAGTAACTTGGAAGCTCGAATCTCAGGGAAACTACCTTCACAAATGGTTGTAAACCCTAAAGAGAACGATAGTGCAATAACATTGAGAAGTGAGAAGGAACTTCATTTGAGCTTTACTTTATCTAAGAAGGTAGACGAAGGGAAAGATATGGACAGAGAGAATGAACGCAAGTATGAAAATTCAATCAAGGTAACATCCAAGTCTTCTTTGCTTAATGCTTCTAGTACGATTATACCACATTTTCCTTCTAGGTTTGAGGAATCCAAGACAGAAGAATACGAGAAGGAAGTTAGGAAGATAAAAGATAATAAGATGGGTGAGAATGTGTCGATATCATCAAGAGAACTTTGCCCAAAAATATGTGGATCCAGATATATTCACTTTATCTTATGTTATTGATAAAAAAAAATAGAGCATACCATGTTAGATTTATGAGCACCTGTTTATATCATGCCTTATTCAATGTTTTGGTGCAGATTAAAATAAATGTGGATAGGGGTACTCTCTCCGTTGAGTTCGCCGGCGAGATTGTGAAATTTATTATTTTTGATCATATGAAATACCCAAATGAGTGTCAATCAATTTGTTCTGCTGATATTTTTGATTTAATTGTGCAGGAAATTTGTGAAAAAAAATGTGATATTGATTTTCAATTGAATACACAATTAGATATGGAAGGAAAATTATATGAGTCTCCCAAAATAAAGTTGAAACCTTATTGAAGAGAAACAAGTGGAGAATGTTGAGCATAAAGACGTTAAACAATTGCGTTTATTGGAAAGCAACCTAATATTTTTTTTTCTTTCTTGAGTTTGATTAGTTTATTATTTGATTTCTTAATTAATTATGGGTATTTGATTAGTGTCACTAGTTTCTTCTTTTAATTTTTGTAGGTGTCCAAGATGAGAATTTTGAGGGTTGCAATTATTCAAGTCAAGAGATGGAGAGAGAATAATTGAGAAGTTAGGCAAAAACAGTCTCCTCGCTATGGCGTGATCATGCGATTTCAGAATGAAGTGCAAAAAATGGGCAGAAGTAGTCTCCTTACTAAGGCGTGATCACGCGGTTTTCAGAATGAAGTACAACAAAATGGAAAGAAGCAATCCGCTACCCAAGGGATGATCACGCAATTTTGGGCCAAAAAAAATATGGGGAGAACGGTTCTGTTAAGTTCTCTATTGTTCTTTTCGAGTCCCCCAAATTGAGCTCAAAATATCAAAATCCTAACTTACCTTCTTCAAGCATCATCCTCAACCGAAGGCTTGCTTTGCCCATCCATCTATCGGTCAACACTCAAATCACTTGAAGATTTTCCCTTTTTGCAATCACTTGTGAAACCCTAAGTTGCATTTTGTGTCTCTCCATCGCCAGCCCCAATTCGATTGAAGGTCCGCTTCCACCTCCCGATTTTGCTATGACAAATTCTATCAATGGGAAAGAAGCAAACTGCTGCACATAGATATAGGCTTCGAGATCGATAAGGTGCTTTTTCCTCACGCAAAGCCCTATCTCAACGGGCACGAATCACGAACCCTAGTGATAAGCCAATTTCACTCTCCTCTGATGATCAACCATCTCCTTCAGCAACCTCATCTATGCAATCATCCCACCAACCCCTGCAGCCTCTCCACAGCAACCAAAAATCGCATTTCATTCCGCCATCACCTGAGGGGAATTCTCTAGTTCTTTAACTTTCTTTTCATTGCCTATTTCATTGACTAGCATCTTTCATTTTTTAGACTAGTTTACGATTATGCTAGTTGTGAGTTGTCTTAAACTTTGTACTCAAATTTTCTTATCTTTTACATACAGTGAGGACAATATAGTATTTAGGTGTGGGAGAGAATTTTTCATACCAATGTCATTTCTTCTATTTTTCTTTAGAACTTTGTACTCTTTTGATTTTTGTCTAATAATGATTTTGAATTAATATGCATTGTTGATTTGAGCTAAAATGCATGAAAGATGCAAGTGTAATTAGTTATTTTTAGATAAAATTGTTTTGAGTATCCCATTGATCTTAATGATTGAGTCAGTTGAAGATGTGATAGATTTGATACAAGTTAAACACTTTTTGTGAACTTTTGAGCCTTAAGAGCATACATCATCTTTGCTCTAAATTTTCTTGATGGGTGTTTATCAATCATAGTATGTTTATTTTAGAATTTGCTTTGCAATAATTGTTGAGACCACATCCATGAGTTCATACATTAATATGATGAGGGCATTTCGATTAAACCTTTTTAACTTTTGAAAAAAAACCTTCCCATGCATATACTTTCCCTAGTGAAACCCTTTGATCTTATACCTATTTTCTTTGTTTTAACTTCATTAATTAACACATTGTCTTCTTTTTTATGCTTAACCTTCTTTTTTGTCCTTATATAAAAGAAGCATGTACTTAGAGCAAGAATTGAGTGGTTATTTGTAAAAGAACATGGGGTAATTTTATTGTGGAATTGTTTTTAGGGATTTGATCATACAATTGGAGTGATTTGTGTATGCACTACATCTTCATTCATCTACGAGATTGTGCCAAAAAAAAAAGAAAAAAAAATGGAAGAAAAAAAAGGAGAGAAAATGGCAAAAAAAAAGAAAAAAAAAAAGAGAAAATTCCCATAGATTGGAATTGGGGAATTTGAAAAATTCAAGAAGTTTGATTGAGGAATGAGATAGTCTTGATTGGTTTTATTATATTTCATGATATGGGATAAGTTTGATAGTGGGAAATGGTCTTGTATTTCTTGACATACTTCTTTTGATATATACATTACACATCATATTTACCATCTTATCCTACCTTTATCGAAACCACGTTATAATTCTTGTAAAGACCCCCAGATTTTTGTTTTGAATTCATATAAGTGAAGGTGGAGATTTGATAAATAAGCAAACTTATTGTAATGACATACTTTTATTTAATTTTGAGAGCTATTGATAAATTCCCTTAAACACTTTGAGTGTATAGAGTAAATTGTGAGGATATTGGATCTTGATACATTGAATTTTGATGAAATTATTGAGTTTGATAGGATGCTTATATTTTCTTTTAGAGTTATAATACTATAATCACTTGCTCTCTAGATTGTTGCTTTGGTTTGAATTCTTCGATGTGTGCTGATTTTGAATTATTTGAAGATGATTTGAATGAGGGGGAGGAGTGAAAAAGAGAATGTTTGTGTGTCATTAATCTAAAGTATGCTTGAGGACAAGCATTGGTTCGGTGTAAGGGAATTTGAAAATGTACAAAATGTCAATTTTATTATTGATATTATGAATTGATTTTGGATTGGTTAGTGCCCTATTAAATGTTTTTATGATCTTTTTATTTTTAGGGATCAAAATTGGAGATTGAATCAAAATTGGTTTAAGGAGGCAATTTTGGAACTAAATTATTCAACTATCATTTGGGCCAACAAAAGAAATGAGGAAACCTCTAGAGTGAAAGAATTATAGAAATTTTGCTCCAAGTAAATTATAAAAGAGTCAACTATTTCCTATTCTTAAAGAGAGAATCTTTTTGAGATCTAGGTCATATAAGAGAAGAGTTCTAATTTATCTCAGAGTCTCATGGCCTATATATTCTAAGAGAGCCCACAGCACTATTCATGTCCACTATTCATCACTATTCACTTATTCATAAAAGGAGAGATGGCTGCACATTCAATTTCTTCTAAGTTTAGTTTCTTCCTTTTTTTCCTTCAAGAACATTTTTTCTCTTTTGTTTTCATCATGAGTGGTTAGTTTTTCTTCTGATTCAAGATAAATTTCATTGATTGTTTTTACTGTGAGATTATGTATTTCATTTAATTTCATACCCTTTTAATTCAAGTATTTGTTGATTCTTGATTTATTTTTATGAATGATTAGCATTGGTTAATCTAACAATTTAATTCAATATCAATTTTTCTATTGTATTCAAGATTTCAGTGATCCGTAATTGTCATGAATGAATAGTGCTAGTAGCAAATAGGTTATTTATATTTATGGGTCATTTACCAATATTAATTTTAATTTAAAGAATCGATGGAACAAAATCAAATAATTGTACGGTTATTCTGGTTATTTATATTTTGGTTTAACTGTTTTTATAAAACTTAATATTGTCATTATATTGATATGGAACGCTATCGTATCTAGTCGATTAATGATAAATTTTGATTGAATACTAATTTTGATCAATTAATTTAAGAAAACGTAAAATTTATTACGGTTATTTTAATAAATCTAAGATTAAATGTTTGAATCATAAGAATAATATTGTTAATCGATAATTAGTGAAACAATCGAATGTGTGAACTCTTAGATCAAAGTTTAATATATTAACTTTCTTTTATAATTTTTAGTATTTTTGTATTATTGATTTGTCTCTTAATTTTAGGTTTTTAATTTTTGATTTCGGAATTTATTTTATAAACCCCCCATTTTGTTTGGGCAACCACTAAGAAATTAAGTTTATATAGTTCCCGTGAGATTCGATCTAATACCACTATTGCTACAAGTTTGTTGCATTGAGGGATCAGTATTAATTTGAGTGTTCGACGAATCTATCTAATCACGAACATGGATCTGGAGTTGCACCAGATGGATATAAAGATCACTTTCCGTAATGGAAGTTTTGATGAGATGATCTACATGGAGCAACCCCTTGGGTTTGTTCTAGTAGATCAGGTGGATAAGATCTGTTGACTTTGGAAGTCAACATACGGCCTTAATCTATCATCCAGACAGTGGTGTCTAAGATTTCATGAAGATGTGATATCTTATAGTTTTATAATGATTAGTGAGGATTATTCTGTCTATCTGATACGTGCCGATAACTCTTTTATAATTATGTTCTCATATGTGCGTGACATTCTATTTGTAGAGAACAACAGAGAGTATCTAATGACTATTGAAATATGATTATTGTTCATGGATGAAACTTAATTTATTCTCAAAGTTAGGATCTAGAGGGATCGCTTGAAAATGGTGTTGACTCTCTAATAAGAGTTCTACATCAGAAAAATTTTTGAATATTTCGAGATGCAACCTAATAGATACTCTATCGCTAAAGGTGAAAACCTGACTGTTGACATATGTTTTAAGATTCATAAAGAAATAAGGGAGATAAGAAGAACCCCTTATACCAGTGCAATGTGCATTCTAGTGTATACGATGAGGCATACACGTGCAATGTGCATTCTAGTGTATGCGATGAGGCGTACACGACCAGATAATTGTATTGTAATCATTCTAGTGAGTAGGTATCAATAGAATCCTAAAAGGGATTACTATAGAGTAATAAAAAGGATTCTGACATATTTCAATAGAACTGCGGACCTCTCCTTGTATTACGAAAGAGGTTATTTGCGTTCCGTTGGCTATTCAGACGCCAATTGGGAATAGCAATTTGGATGAATGCAAATTGACATCAAGTTTTTATCTTCTTAGAGTAGTAAAAATCAAATCTGTATATCTCTATCTATGATAGAAATTGAGCTTATGGTATACTCAGTTGCAGTTCAGGAAAGTGTTTGGTTCCAAAAATTTTTGATGATTTGGAGATTGTGGCAAATAATCGGGGGTCAATGATAATTATTGTGATAATCAAACCGCTATTGTTAACAATCGAGATCTTAAGTATTACAATAAGACTAAACACATAGATACTAGATATCACTTTATGAGAGATATCACCGAAAATGGTGTAATGAAGATTAAGTACATTTTTGTACACAGAATCGTGACTGATCCCTTCACAAAATCCATCATGAAAGACATCTTTGTGAGAAAAGAAATCTTTGGGTTTAGTGTACTTTGACATTTCTTATTTTGTACGGTTTTTTATACTTATTGAAATATATGGCATGCATGCATTATTAAGTCACAAGTTTATTTTTCTTGCACTCATTTGTTGTCATATATTCTATGATATATTGTGATAAAAGATGTGTCAGGCAAATGTGATCGACTCTTTCACACGAATGACCACCTTCAGCTCTGAGTGAGCGGGGATGAGACGGTTTCTAGTCGTAAGAGGCTTTGAGAGTGGCCCTACTAGAATATAAATTACTCTGATATGTATTCAGGATGAGGCCATCTGTGATATGATCGATATAGAAATACCCACATCCATGTTACCTGTAAGTAACTAGGTTTAAAATCTCATATATCACCTGCGATTAGTGATATTGTCTCTAAGATTCTCTCTCTGAGATCTCTTGATAAAATTTTATGTGCAGACTGAATCCCATACCTGTACAGTGTTAGAGAAATTTGACATATACCCTTTGAGAGATGGAGGAATAATATTGTGGCACGTGTTTCATATTACGTGTGATAAAATAACCATGGGATAGTGGGAGCTATTATTTGAGACGATAATGTAATCATGATCTACGTTCCTACTGTATGAGACATGAGATCTATTGGGTAGGATCTCTTGTGTCTTTATTACTTTCGACTGTTTTTAGAAGTTTTGGTTCAGTGTTGCTACTTTAGTCGTTTACCTATGACCCGAAAGATATATTGAGATTTAAGAGACAAGTCTAGGAAAGCAGCTGAATTGAGACTAATAGATTCTAGTTTGAAAATAGGAAGGCCAATAGACACTACAACATTGTGTTGTATTTACAGGTCGACCTATTATGTTAATCCATATTGGAATTTAAACAAAATAGTGAATACATAATCGAGCAAAAGATTAGGGATCACTTTCGATGAGAAAAATGGCTCGATGGATGTAAATGTATTGGATCTGGAATACAACGAGTTCTTTTTTATACTAACAGTGACTACTCGATCATCCTAACAGGTGGATCGAGAAATCTTTGTTTGCAAGTATACTCGTCGATCGCACGACGTTCAATCCTGTATGAAAGTTCAGTAGGATGATGTAACAGATCGCATGAGTTGCAAACTTGTGACGGATGTAAAATGTTTTCATATACAAATGGTAGATGTTGGTTTGTATGCCCATTGAGGGGCATTTTGATAATCTTGGGATAATGGGTTAACTCTTATTTTTTCATTTATCATCCCATTTTACCACCATATTAACTCCTAAGTAATGACTCTTCCTAATGCCTTGGAGTGTGCCTACGTGAGTTAACATTCTTTCTCTCCTAAGTTAGAGTTTGGGGGAAAACACAAGGCAGCTAGGGTTTGCACACATCCCTAAAGTGAGATCCATTGAGGGTTAGAGAAAATTTCAAGTAGGGAATTTTCTATATCTCCTTCGTCACTAGACTTGAGGCTTGAGGCATCTTGGCAGTATGATAGTAGTTCGATCCCGTGATCATCATCCCGACCATGCAATTCGTTCGAAAAATTTCGCGACTCAGTTGGATTTTTAGAGACCCTACATGTTGAGATACTTTTCCAAAAATTATGATCTTTTTTCAACGTTTCCGTATGCGCATGATGTGTCGATTAAATCTAACAATTAGGAAATAAAGAAACGGAAGAGAGAGAGAGAGAGAGAGAGAGAGAGAAAGAGAGAGAGAGAGAGATTAGTTATAAGTATTAAGACAGTACAAAAAATAGAGAATAAATATCAATGAAATCACAACTAAGAAATATAGTATGAAATATTGAAACTTTCTATTAACATGAATCAAAAATTAGCCACATCATTATATTAAATATCAAATTAGATTATTTTAGTTACTGACAAACAGACGATGGTCAACAACATTTAGTGATTTATTTTGAAATTTTAGAAGTATGAAGAAAATTTTGATTGTGTTGATTCAATTGATTTCGAGGTTATTGAGATTCATGTGGCTAGTCGAACTGCCACTAGGTGGATTCATTTGGCTTATTAGGTTGATTAGGTAGCAAGGTTGACCATGCAAATGGCTGGTTAAATGGCATTGTGGGCTTAATAGGTTGCATTAAAAGCTGATTCAGCTGCACCATTGGCTATACTTGGTAGTTTATGCTATGGATTTTGCTTACCATAAGAAATAAGCGGTTGATTCTGGATTGTCAGTTGAATTTGAAGAATATATTGGGAACTTAGTGATGGTTGATTTGGTTGAGGTACATATGGTTCATTGATCTGCGGGCAACATTGGTCTTGTATTTGGAGTTGGCTCGGTGGGTAGTTAATAAAATGCTGGTGGATTACCAAGTCATGGGTTTAATCGTGGTCATGCCCACTGCAGGTACATTGGGTGGAGGTTGAAGATTTCCTTATTGAACTAGTTAAGCATTTCTGCCTGAAGCTACTAGGCAAGATAAGGGAAACCAATGCTGTGTGTTGGTAAATTCTTCATAAGGAATGATTACAATCAATACTCAGTAAGCCTCATCACATGCCTCCAACATCTTGTGCCTAAATCTCCTTCAAATCTTAAGAATAAAGAGTAAATCCAATTCGCCTTTATCCAGGAAGAAGATTCTAATCCCACCTTTAAGTTGTTAACTTGAGCTCGATTTTTGCAGTGATAAACCTTAAATCCCCTTTTAACTAACCAAATTCTCTTATGATGGCAGAATGATGCTTGGTTACATCAATTTGCTATTAAAAAGTTGTATCAGTTCAAATCAGCTAACTTTTACACTACAAATTAACCATCTCAAAAGGGGCTTCTTAGTTAAAGTCTCAATCGACAAAGCCTAAAATTTTAGGCTACGAAAATAAAAAAAAAATGGATTTCAACATTTATGGTATCATGAAAAGTAAAATGTTGAATGCCACCATATTTTTCTATTTACTTTTTGTTGTCCAAAAAAGAAAAATTGTAAATTTAATATCAATCTAATTTTAAATAATAAAAAACCAAAAATCTCTTTCTTACACCTCTTCTCCACCCAAATTGTCCCCAAAATTACCAAATGCATCAATATATAAATATTAGGTTCACAGTCTTAGAAGGGGACTTGAGGCTAAAGTCTTAGTCGGCAAAGCCCTAAAATTTTGGGTGCCAACACCCTTTATTTTTTATTACAAAAAAAAAAGATTTCGACATTTAAGATATTACGAAAAGTAAAATATTAAATACTACCAATTGACTATCTATTAATAAAGAGAGCAACAACAACTTATGGTGATTTAAAGCTATTTAGCATTTTGTTCCTCGTATAGCCTTAAATATTGAAAAACCAAATTTAAGATAAAAGTAATGGTGCAAGATGTAGATTTAAAACACCTATAAAAATATAACTTCTCTATAAGTATTCGTAATTTTTTTTCGTATTTTTTTTCAAAATCTTTTTTAAAATTTTCTATTTTCTTATGCTTCAATTTATTCATGGATCCTCCCAACTTAGATTGCATAGAAACGAAAACAAATATAAAATGATATGGCAAAAGTGTTATTTGATAAAAATAAAGAAAATAAAAATATGTGAAAATACGCAAATATAAAAAAAATATAAATTTTTTTGTAAATATTAATTAGTTTATGTAAATAATAGAATAATGAACAAATAATGAAATTGTATTTGGGAGATGATTTTACCAATTCATTGCTCAAAAGAAAAGGTAATACATGGTGTGGTTATATACAAAAATACAAATAATGAAAGGATGACACGTGGTATATTCAAGAATGTTCTATAAGAATATTTTATAACAAATTTTGTCTTTTTCAATTTGCTTGGCAGCAATTCCGTTTCAATAGTTTCTGCAAAAAATTCAGCATACAGCACATGCTTTCAATTATAGTTAAATGATAGCTATATGGGCCTTCACTCTTTTTACAAAATTTGTTGCATTTGTTAAGGGCTCTGCTCTATGGTATATTTTATCATCCCCCCTCAAGGCGAAATTTGGTGATAATCAACCAAGCCCAACTTTGCAGAGTAAATTGTGAAATTAAGGGGCAGCCAATACTTTAGTAAACAAATCAACGAGTTGATATTGAGAACTAATGTGTTGTGGTGTGACAAACCCTTCTTTATATTTGTTTCTCACCAAGTGACAATCGATTTCGAAATGTTTTGTTTTTTCATGAAAAACAAGATTAGCAATTATGTGTATTGTAGCCTTATTATCACACCAAAGAGGAATAGGAATGGGAGGACTTATCTTGAAATCTTCAAGTATATAAGAAATCCACTGTAATTCATACACAGTAACCGCCATACTCCTATAATTGGCCTCAGCTGAAGATCTTGAAACTGTACTCTGTTTTTTTTGTTTTCCAAGACACCAATATATCTCCAAGATAAATGCAGTAACCTGTTAAGGATCTCCTCATATCCAAGCATGAAGCCCAATCGGCATCTGAGTAAGCCTTTAAAATAAAATTATTTGTAGCAAGAAAGAACAACGCTGAGACAGCAATCCTTTGACATATTTCAACAAATGCAAGGCAGTGCTCCAATGTGCCTTTGAAGGTGCATTAACATATTGGCTTAATTGTTGGACTACATAAGTGATATCGGACCTTATAAATTCAAATATAACAATCTATGAACCAATCTTCTATATTGTTCTGGATTGTCGAGTCTCTCCCCTGTATCCGCCATCAATTTCATCCCTTTTGTCATGGGAGTTTTGGTTGGCTTGGCCTTTAATAACCCCGTATCATTTATCACGTTTAAGACATTTATGCTGATTGATGTAAATTCCTGGATTTGTTCTTGCAATTTCAAGGCCCAAGAAATATTTGGCTTCTCCCAAGTCTTTGATAGTGAACAGCTTGTGTAGATAAGATTTTAAAGCTATAATTTCAAGGCCCAAGACATCATTTGTCACTCCTTGTTTGGTGAAGAGACAATTATCCTGCTGTGTTTGTTGGAACCCAAATAATTTCAATTTATCTCTAAATTCTTGATTCCACTGTCTAGAACCTTGTTTCAAACTATAGAGACTCTTCTTCAATTTACACACTTGACCTTGGGTTGCTTTTGTGTAGTCTTCTAGAGGTATCATATATATTTTTTCATCTAAAATTCCATGTAAAAATGTATTGTTTATGTCAAACTGATATAAAAACCAACATTTTACAGTCGTTATAGCAAAGAATAACCTGATAGTTACTAGCTTAGCCACAGGAGAAAAACTATGTTGATAATCAATCCCTTTCTTTTGATGATACCCATTTGCCACCAACCTCACTTTTAGTCTATCAACTATACCATCTAGCTTTAATTTAATCTTATAAACTCATTTTGAACCAATTGCCATTTTTCCTCTTGGTAACTCTGTCAATTCCCAGGTATTGTTTTTCTTTAAAGCACTTAGCTCATTTTGCATAGTATCAATCCACCTTTTCGTCTTTACATGCTTGCTTATAAGAAATCGGTTCCTGCAAATTAGATAAATTTGACAAGAAAACCATATGTGCAGAGTCTAAATTCGATGAATTTCGAAAGGAAAAAGTGTTAGGTGTGTGTTTTGAAATTCAGGGTTTAATGACATTCGAGTTAACAATAGCTATTGACAACCTCTTACTTGAAGTCATATTTGTTACATAATCCTGCATCCATATAGTTTTAGACCTCACTCTGGTGCCTCTTCTTTGAATTTCTAGTATTGTTTCAATTGTGTCACTTTGAGAATTCGAAGGATCAGTTTCTGGGGTTATTCCAAAGGTTGTGTTTGTGGGGTTCTCTATATGTTGGTGTGTGATAATTCTGGTTTGTGGTTCGTGATAATTCTGGTTTGTGGTTCTAAATTAGAGTTGAGAGGAACTAATGGCAAAGGTGTGTGTGAAAATTGCTCTTGGGTATGAAGGAAGGGCAAAATGTTTTCATGGAAGATGACATCGCGGCTAATATGAATTTTGTTTGTGTCTATGTCAAAGAATTTATAATCTTTCTGTCCACTATTATATCCAATGAAAATACACTTATGGGCTCTAGTGTTAAACTTATCTTTATGAGGTAAGGTGTTTGTAGCACAACAAAGGTATCCAAAAGTTTTGAGTGTGCTATAATCAGGTTTATAGCCAAACAACATTTCATAGGGTGTGTGTTAGTGCAAAATTGGTATGGGAAGTCTATTGATAATGTAAGTTGCCATAAGAAGTGAAAAAGGCCAAAATTTTAAAGGAATATTAGTTTGAAACACAATGGATTTCGCTATTTGAAGGAGTTGTTTATGTTTTCTCTCCACAACTCCATTTTGTTGGGAGGTGTAAACATAAGTTTTTTTGTGTAAAATTCATAATTCTCTCAATAAATTTTGGCATTTAGAATTGGTGAATTCTGTACCATTATCTGTTCTAATAACTTTAACATTCTTCTCAAATTATGTTTTAACCATGGCAAAGAAATCTTTCTAGGTAGCAACAACATGGTTTTATGCACCAACATAAAAGTCCATGTGCTTTTGCTGAAATCATCAACTATAGTGAGCATATATGGAGTATTGGTGAGAGAATATTGTCATATGGACCCCAAAGATCTATATGAAGTGTTGAAAATTTTGGAATGTTTGAATTTTGCTGGTAGAAAAACTAAGCCTTTGTTTCTTGGTCTTACGACAGATTTCATATTCTTGTAAGGAAGTTATGCTGCATTGGTTATGTATAGTTGTAGAAAAGTTAGGTGTTGTAATATAACGGTGATGGGTGACCAAGTCTCTTGAGCCAGTCAATTGAAACACCATTAGAAATTTCATTCACAAAACCAAAATCAATACAAGAGTTTATGTAATTTGTTTTCATTTTTTGTGATTACAACTGATTACAAAATTCAGCCTTCCTACTTAAAAAAAATATAATTATCCAACAAATATCACTTTCCTATGAGTTTGCCAACAGCTAATATTTCTTCACTTGTAGCAATAGCGGTACCGGGTCAAATTCCACTAAAATTATGTTAACTTAATTCTTTAGTAAATGCCAAAATAAAATGGAGATTTATAAAATAAATTTCTAAATTAAAAATTAATAACCTAAAATTAAAAGACAAATCGACTACGCAAAAATACAAAAAAATTAGAAAAGAAATTCAATATGCTAAATTGCGATCCAATGGTTCACACATTCGATTGTTTCACTGATGGCTAAAAGTATTATTCTTACGATTCAAGTATTCAACCTTAGATTCATTAGGATAGCGTTAATAAATCTTGTATTTTCCTAAATTAACTGATCAAATCCAGTATCCAATCAAAATTTATCATTAATTGACTGAACACGATAGCGTTCCATATTAATATAATGACAATATTAAATTCTGTGAAAACAGTTAAAGCAAAATACAAATAACCAGGATAGCCGTACAATTATTTGATTTTATTCTATCAATTCCTTAGGTTAAAATAAATTTTGGTAAACGAGCGATAAATATAAATAACATATTTGCTACTCGTACTATTCATTCATAACAATTACGGATTACTAAAATCCTGAATATAATAGAAAAATTAATATTAAATTAAATTATCAGATTAACCAATACCAATCTTTCTTGTAAATAAAATCAAGAATCGATAAATACTTGAATTAAAAATGTAAGAATATAAATAAAGCACATAACCTCACAGTGAAAACAATCGAATAAAAATTTCCCTTGAATCAGAAGGTAAAACTAACCACTCGTAGTGGTGAGTCCTAAGAAAAACTAAAGAAAAAAATAAAAATAAAAGTTTGCTTGTATGAAGAAAAGTGGAATAATAAACACTAAGCAACAGCCACCTCCTTTTATAGATGGATAAACAGTGCCATGAATAGTAGATGTGATTAGTGCTTTCTAGGGTTAATGAGAAGAGTCCTTTTTTTAGTACTATTAGTCTCCAAGATTCTTCAAAAATAATAAGAAAAAGATCCAAAAAAATAGAAAAATTAAGAATTTTACTCTTAACAATAATTTTATTTAAAGTAAAATTCCTAAATTAAAATAAAGTCTTCCACTTTTTGGTGTTTCTTCTTTTTCTTTGTAGGTTCAATTGATATCTTGAACTATTTAGCTCAAAAAATGTCTTTTTAAACCTATTTTGATCCAATCTCTATTTTTTATCCCTAAAAATAAAAAGGTCATAAAATATTTATTAGAGCACTAATCAATCTAAAATCAAACCATGATATCAAAAATAGAATAGACATTTTGCGTATTATCAAATTTTCTCACACCAAATCAATGCTTATCCTCAAACATACTCTAGATTAATGTCACATAACTATTCTCTTTTTCACTCCTTCCTCTCATTCAATTCATTTTCAAATAATCCAAATCAGCACACATCAAAAAATTCAAGACAAAACAACAATTCGGAGAGCAAGTGATCATAGTATCATAACCATGAATGAAAACATAAGCACCCCATCAAACTCAATAATCTCATCAAAATTCAATATATCCAGATCCAATACACTCACAAGTAGTTCACTCTATACACTCAAAGTGTTTAAGGAAATTTATCAATAACTCTCAAAATTAAAGTATAATATGTTATTATTATAAATTTGCTTATTTATCAAATCTTCACCACTAATTATATGAATTCAAAATAAAAATCCGGGGGTTTTTAAAAAGATTGCAACGTGGCTTGGGTAAAGGTAGGATAAAAGGATAAACGTGATGTGTAACGTATATATCAAAAGAAGCATGTCAAGAATCACAAGACTATTTCCCTTATCCCATGATATGAAATTCAATCAGCCCAAAAGAAGAAAAAATAACTCAATCAAGAGCATCTCATTTTTTAGTCCAAATTTTTTCCATTTTTTTTCAAATTCCCATATCTCAATTTTTGGGAATTTTTTTTCTTTCCCTTTTTTTCTCATTTCCCTTTTTTGCCATTTTCTCTCTCTTTTTTTTCTCATCATCATCTTTTTTCCTTTTTTTCTTTTTTTTCTTGAAAACAATCAGACTTGATGATGAATAAAAATATGGAGCATACACAAATCACCCCAACATATGATCGAATCCCTAAAAATAATTTCCAAAATAAAGTTATCACATTCTCTTTTACAAATAACTACTCAATTCTTGCTCTAAGCATATGTTTCTTTGATATAAGGACAAAACAGAAGGTTAAGCGTAAAAAAGAAGGCTATGTGTTAATTAATGAGGTTAAAACAAAGAAAATGGGTATAAGCTCAAATGGGTTCACCGGAGGAAATATTATGCACGGGAAAGTTTTTTTTTCGAAAGCTAAAAAGGGTAAACCTAAGTGCCCCCGTCATATTAATGCATGAACTCATAAATGTGGTCTCAAAAAGTATAGCAAACAAGTTCTAGAATAAACATACTATAATTGATAAACACTCATACAAAAAATTTAGAGCAAGATGAATGGTATGCTCTTAAGGCTCAAAAACTCAAGAAGTGTTTAATTTTGTATCGAATCTATCACATTTTCAATTGATTTAATAATCAAGATCAATGAGACATTCAAAACAATTTTATCCAAAAAACAACTAATCACACTTGTCTCTTTCATGCATTCTGACTCAAATCAACAATACATACTAATTCATAATTATTATTAGACAAAAATTAAAAGAGTACGAAGTTCCAAAGAAAATGAAAAAAATGACATTGGCACGAAAATCCTCCCCCACACCTAAATACTACATTGTCTTCAATGTATGCAAAAGATAAGAAATTTAAGCACAAAGCCTAAAGAAAGTCCCAACCAGCTCAATTGAAACTAGAACCCAGAAAAGCACCTAACACAATAAGATAGAAAAGAAAAGAAAAATAAAAGATGCTAATCTACAAAGTTGGACAATGAAAAGAATGATAAAGAGTGAGAGAACTCCCCTAAGGTAATGACGGGAATGAAAGTTAAAAACCCACAAAGTCGGCGAGTGCTTAAATGTCCCCTTTTTGAAATTGGCTTCAAAAAATCGCGTGATCACACCCTAAGGAAAGGACTGCTTCTACCCATTGTGAAGTTGACTTCAGAATTCAGCGTGATCACGGCTTAGCGAGGAGACTGCTTCTATCCGGGTTTTGCACTTCATTCTGAAAACCGCGTGATCACGTTTTAACGAGGAGACTACTTCTGTCATGTTTTTGCGTCTCATTCGCTCTGTCTATCTCCTGACTTGGATAAATGTAACTCTTAGAATTTTCCTTCTCAGGTACCTAAAAAAAATCCATAAATAAAATGAACAAATGTTACTAGATAATACCCAAAATAAAAAATCTACAATCAACTAAAAAAAATGTTTGGGTTGCCTCCCAACAAGCGTAATTGTTTAACATCTTTATACTCGACGTTGTCCACTTGTTTCTTTTCAAGGAGTTTTCAACTTCATTTTGGGAGATTCATATGACTTTCCTTCCATATCTAATTGTGCATTCAATTCAAAATCAATATCACATTTTTCTTCATAAATTTTATGCACAATTAAATCAAAAATATTAGCAGAACAAATTGATTGACACTTATTTTGGAACTTCATATGATCGAAAGTAATATATTTAACAATCTCGTCATCAAACTCGACGGAGAGAGTACGCTCATCCATATCTATTTTGATCTTTGCTGTCTTCATGAATGTTCGTCCTAATAGAAGTGGAGCTAAATCTATGATAGTGTCTTTTTCCATTTTCAAGATACAAAAATTAGTTAAAAAAATTAATTCGTTAACTTGTACCAAAATATCTTCAACAATACTCTCTGGGTAAGCATAAAAGTGGTCAACTAGCTGAATAACAACCCCAGTTTCTTTTAAGAGATCTAATTTTAGAGTACTATAAATTGAGTAAGGCGTGATATTAACAGGTACTCATAAATCTAATATGGCATACTCCATTTTTTTCTTACCAATAGTACAAGGTAGAGTGAATATACCTGAATCCACATATTTTTTAGGTAGAGTTCTTTTGATAATATCGCATACATTCTTACCCATCTCATCACCACTTAACTTTCCTACTTCTTTCTTGTATTCTTCCGTTTTGGATTCCTCAAACCTATAAGGAAAATGTGACACAATTATGCTAGAAGTATCAGGTAAAGAAGACTTGGATGTTACCATGATTGAATTTTCATGCTTGTGTTCCTCTTCCTCGTCCATATCCTTCCCTTCATTCACCTTCTTAGATGGAGTGAAACTCATATGAAGTTCCTTCTCATTTTTCAATGTTATTGCACTAACGTTCTCTTTGGGATTTACTATTGTTTGTGAAAGTAGTTTCCCTAAGGTTCGAGCTTCCAAGTTACTAAGCGAGGTTGTTAGTTGAGTGATTTGAATCTCCAAATTCTGTATACTCACTCTCGTTTTCTATTGAAATTATTGAGTATTAGTTGCAAGAGCCTTCACTATATCCTCTAAAGACATACCAGAATTTAAGGGTTACGCAGATTTGGGTGTTGGTCTGTTGAAGCGTTGAGGTTGATATCTTGTCTATCATCTTTGGTCCCCATAGCTCAAATTTGAATGATCCCCCCATCTAGGATTATAATGGTTGGAGAAAAGATCATACGTACGTTGAGATTGACTTCCTATGACATTTGCTTATTGAGTGGAATCTTATTGTAGGGATGGACACATATCCATCGGATGCCTGGGAACTGAGCATACGCCACAAATCTTGGTTACCTGAATTTTCCCTACAGCTATCTAACGAACCAAAACAGTTAGTTCAGAAATTTGATTTTTAAGATTTGAGTAACTTACCTCATTGACACATTTTGTAACTCTATCTACTCTAATTCTAAATTGTTGAGAATTTTCTACCATATTCGAAATTAACTGTTTGGCCTCTTCTGGTGTGTTGTTGACCAAAGCTTCTCCACTGATTGCATCTACCATATTTCTATCTATGGGTAGAAATCCTTCATAAAATATTGAATCAAGAGCTGATCTGGTGTTTGATGATGTGGGCAACTGGCGTAGAGTTGTTTGAACCTCTCACAATATTCGTATAGTGACTCTCCGCTAATCTGATTAATCTCACATATTTCCTTTCTGATGTTGGCAACCCTAGATGCATGAAAAAAATTTTCTAAAAAGAATCTCTGCATTTCATTCCATGAATTGATCGAATCAGGAGGTAGATAGTACAATCAATCTTTCGTCTTATCCTTTAGGGAAAAAGGAAATTGATCGGTTTCTTGGTCACACCTTGGGGTTTCATACTCGAACAGACAATGCGGAATTCCTTCAAGTGCTTGTTCGGATCCTCACTTGAAAGACCATGAAAAATTGGAAGTAGGTGAATCAAACCAGATTTGATTTCAAATGCTACCTCAAAAGCTGGGTACTCGATACACAAAGATTGTTGATTCAAATTTGGTGCAACCAACTCGTTTAGAGTTCTTACATGATTTTTCATCTTTTTTTGTTTGTCAAAAATCAGTAAATAAGTGAAAAACATAAACTAAGAAATTAATGTAACTCACCAACAACGGCGCTAAAATTTAGTCGGGTTGTTGAACCCCTCAAATTAATACTGATTCCTCAAATGCAACACACTTGTAGCAATAGTTGTACCACGTCGAATCATACGGGAACTATATTGACTTAACTCCTTAGTAAATGACAAAATAAAATGGGAGTTTATAAAATAAATTTCTAAATAAAAATTAATAACCTAAAATTAAAAAACAAATGGACTACGCAAAAATACAAAAAAAAAAAATTAGAAAAGAAATTCAATATGCTAAATTCCGATCCAAGAGTTCACACATTCGATTGTTTCACTGATCATGGGTTAAAAATATTATTCTTACGATTCAAGCATTTAATCTTAGATTCATTAGAATAGTCATAATAAATTTTGTATCTTCCTAAATTAATTGATCAAACTCAGCATCCAATCAAAATTTATCATTAATCGACCGGATACAATAACGTTCCATATCAATATAATAATAGTATTAACTTCTGTGAAAATAGTTAAAGCAAAATACAAATAATCAAGATCGCCGTACAATTATTTGATTTTGTTCTATCGATTCTTTGAGTTAAAATGAATATTAGTAAACGACTGATAAACATAAATAATCTATTTGCTATTCGTACAATTCATTCATGATAATTACGGATTACTGAAATCTTGAATACAATAGAAAAATTGATATTAAATTAAATTATCAGATTAACCACTATCAATTCTCCATATAAATAAAATCAAAAATTGACGAATACTTGAATTAAAAGAGCAAGATTTAAATAAAGCACATAAAATCATAGTGAAGACAATCAAATAAAAATTCCCCTTGAATCAGAAGGAAAAACTAGCCACTCATAGTGGTGAGTCCTAAGAAAAACTAAAGAAAAAAATAAAAATAAAAGTTTGCTTCTATGAAGAAAAGTGGAATGATGAACACCAAGCAGCAGCCGCCTACTTTTATAGATGGATGAACAGTGCCATGAATAGTAGACGCGAATAGTGCCTTCTAGGGTTAATGAAAAGAGTCATTCTTTTAGTACTCTAAGTTTTCAAGATTATTCTAAAATAATACGGAAAAAACCCACCAAAAAAAAAATTAAGAATTTTACTACCAACAATAATTTTACTTAAAGTAAAATTCCTAAATTAAAATAAAGTTTTCCACTCTTTGGTGTTTCTTTCTTTTCTTTGTAGACCCAATTGATATTTTGAACTATTTAGCTCCAAAAATATCTTTTTAAACTCATTTTGATCCAATCTCCATTTTTTATCTTTAAAAATAAAAAGATCATAAAAATATTTATTATGGTATTAATCATTCTAAAATCAAACCATAATATCAAAAATAAAATAAACATTTCGCATATTATCAGGTACCCACGTTTGCAAATTCATTATTGAAGTCCAACGGTGTTTCTGCCATATTTGCCATTTGCTTTTTAGTGCTTATACTCTTTGCTCTCTGTTCTTTCAGGTTCTTGTACCAGTCAGGATAACCATATATCTTAAAACAATTTTCTTGTGAATGCCCATCCATGTTACAATAATCACGATGTTGTATCTCCTTCTCACTATTTCCAATTCTTCTCTCACCATTTCTTCCACTTGCACCCGGTCTTCCACTACCAAAACCTCTTCCGCCATTTTCTTTCTTACTGACTTGACCTCTAATAGACATTGCTACATTCTCTTTTTTTTTTCAAGATAAATAGCATGCACATCTCTTTGCTTCTCAACACTTAACACCATCGAGTATCCTCTATTTACTGATGGAAGTGGATCCATGACAAGGATTTGATCACGTGCATGATCATAGGTATCATTGAGCCCCATTAAAAATTGCATCAATCTGTTGAACGAAGCCAGATCTCAGACTTCTTTTGTTGCTGCACATGTGCATACAGGAACTGACATCAAGTATTGAAGCTTGTCCCACAATTTATTCAATTTTGTATAGTATTTTTCCACCTTCAAGGTGCCTTGGGTTATGCTGCTAATCTCCCTTTGTATCTGATAGAGTAGTGACCCATTGCACTCTCCATACCTCTCTTGCAACTCTTCCCATAATTTCTTTGCTGTAGTTGTGTAAATGAAAACCTCCATGATTTCTTTTGAAATGGAATTTAGGATCCAAGATCTTACCATGCAGTCCACTCTTTCCCATTGCTTTGTTTTTGGCAAGGTGCTGGGTAGATGCTCACAAGCTCCTATCTTGATTAATATGCTCCAGCTGAGATAATTTCCACCTGTCAAATGTGATGTAACTAGGGTCATTCCTGGGTTATCCGAGCTTTGAAGATATAGGGGATCTTCATTATATTGAGCTAAATCTTCTGTTGTTTCAATATTGGCATTTTTGCCTTGATCTACCATATTCTGGATCAGCTGGCTTTGATACCATGAACAAAAAATGAAATTATATTTGGGAGCAGATTTTACCAATTCATTTCTCAAAATAAAAGGTAAGACATGGTGTGGTTTATATATAAGAATACAAATAATGAAAAGATGACATGTGACATATTCAAGAATGTTTTACAAGAATATTTTATAACAAATTTTGTCTTTTTTCATTTGCTTGGCAGCAATTCCGTTTCAATAGTTTTTGTAAAATATTCGGCATTCAGCACATGCTTCCGATCATAGCAATATGGGTCTTCACTCTTTTTACAAAATTTGCTACATTTGTTAAGAATTCTGCTCTACGATATATTTCATCAAATAACTATATTTTATAATAAAAATATAAAATGATCAAATTTATAATTATTAATGATAAAAATAATATAAAAAATAAAAATTATAATTAAATAAGCAAATAATTCATTAAATATTGAAAAATATGTAAATATAAAAAAAAATAATAATTTTTGTCTAAATATTAATTAATTTAATGGGTTGAAATATTTTGAAAACCGGAAACGTTTCAAAAATGAAAAAATGTTAATTTAATGTGTTAAAATATTTCAAAAACATGAAAACAAAAATCATTGTTTTTTTTTTACAAGTGTCGAGAAATTTCTATATATCAAAGCACTCGAATTTACATAGAAAAAGTAAATACTGTAACTCTAAATTCATATGCATTATCCCTCCAGAAGATGCGATGAATAGTATCATGGACCTAATGGGAAAGGTTTCGATTCAAACTGTATTTGATTTAATTTGAGATTTTGTCCAAATGTAATATAAGAGAAATATATATTTGAAAAGTGAGAATTATTACTTGTAGACACACCACCTTTGGACAATACATTGGACACTGCCACAGGTGCAGGAAATCTAACCAACCAAAGAAAGTGTCAAAACATTGCGAATTTCCGTTAGGTGCCGACGCTTTTATGTTTTGTGCCCTACGGCTCCGAGGCCCAAGGGCCCACAACTCAAGCCTCAGGGGCAAATGATTTTAAGGGACAAAACATTAAATCCCACATAGTGCCCTTAGAATTTGGGCATATGGGGAAAAATATGAACTTTCCCTCCTCGACCTCTCTCTCCCGTTATATAGATAGCTCGACCCCACTTCCCCATTCCCCATTCATCTCTCTCTCTCTCTCTCTCTCTCTCTCTCTCTCTCTCTCTCTCTCTCTCTCTCTACATTTGCAGTTCATTTGGCCTTTGTGGGTAAAGTAGCGGTTGATTGGTTCTACTTGTTCCTGTTTCTCTCAGCTTCCCTTTGCTCATTGTCAAATTTTAGTCTAATCGGTGGGTATTTTCTGTGCTCTTTTTTGATCAATTGTTCGTTTATATTTTCTTAATCACTTGTTGTTGTTCAGTTTGTTTGATAAGGATTGATTCTTTTCTTAAAAATCGAGACTGATCATTTTTAATTCATGCCATCCATCATTGAATTTGATTATTAATCACCTCAAAATTTTGTTATCCCGTTTTGATTATAGCACCATTTCTGTGGCTTTTTGGTTTTTCTGTTTAGGATGCATGTAAGGGTACTACTGCTTATTTCTCTTTTGGGTTTTCAATCAGAAGGCTTTTTTTATTATTATTACATTTAATTTAAACTATGGAATTAAGATTTGGGGTTTTCATCGAATGTATGTTTGGTTTATTAATTCTTCACCTGTTATCATATTTATTTCAATTATTTTGAGGTTGGAAAGATCAGCTTACTATTAAATATCTACTAGTCATTTGGCTTATGACAAGATGATGAAACCTGTTATTATATGTGTTACCTGATCGAACGAGGAAATTCTTCATCATGCGTTTCTTTGTGTATATCATTCCCAAGTTTTGACTTCTGTTTTGTATGCGTCAATATTTGTAGAAATGGGTGTCTGACACACTACTTCGTACTCCCTCCATTCCACTTAAAGTGTCACTTTAGAATTTTATTTTTATTTTTATTTTATTTTTTTGTTCCAATTCATTCCTCAATTTAGAAAATCTAGGAAGTATTAATTTTTTTTTCAACTTTATCTTTGTCTGGGAAAATGGAGTGAGAAATAGACGATATTGATAGAATTGATAAAAAGGTAACTTAGTCAACCATAACTATTTTTAACGGTGAACTCAGGTTGTTAATGATTTCCTTAATTCTTCTATAATTACCGTAAAAGATGCTTAAAGTGGAAGAAAAGGATTAACTTACAGTCACAGTTGTTAAAAACTTATGATATGTATCTACATGGAGGTATTTGATGCGTATCTTATGCACATATTTTAATTAAAACTTTTATCTGACTTTACACAATATGTATCTTAGTATACGATTCAAATTTGCAATACTTGATACATATATGTTACTAGACCATTGACACTAGTTAGATTTATATTGTTCCCTAGATAATTTATGCCACTTTTCAAGTTCTGGGCTGGCAATGGTAGCACGTTTTTTTGATATTCCTTTTCTTTTCACATGCTAAGAATAATAAAGATATTCTTTTGTTTTAGATCTTTAGTTGTATGGTTTACCAAAAGTTATATATCTTAGTGGCAATACAGAGAAAGTCTTCTAGAAAAGTAGATTAGTTGTAGGAAATTTGAAAAATTAAAAATAAAAACTATATATGAGCAAGAAAAGAGGAGTGATAGCGCTATGAAAGTTGCTGCATAACTTATTTCAATATTGATTAATAGTTTACTTATTCATTTTAGTGTTCTATCATATTTTTTAAGAGCATATATTTTATAATATCAATTTTTCATCATGTAACTAATGTTAAGATATACTATGTTGTATGTTATGATTCAATGAATTAGACGAAATTGAAACTTGCTATGCTACCTGATTTGACAACTAACTGACAACATTTTAAAATATTAATAACTAACCGTGTCCCCTACCCTGTGCATACATCTGTGTTTCATAGTTTAGTTGGGGTTGTTAAATGATTGATTATGGTTATTTTGTTATACTGGATAGGTTAAAACTTAATATTTTCCTAATTAATATTGATTTAGGACCAATGGAAACAAAGGCATCTTCTGGAAATGTTGTAAACAAGGCAACTCTTATGCCTAAGGCTATCATACACCAGAAGTTTGGTACCTCAGCATGCTACAAAGTGGATGAGGTCCAGGAGTCTCAACCAAATGGATGTCCAGGATTGGCCATCCCACTGAAGAGCCCGTCCCTTTTCCGCTGCACCTTGCAGCTTCCTGATTGCACTGTAGTGTCGGGAACTTTTAAAAGGAAAAAGGATGCAGAGCAATCTGCTGCAGAGAAGGCTTTGGAAAAGGTATTTTTCATATTCCTACACTCATGTCATTATTTGCAATGGTAATATTTTCTATTGCTTGAGTTATCATGTTTATTATTAAGCACACGCCTGGATATTCAAACATGACTTACACTTATTTATATAGAAAAAGAACATGTATAAGAAGTCCAACTTGCCTTACATTTATTTGGAAGCTGTCTATCACAATACATTATTCATACGGTACATACAGTTGATGCAAAAGGCTTCTTGTCCATACACATTCATAACCCTTGCAGCATGAAGCAAGGGCATCAAATAATCAATATGGTTTTACACCATGTGGATGAACTATGGAAGTTTTTTTCAACAGAAACAGTGGGTTGTAGTGTCATCTTATCTGATGAAGGTTACTGCTGCACACTGATGGGGACACTCACTTTCTAAGTTCCAACTCCAATCCTTGAACCTAAAGCTTGGATCTATCCTGTTCAAAAATAGTGAATCAAGATTTTTTTTTTTCTTTTGGAAAAAAATTAATTTTAATTGGGGTTGGAGGATACTTGCTTCAAAATAACTTTATGGACACATATTGATCTAATGTAACTTCATACCGACTCATGTATAAATTTGCTAATTTCCCCTGAGTTTTTTAAGAAACAATGCTGTAAAATTCTCTTTTTAAGCAATCTAGTTAATTGATTTTTTTTTTTGGGGGGGGGGGGGAGGGAGGGGCGGGGTTCCGGAATAATGTATAAGTTTAAATGGAACTTAAATTTTGAGTGGGGACATTTTGCATTGTGAGCTTCCACATGGATCGTTCGATGCGATTCAAAGCAACTTTTTGTTCTTGGCTGCTGAAGTGTTTATGCTTGCTTCCACCACCAGACAATGGCTCAAAGTCCCAGATGTCCTTGCTCTGAATTGCAAAAGGCTTCAAACACTCTCCCCTACTCCTTCCCATTGATACCTATTGAAAAGTTGATGATCTTGGCCCTCCTTACTAATCTTCATCAAACATCTGATTCTAAGATCTTTAGCTTTCCTAACCCAAGGGTTTCTTACCTGTTGAAAAGTTGATGATCTTGGCGCTCCCACTCTTCAACTTGGCAAATAGGATGATCAACTTCAGCCATCCTCTTTTATGCTTAGTGTCCCCAATATCATCTTTATCACCTCTGGGTCTTAAAGGCAATGTCAAATGACCTATTCTCCACTGCTATATGAGCTGTAGAGAAATCTACATGCAACCCCGTCGGCTATAAAAAGTTGATTTGGAAGATGTTATTAAGAGTAATAGAATTGATATGGTAGATAATTATTATTGTAATATTCATTATTCCCTTTTGGAGAGAAACTAAAGTCGGATAATTATAATTCACAAATATGGAAAAATGGGTTTTAGGGTGTCAGCAATAGTTGAAAAAATTGCCAAATTTTGGGTTCTCCAACTTATTATCATGCACAAACCTGACAATGTTAAGTTTAACATAGCCGATAGGGCTAGGGCAAGGGGATGAGCTGTTTTTTTGAAGTGATTCTTATGATGCAAAACATAATCTGTCTGGCTAGGGTAATTACCGATGGTCAGTCAATCCGGTCTGGCTACTCTGCTGAAAACCAATTCATACTGTAGTTGGTCAGTTATAATTTGATAAATACCTATTTATGTGTTAATCATATGCAATTGGTGTTTGTGAGCTTATATCTGTGCAATACTTGTGATTAGAATTGCCCAGACTAGCATTTTTGCCATTTGATGGTTCTTATAGCAATTTGATTATGTTGTAAACTGATTATGTCCTCTCCTGGTTACTGATGTGCCTATCCGGTGTTCTCTTCATTTTCATGATGGTTCATTCTCTCTTATTTGTTGTCCAGTTAGGCATCAACATTGCAGAGAAAGAGCCCACTGTAGATGAAGCACAGGATGATTTGATTGCTCGAATCTCACACTTTTTCTCAGTTGAGGTTAGTCACCTGATCTGAGATGAGTTGTCATTAAGCTCATTCATTTTCATTCTAATCAGAATCAATATGCATAACCTCCCTTATGTTGATGATTAGTCCATGGAGTATGTCATTTTCAGGAATAATCTAGGTATATACACATACCTTCTCTATTAGTATAAGCTTTTGGAGTAATTGGTGGTTTCACGTGGTATTATATTGTGAGCTTTTGAGCTCAAATTTGCTAGGCCATTTTTATTCTTTAATTTTTTTTCACGTATTTAGATCCCTCTTATAAGTCATCATGGGCCAGCATGTGTTGTAGAGTCTTAATATATAAAATGATTGCACAAATTTTGGACCCCTGTCGTTAATTTATGAAAGGCCTAAAGCAATGAAGTAGGTGTGATGCCTGCATCATATGCTTGCACTATTCTCGGCTGGATGCAGCTTGCTTGGTTGCTGATTCTTAATCTAAATGGTTAATAAATCTTCATTATCCTTGGATTGCATTTTTGTCAAATGTACATTTAGTGCAAATTGATTTTGGCAGGGTTGATGGTCCTAGTATGATTCCTGTTATATACTTAAAAAGTTTCAAACGCTCTTCTCATCTTTCTGTCATTATGATATTATTGAAATTCCTTTCATCTCTTCAATCGCTGCCAGTTTCCATGTATCAAGATTTTTTGAAAGACGATTCTATTGCCATTGAACAATGTTACTTGAGGGCACTGACTTTTTACTTTCCTATGTTTAATTGAAACATGCATATTTTACTTTTTCATATATCCTAGTTTTACATGATTCTGATGATTCCTCTTTATAATTGTTGTGGTTGTAAAGTTCCTCTCATCCCCTCATCCTTTGAGTGGCCACTTAAGAGCAGCACTGAGAAGAGAGGATGGCTTTAAAGGCCAGGTTCCTCTTTCTGTTATTGCCGTCGGTGATGCAAGGGTTAATAATCTGTGTAGATGTATCAACCCTAAGGTGGAGTCAAATCCTTATTTGGCTCTCCCCCTCATTATGGATGCTGCCGCTAAATTATCAGAGTTGGTTGCTACTTCAGAAGGAAGGTTTTCATTGCAAAGGAAGGGTCTGTACCCTCATGAGGTTATGCGGCCAATGATCAATGAAGCTGGCCTCCAGGGGAATATTGAAATCAATACAATACATATACCATTTTCTCTAGAAAAGCCAATTCATCCGTTGACTCTTAATGTTTCAGCAAGTGGGTATTACCTGGATGTCATTGCACAGAAGCTAGGTGTGGAAGATGCTGCTAGGGTGCTGACTTCAAGGTTGGTCAAAGCCTATACTTCAAGTTATCCGCATGACAGTTTATTTGTTTCTCACCAATTTTCGTGATCAATTTTGTGCAAATCTTATGTGGGATATTTGATTATACAGTTTGCGATCAGATTCCAGATCTATTCAATTCGTTGACTTTGAGCTTTAATATGCTGGGGCAGTACCACATTAAATTCATAGACTGCTATCCACCAAGCAAGCATTTTTTTATTTACTATTTTTTTCCCTTTTGGGGTTGGGGAGTCGTCTGTTTTTGTATGTGTTGGGAGGGGGCAAAATGCTTTGGATGGTTTAGAGCTTCACATTAACCTAAAATCCCTCAAATGGAAGATCTTGACATGAAGGCTAACTGTAAGACAAGTATAGAAAATTTTTGTCTTTGGCCCCCTTTCATCCTGTGCATATCTTGTTTTTGTTCTCTTATCCAGGAGGGGTGGTATCATTGGTTAGGTCAGGATTAAGAGTTTAAAAATGAAACAAATTGAGGAATAATCCATCGGTATGGAACTAATACAACACTTTGTACAGGACAATTGGTAAAGCTTCTTCTGAGATAAGATTGTATTTTTCTGCACCTTTGTCATCCCTGCTAAGTTGGGCAACCGATATAGTTGATCAAGATGCTACGGATTCTGAGGGATTATTCAATGCAAGGGCCAGTTACTTATCTGGTCAGCTTGTGGTTGGTGATGCCATATTAGCATCAGTTGGATACACGTGGAGGTCTAGAGAACTGTATTATGAGCATGTATCTGCACGTGCATATTATGGGTAATCTTGGTTTCTTTTAACTTTCTTTTGTCTAGAATGTTATATACTGTGGTGTCTTCCTTAAGTAGTATATGAACTTGAACGTGCACGAATTTTTTCATATTTATTTCCTTATGGAAATAATTTTTGTGCAAAATTTTCTTGATCAGTTTTGTGCAAACATGATCTTCTTGGCAGTTGAATTCCTTAGTTTTTGACAACCTATATGATTCATATTTCTTATCTTGATGTCTGTGCTTCTCTCTTTTGTTTTCAAGTTGGTTCAAAATTGGTTGTGTTGTGTTTTGATATACCCATCTCCTTAATGACCTATATTCTAGTGTAATCAGCTAATGGCATCTGTTGATCACTGAACATGAAAGAACAGTAATTATGGCATATAGCTGAATGAAACTTAAGTACTAATTATTGTTGAGTAAGAGGTAATAAATGTTTAATTTAATTATTTAATGTTGGAGAGCAAAATCGGATCATGACTTTCTGATAAATACAATGATTATGGGAGGTTTCAAAAGATGACTCCAGAAGAGTTAAACAGTGAACTTTGCCATGTGGATTGCCCTATTTCTTCTACGCTGACCCTTCATTTGCTGGAGATTGCTAAATTCTATTTGCATGTAATACCTGAATGAGGGACAATATTGTGTTCACTACCTTAGAATAATGTATTATACGCTTGGATTTTGAGAATCTGCTATCTTTAAGATTTTCTTTTATTGAATTTCTTTGATATGATGCCTTCTCTTAATATACTTTGCTATTCCTTTTTAGTAGATGTCTATTATTCTTAGTCAGAAATGAGAAAAAAAAAAGTGCCAAATGAATTTTTGCTGTGTCTCTCTCAATCCATTGAATAAGAACAATCAGAACTCCTTTTGCAGGATGTTTATTAGTAAAACACCAAGTGGACTCTATAAATTATCACGAGAGGCAACACTGGCAGCTGAGCTGCCTCAAGCATTTACTGCACGAACAAATTGGCGGGGCACATATCCTAGAGATCTTCTCTACATGTTTTGTAGTCAGCACCGCTTGTCTGAGCCTGTGTTCGTTACTTCAGCCCATCATTTAGAATCATTTTCAGAGATGCCCAAAAAATTGAAGCTGACACAATTCACTAAAGAAGAAACAGGATATCGAAATGGAGGTGATAGGGCTGCTAGTGGCGGCAAATCCTCAGTTTCAGAAGACACCACCTCCTTCAGATGTGAAATTAAAATATTTTCAATGTCTCAAGATTTGATATTGGAGTATCATCCAAAAGATTTGTACAAGAAGCAGGGGGATGCCATTCAAAGTGCTTCCTTGAAAGTTCTTTTATGGTTGGACAGATATTTTAGGGAGCCAGATCTTCTTTTACAGAAGATAAACTCTTCTGCTGATGACTTCTGCAATCCAATTTGTCATCAAAACTTTGCTAATGAGTTTTCCCTGTGTAAATTTATTCATAAAATTACTAAGAGAAGCGAGAACAAACTACACAAAGGAGTTGATTTCAACTTTGTTGGGTGGCTAGACTTTGAAGAGGGGCATGAGGCATTTTCAATAAAGTTAGAAGGTCAAAGCTCTGGGGTGCATCTAGCGGGTCACTAGCATGTATAGGTTATTCAATATCGCTGGTTAAAGAAGGGGAAAATATGAAAGAGCTTGTGGAAAGTAGTGAAGAATTTGAATTTGAGATGGGGACTAGCGCAGTGATTCCGATTCTTGAAGCTTGTGTGACGCAAATGTCTGTAGGCCAGTATGCCTGTTTCAACACCAGATTGCCTGCTGATGAACTAGTCTTAGCTGCAGTTAAAAAACCTGAAAATATTCAGTCATTGGCATGCACAAGTGAGTCTCTTTTCTTTCATTTCCTTTTCCTTTAATGCATGGAATGGTTAATAGATAGATGGGAATCTGTCTGAATCTCTAATGTTAATAACCAATATGGTTTTGACTGGTGAAGAAGATAATAAAATTTGTAATAATGCATTTGCCGGATACTGTATTGTGTCAACAGGAAGTTTACATCAACATTTTTTCCATCTTATAATATTTTGGCTGCCAAAAGTGAAAAAAGAAGAAAAGGAATGTCGTTAGAGGACAATAGTGGGTATAACAGTTGTTGACTGACATCTTCCCATTTTTTATCACCTCAACTCAGGTCCTGGGGAACATATCATAGAACTCACTGATTGAATTATTTTAATTATACTACTTGGAGGGAATTTTCTGTAATTTATTTTCTAAATGATAATGTCCATGATCAGATGAAAATTTGCCCGTTCTTGTTTTTGTGCTTGTTCTGTCCTTTTGGCCCAGTTATGTAATAGATTTGCTTGCATTTGCCCCATTTTCTACAGAAGTGGAATATTCTGTGATATTGTTGCGGGTAACAGAACCACTGGAGGACAGGATGGAACGGGCACTGTTCAGCCCTCCACTTTCAAAGCAGCGGATGGACTTTGCAGGGCAATATATAAGAGAATCTTGTGTTAAAACTTTGGTATTTTTCAGCACTGTTATCCTTCTGATTTAATTGATAATATGCTGTGAACTGGACTTCTTTTGTTGTTGTGAATTGGACTTCTTCTTGCTGTTGCAGGTTGACTTTGGTTGTGGTTCAGGAACTTTTTTGGAGTCTTTATTTGATTATCAGACTACCCTTGAAAGAATCGTTGGTGTCGACATTTCACAGAAGAGTCTCCGTCGCGCAGCAAAGGTGTGAAACTTTCAACAAATTTGCACTGAAGGGCTTTAGTCCTATTGCTTTCTTTTTACACTTTATGCACAAAAAAAATTTTGTGCGAAAGAGCTGACATATGCCCTGGAGATGTCCACCCTTCATGTTTTGTGTTCCATCTCAAATATCATTTGATGCAAGGTTTGTCCTTGAGTGATGCTGACCTGTGGATCCTCGTTATAATTTCGGAATGTAGTTTGAGTAGCATGCATGTTGAAGGAGTTTACTTGTTTTCATAGTTTGTTTAATCTTTTGGAGCAAGATATGGTTAGAAATCCCTTCTTTCCATCTAAAAGGATTGTGGAATACTCTGGCCATTATTGCCACAGTTGGTTTTTTTTTTTTCCTTAAAGGAAAATTATGCTCTAGATTCTGAATGTGAATCAAGAGCTCTTCAACTTTTGGCTCAGTGATCTCCTTGGACTGGGGGTATCTGTGGAGGAACTTAGATTAACTAGAAACCAATCTGAAAGAACTCCTTTTGGACAAGGTAGTATTATTTTATCATTACATAGTATGTTATCCTATATTTCTTTTATTAGAAAAATTTTATTGGAGAGCATAAATACAAGAGATGAAGACAAGATATCCTCGTCCTGAAAAGGAGAAAAGGTGAATGAAAAATGGGAAGAGAAAAGGGGAAGAGAAAAGGGGAGTAAATTGCAAAAGAATAACTACTCGTCTCTTTGCATAATAGAGATAGGTGAAGAGGCAAGGAACGCAACCTTATCCCAGATAAGATGAGTTGGTGTCCAACGATCTTTTGAAGAATTTAGCACTCCTCTCATTTGATAAGCGTCAAGTCATAATAAATGCGAAAATTTCCATTCCTTAAACCTTGTATTAAGGAAGTGATTAATTTTTGGTGGGCTAACAAAATTTTACCATTCAAAATGGTTGTACGACATTCTGTACAAAAGGAAAAAGAAGAAAAAGATGGTTTTTTGGATCTATTGCTTTCTACACAGCGCAAAACTGCAAGCGCTTTATGGCTTGATTTGTCTCCTAGTTGGCATTAGGTCAACATGGTTTATCTTGTTGTGAACCACAGTTCATATAGCCACTTTGAGTTTAAGAGGTGCCCCATGATGCAAATATAATAAAGAATTTGGCTTTTGAATAATGGTCTTAGAGAAAGATCTTCTGGAGAAGAAACCTTGTTCATAAAGATATTAGGATACATCAACTGTGTATGTGTGTGTTATGTATATTTTCAGTCTAATTCGTCACCTTGCTAAAAGTCTCTTTGTTGACATCTGTCATAGGAAGGGGATGAATATTTATCCCCTTACAATTTCACCCCTTATAAAAGTGTTTGGGAAACAAATTCCCCTCCCCCATTTTTCACGGGGGTTAAATGTCACTATAGAGGGGGTAGGGTAAAAAGGGGCATGGAAATTATTTTAGGCCCCTAAATACTTTGGTATTTTAAGCTCCCAAAGCCCACATCCTTTCTCTCTCCGTCAGTCTCTCCTAATACAAATGAATGAACATAAGAAACCTATATCTGCATTTGAGAATGGATTTCTCAAATTCAACTGTACCAAATCAAGTGACACAAGATGTTGAAATGAACCTAAATAGTGAGAATTTATAAAGAAAGTCCTTTTTTTTTGTGTGTTAATTAATTTTGCCTTTGAATTCCTATCCTTTTAATTTATTTTAGTTTACCAAACAAGAGTCAAATTTAAAAGGTTAAAAATCTACTCATTTGTTTTCAGATTCAACTACATATATGGAAAAAGGAAATATTATAGAAGTCATATTTTTTTTTAAATGTTACTTTTGTAATTTTTCACCCTTTCCTACGTATGATATTTTGAATGCTTTGTGCAATATTTTCTTTCTTTTGTTTCAACTATATGAAAATTTTTGCGCCATTTTCATTTAGATGGCACTGTCACAAATATTCTTTTCATTCTAGTAGGGCGATGTGGGAGGACCCATTAGCGAGAGATTAAAATACTTACTTTTATAGTAGTGATTTTATTAATGTTCAGGTTAGCTTCATGCCTCTTTTTTTGGAGTTTCCTTGTGTTCTTGTTTTCCGCTTAATTGCTTCAGTTTGTTGTACTAACGATTGTATGTTTTGAGACTTGATTGATTGCGAACTTTTTCTTCTTACTCTTCAGTTGTTCTCTCACATCGCAAGTCTTGCCCCTTTTGTTCTTTATTTCTATACTTCTGGAATTCCTTCATATGTTTCATGATCTCTGAACCTTATTTGGCTTTTTGTTACTGTTACAGATATTGCACTCCAAATTGGATGCAAATTCCAAATTCCTTGTGCCAAGTCGAGGTCTCAAGTCTGCCATCCTGTATAATGGTTACATAACAGATTTTGATTCACGATTATTTGGTTCTGATATTGGCACCTGTCTAGAGGTACCCTTCTTTTCTATTCCATTAGACCCTGAATACCTGTACCTTCTGGAACTGACTGCTGGTTAATACACCATCTAGTTGCATGGATCATAGATGACATGCTTGTCAACGTGTAATTTATATTGTGCTCAGACAGTGGAGCAGACTACCAAAATAGCTCCAGGGTAAAAGAATGAAAAGTATGGGGAGTTTTTTTTTTTTGGGGGGGGGGGGACTGGGCATTAGAAAAAAAGTTGCCACACATGAAAGGGTCAATGTCACTGTGCTGAGAAGTCCATTGTGCATGGGCTATTGGCACTCCCATATGTCTATTAACACTCCCTATTTTTCTTTTTCTATTTTTTTTTTTGGTTCTTTCTAACTTTGCCATTATTCCATTTTATAATACAATATAAAAGTCAAAACTCCTTTATTTGGTTTTCATATTGTCTATTCACGTTTCAAACTAATCTATCCACACTCTAAACTAATTGTACCTTTAAAATTCCTATTCAATTTAACACCGACAAGCATATTTCAAATGCAAGAAGAAAGAAATTACTTGAGATGACAATGCGAAAAATATCACATAGATATTTACTAATCGTGTAAACCTCACTCATGATCAAACTAATGGAGCTATCAAAAATACCACTTTTTCAAAAGAATAGGGTTTTAATGTCAATTTTTTAAAGATAAGGACAAAATGTAATTGGCTTATAATTCATGGATTAAAAGGAGACCATTATAAAAACCGTATTTTCCTTTTATATATTAAAATTAATTAGAAGTGTGAAGAGATAATAGAATATTAAGAAAAGAATTTGATGCCTTTAATAACTTAAACGAGGGTAAAGATAAAAAAAGCCATCAAAATTGAAAAAGGGGGAGTACGGATAGAAAATTGGAATGTCAATAGTCATACCCACTGTGTAGCCCTTGGGAGCAAGAGGAGTTCTTTTATCTTGGCACATGAGGACAGCGAAATGTACTCTCTAGACACTTTTATGGTTCTCTTTCTTGTCCCAAATTTATGGGAGATGACTAAACCAATGTTTGATTTTCTAGTCATTATCACAAATTTTTAGATTTTTTTGCATCTCACTGTAAACAGCTCCTGTGCTGAAATTGCTCAAAATTTTCAAAAGAATCATATGCAAGAGCTTTCGAAATGAATCTTAGTTTTCTTTGGGGTTTATTTTATTTTATTTTATTTTTGAGAACTTCTATTTTTATTTCCTTTTCAGCAATTTTTCTCTCTTTTTGCTTTCTAACAACCCCCCCCCCCAAAAGAAGGCAAAATGAAAAGAAAAAAGAGAACCATTGGATCAGTATCAATTGATCATGTTAGTCAAATCATAGAGAGTCGTATGGTAGTCCACTAACCTGTGTTGCAGATCTGGTGAAACCTGTTGGTGAAAATTTTATCTGTCCCATATTTGGGAGTCCTGAATTAGTAGAATATTTAATGGTTTTGGAATTGCTAATGATGATTCTACTTCCTTTTGTGGTTTCTATTAACCCTAAAATGTCTTTGGTTTTGTTCCGTTTCTGTGGTTCTGATCGTTCGAGTCCTTCATGCAACGAAAATTTTACCTGGACATCTGTGGCATGGAAAATAAAATCTAATTTTCCTTGGATCAGGATGGGATCCACTCTAGAATTATATTGTGCAGACAAACTTGGTTTTCAATTTTGGGAAAGTAATTTCATTTGAATATCCATATTCACAGTGTTACATCCATTGAGGACTATAGTTGTTCACTGGATAAATGGCACATCCTTTGAGGACTAAAGTTGTGTTCATTGAATAAATTATCTGTAGAAACCAGTAGAATGCTTCCTACCCATTTTATCAGAATGTTAGTTTTATCAATTATCTTGTTCTAATTTTAACATACTCCTTTCGCCCTCTACTTTCAAACAGTGCCATTTAAGTCCAGTTTTGTAATTTTTAACATGTGAATTTGTAGGTGATTGAGCATATGGAGGAAGATCAAGCATGCTTGTTTGGAGATGTGGTACTGAGTTCTTTTTGTCTGAAAACTCTCATAGTATCCACCCCGAACTATGAGTACAATGTGATCCTCCGACGGATGCAAAGCCAAGAAGATGATCAGGATGAGAAAACCCAGTTGCAAGCCTGCAAATTCAGGAACCAGGACCACAAGTTTGAGTGGACCAGGGAGCAGTTCAATAACTGGGCGAGTGATCTGGCAGCAAGGCACAATTACAGTGTCGAATTCAGTGGAGTTGGTGGTTCAGGCGATGAGTCGGAACCAGGTTTTGCCTCCCAGATTGCTGTCTTCAAGAGAAAAGAATTGGTTAATGGAGATTCTTGTGCAATGCATGTGGAGTCATTGAATTACAAATTAATATGGGAGTGGAATAGCAATAATTGTTCATAAAGCCAAATCTAGATTGGTGAAATATGAAATATGCACTAGGAGTTGCTCAAGAGATCCACCCATAGCATATCTATAAACGGCGTACCCAATGCCGAAGCTCCCATAGTCTTCCCTTTGCTTTTTTTTTTGCAAGGAGACTTATTCAAACCCTGGACTGGACCTCCAGGACACAATGGAGAGACTCCACCGTTGCGCTCTTCCATAGCATATATATACTATACATTATTTATCTTCCACAATGGTTGGAACCACAGTTGCTATTTTTGGGTTTAACAGACATATAGGAACCACAGTTACTATTTCAAGAGATGGTATTTATTTGGTCAATTTCTTTTTTATTTGCTTTTTATATTTGAAAAGAATATTCTTCTTATTAAATTTTAAGCTAATGCAAGAATATCAATTCCCAAATTTTAATAGCTCTTTTTGGATAAAACTATTCATTATCATATTAAAACTTTATTATATCTATTAATTTTTTATTGTGCTAAATTATATTTTTTAAACTAATTAAAAGACCAACGCTTTCCAGAAAATTAAGAACCACACATGCATTCCTCAATTTCTCTTAAAAATCCTCACCTCATAAAATAAAATTTACTAAATATTATAATTTTAAATATATGTTAGTTATATTTGTGTGTTTTATGTAAAAGAATGAAAAGTATTATTTTCATTCACAAAATTGTTATTAACACTCACCTTTAATTTTTTTTTCATATTAGACTGATTAAAATATTCTTATTTAATTATTATAATTTATCCTCAATATACTTTTTTCTCTATTTTTTTACTTATTTTATTTTACCATTCGAAACCCTGAAAATAGCCATCGAGCCTATTTATATCTTCTCATTCCTTTAGTATAATTTTTTTTTTTTCTTTTTGCAAATTAAACCGATCAAAATGTTTTATTTCAAAATAAATTTTCACCATCTTGCATGAGATAGAGAGCAAAACATCATGCAAAGTAAAAGGCTTATTAAGGATTTCTAGTATAGGTTTTACTTGACTTGAAGACAATTGCATTGTTTTAATTTAGTATTGATGAAAGATGGTTTTGTATATAATACTTAAAATTGAATTTTAAGTAAATGCTTTGGTGTAATATGAACAATTTGGAGGTTTAATTACTAAATTTTGTTTTTTAATTTTGTTATGTTTAATTTTTTTTTGTATATTTAAAATTTGGGATTTTAAGAGATTTTAGTTATCTTTGTATTAAATTTTATATTCTTTTTCTAAATTAAATTTATACGAGTGTATTTCTAACTCATTTTTATTCTTTTGTTCTATTATTTATTTTAATTATCATTAAATATATAAAATAAATAGTAAAGAAAGAAGAAAAAAGCTATGCGAAAGTGAAGATAATAGAAGAAATAAGATATTCAAAACATGGGAGCTATTTTTGGGATTGAAAATGTAAAGTAAAATAAATAGAAAATATAAAATAATAAATTGTATATTTGTATTAAATAAAAATATTTTAGTCAGTTTAATACATAAAAAATTAAGAATTAGTCTAGATAATAATTTTGTGAGTGCTAATAACACTCATATATCAAATTTTTTTAGATTGAGTGGTCGGCCACTCAACTTTCTTAACCAGAAGTCTCGAACTAACTCTTAAATTAGGTTTCATAATATTTAAATCAGATTAATCGGATAATACCTGAATATCGATGGTGAAAATAAAAAAATAAATAAATAACACTCATGCTTTGCCCCCTCTTCTAGTAAGACTATAATAAAAACAGACCCCCAACCAATTATTATGTTGAGTGTTCAAAGGTTTGAACTTTCATGAAACCTCTCACCCTTTGAAAATGAACTAAATTTTCATTAAAGTAAAATTTTAAAAGAAAAAGAGAGCGAATACTCTTTATATATAGCACAAAAGAAAAGAAAAGGGTGATGAAAATGAAAAATCTTGATCAAAAAAGATATGTTGTAATATTTTTATTCAAAGAACATGTTTAAAATTGTTACAATTAAATATTTTAATTTTAAAAATTTTCGCATTAATTATCATAAATTTCTTTTATTATATGATTACGATTCTCATAATATAATTTGATTTTATTATTTTTTATTTTTTTGTAGGCAAAATATATAACACCACTGAGTTGGGACATTGTTGGTGTTCACAATCCCATGCTATTGTAAAATAAAGTAAAACTTCATTTTCGTTATAAATGATCGAGTAATTCTGATTTATTATAAAATCTAAATATAAAAAGAAATAACAAAAAAGAGAAAATAGAATTTAATATTTTGTATTATTTACTTTTGATAAATGAAATATAAAATCCAACTGATTAGGCTGCATAATAAAACGGGCTAAGAATTCAAAATTTTCTCTGCAAAGCACAAAATAGAACATAATATTTTGCATTATCTTAAAAATAAATAAATAAAATAATAATTTTGACTTGGTCGTGGGTGAAGTACACGTGGACAAAGTTAACCGAAATAAAGTTTGAAAAGGCAATCATTTGGGATCAGAGGGATAGTTGGATCCTCACAGGTGAGGACCCACCACAATCATTAATGTCAATCAGAAAAAGGAGAAAATGATCCAACGGTGTCCCTACTTCCAACGGCTACTTATATAACGGCTACTTCTCTTTCCCCCTTTCTCTTCACTCACATTCTTCGTTCTCACACACCCACTCTCTCTCTCTCTTTCTCTCTCTCTCTCTCTCTCTCTCAAGAAAAGGTGGGTTCTTCTCAGACCACGGCAACAGGAGGTTTCTTGCATAGAAAGAAAAATCTGGAACAAGAAACTCTTGTTTTTGATTATGGCTATGCGGAATATGGGAAAGAATTATCCGGTGAGGGGTTTCTCGACCCCTCCGGCGACGTGGAAATCAAACCCTAATTCTCATTCTTACTTGTATCATCAGACCCCTCCTATGCCTTGCGAGAGGAAGAGATCTTCCCCCCTTCCGTTCAATGCTGATTCTCCTGACCCTTTTCATATCATTCACAAAGTCCCCGCCGGTGATTCTCCTTACGTCAAGGCTAAACAAGTTCAGGTCTCTCTCTCTCTCTCTCTCTCCAAGAAGCTTCCATTTCTTTTTGTGCTTTTTTCTGTTTCTTTGCATTAGTATTTTATTTCTGTCAAAATCTTTTGGATTTATTAGTTGTTAATTGCTCTTAACCATTATGGATTGTTTGTTTGTTTTTTTTTTTTCTCTCATTTTGAATCTTCTTTAATTGAGTTACATGGGGTTGCAATCTTGATTTTTCTTGAATTGTGATGTTTCTGTTCCGGAGTTTCTGAGGAACTGATGAATCGAATGGATTCTATTAGGTCCTTTTGTTTTCGAACTTTTCATCCTCCAACTTTATAGAAAGATCTAATTTTGTAATTATGAATTATGGTTTTGGTCGGATCTTTTATATGTGTATTGCTAATTTGGAAACTGCAGTTGATAGAGAAGGATCTAAGCAAATCCATTTCCCTATTCTGGGCTGCCATAAATTCGGGGGATCGAGTTGATAGTGCCTTGAAAGACATGGCTGTGGTGATGAAGCAATTGAATAGAGCTGATGAGGCGATCGAAGCTGTTAAGTCTTTTCGGCATCTCTGCCCCTATGAATCTCAGGAATCTCTCGACAATGTACTCGTTGAACTCTACAAGGTAATGTTAAATGTTCCAAATCAACCACTTCTTGATGTGTCCTACAACTGGAGAGTTGTTCAGAACTATTAGGACTGACTTCGTAGGTTAACAAAGGGTTGCCCTTAAAACTTTTGTAGCATGCAGGGAAAATTGATGAATGAGTGCTTTTAACTGGCTTGAACCTTCATGGTAGTTTTTGAGTCAGCAGGGTATTCACGAACAAGAAAAAACTTGATTTTAGGGGATTTCCCTTTTTGTATTGTTGTTAAGGGTGTTGGTCTGTTCCATTCTTATAGCTGTTCAGGCGTTATCAGTAGTGAAACATTGAAAAAGCAAATTCTAAAGATTAGGACATCCTATAAAATTGCATTGCTACATCTAGGCAGTTCCAATTACCTACTACAGGAGTTATGTTGCTTGTGAACTAAAATGTGGTGTTGAAAATGTCCTACTAAATGTCTTTTGTAGTCTACAAATCAAAGGAAGATTAATGATTTATGTAAATCGCTTAATGGGAGTGATCGGTAACCTTGTTCTACAGAACACCAAACTCACATGTGGGACAAGAGGTCTTTAAAATTCTGCTTGAGGTAGTGAGCAAACAATTCTTTGCCTGAGATGATAATGATTAGTTAATCCACATGATTGAATGTCTGTGCAGAGGTCAGGTAGGATACATGAACAGATTGAAATGCTTCACCTCAAACTGAATCACATAGAAGATGGTACTGCATTTGGAGGGAGGAGATCAAAGACTGCAAGATCCCAAGGGAAGAAGATTTATGTAACTCTTGAACAAGAAAAAGCAAGGTATGTGACTCTCCACCAACCGCCTACAATCTATTTCATGCTTACCTCAATTCAATGAATTTGGTATTCTTTTATGCAGAATACTAGGGAATTTGGCATGGGCGTACTTGCAGATAAATGAGTATGAAACTTCTGAAGAGCATTACAGGCAAGTTTATTTGCTACAAGAAAATACAAAAAAGGTTTTTGTACAATTAACTATTTGTTTCTTATGAAAGAAAAATGGTGATGCAGGAGAGCTCTTTCATTGGAGCTGGACAGGAACAAGCAATGCAATCTGGCCTTATGCTTGTTGCACATGAACCGGGTAGCAGAAGCCAAATCTCTACTCCATGTTGTACAAGCTTCATCTGCAGATGGAAAAATCCATGAGCCTTACGCTAAATCCTTTGAGCGAGCTGTTGAAATGTTAACCAAGATGGAGTCAGAATCATCTCTAAAACCAGTTGAGCAGAAGTGGGGCACCATTACTCTTCCTCAAGGATCATTCTTGTCTCCTTCAAGTAGAAGCGAAGAATCAACTCTCTGTGCCCATGAAGGTCAGTATTGTGCTTCAGGCCTTGCAGCTCCAAGAAGGCTAGAAGATGACGGTAGAACGCTGCTGCTTGGTGAAAGGAGTAGGGAGTCCATCACAAGAAAACTCGATAGGAATAAGGCAGGTGTATCCGGGCTTGACAAAGAAAACTTGAAATTCTCTTCATCACATTCGTATTATGTGGATAAGAAGAGTAGAGTACCCCATAATGAATTCCCATCACAAAGGAGTTCTAATTATTCTGAAGAAGGATCGTCTTGCAGAAGACCGTATTTGTCTCCAGTTCCCTTCAGAGGAAATTCACGAGCTTCTGTGACCGAACCCAGAAAAGTTTTGCAGCATTGCGGTTATGGAGATCAAAGGAGGCAAATAAGGGGTGATAATGTGATTGAAAAGTCAAGGAAAAGATTGTCATTTGAATGTCCTGCGTCTGCTGAAAATCTTCACAGACTCGCTCCACAAAATCATCAAACTAATTCTATCGGTGGAGATCTGAGAAAGAGTAAGGAGGGAGATTTTGCTCGAACAATAAATGGCATGGCCATAAAATCTAAGTCACCAACTATCATGACTGAGGAGAAGAGCATTAGCGTTTGGGATCATGATCTGCAGTGGAGAAGAGGAGACTGGAAGCAACAATCATGGGTTAAACCTGTTGGAGAGTATAAAGGGAATCGGAACCAGACCTCTTATTCACCTATTAGCGGAAGTAGGAACCAGAGAGATAAAGTGGTGACAAATTCTTCATATTCACCTAGTATTGCAAATGGAAATGAGAACACTTGGGAGAGCAATCAGCAGAATAGTTCGAGTGGGAATCTCTTAGTGGAATCATCAATTATTGTTGATGACTCGAAAACTTTTGAAGCTTTGATGTCTAATACTACTGTTTGTGCTGAAGAGAACAAGTCTCAGCAAGTGGATGACCAAACTCAACAGCAGCAGCAGCCACAAGATTTCTCATCTTATAAAGTTAAAAAGAGCTGGGCTGATATGGCTGAAGAAGAGGAAGAAGAGCTCTCATCTGAAAGTTTGGATGCTGGAGAGGGATACAACGATGAAAATCAGAATTCCAACATCTTTCAACGAGCTCTTTCTCCATTGAATCAGGTAGATAACTTAAGTGAAAGTTTCAAATCGTGTGATTTGAGAAGTGGACATATGATGAGCATGAATGCTGTTCCATCAAAAAATCCAACAGTGCGGAGGTCTTTGTGTTTTGGTACACTTTGCACCCCAGATTCAGACAATCATGGCTGGTCTTCTCCTCCGACAAAGAAGGGAATGAACAATGAGAAAAGTAACCAAATGTGTGCAGTTTCTAAGAATGGCTTGAAACTGATGAGAAGAAACAGACTGCAGGTCTTTCAGGACATAACCCTTCTTCCAGAAAGTCCAAGGGCTTGAGCAAAAATTTATACCAAAAGTGGGAGTTACTGCTTTTGTACAAGTGTGGTTGGTGTATTATTGGTGCAATGCTTTGTGTATCCTTTAATATTGAATACCGTAAAAAGACTCCAATAGAAGTTTACGGTTGATAAAATTACTGAGAAGTGTAGATGCCTTGTATAGCCCGAATCCTCATATCAAGCGGAAGGATTATATTGGAGGATGCATGTGATGTTGAAATCTTTGTGCATGGTGATTGTGGTTGATGGAAATTGGTGAGGTCTATGATATGGGTTGAAATTAATACATGGGATTATATTTTTGAGATACTTATTAGCATTATTACTAGAAAACTTAACTTTTATTTTGAAAACTATTTGTTAATATTAATGTCAAAAGTTTTTATGATTATATATCATATCCCTCTCCACAAATTACTAACGAGCGTGACGAAATGAATTTGAATTAATTCTAACAAAATGAATTTAGACTTTAATATGATTTTAATATTGTATTAAGAGAGAATTTGACTTTTAAGTACAAATTCTCTCCTAATAAGTATTGTTAATTAAGGTGGCATAGCGACATTGTAAAGAGACATGGATTGTTGTTGATATAAGGATTTTTTTTTACCATTCAATGCTCCTCAGATCGATCAAGGGCTGTAGCTCTCCATATGCAACCAGAACATACTCAGCTGAATATGCCTCCTTGATTCTTGTTAGAATTTCCTGCTGCGTGCACGGGCATGAAGACCTTTACATCGTAGTTGATTTCAATCTACATAATGTCTTTATATATTTTCATTGGTGTTTGTTCATTTTAAGTTACCTCTAAACTGATTTTTTTTTTCTTGTTATATAAAAATTCGAATCCTATACCTCAATATTGGGAGAGGAGAATTGTGATCACCAGACTGTCTCTTTGGAGACAGAGTTACCTCTTAACTTGATGGAAGTTTCTCCCAGCTGCCGTTAAAAGTTAGTCCCACACCAAGGCCATGTTTATTAATAAAAATGCCCCCAACACGTAGACGTGGGCTGAATTTGGGCTTAAGCTATATCGGAGATATTTAGAAATAGAAGTAGGGCCGATACTGGAACGGTCTGGGAGCTGAGCCAAGAATGCTGAACCTAAATGGTCATTTCAAAAGCAAGAAAAAAAGGGCATAAAAGTTTAGCCCAAATCGGGCCAGCATTAGGTTGGGCAGATTTGGCTGCGCATCACATCTACCTCCTGTTTCCTCACATCCCTGACCTCAAGAGCTCATATGCTATCCAGGATGCTTAGTTACTTATGATGTTAATGTTGAGTAGGCCACAGGGCTATCAATAGCCAGTTGAGGTGTTGTTTATAGAAATGTTGAATATATATGTTTATCATGTTTTCTTGCATACTCTTGGTTGGAAATGGGTATTGTGTTGTTCACGAAGGTTTGAATTCAAATAAGAAAAAGAAGGGGGGAGTAGTTTTCTTAGGTGAAAATTAACTTTCAACTTCCCTTCAAATTCTAACTTGAAAATTTTTGAAAGAGGTGTGACATGCATGAATATGAAAAGAGAATTAACATTCCTGTTTTGGATTTAGAAAATTACTAAATAAAGACATTGATCGATCGTTTTGTAAAGATTATATCATAATTAAAGGTATTGGAATTGTGAAAATCAAAACTATTATATTTGTAATAGTTTTCGAAACATTTGATATCAATGCATCAAAAAAATTTGATAACAATACATCAAAAAAAGATTAGGGATTCAATTTTAAAAAATTCTCGAGAATCATGATTATATTTTATGTATGAAAATACAAGACTCGAATTTAAATTCCAACACTTTAGGGGAGCCTTTACTAAAGTTTTTAAGGAAATATATTAGAAATTAAAGTTTTAAAGGTCTAATCTTTTACGCTTCTTTCATACACGTCAATAGCAATTCATATAATCGTCGATTCAAGTGTTATGTGTTATATTATATTTGTTTTGTTTCCACCATATTGTATATGTCGTTTGTTAGAAAACGTGATATCTGAATGGTGACTCTTCACGGTTATGATTATTTTTGGCATTGAGCATGGCCTCACAATGGTGTCCCCCCATTCTCCGCCTAATTTTCCAGTTAAGCCACATTCCCGCATCAAAGGGAGAAGTCATCGTAGGGTTAGAGAAGTGAATGGACCTAAACTATGAGGTGCGGTACAAGTAGAGCCACTTGGTATGCTATTGCACATGCTCTGTGTATATAACTGCAACATGCTTCCCCAGTTACAAGTTCAACTACAATTGCAATATGAAATTACAATTCTCTAAATTTTATTGAATTAAAATAGTATATCTTAACAAGTCTTAAAATATTGTCAAGTAAGAAAAAATCTATGAAAAACAACAATAACAAATAGGAAAAAATGTTCCCAATGAGAAAGTCTAGTGGTACAAACCCCTCCCTCAATCTGTTGATTCCAAATTATAAAAAAAAAAAAAAAAGGAAAAGATTATGATTATGATATCAATACTACAACTTATTGCCAGCCTCTTGTGCTTCCCTCTACAGCACCGCATAGTGTCTCTACGAACAACTGAATCACTTAGTGATTCTATCAACCACATAATCGCGTGCACATTCTGCAAACCGCAGAATCACGTGACAGTTCTGTCAACTGTAGAATCACGACAGTTCTACCAATCACAGAAAGAGGATGGTTTTGCATACAAAGCACAAAACTATTAAAATAATTTAATATTCAATTTTATATTTTAAAATTTTTTAAATTTTAATTTAATATTATAATTACAATTTAATATTACAAATTACTATTAATACTAAAATATATTAATATTATAAGAATTAAATATTTAAAATATCTTGTGTTTTATTCTAAAACCTAAAGTATTAATATTTAATATATTAAAATGTAAATGCTAAAATTTATATATTAAAAAGTTTTACGATTACCCAAAAATCAAAAAATAAACAAAACAAAAATATAAAAAGGGTTTTAAAAAAACCAAATTTGAAAAATTATTATAAAAAAGCAAAAATTATATAACTTTAATTTCATATTTAAATTAAAATATTATAATTTTAAAAATTATTAAGATCGGTAACTTGGTTGCTTTTAATGCAAATTTACTATATCCCTAAACTATTTGGCTTTCGTCAGCAAAGGCCTGCAGTACTACATAGCACAACAACAGATTTTTGCTATGTACTTTGCAACAGAAGTAAAAAATAGATTTTTTTTTTTTAACTAAAACACATTATTTCGTAGAAATACAAATTCAATTTCAAAATGATAAGTATAAATATATTAATCATAAATTTTTTAATATTACAAATAATTATTTTACAAATACTCAACTATTTGAATATATATAACAATCCACATAGCAGAACAATGTGCATACCAGAACCGTATGGTTCTGCATACCAAAACCAGGATGTTTTCCGTACCACTTTATTATTTTAATATTCAATTTTTTAGAATATTAAAATTTATTTATTTTGATATTTGATATTTATTTAAACAAAATATCAAAATTCTAATATAAAATTTGAAAATATAACAAAACAACGTTATGGATATTTTTATTTAAATTGACTATTAAACTTTTTTACCATTGAAAATTACATAAGAATTAAAATTAACAAATTAAATATATAATTTTAAATATATAGTATGCACCCATGCACAATATAAGCCACATTTTGTCACCCCTTTTTCTATATAGAAAAAATGACCTAAAAAATAAAAATATATATATATACACAAGAACTCAAAAATAATTATGTCCGTTAAATATAATATTATATATAACATTATACAGATATTTTTTTTTCAGATATGATTTTTTTAATATCTAATTTATTTAATTTTAAATAAATATCTACATATTTAAATTAAATATTTAAATATATATATTCTTATAAAATTTTAAATTACATATTCATATTTATAAGTTTTGGTATTTGTTTGTTATTTGATCTTTTTATATTTTATTTTACGTATTTTGTTTGAAACTCCAATTTTAAAAGTTTTTAATTAGAGAAAAATTAAAATTACTAGAATAAAGGTTTTAGATAGACAGTAATTCTTAAAAACATTAAAAATCTAATTTGAATACTCTATGGTTAATTTTAGGCAATTCTTACATTACTCGAAAAAAATAAAAAGAATTTTAACTTATAGAATTAGATTACTTATACATAAATTGATTAGCGCAAACGAGAATGCTAACTAAAAGAATATTTAATTTATTGTATTGAATTTTCAAATAACTAAATTATTTTTTAATATTTTTTATTGTAGTTCTGTATAGCGAAACTATATCTTTCCGCATAGCGAAACCATGTCGTTCCGCATGGCGGAACCATATCTTTCTGCTAGCACAACCATATCCTTCCACTAGCGGAACCATATTGTTCTGCATAGCGAAACCATATCGTTTTGTATAACGGAACCATGTCATTCTGAACCATGTGTTTTGCATAGCGTAACCATGTCGTTCTGCTAATCAAACCATGTAGTTCTACATAGCAAAACCATGTAGCTCTGCTACTAGAACCATGTTTACATATTTTAATTTTCACACAAAAATTAATATTATCCAGATAATTTTCCCTTTTGATTTAGAATAGTTGATATTGAATAATATTTAAATATTTAAATACTTTGTATAATATATATACAATTAGTAATAAATATAGTTTAATGGATGATTTAGTATATTTATTGTTAAATGATTATTTAAATATTTTGTAGTTCTACACTGCACTGCACAAAAAATTAACCAATAATATTTAATTCTGTTTTAACAAATAACTTTTAATATATAATAAACATACCACGCATAATACATTTTTAATATAGAAATTTAAATTCACATGTATTTAAATAAACAACACGGATCAAAATATATTTAAATATAATATATATTTTTCCCATTTTAATATATTTTTTTTATTGTCATATAATATATTTAATATTAAATGAAAATCTAACTATTTAAATTAATTTTTTTATATTTTTCTTCTTATACGATTCTAGATTAGATAAAAATGTGTATAACTCTACTTGAATTACATTAAATGTTTAATAATAATTTAGTTTTAGTTTATTATTTAATATTATCACTTTCTATTTCAATTTAATATTCTAATCCGATTTCAAATATCTAAAAATACGTATCCAACTATATCGCATGTAGTTCTACCAAAGACAGGACCACCTTCTGGTTCTCCAAAATACAGAATCACTTTGTGGATCTGCAAAACGCAAAACTTTATTCTCGTCCTGCACAGCATAAAACTATTTTATAAAATTAAAACAAAAAAAATGATCAGAAAAAAAATGAAGAAACATATTTAATTCTATTTTAAACACTTTTTTTCGGTTAACGTATATCTAAAAATTAACGTTTTTTTTGTTTTATTTCATTGGTATTATAAAAAAAATTATACTTCTCCCAAAATTAAAATTAATACAAATTTCACCGAATCACATCGGATAATTTTCTTTATTTTACGGTCAAAATCAATACTCTATGCCACACAACGCGCGGCGTACTCCACCCTGTTAATAAAAATGCCCCCAACACGTAGACGTGGGCTGAATTTGGGCTTACCTATATGGGAGATATTTAGAAATAGAAGTAGGGCCGATCCTGGAACGGTCTGGGAGCTGGGCCAAGAATGCTGAACCTAAATGGTCACTTCAAAAGTAAGAAAAAAAGGGCAAAAAAGTTCAGCCAAAATCGGGCCAGCATTAGGTTGGGCAGATTTGGCTGCGCATCACATCTACCTCCTGTTTCCTCACATCCCCGACCTCAAGAGCTCATATGCTATCCAGGATGCTTAGTTACTTATGATGTTAATGTTGAGTAGGCCACAGGGCTATCAATAGCCAGTTGAGGTGTTGTTTATAGAAATAAATGTTGAATATATATGTTTATCATGTTTTCTTGCATACTCTTGGTTAGAAATGGGTATTGTGTTGTTCTTTGACGGAATCCAAAAAATTTGTATTCAAATAAAAAAAAGGGGAGTAGTTTTCTTTGGTGAAAATTAACTCTCAACTTCCTTTCCATTTGAATTCTAACTTGAAAATTTTTGAAAGAGGTGTGACGTGCATGAATATGAAAAGAGAATTAATATTCCCATTTTGGATTTAGAGAGTTACGAAATAAAAACATTGATCGATCGTTTTGTAATAATTACATCATAATTAAAGGTATTTAAATTGTAAAAATCAAAACTATTATATTTGTGATAGTTTTTGAACCATTTGACATCAATATATGGAAAAAAAATTTGATATCAATATATCAAAAAAAAGATTAGTGATTCAATTTTAAAAAAATCTTGAGAATCATGATAATATTTTATGTATGAAAATACAAGAATCGAATTTAAATTCCAACACTTTAGGGGAGCCTTTATTAAAGTTTTTAAGGAAATATATTAGAAATTAAAGTTTTAAATGTGTAATCCTTTATGCTTCTTTCACACACGTGAATAGCAATTCATATAATTTCGATTTAAGTGTTATGTTATATTTGTTTTGTTTTGATCATATTGTATATGTCCTTTGTGAGAAAACGTGATATCTGAATGGTGACTCTTCACGGTTATATTTATTTTTGGCATGGAGCATGGCCTCACAAATGTGTCCCCCCATTCTCCGCCTAATTTTCCAGTTAAGCCACATTCCTGCATCAAAGGGAGAAGTTTAGGGTAGGGTTAGAGAAGTGAATGGACCTAAACTCTGAGGTGCGGTACAAGTTGAGCCACTTGGTATGCCATTGCACATGCTAGATGTGTATATAACGGCAACATGATTCCCCAGTTACAAGTTCAACTACAATTGCAAAATGAAATTGCAATTCTCTAAATTTTATTGAATTAAAATAGTATATCTTATCGAGTTTTGAAATATTTTCAGATAAGAAAAAAAAAAGTTTACGAAAAACAACAATAACAAATAGGAAAAATGTTTTTAATGGAACATTCTAGTGATATAAATCTCTCTTCCGATCTGTTGATTATAGATTTAAATTCTTATATAATAATAAATGAAAAATTTATGATTACTCCGAACTAGATATAGGTTCCGTGCTAATCATTAATGGGAAAAAAAGATAATATTATGAAGAGGCAGTACGTTAGTCACGTAGTCTTTTCCATCTATTTTATCAATAGAAAGAGAAAAAAAAAAAATGTGTTGGTATACGCTGTAAAGCAATGACTGAGAGCTATACTTGTTAGGAAAAAAAGAAAGGAAAAACCTTTGCTTTGGAACGATTTTTCAGATTAGATAGTAAGTTTTAAATATAATGTCATGTAGGTGATTTTAAATGAGATCATAATGTGTCTAAATATAGTAATAATTACGATTTACGCATTAGAACAATTTTTAATATTAGATAGCAATATACTCTTAAAACTAACAATATGCTATAAACCACGATGTAGTGCGTAGAGTTAATATTAAATTGTTAGGAGGATATTGACTTATTTAAACTTTATTATATATAGTGATAGAAATGGTGTGTAAGATTTTACTATTACATATTAGTTTTTCTGATTATAATTGAACCATATAATAAAATAATTCTCAACTTTACAAACAGCTAATATATATGAAATACTCTATTTCCGGACAAAATTATTAATAAAGTAATAATAATTTCAATATAAGTGTAACATTTTATAACTATAAATTCTCAACAAGTCAATCAAACTCCTTTAAATTGAATGATCAGACATTCTATCCTCTTAATTAAAGATCTCGAGTTCGAAATTTGAGAATGAAAAAAAATGATTTGGAAAAGCCAACTCTTAAAAATGGACTTACAGTACTCGAATCAGATTAATTGGGTAAAACCCAAATAGCAGCGGTAAAAACCAAAAAAAAAAAAAAAATTCTCATCAAGTCATGTTGTAATCTTACCTCTCCCATATGTAAATTTAGTGCAAGTCCAATTTTTCTCTCTTCTTTAATTTTTCTTTGCACGAAGGATGTTGAAAATTGATACCAGATAAATCAAAGAGATCAGAGAGAGAGGAAAAGAAAAGATGGGCAAGGGAATGAAAACTTGCAGACGAGGGGATGATATTCTGAAAAAAGAGAATATTCCATAGTTTGAGCAGAGAAAATTAAGAGGAAGAGAAAAGCATACCAGAAAATTGGCTTTGACTCAAGAAAAAGGATAGATTACAAATCTGGAGGAGAAATATATTATACAAGTTAATACTCATACACATATATTTGCAATTGCAATTTAGCATTTGATTTGATTTGATTTTTGAAATTAGAAGACTATGAAGGAGAACTAGAAAGAAGCACTAGATCTATAGGTTGAATTGAGAAGAGGGGAACTTTCTTCTTTTATGGAAGGCGAATTGAAGACGAAATTAGATGAATCTGCAAAACTTAAGAGCAGATTTGAGATGAAGACACATGACTACGTTGTGTACGTTGTTTCTCATCCCAAATATTTGCCTGAAATTTATCGCCATTGTAGAGAGAGAAATAGAGAGAGAAAACGTAGATAGACAGAGAGGTTCATGTTTGGAAGATGAATATTTTTAGTTTAGTTTTTATATACCAAGAGGAAAGAGAGAGTAGAATGATTAGAGTAAATTTGGGGGAAAATTGGGAATTTGGACCCTCTATCATATGCTACACAGCAATAACAAGGCTATTAAATACCGTAATCTTACACACGTTATTTAACTACTCATCCCCGATCCCAAAATTGACGGTGAACATCCCAAACACTAATTTCATATTATTACGCTTCCTGAGCAGTAAAGAATTTTTATTTAAATATTTTTCTTAACATCTAATATTTATATTTTTGTATATATATATGTATTTTCGTGATTTTTATAATCCTTTATATAACAAAAAAGAAAAAAAATATTCGATCATTACAAGAATCGATCGATATCACTGTTTTGAAAAACATTACATCTAAAATAGTAAAATATATACTCCTTTTTTAAATATCATTTTAAGTATTAATAAAAAAAATTAAAAAATATATTTAATAGTGTCAATTATAAAAATTTTTAACTAAATTACCTTTTATCAAAATCATTCACCTATTCAAAATAGAATAAAATTTTCAGTCCGAAATGACACTTAAAGAAGTAAAAATTTTACCATCTAATTACACATATTATTATACTTGTACATTCTGTAGAACTTTTACTATCTAATTATTCTATTCATGTAAAATTTTATTACTTATTATTATTCATGTCTTTATTTCTTAGAGCCCATTTAGATGAAGAGAAATTGACAGAAAAAAAAAAGGTTCTAAAGGAAATTGTCTTACTTTCCTTTATTTGAGAGTTAAATAAGGGAAAATTGAAATGATTTGGAGGGATTAAAAAGAAAGAAAGATGGTTAAAATGTTTCTATCCAAAATTAGAATTAGAAAGAAATGGACGAAAACAATTGGACTATAGGAAGTTTACTCTCTTCATTCTTCCGGAAAATAGATGTTTTCATCTGGGTTGACCGGACACGCTTGCTTGTGGCCTGCTCGATCGGCTAAATCTTCTAGTCAGTTGACCCACTGAGGTTGGTTGATTGAGTTCTCAGCTCGGCATGGGTTTATTTTCACTTAAACGTTTCAAAATTCAACAAGTAGAGTGCCGGGGTGGTCCACTCAATGAAGCTGGAGTGCCAAATGGTCGACTGAGTTCTCAGACGGTCGACTGAGCCATGCCAAGAGGACTGCACTTGTTTTCCTCCGATGAGCTGTATTCCATGGTCCCCCCCATTCCCAGCAATATTTTCCTTTCGGCGAAAATCGGTTTTGGGTCCCAAAGTCAACATGACCAACAACAGCAAGAACTTTGATGGGAAATGGAAAGATGCGTTACATTTTTATTATTATTATATTTTGTCAAAGGGAAGATTCGTTGTATGTATGTGAATTTCCTAACTCAATTGGAATGAGTTCTTTACTTTGCCATGCTGAGTATTCAATTGATGTTCATTATTTTGTTTATCATTAACTTAAATATGTGAACATTTATGACACTAGCTAAACTTAAATAGGATTATTGATTTAAATTTTAAAAAAATAAATATGTAAAATTATCTTATCATAAATCTTTCTTTCCAAATCTCGTAGGCTCTCAAACAGAAAAAAAAAACATGTTTCTTTTTCTTTCTTTCATTAAACTCCCAAATAAAATATATTTCTCTTGTCTTTCTTTCTTTTTTTTTTTTCTTTTCTATTTTTTTTTTTGGTCAAAAACTCCCAAACGGGCCTTTCGTGCGACGTTGGGTTTTTCATTATTATTTTATTTTTTTATTTTTTTTTTATTTTTTGGGCGATGGGCAGGAAACGGCATTGTTTGAACATCCGTGGTCCCCAACCGGTATTTCTGAAATGTTCTAAAAAAAAATATAAATATTATGTACATCATAGAAAGTGAATGTGGCCCTGTGGCAAGAAACCTAGATATTCCTGGGTTTATGCCTCTGATAATTTAATTGATTGATTGAGAGAGAGAGAGGGGCAGGTGCTCGTCGACCTTCGTGCCCCCGCCATCTAAGCTTCAAGTTGTTCCATTGCAAAAAGGGTGTTCGTCTTCTTCATTGGTTGACGGTGAGTTCATCTGTCTCTCCCTCTCTCAAATGCATTTCATTTGATTCTCTGGCTAAACATCAAACGGATTGAATTCTTGTTTTGACTCTCATACGATTGGTTCCAGTACTTGGATTCCCAAATTACGTTAACTTCTTCGGGGATTGGGTATGCATAACCACAATACAAATCATATGTTTGAGGAAATGCCTGTCAGAGGAAATTTTTGGTGTCACACCATTTTAGGATTTCCCTTTTGTGTTTCTGATAAAACCTCGTCTATTTAAAGACCAAATGAGTGTTAATCCAGTTTAATCAGAAATATAATTGAGAAAATCAATGCCATAATCAGAAAGTGCAGTGATTGAGTGAAATCAGTAAGTACGGAATAATATTTATAAGCCGAGTTGCTTAGATGGATACATTCCACATGAGTGCGAAGCATATTTTTGAACCCTTAAGGGTTGGATAGTGATCATCATCTGGTATTGTGTTTTCTCTGTGTCTTTGACCAAGTGTTTGTTGAAAATTTGGAAAATGAACTTTTGTTTTATGTGGTTGTTATTGTTTATGGTGGACTGGATACCCTCTTAGTATGCATATATTTTGTCAAGTTTGATACTTTATTCCCTTTAAGTGGATGGGAAAAGAGAGCAAGCATCTAGCAAAAGTACCAAAATGGTGCCTACAGATTACGCCATAAAGCTCTAAAAAGCAATCCATAACATAATTAAAGCAACAGAAATAGTTAAGAAATTCAAAGAAAACCAAGGAGCGTGGGTTTCTCGGCTCCTTAGTAAATTCTTCTATTCTTTCCACTCCACATTATACAGAAATTGTGAGAGGAGTCATATCAACAAGCTTTTTCTCTTGATGAACAGCTCTCCATGCCCTTCCATGCCCACCACTCATCAGATACGAAGAAGAGAGAACACTTGTTTTCAAACAACAAACTCTAACCAGTTGCAATACAGAAGTTGGTGATCTAATGCCTCTGCTTTTTGTTTACAATGTGGCGACATCTGTTTATTTGTTTAAACTAATGTATATTTTTGAAGCTTAAACTGACATATCAATTTGTCTACCTTTTTTTTGGTTATGTTGCTGTCTTTGCCCTTGTTTGGTCCATATGTCGTGAATGACGGTTAACTGAATCTGTGCTCAGGTGCACGACAATAGAACCACCACTCAGTGCTCTGAAGTTCCAAAATAATACTTTTCTTTGATTTTTGGGACAATTGAGATTTGCAATGATTTGGCTCTTAGAGGTCTATTTTTCAATTAGAACTAATTTGTTCAATCATGTGTGTATGTGTTTGTGTGTTAAGATGGTGGGGGTTTATACCAGTTATATAATTTGGGCCAACCAAATCCAAATAATTAAGATGGTTTCTAATAAAAATATTCTGTGTGTGAAAATACCAAATAATAAATGAAATGCCATTTTCTAAATGAAGATATTTTCATTTTTTTCATTTCATATGAAATAAACCATTCGGAAGCATATAATCATTAAAAATTCCTAGTGTGCCCCAAAATTAGGAGATGAATTGAATTTTAATGTTTTGAAATTGATAGAATTAAAAGATTCAAGCATTATTGCACTTTTATTTTATATCTAAAGGAGTTCTACTAGCCGTTAAATATTAAAGGTGCCATGATCATGCTTGTCTTCAAGCATCCTTTGTCAAAAAGATAGAAAAAGATTTGTCCATCTCATCATTTTGTTGTAATAATTTGAGAATTCAGTTGGTGTTTTACTGAATATGAAATGATGGAAACCTTGGAATTTGGAATTTATTCTATCCTAGTACTTGGCATTTATTTTCTTTTCATTATGCTTTTATTGGTTGTATTGAAGGTGGTGAATTGGTGATGGACACTCAACTTCTTTCTTTTAACCGGAGCAACTGCCTTATTAAACTGTGTCAGCATCGTCATTTTCAAACAATCAGGATCCCAAAAACTATATATCGTGGGTCTTGTTATATTCCATCAGGTATAGGTACATTATTTGCTCCAATTTTTGAGTAAATTTGGAAAATTACATTGCTTCATAATTAGTAATAACACTGAATGCAAATAAATAGAATGTGGAATTTGGCTTTTTTTTTTTTTTTTTTTTTTTTTTTTTAAATTGAGATTTCAGGGGGGGTTCTTTGTAGACTGGATCTTTAAGTGTTAATGTTTCTTGCATCCTTAGATTTGTAGAATGGTAACTACATCCTTGTGGCAAGAATTCTGAGCCCAAGTCTTGCGAGCATCCTTTGTTTGGTGATTCTGCTTATTGTATGTGTTTCAGCAGTTGATTCTGTGAGTCATCATACATTGTTCTTATTCACCAGTCTCTCCTTTTTTGCAAGGCTTTTTGTGCTTACTCTGGAGGAAAAAAAATCTTTGGATGGATGATTCCTCTGAAATTCTATGCACAGATTGGTGTCTACACCATTTTGTGCCATTCCATATATAGTTTGTTGATACTAGAAAGAAATGTGTGAGACGTAACCTTTGTTAGGATGCAGGGACGGCTTATTATGAATTATGTTGGTTATAGGAAATAGAATCTATGAAATTTGCAGCATTATGGTTGTCCCCGAATGTTAGAGCATAAATTTAGTGTGAATGGATTAAGCCAACTTTCAGGAGAAGGAAAGAGTCATTTTCACCTTCTTGAGAGTATGCTCCAGCTCTGGAAGGGACTAAAAGATTTTGCCTTTCTTTGAACTTAGGAGAGTTAGAGCATAGAATCACAAATGGGCATCACTTTTTAGAATACGGTACTAATGGTTAATTTATTGTTTGGATTATAATGGCCGGAAAACAAGATGTTTAGAGTCTGTTATGGTCTAAATGCTTTTGGTTATCCTTCCCAAGAGATCCGTTTGCTAGTTCTCAAGATAGACACACTCTGCTTGACTTTCATATTCGAGGTTTTCTTTTCCCTGTTCTTTTCTTTTCTTGTGTTTAGCTAACAATTAACATGGTTGACCTGGAGATCTTTGTTTGTTTCACTTATCTTGGTGAGATATGATGAGTTTCTCATTATGGTATGTGTTTGTTTTCAAATTCTTACTTGATTGCTCACCAGTATCAATCGGAAATCATGGATTGAGAATTGAATCAATCTTATTACCATAAGATTGGAGCTTCTTTCCTAGTAGGCCATGGAACAGAAAGCAAAGTGAGATAAAAAAATTTATAGTTTAAATGGGAGCATGTTAGTCAATGACATAATAATGTCATTTAAACTGCAAAGGAAGTCTATTAAGGAGTTGCGCATGGCTAGCTTTGACCTTTGTCTATTTTTGATTTGAAGAATATAGAAGAATAATTCTCGTGTACAATGAATTTTGTCTTCTTACTATTTTCCCTTTTTGGTAAATATCGCATAGCAGGATCAGTTCATTCTATAAGGTGTTCAATGAAATCTTATAGGCTATCAGAACTCAATAAAGATGAGGTTAACAGTCTCAAGTCTCGTCCTCGAATTGATTTCTCTTCCATTTTTAACTTGGTAAGCATTTTTGTTTTGAAAATTGGAGTCACTTGCTTAAAGAACTTATGTTATTGGATTGGTACAAACTGTTGATATATATCATATGCTGTTACTGGGACAGGTTCAACCAATTGTAGATGATGTCCGCAGTAGGGGTGATGCTGCAGTTAAAGAGTTGGTGCTTCTTTGATTTCTTCTGTGTAGCTTTGTTTTGCTGCTAGTTTTGCAGCATTTTAACCCCTTTTTTTTTGGATTATGCAACTGTGTAATCAAAAGATGCTGCTAGTGAGATTGTACGTAAATTGTTTTGCAGCTATACTGCACGCTTTGATAAAGTTCAACTGGATAAGATTGTTGAAAATGTTTCTGAACTTCCAGATCCCAAGGTATTTCCACTTTTACTTGTGTGATACCAGTACAATTACTTTTTGGTTCTTTATTTATGAACCCTGTTACAGATTTACTTTTCTCACATAAAGAGCTATTTACATTTTGAAGGTCATTTTTATTCTTTTACTAGTGTTACTAATTCACATGCTTGATAGACATATATTTTTTCTCGCAGCTTGATACAGCTGTTAGAGAGGCATTTGATGTGGCGTATGACAACATATATTCATTTCATTTTGCTCAGAAGTCTGCTGAAAAAACTGTTGAGAACATGAATGTACTAATGTTGCTTCCTTTTCATATTTGAGTGTTGAAATATTGTCCTCTTTCCCTGCTTTGTCACTCATAGTGTTTGTTTTCCAGGGAGTTAGATGTAAGCGGGTTGCACGAAGCATTTCTTCTGTTGGGCTTTATGTTCCTGGTGGGACAGCAGTTTTACCTTCAACAGCTCTCATGCTTGCAGTCGTATGTTGATTGATTTTTCAATTCTGTTAGTTTTTATCATACTGTTGTTTCTGTTTATGATATCTGGGCTGCCAAATTTGGGTTGACTCCTGCTTTCATCTTTACACCAGCCTGCACAGATTGCTGGGTGTAAAACAATTGTTCTTGCAACTCCTCCTGGTCAGGATGGCAGCATTTGTAAGGTATTTGCCTGCCCAATACTAAGAAGAGAGGGAAAGATTCCCCTGTGCTGATACTATCTTTGATAGTCACTCCTAAAAGATGTTACTTTCTATCTTCTTAATTTTTAAGATATTTTCCACCCTTTTCCAGGAGGTACTTTATTGTGCTAAAAAAGCTGGAGTCACTCATATACTTAAAGCTGGAGGAGCACAGGTTTGATGGCATTAACAGATTGTTCATTTTACTGATGTTTTTTCACTCTTCTGTTTGCACAATTTCTTTTCTACTTATCAGGTGTGATCAGTTTATCTCTTTTTCACTCATGTAGCCTTAAATTTTCTCCTTTCTTTCTTGTGGCTTATTTATTTATTTATTTATTTTAATGGTGGGGATATGTTGCAGGCAATATCTGCCATGGCTTGGGGGACAGCATCATGCCCTAAGGTAGTGTCTACAATTTGTTCCTCTCAATTATATCTATGGCTTGCAAAACCTGAATTTAATCATTTTGTTTTTTTCCTTGGAATCGTGCTTCCATAGTCATGGTCGAAATTAGGCCTCATGTATGAAAGCTTTTTTATTATAAAGATATCAACCATTTCTTCATTATGAGTTTTCATTTGCATCAATGGAGGCCCATTACTAGGCTTTTTCTTCCAGCATTCCTGTTGTCCTGGTGATCTGAAAACTTTGAGATGATTGATAGGTAGGACTTCTAACAATGGTGAAGCATCTTTTTCACAATTTATCCTTTGGGGGTATCTCTATGGTGCTCTGACAGCCCGTAGGTTTTCCTTGTGAAGTCCTTGGCGAGGTTTCTGGTCATGATAATGTTAGAAGATTGCTGGTATGCATTAAGATCCCTAGAAAGATCAAATTTCGGTGAAACATTGCATGTCATTGTAGAGAATGATTGGGTCAGATTGGTGAAATGGTTGGCTCCAGGCTTTACATGATACAAGAGACAGTCCAGGTTGTAATCGAAATTGCATGTCAATATCTAAATCCCTTCTCCAGGCTACAGATTGAAATATCGGCCTGTGCTGTGGTTGATACAGGCTAATATATTGGCCAATGAGCTATTTATCTGGGTAACTGGTAAAACTGCTGATAAAGCTTTGCTATAGCTTGTATGGAGCCAATATAGTTGTCACCAAAAGTTGTCACAAGAAAAAGAAACCTTTGCCCTTGACGGCGGAAATTGCAAAGCTGAATGGAAGAAAGGGTGAATTCATGTAGCCACCTCTAGCTAATGTGGGATCAATGTTTAACTGAGTTAGAAAATAGAAACTGCATCCAGAACTCTTGTTTTAAACTATACTCTGTCCTGAAGGCTGATCTCATGAAAATAGTTTGCATGCTGAGGAGAATGTTTCAATGAGAATACAGATTGCTGTAATTTATCTCATTATTAGGATGTTAGGAGTCAAAGATGACATCGACTTAAATCATGAGACTATTTAAAACTTTTTTAATATTTTGGTTAAGCGGAACATAATATTTAGTCCCATGCATATCTGCATATATAGTCATGCAATTTAAATGTTCTGGATAAGATTGTGCTGATCTTTGCATGCATCTTCTTCTCCAGTGGTTTTCATTTTGTGTAAAAGTCATGAGAGTAAAATTTCTTAGTGTCTGTTTAGGGTTCTGTTCTTCATTTCATGATGAAATACATTAAACTTTTACTTCAACCAACATTGATATTGATTTAGACCATATTTATTCTGGTGGCTTACTATGTGGTCGGGCCTGTCAAAAAAACTCATTGATGCAGGATATTTAATTCTTGCAATTTCATTATTGTGAAAACAAAAATAATCACTTCTAACGAATCAGCTAGCATCATGCATTGGAATTGCTAATAGACATGAAATGTCACTGGCAGCATTTAATCTTATTCTTGCCATCCCAGGTTGAGAAGATTTTTGGGCCTGGAAATCAGTATGTCACTGCAGCAAAAATGATTCTTCAAGTATGAAAGTTTATTTCTAGTGTTAAAGATGGTTTCTAGATTCCCTACCATTATTGTGCTTCTGTTGTCAATTCAGTTGGCTCCTGTGTTTTATTATTAAACAGAACAGTGAAGCTATGGTTTCAATTGACATGCCTGCTGGCCCTTCAGAAGTTCTGGTAATAGCTGACAAATATGCCAGTCCTGTTCATGTTGCTGCTGATTTACTTTCCCAGGTGCTTGATTTCTTCACTTTTTGTTTCACTTTTGTTGACAATGCTTTGATATGATCACCTGGAGGTTTTGGATAATTATTTTGCTTTATTGCTGCTAGTGCCTTCTAAGACATATCAACCACCTCTTGGTTGCTATATTTTTCTGTGATTTGGCAAATCCCCCAATAAATAAATAAGGCTAGAACTTTTGGTGGTTGCTCAAGGAAAGTGCAATCCTTCTAATTACCGAGTTTCCCGGATCTCTCTCTCTCTCTCTCTCTCTCTCAATTATGGGAGAATAACAAGGATACTGTGGACAGTCACAGTAAAGTTGACCGGTTGAACTTATGGATGGTGACTTTGTTTGGAAGAAGTGCTAGAGTCTTTAGGAGTTGTTCAATTCCTCATTCTCTTTTGTAGGATTAATATTGCCCTTTTAGCTTCATATGGTTTTTACGGTGGGGACATTCAAGGGTAGGAATAGATGTAATAACAAGGTGACACAGGGGAAGAGTTCAGGGAAATTTGAATTCAACAATTAGGGGTAGAATACGGTGATTGTGGTTGGAAAAATAGCTAGATTGAAAAAAATAAAAAATAAAATTTTTATTTAGAGAGAATACAATAAATACTCATAAAGCAACTACTATTATCATTTTATAATAGTTAGGACAAACCTGTCAAATTTTCTAATTACTTAAAAATTTTTAAATAGTTAAATAAAAACTATAAAAGTAACAAAAAATAATGGAAACTTCCTAAGTAGTAACTTAAATATAGAAGGAAAACTAATAGAAAATTTAAAAACTTGAAACTTTCTAATTTCTCAAAGCTTCTTGCATCATTCTCCCCTGGTTGGAAAGACCTGTCCTCGAGCAGGCTGGACTCATCTTCATTTTTCAAGGTATGGTTGGAACCCTAGTTAATTTTTTCAATGTACTGCACTGGCATGCTTCCTTTGTTTCCCCTAATAGAAACTCTGACAGACGTGAGAAAGCATTCCAACAAGTAGCCCTGTATTCAAGCTTCTCTCATGAGCTTCATCCAGAATTATGACCGAGTATCACCTCAACTAGAAGTCACTCTGTATTGCCCCTAATAGAAACTCTGACAGACATGAGAAAGCATTCCAACGAGTACTTTTGTATTCAAGCTTCTTTCATGAGCTTCATCCAGAATTATGATCGAGTATCACCTCAACTAGAAGTCACTCTGTACTTCACGCGGTAAAGTTTCATCAGTCGTGAATTTGATAGAACAATTCTCTCTAATCGTCTTGTCATGCTTAACTTGAAAAACAACCTCCTTTCCTAGATGCAGCAAGCTCATACTCGACCTTCTTAGCAGTGGCAAGAACAGCAACACAACATGGCTGAGTAACACCAACGGTACCACTCCGAATACCAGGTCCTCTTGAGCCATATCCTGCTTCAATTAGGAACTATGGGACTTGAGTTGTCCTACCATTCCCTATCTCTCCACATACTATAACAGTAGCATGCTTTTATTGTTTCCACAATCTTGTGCTCCATCTCAACTATTGGAAGAACTTTTCTTTTGTATTCATCCTCGTTAGGTCTTAAGACGCACGCTACCATGGGGTAGTTAAAGCTTTAGTTGAACCTGTTTTGTTACCAATGGATGCTCATGTGCTGTATCCATTTGTTTGCTGTCTTTACAACATGGTGACATGGGCAACTGTCCACAAACTTCTTGCATCTTTCTATAACCAGAGGTATCTTCCGCAGCTTCCTTAGCAAACAAAATATGCACATGTCCAACTGTTTCATTGGACTTGCTACTACAAACTGGCTTTAAGAAGCACCCAGAGTGGCAGGATCTGATATGGACGATACATTCACAGGAAATAAATATTTTAGGGGAATATTTAGGAGCCAATAGTTATCTCTTTAGAATAGTACTTTTCTTATTTTTAGAATTTATTAATTTCTGGAGTAATTTTAGGAGCTTGTTTTTAGTAGGAAACCTATTCTTTTCAGGAGTTCGCTTTAGTTGGAGACATTCTATTATAAACTCTATTTTCTTTTATTTAAAAAGGGTACAATAAATAAGAAATAAGTCTAATTCTCCTAAAAAAAAAGAACTGTGGTAGGAATCTTGTTGGATAGCAGGTTTCCAAACTGCAGTCATAGGGTCTAAGGGGAAAAACACTAGCAAGGGAAGAGGATTTCCCAGCAGAGTATCATGTGACTAGGTCCTAGATCCTGCACTATGGGTTATATCAACTTGGTATCAGAGTTGGCCGTCATGGAAAATTCTGTAGAATGGCCTAACTGGATGGAGGGGTTCATGAGGGATCTCGAGCAGCAACTGTCCATGGTGGAGGAACGCCAGCAGTCCAGCGAGAATATGCTTCAGCAACAGCATACGGTGATGAACTCACGGTTGGAAGGGATTATGCGAGAGCTGTAGGGCGCAACAAGTACAATGAGGTGGGGAACAGCAGTCGCACCCTTACAAACCAACGTGAGTAATGAAGTACCTGCAGGAAGGAGGGACCGTCATCCGTTGGTTTTCTAAACAAGAATTCCTGTCATATGATGGTATTGAGGATCCCTTGATTTGGATCCATAGGCATGAGCAATTCTTTGAAAATCAGAGAACGCTTGAAGGGGAAGTGGGGGGGGGGGGGCGGCTGCATTCCATCTTAATGGAGAAGCGCACCTGTGGTGTCACTTGAGATTCGGTCCCCTTGAGTCTCAACCCCTTGGCGAGTTGGCCAACTTAAGACAAACAGGGATGGTGAAGGAGTATCAAAGGGAGTTTCAGTCCTTGCTGGCTTGCACTTCAGAACTCACCACAAAATAGCAAGTCAGCCTATTCACTGCTCGACTCATGGAGGGGCTGCAGCAGAAGGTAGATTTGTAGCAACCCAATAGCTTGGGAGCTGCTATGAATTTGGCCCGCGCCTACTTGGAGCAGTACGAAAACAACCACCGAAGAGAAAGTTGCAGGAAAGGGAAATTTTGAGGCGGCATCCGGTGCTTAAGAACTAAGGTAGAGATGAAGAAACGAAGCGCGAAGGGGCTTTGCTTCGATTGTGATGAAGCATTCTCTCGGAGACAGATGCAAGAAGTTATCTGGGTAGAATTGGTAGAGTTTGAAGAAGAGGATGAGGGAGGAGGCTTATTGGGAGTTTCTTGACTACATGAGGAACTACCCTGAATTTGAGCTTGAGGACAAACTCTTTGCTCACGAGAGGAGTAATGATATGCACGATGCATTCATAGAAAAGAAATATTTTAGGAGAATATTTAGGAGTTGATAGTTATCTCTTTAGGTTATTAGTTTTCTTATTTTTGAAATTATTGATCTTAGGAGCAATTTTAGGAGTTTGTTTTAGTAGGAAACCTATTCCATTGTGAGCTCTATTTTCTCTTATTTAAAGGGCATACAATGAATAAGTCTAATTCTCCTTAAAAAAGAACTGTGATAGGAAATTTTTTAAGGAACAGATTTGTTGACTGCAATCATAGGGTCTAAGGGAGGGAAAGCTCTAACAAGGAAAGAGAGGATTTCCCTGCAAAGTATCCTTTGACTAAATCTTACACTAGGGCTCATATCAGAATCCCTTTTTGATCCTTTTCCACCATTATTGGTTGCACAAGGTCATCCTTCTCCTCCTCTAATTTTTGTGGCTTTCTTTTCTGGGACTTGATCAACTTCTTATCTCTCTTTATGTCAACCTTTCCCATACCCGAGATTGGCTACTTATGTCCACTGTGTTTGATGTGGTTAGGAATTTTCATGAGTCTTTCATCTCCATCTTCAATTTTGTCCTCGTCATACATGTAAAAGTCGAACACCAGTTTGTTTACAACTTTCCACAAGAGGTTAGACAAAGATGATCTTCAAAACTGATTTTAACTTTTTGCTTATCCTTGTGCTCATCATATTCATCAAAAACACCAATCTGATCAAGAGCATGTAGTAGCCGCTCTTCCAATCCACCTCGTATTGCTCGACTTGCGGGATCCATCTTCATGGAAAAGGGTCATTTTCTTGACTTCCTCTTCTTTCTCGAGATTTGGAGGCTTGAGTTTTTTGTAGTCGCCTTCTGGATTCTCCATTCGGGTTTCTACAGGTTCCTGACGCTGCAAGGCTTGTACAGCTCGTGTGAAGTCCTCTATCATTCTTCAAATCTTGGCCAACACAGATTGCCTCTGCCTCTACCAACCATCTTTCAGAAAACACGAAAAAGAATTTTCTGAATTATGAGGAAGAAGTTAAAGAAAATCTCTGAATTCTGAATTGCAGAATCTGAATTTCAGTGCAGGAAAAAGGCCTGGATCGCTGGAAAAACAGTTTTGCCTTCTGAAACTAACTCTGACCCACAGAAAAAAAGAGTCAGGAAAGAGTCTGAATTTCTGCAGAAAAGAAGTTTCTGGATTTTGAAAAATTTTTTGCAGAAAAGTTTCTGGATTCTGTGAAATAATTCTGAATTGCTGAGAAAAGAAAATTCCACTTAGGCTCTGATGTTACTTGATGCCGGGAGGAAGCTTAGGGTAATTAGAACTCAACAATTAGGACTAGAATGAGGTTGTTGTGGTTGGAACAATTACTAGATTTAAAGAAAACCAAATAAAATTCTTTATTTAGATAAAAAGCGATAATGCTATAAAATGATTACTATTATCCTTTTGTACTTGTTAGGACAAACTCTAATTCTAAATTTAAAAAACTTTCTAATTACTTAAAACTTTCTAAATAGTTAAATTATACATAAAAGAAACAAAAAAAAAAGAGAAATTCCTAAATAGAATCTTAAGCAAAGAAGGAAAACTAATAGGAAATTAAAAAAACTTTAAACTTTCTAATTTCTCGAATTTTCCAGCATCCCAAGGGATTGGAAAGAATTGATGTATTTATGTTTGTGCCCTTTTATCCTTTTAATATTTTTTTTTTGACACCATTATTTATTTATTTATCTTTTGGATCGAAAAAGAATTATATTAAAGATAAGAAAGAATGTATAAAAACTCTCAAGTAGGAGCGCAGTAGAGCTTAAAAACAAGGACCTAGTACACAACTACCCTCTGATCTCTTTTCAACTCTACTGAACTAAATACCTTATAATTTTCAGATGTGTGAGCCCATGAAGAAAAAAAGTGATCTTTGCATTCCATTCTCTCCAGATACACTTGGAATGGATAGAAATGCATACTTCCAAAGCAAGCGAGCATTCTTCTTCCCACTAAAATCTCTAAATCTCATGAGAAACAAATCTGAGGGGTTACCAGGACAAATCAAAATATTAAAACAAATCGCAAAAATACTCTTGCTCGTCTCTCAACAACAGAATAGTGTCAAAATAGATTATTTCTATACTGAGAACTGTTATAACACAAACATCCAGGGAGAAAACTGCAAAAAGGCCTCCTCTTTTGTAGTAGGTGATTTGTATTAATCTCATTAAACACCACTGACCAAGTAAAAGCTCCAACCTTGGTAAGAACCTTTGCTTTCCAAATAAAATCATTCAAGGAAAAATAGAGTGCTGAGGAATGTTAATAAGATGATTAAAGAAAAACTTGCAAGAGAAAGCACCCAAAGTATCAAGACTCCAAATCCTAGCGTTTGAAACATTATGGAAAGGTTTATTTTCCTCTAAAAGAGAAGTTAAGGAGGCAAATTCTTTGGTTTCTTTATTATTAAGATTTCAAAAAAAATGGAAGTCTCAACAGATCAAATCACCTTTCCGGTTTATGTAAATCTTTGATAGAAGCAGAATGAAGCCTTGACAACTTATAAAGACAAGTAGAGAAAGTGGTTAAAGGTGAATCCCCGATCCACAAATCCTCCAAAAACCTGACAGAGCCATCTCCAACTTTGACACAAAAGGAAGAAAAGAATTATATAAATGAGAAATGAATTTCAGGGACTGCAATGCGAAACTCTAAATCATGTATTGGCATCCTATCAATTCTGACGGAGACCATATTTACTCCTGACACCTTTATTTTTCTATCTTTTAGGAGATTTCTTGTCCTTTTATTTTAATTAGTTCTGTTCTTTTTCCTCTGATTTGATTATTTTCCCCCCATCAGAGAAAAAAAAAAATATTTCAAAAATTTCAATCCATGTTCTTATAGAATTCTAAGATCCTACAGGTCGGATTTCACTGACTACATTTTGTGAACCACATTATTTGTTCTTTTATTGTTCTAAATCTATCAGATCTGCATAAATATTTTAGGTCATGATATAAGATTGGAACTTTTTTCCTGCTGACGATGAAATTTGGTTGTATAAATTTTTTATTGCCGAAGACTGGAAGTCTTTAGTCTTATAAATTTATGATACTTCTTGGTCTCATTATACCTTGTTTAACCTCACGCGTTGTCCTATATATGTATCTCTATCAGTTTCTGTTACTGAATGTATTATTTGACATCAAATTTACTTTCTTGTTCAGATCTGATCTTTTTCCATTTTTGCCTTATATAAAGAACAATGATGTATATAAGTCTGGTGACAATGACTTATAAGTTAATACTTACATGCTTCTACTTTCAGGCTTGCCTCCAAAAATTAAAACTTAATTATGATTCTTGTAGCTTCTAGAGCACATTGACATAGATACTTTTCATCTAGAGAACACGCCAATACTAAGCGGCTATTCTGTATTGAATTCTTTCCTTGGTCTTGATTTTAACTTAATTTAATTTTTCTATGTTGTTTGTATCAGGCTGAGCATGGTCCTGATAGTCAGGTTGTTCTTGTAATAGCTGGGAATGATGTGGATGTCCACGCTATTGAGGAAGAAGTAAAAAAGCAGTGTGGAAGCCTTCCGAGGGGAGAATTTGCCTCAAAAGCACTCGGTCACAGCTTTACAGTGTTTGCTCGTGATATGGTTGAGGTTAGGCTTGGCTTTCTGGTTGATCTATTTTATGATATGGCTAAATGGAGTTGGCTCTAAAACAATTTCATACATGTGCAGTTTCATTTTTGCAAGCCCTGTATTTTTTTGGTCATGCTATATCCTGAAGGGAATATAATGTCTCTGTCAGATTTAAAGTCGTATTGGTTCTTGGAGTAGTATTTGTCAAAATTTTAATAGATGAAGAAGTGGTTTTGTAGTATCATAATAACTGTTTTAACTTGCTCTGTAAGTTACTAACCATAGAAGGGTTTACCTGATCTACAAAAAGTTCTCAGACACGAGGGTTTTCGGTCCTCTCCTCTACCGGCAGAGCTATTCTGACTGATTCTTAAGAGATAATACTCTGAAATGAATGAGGGTCCAAAGATCAAGTTTCTTTTCTTCTGATTGGAGCTTTGACCAAAATCATGAGAATTTTAATTCTTAAGATGGCTTATTGTTTTGAGTGTAAATCAACTACCATAGTAGTTGTAAAAAGTTACCCTTCTAAACAGATTACAGTGCAGTCCCAACACTCCCAACATGAGATATTTTATTTTATTTTTTCCCAATATCCTTTCTAAAGGGGTTTTTTGTACAGATGACACCTAGCCCAACTCACTAGGGTTAATTCACCGAGTTTTGATGACATGGTCATGGAGGGTTCCTCTGGAATTTCTCATCCGCCATCATGGAGAAGTGTTAGGGAGTAGTGCCATCCCAAGGGGTATTCATGAATGTTTGGATGGCATATTTTGTCCAAATTCCTGTATAGCCGCTTGTTTTTGTCTTTCTTGGAGATGCTTAGTCCGGTGTATGGATGTTATGATGTCAGGTTAAGGTTCAACTGCCGATGGTCCTTTTTCCTCCCTCTTGTAATGATATAGTATTTTCTTTCTTTCTTTCTTTCTTTTTTTTTGTTTCTTTTTTCTGATGATGATGATTGCCTGCTATACTGAGTTTTGGATTCTTTCACAAACTGCATACTTTATAAACTGCTATGCTTTTGCTGAAGTTGAATTGTCTTTATGACTCGTAGGCTGTGAACTTCTCAAACTTATATGCACCAGAGCATCTAATCATTAATGTCGAAGATGCAGAGAAGTGGGAGTCTTTCATTGAGAATGCAGGTATATTCCTCTGCTGTGTGCCAAGCACTAACAAATTCTTACTTTAGCATGTTGGAATATCTTCCATCATCAATCATATTGCGATCGAACATCATGTATATGACTCGAGTCTCTGCCTCATGTATTGTGGCTCACCTCTCGTACACGACCCGGGAGTCTCTACCTACTTCTTTGTGTCTGATTAAGACCCTTTTTTTTTGTATAGTCAACTGGTATTCGGAGCCATACTTTAACTAATCCAATTCGAGTATTATTGGGTCCAATTTAGAGAAAGTTCTCTTAATATAGTTTTTTTCATTCCCAAGTTTCGAACTTGAGACTTGTTAAAGTATCTAGTATCCTTACCCATTGAGTTGACTGTCCGTTGGTCTGATTAAGACCCTCTCTTTCTCTCTCATCCGGAATTGGTCTTTCATGCTTTTCAAGTTTTATGTGTTATTTCCATCTTTTTTGATGCAACGAGGTGATCATTTATTGGCCATGGGTTGGCCCAATCTTTATGCCCAAGCCCATTGAAAAACATGCTTGGTTTTGCCCATCATAATTAGGATACAGTTAAGGATTTGCTATGCTCTCCACCATATGGAAGGCCCCAAGCCCTGTTCTATCTGGCCAACTTGGTTCTAAAATAAGAGCTGTCTTCCTAAATGGCTGGTTATGCCTTGGTGGTGGGCTGCCAATCTTATGAAACAACTTGAAAGTGCCTAAGCTTTGCGTGTTGCATTGCTACAATAGAGAACAATTTGATTGAATTTCATCAATCAGAAAAGAAGAAAAAATGATTTGTTGAATTTCTTGGAATTGAGAAAAATGGAAAGGTGCTGCGCCACCCCAAATTTTGTATTTCTTAATATATATTTCTCCCTTGTGAGTTAGTTGTCAAGCCTATGTAGGACTTTATTTTGATTTGTTATCATTGCAGGCTCTGTGTTTCTAGGGCAATGGACACCAGAGAGCGTTGGAGATTATGCAAGCGGAACAAATCATGTCCTCCCAACTTATGGGTATGCTAGGATGTATGGTGGGGTATCGCTGGATTCCTTTCTAAAATATATGACAGTGCAGTCTCTAACAGAGGAAGGGCTGAAAAATCTCGGGCCTTATGTGGCTACTATGGCAGAGGTTGAAGGCCTTGAGGCTCATAAGAGAGCTGTAACTCTTAGGCTCAAAGACATTGAAGCTAGGCAAGCTTCCACCCCAAGATAATATGCCCGAGTTGCCCGCCCTTATTATCACCCAGCCATTTTTATTTATTGCCCTTGTTTATGGAAATTATTGCTCGTCCACAGTTTGGGTGGGGGTTCAGTAAATTTTGGGGGTATAATTCCTGGGCTCTGTGTCGTATCATAAGACAGGATGTTTTGCATCTGTACCCCAATTGAGTTTTGAGGATTGTAATTGGAGAATATGTTAGGACGTGTACAATTTTTAGTTCCAATGTAGCTTGGCTACAAGTGATTCTGTGATATATATTGTTGGAAATTTATTGTCAAATTTGATGGAAGGATTCCGGCAAGATTGTATGAACAAAATAGGGTAAAATTAATTTGGTGGATACAATGCTCTTCAGGTTCCACTACTGCCTGATTAATTAAATTTAAAAGAAAGAATAGCTCAATAGCCAAAAATGGTTCGAAATATATTAACAAAAAAAAAAAAAAAAAAGAAGAAGATCACATTAGTTTTTTTGTTCATACTCACCGAATTTGAACCATTTCAAATTCTTGAAGAAAATTTCTAACAATTAATTACGAATAAAAGATTTATGAACTTGATTGCTAATATAGAATAGAATCCAAACCATTTTAAACTGATATGGAAAGTTCATACGAATTATTGGATTGAAAGTATGGATCATATGAATTTTATTATTCATATTGAATGAATACCAATTATTTCAAACTTGTGCAGAAAATTAGTACAGCAAGTTCGGATAGTATGAAGTTTAATATTCCTATTGACTGAATCCAAACTGCTTCAAAATCGCATGGAAAGTTTTTACGAATTATTATGTTACTAATAAGGTTTGTAACCAACGTCCGATGAGTCAGTTGGTTCGCGAATTGACGTCTCTTAACTATGGTCGGAAGTTCGATTTCCTATGGGAACGGAAAAATCAGCGTTGTGAGATCTGTCCCATCAATTGGGTTTGGGTTGGTGCCCTAGCAATGGTACCAAAAAAAAAAAAAAGGTTTGTATGAACTTTACCTATTGTATTAAATAGGCTGCAAACCCTTTCAAATAGGTGCAAAACTTGTATGAACTATTGGATTCCAAATAAGGATCTATGAACCTTACTATTCATATCAAATTAAATCCCAACCCTTTAAAACTCGTGTAGAAAGTCCAAAGGAAATGTTGAGTCTCAAATGATTCAAATTCATTCGATAAGAATGGTAAAAGTTCATATGTTTCTTATTTGTAATCCAATATTTCCTATGAACTTTTTGCAAAACTATTGCATTACAAATAAGGATGATGTGAACTTAATTGTTGCTATTGAATCGAATCCAAATCATTTTAAACTCGTGCAGAAAATTTGTTGGTAATGTTGGGTTAGAAAAAAGATCGTATGAACTTAACTATTCGTATCGAACAAATTCAAAACCTTTAAAACCCTTGTGGAAAGTTTGTACAAAAATATTGAGTTACAAATAAGGATTGGACGAATTTGACTGTTCTTAATAAATGAATCCAAACCATTTCAAGCTCAAGCAAAAAATTCATACAAACTAGTGTACTGCAAAAAAGGAACATAGGAACTTTTGTGGTCCGAGCAAACGAATTTGAACAATTTAAAATTTGGGCAAAAAGTTCCCTATTTTATTGCAAATAATGATTGTACGAATATTACTAACCATATCGAATAGAATCCAAACTATTTCAAACTCGTGTAGAAAATTTGTACGAACTATTATGTTATAAATAGAAATCATACAGATTTTATGGTTCCAAATGAACAAATCCAAGCTATTTCAAAATCATGCAAAACTCTATGCTACAAATAAAGTTTGAACGAACTTTATGATTTGTATCGAATAGAATTTGAAGTATTTCAAACTCATGCGAAAGTTCATATAAACATTACTAATCATATTGAACATGGTCTAAACCACTTCAAATTTGTGTAGAAAGTTGTATGAATTGGTATGCTACAAATAAGGATCGCACAAATTTCACTATGCCGATCAAACAAGTATGAATCATTTCAAAATTGTGCCAAAAGTTGACATGAACTATTTGTTGCAAATGAGAATTTTACAAATTGTATTGAATTGAATCTGAATCATTCCAAACTTATACAGAAAGTTCGCGCAAACTATTGACTTACAATAAGGATAATATAAATTTTATTATTCATATTGAATAGAATCATAATTATTTCTGAAAAGTTTGTACGAACTATTGTGTTAGAAATAATCATTCCTAAATACAAACCATTTTAAATTTGTACTAAAAGTTCATGCAAACCATTAGATTATAAATAAAAATCATATGAACTTTACAAGTCATATATAAGGAATTGAACCATTTCAAACTTGTACAAAAAGTTCATACAAACTAGTGTGCTACAAATAAAGATGGCATAAACTTTATTCTTTCTAATGAAAAAATTCAAGCAATTTAAAATTTGTACAAAAAGTTTGAATGAACTATTCTATTACAATAAAAATTGTATGAACTTTACTAATCATATCTCATAGAATTCAAAGTATTTCAAATTCATGCAAAATTTTGTACGAGCCGACATTTTACAAATAAGGATAGTAAAACTTTACTCTTTCAAATGAATAAATCTGAATTATTTCAAAATCATGTGGAAAGTTCATATGAATAATTGTGCTATAAATAAGGATTATACAAATTTTACTGTTTTTATTGAACTGAATATGAACCATTTAAACTTATGCAGAAAGCTTATATGAATTGTTGGGCTATAGATAATGATTCTTTGAATTTTATTGCTTGTGTCTAATATAATCATAACTATTTCAAACTTGTTCAGAAAGTTCATACAAACTTTTGGGTTACAAATAATGACCATGCATAGTTTATTGCTTGTATCGAATAAAATCTCAACTATTTAAAACTCATTCATAAAGTTTATACAAATTAGTGTGTTGCAAATAAAAACCAATGAACTTTAGTGTTCTAACGAATTCTAATAATTTAAAACTTGTGCAAAAAGTTCTTACGAACTATTATATTGCAAATAAGGATAGTACGAACTCTAAACTTTACTGATCATACGAAATAAAATCTGAACTATTTCAAACTCATACAGAAAGTTTGTATGAAATGTTATGTCAAAAATTAGAATTGTATGAACTTTAATATTTTTATCGAACAAATTGGAACTATTTTAAAATCAAGCAAACAGTACGTATGAACTATTATGTTACAAATAAATCAACATGAACTTTACCATACGTAGCGAATAAAATCCAAATTATTTTAAACTCACATATAAGTTTGTTTGACCTATTATGTTACAAATAAGAATTGTATGAACCAACGGATAGTCAGCCTAGTCAGCATAGGTGTCTTAATTAAACTTTCAGATTTGAGTCTTGGAAATGAAAAAAATTACGTTAGGAGGGTAGTCCTCAAAATGGGCTATTACAAGTATCGAATCGAATTAGTCAGAATATGGATGCGAATACCAGTAGTGTATACCAAAAAAAGAAAAGAATTGTATGAACCTTATTAATCGTATCGAATGGAATCCAAACTATTTCAAACTCATACAAAAAGTTCATATGAGCTATTGTAACAAATAAAGAGCATACAAACTTTATTGTTCATAACGAAATGAATTTGAACCATTTTAATGTGTGTGAAAGTTTGTACGAACAATTTGGGTTGCAAATACCGGTGTTATGAACTTTACTCTTTGTATGAACTTTAAAATTCCTAGTAAACTAATCTAAACCATTTTGGCATTATGCAAAAATTTCTACAAACTATTGTATTAGAAATAAAATTTGTATGAATTTTACTGTTTGTTGAGAACCAAATTCAAATCATTTCAAACTCATACTGAAAGTTCATATAAACTATTCAGTTACAAATAAGATCCTATGAACTTTACAATTCATATCGAATAGAATCCTAACCACTTCAAACTTATGCCAAATATTTGTACAAACAATTGTTTACAAATAAGGATCATATGAGATTTACTATTCCTATTAAACCAAATCCAAACCATTTCAAACTTTTGTAAAAAATTCATATGTGAAGAACTAATTTGTAACACTTAGAGAGGTTGAATACGTATTTTTGGTACTTTTGTAATTTTCTGAGATTTGTGAAGAGATTAGAAAAATTGAAACAAAGGATGAAAGAAGAACAAAACACACAGGATTTATAGTGGTATCTCTGGTGTACATCCAGTCTCATGCTTTATCTGCATTTTGAATCCACTATTTTTTGAAAAATAGTATACCAACTAACTTCCACAAGTGTTAGTCAAATCTTAACTAACTAGTTTACACAGATGCTAATTAGACTTTACCAGTGTTTTTCTCAAATACTCTCTAGGAGTTAGCAAACCTAAATCATGTTTCACTCAAACACTTTTTAAACTCAAATGAAAAGAACCCTTTCTTTTGATCTTTTACATAGATATAGTGGTGAAACAAAAAATATAAGTGTAAAGCCTTTAACTTCTGATGTTTCTTTTAAGTGTAGAGAGAGAGAATGCAATACAAGAAAAATTAAGCTCACAAAAGATCTATGTCGTTTAGTAGTGTTTCTTATTTTTCTTTCTCTTCATCGATCATCAACAACTTGTTTCCATTCAGCTCAAGTAATGTTTTTATAGATCTTGAAAGCAATATAGCCATTGAGAATAATTGTTCCATTTAGAAGTAGCCGTTGCAGAGTTGTTGGGTTTCATTCAATGTTAAACAACTTTTTTGAACATTTATCCATTATTCACAAGATATTGACTCATTAAAGTTTCGGGTTGACTTCTTATTGAATTTTGAATTGCTTAGATCAATTTGATTTGAAGGTGAGTCGACTTGCTTTTGTATTTTGCAAGTGTGTTGGGTTGGCTTTGTTTTCTCTTAAGTTGCCTTGTGTTTGCTTAGATTGTCTTAGAAATTTGTTAAGTCAACATCATATTATTGAAACTCCTGTATAGGTCGACTTAACTCTATAATAGGTTGACTTAGAAATGTTAATGGGTCAGCTTGATATAGTCTTTGGTCAACTTCATTTTACAAATTACATAATGAGTCAATTTACACACAAAGTACTTATATTTTGCTTTCATTTTTAAGAATTAGTTTGTTTAGGTTGACTTATCATATCACTAAGTCGACTTATCATAATACGGGGTCGAGTTACTTATATTTTATATTTATATTTCTAAAAGCATGATTTGTCATGTTGACTCATCATATTTTTAGGTCGACTTGTAATGTTAGTTGATGGGTCAACTTGTTCTCATCCTAGGTTAACTCAATTGTGTTTCGGATTTAGATTTTTGAGAGTATAATTGGTCAGGTCGACTCATAATAGTCTAGGTCGACTCAGTTATGTTACAAATTTGTGTTTCTGAAAATTGTTTGGCTTAGATTGACTCGTTATGTTCCTAGGTCGACTTTTAATATTTATCCTTTAGGTTAAGTCGACTTGTAACAGTTTTGAGTCGACTCAATGATGTTGTATACTTGTATTTTTTAGATTTGTTCAGTTCAGGTCGATTCATTATGTTCCTAGGTCGACTCAATAGGAAAAGTACTACTTTGCTTTGGTAGGTCGACCTACTATTCATCTAGGTCGACTTAGTTATGTTTCATAAATGGTTTTTGAGGTTGGACTTTGTCAAGTCGATTTGTTATTTTCTTAGGTCGACTTATGATATTCTATACTTAGTTTATTTTCAAAATTTTCAATTCTGGATTGATTTGGTAACATTGTTGGGTCGACTTGTTTTGAACAAATTTAGTTCTGACAACTTTTTGTTTTTCCAAATTCATGTTTAATTCATTTTAATCTGTCAGATTAACACTTGATCATTATTAAAACACATTTTACTTAAAAATTTATCCATTTTTTATGATGACAAAATATTTAGAATTTAGACAAAAGCTACTTAAAATTTTTTGAAATAAACTAAACTCCCTCAGAATTTATGCTTACCTCTTTTGAACAGTCAAGTCCCTCAATCTATGCTAAGATTTCATTTTGATTTTGATTTTAATTTTTATTTTGTCATAGACATGAACATTCAACCACATTAATTATATTCATGTAACAATTCTCTCCTTTTTTGTCATCAACAAAATGGGGAGGAGCCAGATATAATGTAGATGCATTCAACCACTAATTTTCAACCGTATGACATCGTCTTTATAACATATCATTGTTATGTCTTAGTTTTCTCTTTCTTAGCAAACTATTGCTATGAGTCTATTTTTTTCCCTCTTTATATTATCAACAAAAGAGGAGCCAACTACCCATGGGCTAATCTTATTTCTCCCCCTTTTTGTAGAATTGCATTCCAGTAAAATGAAAATTTACATCTAATTACAAGTGTTTTTTGAATGCTAAAAATGCTGCTGCAATGCTACTATTTTGATTAATATTGTTTATTGTAGATAATGTTCTTTTTTTTTTTTATCTATTGCTATATATCTATTCTTCTAAGTAAGTCATTGTACTATATGTTTTGTTTTTTGCTATGGCTCATTTCATTCCTTTTTTTTTTTTTTTCAAATTTTCACAAAATATACTATTTCCTATTTTCTCAAAATTTCTTCTCTTTTTTGTCATCAACAAAATAACGTAGGTGTAAACAACTCCTAATCAATTACACATGCTATAATCATACATATAGAACTCCTCTTAATATATAATCATCCATTTTGATTCCAATTTATTCAAATATATTTATCCATACTTTTCCCCACATTTAACTACATTCACAAATCACACTCATAAAGTACATTCAACCAAACTTTCATTTTTTTTTTAACTTCTAGATAATAATATGCACATATAGCTTTTATATAAATATGGTAATCAATTACTCATTTAACAAAATAAGAATGCTATAGATATAAAGTTTTATGCATTCCTAATCAATCATGGATTTCCAACCAATATAGTGCATTCCATCCTTCACAAGTAGGCAGTCATGTTTTGTTTGTGCACATAAAGTCATAGATGTGCTAGAGACAGAGTTTCAATGTAATACATTTCATGCTTGTGATATAGTAATAGATATTTCTCTCTCTATTATCATTCTTCTCCCCTTTTTGATTTGCTTATACACATAAAGTTTCACAAATGTTGAATGCACATAAGCATTAAATAAAGCATTTATTCATTTATGACATGCTAATTTCATCAAATAAACATAATGCTTACCCTTATACATTAATAAAACTAAAGTAAGTAAATTTTAAACTTGAATTGGAGGAAATAAGACTGTGAATTTCAAGAGTAGTCCATAATTAAGTGAATACTCAATAAAAATATCAACATTGTCAGATTTCAGTAATTCATTTAGTATTTCAAACACACATATTACACACACACACACACACATTCTAAACACATATTTTGATTAATTTTATATATCTTCAATATTGAAATTCATTCCATCATACCCAATTCTCTTCTCTATGACACAATCAATATTTTCTCTTAATTAATATTTTATTTTTTTCTCCCTCCTTATCGTCGTCAACATATAGGGTACAAAGTATATTCATTTTGAGAATTCAAACTCATGCTCCCACTTAATTTATGTATTTCTTTGCTCCCGTTATTTTTAATTTTAATCTTATTCCTCTTTTTACAATTCTTACATCAATTCTTCTGATACCATTTAAAGAGGGGCATCAAGCAATCATATATCAAACACATAGACATGTTAGGAAACAAGTGAATACATAGGAACAAACTATGAGTTTTAGGCTATGCTACATCATGCCCAACAACATATTTAAGATTGAGTTATACTCTTATCTCCTCACTAATATCAATCTCATAGAATGATACGATATCAGTAATCAATGAATTGAAGGGCAAGTTTTCTCTTTTAGCCTTGATAGTCATATGCTATAAATAATGTAATGAAGGCCATGGTTCCATTGTGCATGCTATAAGTCAAAAATCCTTTTTAGTTATACTAGAATGATTTCCTTCTCTGGGTCTTAGGACATATGTAGCTATGAAGTGCAGAAATCTCTTATGCATATCAAAGAGCAATGACATTTGTGACTTTATTCATCAATTTTGAGTTTTGAATATATCCCTATAGTTTCAAATTAGAATTTCATATACTTCTTCAAGATCATCATGTGCCACTTAATGCAATTGATTGATTTTACATAATATCCTAGGTGTTACAAGGATCTCTACTCCACCAATGAATGTTTTAAATGCACGTGAGTGATTAAGATCTATAATCAGTCTTACAAGAAACACCATTTGCATTCTTAATGATTTGTTGATTATTGTAGAACAATCTAACTATCCTATCATATTTCTACATACTAATTTGCCTTCTTCTTTCGCCTCAACATTCTTTATAAGCTCTTTAGTAAACTTTGATTGATTAATGAATGTCTCCGTTTTTGTTAATTTAATTGTTGTCAGTCCTTGGAACTATGTAAGCTCATCTCAAGCTTAACATGTATTTTCTTAGCAAATTCTTGAGAAAGAGTTTTATTTGTTGTCCTAAATGCTATGTTATAGATTTGAACTATTTAGATTTCTTTGCCTTTCCTCTTAATCAACAAGATTATGTCAACCTTTTCTTTTTGAAAATCTACTAAGAGTTTTATACAAAACTCTTGAAATTTGTTTCTAATCATATAAAGTTTTGGACACTTTAAGAACATAGTCCGGTTGCTTTGAATTTTCGAAACCAGGGGGTTTCTCTAGATATGTATTGTTCCATTGAATATATCATTTTGGAATGCATTATTTACATCCATTTGGTATATCTTGAAGTTCATGAAATAGAAGAAGGTAAGTAGTATTTTATTTGCTCCTAATCTCGCTACCAAAGTATTAGTCTTCATCATTGTATCCCTTGAATTACTAGTTTGTTTTATTTCTAGTTATGAATGCATGTTCAACTAGTTTGTTCCTATATAGTCACTTAGTTCCCATGATTGAGTTTTCTTTTAGGACTAGGAATTAAATCCTATGCTATATTTCTCTCCATTTGTACTCTTTGTTGGAGTTGGAAATTCAACTTTATTAAGATCATCATTGATATCTTCTACTTTTGAATTATTACTGATCCTTTATTTTATAAGTTATTTTTCAATTTCTGACTTATAGGATTATCTATATTATCATCATGAAAATATGTGTTTCATGCTAGAAAGATCAAATTTAGTAAGGTACATCTATATTTTAGCATGAATTGATTTTTTTATTGTTTTGGTTCTATTTATTTTAAACTTTATAAGTTTTGCTAGGGTTAAATACCTAACTCTTAGTATCAATTTTTCTTAGAGATTTTTCTGGCATTTACACCTAAAATACTATATTAGGTTTTCTACCTTTATAAGCCTCATAAAGTGTTCTCTTTAAATTGACTTAATTAAGATTCTATTCAATATAAATTCTTATATTCATAGTTTCATTCCAGAAAAATTTAGTTAAGATATTTTCTCATGCCATTGTCCTAACCATTTCTTTTAATGTTCTCTCATAACATTATTTTGGAGAACTTCTAGGGGTTGAGAAGTTATTGACTATTTTCTTATCGCAAAGATTATGTAGCATTTCTCATTTTTGGATTTTCTTATATGTATAGTTATTTTCTTCTTTCTTATTCTATGAGGAGAATCCAAGAATTCCTAGACTAATCGTCTATTAAAAACAAAACAAAAAAAAAACTTCTTGTTTTTCTTTTCATATAAACTTCACATAAGTTTTTTTTTTATCATATTTCATTTTGGACAGATGGATCTTTTCTCATTAATTTGGGTATTAAATACATGCTTATATGTTATAATCTTCTGTCTTATAAACCAAGCATCCTCATGATCCAAATTCTTTAAGTATGCGTTATCAACATCTCCTATGTTATTTGGAATAATTGCATAGATGTTGCTCTGCCTAATTTAGGTGAATGTTATTTCATTATTTTCTTCAAACAAACAATAAAATCAGAATTTTCACATAATTTATTAAGCGTCGTATAAGTATAATATGCTCAATTTAAGTTAAAGAGTTACCATGTACCAATGATTCTACCTAGAGTTGTCTCAAGAGATAACTTTGTCTCCATTCTTCTTTCTTTTCTTACATACTTCAGAATTTTGTGTATTCTTCCATCATGAGTCTGGAGCATCCAAGTGTTCCTAAGAGCTTTGGTCTCATATTTGCTTAGAAATTTAATTAAGTTTTGCGCTTTATCCAAACTTTCTTGGGTTAGACATTATTGATTCCCGTTAATCCCTTTGGAACCCATTTCAATTTTGTTTTACTCAATGAGTTATTTCTAAACCAACATTCATTCATGATGTGACCATACTTAAGATGCTACATGTATTTTTGTGACTTACTGGTCTTTTGATATTTGTTTTCCTCTTAAGTTTATGTCCAAATTTCATGTAAAGATGGCACATACTTTCTAGTTTTGGATTCTTAGAACTAAAGACAAAAATGTATATAACTTCTTTTGAGTTTCAAAAGAATTGTATCCTAGTATTATCTTGTCAAGCATTGCTCTTAGTACTCCTAAAATAACATCTTGTTTCTCTTGATTTTGAACAAATTTTGTTAACTATTTGTTGTTTAAGTTCTTTCTTTCAATTTTCTTTACAATTTTTTTCTTTTTCATTGTAGACTTTTGCATTTTCATTCTTTGTACTTTCAACTTTAGTTTACAATTGGTTCACATTTTCAGTTTTATTTTCTAATTTAGCATAAAAACTATTATTTTTTTCTTTTAATTTCTTGATCTCAATTTCTTGTTCATTAACTTTTTCATTTTCCTTTTCAATTTGAGCATGAAAATTGATTTTCTCTTCTTGCATTGTTTCATTTTCTTTCTTTAATATTTCATTTTCAACTTTCAATTTGTTTCTTTATTCTTCCATTTCAACTAATAGCTTCTTTAATACAAAGTATTTATGACTCATTTTCTTAAGGCCTTTAATGGATTCTATTAAAACTTCATGCAATTCATTTGAAGAAATTCATCATCATAATCAGAGGAATCATCATTAGAAGAATCAGAAAAAGAGTAATAACTTACCTTATCTTGTTTTTCCTTCAATGCTATAAGTATAGATTGACCTACTCTTGATTTGCACCATCATATCTGGCGTCTAATTTCTTTAGAAGGTATACACGAAGAGATTTTATCAAATTCGTTTAAGCTCAAGCCAATATAAAACAAGTTGATAGTTTTATAGTTTGCTATATATGCCTTCTTTTGCTGAAGTCATATTCTTTATTTTTATTGGGACATTTACACCATGAATTTCTTTAGTCGGGAATTCAGCTCCTTCTATGATTTCCTAGGCCTCCTTATTTTTTGCTATGATAAAATTTCTCATTCGTTGTTTCTAATAGCTATAATTATTGTTGTTGAAAAATGGTGTTTTGTCAATTGAGCGGGCTTTGAATAGGAAGTCATCTACATTAAGTGCCATTGTAGATCTTTACTCTTGAGGTTGCTAAACCCTTTACCAAGAGATCTGCTCTGATACCGATTGAAGAACTAATTTGTAACACCTTGAGGGGGTGAATATGTGTTTTTTGCACTTTTATAATTTTCTGGGGTTTATGAAGAGATTAGGAAAATTGAAACCAAGGATGAAAGAAGAATAAAATACACATGGTTTATAGTAGTTCCACTCTCCTCAGTGTATGTCCATTTTCAGATTTCATCTGGATTTTCAATCCACCATTTTTTTAAAATAGTATATCAACTAGCTTCCACAAGTGTTAGTTAAATTTAACTAACTATCTTACACAGGTGTTAGTTAAACTTTACAATTATTTCTCTCAAACACTCTCCATTAACTTTGTACAGGAGTTAACAAACCTAAATCGTGTTTCACTCAAAAACCTTTTAAGCTAGGATCAAAAGAACCCCCTTTTTTGATCTTTTACATAAGTCTAGTGGTCAAACAAAAAATACAAGTGTGAAACCTTTAGCTTCAAATGTTCTTTTAAGTTGAGAGAGAGAGAATACAGTGCAAGGAAAATTAAGCTCACAAAAGATCTTTGCCATTCAGTAGTGTTTGTTTTTTTTTTCTTTCTCTTCAACAATCATCGATAACTTGTTTCCATTCAACTTAAGTGATGTATTTATAAATCTTGAAAGCAATATAATTATTGAAAAGAATTGTTCCATTCAAAAGTAGCCGTTGCAAAGTTGTTCATTTAACGTTGAATAGCTATTCTGAATATTTATCTGTTACTCACAAGATGTTAACTCATTAAAGTTTCAAGTCGACTACTCTTTGAATTTTGAATTGCTCATATCAACTTGATATGTAGGTGAATCAACTTGCCTTTGTATTTTGCAAGTGTGTTGGGTCGGTTTTGTTTTCTTTTGGGTCACTTCGTGTTTGTTTAGGTCGCGTTAGAAATTTGTTAAGTTACATCATATTATTGAAACTCCTACATAGGTCGACTTGATTCTATAATAGGTCGATTTAAAAATCTTAATGAGTTGGCTTGATATATCCCTAGGTTAACTTAACTTTGCAAATTATATAATAAGTCAGTTTACACACAAAGTACTCATACTTTGCTTGCATTTCTGTGAATCAGTTTGATCAAGTCGACTTATTATATCCCCAGATTGACTTATAATGTTACTAGGTCGATGTGCTCTAATCCTAAATCGACTTAATTGTGTTTTAGACTTATATTTCTAAGAGCATGATTTGTCAGGTCAACTCATCATATTTTTAGGTTGACTTTAATGTTACCGGGTCAACTTGTTCTCATCTTAAATCGACTCAATTATGTTTTAGACTTAGATTTTTTAGAGCATAATTGGTCAGGTTGACTCTAATAGTTTTGGGTCGACTTAGTTATGTTGTAGATTTGTATTTTTGAAAGTTGTTTGGTCCAAGTTGACTCGTTATGTTGCTAGGTTAATCTTTAATATTTATCCTTCAAATCAGGTTGACTTATAATAGTCCTGAGTCGACTCAATTATATTGCAAACTTGTGTTTCTGAGAGTTGTTTAGTTTAGGTCGACTCATTATGTTCTTAAATAGACTCGATAGACAAAGTACCAGTACTTTACTTTGGTAGGTCAACTTACTGTTCATCTAGGTCGACTAGTTATGTTTCAGGAATGGCTTTTGAGGCTAGACTTTATAAAATCGACTTATTATCTTCTCATGTTGACTTATAATATTTTATACTTAGTCTATTTTTCAAAATTTTTTATAATTCAAAATTTTTTATAAAAATATTTTTATACACTTGAATTAAATTATTTTAGACTTTAGTTATAAATTTTATGACTGTTTTAAATATGATTTTATGACTTTGCATTAATTTAATTTGTGGGATTTTGTTTAAGGAAATATGGAGTCTAGTTTCTAAATTTTGGGCAGCACAAATAGCTATTAGTATTTTGGGTATAACATTCTGTTCCGATATCCGATTGAGATAATTCTTATGGCGTTGGAAAGAAGATATTGAGCCCTACAAACTTATGAAGAGCCCTGAAATTGATTTCGGTAGGGCCATGTTTGAAAATTGGCCCAAAGTTGCTGCAACAATAAAAAGGACTCCATACTAAAAAAAAGGAAACTACTAAGTGTGTATTAGGAGATGTTTGTGGAATTCACTTGCTAAAAATTTTAGAAATCTCCTAATTTTAGAAACAAAAAGTTTCTAATATTTTGGGAAAGCTAAAGATCCTTATCACACAACAACAATAAGTTTCCAAATCAATATCAAACCCCATCTTTCAAAAAGTTTAAGTTTTCAAATTCTTTTAGGGTTTTTAGTTCTATATATATGGCACTTCTTTGGGCAGCCAAATTGATCAGTCATGCCTCCATCTTTTATTGATGACTCCCTTCATCACTTTACAAACCCCAATAGTCGCCTTTCACCTCGTTCGTCTTGTTCAAAAGAGTTGTAATGTTTTTTATTTTGTTTTCGTTTTCTTTTCAATGTTTAGTTTTTTTTTTTTTTCTAGGACTCTATGGGTTCTATTTTTTAATTAATAGTATGGCTAGATTTAATTCTTTCCTTGAATTTATTGGCATGATTATTGTTGCATGAGATTTTATTGTTGAACTTAATATTTCAAAATGTTTAGACCTGTGTTTTGTATGATTTGAGATTATGAATATGATTGCATAAGATTAGTCTATAACAATAAAATCCGTATGAGATTATGAATATGATCATTTGTTTAATTCATGTATGGAGAATTTAGAGAAACTTTAAATTATAGATTGTCCATAAAACTTAATGCGGTTTGATTTAATCAAAATTATATGACCATTGGATTTTTGTTAGTCGCATTAGGGATCCATTATATGACCACTAAGTGAATGTAATTTAGAAAAATCTACCATAATCAATAAAAACTCAATCGCCAATAAACTTATGGATTGAAAAGATTCAACCATGTAAGAGATTAAAAATAGATGAAATCGATATTCTAGAATTTCTATCATATTAGAGTTTCATATCGATTAGGGTTTTTCTATTCATAGATTTTATTTTTTAGTAATTTTTAATATTTTCACAAATTTGATTTGATTTGTCTAATTTAGATTATGTTTATTCATATTTAGTAATATAAAATATCGTTATGAGAATGATACTTGAACTCATCTCCATATACAACATTCGACTAAACTATACTTGCCTGAATTTGTAGTTTATAAATTACGTATCAAGTTTTTGATATCGTTGACGGTGATATCTTTGTATATCAATTGGAATAATCTTATTTGAGATTATAATTTAATATTTCTTATTTTTTTCATTCTCAAATTAGGATTTAAAATTATACTGTTGCTATTTTAGGGTTAGGTTAGGTTTTTGGAAATTTGATAGACATTTTTGGAAATTTTTAGTGTTTAAGGAAAAATTTTTGATTTAGAATTAAACAACTATTTTTCTAAAGGATTTTGGACTAATGAGTGAAACCTATAGCTTAGCTACAAGTATCACCCTATTTTGACCAAATTCCATCATTTTCATATGTTTTTCTATTTTTTTTATTTTTTCGTGACTTTTTAGCGTTTTGGTTGACTGTTTAAGTATCTTTTGTGCATTTTTTTACTTTATTTTTTTTATTTCTATTTTCAAATAGCTAATCTAGATTTATTAGAATAGTTTTTGTCATTTATTTTAGAAATCTAACTTTTTCTTACTTTTGTTTGTACATGGTATATGCTACAATCTAAGAGACTTAACTTAACTGAATTTGATTCTGAGATAAAGAGAACTTTGAGATCCATTTGTAAATAAGTTAGGAAAGACAAGGAGCATAAGAAAGCAATGGCTCAAGAGAATAGAATTATGAGAGAGTTTTCGATGTCCAGACTCCAAGACGTACAAACTAGCATTGCATGGCCACCTGCGAAACAAATAACTTTGAACCTAAATCGAGTCTCATTGGCATGGTACAAGCTAATCAGTTTGGAGGAGAGACTTTTGAAGACGCCAATAACCAATTGAAAAATTTCTTGGAGATTTACGATACCATCAAACTGAGTGGAGTAGGCTCTGACGCTATAAAATTATGATTGTTTCTTTTCTCTCTTAGGGAAAGGTAAAGATATAACTTAACACATTTTTTTATTAATTATTTTATAAATTAGGAGAATATATTACAAGCATTTTTAGCTTAATATTTTCCAACTAGTAAAACTGCTAAACTATATAATGACATTATTAGTTTAGACAATTTGATGATAAATCTTTATATAGTGCTTAGAAACGTTTTAAAATTTTGATTAGACAATTTGATGATGAATCTTGTTTTTCATGTTTATTTTTTCACTTCTAGTTATTCGATAAATTTGGATGACCACTATGATTATTATTATAAAAATTCCAACTATGACCATGACTACTTTATGACCAAGTCTATGACGACGGCTATTTTCCATGTTCTTGTTTATGTCTAGAATTATCATGAGTTGTCGCATTCACTTTCAGGGAATGAACTAGAATAAGTTAAATGAGATTCATGATTTTTCTTTAGTAGTTCAGTATTTTGAGTGTACAAATTAACTTATAGGGAAGTTTATATATAGATATTTGAAAGAAATGTGAATAGTTGTCTTCATTAAGTGTGACAATTCAAATATTAATAATCACCTGAAAGCCTAAAAATCAATAGTCATTCTAACATATCACTACAAAATTAAAGACCTATACCGACAGTAACTAGTGACTTTTAGGGATGGTTTTTTATGTTTATAGAGATTAGGATGTTATGACACCCGAGTCGAGTTCGGGTATCACAATACCCGAGCTTGAGCTCGATGTACTTTAGGTGAGCTCGAGCTCGAGCTCGAAGTGTCATCGGGTGTTATCGGGTAGTGTTGTCAGATAGTGTCATTGGGTGATACAAGTAATATATTTAAAAAATATACCTAAAAATATAATTTTATATATAAATTTTTTAAAAAATATATATAATTATATATAAAAATTATTTTTTTTTAAAAATAAAATATTTCGGGTAGTTCGTTGAGTTTTTGAGCTTGACACAGCTAGACTCGAGCTTAACACAGCTAGACTCGAGCTCGAGCTCGATACCCAGCTACCCGAGCCCAAGCTCAGTTTGATCAAGCCCGGGCTCGAGCTTTGACCAGATAGTGTCACGGGTATCCGTGACACTACCCGGTGTCATTAACACCCCTAATAGAGATACCTTGTGATGAAACAGTTGGGAAATATACATTTTCCAACGGGATAAATTGTCCGCTAAGAAAAACTTTATCAACCATCAGTAAAGATAGCACAATCGACTGTAAAACTGATATTCAATTCTGATGGTTATTAGGGTAGTTAGTAAATTTAATAGTTTTTTGGTACAGTTTGAAAACAGTTTTTATATAACTCTTTTTTACTGTTTACTTAACGATATCATCAACATACATTCTACATCTATAGAAACATATAAATTGCATTTAATCATACTGTTTACATAAATTCTACCTATACTAACGTATATACTGTACCATCTGTAAAAACAATATTCAATTACGATTATTATTTATTGTCAATAAAGTTCGTTTACTCATCTACCTTTTTTTTTTATTTCACCCTAAAATAATAAAAATAAATTATAGAGTAGTAAAACTAAGAAAAGAAAATGTAAAGTTAAAGATTTGAATAGATGAAGAAAGAGTGATATGACATCCTATATATAAATTTTATACCTAAACATTATGAAGGATGAATGATGGTTTTGTATTATATCTTGATTGTTATCAAAGATCGTATTAGTGGTAAGTGGTAAGTTTATGAGTTATCATATAAATTTGTGGTAAGTGATAAATTATTATGTAACTTTATAGTAAGTGGTAAGATCACGTTAATCATAATAACTTCGTTGTAAATTCGCGTTATCATGTTCAAAATATAATAGTGTTGAACCAATGTAGTCTTCTTATGTTCATGATTATCAATACTAATTTAAATTATAATATATTAATAATTTAAAAAATCTATATATCTAATCACAAATACTACCATGTTCAAAATATATAATATTAATAACTTATAATTCATTCAGTATATAAATACAATATACAGAAAAGGAAAAAAAATAAAAAGAAGAAAAAAAATAGACACGAGGGAAAAAAAATGTGAAAGTGAGATTGGAAAAAAAAAAAAAGAGTGAGATAGAGAGGAAGAAAGAGATGAAAAAAAAACAAAAAACAAAAAACTTAGAAATGGAAGACATTACGATATAATGGTTGAGATAATAGAAATAAATTTAAATTTGTTGAATAGGTTCCAGGTTCAATTTCACACCCTACATTTTTTGTGCGCGTTATATATTTACTAAAATATATAATATTAATAACAATTTTTATTGGTGAGAGTGAATTTACCAAGAGTGAGATAGAAAAAAAAAGTGTGGAAGGTAAAGAGGAAAAAAAAAAAAGGTTAAGACATGTGGGAAGTTATAGCATAGTGGTTGAGATTCTCACATTTTACTTTCACATCCAGGTTTGAATTCGCCCGCATGCATTTTTTGCATGAAAAATAAAATAGCGCCCTGGGCATAATTTCAACCGCGTCTTGGGCATGCACCCATGCGCGATTGCAACTGCACACTGGGCATGCCCAATATGGAATCATGATAATAATACATTAATTATTAATATTATATAATTTTATATAAATTTCAAAAAACAATAGTTATTTAACTTACAAAGTTACTATTTTAATATTTTTCAATGATAACTCCACAATAAAATCTCTAATATTTGTGCCAAAATCAATTTTCTATTTCTGCTCAAATTTAATCAAATTTTTTTTTTTCACGTCAAAAATATTTGTTTCTTTATTGCCAATTTAATTATCTTTTTTTTTGTATCAAAAACAATTTCTCTTCTGTTTTGCTCCGTATATTTATTTCAATGTAAATTTGTACAAAACATTTGATTTGTATTTAATATAATAGACAAATCAAAGTATTCTAAATTAAGATTAATAGGAAGTGATGAATATATTATTGGGTTAATGCTGGTGTTAGGGTTTTCAATCGCTTGTTACTTTCAACCTGGATATATCGTCAATGTTTTCAATCTAGATACTTTTTTTTTTACCATACTCTGTTTTGTGTGTTATATTCACATAATTACATGATTCATGATTGATCTCTCGTGATTAACCAATTTAAGATAAGTTTCATAAAACCAAAACTAGTATATATGTAGTCGTAAAAATATTAAAAATATTTGTTATATAGTTTTAAGATATTGAAAATGTTTAGTATATAGCTTTAGAATGATTGCATGTGAAAAGTTACAATAATTTTAGAATGGTTGCATATGATAAGTTGCAATAGGATATGTGAGTGCATGCATGTATGATGTGATAATAGGTAATAGGTGGTGTTGTGATAATAATAGTATGATAACAAAGTAATAAATTATAGTAATTTTGAGAGTGATAAGAGATGGTAAGTTTTGTGAGAGTGTGGAAAATTAGTGTTGAGTGTTAAGTTTGACATAAGGTGGTGGTAAGTAAGTGATAAGTAATTAAGTTGGTGTATGAAAATATTATTTTTGGAGTATACTAAATGAGAAGTGATAAAGTGAAATTGGATTCTGTAATGAGTGTAAATATTATAATGAGATATTATATGTGTGTGCAGTTGCTGCGTCACAATTTCACAATTTTTCCGTTATTTTCACAAATTTCATTTTCCTTTTTATTTCAATTTTTTGTTCTGGTTCATTTCTTTGAACTCCTTCAAACTTTTTTTCTCTTTATTTCCTCCATCTCTATCTTCATCCTGGATATGATATCAGCACTATACCACATGTAAGTGTTATGATATATTTTTTATTATTAGATAATATGGTGTTATATATTGTAAAATTTTATATAAATTAAAAAAAACAACTAACAACATTAATATTAATATCAAAACATTTAATTCATTTAGATAATTCAGACAGTGATCTTTTTTGTGGCAAAAACAATTTTTTACTTTTAGAGTCAATTTAATCAAAATTTTAAATTTTTTTGCCAAAAATATTTTCTTTAACCGGCGCCAATTTAATCATTTTTGTTTTGTCAAAAACATTAGACAAGTGATGGTTTGTATTCTAAATTAATCAAGTGGGTTAATGCATTTCTTGAATAATTGATGGCAAAATATCGTGCCCTTGTATTCAATGATTCAACAATGTTTAATCATTTTGTTACTACTAACTTCATATATATGCCGAAAAACCAAAACTATGCTTGCAACTATTACACATATACCATTTGTAGTGTGTGAGTGGATCAAGTACATCTTATCTCCTAAAAATATAGGTGTTAATGGTGTTAACAAGTATATATTAATTTATAAAAATTAGGTTTTAATTAGATTTTGATAATAAAAATTTAAGTAAAAACTAACCATTGCAAAATACAGATAAAAATTGCATGAAATATAATAATAGAAAGTTAATAAATCCTATAAATTGTATGAAATGTAATAATTGATTTTTTGAATAACACTAAGAAAGACACATGGTATTAACTATTAAAAAATGTGAGAAATTAAGAATAAGAGGCATTGACCGGTAATATAGGTATAATAAATAGTAAGTAAGTAGTAAATAATTTTTTCGACAACCTAAATAACATAACGCATATGGATTGAATAAAAGTGTAATAAAGAATTAGAAGCAATGCGACTAATGAAAAAATAGGCGGAAAAAAAACGCAAAAAAAAATGCGTGGATCTTTTAAATTTATTTATAAAAATGATATATTACAAATCATCCGCATGAAAAGTTTCACCATCAAATTTCTCCTTCTCTCGAAAGTTTTTCTCCTCTAGCCATCTAAATCTCTTACTCAGCAAATAAAAGCTAATCACATTTTTTTTATATAAAAAAGTCATTTTGGGTTCCACGTTCTGTTTTCTCTCGATTCTACATTCTACTACTACTTGTAGCTTAGCACAACCATTCCAACAAGTACAAGCTGCTCAATCATCCTAAGATGTTACCAAGTTTAAAAATAAATATAGAGATTTAAATTTTAAATTTTAAATTTTAAATTTTAAAATTTGATTTATTGTCAAAAAATATAGAGATCATCACTGTCAATATATTTGTTCCCTTTTGTCTAGTTTTTCCAGGTTTTAGGATAATTTTACTAATTTCACTATAGTTAGATTTCTTAATACCAGATGTACTAGATGCCGAATGCTGGGAATGAACATAAAACCCGACCATTACATCACTTGATTCAATTCCAAAAGGTAATATGATGATTGATGTTTCTTAACATGTCACCGTATAATTATATTCATTTTACTATTTCTGATATTTTTAATGAATAGATTGACGCTAAGAGGATAAATATATCTTCAATTTTTGTGAGTGATGGAACATTTTAGAAAACAGAAGACATACAGTTATACAATCTTTTCTTTTCTTTTTTTGGTTTATATGTATGTGTCATTCTACATCAATATATAAATCATTCTCTTAATTAATAAAATCTTCGTCATGTTTATATTATTTTTATAATTTTATTGTTTTCTAGTGGTAACTAGTAAATTTTTTTATCACTTGTGCTAACTGATCATAAAATATGATAACATTTTCTAACACTTATGATAAAATGGTTACCAACGACACAATACAGTAATATGTGGTAAGCGAGGATAAATGACTGTAACTTTTTCCAACCATTTTCTAACTAAGAATAAAAATAGTAATATTTCCTAATATATGTAGTAATTGACGATAAATGACAAAAACATTTTTTAACAGTGATAACCGATAATAAAAGAGTAATATTTCTTAACAGTGGTAACCGACAATAAAAATAATAACATTTCCTAACATATATAGTAATCGATGATAAAAATAATAATTTTTACTAATATATATAGTAACCGATGATAAAAATAGTAACTTTTATCGATATTTTTTAAAATCGATGATAAAAGATAATAATTTTTATTAATATTTTTCTTACCGTTAGTATAAATACAGACATATTTCAACGGTGACTAAAACTGTTGCTATAGATATATCCCAAATGGTGTATAGCCAACTGAAGGTCTATCCATTGAAGAAGATTCTGTCAACGGTTTTAGTAGATTTTATAGATAGTTTTCGTGTGTTTAGATAAGACATTTATTTTGTAGTATATATTAAATAGTGATCAAACATAAACCAAAGGTTCATTATCCAAGGACTTAGAACCTTTTGAATCTATGGCCCATTGGACACAACACGACTAGAAGCATGTCGTCAACATGGGGTTTGTCTCTTAGACGGGTAGACACGACCCACACTTTTAGTATATGTCGACCAACTCCTTCTCAATAACTGTCTGATCAGCTTTCAAATTTGCTTGGTACTCCATAACCCTGTTCGACTAATAACCCCGGATGTATATGAAACTCATGCAGGCAGACTACATATACATCATTGATCTTGCTGGCTCTCAGAACTTTCACCAAGCATTCAAGGGCATACAGAACTCTCTTTTAATCTGTGTTTCTCTTTTTGAAAATCGTTCTTTGACTTGAACATTGGGTTTTCTCTGTCGGAATATCTTTCGGTGGTTTTTTATAGGTTCTATTGATCAAATCCGTTCGAGTCAGTGAAATTATTATCTGTGAAATCAGGCCCACCTCTAACAAATATATATGATTTGTAAAATATATATTAAATATTTTATAAACATCTATATAAATCTCTAAGACTTATAATATAATATACTTAAAATTAATATTTTATAATTTAAAAAATACTATAAAATTATTAAAACTTTATTGAAGGCGAGGTGCGAATTATCTTTTAGTTTATTTACTGTAAATAAACTTCGGTTGTTTTGTCCCATTCTATCCTCGTATTTTTTTTGTGAACGACTTCCACACGGTTTCTGAATTTCTAACTCGATCACTTTCCACAGGGAAAAACGCGTCCGTTGCATTCCGCCTTCCCTTATGGTGACCCGACGTGAGAGAGTGAGAGTGAGAAAAGTCAATTTGTTAGGTGAAGCCCACTCCGTCCAAATGCCTAAAATGCTCTTGTCAGCGTATTACGGGAACGTGGTTCAAATGGCAAAAGTCGTTGAGCAGGGTCGAATGAGGGTTTAAAATGCTCGAATGCCAAGCCCTACAAGTTATGGAAGCTAGTGTAATTTGTCCACACGTTGGAGGGGGGGTGGGGGGGGCGCTGTGATATGTTATAATTCATTCTACTGCTCCTAGTTGTGATAAATAATTATTATTTTCTTTCATTTTTTAAATGAAAGAATAAAAAATATAATATTATAAAAATTATAAAAATATATTTATTTACGAAAATTTAAATATTAATTTTTTTTAAAAAAATATTTAAATAAAAATTTTTTATTATTTGAATGTCTCTATAAACACAAATGTTATTGTACATTAAAATAAATTTCGGGTATTATAAAATAATTAATTATTTGTTGCTAAAACAATAAATGGTAGTTATTATAGTTTGGAAAGGAGTGACAGCAACTCATAATTTCTTTCCAAGAGGAATGCGTTACGCCCTTGTTTTGGATAAGATTAAAATATAAATAGATTATGTTCAAATTATTTTTAGTGATTTGATTTTTTTGTTTTTGGTTTTTATATTTAGATTTTATTTAATTAATCTGATTTGAATTCTGTGGAGTTATCGTGTCGTTGAATTATTTAAATTTTATTTTTTTATTTTTATTCTTCGAATTCAAAATTTATGATAAGGGAATATAGTACTCTATATTTATATTTAACGGAGTTTGGCTAGTTGTTCCATCACGTAATATGACAATTTTGGGTTTGAGAGTTTGACCGAGTCGCATGATGCCGACAATGCCCCTCATTTGAGCGAAAAAAGTTAATCGTTTTCTTAATGAAATGGAGGAGTAAATGGTAAATAAAGAAATGCATTCCGCGTCAACGAAAACGTAATCTCTGTCTTGCTTTGAAAGAAAAACCATTGTACCGGACACAGGCATTTGGCTTTGGCTCCGGCGTTAGAATTTGGAAGGAAGGAGCAAAGAAAGCGTTGAGTCGAGAGGGAAGAAAAGGATTTGCTCTCCCTATTCTCACGGTAACACTCCTCCTTGACTGTAAGCCACACTCCTAAAATTTTCAGTTTTCTTTAGAATGTCCCTTTATAGTTTCAACTGAATTTGAAGCGTTTGATTGCTTAAGAACTGGTATTTGGGGAATAGTCGATTGTTTTGATTGAGATTCTTGGTGGTGATTTTTTTTCTTTCTTCTTAGATTAAGGTTTGGTTTAGGTCTCTCTCTCTGTCTCTCTCTGTCTCTCTCTGTCTCTCTCACTCTTCTTCTTCATCTTCTTCTCGTTATCATCATCATTATTATTCAGATGTTTCATGTTTGTGATTTTGAATTCTGGGTTTTTGATTTTATTACATGTTGATAAGGAAATTCCATATAATTTTATAATTACTTTATAGTATTTGAAAGTAAAATGTAAAGACTTACTTTATTATGTACGTTTGGTGGCATTAGATATACTTGGTCTTCGATTCTTATTGCCCTTTTTATTATTTTGGAATGTATATCTTGAGCTATTTTGCTATTATGATCAATCTTTTTTTTGGGGGGGGGGTATAGGATTGGGAAGAAGAGGAAGAAGAAGGACAAATGCTGGATTCTGCAAGAAGCTGGTTTCATAAATTCCAACATAAGAAGGAAACGTTTGGAGAAAAGAAAAAGGAGAAGGAAAACTCAAAGGGTGCCCAGAATCCTTTTGTTGAAGAGGCTCCTTCAAATGATACAAAACAAAGGGTTGCTGCTGCAAAGCAGTTTATTGAGAATCACTATAAAGCCCAAACGAAGTGCTTGCACGATAGGAAGGAGAGGTAATTATTTCTACAATTAATGCTACTAAACCATTTCTAAAAAATAATTAAGATATTATTTGTGCTTGTAGTACAAGGGGAAGGATGTGTAAATTTAGAAAAATAAAACTATGTATAGGGAGTTTTATGATTGCAGGCCTCATGTTTGTACACCAAAAATTTGGATGTTATACTTTTGATAGGCTAGCATATTATCCCAATTGTTCCCCTTTCACCCCTCTTATACAAAAATCTATTCATTTGGTACATAAAAATATTTGCTGCATGATCCATTTTTGCATTTTCTCTATACTTTTCCCCTTATGCCAAACATGACCTCATATTTTCAAGTGCTCAAGAATGTTTTAGAGATTAATGATCTAAATTGGGTAGAAATGCAGTACGATATTAGTTCTTTCATATTGGACAACCTGATACAATCTTGAAGGCAAAATTCGATGGTTGGGATATGTTATACCTTTTTCCTACCTTATGGTGTTAACAGGATCTGATCATCATATTGATTCCATTAAAAGTTTGTATGCTTGCAATGAAAGTAGCACATGTATCGGATCCTATGTTTGATATGATGTTATTCACCTGCTACTAGCTAAATTTTTGTCAGATTCTCCACATGATGTATCTGGTTTTTCATTACCTTTTATATCTACATCATGCTTCTCAGGTTCTCCATGGAGAGACTTTCCATAATTATTCTTAATATAAATTCTTTATATTTGTATTACACATGCACACACACATATAATTTTAGATGTTATTTTGACTCATTAATCGTAATACAACCCTTCGTAGCAAGTCATTTCTATATTATGTAATTTTAATTCAAAGAGCAATTATGATACTCATGATTGTTATTCTTTTATTTATTTGTCTTAATGTTGGTTAAAATTTATTTTACATGTTGGCACATAAAGTTACAAGCTATGCATCCAACTACGCATGCCACACGTATTGCATCATAGGATATGTGACTTACCATGTTCATGACGTGGTATCTTATATCATTATGAATCACGATTTATGTAAAATTTATCATATTCTTATCCTAGAATGCAGTAGACAAGAGATCGGTAAAAGTTAAATAATTTCTAAAATTTTAGTAAAATCAGATGACACTGAGAAACCAATTATTCCCCTAAATGATATGATATGAGATCCAATAACTATTATTCTTGTAATGCATTTCTTTTGGCATATTTTCATGTTCCCATAGTTATCCTTTTGTCTAACTAACATTAATTAGCTATCCTAAGAAAGGTTCATATTATTCTTTTGAAGTGGCCAAACATTCTGATTATCTTAAACCATCTTATTTTCAAGTTACTAAATTTTTGATTACTTATTTTAGACGGTGGATGGTGGAGAGAAAGCTTGCTGATGCTGATGTCTCTAAAGAAGAGCAAATCAATCTTTTGAAATACTTTGAAAAAAAAGAGACAGAGTATATGCGACTTCAAAGGCATAAGATGTGTGTTGATGATTTTGAACTACTGACAATAATAGGAAGAGGCGCATTTGGAGAGGTTTTCTTCTTCTTATTCTATTTTTCATTTTCACATATCCAACAGATGCATCTAATATGACCGGGCTTTCTTTTTCCTGATTTTCCTGAATGCCACTCTCTTTATGATCCATCTGGATTTGATTTTTTTTTTCCTCTGAAGTACGGTTTCTTGTTTGCAAATCTTTATGTTGGAGTTGATTGTTATGCATATGGGACAAAAATGTAGCTTGTAGTGTGGGTTATCTGTGGGTCTTTCTGTCTTAAGTTATCTACCAATGAGAAGCTAGAGTTACTGAACCAGTATACTGCTTGGTAATTTACTATAGAGCTTGACAAAATGGTCTCTTTGACTAGGTTGTCGGTGATCACATGGATGTTAATCTTGCCTCTTGAAGTTGGCACACTTTATACTTATTGTGAATACCTACTCACAGTCATTCTGTTCAATTACTCCCCTTATCCCCTTTTTTGGAAGCAATACCTTCTAGAAAGGGGGTCTGTCAATGAATTCTGGAGGTTGTGTAATCTGGTGTGAGAGGTTTTGCTGGTGTGATCATTGACCTCGTTCTATTAATGAGAAGTGAAAAGGTGGTTAACAGAAGCACAGCTTTTCATCGGGATAAGCATTGCATGGGGCCTTCCTTTAATCCAAAAATACCAGTGTCAAACCTCAATGTTTTCGCTGTGTCCAATTGGGATATCTATGTACTGACTTGGGGGGGGCTGGGGCCTTCTATGTAGATAGCGTATTTGTCTCCCTCTATTGAACAAAACACCCCCAAATTCTAAAAATACTTTGGGGTTTTTATGTGAAGTACCCTCATCTTATTAAATTATTTTCTACATTTGGGGATTCCATCCTAAATGTTATTTCTTCTCAATTCCTCACTGAATTATTTAATTGTTTTCATTTGTATTCATATTGCTCTCTATGAAATAACAAATCCAAGATAGGTTTGCTGTTTTTGTTTTCCACTCACACCCTTCTCAACAAAGTTACGAAAATTAATATTGTTGTTTTTTAATTTCATTTACATTGTACACATAATTTCTTTTTCTTTGACCTTTAAGGTAACGTTTTTTGTTTTCAACTTTTTCACTATACACTGTCTCTCTCTCTACAAAGTGGATCTCAATTGTTTTTTCCCCTTCTGACTTAAATAACAATAATTCACCATGGTTTGAAGTTGAGGCTTCAAACCATTTTTCAATTGCTATATTTTAAGTTTTTTTAATTCTTATTTTTCTAATTTTCTCTTTATATTGCTTTCCTAATTTTTTAGAACATATAATCTTCAATTATTATATTTTCTTTTCTAGTTAAGCGAAATAAATACACTATATAAAAGTAATAGAAACTAAATTTTTTGTATGCAGTTTTAAATTTGTTCAACCATTAAGTTTGGGAATCGAAATTTTATTCAAATTTTAAGATATATATATATATATATATTTTAAATTTATTAGTTTCGTGATGTGGTATAAATAACGTATTTCCTTAAATTTTGAAGTTAATATTACTTTTTATTTATGTTCAATTTTTCCATATGAATATTTCATTTTATTTCAATGCCTATTACTTAACATAATTTATGTTTTGATATTTAATTCTGCTCTTGGTTTTTATTTATCCAACTTTAATAATCCAACAAAAATAAATGACATTAATGTTACAAAAATGTTAAACAAGTGAATTATTTCTCAAAATGATTAGATAATTTTCTAATTAATAATATTTTAAAGTTTATATGGTAATTAGTTAACAAAATATTTTTAAGCAATTGTAATTAGGACAATACTTAATTGTAATTGTGTAGTTTGTTCATCTTATGGATAAATTTCTGAAGATTATTTAAATATTTTTTTTCAAGTGAATATGGTTTTGCTAGTGTGGTATTCCACTTTGAAATCAATTGGTACTCATGGTTGAGTTCATCTGACATGCTACCTATCTTATCTTAATCTTGATTTCACTAGCATAAAACTTCAAATTCATTTAAAAGAGTAATGTTTAAAATGTTCAAATATTTGGTGTAAAAAATTTTACTGCTTCCAGGTGCGACTCTGCAGAGAAAAATCAACTCGCAATGTTTACGCGATGAAGAAACTCAAGAAATCTGAGATGCTTCGAAGGGGCCAGGTAAACACTGTTACTCATTGATAACAAATAACCTTATATATGTAACCAACCTGACCTTATTCAAGTTGCTAATGCATTTTAGTATAGGGCTCAACTAATTGTCTTTCACCATTATGCACTATTCTTAGTCATATGCCCTGGTGTAATCAAATGTATGTTTTGCTAAAAGCTTAATTTAAGGTCCATATGGCCGTCAAACTTCAAAGTTGTAAAAACATTAGACATCCAGTTGGGTTAGGATCATGATACCCATATATGATTATTATTGAGTTTGAAGCAACATTTATTTTTCTAAAGATTTACTCAATTTGTTGTTTTGAAGGTGGAACATGTAAAAGCTGAGAGAAATCTCCTTGCTGAGGTTGACAGTGCTTGTATTGTCAAGCTCTACTGTTCCTTTCAAGATGAAGAATATTTGTATCTCATAATGGAATATCTCCCTGGAGGTGACATGATGACATTGCTAATGCGCAAGGATACCTTGACTGAGGATGAGGCCAGGTTTTATGTAGGACAAACAGTACTTGCCATTGAATCTATTCACAAGCACAACTACATCCACAGGTCTGCTGTAGTTGTGCCAATGTTTTATTTCTAATAGAAGTGGCATTCTAGTTAAACCTATTCACAATAGAGTTCACTACAATATTGCTGCTTTTGATACTGAACGGGTTTTGGTTGATGGATATTACTCTTCTGATTTTTCCTTCTCTACGATTTTCTTTCTCACCTCGAGGGAAATGCCCATTGGTGCCATAGCAGTGTAGAAGCATTATTTCACATGCTTACTATTTAACATGCATGTACATGTGTACTATTATTGATTCCTCTCTGGCCTCTCCTGGACCTTGGAGTGAAAGGGCAAAGGTCAGCCTGTCTGTTATGTCGTATGGGGTATATATTTTGAATTCTTTTATTTCTTCTTGTCTCAGTTATGTGGACTGTGGTCTCAATCAGTGGGCATGCAAGCCAAATCTAACAGCAGTTGCCAAAAGATATTCTTAAATTTACATGCTGTTAAAAGCATTTGTTTTTCATCAATTATGATTGGGTCATCTAGTTACTCCTTTCTCATTATTCCTTATAAATGATTGTCTTACGCTGGCATAAATTTTCTGTCTATGTAGGGATATCAAGCCCGACAACTTATTGCTTGATAGGTATGGTCACATGAAGCTTTCAGATTTTGGGTTGTGCAAGCCCTTGGACAGTAGTAGTTTTCCAGATCTCAGTGAGAATGATTCTGGTGTGAGAAGGAATTTGAAATCTACAATAGAGAGTGAAAAGAAATCTAATGCGCCATATGTTCCAAGAAGGACACAGCAGGAGAAATTGCTGCATTGGCAGAAAAACAGACGTATGCTGGTAAATTCTTCATCTGTTTAAAAAAAAAAAATTCATCCTTCTAAAACTATATATGTGACATAGGCTACTGCTTAATTATTGCAACCCAACTTCTCTGTTTTTGGTGATTTATTGGCTTAAGAAAGATCATGCAAGATAGATGGAAGAGTTATGGTATGTTTCCCAAGAAAGTTCTTTAGTTGGCATGGCAACAAGATAGACCTATCTTATAAAAAACATCATCGACTGGAGTGTGTTGCTTTCTTTGTTTGCTGACCCTTCTAGGTCAGACTAAACATGCACACGCATGTTTAGAAGTATAAAAATGATTGATCACCTCTTTGAATGACCAAAGGTCCACAAAGCTAGAGCTGAAGGGGTGTCAGGACTGCTTCCCCATCTCAAAATGTTTTTCATTAGTGCATGTTGTATTGAAAGCATTAGTCAATTGGATGATGCACGACCCCCTAACTAGAATTCTTCGATGAAAAAATAATGAAGGTGCAGATGATATCTGTGTATATATATCGTTATAATTACGTAGATCCTTATTGGGCCAAAGTTTTATTGGTCTTTTAATAGTGAACATGATTTTGGTACACTCCAAGTGGTATAAATCTTTCAATTATAGAAGGCCAAAATGTCAGTATACAAATTTTAGAAAGAAAGATCTTTCACGTGGTAGTTTGTCAAAGGTGTTTTGTTAATCTTGGACACAATGATTTTTGACTCAGGTGTTAATCTCTAAAAATAATTTTGGGTCTACTAAAATATGAAAAAGGAAACTTTTTTTTTTTATTTAATGTGGTGAAAATTAAAATTGTTAATTTTTCAAAATATATGCGTGATAGTTCTAAAGATTTACATGGTTATGAATCTTATGTATTGAATAGTTTCTACATCAGTTTTTGTTTATTTGTATAATCCATGTTTGTCTATTAGTGTGATCCATCAACCCATATATTTTTATTATTTTATACAACAAAAATAATAAGTAAAATTGAGGTATTTAACCAAATAAAAAAAAGAATATATTACAGCTTTTTACTCAATTTTATCTGTTCATTATGAATATAATTCACAAATTTGGAGTTATTGATATATTATTTATAATATTAAAAAAGAGAAAAAAATTAATATCTCCTTTGTGGTTGTTAGATAATGAATATTTGGCCTAGCCAAAAAAAAAATAGAGTTATTGAAAGTTTGTTTTATTTGAGTAGAAAATGCATTATATTCCCTTTTGCAATGATTTTGAATCCATAGCCTTTATATTTCTTTTCCAATTTGTTTGAGGTGAGAAAAATAGAGAATGAAACCTGGAAATATGGGAAGGATTCCAAACCTTCAAAAAAAAAAAAAAATTAATGGCCTGCTGACCGACTGAGATACCAAAGGCTATTATACCAACCTGAGAAAACAGTAGGGACCTTTGAATCCAATGAAAGTGTTGCGTGCCCGATGAATTCTAGTGCACTTGCTAACCTTAAATTCTTTTGTAACAGGTTAGTTCTTGTGGTTTTCACAAAATGTCCAAGTTTAAGCCATTTTTTTTCTTATTATTATTTATATTCTTTTTTAAGGAAAATGTGTATGTTATGGTAGCAAATTAGGTGTCTACATTCTCCTTCTGCATTGAGAAAATTGGATCCAGCCATATAGCTATTACAGTGAACCGTTCCTACATTTATGTACCACGTCACATGTTGAAGCAGCTTATGTGGGCTGACAATTAACATGTTATTTCTCTCTCCCCACTAGAGATGCAAGGGTTCAATGGATTGGGTTTGGGCTCTTGCTTTGATAAAATGTGTAACAGCTAGTTTTTCCAAAAGTACAACCTGATGGAGCAAGGGGTGGTTACATTTTTATTCATTCATTATTTGGAACCTCCTGGTTGAGTTGTGGTGAAAGAAATCAGAACGCCTTTCCCTCTGGGAATATACATGATTAACATATTCTAGTGTTGAATGATACTCCAGTTCTTGGCCTATGTCCCAAATAGAGTTTATGCTTGATCTGATCCATTGAATTGATAATACTCTCTGGATTGTAAAATCATCTTCTTGTTGGCACAAAATCTCTGACATGAATTATGGCAAACCTATCTTTGTGTTGTGTTCTCGAATATCAGTAGATTTGCTAAGCATATTAACTAATTACATGAAAAAAAAGTAGAAAACGGATGACCTGAATTGATGATTTCATTTTCTTATACCCAATTGCTTTGACCAATACCATGATCAATTTCTACAATTTAAATCCCAGGTTGTGGGTCTTTTTTCTTTTGCTAATGTGTCATCAGGCATCTTTTATTTATTTTGGTTTTTCAATTCAGGCATATTCAACTGTTGGAACCCCTGATTACATTGCTCCAGAAGTTCTGTTGAAAAAGGGATATGGAATGGAATGTGATTGGTTAGTTCATGATTCTAGATCTCTTTCTCAATATCGTGTTGTTTTTTTTTTTTTTTTTTTTTTTTTTCTGTTTGTTATTTTTTCTGACTGGCCAACTAGATCTTTGTTGAAGGTGGTCTCTTGGAGCAATTATGTATGAGATGCTAGTGGGCTTTCCACCCTTTTATTCAGATGAACCAATGTCAACATGCCGCAAGGTAATATGGGCTCTGTTTTCATCTTTTCTATAGGTAGGGGCACTTCTTCCTTGCATACTAACCCGCTGGTGGGTTTTATTTGAGAGGAGCAATTTTTGTGCTTAGGAACACATTACACCAGCAAATCTTGGACTCTTCTACATCAAAAACTACTATTCCTACTTCATTGTCACAGTACACAACCTTCATAAAGTTTTTTCTGTCGCTGCATAGATGTTTAATATTTGGAAGTTTTGTCTTTAGATTATGCCAATGTGGTTCTTTTTCTGTCATTGTAAAATTATCTCTCTCTCTCTCTCTCTCTCTCTCTCTATATATATATATATATATATATATATATATATCTTCTCCTTTTGCTGTCAAAGGTGGGAAAATCATCTTGTCTCGGAATTGTAGATCCTTTACTCTGGTTATTCTATTTGAAATCAACCCTGTTGCTGCTTTTCTTCATAATAATATATTTCAATAAGGGTGCAAAATGATTTACATTTTACACTTTGACAACATTTTTAGCCCATGACAGTTGATCTTCATATGAATATTCCATAATGAGCTAATTCATGTATATTAGATAGTGAACTGGAGAAGTCATTTGAAATTCCCGGAAGAAGCCAAGCTTTCTACAGAGGCCAAGGATTTGATATGCAAACTTCTATGCCACGTTGAGCAGAGACTAGGGACAAAAGGGGCTTCTGAAATAAAAGTAAGAAATGTGTAGCCCTCCTTCCCTTTCTTTAGTATCTTGTATACACTGAAAATTGGTAGCTTGCTGTTTCGCAATGTTAGGCACATCCATGGTTTAAAGGCATCCAATGGGAGAAACTATATCAGATGGAAGCTGCTTTTATACCAGAGGTTAATGGTGACTTAGATACTCAGAACTTTGAGAAGTTTGAGGAGGTTAGAAATAACTGTTTCTGCATCGTGAGATTTTTTATATCCGAAAGACTATTCTATCTATTGTTACCGCCTCAACATAGACCTTGACATTTTTTTTTCCTTACCATTTTGGTTATCTGGCACTGGACTTTAACGTATGGATGACCAACAAAATGTATCCTCAAGGTAGATTGTATATTTTGGTGGGCCTCTAATTGTAACAGCTGGCTATACCAATACTTCTACATGGTTTTGGTTTTGGTTTTGGTTTTGTGTAATTAGGACAAATCTAGGTTTTGCATAACTAATCCGATCTGAGCACTGTGGAGTCCATTACACGGTTGGCTCTTCCAAATTCCATTTTTCCATTCTGATGGCTCGAATTGAGACCTATGGTTAAAGGAGTGCAATGCCTTACTGCTATACTCATGGGAGTTTGGTTGGTTTTCTGTTTTCTAAGTGTATGTATATTAGATCTGGACCAATAACGGAAGACATCAAATGTACTCTTTCTTTTATATTACTTTCTCTGAGTCCCTTGGTGTTAGTAATCTTGTTATGAACTATTTCTTTGGGTGCACTTTTTGTCCACTTCCTTATAGCATGTTTTATGTTATATATGTAGTTCAAGGAAGCCATAATTTATGCCTTGAAACCATAATATTTATCTCTTTACTGTGTTCTATATAATCATTTTTGCATTGTGCATACCAGATTTATCTTCCATGTTATTTTTTCTATTGTCCTTAAACGTCCATTCATATTTGCACTTATATAGGCATACGCCTTTCTTCTTTGCTTGCAGTCAGGAACGCCTGTTCCACCTCCATCAAAATCTGGTCCATGGAGAAAAGTAAGTGTCTCACTCCTTATACAGGATAGTACTATTATTTCATTCTGCTAAAATTTTAATATCCTTGCATTCTAAATAGGTGCTTGAGTGAACTTGTTTTGCTGTGATCTGACCTTCAGACCTTCAGCAGGAGATTTGATCATGCATTGCATGTGAAATTAGTAAGAGCCTAATGAAATATCTTGCACTAGATCTTTCAGAATTGGATAAAGAGAAAGAAAATCTTCACGTGGAACATCAAAACGTATTCACAAAGAAAGGAGTAAAACACATATCTTGGCATTTTACTTTCCTGTTTCTTAGCTTGAACTTAAAAATATGATTCTTCTGTGAGATATTGCTAGGCTCTCGCTGATGCAGAAAAGATGTAGGGAAACCAAAATAGAATAAAAGAAACTGTGAATTCAACTGATATTGAAGTTGGAACAATAAACTAGGTTTAGGGTTTCGGAAACCTCTCAAAAGTCTTAACATGAAAGAAAAAGCTGCATCACAATACTCTTAATAGTTTATTTATACTAAAGCTCCCATTAAAAGCCACATGACTTTTTAGGGTTTAGTTAAAGGTTATATGTTAATCACATGACTTTTTAAATAAAAAGGAAAAAAACATTAATAACGACTGAAACAAAATAAACTAAAACATAAGACATGTCAAAACAAATGATTAAAATGCTCCTGCATCATTCTCCCCTGGTTGAAACTGAACCGGATGTGATGAAAAAAAATTTGGCTGCCTCTTCATATATTGGGAGATCAATCTTCTCCAATTCATCTTCTGCAATTCAGGTACTTCCTGTAGCTGGTTTACCCAACCACTTACTAAGAATCACCTACACTGATGTCCACTTCTAGTCCTTGCCTCTTTGACATCTAACACATCTTCAATAACATGAGTTTGCTTCCTAGGAAATCATATACTTGATCTGCTAAGGCAATGTCTTCTCCATCAAACCCCCAAAACAAGTGTAGATCAGAGACATTGAAGACTGGATTCATCTGCATACCACATGGCAGATCTATCAAATAAGCATTAGAACTAATCTTCTTCTACACTTTGCATGGACCAAAGTTGACTCTAATTTATGATAAGTTCCTTTAGGGAACCTTTCTCGCCTTAAGTGCACAAGCACCAAATCACCTTCTTCAAATTCTTTGGCATGCTTATGTTGATTTGCAGCATTTGCATAAGCTTCATTATTAGTTTTCAAGCCTTCTCGTCCTTTTTATGAATCTGCTGGATATGGTCAACAAAAGCTTCTCCATCATCACTCACTCCGACTTCTTGTGGGAATGACACCAGATCAAGAACATTTTGGGGCTTGAGGCCATATGCTGCTTCAAAAAGAGTCTTCTTGATGGTTCTGTTAACTAAATTGTTGTACACAAATTCAGCTTGTGGTATAACACAATCCCAGCTCTTCATATGATTTCTATTTAAACATTTCAACAAATTTCTCAAATTCCTGTTAACAACTTCCGTTTGTCTATCTGTTTGTGGATGGCATGTGCCGGAGTATTTCAATTTAGTCCCTAATTTTTGCCACAAAGTTCTCCAAAAGTGTCCCAAGAACTTAATATTGAAGAAAATTTTGCATGTGTTGGTGATAAAATTTAAGTGTGCACGGCAGCTTTTGTGTTTGGAATTGAGATCAAACTCAAAGGGTTTTTGAAAGAATATTTGAAGAAGCTTATGATGTTGAAATGATGAACAAAAGACTAGTGTTTTGAGAGAATAAACTCAAGAAATGTTGGAAAGAATAGTGAAGGTTTCTTTGAATATTTATGAGAAGAACTTTACAAGAATTTTGAGAGTCAATTGCCTGGAACAAAGGGACAATTGCCCTAAATAATTTTGGGTCAATTGCTCTAAGAAATACAAGAGGGACAAGGCCCTAAATGTGAGTGGTTGAATGGGAAGTGGAGAGGTCATTTTGACTAGAGAAGATTGTCTCTTAGTTCTTCTCCTACTTTCTCTCACTTCGATCCTTCTCCTACTTTCTCTCACTTCGATCCTACTCTATACTTTGAATACAAGTTCTCTCAAGGTCTCAACTTTAATCCACTTTCTTCCATACTGCAAATGAGAAGTGAGACACTCATTTATACAAGGAGAAAGGCAACTAGCCAGTAGAGAGAGGAGAGAGCTGTTGGGCTTATAGCCGTTGGAAAGTACCAGAATTTGAATTCTGGGCAGGAATCTGTCCATTCTGCCCTTGTTTACTTGGGCTGAGAATGAGGCCTTATTGAGGCTTCTATGCCCCATTATCTGGGCTTCAATTCCTCCAAAGTGTGGATCATATGCTGCTTCAAAGTGGACTTTAACTTAGCTTGGATCGGGCCTTGTTCTGTAAGCATTCTGGGCAGCATATTGGGTCAGTCTTTTGGGCTTGATTTGGGCTGGCTGTGCAGTCATGTTGGACCTTGATTAGGGTTTCATTTAATGGTCTTGAAGTCTCCTTTAAATGGGCCGAAGGTGGGCTGCTACAGCTGGCTTGTTGGGTTGGGCTTTGGGCTCCATGGGCCAAAGCCCATGTGCTGTTTTCTGGCTTCTAAACTGGGCAGTCTGGTCCTTGTTCTTAGGCCGGCTGCTTGATCAGTTGGAGCCCCTTTTCTTCTTTTTATTGGACTTGTCTTCATTGGTGAGCAATGTGAGCCTTTGGCTTCTTTTCCTTTAGGGTTTGGCAAGCATTTCTTTAGCTTTTGCTCCATACTTTCAACAAATATCCATATTAGAAACAATTGAAATTGGAACACCATGTAGCGTCACCACTTTCTTAAAAAGCAAATTAGCATCCTGGGTTGCATCTGTTGTTTTCAAACAAGGGATAAATTGTGCTATTTTTGAAAGCCTATCCATCACAACAAAAATGGAGTCATGACCCTTCATAGTTTTTGTAAGGCCTTAGGCAAAATGCATGCTCAAATGAATCTGGTTCTGGTAACGAAGTCGGAGTGTATGCGTTTTTTGAGAATTCCCTTTGCCAAACTGACAAGTAGATCACCTTCTCACTAGCCTGTCTACATCCTTGAACAACTTTGGTCAAAAATGGCCAAAAATAACGATCTGCCACCAAAGCCATGGTCTTATGCGTACCAAAATGACCACCCAGTCCATTTCCATGGAGCTCCCATATAATCTGTTCATGAAATGATCCCTCTCGAATGCACAATTTGTTGCCCTTGAAAATATAGACATCATGCAACCTATATCATAGTTTTCCTGTAGTTGCTAGTCGCTGTAACTCCTCCACAATCTGACTGAAATATGGGTCAGTTGCATGCTGATCTTTTAGATTTTCGAACCCAATGACCTGGGGAGCTCATTATAGATAGGAACAACTGTTGTCTACTCAAAGCATTTGCCACTACATTAAACTCTCTTGTTTTCAAGGAAGAGCTCCACCGGGCATTGCGTTCACAAAGTTTCTTTTGTGAACTTGAGTATTTTAAAGCTTGATGGTTTGAATAAACAACAAATTTTCGATAGGTAGTGCTGCCAATGTTGAATTGCCTGCACCAAAGCATCAAACTCGAAATCATTCGTTGAATATCTCTTCTTAGAATCAGACAACATTTCACTGAAAAACTTCACTGGCCTCCGATCTTGACTTAGAACAGCCCCAATCCCAATGTGATAAGAATCATACTCCACAGCAAATAGTTTATCAAAGTCTGGCAAAGCAAGAATTGGTGCTTGTTTCAACATCTTCATTTGCTCAAAGGCTCTTTGGGCAGAATTTGACCACAAAGTTATGCTTCTTGAAACTTTCAGTAATAAAACTCATTATGGTACTGATTTTTTATTTATTTATTTATTTAATATAAATAAATCTTCGAGGCTAGCCCATGGAAACTACTAACTTCCTTGATTGATTGTGGCATTGCGAGTCTCTAATGGTTTGAATGTTTTCAGGGTCAGTTTTAAATCTGTGCTTTGAGACAATAAATCCCAAAAACACAATCTCATTGTGCAGAGATGAGCATTTCTTCAGATACACAGAACGTTTTTCCCTGCAGAGGACTTCTAGAACTCGATGTAAATGAGTTACATGCTCCTCTACCGATCAAAATATTGTCAAAATAAACAGCAACAAAGTATTTGAGAAAGAGTTTAAGTACCTTAGAAAATCACTAACCACTCGTAAAGGCCATCTTGTGTTGAAGGCAGTCTTCCATTCATCTCCGCTTCTCAATTGAATTTGATGATAGCCACTTGCCAAATAAATCTTGGAAAATACTTTGGAGCTGGCCAACTGATGAAGCATTTCTTCTGACCGTGGAATTGGGAATCGATACTTGATTGTGATTTTATTTATGGTGCGGCTGTCCACACATCCTCCAAAACCAATCCTTCTTAGGAGTTAGCAAAGCTGGGCAAGCACACGGGCTTTTGCTTTCGTGCTAGCCCATCTAGTAGCTCCTCGACCTGTTTTGTATCTCAAGTTGTTGTACAGGTGGCATTCTATATGCCGGAAGATTTGGTAATGATGCTTCTGCACCAAATCTATAGCATGTTGGATACTCCGCATTGGTGGCAAACCATGTGGCAGTTTGCCACTACTCAACTGAACAAACTTTTCCAACAATTGCTAGATTACAAGAGGATTTTCATTTAAGTCCCCAACTTGGCCATGGTTATTTAGAATCCTGTTAGCAGCTGCATATATCACTCCAGCTTCTCTTCCTTCAGTTTGCACCTTCAGTTTCCAATTCTTCTGCAGTCAAAAGACCATTAAGCTTGCTATTATCATCTTTTTCCTCACATTCTGATGTGAAGTATACTTTTTACCATCCTTGTAGAATGAATGTGTGTTAGGTTTAGTATGATGGTCCATGTTATGATCATATAATGAGGGTCGGCCCACAAGAATATGACCTGATCCAAGTTATAGCCCATAGTGAATTTGACCAACTATTGGGATATCACTATTATGCCAATCCCCTTTTTCAGCCGTTGGATCTTCTATGGATGAGGATGTTACATTGTAGGCAGCTTTTCTCTACTGCCTCTTTGGAAATAATATTTTCCATGCTCCCTCCATCAATAATTGGATCACAAACTTTTCCACTACAAAGAACTTGAGTTCAAGAAATGCTTCGCCTTCTTCAATCTTCTTTCTCATGGTTGTTTGTTGCTGTCATCACTCTCCTTACCATCAAGGACTCTCTTTGCACCTGATAAACATGTAATTCATTCTCATGATAATCATCATAAACACGTTCTGTCATTTCCTTTTCTTCATCTTCAAACTCAATCAGATTCCCCATTTTTTGTGGACAAACATAAGAGGTGTGCCCCTTCTCATCACAACTGAGACATCTGATTTGAGACCCACCGCCTATCTTGTTACCGGCACTAGGTCCAAAATTATATTGTTCATCACTTCACTCTTCCCTTTGTCAATTCTACGTGCTCCACATATACTTCCCCCATTGTTGTTATTGGTTTGAGGCAGCTCCTCTTCCACAAAAATTACGTTGGGGAACTCCATCCATCCTAATGTATTTATGTTTCCTCGCACCATAGTGCAAAATCCTCTTCTTAGCCTTAAAGGCATATTGCTGAGCATCTTCTATGCTATAAAAACGAGCTATCCCTAACTCATCTCTAATACTTTGATCCAATCTGGCAAGATAATTGGAGGTTAATTATTCATTGGTCTCATTTAATCCAACCCTAATGGACATATTATTAAACTCAAAAAGAACAGTGATCAACTTAGCTCCCTTTTTGTTTAAGCTGGTGATACTTCTCATGCAGCTCCATTGCATAATCTGCAGGTAAGATTGCATCTGCATCTTCCTTTTCATGTGCTCCCAATTGTTGATCTTTTGCTTGCCTTGACATGCTCGCTGTTCTTCAACTCTCTTCCACCATTGAAGTGCTGGATCTTTCGATTTAAGCTTCACAAATAGCACCTTTCAAGGTTCTGCCATAGATTTCAACTTAAAATATTTTCTATTGTAGCTTTTGAGTCCAAATAATCTTCTTTATGTAACCGTCCACAAAAATTATCCACTTCTATTTTCACTCCACCACCACTCAACTCTAGGGCATGCAGCAACCGCTCTTCTAGTCCATCTTTTACTGCATCGCAGATCCAGCATTGTGAAAGCGGTTTTCAGCCTCGCCCACATTAATATCATCCTCAAGACTGTCTTTCGATATGTCTGAAGAGTTGTGGTCACTTTCTCCATTCTTCATTCGGGCTCCCACTGATTTGTGTCGCTGCAAGGCATATACAACGTGTGACAAATCTTCAATCATACACCTCATCTTAGCCAGATCTGTCTGTTGATCTTGGTTTCTTTTCCATGCCCTTAACCATGTCCAACCATGGTTTAAAATTGAATTGGAAAAAATCTAAGATTGGTTTGGTTTTGATACCAATTTGAAGCAGAAAAGATTTAGAGAAACCAGCATAGAATGGAAAAAAACTTTGAAATTCAACTGACATTGAAGTTGGAATGATAACATAGGGCTTCGGAAACCTCTTAAAAGTCTAACCTAAAAGAAAATGTTGCATCACAATACTAGGTTATTTTTACTAAGTGCCCATTTGATATTTTTTTTTCAACTTCTCTTCTCCTTATAAGAAGAAGTTTTACCAAACAAATTTTTTTTTCGTTAAAAGTAGCTTTTTTTAGTAAAGAAAATAGAAAAAGTAGCTTTAAAGGAGAAGTTCTTAGATGAGCTTTTTCTTCTCTCTCTGTTTTTTTTTAATGCTCCAGCTTTCCTATAATCATACAACAACAAACTGAGTCTTAATCCTAATATTTGGGGTCGACCATTTGAGAGACAAATTTGAAAAAGATAGAGAAAATAAAATGAAATAAAAATACAAATAAAATAAAAAGAAAAAGAGAAGTAAGTAAATAAATCAATAGATAAATATCTAAAATATATTGGTTTAATTTGTGTGGATTTTTCTACGTCATCCATTCCTATCTAACACAATTTTCTCTTCTAAACTCTTAATTTTCATATATTTACGAATAATTTGCATCCAAATTTCAGCGGTCTATCTTTACGTTTTACTAGATCTCCTTTATTTAAGTTCTCAGTTATTCTAACCAGTGCATCATTAGGTCTTCCCTGCACATGCCCGAACCACCTTAGTCGGCACTCTCGCTTCTTATTCACAATTGAACTAACTCCCAACTAGTTACAAATCTTTTTGTTTTTAATTCTATTTCTTCTAGTTTTTTCACACATCCACCTAAATATTCTCATTTCTATTATAACTATCTTTTGCTTTTGTTGTTGTTTAATAGCCTAGCACTCAGTACCATATAACCACGGTTCTATAAAACTTGCCCTTCAAATGCAATGACATCCTGTGATCGCAAAGAATTCGGGATACCTTCCTCCATTTCATCCGACCCGTTTGAATCTTATAGTGCACATTTTCATCTATATTGCCATCGCTTTGAATGATAGAATCTAAATATCTAAATCGCTCACTTTTAGGTATATCTTGCTCATCTAAATTAATCGTTTTTTTATCATTCCAATAATTTTCACTAAACTCACATCTCATATATTCGGTTTTCGATTTACTCAATCTAAACTCTTTGAATTCTAGTGTAAGTCTCCATAGCTCTAGTTTAGCACTAACACTTTCCTTAGTTTCATCAACTAGCACTAAGTTTTCCCAGAATCATATTTTTTATTTATTTATAACCTTAGTTGACTGATATGAAATTTTAAATATACCTATGCCATAAATGGTTTTATGAATAGTATGATTTGGGTGGATTTAAACATATATATATTTTTATAAATTCCAAATATGTTCATAAATATTTTTTTATTCCATTTATAGTACTTGGTTGTTTATAAATATATGATTTATGTTATTTTCGAATTTCTTAATTCATTATGTTATATAAAAATGATTTTATATTTACAAATGTTTGATTTTAATAGTTTAAAGAAATAATAATTATTTTTTTATTTTAATTATTAGTATTTATATATTTTATTTTTAAAATATAGATATAGGAATTTTAATCAATCAGTGGCGAGGAGAAAAAATTATATTTTATGTGTATGCCTTTTAAGATAATTTCATTAAAAATAAAGTTTATAAAAAATGTTTTATAAAACAATTTATTTATAAAAAGGAGTATAGACAGTTTTTAAAATTAAAAGTACCAAATAACTTTTAATTTTATTTCAAAAGAAATTAATTTCTGTTTTTCCTTAAAAGGAGAAGATAATAAGAAAAAAAACTCTACAAACATGCTCTAAAACTCCCATTAAAAATCACGTCAGTCAAATGACCTTTTAGGCTTTCATTAAAAGTCACTTGGTAATCACATCACTTTTTAAATAAAAAGAGAAAAATATGAATAACAATGGAAACAAAATAAGCTAAGATATAAAACATGTCAAAGCAAATGACTAAAATGCTCATGCATTACTCGCACATTTCTGCAATGCAGAAACTTTTAAATTCAAGAATCCTTCTCTTGGGTTGCATCTAGTATCAGGGGAAAGAAAACAGGAAAATTAAAGGAAGAAGGATATAAAGGGGGAAGGGTGGTTAGGTAAAAATCTTTTCTCTGTGTTTTGTATGAACATTAAGAGTGCTTGTTATGGATATTAGCAATATGTTTGATATTGACATGTAACTTTACCCCTATCACTTTTCCTTATTTAAATATAAATATTTTAAAGTTTTTTATAATATTTATTTATTATGACAGTACAAAACTATTTGAAATTAACAAATAAAAAAGGAAAAAATTAGAAAAAAAATAATGAGAACCTCAAATTATTAGAAAACAATTAATATGTCTAACTATTAGAAAATTATAATGATTAAAACATCATTTGTGAAATTAGTTTAGAATTTATATAAACATAAATAAATAAACAAATAAAAAAATATATTGCCTTTCTGCTAAAAAGGAAATTTATTCATAGCGAGATTTCACCTCTATGCAAATAGCAAAATTCTTCAATTTCTCTCTCCTTCTGTTAAGCCCTATGCATCCCAATCTCCTCTCCATCATGAGATTTAAAAAGAATTAATGGCAAATAGAAAAATGTTCCGTTGTAGTTTGGGATTTTGGCAACTTACCCCAAGATTTCATAATTTGGCAAAGTTCCTTATGTGGCACATGCTATCAGCAAGGTACCTCTACTATTAATGAGAGGTTAGAAAAACAAAACAAAATAAAATAAAATAAAATAAAAATACATGTGGCATTTCCATGTGTAAAAAAAAAAAAAAAAAAAAATCCTGGTTTTCATTTTTCATTTCTCTCTGCCTCCTCCTCTTCCTCCTTTCTTCTTCTTCGTCCCTGACATTGACTATATTCCACAATACCTGAATACAAATCCAGAATTAAATATCTTAAATCTGTCTCTCTCCAATTTTCATGGCCATTCCACTACCTTGCGTACTTTGTCTGCCGGTTCAACCCCGGCCTTTTACATCTCTTTAAAAACATCGATTGCTCCTTTCACTTCTTATTTCAAACCTAGCCACTAATGTATGCATTACTAATTACCTTGTATCTCCTAGGCAATTCATCGAACAGTCTATGTCCCCTCAACAATTGATAAACAGGGCAGTACATATGAATGATTGCTGTAATCACATGTATGTTGGAGTCAAAATTCATTTGATTATGCAACAATGTATCAATTTCCCAAATTCAGCTTGACATAAAATAACAAGTGGTGTCATTATGAATGGTGAGAACATGTATGCCCACTGGAAATTGATCTTTGAGCTCTTCAATTCTTTCTTCTTACTGTCAATTTGAGAGAGAGAGAGAGAGAGAGAGAGAGGGAGATGGGTTTTGAAAAGTAAAGTTTGATACAGAAAGGGAGGCATTTAACATGAATGATTTGAAAAGTATTATTTGTAAAATAATGGAGGCAAATATTGAATACAAATTTTATTTGGTGGGGGTTTGAAGAGTTTATAAATATGGAGGAGCGGAGTCAAAAGAAAAAGAAAACAACATTGAAGAAAGTGAAGCGGAAGATGAAAGAGAGCGAGGAGAAAAAGAAAAAATGAAAAAAAGAAAAAAGAAGGTAAGTGTTTTTTTTTCTTATTATTTTATTTATGTGAAAAGCTGTATATTTTTATTTTTTTATTTTGTAACATTAAGAGCACGGGGCACTTCACTAATAGTGTATATCATAGCAAATGTTTTGCAAGTTTTTGAAATTTTGGGTGATTAGTTGCCAAAAAATTGCAAACAACAATGGGATATTTTGCAGTTTGCCCAAAAAATTGTTCATGTTTTTCTTTATTAGCCAAAAGCATCTTAGATAGGATTGGTAGGATATTGATCCCAGGGAAAACCACTTATGACTGTTATCAAACACCTTATCTGCAACACCCCTATAGATCCCAAAGTTCAAGAAATTTAATCACACACCCCCAAATTTCATGTTGCAGAGAGTTCATATCCAACAAAAATTTCTAATTTTCATGATTTTTAAACCCCAGTGTTTCATTGGAGGGGTATTGTTTAACCTGAGTGAAGTGTGGGTATCCTTTAACCCCTTTCATGTCTAGTTTAACGCCCAGTTTAATTAAAGCCCAACCTAGTATTTGTATACCAGACATGGATAAGTGGGGCAAAAAATTATCCCCTAAGGGTATTTATCTTGCACTTCAATTTGGTAATACATAAATCAAATGTACTTGCATGTAACGGGAATTAGTTTCGCATCTTTTATGTTTTACTGTTGTACAAACGCTTTAGGACCCAGCCCAGACACTCAAAAGGTTCCTGAATGATAGTTTGCTGGTAAGCTTGCTTGTATGATGGTTTTTGGTTTGGGGCAGATATTCACTGATCTGATTATCCTATATTCCTGATTTTGTACAGTGTAGAGATTAGAAGAGTGCAGAACAATACTGTTGTGTTCCTTTGTGAGAGAAACCAATGATTATGGTGTTGGTTGATATCTACATATTATAGGCATAATTTCAAATCATCAAAGCCCCTCCTGGTTATGATGCTTCTGCAAATCATTGATATATAATAAAGGAAAAAGAAGAAGATAATCTATGCTGTTCATCATTGGATGATCTTTGATTTGAAATAATTGTATTAAGTGTAACACTTGTTGAATGTCAAGACTCGAGCCCTTGTTAGCCATTTTTCACATGCATAATTGCAGGCCTTGTCTTGCGAGACACATTATACACTTATTGATGATCGATAATTTTTTTTTTCTTTATTTACTTTGCAGATGCTCCCGTCCAAGGATGTAAATTTTGTTGGTTATACATACAAGAATTTTGAAATCATAAATGAGCACCACATACCTGGCATAGGTTTGTATCGACTTATTGGACAATAGTATTTATATGGGTGCGTATCTAGGAGGAAATCTCCTTTATTGAACTATATAATAATGCAGTAAACAAGAGGTGATGACTTATTTAAAAGAGATGCTATTATTTACATGAGATGCATCATATTCTCGTATTATGTTGCACCGTTGCTTCTGATCTTAAACCATGTCCATCTTGCGGTGTTTCGTACACTTTTGTAGGTATGACACACGACAGAGTAACTTATCCTGGTGCATTTCTTTTCTTAAAATAATTCTCCTAGTGCATACGTGTCTTGTCCAATGTCTTGTGTCCAATACTTAATAGTTGTCATCTTGGAGTAATCATTAGTTATGTATTTGTTGAAACTTGATAGATTCATAAGCAAATTGCGACTTATTTGATAGTCCACACTGATGTCTGTTGCATACATCGTTGGGGTTGATTTCTTTTGTGATTGATTTGATATTTATTAGTCACCAGCTAATGTTTATACATATGCAGCTGAGTTGAAGAAGAAGCCTAATAAGCCCAAAAGACCATCCATCAAGACACTATTCGGTATGTTCTCCTTTGAAGTTCTTCCCCATGTTAACAACACTGTCCCACTCTTCTTTAAATATTGCAGAGACCCCGGAGTCCCCAGATCATTATCCTGTTCAGGGAAGATTTCTCAATCATCTACCAACTCAAATGGAAGTACCTGAAAGTCAAGAATCATCACCTTACCCCAGTAGATCTCCAAGGTATCAATACAAGTCGGATCGTGGATAAAAGACAAGCAGACAAAAGGAAAATGAAAAATTAAAAGAAAAATATAGGAAATATCAGAGGGAAGAGCTATACTTTTTATCTTGTATTAATCTTAATTACAGTTTTTCAAATTGACTAGATAGCCATGTTGAAATTATTTTGTAGCTAAACTTGTCTTTCTTATCATGTGGTTTAGCTGACCTGCCTTGCAGGCATTGCCGAGGCTAATATTTAGTTTCTTATTGCTGTCAATTGGGTTTTGCTTGTTTGTTAGAAAAGTTGATTAGTCTTGGAAATTAATCTTTTACCAATATACAATCAAAGAGTGGTGATTGAAGTTTGTATTGTTATTTAAAAAAAAAAAAACGAAAAAGAAAATCTGATGTAAAAGACATTCAGTTCACTAGTACACTTCCCAAGGATGTTGCAGTGCCTCTGCCTAAAGCAGAGCTTATCCAGATGTCCTTAGAGACATGCATGCTTGACAAAAGAAAATTTCATCTTTGGTATGCGTTAGTTCCTCCTACGAGTAAAGAATTTCTAAATAAATGGGTGGGAATAGCATTGAAAAACTACAAATGGAAAGACTTCATGTCCCCAAAATCTGCAAGTGATTCTCTCATTCAAAAGACCCCAATAAAAATAAAAAAATGCAAGTGATTAAAGGGTTGAAGGCAATTTTGCAGATTCAACGTCCAGGAGTAGAGGGGAGAGGTAAGGTGAAAACGCTCAGTGTGCAAATAATTTTGAGATAAGGGTATTTGTTGGGAGAATTTCTTTTTTCAGCTCTTTCACCAATGGTTTGGATGTTGAACTTCATAGAATTTAGAGATAATTACATACGGATCTTAAACCCTTTATTTATTTTTTGATTTAATTTTAAAACTTTTAAAATTTTCTATTGAGTCTGAATGTTTAGTTTTTATCACAATTCTGGTTATATTATGGAATTAGTAGCAAACCGTACGATCTATCATTCAATAAATCATATGACAGGCTACGAGGTAATGACATGGAAATACCATGTCTGCCAAAGTAACATTTGTATGTGAAATTTGTAAGATCATACTAATGTTGTGTTTAAATTAAAATATATAACAATAATAAAATAATATTTAAGAAAAATGTTGTCGTGTGAATTAGGTTGTCAGAAATTCCAGCAGCAGCTATGTGAGTGCCATGTGTAGTGTCACGTCGTTTATTTAATAGTCATGTGTATAATTCGTGTGTAATTTCATCATTAAATTATAATTGTATCCAAATCTAAATATTTAACATTTGATAGGAAAAATTAAAGAGCAAATCATGGTTTTTCTCTTCTATTTTATATCCTAATTACAAAAAACTGGACTTTTTCCAACATATTTTTCCTGACATTTAAATTTTGCGTCGCCACTATTTTTCTTTCCTTGCATTTCTCTGAAGAAACATTGGCAAAAAAACACTATGGCGACATTTAATAGTCAAAGCGTCGGGAAAAGTCATTGGTAAACCGCTTTTTTTCTTTCCCTAGTGTTCCTATGAAGAAACAAATATCTTATCTGGTGTACAAATTGCTCCGGCCAAAAAAATACTATGATGATGTTTAATCGTCAAAACGTCAAGAAAAGTCATTGGTGCACAAAATTGAGCTGATGGGAATTTTTTCAATATTTTAGCACTAAACGTCAACAAAAATTTTGAACAAACATCAGTAAAAGTTTTGAACTTTGCCGACGTTTGATCAAAATGTCTGGAAAGGCTAGAAAGAGAGAAGGACTAGAGAGAGAGATTGTAAGTAAAGAGAGACATTTTAGAAAGAGAGGGGGATGCTGACATTTATACTTAAAAATGTCATGAAAAGATAGAAAGAGAGTGTAGAGTAGAGAGAGGGAGTTATTTTAGAGAGAGAGGATATGCTGATATTTTTACTTAAAAATGTCGGCATATTCACCTTTTGTCACCTTTTGTCAATATTTTCGAGGCCAAACGTCATGAAAGTTCCTTCAAAATCCACAAAAAGTTCTCCTCTTTTCTCTCTTCTCTCTACTCTCTTCTCCCATTGCTGTTGCTCCCTCCATAGCAATCTTGCCGCCATTGTGAACGAAAGATGTTGGAGGTTGCTCTCTGATGCTCTCTCTTCTCGCTGCTCTCTCTCTTTCTCTCACCTCATGGCCATCTCTGACCTTCATAGGTAAGTTCCTCCATTTTATGTGAATCTGAATGCATTTATGATATTATTTGTATCTTAGTAAATGTATCTTAATGCAAAGACATGATTATGACAAGATTATGGTAAATTTAGAACAAAATTAGGACAAATTAAGGTAAAGTTATATTATGGTAAAATTAGACAAAATGAGGGGAAAAATTAGGGTAAAGTTAATTTAAATTAGGGTAAAATTAGAACACAATTAGGAAAAAATTAAATTATATTAGGGTAAAATTTTTACCTACATTAGGGTATAATTAGGAAAAAAAATAATTTATTATAGAATAACATTAGGCAAATCAAGGCATTATTAGGGCACAATTAGAGAAAAATTAATTTTTGTTAGGGTAAAATTATGGTAAAAATAATTTATATTAACGTAAAAGTAAGGAAAAATTAGTGCACAATTAAGACCAAATTATTTTATATATGTTTTTCATTCTTATATGCTTGGTATGCTTATGATGTCATGGAGACTCCTTGTTTCTACTAATATACAAATTTCTATTATCTTTCTAAAAATATGATGTCATGGAGACTATTTGTTGCTACTAATATGTAAATATTCTATTATATTTCTAGCAATATATTTTGTATGAAAATGTTTATTTATACTAAATCCATTTTTGCTTCAAACAAAATTTTGATTTAATTGTCATTCAAAGGGAATCGATTAGTGTGAAATATTTTAAGAAATGAATAAATTTCGAATGCAAAATTCAAGGTTAAGTACTAAGTATATAATCAGAATACAAAGAATTTTTGGACTTTGCATTTGAAAATTCATGTGAAAATGGAAACATTGCTTGTCTTTGTCTACGGTGTTATAATTTTTATTGGCAATCTCGTGACAAAGTCGGGAAACATTTGATATGTGATGATATCAGTAAGTTATATGATTGTTGGATATTTCATGAAGAATCTATTCTTTGTGTCTCACAACTCCAACCAAATCATGTGGAAGCCTAACATAAAATATTGACATTGGAGATATGGAAGGGTTATTAATAGATGTATTTAAAATTCATGATGATGAAGTTGATGATCAGGAGTTAGAAATAGAAAATATAGATATGTCAAATTAATATATAGTTGACATGTTTCATTTCATGAAGAGCCAATTATGAATAATCTAATATTCGTGAATTTGCTTGAAGATACAAATAAACATCTCTATGTTGGCTACTTAGATGCTTCTAAATTATCCTTCACTATCACTTTATACCACTTTAAGTGCATATATGGGTGGAGTTTGTATTGTAGTGATAATAAGAAGCAACATTGGTGCCCCATTTTGGGTGTATCTCGATTGTTGTCAAATCAAGATTGCAAAACAAGGAAGAAGAAAAAACCAACAAAGATATTATGAGACTTTCCTTTGATTCCTCAACTTAAAAAGTTATTCATGTCCACTAAAATCTCAAATCTCATGAGATGGCATGATGAGAGTCGTACAAATGTTGGGTTGTTAAGGTATCTTGTAGATGTGGAAATTTGGAAACATTTTGATAGATTTTATCTTGATTTTGTTGCTGATTCAAGGAATGTGAGACTTGAATTAGCAAGTGATGATTTCAATCTATTCAAACTGATATGCTCTGGCTAGTTGTGCTTATTTTATATAGCTTATCACCATCGTTGAGTATGAAGCAAAACTCTTTGATTTTATTCGTGATTGTTGCTAGAAAAAAAGGACTTGGTAATAATATCGATATTTATTTGTAATCATTAACTGAAAAGTTGAATCAGCTTTGACAAGAAGTTAGTACTTATGATGTTTCAAAGAAGGAATCATTTTGTATGTGTACTGCCTTGTAGTGGACCATTAAAAACTTTTCAACATATGCTAACTTGTTTGGGTGGAGTATAAAAGATCATTATGCTTTGTCTAACCTATGGCATTAACACTTCCTCTAAATGATTATCCATTGGTCAGAAATTTTGTTACATGGGTCATCAATAGTGATTGGATATGGATAATAGATTTCGATATAAAACCAATTGTTTGATGGGATCGAACAATGGAGAGAAGCACCTATCCCACTTTTTGGTTCATGGATATTGAGAAAATTGAAAGGTTATTCCCTTATTTATAGAAAAAACTATGACTCATCAGATTTGAGAGAGGACGGTAGACAAGTAAGGAAGACATTTAGTGTGGTGAGAAAGAAATGGAAGACAACATGAAAGATGAAGATGATCCAAATAATGTTGAATTGTGGAAGAAGAAAAGTATTTTTTTTGAGTTATCTTATTGGGAACATTACTTATTGTATCATAATGTTGACGTTATGCATATTGAGAAGAACATTTGTAAAATTACAATTATAACAATTCTTAATACTCGAAAATTCAGAGATAATTTAAAGGTACGTCTTGATTTGAAGGAAATGAACATCAATTTGTTATTCCTTGACAAAAAAGAGAAAAAAACTTTTATGCAAAGTTTTGAAAAAAATTAAGGTGTTCGGTGGTTATACCTCAAATATTTCGAGATGTGTAAATGTAAAAGAGTGTAAACTTATGAATTTTAAATCTCATGAATATCATGTCTTGATGCAAGATTTCCTTCCAATTGCCTTACAAGTTTCTATGCAAAAGAAGGTTGTTTATTTGTAGCATCTTCACAACACTTTGTGCAAAAGTTTAAACGTCTAGAATTTACAAAAACTTCAACCTTATACTACAATTACTCTATGTCATTTAAAAAAAGCGCCCCCTCCTTCCTTCTGTACTATTATTGTCATTTGGGGGCTCATCTTATTGAATATTTGAAGAGTATGGGAAAAAGGACTTCTTTTATTTATAACGAAAATATTACAAAAAGTTAAGGATGATTAACCTCGAAGAATTTAAAAGAGAGCACAAAGAAAGCAAAGAACAAGAGAATTAAGAGCAAAGGAAGAAAAGATTGCTCTTCTATACCTCTGAATCATCCAAAGGCCCTCTGTTTGTAACCCAAGACCCCTGACTAACCACTACTCACAAGAAAAGAGTTGATTGACACAAACTAAGGTGACAAAGAGAGAGCCTTTCTAGCCATTGGAAAGTAGCTAATTTTGACTTTCTAGATGGCAAATTGTTCATTCTACCCTTGCTTGTTTGAGTAGCCACTTGGGCTGAGAATGATGCCTTTTGAGTCTTCTTATCAAACTTTGGATGCCCTATTATATGGGCTTAAGGGATGGCTTTTGATGGCCTTTTGTTGGTTGTATTGGAGCTCCAAAGGGGCTACGTTCTAGATAGAATGTGGCCATACTCATGATAGAATTTGGACTAACATTCTGGATAGATTCTGAGTTTTACTTTTTTGACGATGAAGATTTGGTGGGGATTAACCCTGATCGACATGACCCGTTGGTTATTACCGTTAGCATAGGCCAATATCTTATGAAGAGAGTATTCGTCAATCAAAGTGTAGACTGTGACCATATTTATTAGGATATCTTTCAATGAATGAGTCTCACATTGTCATATATTTAGCCTTGCATTGGACTTTTAAAAAAACTTTCTAATTAGTGGTTGTTCCCTAAAGATGTTGTTTCACGTCTGGTGACCTTATGAACACCCCCTAATATGGTACCACCATAATCATCTTTAAGTGGTTAAACATCTATCTATCTACAATGTTATCCTAGGCTATCCTAGTTTGGATGGCTAAGAGGCCATACCAAGCACAAAGCACATGAAAATCAAGTTTAGAATTTCTCTTGACGATCCTTAACTGCGATCCCAATCCTCCAATCATCCTTGTACCAGAAGAAGAAAAGAACAAGCTTTTGATAGACACTATAGAATTCAAAGATGACACCGAACATGTTGCTAAACCTAAATCAGATAGAGATGATCACGGTTTCCATCACAGATACACAAGGCCACACTATCTAAATTGGAACCTACTTGCCGACTGCTCTCTGTGATGCAATCGTCGACTATCTATACTGACATTCCAGAGTCTTCGCATGGTCTCCCAAAGATATACTCGGAATTCTCCCATTGGTAATTGTCCACAAATTGACGGTGGATCCAAATGACAAACTGGTGAAACAGAAGAAGATCATCCTTCGATTAGAACATCAATGAGCAATACAAGAAGTCTAGAAACTCCTAGTAATAAATTTCTTAAAAGAGGTGAAATATCACAAATGGTTAGCAAATATAATTATGGTGAAAAAGACAAATGGTAAGTGAAAGATGTGTATCAACTTTACAAATCGTAACAAGGCATGCCCAAAGAATAGCTATTCGCTGCCCAACATTGATAAGCACGTAGACAATTCATCGGGCCATTAACTTCCAAGCTTCATGGATATGGACACTGGTTACAATAAGGTATGCGTGGACTTAAAAAATGAAGAAAAGACTAGTTTCATTACGAAGTTCGGTATCTACTATTATAAGGTCATGTCCTTCGGTTTGAAAAATACGGGAGAGACCTTCCAACGACTAGTCAACAATGTCTTTAGTGAGTAAGTTAGCAGAAATGTCAAAACTTATGTAGATAGCATATTAGTCAAGAGTACCAGTCCTGAGAACCACTTAGCTGATCTTGAAGAATTATTCCAAACATTGGAACGTTACAACATGAAGATCAATATGGCCAATTGTACTTTGGGATTATATCAGGCAAATTCCTGGGGTTCATGATCATCCGTCAGGGAATTAAGACCAATCCAGAGAAGATCCTAGCCATCTTAGACATGGCGTTGCCTAGAATATCGAAAGAGGTGTAGTATCCTATGGGACGAATCACGGCCTTGAGCCAATTCATATTGAAGGCAAGGGAAAATTCAAGCCCTTCTTTGATACTTTAAAGAAGTCTCAAAAGTTTGCATGGACACCAGAGTCTTAGGCCGCCTCGACTAGCTCAAGGAGTACCTCTCATCACTTCCCCTACTTTCCGTTTTCGATGAGAAACTCTATCTTTACCTGTCTATTTTTGACTAAATCCTTTGTTCTGTACTGGTAAGATAGGATGCCAAAACGCAAAGGCCAGTATACTATATTAGTTGGATACTTCATGAAGTGGAAATTAATTAGAGGCCTATAGAAAAGGTGGCATTCGCTCTTGTCATAACTGCCCAGTGTATCAGACCATATATTTAGGTACACTGTTATGGTGTTGATAGACCAGCCCCTAAGGTAGATCCCATAGAAAAGAGACACCTTAAGCTAGCTCATCAAATGGAGTTTTGAAGTTGGTGAATATGATATTGAATACCAACCAAAACCTGTCATCAGGGGTCAGGTCCTAGCCAACTTTATTCTTGAATGCACCTTCCCAAATTCAGCTCAGCAAACCACTAACGATCATTCAAAAGAATGCCTCCCACCATCCTGGACCTTGCACGTAAAAAGGTCCTCCAATTCATTAGGAAGCGGTGCCGACCTTATCTTAATAGGTCCCAATGATTTCAATCGGAATATACACTTCGCTTTGATTTTCAAGGCACTGACAATCAGGTCAAATATGAAGCTTGATAGGACTGCAGATTGCAAAGTCATTGGGAGCCAAAGACATCCAGGTTTTCATTGATAGCCAGCTTATAGTTAAACAAATCGAAGGGACATACAAGACTAAGGAGCCAATGATGGTGAAATATCTCTCTAAACCCCAAGACGAGATGAACAAGTCCAACATAGTTGATGTACAATAGATTTTTGGATCTAAAAAAATGCTAGAGCTGATACACTCTTTAAGTTTGGTAGCTCTGACTCCTTGGAAACTAGTCAGATAGCCTATATTGAGAGCCATCCATATTCAAGCATTGATGAACCTGAATAGATCCGATAGTTGATGACACACCAAGCTCTAAAGACCCCCGTCTAGAATGACTTGAGGAGCAGCCAATTACCATACTCACCACAGGAAGTGACAAAGATCAGACACTGAGCTGTGCATTAGGGTATCATCGATGGGTCCCTTTATAAGAAATCCTTTACACACTCATACCTTATGTGCCTGACACTAGAAGAGGGTAATTACATCCTTAAAGAAATTCATGAAAGGGTATGTGGTAATCATGTTAGCGTTCGAAACCTCACCAATAAAGCATTATGTCAAGGGTTTTTCTGGCCTATGATAAAGGCCGATGCAGAAGCTTACATCAAGAATTGTGACAAGTGTCAATGATTCTCCTCGGTGTCACACCAACCTTCTTCTCAGTTCTACCTAATCACAAGTCCGTGGCTATTTGTACAATGTGGGATAAACATTCTGGGACCATTCCTTCAAGCTACTAGACAATGCAAGTTCCTTATCGTGGCTATAGATTACTTCACTTAGTGGGTAGAAATCAAACCATTGGCACAAATCATAACTGGCAAAGTGTAAATTTTCATATGGATATTTATCATTATGAGATTCCGCCTACCCCATGTTCTTATCACTGATAATGGCAACCGCTTCGACAACAAAAGCTTTCAGGAATTTTGCAACAAGCTTGAGATACAGTATCGTCTCACCTTTGGTGCCTACCTGGAAGCCAACGGCTTCGTCGAGGTGGCCAATCAAACAATCCTTCAAGGGCTCAAAATTATGTTGGAGGAGGCCAAAGGCCAATGGGTAGATGAACTTACCAGACTACACCTTGTAAGACCACTAGGGAAACTCCATTTAGCCTCATTTATGGGTACAAAGTTGCTATCCTAGTGAAAATCGGAATTCACTCATTATGTGTAGATCAATACCAACCAGAAATAAACGAGTTGACATTATGAGAATAATTAGATTTCCTCTTAGAGCTACGGGACACTATGTTCACTCAAATATTGGCCTACTAGTGGATACTACAACAAGAGAGTCAAAACTAGAATATTTAAATCAGGAGACTTGGTTCTCTGAAAGGTGGAAGCCATGGGATAGCCTTAGCTGGGAGGCAAACTTGAACTGAACTGGGAAGGCTCTACCATGCCCCGAACATGGAATATCGAGAACCTACGAATATACTACCAGTAATCTTTATCATTTTTACTAGTACTAATAATTGTTGTCATTTAATCTATCGAACCACAACATCTTTACTTTTGTATATCATTGTTTACCTAATGCAATAAGGAGTAGTTTGGGCCCTTGTGCTCATAAGCCCTCTCAGTCTATCACTTCTTTTTTGTAGACTCAGATTTTTTCAGCTTACTTCTCTAAGCGTGTTGTCAATATGGGAAATAACACCCAACCAATAGGCACGACCTACATTCTTAGTGCAATGCCACCAGATCGTCTCTTGGCACAAGGCCAACAGGCATTCTTAGTGCAATGCCACCAAATCATCTCTTGGCGCAACATCAACAAGTACTCTCAGTACAATGCTATAAAATCCCTCTTAGCGCAATGCCAACAAACAAATCGTCTCTTGGTGCAACACCAACAAACACTATTGATGCAATGCCATCAAATCTCTTTTGGCGCAACACCAACGGGTACTCTTGGTGCGATACCATCAATTCTCTCTTGGCACAAGACCAATGATCACTCTCGGCATAATGCCATGAAATTGTCTCTTGGTGCAATGCTAACGAGCACTCACAGCACAATGCCATCAAATCTCTCTTGGCACAATGCCAATGAGCACTCTTGGCATAATATCATCAAATTCTCTCTTGACGCAATGCCAACAAACCCTCTTGACATTATGCCATCAAACTCTCTCTCAATGCCATGCCCTTGAGCTATCTTGCACAACACAGTAAAGGGTTCTTGGTGCCATTCTAGCCTCTCGGCACATAGAGGCCATTGTGTGAGTTAAACTTGCCTTTCGATGCTTTAGTTCGGACATTTCAAAAAGCTTCTAATCATAGATCGATCACTAGATAGTTTCAACATGCCACAAAAACTCAATTATGACAAAGTTCATACAAAAAGAAATCAAGAAGTTGGAATAGAGTAATAAAAGCATCAGTTGCAAGAAAACAACTTTTTATTTATCCATAAGATCTTTATAGAGTAAAACAGAATTAATACAAATGGAAGCAGAAGCAACATAATATTTGCACAGTAAGAATATAGAAGTTAAAAAGTGGGAAATATAGAGAGAATAAATATATAGGTAGGAACTTGTGGAGAAAGAGGAGTCACTCATTCAAATTCGATCATTGCCTTGAATCATAACCTTCTAGAGTATATTCATCTCCCAACTCCACCTTCTCATATTTAGTTCTCCTACCTCTTTACTCTTCCCAAAAGACGCCAACACTAAGCCTAGCACTTGGCGGTCTCTGTAAGACCTCATATGGGAGAAACGCCTCTAGCTTTCAATTTGAAATACAGAAACCACTGATACAGGTCACCATGGTATTGGGTTTCCAAACACCGTGATGGATCCTCGTATCGGCTATTCCCCTATTGATAGAACCACGTATCTACAATGCTTACACCCTCTTCATAATGTCCCATAAACAACAGGATATAGAAGAACCATCATACAAAACTCCTCATTTCTAAACTTGCCAATTCTCAAGCATTACTTTGATAAACAACCCCTTATGATCTCTATCCTTTACACACTTTGTCACTCTTGAATCAAAACTCAAGCCTATAACTTCGCCTCATCAAATAAATTGAAGAAACTCCTCACCATCCTCTACTATATAACAACAGCTAGTGTCTTGAATGTGACTTCCAGCAAATGAAGCAGCACACTTCGAAATTGAAGCAGTCATTTCCCTATTTAATGCGATTTACAAGCAATTGTCTCATTTCTATGACCTTTGCATTCCATTAATATGCAATAATCCTGAATCCTTTCTGTTTTGCAACCTTTTGAAACAACCACATCTACCGTATTTAATACTCTATTTTCGTGCTCATTTTACTTATCCAAAAACTACTTCCTCTCCATGCCCTTTCAAGTTACCCAAATCTTATCATCTCAACTCTACTCCTAAATGGTACATGGTCCAATGACCTATTACCATGAGATCAACACTGTCCAAGTTCATAAAGTCTATGAAGTCCATGAATGATCGAATATGCTCTTGGTCTCTCGGTTGAATGCTCGCTCAGCGCTCTAGTTTACATCTTTCGACCTTCTCGGTCTTACTCACTCAAGAAGTGAGCTATTTCCTGACCTCTCGGTCATCCTAGCCCTTGGCCCCCCTGAGCCTCTCAGTTATCCTACTTTTTTGCGAGTATGTTTCAGAAGTAACTCCATTATGCGATAAGTATAACTTGAGATCACTGAGTAAGGAAGCAAATCTTTCACAAATTAAACATTTTTTAATCACAAATGAATCTCCTTTAGTGTCAGGGAAGTTTCTCTCAATAAGAAAATAAATCTCGGTAGTCACTTCTAATAAAGCGAGAAATTTTCATCACAACTTGAAATTTTCTTAACCAACAGAATTCTAAGCAGCCGTTTGGTAGGACTTTTTTTTCTACTTTTCTTTTATTTATAAGGAGAAATAGAAATTAATAGATTTAAAATAAAGTTCAAAATTGCTTGATAATTTTATTTTTAAAAACAAATTGATTTCATAACTTTTAAAATAAAGTTAAAAGTTAAAAATTAAAAATTAAAAATTAAAAGTTAAAGTTATAAAGAAAGAAAGGACATAAAGGTAAATGAATTTATGATATGAACATATTTGAAATTTTATATATTTCAAGTGATGATATAAATGGAATTAAATGAAATATATTTCCTAAAATACTAGTGTATTTTTAAAAGGAGAAAAAAAAAACTCCTCTGAGGAGGTTTTTTTTTTGTTATTCTTTATAAGAAAAAGCTCTTTTTAAAAAAAAAGATTTAAAAAAAATTGTTTGATAGAATTTCTCCTTAAAAGGAAAAAAGAAATTAAAAAAAACCCTGCGAAATGAGCATTTAATCTTTTAGAGATCTTTGACTATAGGTTGTATAATCTTGAAAGATTCTCAATAATCTCTTTATAAGAAAATCAAGGTTTTTACACCTTTAATCACATACGAGACTTGTTATACATGTATGTTATATATAATCAACACAAACAACTAGTCAGATATGTTCATTAACTCGACACATATTCTCACGGATCTTTTCAATTTGTTTTTCATTCTTTCATAATCACTCTTTTTGACTCGAGCGTCAGACTCTTTTTTGCCGAAGGGCACCACTTACAAAGACCTCTAAGACTCCTCACTGCACAGGTTCCACATTCAGGTCAATGGTGGAGCAAAACCCCACCTCCATCAGTAGTTTTTCTTATTTCAAATTTCATACTTAAGACTTGGTTAAAGGATCAAGTGCCCTTACCCTCTAGGTCATTTGTCTGTTGGTCTGAGTATTGAGAAGATGACGAAAGTCTGCCAATAGAAATGGCCGTCTTGGTTTGGGAGATATCGATCAATGGATTTTCTATCTTGTGATGGTGGTTAGGGAAATTCATATGCTTAAAAATAAGGAGAGTAGTAGAGGAGGAGACTGGTGGGATTATTTTTGAAATTTGGATGTACCCAAGAGAGATTTGGCTTAAGAAAAGAAGGGTGGAGAAGTTGGGTTGTTAAAGTTACAAAGAACATGGAAGAGAAAGGTGGCAAGGAAAATAATGTATTGAATACAGGAGCCAAAATTCTTGCAATTGGCCTTGGGACATTGCAGAATGAAGGAGACCTTCGTGTATAAGCACTAAAAATAGCAAGTGTTGGGTATCATCACATTCATTGTGCTTATCTTTAGGGGAATGAGATTGAGGTTGGGGTCTCCATGGACAAACAATTAGTTAAGTGTCAGGGATAAATTCATCGAAATGAGTAAGGGAGAACAAGGGAGAGAGAAATGAGTAAGGGAGAACAAGGAAGAAGTGCTACCGGATGCAAAATAGAAGAGGTAGAAGAGGAAAATTATAATTTACTCAAAATTAAAATTTTTAGGGCTAAGTCAAAAAAAAAGATAAAAAGTTTAGTATTTCATTCTGATTATGCTGTTGTTGTATGTATGTTTGGCGAGGGCCCGCCCAGCATAAACCCTAAATGATCTTTATATTTGGGCAGTAATGTCTTAGGCCATCTGAGAAAAGCCCAAAGTGGACTAACCCAAGCCCATACCACGGCTATAAGCAACCCTACCCTAGCTATGCAAAAAGAATCAGGAAGTTGGTCTCTCTCTCTCTCTCCCTCTCTCTCCCCCCCCCCCCCGGCCCCCACCTTCACTCTTGCATCAGCATCAGCATCAGCATCAGCACCAGCACACCCATGATGACAATAATGGAGCTGTCAAGTGTCAACACTGACTTCCCATCAGCCGGATGAAGACATTTTGTGGAGGTGAAAGCCCCCGACATGACTAATATTCCATGATCCCAATGCACAAGTTTTGCATCACCTTGCATTTGCAAAAACATCAGCCCCGTGGTCTTACATTTTTTTACAAATTTATAGATAGCTGTACAATATTTAGTAAATAATTGTACTATATTAGTTTTTTTTTTTAACAAATTTAAAAATAATATTATATTACGTTAGTAATGAATAAAGTTGGTAAGTTCTTCAAAATTAAATATTGGTATAACAATAGCTAAATTAATAATAAAAATTCATCTTATGATGAACAAAACAAACAAAAAAAAGTTGCTTTTCAAAATTCTACTTTTTTCAATATAAAATGAAGTTTGATGAAATGATTTTCTGATATCTCTTTACTCGAACATCATATTTAAAATGCAAGCTTTATCTAAAATGTAATATTATAGTTCTGATTTTCTAAAGAGACGAATATATTTAATTTTTTTACGTGCAATAACAAATTAATAATTATCATATTAATTGTATACTTGAAAAAATTAAACGGATTATAAGGAATAATATACTCTTTTATAGATTCATATATTTTGTGTTAGGTATGTGAAGCTGATGTTAAAGTTTATAGACTCCAAAGTTGTCCAACTGAATTTTGAGTTAAAAACTTAATCGATTCTTATATTATAATTAATTGTAAACTATTTTCAATTAAAGAGGGTTTCATTTGCCACGTGATCACGTCAGCGTCACACTAATACCATTTTCAAACTATTTTTCTTAAAAAAATTTAACAATCTTGTGTTTTAATCACGTGATCGATCGAACTATCAAAACTGAAAATAATTTTCAAATAATCTTAAAATAGAAAAAATAATTTCCCATGTTCCATGGCCTTATGCATGCTTTAACATCTCAATTATGCATAGATCTGCAAGGCCTTTTAAATTGTCCCTACCCTTCTTCAAGCTTTTCATAGTTAGCAATGAGTCAAGTTGAAATAAATATAAATCTCTCTCATAGATAAGTTTAAAAAACGTGGTTCTTTTTTCTTTCTAAGATTGAGTCAAGATTTAAATGAGTAAATTCATTTAAATAACTAGATTTTGTGCTAAAATTTGGCCTGGTTAAATTAATTAATCATACTTAGTGGTTCATGGTCGGTTTGATAGGCATGATAGATTTGCGGAATGCATGAGAGAGAGAGAGAGCAATTTAAATTCTAGATGAGAAGTAGGACATTGATGCATGTGTTGTGATGAAAAGCTACATAATCGGAAAAGGACAAGCACCGAGAGCAGTGTAAGATGCTGGGATGAATGGAAGGATGGGGAATGAGGTCAAAGAGCACTTTCAACAGTTACTAGCTATGACAGTTTTGTTTTTTTCCTTTTTCCTTTTTTTCTTCTTTGGAATCTCATAGAGCCCCCCAGAAGACAAGGCCTTTGCTTCCTTCCCTCCACTAAAAGCTGTTCCTCAAACAGCTACTGCATGGTCATGTTTCCTTTCCTTTCGTTTTTTTTTTTTTTCGTGGAAGTCCTTTATCACATGAAGAAACAATCACTTCCTTAATTTTAGCTGATGAGAGAGAGAGAGAGCGAGAGAGAGAGAGAGAGAGAGAGAGGTGAGTTAGCCGAGTATCTTTGTTTTCTTCCCTGTTGGGTGTGTTTCTAGTGGGGAGTGGTGGGGTCTAAGCCATATTGGCATTCAGTCATTACAGCTTATGAAAACAAATGTCTTCTATCACTTGTGATCTTCACTCATGACCATTTCGTAAAGCATATTTGTCCACAATTCAGTTTGTTTTTACTGTTCTTATTGGCAAGGTAATCTTTTTATCGAATTCCTTATATGCAAAAGGTTTTTTTCTTTATATTTCATTTCTTGGAAGGGAAAACGAAAATATGTGTTTTTTATGATTCGTATGCATATTATTACCCATGAGATTTATAACCATCAAATACGATAAAATTATCGGTAACTATTGAATGATAATCCAACCATTGCCGACTTTAAACACACCATATATGTTATGTGCCATGCAGTTTAAAAACCGAACAAAATTGGGGGTTTTTCATATAAATTGACAAGCGCATTTATTGACAATTTCTTAGATAATTAGTTAAATTAATCAAAATAGATAGTACTATTATAAAAAGAGGTATTTGTGACGAGTTAATAGTAAAGATTCCATTGTTAAAAAGTATTAATGACGAAAATTTTTTATCGTTGAAAACCATCCCGTTAAATATTATCGACGGAATTCATCAGTTACTAAACTATCAACAACGAAATATAATGGAAGACAATATGTAGAAGTATCAGTGATAAATTAACAATAGAATTTTTCCGTCACTAAAACTATGAGGCCTCACACGTGTACACGTGTCCTGCATCTTGCCCGCCCACCCGCCCTGTATTTATTTTGTGAAAAATGCATCAAGACGAGATAGAATGACAAATTATTATTTTTGATTTATCCATTAAATTAAATAAAAAAAATAATAGAATAAAAGAAAAAATAAAATAAATAAAAAAGAAAAAGAATTATAAAATAATAAAAGAGAAGAAAAAATAAAAATTAAAAAATTAAAAATTAAAAATTAAAAATTAAAAAATTAAAAAAAAATAAATTAAATTAAATTAAAATTTTAAAAAGTAAACTATCAGTGACAGAAAATTTCGTTCATGAAGTTCCTTTTTAAATTTTTTTTTTTTATCTTGGAATACTATGAACAACGGATTAGTGACGAAAATTTTCCATCGCTAAACCATCGTTGATATTTTTTTTATTTTTTTTACCTTGACAACTATTAGTGACGGATTAGCGACGAAAATTTTCTCATTACTAATCCATTGCTAATTGTTTTCCTTTTTTTATTATTTTTATGTTTTTCCTTAGTCTATTATCAACGACGGAAAAAATTCGTCACTAATTTGTCGTTGATAATTTTCTTTTCTTTTTTTTTTCTTGGTCCACTATCAACGATGGATTTTTTTTATCTTTAAAATATTCGTCGCTATTTCGTCACCGATAGTTTTTCTTTTTGTTTTTTTAATTTTTATTTTTTTCCTTGGTCTATTATCAATGACAGATTAACGACGGATTTTTTTCTGTCGCTAAAATATCCGTCGCTAATCTGTCGCTGATAATTTGTTTTCTAGAGGTGTAGGCATGATCGACTGACAGTTGATACCAACTGAGATTCTCAATGATTTCTTTTGTTTAGACGATTAAACCAGGGGAGAACTCTAATTGGGAAATAAGCTCCCATGATAACTAATGAGAACTCCACGTAAATAAGTAGGTCTTGAATGGTGGAGGCGGTAAATGAAGAGAAATTGAAATTTCATTAATTGAATTACATGAATAACGGTTGGAAATTAAAATGAACGAAATATAAATGACATAAAGATAAATAATTGGAAAATAAAATAGAATAAAATTGATGAGTTGCATGTCTGGTTTGGGATCTTTTAAGCCTCCCCTTTAAGGCCATCCATAGAAACAAAACTAGTTGTAACTTGCTTGCCATTTCAAGGCAAGGAAACATAGCTGCACATGTAAAGTCTCAGAAGTTAACCTTTATAGTTCGTTCATATCCCTATTCAAGTTTAATATAGACTTCATTTGCTGTTTCTACGTCCATAATTGGTCTACCAGCTGATTAAACAATTTCCATTCGGAGAATAACATTAGTTAACTTGCTCATTGGATATAAATGTTCTCAACTTAGTGTCATTGTCTAACTTCTATCGACTGATTTTTGCTGATCGATCTCAATCAATCACTGACTAATTATTGTCCGACTCTTCACTGATCACCACATGGTTCGAAACGATAAAATTTGAGCCTTATCTCTACCCCAACTTTTCACTTAGCCCTTATAGGTTGCGGTATTTCATCTTTATTTCTGCATTGAATAGTTTCTCTCTTGTTTTCTAGCATTGATTTAATTATTGTTGATGAGTGAATTTAATTTGTAAATAAATTGATAGTGGGGCGTGCCACGCTTAGCAGATATTATCGACAAAACAGTGGCTCAATAGAGAGCCATGATGATTAATTCCCTTCATTGAGGCAAGTGAACTAATAGAGGGACTCTCCTTTTTTTCATCTTTATTTTAGTATTTGATAGTTTTCCTATTGCAAGAAAATGGGTATCGGGTCGAGGGTTTGACCTAACCCAATTCATTTCTTTTGAATTCAAATAAAAGAGAAAGAGAGGGATAGTTTTTCCTATAAAAACTAACTCTCAAACCCCCTCCCATTTGAATTCCAAGATGGTGGCTTTTGAAAAAGTGAGTGACATGCATGAATGCAGACCAAAAATAAAAAAAAATTTCCATATTATTTTTGAGGGCTGGACAAATAAGTCATTGGTTGATCGTTTTTACAAAGATTACACCACGATTGAAACCATTTGAATTATGAAAATCAAAATTAATCTATTTGTAACAGTTTTTGGACCATTTTCATACTAATACATCAAATGAAAGATTAATGATTCAATGTTAAAATGATCTTGAAAATTATGATTGCATTTTATATATACAATTGTGAGATCTGAATTTAAATTCCAACATTAGTATATGCATAAGCTGAGATGTGAATTTAAATTCCTACATTAGTATATGCATAAGTTGTTTCCTAATTATTTTTTATGTTGAAAAATGATACAAACATGTATCTAGATGTCATTTTTAAAACAACCCAAATGCATGATCTTTTTATAGGTTGTTAATGGTGACTTTTGTTATGATTGATAAAATGCCATCATAATTTTACAATGGCATATTTATATCTTGAGGAATGATTTGGTGTAATATCATTCTCATATGTTTGCTATTTTGAGAGATTCAAAAACCTAGCCGAAATTTAATGTACTCAAATTTTTTAGAATAATGAATTTCATGGTATGATTTTCATATGGTAAGATTCTTCATGAAAAAAGCTTTTCAATCATATAAATAATGCAAAAAATAGTTAAGGAATGAGAAAGATATGAGCATTTGAATTTAGGGTCAAATTTCATAATTGCTTTGACATTCTGAAAAAGATGAATAGTAACTGACACTCTTTCACTCTCGACTGCATATGCTTGAGTCTTAAACTATAGGCTATAGGTGTTTGATTAGAGAAATGAGACCACCATTGGATTTGTAGATATTGAAAATGGGAGTGGCCAAAATTTGGTGGCCAGAAAATGTTGGGATTGTGGCACATAAGCTATGCTCACCGGCAAGAGAGAGTGGCCGAGTGGGAGCACATGGACATGCACTAGGACAGCCTACATAGGGCAGCCTGTAGGGGTGCGTGAAGGCTTCAAGCACTACAAAAAAACACGATTTTAGTTATGGATTTTCGCGACGGAAAAAATTCGTCGCTATTTTACGACGAATTTAGCGACAAAAATTTTTTCGTCGCTAATTTGTCACAAAATTTGCAACGAAAAGGAAGTCGTGGCTAAATTAGCGACGGACATATCATTCGTAGCAAAATTCGTCGCTAATTAGTGATGAAAAAATTTTCATGGCTAAATTCGTCGCTAATTAGTGACGAAAAAATTTTCGTGACTAAATTCGTCACTAATTGGCGACAAAAAAATTTTTCATTGCAAATTTCGTCGCTAAATAAGTTTTTTATATATAATAAAATAAAATAAAATATTAATATAATATTTAAATTAAAAAATTAATTTAACAACCATGGTTTAGCGACGGATTTCTAAATCCGTGGCTGATTCAGCGACGGATTCGAAATCCGTCGCTAAATAGGTTTTTTATATATAATTAAATAAAATAAAATATTAATATAATATTTAAATTAAAAAATTAATTTAACCACTAAATTTAATTTAGCGACGGATTTCCAAATCCGTGGCTGATTCAGCGACGGATTCCAAATCCGTCGCTCAATAATTAGAATTTTGTTTTATTTTTATTTTATTTTAATAAATTCAGCGACGGATTCCAAATCCGTCGCTGAATTTTATCTTCTTTTAATTATAATTTTATTTTATTTTTATTTTATTTTATTATTTTATATTAACAAATCATATTATTATTTTATAATATTTTAATTTACATTTTAAAAAAAACCATATATTTTATTTTATTTAAATTATATATATATTTTAATTAATTTATTATTTTTTTTCTTTTTTTGATTTAATATTTTTTATTATTGTATAGGTAATTTTATTTTATTTGTTTTATTTTATTTAATAATATAAAATTTTTAATTAAATATTAATATAGCACGGGCGCCGGCCTGCCTGGGCGCCCGGGGCCCGCGCCCTGCGCGCCCGGGGCCCGCGCCCTGCGCGTGTTGGGGCGCCCAGGCAGGCGCCCGCAAAAAATTTAAATAAATATGTGGTTGATGGGATTCAAACCTTGGACTTAGATCTCAACCTCAAAGACATGTTACCACTGCACCATGGGTGTCGTTGTGTGACTTTTTTCCTCCTCTTTGTTTTCTATTCTCACTTTTTTTTCCTTATCTCTATTTTTTTTTCTTTCTACTCTCATTTCTTATATATAATAATTTTATTATAATATATAATAATTTTATTATAACTAATAAAAATATTTTATAATTAAATATATAGATTTTTTAAATTATTAATATATTATAATTTATTGATAATTATAATTTTATAGTTTTGAGATATTGTAATCCATTTTTAAATTATGGATTAAAAAAATAAAATAAAAATGAAAAAAAATAATAAGATAATAAGATAAAAGAGAAAAGAAGAAATCAAAATATAATATAAACATATTTTTTAATTAATTTATTATTTTATTTTAAATTATTATTTTATTATTTTTTATTTTATTAAAAATTATCATATTTATTATTTTTAATTAATATTATTTTAGGTTGGTGGTATAAATAAAAAAAGTTATTATATTTATTATTTTAAATTATTATTATATATTATTTTATTATTATTAGAAAAATGTGAAATAAAGATAATAAATAATAAAAAAAGAAATTTATATCATAATATATATTTGGCTCGGTGGTTTACAGGTTGCATGCAGAAGTTCGGAGGAGTGCGGAGTTCGGAGTTCGAAACACGGTGGAGGCAGGAGGCAGAAGGCATTTTCCAGAAAATTAAGAGTGCATGCGCGGGGTGCGGCTGGCTCAGGTGGCACGCGCTCGGGCGGGCAGGGTGCGGGGTGGGCAAGGGTGGCGCTCGGGTGACACGTGCCCTCCTTGAACATTTGAATTTGAAATCAGCGACGGATTGAATCCGTCGTTGAATTTAGCGACAGATTTTTGTGACGGATTCCAAATCCGTCGCTGAATTTAGCGACGGATTTTTTAATTATTACAGATTTTTTTTCCCTTAATTAGTGACTGATTTTAGCGACAAAAATTATCTGTCGCTAAATTTAGCGACGAATTTTAGATTTTCGTCGCTAAATTTAGCAACGGATTTTTTTTTATGTCGCTAATTTAGCGACGGATAATTTTTCGTCGCTAAAGTTTGTGACGAATTTTAGCGACGAAAAATTATTTGTCGCTAAAATTAGCGACGGATTTCGATTTTCGTCGCTAAATTTAGCGACGGATTTCTAATTTCCGTCGCTAAATTTTTGTGACGCGTTATTAGCGACGAAAAATTTTTCGTCGCTAAATCCGTCGCTAATGTTTTTAGCGACAAATTTTTTTAAAATTTTCGTCGCTAAATTTGTGGCTAAAAGGCTGTTTTTTTGTAGTGAAGCCGGGGGAAAAATTACGGAAATAATTTTTATTTTTTGTGATTTTTTTGTAATCTTTAATTTATTTGTTAGCATTGAAAAATAATTTTTATGTATTTTTAAATTTATAAATTTCTTAAAATTTCTTAAAATTATTTTTAGCCTAAGAAAGTTCTGAATAATTTTTATCAGTTAGAAAAATTTTTTCTTTGTTATTGACTACTCAAGTGAAAATTGTTTATACATTTTTTATTTTATGTCCATTATTTATGTACGAAAAATTTGATTTTTCTAATATAAAATTAATCAAAAAGTGAGCATATTTTTTGGGTCGACTTGTTCAGCTCATTCAACTCATTCTATTGAGTCAACATCATGGATTCTAAGTCGACTTTACTTGTTGTGTTGACCAATTTTGGTGCTATACGTCAACCAATTTAAAGCATCATTCGACTTATATATAGGTATGTCGACATTCATTAGTTGTTTCTCGGTAAAAGTTTACTTGTTCGAGATTAAGTCGACTTAATAATGTGTTTGGGTCAACACTCTGAAAAGTTAGGTAGACATCTTCCTATTGCTATTTCAATTTGTCGACTTGACATGTTTAAATTGGTTGACATATGCATATGGGTCAACAAGTCACAACCACAAGTCGACTTGTGTGACTCATTTAGTAGTATGTCGACTTGCATTCTTGTAGGTCAACATGATGTGGTGTATGGTTTACACATGGTGCAATAGGTTGTCCATTTAATCCTTAACCTTAAGGATTAGGTCGACATGACAAATAGTAAGTCGACAAGGCACTTCAATTGGTCAACCTATGTTTTTCAATAGTGTCCTTTAGATATTTCAAGCAGGTCAACATCTAGTGCTTGTAGGTTGACCCATATAGCTTCAGATTTTATATTCAGGTCGATAGTGACCAGGAATAGGTCGACAGGTTGTTCCAAAGCAGTTTTATATTTAGGTCGACAAGCATATTAGATGGGTCGACCTAGCTTGGAATTCTTCTACATGTCCAGATGCTTAATCATTTTCAAGTCCATTTATCATCATCAAAACTCCATATTGTGAACAAACATTGTTACATTTGAGAACACCACTCTCCTATTGTATTGAATGTGTTAAAGAATGGTGAGGGATTCACCATCTAAGTTAGAAAGAGAGAATGCCAACCTGTATGTTGAGGTCAGGAAACATAGTGTTTGGGAAGAATATTGTAAAGGTCTAACTTGGACTTTGATCAAGTGTGTACTATTGAGTCAATAGGGCACAATCCACAAGGGAACTTGGGAGCGGACATACACTAGTTTTGGGTGAAGCAATATAAATTTAGGTATGATCTTTGTGTTCTTTACTTACCTACTCATATGTCCAATAGTTTTAAGTCTCCCACATTTTGTAAAACCTTAGAACAATAAAAAATTTCCATTCAACCTATTCACCCCTCTAAATTGTATTTCAATTGGCATCAAAGCAGGTATGTTGGTGATGAGCTTAATAGCTTCAGTACTAAAAGTGCACAATGGCAATAAATGGAGATAGTGTATCCTTCGAAACCTATTCCACAAATTGTGCACCATTCTTTAAGGGCAACAACTAGAGTTATTGGAGGTAAAGAATGTGCAATTTTATAATTGCATAAGATGTAATGGCGTCGGAGATCATTGAATAAAGGATTAAGTTTCCACTGAAGAAATTGATGGCGTTCGTGTGTCTGTGAACATGAAAAATATAACACTTGAAAAGAAGAAGGCATATCGTGCAAACTGCAAAGCTGTCAACATTCTCCACTTAGCTGTGCACCTCAATGAGTATAACCGGGTCTCTTCATGCATCACCATCAAAGATATTTGGGAAAGGTTTGAAGCAACCTACGAAGGAACTGATCGAGCTCGAAATAATAAGATTAGAATGTTGAACCAAGAGTACAAAACCTTCAAGTTAAAGGGAGGAGATGAAGACTCGATTCAATACAATCACAAATGAATTGAGGTTACTTGGGTAAGGCATACCTTAGGAGGACATGGTGGACAAGGTGTTGAGATGTCTACCAAAATCTTGGGAGCCGAAGGTCATTGCAATTGAAAAGTTCAAAAATCTTGAAACACTGACCATGGATCAGCTTGTAGGATCACTAATCACTCATGAGATGAAGCTGAACATTAAGGGTTTAGTGCGAAGAGAAAGGAAAAAGGATGGCTCTCAAAGTTAACAGTAAAGAAAGCACCTCCGAGAGTGAAAGAGATGATGAAGAGGATATGGCATTAATTACAAAGAAATTCAAGAGATTTATGATGCGCAAGAAGAACAAAGGTAGAACCAGTTTCAAAAAACGAGAGAAGAAAGAGGAGATCTAATGCTACGAATGCAAAATGTTTGGACACATTAGAGCAGATTATTGTCAATTAAAGAAGACTGAGAAGAAGAAAAAGAAAGCCTTGGTAGCATAGAGTGATGAAGATGACACCTCCAGTGAAGATGAAGCCTCCAGTGAAGATGAAGTTGTAGAGGAACAAGTACATTTGTTCTTCGTGACCTTGGAGGAAGCTCAGCACGATGATGTAAACTCCTATTACTCAAACTCATTAATTTCCTTTGATTTTGATTCTGAAAATAAACTAACAGCTAAGAAATTGCATGAGGCATTGCTAGAGTCATTGAAAGACCTTAAGAAATTAACTAAGAAAAACTCGCAAATTAAAAGAACAGTTGCTGAAGTAGAGAAAGAAATAGATAAATTTAAGGAGGAGAATGAAAAATCAAGGCAGGAGCATGACAACCTTAAGGAAGAAAACATGGACATGCATATTGAGCAAGAAACTAAGGCCATAGAGGTTCAACAATTAAAAATAGAACTTGAAAACTCAAAAACTAGTTGCACTAAGGTTAGCACATATGAAATAATTGAGTTAAAAGAAGCATTAGAAGAAGAGAAGAATAAGAACAAAAAACTTAGTGCATTGTTACATAAGTTTGTTCAAGGCCAGGAAAAGCTAGACATGATGCTTAGTGCCCAAAGGGCAGTGTATGATAAAATTGGCCTAGGATTTAACCCTACAACAAGTTCTATAGCTTCATTGCGCCTAGTTCAGAGATGGGTAAATCTAAGACTAGATGCCATACTTGTATGAAATTAGGACATAACGTAGAGTACTACAAACTAAAGAAGCAAACCAATGTAAGTAAAAATAAAAGACAACCAAAATCTAAAAGATGCATACACTACAACAAGAATGGATATAACTCATATGCATGCTAGTTTAAGAATGAAATATCTAAGAAAATTAAGATGTAGTGGGTACCCAAGAGAGCAATTAGAACTATAATTTAGACTAATCCAGCAGGACCCAAGAAAGTTTGGGTTCCAAATGGGTCTCAAGGGCACAACATGGTTGACTTACTTCTCAAGTATGTTTGAAGTCTAAGGAAGCTCTAGATTCATAGTCATGGTGCATTGATAGTGGGTGTTCAAAGGACATGATAGGAGATGAATCATAATTCTCAAGTTTAGGAAAAAAGAAAGGGAGGAAAGGTGACATTTGAAGTGATTCAAAATACAACATTGTTGGAATTGGCAGTGTAGATAAGTCCTCATCTTCAACTCAAATTCAAAATGTTTTACTTGTTGATGGTTTGAAATTTAGCTTATTTAGTGTAATTCAATTGTGTGATAGAGTTATAGAGTTACATTTGATTATGATGTTTGCTTGATTATTGATAAAGAATTTGATGAAACCAAATTAGGAGAGTAAACATTTATGTGATAAATTTAGAGAAATCAAAAGTCAAAGATGAATCATGTCTAGTAGCAATGAATCATAACAATTCATGGTCTTGGTATATAAGGTTAGGACATGCTAGAATGAACTTGATCTCTAGGCTTGTTAGGGAAGACATTGTAAAAGACCTCCCAAAGCCTAAGAGACGAATTGTGTGATACCTGCATGAAAGGTAAGCACACCTGAAGTTCGTTCAAACCAAAGAACATACTATCAACTAGTAGACATTTAGAACTTCTTCACATAGATTTATTTGGATTTACTAGAGTTCAAAGCTCAGGAGGGAAGCACTATAGTTTTGTGATCATTGATAATTACTCACGTTTCACTTGGGTGTTCTTAGCTAGGAAAGAAGAGGCAAGTGAAGCCTTCATTATGCTATGTAAAACGATGTAGAATGAGAAAGGGTATTCAATTAGAAATATTAGAAATGATCATGACAAAGAATTTAAAAATAAAACAATGAAAAAATTCTGTGGAGAACATGGTATAGATCACAATTTCTCAACTCTTAGAACATCTATACAAAATGAAGTTATTGAGAGAAAGAATAAAATCTTAAAAGAGATGACAAGAACAATACTCTGTGAGCATAACTTGGCTAAGTATTTCTAGGTAGAGGTTGTGAATCTAACCTGCTATATCTTGAATAGAGTTCTTATTAGGCTAATCCTAAAGAAAACTCTTTATGAACTTTACAAGGGAAGGAAACCGAATGTAGCATACTTTCGTATGTTTGGATGCAAGTGCTATACTTTCTAAACAATGGCAAAGAATTCTTAGGTAAATTTGATGCTAAGAATGATGAAAGAATCTTCCTAGATTAGTTCAATATCTAGTAAATCTTATAGAGTTTACAATAAGAAAACTATGATGGATGATGAATCAATTCATGTTGAATTGATGAGAATGATCTTCTAAGCAAGAAGAAATATGATGATGAGGACATTACAGAGCTCTCTAAGGAACAAGGATCAATGAAAATTGAAAATACTCAAAAGGATGAATCTGAATTAGAACTAGAACCAAAGGATGATGAAGTGATTCATCAAGATCAAGAAAGTTAACATAGAAAACATAATAGAAAATATGTCAGGTAATAGAACAAGATCAATACTTAAAAATCAATGTAAGTTTGTGACATTCATGTCACAAATAGAGCTTAAAAGTATAGATGAAGCTTTAGGAGATAAGAACTAGATCATGGCAATCCAGGAGAAATTGAATCAATTTGATAGAAATAAAGTCTAAAACTTAGTCCCTAGACCAAATGATCAATCTGTTATAGGAATTAAGTAGGCATTTAGAAATAAACTTGATGAACATGACACAATTAAAAGAAACAAAGAAAAATTACTAGCAAAAGGATATAGTCAAAAGGAAGGAATAGATTATGATGAAACATATACTTCGGTGGCTACATTATGAGTAATTATGATGCTTCTTGCATTTTCTTGCTTTATAAACTTTAAACTATTCCAAATGGATGTCAAGAGTCCCTTTCTCAATGGATTCATCTATGAAACTGTGTTTGGATTAAGTAGTTTTCTGATAGAGAGTGAATTCAATAGAGGAAAAGTAAACACTACTTTGTTCATCAAGAAAAAGGACATGGACTTGTTGATAGTTCAAATATATATTGATGATATAATCTTTGGACAAACAAGTGAGAAGATGTGTCAAGAATTTGTAGAGAGAATGCAAACTAAATTTGAAATGAATATGATGGGAGAGTTAAACTATTTACTAGACTTGCAAATTAAACAATATGAGAAAGGAAATTTCAAAAGTCAATCAAAATTCACAAGAGAATTGATCAAGAAACTTGGCTTTATAGATTCAAAGGGAAATGCCATATCAATGAGCACGGTGCCAAACTTGACAAGGATGAGAAGGGGAAATCTAAATGTCAAAAGTTGTATAGAAGTATAATGGAACACTTTTCTATCTCATTGCCTCTACACCAAACAAACAGTATAGTGTATATCTCTGTGTTAGGTTCTAATATGATCTTAAAGAATCCTATCTAATTACAATCAAAATATTTTTATATAACTTAAAGACACATGGACTGAGGACTATGGTATGATAAACGATCAAATTTTCAGCTGTATGGTTTCTCGGATGCAGACTTTGCAAGTAATAAGTTGGATAGGAAAAGTACCAGTGTATTTGCCAATTCTTTGAAAGCATCCTGGTATCGTGGTCTTCCAAGAAACAAAAGCATGGTAGCTGGGCAATGTGTAGCCCAAGTTCTATGGATTAAATATCAAATGAAAAATTATGACATAAAATTTGAATGCATTTCAATAAAATGTGACAATATAAATACCATAAATCTAACCAAGAACCCAGTGCACCACTCATGAATGAAACATATTGAAGTGAGGCACCACTTCATCAGAGATCATGTGTTGAAAAACAACATAATTCTTGAGTATGTGGAGACTCAAAACAAAATTGCTAATATATTTATAAAAGCTCTAGATAAAAATAGGTTTTATGAGATTAAGAGAGAGTTGGAATGATAAAGCTTGAGAAATGATCAGAGAATCAAAAAAGAAAGCATGTCGAACTCAAAATTTTATAGAAAACATTGCAACCTAACTGAAATATATGTCAACCTAATTGAGGTTTGAGCAAACTAAATTAAAAGACAAGTCGATGCATTGAAAGCAATAGGTTGACCAATTTTAAGAGAGGAGTCAACCAACTCAAAGATTTGATCAACCTACAAGTTATAAAGTTTAAATCATCAATACCCTCAGTTGACTTATGTGAGAAAAATGTCAACCTGCATAGCATCATAGGTTGACCCATGTGGAAGGATGTGTAGACCAGTCAAGGAATTTGGACCAAATTCAAATTTTAAGTCGATTATGAGAAGAATCAGGATAACCTGAGGACAAGTGACAGACCAACTTGTGTAAAAATTGGTCAACCCAAGGAAGATAGATGGCTTTAGGGTATTGGTCGACCGGAAGGTGATAAAACTGATGACAATAATTTTATACATTTGAATTATATTATTTTAGTCATAATTTATGAATTTTAGGATTGTTTTGAACCTTATTTTGTAGTATTACACTTATTAAATTTATGGGTATTGATTTAGGAAATATTGGGTTTATTTAAAGAAATTCAGACTGAACAGGTAGCTGTTAGTGTTTTGGGATTATCTCTCTACTTCGTTGTTTAATTGGACTGATTCTTGTTGCTTAGAAACTAGATTTCAAGGCTTACAAATCTTATAAAGAGAACAGAAGTTAATTCATACAAGAGCATATTTGAAAATTGGGTAGAAGTTACTGTAGTACTGAAATTCAAGAAAGTCAATTCACTGTTGAACAAGGAAGCAAATTGAAGATATCCATTGAGTGATTTTCGAGATTGAGTTGTTGTTATCCGGGAGCTTTCAAAATCAAGGATAATGAGAAAGTTTTTATAACTTGGGAAAGCAAGGAATCTTTGTTATCATAACAAAAGCAAGTCTCCAAGTCAAAGTAAAACTAACTTTCCTAAAAGCTCACAACTCCTTGTTGATTTAGGGTTTTAGTTGTATAAATAAGAGGCATCCTAGAGTGGAAAACAGATCATCTTTCACACATCTTTTTCTTTTCATGAACCCTAGCCACCATCAGAGGACGTAATTTTCATATTTTTCTTGTGCAAAAGGGTTGTAATGTTTTATTTTTTTCTTATTTTTCTGTATAATGTCTAACTAATTATTTTTGTTCTTAGAACTCGATAGATTTTGTTTTTAATTAATTACATGGCTTGATTTATTTCTTTCCCTTAAGTTTTATTGGTATGATTATTGTGTGATAAGATTTTATTATTAATCATAATGTTTCAAAATGTTTAGATCTACATTTTGTATAATTTGAGATTGATTGTATGTATGGCCAATATAATTGCATGATATTAGTTCAAAACAATAAAATTCTTATAAAATTATGATATTGATTGAAAGTTAATTTCATGTGTGAAAATTTAAGGTAAACCCTACATTAGAGTTTTTTCATAAAATTTAATGCAATCCGATTTAATCAAAATTACTATTGGGTTTTGATTAGTCGAATTAGAGATTTTATTACATGACCATTGGGTGAAATCTAATTTTAGGAAATCTATCATCATCTACAATAATTCATGCGTTAATATACTTAGGGGATTTGAAAAGATTTGACTATGTGAAAGATTAAAAATAGTTGAAATTGATGTCATAATGTTTTTTTATCTATTGATTTTAATCTTTGTCTTAGGACTTTCTATCCATTGATTTTAATCCTTTAATATTGTTTTCATAATTGTGATTCAGTTTGTTCAACTTAAATATGTTAATTCATACTTAGTAATATAAAATATTCTAATGGGAATGATACTTGATCTCATCACTATACACAACATTCGACTAAGGTATACTTACCACTTGAATTCGTGGTATTAAAATCCCATATCAAGATCCTTTGAAATAAGTAGTTGCTTAACCTTAATTCCTAAGTCGATTTGCATTGATATTCTTTCTTGACTAAGATTATATTTGATAGTCTTTCTCATAATTGTACAACTTTTAGTTTTTTTTTTTGACTAAGATTATGTTTGATATTCTTTCTTTTTTTATGTTGTCTATCGTTGCTTGTGAACTGACTTGTTGTCAAGATCTTGGTGTTGATTGATTTGGTGTCAACATTTGTAAGTCAACTGACTTGTTTTCGATATCTCAATATCGACCAACCTTAGTAATGTTGATTAACCTTGGCATCTAGATGTTAATGGTGACTAATGTTAGAATCCGGATCCCAGCTGAGCTCATGTTGGTTGCCAACTGAACCTTTAGTGGATGCTGACTGGAGTCTCAACAAGATGTCGATCGTAAATCATTGACATGCTTATCGTTGAAATATTGACGACAAATAAATTGATTTATTGACGTGCTAATTGCCAATATGCTAATTATGACTAAGATTGGAACAACAAATTTTGAGCCTAATCTTAGTCCAACTCTGCCCTAAGCCTTTTGAGCCAATTTGTAAAATTTTTTGTGTTAATAATTTTCAAGTTCTAGTTTATCATTTGGTCCATTCTATTATGGTGCTTACTGCAGTTTTTCTTTTATTAGTTTGAATAGTCAACATAATTAGTTTCATGTTAATCACTAAAAATAATTAGTGTTTATTGTTACTTTGTTATAGAGAGTTACGATAGCTCATGGGCCTATTTTTAGGAGCTCTGTAGAAAGCCATGAGAACCCATAGTCACATAGAGTTCCTTTGTTGATCCAATCACCTAAGAAATAAATGAACTATAATGTTTACTCACTAATCTGTCAATCGAGGTTTTTCGATCAAATCAACTAAACAAAACCAGCCCAATAGTTAGCATAACCAAAATTCAATTCATTTTTTTTATATCATGGTTTAACCTAATTGATTTTTCTTTTTTGGTATATAGTGACTTTCATTTTCATAATATGTTTGAATTTTAGCCCATTCATTTATGGACTGCAAAATCAACTTTTTTATGTAGCTTGCAGAAAATTTGTGTATTTTTACATAGTTATCATACTACATTTCTTTCAATTATTTTATTTTTATAAAATTCAATTGAATTGGCCTTGTGCTATGATTGGCAACTAGTTAGACTGCTTACCAATGTTACACAATGGCCAAAGGATATGCACGCATGCTATAATCATAGGATTAATGTCTATAAAGAATAAGAATCAACGTACTAGATTTCCTTCAAACTCAGAATACATTATTCCAATAAAAAATAGAGGAAATATATAATTTAATGAACAAAGTCTAGAGTATGAATGGGTCCATACATCTAATGCTCAACTACATGTTCTCAAAGTCTCTAATCATTTCCATGTATATATGTGCTACTCATGGTTCCTTGCCCTCGCACTCCTTGGAATCTAGAAACAGGAAAAGAAAAGGCTAGGTTGGAAAAACTATATAAAGGATAAAAAAGCACACATTATGTAAATATGACTTATTATCTTAACACAATCATGTAATTGTAAGTATCAAAGAGGAGCATTTATCAAAATGAACCTATCGACCTGATGCTCATTAGTTGGTCCCCAACGTGGGATATCAGATATAAAGTCAAATGTTGCAGATCCTTGTGAACCTAGTAGGATACATGTTACCTTAAACTTTACGAGAGAGCTCTATGAATACAATACAAATCAATACGATTGAAATATAGCATATGTAAAACCGGGATCAAATGTATAGTTGTATGAATGACTTGTATGCTATAGGATGAATTTTGATAATATAAATTTAAACCATAAAATTTCATAGATAAACAAATTTAATTTGGACTTGGTTTGAATTACTGTTGAAGTCCAAAATTTTAGGAATCCACTTCTTTGAACCCAAATTTCCAAAAAGAAAAAAAAAACCCAGCCATGTTTTTGGACTTCCCTTTCTTTTGTTTTCTTCCTTTCTTTTGAAACCAAGAGTTAGAAAAGTCAAAAGGAGTAAGGGAGATAAGTTGCATTTAATGCAATAAAAGAGGGTTGTGGATTATGTTACTTAAAAAAAGGGAAGAATAGTTGTGTGTTGGTAGGAGTGGCTGAGAAAGTGAAAGAAAGAAATAAAGAGAGAGAGAGAGAGAGAATGAGAAGGGGGTTCTTGAATCTTCTTGAGTCCTTTACATTTTATTTTTTTCTCGTTCACTTCATCGTATCTTCCAAGCAATTTTTAGACAAATTTTTGATCTCTAAGCTCTCCTAGTTCATTCTTAACATCATTTAGCAAATCCTTGAGTTGATCATAAGAGAAACTTGGGATTGCAACAAGTTGGTGCAAGGAGCTTGCATTTGGAAGTGTTCATATTAGAGATTGATGTCAATCCTTTCAGCCAAGTATAAGGTAAGCTCAAATTTATGGTTTTTGATCTTGATTTATCTTTGAAATCATGGTGAATAATATGTTTAATGATCTGAATTTAGAAATGTGTTGAAAGGTTAGAACAAATATGGAACACTTGATTTTTTGCAAAATGGATTGTTTGTGCTTGCCGTGATCGTTCAGTCATAACTTCTTCTACTCATAGGCAAATTAATTGATGAAACTAGTCTTTCATACCTTGAAAATGGCATATGATTCATAGGATTCTAATAAGAATTGGATTTTTAATGATTTTTCAAAGTGATGCATTCTGCAGAGGAATACTCTGCTCTATCCTATTTTGACTGAATACTTTGCTTCAACTTTGAGATACCTTCTAGGTTGAACTTGGCTAGACTCTTAATTTTTAGATATAAGTCTTATCTTTAATTTGAAACTTGAATTATATGATTTGGATATGTGTAGCGAAAGTTATGACCATGTTCCCATGACTGTACAAATTAGAGATATGCAATTTGGGTAATTACATTATGGATCTAAATGTGTTTGGGTGATTGGAATGGATCTAGGTTATAAATATAAAAATTGTTGTTTCATGTCTGGTCTTCAAGTAAAAATTGGAATCTAGAAATTTTAGTTTGAGATATGATCATTTCTCTGAGGTATGTACGAGTTGAAAATTTGCAATATTGGTTGGAAATGTCAAAAAAGGAATGGAAATGGATGTTAAGTAGAGTTAATGGATGCGAAAATACTAGAGACACATTTTTCATTTGCATCATCATGTTTTTAGCTTCATGCTTGTATTGAATAAATATCTAATCTTAATTATATGTTGTGATTAATATAGCATTTAGGCAAAGGTTCTTTAATGAAGGATATAATCGAGAATCTGGACTAGTAAGAGTGCATGCCCTCCCCTAATTGTGAGTGAGACTTTTATGTCTTGTTTAATGAGAAATGATTTTATATGTTTTGTAAATTTTATTTTTTGGAAAATGGATTTGTAATTTAGTTTGACTGTGATATGCTCTCTTGAAATGATGATATTGGAAATGTGAATTTTACATGTTAATGCGACGTGATTTACATTGTTTGGTTGATTGATTTTCATTTGAGGCAAAAATGAATATGAGTTGTGAAATGATTTTGGAATTTAATTGTGAATGAAAATATTGTTTTATGGTAACCGATTGTTCATGCAGTTGCTATGGTTTTTACTTACTCATGATTGGCCAGAGTAAGAGTAGTATGAGTGGAGCCAGATATTGGATTGGGGTAGAGTGATGCAGGGGGTTTATCTACCTAAGTTTTCGGTTAGGCAGCCGGGAGTTATCAGTGGTGATATCCAAACCAACACCAAGGTCGAGACATTTTTGGATAAATGAATGAATAAAAATCTTTGGTAAATCCAATCCTTGACCCTGGCCAAGGTCTTGGATTGGGAGATATCTTTTTGGCAATTCCATGGTTTTGAATTGAATACAACCCATTTTGATGCAAAGAGAAATATTTTATTTTGAATGCATTTGTTGTCAATATTTTGTGAATATTTATGTAAATTTTTGATTATTTTTGACATGATAAAATAATTTTTGAAAATGGATTTAGGATATAGTCACAGTTCCACTCATTGGCTTGTATATAGATTTTTTACTTACTGAGTACGATTGTACTCATCCCTATCTTTTTCTCTCATCTTTTCAGATTTATAGTTAGTAGATGTAGTTAGAGGAGCTTCTTTTGCGATTTGTGACTTCAATCTCAGTTGGAACCATATATTTTGCGTGAGGTAGTTTCGTTTTGATTTACGTAGCTTGTAGATGGATCTATGGAGAAGGTTAATGGGAGTTGAATTTTGTTGTAATATGGATTACTTGTAACGACTTTATTACTTTTGTATATGTACACTCTTATTTTGATTGGTCACTTGTGTTAAAGTTATTAGAACTTCACTTATCTCATTTTGAAATAGATCTTATGGATAATGATTTATGATTATAGAGAATTGATTGATAATTGAGATTATGTTGATGATAGAGTAGTCTTATGGAGTCTTGGAGTACGTGCTCGGGTTGTATATAGTTTGAGACAACACGGTGGTTGTGGCATGCTTGGGTCCAAGGACTGGCGCGTGACAACAAACAATATACATATCACAACTCTCATTCCCAAGAATACAACATATCCTTAGTATAGTATCAAACTATCATAGTGGGGGAAAGAGTAAAACCATATAGACCAGAGTAGGCCACATGTATGACTGTCCCTTGATAAAGAAGAGATACAACCACAACAATCTATACCAAAAGTCTGGTATCATCATCACATAGCATACACAATTAATAACCTCAAATACCAACCAAAGCAACTAGTACTTGGTAGTGTTGTGTTTTAATGTATAACCTTAACCCTACTCTCACAAGTATATGAGGTGCATTGTGGGCTCGGTGAGTAAGGATGTCATCCCATGAGAATCTTGTTAATAAGAGTGATTCAAAGATGTTCTCCAAACGTGAGAAATGTAGTGATTATATTTTTGACTAATCAAATAAAAGCAAGGAACAAAAGATGGTAAATAAACAAGTAAACTAAAATTTAAGCTACATTAAATACACTAAACAAATATGATGTATGAAATTGTAGAACCTAGCTAAATGAGATAAATCATACATATATGTCATGATTAATTATGATCTAACATCAATTCAACCCCCTAATGACATTTTATTTACTTAGATATTCATGATTTGGATGGAAAATGTCATTGCATATCTTTCTTAGCCTGATAATCCTATTTGTAGGCAAGAATTATGATGGCCCACTATTTGAGCGTCACACACTTTAGCAAAAGTGGCACAATAAATGCAAATGTAGAAGTTAAATTATTGTAAAACAAATGATACTCGAGATAATGATTCTTGGGTCATCATCCACGTGTGTAAAAACACGGAAGGAAAAAAGGTAGAACAAAAAATTAAAACTTTTACTTTAACTAAATTTTCAAAAAAATTGGGTAGTCTCCCCCATAAATTGGTTAATTATGGCCACAAAGGGAAATTTAGAAATATAACTAAGCCTATAATACTTCAAACAAATATTGTCAGACATAAAATAAGGACAGTCCCTCTTCTCGACACCAACATTAGGGTTAAGTATCGACATATGTAAATAAATAATATATAAATAAATAATCAATACCTGATGTCAATCATTGATCAACACATTAAGCTGACATTACCACATAGGTATCATTATTACACATGTTCTGCATAAGTCATGGCCATTATTATTACATACCATTATGTTAGAAAGAAATGTTGTAACAAATAAAAAGCACATCATGGTCGATCATACCCCGAAGGAGTTCAACAATAGTCAATAAAGAAAAAAAGAGATGGGGATCTAGAATGCAACTAACAATGAATTCCTATCCGCCATTCCTTACTCCTCTCTAGCTCCCAAAACACCAGAAATGTTAAGCTATAGGTCGGCCATTGATGGCAGGTAATTTCAAAGGGGAATGGAGAAAGGAAAACATGAACAACATATACAGTACATAAGGTAGTTATTATACATGAAGCATGATACGTGGATGGCAACAGAGTGGAAGCAAGTCACACCCGACAACAACATATAATACCGATATAAGGGAATCGACATGCAAAGGATAAGTAAAGAGGGACAAGTCGTTGATGTCTCTAAACCTCGAATCAGGTAGGGATATTAAATTTAATTTTGCATTAACTTTCTTACTTGGTTTTTCCTATTTTCATTACTCTTCTTTCTTTTAGGTGAAGTCATTTTCTTTCTATTTATTATCTTCCTATAACCTCCTTACTAATGGGGGTTGCACTTGTGTTTGACTTCTTGAAGATTAACTCGTAAGTGGTGACTCTTTCTACCTAAGAGAAACATGATTCATATGGCGACAGTATGAGTAAACGAAATCTAGGGGCGATTTTATCCAATCCAATCGTTAAAATCATCCCAATCAAGTCAACTGCTCCCAAATGGAAAGGCTGGAACCCTAGGTGCAGGGCATGAGCAAACAGTTGGAAGAACTTAGTCGTACCCTCAAACAAGAAGCTTCATCCTCTTCTAGGAGGCCAGGACACTCACACTTATGCAGGTCTTAAGTTTGAAGATGTCAAGCACCCTCAGTGACCTCTCAAAAAGATCTAGATGACTTGAAGAAGAAAGTTAAAGAGCATGTGGTTGTAGAACTTAAACATGCTAGCACAGGATGGGATGATGCCATCTAACACGCCGTGAATCCTTCGTCATTTGATCAAAAAATCTCTATTGTGCTGATACCGTGAGATATCCTACTTCCCCCTATGGAGAGGTACAACGGCACGATTGACCCTTAAGATCACGTGGCCCACTTTGTGATAGTCATGATATCAAGGGACATGTCAGATACAGCCACATGTAAACACTTCCCCATAGCCTTGAAGGGCAACGCACTAGCGTGTTTTAATTTACTTTCACTGCTTAGCATCAAAAGTTTCTCACAGCTCAAACATTAGTTTGAAACCTATTTCATGATTAGGCAAGGTACCAAGAGAAAGACTACTTCCCTTCTATCCCTATGACAAAGAGATGACTAACCCTAGAAGGACTTCTTTTACAAGTTCAAGATCGAGATGATGAAAGTCTTGGGCCTGGACCATTCCATCGCTTTGGTAGTGCTGCTTACTGGATTGTGGCCTTTGGGAATGAAGATCTCCATCACAAAGATTCTTCTGACCACCATCCAAGAATTCTATGCCCTAGCAAGAAAGTACATGGATGCAGAAGAAGCTAAGGTGTTTGATAGGCATCGAGGTAGAACAGGAAGAAACAAGAGCAGCTGCTCCCTATGGCACAAATCCTTGCCCAAGAAAAGTCGAGGAGGACCTCCACCCCATCTCAAATTTACCAACTACACTCCTCTGAACGATACGACTAGCCAGATCTTGATGCAGATTAAAAACAAACCATGTATTAACTGGCCTCCTCACACCCAACAATTATAAAAAGGATGACACTTTATACTTCCACTTCCTTAAAGTCTATCGCCACGTGACGGATGAATGCCAAAGGCTAAAAGGCGAGCTTGAGGCCTTAGTTTGAGATAGCAGACTCTAGAAATTCATCGGCATGTAATGAGAAAGCAACGCGCCTTGGCGATTGATATGGGATTTTAATACCACAAATTCAAAGGAATATATCCTAATTAATTATTGTGTATAGTGACGAAATCAAGTATTGTTCCTATGATAATATTTTTTATTATCAAATATTAATTAACCTATCTAAGTTAGACAATTCAAATCAAATTTATGAAGATATTAAAATTATGAAAATATTAATCGATTAAAATCTATAAATAAAAAAACCTTAGGACATCAACTTCATCTTATTTATAATCTTCTATACAACCTAAAATTTTCGACACTCTTAATTTTACCGATTAATGAGCTATTGTTGATGATGATAGATTTTTCAAAATTAGATTTCACCCGATGGTTTTGCTATGAAATCCCTAATTCAACTAATCAAAACTCAATGGTCATGTAATCTTGATTAAATCAGATTATATTAAGTTCTATGAAAAAACTATAATTTAGGGTTTCCTCTAAATTTCCACACATAAAATTAATTTTCGATCGATCTCATACCTTCATGTGGACTTTATTACTACAGACTAATATCATGTAATTAAATTGGTCATGCAAACAGTTAATCTCTAATTATACAAAATGTAAGGCTAAATATTTTGAAACATTATGATCAATAATAAAATTTTATCAAACAATAATCATGCCAATAAAACTTAAGGGAAAGAAATAAATCAAGCCACAAGCCATGTAATTAATTAAAATAGAATCCATCGAGTTCTTGGAACAAAAATAATTAGCTTGATATTATAAAGAAAAACAAAAGAAATAAAAGAAAACATTATAACTTTTTTGCACAAAAAGAAGGTGGAAATCATGACCACTGATGGTAGCTATTAGGGTTCATGAAAAGGAAGAGAAGATGATCTTTTTCACCCTATGATAGCTCTTATTTATATGACTAAAACCCTAAATCAGCAGGGACTCATGAACTTTTAGAAAACTTAGTTTTTCACTTTGACTTGGAAACTTACTTTTATTGTGATGATAAAGATCTCTTGTTTTTCTAAAATTTGGAAACTTCCTCCTTATCCTTGATTTTAAAAACTTATGGATTTATCAGCAACATTATCTTGAAAATCAATCATTAGAAATGTCCAATTAGCTTCCCTGTTCAACAGGGACTTCGGTTTTTTGAATTTCAGCACTGTAGTAACTTCTATCTAATTTTCAAATATGCTTTTAACTAAATTAGCCTCTAGACTTTTCACAAAATTTGTAAGCCTCACTAGTTTCCAACGTAGCAAGAATAAGCTCAATTTGATGTCGGAGTAGAAAAATAAATCCAAAATATTGACAACTGTTTATCTAGTCCAAAATTTCTTAAATAAGCCCTTTCCTTAATCAATATTCACGAATTTAATTAGTGGAATATCATGAAATAAGATTTAAAATAGTCATAAAATTTATAAATAAGGGCTAAAATAATATAATTCAATTGTATAAAATTATTGCATTTACTTAAATGGTATTACACGGAAATAAGCACCCAGAACTACTGAATACCTAAATTCTTGACAACCACCAATCAAAGGATAAGTGTCCGCTGACCATGTGGTGAATATGTATTCAAAGTACATTGAACCGGCCATGCCAACAGACCAAGAGATAAGACAACACTGACCATATTAAAAACATGATGATTAGGTGTCCAAATAAGTGTCTTGCATCAAGTATAGGTGTTTTCTATAATTGATACATGGAAAGACACATGGTTTGCATTAGGAACAAAAGTCTTACATGATGAACAATTGTTAGGACACTTGGCAATAATCCATTGTCCAACAATGCTTATAAATACCCATTCTCCTTCATTCCCAAATCAATTTGGCCAAGAGGAAGAAAGAAAGGGAAAGAGAAAAAGGAGAAAAAGGAAGAAAGAAAGAGAGAGAGAAAGAAGAAGAAAAAGAAAGAAAAGAAGAGAGAAGATAGTGAAAGGGAAAGGGAAAAAGCAAACTAGTTAAAGATCTTGGTTACAATGATTTTCCTACTACTATATCAATATATGTGTTTGTATTTGTTATATAAGCCGATATGTGTGGAGACAGTTTAAGCAAGTAAGGACTTTGTCAAATGTCAAAATACATACTAGTAGTACCCCATTAATGTGGATAGGAGGTCTATCCACTTAATGTGGGGAGAGTGATAGGCTTTTCCAGAAATGGACCTTGTGGGAGGGATAAGAAGTTTGTTCTTATGAAGAGATAATGTCATGCCCCGAACTAGAGGCGTGAGCAGCCGCCCATTACCCTAGATGCTGGCTATATTTTTACAGAAAATCAGACAGAATCTCCCTATATTTTGGAGCTCTCCCAAATACATTTTGACCTATAAAATTCACAACCATCCTATCAATCAAATAAAAGGGTCATCTCGGCCTCAAGACAATGAACCAAACCACAGCAGACAATCAGGACAACGCAAGGCTTTTTAATTACTAGTAGTCTTAGCCACAGACCTCTACTGTAATGCTCAACTAAAGTATAAGTAGCCGCTACATCGAGCGGGTCCAAAGTTTATACAATGTACAATAATTTCCGAAATAAAAATTTTTAAATGTTTACAGGTGCCTCAATACAAGTAAAATGTGAGAGTTTCCCAAACAATATCCATAATTTATATAGTCATCCCATATAAATGTACACGGCCAACTACGGATCTCAATATCATGACCTCGTAGGGTCGAAATAAAATAAGAATTTCAAAATTTTTTTGAATTAAATCTCACCGTTGTGAATACCAAATCTACCAATATACTACGAAAACTCTAGAGCCTGTAACGTCGCTCTATCACAGTAATCTTGTCTGAGGAAGGTAAGGAGAGGGGTGAGTATCAGGGAAGATACCCAGTGAATGAGGGGATTAATATCAAGTATAAATAGTGTGGGTGAATCATTGGAGTGTCAAACAACATTATTCGTAGCAATAATTTACATTTCACAGTAAAACATGATATGTTTAGCAAATTGAAATCATTTAATCAATCATCCGATATTAAGCATATATGCGTCCATTCAAAATCAAGTATTATTAGAGCAAACAAAAAATGATCCTGGCAGAGGTCAACCATGACCAAGGACAGGCGTATGGGGGGTTTTATTATGCATAAAGTTCAAAAGTCACTCTCTACGCCGACGTTGGCCATGAGTTCGTTGGAGCTACCTCATCATCGTGTATAGGACCCCGCTCGGTGCTAGACGGTGGCGTCACACACGTCATCCCCCTTATGTGGGTTCAACCGGCCGCGCCTATAGCTATTAGACATGTGACGTTTGCAGATACCGCCTACAGAAGCATATTCGGGCAACCCGGTGCCTCTATAAACGCCCTTCGTAACTACGGAATTTATCAAAAAATATCATCTCATCATAAGTGGGCACCCGGCTCATACAGATCATCTCATCACAAATGAGCACCCGGCCCATACAAATCATCAAAATATTTTAAATCCGTGTGCCAATACAATCATCAAATCATTTCAAATCCATGCCAATGTGACGGTAGAATAGAAAACATATCTGGTTCTCAAATAATGACATAATATCATTTCATTTCAAACCATGGATGCATAGTTATTGGAAATATAAATTTACGATACTCCAAATGTCAAAATAAGTTTTGAAATTTAATATCATATGTCGAGTCCATACATATCGAAAACTTGTTTTATGGAAAACACGACAGAAATAAGTTTTACTATTTCATGCAAGAGATTAGAATTTCACTCACCTTTTTAGGGAGGGTGGTCACTCCTTATTTTCAAAATAAATCAAATATGACTCATCGAGTCTCTAAAAAGATTTCCCTAATCAAATCATCACAATTTAATATTAAACAAAAGTCTAATAAAGGATTTTCAATTTTTCTTCCAATTTAATACAGCCCTAAATTTACACAATCTCTTTTTTAGATTCCTGTTTCATCAATTTCGAATCATTTGGCTCACAAATTATCAAATTTCTAATATTTCTCATTTTTCCTAATTTTTCTCGAATTAAACATATTTCAGAATATATATGAATATAGCTTCCGATTCTCAATTCAACCTAAATTCGACAAAATCAATTCAAATATTAAAATGATTGCATTTCTCTCACCTAGGATTCCTTAGATCTCAGACCTAGCTTTTGTTCACCCGTCGAATTGGTTTAAAACCTATAATATTTATATATTTAAAACTATGTTAGCAACTAACTCAAATTCTAAGCACCAAACCCTAGAACTACAACCAACGCAGCCGTTACCTGCAGTGAAGAAGCTGTGACCTAGGGTTCGGGGGTCGGTTGATGACTGCGGTTTGGGCTTCAGTTGGGGTTGTAGCAATGGGGGCCTGCGCGCAAGAGAGCTCTTGAAGGAGAGAACAAATCGCGTACTCGCGAGCTGGACTGCAGTCGCATGCTCGCGGAAGGTTGCACGCTGTGGTATGCTCGCGCGAGGAAGCTCGCGCTGCAGCGCACTCGCGCGGGGAAGAAGGCACTGCGGCATACTCGGGGGAAGGCTGTGCTCGCAGGAAGGAGGTGTAGCGGATAGAGAGTAGTGGAGAGAGAGCGACAGCGAGAGGGAGAAAGGAAGAGAGAGAGAGAGAGAGATTAGGGCTTAAAGCCCTAATCCAATTTGGGGGGGAAAACGCAGCGGTTTGGGCAAAACGCTATGTTTTCCTCCATTTTTTTTTAGGTTCCAATTTTTAACAAAATAGAGTATATCTCAAATCGGTAATACAAATACTTTATATATATATATATATATATATAATTTTGATTTAAAACCCCCAAAATCAAAAATCAAAATAAATAGATATTTCTCTATATATATAACTGAGAAATATTTTTATTTAATTCATGAACAGAAGTATAAAAGTACGAACACTATAGTGTCGGTGTTACAAATAAGACAAAAGTGAATTATTACTTATATTATGTTGTATTACCGTTATTATTCAATTATACATGTTGTTGTTGCATAGAAAGCCTTTTCAAAAAGATTTTACAATAAAGTTGTTATCATAAAATTTTATAATGAATTTTGCACACGTACACATGAATCTCACTGGGTTATCAAGCTCATACAAAAAACTATTTTTAGATCCTGTAGGAACAAAGGTCGAGGAGGATTAGATGAATGGATAGAGATAAACTTGTTATGGACAACCTTTCTAGTATAGAAGTTCCGTTGCTTATCATGTACAGAAGACTTATATAATTTGTTGCGATTTAAATAAATGAAATATCTACTATTTTAGCATGAATTCACTATCATACAAGTGATTGAGCCCTAATAAGAACCAGCCAGTCCATCACCAATGAAGCCCCAGCGAGGGGTGGATTTGGGGCATGACAATCCTTATTTAAGTCAACCAACCATTTGACTTGCATACACTTAGAATATTTTGTTCGAAACTAAACAGGTCAATCCAAAGGAAGGAGTTGTCAACCTGTGCAATGCACTTCACTAAAGTTAAGAATTGAATGACATTAGGTCGACCTATAGAATAAAATATGTCGACCTAAGTTTGAATTAACACATATATAAGGCTAAAACTCAGACAGGTCGACCTACTTTAGCTGAAAACACATAGCATGTCGATCTAAAAACAAACTTGTCGACCTAGGAGCTCAGGTAGACTTACAAAGACTTAACTATTAATAAATTGACTTAGCAAGTTGACCAATTGGAACATATGTCGACCCGAATACACTTAGAACACAAGTTTGAACTTATATAGGTTGATCAACTTAAAGACAAGTTGACCTACTCTCCGCCAAGATAGAGAAACTCGTCGATCCTTTCACAAACATATTGACTTGCCCTTAACTAAAACAAGTAGTCATTTGATCTAGCAACACATTTGTCGACCTAGGAAATTTATTGAGTCGACCTATCTTCATATTAGTCAACCCTTGATGATAAAATTGCATTAAATTGTCGACCTACTCTATGATCAATCGCACCTTTTCAATTAGTCAATACTTGGAGTTAAATTGGCTAACCTATACCTACAAGCCGAACTGAAAACAAACATGTCAACCCAAGGATCAAGGTTCTAAGGGAATTCAAAGCCAAAGTTGACTCATGAAGGAAGAAAGGTCAACCCAATCTTATACATAATATAGATCACTTTACATAAGCTAACCCATGCAGAAGCACAAGTCAACCAAGACCTAGGCTAATTAGCTCTTAAAGCTAGATATGTCAACTTAAGAAATGTATATGTCGACCTAATCCTTTGCAAATAAGATTTCTTAGAACATGGGTTGACTAAGATCACACACAAGTCTACCTATACCTTTAATGAGTCGACTCAAGGAATTGACACGTCGATCCATACTTATATTTTGTGTGTAAAAAGACAATTTTTTTAAAACTGAGTTGACCTAGGAACTTAATTATGTCAACCTAAGACAACCACTCTTTAGATTTTGAAATTGTTAAGGTCTCAAATATTTAATACATGCATGATTAACTCAGATTAACCAAACCTAATATAACATATAATGTCTGATTAAAGTGCCTATTTAATCTAACCACTCTTGTGCAACAAAAGCAAGATAATTGATTGGTTAGCAAATTGTGACAACAAAAGCAAATGAATAGAGAGCAACGGGCAAAACATTTGAAAACTGATTAAGAGCATTGATAAGAAACATTTGAATCCACCTACCTCTACAACAACTCTCTTCAATTCATCTATAAATGCCAAAGTAAATAAGGAGAGTTAATAACACATTGATGAACTTAATGATAAATGTATTAAATGTACATCCTTTGTTTCTGAAAAGTTATACTCTGTTCTTTTATTTTTCATCCTTTCTTGAGTGTAAACTTCTATAAGCTCAAATTTATTTACATCTAAGAATTGAAGCCTCATTCTCTGTAGCATCATTCTTCTCTTGTATTGAAAGTTTCAAAAATCACTGAGCGATGCATGGTTTGGGGTTTAGAGAGAGAGTCAACCTATGTTAGGTTTAGAAGTTAGTGTTTGTAAAGACTTGAACTTGTAATCAAGTTTGTAGTATTATGATAATAGTAGAAAATCTTGGAGGGTGTTTGAGAGTGGAAGTATATCGAGTTTGGTGAAATCACTATAAAAATCCATATGTTCTTTGTTTTTTTTTTTTTTTTTTTTTTCATTGTTAATCACCCTCAATCATCTTAAATCTTCCTTAGTCAATAATCCTTTAGAAAAGCTTAAAAATTGCCATTCAATCTATTTACCACCATTTAGCTTGTATTTCAATTGGTATCAGAGTGTGTGTGCTCGTGAATGGCCTAACAATTTCAGCACCAAAGATCTTCAATTACAATGAATAAAGATAGTGTTCCCTTTGAAACATTTCAACCAATCGAGCACTATTCTTTAATGATAACAATTATAGTTACTGGAAGTAAATGATGTGCAATTTCATGTTCACACAAGACAAGATAACTTGGGAAATTATTGAATCAGAGATTGAATTATTGACTTAAGATATAGATGATGTTCGAATGTTGGTCAAGATGAAAAATATGATACCTGAGAAGAAAAGGCTTATTGGGCAAATTGCAAAATACTTAACCTCTTACACTTAGCAATAAGTCTCAACGAATACAATCGAGTCTCATCATATATCATGGCTAAGGAGATTTACGAAAGACTCAAAGCAACTTATGAAGGAATTGATCAAGTTTAAAGGAACAAGATCATAATATTGAAGCAAGACTATAAAACCTTCAAGATAAAGCAAGGAGAATCGGTTTGTGAGATGATGTCTTACTTTAACACAATAACGAAAGAATTAAGGTTGCTTAGTAAAGGCATACCTTAGGAAGACATGGTGGACAAGGTCTTGAGATGTTTAAGAAAGTCCTGGAAGCCAAAGGTTATTGTTAGAGTACAAGAACCTTGAAACATTGAACATGGATCAGCTAATAAGATCACTTATCACTCATGAAATAAAGCTGAATATAAAGGGTTCAGTAAAAGAAGAAAAAGGAAAAGGCATGGTTCTAAAAGTTGACAGTAAGGAGAGCACATTTGAGAGCAAAAAGGATTATGAAGAAGACATGGCCTTGCTTACTCAAAAGTTCAAGAGATTTATGATACAGATAAGGAACAAGGGCAGAACTAGTTTCAGAAGGTTAGAAAGAAAGTGGAAATCCATTGTTACAAATGCAAGAAACTTGGTCACATTAAAGTGGATTGTCTTAAACTGAAGAAGGCCAAAAAGAAAGTCAAGAAGGAGAAGAAGAAAAAGAAAGATTTGGCAGCATGGAGTGACGAAGTTGATACCTCCAGTGAAGATGAAGTTGCTTAGGAAGAAGCAAACTTGTGCTTCATGGCATTGGAGGAAACTCAACAAAATGAGGTAAATTCCTATTACTTAGACTCATCAAATTGTAAGAAGCATTACTAGAGTCATTAAAAGATCTTAAGAAATTAACGAAAAAAAACTCATCAATTAGAAAGATTCTTGTTGAAGTAGAAAAAGAAAGAGATAGACTTAAGGTGGAGAATGAAAATTAAGGTAGAAACATGAAAACCTTAAGGTAGAAAAGATGAACGTACATGCTGAGTTAGAAACTAAGACTATAATGGTTCATAACTTAAAAGCAGAATTTGAAAATCTAAAAACTAGTTGTATTGGCAATAAGTTTAGCTGTTTGAAATAACAGACTTAAAAGAAGTATTAGAGAACAAAAACAAGAAACTTAGTACATTATTACATAAGTTTGTTCAAGTTTAGGAAAAACTAGAAATGATGCTTGGTACACAAAGGGCAGTATATGACAAAGTTGGTTTAGGATTTAATCATGCAATGAATCAAAGAAACTTTACAGCTTATTTGTGCCTAGTTCAGAATCTAGTAAGACTAAGATCAGATGTTATGCATATATGTAATTAGGCCATAAAGTAGAACACTACAAACTCAAGAGGCAAACTAGTGTAAACAAAGATAAAGAGCCAACAAAACAACCAAAGTGCACAAAATGTAATAGAATAAGGAATGGCACCAATGCATGTTAGTTTAGAAACACTATCACAATAAAATGGATACCTAAGGAAGTAATTAGAACTACTATTTCAACTAACCTAGTCAGACCCAAGAAAGTTTGGGTAGCAAAGGCACAGACTTAATTGATCTTCCTCTTAGGTATATTTGAAGTCTAAGGAGGCTTTGGATTCATTATTTTGGTGCATTGAGAGTGGATGTTCAAGGCATGTGATGGGAGATGCATCAAGGTTCTCTAGTCTAGAAAAGAGGAAAGGAGGAAAGTTGGCTTTTGGAGACAATCTAAAGGCAAAATTATTAGAATCGACAACATAGGTAAGATTTCTTCTTCATCTCAAATTCAAAATGTCCTGCTTATTGATGGTTTGAAATTTAGCTCACTTAGCGTGAGTCAATTGTTTGATGGAGGCTATAGAGTTACATTTGACTCTGATATTTGCTTGATTGTTGATAAAGAGTCTAACGAAACAAAATTTAATGACCACATAAAAGGAAACCTATATGTGATAGATTTAGAAGAATCAAGAAACAAAGATGAATCAAATTTAGTGGCAATGATTCAAAACAACTCGTGGTTATAGCATGGAAGGTTAGGACACGCTATTATGGATTTGATATCAAGACTAGTTAGGATAGACATTGTAAAAGGACTTCCAAAGCCTAGATTTGAGAGAGACAGTCTATGTGATGCATAAATGAAATACAAACATACTCAAACTTCAATCAAACTTAAAATTGTAGTGTTAAATACTAGACCTTTAGAGTTATTTCACATAGATTTATTCGAACCCAACAAAACTTAAAGATTGAGTTGAGACATCCCCTATCATGTGTCTTGAACATCCACTATAAATGCACCAAGCTGATGAATCGAGAGCTTCCTTTGATTTCAAACAAACCTCGTTGTTCTGAGTCTCCTCCAATGCCATGAAGCATAGGTTGGCGTGCTCATCCTTAGGTTTCCCATCACTCGAGCTGTTGTTTTCATCACTCCAACCAACAAAGACCTTTTTTCCTTCTACTGCTTTTTCTCAGCCTTTTTAAGTTGGAGACATTTTACCTTGATGTGCCCAACCTTTTTGTACTCATAGAACTAGATTTCTTTCTTTTCTACTTTTATGATATTGCATTAATTAAATTCGTGGGTTTTGTTTTAGAAAATTTTGGGTTTATTTAAAGAAATTTGGACTAGATAGACAACTGTTAGTATTTTATGTATAACTTTTTGCTCCGATATCTGATTGATCTGACTCTTGTAGCATTGGAACGAAGACTTCAAGGCCTACAAATCTTGTGAAGAGTACAGAAGCTGATTTAGACCGGAAGGTGTCTGAAAATTGGAAATAATTCGTTGTAGTGCTGAAATTCAAGGAAGAAAAGTCCTTGTTGAAGAGGGAAACCACCTAAGTTTATCTAATGAGAGATCCTTGGGTTAAAGTTGCTAATAACTTCAAGAATCTTCAAGAATAAGAGTAAGGATCAAGTTTATCGTCACAACTCAAGTTTCTAAGTCAAAGAAAAAAAGCCAAGTTTCCAAAAAAGCCATAACTCCTTAGGGTTTGTCTATAAATAGGGGCTACCTCACATGACTTGAGATACCTAGAGACAGAGAACACAAAACCCTAGTAGCCTTCATACCACATTTTTCATCTCCTTCGGGTACAAAGGTGGTTGTAATGTTTTCTTTACTTCGAAACCCTTGTATTGTTCTTTTAGCCAATTTGGTTAAAGGGATAGTCAACTGGGTCTCTGGTGAACCTAGGGCATAATCGACTAGTCTCTGGGAACTATTGATTGACCTACTTGTCTTTTTCTAATAAGTCGACTAGACTATGAATCCGATAGATTGGTCATGCTCATTTTGTCAACTAATTCTATGATGAGTGAACTATCCTCATTATGTCTTAACTGATGAGTTGACTAGTCTAAGTAACATGTCGACTATTTTTTAGGTTTATTTAACATTATCAAAATTTACATCTTTATTGATTTATACTGGTTTTGCTTATCATTAACACTTATCAATATGTCAACACTAGTTTCAGACATGGGCAAGCTTCTTCATTTCACCAAGCACTCCTTTGTCAGCACACGATTCTTATGGCGAATGATTCGATTGGATAGTATCTCTTCGGTTGCCTTGTCGTACTCGCTTCTCATCTCAACAAGTGCTCTTGACGATACGTTTCATGAAGGGTTATTGTTATCTTTATAGTATAGCTAAGTAGACTCATGTGAAAGATCGGATGCAACGAGGATAGTCCCTCGGGTAGCTCTACCTTATAACTTAGTTTCCCAACACTTTTAAGAATAATGAAAGGTCCCTCATATAGTCGCATTAGCCCCTTATGGATTCCTTGGATTCGCCCATGTTTGTATAACTTTACTAATACTATGTTCCCTTCGTTGAACTCATGAAATATTTTCTTACAATCAGCCTACTTCTTCATCCGTTGTGAAACCTTTTGCAATTAAAGCTAGACTATGTCTACTCGTTCTTGCCATTCCTTAGCGAATTGATAAGCAAGAGGGCTCGATCCCTTGTAGCTAGCAACGTCTTTGGGGGTTATTGGCCAAAGCCCCAAGACTATCTTGAATGACCTCTTGCTATTTGATTCACTACTACATAGTGCCAAAGATATACTTTGAGCGCATTATTAACCTGTTCCGTTTGCCCATTTATTTATGGGTGCATCACTGTTGACTATTAAGCTTTGTCCCAAGGAAACAGAAGAGTTCTATCTAGAAGCAACCCATGAAATGTGAGTCTCGATCACTTATTATCAAAGTTGGCAACCCCCAATACTTAACTACAACCCCATGAAAAGCTTAGCAATTACTTTCGCGGTGCAATCCTTAGGGGTAGGAATAAATTCAGCATACTTGGGCAAACGATCCGTGATCTTTAGTATGCTCATGCACCTTCTAATTTGGGTAGCCCTATAATCAATTCCATTGACACACTATCCCATACTCATTCCAGGATTTCCAAGGGCTATAATAACTCAGCGGGCGGCGGGTTCTCCACCTTGTCTTGCTAGCACACTAGGCAACTATGCACACGGGCCTCCACATCGCCACATAGCCTTAGCCAATAGAAACGTTTTTGGACTAAGGATGTGATGTATTCCCGAATGGCCAGCATAATAACTATCATGGCATTCCTTGAGGACATCTCACCTTAAGTCCTACACTGGTACATACATGCATTGACCTTTCGTGTAGAGGATCTTGTCATCGAGCCAGAACCTTGTGATCTTGCCTTGCTTAACCAACTCTTTGAACACTTGGGCTTGATGATCATGTAATAGCCCTTCACTTTATGCATTCGATAACCTGTCCCTCTGGTGTACTTGCCATTTGGGTAATAGTGCTCTTATGGCTTAGAGCATCGACCACAATGTTGGTCTCGCCTAGACTATACTCAAGCTCATACTTGAATTCTACTAAGTAGTCCAGCCAATGTGCTTGTTTATTTGAGAGTTTCTTTTGAGTTTGGTGGTAACTTACCACCTTGTTGTTTATCTTAATTTGGAATGACATAACAGCTTTGAGATAGTGTTCCCAAACTCTTAAGCAATAAACATATGCAAGCATCTCCTTTTCATGTATAGGCCAACATTTCTCCATGTCGCTTAGTTTGCTGCTTTCGTATGCAATGGGGTGGCATTGTTGCATAAGATACCCCTCTGATGGCAAAGTCAGATGCGTCGATGTATACTTCGAATGGTTTAGTGAAATCTCAAAGGGCCAATATTGGATGCATGTGATTGCATCCTAAGGCCTCGAATGTGAATTGGCATTTAGAATGCCAACTCCATGTCCGCCCCTTCTTCAATAGGTCTGTTACAAGTGCAGCTATGGTTGAGTGCTCCTTTATAAATTAATGATAGTAGCTTACCAGTCCAAGGAACGATTGTAGCTCTGTTGCATTCGTTGGTGTCTCCCACTCCAGAATTACCTTAATCTTTTGGGGATCCATTCAAATCATGTTGTCTCCCATGATGGGCCCCAAAAATGAGATTTTAGATATCCCGAATGAAAATTTCTCTTTCTTGACATACATGTGGTTGCCCTGAAGTGCTAGGAAAACAAGTCGAAGATATCCCACATACTCTGTCATGCTATGGTTGTATATGACAATGTTGTCGAGGTACACCATGAAAAACTTGTTTATGAACTGTACTAATATCCATTGCATGAGGGTGCAGAAAGTGACGGGTCCATTAGTTAAGTCAAAAGGCATAATAAGAAGTTCATAAGACTCATACTTTGTGACTATTGTAGTCCTGGGCTCATTTCCTCCTACTATCCGGACCTAATTGTATCCTTTACATAAGTTTAGCTTGGAGAACATGTTGGCCCCTTGTAAACAGTTGAATAAATCGACAATGAGTGGCATTGGATATTTGTTCTTCACCATTTGCTTTTTGAGGGCCCAATAGCATTGCATATACGTAAGGTGTCATCATTCTTCTTTTGGAAGAGAACTAACACTTCATATGGGAATTTTGCCTCTAACATTGAGCTATCTCTTAAGTTCCTCAAGCTTACTAGGAGACATGCGGTAAGATGGCTAGGAGCTTTACTTGCACCATCAACTAGCTCAATAGCATGATCCACCTCCCATCTCGGTAGGAGTTCTTTCGGTAGGTCCTCGAGCATGATGTCCATGAAATTCTCTTGGACCTTTGCTACATCATATGGGATTGATGCCTCTACAGTTGGGTCAGGCATTGGAGGATCTTCCTCATGAACTATTGCCACAAATGTTGGCTCACCTTCTTGGTTTCCCTTCTTTAGTTGATGTAGGCTCAACTGCTTTTCTTGGCAAAAGTTTATTACACAAGGTTTCTCACCTTGCATAAGAAGCATTGTGTTTTTACTCGACACTATGTAGGGCTCTAGGTAGTCTATAAAATCCATGTCGAAGACTATGTTGTAATCATCTAATGGGGCAATAGAGAAGATCATCATAGTTATCCATTAACACATCTAAACGAGCACGTTCATGGCTTTCCCCTTGAGTGATGTATACTTGTCATTTACACCCTTCAATTTCCCCTTTGTCGACATCAATGTTAGCCCCAACATGTGTATGGCGTCCTAGCTTATCTAGTTCACCTCGACACCCTTCATGGCTTTCAAAAGATGTACGAAAGTCATCCATGGATTCCTAGGGCACTAGGAGCATCATTTTTAGGGGGTTAAGTAATTAGTTTCTCACTTAACCCTGTGTGTTAAACATCACTTTTCTTTTATAGATAATCATGCCTCCACGCAGAAAGATGAGGAATGTGAGCAAAATTCCTCCTCAAGAGCATGAGGATGAGTCATCCTCACATGCTCTACTACTGTCAGAGTATACATACCCGGCCCCTTCAACCGGGATTCCTGCTCTTCCTATAGCCGTCCTCCAGCAAGTGATAGAGTGGTGGAGTACTTACGAAGTATAGTACCAAACTTTGCATCCAACTTCAGCTTCTCCACCAATTCCTACTCTTATGTTGGCAGTTGTACCTAATGTTCCTATAGTACCTAACGGTTGTTGCATCAACCGATCATCCTACGGTTGAGTTGTCAAAACTAATCTAAGAGGCAAGACAACTCGGATGTGAGACATTCTCCGGCACGTATGATGCTTCCATGGCCAAGGAGTGGATTGGCTGAATTCAAGAGACTGTCACCGACATGAGACTAGAAGATGAGACAAAATCGTGGGTGGCAGTGAAATTATTGGATATGGGTGCTAGGATGTGGTGGAAAAATGTGAAGACTAGAGCAACTACACCACCTACATGGGGAGAGTTCCTCACAGCTTTTGAGGAGAAATATTATACACTGTTCTATAGAGACCATAAGAGAGAGGAATTCTTCAAGCTTACTTAAGGAAACAAGATGGTGTCTGAATATGAGGCTGAACTGAGAGAACTTGCCACTTATATTCTAAAGTTTGTAAATTCCGAAGAATCCCTATGTGCAAAATTTGTATCGGGAATGAACTTGAGCATAAGAGAGAAAATGTCTATCACTAAAAGGCATACATTCTAAGATGTCCTAGACTTGGCTTTAAGGGCCGAGAAAATGGTGATGGAGAGAAGTAAAGTCAAAGAACACCATGGGAAGAGAAAGGGGTCGAGTGGTTTCATTCCAGGCCAAAGTTCTAAGAAGAACAGAAACACAGGCTCTTATAGTGGTGGATCCATTTCAGGGTTGGTTGGCTCTTCCCAAAGCCAATCAGCTTTCAAGCCAGATGGTCCCAGTCGAACTATTGGTACAGGAGTAATATCGAGAGGTGGTAGAGGAGAATTTTACCCAAATTGCAAGGGATACCATTTAGGTCCGTGTAGGGGAGCCAAAAGATGTTATCATTGCGGGAAGAAGGGTCACCTCCGATATGCTTACCCGGAGTTGAATGTAGAAGGGCAAGGAAGTCATCAAGTTCAGGGACATCCTAGTGGTTCCAAGAGAGACCAGGCTATTACTTCGATACCTTCTACCAGTATTACTCCTAAGACGGGCACAGGAAGCAATAACATAGCCGCCCCCACTCAACGTCCCTAGCCTAGATCTCAGGCAAGAATCTATGCTATGACCAATAAAGAAACACAAGCCAATCCAGACGTGGTTACGGTAAACCAATTTGGAATTGGAACTAGTTAATTTTAAAATATGATATAGATGGTTATTATTATGATTTGAAGAATGTCAATGATATGATTTTGCTTATAATCATTAGTATGATATTATGATTATGTCAGAGGGTGAATTTCTATAATAGGTAGATATATAAATTGATCATGATTATGTAATGTAATGGAATGTCGTAGAGGGCTATATATGAATAATAAATTTGTGAGTTGACTAATGATTTTATTTATGGTCTTTATTGATGGGTACGACAAAAATCTTTGGGGTAGATGCTCATGTACTAATAGATACGGGGTCTAATAGTTCATTTATGAGTGCGGAATTTGTTAGGCATTCTGATAGACCTTTAACTCCGCTTGTTAAAGAATTATTGGTTATTACTCCTTTGGGAGAACAGTTGATTAGGGATACGGTATATAAGAATTGTGAAGTGAAGGTCAGTGAGATAACTCTCAAAGCAGACTTGATTCCGTTGGAGATGAAAGATTTTGATGCCATACTAGGCATAGGGTGGCTGTGTCTTCACAAAGCTTTAGTAAATTGTTTCACCAAGAAAGTGGAATTCTGCAGACCGGAAAGTCCTCCATTGTGTTCTATGGTAAGCGGCAAGTCTTGCCAAGCTATATCATTTCAACTCTTGAAGCACAAAGATTAGTGCACAAAGGATGTCAAACTTATTTAGCTCATATTGTTGACATCACGGTGGGAAGTTCTAATCTAGATGTTGTTCCTATGGTGAATGAATTTCCTAATGTCTTCACAGAAGAATTGCCTAGGCTATCTCCTGTTCGGGAATTTGACTTCTCTATGTATTTAATTCCTGGCACTGCTCCAATCGTAATTCCTCCCTATCGAATGACATCCGCAGAGTTAAAAGAGTTGAAGGTTCAGCTTCAAGAGTTATTGGACAAGGGGTTCATCAGGCCGAGTCTTTAGCCTTGGGGTACTCCGATTCTGTTTGTGAAGAAAAAGGATGAAACTCTCCGGTTATGTATTGATTACCGACAACTCAATAGGGCAATAATCAAGAACAAGTATCCTCTTCCAAAGATTTATGATCTTTTTGATCAACTTCAAGGGGCTAGTGTGTTCTCAAAGATAGATTTGAGATCGAGGTATCATCAACTGAGGATCAAGGGTGTGAAAACTATGTGTTACGTCTTGATTCGTGATCCAGAAGCCATGAACAGTCGCCTATTACCTCGGACACAGGCCCAACCCCGCCACGTATCCTTAAGGTAACACAAAGGCTAATCAAAATTTCAGTTACAAATATTTTATTAGTATTTAAAATACGAAGTCCTCAAATATATATATATATATATATATATATATATTGTACAAATGAAAGTTTCTTAGTTTCATATAGTCAACCCGACATGATCAACTAATATTCTCAAAATACAGCAGAAGATAATTACCGTAAGTGGTTTCCGATACTACGTACATCAAAATAAGTCAACGTGTCTCTCCAATGACTAGCTCTATATAGATTTAAAAATATTAAGGGGTGAGTATAATCAAATACTCAGTAAGTGAGAAATCCGTGACAGGTAATTGATAAGTGAGGTGAGGATGGAGTGTCAAAATCATATATATATATATATGTATATCCATGTAAGACATATTATCAAATCATAGCAATTTTAACACAGTTTTCCATCTAATTTAAACATATACATCCAAAATCTCATGTCATAAATTGTAAGGTCATGCCAAATCATGTTCTTGGCAAAGATCTACCTCAACCAATGACGAGCCACCAACGAGATTTCATATATAAACGAAAAATAACCCAAAAACCTTGGTGTTGGCATTGGGCCTCCCCAAGTGCTAGACTAAAACATCATTCAGTCCTCCCCTTTTGTTCAACTTGGCTAGTCCAAAAGATAGTATCGTATACACGCCACCTAACCATGTGGAATGTCTACGTCTTGAAACATTATAAACGTGCGACAATCTATATAACAAGACGGGTCTGCTATAACATACGAGGCAAGTCTACGTGGGATGACGCCTATCATATCATATCCCTGATCTACGATCAAGGAGATTCATGTACTAATGCCCGAGTACCTAGTCTCGCATCAAAATCATCAATAAACCAACTATGTCATACATGTCGAAAAAAATCATGACACTCCAATATAGTATACTATTGCATATATCACCAAAGTACATTTTATGATTTAAAACATGACACATATATTTTTCATCAAAATTCATGGATGCATATTTTGAAATTTTGGAACACTGTAATTATCACAAAGTGTGTTACCAAAACCATTTTACAATCATTTCACAAATCATACTTTAAAAACGATAAAACATGGTTTTGCTTATTAATTACATGATAATAGTAAAACCCACTCACTTGTACGGAAAGGGTACTCGACTCCCCTAAAACCTCGATCCTCAATTGAGTCACCCATCGAGTGTAGTATAGTCGTCTACTTCTAAAACAATAACAAATATATATGTCAATCTCGCTATTTCTTTTAATAAAATTTCATATTTTCAAGTTTTACTCTTACGTAGTTTTAGAAAAAATATCATAACTTTTTTCATATAAATCGGATTCAAATGATTCAAATTGCTAATTAAAGTTAAGACACATATCTACATTTTTCATGTCAACTCATATTCAAATTCTTACTGCACGAATTTATAAAAATCTATTTTCAATATAGTTCGTACTTGTATAACTAAATTTGCGCAATTTTGGTAGAAAATTCATATCTTAGTATATACATCCTCAATTTACATGATTCCAAGTTCTACTGAAAGATAAGAGACAGCTCTACAACTTTTATTTTCTTTAATTCTAAGTGCAGAATTTTATAAAATTTTATTTTGTCCTCAGTTTCCAGTTCTAAATTATGCTCTGCGCAGTTTTAGTAAAAATACCATAACTTCTAGCACACTCCTCCGATTCAAGTGAATTTTAACTCATTTTAAAGATACGACTGAGATATAAAACTTTGATATTTTAAGTTTCTCTAAATTTTGTACAAAAAATATTTTAAAAAATTATACAACATTCAGGCCGTGCATAGAGAATGAAAAACAGAACATGTCATTTTGTTGTCCCTTTCCAAAATCATTATAAATCACATTTTTAATGAAAAATTCCATGCCATACCTTATTTTAAAGCCTAGGGAGTCTAGTTTTAAAAAATAAACCAATCCAAATTATGATTATCACAAAATAAGATATCATGGAATTACTACAACTTGCTAACCATGCTAGCTTACTTGAACAAACCTACTTCATGGAATCAATTTAATCCATTGTATACTCAAAGAAGAATGTTTTACCTCTTTAATAAGATCTTAACATCCAATTATTCATCATCAATACTATCTTTTAGCACTTGATTGCCACATCTTGCAAACACATATACATTAATATAAATATATATAAAAAAAAAACCTCTACATTATACTAATATTATCTAAATAATTAAAATTCTATCAACCAAAGATTTTCCTTACCTCTTCAAAACCTCAAGTGTTTGGATGAATACAAAAAATTCTTACTTCCTACACCAGAATTCATAGCCAAGATGGTGAATGTTGAGAAGAAAATAAGATCCAATACTTCAAACAAAACACATATACATTAATATAAATATAACAAAAAAACTCTATATTATACTAATACTATCTACACAATTAAAATCCTATCAACCTAAGACTTTCCTTACCTCTTCAAAACCTCAAGTGCTTTGATGAATACAAGAAATTCTCACTTCCTACACTAGAACTCATAGCCAAGAGGGTGAATGTTGAGAAGAAAATGAGGTCCAATACTTCAAATAACTCATTTATGCAAACCTAACAAAAATTTTGACCATTGATCCATTTCCATACAAGATCTTTACTCTACACTTGTTCTAAGTCTTTCTCCCATGGAAGATTGCTTACAAGCTATTTTCATGCACCTCCTTTGTGTCAATTTTATTCATGATGGATTCCAAGCACAAAGAAAGGGGTTTTTGACCAACCAATGAGAATTCATGTAAATATTGTTCAACCAATGAAATTTCTTCTTGGTGGAATGAGTTTAGGTGGCCACTAACCAAACTTGCTACCCTCTTGACCAATCATTTGGCTCTAATTGTCCATTCTTGAGTGGTTTGTAATAAAATCTCTTAACTTTTCTTAATTACATTTAGACCCCTGACTTTTAACAAATTATATTTTTAGTTCCTATGAAATTTTGTTTGAAATTTCTTAAATATGTAAAATTTCATTTAAATATCTCTATTTAATTTTATAGGCCTTCTCTTAGACATTGTTGACTTCTTTAGGCCTTGCCGGTGCTTGCTGAGAGGATTTTCGGTTTATCAATAAAATTTTTGGTTTCAGCGATTTTGAAGGAAACTTCAAAGTAAATAATAGAAAATTAAAATTTCATTTTAGATACCTCAAAAGAATGTTCAATATATATATATGTATAACCATGAGGAGTGGTATATGATACACAGTCACTGAAAAATGGTGTTACACTTTGAATTTCTGGTAATACCCTTTGGATTGACGAATGCTCCTATAGTCTTCATGGATCTCATGAATCGAGTGTTTCATCCCTATCTCGATAAATTTATCATATTTTTCATCGATGACAACTTGGTATATTCCAAGAGTGATGAAGAACATTCCGAACATTTCTGAACATCTTTGAACCATATTGCAAACTCTTAGAGAGAAAGAGTTGTATGCCAAGTTCTCCAAATGCGAGTTTTGACTAAAAGAGATTAGGTTTTTGGGACATGTGTTTTCCAAAGATGGGATTTTTGTGGATCCAAAGAAGGTAGAAGTCATTATGAAGTGGGAGCAGCCTAAGCATGTCGCTGAGGTGAGACATTTCCTTAGATTAGCAGAGTATTATCAGAGATTCGTAGAAGGATTCTCGAAAATAGCAACTCCAATGACTAATTTGACTTGGAAGGGAATTAAGTTTAAATGGGATGAAATGTACGAGGATAGTTTTCAAGAACTTAAGGTAAGAATGACCTCCGCCCCTATCCTTGCTCTTCCTACTAGTGGCGGTGGTGATTTTGAGGTATACAGTGATGTTAGCAATCAAGGACTAGGGTGTGTATTGATGCAAAGCGATAGGGTGATTGGTTATGCCTCTCGCTAATTAAAGAAGCATGAAGTAAACTACCTTAATCATGATTTGGAGTTAGCTGCCATTGTCTTTATTTTAAAGATTTGGCGGTATTATTTATATGGGGTTACATGCAAGATATTTACTGACCATAAAAGTCTGAAATACTTGCTCACTCAGAAGGAGTTAAACTTAAGGCAGTAGAGGTAGTTGGAACTAATCAAGATTATGATTTAACGATTGATTATCACCTTAGGAAGGCGAATGTTGTTGCAGATGCTTCTTCAACTTCGGTAAATCAAGGGAGTTCCTATCTCTCTTGTTTAGTTGGACTTTGTGCCCTTGGAGTTAAATTGGCTAAGGATGATCAAGGTGCTCTATTAGCCAAATTTATGGTGAGGCTTACTTTGGTAGACCGCATTGGGGAGTTTCCGGCGAGCGATGAGGAATTGAAGGGCATAGTGGAGAAGATTCAAAAAGGAGAAGGTGATGGGTTTCAGATTCGGGAAGATGGACTTGTAACTTATGGGAGACGCATATATATCCCAAAAGATGAGGATCTCTGAAATGTCATACTTGAAGAGGCCTATTTCTCGACTTATGCTATGTTTTTGGGGAGTACCAAAATGTACCGAACCATCAGAGAATTATATTGGTGGTTTGAATTGAAAAGAGAGATAGCTGAGTTTGTTGCTAGATGTTTAGTATGCCAACAAGTCAAAGCTAAACAATAGAGGCCAGCCGATATCCTCCAACCACTGCCGATTCCCGAACGGAAGTGGGAACATATTATTATGAATTTCGTTATGGGATTGCCACGTACTCCAAGACGTCACGATGCCATTTAGGTTATTGTGGACCATCTCACCAAGTCGACTTACTTCTTGCTAATTCAGAACACCTATTCTTTGGAAAGATTGGCTAAATTATATATTGACGGGATCATGAGACTTTACGGCATTCCGATATCCATTGTATCGGACCATGATTCTCGATTTACTTCTAGATTTTGGCCTAAACTGCAAGAGTCCTTAGGAACTAAGCTAAAATTTAGTTCTGCTTTCCATCCTCAGACTGATGGGTAATCGGAGCGTATAATTCAGACTTTAGAGGACATGTTGAGGGCGTGTATCCTGGATTTCCAGTGAAGTTGGGACCGGCACCTTTCATTGGTTGAATTCGTCTATAATAATAGCTATCAAACTAGTATAAGAATGCCTCCCTATAAAACTCTTTACGGAAGGAAGTTGGGACGAGGTTGGAGAGAGAAAGATTGAAAATATAGAATTGATCGAAAGTATAGAATTGATTGAAACTGCTAAAGAAAATGTGAAACTAATTCGGGAAAGAATGAAGATGGCTACAGATCGACAAAAGAGCTATGCCGACAAGAGAAGAAGACCTTTGGAATTCAAAGTAAAAGTTTTTTAAGGTCTCTCCTTGGAAGAAAATAATTCGATTTCAGAAATGAGAAAAATTAAACTCTCAATACATCGGTCCCTTCAAAATCCTTGAAAGAATTAGACAAGTGGCGTACCGATTAGACTTGCAACCGGAATTGTAGAGGATCCATAATGTTTTTCATGTCTCAATGTTGAAAAAATAGTTAGCGGATCCTTCGCATGTATTGGAAACTCCTCCGGTAGAGTTAAATGAAAATTTGAGTTTCAAGATACAACTAATAAAGATTATTGATTGATATACCAAACAATTGAGAAGTAAACAAATCCCTATAGTCAAGATATTGTGGAGAAGTAACCAAGTTGAGAAAGAGACTTGGGAATCTGAGGATACGATACAGAAACAATACCCCTACTCTTTTATGTATAATTTTCTTTTAATTTTTGAAAACGAAATTTTTTTTAGGGGGTTAAGTATTGTGATGCCTAAAAAAAATCTCACCCCACCTTTATTCTTTTCCCTTCACCAAAGACCCAACATTTTTCTCTCTTCTCTCAACCATATTTACTTTCTCCCACACTCCCTCTCTCGTCTCTCTCTCTTATTCTCTCCTCACCCAAACTTACAGCATACTTTCTCTCTTGCTCTCTCCTCACCCAAACACATAGCACTCTCTCTCTCTCTTTTTCCCCCCAAGAAGCACAATGGTTAGGGTATGGTGGTAGCTTGGCTTGGAGGTGAAATTGATGATGAAAATTTAGGTAATTTTTTCGTCTTAACTTGGGTTTATTTTCTTGTTCCATGAATTTGAAGATTTTGTTAAAATTAATGAAATTAAATTTAGGAAACCTAGATCTAGCGTTATAAAATATTAGGTTTAGGGTTTGGAATGAATGAAAATTGTGTAATTATATAAGTAAAGCATTGATAGATAATCTGAATTTAGAATAATGGAGGAAAGTGAAATCTAATTGAAACCTTGATTTTTCTGCAAAGGGGACAGCTTGTGCGTACTATGATCTTACCCTCATAACTCCTTCTGCATATAGGTAATTCAAATGTGGTTTTGTTCTCATGAAACTAGACTCCCAGAGATTTAAAATAACATATTGCAGTCGGCATTTCATTAAAAATTGAATTTTTTGTGAATTTTTCAAAATAACATATTCTACAGAATCCTCTACTTTCTGTCCTGTTTTGGACGTGATCGTTCTTGTGGATTTGAGTTATCTTTGAGGCAAAGTTAGGCTAATGTCTAAACATAAACGTTAATATTTTATCTTTAATTTGAGACAAAAATCACTTAAATCCAAGGTGTGTAGTGAAAGTTATAGCGATTCTTAGGTAACTGCGCAAATGTGATCATGAATTTAGGACTATCACATTCATAGACTTGAATATTTTTGTGTGATTAGAATTGAGTTGAGTCATGAACATAAAAACCATAGTTTCATGTTTAATCTTTAAGCAAAAATTGGAATTACTACAATCCAAGAATTGTAATTCAAAATATAGCCATTTTTCTAGGACATGTTATGTTAAGAATTTATTGAAAATTAAAATTTTGAAATATTGAGGAAAAACAAATTAGCCGAGTATTGATTCATGATTTATTGATTTATTTGGTACTTAATGTCCTGTGTTAAAGTATTCGAAAAGGAGGAGTTGGATTTAATTTGATTTGAAATTGGGAGTGATTACCTTTTCAAGAGATGAGTGGATGGTTCGTTGTGTTTTTAAATGAATAAATTGTTTTAAATTCTTTAAAAAATGATTTTGAATGATTTTATATATTTTATATAAAATTTTGTAATTGTGGAATGTCTGAAATGAAAATTTGAATCACATATGCATCCATTGTATTTATAAATGAATGTGTGTCATATGTTATTGGATATTTGATTCATGAATGCTTTGATATAATTTTGAGAATTGTTTGTTAAAACATGACACAGAATGTGATTTGGATGTTTGTGAAAGGATAGTGCATGAGGTAAATGACTATAGTTATTTCCTCCACGAAATGACCCGACGGGATAACGTAGTTAGGGGTTGGATGAGCGGGGGAGGTAGACGTGGCTCCCTCTATCGAAATCGTGCTATATCTGGATGCACCCCCGTGAAGTACGAGTCAACGCCGAGATAGGAGATATAGTATTTCGAAATAAGTGAATTAAAAACCTCTTGGCGGGCTTCTACCTGGGTTAGGCCAAACCTTGGGTGGAAGTATTTTCTTTAGAGAAATCTCGTGACTTTCGAAAAGTTTAAAGTTTGTGGATGTATACTTATTTAAAATTATTCTGATTTACTGAATCTATTTTTTATGAAATAAGTTGTTTATGACATATGTGTTTTAGACTTCCCCACATTCAGCCCTCACTCATTGCACAATTATACTATTGTACTCCACTCATTGAGTATTTATAATACTCACTCTTCTCTTTTACATTTTTCAGAGGAAGTTTAGATGGGAGACTTCGTTTGGAATGATTGGAGAAATGTTTTTACTGATTTTTGATAGATATTGATGGTGTAACTTCTATTTTTAGGATTAATGTATTAAAATCTATGGAATGTGAATTTTATATTTTTATTTGGTTTTGATTTGATTAATACTTGCTTTATTTTCTTTTTCTTTTTTTTCTTTGTGAGCAAATATTAGTAGAATCCACTCTTAAACCATTTAAAATCTTGTAAATGATATTAAATTTACTTTTACGAACTTATTTTTATTTATGTGGGACATTTGTACTTTTATTGTGAATTTTGAAAATATTTTTAAAAATTTATTGTAGACTGTATTGGTCTAGAGTATGCATTAACATTGGAATGGTCGGGTTGAGCTCATGCATGTTATTGAGATCGGATGGACTGAGTTGATCCTTTGTATGATTTTAAATAGTTTTGAAAATAAATTTGAATAGGTGGAATGTCTTGCGTTACCCCGGTATATGGGGAGATTCTGCCTGTTTGCCGAGATAATACGGCGGTTGTTAAGTGCTCGACTCAAGGGTCGGGACGTGACAATCATAGCTATCTATTAACACATCTAAACGAGCACGTTCATGGCTTTCCCCTTAAGTGATGTATACTTGTCATTTACACCCTTCAATTGCCCCTTTACCAACATCAATGTTAGCCCCAACATGTGTATCGTGTCCCAGCTCATCTAGTTCACCTCAGCACCAGTGTCTACCAAGACCATCACGTTATGCCAGGCTATGGAGATGTCCATATACATGCGGCCCCTTTGCTAGTCACATACCTTGGTTTGGGCTGCATTGAGGAGTCGCATACATGCTACATTCTTTTGTTCCTTTGCTTGGCACAACCTTTGTGCCAATGCAACAATCTTGCCTTAACTTGGACAGTCCCTAGTGAAATGTGGCCCTTGGCATAAGAGCAACCTTTTGATTAGCAAGGCTTGTTGTTCTCCGGCTTATTTCCGCTAGCTTCGCTCGGTTTTGGAGATGGCTTGGCTTTGTCTCCCCCAATTTCACCTTCGTTGAGCTTCTTGCCCTTGTCCTTACCCGTTTCATTTCATTGGAACTTAAACAAGGAGTTGACAATGGCCATGGCTTGACTGCCTTATGTTACAACTCAAGCTTGGCCTAATGGCTTAGGCCATCTATGAAAGTAAACAAGGCCTCTTTAGGGTCCATATCCATTATCTCAAGCATCACAACAAAAAAAGACAAAATTTGCGACAAAATTTGGGACGAAATTGGAAGAAAAATTCGTCGCAAAACACATTTGCGACGACTTTTACAACAAATATTTTTTCGTCGCTAATAAGTTGTCGCAAAATTTTGCGACGAAAAATTAATTATTCGTTGCAAAAATTTGCAACAAATATTTATATGTTGCGAAATTCGTCACAAATTTGCAACGACATTTGCGACGAAAAAATTATTCGTCGCAAATTTACCACAAATATAATATTTGTCGCAAATTCTGCCACGAAAGTAAATTCGTCACAAACTTTGCGACGAATTACTTTTTCGTCGCAATTTTTGCGACGAATAAATTTTTCGTAGCAAACTTTGCGACGAATTACTTTTTCGTCGCAAATATTTGCGACGAACACATTTTTCGTCGCAAAATTTCCAACGAAAAAAAATTGATTGCAAACTTTGCGACGAAAAAGTAATTCGTCGCAAAATTCGTCAAAAAAGTTGCGACAAAAAATAGTCGTCGCAAATTTAGCGACGAAAAATAGTCGTCGCAAATTTAGCGACGAATATTATTTCGTCGCAAATTTTGGCGACGAATATTAGTTTGTCGCAAATTTTGGCGATGAATATTATTTCGTCGCAACTTTTGCGACGAATACTATTTCGTCGCAAAATTGAGATGAATCTTATTTCGTCCCAAATTTTTGCGACGAAACAATATTTGTTGCTAATTTTGCAACGAATTAGTTTTTTGTCGGAAATTACCAACGAAAAATAATTTGTCGTAAATTGGCGACGAATGTTTTCGTTGCAAAATTCGTCGGAAATTTAAATTTACAACACCATGAAACAAAATTTGTCACGAATAATATATATTTTACAACGAATACAAATTTTATTATCATATTTGGACAAAATTTGCCTGCTCACCCAACCTCATCAACAATATTATCATCCAAATCGTTTTTAGTATAAAATTTAAACAATCTATACTCATAATTATAACTACCTATTCAATAAGATCAAAAAATTAAAAATCTAACAAACAATCATATTTATAATATCAAACCAAAAAGCAACATCAAAACTAAATATCGAATTATCAATAATCATAATTAAAAAAAATCAATATAACAGTAACATAACAGTTCACAATTTCAAGTATGACCTCCACCATCACCATCTTCATCATCATCATCAAAGAAATCATCACCCTCATCACCCTCGTCACCCTCATCACCATCACCCTCATCACCATCGCAAGCATTATTAGGAGGAGAAATAGAAGGGGGAATCTGATTCGGAGCGGAGACTAATTGAAGATGCTGCATGATTAACATTTGTTGCGTGCGGATCTCGTGCAATTCTTGCGTGTGCTTTGCTTGAAGTTCACTGAATGCCTGATCTCTTTGCAATAGCAAGTCCTTCAAATGGCTCACCTCTTCATTCAATTGATTTATTTGTGCTCTAACTGCTGGTGGTGTGGAAGAAGATGAACCGACGCTTTTGTATGATCTGCTCAAAGAACCTAGCCCAACTACTCTACTCCCTTTCGTCTACCTGTCACCTCGAGCCATGTATTCATGTTATCAATAGATGGGTCAGATCCGCCAACATCATCACTAGCACTCGAACTTCTACATGCTAGCTCGTCATATTTCTCCTACATTGTCATGAGAAAAATTAAAATAAATTTACAATAACATTATAATACAAACACATAATCAAGGAAAATAAAAAATTTGTAACATAAATCATGACACCATGTAGGATCTAAATTATGAACATTCATATTAACATTGAATAAGTTGAAATTTTAGGAAAAAAAATTAAAAGAGAATCTCTAGCAAGTAATTCATTAGAAATCAAAGAATCAAGTCAACAAAAAAAATAAACTTCGGAGAGACTAACATAAAGAAATCATATTCCTACATCGTTATGATATGCTCAACATAAAATATTCATATCAACATTGAAAATGTACATAAAGTAATTGGAAAAATTGAAATTACAAACCTTAATTGCTCTAGCTCTCTCCCCGCTCCAAGTCTTGTCTTTTTTCTGAAATGTACGTGTGAAAATCTCTATGAATGAAGGCTCGGTCCCCATTTCCTTTGCCTAAAATAAAAAAACACTATTAGAAATAATGATATACTTTAAATTAGATAAAAAAATTAATATTTGTATAAAATTACCAATCTATTTCTATGTTCACCGATAGTGATCGAGCCTCCCGCATACGTCGTAGACGATTCCCCTGAATTATAAGTTCGATTTTTTTTATTTTGGTCACTCTTTCGTTGACTCTCCTCCGATTCCCAAAAATTAAGAATCCTGCCCCAATTTTGCTCGATGATGCAGTTGGACTTTTTTGCATGTCTCTTTACATGATTTAAAACGTGTCGATTGTGATCGCCACATTTTTTCTTGAAAATCCTTCTTACTTCCAATTCTTTAGTCTCGTCCCAAGTGAATACTCGCTACAATGGAAAGAAACCAATAACTTATAAAGCTATTAACTTCATTTCATATGTAAACTGATTGGGATAACTTACCTTGAACTCGTTCCACCATAGTTCTTTTGTTTCATCCGGAGTGCTTGTGTAAGATATCGAAACCCCTCCCCAATGATTATTCACAATTCTATTCAGCTCGTGAATAACATGTACAGAATTTGTAAATCTATCGTAAAGTTCCAAACAAACAATGTTAAATAAATATGATAGTTAAAAGAAGAAATTATTTCATAAATAAAAGAAATAATACATCTATAAATTTAAAATTTAGTAATTACAAAACTCCATAAGGGGCTATTATCTCTCGATTGTCTTCTCTATCGGCATACAACTGTTCCACCGAAGGGACTGCAGAAGGTACATTGCTAGCGATGTGTTAACAATGTGAAGGGCCTGCAACAGAAGGGGGAGGCGAAGGTACATTGCCGGCAAGGGAATGCGATTGCGAAGCTGCCAAAGCGGACTGCGATGGTGAAGAGCGTGAATTTCCATTCGAATTGCGTCTATGGCCGCCACGTCGAAACTGTCAACCATAATACATTTTAAACAAAAAAATGTAAATTGCATATTCATCATATACATAATTAAGAACATGAATAAACTTACCATATTTAATTTTATAAATTAGTTCCGACGAAACAAGGTACCAATATGTGAAGAAATTTTCTTGAATGACCTATACAAAAAAAAAGATAGTATATTAACAAATCCATTATATAAATTTAAGAATAAGACAGTAAATAAACAAGAAATTGAGTAAAGAAATTTGCAAATTATACGTGTCGACTAACTTACCCACTTAAAAAAAATATATTATCATATATCAAGATAAATATCCGATTTTTATTATATGAAGAGAACAAAATTTACCCTTCATAAAAAATCAAAATCGTCATTGTCATCCTCATCGTCATCATGCGTCTCAAAATTAGACTCTTCAACATCATTTTCATCATCCTCTTCATCATCCTCATCAGAATCCTCATCCTCATCATTTGTCTCAAAATTAGATTCTTCATCATCTTCTTCATGAATTTCACTTGCATCCACATCTATCACTACTCCGCTAGGATCTCGTAACGTTGGAATATTATATTCCTCGGTCTGAACTGTATTGACAACTTGCTCTTGTTGATAAGCTGTCTCTTCCCAATGTTCTTCAATTTTTTTCCGTGCTTTCGTTTTAAAAACAGCCCACCAATCAATTTTGTCACGTTTCAAACTAGGATATGAAGCATAAAATACTTGAATCGTTTGTTGTGCCAACACAAATGGTTCATATCTTTTATACAATTTCTTATGATTTATTTCAACCAAATTAAACTGTGGATGCACTTTCATCCCTTTCACAGGGTCAAACCAGCGACACATAAATAAAACAACCAGTAATGCTGGACCAGGGTACTCTACCTCAACGATTTCATCCAACAAACCATAGAAATCATTTTGACCTCCACCATCATTGGATGACTAAACACAAACTCCACTATTCATTGTCGTTTTCCCCACTCCATATTCTTCAGTATGAAATTTATACCCGTTTATAAAATAGGATAGCCAAGTTCGTACCATTGCTTTTGGACCCCATGACAGATGGATTAACAATTCTTGTTGAAGTTGAGCTTGATTATCATGGACCTAAAGTTAAATAAATATGTTAATATATTTTAACATAAATATTTAAATAATTTATAGTCTACTTTCATATTTTTTGAACCATGGTGCAAATTCTTCATCGCAGTAACGATCAAACTCATGTCTCGAAAGTTGAGAATATACGTTTTGGAAAATTCTACCATCAAAGGAAATAAATTTTAACACGCATAATGTACGACATAAGAAATATATAAAATAAAAACTAAACACTTACTCGAAAAATGATGTCACTTCTGGACAGTTCAGTAAAATATATGTGTGGGCTGCCCGCCATTCTTGATCAGTTAAATATCTACGCTTACATAATCTACTTGGTCGACCAAGGTAGTTAAAAATTGAGAATGAATTCTCATTGGGATCAATAGAACCCTCATCATTTCTTCCCGCTCTCCGTCTCTTGCACTGAACGTGAGGCTCAAAATAATATGATGCAAACGTTGTTACTTCCTCCACAATATATGCATTGACAATAAAGACATCAACACGTGCCTTATTTTTAACTTTCTTCTTCAAATGATATAGGAATATAATTGTAATAAAACAAAATGTTTTATAAAATTATATGTAATGAAATTAGAAAATTTATATGCCTTCATAACGAAGAAAAAAATATGAAAAAACTCACCTTTCAAATGGATACATCCATCTAAATTGGACAGGACCTTCAACTTTCGCCTCATATGGTAAGTGAACCAAAAGATGTTCCATGGAATCAAAAAATGACGGTGGAAAAATCCTTTCCAAATTACACAAAATGATTGGAATCTCTCTCTCTAACATCTCCATGTATGAATGTTTCAATACTGTCGAGCAAATATCATGAAAAAAAATGCTTAGCTCCGTAATGGCACCCCAAACAAAATTCGGTAAGAGTTCCTTAAAAACAATAGGAATTAGTCTTTCCATAAATATATGACAATCATGACTTTTCAAACCAATTAACTTACATTCCTTTAAATCGACACATTTTCCAAAATTTGAGACATAACCATCAGGAAATCTCAATGATTTCAACCATTCACAAACAAACCGTCTCTGATCCTTATTCAATGTATAAACTGCCTTCGGTTTTGGTCCCCTACTACTTTCATCGACATTAAGAGTGGGTCGTTTACAAATAAGTCGCATATCTTTTCTTGCATTCAAGTTGTCTTTCGTTTTCCCAGTGATATCCATCACTGTATTTATCAGATTATCAAAAACATTCTTCTCGATATGCATTACATCGAGATTATGATGAACCAACTATGTCTTCCAATACGGTAAATCCCAAAATAAACTTCGTTTAGTCCATTTATGCGAATGTCCATAGCCATATGTTGTACCATGTAGCTCTTCAATAACAGATGGAAAGTTAATGACTCTATGCCAAATTTGTTCACCGGTTAATCTCAGTGGAGGAGGTGTTCTTTCATTTCTATTCTTAGTGAATTTTTCTTTATTTCTTCTGAATTTATGATTTAACTAGTAAAAATTGTCTATGACAATCAAAATAACTCGCTTTCTTTCCATGTTTCAATCTGAATGATTTTGATCTTTCCAAACAAATTGGACATCTTAAAATTCCAGCGGTACTCCATCCTGATAACATACCATATGCTGGAAAATCATTAATGGTCCAAAGAAGAGTAGCCTTCATTACAAACATCTAATTAGTATGAACATTATATATAGGAACACCTTCATCCCATAGCTATTTCAACTCCGCAATCAATGGTTGCATGTAAACATCTATTAATTTCTTTGGATTTTGCGGGCCAGGCACGACCAATGTTAAAAACATATACGGTGTCTTCATACACATACCGGATGGAAGATTATACGGAGTTAAGATAACTGGCCAACATGAATAATTTCTTCCTAATTTGCCAAATGGAGCAAATCCATCAGCACAGAGACCTAATCTAATATTTCCAATCTCTCTCGCGAACTCAGGATATGTTCTATCAAAATATTTCCACGCTTCTGCATCTGAAGGATGACACATTAACCCCTCTTCTGTTTCATGATTTGCTTGCCAGGTCATGTGTTTAGTAGTGGTCTCAGATGCATAAAGTCTTTATAACCTAGGAGTTAAAGGCAAATAAAACATTTGTCTGTATGATTTATGCTGCTGATTACGACCCGACCTCCGAGAATTCTTGTATATACTTTGATTACAGAATTTACAAAAATCTGCTTCTTTGTCATCTCCCCAAAATAGCATACAAGCATCTCTGCAAACATCTATTCTCTGCACTGGAAGACCTAATTCTTTCACAAGCTTTTTCATACTATAGAAGTCATTGGGCATAATATGATCACGCGGCAATACTTCTCCAATAACTTGAACAAAATCATTAAAACAATTCTCAGACACATTATGCTCTGCCTTCAACAATCTTGCGGTTAGAGATAGTTTAGTGTGGCTATCACAACCAACCCACAAAGGTTCATTTGCAGCTCTTAAGACTTCCTGAAATTGGAGAGATGATTCATTTGACAGATTTTCATCAAAACCTACTACTTCTACCTCCTCCAATGGTGATGCATAACTAGTATACCCATGTTCAAATATTGGAGCAAAACTAGAACTTGCAGCGCTTGGATCGGGAACAAAATTCGGACCCACTGCATCAATTACCATCCTCTGATACGGATTCAATTGTTCATAATAACTCCGATCTCCACTAACTGAGAATTGTCTATTTCGTCCAAACTCTTCATCAAAAATGAATGGTTCACCATGGCATGTCCAATTATAGTAATTCGGGGTAAAACCAACTCTACAAAGATGTTCCCTAACTTTATCACACTCCAAAAATTTACCATTCCGACACCTTCTACACGGACACCTTAGCTTATTCCCATCCATAAAATCAACTTGAGTACAAGCAAAATTTAAAAATTGCTCCAACCCAAAAATAAATTTATCAGTTAAACCCCGACGATCAGATAAGTTCTTCTTATACATCCAACTTTTTTCGTTCTGTATTTTCCCTATCTCCAAATTTAAACTTTTTTAAATATTAATAAGAATTACAAACAAAACTATAAATTATCAAATAATATTATAAACTTAATTAATATAAAACAAATTAACTAAATTATTACAATAACATTAAATATTATCATAAAATAAAATAAATTATCAAATATTAAACATTTAACAACATTGATTATTTAACAAATCGATATAAAATTTAATATAAACTACTGAGTATTGTTAATCTAATAATTCTCATAATCATTTATCACATAAAATTTACTATAAATTACATTTTAACATCATTACAGTACATAATAAAAAAATTTTCATCACCAATTTATAACTCACCGATATAGTCCGATATCAACACCAGTAACAGCTTCCAATCCAAATATTCGAGAACCGTAAAACCTAACACATAAAATAGATTTATAAATAACTAATATATTATTAAAACAATATTATAAAAATATTTTTTAAATAACATTTCTCAAATTTAAAAAAAAAAATCAATTACATTCCTTTTTGTACTGGATCAGTCCCAATGGGCCTGGCCGGGCCCATCAATGGCCTAGACCAATGGGCCACGATGGGTCGTGCAGGGGCCATCGTGGCCCATCGCGCAGCAGGGACGCGAAGGGGCTGCGTGGCACCTTCCCGCGTCTGGGCCGCGCAGCCACTGCTGCCCCTTTGCGCGGCCGAGGCGCAAAGGGGACAGCGGCCCCTTCCCGCGGAGGAGGCGTAAAGGGCCCAGCAGCCCCTTCGCGCGTCTGGGCCTCGAAGGGGCGGCAGCCCCATCGCGCAGTAGGGCCGCGCAGCCCCTGCTGCCCATTAACGCGGCGGAGGCGCAAAGGGGATAGCGGCCCCTTTGCGCGTCTGGGCAGCGAAGGGGCGACGGCCCCTTTGGGCGTCTGGGTAGCGAAGGGGAGGTGGCGCTTTCGCGCACCTCGGCCGCACATGGATCTGCCATCTAAATCTCAGATCCGGCGGCTGGCAGTCCGATCTGCTTTCTGTAACTCAGATCCAGCGGCTGGCCGCCGGATCTGCCATCTACGGCCAAGGGAGAGAAAGAGAGAGAGAGATTACTTAACACTATCGTAGATCCGGCATCCCTTCCGCCATCCCTTCGCAGTACCCCTTCGCGGTTACTCTTCACAAACGAGATGAACCTGAGAGAGAGAGAGACAGATAGAGACAGAGAGAGACACAGAGAGAGAGCGTCAAAGTGAAGGAGGAATTGTGAAAATATCTTCAATTTTGCTTCAAAAATAAATTTGTCCCAACGCGGGCACCAGCGCGAGCAAGGGCAGGCGCCCGCACGGGCGCTGCTTGCGCAGGGCGCCTGCCCACGCGGGTGCCCGCCCACGCGGGTGCCCGCCCACGCGGGTGCCCGCCCACGCGGGCACCCGCTCGAGCATGGGCAGGCGCTAGTGCGGGCGCTCGCATGCGTGCCTACCTGCGCACAGCGCCCGCCAACGCGGGCGCCAGCGCGAGCAAGGGCAGGCGCCCGCACGGGCGCTGCTTGCGCGGGGCACCTACCCACGCGGGCACCCGCTCGAGCATGGGCAGGCGCCAGTGCGGGCGCTCGCATGTGCGCCTGCCTGCGCGCAGGGCCCGCCTACGCGGGCGCCAACGCGAGCAAGGGCAGGCGCTCGCATGCGCGCCTGCCAACGCGCCTGCCAGCGCGCAGTGCCCACCTTCGCGGGCACCAGCGCGAGCAAGGGCAGGCGCCCGCAAAGGCGCTCGCATGCGCGCAGCGCCTGCCTACGCGGGCACCCGCTCGAGCAGGGTCAAGCGCCTGTAGCAGCCTAACACGGTGCAGGCAAACAATTTTTTAATTGTTTAAATTACTAGTAATTTTATTTAAATTAATAATAAAAAAAATTAAGAAAATTATTTAGAGTTTAACGAACCTAATGATTTAAAATTATTAATATTGACACCGCTTGAAATATTTTTTCACATCTAAAATAATTAATTAAGTTATATAATATAATATTAATAATAATTAAATGATCATTATACAAATATTATATTATGAAAAAGTACATTAGCTCGATAATTTGATCTAAATTGGTAAATTTATAATATAATTTATAATAATATATTTATTATATTATTTGTCTCCCAAAATATTTTCAAATTTTTTACAAAATTTTTACACCCGCTGTAACAATCTCTCTCTATTTTCATAAACAAATTTTGAAAATAAGTTTTCACAAAATTTTTCCTTTTCTGCGCTAATTTTTTGTAAATTTTCTATTTTAATATTAAATCTCAAATTAAAATAAAAATAATATGTTTATTTTTTAAAACCTGGGTAATATGTTGGATGATTGAGCTTGTTCGACTGAAGTTGGAGTAGTTGTGATTCTTCGTATAATGTTCATCGTTGTTCTTTCAAATTTGCAAGATAAAACTTTATAAAGTGTGAGTGAAAGGTTTAAATAAGTTAGGGAAGAAGAGCAAGGGAAGGATGGAGAAATTTTGATGGCAGATAAAATTTTGTAAAATATAAGTAAGAGGTTTAAATGAGTTAGGGAAGAAGAGTTTTCCCAGATAAAATTTTGTAAAGTATGTGTGAGAGGTTTAAATGAGTTTGGGGAGAAGAACTTTGAAGGAAAGGATGAAAAATTTTTGAGTTAGAGTTTGGAGAGAAGAACTTTGAAGGGATCGCCTGAATTGATTTTATAATATATAATTTTCACAGACAAATTTTTAAAACTTCGTTTTCGCGCCTTTTCTCCCGCCTCTTTTTTTATTACTGCCTCTTTTTTCATTACCGCGTTTTTTAATTTCTCACAATTTTTTTATACTTTTAATTAATACCGCCATGTGATTTTTATTATTTACTTACGACGTACTTACTAACTACTTACTAACTAATTACTACATTTCACAATTTTTTAACCCTCTCTCTTTTTTTCTTAGTCACTATATTATTATACTCATTGTCTCCATTTCTCTGTAGTTCTCATGCAATGTAAATTTTAGAATTTGTTAATTTTTTCATATCTATACTCTTACAACTCCTTATAAATAGTAGAGTATTCGCGGTTTGTCTTGCCAGATTAATCTAATTAAACAAATGATTAAATCTAGTTTTTACTTAAATTTTCATATCAAAATACCAATTATACTATTTCCATTTGTTAATATCATTGTATCCATTTATTACATGATGAATAAACCACATAATAAAGTCTTTACTATGATTTACTATAAAGTTTCAACCATGATTGATTTATTCTTCTACATTCACTTCATATGAAATAGTACATAGGATATTAGAGTTTAATAGAGTTTAATATTAATATATATATATATATGACGCAATTGAGTCACTATTGAGTAGTATGTATTGAATAGTATGTATTTATAGTATTTGTCATCTCTTTTAAGAATAATATTTAAAAAAATAATATCAAATTATGTAATAATAAATTTAAGGTTGTACCACTCACCAACAACTAACAACATCGTGTTTATTAGTTGTACTACCCACTAACAATATCCATCTCACCCACTAACAAGTGATATGATAAGATAGAATAAATATTTGTTCAATTGCTCAATTACCATTATTGACATTTAGGCACCAAGACCAAGTTAATGTTGCTAGGGGCGAAGATAAAATTTATGTTACATTAGTAACATTATTCTTGGATAGATAATTAAGACCAGATTTAATTTAGTTCATTGATTAAAGTAACCAATTTTAGAAAAACGCAATTGATATTTATGTAACACCTCTTAGTTTATCGTGTTAATCTTACAAGTAGTTTAACAAAATTTAACAATAAAGTAATCTAAAATTTTCGCCTCAATTTTGTCAAAGGCAAAACATCATATACAATGAATTTTATTTTTCAAGTGGTTTGATTAATTTTGTTAAAGCTATCATATCATCTTCCAACCATAATGAGACAATGAATTTTATTTGAATTTGATGGTAAGGTGGTTTGATTTTCCTAACACAAAGTTAATTTAATTTAATAATTATTTTAAATTGTTTTTGTTTAAATAAAAACAAACAAAGAAAGTAAAAAAGAAAAAAAAAAGAAATAGACATATAGCAAATAAGTAACATGATAATTTGGCGTAAAAACTAAATTTTTCGCGGTTGAAACAAAAAACAAATAAAAAATTTTGGCGGCTAATACCAAAATGTAAAATGTTTTTAGAATTTTAACAAAATCTACTGCCTAATTTTTTTGAGAATTGCTTAATTGATTAAATATTATTATAAATTTTAAATAATAATATTAATAATTTAAAATAATAATATATAAATTACTAATTTAATAATATACTAATTTATGGGCGCTTCCATATGTGCATGCCCCATGCTAGGGCGTTCGCGTTGGCATAGCTGGGCGCCCGTGTTGGCATAGCCGGGCGCCCGCGCGGGCGCCTTGCGCAGGCGCTTGCATGCGCTGTTGCCCTACGCGGGGGCATATGCCACTCATGCCATGCGGGCGCCCACGCACACATTTGCATGGACTACCATGCATGCCGCGCAGGCACCCGTGTAGGTATGCGTCATGGAACGAGCACCGGCCTTTCAATCAATAATGCTATAATTAATATATAAAAAATTTTAAATATGAATTATGTAGAATAATGGTATAATTAATATTATTAATTTAAATAATATAATAATATAAAATTAAAAGTTTTTAATGTAATTTAGTAATAATATTATAACATAATATAATAACAATATTGTAATAACATAGTAACAATGTTGTAATGTTATAGTAATAGTTGGTAACAGAAATAAAAATACAAATGAAAATACAAAATTTTTGATGATATAATAAAAAAAAGAGCGGTAGATTAAGATGAAATTAAACTCTAAGGTGGTAAAAATTTGATGATCTAAAGGCGGTAAAAAGGTTAAAAAAAGCGGGAAAAATTGACGAATTTTTGAAAATTTTGAAAATTTGTTTAGACGGTGAAATAAACCAAATGTTCTATAAATCATTCCCTCTGAACCCTCTTTCCCTTCCTTCCCTCAAAACCTCTCATCTCCGCTCAAAACTCTTGCTTGCTTGTGAATCAACCAAAATTTTCGTGAAGCAGGTAATCACATATTTTTTTTAAGTAAAATTTAGATTATATTATATTTTGAAATATTTTAAATTTTCACAGCTTGTGCTCATTTTGAATGAATTAAACGAAAGATGAGTATTTTTGAAGAATCACAATCATCCTAGAGCAACTTGATTTTGAAGAAACCAATCATTTGGTTTAGTTCAGATTTAAGTACGAATGTTATTTTTTTGTTTTCACACAATATTACTAATTTCAATTTCATTTTTGCTTTTAATAATAATCTAAATTATTTGTATTCTTAGCTCCCAACCAACAATCATTATCTCTACGTGACTGCATCCAAAAGATAATTTTTATTTATAACAATTTTTATTTTTATGAATGGATTGACATACTCCATTCAGAAAAGATAATATTTTTTTATAACCATTTTTATAAATTGATTGACATGAAGGTTGATGCTGCGACTTAAGCATATTTGGGGCAGAAGATATGCTGAAGAGAAGAGAAGAGAAGATATATAGTTATTTGATATGTAATATTTTTTTTTTATTCTATTAATGTATCAATCATTCTCAATAATAATACAAGATGTTTTATTATTTTAGTAATTTCTTTATTTTATAGTTTATACCATTTCCTAAAATTTCAGCTTGTGTGGTAATTGTAATATGTGATAACTGACGAAATAGTAACATTTGCTAACGGATAAATGACTGCAGTAACCGATATAACATATGAACATATGTACTAACCGACCATAAATGACTAACCGACGATAAAAGATAACAATTGTGGTAACCGAGTAGTAATCGAGTGGTAACCGACGATAAAAGTTATAACATTTCCTAATATATAAATAACCGTTTCTAATGATAGTTATATTTCTTAACAGTTATGTAGTAACCGACGACAAAAATAATACTTGTGCTAACGGAGTGATAATAACCGAGTCGTAACCAAGTGATAATCAAAATCAAGTAGTAACTGAGTAGTAACCAAGTAGTAACCGAGTAGTAACCAAGTAGTAACCGAATGGTAACTGATGATAAAATATAGTAATTTTTACCCATACTTAGCGTAATTTTACCAACACTTTCTGACCATTACAATAAATATATGACATGTTTCAACGGTCATGAAAAGTGTCGGAATACACCTATCCCGACTGGTGTATTACCGACTAAAACCTCATCCGTCGGAAAAGCTTTTGCCAACGGTTTTATCATATTTAGGAGACGGTTTTAGTCCGTCAGAATAACTCACTTGTTTTATAGTGTATCGAATTATGACATGTGCTGGTCCAACCCTTTCTATCTATCATTGAGATCAGCAATGGCTAGCTCCAACCTTGTTAACCTCTTCTCAAAAGTGGCCATCACCTCTTAGACCCTCAACTTGTTCTTCTGGCCTCTACTACCCTTGGCACTCTTGTTGGTCTCCCTACCGGCATGCATTCCTTCGAGCTCTGTAGTGTTAAACATATTAGAAATGGAAGCCATGCCTGAGTCACAAATCTTCCTTAAGCTTAGCTTTGATACCACTTGTAACGAGTTAACTCTTTACTTACACACCAATGAGCGGCACTAGCATGTGTGGTACTAGCGCTCCCTAAGACTAGTTAAGAGTGTTGCTAATTCAATCTATATTCGAATGATTTCTAAGTGTTAGAAACGTGAAAAAGGAAAGCAAGTGAAAAGAGTTGTAGAGAACTTTTTGGCTTGTATTCATAACTTCGATTGCGCTTGATGACGACAAATGAGATGGTGGTGCTTATTTATAGGCAAGTCAAAGAACTCTTGAGAGTTTTAGAAATTTTTACAAAGTTTCACATGATACTTACACTCTAGAATCCATGATAATTGCACTCTAAAATGGCTCTAAAATATTCTACAAGTATTTACACTAATGTAGTCTATGTGCAAGCCTAGACCATTCTACCATATTCAAAAGTGACCTAAAATATTCCGAAATCTCCATGGTTTATGGGTCGTAATTAGACCTCTTGCTACAAAATTTGGGTTGCGAAGGTTAACTCTCCATATAATTATCTCAAAAATAATCACAAATGCATATTAATCGCAAAAAATTGCAAAGAGTACAAAGTTGACTCGGATCACCAGGGAAAAAAAAAGAACATCATCTTGATCTTTATCAAAAGGCAACCAAATTTGCGACATGATCATGATATTCATCGACCGGGAAAAAGGGGAAATCAAGCAGAAATCAATGGTTTCCCATCAGGTTTTCAACCTATCCCCAGTTTTTCTGTACATGATCTGAAATCTGAAAAGATATGTGCTTAAAATTTACTTAAATTAATCCAATATGCCAACCCACAGATGGGACCTCCCACATGCCAAATCCAAAGTACACAAACTATTTACTACATTTTTTGTTTCTAAATTTATAATTTACTAAATTTAAATCTATTTCTTTTTAGCAACATACTTGGAAAATTATGTGCGGAGTTTACTTGGGTATAGATTCAAGGCCCTCCACCCTCCCCCGGGGCCGAGAAGAGAATGAAAGTGGCTATCATGTCTAGTAATTACTGATAGTCCATTTGTACAAAATAAAGTAACTATCTTAGATTGGATATTTGGTCATATGACCTAATCTCTCTATTTTTTTTTTGCTTGGTGAAGGCAAAGAATAGCCATTTCTCGGGATTTAGTATCTTTTTGAAGTTTTAAGAATTTTTTTTTTCCGTTCAAAATTCTATTCTAAGTACCGCAGGTTACCAAAGAACAAAACATACAAAAGACACAGGAAACCCAAATTACATGACTGGTAATAGTAGTGAACTTGAAATGCACATAAAGGGAAGCGTAAGATCTCCTAAAGATCTTCCATAATAAAGGCCAAAAGACCCTCTCCAAATTCTTCCTACCGGAAGCAAAGGCAAAGCCTACTCCGAAATAACAACGCATGGAAAAGGACCATGTGCCCCACAATTCAAGGGAACTACTTAAATGTCACCCTAAACCCCTTTACTTTAATCACATGTTTTGGTGTTCCGAATATATATTTTGTTATATCGTGATGTTCTCGAGGAGATCATCTCTTCTCATTTCATTTGGCATCCTTTCTCCTTGGTCATTATTTTTATGAAAAATGTTGGAAGAAGCTCACTTCTAGCTTTTGTATCCACATAAATACAAAAGGCTTTTGTGATGTTAGCTAGTCACTACAAGGGAGATTGGTTTCAAGCTTCAAACAAGAATAATAAAATTTAGCGTCCTTTTAATTTAAAGAGTTACAAATAAATTATTGAGCTTCCACCCCCAAGAAATAACAAAATAAAATTTCCATTGATGTGGACCCGTTTGACCTTGATGGCATTCTGAAGAAGGATTAAAAAAAAAAAAGGAAAAAAGGAAACAGCTTACTTTGACCTAGTTGATGCGGGGACCTCATCGGCGGCTAAAAAATGACTTTAGGGAAGATCAAAACCGTCCAAGTTGAAAGTTTCAATGGACGAGATTGACGTAACCGGTGAGGCGTCCAGTGGACGACTGACGTCAGGGGCGTCAGACGCTTGGGCAAGCGTCTCGCGTGCAGATCCACACCGTGCCATACACAAAAAATATTATAATATTATGACATGATCACCTCTGCGCCCCGATTATATTTTTTTAGATATGATTGAACTTTACATTATTATCATCTATAAAAAATTTTAATTATATTATTAAAAATAAAAATAATAAATATTTTAAAATTAGTTTATTAAGAGGATTTGATTGGCATTATGCAGAGCGGTCAAAACATTTTATTCAGAAATAATTTAAAAGTAATAATTAAATCTTTTATTAAATAAGTTTTCAGTTTTATCATAGTATTTTATTAATTAACGAATATAAAGTGGTTGTCATGATCTTAAGTGACATAATGGGGGGCATTAAACAAATGGGACTGCATCACATGGAAGGATGCTACTGATTCTTTTGTCCTTTTTAGGAGTTAATGTGCTCAGAGAATCCCAGCGTTAATTTGTTCTTTTGTGGAACTTGTTGTCATGCAAGAACGTGGGGTTGTGGTGTATGAATCCAATCCTTTCTTATTTTTTATTTTTCAATTTTTTAAAATTTTGATTCAAAGTTTATTACACTGGAGTTTTTTTTTTATTTGACATTAAGTAAAGTTTTAATTATAAATATCATAGTATGTTTAGTCATTTTTATTAAATGATTTATTTTTTTATTGCATTTTTGTGAACAAATTTTGATTATAAAAATATTATAAATAAAATAAATTAAAACAAATAAAATTTAAGAGTCCAAGATCAACTTGTTGAATATTTGAAAGGGAAGGCGGGAATATTGACAAACATATATAATCTGTGGATGTGGAGGATAACAAGGCCAGAAGAATCATTAGCACCATTTCTTGCATTAATGTGTAGTTTTTGTTATGGGGGAATTAATTGAACTGACATGAAATTAATGATCTGCCATCGAGCATTGTAATGAACTAAGTGCGGAATCAGCATTGACATGTGCTTTTGAGAGAGAGATGACCCTGAAGGTAACAAACATGTTGGTATGTAAAGAATTCGCATATAGCCAAATTGAAGAGAGAGAGAGAGAGAGATGTTTGCTTGTAAAATTGCAAATTGCAATGCGGCGATGCATTCCGAACATGTCCTGTGATGCACGAGATGGTCAGTATCCTTCAATGATGGAACTAAAATTAGCTATTTTGTGAAATGCCACATGTAATTCATAAAATTTACTTTTGAAGGTACACTTAATGCATTTAATGTTTAAAGTCACGTCTCGGTTTCAATATTTAATGTTGACCCTTTTGTGATTTTATCTCAAACTTTTTAAAATTTTTCATCTGATTCTAAAGTATTCAAATACATATATATTGTCCAATGTTTAATAGCTGATCGATAAAATTCGATATTTTATTAAATGTAATCCATAATTTGCACATCTTTTAATTATCATAAATGATTTAACTTGATTATCGGAAAAAATTCAAACTCAATAGAAGTTAGTAACTGTAGCTAACAAGAATAAGACTTAAAAAATAATTTTCTAAAATATTAGTATAATATTTTAATACATTTCTTTCATTCAGATTATTATTTATTCTGTTGTTTGTTTTGTTTTTGCGCATGAAACATGGATAACGAATATCCAAAATCCAACAAATGGGCCATGTGATGTTATATGTGATTTTGCGTGGCCTATTACATGAACTTCACGTGATTTGATTATCTCTGAAATTTTTTATGGCTATTTTTTTACATTATTTTACAACTATTGAGAGTGTTTTAATTTAAATGCAAAATATTAATAAAATCTTACTAATTTGATATAAAATATATATATATATATATATATATATATATAATTATGGCAAACAGGTTAATACCACATAGAATGTCACGTTACTTAATTTAACAATAGTATATACACTTCATTAATAATTTTGTCGTATGACTAGAATTGTGACTAAAATTAATCGTTTTGCATTTAATAAAAAAATATAATTTTTAGAGTTGACTTAAAAAAATTATAAGAATTTTAAAATTACATGAAAATGGTAAAGAATTTTGTTTTTGCACTAATTAGACTCTGCCTTGAGTGTGGGAGAGAAGAAACTTTTTTGCAAAAGAAACTACACCTTTAATACCAAAACACAAAAGCCAGTTGTGCCAACTTTCCTAATTTTTTATTAAAAGATAAAATCACCTTTTGAATCATAAAATAATGCTTAAGTTTATGACCTTCTTGTAACTCTGATGTTTGTCCCAGCTTATTCCGACACAGCTAAACTAGCAACCTAGAGATTACATTCCTAACTCCAATGATTAAGAAATAAAAACTTTTAAGAGCGTAATAATTGTAATTAAATTTAATTAGTTTCAAAATCAAGTGTTTTTGGGTAATGACTTCTTGATTAGATGGATTATGACAATCATTATGGCCTTGAAATTTATCTCTTTGATGAATCCTTAATTATTTCATAAGAAGCCAGGCGTGCATCATGAAACGTGGGTGCTCTGTTCCCTACAACAATCTAGTGGAGCGTTTTAAAGTGGATCGGTGAAGTAAAAGTACTCTTCTCTCAACCACAATTGCTTAATACATGTTCTGATCCGAGAAGTCATCTGATTTTGACTGAATGCTTCTTGGTGGACCACCGCCACATCCTCCTTCTCTCTCTCTCTCTCTCTCTCTGTTTTTTTTTAATAATATAATAATCACGAAAACCATAAAAATATACATAATTATAAAAATTTAAATACTACGTCTTAAACTCCAAAAAATTTATTTGAATAAAAAGTCTTTACTAGTTAGGTATCCCTATGAGAACTCTGCCACCTCCTTTTGCATTAAAGATTTTCTACCATTATCATAATATTAATACATATATAATTATAATTATTAGGTCATTATATAATAATAATTATTTTTCGTGAAACGAAATAAATAAAATAATCTATCAGCTCTTATGCAATAAATAAAAGAATGTTATTGGCAATGGAAAATTGTAAATCAGTGTAATAACAAAATATACTTAAAAGTTTCTATGATCCTTATGGATATATGGTTGTCACCCATAATTTTACTATTTTGTCTTTTAAAAATTTATACCCATCAAATAATAATTTAATAATTATAAGTTTTATAAATATTAATACACATAAAAATTATAAAGAAAAAAGTCTCAATATGCTTATTGTGTCCATCTCCACATAAGTCAAGCCCAGGGTTATGATTGTCCCAACATGAGCTAAACCATCAATTGGGAGGGTTTGGAATGGAAAAGTCAATTTTCATTTTCCAAACGTGTTTTAGAGTAATTGCTCTCTCTGTATCTCTCCTTTTTTTTTTTTTTTTTATAATCAATTAGCATTTAAAATCATATTTTGACTATTCCAATTCAAATATTATATGATCAAATTTTAAGAAAAACTCTCATAATATAATCTTTTCATTTTAAAATTTTGAATTCAAAATTTTATTAAAAGATATAATATTTTTGCCCATTAGAGTAAGTGTCTGTTGGTCTCTCTCATTAGTTATTATCTTCATCAAATCTTTTGGCTTTTGTCAACCAGCCAAAAATTTAAGTCCAACAAATATGGTATCTTATTTAGTTGATAAATAAAACATGCAAACTAACGAAAAAGACGCGGCAAGGGGTACCCCACTAGTGAATGGAAAAAAAAAACAGACCCTCAACATATTAAACATGAAAATAAATATAGAACAAAATGAGAGACACATGTTGGAGGTGGGAGCATAAAGCCACCGCATTATCTTTTATATTGTGAAACAAGGGTTCCACGTTCAAAGGTGCTCATCAACCATCCCAAGGCACTTCGCACACCAAACACTCTTCTCATTATTAATTAATTAGAAAAGATATTTTTCAAAAAAACAAAATAAGAGTAAATATAATAAAATGTTTTACATTTATATATTTGACGGCTTTTATTAGCGGAATAGATTTAAATTTTATAATTGTCGAAGAATCAGGAAAATTATTTTAATTATTTAATTCTAAATTCATAGATTTTATTAAAAATAAAAATACAAGAGATTCGGTGGTGTACGTATATCAAGGTTTTAGTCTTGCCAAATTGGTGGACAAAAAAGAAAAGAAAAGAAACGAAGAATAGAGAAACACCTTACAATTTACCCGTGTTTCTAGCCATGTAAAATTTTGGAGCTAAATTATACAATCAGATGGGCTTGTTATTTCATGGGTCCAAACTTTGCTGGGCATAGCGAGATGGTTCCAATTGTTTGCCGAGACATGCGCCAACTCGCCTCATCTTTTCTTTCTGACCACATTGTGCTTGGAGAAAAAGGTTGAGTTTTCATCTCTAATTTTTTCAAATATTTTTTAATTTTTTTTATTTTAAAGAAAATAATAAAAAATTTATAAAATATATTCAAAAAATTCGTTTTTTTTTTTCTAATTAGAGAACTAAAAAACATGTTCACATATTACTAGTTTTCTAATACTTTTGCAAACCCTTTTTGTTATGGAAAATATTCTTTTATTACCTGTGGGAATTTGCGATCAAAATGTCTTTTAGTTTATATGTTTTATAATAATTACAATAATTTATCAATTTATATTTGGAAATTATTTGATAATAATTTAATACTTAAACTCATTAATATATTATTGCAAAGTTACATTTCAAGGAGAGAGAGAGAGAGAGAGAGAGAGAGAGAGAGAGAGAGAGAGAGAGAGAGAGAACAAATTTACTTTAGAATAAAAAGAAACAGTTGCACAAATTTGGCTCATCGATGCTAAATGATAAAATACCCAAGCTCAAAGTCCTATTAGTTTATATCATTTAGGAGTTAAATAAACTCTCTCTCTCCCCGCCCCCAAGTTGCGTATGGAGGAGAGCTGTTTGGTATGAAAAGTCAGCGTCTCCCTCTTTCTTCAAACTCCAATTCACTCTTTGGTTTTGAGAAGAGAGGTTTTCAACCTTCGAAAGTCCATTGTGCCCTTTCTGCTTCCTCGCACATCTCCGTTCCTCAGACCCTAATGCATGTCTTTGACGTCTGTTAGGCACATAAACATACCAAACTTTATCAAAACCATGAAAGAGCGAGAGAAAGAGACAAATATCTAGTTGCTTCATCATCATCTTCTCAAGCATGTGCAGTTACTTCTACGAAAGCATGGAGAATTATCAAGGAGACTTAGCAGACATAGTTCGCGCTAGCGGAGGAGCTATAGCTTGCAACAGTGATGATCCCATCAATGAATGGCAATTTCCTTTATCAGATCCCACAAACTACGAATCCACCGATGATTTCGGAGATCCCTTCTCCAACATGAGAGATCCACTTCTTCATGATCTTGACATGTCTAGCTCAACTGGGTTTTTCAATAATTCTACAGATCATTTGATGAAATCAAGTGGCCATCATGAAGATTATATAACTAGTAGTACCAGTTGTAGCAGTAGTAATCACACTAATACTATTCTTGCTCTTCAGAAGATTGATGATCATGAGATGAAGAGACCTTGCAATATATTTTCAAGGATGCTTCAGATCTCGACTACAAGTGCAAATAACAATGATTTGTCTTTGCCAATCTCACCACCGTGTGAGCCTCCGGTGATGACGGCTTCTTCTTCTTCTTCCTCTCCTAGAGGTTTGGTTGGTGCTGATCACATGCTAAATAAGGTTGAGAGTGGTGGAGTTCAGATCTCATCACCGCGAAATCCGGCTATTAAGCGCAGGTATGTATCAATGGCTACTGACTTTATTATTATATTTTTTCTTTTTTGTGTGAAGAAAAATAAGCCTAATTTTAATCATCTTAAAACTCACAGATGCTTTTATTGAAAATTCAGCGTTGAGAATCTAGTTTCGAAATCGATTGGAGGTCGTTGCAATCAACTTAAAACTGTTGTCACAATTATATGCACATACTTAGCTTTCAAATGGTGTAGCTATCTCAAACACTTTTTTATCTGCTAAAAGAAACCCACCTGAAAAGGATCAAAATAATTAAGTGATCTCTCTCTCTCTCCCTCTTTCTCCCTATATGCTTATGTCTAATTTGATCTTGTTTTGAGTACCAAAAAGGAAGAGCCAAGCAAAGAAGGTGGTGTGCATACCCGCACCAGCAGCTGCAAACAGCAGACCTAGTGGGGAAGTGGTGCCTTCTGATCTTTGGGCTTGGAGGAAGTACGGACAGAAACCAATCAAAGGCTCTCCTTATCCCAGGTATTCTTTTTTTCTTTCTTTCCTTTTTCTTAATAATATATAATGACCAAAACTTCTAGGTCTTTCTTTTCCTTATTATCACTCCTTAACTAGAAATCATCACCTGTTGCCCCTTCTCTGACATGCATTTTGTCCTTGTTTCATGATCATGAGTGTGGAAAATCCCAATACATAACTAAGTTTGCAGACTCCTTTATTTTTTTTTCTTATCATTGTTTAAAAATTTATAAAATGCTGTACTAGGTTGCACTGTTAAGCACTGTGAGGGCAACTCATGAGAAAACTATTTTCAGAATCTTTAGAAAATCTTAGCTAGTATCTTACTCAACTTATATTCAACTGTAGTTGGTTCATTATATCCAATACTCTAATGGTTCAATATTGTCATTAAGTTCGGCTCTATCGCAATTTCCCTTTGTAAACTTGCATGCTTATCATAAAATGCTAATTGGGGTTTCATTATGAGAATGTTATTTGTTATCCTCACATATTTTCCTGACTTGATTTGATTTATAATTAAATTGAAAAAAAAAAGAACTTGCCAGATAAATCAAAAAAACTCTCCCGGCTTTTCTCATTTGTTAATTTTAGTACTGCTTCAAATTAAATTGCACACAAAAGTTTATTGAGTAAATTTACTTGCATGGTGAGTTGAATTACTAATTTGTCTTTTTAATTTCTTGCAGGGGGTACTATAGATGCAGTAGCTCAAAGGGTTGTTCAGCAAGAAAGCAAGTTGAGAGAAGCAGAACTGATCCAAACATGCTAGTCATAACCTACACTTCTGAACACAATCATCCATGGCCGACCCAAAGAAATGCTCTTGCAGGCTCTACCAGATCCCAACCCTCAAAAAACATCTCCAACTCGAAGAACTCGCCAAATTCTCAATCTCAAAAGCAATCAAGTGGATTAAAGGAAGAACAACACAAGGAGAATGCATCATTCAATATTGTCGCTTCTTTAGGAGGGGGTGTAAAGGAGGAAATGGAAGGCATAGAAAAGCAACTAGAGATCGAAGAAGGTGAGCTTAGTGAAGGTTTTCATCAAAGTTACAAGCCAACAATGCCAGACCAGTTAAACCAATATCATCAATCTGAGGACTTCTTTGCAGATTTAGGAGAACTAGAGGGTGACCCTCTGGACTTATTGTTCACACAAGGATTCATATCAGATCATGAGGGAGAAAACAAAGTTATAGATCCATTCAGTATCTTTGATTGGACAAGCAACAATAACAACAACAACAACACCACGACCGCTACATCATTTGGAGAAGCCAAGAGAACTGGTTAATGATAACGTTGAAGATACACCTACCTACTAGATTGATCCAAAGCCTTTTTGAGTTATTTTTTATATGATGCAAAAGACTTCCATTCAAAAAGAGGGTGATATCCTTATAGACTACATATTCTTCTCTCTTGTGTCAATGAACTTCAGCTTGTTCGAAATTTTTTAGATTGTTGTTATTTACCCAGCCGAGGAGTTCACGAGAGAGAGAGAGAGAGAATGTATTATAGGTGAAAAAAGAGATCAAAAAGTAAAAGTTAAAAAGAGACTGAGTGCTGGTTGATTAGGAAGCAGGGCTATATTAGAGACCCACATTTCCTTTTGGGAATATTGTGGTAGATGGGACAGAAAGCTGAGGAACAGAAGCATTCAACAGTTGAAACAAGTACGCCATCAGTTTGGGGACATGACTATGATAGATCGGTGAAGAAAGAGAGATCGGCGCAATGAAGATGTGAGATGGGACTCTCCTACACGACACTACCCACTCTCTCTCTCTCTCTCTCTCTCTCTCCCCTCCCCCCCCCCTCAAAAGCGGTGATAATTATTTGTCCTTTCCCACCTTTCGGTCAGGTGGGTAATCTTGAAATAGAAAACCACAAAAATTGTATTTGTTTTGCTTTTGTTAAGAGAGAGAGAGAGAGAGAGAGAGGTGGGGGGTGGGGGAGCTTGACTTTTGTTGATAGTCATCTCCTTTCTAGCATAGTATGAGTACAAGAGACATAAAATATATGCTTCTTCGGGTTCCTCATCTTTAATTATTTGATTGATTCAATATATTTGTGTTTTACTAATTCCGGTGTCCAGTGCTGTATGTAACTACTTCACGTTAATTGAAAAGTGGCTATTGGTGAATTTATTAAACCATATCCTATAACTGTATGTTACTATTTTCTTTGTGCACCTCGAACAAAGTCAACAAATATCATTGGTAATGTTGCGCATTCAGCTCAATTAGTTATGCTAAATTTTAGAATAATTTTTGCTAAAATTACATATAAATTTCTAGAGCTTTAAATCTAAATTTTAATTAGATTTTTAAATTTTATTTTTTTATGATTCGATTTTTAAATTTCAAAATATGTCATAATCATATCATTTATCTCAAGGCTTTGATGATAAGGCTATTATCTGTTAATGTAATATTCGGATTTATTGACTTGTCGATGATGTAGATACATATTACTAACTTGACATATGACACATCAATAAATAATTTTTTCCTCATTCCTACGGCACCCTCTCCTTTCTACATCATCTTTAACCAGAAAGAGTGTTTCAGACAGAGAGTGTGATCGAAGAGAGAGAGAAAGAGTGTTTCAGAGAGAACGAGAGAGGGAGTGAGAGAGAAAGGAGGGAGAGTGTGTCTGAGAGAGAGAGAGTGCGTGTGTTCAAAGAGTGAAAGAGAGAGAGAGAGTGTGTTTGGAGAGAGAGATAGAGTTTATGAGAGAGCTAGAGAGTGAATAAGAGAGTGTGTTTCAAAGAGAGAGTGAGAGAGAAGAGAGGGAGAGTGTTCGACGAGAGAGAGAAGTGTTTCACACAGAGAGTGTTCAAAAGAGAGAGATTGTGTGTTTCAAAAGACATATTTGAGTTGGGCTTTTGGTTTTTGGCATTACAATGAAGCTTAGATGGTTCGGAAAGGATGCATAAGTGAAAATAAGTTGATTTCGAGTACCAGTTTTGGTCCCTAAACCAGAATCTTCATTTTTATGCTGTAGCCTTACATTGAAGTTGCAAAAGAATAATTTCATCAAATTGGGAACTAAAATTCATCTTACAGCTTCGAAACTATACTTAAAGGTCATTGGGAACTTGTATTGGGGGGTCAGTCGTAAATAAACTATAAAACTTAAAGCATTCAAGTTTTCATCAATGGCAGGCGATTGGAATAAAGGTGATGACAAAGAGATAAAATTTTTAAATTGATACTGAAATTTACCTTAATGGTGAACGTAAAATCCTTCAAAGACAATATAGATGAAAGAATGATCATTGACTATGATTTAAAGCTTTAAGCTTCTCATTAGTGGCGAATAGCATAGTAGAGATAAAGAAATTTATAGCTAATTGACACACAAATTTTTCTGTCACTTTATGCAATCCTTTTCCTTCATCGATTAAACCTAGATTTTTCTTCAAAACACCGTGTCTCTCTCGTTACTCTTTTTATGTGAAACACACACACAATCTCTTAGTCTTTAATTAACATACTTTGACGGGGAAATGATGGAGACAATTTTTGTGTTCAAAACATATATACAAGATTTAATTTTTAAAATTTTTACAATCATTTTTCATGTAGTTTCTTTACTAGATGGAATGAAAAGTATATAGTGCATGACTGCCAATGTCGTAGCTTAGATGGATATAATTCATTATTTTGTGACATCTTGTATTACTTCATATGATCACAGATTCTCCTTGAACAAAGTTGTTTCCAAAATAAGCCTGTGTGCAGTTGATTAGAAATGAGCTTATGGTTTGTCCACTTTGTTGTGGAATCGCGGTGACTTCATTTAAATATAACTTATAAATGATAAGTCTCAATAATATTTAAGGGGATTTGTAATTTGGCCAAAAATCTCTTTATTTCCCTGTACAAAACTTGTTAAAATGCCCCCGTGATTTCATTTTTTATCGCTTTACTCCCACCATCTAATTTAAAGGGTTAAATGTCACAAAAAATTAAAAAATCTCTCTACATCCTATGTTTTCAAAAATTAGAATTTTACCTTGCTCTTTCAATTCTGTTTACACTTTCCAACCTCTATTATTGAATCATTAGGAAACAAGCAGGAAGCTTGCCATTTTATTGTGAAAAGATTAAAATAACCATTTTCCAAAACTGTCTTTAAATATCCCTCGGTTTGTTTCTTGTCTTTCTTCCTCATTTTCATCCCTTTTCATTACCACAAAACACGACAACACCGACGGAATATTATCGACAGACAAAAATCCATCGCTAATAGTGACGGATTACCGTCAGACAAAATACCGACGGATTAGTGACGAAAATTAGCAACGGAAATATTTCCGTTGCTAAACCTTTAAAAAATATAAAAATTATAAAATTATCAACGACGGATTATCGATAGAATTTTTAGCAACGAAATATTTCCGTCGCTAATTTCCATTGGTGAATTGGTGAAGGAAAAAAAATTTTAAAAATATATATACAACATTTAGCGACGGATTAACGACAAAAAAATTAGTTACGGATTACCGACGGAAAAATTAACAACGGATTAGCAAATTTTTTTTTTAAAATTATATTTATTTTTATTTAATATAATTATTTTTATTTTTATTTTATTTTATAGAAGGATAATATTATTTTATTTTTTAAAATTTTTTATTATTTTATAATTATTTTATTAATTCTTTTTATTATTTTTTTTATTTTATTTTATTTTGTAGAGAAATAATGTTATTTTATTTTTTAAAATTTTTTATTATTTTATTTTAAGCTTAAACCTTATTATTTTATTATTTTATTATTAATAAAAAATATGAAGTAAAGATAATAAATAAATAAATAAAAGAGTATAGACATAAATGTAAGTTTGGTATGGTGGTTTTGTTCCTTATTGTGTTTCTTGTGTCCCATGTTCGATCCAAGGTGGAGACATATTGAAGGCATTTTACAGATTAAAGCAAGCGGGCAGGCGGGCGGGCGGGCGGGCAGGCTCGTCTGGGCAGGGCGCATAGGTGGCGCGCATGCCGGTGCGTGTTCTTTTTTAGGGGTTCAAAAATTAGCGACAGATGAAATATCTGTCGCTAATAATTCATTATCTGCGACAGATATTTTTTGTGACGGAAAATTTTCGTCATTAATCCGTCACTGATATCAGCGACGGATAAAATTCTGTCGTTAAAAATTAGATGGTCATTTTTAGCGATAGATTTTTTTCGTCGCTAATACTTTTTAACGATAGATTTTGGACTTTTAGCAACGGAAATTTCCGTTGTTGATGCCGTCTGTTCCGGTAGTGTTTCTATCTGAACTAATTCGATTTCCTCATCTACATCTTTATCTCATCTCTCTCTCGATCAATATTTTCCTACTTAGGGAAATTATACCTACAGTCTTTAATCTTTGATCCTAAATGAAAGACATGATTCTAACAACCTAAAGAGGGTAAATAATTTGTTTGGCACTTTTTTGTTTTTCTGAAAATTTTAAAAGTTATGAAGGGAGGTGAGAGGAGGTAAAGAGAGAAGATTCAACACTATGGTTTTTAATGGTTTTATCCTTCTTGGTGTATGTCCACTCTTAGACTGTATTTGAATTTTCAATTCACTATTTTCACAAAAAATAATAGAACAACTAGCTTGAACAGGTTTTTATTAGAACTCACCAAGTGTTTTACTCAAACACTCACCACTGGTTTCACAAGAACTGGAAAACCTAATTTCTCTTCTCCAAGATAACTAATCTCTGACCCATAAGATCCTTTCTTCTGGTCAATGACAAGTATATGATGAGAAAAATAAGATTACAATCTTAAATCTTAATGTTCACATGTGATCTTTGTAGTTCAAATAAATACAACCCAAAAAATTAAAGTATTAAAGATCTTTAGTACACTCAAGAATAATAAATATGATCCAAAATTTGTTTGACCTTCATTTGATGTTTTATTTGTCGCCTTTCTTGATGATCTAGCCATTAAGGGTGGTTGAGAGATCATTTATGAATCGAACAATTTTTCTAAATAACTAAGCATTATTCACAGTGAGTCGATTTTTTCTTCTTCATGAGTCGACTAATGTTTGAATTTCACAAGTTTCTGGTTAAAGTGAGTCAACTACCTGCATGTAGTGAGTCAATCGCCTATCGAATCTGCTCAAAAATTTGAGTTTAAGTCTCTTCGTGTGTCGACATAACTTTTTCTTGTTTCGATATAACTCTTTCCCTGCTTAAGTATTACTCTCCGGTCCATTGTGCAAGTCGACTTGCGTTCTTCAGGAATCGAATGGTCTTCTGTATTGCTTGTCGTCATAACATTTATCTTGTGTCAATATTAACTTGAGGTGCTTATTCAAGTTTTGCTTCATGCTTGGTGCGAGTTGACTTGGACTTCTTTGTGAATCGATCTCCACCGATTCTTGCTTGTGTGTATATGCAACATGCAATATGTAGGATGGCTTTCAAAGTGTCTCATGTTGACTTAGTGCATTTTGGCCCAGGCTATATGTCTTTTGTCTCGGTGTAAGTAGGTTTGCTCATGCTTTTTATCTAGTGAAGTGTTCTGTGGAATGCAACTTTTATGCAAGTCAACTTAGATTGTAGTCTGAGTCAACTTGTTCTAATGTCCTATGTTTTTCATTTTAAATATGTTATCACTACAAAACAAGTGAGTTATTCTGACGGGCTAAAACCGTCTCCTAAATATGATAAAACCGTTGGCAAAAGCTTCTCCGACGGATGGGGTTTTAGTCGGTAATATACCAGTCGGGATAGGTGTATTCCGACACTTTTCATGACCGTTGAAGCATGTCATATATTTATAGTAACGGTCAGAAAGTGTTGGTAAAATTACGCTAAGTATGGGTAAAAATTACTATATTTTATCATCAGTTACCATTCGATTACTACTTGGTTACTACTCAGTTACTACTTGATTTTGATTATCACTCGGTTACGACTCGGTTATTATCACTCGGTTAGCACAAGTATTATCTTTTGTCGTCGGTTACTATATAACTGTTAAGAAATGTAACTGTCATTTAGAAACGGTTATTTATATGTTAGGAAATGTTATAACTTTTATCGTCGGTTACCACTCGATTACTACTCGGTTACCACAATTGTTACCTTTTATCTTCGGTTAGTCATTTATGGTCGGTTAGTACATATGTTCATATGTTATATTGGTTATTGCAGTCATTTATCCATTAGCAAATGTTACTATTTCGTCAGTTATCACATACTGTAAGATTACCACACAAGCTGACATTTTAGGAAATATTATAAACTATAAAATAAAGAAATTACTAAAATAATAAAACATCTTGTATTATTGAGAATGATTGATACATTAATAGAATAAGAAAAAAAATATTACATATCAAATAACTATATATCTTCTCTTCTCTTCTCTTCAGCATATCTTCTGCCCCAAATATGCTTGAGTCGCAGCATCAACCTTCATGTCAATCTATTCATAAAAATGGTTATAAAAAAATATTATATTTTCTCTGAATGGAGTATGTCAATCCATTCATAAAAATAAAAATTGTTATAAATAAAAATATTACCTTTTGGATGCAGTCACGTAGAGATAATGATTGTTGGTTGGGAACTAAGAATACAAATAATTTAGATTATTATTAAAATGAAAAATGAAATTGAAATTGGTAATATTGTGTGAAAACAAAGAAATAACATTCGTACTTAAATCTGAACTAAACCAGATGATTGGGTTTCTTCAAAGTCAAGTTGCTCTAGGATGATTGTGATTCTTCAAAAATACTCATCCTTCATTTAATTCATCCAAAATGAGTACAAGCTGTGAAAATTTAAAATATTTCAAAATATAATATAATCTAAATTTTACTTAAAAAAAATATGTGATTACCTGTTTCACGAAAATTTTGGTTGATTCACAAGCAAGAGCTTTGAGCAAAGATGAGAGGTTTTGAGGGGAGGAAGGGAAAGAGGGTTAAGAGGGAATGATTTATAGAAAATTTGGTTTATTTCACCGCCTAAACAAATTTTCAAAATTTTCAAAAGCTCGTCAATTTTTCCCGTCAATTTTTCCCGCTTTTTTTAATCTTTTTACCGCCTTTAGATCATCAAGTTTTTACCGCCTTAGAGTTTAATTTCATCTTAATCTACCGCTCTTTTTTTTATTATATCATCAAAATTTTGTATTTTCATTTGTATTTTTATTTCTGTTACCAACTATTACTATAACATTATTACATTGTTACTATATTGTTACTATGTTATGTTATAATATTATTACTAAATTATATTAAAATGTTTTAATTTTATATTATTACATTATTTAAATTAATAATATTAATTATACCATTATTCTACATAATTCATATTTAAAATTTTTTATATATTAATTATAGTATTATTGATTGAAAGGCCGGTGCTCGTCCCATGACGCATACCTACATGGGTGCCTGCGCGGCATGCATGGTAGCCCATGCAAATGTGTGCGTGGGCGCCCGCATGGCATGAGTGGCATATGCCCCCGCGTAGGGCAACAGCGCCTGCGCAAGGCGCCTGCGCAAGGCGCCCGCGCGGGAACCTGGCTATGCCAACACGGGCGCTCGGCTATGCCAACGCGAGCGCCCTAGCATGGGGCATGCACACATGGAAGCGCCCTCGTAAATTAGTATATTATTAAATTAGTAATTTATATATTATTTTTTAAAATTATTAATATTATTATTTAAAAATTATAATAATATTTAATCAATCAAGCAATTCTCACAAAAATTAGACAGTAAATTTTGTTAAAGTCCCAAAAACATTTTACATTTTGGTATCAGACGCCAAAATTTTTTATTTGTTTTTTGTTTCAACCACGAAAAATTTAGTTTTTACGTCAAATTATCATGTTATTTACTTGCTATATGTCTATTTCTTTTTTTTTCTTTTTTACTTTCTTTGTTTGCTTTTATTTAAACAAAAATAATCAAAAACAATTATTAAATTAAATTGACTTTGTGTTAGGAAAATCAAACCACCTTACCATCAAATTCAAATAAAATTCATTAAAATTCATTGTCTCATTATGGTTTGGAAGATGATATGATAGGTTTAACAAAATTAATCAAACCACTTAAAAAATAAAATTCATTGTGTATGATATTTTGCCTTTGACAAAATTGGGGCGAAAATTTTAGATTACTTTATTGTTAAATTTTGTTAAACTACTTGTAATATTAACATGATGAACTAAGAGGTGTTACTCAATTGCGTTTTTCTAAGATTTGTTACTTTAATCAATGAACTAAATTAAATCTGGCCTTAAGTATCTATCCAAGAATAATGTTACTAGTGCAACATAAATTTTATCTTTGCCCCTAGCAACATTAACTTAGTCTTGGTGTATAAATGTCAATAATGGTAATTGAGCAATTGAGTAAATATTTGTTCTATCTTATCATATCATTTGTTAGTGGGTGAGATGGATATTGTTAGTGGGTAGTACAACTAATAAACACGATATTGTTAGTTGTTGGTGAGTGGTACAATCTTAAATTTATTATTACATAATTTGATATTATTTTTTTAAATATTATTCTTAAAAGAGATGACAAATACTATAGATACATACACTCTTCAATACATACTACTCAATAGTGACTCAATTGGGAGTGTAAGTATATACTGTCATATATATATATTAATATTAAACTCTATTAAACTCAAATATCCTATGTACTGTTTCATATGAAGTGAATGTAATATGTTCGAAGAATAAATCAATCATGGTTGAAACTTTATAGTAAATCATAGTAAAGACTTTATTATGTGTTTATTCATCGTGTAATAAATGGGTACAATGATATTAACAAATGGAAACAGTATAATTTTGATATGAAAATTTAAGTAAAAACTAGATTTAATCATTTATTTAATTAGATTAATCTGACAAGACGAACCGCGAATACTCTACTACTTATAAGGAGTTGTAAGAGTATAGATATGAAAAAATTAACAAATTCTAAAAATTAATTCTAAAAATTACATTGCATGAGAACTATAGAGAAATGGAGGCAATGAGTATAATAATATAGTGACTAAGAAAAAAAGAGAGAGGATCAAAAAATTGTGAAATGTAGTAATTAGTTAGTAAGTAGTTAGTAAGTACTTTGTAAGTAAGTAATAAAAATCACAAGGCGGTATTAATTAAAAGTATAAAAAGATTGTGAGAAATTAAAAAAACGGTAATGAAAAAAGAGGTAATGAAAAAAGAGGCGGTAATGAAAAAAAAGGCGGGAGAAAAATGGAGAAAGCAAAGTTTTAAAATTTTGTTTGTGAAAATTATATATTATAAATTCAATTCAGAACAAAATTTCTTCATCCTTCCCAGTTTTTCTCCCCAAACTCTAACTCAAAAATTTTTTATCCTTCCCTTCAAAGTTCTTCTCCCCAAACTCATTTAAATTTCTCACTCATACTTTACAAAATTTTATCTGGGCAAGGTCTTCTTCCCTAACTCATTTAAACCTCCCACTCATACTTTACAAAATTTTATCTGCCATCAAAATTTCTCCATCCTTCCTTTGAAATCTCTTATTCCCTAATTCATTTAAACCTTTCACTCACATTTTGTAAAGTTTTATCTTGAATATTTGAAATAACAACGATGAACATTATACGAAGAAGCACAACTACTCCAAATTCAGTCGAACAAGCTCAATCATCCAACATATTACCCATGTTTTAAAAAATAAACATATTATTTTTATTTTAATTTGAGATTTAATATTAAAATAGAAAATTTTTAAAAAATTGGCGCAGAAAAAGAAAAATTTTGTGAAAACTTATTTTTAAAATTTGTTTATGAAAATAGAGAGAGATTGTTACAGTGGAAGTGCAAAAATTTTGTAAAAAATTTGAAAATATTTTGGGAGACAAATAATATAATAAATATATTATTATAAATTATATTATAAATTTATTAATTTAGATCAAATTATCAAGGTAATGTACTTTTTCATAATATAATATTTGTATAATAATCATTTAATTATTATTAATATTATATTATATAACTTAATTAATTATTTTAGATGTGAAAAAATATTTCAAGCGGTGTCAATATTAATAATTTTAAATCATTAGGTTCATTAAACTGTAAATAATTTTCTTAATTTTTATTGTTAATAATTTAAATAAAATTATTAGTAATTTAAACAATTAAAAAATTGCTTGCCTGCACCGTATTATGCTGCTACAGGCGCTTGACCCTGCTCGCTCGGGTGCCCGCGTAGGCAGGCGCTGCGCGCATGCGAGCGCCCATGCGGGCGCCTGCCCTTGCTCGCGTTGGCGCCCGCGTAGGCGGGCGCTGCAGGCAGGCGCACATGCGAGCGCCCACACTGGCGCACATGCGAGCGCCCGCACTGGCGCCTACCCATGCTCGAGCGGGCGCCCGTGTGGGCAAGCGCCCCTCGCAAGTAGCGCCCGTGCGGGCGCCTGCCCTTGCTCGCGCTGGCGCCCACGTTGGCGGGCGCTACGCGTAGGCAGGCACGCATGCGAGCGCCCGCACTGGCGCCTGCCCATGCTTGAGCGGGCGCCCGCGTGGGCAGGCACCCCGAGCAAGCAGCGCCCATGCGGGCGCCCGCGGGGGCAGGCGCCCCGAGCAAGCAACGCCCATGCGGGCGCCCGCGGGGGCAGGGGCCCCGCGCAAGCAGCGCCAGTGCGGGCGCCCGCGGGGGCAGGCACCCAGCGCAAGCAGCGCCCGTGCGGGCGCCCGCTTGCTCAGCTTCCTTTTATTAATGAAAAAAAGGATAAAGTGTTGCAAGCACCCGGATTCGAACCTATGACCAAAAGTGAGCTGAATATTTGGGGTGTTAACCATTAATCCACAACTTTCTTGTGTACGTTTCTCTCTTCTTTTTTATTTATTTCTTTCATCCTACCAATCTCAATCTCACTTTTTTTTTTGCCTCCCTATTTCACTCTCACTTTTTTTTTTCCCTATCTCACTCTCACCTCTATTTTTTCTTTTTCTGGGAGTTTTTTTTTTCGTTTTATATTCTCTTTGAATTATTTTTTTTCCGATTTTAACATATTCAAAACCAATGATATTTAAATTGAATATTATGAATGATTTATAATTTATTAATTTTATATATTTTGAAGGGGAAATATTTGTGATTAAATATATATATATTTTTAAATTATTAATATATTATAATTTAAATTTCATACTTATTAGAAAAACAAAAAATTAGAAAAAAAAAATAAAAACAATAAAATTAAATGAAATAGAATAATGGATGATATAAAAATTAATTGTTATAAGAAATTTAAAATATATTGTTAAAAATTAAAATATAGAAAATTTTGAAAAATTGATGATATTTTTATAATTTATAAAATCTCGATACTATATAAAATCTAGGGAAATAGTGTTATATAGTTTTTCAAAATTTCATAAAATAAAAATAAAAGTTAATATATGTAATTTTGTACTATTTAAAGAAATTTTAAAAATGAAAGTAAATATAATATTTATAAATAAATAATATTTTTCGATTTTTAATTTTCAAATTATTAAATCATAAAACTTTTCAAAAATTCTTTATACATTTTAAAATTTAAAAAAATGTATATAAGTTAATATTAAATTAGTATAAATAATTAAAATATTTAATAAAATTATTTCATGTATATAAGTAATGTATGTTAATAAATATTAAATAAATGTATGTTAATAAAAAATAGAAATAAATATAATGATAGTAGATTAAATAACGATTATATATCATAAATTAACCACTATATAAAGTTACTTATCCACTTACCATCTACTTAATATGTACTTACCACGACTATATATCACAAACTTATCACTAACTTATCACTAACTTACCACTATATAAACTTAATTACCCAATTACTATCTACTTATCACTAATTTACAACTAACTTACCACTATATAAACTTACTTATCCACTTACCATCTACATATAATTTACTTACTATCTATTTACCATGACTATATATCACAAACTTATCACTATATAAATTTACTTATCCACTAACCATTTACTTACCACTAACTTACTACTATATAAACTTACTTATTCACTTATCATCTACTTACCACGACTATATATCACAAATTTATCACAAACTTACCACTATATAAACTTACTTACCCATTTACCATCTACTTACCACCTACATACCTACTACTTCTACTTATCATTATCACAATTGAATATTTCTTTACAGACGGTTGCGGTAGTTTTACCTACAGTTGATAAATTTTTCTTCACGGACATTTTAGTCAGTTGATAAAAACCTATATTTTCTGACGGTTTTGTCATAGTGCGTCTTTATAAACCATAAAAACTGTCACTAAAAGTCACCGTCATTAAAAATTACCGTCAGCACAGCGCTTTAATTTTGTAGTATATGTTGACATAAAATTTTTTGCGTTGACATAAACATGTTCTTAATTAGAATTTTTCTAAGTCCTAGACATACAAGTTGACTTGGGGCATAGGACAAGTCGATTGGTGCCTATGTTGATATAACCTTGTGCACTATGCTCTATGCACTGTGTCATGGCATCTATCGTGGGTCGTATTGTAGTATGGCATGGCTTATTTCATAGCCTATGCCATGGCATGTATCATAACATATATCATGGTATGGTGTGACTCGTATCATGGCCTGTGATATGGCATTTGTCGTGACATGCCTATGTCATGGCATGTAGCTCATGTTATGCCTGTGTCGTTGCTTACATCATGGCATGGTGTGGCTCGTGTTATGCCTATGCCGTGGCATATGCTGTGATTCATGACATGCTCTAGTGTCTTGTGTTCTATGGCCTTGCATGTGAATACTTTGTGCCTTGGCGTTGACTTGTTCTTCACAACAGTTTCTAAGCACTGAAAGTGATAGTTGACTTATGGTCTAAGGAGGTTGACTTGACCTTTATATGTTGTATAATATTTTTCATTTTGACCATTACTGTTTCAAACATTTGACCATTACCTCTTTGAATTTTAGTTCAATTGCTTCATAGAATACGTGAGTCGACTAGTCCTTTGGGGTGAGTCGACTTGAGTAACTTACTATTTAAATTTAGTTTGTCTATTATGCATAGTGAGTCAACTGGCCTAACTGTCACGCTCCGACTCTAAATCGAAGGCCGTGAACAGCCGCTCGTTATCCCGCATGCTGTCCATCACACAACACACATACTGAGACAATGCAAGGCTAACATTTTCATTTGTTTAAAATCTGTTTTTCCTAAAAATATAATTTCCCAAGTTAAAAAAGAAAATAAAATAAAATGTAACACTTTGCCTCAATGTATTTCAATGTATTAAGATACAATAATTTCGAGAGTTTTAACTTATATTTTTTTTTCATAACATAATTACAGTCATCCCATAAGATATTCATAGTCATTCTATGAATCTCAAGTATATATTATCAATTTTTATCATGAAAGAATGATTGGTACCATACCCAAAATTCGACGTCTCCAAAATATATGTCAAGTGTGTCGAAAGTCTCTTGACACATCTCCCTGCCAGTCTGTTATCATACAAAAGTGAGGGGTGAGTATTAAGGAAAATATTCAGTGAGTGAGAGAATCAACATTATATTATCAATAGAATGTGTGAGTAAGCATATTTTTTTTAAATATAATGATATTATAAATCGAGCATGACACTTCTATAAATTAAGTGATTATGCTTCATATATCATAATATCAACATATGCATTCATTTACATTTCGAAAAATCATTTAGAGATTGCCAATAAAATATCCCCGGCAATGATCTACCGCGACTAATGACAGGCGCATTGAGGTTTTATTTATTTTTTTTTTATATATATGCAACTATAAAAACATTTAGCTCTCTACCCCAATATTGGCCACGGATCTCACCAAGTGCTAAATAGTGGAAATGCGCACTTCCTTCCCTTACGGTTCAACCAGCTAGCATGAATCTACACGCGCATATATATAATCAATCATGTATAGAACCCCGCCCGGTGCTAGACAGTGGCACTACACATGTCTTCTCCGATTTGATTCAACTTGTTGTGACTATCACTATTAGAAAAAACAGTATCAGCGATAGATAAATACCAATGGAAAAAAATCTGTCGGTAATAACAATGGATTTTCGACAGATTAATGTCGAATTGAATACCGACAGATTAACGACAGAAATATTTCTGCCGCTAAACCCTTAAAAAAAAATTTTTTAATTGTAAAATTATCAGCGACGGATTAGCGATGGAAATATTCCGTTGCTAATTCTGTCAGTAATTTTCGGTGAATTGGTGAAGAAAATATATATATATATATATATATATATATATATATATATGTACGGCCATTAGCGATGGATTAACAACAGATTACCAATGGAAAATTAGAGATGGATTAGCGATATATTTTTTTTATTTTTTTATTTTTTTATTTTTTTATTTTTTTATTTTTTTATTTTAACCTTTTTTATATTTTATATTTTATATTTTTATATTTTTATATTTTTGTATTTTTATATTTTTAATTTTTTAATTTTATTTAATAATTTTATTTTATTTTATTTTATTTTTTCAAAATTTTTATTATTTTATTTTAAGCTAAAATAAATTTATTTTATTATTTTATAATAAATTATAATTTTATATTATTTTATTATTATTAAAAAATATGAGAAAAAGATAATAAGTAAAAAAAAAAGAAATATGATTAGATATCATACACAGTCTGGTGGTTGGCTTACTCTTATTATTTCACTTGTGTGTGCTTGTGAGTGGTTTCGAAATGCACCGGAGGTAGTTATGACAAATTAAAGGCGGGGTTGTGTAGGAGAGCGGGTTGGGTTGCTTGGAGCTGCAAGCTTTTTTTTTTTAGTTTCAGCGACGGATATTTTTTTGTCGCTAATCCATCACTGATATTAGCGACGGAAAAAAATCCATCGTTAATATTTAGCGGAGTCATTATTAGCGACGGAAAAAAATCTGTCATTTATACCCTTCAGCGATAGAAAATAGACTTTCAACGACGGATTTTTCTATCGCTGAAAGTCTATTTTCTAGTAGTTATTATATATAACGTTTGGGGATATCTGCTGCAGAAATATATTCGAACACACATGGGGTGCCTCTACAAACCCTCTTCGCAGTTACGGTAGTCCATTTGGGACATTATCACATCATCTCATCATAAGTAGGCATTCGGCCCACACATTTCATTAAACCATTTCAAATTAGCATGCCAACGCAATAGAAGCATATAAATCATATCGAGTTTTTAAATAGTGGCACGATATCATTTCAATACAATTCATGAATGCATATCATTTGAATTAATCATTTGAGATACTCCAATGATCACAAAAATAAATATTTATAAAATATAAACCAAATATCATATTTTTACACATGTCATAAAATATGTCATTTTGAAAAACTATAAAACATGTATTTTTTTGCTCAATCAAAAACATAGCGTCAAAGTCCCACTCACTGTATATGGGAAGGTATGTCACTTCCTAAAATGCACCACAATGTATAATAAATGTGTTCTCCTCGTTCAGTCTCCAAGCGTATCTCTACAATGACAACACATAATATATCATAAAATTGAAAACCATCATGTTAAATTGAATTTTTATTTAATCCTTCGTCTAAGATCAAAACTTAGGGCATCATAGGTAGGATTCAAATGTGTACATACGTTGTCCCATTTTCATCACCAACCCGGCAACTTCAAACATTCATTTCCAAAGGCACACAATTCAGGCCACAAGCTTCAATATTCTTCATGTTTAAAGTTTCAATTTCCTTTTCATATTGTGCATTCCAAAATCCTTAAAATGAGCATTTTCTCATGCATGTATTTTCAGCCTCAATGTTTCCCATACCTTTCTAACAAAACAATACCATTTTAAACCACCAAAACTATCACTCACATATTTTGTCTCTTTGTATACTCAAAACAGTTCGCAAAATTCCAGAAGTTAGTATGCTCAAAATCTCACCTTCTTTATGCACAAAATAATCCACATTTAAATTGTATATTGTATAATTCATCCTTTAAAATTTTGCATGTTTACACATCAATTGAATTCATCACTCCTTCATAAAATTTAATATTCTAAACTCATTACAAATACACATACTTGTACGCATTCCTTACATTATTGGCTACTCACCAAACTAATACACATTTTATCACATCAACCTAGCACATATATACTAACTATACATGCACACACACCTTTATCTCATCATTTCAATCAATAATCATACACATATATTCATTACTTTTGCATTAAAATTCTACACACATTCCTCATGTTTCATTTGGATTCCACTTAGGCTTTAAGTTGTAGAATCATGCTAAAACATCATATTTAAAACATTCGCACATGGTTCTCAAATTCAGCAAAGTGCAGAATTCTTTTACCTCAGATTTTGATGCTTCAAGGCCAACCGAGACCTCTCTACAAAAGATCTCTCTCTCCTCCTTGCTCTTAGCTCTCAGCCTCCTTTTGTTCACCAAATTAGGCGTCTCCTTTTTGGCTCCAAACTTAAATATGTTATATTAGGGTTTGAGGGGTTTGAATTTATACAAATATTTCCGAATAGCATTTGAAGAAATTAAATCTTTTTCAAATGGGGTTGCTCTCGGTCTAGAGAGAAAAATGGAGAGCTTTTGTTTCTTTGGCTTTGAACATCTCAAGAGCTTAGAAGTAAAAGCTAAGTGTTTAGCTATGTTAAATTTTGCTCCATTAAATCATAGCCCTTAAACATTCTCAAGATCAATTCTATGCCCTAAGATTACTTGGTCACAATCAAGTGTTCACTCTCTCTCAACAAGAAGCACTCACAGTTTTGCTCTTTTCTCACACTACAAACTCACATTGTGCAACCTTTTTTGTCAAACTCTTTTTAAGCACAAAATCCATTTCAGCTTGCATAAAATTATTTTCAAAATCATCATGTACAATGAAGTCCACCATCTTATCATAAAAAACAGATTTCAAATCATTTGGATACTTCAAGACATCAAAGTATTAAAAGTAGCATTTTTACCATCAAATTCAAGAGTTAAAGTACCCAAATCCACATCAATTTTTGTTTTGACTGTTTTCATGAATGGTTTACCCAATAATATAAGAGCAGGGTTAGAAGAACATATATTATCTATATCAATAACATAGAATTCAGCAGAAAAAATAAACTCATTAACTTTCACTAAGACACCATAAAAAATAGATTTTGAATAATTTGGATATTTCATGGTATCAAAAATATTAAAAATAACAATTTCACCATCAAATTCAAGAGTTAAAGTACCCAAATCCACCTCAATTTTTGTTTTGGTTATTTTCATGAATGGTCTTCCAAATAATATAAGAGTAGGGTTAGGAGAGCTTGTATCATCCATATCAATAATATAAAAATCAATAGGAAAAATAAACTTACTAACTTTCACTAAAATATCTTCAATCACACTTTTAGGATATAAATTTAACCTATGAGCTAATTGAATTATCACTCTTGTCTCTTTCAAAGGTCCTAAATTCAAATCCTTTTAAATGATAAAGGTACAATAATTATAGATGCTCCTAGATCAAGCATAGCCTTCTCTACCTTTCCATTGCCAATTACACTGTTATCAAAATTAGTATTGATGATTAGCAAATGTTAAGTTTTAGGTGTATTATGATGAAAAGATTGTGTTGAACTAATGAAAGACTGAATTATGTGGATATGGAGATGGATTAAGATTGATACAAAACATATAGGCAATTCATAGTATAAGTCTAGTCGACTACACAATGTAGCAGTCGACTTGCCTAAGTACACAGTAGCCTAAGTCAAGTCTAACAAAGTACACTAGTCGACTAACCTATTCATTTTGTCGACGATCATAGTTAGCCTAGTTATAGTGATCAAATTTTAAATGCTAACGGTTAAATGATAATGATCAAAATAAGAATATGACACATCATAGTCGACCACCTCGAAGATCAAAATCGACTTATACTTACAAGTTAGTCCACAGACATGTGTTAGCTCACTAAGTACATGAAATTATACAAGAGATATAGGTTGTGGCATGCATAACATGCAAAAATGCATGCCACAATGCAGGACTTAGATCAACCCATGAGACACAAAGGATAGTCAACTTGCATAGGAATGACAGTTGACTCATATATCTAGAGAAGACTGGCCATAAGCACATTGCGCATGCACAACATTGGTTTGACATTAACATGGCACAAGCACTACATTGGCATGGCATTAGCATAGCACGAGCATGACATGAGTACTAGCAATCCTTAGTGGCCTAGTCGACTCGTGGTTTTACTATAGTTGACTCATCTCATCATGACATAAAAAAATTCTAAGTCTGGAGATGAAGTACTGATTCTTGGATGATTAAAGATCGATCCTCTCATATATTGAACAGAAGGAAGCTGACAGCCATAGTGGCGGAAGTTGACTCTTGCTGCTCCCATAATAGAACATGTCACATGACTTAGAGCTGAGCAATTCTAGAGCAAAAAACATATCATACGCCCATAGTATTATGCCACATACACTGAGCCACCCTGCATACACACGATGCACATACATCAAAGCAGTTTCAAGTGCAAGTTGACTACTCAAAGTGAGGGAGTCGATTATGCCAAGTCTCTAAAGATGAGTGTCAATCCTTGAACATGTGAGTACGGATCTTCAATATTATAGGAGTCCAAGAACTGACCTGAGTATGGATGTAGTCAACTAGCATAAGTAGAGATAGTCGACTCACTAAAGAGCTAAAAGGAAACATAATGAGGAGTACCTAACTATTCCTAGAGTTAAGTTGAAAAGTAGTTGACTATGGAGAAAGAAGCAGCCAACTAACTCTTGAAGGAACACAGACAAAATTCAAATTATAGTCGACTAGTAGAGAAAAGCGGTCAACTAGTTTATGAGTAATGGCTAGTTTTCAAAAAAAAAATTATTTGAGCATTTAGTGACTCCTAACAACCTCCGAACGGCTAGTTTCAATATTAAATGAGATCCAACAATCAAAACATCTAGAGAGGCTATAAATACAACCACTATTGAAGTTTAAACAATCCTTTTGGAACAATTGGAAACATTTATTGTACATTACCCTCTTGGTTTTCTCTCATCTTTATTATTCAAATGTTGTATTTATTTTTAGGCTGTAAAGTCTGTATTTGAGGATCAACACTCGAGTTAACCAACAACACTTGTAAGAGATCAAGAAGAGAAGGTCTTCTCGATCTTAGATTTGATTGCCTGTGAGAGACAAGTTAGGGTTTGCTTTAGTAGTGAAGTCTAGTGTGAGTGCTCTGGAGTAACACTTGTAAAGGTTTGACTAGAACCTAGAAACCTAGTTGTTTATACTATTTGGGAAACAAATAGTGGATTAGAAACTCTAGCTAGAGTCTGGGAGTAGATGTACACCAGAAAGGTGGAACCACTATAAATTCTTTTGTCAATCATTTTTTCTATCCCTCACCTATACTCTATTTTTGTAGCCCAAAGTTTGAAAAGCCACAAAAAAGTATCAAAAAATTGTAGCCGAAAGGTTGTTTAGCCTCGGTTCTTCAATTGGTATCAGAGTGGGTGTGTTTGATAGAGCCTAACAACTTCAACACCAAAGATCTAACATGGCACTAAATGGAGACATTGTCCCTTTTAAGGCTTGATCTACAAATAGAGCACATTTCTTCAATGGTAGCAACTATAGCTACCGGAAGCAAAGGATGCGGAATTTCGTCAAAGCTCAGGATGAAATTGCATGGGAGATTATTGAAGAAGGCATTAAGTTTCTGACAGAAATAATAGCTAGTGTCCATGTTCTGGTCAAAATGAAGAATATGGTACCAAAGGAAAAGAAAGCCTACAAAACAAATTGTAAAACTGTCAACTTGCTACACTTGGCATTGAGCATGATTGAGTACAACAAAGTCTTATCATGCATCACTGCTATAGAAATCTAGGAAAGGCTCAAGGTTACATATAAAGGCACAAACCAAGTGTTGAAGAACAAAGTGAGGATGTTGAAGTAGGAGTATGAGGCCTTCAAAATGAAGGATGAGGAATCAGTTCAAGAGATGATTACTCATTTCAACACCATAACCAATGAACTCAGACTATTGGGAAAAGATATATTAGAGGAAGACATTGTTGATAAGGTATTAAGATGCCTGCCTAAGTTATGGGAACCTAAAGTAACTACCATAGAAGAGTCAAAGAATCTTGAAACATTAACCATGGACCAATTGGTAGGATCTTAGATCACACATGAAATAAAGCTAAATGTAAAAGGTCTAATGAGTGAGGATATAGGAAAAGACATGGCACTCAAAGTGGACAATGAGGAAAGCACCTTTGAGGAAGAACATGAAGTTGAACAAAAAGAAGTTGGCATTGCTAACCTAAAAATTCAAGAGACATATGTCGCAAAGAAGAAGAAACAAAGGGAAAGCAATCTTCAAAAAGTCAGAAAAGAAAGGTGAAGTCCAATGCTTTGAGTGCAAGAAGCCAAAACATATTAAGGCAAATTGTCCTCAACTCAACAAGGTTGACAAAAGAGACAAAAACATAAAAAAGAAGAAGAACGCATTGGCTGCTTGGAGTGATAAAGATAACAGCTCTTCAGAAGAGGAAGTCGAGACTGAGGAAGCCGATATTTGTTTCATGGCTTTGGAAGACTCTTAGAACAATGAGACCTACTTGAAAGCTGAAGGATCTTTAAACACTTAGTTTCTAGATAATGGCTACTCCCAATGCATGACAGGGGATGCAACCAAGTTCAGCTGCATGGAAGAGAGACATGGAGGCAAGGTTGTCTTTGGAGACAACTTTAAAGGAAGGATAGTTGGCTTCGGTAACATAGGTACTTCTCTCTCATTGAGTATATTTCATTAGTTAAAGGCTTGAAGTATAACATCTTTAGTATTAATCAATTGTGTGATAAAAGTTACATTGTTTTGTTTGATTTTGATTGCTGTAAAATAGTAGATAAATGTAACAAAGAGGTTAGATTTAGAGAATTTAGGCAAGGAAACATATATGTGATCAATCTAGATAATATAAACTATTCTAAGGAGGAATACCCCATGGCTGTAAGCGATGACAATACCTAGCTTTCGTATAAGAGGTTAGGTCATGTTAGCATGGACCTGATATCAAACTAGCAAGGAATTACATAGTAAAACGTCTACCTAAGTTAGGCCATTAGAACTTCTACACATAGACTTGTTTGGACTTACTAGAACTCAGAGCTTAGGGGAAAGCACTATGGATTTATGATCATAGATGATTATTCTAGGTATACATAGGTACAATTCCTAGCAAAGAAAAAAGAGACAAGTAATGCATTTATCAAACTATAAGAAGGTCCAGAATGAGAAAGGATACTCAATTAAGAGTATCAGAAGTAACCATGGGAAGGACTTTGAGAACAAAACGATGGAAGAATTTTGTGAAGAGTATTGCATAGACCATAACTTCTCAACTCCTAGAACACCCAAACAGAATAGGGTTGTAGAGAGGAAGCATATGACCTTAGAAGAAATGGCAAAAACAGTACTCTATGAGCATAACTTGCCTAAGTACTTTTGAGTAGAGATTGTTAACACAACTTGTAATATCTTGAATAGAGTCTTAATAAGACATATCCTTAAGAAAATCCCATATGAGCTGTATAAAAGCAAGAGACCAAACATAGCTCACTTCTATGTATTTGGATGTAAGTGCTATGTGTTTAATAATGGGAAAGACTCTTTAGGCAAATTTGATGCAAAGAGTAATGAGGGTATATTTCTAGAATACTCCACAATTAGTAAAGCTTATAAGGTATACAATAAAAGAACATGATGGTTGAAGAGTCAATCCATGTATAATTGGATGAGAATGACCAATTAGGCAAAAAAAAGTTTTGATGATGATGCCTTAGATGAGCTGATTAAGACTCTAGAAGGTGCAAAGAATTAAAATGCTCATGATTATGCATTTTGAGATAGAAATAGAACCAAAGGAAGAAGAAACTACCCCTCAAGAGCAAGAAATTAAACATCACATACTTAGAAAATCTATGAATCCTAAAAGCATTATAGGCAATGATAGTTCTGGTGTGAGAACCAGATTAACACTATAAAATCAGTTTGAATTTGTAGCCTTCATATCTAAAACAGAGCTCAAGAATGTTAATGAAGTTTTAAGTGATGAAAATTGGGTGTTAGCCATGCAGGAGGAGCTTATCCAATTTGAGAGAAATAATGTTTGAGATTTAGTATTGAGATCAAAAGATCAATCTGTCATAGGTACAAAATTGGTATTTAGAAACAAGTTAGATGAGCATGCCACTATCACCATAAACAAGGCAAGACTAATAGCACAGGGATATTGTAAAGAAGAAAAAATTGATTATGATGAGACCTATGCACCTATACCTAGATTAGAAGCAATAAGGATGCTTCTAACCTTTGCATGTTTTATGGATTTTAGATTATACCAAACGGATGTGAAAAGTACAAATTTGAATGGAATCATTGAAGAGGTATTATATGTTGAATAACCACCAGGCTTTGAACATGCTAAACATCTAGATCATGTATACAAATTGTCAAAAGCATTGTATGGTTTGAAACAATCTTCTAAAGTTTGGTATGAAAAGCCGAGCAGTTTTCTAGTAGCAAATGAGTTTATAAGAGACAAGATTGATACATCCTTATTCATTAAAAGGAAAAGCAAAGAAATATTGATTGTATAAATCTATGTGGATGACATTGACTTTGGAGCTACAGATGAAAACCTTTACCAAGAGTTTGCTCAAGCTTTGTATACTGAGTTTGAAATGAGTATGATGGGATAGCTTAACTATTTCCTAGAATTACAAATAAAACAAACCGAGAAATGAATTTTCATTAGTCAATCTAAGTTTGTTATGGAGTTAGTAACGAAATTTGGTTTAGGAGATGTCAAGAGAAGTGCAACACATATGAGCACAACTGTGAAGATAGACAAGAATGAAGGAGGAAAACCTATATGCTCTAAGTTGTAGAGAAATATGATAGGTTCTTTATTCTACCTTACTGCATCTAGGCTTGACATACTCTTTAATATATGTTTGTGTACAAGATTTCAGTTAGCATTTAAGGAATCATACATGTCTGCAACAAAGAGAATCCTTAGATACATCAAGAACTCACATAGTTTGGGCATCTAGTATGACAAAAGATCATCTTCTAATCTTCATGGTTATTTTGATACAGACTTTGTTGGATATAAAGTGGATAGGAAGAGTACTAGTGGCACATGATAATTCTTTGGAAGTATGTTGGTGTCTTGATCTTCAAGGAAACAAAATAATGTCGCGATATCAGCTACTGAGATATAATACATTACTATTGGATAGTATTGTGCTCAGGTGTTATGGAATAAACATCAAATGAATGATTATGGATTAAACTTAAATATTAATCTAACTAAGAATCATATCCATCACTCAAGAATCAAGCACATTGAGTAAGGCATCATTTCATAAGAGATCATCTGCTCAAGGGAGATGTGATTCTTGAGTTCATAGAAACAACTAAGCAATTAGCTGATATATTCACCAAACCTCTAGATAAAAATGGGTTCTATAGCCCAAGAAGAGAGATAGGTATGAAGAAATTTGAGGATTGATGATTGCTTATTTGTTTTGATTTGATTTTCTATTGAATTTCTATGTGCTTTTGCATGCTGTTGAACATCTCAGCAGACAAGTCGACTCACTCACAATACTAGTCCACTAAGTCTCAAGAAGATAACTAAAAATGAAAGGATTTTATACTCAAAAACTTGACTAAGTTGACTACCTATGAGATAGGGAGTCGACTAACACCTAGGAATATAGCATGACCAATACTAAGTATCAATTCTTTATTATTGAAGTACCTGTACTATCTACTATAAACTTCAATGTGAAACTTTGACAAGTTGACTACATAAATCCCCTAGTTAACTACCCCTCATTACTAGGTGTAAATAAAGCATGAATAGTATCAAGTATCAATCTTTCAAAGATGAAGAACTAGTACTCACCACTGCACATGCAGTACTGAACATAACTAGTCGACTACCTTCTTAAAATGAGACGACTACATGATATCAAAATTTTAGACAAAAAGTTGAGATAGTCGACTACATAGGTTATATAGTCAACTACATTGCTGAGTAGTCACAAGTATAAATAGAAATTTTAGAGAAATTGTTGACTTAAACATTTTCTATCACATGAAAACCACATTTCTCTCTCTCAAACCCTCCTGGTCGACTCTCACACGTCCAAGAGACTATAAAATCTCAAACTTTAGATCAGATTGTAACTTGCCAAGGATATCAAGGATGAGAAACCCATCTCCCTTTGACGAGCATGATTTTCCATCTAGTGAGAAGAGTAAGTCTTGTGAGAACTACTTTATTTCTCATGTGGTTACACACAATATAATGATTGTTTGGGCATTTTTTGAGAGTATTGGATTTCCTTATGGAAATTTTATCAAGAAAGTAGTCCCTCCAAGCCTTATTAACCCCACTCCTATATTCTATGAGAGATTACTTAAGATTTTCTACAATAATATTGTTGATGTGAGGAGAAAATTTAGAAATACATGTGAAATAGAAATTAAGGTTGGTGAAACATCTAATAGATGCATTTATAGACTTATGTGAACGACAAGGAGATTGAGGTTTCCCCTAGATTAATGTGTTGGTTAAGGGATCAACCGTAGGTTCCTAAAGAGGAATGTGAGCAGTATATGAGTATGACTCTAAAGGAGTGTATGAGCATAGTTTAAAAAAATAAAACACTTGAAATGGGGAGTAACAAAATTGTAGATTTAGACCTTTATGAAAGGATATTTGTCACGTCTCGACCCTCGATCCGAGCACGCAACAACCGCCGCATTATCTCAGTATACGAGCAGTATTTCCTCATATACCGAGACAACGCAAAACATTCATTTTCACATGTTTAAAACCTATTTTTCCCTCAAAATATAATTTCTCAAGTAAAAGAAATTTAAAATGCAACACTGTGCCTCAATACATGAATATATAACGAATTCAAGAGTTTCAATTTATATTTACAATAATATAATTACAGTCATTCTATAAAATATACATTGGTTATTCCATACACCTCAAATATATATACATATCCAACTTCATCATAGAAGAATGGTTGGTATTATACCCAACACTCTTCGTCTCCAAAGGTATGTCAAATGTGTTGAAAGTCTCTCAACATGCCTCCTTGCCTCAATACCGTGTATTTATTATGGGATTGACTATGTAATTTATGTATATTTCTTCGTGAAACTCTCATATTTCATTTGCATTGAGGCAAATTGTAGTGTTTGAATGTCAATTTGGGAAATTGGTTGCAAATTGTATAAAATTTAGACCCGCTCAGTGTGGCGGCTGCTCATGCTCTAATTGGGCATGATAGTAGAGGTCTGTCGCTAGGATTGTTGGTAATTTACTTAGCCTGACATTGTTCTGGATGTCTACTGTGGTTGGTGGGTTGTTGTGAGGCCGAGATGACCATTTTATTTTATTTACAGGATGATTTTAAATTGTACAAGTTTAAACAAGTTTATTTGTACATGGAAGACCTCCGATTTATGAGGAGATTCTGTCCAATTTTTTGTAAAAATATAGCTGGCATTCAAGACAACAGGCGACTGCTCACGACCCCGGTTTGGGGTGTGACACAAAGTATGGAATCTTGTTCCTAAACCAATGGATCAGTCAGTGATTGGAATCAAATGGGTCTTCAGAAATAAACTTGATGAATATGGCACAATCACAAGGAATAAAGCAAGATTAGTGGCCAAAGGTTACAGTAAAGAGAAAGGAATCGACTATGATGAAACCTATGCACCAATGGCCAAATTAGAAGCAATAAGAATGCTTCTTACCTTCTCTTGTTTTATGAATTTTAAACTTTACAAAATTGATGTCAAAAGTGTATTTCTGAATGGGTATTTGAATGAGACAGTATACGTTGAACAATCTCCTAGATTTGAAGATCCAAAGTGTTCTGAATATATTTACAAATTAACCAAGCGCTATATGATCTGAAACAAGCACCTAGAGTTTGGTATGAAAGATTAAGCAACTTTTTTATTGAAAACAATTTTGAACGAGAAAAGATAGACACTACTCTCTTTATCAAAAGGAAAGATGACAATTTCTTGATAATATAGATATACATAGATGACATAGTATCTAGAGGAATTAGTATAAAAACGTGTGAAGAATTTGCAACCAAAATGCGGGGAGAATTTGAAATGAGTATAATGAGAGAATTGAATTACTTCCTTGGACTTCAAATTAAACAATCAAAGGATGGAATTTTCATAAATCAATCAACATATACGAATGATCTAACTAAAAGATTTGGGTTCAGTGACTGCAAGAGAAATGTAACTCCAATGAGCACAAATATAAAGTTAAACAAAGACAAAATTGGTAAATCAGTATATCAAAAACTTTATAGAAACATGATTGTGTCTCTGTTATATTTTACTGCTTCCAGACCTGACATACAATTTAGTATATGTCTTTGTGCTAAATTTCAATCGGATCCAAAAAAATCTCACTTAGTTACAGTCAAAAGAATTTTCAGATACCTAAAAGAAACCACTTACTTAAGACTTTGATATAACATAAACTCAAGCTTTCAGTTGCATAGTTTCTATGATACTAATTTTGCCAGATGCAAAATAGATAGAAAAAATACTAGTGGTACTTGTTAATTCTTTAGAAGAATGTTGGTATCATGGTCTTCCAAGAAACAAAGCAGTATAGCATTGTCAATGACGGAAGCTAAATATGTTTCAGCTAGACAATGTACTACACAAATCATTTGGATCAAATATCAAATGAAGGACTATGGATTAAACTTTGATTGCATACTAATCAAATGTGATAACACAAGTATAATAAATCTCACAAAGAACCTAGCGCATCACTCACGAACAAAACACATGGAAGTGAGATATCACTTCATCAGATACCATGTTCTGGAATGTGAAATTGTTCTTGAGTACATTGGCACTCTAAAAAAAATTGCTGACATACTCACCAAACCCTTGAATAAAAATAGATTTTGTGAACTGAGAATGGATTTGGGAATGATAGAAATGAAGAAATAGAAAAGAAAGAATAAAAAACAGAGTCTTACAGTTCTAAGTAATAGTCTTCAGGTCAACCTATTTATTAAAATATATCGACAAATTAAAAGTATATAGAGTCATGTCGACCTGCTGAATGTTAAATTTAAAATCCCTGTCAACCTGATCTTGAACCAACACTTAGAATAAAACTCAAAAGATGACATATCGACCCGACCTTAAAGATGTCGACCTGAGTAGCAATGAGAAGACAAGTCGATGTCTTTCCTAGTATATCGACCCGGTTATTCAAAACTACTAAATAGGTCATTGTGTACTTAAACATGTCAACCTAAGACATGCCTAATGGAATACTAACAGTCGGCACATTGACCTTTCTAACCTTAAATCTCCAAATTTCAAACTATTTTTCTTCATCCTGAAACCCTAACTGCTCAAATTCAAAATCCTAACCCCTAAATCGAAACCATAATCCGCTCAATCCCTGCACGAATCAATCTACAATGGCTCCAAAAATGAAAATGTCAATCAAGAAACCCTTTGAACCTTTAAAAAGATCTTCAAAACCTATGGGAAATGGTTCCTCCTCCTCTACGCAAACCGCGAAACTTCTCCTCCACCATAACTAATCCTTCAGTTTAATGTCTAGAATTTCATCGATGGAGTAGAGTAAACTGTACGAAAAGGTATTTTTGAAAAGGAAAGTGAATCACAAAAGGTTAATTTACTGGGTGTTCTTGAAGAATGTGAACTTCAAATATGAAAAACATCTAATAGAGGTATGTCCAACCTCTCTTTTAAACCCCAACAAGTATATTCATTAAAAGGAAGTTACGTTGTTCTACAATAATCTAGATGCGATTTCGGATGGTATAGTGAATGAGACTAGGATTGTCATAGATGACCATTTTGTATCATGCAGATTCAATACTTTTGTGAATGGGAAAAAGATTAAGATCACACCTAGAAATATATATGGGAGTAATGGTTTAGCCTGTCTCCTATGACAAATGCGAACCCTATATGAAAACTAGTTTGGAAAATGTTAGGGTAGTCTATGATGATGAAAACCTAATGTAGTGAATACAAGTACCACAGAGTTTGGCTTTCACGAACGAATTCTATATCTAATTGTCTCTCATTTATTAAGACCAAGAGGAGAAAACTACACTACAGTTTCAAGGAAAGACTTTTGATTAATGGCATACATTATGAGTGGGAAAAATCCTAGTTTGCATTACATTATCCCTCATTTTATGATATATGCACATAGATCAGAGAGCTCCCTATTACTTTATGCTAGCATGATCACTGACATCCTATCAAGAAATCATGTGGAAGTGGAAAAGGACACTCTTATTGAGTTAAGTGAGAAGAATGCAATCAATACGTCTTCAATGTTGAGAGCAAGATGGATGAGTAATAGTAAAGGTAAATGGATAAAGAAAGAAGGGGGAGCAAGCAAGAGACAGGCTGAGGAAATTTATAATGAAGCTGGGGATGACACTAATGTTCGAAAGAAAGAAAAAAGGACTGAGGAAGGTGAGACCTCAAGCATACAACCAATCACCTTAGAGATGATTTGGGATAAGTTACAAAACATTGAGAGGAGGCAAACCCTGATAGGTCAGATGAGCAGCTTTGTAAATATGGAACTTAACAATGTCCAAGAAATATTGGATGCTTTAGTCAAGGAAAAGGGTAAGTTAAAGAAGGATCTTAAACCATCAAAGTCCTTTTAGCTTAGGAATTTGCTGCATTTTTACTGGTCTTGTTCTTACTTACTGATACTTGGATTGCTTTATCTCTTCTTTGAATGCAATTTTTTGATTTCTCCAATATTTGCTTATATAATATTATTGCATTCATAATATGTTATGCATCTTTGTGTACAGTGTGAGAACTGTTTAATGCAAAGTTTATGACATATATGTACTGATAATTGAGATGGAGTCAAGGAACACCTATTCTGCTAATTCTTTGATTTTGCTTTCATATATGTACTAAATGATAAGAGTAAAATGTAGAGGGTAGTGTTGAAATGCAAATGTGGAGTAGGAAGGTGAAATGTGTGTAGAGTCAACTGAACTCAAGTGAGCGTGTTATCAGTAATGGTAAGTTGTTGTGAAGTGTGAGCTATCTGATCTAGTATCATAGATAGGTCATTATGATGAAATGGAGTGCATTGGTTAATGTCTAATGTAACACCGACACTGCGGTGTCAGTAATAGTATTCTATTCTCGAAAAATATATATAAATAAATATTTTTCAGTCTATATATATATGTATGGAGAGAAATTTTATTTATTTATATTGATTTTTGATTTTGGGGTATTTAAATTGAATTTTTGGTATATAGTAAATTATGTCGTATCCGTGAATTTTAGTGTAAAATGAATATAAAAAAAAAAACACAACAGAGGAGTATTGCGTTTTGAGTCAAAACGCATCACCCCCCACCCAAATCAGATTAGGGCTTTTAGCTCTAATCTCTCTCTCTCTCTCTCTCTCTCTCTCTCTCTCTCTCTCTCTTCCTCCCTCTCTCTCTCTCCGCCTCTTACCCTTCCCGCGACCCGCCGCCCTCCCTCGCCCGAATCCGCCGCTCTCCTCCGCAGTGCACCACCACTACCATCCTCTTTTTCTTCTCTCCCTCTCTACTTCTCTCTTTCCCTTTCGGCCGAAAGCCTCTCTCTCACTCTCTGTTTCTCCCTCTCGCTGTCGCTCTCTCTCTCTCTTCGGCTTCGCCACCCTCCGCCGCTCTTTCCACTACTGCTCCTCCCTCCCGTGAGCACAACCTTCCCGCGAACGTGCCACAACACGATCTTCCCCACGCGAGCGCGCAACTGTAGTCCAGCTCGCGAGCTTGCGCCTCAGCCTGTGAGCTCACCGGCCCGTGAGCCCACGAGCCTGTGAGCCCGCGACAGCCCATGATCTATTCTCTCCTTCGAGAGCTCTCCTATGCGCGGGCCTCCTTACTACAACCCTAGCTGAAGCCCAAACCACAGTCATCAACCGACCCCTGAACCCTAGGTCGCGGCTTCTTCATTGCAGGTAACGGCTGCGTTGGTTGAAGTTCCAGGGTTTGATGCTTAGAATTTGAGTTAGTTACTAATATAGTTTCAAATGTGGAAATATTACAAGTTAGACCAATTCGACGAGCGAACGAAAGCTAAGTCTGAGATCTAAGGAACCCTAGGTGAGAGAAATGCAATCACTTCAACATTTGAATTGATTTTGTTGAATTTATGTTGAATTTAGAATCGGAAGCTATATTTATATATATTCTGAAATATGTTTAATTCGATAAAAATTAGAAAAAATGAGAAATATTAGAAATTCGATCATTTGTGAGTCAAATGATTCGAAATTGATGAAACGGGAATCTCGAAAGGAGATTGTGTAAATTTAATGTTGTATTAAATTGGAAAAAAAATTGAAAATCCCTTATTAGGTTTTTATTTGATATTAAATTGTGATGATTTGATTAGGGAAATCTTTTTAGAGACTTGAGTAGTCAGATTGGATTTATTTTGAAAATAGGGAGTGACCACCCTCCCTAAAAATGTGAGTGAAACTCTAATCTTTTGCATGAAATAGTAAAACTTGCTTCTGTCATGTTTTCCATAAAACATATTTTCGATATGCATGGACTCGACGTATGATATTAAATTTCAAAATTTGTTTTGTCACATTTGTAGTGTCGTAAATTTATATTTCCGATAACTATGCATTAATGGTTTGAAATAAAATGATATTGTGTCATTATTTGAGAACCAGATATGTTTTCTATTCTATCATCGTATTGGTATGGATTTGAAATGATTTGATGATTGTATTGATACACGGATTTAAAATATTTTGATGATCTATATGGGTCGGGTGCTCATTTGTGATGAGATGATCTGTATGGGCCGGGTGCCCACTTATGATGAGATGATATTTTTTGATAAATTCCGTAACTACGAAGGGCGTTTGTAGAGGCACCGGGTTGCCCGAATACACTTTTGTAGGAGGTATCCACAAACGTCATATGTTTAATGGCTATAGGCACAGTCGATTGAACCCATGTAAGGAAGAGGACGTGTGTGACGCTACCGTCTAACACCGGGCGGAGTCCTATACACGATGATGAGTTAACCCTAACGAACTCATGGCCAACGTCGGGGTAGAGAGCGACTTTTAAACTTTATGCATAATAAAACCCTCGATGCATCTATCTTTAGTCATGGTTGACCCCTGCCAGGATCATTTTTGGATTGCTCTAATAATACTTGATTTTGAATGGATGTATATATGTTTGATATCGTGTGATTGGTTAAATGATTTCAAATTGCTAAACATATCATGTTTTACTGTGAAATATAAATTATTGTTACGAATAATGTTGTTTGACACTCCGATGGTTCACCCACACTATTTATGCTTGATTTTAATCCCCTCACTTATTGGATATCTTCCCTGATACTTACCCCTTTCCTTACCTTCCCCAAACATGATTACTGTGATAGAGCGACGTTACAGGCTCTAGAGGTTTTCGTAGTATATTGATAGATTCGGTATTCATAACGGTGAGATTTAATTCAAATAAAAATTTGAAGTTCTTATTTTATTTCGATCCTACGAGGTCATGATATTGAGATCCGTAGTTGGCCGTGTACATTTATATGGGATGACTGTATAAATTATGGACATTGTTTGGGAAACCCCCCACATTTTACTTGCATTGAGGCACCTGTAAGCATTTAAAAATTTTTACTTAGGAAATTGTTGTATATTGTATAAACTTTAAATCCGCTCAGTGTGGCGACTGCTCATGCTTTAGTTGGGCATGACAGTAGAGGTATGTGGCTAGGACTGCTAGTAATTAAAAAGTCTTGCGTTGTCCTGGTTGTCTGCTGTGGTTTGATTCATTGTCTTGAGACCAGGATGACCCTTTTATTTGATTGACAGGATGGTTGTGAATTATACAAGTCAAATTGTATTTGGAAGACCTCCGAAATATGGGGAAGTTCTGCCCGATTTTTTATAAAAAATATAGCCAACATCCAGGGTAACGGGCGGCTACTCATGACCCCAGTTCGGGGCGTGACATCTAAATACTATTTTTTATGACAAAAGGAGGAGAAAAATGTAAGATTCTGTACTGAATATGTATAATGTTAATCTAACACTCTATGCTGAATGTATGCAGTGTTATAGAGAAACATGTGAGACTCTGTACTGAATGTGTGTTGTGTGTCATGTCATGTGCAGAATAGTTAAGTGAAATAAGATCAAGTGTTAGACTAAGTAGTACGTGTAGAGTAAGTATGGAATATGTGTGAAGTTACAGAATGCATAAATGCAATACTAAGTCGTAGCTTGAATTCAAATGGATTAACATTATAGATTGAGCACTAGGAGTTTATCATAAAAAAAGGAGAATGTTAACCTAGTAGAGTTTTGATGATGATAAAATGAAAGAAAGAAAGTTCAAGAAAATCAAAAAAATAACAGGAAAATTCAGGAGTCTGAAATTCGTGTCGACCTGACTAGGGAAGATATCGACCTGCATAGAAGGTCCACCAATTGTAGGACTTGTGTCAACCAATTCATGATAATCAAACACATTGACCTGTATAGATATCCGTGTCGACTTAAGATATAGAACTTATACAAAAATACATGTCTAAACACTTCGACCTATACAAAAACACATCGACCTGAGAAATAGAGCTTATACAGAAGCACATGTTTAAACACTTCGATCCACACAAAAACACGTCGACTTGAATAGTATCAGGTAGACAAATTTAGAATAATATGTCGATCAATTTTAAGTGAGAATAGAAACATGTCGATGTATAGTAAAAACATATAGACCTGAACTTAGGTACCTTAAATATATATCACAAGATAACACATCATCCTGAGCCTATAGGTTGTTGACCTACATAAAACACATCAACCAATTCATTTCATCAGGTCCACCAATTTTAGTGATGAATAGTAACACATCAACCAGTTGGGACAGCACATCAACCCAATAGCACTTGTTTCTGAAATATACACATCGACCCTCCATTATACTTGTCGACGTATATAAAGACACATCAACCAATTTGTTCATCAGGCTAACCAATTTAATCTATGAATAGTGACACATCAACTTATATGATAACACATCAACCTATTGGTCCTTGTTTCTGAAATACACACATTAACCCATCTTAATTCTTGTCGACCTGTAACAATCACATTGACTAATTTTCTATACCAGATCTACCAATTCTTACTTGTACAGTAGTATGTCGATATATGCCAAAAAACCTGTCGAGCCAATGATTGTTTACTCATTGAATCACACATCAACTTGCTCTTTTCCTATCGACAAAGCACCCATACAATGACCAATTTAGCTGCACACGTCGACTAATTTCCTACCAGGATAGGAACATGTCGATACATTAAACTGACTTGTCGACCTGGTATCCATTAAATCTTTGATATTACACATCGATATGGTTGCAACCTTGTCGACATGCATATATACATCAACAAATTCAAAAATCATGTGTCCATCTAACCAGACACAGTTCCTTGTCGACCTACACAGTATCTCGTTAACCTGTTTTAACAGAATTACACTTTAAAGTTTTTGAATTCAGGTCGATATCCATGTTAAAGTTGTCTACCCACATAATGTCAGAAACTAGATCTGCAAAACAAATTTGAACCAAACGAACACTTGTTTCTTCAATTTCTAAAATATTTCCTTTTGTATCAAAACTAACGTTCAAATGCAGCTCAAACATGTTCTGATTGGGCTAAATAAAAAGAGGCGTCAGTAAAAGAATGAAGTTTCAACGCGAAGGAATGAATTATTGTAAAGCATTAATGGCGAAGATTAAATGTTCAACATTCAAATGCAACAATCACCACTAACTCTCAATGGATCTATTCAATACCTCAATAAATATTGAGGAGTTGAAATAGAAAGGGTTATGAGAATTGAATACTCTGAAAGTTCTTTACTATTTTATTGTGTGTACTTTAAATTTTCACCAACTGTTCTAAGTTTCACTGCCTGCTCTTAAATTTTCAAATCTGAAGAAAAAGAGTCTCGACTCTTGACATTCATTTCAAGAGTAATATAAGCGTCAAAGATTAAGGAGTGAGTATCACTGCCTTAAATCCAAAAAGTCAAAAATTCAATCTGTGTGAGATTAAATAGAAGTAATAAGTAGGAACAATGTAAAAGGTTGAACTTGAACTTGTAATCAATTTTGTAATCTAAGCTATTAGTGAAAAATGCAGGGGAAATCTGGAAGTGGATGTATACCGAGTTTGATGGAACCACTATAAAAACTTCTTGTATCCTGTATCTTTAAGTTTTCATTCTCCATCATTTTATTTAAATTTTTAAAAGCCACAAAAAATCCATATTTAACTATTCACCCCCATCTAGTTGAATAACGTAACCTTTATCATACAACTGACTAATACTTAACAAACTGAATTTAAGACCAGAGATTAGAATAACATTTTGAATTTGAGTGTCATTAGACTTATCTCCAATATTATCTATTCTGATGACTTTCCCTTTGGAGTTGTCTCCAAAGACTACATTTCCTCTTATCTTCTTTTCAAGAGATAAGAATTTAGAAACATCTCCAATCATATGCCTTGAACAGACACTGTCAATGCACCAGACTAACTTTTTAGGAGATTCCCTTAGTTTTAGACAAATCTGAAACAAAATTCAATCATAATTTTGCCTTTAGTACCCATATTTTCTTGGTTCCAGCTGAGTTTGCTCTGATTTGACTTTTAGGTATCCATTTCAAGTTCACTGCTGATAAATTTTTAAGCTAGCAGACATAAATTGAGTTTTCCAAAGTTTTTGCAATAGGTATACTGTGGTCATTTACCCTTATGTTCTTTGTAGTGATTAAATTATTATTCCTTAGTCTACAGTTGTCTGACTTGTACCGCAATTTCATCCATGTGTTACATCTATATAGTTTATCAGTTTCTAAACTAAGTGTGAAAATTTTATATATGTTTTTCTGGGTTTGGTTAAGATTAAATTCTAGCCCAACTTTATCAAAGACTTCTCTCTGTGCTCCTAGGATGACATTTACTTTTTCTTGATCTGGTATGAATTTCATTAGAATGACGTTTTGTCTAATATTTTTCTCATTTTGTTCAGTTAGATCTTTTCTTAGAGTTATGTTTTCATTTGTTTGATTGTTTTCAAGTTTGTCATCATCTATTTTATTTTGTAGATCTAGAAATTTGCTCTTTTCATTCTCTAACTCCTTTTCGAGTTTAGCAATTTCCCAATTCTAATTTGGTATTTTTCTCTCTTAGTTTGTTAACTTCTATTTTTAAGTTTTCTAATTTTTTTATTGTTCCGGACATATTTTTCTTTACCATATTATTTTTCATTTTTAACCTTTTTGATTATTCAAGTGATTCTAATAATGGTTCATGAAGTTCAATAGCAGAGAAATTACGTTCGTCATAATTAGAACAAAAGAGTAGGAAGTAGAGTCTATCTCATTGTTAGAGAGTTTCTCATTGGCCATGAAGCACAGATTAATTTATTCTTCTATTGGTTCTTTTTCAGTTGACCTATAATCTTCATCACTCCAGGCAGCAAGAGCTTTCTTATTTTTCTTATCCTTTCTTTCTTTCTTATTTTTTTTATCATCCTTTATCAGTTAAGGACAATCAGCGTTTATGTGTCTCAATTTTTGGCATTCAAAATATCTGATTTCCTCTTTCTTTTTTGGTCTTTTGAAATGTGATTTGCTCTTGTTCCTCATTCACATCATAAACCTCTTGAATCTTCTGGTTAGCAATGCTTCATCTTCTTCATTATCTTCCTCTTTAGAGTTTGAAGTGCTCTCATCACTGTTAGTTTTGAGAGTTACTCTTTTGTCTTTTTCTTATTTTCCTGACTCCTTCATATTTAACTTCATTTCATGGGTTATCAGTGAGCCCACGAGTTTATCCATGATCAACGTTTCAAGATTTTTTTATTATTCTATCGCAGTAATTTTGGCTTCCCAAAATTTTGGCAAAATTTACAAAATCTTATCTATCATGTCTTCTTATGGAATTCTCTTTCCAAGCACTCTCAATTCATTTGCCACCTTGTTGAATTTTGTTATCATTTCATTGATAGATTCTTCTTCTTTCATCTTGAAAACTTCGTATTCTTATTTTAGTAATCTGATTTTGCTTTTGCGAACTTGATTAGTGCCTTCGTAGGTAGTTTTGAGTCTCTCACAGATTTCTTTCACTGTGATGCATTAGGAGACTCAATTATATTTGTTGATACTCAAGGCAAGATGAAGGAGAATTATGGTCTTACAGTTTTCTTGATAGGTTCTCTTCTACTTAGTTGTCCTATTCTTCAACTTAACTAGCACACGTACACCATCAATCTTTGGTTGAAAATTCAACACCTTTTTCGATTATTTCCTAAGCATTAAGATCTTGTGCAATAATGAAATTGTGCATTCTTTGCTTCCAATAGCTGAAGTTGCTTCTATTGAAGAAGGATGCACGATTTGTTGAGTATGCTTCAACTGGTACACCGTTAGGCTTTTTATCATTATACCCGCTCTGATACCAATTGATATTCAACTAGAGGGGGTGAATAGTTGAGTAAAGATATTTAAAAATTTAACTATATAGGTGTTCAAAAAAATTTGATAGAGGTATTTAGTGGTTCGATTGGAAAAATAGAAAACACAAAATTTTTTATAGTGTTTCCACCAAACTAGATGTACGTCCACTCCTAGAATTCCTCTAGATTTTTATTATCAATTTAAATAATTATAGGTTCAAATTGAACATTTACAGTGTTTTTTGATAAATACTACTTTTCCAATCCTACACAAATTGATTCTCTCTAAAGCCAAAGCAGTAACAAACTCTCTAATCTTTTAAAATCTTAGTACAGACGAGAGGAAAATGTCTAAGATGCGAAACTTTAATTCTCATATTTGACAGACTTGATTTTACAAATAATTACACTAAAAAAGAAACTTAAATGAAGTTCAAATGAAGAACAAAGTGTACGACTCGTTGAAACACAGTAATGAATGCTGTGAATTTGTGATTATTCATATCATTAATTGAGCATTCGTATCTTCATATATCATCTCTCTGATATTTATTATCATACTAAAGAGATCCGTTATGGGGTTGTTAAAGCCGAATATTACTCATTAATATTCATCAATTAATATTCTGCAACAGTACTTATTTTCCCGCTGAAGATTCATTTTTTCACTAGCATCACTTTCTTTTTAACCAATCGAAAGATATTTTTGCTGTATTTAAATGTTAGAATTTGATAGAAATGAAAATAATCAGACAGACAGGAAAAGAGAACACCATTGTATTCAAATTTGTTTTGAAAATTTTAGTTTCTGACAATTTCGGGTCAACAAAATTAAACAACACATCGACCTAAATTAAAAATTTTATATTGTGGACTTCCTTGGTCAGCTTGACATAAGAGTATTTGGGTCAATAAGGTCATGTTTCAAAGTAAAATATGCGGACACGTAGGATTAAATTGGTCGACATGTTCTGGTGGGTTGACATGGTTTTAATTAGTCATTGACATGCCTAACTTAGGAATCAACAGTTTGTGTTGATATATTATAAGTTCACATCGACACAATTTTGATTTTGGATTCAATTTGTGGATCTAACTTTTGAAATTGGTTGATGTGTTAAATGTGTCGACAAGGTTGGAGTCTAGGTCATCATGTAATTTCTAAAGAACAGCTACATCAAGTCGACATATTCTAAATGTACATCGACACAGTTCTGTATTTATATAAAATTGGTGGACATGACCTCTGAAATTGATCGATATGTTCAACGTGTCGATATAATCTAGACATAGGTCATTGTGTATTGCTTAAAGGGCAAAGAAATCAGGTAGATAAGTTATCGGGTATGTCAAACTCTCTAGACTTTTGTCTGATACTTGTCGATGTGTGTAAATAGTGGGTCGATACACTATTAAAATTGGTGGACCTATCATAGTAAATTTGCCCACCTAAGATCAACAGGTTGATGTGTAATCTAATTCAGGTTGACATGTAAGACAGGTTGACATGTAAGACAAGTTGAAAAGATATGTGAATGTTCAAATCAAATTGACATATTTTCGTAGTTATTGACATAATCTTACTTAGACAATTATTATGTACGTTGCATTTAGGTCAACAAGGGTCATCAATAGGTCGACATGTTCAAGATGTTACTAAAATTGGTCGACATGATTCTGAAAATTGGTGGACTTATAGAAGCAGCTTGACGTGTGTCAAGAATAGGTCGACAAGGTCTGCAAACTTTTGCTTCCTGTAGCTTTCTGATATACTTAAATCTATTTTCTTCCAATTTATCATCATCAAAACTTATCATTCTCAACAAGAAAGAACTCTTTCTTTCGGTCTCTTACAAGATATGAAAGTGAAAATACAAGATACAATTGAAGCTTAAAGTTCAGATGTACTCTTTAAAGCTCTCAAAAAATACCATAAAAGAACTTAAGGTTTACAGAAGATCTTCTTGACAATCGAGTCTGATAAATGTTTCCAAAAGTTATTTTTGTAGTATATTTAGTAGTTATTTGTAGTCGAAGAGGGTGGTTGAGAGATCATTTATGCCTTGAACAATTTTTTTAAATAATTAACCATTATTTATAGTGAGTCGACTACCTTTTTTTCATGAGTCGACTGATGCTTGAATTACACAAGCTTCTAGCTAAGGTAAGTCAACTACTTTCATGTGGTGAGTTGATTGTCTCTCGAATCTATTCAGAAATCTAAGCATGAAACTTTTATTGTGTCGACATAAACTTTTCCTTGTGTCAACATAACTCTTTTTGTGCATAAGCTTTGCTCATCGGTTCCTAATGCAAGTCGACTTGTATTTCTCATGAGTTAACTGGTCCTCAATTCTGCTTAAGCTTTTGGCCTATGGAGCATGGTTGTGTCAGCATAACATTTTCCATGTGTCAACATAAGTTTGAGGTACTTAGTGATTTTTGCTCCATGCGTTGTGCAAGTCGACTTGGACTTCTTTGTGAGCCAACTTCAACTTGTCCCTGCGTAAGTATATGTGCAGTATGCAACATGCAGGTTGACCTAGAAACAGTGTTATGTCAGTTTTGTATGCTTTGGCTCAGACTATATGTCCTTTGGCTTGGTACAAATAGGTTTCATCATGATTTTAGCTAGTGAAGTATTCTATGGCATGCAACCTTTATGCAAATCGACTTGGGCTATAGTGTGAGTTGACTTGTCTTGATGTCCTGTGAGCATTCTTCATCATGTTGTGTCAACGTAACAATTTTCTTGTGTTGACACAAGTTTGTTCTTATTTAGAATTTTCTAAATCCTGGTCTTGTAAATCGACTTAAGGTACAGGGTAAGTCAACTTGTGACATGTTGTGTTAACACAAAACTCTTTCTTGTGTCAACATAGCCTTGTGTGCCACAAACTTTGTGTTCTATGTCATGACTTATATCATGGCATGTATCATTACTTGTGTCGTGGCTCATATTATGGCATGGTAGGGCTTATGTCATAGTCTATATCACATCTCGTGTCATGGCATGTTGTGGCTTGTGTCATGCATGTGTCGTGACATGTATCGTGACATGTTATGGCTATGTTATGGCATGTGCCATGGCATATGTCGTGGCTCATACTGTGCTCATTTTTCTAAGCCATCATAGAGTGAGTCGACTTTGCATAGTACATGACTTAGATTCTAAGATCTGACCTATGTCTTAACACATGGTATAATTCATGACATCATGTGATATGGCTCAAGATATGTCCTAGTGTTTTAAGGCCTATGGCCTAGCATGTGCGTCGACTTGTGTTTCACAAAATTTTCTAAGTGCTAAGTGTCCTAATTGACTCATGGTCTATAGCAGGTCAACTTGACCTGTATATGGTGTGTCCTTTTTTTCATTTTGACCATTATTGTTTTGAACATTTGACCTTGCCACTTCAAATTTTAATTCTATTGCTTCATCGACTTCGTCAGTCAACTAGTCCTTTGGGGTGAGTCGACTTGAGTGGCTAGTTGTCTAAGTTCAATTTACCTATGGTGCATGGTGTGTCAACTTATGTTCCTACATGAGTCGACTGACTTAGCATTCTATCTAAGCTTAAATGTTTTTCTAAATTTAGTGAGTAGACTTGTACTTGAGGGTAAGTCGACTACTCGGTGTTTGAGTTCTATATATGTTTTTTCTATCACTTTTGAATCATCATAATATTTTTCAAACTAATCTTTCATTGTTCTAACCTTTAGTACTCACTATGTGGTCACTATATCTCATTATTTGCTAATCATCAAAACTCATTTTGTCAATATTAAGTTTAATTCTCTTATAACTAAAACAATCTTGTACGTCTCATTTATTATTACATAGTGGTATAACTGTGCTCTCCTTCCATTCTTGAGGTATCTTCTTGATTTGTCAAATTTTGTTAAAAAATATTCGTCAATATTTCTTTTCTCATTTCACCCAAACACTTTTATATCTCAATATAGATGTCATCGGATCCTATACCTTTATTATTCTTTATTTTCTTTGAAGGCTCTCTTACTTCATGAGGATGAATCTTGTATCTAAAATTCTTATTGATCTCCTCTACAGGTATCACGATATTGCTGATATCACTTGTATCATCAATATTAAAGAGGTTATTAAAATAATCTCTCCAACGATTGCTTATATTCTCATTTCTTATAAGAACACTATTGGTTTGATTCTTAATACAGCTAATACCATTTAGATCTTTTTCCTTCATATCTCTTAGTTTAATAATTCTATAAATATACTTTTCTCCATTTTTAGTTTCAAGTTTCTTATATAATTCATTATATACCTTAATTTTGGATTCGCGAATAATCTTATTCATCTCTTTTTTTCAATCTTGTACTTCTCTAACGCATTGCTATCACTTTTACTTTTAAAGTTTCTATAACATTCTCGTTTGGTTTGTATAACAGTTTGAATTTTCTCATTCTACCATCATAACTCCTTGCTTATTAGTGCCCGATCACTAAATAGTTATTTGAACTAATTTATCTCTAAAGGTTGCCAACTTTTTATCTTTAATTTTTCACCACTTAATTCTTAATTCCATAAATTGACTATCTTTTTTTTTTCCTTTTAATACACATACATTTAAAACTAAAAATTCATATTCACTCTCTCATGTTATAACCTTATTATCTCTACAAGTCATTCTATTGCCTCTCTTGATAAGGAAGAAATCTATTTGACTGACATTTAACCCACTTCTATTTGTAACTATATGCGACTCTCTTTTCTTGAAGAAAATGTTTATGAATATCAAATTGAATATGGTAAATTTTAAAATAGTACCTCAATCTCATTCATATTATCAAGACCAAAATTTCTATGTATGATTTCAAATCTCTTATATTCTCACCCACATGTTCATTTAGATTTTTTTCAATAAATAATTTCTCCTGACTATGTATGATTTGTACAAATTCATCTGTATCTTCCCAAAACTATTATTTATTAGTTACATGTACACTTATTTAAAATGCATAAATACTGATTATATTAATTACGTTTTCTCTATTAACTAAGTTGATAAATAAAATTCTATCACCATTTCTTCTAAACTCCACTACATTCTCTTTTAAGTCTATATGGATAATTTTTTTCATGCCATTTTTAGTTCTTTCCTTACATTCATGGACTAGTTTCTTTACATGCACCCATCCACATAAATGTAAGAACCCTTGTTTATTTGACACCACATCTAGGCGACAATGTGGCGCATTGCTTCGGGGCAATGCCTTAGAGACCCTTGCTAACTTATCACTATAGCCGATGTCCGGTATAGCGTGTCGCTGAGAAGGGAACACTACGGTGAATTTTTTATATTTGTTTTTTATTTTGATTTTGATAAGAGTTTTATACTAATTATCAACTTAACGCAACTCTTCTCATTTACCATGGTTTTGTCCTTACTTTTATAGATTTCAAAAATTATTCTCTTCAAGATCATCAAATGGATGGGAATAGTTAGGGTTTGGGCTTTTAGAATATGAGTTCAGTTTAAAAACAAATTTCTAGTGCAGTTATAGATGGGGCAAATTGATAAAGACAGAAGGTAAATTGCCAAAATTATAAACCACAAGAGGCATCCTTTGCCACTTTTGAAAACACAGGAAGCAAGTTGCTAAGTTATAAACTACAGGCCGGTAACTAACAATTTTCCTTAAAAAACAAATATTAGTGTAATTATAATTTTACTTTTTTATAGAAATATTTAATTTTCACTAACAAAATTTTATATTTTTATTAGAAATTTTTTTATTTCAGCTCAATGAAAATGTTCTCGAGGAATTATAACTCAACTTGAGCATTCGTTGTGGATAAAATAAATAAAGAAAAACATTCTGGGACAAATGACTTAAACCAAAAAAAAGTATCATTTAAAGTTGACAATGACTTTTCTTAAATGCCACACCAGACCCAATTATTCATTTCGTACTATACAATTCTAAATTCAAAAAAAAAAAATAAAAAAATACTAGTCTACTATCCCAATAGACTTTTCAAAAGTTGACAGCATTAGGGTTTTGCCGCGCATTACCCGTCTTGCAGATCCATTTTGAGAATTCCTTGAACACTCAAAATGATTCCTTAAATCATCCGAAGTTGAGCGCGAAACCCATGTAACAAAACTAGAATTACTATCCTCCGAAGATTAAGAAGAACAAGAAGCAATTTCAACGACTTCTTGTTGTTCTTGTTCATGCGCTACTATTTCAACAACCTCAACTTCCCACACAAGACCCAATCCTTGAGTAGTAGTTCGATGTAGAACATCATGCGGAATCGAGTTTCGCATTAGAAATTGTATGTAATAACGTCAACAAAATAGAAATTAATCATATTTTTAATTCTTAAATTAAAATTTCACTGCATTTCTACCTAAAACTACAATAAAACGATAAAATTTTACTAAATAGAAAAAAAATCCAAATGGCGTTGCATGTTAAATCAAAAGTTCAAAAAAAAAAAGAAAAAAAAAATCCTCTTTCTTTACTTTAGTTTTTCCAACATCAGTGGATTTCCTATTGAACCTGTACTGAAACAGAAGAACGCCATCAAACAAAAGCCACGTGTCCAACAACTGGTGGCCTCGGTAAAATCTCATATGCCACGTAGGATCATTTCAGCCAATCAAGTCGGTCCTTTTTTGTTGGCTCCGAACACCATTTGATTCAAATCACTCCTCCTCCACAGTCCACCTCAATCATCAGAGTACTCTCTCTCGAGGATAGAGAGGTGGGTAGTGGCAAATGGCCATGGAGATGATGACTCTCCGCCCTGCAGCCTCTTTCTCTCTCCAAACCAATTCCTTCTCATTCTCTCTCTATTCCTACGTTAGGGATTACAAAATTAAAGTTTAACTACAGTTGGGTAGTATAATTATCGATTACAAAATTAGTATTACTATTACAATTATCCTAACTTAATTATTAGAAAATATCATAATAACAATAATTGTTAATTAATTGATTGATTAATGTTGCATGTCATGGATATGTATCCCACGTTCACCCTACAACACCATTGGAAATCCAAATGAAGGAGGCCGATATGAACTTTCCCATTTATTTGAAAAAAATAAAATAAAATAAAAGTGTTACGAGAATTTGGTGGTTAAAATCTACCCCCTCTGAATATATTATAAAACATTATAAAAGCATATATTATCATCAAATTTCTTCTTGTAATCATTACCCTTTTGAATTTTTTACCTCCTATCACTCAAAGCTGAAACTTTAAGAAATAAATATTCCTCCTCTAATATTTTTATTTTTCTTATACGTAGTTAAACTAAAGATAAATATTATTCCTAGTTTTACCTTATGTTTAGTGTAACAAAAATGAGAAAATAGAAAAAATAAAATAAAATTACTTCATTTTTTGGCAAAAAAAAAAAAGAAAAAAAAGAAAAAATTGCTTGCTTTAAATGGCGCTCTCTCTCTCTCTCTCTCTCCCCTCCAAGAATATTAACATTTTCAATAATGTAACAACATTAGAACATTAATTATTTATTACCCCAGTAGAAAATGTATTTATCAAAAACCAATCCAAATTTTCTATGAAAAAAAATATATTGTTGCATTTGAACAATCAAATTTAATTGGGTGAGAACCAAAAATGGAAAAAAAATTAAATATAGAAATTCTTTAAAAGAAAAAACAAAAAGAAATTTGTCTTTCCCTGTTCTCTCGCCTATCACCGTCGTCTTTCTCGCCTCACTTGCATCATCATCTCCATGAGAGAGGCATATCAGCTCCACCGCCACGGCATAGCACAACAATTTCAACAACATGGAGTACGAAGACCTAAACAAGTGTATGCGCCAAATGTTTTTCATAAAGACACTTTCTTTTGTAAGTTATAAGATGGCATCCTATGCAATGTACGACTAACACCAATGTGATCTTACCTGAGATCCTTTTGAAGCGGTTGGAAATAAATTTATTTAAAATTATATAATTTTGAATAAAAATTATTAACATTATTTTAATTTTAATTGAAATTTTATATTTAAATTAAAATTAATTTAAAAATATTAAAAATATAATAAATTAAAAATAAGTTAAATTAAGTCGAGATTTACTCATCAATCTCACAGTCTATTTAAACATTAATTTACGTTGGTTGGGTCTGAAAATTTCATGTCTTAAGTTAATTTCCAAGAACCTGTTTCTTGTCACCATTGGCAACTTGAGCATATCCCATCACAATCTGTTGAGGAACAGTGACACTTAGTTCTGTCAAATCCATCAACTTTCTTTTGATGTGAAACTTTTACACGCATTTTTAAAAGAAGTCAGTTCAATCAAGATGGAGAAAATTGAAAAACAAAAAATTAAAATTAAGACAACAGTCAAAAGCCAATTGCAAGACAGGAATGGGTTGTTCACAAAGATCGATTGATGGGAGGTGAGAGTCATAATGTGATTGAAGGAAAATCTAGGGGAGGGGGCAACCGGGCTTAATGGGAGGAACTGTAGTTATAATTTTGAAAAGAAAGTAACGCGGGTTTGTTGATGACAAACCCCAAAAGCCTCATCATTTCTTACCATTTTCATAAAATGTTATGGTTAAGTTGATAAGACCACAAGAAGCTTTCCAACTTTTCTTTCTTAGGAACCATAATACACATGAAACATCATTTGATGTTTCTCTGCATTGATGCTTTGTTTCGGTCAAATTGTAATAATATCTATAATCATACCACCCCCATCATAATACACATCCGATGTGACTTTTTTTTATGGTCTGAATTAAATTATTATCAGATAATTTTTTATAGGTTTTTAGGACACATAATTCATAAAATAATTAATGATTAATTTTTTAATTGAAAATTCTTTTTACCGTTAATACCGTTAATATTTGAATTTATTTTCTCTCTTTCTTTTCTAGGATGTAATGTGTACAGTAGTGATCGTACAATGGTTATTTTTTATGGCATAAAAATAGAAGAAAAAATAAAATCAATATTTATTGGTGTAGGCAGAATGGATATTTTCGTCTCTTAATCAGGTCGTGAATTTAACTCCCCTGGGTACGAAAAAAATAATATTGGAAGAGTTATCCAAAAAAATGAGCCTTACAGTGATCATTTCAGATTAATCGGGACGAAATTTTGATTATTTAGTAGTTTTCAAGTCAAGGTAAAAAAAATAAAAAATAAAAAATAAAAAATAAAAGCATTTAATGGGCTGGGCCAGCACCTCTTTGAGGCTGAGAATCCAGTTGGAAAACATTTTCTGCACTTACGAATGTTTGGATGTCCTAAAAAAAATGTGGTCAATGAGAAAAAGTATGGTCAACAAATAGAAGAGTGCAATGAGAGAGAGTGCGTGTATGTGCGTGATAAGCGGAAGTCATTTTCCGGACTCAGGCTCTTTTTGCCTCGCATCGGGATCTGCTACTCTCTCTCTCTCTCTGCCAAAATGAAGTTGGATTCCCCTTCCCATAGGTCAAAGGAGTAACAACTCAAGCGAGGTTTTCTTTTGGTAATGGTTGTCAAAGAGTGTTGGATTGACCACAGTATTAACTAACATTCAGTTGCTCAATTGAAGTTCTCAAATATATATATACCAATTTTTGATTTAGTTTTAAATTTAAAAAAATTTCAGATAAAGATTTAAAGTGTAAATTCGATTACAATTTTTGTTTTCTAACTGAATAATTAATTGTTATATTTCAGGGATAGATAATTTACATAACATTCTACATTGTACTAATTTTTTTTATATATTATATTTTATTGCCAAGTATGTTAGGCCAATAATTGAGAAAGAAAAGAAAAGACAAGGAAAAAAAAGGAAAAGAGAAAGCATTCTTCTCCTGCGTGTTAGAAATTTTTTAAATTCAAATCATATGATTTAATACATTTAAAATGAAATTAATATAGAAAATATAACCGAAAAAAGATTAAATATGAAAAAAAATTAAAAGGATTTGAATTGTGATACATTTGACCGGATTTTGATTTCTCATTCAAATGTCTACACAATTAATCTTATTTTTCGGTTTTGAATATTTAATTATATTCTTATAATATCCAACAATAATTTAGGATGACAATTATAAAGTTTTAATGGTTTTTTGATAGTCGAGAGTTTATATAAACCCTCTCCTAGTGTATTGGTTTCTAAATTCAAATTTCAAAAACTTCATACCATCTATTGAGTGAAATTGAGGGGTTAGAAGGTTTGTGTAAGTTTCAATGATTATTTTGGTGCTATCATAATCGTTGGAGATTGTCGAAATCAAGAATGATCGAAAATATATTCGATTCTCTTTCTCGGATTATTTTTGTATTTAATCATTATTATATTTGATATGCAATATAGCAACTTAACATTTGATATCATAACATTTTATCCTCTACCTTCAAAATTCTGACAAATTTCAAAATTTTTCAAAAATTAGGATTTTCAGATTTTGAATATGTGATCCAAAAATCTTGATTTTTCGAAAGATTGAGTCTAAAATTGAAATTCTTATATTATTACGATTAAAACTATGTTTTCAAAATTATTTTAGAGTATTTTTGTGCTTTCCGACGATTTTTCGACATACAGATTCATAGGAAACCATTGGTTCTGGGTTGGAATCCTTGGGGTCCATCAGGTGAAGAAAACAATGTTAAAAGTGCATAAAGATAAAACAAATGAGTGTAAAAAATTACCATATTTTAATATTCATTTATTTAATAAATGACCGGTCAATTCTTCCTTTTGGAAATGATTTATATTTTGTATTAAATGATTTTTTTAAATAAATATATATTTTTTGAGGCACTTGTCCCAAATTCATAAGTGGATCAATCATTTTTTTTCAATCAAGTCCCTACAATATATTTTAAAAAATTTAATAAAGTTTGAAATGTTTCATATTAAACCTTTGAAATAATTTTGTATATAATGGAACGTACAAAATTATTAAAATATTTTTGGGTCAAGATAAAAAAATTGAAAAATTTTCAAAAAAGAAATTCAAAATTTCCAAAAACATTTTCTAAGCCCAAATTTTAGAACATTATGCATAAAATTAATTTTGGATATATTTTGTACATCATAGTAGGTACAAAATTAATAAAATGCATTAGGTAATTTAATTGTATTTTTATTTTATGCACCTTAATATGGCAAAATTAATTAATATTATTATCCTTATGATCAACATAAATTTTAAAATTAATTAGAGTTTAGTCACAGTAGTCACAATTAAATAAAAAATTATATATAAAGATATGATCATATTAGGACAAAAATAAATTTGTCATGAAAATTATTTTTATACAATGAATCTTATCCCATAGGTATTTTTTTTGCATGAAAATAATAAAATGAGATATAAGAAATCAAAATAGTTATTTTTAATAGTAGTCTATTTGGTTGAAATCTATTTTTTATATAATACTATAAGTATGGTTGATTTAGTACATATCTAGACTGGTTCTGTCAAAAAGATATGAATAAATCTAAGGATGACTGGTTTTTAAGCGGTCCAATGTGACCCACCACTTATTTGGGAATCTACCTGGTATACAAGAAAAATCATCTTATAAGACTAAATAGAAAATGATAAAATGATCAAAAAAAGACTAATAATTGGTAATTTCTCAATTAGCCCACATGTATTGTGGAATAATTTATTTTTTATAAATTTTATCATAAACTTAAATAAATATAATAAAATTAGAAATTTAGCTTACAAGCAATTTTTATGTCATACATTTATTTTCGTATTTTTGTATTGGTAGACATATATTAAATGTCTCACATATAACTAGTAATCATATTTATTTATTTTGTAATATTCAAAATTATAAATTTGAAATCTGATTTTCTCGATTTGAATAAAAAGAATGATAAGAAATGGAGGGAAATTGAGGGAAATGGTATTTTTCCATTTGGGTTGCTTGGACATTGACTATGTTATATAGAATGACAAGCCACTTTTGGTGACCGATACTAGTTCTATAGACGAAAAGACTCTTTATGAAAAATGGGAGCGATCTAATCGTCTAAGTACCACATTCGTAAAGAGCAAAATTTCAATTGGTATCCGTGGCTCGATCAACCAGCATACCAATGTCCGTACTCTTCTTAAAGTTATAGATGAGCAATTAGTGATATCGGAGAAATCTTTAACTAGTACCCTAATTATGCAATTGTTTTCCATGAGACTCACTACTATCCATGGTGTGTGCGACCACATCATACAAATACGGGATATTGCGACTCAACTAAAAAATCTGGAGGTTGAGATGTCCGAATCATTTTTAGTGCACTTTATTCTGAACTCTCTCCCTCAACCCTATAGTCTTTTTAAAATCTCTTACAACATACATAAGGAGAAATGATTCATCAATAAATTGATGGTCATGTGTGTACAGGAAGAAGAAAGGCTATTGATGGAGATGAAGCAAAGTTTTGTTAATGCACATGTCGCAGTACAAGAGAAAAGAAGGGCAAATTCAAGTCAAATCAAAAGGGTACAATATTAAAAGCAAAGAAAGAATTCAAATATTTTTTCTATAAAAAGAAAGAACACGTGAAGCAGGATTGTGCCAAGTACAAGCGGTGGTTTGAGAATAAATGTATGAAAATTTCATTAGTTTGTTATAAATCTTGCATGACTAAGATTTCTTATGACACATGGTGCATTGACTCCGATTGTACCATCTACATTATAAATGTGTTGTAGGGTTTGCAAAATTTAAGAAAACCGGTGAATCGTGAACAACTCATTTATTCGGACAATAAGATAGACTCACGAGTAAAGGCCATTGGAGATTGCGAACTCGTATTGGCAAGCGGATTTGTCTTGAAATTGGAAAGAGTATTTTATGTATTTAAGTTTTCTAGAAAGTTAATTTTCGTTTCAAAACTTGTATAATTCAATTACTCTTTCCAATTTAGTAATAAAATAATATTATTTCATAATTCAAATATCGTTGATTATGATTTATTATTAGATGGATTATAAATATTATTTTACAAAATAATAATTGTATGAATATAACACATACATGGGGTTAAAAAAAGTGTCATTGAGGAAAATTCTTCCATATTGTGACACGGAAAATTAGAATACATTTCCATAAAAAGAATAGAAAAATTGGTAAAAGATGGGGTATTTGATACTCTAAATTTTAGTGATTTTGAGACATATATAAACTGCATTAAGAAAAAGTAGACCAACACAACTTAAAAAGATGTTAAGAAAAACTTAGAATTGCTAGAGATCATATATAGGGACATTTATAATCCAAGTACAAACTCGTATGGTTAAACTTATTTTATTTTATTTATAGATAATCATTCATGATATATGTATCTTTTGTCATAAAGATGAATCATTGGATGTTTTTAAAATTTTTAATACAGAAGTAGAGAAACAATGGGATAAAGAAGTAAAAGTCATGAGGTCGGATAAAGGTGGAGAATATTATGGAAGGTATATAGAGAATGGACAAATACCAAGTCCATTTGCAAAGTTTTTTCAGGAAAATGAGATTGTTACCCAATACAGCATGTCTGGTTTACCAAACCAGAATAGGGTAACTAAAAGAAAGAACAAGACCTTATTTCATATGGTTAAGAGCATGATAGTTAACTCCAAATTGACTAAATTCTTATGGACTAAAACTCTTAAGACGACAATGTACATCCTAAATAGGGTTCCAACCAAAGTAGTAGCTAAAACTCTTTTCAAGTTATTTAAAAGTTAAAAACCCTATGCATTTGGGGTTGTCCTGTAAAGATAAAAGTTTATAATGAACGGTAAAAGAAACTGGATTCAAAGATCATAAGTGGATATTTTGTCGATTATGCTGAAAAATCTAAAAGATATCGATTTTATTGTATATCCTATCATACTAGATTTGTAGAATGTAGAAATATTAGATTTCTAAAGAATGAGTTGATTAGTGGGAGGGATAATTTTCGACTTTTAACTCCTGAAAGAGATTCATCAAGTTCAAATACCAAGTTAGTTGCAATCTAAACTGACTCTCAAGTACCTATGGACACAAATTAGAGTATGAGTGACAATCAAGAAATTCCACAAACAGCTAACCAAGATCAAGTGGGTCAACTTTCTCCTATAAAGAATGTTGAACCTATATTAAGGAGATCTACTCGAGAAAGAAGATTAACTATACACTACTAAAAAACAGACTTTTAGCGATGAAAAAATCCGTCGCTGAAAATTCATTTTCCGTCGCTAAATCCGTCGCAAAAAGTGACTCCGCTAATTTTTAGCGACGGATTTTTTTTCCGTCGCAAATATCAATATTGGATTAGCGAGCGAAAAAAATCCGTCGCTGAAAAAAAAATCAGTGACAATTTTTTAATTCTGAAAAAAAAAACAAGAGAAAGCTTAGCAGGCCCCCAATTGCCTCCAAGCGGAATCAAACCCATGCACAAGAATGAGAAAGAAAGAGCGCTAACCACCACACCAAGTTTATCTTTTAATCATATATCTTTATTTTATTTACTTATTATCTTTATCTCATATTTTTTAATAATAATAAAATAATATAAAATTATAATAAAATTAAAAATTATAAAATTATAATTAAAATAAAATAATAAAAAATATGAAAAAAATAAAATAATATTATTATTCTACAAAATAAAAAAAATTAAAATTATTAAATTATTAAATAAAATTAAAAATTAAAAAATTAAAAAAATTCGTCGATAATCCGTCGGTAATCTATCGCTAATTTTTCCATCTGTAATTCGTCACTAATGATTGTGTATTTAAAAAAAAAAAAAATTTCCTTCATCAATTCATTGACGGATTACCGACGGAATATTTTTATTGCTAAATATTTTGTCAGTAATCTATCGTTGATAATTTTATAATTTTTTATTTATTTATTTTTAGTTTAGTGACGAAATTATTTCCGTCGCTAATTTTCATCGCTAATCCATCTCTAATCCCTCGGTATTGGTTCGTCGCTAATCCATTGGAAATCCGTCGATATTACTGACCGATTTTTTTTCGTTGGTATTTATCTATCGCTGATGCTAGTTTTTATAATAGTGATACATGATAATTATGTTATATACCTTCAAGAATCTGATTATAATGTCAGAGCCGTAGAGGACCAAGAAACATTTTCACAAGTTATGAGTTCTAAGCACTCGAACTTATGATTGAACACCATGAAGAATGAAATGAACTTCATGAGAAGCAACGGAGTTTGAGATCTTGTAGAATTGTAATATGGGGTAAAATCTATCGGATAGAAATGAATTTACAAAATTAAGATAAACTCATTGGATAATATCGAGAAATACATATCTAGACTTATTCTTAAAGCGTTCACCCAAATGAAAGAAATTGACTACTCGGATACATTTTCTCCGATATCTAAGAAAAATTTCCTCCACATTATTCTAACACTTGTTGCATATTTCGATCTAAAATTATAACAAATGGATATGAAAACGGCTTTTTTTAATGGGGAGTAAGAGGAAGAGATTTACATGTGTCAACCTGAAAAATTCTCCTCTAGTGATAGTGAGTATTTTGTGTGCAAACTCAAGAAATCTATATACGAGCTGAAACAAACCTCCTGTCAGTGGTATTTAAAATTCCACAATATAGTCATTTCATTTGGTTTTGAAAAGAATATTGTAGATTAATGCATATACTTTAAACTCAGTGAGAGCAGATTCTGTTTTCTTGTCATATATGTAGATAATATATTACTTGTCATCAATGATAAGAGAATACTGTATGAAGTGAAGCAGTTACTCTCTAAAAACTTTGATATGAAAGATTTATGTGATATATTTTATGTTATCGGAATAAAGATATATCGAGATAGATTTCATAAAGTTTTGGGACTATTTCAAAAAACTTATATCAACAAAGTGTTTAAAAGATACAGGTTGGAGAACTGTTCATTAAGTATAGCTCCAATTGTTAAATGAGATAGATTCAATTTGGACCAATACCCTAAGATAGATTTGAAAAGGGAATAGATGGCTTACATCCCATATGCTTCAATTGTTAGAAGTCTCATGTATGCACAGGTCTGTACAAGACCTGATATAGCGCACGCTGTGGGAATGTTAGGAAGATATCAAAATAACTCGGGTTTGGAACATTGAAATGCTGCAAGAGGTGTTGAGATATCTACAAGATATCAAGAGACACATACTTACATACAGAAGAACTGACAGTCTATAAGTAGTCGGGTACTCGGATTCGGACTTTGCTGGTTGTGTTGATTCTCAAAAATCAACGTAGGGTTACATCTTCATGATGGCCGGTGGAGCTATATCGTGAAAGAGTGTCAAGCAAACATTGATTGTGACCTCAACTATGGAAGCTGAGTTTGTGGCGTGTTTTGAGATTACGTCACACGTGGGTGTGGCTCAAGAATTTCATCCGAATTTAGAGTTTTAGATTCTCTACTTAAACCATTATATATATTTTGTGATAATTCAGTTACTGTATTTTTATTTAAAAATAATAAGAGTGGTAATCGAAATAAATATATCGACATAAAATACTTAACCATTAGGGAAAATGTATTGGAAAATAAAATTATAATTTGATACATTAGCACTGATTATATATTGGTCGATCCCTTAATCAAAGGCATGCCACCAAATATGTTTAAGGATCATGTTGTAAATATGTGTTTATTGGCTTATTTAAATAAAACTCAGAGTTGAATTTTCTCAATAAAGTAGTTTGTACATATTGTTGTTTTGAGACAAATTTATCAAATTTGGATTTCAAATAAATATAGAGTTTATTCATAAAATAAATATCACCTTAAAGTTAGAAAATAGAATATATTGTAATACACGGAAGATAATACTCGCTTTTAGAGGATTTATCGTCATGACTCATGTACTCTATTTTTATACAGAATTAACTTAGTTTCGATTTCAAGTCGATTTGTTGGGTCAAGTGAGACAATGTTAAGAATTTTTTCAAATTCAAATTTCATGAGTTAATGCATTCAAAATGAAATTAATGAGGAAAATATAACAAAAAAAATATATTAAATGTGATAAATAATAGAAATGATTTGAATTAAAATGCATTTGATCAGATTTTAGTATCCCATTAAAACTTCTACACATTTAATTTTGTTTTTTCGTTTTGAATATTTAATTAAAATTTTATAATATTCAGCAATAATTTAGAGTGACAATTTAAGGTTTTAATGGTTTTTTGATAGTTAAGAGTCTATATAAACTCTTTCTTAATGCATTGGGTCTCTAAGTCCAAATTTCAAAAATGTCACATCATCTATCGAGTGAAATTGAGTATTTAGAAGATTTATATACGTTTCAATGATCATTTTTGTATTATCATAATTATCGGAGATCGTCGAAATTAAGAATGATCGGAGGTACATCCGATTCACTTTTTTGAATTATTTTTATATTTAATTATTATTGCATTTGATATACAATATAGTAACTTAACACCATGAAGGCAAATTGAAAGATAGAGAATGCCTTTGTTGTGATCGATCCCCACCAAGAGAGAGAGAGAGAGATGGATAGAACAAAAGAGAGAAAAAGAGATCATCTGTGAAGACAATGAGAGAAGGTAAAAAGAAAAAAGATAAACCTTTGCAATCCGCAATATATTGCTAGGGAAGATAGAGAAAGAAAAATAAAGGGAGAGGGAAAAAAGAAAAAGAGATAAAGTCTTCGTTAACGGGAAACATCAAGTTGGAACAGAAGAATAGACAAATAGAATAAAGGAGAGACAGCTTTCATCATCCTCAATCCTAAACTTTCAATTCCTTCAAAATCTACTAAGGATCCCCAATGGGTTACCCACACATTCTCTCTCTCTCTCTCTCTCTCTCTCTGTCTCCCTCTCTCTCTCTCTCTCTCATTACTTTCTTCCCTATAACTTCCAAATGAATTCTTCTCTCAGTCACCATCTTAAAACAAGAAACCCACACATTTTGTCAGATGGATTTTCTTTTCCTTCATTTCTTTAAGCCCTTTTAATAGGTTTTTAAAGTTATGACATTGACCGAACAAACAGATTAAGATCTTTGTTTTTCCCTCTTTTCTTTTTTTTTTTTTTTTTGATTTTTGTGGGTTTGTGTTGGGTAAGATTTCTAGGGTTTTCCCTCGGATGCAGTTTTTGGTTTTGCTTTCGGCTTTGAATGTTGGATTAGAGCTTAGATTTGTGAATGAGTGTGTGATTTCGAGGGTATTGGAAATGGGTTTTTTGTAATGAAGTTTAGTTGACATTAATGGCGAGCATCAAGGCCCAGTTAGATAGTGTTCTTATGTGTCGATTCCTTTCTCATGGAAATTACTTATAATAAATTAACGCGAGTCTTGAAATCAGTAAGACTCGGAACCGACTCAGACGCCCACTCTATATCCCGCTACATTTGGAAATTTTGGAACGTAGAAACAAACCCACAAGTTCATATGAACAATGAAGATTAAAGCAGCACATTAGTGACCGACAGATCCCCTAATTCGTGATTATAAACGCGACATTTTTAAAATTTTAAAAAGTAAGAAATAATTTTTATAGAAAAATAGAAATTACTCAATTTTCATTTAGTTTTAAGCTCTGAAATAGACCCTCGTTACAAAAGTTTAATATCTAACTATGAGTAGATCATGAGAATATCTTATTAATGGCATTGGAAACAAGCATTTCTTCATTTATGGTAAAAAGACATTAAGTAAGAATATGCTAGTGCTAGTTTAATACTAAATACTTTGTTGAGAAAAAAAAAAATCCTGTCGACCTTGCACTCAAAATAATTGAAACTGCGTTATGGTCATTAAATACTATTCAGCTAAGCTAAACAGATTTATGATACTTGTTCTTAAATTACCAATGCATAGTTCATCCCATAGTTGGACACCGTTACTTTTAAGATAGATTTTAAATTCGAGTTTTGTGTATAATAAAAATAGATATCGAAAAAGTTTTATCCTTAAATGTCCAATGCAGAGTCCAACATAGTTACCAAATATCAGTAGTTTATAACAAAAACCATATTCCTAAAATACATTCTTAAATTTATATTTTAAAAAATTGATAAGCAAATTTTTATTATTTTTTTTCTCATTATAGAATGAATTTTGCTCCTTAATTTTATTAATTTCCAAAAGAAATTATTTGTAAAAAGCTTACCATCCACAAATAGAATACAAATATAAAGTTATTTTTAAATTTGAAAACTTTCAATACAGTATATTTTGTCAGTTATTTCCCAAATATTATATTACTATGTATCAAGAAATATTTTTTTCAATAAAAATATTTTAACATTTTGAATGGGACATAATTTTAAAGTGCATTTTTATTAATAAAATTTATTTTACAGAAACAATTTATATAATGTATAATGAGAATGTCTGATATTATCCAAACCCACACCATAAAAGACTACAAAATCACATAGATGCCTTTCGTTATCCGGTCTCTCCTCTATCCTCTCTTGTCTCTCTCCTCCCACGCTCTCAATCTCGCCGTCCCTAAACACTGCAAACTGCAAGGATCCATCTACAAGAAACTATTAAGATATGAACTAATCCCTCCGATTCTCCCACTTATCCGTAGATTTGAGAAAATTAAATTAGTAATTTATCTTTTTCAACTATACTCTTATTCTTGATTCTATTTTCACTAATCCCTACATTTATGGCTTCTCATTTACAAATTTTATTTTTATTACCTATATTTATCTTTCTCTCTCCTCTTTATCTTAATTGTAAATTATTTGAAAGAGTTAATGATGGTTAATAGTTTAACCAAAAATAAAAAATAAAAATCGATCCATGTAGAGATATCAAAATGGTAAAGAGTTATTTGTTAAATGTCTTAGTGTTCAAATAAAAGAGAATTGATATTTGTATAGAAAACGGGTGGAGAGAGAAATTTTTAATTATGAAGGAGAAAGGGTAATTTAGCAAAAATAAGTTACATATTTTATAATAGTAGTTATGTAATTAATTCTTTAATTTGTGTGCAAAAAGTTAAAATGGCATGTGATATATTAATAATACTTTACTCCATAGGTTTAGATATATTTCTGAAGATTCGAATCAAAATTTTAAAGATAAGAATTTATAAATTTGAACTTTTAGAATAGATAATTATTTCTTAAAATTTAAAATGATATTAAAGTTGGATGTCATGAATTTTTTTTTTGATACACAGATTCAAACTCAATACCTTTAAAAAGAAGAGGATAATTTCTTTTTTTTTTTCGTCCCTATGATTAGGCCACCGCCTAGTATTCGAGACTTTACCCTGACTAATCCGGACTGACCTGACTGTCGGGTCTCATTTGAGGAGAGATCTCCCAACATTGTTTTTTCCGTATACAGAGGATCTGGTTAATAAACGAAAGTGTCATTCTCATTTATACCAACAAGTATTGGTCGAGGATAGTTTCATTTGAGCCAACTCCGCGACGTTTTTTTACCTTATTCATAAGTTTACCATTTACATACTTCTCTATGCCCATGAAAAATAATAATTTTGAAAACATTATTGATTGAATATTACAACTGAGTAAACTTTATTGCTGGCTTTATCGACTCCTATCTTGCGCACTCGCTAAATTACGTAATTAAGAGCAGGTAAGTTCAATAGATGTCTTATCAAACAAGCAAACAAAATAACCCACTCTAATGCAATATTATTCTTAACAATAATTTATTCAATTTTGATTTTTTAAAATATGTAGTGAATCAAATGACCCACAAACTATTTAGTTTCAATTTTTTTTTTCCTGATAAGCGTTATATTCAAAGTTAAAAAGAAAATATTTTTGCTAAATATATAAAAATCCTGTAACATTCCCTGGTTGTAAAAACTCAAAGAGGTGTTATGGAGCCAGGGTAGATTGCCAGCAGCCAAAACATGAATAGCATTCTTCATTCGCCCAAAAAAGAAACAGAAGAAAAAAAAGAATGGCTTCCCTATTGTTTTGGACGATGAAGCATATTCGAAATTAAAAAAGAAATCCGTGGGGGAGAGGGTGCGATTTTTTTTTTGTTTTTAATGATGGGCCTAAGCCCAACACAAAATAAACAAAGGACTAGACCTCAAGGCCAGGAAAAAATAATAATAATAACAACACAAAATAAACACTAGACCTCAGGGCCAGGAAAAAATAATAATAAAAATTTTTTTTGATAGGCCACCACCCAATATCTTGAGTTTCATTCTGACTAATTTGAATCGACATCTGCAGTGTCCACTTTATGAGAGTGGGTTTCCCAATATTATTAAGGGACGAAAGTGGTCATCCCATGTACATCAACAAGTGTCGGTAATAATAATAATTGTTGCAAGGAAAAAACAAGAGGGTAGATGGTGCGACTTCAACTCTATTTACGCCGGAATAAGTGAATCCCATCATTATAGATATCAAATAACATTTCAAAAGTTTATAATAATAATAATATTGTGAAATGTTGTAAAAGTAATATATTGGTTGGATGGAAATTGGGATTCATGTTGGCTTTCAAGAGACTCACAGACATGCCAAGCGTCGGCGGCAAGTTATTTGACCAGGGAATCACTTTAGGTGTTTGACCAAGAAGTTCAAGATTTTGAGCAAACTAGAATTCCTTTCATTTTGTTATTTTTTGAAATAGTATAAAATATAACGACCTTTCCAATCAGAACGTAATGGAACTAACACTCGACTCTGTTGGAAAGCAGAGTTAAATCGGCAAGGAGCATTCCATACGCAAGAGTCCCAATCGTAGCCTGAAATCTTGGAGATCTTGTATGCATCCTTTTATTTTGGTTTTCTGGACTTGATCCACCATCGAATATTTAGAGTTTTACTCTGACTAATTTCGGTGAGCTCTCTCAATGTCGTTTTTGTTACTATCAAAACTCAAATCTCAGTTTTTGATATGGGGTACTAGTGTCATTCTAATTAGACCAACAAAACATTGGTATCTTGTATGCATCGTGTTCAATACTATGTCAAGCTTTTCAAGATTCATGATAAAGCTCAATTGAAAGCCCAATCATAACCCAAGAGACAGCCTAAGTGAAGGTCCAAAAACAAAATCTGGTTCTGATCCAACTTGGTCAGAACTTATGATCCAAGAATGTTATGAATTCTAACCCAATCTGACCACAATCTCGGCCCATTTCTGGGCCCAGAAGAAAGGTGGCCCAACGACAAGCTTGCTCACCGTTGGGCCCATGAGAACGGAGAAGAAAGGAGAGGATCCTCTCAAACGGCTAGAAAATTAGCTGTTGGAGGATCACTCCAATGGCTACTAGTTTAGGAAGCTGAAAGCTCCCCTCTTCCATTCTCAATGCTTCTTGCCTTCTGCCTTCTTCTCTATAAATACCTCTCCCCTTCTCCTCATTTTGTATTGACTCAAGTCAAATGGCAAGGAGTTTTCCAAACGCAAGAGCCTAATCTTATCCTAAAGTCTTCTAAAGTCTTGAAGATCATGCACTCATCTTGTGCAACCCAAAGCCAACGTTTCGTTGGTCTAGTGGGAAGAGCACTAACACCCCATATCAAAAATTGGGATTCGAGTCTTGATAGTGACAAAAACGATGTTGGGAGAGCTCCCTCCCAATTGGGATCCGACAGCAGTTCAGTCGAGATTAGTCAGAGTAAAGATCAGGATACTCAGTGGTGGACCAAGTCCACTGGATAAAAAAAAATATATATATCTTGTTCAACCCAACTCAATCTTTTCAAGGCTCAAGATAAATCTCAATTGAAGACCCGATCACAACCCAAGAGAGAGATCAAGTGAAGGCCGAAAAAGAAGCTCTGACTCTGGCCCAAGATTGTTCTGAGTTCTGACCCAATCTGGTCAGAACCCCAGCCCATTTTTCGGCCAGCTAACGGCTCGCAACTGCTAGTTTGGGGTGTAGTTTGGGAAGCCTAAAAGGTTACAAAACTAGCAGTTGGAGCATCACTCTAATGGCTAGTTTGGGGAGCTTAAAGCTCCCCTCTTCCACTCTCAATGCTTGCTCCTCTCTCTTCTACAAATACCTCTCCCCGTCTTATTTTGTAATGGCTCAAGTCCCACTCACGTAAGGCACAAAGTCCTTTGTTTTGTAAGATGATTGAGGGGATTAAGGTTGACTGAAATGTAGTGTATGATATCAAAGGTCAGTCGGCACAGTGGGAAAAACTCTGCGTCTCTTAATCAAGCGTTCGAGTTCGAGCCTCTTTAGAAACGGAAAAAATTATTTTGGGAGACCTCCCCCTTTATAAGAGACCCAATAGTCAGGTTGATCCGGATTAGTTAGAGCGAAACTCCGGACAATAAGGGTCAGGGACCACAAAAAAAAAAAAAAAGAAATGTAGTGTATGATGAGAGAAGGATGGAGAGTAAAATGGCTAGATCCTTTCTCTCTAAAAATCTATCACTATATATTTTATTGGGCATTAACCCATTTCTTTCTGGAGTAACCGTCTCCATAAGTTTTTCAACATGCCTCAACTCCTATCATGTTGGACTAGTGTTATCATGTTAGATTTGAGTTCCACTATATTTGTAATATATTTTTTCATAAATATAAAAGAAAATACTTTCTCTTTATGTTTTTGTTCTTTCCTATACCAGTGTCGGCATCAGAGTCTTATTTTTTCGCGCATGGCATCAAAACAGGCGTTTGGTTGAAACATTGGTGTGGCGTTTTGATCCTGTCCTCATTGAGGAAGGAAGTTCGTAGTAAGGAGGAGGAGATCCAAAAATTAAGCAAAGGGAGATAAAAAGACCTTCTCTTCAAGTTTTGGTTCCTAGAATTCCTTTTGTCAAATTTGAGGAGTGTTAGAAAATCAAAACTAAATCGGCAAGAGCTTTCTAGACACAAAAGACCCAATCATAGCCTGAAGTCTTGGAGATCCTAACTCATCCTGTTCAACCTAGCTCAAACTCTTCAAAATCCAAGATAAAACTTAATTGAACGCCGGCCAAATGAAGACGCAAGAAGATCTGGTCCAATCTAGCCACCCAAGAATGTTCTGGGTTCTTGCCCAATCTGGCTAGAACCCCAGTCCATTTCTAGACCCAACACGGAAAGGAGGAGCTTCCTCTTCTCTCCCTCTCAAACGGCTAGGTCCTCTCCTCTATCCCTCTCAACTGGCTAGAAAGCTAGCCGTCGTTGGAGCATCACTCCAACGGCTAGTTTGGGGAGCTAAATGCTTGCTGCCCTTAACATCTCTCTTCCAGTTGTCATTTTGCAATGACTCAAGTCCCACTTGCGTAAGATGTGATTTCCCTTGTTTGTAAGATGATTGAGTATATTAAATTGACCGAAATCTTGTATAAGATGAGGGAAAAATAGAGAGTAAAATGACAAGATCTTTTCTTTCTAAAATTCCCTCACTGTACAATTAATTGGACATTAATCCATTTTTTTCTGAAGCAATTGTCTCCATAAGTTCCTCAAAATCCCGTAACTCCTATCATGTTGGGTTAGTATTCTTATCATGTTAGGCTTGAGTCCCACTATTTTTGTAATATATTTTTCATAAATATAAAAGAGAATTCTTATCTGCTATTCTTTCCCACACCGGTGCCAACATCGGAGTCTTATCATTTGGTACAGACCAAGCTCTATATATAATACAAAAGCCCACGAACATACAAACATACAAACAAAGTGTGAACAAAATTTAACCCTATAAAATGCAATCTAGCCAAACAAAACCCCATTATCACAAATAATTTGCCAGTGAGGAAAATTCACCATTCTATGCAATTAAGGGCAGAGACATGGGGAAATAAATTATTTCCAATTCGGAAAAAAAATATGGGGGACCCGGCATTCTTATTGTATTTACATCCTCTCAACAAAAATGATGTAAATCCAGGGATAAAATTAAACAAAAGGATCAATCTGAATTTCAAGTCAGCCAAGTCAAAACCTAAAAGTGTGTACAATTCCCCAATGGATAGTGGGTAAACAAGAAAACTTATTGTGACTGGTTATATGTAATTGAATCAGGCCATGACTAATCATTCTGCAAAATAGTTCTTACCAACTCATGCCCAGATCCTAGGTTTTATCCTATAACCTATGAAAAGAATGCATTTAAAAATGTCAAAAAAAAAAAAAAAATGTAATCGTCCCCTTGAATGAGAAAGAATGATGGCTTGTTTTCCGAATATCTTATTGATTTGCATGTACTTGAATATCCTTAATTATTTTTGTCAATGTTGCTTGCCATTCTGTGCTTTGTGACTTGTTGCAGAAGACATGATGCATCACTTCCAGTTCTGTGTTATTTGCCTTCTTGAATAATCCTTGCATTACAGATTGTACATTGTCAACTGCAGAATGATCTCTTGAGGTTGAACACTCATGCGCGCTGTTTCCCGGACTGCTACCAGAATACTTTCCCTTCATTAGGACTACAGAGCTCAAACAGTCATTGTCGTCAACATTGCTGAGCACTTAAAAATTGTTGGTTGAATTTTCTGTGAATCTGAGTTTGTGATTCCAATACTCCGAGCACTGATGCTGTGGGTCGAGAGCCTCAATACCCTATTATCATCAAATTTGGAAGAAAACAAATATAATTTCAACCATTATCCTTTTGAAAATTCCAAAACCAAAAAATAGCATTTTCTATAGGAAAATTTCTTTCAACGAACAAAGAGGTCTCTCAATGGAACAAATATGCATTAGATCACATATGATGATATCATTCCGGAAAGATGACAGCTTATGGCTAAATGAAAGTAAACTTTAAGCCTTGGCCAAGTATGGAATCAAACTGTCCATGTGGGCAAATTGAAACTAACTTCAATGTCAACATAACAACGAGAACCATAAAAGCTTTAAATCCTTCCCCTCCCCAGTGGAGACAGTAGCATGAAATGATGACGACAGACATGCAATTTGATCCTGTCAAAATACTAAATCTTAAACTTCCTTAAATCCAATACTACCTCACCAGTACATCTGCAACGATCTATAGTAATTACTGATATATGAGGAGCATAACAATGGATTTACCTGAACAATAAGTGGGGAGAAAAACCCAAACATTTCAAGGCCATCAATGCTCCGAGGAGGTTGCCAATGAGGCAGTCCCTGTTTCCCTAGGATGCTCTGTTTCATAATTTCTTCATTTAGTCTCTGTAGCACCATTCCCCAACACTTCTCAGCAGAGACATCAATGAAAGTCTCACTGGGATAATCCCCTAAAGTGACCTGAAAGTCAAGCAAGATAATTAACTAAAAGAAGACCTTGCCTGAATTATTTGGACGTGCATAGACTTGTAATGCAAGTTTTTCTTGCTATATGAAGTCCTGTACTTTTTGGGCATCGGTTACTGAAATGGGGAGGCTACTAATTTCATGGTCAGTAACAAACAGATGGTCCAAATGTTGTGATAAACCAGGAACTAGGTTGGACATGTCACTTTTCTTGTAAATTCTAGAAACTGAAAATTTATAGAAGACAAGAGGTAAACATGCTTGAATAAGTTTACGTTGGTAAAGGCAAATGCAGTATGAAATATGGGTTGCTTCCTTTTCCACTTTAGACTGAGATTGCTAGTTAAAGCCGCATGCAAATAATGCTCAATGGGAAAGGTCGATACTCAACAGTCAAGACCAACTGCTGCCTCGATGGAGGAACCCCAACTCTAGTCTTCTTCAATGAACGAGAAACTAAAATTTTTCTATAATGGAACAAAAATTATTTGCATCTGTGGCAAGCCCTATTTGTTCAGAGATATCTCCACATAAATAAAAAAAGAAAATGTGAAAGTTTGTTTTCAATTGTGCAATATAAAAGCAACTTTTCTTTGTGCTTCATTATATATCGGGCTCGTATTTTTATCAATTTTTTAAAAGAAAGTTCAAGCAAGCAGATATATGTGGAGTATAGTGCAGATGCCCTCAAGAATATACACATGAAAAACATATACCGTACCTTGAATAAAGGTCCCAGAAGACCAGCATCGACAATTTCTGAAATGTAGTCACTCACTTTAGATGGATCAAGCACGCTATAGAACTTCACACGAGTTCTAAAACCTGCAAAGGGAAGTATTAGATGTTATTTATCCAGACATTTAAAACAGACCATGGAGGAACTCAATTGAACAGATGTTCACAAAATCTTGTGCAGCATGCCTTTTGGATATATAGCCAGCTTACTGCACCACAGCTTTCCTACGACTATGGCTCCAAAATTTAAGGGCTTTACATAAAAATCCAACTTCTGAGCTAAACAGCTTTGGCCAGCCGCAGACTCTTTCAGCTCTAAACCCTCTATAAGTTCAGATTTGGAGTCACTGCTACAAGTAAATGTGAGATTCCCAGAATCAAGCATTCTGCCTGACACAGAAGGAGCATCGAGATTCCCCAAGTACGGATCAACTCTTGGAAAAGCTTCAGAGGTGGAAGCTTCTATCTTGCTATTAAGCCTCTCTGCATCTGAATCCTTTGGTCTGTCAGAATGAAAATTATTCTCTACTTCAACCAAAGATGTAGAGATAGCAGGCATGCATGCAATGGAACTCTCTTCGATATTATCACATCCTGATTGAAATCCAATATTCAAGTCAATAATGCAAGGCTTCCTCATCTTGATATTTCCTTCTGTTTTTGGGAACCCTGGTGTTTTCTTATCAAAATGCTTACTTCCATATTTTTTAGACTGATGACCAAGCTCAGGAACTGTTCCATCCTTGCCTTTGACAACAACTAACCCAAGGTCTTGCAATGCCCATGATCTCACAGCATCTAGACTTCCTTCCAATGCTTCAACCAAAGTGTCTAATTCATCAATGGTGTAGCGGAAAAGGACAAATTTATTTTCTTGTTCACAAGAACAGATGAGGTTTGCATGCTTAAGGCAGGCGAACCGCTCAGGAGAGCACTTACAACTAGCAGCTGATAGGTGTAAGTCATAAAAACAGGAAAAACATTCTCTCTCACTATTTAAATCAAAATCTTTCTCCATCTTTCGGAACTGCAACAATGCTGGAAGCTGTTTGGTTCTTTCAAGCTCCATCTGCACCCTAATCTGAAATATTTTATGGCAACAGTTACCTTACTAGGAAAATTGTTGTAAAGGCATAAGAAAATTCAAAACAGAAGCATGAAAAGTTACACATCATTGAATAAACAAAGGTGGACATGCATGAGAGAGAGATTCACCTTAACAGCCTTGGTAAGCAAGCCATCCTTCCCACATACTCTTCTCCAACTCAAACTTTCAGCACTTTCCTGCCCAAGGACCAAGAGTTCCCAAAAGGCATGGATAGATTTGCAAGCTGCTCCCAACAACAATTTGTCATGTGACAAGGATGTCTTGCGATGCTGCTTGCTATAAAGCTCCACCGCACTTTGTCCATGAGTTAGCCAATCAATGGGAGCAACGTTAACAGCCTCCGCACAGTTGAATCCGCAATTAAAACCAGCATGGTAAGCCCTGGGAAAGGTGAGAACAAATTCTCCAGAATGCTGGACTGAGCGATAAACTGGTACACCCTCAGATTTCAGTACAGTGGGAGACAGTTGAGTGACCTGTCCAGGACCAGACAAAAAGACTATAGTTAATAAGAATAGTAACAATACAAATAATCTTGGTTTTAACTGTGGGCTACAAACAGAGTACAATGAAGAGTTGCCTTAACAAGTTAATAACAATACTAGAGTTCTATAAAGACTATGAAACATGGAGCAAGTTGAAGGGGAGCAATGCCAGGATAAAATTGAACCATCAACAGCTTAAAAGTTCTAATTAATCAATCAATAATCGTTTTTCCCTTCATGGATGGGGCTTCCTTTATAAAGTATTTCAGCAAAAACTACACACTAAGAAGCTCTTTGATGAGCTCCTGTTTCCACCTTTGAATCTATGGTACAGAAAACTGAACCGCAGTCATTCCTACTTCAAGTCCAGGGTCTATTAATAAGACAACAAGTCTTTGGAAAGGAAAGAATAAAATGATAGCAAAGCAAGTGCCTTTGAGATCCAACTGTTTCTCTCACCACCTGCCTCGTGCATATGATCAGCTACTAACTCATATGATATTCATATTCATTTTCCTTTACGAATTCTACATTTGATAAATCCACAATGATAAATAGACATTAGTCACTTCTAAATTTGGCAAACAAATAAACTGCACAAAGGCAAGCACAAATATTACATGACATTATGAACATATGAAAATCAATGCATAATTACATACCAGAAAGTCTATTTCTTACCAGTTCATTAAGTAAATGTGGTTGCTCTTCAAACAAATCTGGCAGATGCTTTCTCATGGCATTCTCCAACTCACATGCGTGGCTTCCAGGTATGCCATACCACACTTTGGGATCACCCCAGTGCAGGTAATTTAATGAATAAAGGTGGTGGTCCTCTACATGCTGCCCTCAAATAAATGACAAAACAATTACACGATTAGGCATGAGAACCAAAACAATCTATTTTACAATTTGTGATGTAAAGAAAAACTCAACTTTTGTAGAAGGGAAAGCAAAGAACACAACAAAGCACACCCATCCCCCCTTCACCCCCTTCCCTAGAATCTTCGATGAAACATGATATATGAACATTATTCTACTAAATGGAAATGAATGACAGCCATAACTTCCTTTTTACCCTTGACCTATATTAGTCATATAGTAAATTTCATGACTTACCCAACAAAATGATGAGAAGCACATTCCAACATAAAGCCATGGAACTAGAACTCCGGAAATGTCACATCCCTCAAAACAAAGTAAAGAACCACTCAGCCGAGGGAAGTTGTTCAGGTTCCAACCAGATTTAGCATACATATCTGATTTTCTTTCAGTAACTGAGGATGGCTTGGGGAATCCACTACTGAAGGCTCCGGTTTCCAAATCAGCTCCATAGTACACCTACAAAGACAGTGAAAACATAACAACTTTCACATAACTAGAAGAGCAACTAGCATAAAAGACAAAACAAAGAGTAGGCAAAATAGAGAAAGAGGCTGCAAAATTCTACATATACCTCTATCTCATCAGTTGGTTGCTCAACAATTCGCCAGTACTCTCCTTCAATATCCTCAACTGATGGTTCCCATCTCTTGCAGCTCTGGTTCCCACCAGAGCTCAAATCCTTGACATCATTTTTTCCAAAATAAGAGTCCTTGAAATCTTGTGCATATTTCTGAAAACCATCAAATGTGAAGTCTGGTCCTGATTGAAAACCAAACTTCTCCTCAGTGTCAGACGCATTATTAGCTTCAGGACTTTCTGCTCTAGCGCGTCTCCTGGATTTTCCCATCCGTGAGTGCCTTCTTCGCTTTCGCTTACGGCCTCTGCTTTTCTTTCGCATTGGCTCTCTATTTTGGAGCAGGTCAATCTGCTGGATTCGTGTAGTAAATTGTGCATGTTCCCACATGCTCTTCTCCTTAAGAGGGCAGGGTGGAATCCAAGAAGATGGAGGAATGATACGACATATACCATATGGTTCTGCTTTTGGGCGTATGGCGTCTATATAACCAAGGGTATCTTGAAACTCCTGTGATTCATAAGATGCATCGATAAATGGCAAATTGTAAAAATTGGTGTTTCTATAAACAAAAGAAGACAGTTACATCAATCCAATAGAATTAATACCTCTAATGTAGGGTAGAATGCTGGAGCTTCATCAATAATTGGCCTGCATGCTTCTGCTGGACACCATCTGGCAGACATCTGTTTCAACAAAATCAATGGAGAAACAACTCACATATGCATCGAGAGGGTTTCAAAATCAATATAAAGATTTGTACTGTTATAAGCTAACCCTTACCTTTTTGGAATCCTAAAGTTATGGCGCATTCCCATGAAACATATACCCCTAGGGACTAACTCTGTTTGATAATTCCAAATATAGAATAGAACTGCTCCTTTTGTAGCTACCTACAATTAATGGTAATGTCCCACAACTAGCATTTTCTTTCAAAATTCCTTTTTTTTTTCATCCAAAAGAAAAGACCAACATTGTGCAGAAACACGCATATCCCAGTGGCAGGATCAAGCGTTTATAATGAAAGAAATAGTAAAAGAGTTACAGCTAACTGAGATCTTAGGAGGGGGTTATATAAAGCTTGGTCAACTGACTATCAGGGCCCTCATGGGAGCTTATATTCAATAATTAATAATTAATCCAATTCCTAAGGATCAAAGGCTGGTTAAGCTGTTGTTCCTTACTATGGCAAGGCTTAATTGTAATGAATCTGGAGTAGGGGGCTTCTTCCATGACATGACTAACCATAACTAAATTTTCTTATGTAGCCCGGGCCAAAGTTACAAAGGGATACGGATAAGAAAAACATTTTCAGACAAATTTACTTACTGTGATCTCATTTTTAAGGAAAAGCTTTACACTATTGTAGAAGACAGAGAAACTGCAAAAACAGATTGATGAGACAAATTGAGCAGTTACATTGATTAAGCATTTATATAAGAAGCATGTAACAATACTAAGTTCAATTGATCTGGACCAAACTAGGAATAGTCTGACAATGATTCATTTACAAGCGAATTTCCTTTTCACCCCTATCCTGTGTGACAGCCCAACTAGCTATATAAATTAACATGAACATATATTTAAAAACAAAACAAAAATTATTAATGGAATCAAATTTACTTAAAGAAGAACAAGGATTTACTGGACATTGTGACCTCAAGCCTCCAGATTCTCCCAGCACAAGGACTGTATCTTCTCCCTTAAAAATTTTTCTATCTGACAAGCCACATTATCTAAATCAGGATCACTATGCGGCACCAAAGATTTGGCACAAGGCTACATCAGAGACTTGTTTCTAGCTAGAACGACCGCAAAGAATTAAGTTGGCTACATTGTCATTACTGCCACAGTCCTCCAAAAGGGGCAATAATAAAATATTGAAAGCCACTCAATCACTTGTTCGATGGTGGTTGAAACCCTAGAAAGCTTCGATATCAAGACTATCATGACTCTCCAAAGAACTCAGTTAAACCAGATTTAATATATAAACCTTATGCTTAAAGAACCGTAATCTGGTTGAGCAATCACAACAACACCAATGGAGCCAAAATAAGCCATCAAAATAAGCAAAATTTAAAATGCAGACAGCCCTTGAATATAATCCACCAAACATGCACACAATCTTAAAGTCCATAAACTGATCAAGGTAGAGAAATCAAAAAACAAATAAACACTAAATTTGCAAATCGGAAGCCTAATAAACTGGCATAGTTCACAATTGGGGGATGCATCTAACCAATTTCTTTCAGAGACCTATTATCCACAAATTACTGTTCCATTAATTTTTTAAAGATCAGTGGAAAAACAGAATTTAATCCATCTCTTAAACAAGATGATGCATCTAACCAATTATCCACAAAAATGCTATTCCATTAGATCAGAAAGTGAAAAATAAAAACCTAATTTAAACAAAATTATATACCTGAAAAATAGATGACCCTCCCCAGAGCTTTAGATGTCCCAGTTTCCAACTCAAAAATAATCTGGAACCACCACTACCCTCCCCACAAATAGATACAACACAACCAAACCCTAGTGAAATATGAATACCAAAAAAAATCAGACCTATTCATTTTTTTTTCCTGTCCAAAACAAACTACTCCTGACCAAGAAAGGAGATAATAAATTCACATCCCGAATTTTAATTCCAAGTCTACCCCATTACCTTATCCTCTCCATTAAAAGCAACCAAAAATTGATTTGACTATGTAAACGAAATTTAATAAAAAATAAATAAATCAAAGGAAGTACAAGAAAAAAAAAAAAGAGAGAGCGAGAGAGAGAGAGAGAGAGAGAGAGAGAGAGAAGAAAACCCAACTCACAATTTATATAGAAAATGGCATTCAAAATCAAAATATCAATACAACAAAAAAAATTAAAGAAATACCTGAAGAAGAAGAAGAAGAAGAAGAAGAAGAAGAAGAAGAAGAAGGGACCTAGAAATGTTGAAGGGAGTCTTGTACTGGATTGTTCATGTTTCAAGTAATAGAATTTCAACTTTTGACGTTTTATTATTATTATTATTATTGTTATTATTATTATTATTATTTATTATTATTATTATTATTATTACTAGTATTAGTATTTAAATTTTCCTTAATTGGGTTCGTGAGGAATTAATAAATGTAATTGAAATTAGAAATTAATGAAAAATTAGGAAAACTATCAGCAATGTAGGGTTGATTTAGGACTTATCAAACGAAGAAGTTGGATCCCGAGCATAGAGAGAGGGGGTTAATAACAAAAATGAAAAAGAAAGGGTCAAGCACGAGCAACCGCACGTGCGCACACAGTATTCTGCAGTAACCGAAACTGGCGAATCAAACGAACCGCAACAAGGACAATCCCAAACCTATTTTACTTCCCAAATTCAGGTCTCAGTCTGACAACACGCGACACTTCTCGCTCTGCGTTTCCTTGGTTATCAGGGTTTTAAATCATAAGTTGCCTTTTTTTCCTTATCGACCACCATTCCACGCATTTGCATTTTTTTTCCTCCTTAAAACAGGTTTAGAGGTTTTAAATATAACTAATTTCAAGACCACTTGGTATACCCACGAGATATGCATTATAATTTTTTTACTATACAGATATTTAACAGATTTATAATTAATTTAATATTTGAACTAAATTATTATCTAAATTAATAAAAAATATAATTTATATCAAATAAAAAATAGTCTAATCACTCCTAAAAAAGACTAACGAATGAGATAAAAAATAATAATAAGTGAAGTAAAAAGATAATAGAAATAAAAGGTGACCATCCATGAAACTAGAAAAATGAGAGAAAAACATACGTTAAAAGAAAATCAAAGGACGCAAGAGAAAAAAGGGTTTAAAAAATTTGTTTAAAAAAAAGTAAGGAGCTACATGGAAAAAAAAAACTATGATTTAAAAATAAATGGACAACCATCGTGAGACAAAAGAAAAGGGGAAAAAGCCTTTGTTCAAAAAGAATGAAAGATTAAGGTGAAAAAATTAGGTAAAAAAGTACTGACTTGAATGTACAAGTGGAGCAAAAAAAAGGAAAAAATATATATTTAAAAAAGACGAACGACCTAAGAAAAAATTTTGGGTACAAATACGAGCAAGAACCTAAACAAAAAAAATAAAAATAAAAACCGTGGTCTAAAATAAAGAGACGACCATTAGTGAGACTAAAAAAACAAAAGGGAAAAAACTTATGTCTCAAAAAACAAATGACTTAGAGAAAAAAAAAAGCTTGGTAAAAAAAAAGGAGCAAGGATTTAAATGGAAAAAAATATGGTCTAAAAATAAAAGAACAACCATTTTTGGGGAAAAAACAAAAGGGAAAAAACCTATACTCTAAATCGAAGAAAGATTTAAGTGAAAAAAATTGGGTCAAAGAAACAGAAGTAGTTGAATGAAAAAAAAAAGAAGTATAGTCCCATAAAGATAAAAGAACAAAGCGAAAAAAGGGTTAAAAAAAGCGTAATAACTTGAACAAAAAGAAATGTGGTCCCCAAAATGAAAAAGTGCAAAAATTTGAATGAAAAAAAACATGGGGTTCCAAAAATATAGAATAACCAAGTAGGGACATCCCAAAAAAAGAGGACGCGAACGAGAAAAAAAAAATTGTGTGAAAAAAAAGAACGTGAATGAAAAAAAAAAGAAGCGGTGGCAAAAAAGAAGCGGAGTCTCAAAAATATGGGATGATCAAGTAGGGACATCTCACAAAAAAGAGGATGCAAACCAAAAAAGAAAAAAGAAAATGCACAAAAAAAAGGACGCAAATAAAAAAAAAAACTATGGCCAAAAAATAATCGAAGGAGCATGAAGCATCCAAATTTTTTTATGCAAAGCGCCTTCAGCGTTTCATATCTATAGGGATTCAAGAAAATATGATTAATTTAGATAAAATTTTAATTATATTATAAAAAATATAAATAATTGTCTTTGGGATTGACCAGCATTATAGAAGATGGTGAGCCATCTTTGGGTTTGATGCATGGATGGTAGTAGTGTTATTGAAGTCAGACCGATACACTGGTCAAACCGTTTCAACCTATCTCTCAAACATTTTACGGGTTGGTATAGTTAAAATACCGTTTGTACATTAAACTAGAGCAAACCCGCATGTTAATTACAGTTGAATTGGGAACCGTGTGACGCATGGATTAAAACGAAACTATAGGTTTTGTTTTTGTTGAGTTGAGGGTAAAAACTAAAAAGAAAAATCTCGACTCTTCATCTTCGATGACTCTCTCACTCTCACTCTCGCTTTCACTCTCGGTCTCGGTCTCGGTCTCGGTCTCGCTTGCCATCGGTTGAGATTGAGTCTCTCTCTCTTGCTCTTAGTCGAGTCTTTGAATGATATCTCTGATGTTTGATCTCTGACCTTTAGTTTTTAAGTCCACAGTCCACAGTCCACACTTGACCTTCGCCGATTTTCTATCTCTTCATCATCTCCGATTTCTAACCTAAGGTAAAGACCATCTCATTCTCTATATCTCTTTTTTTTCTTCTTTTTTTTTTTTTAATCTCTAGAGCAATTCTCAGATTTATCTTCAAGTTCAACATATTTAGAATTAGATTTTAATTTTTAGGGTTTTAAAGTAATATTCTCAAATCTCTTTCTCTCTCTTGTACAATTCTCCTACTTTTTAATTTGTCTAATTAGTTCCAATTTATGCAATTACAGGTGATCGTCCTCTTGTTCTGTAGTCGTGATTTGTCTCTTTATTAGGTTCTGCAATCGCGATGTGTTCTCCAGATTCATCTCATTCTCTCTTTCTCTTTCTGTAATGTACAATCCTAATATCAATAACACAATTGTAGTGTATTGACTATTAATAACACATGCATCACCTTCGTATTCTGAGCTCTCGAGCCAACAGAACTCTAATATCAACTACAAAGGCTATAGGTGATTTCATTAAAAGAGAGACATTTCACTGAATTAATAACCTGGTACATCTTCTTCGTGCAAACAAAACCTCAATTATGAATAAAAGCTTAAGTTAATGGGAGTAGGTTATTGTGAAATCATATGAAATTTGATTAGAAATACTAAAACTTTTAAGATTATTTTAATGTTTATGAATGATGAGACTATCAAATTTTTGATGTTATGATTTTAATATATTTTATATGACTTTATAATTTAGTTATTTTGTTTTTACTTATTAATATGAATTTTAAGACTAATTATTGATTTTATATTTATTAAAATTTTATTTTTAAATTTTTATATCAAAATATGAAATTAATATATATTTATTTTAAATAATTAATTATATATTTTTAATTATTATTAAAAGACCAGCAGTTCAACTATATTGACTAACAGTTTAATCAATTAAACTATAATTTTGAATTTCACAGATTAATATATAGTATGGCTCTGATGACAAAGGATGATAGTAAAACTGCTTTAAGTGAAAATAGTTTAAAAATAATTTTAAAATGAGAATTATTTATATTTATAATAAAAAAATTAGAAATTTTATATTTTTCTTATTAAATAGCTATTAATAATAAAAGTAACATACTTTCAAGATGATTCATTTTATAGTGTTTTTTTAATAATCAAAATAGTTCTAAATATTAAAATTTTATTTTAAGATGAGATAAAATTTTAAAATTTCAAGTAAATTATTTAGAGTTACAACCAACCACCCAATAGTTTCATAACCATCATAATTTCTCATCTCTATCATTTCCTTCAAATTTACGTATTAGAAATTCTCTTTTTTCTTCTTCATTTATTTATTTTTGTTAAAATTCATTTAATTTTTTCAAGACATTGCCTTCATAATACCCACTATTCAATAAAGAGACCCAATATTCAATATTTTTACATAAATATTTTTAAAACTTACTATATCTTGTAAAAGAATAAAAAAAAATAAAAAAATAGAATTGAACACAATATGGAGAGAAAGAAATCTTAGAGAGAATAATATTATTTTCTTTTCTTGTTATGTCAAATGAAATTATAAAGGGGTCTATATAGACACTTGAAAAAAATGTAAAATGTCACTCTCATTAATTATAATAAACTAAAAATCTTAAAATGAATATTCACATTCATTAAATTACAAAGGGGCCTTGATATAGACACTTGAAAGAAATACAAAAATCACTCTCATTAAATATAATAAACTAAAGTTCACAAAATGAATAGTCACATTCATTAAGTGTAATAACTTAAAGGTTAAGAGTTACCTAAAAAACCAAAAATCAATAGTCACATGTTAAAAATGTATTATTCATTCAAATTCCTTAAATTTATAACACTCCATCTCGGATGTCCATTGTATAAAGAATATATCTCGCTAAAAGCTTACTAGGGAAAAATCCAACAGGACAAAATTCTCCTGTGAAGGAAAAAGTGTACATTCTTCCTTATACATATGATTTTCGTAATGCTCCCCCATAATGGCATCACTTGATATATTTAAAGTGCCACATTTTAATCCTGTGAATCATTTTCTCAAATATTGTAGTAGATAATGACTTTGTGAATAAATCTACAAGATTGTTATTTGATCAAAATTTTTGGATATCAATATCTATATTTTGTAGTAGATCATGCATGAAAAATAATTTTGGAGAGATATACATTGTTCTATCAATTTTGATGTATCCACCCTTTAATTGGACAATACATGCCACACTATCCTCATATAATATTGTTGGAGTTTTCTTACTTATAGGCAAATCACATAACTCTTGAATATGATTTGTCGTTGATCTGAACAACATATTCACGACTTACTTCATGAATTTCTAATATCTCAGCATGATTCGAAAATGTGATAGTTTTAGTTTGCTTAATAGATCTACAAGATATAGTCGTACAACCATTTGTAAATACATAACCCATTTGAGATCAAGTTTTGTGTGGATTAGATAAATATCCAGCTTCTACATATCTAACTAATTATACATGTGATTCATTTGAATAAAATAAAACCCTTTCAATTGTTTCCTGGAGATATCATAAGATATGTTTAATTTCATTCTAATGTCTTCTAGTTGCAATGAAACTATATCTTGCTAATAAGTTTATAGCAAAAATTATATTAGGTCGAGTGTTATTAGCAAGATACATCAAAGCATCAATTGCACTTAGATATGGTAATTCAGGACCAAAAATTTTTTTATTCTTTTCTCGAAACTGAAAAGAATTTTTTTGTACATCAAGTAAATGAATTACCATTGGAGTGGTTATTGGATAGGATTTATTCATATTAAATCATTTTAAAATTTTATCAATATAAGTAGACTAATGGATTAAAAAATTGCCTTTTAAATACTTGAATTGCAGGTCAAGATAAAATTTTGTTTTTCTAAAATGTTTCATTTCAAACTCTTTCTTTAAATAGTTTATTGTATTTGAATCTGTTCAAGAGTTTCAATGATACTTAAATCATCAACATATACTGCAATTATCAAAATACATGTTTGTACTTCTTTATAAAAAAATTTGGACAAATATGGTTACTTATATAATCATCTTTTAACAAATATTCATCGAGACGATTATACCACATGCACCTAGATTGTTTTAAACTATACAAAAATTTTTGTAATTTAATAGAAAATGATTCTCAAGAATGTAAATTGTATGTTTCAGGCATTTTAGTTTTTCTAAAACTTTTATGTATATTTCACTATTAAGTGTCTCATACAAATATGTAGTGACTACATCCATTAATTGGATATGAAGTTTTTCGCGTGCTACCAAACCAATAAGGTAACAAAATGTAATTGCATCGATCACAGGGGAATATGTCTCTTCATAGTCAACACCGTTTCTATGAAAAACCTTATGCTATAAGTCATGTTTTGTACTGCACAATCTCATTTTTCTTTTTCCTTTTTTGCATAAATCCCTATATGTAACCTACTAGTTTAACACCTTTAGTTGTTTTGACTATGGGTCCAAAATCTACACGTTTTGAGATTGATTCTAGTTCAACTTGAATTGTATTCTCCCATTTAGGCCAATCATCTCTTGATTTACATTCTTTTATAAATGTAGGTTCAAAATCCTTATTCATTGAGGACATCAACTGCCACATTGTATGCAAATGTATTATTATCAATTGCATGCTTACGATCCCATGTTTTCATCGTAGAAATATAATTGATTGATATTTTTTTATTTTTCACATTCTCTTCATGTATTTCATCTTCTTCTAGAAGATTGTCTTTAGGTTTTTTTTTTTTTTTTTTGAATCGAATCATTTATATTTCTTTCTTTTATATGGTCTATCTGGCCATTTGCTCCCTTCTTCTTTTAAGAGTTCTTATCTTTAGAATTGAATGGTCTCCCACGCTTTAAGAGTTGTTTAGAGTCATTTGTTGTTAAAGGTTCTTCAGAGATATTAATTCTAATAGGGACATTATCAGCAAAAACATGTGATTTAGTTATTTGTTTTGGTTCCAAAAGATGATCTGACAGTTGATTTGCAATCTGTTGCAAATGAATTATTCATTGAAATTTTAGTTCACAATGTTTTGTATGTGGACCATGATGGAGTAAGGATGGATTACTCCAAGTAATCTTCTTTTCCAACTTTTTTTTCATTGTATTATCTCCCTCTAAATCGGGAAAAATTATTTTATTAAAATGACAATCAGCAAATTGAGCCATAAAACATTTATGTAGATCGACTCAAGATATTTTATAATAGAAGGAGTTTCATATCCAACATAAATGGCTAATCTTCTTTGAGATCTAATAATCTTCTTTGGTTTTTGTCCAGAAACTAATTGCAAGGGGGAGATATTTTAATAACTAGTGGGTCGGATGGAAATAAGCATAGTTGCATGTAAAACTCCATGTCTGATAATGTGCAAAATGTTGATTTTATTGTTGATATTATGGTATGATTTTAAATTGGTTATGTACCCTAATGGATGTTTTTTGTGACTTTTATTTTTAGGGATCTAAATTGGAGATTGGATCAAAATGGGTTTAAGGAGGTAATTTTTGGAGCTAATTGTTCAAGATGGCATTTGGGACTACAAATGAAGGAAGAAATATCTATAGTGAAGATTTACTTGTAGTAAAATTTTTTACCTCTAGTAAATTGTTTTTAAAGAGTTGATTGTTTCCCCATTTTTAGGGACTATTTGAAAGTAGAATATTTTTAGATCTAGATCTAGATCTAGGGTTTAATAAGGGGACACTTCTACTTTACCTAGGAAAGCCTATGGGCTATGCTGTATATATATATGAGTGCTTTTCTTGTGGTTGGCGGCTGCAGAAGAGGGTTACTCAATTGAAGAAGTTCACTACACATTTTTAGTTTATTTCCTTTCTTTTCCTTTGTACATTTGTTTTCTTTTATTCAATTATATGATTGCCACCATGAGTGGCTAGTTCCTTTTTCTGATTCAAGGGAAAGTTCATTGATTGTATTCACTGCGAGGTTATATGCTTTATTTAATTTTTTGCAATTTTAATTCAAGTATTCGTCGATTCTTGATTTTATTTACATGAAAAATTAGTATTGGTTAATCTGATAATTTAATTCAATATCAAATTTTTTACTGCATCCAAGATTTCAGTAATCCGTAAATGTTATGAATGAATGGTACGAGTAGTAAATAAGTTATTTATATTTATGGGTCGTTTATCAATATTCATTTTAACCTAAGGAATTGATGGAACAAAATCAAATAATTATACGGATACTAGTTATTTGTATTTTGATTTAACTATTTTCACAGAATTTAATACTATCATTATATTGATATGGAACGCTATCGTACTTAGTCGATTAATGATAAATTTTGATTGGATCCTGAATTTGGTTAATTATTTTAAGAAAATACAAGATTTTATTACGACTATCTTAATAAATCTAAAATTTAATACTTGAATCGTAAAAATAATATTTTTAACTGATAATTAGTGAAACAATTGAATTTATGAACTCTTGGATCAGACTTTAGCATATTGAATTTCTTTTATAATTTTAATATTTTCGTATTATTGATTTGTCTCTTAATTTTAGGTTTTTAATTTTTGATTTAGGAATTTATTTCATAAATCTCTCATTTTGTTCTGGCAACAACTAAGAAATTAAGTTTATATAGTTCCCGTGGGATTCGACTTGATACCACTATTACTATAAGTTTGTTATATTGGGGGAATCAGCATTAATTTGAGGGGTTTCGACAACCCGATCAATATCCCAAAGCATATACTAGGAGCTGGATTTTCATAAGTAATAGTCTCACAATCAATTAGAGACGTTTAATAAATGACACAATTGGGCCATTTTGTGTATGAACATGAGCAATAGGATGATCAATCTTTATTCCAATAGCATGCAGTAGTCATTAAATGCTTGTGATGCAAATTCCCCAGTATTATCAAGGTAAATTGTTTTGATAGTATAATCAAGAAATCATACTTGTAATTGGATTAGTTGGACAAGCAACCTCGAAAACATCAGGTTTTGGGTTGATAATAAGCACACAAGTGACCATATTGTAGACATATCAATTAAAAGGATAAAATATCTAAATAGTTCATATGGTGGATAAATCCGTCCACATATATCACTATGTATTTGATTAAAAAATCTGGAGATTCAATCCCAATTTTGTTTGACGATGGTTTTATTATTAGTTTGCCATGAGAACATGTAGCGCATGAAAACTCATGAGATTGAAGAATCTTCATGTGCTTCAATAGATGTCCAATGAAATTTTCAATAATTCGTTGCATCATTACAGATTAGGATGGCCCAATCAATTATGTCATAATAAAAATGAATTTTGATTAGTGTTTCTTGTTTACTATTGCATTTAATTCAACTGGTCGAATATGTGTATAATAAAGACTAAAAGAAAAAATCAATAATCTCTCAAATATTTGTTTATGTTCCAATTTGATGTTATTAATGCATAAATATTCAGTATTCTCCGCATTTATTTTCTCTATATGATATCCATTAATATGAATATCTTTGAAACTTAATAAATTCTATGGGACTTAGGAGAGTAATACATTATTGTTCACGAAATTTGTTCTTTCAAGTAGTAAAACATTTGCTCCTTTGAAACCTTCAATCAATTGTATACTACTAGATAAACTATTTACATTTTCCTTTCTCAATATTAAAATAAAAGAAATACTTTTTGCTTTTGAGGATATTATGTGTAATAACACTGTCTACAAACAGAGATCATTATTTTCGATATTGGATCCAACAGTGGGTGCAATAATATCCATAGATTTTTCATGAAATAAATAAATAAATAAGTTTTGCAATAAATAACAATAATTATAAAGTAATAAGGAAAATAAATATTCATTTTCTTAATTAATATCAATGTCGTCAAAAAAATCACCAACATATAAATGAGGCAAATTTGCGAGAACCTCATAATTATTATCAAGGTCAATCTTTCAATACAAAAGATTTGTCTCCACATGTTTATTTTTTTCTTTCAATCTTAATTGAGATCAACAAGATTATTGGCAAAATGAGTTTTGATGATGAGTAAATAATAAGCAATAATGAGTACATGATGAGTGCAAAAGAATAGGTTAACAAAGTATTAGTTTGGAAGATATTAAAATGAGTAAGCAATGATTAAAGACACATATATGAAACTCAGACCCATAGTAGTCGACTTACCCTCAAGCACTCTTAAGCATAAGTCGACTTACTAAGTTTAGAAAAGGCTCTAACTTTAGACAAAATACTAGGCTACTAGGCTACTCGACTCATGAAGGAACGTTAGTCGACTCACCTTGAGCAATAGACAAACTGAACTTAGATAGTAAACTACTCAAATTGACTCTCCCCAAAATTACCAATCAATGTATTCATTTTAAAAAATAGTAAAATTGAAATTAAAAATCTCAACAGTCCAATGTTTAAAACACTAACGATTAAAATGAAAAATAGGACACACTACATACAAGTCAAGTTGACCTACTATGGATCTTAAGTCGACTAGCAACTTTAGCACCTAGAAACTTCTATGAAAAGCCAGTTAACATATTTACTAGGCCACAAAGCAATCATATGTTAGGCCATAGGGCACAAAACACTAAGACATGTCATGAGCCATATCACGTGTCAAGACATAAGCCAAACCTTAGAATCTAAGTCATGTACTATGACTTGCATATTGCACATTGTATATACACTTAAGGGACAAGTGAAAGTCGACTCATCAGGAAGCCCTAGTAGACTCGTACAAGATAAGGAACAAAATGACTAAGTGTTTCAAGCATGTGTTGACACAAGATAAAGATATGTTGACACAACTAAGGTTCATAGGCCAAAAGTTTAAGTAGAGCAAGGAACAAGTCGACTTAGTGAGAAACGCAAGTTAACCTGCACAAGAGATTGAAGAGAAAAGTTTAAGCATAAAAAGAGTTATGTCGGCACAAGGAAATGATTATGTCAACACAAGAAGAAATTCAAGCCCAAATTTTTGAAAAGATTCGAGAGGCAGTCGACTCACCCTAACTAGGTGCTTCTATAATTCAAATATCAGTCCTCATGAAAAAGAGGAGGTCGACTCACTATGTGTAACACCAACACTTGGTGTATTGTATATTATACTACTCATTATCCATATATGATATATTTTTATTTTCATATAGAAAAAAGTCTCTTAGAAATTTTTTCGATTTATAATACTTCTGAAATTTTTAGCGAAATTGCCGGGAGCTAAAAAAATTTTTCCCTCTGTGCCATTTTAAAATCTACACATCCAATTTTGACCCCGATGAAATTACACATGCTAAATTAACTTAAAAAGTTAAGAAAACTCGAATTCGGGCAATTTTCAATCGTTTGCGAAGAAACGCCCGATACTTAATCGCCGGATATAAAAATTTGTTCTCACTGAGCCAAATTTAATTCTACCCATGCAAAACTGCTAAAATTTTTCCAGGAAGCCTAAATTAGGCTAAATTAACATTTTATTAAGTTAAAATGTAATTTCAGGAAATTTTGGCAAAAACGCAAAGTAGAAAACAAAATTACTCCAAAAACCCTAATGTGTTTCAGGGTGATTTGGAAGTTCAAATGATTTCTTCTACGTGCGAGACTAACTTTATTGGATTTAGTGTGAAAAACTAAACCAAATGGGTAAATTTAAATTTCTTAGATTTCGGGTCGAATATTGACCCCGCCGCGCGTTACACGAAAATCGAGAAAAAATTTTCATGCAAATCTAAGAAGAACCTTTTATGCAATTTAGAAAAAAGGGTTAGAGACAATTAATGGTCAAGGAAAGTGTGCCAATGAGGTGGAAGGCTAGGATTGCTTGAAAATTTAAAGAATCAATATGGGCCATTTGATTGGGTTGTTGGGAGACAAAACAATTAATGAGGGAGTTGGGTTGCAGTGAGAGAAAGTGACTTGTTGTGTGAGAAGAAGAGGGAGAACGTGGAGAGAGAAAGGAAGAGTGACTTGTGTGACAAAAAAATCAAAGAGTCTAAAATTTATCTTGAAATTGTTGGATGGTTGGGATTTAATGGAACAACCAAATAAAGGAAATCACTTAGGCTTTCTTTCATTCCCAAAACTGTGAAGTTCAAGAGCCAAGCAAGTTCTCCTAAAATTTCTCATGGCTGTGGGTTCAAGGTGAGGGATCCAAAATTTTTCTACCATACCACCCAATTTTTTTTTTTTACATAAATCAACTCCTCTCATGTCCAACTACAACATATCCAAAATGAGAAAAAGGAGGAGTTTTGTTTGGTGAAAATTCAAGAGGGCCTTAAGCATCACCATTGAAGAAAGGGTATGTTTTCTTTAAACAATGCTTTGAAATTTTGGTGTAGTTTCACTCCACTCCAACCCAAACACAACATATTTAAATTTGGAGCCAAAATGATATGTCATTCTTGGTGAACTTGGGTTGGCTGTGAGTAAGGAACAAGAGGGAAAGAGAGATTTCGTGAGGAACCTTGATTGGCTTTGAAACATCCAGATTGAGGTAAGAAAAAAATTCTGCACTTGCTGAAATTTTGAGGACATTGTTTGAATGTGTAAATGTGATGTGTTGGCATGATTTCCATAACCTAGAGCCTAAGTGGAACCCATTAGAACATGAGGAATGAGTGCAGAAAAATCTGAACCTTGGTTGGCCAAGAAATTAAATGAAAACTTTGAAAATTTCTGCAAATAGGATATTCTGACCATGCTGTGATATTTTAGTCATAAAGTTTTCTGTACAAAGGCAAACTGAGCTAGGTTTAATTTCAGGAGAAACTAGACTCATAGAGCTTTAAAATGAGATATGATTTGTTGCATTCTGATGAAAATTGGATTTATTATGATTTTTTCAAAGTTAAGTGTTCTGCATAGGAATTTCTGTTCTGTCCTGCTTTAGCTCTGTTTCTGTCCGTGACTTAGCCTTTATTTTGAGGTGTCTTATGGTCTGAATTAGCAAATGCTCCCGCTATGTAATATGTAGATCTAGATCTTACCTTTACAACGAGATAAAAATCACCTTAATCCGATTCCTGTGTCAAACGTTATGACAATTTTCCTAAAACTCTACAAAAGGTTGTCCTATTTTGAACCCTAAGAACAATGTATAAAAACGACCCTCTTCCAGTCCTAGTTTGGGCAAGCTCAATGAATAAAAGTCGTAGATATCCCTTTTAGCTACAATATTTTAAAATTTCAGCCAATTCACATGAAGGGAATCAAACGTTATGCCCATTTTACTAAAGGGTGTCAACAGAAATTCTGTTTTCCAACTAAAACCTGCCAGTTCTTATCATGATCCATTTCAATCCCCTTCTAAGCACAATTGAGAGAAACTCAGAACACGAAAGTGATAGGCTTACATCTTGGGTATAACATGTTAAAATTTCATTACGTTTGGATAGGTATAGTGAAAGTTATAGCTTTTGCACTAAAATGGGACAAAATCTGAATTAAAATGCAACTGAATCAAAATGAGGATTTTTGAGAATTTTGTGATATAATTTTGAGAATGTGTATTACATGAAAGTTGTAGGTCGTGAAGTTACCTACAACATATCAAAAGTTCGCCTGATTTGGACTTATATATAAAACATTATGCAAATGTTCGTAAGACTGCACAAAGTAGCACCAAGTAGAAAACTATGAGTGAACTTGCTAGGCGACTTTTGTCCAAGCTGTTGAAGAAAGCTCGATACATCATAATTGTGGTTCATTTGGGAGTGCTATACCCTCCCTATTATTGTGAATGAGACTCAAATCTCATGCATGAAAAGTGAAACTTGATTTTTATCGTATTTTTAACAAAACATGCTTTTGATATGTATGACTCGTCGTGTGCTACTAGATTTCGAATTTGTTTTGTAACTATTGGAGTGTCGTGAACTCATGTTTTCTATGAATATGCATCCATAAATTTGATTCAACTGAATTGGTGCCATATTTTATGATTTTCACGTGTTTACTTTCATATGGCCCAATATGACACATTTATTGAGTACTATGATTTCTATATCACTGAGTTGGGGTCGTGTGCCCATGGGATGACTGTTATGATATGATTTAGTCCCGAGAGGATGACCGTAACTATGGGGGATGTTTGTTATGGCACCAAGTATGTGTTTGGGTACACTTCACATAGAGATACCCACAAATGTCCGGTATTTGGGTATAAGTGCAGCTGGTTGAACCCGTAAGGGGGAGGACATGTATGATGCCACTGTCTAGCACCGGGTGGGGTCCTATACGTGATCTGATTTGTGTATGAGCTAGCCTTGGTGAAGCTCATGGCCAACGTCAGGATAGAGAGCAACTTTTGGATATTTATGCATAACAAACCCCCGATACGCCTGTCATTGGTCATGATTGACCTTTGCTAGGATCATATTTGGTTTGCTTTAAAAATACTTGATTTTGAATGGATGCGCATATGTATGGTACCATGTGATAGACTAGATGATTTCATTTTACTAATCATACCATGTTTTACTTCTAAATATTGTTTACGAATAATCATATTTGATACTCCAATGGTTCACACACACTATTTATACTTGATATTGATTCCCTCACTCACTGGGTATCTCTCTTGATACTCACCCCTCTCATTTCCTTTCTCAGACAGGGTTATTGTCATAGAGGACACATTGGGCTCCAGACATCATTGTCTCGTAATTGTGGAATCACATATTTACTACGGTGAGTTCTAAATTTCATTTGAAATATGAGATCCGTGTTGTATATCGACCTTGTAAGGTATTGATATTGAAGTCCATTGATTGACATGTACATTTTATGAGACGACTATATAAATTATTGACATTTATTTGTAAAACTCTCATATTGGCTCATTTCACCTGCATTGAGGCACTTGAAAGCATTTAACTTTTTAACTTGAGAATTTGTTGTACTCATGCATAAAATTTTAGGCCCGTCCGGTATGGCGGCTGCTCATGCTCTAGTTAGGCATGACAGTAGAGATCTGTGGCTAGGACTGCTAGTATTCATAATAGCCTTGCATTACCCTGGTTGTTACGCTGTGGATTGATTGGTATTATATAACTGTGGTTAATTTGTTGTGAAGCCTGGTTGACGCGTTTATTTAGGTGGCAAGATGATCATTCAATATACAGGTTGATTTGTATATGGAAGACCTCCAAAATATGGGGAGATTCTATCCGATTTTTTAGAAAAACGAGCAGGTATCTAGGGCAACGGGCTGTTGCTCATGACCTCGGTTCGGGACGCGACAGTTTTATTGGTATCAGAGCGTTTATGTTAGAGAAAAGATAGTAATGAAAATTCTCCGAAGTACATTTAAAAGCCCTCAATGCATTAGAGAGTTTCATACTATCATTTAAAGTCCCATATATGGCCATAGGCATATAAGTTCATTTATTTTAGGGGGTTAGATACATGATGCATCTAACCCATTATTTTACATTCAAATGTCTTGATTCATAACTCAATTTTTTTTTGGTTTTGTTACTCAGTAACTAACCCTAATCCTTGATTTCTACCTAATAAAAATATACTATTTTGTAGAATTATGCCACCTAGACGTGGTAGGCACGGTATTAGATTCACACCACCCGAGAGTCCCCCATTGCCTGATGTACCTAGGGTGCCCGAGACTCTATAAATACCAGAGGATGCTTCCTTTACTCACGCACCTTAACCAGCGCCACCCCCAGCACCTCCACCGACTGTTACAGCCAAGATTCCTCCATCACCACTCGACGTATTGAGGTAGTGGTAGGAGTGATACAGAAGATATGGGGTGCAGATGCCACCACCTCTACCATATACACCATGACCACACCTGCGGCCATACCTATATCTAAGGCACCGATTCCTCCTCCGATGCTCGGTCCATCCATTTCTAGTCTGACTGATAATACATTGGTTACTTTGAGGTGCATCCATGAGCTTACACAATTGGTGAAAAAGTCACGACAGCTCATAAGCATAGATTTTTCAGGATCTGGTGATGCCACAGTGGCGAAGCACTAGATTAACAGGACTCACAGGATCTTTACTGATCTGGGGTTGACAGAGGAGTTCGGGTTGAGAGTTGTTGAGAGACTCCTCGACGGGGATGCCCTCTCATAGTGGGAGGCTATTTGTGACAGTGCTACACAGACTTTGCGATGGGAGGACTTTTTACAAGAGTTCGACTGTAGGTACTTTACCATGTTTTAGCAGGATCACATGAGAACAGAGTTCCTGCACTTATGTCAGGGGACTAGGTTAGTTTCAGAGTATGAGGCTGAGCTCAGGAGATTAGTAGCATTTGTCGCCGACATGGCTATACCAGCTGAGATAAAGTTTAAATTTAAGGATTGCCTCCATTTGAGTATAAAGAAGTATATGACAGTGACTCCTGCTTTTACACTTTTAGAGGTGATTGATTCAGCATATCAGGCAGAGACGATCATTCGAGCTGAGGCCAGGTAGAAAGAGAGTCACCAGAAAATGAAGAAAACTGGGTCTCAAGGTGGACAGTTTTCGAAGAGGGGTAGAGGTTCTAGTTATCGGGCAGAGGAGATCATCCGAGCTGAGAACCGGGACAGGGCCCTTACCACAGGGCTTTAGGGCACCAGCCCCTAGTGTCTCTATACAGTTTACTGTATAGAGACAGCCTTTTTTTTGTAGATGCGGCAACCATCATGCATTTATGGCATGCAGTGTCATGCCTCGACCTGCCCCCGGGCCGAGCACGCGACAACCGCCGCAGCACCTCGATACACGAGCACAACGTCCCGCGTATCAAGACACCGTAAGGCTAATAACAATATCCAATCTAATATATCACAGACCAAATCAATTCCCAAGTCATCACAATGTGCCTCAATGCATCAATATATCAAATCAAATGAGAGTTATCATTTTCACATGTCAACATAAGTATAATACAATCATTCTAGGTATATAAATACAATGGTCAACTAAATGCTCCAAATATAACAATAACCTCAAATGATTACCGCGGAAGAGTGGGTAACCATACCCAAGTCTAGTGTCTCCGAAATTTCTAACGAAATCAAAGCTCTACTAGCCCTCAGTTCAAGACTAAACCTGTAAGATGGGAAAGTGAGCGGTGAGTACTTAAAGGGGGATGGTACTCAGCAAGTAAGTGGATTGACATCGTACTATTAATATCGGTGTGAACTTAGAGTGTTAAAGCATAAGGTAATAATATCCATAGTATGCAAACCGATCATATCATTTCAAAATCATATATCATACGCACACATCAGAAATCAAGATATGTATCCAATATTTATATCAATGTCATGAAGAGCTGACCAATGAAATATTCTCGACAAGAGTCTACCTCGACCAGTGACAGGCGCATTGGAGGTTTTCACAATGCATGTATGTAAAAACAATAGCTCTCTATCCAATATTAGCCGCAGCTGATCCAACAAGCCCGCAAATATCACAAGTACAATCATCAACATAGATCTGACATTTGAGGGATAGCTCTGGCCAAAGCATATCCGGGCACAACGAGTGCCTCTGCTAAATATCCTTCGTAGCTACGGAACATTACTATACAGCGAGGAAATGGGGGGCACCAAGCCCAAAGCATGGAATCATCACAGGGCATCCAACCCAATCACATGTTCAAATCCAGGTTATATGAAAACCGTGTGCCAATAGATATGAAAATCATATAAATACCACATGTTATGAAAAAGTGGCACAATATCATTTATGAAAGTGCATGGATGCATATCAAACAAGTTAAGTAATTGGGACACTCCAACGGTCACAAAAATATGTGTAAAGCATATATGAAAATCCGAAAGCTCAGTTTATCACACTTTTGAAATTGTGCTATAAAAAGCATTTAAAACAGGATTTTCCAATTAGTAGCAGACGTCAAAATCCCACTCATAGTTTGGGGAAGGGTAACGCACTCCCCAATATTACCATGAATCGTAAATCAAGTACTCATCTCATTCAAATCAAATAACTCTTATGAATAAAATCAGTCCGTAGATTTTCAAACCTGCGCAGTCATGGGAAATAAGCTATAACGTTTTGCACAAAACTTCATTCCAAGTGAAATTGTGACATGTTATAGGTAACTTCATGATCATATTATAAACTTTCTCAAATTCACATCACAGAATTCCCAGAAACCCTCACTTGTTTCAGTTACATTCCAATTTTAACTTCTGTCCAATTTTTGTTCAGAAAATATAACTTTCATCTACTTATCAAAACTTAATGAAATTTTAACATGTCATTCCCAAGACATAGATCTACAATTTTTGGGTTTTGAGTTTCGCTCAATTATGCCGATAAAGGGGTCGAAATAAATCATGATCAGAACAGGCAGTTTTCAGTTGGAAACAAAATTTCTGCCAACACACCTTTAGGAAAAACAATATAACTTTTGATTCCCTAGTGCGTTTTGGCTGAAATTTTAATATGTGGTAGCCACGAAAGATAGCTACAATTTTTATGTTTTGAGTTTCTCCAAAATAGAGTTGAAAATGGTTCGTTTGTACACACTGATTTTATAGTCTGAAACAGAATAACTTTCTGTCATGCTTCAGGAAAAATGCCATAACTTTTGACACAGATATCTGATTAAGGTGGTTCTTATCTCGTTGGAAAGATAAGACTTGGATCTACAATTTACTTAACTGGAGCATTTTCAAATTCTGACTATAAGATATCTTAAAACAAAGGTGAATTCACAGACAGAAATAAAATCTAAAACAAGACAAAACAGAAAATTTACGTCAATTTCTTTGTCTTCCAAAACTCCTCCTAGATTGGACTCACTCATTTTCACTCTTGGCTCTTGAAGGAATGAAGAAAGCTCCGCATTTTCCTCTCTTCTTCCTCTCACTCACATCGACTTCATGGTACAACAAATGAAGGGTTTGAAATCTTTTAATTTTTACAAGCACACTTTATTCCCCAAAAGTCAAGGTTTGTACATCATCAACATACCTCATAAATGCTTGCTTTTTCATTCCATACCATACCATGCTTTGGCATTAAGTGCTTGTCCAATTTGTTGTCTACCATCTTATCGCATTGAAGTCCCTATCTTTTGAGAAATTGCTTCTAGGTTTTTGTTAATTACAAATTGGGTCCCTAGACTTATAAAAATTATAAATTGACCCAAAAAATTCTTAAAATTACACACTAGGCCTAAAATCACATATTAGGCCCAATGGGACCAATTTTGAAATTTAATATGGTCGTCTTGATGCTATTTGTCAAAATCGATTCGAATTAGGGTTTACGGACCAAATTTATGGACTTTTGCCGTTTTAACCCTAAAAATAATTATTTATCAAATTTAAAAATTTTTTTACTCTCAAAATCATATCTTATCATTATTGGACCATTTGTGGCCCATTTTGAAATTATTCATTTATGTCTAAAAATTAGAGTAGAAATTTTCTAGGGGATTTTTATTGAAAAAATTTATGAGTAAAATTTATAAATGGATTTATGAAAAATCATCATATATAAAGATAATATAGGATATATGAGCATACACCGAGAGTCGGTGTTACATTTTCTAACCCCCTAAAACAAGTTTCGTCCTCGAAACTAAAAGAAGGCCATACAGGGAAATGGAAAACTACTCAGTGAATAGATGGGGATACTATCCCCTCATCGTTTGCTCAAGCTCCCAAGTCTCCTTCTCGACTTGGTCGCTACGCCACAAAACACAAACTAACGGGACTTTCTTGCTCCGCAGTCTCCTGATTTGTCTGTCAAGGATGGCCACGGGCTGTATAGGTAAGCTCAAATCCTCTCGTACTCAACTGGTGGAGGCTCTGATACATGTGAGGGATCCAACATATATTTCCTAAGTACAGAGATATGGAATACATCGTGAATACGCGACAACTCTTCTGGTAGCTCCAATCTATATGCCACACTTCTAATCCTCTCAAGAATACGGAAGGACCCAACATACCTTGGACTCAGTTTGCCCTGCTGCCTGAAACAGATCACCCCTTTCCAGGGTGAGATCCTCAAGAATACCATGTCTCCAACCTGAAACTCCAGTGGTCTCCGCCTACGGTCTGCATACATCTTCTATCGATCTTGGGTAGCCCTCATCCTCTCACGGATGGTCCTTACCTTCCCCTTTCTCTCCTCAACAAGCTCGATGCTACTGAGGCGCCTCTCACCAACCTTATCCCAACACAGAGGTGTGCGGCATCGCTTCCCATACAATGCCTCATATAAAGGCATTCTGATGCTCATCTGATAGCTATTATTGTATACAAACTCCACAAGTGGCAAGTGCTGATCCCAGCTACCATGAAAGTCAATCACGCATGCCCTAAGCATGTCCTCTAATGTCTGTATCGTTCTCTCTAACTGTCCATCCGTCTGAGGATGATATGCCGTGTTGAAGTTCAGTCTAGTGCCCAATACCTCCTGCAACCTGGGCCAAAACCTAAACGTGAATCTAGGGTTCTTGTTTGAAACAATCAATACAGGTATCCCGTGAAGTCGAACTATGGTATCAATATAGAGGCGTGCCAATGCCTCCAGAGGGTAATCGCCATGGATGGGGATAAAATATGCAGATTTGGTGAGTCGATCGATTACCCAAATCGCATTGTGCCGTGCAGAAGTCCTCAGCAACCTTATCACAAAATCTATAGAAATATGTTCCCATTTCCACTCAGAAATGGGAAGAGACTGCAACGTACCAGTTGGTCGCTGATGCTCAGCCTTTACCTGCTGACACACCAAGCATCGTGCCACAAACTCAGCTATCTCCCGTTTCATGCCTGACCACCAATAACTGTCTCTAATGGTTCGGTACATCTTCGTACCTTCAGGATGTATAGCATATGCTGACGAATGCGCCTCCTTGAGTATAGTACGCTTAAGATTATCATCAATTGGGATACAAATCCGCTCTTTGAATACCACGAGTCCATCATCATAGACTCGGAAGTCTCCGCTCTCTCCTCGGCGGATGCTGTCGTGAATGCCCTAGAGCTCCTTATCTGAACCTTGAAGCTCCCTGATGCGGTCAAATAGGGTCGGTCGCACCTCAAATCTGGCTAGCAGTGCACCCTGACTGTCGCTAGCCAAACTGACTCCCAAACTACGGCGTCCCACTAAGCAAGAGACATACGATCTCTCTGCTATCTTGATGCAGAGGAAGAGGGTGACTTCCGGCTCAAGGCATCTGCCACAACGTTCGCCTTGCCCGGGTGATAGTCAATAATCAGATTATAGTCTTTCAGCAGTTCTAACCATCGCCTCTGCCTGAGGTTCAACTCTCTCTGAGTAAATAGGTACTTCAAGCTCTTGTGGTTCGTAAAAACTCGGCAAGTCACTCCATAAAGATAATGCCGTCATATCTTTAATACGAAGACTATGGTTGCCAACTCTAAATCATGAGTCGGGTAGTTTAACTCATGCTTCTTTAACTCCTTGAAGCATAAGCGATTACCCATCCATCTTGCATCAATACATAGCCTGGCCCTTGCCGGCTGGCATCACTGTAAACCACATACTCTTTGCTACTGGTAGGGAGAGCTAAGATTGGTGCCGTCGTTAATCACTATTTGAGCTCCTGAAAACTCGCTTCACAGTGATCATCCTAAATGAATTTGATGTCCTTCTGCATCATTCTCGAGAGTGGAGTAGCAATCCATTAAAAGCCCTCCACGAATCGCTATAATACCCAGCCAGACCAAGGCAGCTCCGAATCTCGGTCATTGTCTGCGGCTGTTCCCATTTAAGTATGGCCTCAACCTTCTGTGAATCAATGTAAATACCCTCCGCAAAGACAATATGTCCAAGAAATCCGATTTGTCTCAGCCAAAATTCATACTTGGTGAACTTGGCATACAACTGCCGCTCGCGGAGAATCTGTAGAATCACCCTAAGGTGTTGCGTATGCTCCTCATCGCCTCGCGAGGTAGTCTTAGAGATAGATTTAATTCCGCTCCATATCATGGATTTTGATGCCATCCTAGGGATGGATTTACTGAGTTCATACCGGGCTTTCGTGAATTGTTTCACGAAAGAGGTTGAGTTTCGGAGGTCTGGGTAACCACCATTGGTGTTTAGGGGCGAGAGATGGATATTGCCCCGCTGTGTTATATCAGTTATGGAGCCAGACACATGGTATGCCGTGGGTGCACGGCTTATCTGGCTTATATTGTTGACACCACTATTGAGGAACCAAGACTTAAGGAAGTCCCCGTGGTACAGGAGTTTCCATATGTGTTTCCCGAAAAGCTTTTTAGATTACCATCAGTTCGGGAGTTCGATTTCGAAATTGATCTAGTATCAGGAACCGCTCCTATATTTATTTTACCATATAGAATGGTGCCTGCTGAACTGAGAGAGCTCAAGGTTCAGTTGTAGGAACTTCTGGACAAGGGGTTTATTCGCCCGAGTACTTCACCCTAGGGTGCTCCAGTGCTATTAGTAAAGAAAAAAGATGGTACACTTTGATTTTGTATGGATTACAGACAGTTGAACAAAGCTACCATTAAAAATAGATATCCCCTGTCGCGTATTGATGATTTATTTGATCAGTTACAGGGAGCCAGGGTTTTCTCTAAGATTGATCTCTGTTCGGGTTATCATCAGTTAAGGATTTAGGCTGAGAATGTGCCCAAGATAGGTTTTTGCACCCGATACAGCCACTATGAGTTTTTAGTCATGCGGTTTGGGCTGATTAATGCCCCAACTGCTTTTATGGATCTGATGAACCGAGTCTTCCACGACTTCTTGGATCGGTTTATAATCGTATTTATCGATGACATCTTGGTGTATTCATGGAGTGATGAAGATCATGCTCAGCACCTTCGGGTGGTATTGCAGATCCTTCGTGAGAAGCAGTTATACACCAAATTTTCGAAATGTGAGTTTTAGCTGAGACAGATAGGATTTTTGGAGTACATTGTCTCCGCGGAGGGTATTTATATTGATCTGCGGAAGGTTGAGACTACATTGAAGTGGGAACAGTCACAAACAGTTACCGAGATCCGTAGTTTTCTCCATTTAGCCAGGTATTATCGCAGATTTATAAAGGGATTTTCCCGGATAGCTGCTCCGTTGTTTAGATTGACCCAGAAGGGGGTCAAGTTTGTTTGGGATGAACGTTGTGAGGCAAGCTTTCAGGGGCTCAAATAATGGTTGACTTTTGCTCCTATTTTAGCTCTCCCCATTAGTAGTCGGGAATACAAAGTGTACAGTGATGCTAGCCGACAGGGATTGGGTTGTGTTCTGATACAGGATAGTCGGGTTATTACATATGCCCTGTGACAGCTGAAGAAACACGATGTTAACTACCCGATACATGATTTAGAGTTGGCAGCTATAGTTTTCGCGTTGAAGATATGGCGACATTATCTTTATGGGGTGACCTGCAGAGTATTTACAAATCACAAAAGTTTGAAGTATTTGTTTACCCAAAAGGAGTTGAATTTGAGATAGAGGAGATGGTTAGAGCTCCTCAAAGATTAGGACCTCATTATTGACTATCATCCGGGGAAGGCGAATGTTGTGACAGATGTCTTGAGCCGGAAGTCAGCATCATCCTCATAGTCGATAGAGGATGCATACCTTTCTTGTTTAGTAGGACTCTGAGCCTTGGGAGTCAGTTTGGCTAACGATAATCAGGGAGATTTACTAACCATATTTGAGATCAGGCCGACTTTGTTCAATTGTATTTGTAACACCGACATGCGGTGTACTATATATTATACTTCTCATTACTCCATATATGATACATCTTCTAATTCATATAGAAAATCACTCATAAATTTTTTCGAGTCAAAATGTCTTAGAAGAATTTTGGGTATGGTCCCGGGGGCTAAAAAAGGACCCTTCCAGATCATCTTGAAATTTATGCATGCGATTTCGAGTTCAATGAAATTACATGTGTAAAATCACCCTAGAAAGTTAATAAAACTTGAATTTGGGTAAAGGCACATCGTTTGCTCGGGAGTGCTTGATGACTACTCGCCGGGGGCAAGAAATGAGCTCCTACCGAGCCAAATCAAAATCTACCCATGCAAAATTGCTGAAATTTTGCCAAGAAGCCAAGATTTTCATAAGTCAAAATGAAATTTTGAAAAATTTTTCAAAACTCGTCCGGTAGGATGGGAATTTACCCTACCGAGCCAAAATGAAACCCACGTATGCAAAATTAACACCGTGTGGTTTATATGTGCTAAATTCACTTTAAAAGTGAATGCCTAAGACAAAAAATCAAAATTTAAGCCGTAGCATAAAAGTGCTCGGTACCCAAGATTTTCACCACCCTAAATTTGTGGGCCAAATCAAAATTTGACCGAGTAAACGGTCTTGTTTCTACTTAAAACCTATATTTTGGGAATCTACACATAAAATGGAGTCTATAGTGAGATTCTGTGCATTTTGAGGTCGAGGTCAAATTTTGACCGATCGTAGATTTCGTTCACTCTGAAGTATTTTGGATAACCAAACGATCTCAGATTTATTTGAAACCAGCGGCATTGGACTCAGTACGAAAACCTAAGTCCCTTTGGTGATTTTAAAAATTTTCGAGATGAATAGTAACTTTGACCGGTCTTGGATAGCGAGTCAACGAGTGGATAAGCACAAATGATAAGTATTTAATGCTCTTGAAGTATATGCAATCACTTTATTGGAATGTGTGAATCCACTTTATTGGACTTTGTGCGGTCTTGACAAGTGACACTACATGATTGGAAGAAACTAACCCTAGTTAATTAACAATGGTTAAATCCAACTAGAGTTAAGTTAATTAAACTTAATTAGGGTTAGAAATTGACTTAAAAATGGGCTTTGCTTGTGTGGCCAAATATTCCTAGGGCTAGGAATTTACGTCACAAATATTGGATGGCTAGGATTCATTGGGGAAAAATCTTGACAAAACTAAAAACACTTAACCTTTCCTTCTCCTTCCAAACACTTCAATGTCCAAGCAAAAAGGCAAGAACACAAATGCTCTCTAGTCTTCCTCCATGGCCATGAGCTTCTAGGCAACAGTTAAGTGATTTTTTTCCAAACAACACTCCAATTGTTTTTCATGGATCATCATCTCTCATGCCAAGGTATAACATATCCAAAAATTAGATCAAACAGAGAATGATTGCTCGGTGAAGTTTGAAGGGGCTGAGAGCTTCAAGGGAGAAGGAGATCTGCACTTCTAAGGCTAAAAACAACCTGCACATCATAAGGTAAACACCCACCACCCTCTAGTATAACATATCCAAAATTTAGGTAAAAAGGAGAAAGTTTACTCAGAAAACGAGGGTAGACGAATTTGAAGTCATGACAGAATTTCTGGGTTTTTGGAAGTCTGAACAGGTTGTCATGTTTAGGCTATAGCATTTTCTGTGCATAGGCAAGTTGAGTAAAATTTTTACACATGAAACTAGACATTCAGGGCTTTAAAATGAGGTAAGAACAGTTACAGTCTGAGTAGAGATGGATTTTATATGAGTTTTTAAAGTAAGTGTTATGCACTAATTCCCTGTTCAATCCTGCATTTTTTCCCTGATTTCGGTAGCAACATTAACCTAAGTTTTCAAGCCCCTTACTGATAGATTCAGATCTTGTGCTAGTTGAAATAATTATAGATCCATGTCTTAGCTTTCCAACAAGGTAAGGATCACCTCAATCCAACCTCCATTTTCCAACACTAAAAATAATAGCATTGCTCGACCCCCTTCCAGCCCTTGTTTGCAAAAACAAAAAGAAGAAAAGTTGTAGATCTCCCTTTTATCAACCTACTGGGAACATGGCAGCCAATTCGGCCAAGGGAATCAAGAGTTATACAAAATCTCCCAAAACTGTGCAGAAACAATTTTGTTTCTCGGCCAAAACTAAACATAGATTTTGGTGGTCAATTTCAGACACCTTCTAGGCATAATTGGAAGAAACCCAAAACATGAAAAACTAAGGTTATCTGTCTTCTAGGTACTGTAACAATTTCAAGTAATTTGGAGTTATGTGTTAATCGTTGTGATGGTTGTGCTAAAAATTAGTCAGAATAGACTTCTAAAATATAATGTGGGAAAAATATTGCTATTTCAGGGATTTACACTAGGAATCTGAGAAAGTGCCCAACTAAGACGTTGTAGCCTTGTATCTTGACTACAATATAGTCAAATATCAGAGTCGTTGCATGAATAGATTATGAGATAAGGGAAATTTGCTAAAATAGGACAGAATGGAGAGTGAGATTTAGATTGGTTTGAAAATGTGGACTTTAAGAAATCTTCCACCGAGATTTCGGAGATAAGTTCAACACGAAAAGTGTGAGTTTTTATGTGAGTCAACCATGAAAATTGAAATTTCCCAATTTCAACCCTGGTTGAGGAACTTATGTCAATTCCCTAAAATGGCACAAGAATAAAACTTAGGTTTGTCTATAACTTGGCTTGCATCACATTTACATTATTATATACGCATCATATGATCTCTTATGTGACACATATTCTACATTGTGTTTATAGAGCTTTGTTGGTGATATTGAGGGGAGCATTTTTTTGTATGTGCCTCGAGATTCGTACCGGGAGTGGCGTATCCTCCCGCATACGGTGAGTGAAATTTATTATATTATGTGTTCAATACATAACAACATGTTTTAAAATGCTTTTCAGTGCAAGCATGACTTATAATCGTGTGCTATGATTTTTGAAATGGATTTGTAAAATGTTTTGTGAATCATTGGACTGTTCACAATATGATTTTATTGTGAAATATGCATCCAAATGATTTGCGAAATGAAAAACGTGCCATTGCATCAATATGCATATGATTTTATGAAATTAATTATGAGAAGTGTTTGATATGGTTTGATAAATGTTAGCATGACACGTACATTATGATAACATTATGTTATCGGTCGAGAGCCTTTATGCATGCCATGATGATATGATTTATGAGGTACGCCCATGAGTTAGGTATGTCGTAGCTACGAAGGCCATTTATAGAGGCACCCATTGTGTCCGGATACGCTTCTGCGGGAGGTATTCCCAAACGTCGTACATGATATTAGTACTCGACACGTTAGTAGTTGGGTTGAACCCGAAAGGGGGAGGACTAGGTAACACCCTGGTCTAGCACTTGATGAGATCCATCGCCAACGTCGGGGTAGAGAGCATTTTCTAACTTTGTATATAAAAATGCTTGATGCGCCTACCATTGGTTGTGATCAACCTTTGTCAGGAACTGATTTTGGCATGCTCTATACTTATGTGATTCGATTGATATGGATGCATATGTATTTGAAATATATGAAAAAGAATGATTTATGATGAATTATTCATTATGCACTGTTTTCATACATTACGCGGACTTGTGGATTTATTGAACCATTTTGACACTCCATTTTTTTCACCAACACATTGAACACACTTATATATATCCTCTCACTCACTGAGTATTCCTCATAATACTCACCCCTCACTTTTTGTTCCACAGAGATAGCTATAGTGGGACACGTTGCGACATAGCAGCGCATGAGGTATTGTTGGAGATATCGGACATGGGTATGGTGTTAACCATTCTTCCGCAGGATTGTGTTTAAATATATGGGATGATATATATATATATATATATTTATATATTTAGGATTGTAGATAGACCATTATATATGTATATAAAAGGGATAACTGTATGTAAAGAATTGTACATATTATTGTAACTCTCATTTCATTGTATTGCATTGAGGTATGATTGTACTATTGTGTTCAATCACTTTGGGAAACGTGTCATGTATAGGATTATCTATTAGGTTTGCTTGGTGCCACCTCTAAATCACATGAGGGGTGACTGGCGACTGTTCATACCTTTGATGGGGGCATGGCATTAGAGGTCTGTTGACAGAACTGGATTAGCCTTACGTAATTTTGGATGTTGACAGGGATATGGATTGGTTGGTTGTGTTGATGATTTGCTAGGTTGGCCTTTATATATTGATATGTTATTGATTGACGGGATTTTGATATAGGATAGACCTCCGATTTATGGGAAAGTTCTATCCATTTGTTTGTTGATGGTTGGGAATTTAATGTCAGCATCCGGGATAGTGTGGTGGGTGCTCACACCTTGGATCGAGGATCGGGGCATGACAGTATTAGAGAGCTCCAGAGTATGGATGAAGAGTTTCAAGGTATCGCGAATAGAGTCCGCCGAGCGGATGGTGGAGACTTCAGGGTTCGAGAGGACGGATTGTTAGTGTTCAGGGAGTGGGTTTGTGCTCCCGCTGATACAGATCTCCACAGGGCCATACTTGAGGAGGCATACTCCTACGCTTATGCATTACATCTAGGTGGTATCAAGATGTATTGGACCATTCAGGAGAGTTATTGGTGGTGCGACATGAAACGGGAGATTGCGGATTTTCTGGCTAGATGTCTAGTTTGCCAGTAGGTGAAGGTTGAGTATCAGCGGCCGACTGGTACATTGCAAACCTTACTCATTCTTGAGTGGAAGTGAGATCATATTATTATGGATTTTGTGATAGGGCTACCGCGGACTTTATCACGGCATGATGCCATTTGGGTGATTATGGATCGACTCACCAAGTCTGTACATTTTCTTCCTATTCGCAATGACTATCCTTTAGAGACCTTGGCATGTCTTTACATCGATACGATAATCAGGCTGCATGGTATTCCTGTGTCGATAGTATCAGACAGGGACCCGAGGTTCACTTCTAGGTTTTTACCTAGGTTGCAGGATGCAATGAGCACGAGACTGAGTTTTAGCACAGCCTATCATCCACAGACAGATGGTCAATCAAAGAGGACCATTCAGACTCTTGAGGACATGCTGAGAGCATGTGTGATAGATTCTGGGGTAGTTGAGATTAGCACCTTCTACTAGTTGAATTTGTATATAATAACAGCTATCAGTCCAGTATTGGGATGCTACCATATGAGACACTGTATGGTAGGAAGTGCCGTACCCCGTTATGTTGGGATAAGATTGGAGAGCGACGTCTTAGCAATGTTGAGTTGATTGAGGAAACAAAAGATAAGGTTAGGGTCATCCGTGAGCAGATGAGAGCCGTTCAGGATAGACAGAAGGCATATGCCGATCGTAGGCGGCGACCTCTCGAGTTTGCCAAGGGAGATATGGTTTTCTTGAGGATATCTCCATTGAAGGGAGTTATACGATTTAGGCAGCGGGACAAGTTGAGCCCCAGATATATTAGGCTCTTCCGTATCCTTGAGAGGGTCAGGAGTGTAGCATACAAATTGGAGCTACCAGATGAACAATCCCATATTCATGACGTCTTTCATGTCTTAGTACTTAGGAAATACCTAGCTGATACTTCTCATGTACTTGAGCCTCTGCCTGTTGAGTTACGAGATGACCTCATCCTTCCAGTTTAGCTCGTGACTATTCTAGATCAGCAGGTCAGAAAGCTATGGAGTAAGGAAGTCTCATTGGTCAGAGTCTTGTGGAGGAGTACCCCCACTTGTTTACTGTATAGCTTTCTTTTAGTTTTGAGAACAAAACTTATTTTTAGGGGGTTAGGAAATATAACACCGATACTTGGTGTATTACATATTGTACTCCTCATTATCCATATATAATATATTTTTATTTTCATATAGAGAAAAGTCTCTCAGAAATTTTTTCGATTTATAATGCTTCTGAAAATTTTTGGTGAAATTGCTGGGAGCTAAAAAATTTTTGGTGAAATTGCTGGGAGCTAAAAAATTTTTCCTTCCGTGCCATTTTAAAATCTACGCATGCAATTTTGACCCGATGAAATTACAAATGCTAAATTAACTTAAAAAGTTAAGGGAACTCGAATTTGGGCAATTCTCAATTGTTTGCGAAGAAACGCCTGATGATTAATCACCGAAGATGAAAATTTATACTCACCGAGTCAAATTTAATTCTACTCGTGCAAAACCTCTAAAATTTTTCCAGGAAGCCTAAATTAGGCTAAATTAACGTTTTATCAAGTTAAAACACAATTTCAGGAAATTTTGGCAAAAATACAAAGCGAAAAACAAAATCACTCTAAAAACCTTAATGCGTTTAAGGGCGATTTTGAAGTTCAAATGACTTCATCTATGTGCGAGACCAACTTTATTAGATTCAGTGCAAAAAATGGACCAAATGGGTAAATTTGAATTTTTCAGATTTCGGGTCGAACATTGACCCCGCTGCACGTTACTCGAAAATCGAGATAAAAATTTTTATGTAAATCTAAGAAGGACCTTTTATACAATTTAGAAAATGGGGTTGGAGACAATTAATGACCAAGGAAAGTGTGCGAATGAGGTGGAAGGTTAGGATTGTTTGAAAATTTAAAGAATCAATGTGGGCCATTTTATTGGGCTGTTGGGAGACAAAACAATTAATGAAGGAGTTGGGTGTAGTGAGAGAAAGTGACTTGTTGTGTTAGAAGAAAAGAGAGAACGTGGGAGAGAGAAAGGAAGAGTTCTCTCATTCTTCTTCCTCTCATGGCCATGAAGTTCAAGAGCCAAGCAAGTTCTCTCATTCTTCTTCCTCTCATGGCCGTGGGTTCAAGGTGAGGGATCCAAAATTTTTCTACCATACCACCCAATTTTTTTTACATAAATCAACTCCTCTCATGTCCAACTACAACATATCCAAAAATTAGAGAAAAAAGGAGGAGTTTTGCTTGGTGAAAATTCAAGAGGGCCTTGAGCATCACCATTGTAGAAAGGGTATGTTTTCTTTAAACAATGCTTTGAAATTTTGGTGTAGTTTCACCCACTCCAACCCTAACACAACATATTTAAATTTGGAGCCAAAAGGATATGTCATTCTTGGTGAACTTGGGTTGGCCGGGAGCAAGGAACAAGAGGGAAAGAGAGATTTTGTGAGGAGGAACCTTGATTGGCTTTGAAACATCCAAATTGAGGTAAGAAAAAAATTCTGCACTTGTTGAAATTTTGAGGACATTGTTTGAATGTGTAAATGTGATGTTTTGGCATGATTTCTATAACCTAGAGCCTAAGTGGAACCCATTAGAACATGAGGAATGAGTGCAGAAAATCTGAACCTTGGTTGGCCAAGAAATTAAATGAAAACTTTGGAAATTTTTGCAAATAGGACATTCTGGCCATACTGTGATGTTTTAGTCATAAAATTTTCTGCACAAAGGCAAATTGAGCTAGGTAATTTTAGATGAAACTAGACTTACAGAGCTTTAAAATGAGATATGATTCGTTTCATTCTGATTAGAATTGGATTTATTATGAGTTTTTCAAAGTTAAGTGTTCTGCACAGGAATTTTTGTTATGTCCTGCTTTAGCTCTATTTCTGTCCATGACATAGCCTCTATTTTGAGATGTCTTATTGTCTGAATTAGCAAATGCTTCACTATGTAATATGTAGATCTAGGTCTTACCTTTCCAACAAGATAAGAATCACCTTAATCCGATTCGTGTGTCAAAAGTTATGACAATTTTCCTGAAACTCGACAGAAGGTTGTTATGTTTTGAACCCTAAGAACAGTGTATCCCTCTTCCAGTCCTAGTTTGGGCAAGCTCAAAGAATAAAAGTTATAGATATCCCTCTTAGCTACAACATGTTAAAATTTCAGCCAATTCACACGAAGGGAATCAAATGTTATGCCCATTTTACTAAAGGGGTGTCGACAGAAATTCTGTTTTCCAACTGAAACCTGTATGTTCTGATCATGATCCATTTCAATCCCCTTCTAAGCATAACTGAGAGAAACTCAGAACACAAAATTGATAGGCTACGTCTTGGGTATAACATGTTAAAAGTTCATTACATTTGGATAGGTATAGTGAAAGTTATAGCTTTTGCACTAAAATGGGACAGAATCTGAATTTAGAATGCAACTGAATCAAAATGAGGATTTCTGGGAATTTTGTGATATGATTTTGAGAACATGTATACATGAAATTGTAGGTCGTGAAGTTACCTACAACATATCAAAATTTTGCCTAATTTGGACTTATATATAAAATGTTATGCAAATTTTCGTAGGATTGCATAAAGTGGCACCAAGTGGAGAACTATGAGTGAACATGTTCGGTGACTTTTGTCCAAGCTGTTAGAGAGTCCAAGCTGTTAGAGAGAGCTCGATATAGGTTCATTTGGGAGTGCTATACCCTCCCTATTACTGTGAGTGGGACTCAAATCTCATGCATGAAAAGTGAAACTTGATTTTTGTCGTATTTTTAACAAAACATGCTTTGATATGTATGACTCATTGTGTGCTACTAGATTTCGAATTTGTTTTGTGACTATTGGAGTGTCGTAAACTCATATTTTCTATGAATATGCATCCATAAATTTGATTCAACTGAATTGGTGCCATATTTTATGATTTTCACATGTTTAATTTCATATGACCCAATATGGCACATTTATTGAGTACTATGATTTCTATATCACTGAGTTGGGGCCGTGTGGCCGTGGATGGCTATTATGATATGATTAAGTCCCAGGAGGACGACTGTAGCTATGGAGGATGTTTGTTATGGCACCAAGTATGCGTCTGGGTACACTTCGCATGGAGGTACCCTCAAACGTCTGGTATACGGGTATAGGCGTGGCCGGTTGAACCTGCAAGGGGGAGAACATATGTGACGCCACTGTTTAGTACTTGGCAGGGTCTTATACATGATCCGATCTGTATATGAGCTAGCCTCGGTGAAGCTCATGGCCAACGTCGGGGTAGAGAGTGACTTTTGAATATTTATGCATAACAAACCCCCGATGTGCCTGTCATTGGTCATGGTTGACCTTTGCCAGAATCATATTCAGCTTGCTCTAAAAATACTTGATTTTGAATGGATGCATATATGTATGGTACCATGTGATGGACTAGATGATTTCATTTTATTGATCATACCATGTTTTACTTCCAAATGTGATTATTGTTTACGAATAATTATGTTTGATACTTCAATAGTTCACACACACTATTTATGCTTGATATTGATCTCCTTACTCACTGGGTATCTTCTTTGATATTTACCCCTCTCCTTTCCTTTCTTAGACAGGGTTATTATGATAGAGGACACGTCGGGCTCTAGACGTCATTGTTGCATAATTGTGGAATAACGCATTCACTACGGTGAGATCTAAATTTCATTTGAAATATGAGATCCGTGTTGTATATCGACCCTGCGAGATATTGATATTGAGATCCGTTGATGGACATGTACATTTTATGGGACGACTGTATAAATTATTGACATTTATTTGTGAAACTCTCATATTGACTCATTTCACCTGCATTGAGGCACTTGAAAGCATTTAACTTTTTAACTTGGGAATTTGTTGTACTCATGAATAAAATTTTAGATCCGTCCGGTGTGATGGCTACTCATGCTCTAGTTGGGCATGACAATAGAGGTCTATGGTTAGGACTACTAGTATTCATGATAGTCTTGCGTTGTCCTGGTTGTTATGCTGTGGATTGAATGTTATTATACGAATGTGGTTAATTTGTTGTGAGGCCAGATTGGCCCGTTTATTTAGGTGCCAGGATGACCATTCAATATACATGTTGATTTGTATATGGGAGATCTCTGAAATATGGGGAGGTTCTATAAGATTTTTTAGAAAACCGAGTCGGTATGCAGGGCAATGGATGGTTGTTCATGATCCCGGTTCAGGACGTGATACTATGAGCATCGGCTAGTTTATCAAAAAAAATGTTCGAGCAATAAATGACTCTCAACCACTTCAGTGGCTACAAATGAGTATTAAATGATCTCTAACGGCTAGATCATTAAGAAGGGGTATAAATACAATATCAAATAAAGATCAAACAACTTTTGAATGTTTAATTGCTCTCGAAAGCTTTAAAGATCTCTTATATTTAATTCTCTATGTTGTATTTATTTGGGTTACAAAACTCACATCTAAATTTCAAGGTTGAAATTTGTATCTTTGAATTTCGTTCTCTATCCTTGTAATTGATAAGAAGAAGGGGTCTTGCTAGTCAGGGATTAGATTGTCTTGGTGAAAACAAATTAGGTTTCCTAGCACCTCTATAAACTAGTAGTAAGTGTTTGAGTGAAATACTTAGCGAGATCTTACTGTACAAGCTAGTTGGTTATTTTAGTTGAAAATAGTGGTTTGGAAACTCCAGGCGTAACTTGAAAGTGGATGTACTCTAAAAAGGTGAAACCACTATGAACCATTTTGTCGAATCTTCTCTTTGTCTTCTCTCATCTACCTTCTCATTTTATATACTCTTAGATAATCTAAAAAGTGTCAAACAACTTATTCACCTCCTTTGGGTTGTTAGAATCTATTCTTTCAATTGGTATTATAGTGGGTCTTCTGGATAAAAGGATTAACATCCTCGGAAGGAAAGATTCAACATGGCACTAAATGGCGACATCATTCCTTTTGAAACTTGCACCACAAATAGAGCTTTATTTTTCAATGGTAACAACTATAGTTACTAGAAGCAGAGACTCAGGAACTTTATCATCATCTAGGATGAAATTGCGTTGGAGATTATTGAAAAGGGAATCAAATTCCCTATAGAAGAGATAGAAGGGGTAAGAGTGCCTATAAAAATGAAAAATATGATAGAAGAGGAGAAGAAGGCATACAGACCCAACTGCAAAGCTATAAATCTGTTCCACCTCATCTTGAGCCTAAATGAGTATAATAGGATCTCTTCTTGTATAACTGCAAAAAAGGGAGGCAACATATGAAGGAATCAATCAAGTCAGAAGAACAACATCAGAATGCCAAAACAAGAATATGAAGCATTCAAGATAAAAGATGGTGAGTTAGTGAGAGATATGATCACGAGATTTAATACCATCATCAATGAACTTAGACTGTTAAGAAAGGGAATAAGTTAGGAGGACATGGTGGAAAAGGTTCTGAGATCTATGCCAAAGTCTTGGAAGGCTATGGTCACGACAATTGAAGAATCGAAGAACTTGGAGACCCACACCATGGACTTGCTAGTAGGATCCCTGACAACACATGAAATTAAGTTGAACTCAAAAGAAATTGGAAGGGAAGAAAAAGGGAAATCCATGGACCTTAAAGCAGACAGTAAAAATGATACCTCAAGTGATGAGGAAGACATGGTCCTGCTTACCCAAAAGATCAAAAAATTCATGATAATGAAGAGGAACAAAGGAAAGAGAGACTTTAAGAAATTAGAAAAAAAAATAAAAAAAGGAGGAAGTGAGATATTATGAATGCAAAAAGCCTGCACATAAAAAGGTTAACTGTCCTTAACTTAAGAAGGTAGAGGAAAAAGAAAGAAAAGGAAAGAAGAAAGCTTTGGTAGCATGAAGCGATGAGAATAGTAGTTTAAGTAAGGAGGAAACTGAACTTGAATAGGCCAATATCTATTTCATGGCACTAGAGGAAGACCGAAATGATAGGGTAACTTCCTACTTCTTAGACTCCTCTAATTTTTCTAATTCTATTATTGAGTTTTCTACAAATGGATTGCACAAAGTTTTATTGGAATCTCAAAAGGATCTTAAAAAATTGAGTAAAAGGAACTCATCTTTAAAGAAACTATTGGCTGAAGTAGAAGAAGAGAAGAATAAATTGAAAGCCATAAATAAAAAAAATTGAGAAGGAGAATAATAATCTGAAAATGGAAAAGAATTGCTTGTATGATGTAGTAGAAAATAAAATTGAGGACATGAACCTTTTGAAGGAAAAATTAGAAAGCCTAGGAAACATAGATGTCTATAACAAAGAAAATATGTTTAATACAAAACCAAGATCAAATGAACTACAACAAGAAAAGGATAGAAATAAGAGATTTAGCTCCCCGCTGTACAAATTTGCTTAGGGCCACAAAAATTAGACCTAAAGCTAGAAGCCCAAAAAGCAGTCTATGATAAGGTTAGACTAGACTATAACCTAGCTGCCAACTAGAAGAAGCTTTACAACTTCTTTATACCTAGTTCCAAGAACATTAAAACTAAGATTAGATGCCATTTATGCATCAAACTAGGACACACTGCACAGCACAGCAAGCTTAAGAGACAGACCAATACTAATCACACTTAAAGACCAGAAGGTTACCAAAAATGTACACATTTCCATAGAAAGGGATAGCTTGAACACATGCTGGTTTAGAAACAAAACACAAAGAAATACAACACTGCAGTTGGTGCCAAAAGAACAAGTTACTTTTATGACTAACATTGCTGGACTCAAAAAGATTTGGGTACCAATGACTAAACTTGTTTCTATGCAAACTTGCCTTAAAACTAAAGGTTTTGAGAACACATGGTTCCTAGACAATGGCTGCTCCAGACATATGAACAACGATGCCATAAGGTTCAGTTGTCTAGAGAAAAGAAGAAGAGAGGCAAAGTTGTGTTTGGGAACAACTTAAAGGGCAAAATCATCAGCATTGGCAATATAGATAAGTCCCCTACACAATGGAGCATGTTCTACTAGTTAAAGGCCTAAAATATAATGTGTTAAGCATCAATCAACTATATGATAAGGGTTATATTATGTTATTTGACTGTGATTGCTACAAAATGATGGATAAATTAAGTAATGAAGTCAAACTCATAGGATCTAGGCATGACAACATTTATATGCAATCAACCTAGATGACATAAAAAATGTAGGAGTGGCATGTCAGATGGTAGTGGGTCATGACAGTGCCTAGCTATGTTATAGAAGGTTAGGTCATGCAAGTATAGATCTAATTTCAAAACTAATTAGAAAAATATATATTTAAAGGGCTCCCTAAGTTAATATGAGAAAGATAGACTATGTAATACTTGCATGAAAGAAAAACACACTTGATCATCTTTTAAGTCTAAGAACATAGGGTCAATTAGTAGACCTTTAAAATTGCTGCACATAGATCTTTTTGAAACAACTAGAACTCAGAACTTAGGGAGAATGCACTAAGGATTTTTCATCATAGATGATTACTTCATATATAATTGGGTGCTATTCTTGGTAAAAAAAAAAGGTGGCAAATAATGCCTTCATCAAACTGTGTAAGAAAGTCTAAATAAAAAGGGTTGAACAATAAAGAGTATTAGACGTGATCATGGGAAAGAGTTTGAGAATAAGCTAATGCAAGACTTGTAACAGAATAGAATAGATCATAACTCCTTAACCCTTAGGACACCTCAACAAAATGAGATTGTAGAAATAAAGAATAGAACACTATAGGAGATGACTAGAACAATATTCTGTAAGCATAATGTACCAAAGTATTTTTAAGCAGAACCTATGAACACAGCCTAAACCAATCCTAAAGAAGACTTCATATGAACTTTATAAGGGTAGGAAATCTAACATAGCATACTTTCATGTGTTTGGATATAAGCGCCATGTTCTGAAGAATAGAAAGGAGCCCCTGGGGAATTTTGATATAAAAAATGATAACGACATCTTTCTAGAATATTCTCAACCAGTATTAAAACCCATAGAGTATAAAATAAGAGGAGTATGATGGTCGAAAAGTTTATTCATGTAGAATTCAGTGTGAATGATCCCTTAAGCAAAAAGAGTCTTCTTGATAAGGCATTGATGAACCAATTGGGAAACTAAAAACATTAGAAAATGAAAATGCCAAAGAAGAACCATTTGAACTAGAATAGGAGATTAAGAATGATCAAGAGACCTCTTAGGAGTAAGAGATTAGATTTCCTACAGAGAGGAGAAGTATGAATGTAGAAAATGTGATAGAAAATCTAAAATTTGGAGTTAGGACTAGATCAACACTCCGAAATCAATGCGAATTTATGGCATTCATTTTCCAAATAGAAGTTGAGAATGTAGATGAAGCAATGGGAGGAAACTGGATTCTGTCTATGCAAGAGGAGCTAAATCAATTTGAAAGATATTATGTTTGGGATTCAATTCGTAAGCCTAGAAATCATTATGTTATATGAACTATATGAGTATTTAGAAATAAGCTGGATGAACATGGAATAATCACAAGAAATAAGGTAAGATTGGTAACTTAGAGCTATAATAAAAAAGAAGGAATAGATTTTGATGAAATCTATGCCCTTCTATCAAGATTGGAAACAATAAGTATGTTACTTGCCTTTGCTTGCTTCATGAATTTTAAGTTATATCAAATGAATGTCAAAAATACCTTCTTGAGTGGTCTAATCAATGAAATTGTATATGTAGAGCAACTTCCTGGTTTTGAACAAATCAAGTATCCAAACCATGTGTACAAGCTATTTAAAGTTTTTTATGAACTAAAACAAGCTCCAAGAACTTGTTATGAAAGGCTTTACAACTTCCTTATAGAGAATAAATCTGAGAGAAAGACAAGGTTGGTATGACATTATTCATTAAGAGGCAAGGCAAAGTGATACTAATAGTGTAAATCTATATAGATGACATAGTGTTTGGAGCCACAAATGAAGAGCTTAGCCAATAATTTGCTAAAAGTATGCATCTGAGTATGATGGGAGAGTTGAACTACTTCCTAGGATTGCAAATCAAGCAAATAGAGAATGGTATATTCATTAGTTAATCTAAGTTTACGAAGGAGTTAATTAAGAAATTTGGATTAGGAGAGACTAAATGGAATGCAAATCCAATAAATAATATAGTCAAGTTGGATAAGGATGAAAATGGAAAGGTTGTATACTCAAAACTATATAGGAGTATGATAGGATCTTTGTTATACTTAACGGGTTCAAGACTTGATATTCTCTATGGTGTATGTGGGTGTACTAGGTTTCAATCAAATCCCAAGTAATTACACTTGTACACAATGAAAAAGAATCTTTAGATATCTTAAGAATACATGCAACTTAGGTCTATAGGAAAACTGTAAATGACATCTGTCAATACTTTAAGAGTATATTAGTATCTTGGTTTTCTAAGAAACAAAATAGTATTGCCACATCGACTACAGAAGCTGAGCATGTTGCTATTGGTCAATGTTGTGATCGGATCGTGTGGATTAATTATCTGATGAAAGATTATAGATTAGAGTTAGAATGTACTCCCATTAGATGTGATAACATTAGTGTTATCAATTTAACAAAAAATTCCAATCCATTACTCAAAACCAAATGCATTGAAGTAAGACATCATTTTATTAGGAATCATGTATTAAAAAATGATATCATTCTTGAATATATTAAAATTGACAAACAAATAGCGGATATATTTACAAAACTCTAGAAAAAAATAGGCTCTATAGTTTAATAAGAGAATAGGGATGATGAATATTGAAGAATGATAAGTGCTTGATTAATTTAATGTATTTATGTATTGTTTTTATGCTTGTCTATACATGATCTTCAAATCTGAGAAAGACAATTCGACTTGTTTACAATGAGAGAAGCAGATAACAGAAATGCTGAACTTTGAGACAAGGAACTCAACTTGCTTGAATGCATGGGTCGACTTAGTCAATGTTCTGGATCTCATTTGGATACCATAAGCTGACTTATGAATAATTATAAGTTGACTCAAGATAGCTCAAAGGTCTTAGATTTTAGGCAGAAGAGAACATGAGTTGACTTGCCATGCACTGGTAGTCAACTTGCTCAGAAGTGCTTAGACTTAGAATGCTTCTCTAACACTTTGTGCTGACATACCAAGTTTCTTATGGTAATACAATTTCAATGCCTTTGGCTTATGCTACCTCCTTTGGCACAACGAGTCAACTTGCTCTGAATAGGGAGTCAACTTGCTATAATTATGAGAATTGTAAAACTTAGGCAGTAAGCATCATAAGTCGACTTGCGATAGCCACATTCGTGAGAATATAAATGGGAAGCTCTAGATTCCTCATTCTAAACCCTAGCCTTTACTTTCCACTTTTTCTCTCTCAAGAAGAAGACACCTCTCTATCAAAGAAGTATCAAATCTAACATCAATATGATAAACAATTCTTTAAGCTTCAATTACAACAACCCGATTAAGAGAAAAATATAAGTCATTTGAAGAAAAGTTTTCCTGTAGAGCTTTAAATCATGCTAAGGTAATTGATTGGGATTTTTTAGAAGGTATTAACTTTCCTTATAGTGATTACATTAGAAAATCTATCCTAGTAGTATTATCTACTCATTTTCTCCAACATATGATAGATTAGTAAGACTTTTCTATAACAATATAGGAGAATTCAAAGGAAATAAACAAGATAGGAAAGTGAGTGACATAGTCATACAAAATAATGTGTAGAGATGTATGTTTAAGACATACATCGGAGGAATAGAAATAATAGTCATTCCTAAATTCATTAGCGAAATGAACCAGCAAGAATGGATAACATATGATAATAGTGAAGAATACTTGAACATTGAACTCATAATTGATGTAAGTGGTTGTCTTTAAAAACCCTAACCTCTAAGAAGTGGATACAGAGCTGTATCTTTGGATTTACATGAAAGATTATTTTGTTTGATAGTCACTCACATCTTTTGACCTAGGGTAGGAAATCATGCTATAATCACTAGGGAAGACTTTTGGTTAATGGCCTATCTAACGCAAAACAAGAACCCTGGTGTCCATTTTCTAGTTCATGTTCACATGACGGCCATAGGAACTTCAAATAAGTGTACCTTTCCTTATACCACCATGATCACCGACATCTTATTTTTAAAGAAATTAGGGTAGAATTAAATTCCACATATAGTATCAGACCCTCATCCCTCTGTAAGGCTAAATGGAAAGAAGTTGGTGGAGTATGGAGAAAAAGAGAAGAAAGGGAATGCAGGGAAGAAGCTGGAGAACCTAGTAGAACTTCTGAACCTTCTATAGAACCTATCCAACTTTCATCCACTCATTCCAACATATCTCACCCACTAGCATTAGTTGCATATCATGAAGGAGATGCTAGAACTCATGCTACATCCTCACAATAAATAACATTGAAATGCTCTGGGACTTCATGCACAGAATGGATGGTAGAGTCCAACCAGCTTTCTGGAATGCAGAGTGAACTTTCTAGGATGCAAGAGCAACTTCACAAAGTTGAAGACAAGATAGATGCATGGCTTAGCTTTAGAGATCAACCTCAATAGGCTTGTCTAAGAGATCTTACATGATTGCTTGCTTGTCTTTCATTTGATTGCTTGTGCTTTTACTGTCTTGAGTATGTTTTTCTTTTCTTTGTCTATAATGAACATGGCTTGAGCATTGTGCGAACTTATTTTGATGCTATGAGATTATGTTTATGGGCCTTTATATGTTTTGGAACATGCTTGATCACCTATATGCATAAATGTCTTGGGCTTAACTATATCTTGTTATGCATGCCAATAATAATGCATGCACCTAGGATTGTACCTTTGCATGCCTATGTTCTCTAGACACTGCTTACACTTAGGTCATCACACTTGGGACCACCAATTAGAACTCTATCTGTGCTTAGATCTTCACTTGACACCTAAAACCATCCTTTTTGTTAATGACAAAAAGAGGGAGAGAAATAGGGGACAAAAGCTGGGACAAAAGCTAGGAGAAAGTTAATAATTGGAGAGTAACAAAGGAAACAATTGGAAGAAAAACTAGAAAACAATTGGTATCCAAATCAATAATTAGTATCATAGTTAAAATGAGTTAGAAAAGGGTGTATACACTAAGGGGAGCATAGAAGCATATATTAAGGGTAAGTACTTATACACTTAGAAGCATTTAGAACACTTAGACAAATATTTTATTAGGCACGGTTTTGTTATCATCAAAAAGGGGAAGATCATTAGCAAAATGAGTTTTGATAATGATCAAATAACGAGCAATAGTGAGTACATGATGAGTACAAAAGGATAAGTTAATGAAAGATTAGTTTGAAAGATATTATGATGAATTAGAAATGATCAAAGACACATATATGAATTTCAGAGCTAGAATAGTCGTCTCACTGTCAAGTACAAGTCAACTTACTAAGTTTAGAAAAGTTTGTAAATTTAGACAGAATATTAGGCCAGTCGACTTAGGAACCACCTTGAACCATAGGCAAATTGAACTTAGATAGTAAACTACTCAAGTTGACTCACTCTAAAACTATTAGTCGACTTACTCATTCTATAAAATAGTAGAATTGGAATTCAAAGTCTCAACGGTCCAATATTTAAAACACTAATGGTTAATATGAAAAATAGGACATACTACATACAAGTTAAGTCGACCTACTATAGATCTTAAATCAACAAGCACTTTCAGCACTTAGAAACTTCTGTGAAAAATAAGTTGATACATATGCTAAGCCACATAGCACTCACATGCTAGGCAATAGGGCACAAAGGACTAGGACATGTCATGAACCATAGCACGACATAGGCCAGATCTTAGAATCTAAGTCATGCACAGACTTACATGTTACCCGAAGTCAGCTCACACTATGGGGACTCAACAAATGCATGAGCACAGCATGGTCCACAACACAGACCATTGCGTAGGCCACGACATGCCATGACATGAAGCCTGATACCAGCCAAACATGTCACAACATGAGCCATAACACATGCCACGACATGAGCCATGGCATAGGCCATGACACAGGGCATAGAGCCTATGGCACATAAGGTTATGTTGAACATAAAACATGTTGTGTCGACACGACATGCCACAAGTCGACTTGCCTTATACCCCGAGTTGACTTGCATGATTAGGATTTAGAAAATTTCTAAATTAGCTCAAGTTTGTGTCGACACAAGAAGGATGATATGTTGACATAATATGTCCAAGATGCAGATTGGTACATAGTACACTAAGACAAGTCAACTCACACTACAACACTAATCGACTTGCATGAAGGTTACCGTCATAGAACACACCAGTAACCTTCATACATGAGCAAACCATGTTGCACCAAGCCAAATGACATATAGTCTAAGCCAAAGTTCACTAAGCTAGCACAACACAGTTAGTAAGCCAACCTGTATATTGCATATTGTACATCCACTTAAGCAAGGACATGTGAAAGTTGACTCATCAAGAAGTCCAAGTCGACTTACACAAGACAATGAGTAAAAATGACTAAGTCCTTCAATCTTATGTTGACACAAGATAGAGCACATGCCTGTACAACTAAGTTTCATAGGCCAAAAGTTTAAGCAAAATAGAAAACAAGTCGACTAGGAGAGAAACGGAAGTTGACTTGCACAAAGGACTAAATAGTAAAGTTTAAGCACAGAAAAGGTTATATCGACATAAGGAAATGATTATATCAACACAAGAAGAAATTCAAGCTCAAATTTCTAAATAGATTCGAGAAGTATTCGACTCACCACATGAAGGCATTGATTCACCCTAGCCAAATGTTTATACAATTCAAATATCAGTCGATTCATGAAAAAGAGGAAGTCGACTCATTGTGAGTACATGCTAGTTGTTCAGAAATGTTGATCAAGTAGTTAATAATCTCTCAACCACCTCAACGGCTACAAATGAGTATTAAATGATCTCCAATGGATAGATCATTAAGAAGGACTATAATTATAACATTAAATGAAGATCAAACAACTTTTGGATGTTTCATTACTCTCGAGAGCTTTAAAGATCTTATGTATTTAATTCTCTGTGTTGTATCTATTTGGGTTACAAAAGTCATATCTGAACTTCAAGGTTCAAGTTTGTATATTTGATCTTTATTCTCTATCCTCGAAATTGACCAGAAGAAGAGGTCTTGCTGGTTAGGGACTAAATTGTCTTGGTGAAGACAAGTTAGCTTTGTTAACACTTGTGTAAGTTAGTGGTGAGTGTTCAAGTGAAATACTTGATTAAGTATAACTAAAACTAGTACAAACTAGTTGGTTGTACTATTTTAGTTGAAAATAGTGGATTGGAAACTCTAAGCGTAGTTTGGGAGTAGATGTACACAGGAAAGTGGAACCACTATGAATCATTATGTTGAATCTTCTCTCTCTGCCTTTTCTCATCTATCTTCTTATTTCATAAACTCCTAAAAAATATAAAAAGTGTTAAGCAACCTATTTATCCCTCCTTAGCTTTTTAGAATCCTATCTTTCAAAGATGCTTTTGCATACGACAGGTACATGACCAATGTTTAATCACCCCATATTGATAGCATTTATTTTCAGTGGTCTAATTGAATCTACATTTTTAATGTTTTTCAATGTGATTTTCCACTTCTGGTGATTTGATAAATTTGCATGACTACCTCGATCATTAGGGTAAACATTCCAGCTATGACCACGATCACGGCCACGTCTACAGCCACATCCATAACCATGGTCATTTATACATCCTTATCAACACCCATAATTATCATAAGTTGCACATTCACTTTAGGGAATGGACTAGAACTAGTTGGATGGGATTCATGATTTTTCATAAACATATTGTTATTTTGTTTAGCCACAAGTAAACAAGAAATTAGTTTAGAATATTTTTTAAAACCTCTTTCTCGATATTATTGCTGCAGGAACATATTCGAGACATGAAAAGTGGAGAGAGTTTTCTCTAACATATCTAAATCATTAATTTTTTCTCCACAGAGTTTCAACTGAGAACTCTTGTTAAATACAATTGAATTATATTGTTTTACTATTTAGAAATCTTGAAATCTCAAATGAATCCAATCATTATAAGATTATGGAAGAATTACCTTTTTTGGTGGTAAAATCATTCATCCAAAATTTTCTAGAGTTTGAGTAGATCTTAAACCTCAATATTCTATTTTCAAATCTTCGTAGAGGTTATGATGAAGAAAAATCATTGCCTTTGTGCGATTTTGTAAAGTTTCTTGATTATTTTTTTTTAATTGTTTCTCCAAATCCATTTGCATTCAAATGGATTTTAGCATCAATTACCCATGACAAATAAATTTTTCCCAGAAATGTTGAGAGCTGTAAAATCAAGTTTGGTCAAATATGATGTGATTAATATTCTATATCATATGATACACACATAAATGATAACAAATATAATCAAATATACATATTATATTAAAAATTAATAAAGTGTATCTATATTAAAAGATGATAAATACAAGAATAGAAAAAACCTTACCACAAAATTTCTCTTTCTTTCTCTTCTTTTCAAAAGTTTCGTGTCGATAATATCTTATAAAAGTATCAAAGAAATTAAAGAATAGAAGTGAACACAATATGGAGAGAGCAATCTTAGATAGAATAATATTGTTTTCTTTTCTTGTTGTGTCAAATGAAGTTACAAAGGGGTTTATATATCGAAACTTGAAAGGAATACAAAAAGTCACTCTCATTATGTGTGACAAACTAAAAGTCACACAATGAATAGTCATATTCATCAAGTGTAACAATTCAAAAACCAAGAATCATCTAGAAAACTAAAAGTCAAAAGGCACATGTTAAAAATGTATTATTTATGGATATCCATTCAAATTGTTTTTAACATTTATAACACTATACAAATTTTTGTAAATAAAAAAGTTAAAAAGATAAAACCGATATTATATATACCAGAATATCGCTCATTAATCATGCATAACACTATTTTTCTATTTTTCATTCAAATTCATCTTTGATATTTTTCTTATAAATCAAATTAATTTCTTCTACACACTTATTGATTCATAATACCCCTAGTAATACAATGAAAGGAACTTTCACTTTGTTATGAAGTGGAGTCGCATTTCTCTAGCAATTTAATTGAATTGATTTACTATTAGGACATTGGACTAAATTGTATAAATTTTGAAATACAAGACCAAAACTCACTACATTTCACGTCTCTCTTTTATTTACCATAACCAACAACATATCCTCCACCCTTCCTATGGACAAATTAGAACATGCTTATTTCTTTTTTGCCTTCCAATGGAGAAATTCAATATCAGTAACATATCCAAAATAAATAAATATAAATAAATAAATGAGTAGGATAAATCATTTTGGTTTTTAACTTGTGTTAAATTTTTTTAAACATAATTATCCTTAGATTTGTACATTTTGTAGTTATTTATATTTTTAATAACGTTATATTAAAATTTTCAAAACAAATTGAAAAACTATAAGTTCTCTAAATTTAATTCTCAAAATAAGGAGTTTCACGCTTACAACTCATACTTGTTAGTTTATAGAAACATGAATAGATAATTATTACAAATAAATAATTACTGTCATAAAAAAAATCTTACCCGAACTCATCATAGGAGCACCCGTCGTATCAATAGCCATCGAAACCTTCCTCTTCTCTAGATTGGTTTCTCACTCTTTTCTTACTTTCTAGATATGTATTTTAGTGCTGAAATTTTTCATATCACATGTTTAGGTAGAGAGAGAACCTATCTATGCATAATACTTAACATTAATTAGGTACATTCATTATGTAACCATATGAAAGGTTGATATCTTGATATCATAACCTTATAACCTTTCAAATACTCATCATATGAAAGAAATACTCATCATATTTATCTTATCCGACTTCATTATTTTACCTTTCATTTGTCATCTAACAAATTTTGATATTTAAGGGATATGAATAATGAGGATCACAATTAATAAAAATTCTAACGTTCACCCACATGGCCTAATTGTTTTTAAGTTGCACACAATATCATCATAATTACCATCATATGAAAAGTAACCATGTGTGAGTTATGACAATTTTGCTTTATTTAAATAACATACTCACGGTAATATCTTGCACTACAAAAAAAAGTATTTTTGCGATGAATTTTGCGACGAAAATTGGAGAAAAGTTCGTCGCTAAATAAATTTGCGACGAATTTTCCGACGAAAACTAGTTTGTCGCTAATAACTCGTCGCAAATATTTGCGGTAAAAAATATCATATTTGTTGCAAAATTAGCGATCGATACTATTTCGTCGCAAAAATTAGCAATCAAAATATTTTTGTTCCAAATTTTTGACACATTTTGCGATGAAAAATATTTGTTGCAAATCTATTCATCACAAAATTCATCGGAAAAATTAGCATAAAAAATTTGTTGGTTGCAATTTTACAACCAATTTTGCGATGAATATTGATTGTCACAAATTAGTGACAAATAATTATTTGTCGCAAAATTGGCAACAAATTTTTTCGTTGCAAATCTTCAACAAAAAATTTTTTGTCGCTAATTTTTGTAACAAATTTTGCGACGAAAAATAATTTCGTCGAAAATTTATGACAAATTGTTATCGTCGCATAAGTGCGACGAATATTTATTTGTCGTTCAATTTGTTGTTAATCGACGATAAATTCGGTGACGAATTTAGCGACGAATGTTGCGACGAAGTGTGGAAAATTTAGCAACAAATTTTGTGACGAATATTAGAATCAATGATGAATTTTGTGACAAATCTAGAAAATTTGCAACAAAAAATTTGGTTTGTTTTTTTCTGCACCAAATTTCCTTATATATCATATTCCTCTCTACTCAACCAACCAGTTTATGAACTAAACATCCAGCATCATCATCAACAAACCATCCAGGGTACCATCCAACATCCAATAATATAAAATTTATCCAATCTCTACTCATCCAAACAACTAACCATCTAATAGTATCAATCAAATAATAATTGTAAAAACACTACCATCGTCATGAAATAATAATAAACTATAACACCAACAAGCGGTGTACTATATATTGTATTTCTCATTATTCCATATATGATACTTCTTCTTATTCATATAAAAAAAATCACTCAGAAATTTTTCTGAACCAAAATGTCTTAGAAGAATTTTGGACATAGGGCCGGGGGGTTAAAAAGGGACCCTTTTGGGCCATCTTGAAATCTACTCGTGCAAAATTTCTGAAATTTTGCCTAGAAGCCTAATTTAGGTTAACTAATGATTTTCACCAGTCAAAATGAGATTTTGAGAAATTTGCCAAAACTCGTCTGGTAGGATGGGAATTGACCTTACCGAGCTAAAATACAACCCATGCGTGCAAAATTGATATCGTGTTGTTTATATGTGCCAAATTCACTTTAAAAGTGAATGCTTGAGATGAAAAGATAAAATTTAAGCCGTAGCATAAAATTTCTCGGTACTCTAGATTTTTGCCTAAAGGACCCTAAATTTATGAGCCAAATCAAAATTTACCTGAGCAAACGATCTCATTTTCACTCGGGACAAATTTCGTTGAACTCAGCATGCAATTCTGAGTTCATGGTGAATTTTATAAATTTTTGATTCAAGATGAAATTTTGACCGGTCAAAGGGCTTGCGAGTAATAATGGGTCAAAGAACTTATTTGTAAATAATAAAAGTTTGAAAAAATAATGAAATATGTAAGAATTAATGTTGGAATGTGTGGAACAAATGGAGGGCTAGGATCAATTGTTGAAAAAAAAATTTGTATTTGGCTTTTCAACTCCTCCCAAAAACATAATGCCTAAGGAAATAAGGAAAACTCTTCATCTCCATTTCTCTCTTCCATGGCCGTGAGTCACTTGAAGAGGAAGAGTGATTCTTCCAAACAACCACCCCATTTTTTTCATAGATCATCATCATTCAAACCCTAGCCTAACATATTCAAAAATTGGGGTAAAAGAAGAACTCTAGCTTGGTGGATCTATAGAGGCCAAAGGTTCCAAAAAGAGAAGGCAATCCAACTTTTCTTCAAGTTCCAACCAAGGATCCTAGGTAAGAAAGTATCCTCCTTCTCTAGTGAGTAACATATGTTGATTTGGAGTGAAAATGAGATGTGTAGCATGTTGCTCTAGGAGGGCCCAAAACAAGGAGCAAGGGAGGAAGAAAGGCACTTTGAAGGAGAGGACTTCTTGGGGTGTCAAGCACAAGTTCTAAGGTAAGGAAAATTCTGCACTATTGTTGGAGTTTGAGAATCTTTCTTTTGATGTAAAAAATGAGTTGATTTTAGGTTAGTTTAGGTATTAGTATTAAAAATCAAGCAAATGCCATCTTGTTGTGTGCATAATTTTTCAGCATGTGTAATGTGTGTTTTAGGCCTTGAATGATCACAAATTTGGATGAGAAACCATGTCATTTTGTGTGCAGAGGATTTTAAAACATTGGACATGAAAATGGATGATTTTTGGGGTGTTTAGGAGTGTTAAAATGTAGGATTTTTGTGCTAGTACATGTGCAGAAATTTGGCATGAAGGTGTGTACATATGTGTGTTAATGTATAAAAGAGAGTAGGAATGAGTGCAGAATTTTCTGCACTAAAGGAGAAAAAAAATGGAGGTCATTTGGCATGTGAAAATGTGGTAAAAATGTAAGGCAATTGGAGTCCAAATGTGAGCAGATTTTTGTGGTACATTAGTGACCATATGCATATAAAATTTAGGGCATGAGCATGAGAAGTTATGTGTATATGCATGCTGATTGTTGAGGTGAAAGTTGTGACCCTATATATGTGCAATGCCTTGGCCAAGTACATTGGAGGGAACCCAAGCATGACATGTTGTTAAGAGTATTAGGAATGGTGTTTAATAAGCAAAATGAAGGCTTATATTTACGTATAAGGATGTTTGATTGTGTGTTCATGTATAGCCAATATTGGTGTATTTAAGTGATATGAAAATATGTAAATGATAAGATTGTACAAGAGCATGTGTGAGTATGCATATATAACAGATGTATGCTATGGTGTTGCATTGAAAAGATGAATGATGAATTTGATGGTTAATAGCATTTTGGTTTTAGTTTGAGTTGGGTGTTTTCATAGTGTGTACCCCATGTTGCAATTTTGATGATTTAGAGAAGACATTGGAGATGTGAATGATGATGTTAATAGTTGATGTTAGCATCACATTCATTGCGTTGGATATCTCTGACAAGTGAGGTTGGAGTTGTTATTTGGATAGTTGAAAGGGATAGTTAAAATGTGACCTTTAATTTCTAAATGTTATAACACCTTTAATGTGTTATGTGTAAACTTTTATTGTAGTCATATAGAGCTTGATCACTCGAAGGGATTCGTTTGCTCGTTGTGGAGCATTCCTGGGTGTGACGTACCCTACAACCTACAGTGAGTGGGACTTTGACGTTCGCTATTAATTGAAAACCATGTTTTAAAAATGCTTTTTAATGACATGATTCTACAAATGTATGATCGTTAGAACCTTCGAATATTTTATAAAATATTTTGTAATCATTGGAGTGTCCCACCTCTTAATTTGCTGGATATGCATCAATGGTTTGACAAGTTAATATTGTGTCATCCTTTGACAAATTGACATGTTTTAATATTTCCATTCTATTGGCACACGGTTTTATGTGATTTTGATATGGATATGTGTGTGGGCTGCATGCCCTGCTGATATGATGGTATTGTTATATGCTTCCTATAGCATCCGTAGCTACGAAGGACATTTGGTAGAGGCACCCCTTGTGCCCAGATATGCTTTGGCCGGAGGTATCCGCCAGATCATCATGTGTGTGGATGCACCCGGTTGACCCTCATCGGAGAGGACGTGAGTACGGCTCTATCTAGCATTGGGTGGGGCTCCATACACGGCCGACTATCTATATGTTTATATATGGTATTTACAGAGTTGGAGTAGCTTGTAGCCAATATTAGGGCAGAGAGCCATTATTTAATACTTGCATTTGGAAAAACCCCCAATGCGCCCGTTCTTGGTTGAGGTAGACCATTGACGGGGTTGTTTGATTGGCCAGCTCTTTTTATGACTTGATTTACATATTGGATGCATATGTTATTTTTTTATGTGTACCTTGAGATATGTTATTCTTGAAACATCACGTTATTTTCGCACACTTGATATTGTGTTACATGCTTTAACACTCTAAGTTCACCCCTGATATTGATAGCACAATGTTAATCCCCTCACTTGCTGAGTATCCTCCCATAGATAGTCACCCCTCACTTTTTTTCCCACAGGATTAGTCTTAGACCAAGGAAGAATTATTGTGAATTGCATATTTACGACGTAGACTTGATATCACTGGGTTTGGGTATAGATATTACCATTTCTTCCACTACAATGATTGGTGATGTCGCTGTATATTGGAGATTTTAGTTTGATCAATGTATTTATCTATTTATTTTATGGGATGACTGTATAAATTATGGATATTTATTTGTGAAACTCTTATAGTAACTCAGTTCACGTGCACTGAGGCACTTGTAAGTATTTAAAGTGTTAACTTGGGAATTCATTATACATGTGTACGGAATTTAGGTCAGTTCGGTGTGGCAGCTGCTTATGCTCTAGTTAGACATGACAGTAGAGGTCTGTGGTTAGAACTACTAGTATTAATAATAGTCTTGCGTTGTCTTGGTTGTCCACTGTGGATTGGTTGGTTGCTGTGAGGCCAGGATGGCCCATTTATTTTTGTGACAGGTTGGTTGTTTAATATACAGGTTAAATTATACCTAGGAGACCTCCAAATTATGGGGAGGTTCTTTCCGATTTTCTGTAGAAATATAGTCGGCATCCAAGACAACGGACGGTTGCCTATGACCCCGGTTCAAGGCGTGATAGTTCGGTTGATATCAGAGCGTCTAGGTTAGAGAACAGATATTAATAAAAGGTTTCCCAAGTACATTTAAAAGTCCTCAATGCATTAGATAGTTTTATACAGTCATTTAAAGTCTCATACATGGTCGTAGACCACTAAGTTCATTCATTTTAGGAGGGTTAGTTATTACGTAACTAACCCTAATTTTTAAATCATGCCAAACTCTTGAGTTATATCTAATGAAAATTCTCTCTTTACAGAATTATGCCGCCTAGACGCGGTAAACCAGTGGGACGCAGAGCTAGACTCGCGCCGCCCGAGACTTCTCAAGTGCTGACCCTTCGAGGGAACCTGAGACCTTGGAGTGCCTAAGGATACTTCCTCTTCACGGGCACCCCCTACAGTGCCTACTCGGCTGGCTGCTCTAGCCGAGGTTCCACCACTGTCCCTCGAGGCTTTTAGGTAGGTGTATGAGTGGTACACCTCCCAGAGGGTTCAGATGCCACCCCCACCACCACCGACGGCAGTGCCGACTCCCACGGCCGTGCCACCTCCACCAGTACCGATGGCCGTACCAACTCCTACAGCCGTGCCACCTTCAGTTGTACCAGATCAGCCCCCAGTTGTTGGTCCTTCCACTGTTTCAGGACCTAGTGACACTACCTCCTCCACTTTGAGGCATATTCATGAGCTCACCTAGTTGGTGAAGGAGGCGAGGCAGTTAGGATGCATGGAGTTCGCGGGAACGGGTGATTCCATAGTAGCGAAGCACTGATCAACTGCACCCATAGAATTTTGACTGATCTGAGGATTACCAGCTTCGGATAGCAGAGAGACTCTTGGATGGTAACGCTCTCACTTGGTGGGAGGCGATTTGTGACGATGCTACCGAGCCGTTACGATGGGAGGACTTCCTCCAGGAGTTCGATCGCAAGTACTTCTCTGAGTTCTAGCAGGACCGTAAGAGGGCAGAATTTCTGCACTTGCAGCAGGAAACCAGGACGGTGACAGAGTATGAGGCGGAGTTGAGGCGACTAGCCGCTTTCGTTCCAAACTTGGCGACGCCGAAATAGTTACGGTTCAAGTTTGAGGATGACCTTAACTTGAACATCAGGAGGTATATGACAGTGACTCCTAGTCTCTCCTTTGTGGAGATCGTGGACTCAGCACTTAGGGCGGAGGAGATCGTCCGTGCTGAGGGCAGACAATGGGAGTACAGAGAGCCAAAGAAAAAGAGATCTGGGGCTTCTTTGAGCTAGGACTTGAAGAAGGGCAAAATTTCAGGATATCAGGGAGGCTTTTCTCAGCCGAAACGGCACAAACTGGGCAGGAATCACAATCCTAAGAGTTTAGAGCACCGGCCCCTAGTGCTACTACTCAGACTTCAGATCAGCGGTACCCCTTTTGCCGTCGATGTGGTAGACACCACCCCTTTGGAGAGTGTAGGGTACCCGTTACATGTTTCCGGTATGAGAAGCCGGGGCACATCAGGAGCACCTGCCCTGAGTTGGGATTTGGAGGTCAGATAGGTTTAGGACACTCGAGTGTTCCCCGAGGAGGACAACAGGGAGCGCCTGCACACTCGAGTCACACCGCTCCACGGACAGCAACAAAGGACACAGACCTTTAATGGTGTGTACCACATGTTGCCATTTTGATGATTTAGAGAAGACATTGGAGATGTGAATGATTATGTTAATAGTTGATGTTAGTATCGCATTCATTGCGTTGGGTACCTCTGACAATGTGAGGTTGGAGTTGTTATTTGGATAGTTGAAAGGAATAGTTAAAATGTGACATTTAATTTCTAAATATTATAACACCTTTAATGTGTTATGTGTAAACTTTTATTGTAGTGATATAGCGCTTGATCGTTCGAGAGGATTCGTTTGCTCGTTGTGGAGTATTCCTAGGTGTGACGTACCCTACAACCTACGGTGAGTGGGACTTTGACGTTCACTATTAATTGAAAATCATGTTTTAAAAATGCTTTTTAATGACATGATTCTATAAATGTATGATCGTTAGAACTTTTGAATATTTTATGAAATATTTTGTGATCATTGGAGTGTCCCACCTCTTAATTTGCTGGATATGCATCCATGGTTTAACAAGTTAATATTGTGTCATCCTTTGACAAATTGACATGTTTTAATATTTCCATTCTATTGGCAAACGGTTTTATGTGATTTTGATCTGGATATGTGTGTGGGCTGTATGCCCGGCTGATATGATGGTATTGTTATATGCTTCCTAAAGCATCCGTAGCTACGAAGGACATTTGGTAAAGGCACCCCTTGTGCCCGGATACGTTTCGGCAGGAGGTATCCGCCAGATTGTCATGTGTGTGGACGTACCCGGTTGACCCTCATCGGAGAGGACATGAGTACGGCTCCGTCTAGCACTGGGTGGGGCTCCATATACGGCCGATTATCTATATGTATATATATGGTATCTACGAGCTAGTTGAAGTAGCCTGTAGTCAACATTGGGGCAGAGCGCCATTATTTAATAGTTACATTTGGAAAAACCTCTAATGCGCCCATTCTTGGTCGAGGTAGACCATTGCCGGGGTTGTTTGATTGGCCAACTCTTTTTATGACTTGATTTACATATTGGATGCATATGTTATTTTTTTATGTGTGCCTTGAGATATGTTATTCTTGAAACAGTACGTTATTTTCGCATACTTGATATTATGTTACATACTTTAACACTCAAAGTTCACTCTCGATATTGATAGCACGATATCAATCCCCTCACTTGCTGAGTATCCTCCCACAGATACTCACCCCTCACTTTCTTTCCCACAGGATTAGTCTTGGATCGAGGAAGAATTATTATGAATTGCATACTTGCAACGTGAACTTGATATCATTGGGCTTGAATATAGATATTACCATTTCTTCTGCTACGATGATTGGTAATGTCGCTGTATATTGGAGATTTTAGTTTGATCAATATATTTATCTATTTATTTTATGGGATAACTATATAAATTATGGACATTTATTCGTGAAACTCTTATAGTGACTCAGTTCACGTGCATTGAGACACTTGTAAATATTTAAAGTGTTAACTTGGGAAATCATTGTACATGTGTACGAAATTTATGTCAGCTCGGTATGGCGGCTGCTCACGCTCTAGTTGGGCATGAAGTAGAGATTTGTGGTTATGACTGCTAGCATTTATAATAGCCTTGCGTTGTTCTGGTTGTCCACTGTGGATTAGTTGGTTGTTGTGAGGCCGGGATGACCCATTTATTTTTGTGACAGAATGGTTGTTTAATATACAGGTTAAATTGTACCTGGGAGACCTCCAAATTATGGGAAGATTCTGACCGATTTTCTGTAGAAATGTAATCAGCATCCAGGATAACAGACGGCTTCTCATGACCCCGGTTCGGGGCGTGACATAAACAATAATAAATAAGTAATAGAATATCAAATATTTAACAATATGAACCAAGTAATAATAACAACCATATTTAAATGTTACCGTGAAATAATAAAAAACTCAAGAAACATCATCACCATCACCGTCACCAGCACCATCACCATCACCAAATATGTCATAATCATTATCACCATCATTTGGAGGAGATTGAAAAGAGGGAATCGAACTTGAAGCGGAGACTAACTGAAGATGTTGTATTATAAGCCTCTGTTGTGTACGAAACTCTTCAAATTCATTGTCTCTTCGCCCGAGTTCTACGCTCATGGCTTGAAATTCATTGTCTTTTTGTGCTAACTGCTCTTTCAAGTGGCTCAGCTCTTGGTTCATTTGCATTAATTCTTTTTCTACTGGTGTCTGGGTGGAAGAAGATGCACTACTGATTCTGCAAGTCCTACTCAACGAGCCTATCCCAAGTACTCTTCCCTACTTCGCTCCTCCAGTAGCCTCAAGCCGTAAAGCCATATTATTAACAGATGGCTCAGACGTAGCAGTATCATCACTACTACTGGAATTTCTCAGTACAAACTGATCATATGTTTTCTCTATTGTTATAAGAGAAATTAGAAAAAAATTAAAATAACAATATAATAAAATATCCAACAAAAGAAATACAAGTGTCTATTAACAGTTTAATAATGTAATAAAATATCCAACAAAGAAAATAAAAATACAAAATTGTATTTCTCATTAAGCGATTGATAGTAAACAAAATAAGACACAAAAATTAATATGTGAATCAAAATTACAAATTTAATAGACTTATGGAATTGAAATTAAACGTACTTCTATTTATGTATTTAGTTGCTTTATCCATGAGAATGATACTTAGATAATGAGAAATCCTTTAATTGAAATTAAAATTCAACTACTATTAAGAGTTTGAAATTATAACAGATCAAATAAAGGAAAAAATTATACTAGTACGTAGCATAATGATCCAATCATTCGGAAATGACGTAATAAAATTGATATTATGTATTCCCTAATTTTAATTAATAATGATAAAAAAATATAAATTAGAAATGAAAAAATCAATTTAAATAGTGAAAAAATTTTAGAATAGATAAATCTAATAAATTCATCTTCTAACGTTGTTATGATAGATTCAATATAATATGTTAAAATTTTTGTTGTAAAGTGTCTATAAAACAATTAAAAATTTTGCAATTACATATCATAACCGCTCTAACTCTCTCTACATTCCAAATCTTATCTTTTTTCTGAAAAATCTGTGCGAAAGTCTCTATAAATGATGGCTGGGATCCCATTTTCTTGGCTTAAAAAAAACACCGATAGATATAATGAAATAATGAAAAAATAAATGAATTAAATTAAAAAAAATAGTAATTTAATCAAATTACCATTCTATTTCTATACTCATCAATATTGATAGAGCCTCCTGCATAAGTAGTAGATGATTCCGCAAAATTATAAGATCGATTTTTTTTTATTCTGTTCATTCCTTCGTTAGCTCTCATTAGAATCCTAAAAGTTTAAAATCCTGAGCCAATTATCTTTGGTGATGCAGTTCGGCTTTTTTCGATTAGTCTTTGCATGATTTAGTACACCTCGGATGTAATGACCGCATTTTTTATTTAAAAATTCTTCTTATTTCAAACTCCTCGGTCTCATTCCAATTGAACTTTCACTACAATAAAAAAATATAATTAGTTATATATAAATCATACACTTATTTTTATATTTAAACTTAGAGGCCTAATTTGTCTTGAATTCTCTCCACCAAAACTCTTTGATATCATCTGGAGTACTTGTGTAAGACATCGATGCCCCTCCCCAATGGTTGTTAATGATTCTATTCAACTTATGAATAACACACAAAATTTGTGAATCTATCATAAAATTAGAAACAAAAAATGATTAGTAAAAAAAATAGTTAAACAAACTTATCAAGTATATAAACAAAAAAACTATTGTGATAATATTTCAAAATTTACAACTTATGAATCTCTGCAAGGGGATATCACCTCTTGCGTATCTTCCCCCTCAACGTGTGAATCTTGCATTGAAGGTACAACTGAAGGTGCAACTGATGAAGACGGTGAAAGTGCATCAGGAGAAGGTAAAGGGGCATGGGAAGGTGCAACTAAAGCAGACGGTGACGCTGAAAAGTTTGGTCTTGCATCAGAAGATCGTCTATGCCCTCCACGTCGATACTGTCACAAGAGTTGATCTTGCAAGCAATGAAAATTGCTTGTTTATAAAAAATATAATAGAGTATATAAAGAAACATACCATATTTAAATTGTCGTCTGAAATGATCTATAAAAAAAATATAGCGTATTATCAAATAATTTTTTGAAAATGAAACACGAGACACTAAATATAACATACAAATTGAAAAATGAAATATGCAAATCTAAATGTATTTTCACATTCAAACAATTAAATAAAATTTAAACTGGTGTTAAACGATTATAATAAATCTTAAAAAAACAACATTCACCGACGATAAAAAATCAAAGTCATCATTGTCATCATCATCCTCATTATCAAATTCTTCAACATCAAATTCATCCTTATCTTCATCCTCATTTTCATCATCTATCTCAAAATCAAATTCTTCATCCTCAACCTCATGAATTTCAGTTTGATCCACTTCTGTCACTACTCCACGTGGATCTCGTAATGTTGGAATAATTTATTCCTCAGTCTAAAACGTGTTGGCAACTTCATCTTGTTGATATGCTATGTCTTCCCAACATTTCTCAATTTTTTTTCGTGCTTTCGTTTTACAAATAGCCACCAATCAATTTTGTCACGTTTCGAACTAAAATATGATGCATAATACACTTGAATCACTTGTTGTGCCAATACGAATGGTTCATATCTTTTATAAAATTTTTTATGATTTATTTCAACCAAATTAAATTTTGAATGCACATCCATCCCTTTTATAGGGTCAAACCAATGGCACATAAATAAGACGACTGCAACTCTGCTCCAAGGTACTCTACCTCAAGAATTTCATCCAATAAACCATAAAAATAATCTTTTACACCTCCAACGTTGGATGACTGAACACAAACACCACTATTCATTGTAGCTTTTCCAGTTCCATATTCTTGAGTGTGAAAATTATATCCGTTTATAAAATATGATGGCCAAGTTCATACCGTTGAGTTTGGACCCCTTGACAGATGAATTAACAATTCTTGTTTAACTTGATCTTGATTACATTGAATCTGAAATAAAATAAATGTGTTAATTTTTTATTAATAAAATATTTATAAAATTTCAAAACTTACATATGTTTTGAACCATGCTGCAAATTCTTCATCGCACACACGATTGAACTCATTTATCGATAGTTCAAACCGTGAATGTTGAAAAATACTACCATTAAAGAAGACGATTTATGTCAAAAATTTTAACAACACAAATAATACATTTATTTGGAAAAAAGTACTTACTCGAAATATGGCATAATTTCTGGACAGTTCAGTAAATATATGTATGGACTGTCTGCCATTCTTTAGCAGTTAAATATCTAACCTTACATGACCCACTTGGTCGACTGAGATAGTTGAAAATAGAGAATGAATTTGAGTTAGGATCAATAGGAACCTTATCATTTCTGTCTGCTCTCCATCTCTTACATTGGACATGAGGCTCGAAAGAATATGAAGCAAAAGTTGTCACTTCCTCCGCAATGTATGCATTAACAATAGAGGTTTCAACCCGTGCCTTATTTTTCACTTTTCTCTTCAAATGATATAGAAATCTAATTGTAATTAAATAAAGTATATCAAAAAATGATATATAATGAATTTAGTAAAATGACATGTAATCTAAATATTGCTATGAAGAGAAGTTACAAAATTTACCTTTCAAATGGATAAATCCATCAATATTAGATGGGACTCGCAACTTTGGACTCATAAGACAAATGAACTAAAAGGTGTTCTATAGAATCAAAAAATAACGGAGGAAATATCCTTTCTAGATTACACAAAATGATAAGGATATCTTTCTCTAATTTCGCCATATGTGATTTCTTCAACACTGTCGAACAAATATCATGTAGGAAAATACTTAATTCTGTAATGACGTCCTATACAAAATCTAATAAAAGTTCCTTAAAAGTAATAGGAATCAATCTTTCTATAAATATATGACAATCATGACTTTTCAAATCAATCAACTTGCATTCTTTCATATCGACACATCTCTGAGGCATAACCATCAGGAAATCTCAACAATTTCAACCATTCACAAACTTTTCGTCTCTGATCCTTATTTATTGTATAAATTACCTTTGATTTAGTCCCTTACTGCTTCTATCCACATCAAGTATAGGTCGATTACAATGAAGCGGCATATATTTTCTTGCATGCAAGTTATCTTTCATTTTTCCAGAGACATTCATCAATGTATTAATCATATTATCAAAATCATTTTTCTCGATATGCATCAAATTGAGATTATGATGAATCATATGAGTCTTCCAATATGGTAGATCTTAAAATATACTCCGTTTCATCCATTTATGCACACTTCCATATCCATACATTGTATCATGTGGATCTTTAATAACAGATGGAAAGTGTGACACTCGTTCTCAAATTTGTTGACCAGTTAATCTCAACGGAGGAGGTGTTTTTTCAACTCTATTCTTGGTAAACTCTTCTTTATTCATTCTAAATTTATGATTTTGTGACATAAATTGTCTATAACAATCAAAATAACTCGTTTTCTTACCATATTTGAATCTGAATGACTTTGATCTTTTCATACATATTGGACATCCTAAAACCCCAGCAGTGTTCCATCCTGATAACATGCCATAAGCTGGAAAGTCATATATCGTCCAAAGAAGAGTAGCCTTCATTACAAATATCTTATCAGTGTTAACATCATATGTAAGAATACCGTCATTCGATAACTGTTTTAACTCCGCAATCAATGGTTGCGGGCTAGGTATCACCAGTGTCAAAAACATATAGGGTGTCTTCAAACACATACCCGGAGGAATATTATACAGAGTTAAGATCACTCGCCAACATGAATAACTTTTTCTTGATTTTCCAAATTGAGCAAACCCATCAGCACAAAGACCTAACTAATGTTTCGAGTCTTTCTTGCAAATTCAGGATATGTCATATCAAAATTTTTCCATTCCTCTGCATCCGAAGGGTGACACATTAACCCTTCTTTTGTTTGATGATTTGCATGCCAAGTCATATATTCAGCAGTAGCTTTCGATGCATAAAGTCTTTGCAATCTAGGAGTCAAGGGCAAATAAAACATTTGGTTGAATGGCTTAGGTCGCTGATTACAACCTGATCTCCTAGTACTCTTGTACCTACTTTGGTTATAGAATTTACAAAATTCTACATTTTCATCAGCACCCCAAAATAACATGCAACTATCTTTGCATACATCAATCACTACAAAAAAACAAACTTTTAGCCACAAATTTATCGACAAAAATTTAATAAAAATTCGTTGCTAAAACGTTAGAGACGAAATTAGTGACGAAAAATTTTTCGTCGCTAATAACGCGTCGCAAAAATTTAGCGACGAAAAATTAGAAATTCGTCGCTAAATTTAGCGACGAATAATTTTTTGTCGCTAAATTCGTCGTAAATTTAGCGACGAATTCCAAAATTCGTCACAAAATTAATTAATTAATTAATAAATATATATTAATATTTTATTTTATTTAATTATTTTTCAAATTTAGCAACGAATTCCAGAATTCGTCGCTAATTTTGCGACGACTTTCAGAATTCGTCGCAAAATTAATTAATTTTTTAATAAATATATATTAATATTTTATTTTATTTTATTATTTTTCAAATTTTGCGACGAATTCCGGAATTCGTCGCAAATTTAGCCACGAATTCCAGAATTCGTCGCAAAATTAATTAATTATTTAATAAATATATACTAATATTTTATTTTATTTTATTATTTTTCAAATTTAGCGACGGATATAAATTCGTCGCTAAATCCGTCGCTAAATCCGTCGCTAAATTAGCAATGAAAAAAAAAATGCGCTCCCGCCTGAACCCCACCCGCCCGCCCACCTGAGCCAGTATCCGCCCGCATGTTCGCCCGAGCCGGCGCCCACAAGCCCTCCCTCACTTAATTCTTGAAAATGTCTACATTTTTCTCCCACCATGGTTCGAACCCTTGAATCCGTGAGTAAGAGAGAGAGAGAGAGAGAGAGAGAGAGTACCTTCGTGCTTGAATCCGTGAGAGAGAGGGAGAGGCACCATATGGGGAGTGTAGGAAAAATTGCAAAGGATGTTTTTAAAAAAAACTAGCGACAAAACTTGTGTTTGTCACTAAATTCAACGACGAACTCCAAGTTCGTTGCTAAAATCAGCGACGAACTCGGGATTCGTCGCTAAAGTTTAGAGACGAACGTGTTTTTCATCACCGATTCCGCCCTAGCTCGTTTTTCTGTAGTCAATTTTTGTGACAAACTTATTTCTCGTCGCTAATATGCGATAAATTATTTTTTTGGTCGCAAAATTGGCGACGATAAATTTTGATTTGTCGGTAATTCGGCGACGAAAAAGTATACTTGTTACAAATATGCAACAATGTTTGGGACGAACATTTAAATTTTTCCACGAATTTAACTAAAACACTATAAATTCTTCTATTAAACTACTAAATGAGATGCAAGTTATTAATTACTAAATTAATAACATTAAATAACAAAATTATAGACAAAATTTTTTTAATCTTGTTAATTACACTTACCATTCTATACATCTTCATAAATATATAATGTCTTCAATGTCAGTCATTATTAAATTCTTTTATTTATATTAATAAAATTCACTAATGCAAACAATAGTACTTAATTATAATTTTTTATATAAATTGACAATGAAATAAGTATTATTATTATGAAAAGTGATTATGACAAGATAGTACTCATTTATTATATATCGAAAATCGATTTTATTACTTTAAAAATGTTAGAAAATTGTGACAACTTGAAAAAGTTACATAAGTAAGTGAAGTAAGAATTGATTCACAATAGGAAGAATAGAATGATACAAATTAGCAACGAATTTAACAACAAATATCTCGTTTGTGGCCAATCAGCAACAAATTTAGCGATAACATTTAAAAATTGTGCAACGGAAAGTGTATTTGTTGCTATTTAGCGACAAATATGCCGATCATTTTTTTATCGTCGCACTATTAGCAACGAATTCTAATATTTGTTGCCAATTTAGTGATGAGGAAATTTTTTTGTTGCAAATTAGCGATAAATTTTGCGACAAAAATTACTGTTGCTGAATTAGTATCGAATTATTTTTTGGTTGCAAATTTAGCGACCAAATTATGTTTTGTTGCTAAATTAGCGACGAACTTTCTTTTTTGTTACAGATTTAGCGACAAATGTATTTTTTTCACTAATTAGAGACAAAATTATTGTTCGTCACTATTCTCTCATGAATATTGTGACAAATTTTTTTTTGTTATAGAATTTGTTGAAAATTTGTGACAAATATAAATTTTGTTGCTAAGTTCATTGGAATTTTGTGACGAATAGTATTTGTCACTAAATTCGGTCACTAAAACCGTATTTTTTTGTTGTGTTGTAGAGACTTAAATTTAGCAATAATGTGCACATGCATGAGATAACAAGATATTTAGTAATGTATTTCAAAAACACATTAATTAGCTCAAGGTGCCAATCATAAAATCATTTGGGAATACAACCGAGTCCCATTCTATGAACATATTCCCTAAATAATTTTGTTTGTAAACCTTTCATTAAAAGATCTACAATCGTGAGATCAGTTCTAATATGTTCAATAGACATTTTTTTTTTGTTTTTGAACTTCCTCTTTGACGATAAAATTCTTCAACTCCATGTAATTTGCACCTTTGGAGTTTTATCATTCTTGTAGAAAAATACCGCTGTAAAATTGTCATAATAAATTTTTAGTGGCTTGCTTATGGTGTCGATAACTGCAACAACCCCAACTCCTAAAATGAGTTCTACAATCATAAAGCATGAATAATAGCTTTAAAACATATTTCAAATTCTACTTCTATTGTGGATAAAGAAATGATAGATTGTTTAGCAGACTTCCATGATATTACTCCTTTGCCTAGTAAAAACAAATAGCAAAACATAGATTTTTGATAGCCGAGACATCCAACAAAATCTAAATCCGAATGTCCAATTACCTTTAGAATATTCAATTTTTGATACATGAGAATATAGTCCTTTGTGCCTTGAAGGTATTTTAACATTTTCTTTGTAGCCTTCCAACAAGCTATATAAGGGTTGTTTTGATATTTGCCTAGCATCCCTACTACAAAGCTTAATGTTTGGCCAATACATATCTACAGGTACATCAAACTACTAACAACAGAAGCATACGGAATACAATTCATTTGTTAGCATGCTAGTCATTCTTAGGATATTGCGTAAGACTAAACTTATCCCCTTTTGTATAGGAATAGATCCAACAAAACATTTATCCATATTAAATTTCTCCAGAATCCTTTCCATATAACTTTTTTGAGACAATCCTACTAATCCTTAAGATCTATCTTGGAATATTTTAATTCCAATCACATAGGTTGTCTCATCCATATCTTTTATTTCAAAATTTTCTAACAGAAATTCTTTTATAGCACGTAATATACCCATATCATTTGCAACAAGTAATATGTCATCAACATATAAAATTTAAAAAGATATATTTTCACCCATTGATCTTTTGACAAGCACAATTATTAACGATATTTTCTTTAAAACCAAAATATGTAATCGTATTGTGAAACTTAATATACCATTGTCAAGAAGTCTATTTGAGTATATGCATTGACTTTTTTAGTTTACACATTAAACGACCTTTTTATGTAACGGAAAAACGTTAAATTTGATCCATATATACCTCTTCCTGGAGATCTCCATTAAGAAAAACTATTTTCATATTTATTTGATGTAACTCTAAATTGTAATAAGCCACAAAAGCAATAATTATCCTTGATGAGTCACTACAAACTAAAAGCATTATACGGACGGTGATTTTTACTATCGATATGTATTGCCAACTGTTTTTTGAAATAGTATAGATGGTTATAATTGAAACCGTCAGGAGTAGTATATAGTTTCTGACGGTATTAAAATGGTCGTCGATAAAATAATTTCAATCGTGAGTAAAGGTAGCAAACCGTTTGTATAAACAATACTTTATACTTATGGATATAAGGACGTCTGCATTTATATACCTATATCCTTACAGCTATTAGTTGTGATGGCAAAATATAGGTTTTGTAGTCATGATTTTGAAAGGTATCTCAACAGTTGTGATAGCAAAATATAGGTTTTATAGTAAATATTATTGTGGTTATATAGTAAATGTTAATATAATTTATTGTGGTTACATAGTAACAGTTACTATACGTTATTATCTGTTAATTGAACTATTGTAGTTAGTTTAATAGTAAATGTTGCTATTCTTTTATGATAAGAGACAAATAATTTTGCTACCTTTGACATGTGTTATTATAATAGTAAATGCTACTATTTTTTATTGTGATTATATAGTAATTGTTATTATATATTATTATCTCTTAATTAGATTATTGTGTTTTCACTACAAAATTAAAACGCTGTACTAACGGTAATTTTTAATGACGGTTTTTATGGTTTATAAAGACGCCCTATGACAAAACGGTCGGAAAATATAGATTTTTCCCAACTGACTAAAATATCCGTGAAGAAAAGTTTATCAACTGTAGGTAAAACTATCACAACCGTCTGTAAAGCAATATTTAATTGCAATGGTTAAAAATTATGGTCAGTAAATGTAATAATCTTTTTTGCACGGTTTAAGAACAATCTCAATGTAATTTTTTTTTATTATCTATTTAATAATACTGTCTTCATAGGTTTTAGATGTATGGTAACAACAAATTCTATCAGATTTAAAAATTAGATTTGTTTAAATTCTAATTTATATATTGTAATGTCTGTAAAAACCTAATATTATTATATTTTTGTATTATATATCTTTTATATTTGAAAATAATCTAGATAATAAATTGTGGTAAATTTATGATAGTGGTAGTTTAGTAAATATGTGATAATGATAAATAGCAGTAGTAGATAAGTAGGTGGTAAGTAGATGGTAAGTGGTAAGTAAGTTTATATAATGGTAAGTTGGTGATAAATTTGTGATATATAATCGTGGTAAGTAGATAATAAGTAAATAAGTAAGTTTATATAGTGGTAAGTAGATTATAAGTGGGTAACTAAATTTATATAGTGATAAGCTTGTGATATATAGTCTTGATCAATAGATGGTAAATAGATTATAATTAGATGGTAAGTGGATAATTGAGTTTATATAGTGATAAGTTAGTAGTAAATAGATGGTAATTGGGTAACTAAGTTTATATAGTGATAAATTTATGATATATAGTCATGGTATGTAGATATTAAGTAGATGATAAATGGATAAATAAGTTTATATAGTGGTAAATTTATGATATATAATCGTTTATTTAATCTACTATCATTATATTTATTTCTATTTTTTATTAATATATATTTATTTAATATTTATTAACATACATTACATATATACATTAAATAATTTTATAAAATATTTTAATTATTTATACTAATTTAATATTAACTTATATACATTTTTTAAAATTTTAAAATGTATAAAAAAATTTTGAAAAGGTTTATAATTTAATAATTTGAAAATTAAAAATAAAAAACATTATTTATTTATAAATATTATATTTATTTCAATTTTTAAAATTTTTCTAAATAGTACAAAATTATATATATTAACTTTTATTGTTATTTTATAAAGTTTTAAAAAACTATATAACACTACTTCCCTAAATTTCATATAGTATCGAAATTTTATAAATTGTAAAAATATCATCAATTTTTCAAAATTTTCTATATTTTAATTTTTAACAATATATTTTAAATTTCTTATAACAATTAATTTTTAATCTGAAATTTCATTTATTATAATAATATAATTTTAATATAGTGCTCTGAGGCACAATAATTGTCACGATATATAGTAAATCATATAATTTCGCTAAATCTAACTTTATTTTTATTTATATTTCTACAATTACATTTTATCATTTTTTATTTCCATTTTTTTATTTCATTTTATCATTTTTATTTCCATTATTCTATTTCATTCAATTTTATTGTGTTTGTTTTTTTTTTTCTAATTTTTTGTTTTTCTAATAAATATGGAATTTAAATTATAATATATTAATAATTTAAAAAATATATATATTTAATCATAAATATTTTCGCTTCAAAATATATAAAATTAATAAATTATAATTCATTCATAACATTCAATTTAAATATGTTTTGAATATGTTAAAATCGCAATAAAAATAATTTAAATAGAATACAAAATGGAAAAATAATTCAAAGAGAATATGTTTTAAACTGAGGCAGGCGTTAGTGCGGGCGCTCACATGCGCGCCACGGGGGTGCCTGCCCATGCGGGCACCTACACGGGCGCTTCTTGTGCCGCGCGTTGCCCAAGTGGGCGCCTGCGCGAGTATGGGCAGGCGCTAGTGTGGGCGCTCGCATGCGAACCTGCCAGTGCGTAGCGCCAGCCGATGCAGGCGCCCGCGCGAGCAGGGGCAGGCCCCCGTAGCAGGTTAGCACGATGCAGGCAAGCAATATTTAAATTATTTAAATTACTATTAATTTTATTTAAATTAATAATGATAAAAATTAAAAAAATTATTTACAATTTAGAGAACCCAATTATTTAAAATTATTAATATTGACACCGTTTGAAATATTATTTCACATCTAAAATAATTAATTAATTTATATAATATAATATTAATAATAATTACATGATTATTATACAAATATTATATTCTGAAAAAGTACATTAGCTAGATGATTTGATCTAAATTGGTAAATTTATAATATAATTTATAATAATATAATTATTATATTATTTGTCTCCCAAAATATTTTCAAATTTTTTGTAAAATTTTTACACTTCCGCTGTAATAATCTCTCTCTATTTTCATAAACAAATTTTGAAAATAAATTTTCACAAACTTTTTCCTTTTTTGTGTCAATTTTTTGAAAATTTTCTATTTTAATGTTAAATTTCAAATTAAAATCAAAATAATATGTTTATTTTTTAAAAACCGGTGGATGATTGAGCTTGTTCGACTGAATTTGGAGCAGTTATGATTCTTTGTATAATGCTCATCTGTTGTTCTTTTAAATATCTAAGATAAAACTGTACAAAGTGTAAGTGAGAGATTTAAATGAGTTAAGAAAGAAGAGCTTTCAAGGGAAGGATGAAGAAACTTTGATGGTGGATAAAATTTTGTAAAGTATAAGTAAGATATTTAAATGAGTTATGGGAGAAGAACTTTGAAGGGAAAGAAGGAGAAATTTTGATAGTGGAGGTTTCGTCTGCCTTAAATTTATAATATATCATTTTCATAAATAAATTTTTAAAACCTCACTTTCGTGCTTTTTCTTCCGCAATTATACTTAGTCACCATATTATTATATTCATTGCCTCCATTTTTCCATAGTTCTCATGCAATGTAATTTTTAGAATTAATTTTTAGAACTTGTTAACTTTTTCATATCTATACTCTTACAACTCCTTATAAGTAGTAGAGTATTCGCAGTTTGTCTTGTCAGATTAATCTAATTAAGCAAATGATTAAATATAATTTTCACTTAAATTTTCATATCAAAATACTAATTATATTGTTTCCATTTATTAGTATCATTATACCCATTTATTACATGATGACTAAACCACATAGTTAAAGTCTTCACTATATATGATTTCCTATAAAGTTTCAATATTTAACTTCTTTCATGATTGATTTGTTCTTTGAACATGTTGCATTCACTTCATATGAAACAATACATAGGATATTAGAGTTTAATATTAGTATATATATATATATATATATATGTGACAGTATATACTTACACTCACAATTAAGTTACTATTGAGTAGTATGTATTGAATTGTATATATCTATGGTATTTGTCATCTCTTTTAAGAATAATATTTAAAAAAATAATATCAATTTATGTAACAATAAATTTAAAGTTGTACTATTCACTAACAACTAATAATATTATATTTATTAGTTGTACTACCCACTAACAATATCCATCTCACCCACTAACAAGTGATATGATATGATAGAATAAATATTTGCTCAATTGCTCAATTACCATTGTTGATATTTAGGCACCAAGACAAAGTTAATGTTGTTAGGGGCGAAAATTAAATTTATGTTGTACTAGTAACATTATTCTTGGATAGATACTCAAGACTAGATTTAATCTAGTTCAATGATTAAAATAACCAATTTTAGAAAAACACATTTAATGTTTAGGTAATATCCTTGGTTCATCCCGTTAATCTTACAAGTAGTTTAACAAAATTTGACAATAAATTAATCCAAAATTTTCGTCCCAATTTTGTCAAAGGCAGAACATCATACACAATAAATTTTATTTTTCAAGTAGTTTGATTAATTTTATTAAAGCTATCATATCATCTTCCAACCATCTTGTAATGAGACAATGACTTTTATTTGAATTTGATGGTAAGGTGGTTTGATTTTTCTAATACAAAGTCAATTTAATTTAATGATTGTTTTAGATTGTTTTTATTTAAATAGAAGTAAGCAAAGAGAGTAAAAAAAAAAAAGAGAAATAGACATATAGCAAGTAAGTAACATGATAATTTGACATCAAAACTAAATTTTTCACAATTGAAACAAAAAACAAAGAAAAAATTTTGGCGGTTAATTGATACCAAAATGTAAAATGTTTTGGGGACTTTAACAAAATTTACCGTCCAATTTTTGTGAGAATTGCTTGATTGATTAAACATGCGTGTATGCCCCATGCCAGGGCGCCTGCATTGGCATGGCCGGGCGCCCGTGTAGGCACTTGCATGCGTTGTTGTCCTGCGCGCAGGCATATGCCACCCATGCCATGCAGGCGCCCACGCACACATTTGCACGGGCTACCATGCATGCCGCGTAAGCGCCTATGTAGGCATGCGTCATGAGGCAAGCACAACCCTTTAAATCAATAATGCTATAATTAATATATAAAAAATTATAAATTTGAATTATGCAGAATAATAGTATAATTAATATTATTAATTTAAATAATGTAATAATATGAAATTAAAGGTTTTTAATGTAATTTAGTAATAATATTGTAACATAGCATAGTAACAATGTTGTAATATTGTAGTAATAGTTGGTAACAGAAACAAAAATACAAATGAAAATACAAAATCTTTGATGATGTAAAGATGAAATTAAACTTTAAGATGGTAAAAACTTGATGATTTAAAGGCGGTAAAAAGGTTAAAAAAAGCGGAAAAATTGACGAGCTTTTAAAAATTTTAAAAATTTATTTGGGTGGTAAAATAAACCAAATATTCTATAAATCATTCCCTCTGAACCCTCTTTCCCTTCCTCCCCTCAAAACCTCTCCTCTTCACTCAAAGCTCTCGCTTATGAATCAACCAAAATCTTCATAAAACAGGTAATAACATATTTTTTAAAAATAAAATTTGGATTATACTATATTTTAAAATATTTTAAAATTTCACAGCTTGTGCTCATTTTGGATGAATTAAATGAATAATGAGTATTTTTACTGACCATGAAGAATTCCAACCATCTCAGAGTAACTTGACTTTGAAGAAACCCAATCATCTGATTTAGTACAGATTTAGATATGAATGTTATTTCTTTGTTTTCACACAATATTACCAATTTCAATTTCATTTTTGTTTTTGAATAATAATCCAAATTATTTGTATTTTTAACTCCCAACCAACAATCATTATCTCAACGTGACTGCATCCAAAAGGTAATATTTTTATTTATAACAATTTTTATTTTTATGAATGGATTGACATACTCCATCCATAAAAGATAATATTTTTTTATAATCATTTTTATGAATAGATTTACATGAAAGTTGATGCTATAACTGAAACATTTTTGGGCAGAAGATATGCTGAAGAGAAGAGAAGATATATAGTTATTTGATATGTAATATTTTTTTTTCATATTCTATTAATGTATGAATCATTCTCAATAATATAAGGTGTTATATTATTTTAGTAATTTCTTTATTTTATTGTTTATAACATTTCCTAAAATGTCAGCATGTGTGGTAATCGTACATTATGTGATAACTAACGAAATAGTAACATTTGCTAATGGATAAATGACTATAGTAACCGATGTAACATATGAACATATGTACTAACCGACCATAAATGACTAACCGACGATAAAAGGTAACAATTGTGATAACCAAATAGTAATCGAGTGGTACCCGACAATAAATTTTATAACATTTCCTAACATATGAATAACCGTATCTAAATGACAGTCACATTTATTAACAGTTATGTGGTAACGGACGATAAAAGATAATACTTATGCAAACTGAGTGATATTAACCGAGTCGTACCCGAGTGATAATCAAAATCAAGTAATAACTGAGTCGTAACCAAGTGGTAACTGACGATAAAATATAGTAATTTTTACCCATACTTAGCATAATTTTACCAACACTTTCTAACCGTCACTATAAATATATAACATGCTCCAATGGTAATTAAGATTGTCTGTATAAACCTATCCTGACTGGTATATAGCCAACTAAAATTCTATCCATTGGAGACAGATATGCCAACAGTTTTAGTTGATTTACCATATGGTTTTCGTCCGTCTGAATAAGTCATTTATTTTGTAGTGTTTATTTAATAGTAAATGTTACTATCCTTTCATCATGAGAGACAAATAAATTTACTATCTTTCACATCCGTTTTTATAATAGTAAAAATTAGTATTGTGGTTACATAGTAATAGTTACTATATGTTATTATCTGGTAATTGGACTATTGTGATTAGTTTAATAATAAATGTCACTATCATTTTATGATAAGAGACAGATAATTTTGCTACATTTGACATGTGTTATTATAATAGTAAATATTACTATTTTATAGTAAATGTTACTATTTTTTATTGTAATTACATAGCAATTGTTACTATACGTTATTATCTGTCAATTGTACTATTGTGATTTGTTTAATAGTAAATGTTAGTATCCTATCATAAGAGACAAATAAATTTACTATCTTTCATATCCGTTTTTATAATAGTAAATGTTAGTATATTTTATTGTGGTTATATAGTAACAGTTACTATATGTTATTATATATTAATTGAACTATTGTGGTTAACTTAATAGTAAATCTAATTATCCTTTTATGATAAGAGACAAATAATTTTGCTACTTTTCACATATGTTAATTATAATAGTAAATGTTACTATTTTATAGTAAATGCTACTATTTTTTATTGTGGTTATATAGTATGTTATTATCTGTTAATTGTACTATTGTGGTTTGTTTAATAATAAATGTTACTATCCTATCATAAGAGACAAATAAATTTACTACATTTCATATCCATTTTTATAATAGTAAATGTTAGTATATTTTATGTGGTTATATAATAACAGTCACTATATGATATTATCTGTTAATTGAACTATTGTGGTTAGTTTAATAGTAAATGTCACTATCCTTTTATGATGAGAGACAAATAATTTTGCTATCTTTCACATATGTTAATTATAATAGTAAATATTACTATTTTATAGTAAATGCTACTATTTTTTATTGTGGTTACATAGTATGTTATTATTTGTTAATTGTACTATCGTGGTTTGTTTAATAGTAAATGTTACTATTCTATCATAAGAGACAAATAAATTTACTACTTTTCACATATAAAAGTAAATGTTACAATTTTATAGTAAATGTTACTAATCTATAGTAAATGTTATTATTTTGTAATAGTAAACGTTACTATTTTGTAGCAGTAAACGTTTCTATATTATAGCATGCAAGAAAGCATGCACAAGCCTAAACGATAGTGCGTGGGGCAAGGGCGGCTATGCCGACTATTGTGGTTAATTTAATAGTAAATGTCGCTATCTTTTTATGATGAGAGACAAATAATTTTGCTACCTTTGACATGTGTTATTATAATAATAAATGTTACTATTTTTTATTATGGTTATATTGTAATTGTTATTTTACGTTATTATCTGTTAATTGTACTATTGTGGTATGTTTCGTAGAAAATGTTATTATTCTATCATAAGAGACAAATAAATTTACTATCTTTCATATCCGTTTTTATAATAGTAAATGTTAGTATATTTTATTATGTTTATGTAACATCGACACTGCGGTGTCTGTAATTTAATTATATAGAGAGAAATTTATTTATTTAAATTGATTTTTGATTTTGGGGTATTTAAATTTAATTTTTTGTATATTTTAATTTTTCAAATCTGTAAATCGAAATAAACCCCGTTTTTATAAAAAATTTAAATTTTAGTGAAGTGTGGGTGTGAAAACACATATATATATATATATATATATATATATATATAAATAGAAAAAAAAAAAAGAGAGAGAGGAGATACTGCGCTTTGGAGTGAAACGTAGCACCTCCCAATTAGGGTTGGAAACGCTAACTTTATCTCCCTCTCTCTCTCTTTCCCCGACCCTTCACCTCCCGCGGCTACCGCACTCTCTCTGCCTTCCTCCCGCGAGCGTGCCATCGCCGCCGCCCACCACCTCTTGTCTCTCCCTCTCTACTTCTCTCTTTCCCCTTTCGATCGCAAGTCTTACCATATCTCTCCCTCTCGCTGTCGCTCTATCTCTTCGGCTTTGCCACTTAGCCGTGAGCGCACTGCAGCGCGATCTTCCTCGCACGAGCGTGAGCCTCCCCCGTGTGAGCGCCCTTGCTTGGGAGCGCACCTGCGCACAAATGTGCTCCAGCCCACTAACGCGTGCCTGTGCATGAGCGCACTCCAGCCCATTAGCGCGCAACCTGTGAAAGCGCGACTGTAGCATAGCTCGCGAGCGCACGTGCCAGCCCACCAGCCCGCAAGCCCGCAAGCATGCCAGCCCCGAGCCCACTAGCCTGCGAGCCCACCAGCCTACGACAGCCCACGAGCCCGCTCAGCCCGTGAGCCCACTATAGCCACGAAGCCCACTGCGGCCTACGGCCCACAGCCCGTAGCCCGCAGCCCGCGATAACCTGTGACAGCCTGTGAGTCTTTGCGGAGCATTGTAGATTTTGAAGCGATCGAGGAGATATTCGGACGAATGTCTACTCTCCGAGAAAACCCTAAGTGAGAAAAATTTCTTATCCATTTGATTTATTTGAATGAATATTAAGGTTAAGTTGAAAAATGAGGAGAGATAGATGGCGTGCAGGTGCTGTGCACCCTGCACATAGGCCCTGCACATGGGCTCTGTGCGCCCTTCACAGAGGCGCTGCGCGCCCTTCACAGAGGCGCTGCGCGCCCTACACATAGGCATTGCACACCCTGCACATAGGCCCTGCACATGGACGTTGTGTGCCCTGCACACAGGCCCTGCACATGGGCACTGCGTGCCCTGTACATGGGCACTGCATGCTACACAGAGGAGCGTTGGGTTGTGGCCCTGTTGGCCCTTGGGTGCGAGCGAGAGATTAGATTGGTGTGACCCCTGTACGAGATTGGTCGAGTACCAACACTTGAGTCCTATTAACATGTTGTATGCATGAAGAAAATATGAGGAATTAGGGTAGGGTTCTAAAGGTTTCGAACTACCTGATTTGCATACGTATATTAGAAGTGATAGCCTATTTCCTATAACTGCGTAGGTTTGAAACTCATTGATTTTATATATATATATATATTCATAGGTATTGGGTGCCTTGAGTTAGGGGAATACTTTTCTTCGCTTCGTAGTATTATTAGGGAGTGCGCTACCCTCCCCCATACTGTGAATTGGATTTATTTCAATGTTTTTATTTAATATATAAACTTTGGTTTATAACATTTTGATAAATGAGTATAATTTGTCGTGTACTTGAAATGTTTTGATTGGTTTTGAAACCGACTTTTTGTGAACCGTTGGAGTGTCCAAAAATTGGGTTGAATTATGCAAAATTATGCATCCATGTGGTTGAAATGTATAATATGGCATTTTACGCTATATATTGCATTTGGTTTGTGAATCTGATTACGGCACATTCTTGATATGATATTGATTTTAGCCTTGAGGGTTTTGGTATGTATTGTTCTGTAACTACGAAGGATACCGTGAGAGGCGCTTGGGTGGCGTTCAGATATGCCTAGGCCTGGGGTATCCTACGACTTGTCGTGATTTTATTAACGACACAGTACTAGCCAGGTTGGATCCGAAAAGGGGGAGAATTTGGATACTCTCTCTAAGTCTACTTTAAATAAATTTGCATATAATACCCCCGGTACGCCTGTCATAGATCGAAGTAGACCTCTGCCATGACACTTTCGGCTGGCAGCTCTATAATTTTAATGACAGTGCTTTGGATGTATATTTGACTTGATAATGCATGCAAATGATATATTGTTGAAATGAAAAGTATGATGACTTGAAGTATCATTAGGAGATCTGGTCTAGACTTGAGGAGTCATTGTATATTTTCGTTACAATTTCGTAAGTTAAAAATTGTATTGATGATGTATATGTATTTTGAGATCTATAGATGACCATTGTATAATTCTAGAATGACTGTACAATTATGTATTTTTAAATTGTGGAACTCTCATGTCATTGCATAACACTTGTATTGAGTCAATTTCTATTCATTGTGTATGTTACTTGGGAATGTGTCATGTCCTACAATTGTATTTTAGAACTACTCGGTGCCACCTTTAAATCACAGGAGGGGCGACTGGCGGTTGTTCATACCTTTGACAGGGGTATGGCAGTAGAGGTTTGTGGTTAGAACTATGGAAATTCATTTTATTAGCCTTGCATTGTCCTGGATTGTGCGGTATGGATATGTTGGTCTGATGTTGAGATTTGATTTATGTATTGTGAGGCCGGGTTGGCCCTACTGTATAGGTAGTAGGTTGATTGCTATATGGGAACCTCCGATATGCGGGGAAGTTCTGCCCAATTTTCTATAAAAATATAGCCGGCATTCAGGATAACGGGCGGCTACTCACGATCCTGGTTTGGGGCGTGATAGTTGACTTGGTATCAGAGTCTAGGTTGATAGCTATGTAGGAAGAGAGTCTTGAAAATATTGTCGGGTTTGTTTGTGTTTAAAGTCTTTAATGCATGAGAGTTTCACACAGTCATGAAGTCCCAATACATGATCATAGGTATATGAGTTCATCCATTTTAGGGAGTTAGATACAATTGTGTCTAACCTAACATGCTTTTTTTTTAGGATTCCATTCTTTGTAAGGGTAGTCAAGATGTGACTAGTCCAAATTTCTTGAATCATGTCTATTCTTTAAACGATACCTAATAAAGATTCTTCTCTTGCAGAAGATGACGACCAGACGAAGCATCCGTTTTGCCCCACCAGAGGAATTAGACGAGCAGGAGGATCGTTCCTCGACTCGCGTTCCAGCACCTACTCAGCCAGCTGCTCGGGCAGAGACTCCCGTACCCACACTCGACGCCTTTCGGCAGGTGTATGAGTGGTACGCTTTGCATGGGGTCCAGATTCTGCCCCCATCACCTCCTACAACGACGCCTGCACCTGCCGCAGCGCCAGTTCCTTCGGTACCGGTTCCACCGCCAGTGGCTGGTCCTTTTATCTTGTCAGAGCTGAGTGAGACCACATCGGCTACTCTTAGACAGGTACATGAGTTGACTCAGTTGGTTAAGGAGACCCGTCAGCTGGGGTGTACTGATTTCACAGGGCTTGGTGATACACAGCCAAGCATTAGATTAACCGCACCCGTAGGATTTTGACCGATCTGAGGATTGGAGAGGAGCTCTGCCTGAAAGTGGCACAACGATTATTAGAAGGAGAGGCCCTCTTATGATGGGAGGCTCTCACTGATGAGGTGACAGAACTACTACGGTAGGACGACTTCCTTCGGGAGTTTGACCGTAGATTCTTCCCACTTTACTAGTAGGACCAGAGGAGGTCAGAGCTGGGATGGCTTACACAGGGGTCCAGATCTGTCTCAGAGTATGAGGCAGACATGCGGAGACTTGTCGCATTTGTACCGGATCTGGCCACACCTCAGTATTTGTGCTTCAAATTCGAAGACGGTCTTAGCCTTAGTATAAAGAAATATATGACTGTTACTCCACAGTTTACACTGGCCGGGGTGATAGACTCTGCTCACTGCGCGGAGGCTTTCGTTCACGCCGAGAGTAGGTAGAGAGAGAACAAAGAGCTGAAGAGAAAGAAAGAGAAGTCTCATTCTGCATAGAGCTACAAGAGGGGCAGGAGATCCAGTTCGCACAAAGACGGATTTGGATTTGGATCTTCTAATCTGGGACGAGGACAGTACTCCCAGGGGTTCACACAGCCCGCTCTGACTCACCCTACATAGTGTACTGCTCAGCGGCATCCTTATTGCTGCAGGTACAATAGGTCCCATTCAATAAGAGCTTGTTTAGTGTCGGTCACTCGCTTCCACTGTGGGAAGCTGAGGCATATTAGGAGTTTCTGCCCTAAGTTAGGACGCAGAGGATAGAGTTTACAGAGCCGTACTAGTACTTCTCATATGGGTCAGCAGGGGCAGCCTACTTGGCCAACATCTTCTATTCCCAGGGTGACCACCGGGAGTAACACAGTGCAGACCCAGGCACGACAACAGCCTAGGGTTTAGGCCCGGGTTTATACCATGATACAAGAGGACGTCCAGGCAAACCCCAACATCATCATGGGTACTCCTCTTTCTGATCCTATAGAATAGGATCTCTATTCGTATTTCCACTTCTTTTGGGGATGTCAGCATTGTATCATGATAGTTGTATAGGTATTTTATGTTTGTACCCTTTTGTCAACATGATACTGCTCTGACATCTTTGTACACTGAAGTTGTAAAAACCTTAGAGACTCAACTATTTTGACATATATATATATATATATCCAGTTTGAAATTTTTTCTAAGTCTATGTGCATTTTGTTCAATGATAGGTACTCTACCTATTTTCAGAATAGATACTCGTATCCTTATTGACACGGACTCTAACTATTCATATGTGAATGATCAATTCTTTCGACATTCTGACAGGCCACTCTCACCTTTGGATGAGGAGATATTGGTCATCACTTCTCTGGGTAAGTAGATTGTGCACGGCACAGTGTATAGAGAATGTGAGATCAAAGTTGGTGATACAATGCTAAAGGCAGATCTAATCCCTCTCACCATGACTAACTTTGTTGTCATCTTGGGGATGGATTGTCTACATATATATCGAGCTTCAGTTGACTACTTTAAAAAGCAGGTGGAGTTTCGAAAACTCGATCAGTGAGTATTGATTTTTGAGGGCGAGAGGCGGGTTTTACCCCTCTATGTCATTTCAGTCTTGGAGGCCAAACGCATGATTCGCCGCGGGTGTGCGGCGTATCTAGCTCACATCATAGATACTGCAGCTCAGGGACCGAGACTTAAGGATGTTCCAGCGGTACAGGAGTTTACTGATTTTTTTTTTAGAAGCTACCCGGATTACCACCGGTTCGGGAGTTTGACTTTGAGATCGATTTAGCTCCGAGGACTACCCCTATCTCTATGTTGCCATACAGGATGGTACCGGCTGAGCTGAGAGAGCTCAAGGTCCAGCTGCAAGAGTTGCTGGATAAGGGGTTTATCCATCCTAGTATGTCACCTTGGGGTACTTCAGTGCTGTTTGTAAAGAAAAAGGACGGCTCACTGAGATTATGTGTGGATTACAGGTAGCTTAATCGGGTGACTGTGAAGAACGGATATCAACTGCCTCGCATAGATGATTTGTTTGATCAATTACAAGGTGTCCGAATCATCTCAAAGATTGATCTTCGATTGGGATATCATCAGTTGTCCATAGTCTCAGATAGAGATCCGAGTTTCACTTCTCGATTTTGGCCCAAGCTACAGGAAGGTTTGGGCACGCGGCTCAGTTTTAGCACAGCATATCATCCATAGATAGATGGTCAGTCGGAGAGGACCATTCAAACGCTCAAAGATTTGCTTCAGGCTTGTGTCATGGATTTTTTGGGTAGTTGGGACAAGCATTTACCACTGGTGGAGTTTGCATATAATAATAGCTATCAGGCCAGTATCGGTATGCCACCCTAAGAGACACTCTATGGCAGGAAGTGTCACACCTCATTGTGCTGGAATGAGGTAGGCGAGAGACCTTACCAATGTTGAGTTAGTCGAGGAAACTAAGGAAAAAGTCATGGTGGTCTGCGAGCGGTTAAAAGCCGCCCAAGACAGATAGAGGGCATATGCGGATCGGAGACGCCGGGCCTTAGAGTTTGAGGTGGATGATATGGTGTTTTTGAGGATTTCTTCTTTGAGGGGACTCATTTGACATTGGCAGCGGGGCAAATTGAGCCCCAGGTATATTGACCCATTCCATATCCTCAGTAAGGTTGGGAGCGTGGCATACAGACTAGAGCTGCTAGACGAGTTATCTTAGATCCATGATGTCTTCCATGTATCAGTGTTGAGGAAGTATATCCCAGATTTTTTGCATATTTTAGAGCCTCTACCTGTTGAATTACGAGAGGACCTCAGTCTTCCAATTCAGCTCGTGGCTATTCTAGATCAACATGTCAGAAAGCTACGAAGCAAGGAAATCTCGTTGGTCAGAGTCTTGTGAAGGAGTGACCAGGTTGAGGAGGAGACCTGGGAGCCCGAGAAGGCTATGAGGAGACAACACCCCCATTTATTTGCTGATTAGTCCTCTTTTAGTTTCAAGGATGAAACTTGTTTTTAGTGGATTAGAAAATGTAACACCAATACTACGGTATCTGTAATTTAATTATATAGAGAGAAATTTATTTATTTAAATTGATTTTTATTTTAGGGTATTTAAATTAAATTTTTGGTATATTTTAATTTACCGAATCTACAAATAGAACTAAACCCCGTTTTTACAAAAAATTTAAATTTTAGTGAAGTGTGGGTGTGAAGACACACACACACACACATATATATATATATATAAGAGAGAGGAGATGCTGTGTTTTGGAGTGAAACGCAGCACCTCCCAATTAGGGTTGGAAACCCTAACTTTATCTCCCTTTCTCTCTCTCTCTCTTTCTCTTTCTCTCTCTCTCCCCGACCCTTCACCTCCCTGGCCGCCGCACTCTCTCCGCCTTCCTCCCGTAAGCGCGCCATCTCCGCCGCTCGCCACCTCTCGTCTCTCCCTCTCTACTTCTCTCTTTCCCTTTTCGGCCGTAAGTCTCACCATCTCTCTCCCTCTCGCTGTCGCTCTGTCTCTTCGGTTTCGCCACTCCGCCGCGGTCTCTCTCCCTTCTGCCACCCATCGCCGCAAGCACGCCGCCCACTGCCACTGCTCCATCCTCCCGCAAGCACCGCCTTTCCGCACAAGCACTCTGCAGCGCGATCCTCCCTCTCGCGAGCAAGCTCCAGCACGATCCTCCCTGCATGAGCACGAGCGCGCCACAACGCGTACTTCCCCCGCGCGAGCGTGCCTGCTCGGGAGCGCACCTACGCACGAGCACGCGCCTGCGCCTAAGCGTGCTCCAGCCCACTAGGGCACGACCCACAAGCGTGCGACTACAGCCCAGCTCACGAGTGCACGTGCCAGCCTGCGAGCCCACGAATGTACCAGCCGCGAGCCCACAAGCCTACCAGCCCACGACAGCCCATGAGCCCGCACAGCCCGCGAGCCCACTGCAGCCACGAAGCCCACCGCAGCCTATAGCCCACGATAACCAGTGACAGCCCGCAAGTGTCTGCGGAGCATTATAGATTTCGGAGCGATTGATGAGACATTCGGAAGAAGGTCTGTACTGCGAGAAAACCCTAAGTGAGAAAATTTTCTTACCCATTTGATTTATTTGAATGAATGTTAAGGTTAAGTTAAGAAATGAAGAGAAATGGTTGGCACGCAGGCATTGCGCGCCTTGGGTGCTGCGCACTGCACATGGACGTTGCGCGTCCTGCACACAAGCCCTGTACATGGGCGCTGCGAGCCTTGCACATGGGCGTTGCGCGCCCTGTGATTGTTTGAAACTCGTTGATTTTATATATATATATATATACATTCATAGGTATTGGGTGCCTTGAGTTAGGGGAACACTTTTCTTCACTTCGTGGTATTATTGGAGAGTGTGCTACCCTACCCCATACTGTGATTGTGATTTATTTCAATGCCTTTGTTTAATATGTAAACCCTGTTTTATAACATTTTGATAAATGAGCATGATTTGTCGTGTGCTTGAAATATTTTGATTGGTTTTGGAACCGACTTTTTGTGAACCGTTGGAATATCCAAAAATTGGGTTGAAATATAAAAATTATACATCCATATGGTTGAAATGTATAATGTACCATTTTACACTATATATTGCATTTGGTTTGTGAACCTGATTACGGCATATTTTTGATATGATATTGATTTTGGCCTTGAGGGTTTTGGTATGTATTGTTCCGTAGCTACGAAGGACACCGTGAGAGGCGGTTGGGTGGCGTCCGGATATGCCTAGGCCTGGGGTATCCCACGAGTTGTCATGATTTTATTAACGATACGGTATTAACCAGGTTGAACCTGAAAAGGAAGAGAATTTGGATACTCTCTCCAAATCTAGCACCTGGATGAGGTCCATTGCCAACGTCGGGGTAGAGAGCACTTTAAATAAATTTACATATAATACCCCCAGTGCGCCTGTCATAAGTCGAGATAGACCTCTGTTAGGACACTTACGACTGGCAGCTCTATGATTTTAATGACAGTACTTTGGATGCATATTTGACTTGATAATGCGTGCAAATGATATATTGTTGAAATAAAAAGTATGATGATTTGAAATATGATTTGTATACTTATACTTTGACACTCCAGTTTCACAATTCTTATTAGCAGATTGCATTAACCCACTCACTCACTGAGTATTCTTTCCCTGAGTACTCACCCCTAATTTTTCTTCTTGTTTCAGAGATAGTATTTGGTAAGGCGCGTTGCTTTTAAGACGCTTAGTATTATTGGTTGATCCAGTCTGGACTTGAGGAATCATTGTATATTTTCGTAACAATTTCGTGAGTTAAAAATTGTATTGATGATATATATATTTTTTGAGATCTATAGATGACCATTGTATAATTCTGGGATAACTGTACAATTATGGATATTTAAATTATGGCACTCTCATGTCATTGCATAACACTTGCATTGAGGCAATTTCTATTCATTGTGTATGTTACTTGGGAATGTGTCAAGTTTTAGAAGTGTATTTTAGGACCGCTCGGTGCCACCTCTAAATCACAGGAGGGTCGACTGATGACTGTTCATGCCTTTGACGTGGGCATGATAGTAGAAGTCTGTGGTTAGGACTATGAAAATTCGTTTTGTTAGCCTTGCGTTGTTCTGAATTGTGTGGTATGGATGTATTGGTCTGATGTTGAGATTGGATTTATGTATTGTGAGGTCGGGTTGGCCCTATTGTACATGTAGCAGGTTGATTACTATATGGGAAACCTCCGATATGCAGGGAAGTTCTGTCTGATTTTCTATAAAAATATAGCCGGCATTTAGGACAACGGGCGGCTGCTTACGATCCCGGTTCGGGGCGTGACAGTTTACATAGGAACAGTTACTATATGTTATTATATGTTAATTGGATTATTGTGATTAGTTTAATAATAAATGTCACTATCCTTTTATGATGAGAGACAAATAATTTTCTTACCTTTCACATATGTTAATTATAATAGTAAATGTTACTATTTTATAGTAAATGCTATTATTTTTTATTGTGGTTACATAGTATGTTATTATCTGTTAATTGTACTATTATTATTTGTTTAATAGTAAATATTATTATCCTATCATGAGAGATAAATAAATTTACTATCTTTCACATATAATAGTAAATGTTGTAATTTTATAGTAAATATTACTAATTTATAGTAAATGTTATTATTTTATAGTATTAAGCATTACTATTTTGTAGTAGTAAGCGTTACTATATTATAGCATGCAAGAATGTATGCACAAGCCTAAATGGCAGTGTCGCGGGGCAAGGGCGGCAGTGCAGCGGGGCAAGGGCGGCTGTGCCGAGCATGCAATAACGCATGCGTTCTCAGGCTTGAACGGCTATGTCGCGAGGGAAACACGGCTGTGCCGCTGGGGAAATAATTCTTGCGTTGCTACGCACGGACGGCTGTACCGCGAAGGCCAACGCGGATGTGCCACGCATGCGAGAATGCATGTGTATGCACGCCTGCACAGCTGTACCGCCGGCATTGACGTGGTTGTACCGTCCAGGCATTTTCACGTGCATGGTTTTGAAAATTAAATTATATTACATATATATCTTAATAAGTGATAAATATAAATGTGATAAATTTGGTATATGTGGTTAGCAAGTGGATTGTGATAAATTTGGTGGATTATGAGTATGGTAAACTGTTGTCTTGATTCATATGTAAGATGATTAGTTAAGATGAATACTTAGTGGTAAGTTTGATTCATATCGTTGCAATGATATTAAATTAATGATTTATATAATATAATGTTATAATTATGATTATCAATATTAATTTAAATAATAAAATTATTACCAATGTAATTAGTAAAATTATTATATTAGTATAATATAATATTAGTATATTCTACAACTTAATTATCATATTCCTTAATTATAAAATCTAAAATAAAAATTATCATATGAATTAAGTGTTTTTCTTTATTTCCTTGGTATTGAGAACTTCATATAATTTAGAATCTGCATTCTTATTTTCGTTTCACTTCTTTCACTTTTTTAATTTGTATTTATTTATAATTCTAGGTTTTTTAATTTGTTTCTTGTTTGAATATGTAGTGATGAACATGTATCAATGTATGAATGTATTTCCGTAATTTTTAACTTTTTTCATTTATAATTATTTATAATTCTATATTTTATGATTTACACCCCGTGAACTATTTATTATAACTATTCCATTCCAAGCTATAACTATACATCTAAAAAAAAAAAGGCGGTAAAAATTTTAAAAAACCCAAAAAAAATTAAGGTGTCCCAATAAATTTCTAAATGAGGGAAAAAAATGTGCGGATAGATATTAAAAAGGCGCGGATAGATTTTCAATATTTAGCGCTAACATAAACTCTCAATATTTGAATCAACTAGCACTCGATTGAGTTGAAACATAAATATGTTGTTTGACCAATATAATATAACTATAAATTATATATATGTTTAAAATACTATTATCTTATAATCTTACTATATACACATTATTAATACTATTACATATATGTTTAAAATAATAATGTTTTTAATTTAAATAGCAAAATAATAATATCATTATTATTATTGTATATGATATAATGATATAAATTTATAAAATTATTTTACAAATTTTATTATATACAATTTGTATTTAATTTAAATAATTCTTCTTATTGTAACTAATTTTACATCAAATACATCGGTTTCCTCCCACTTCTTCCTCCTCCTCTTTCGTCTTTGGCACAATTTCTTGGTGCTAATACTCGAATATTTAGATTCAGGTGCCACAAAAAAATATTTCCCTATTAATTAATCTTTCTCTTTCTACTAGGAGGTAAGTATTAGTGTGGTAATTTAGCAATGTTCGAAGTGTTTCAACATTACTAATATATTAATAATTTAAATTATAATATATTAATAATTTAAAAAACATGATAAATACAAATAAATTATAATATATTAATAATTTAAAAAATTTATATATTTAGTCACAAATTTTTATCTATTCAAAATATATAATATTAATAACTCATATTTCATTCATTTATTCAACATGAAATATCATTATTGCATGCGCGGTACAGCCACGTGGCCCCGCGGCACAACCGTGTAGGCGTGCAACCATGTATAATATATTATAATACTATATTATATTATATTTATATTAAATTAATAATTTATATCATAAATATTTCTTAAGTATATAATTTTATATCAATTAAAAAAATACAAAAATTCATATATTTTACATCAATTAAAATAAACAATCACGTCTTCCTCATCTCTTCCTTCTCTTTGGTGCCATTTCTTGGAGCCAACAAAATTGGCATGAAATTTGACTATTTATTCACTTCTTTATTTAGATTACCTCTTCCTCTTTGCACCATTTCTTGGAGCCAACAAAATTGGTGCCAAAAAGTTTAGCGCGAGTATTTGTTCACCATTTCTTGTGGTCCGTGAAAACTCTGCAGGTTACTCCATAAAGATAATGCCGCCATATCTTCAATGCGAAGACTATGGCTGCCAACTCTAAATCATGAGTCGGGTAGTTCAACTCATGCATCTTCAGTTGCCTTAAAATATAAACGATTATCCGTCCATCTTGTATCAATACACAGCCTAGCCTCTGCCGGCTGGTATCACTGTAAACCACATACTCTCTGTTGCTGGTAGGGAGAGCTAAGATTGGTGCCGTTGTCAATCGCTATTCGAGCTCCTGAAAGCTCGCCTCACGGCGATTGTCCCAAATGAACCTGATGTCCTTCCTCGTCAGTCTCGAGAGTGGAGCAGCGATCCGTGAAAAGCCCTCCATGAATCACCGATAATATCCAGCCAGACCAAGGAAGCTTCGAACCTCAGTTATTGTTTGTGGCTGCTCCCATTTTAGTATGGCCTCAACCTTCTGCGGATCAACGTAAATGCCCTCTGCAGAGACAATATGTCTAAGAAATCCGATTTGTCTCAGCCAAAATTCATAGTTGGTGAACTTGGCATACAACTGCCACTCACAGAGAATCTGTAGAATCACCCTAAGGTGCTGCGTATGCTCCTCATCGCCTCACGAGTATACCAAGATGTCATCGATGAATACGATGACTAACCGATCTAGGTAGTCATGAAAAACCTAGTTCATCAGATCCATAAAGGCCGCTGGTGTATTGGTAAGCCCAAACAGCATGACCAAGAACTCATAGTGCCCATATTGGTGCGAAATGCAGTCTTGGGCACATCCTCAACCCTAATCCGTAACTAATGATATCTGGATCAAAAATCGATCTTCGAGAAACCCTCGTACCCTGAAGTTGATCAAACAAGTCATCAATCCGTGGCAGTAGATATCGGTTCTTGATAGTGACCTTGTTCAGCTGTCGATAATCCACACAAAGCTATAGGGTCCCGTCCTTCTTCTTTACAAATAACACCGGAGCACCCCAAGGTGAAATGCTCAGACGGATAAAACCCTTGTCCAACAACTCCTGTAATTGGACCTTGAGCTCTTTAAGCTCTGTCAGTGCCATCTGTATAGCGGAATAGATATGGGAGCTGTCCCTGGAGCTAGATCGATCTCGAAATCAAACTCCCGAACTAGTGGTAATCCATGTAGCTCTTCAGGGAATACGTCTGGAAAATCCTACACCACTGGGACATCCTCAAGCTTCGGCTCTTCAACGTTGGTATCTACAATATGAGCCAGGTATGCCGTGTAGCCCTGACGTATTAGTCTCCTAGCTTCCATTGCCGATATCACACAGCGAGGTAACACTCGCCTCTCACCGGAAAACTTCAAAGGTGATCTTTCTGATTTTCGAAACTCTACCTCCTTGGTGAAGCAATCAACGAAGGCTCAGTACGTGCTCAACCAGTCCATCCCTAGGATGGCATCGAAATCTGACATATCCAAGGGAATCAAGTTTGCCTCAAGTACGGCGTCTCAAATCATGACCCCGATCCCTCTGTAGACTGAGTCTCTAAGTAGCTGCTCACCGAGAGGAGTGATAACCAGTATCTCTTCATCAAGTGGCGACAAGGACTTACCTAACTAGTAGGCAAAAGTCACTCTCACGTATGAATAATTTGACCCGGTGTCAATAAAAACACGAGCGTCGACTCCCCAAATTTTCATAACTCCTAATGTAAGAGAAGTAAAAGGGAGTAATAGTAATATAGAAGAAAATAGATATCTGCTCAGATATATAAAAATGTATATACAACCAACATAGTAAGCCTCTAAAGCTTTAACTATTGATGGTCTTAAAAGAAAGGATACATAAGAAATCTCTAAACAGGAGGATCAGTAGGAGGGGAACCAATAACCACGTCAGGATATGCCTGCGCGTCTTCCTGAGTCATCGCGTATGCTTGGGCCTAAGCCCTCGGCCACTACCGCTATGATCCTGGTGCCATGCTGCTCCCAGTTGCTGTACGCGGAGCTGTGTGGCTAGAATAAGCAAGCGCTTCCTGCTGTCCTCGTGGAATGCTCGACTGAACCGAGACTGTTTAACCACCCATTCCCAGATCAAGGCACTAACTTCGTATATACCCTTGCTTCCCACACTGGAAACAGGTAATTGGGACTTTGCACACTCTGAATGGGTGGTGCCCACTGTATTGGCGACAAAAGGGATGCCACGGAACTATCTTCTGAGTGCTAGCGCTAGGGGCTGGTGCTCTGAACCCCTGGGATCATGATCCCTGCCCAAATTTGCCTATCTCTATAGAGAAGGACCTCCGTGAAATCCTGAGGTCCTGCCCTTCTTCAAGCTCTGGCCCATAGAAGACCCGAGCCTCTTCTTCCTCTGCTCCTTGCTCTCCCACTGTCGGCCCTCGGCACGGACGATCCCCTCTGCCCAGTGTGCCGAGTCAACTATCTCTGCAAAAGAGAGACCAGGAGTAACTGTCATATACTTTCTGATAGTCAAGTTGAGGCCGTCCTCAAACTTGAACCTTAGCTGCTTTGGCATCGCCAAGTCTGAGACAAACACAGCTAGTCTCCTCAATTCGGTCTTGTACTCCGTGACCGATCATGTGCCCTGCAGTAAGTGCAAGAATTCCGCCCTCTTACGGTCTTGCTGAAATTTTGAAAAATATCAATGGCCAAACTCTTGTAGGAAATCTTCCCAACTCAGGGGCTCAATGGCATCATCACTAACCGCCTCTCACCAAGTGAGGGCATCGCCGTCTAGCAACCTCTCTGCCACTCTTAATCTGAACTCCTCACTCAAGCCTAGATCAGTCAACACTCTGCAAGTACGGTTGATCCAATACTTCGCTACTGTGGGATCATCCATCCCTAAAAACTTTGTGCAACCTAACTGCCTCGCCTCCTTCACCAGTTGGGTCAGCTCGTGAATGCATCTCAAGGTGGAGGAGGTAGTGTCAGTGGGTCCTGAAACAGTAGAAGGAGCAACTGCTGGTGGTGGATCTGGTACAACTGGAGGTGGCATGGCCGTAAGAGTCGACGCGGCCATCGATGCTAGTGGTGGAGGTGGCATCTGAATGCCATGTGTTGTGTACCACTCAAACACCTGTCTGTAAGGGTCCAGTGGTGGTAGTAGACCTGCGGCTGTAGTAGCCGGTGGAGTAGGTACTGTAGGAGGAGCGTGAGAAGAATATGCGTCTTCTGGTGCACTCGTGGGCTCAGTAGGACCAAAACAAGTGCCTCACCTAGTCGTCATACTTCTGTGAGGAAAAAGGTACTGATCAGGAAGAAATATAAGGATTATGGTTAGTTATAGAATAACTAACCCCCTAAAATGAATGAACAACTGGTTTATAAACCAATGAAAATGATGTGTTGGGTTGGATACGGCCTGTATCTAACCCCCTAATATCGGATGAACTCATCTGTCTATGACCATGTATTGGGATTTAATGACTGTAATGTAACTCTTCTCATGCATTGAGAACTTTAATACCAAATACTTGGGAATATTTTCAAAATCGTTTCATAAAACATCGCTCTAACCAAGAGCTCTGATACTAACCGAGTTGTCACGCCCCGACCTGCCCCCGGGCCGAGCACGCGACAACCGCCGCGACACCTCGATACACGGGCACAACGTCCCACATATCAAGACACCGTAAGGCTAATAACAACATCCAATCTAATGACAGTTATCATTTTCACAAGTCAACATAAGTATAATACAGTCATCGCAGGTATATAAATACAATGGTCAACTAAATGCTCCAAATATTACAATAACCTCAAATGATTACGGCAGAAGAGTGGGTAACTGTACCCAAACCCAGTGTCTCCGAAATGCCCAACGAAATCAAAGCTCTACTAGCCCTCAGTTCAAGACTAAACCTATAAGATGGGAATATGAGGGTGAGTACCTAAAGGGGGATGGTACTCAACAAGTGAGGGGATCGATATCGTACTATTAATATGGGTGTGAACTTGGAGTGTCAAAGCGTAAGGTAATAATATCCAGAGTTTGCAAACCGATAATATCATTTCAAAATCATATATCATATGCACACATCAGAAATCAAGATATACATCTAATATTTACATCAATGTCATGAAGGGCTGGCCAATGAAATATTCCCGGCAATGGTCTACCTCGACAGTGATGGACGCATTGGCAGTTTTCACAATGCATGTATGTAAAAACAATAGCTCTTTATCCCAATATTGACCACAGGCTGATCCAACAAGCCTGCAAATATCACAAGTACAATCATCAACATAGATCTGATATTTGGGGGATAGCTCTAGCCAAAGCATATCCGGACACAATGAGTGTCTTTGCCAAATGTCCTTCGTAGCTACGGAACATTGCTATATAGTGGGGAAACGGAGGGCACCAAGCCCAAAGCATGGAATCATCATAGGGCATCCAACCCAATCACATGTTCAAATCCAAGTTATATGAAACAATGTGCCAATAGATATGAAAATCATATGAATACCACATGTTATGAAAAAGTGGTACAATATCATTTGTGAAAGCGCACGGATGCATATCAAACAAGTCAAGTAATTGGGACACTCCAATGGTTACAAAAATATGTGTAAAGCATATATGAAAATCCGAAAGCTCAGTTTATCACACATTTGAAATCGTGCTATAAAAAGCATTTAAAATAGGATTTTCCAATCAATAGCAGACGTCAAAATCCTACTCACTATTTGGGGGAGGGTAATGTGCTCCCCAATTTTACCACGAAATGTAAATCAAGTGCTCCCCTCATTCAAATCAAATAACTCTTATGAAGAAAAATCAGTCCGTAGATTTTCAAACATGCGTAGTCATGGGAAATAAGCTATAACTTTTTGTACAAAACTCCATTTCAAGCGAAATTGTGACATGTTATAGGTAACTTCAAGACCTATATTTATACACCTTCTCAAATTCACATCACAGAATTCCCAAAAATCTTCACTTTCTTTCAGTTGCATTCCAATTTCAGGCTATGTCCAATTTTTGTGCAGAAGCTATAACTTTAATTCTACTTATCAACACTTAATGAAATTTTAACATGTCATTCCCAAGACATAAATCTATAATTTTCGTTTTGTGTTGCACTCAATTATGCCGATAATGGGGTTGAAATAAATCATGATCAGAATAGGCAGTTTTCAGTTGGAAACAAAATTTCTGCCAACACACCTTTAGGAAAAAAAATATAACTTTTGATTCCCTCGTGCATTTTGGCTGAAATTTTGATATGTGGTAGAGAGGAAAGATAGCTACAACTTTTCTATTTTGAGTTTCTCCAAAATAGAGTTGGAAATGGTTCGTTTGTATATACTGATTTTATAGTCCGAAACACAACAACTTTCTGTCATGCTTCAGATAAAATACCATAACTTTTGGCGCAGATATTTAATTTAAGGTGGTTCTTATCTCGTTAGACAAATAAGACTTGGATCTACAATTTATTTAACTAGAGCATTTTCAAATTCTAACTGTAAGATATCTTAAAACAAAGATGAATTCACGGACAGAAATAAAATCTAAAATAAGACAGAACAAAAAATTTATCTCAATTTCTTTGCCTTCCAAAACTCAAGCAAGCTTTCCACTTAGTCCTAGCCTTTGGTCACCCTAGGTACACCAAGTTAAGAGTCTCCCTTTGAGTTCAAAACAAAAATATAGTATTCTAGGATGCAAAAGAAGGCCTTACCTTGTTTTCAAATGTATCTAGAGATTTGAAGAAATTTTCCAACATAATCTTCAACTCCTAGATTGGACTCACTCATTTTCACTCTTGGCTCTTGAAGGAATGAAGAATGCTCCACATTTTTCTTTCTTCTTCCTCTCACTCACGTCCACTTCATGGTGCAACAAATGAAGGGAAGCATACTTCATTCCCTAAAAGTCAAGATTTGTATATCATCAACATCCTCAAATAAATGCTTGCTTTTCATTCCATACCACACCATGCTTTGGCATTAAATGCTTGTCCAATTTGTTGTCTACCATCTTATTGCATTGAACACCCTATCTTTTCAGAAATTGCTTCTAGGTTCTTATTAATTACAATTTGGTCTCTGGACTTATAAAAATTATAAATTGACCCCAAAATTCTCAAAATTATACACGAGGCCCAAAATCACATATTAGGCCCAATGGGACTGATTTCGAAATTTAATATGGTCATTTTAACCCTATTTGTCAAAATCGATCCAAATTAGGGTTTACGAACCAAATTTCTATACTTTTACCGTTTTAGCCCTAAAAATAATTATTTATCAAATTTAAAAATTTTCTTACTCTCAAAATCACATCTTATTATAGGACTATTTGTGACCCATTTCGAAATTATTCACTTATACCTAAAAATTGGAGCAAAAATTTTATAGGGGAATTTTATCGGAAAATTTTTTGAGTAAAATTTATAAACAGATTTATGAAAAATCATCATATATAAAAATAAAATAGAATACATGAGCATACACCGAGAGTCGGTGTTACAAGAGGAGCCGATTTAGTCAAAGGATGGACAAAAAGCCAAGAAAGAGAACAAACAAGATGCTAAAAAAGAGATCAAACAGCCTACAAGTGAGAAGTCCATGACACTGGATCTAAAATAGGGAACTTCCTTAACTTTGAGGGAGTATAAGCCATGTATTCCTTTTCCTGGATGTTTGTTATATGCTAATGCAGAAAAACAATTTGAAAAGTTTTTATAAATTTTTAAGAAACTACAATTTGACATTCCTCTTTTGGATACTATCAAGTTAATGGTGAGTTGTGGGAAATTCCTAAAGGACATAATAACAAACAAGAGGAAGCTAGATAAGGTTTCAATGGTCAAACTTATGGAGGAGTATTCTGTAATTTTACAAAAGAAGCTGCCACCGAAACTCAAAAATTCAGAGAGTTTTTTATCCCTTGCACAATTGGTTCTTCTGATTTTTCTGATATTTTATGTGATTTGGGTGTTGGTGTCAATTTTATGCCATATTTTGTGCTTTTGAAGTTAGAATTCAAGGATTGTCAACCTACTAATATTTCTATGTAGCTAGCTAATAGGAGTGTGAAAGATCCGAGAAACATTGTTGAGGATATTTTGGCTAAAGTTAATAATTTTATTTTTCCTATTAATTTTGTTGTCTTGGATATAGATAATGATGAGTTTATTTCATTGATTTTAGGGTGGCCTTTCCTTGCCCCTAGAGAAGTTGGGAGGCAACCCAATATTTTTATGATTTTATTTAATATTTGTTTTTGTTGCTTTAATTTAGATATAAGTTTTGATGATATTTTATAGATGAATAAAAAACCATTTATATGAGAGGAAGAGAAGTTGCTAATAGAGAGGAGACCACAAGTTCACCGACTTGATTAGGAGAGTTTTCGATTCTTGTTGCTTATTTTTATTCCTTTTGCACATTGCAGACAATGTTGGTTTAAGTGTGGGGGGCATATTTTGATTATTTTTTTTTACGAAATTTCATTTTGATTTTTTTTAAGGAAATTTTGATTTTAGGCAATTTTTTGAAAAAATCTTGAAAAAATCTTGAGTTTTGTTGAATTTCTTGATTTTTAGTACCTGTGTGTTACTTGTTTTGAATTGGATTGTATGAAAAATGATTGGTATTAATGGTTATTTAGTACATAATTAGTCATTCATGTTTTGATGATTGATTTGATAGATAAACATGCAAAATTTAATACCAAATTTATCTAAATGAGGATTTAAGTCTTAAAGAGTAATTCTTTGTGCCCTTTGCGTATATCACATATGGTTTGATTATTTTATAACTTGTTTTGTTTTGCATTTCAAGACCATATTTTTATTTTCATATATCAAAATGATTAAGGTACTTAAATTTATACACTTATGATTTTCAAAAAATTACATCCCTAACATTTTATATTGCTTAGTTAACCCATTTGAATTTTTTTTAACTTTAAATTTTGAATCCAAATTTGCTAATATATTTGTAATTGATAGCATGACATTGTATTTTTAGGCATTATGTTTTTTTTCCTTATATGTTGGAGTTTTATATATGTTTTTTTTTAGTTATTATCATGTTGAGTTATGAAAAAAAGAAAAAGAAAAAAATCAGCAAAATTTGAGAAATAAAAAAAGAAAAGAAGAAGAAGAAGAAGTGCTGGTTGAAAATAAAAGGAGGAAAAATCGAAAAAAGAGGAAAAAAGAGAAAAAAAAATTGAGAAAAAGCATTATTCATTCTTGATATTGATTATTCTTTAATTAGAGTTTCATTATATTGTTTTTTACTTTGAATAAGTGATATAGCACATTACATATTTGTAATTAGAGTACTATATATTTTAGGATTCGAAATTTAGAATTTAGTATTTTCTTTGTGTTGATATAAACAATGTCATGTCTTGATGTTTTATCATTTTTAGTGAATTATTTTTAACTCAATACTTTTACTTATTTATCTAGCCATTAATCTTAGCACCATTACAACCAAATAAAAGATATTTTAATTAGTGGATGGATTTCTATATTTGAGGGGCGGAGATTTGATATTGAAGGATTTATTAGACTACATACGCATGCAGAAGCATATAATTAAAAGTTTCGGAATTTACGGATAAATACCTTGATATGTGGAGTTCCAATAAATCAACCATAATCGCGTAATTTCTCGTACGAATTACTCGATCGGAATGATGATCACGAAACAAACCATCACCATTATTTTACGACGCCTCAACCCTAAGTCTGATGATCTCTAAATAACGGAAGAAATTTTTTTTGTACACAAAAATTTCCCAATCCCCCATTTTTCTTCTATAGAAAATGTGTGTCGATCTCTCATGATAATTTTGCAGCATTGTCGTATCATTTTTTCTTTGGCAACATGTGTTCTCTTTTTGTTTTTTTTATGTAGGCACACACACACACACACACACACACGAGAGAGAAAGAGTCATTTCCGAGAGAGAGAGTGTGCATGAGAGACATTGGAGAGGGAGACATTCATTTGGGAGTTATTTTGGGATAACTACCCATATTCAAAATCCCTATAACTGCCCATATTCAAAATGTCCACATGGACACATAAACTTCTAACATCTCCCACTTGCACACGAGAGTATTTTATGTCTGTCACAAAATCACAATTCATGCGATCTACTATATCACCCTACTGGACTTTCATACAAGATTGGACATTGTGCGACCAGTGAGTACACCTGCAAGAAAAGATTTTTCGATACACCTATTAGGATGATCGAGAACCCATAGTTAGTACAAAAAAGAACTCGTTGTATCCCAGACTCAACGCAATTATATCTATTGAGCCGCTTTCCTTATTAAAAGTGATATCCAATTATTTGCTTGACTATGTATTCACTATTATGTTTGAATCCCAATATGGATTAATATAACAGGTCGACCATTGAGTACAACACTATGATATAATACCGATTGGTCTTCATTTCATACTGCTAACTTTCAATCTCATCTTAGCTGTTTTCCTAGATATACACCGCCAAACAGAATTAACCATGGTTTCTTGGTGGCATGCTAAAATAGTAACACCAACATAAAATCTCAAGAGACAGACGAAAGTCATAAGGATACAAGAGATCCTATCCAATGGATCTCGGGTCTCACACAGTAGGAACTGGGATCTTTAATCATATTATCGTCTCAAATAATAGCTCCCACTATTTTTTGGTCATCTTATCACACGTGGTATGAAACACGTGCCACAGTGTTATTCCTCTATCTCTCAAAGGACATATGTCAGATTTCTCTAACACTGTACAGATATAGGTCTTAGTCTACATAAAACTTTACTCCAGAGATCTCAGAGAGAGTATCTCAGAGACGATATCACTTGACGCAGGTGATATCTGAGATCTCAACCTGGCTATTCACAGGCAACATGGATGTGGGTATGTCCATGATGGTCATGTCGCGTATGACCTCGTTCTAAACACATATCAAGGCAACTTATGTTTTAGTAGGGACACTTTCAAAGTCTCTTACTACTAGAAATCGTTTTATCTCTACTCACTCAGAGTTGGAGGTGGTCACTCATGTGAGAAAGTCGACCACGCCTACTTGACATTTCTTTTATCATAATTTACTACAGAATATATGACAATCAACTAGTGTAACAAATAAAACTTGTGACTATATAATGCACATATGTCATATATATCAATAAGTATCACAATCAGTACATAGTGATAAATGTCAAATTACATGTAAACTTAATGATTCCATATCTCTGATATAGGAATCTTTCACAATGGATTTGATGAAGGGATCAACCAGCATGTTGTATAAAAATGTACTTAATTATCACTACACCCTTCTTGGTGATATCTCTTATATAATAGTATCTGGAATCAATTTGTTTGGTGTTACTGTGATACTTAGGGTTTTAGTTGTAAGCAATGTCGGCCTGATTATCACAAAAAATCATTACTAGCCTCCCACTTTCTGCCACAATCCCTAAGTCATCCAGAAATCTTCGAAACCAAATACTCTTCTGAACTGCCTCTGAGCATCTAATGTAAATAGAGATATACAGATTTACTTCTTACTTCTCCAAGACACGGTACCATTTATCTAGCAAGACAGCAAATACTGATGTCAATTTACGTGTATCCAGATCACCACCCCAATTGGCATCTGAATACCTAACGAGTCGCAAATCACTTCCTTCGTAACACAAGGAGAAGTCCACGGTTCTCTTGAAATATCTCAGAATCCATTTCAGTGGTCTCAGTGATCCCTTCCAGGATTCAATTGATACCTACTTACCATATTGATTGCAAAACTAATATCTGGTCATGTATACCTTATCGCATATACTAGAATGCACATTACACTGGTATAAGGGATTTTACTCACGTCCCTTATTTCTTCTTAGATTTTAGGACATATGTCAAGACTCAGGTCTTTACCTCTAGCGATAGGAGTATCTATTGGATTATCATCATTTATCTCGAAATGCTAAAAAAAATACCTGCTGTAGGACTCTTGTTAAAGAGTTAACATTTTCTCAAGCGATCTCTCTAGATCCAAATTTTAAGAATGAACTAAAACTCACCAATAAACAATAACCATATTTCAATAGTCATTAGAAACTTTCTATTGTCCCCAGCCAACAGAATGTCACGCACATATAAGAACACGATTATTAAAGAGTCATCAGAATGTATCAGATAGACACAATAATCCACCTTAATCATTACAACATCATAAGATATCACCTCCTCATGAAATCTCAGATACCATCGTCTGGATGAGTGTTTAGATTGTATGTTGACTTTCAAAATCAACAGACCTTATCCACCTGATCTACTAGAATGAACCCAGAGGGATGCTCCATGTAGATCGTTTCATCTAGACTTTCATAACGGAAAGCGGTTTTTACATTCATCTAGTGTGACTCCAAAACCATGTTCGTGACAATCGCTAAAAGATGAACGGATCGAGATAAATTGGACTAAAACTTCTCGGTAGTCCACCCCTCAGTCTAAGTGTAACCTTTGGTTACTAGATAGGTGTTATAACTCTCTATCGATCTGCCAACATTTCTCTTGACCTTGAGCAACTACTTGTTCCCAATAGTCATTTTGCTCTTAGGTAAATCAATTAGATCCCAAATCCCGTTGATTCTCATCAACTCCTTCTCTTCATATATGGCCTTCAACAAATGGTTCTTCGCAAAACCCTCGAGAGCCTCTTGGACCGTTTTGGATTTCTCATCATCCTCTAGAGTCACATGAGGGTCTTACCCTCATTTGGGAAGCGACATTTAAGTACTCGCCCTCAATATTTCTATGAGGAGAGAATCTCTTCACCTTTAGATGGATCGCTCCTACTAGGACCAAAATCCACAATGGGTTCTTGTGTCCCAATGTTGGGTTCACCTAATCCACTAGGCTCATCTATCTAATAAAAGGAAAAGTCCCGATAGATTTCACCTCTCGATAGATCGCTCCTACTGGAACGAAGATCCGAAATAGATTTTTATATCCCACCACGGGGCTTACTTGAGTCACTAGATTCATCCATCTCATAGAAGATAAAGTCTCGATCGATTTTACCTCTCGATGGATCACTCCCATTGGAATCAAAATCTTAATTGGTTTTTTGGTCCTGCCACTGGGCTCAATTAAGCTACTAAGCTCATCCATCGAATAAAAGATAGAGTTTTAATTGATTTCACGTTTCTTAGGAAAATCATCATTAAGGAATGTGGTATACGAGACTCAATCTCAGTGATAGTACCGTCTGTATGCTCACCTAAGAACACGTATCCTTGGAGTATTCTTAATATCTTATAAAGATACATTTCTTTTCTCGAGAGCCTAACTCACCGTGTGAATGCGATAAATCGTGATCATATGTGGCACAACCCCATAAGCTCAAGTGACTAAAGTTAGGCTGCGTCTCTATCCAAAGCTCTTATGGGGTACTAACTGTTGATTTTGATGGGACACCGTTAAGGACGTAGGCTATGGTCAATAAATCATCTCCTCAATTGGAGATAGACAAATTGACCTGCATCATCATAATCCTCAACATCTCCAACAAACTCATACTCCTTCTCTCGCTACTTTATTTTGCTAAAGAGTAACAGGAATAATTAGATGTCTCGTAATTCCCTTTTCGAAAGAGAGTTCTCTAAATTGTTCAGACAAAGACTCGCGCCATCGATTAGTTCTGAGAGTTTTCACTCTCAAATTTAACTGATTCTCAATCTCGCTAATAAATTTTCTGAAATATTTCAATATTTCAGACTTTTGTGAGACCAGATAGACGTAACTGAAATGCATGTAATCATCTATGAATGGAATAAACACACAGCTCTATTTCAGAGCTTTTATACTCATAGGCCATAGATATTAGAGTCAACCAATTACAATAGAGTCTCAGCTCTCATTGCCTTACCAAATGGTTTTCTTGTCATTTTGCCAATTAGGCAAAAATTCACATATAGGCAACTCGACCCTAGTTAGTAGGTCCAATAGACCACTTACTGCTAACCGGTTCAACTTCTCTTGTCCTATATATCCAAATATTCTATACCATACATTTATATCATCATCTACGCAATCGAATGTAAAGGCAATAAAAGAATAACAAGAAATACCATTAAAAGGAATAACATACAGTGCATATAGTCCATTAAGGATAAAACCAGAACAAATGAAAGAACTATCGTAACTAATAAAAAATATTAGAGTTTCCAAAAGTCAAACATATCCTCAGTGATACAAACAAAGTACAAAAATTAAGTTCCGTCAAATATGCAGAACTGTAAGGAACATCATTTAAATACAGAGTTTGGCCACATTGCAACTCCAACTTGCAAGTGTGAATCCCTCTGTTGATGACAAATAATTCTTTCCTCATGTAAATCCTCATAACTTGAGGATTCACTTGACAGAACTCTACGTACGTGCTTCTGTCTTGAGTTACGTGGTTGATGACTCCTAAGTCTATTATCTACTAAGGAGAGAAATCAGTGAGTATCACAGTAGATAACACAAATCTTAAACCACATAATGAAGAAGGGTATTCTTTATGCTCATTACAATTACGAGCGAAATAACCAACTCTACCATAAATATAGTATTTCACATTAGTCTTACAAAAAATTTTCTTCTTGCGCTTTTGTATTTTACTATCAGATTTCTCGGATGGTTTATTTCTTGCTTGCAGATCGAGTCTTTTCTCATACTTATGCAATTTGTTAGATGCTTTAGGAGTCCTTACTTGACTCCGCTGTATAAGCATGACCCGGGTGTGACCTAATCTCCTCCAGTCACTCTATCTGGAGCTAATTGTACCTACTCACATTAGCAAAAGTATGAATACTTTTGTTGAACGTGAGACAGGTTTTCATGATCTCCATGAATCAGGTAAAATACTATATCACACCCATTACCTAAATCTCATCCAAAATAGGCTTACTCGCATTCCTAACTCGGTGATCATACTCAACATTTGCTTCAAATGTTGTATCATTATATGATCAGCCCCTTTCTTATAAATTATAAACTTATAAGTCAGTATGCTCACCATAGGAGCTGTAAGAGCACTACAATGCTCACTTAGGGTGAGCCAAACCGATATAGCTGTAGAATATTGCCAAAAAAAAATCTGGATCACATCGTCATGCATGGTGCTCAGAAGGATTGCCCTAATTTGGCTATCCTTTTTCTTCAATGCACAATAAACTTTATTGTTCCGTCTATATTGAGGTGTGGTACCCTCCCTAGGGCCCACCATCTTATACCTCAAAATATTCATATAAATTTTACTTCTTGAGAATAAACTGAATCTATTTGTGTAAAATCTTACATTTGACACCATTTGGTTTATCATCTTTGTAAAGATTTATTACGACAGTTTTCTATGCAGTTAAAGAAATTTTAGTAACTTATTGACGCTTATTCTCACATTTCGTGTACCTTTCGAATCAACAAATCGCAAATTCGAGTATAGACCCAAATTTGAGTGTATGAGTCAACAGATATCATACACCACAAATCGAAATCGCATCTTACCATTCGGAAGCGGCATCTCACGTGTCTGCACGCCCCAGCTGCGCACCGGCACACGCGCAGCAGTCGCATTAAGTAAACATATATATATCGAATGAGATGACCCTTAAGCACAGCACTAAGCTGAAGCCTAACGGTCTGGGGCTTAAGGAAGAGACACACCATCTCGGGTTCGAAGGCGGGCAGTTTTTTTTTTTTTTAATTAAGTGTTTATTTGGGTTGAACTGTGCACTCCTCACCGCAAAGCGATGTTGTAGCTTGGTGCTCCACGCCCTTAAGGTAAATGACACACCGATCTCAGGTTCGAAGGTTGACGGTTACATCTGGGCACTCCTTTTTTTTTTTTAAGCTGACCTGGCTGGTCGGGACGTGGGTTGGATAGGGTGTTGGGTCGTAACCGACCCGTGACACTATTCATGCGTCACTGCCAGGAGCATCACGCTCCATCTGCGCGCATGCAATGCAAGCGCCCACGAGTTGGGTCGGGTCTTCTCCGCCTGACAGGTCTACAATCGGGTCCTTTCGACCCAGCTGTTGGAAAAACACTTTTTCGGGTTGATTTTTGCTCAGATTTCGACTGTAATACGAAATTCCACATTTCCAATTCATCTTAAACTTGATTTATTGGAAAAATAACCTAAATCAGGAAAATTTGAAATTCGCTTTCACGGCCCTCTGCGGCCAATTTTCGAAAGTCAATTTCTAGCAACTCAAAAATCACAACTAATATGTCAAAATGCATATCTGAGCATGACAAATATTTCTAAACCATTGTTACATATCGATTCATCCTTAAATTTCACAGATCTAAGATTTTAAGTTTCGGGTATCATTAACGTCCGAAACTTTAGTTTCAAATTTCATGGCCAAAACATACTAAAAAAATTTAACAAAAATTATTTTCATGACTCATGGATCATGGGCATTCTTGTGGTACTCTCGGATTCACGAAACTCATCCGTGATCCGGATCCTAAATTTGTACTCTACACATTTTATACCCAAAAAATTATGAAATTTTTTTTAAATAAATCCAACTTCGCTCTGATACCAATGAAGAATTTATTAGACTACATGCGCATGCGGAGGCATATAATTAAAAGTTTCGGAATTTACGAATAAATAGCTCGATATATGGGATTCCAATAAATCAACCGAAATCGCGTAATCTCTCGTTCGGATCACTCGGTCGGGATGATGGTCACGAAACAAACCATCACTATTATTTCATGATGAAAAACATCAATGGTGAACCTACAACCGTGACTTATTGAAAATTGTCATAACAGATAGATTCAATTATTTATTGTTAAAAATTCTTAATTTGGTGAGAATTATAATATTTATTATATATTTAATTTAATTTCGTTATTCAAAATTAGTTAAAAAGGGAGACACTATTGAAAATATTTCCTAATAAATTATAGAAAAAATTTAGTTACAAAATTAGTTATAAATTTTGAAATATAGATAATAAATCAGCAATAAATTTAGTCACGAATATTTTTTTGTGGCTAATTAACAACGAATTTAGGCACAAATATTTTTTGTGGCTAATTAGTGATGAATTTGGCCACAAATTTTGAAGTTCGTTATTAAATTTAGAGACAAATATTTTTTTGGAGGCTAATTAGCGTCGGAAAATTTTTGTAGCTAATGAGCGACAGAATTTGCCACGAAATTTTTTTTGTTGCTAAATTTAGCGATGAAATTTGTCATGAACTTTTTTCGTAGCCAAATTTAGCTAGGGATAACTATATCGATGGTGAAATTTAACCACGAAATTTTATTCGTCACTAATTAGTGACGAAATTTGTAACGAAAAATTTTTTATCGCCAATTAGCGATGAATTTAGCCACAAAAATGTTTTTGCACTAATTAACGACGAATAATGTGTCTGTTACTAATTTAGTCACGATTTATTTTTCATCGCAAATTTTGTTGCAAATTAGTAATGAAAATTTTTTCGTTGCTAAATTCGTCATAAAATAACGATAAATTTTTTCCGTTGCAAAATTCCGTGGCTAAAAGCTTGTGTGGGGGTGATTGAATCTTACATTATTCTTGATTTTAAGAAGATTATAGGAGATACAATAGTTTTTCTAGTGCTAAATACAATGAAATATTGGTTGTTTTGATTGTAATTTCGGTTTGAACTTGTCATTTGTATGGTTAAAAACTTGGGAAAGTCAAATTGGTTTTGGAGAAAATTTGGTCTTGTTTGAGAACAAACAAACATTCAAGTGGAGAGTATTTGACAACAATTGTTTTATACACTTGATTATAATATTTTAACCTTTATTTATTTATTTTAGGATTATCTTAAACTTTATTTCATGATATTGCACTGATTAATTTTATAGGTTTTGTTTTAGGAACTTTAGACTTATTTGAAAAAATTCAGACCACGTAGATAACTGATAGTATTTTAAACATAACTTTTTTCTCTGATATCCGATTGACTTGATTCTTGTAGCACTGGAAAGAAGACTTTAAGACTTACAAATCTTGTGAAGAGTACATGAGCTGATTTAGGCCAGAAGGTATTCGAAAATTAGAAACAATCTGCTGGAGTGTTGAAATTCAAGAAAGACAAATCCTTGTTGAGGAAAGAAACTACTTGAACTTATCTAATGAGAGATTTTTGGAATAAAGTTGCTGATTATTTCAAAAATCTTCAAAATCAAGGATAAGGATCAAGTTTCCAAATTTTGAAAGAGAAAGAGGATAAATATTATCATCAAAACTCAAGTTTCAAAATCAAAGTGAAAAATCAAGTCTTCTAAGCACTCACCACTTCTTATGGAATAGGTTTTGGATCTATAAACATAAGGCTACCTCACATGAATTTAGAGGGGGAGTGAGCATGAAAACCCTAACAGCCACCTCCATAGGATGAAGTTTCCATCTCCTTTTGGTGCAAAAAAAGATTATAATATTTTCTTTACTTTTCTTGATTATTTTTAGTATATTTAGTTAGATTTTTTATTCCTAAAACTCGATAGATTTTGTTCTTTGATTAATAAAATGATTTGATTTATTTTTTTCTCTTAAATATTTATTGGTATGATTATTATTTAATGAAATTTTATTATTAAACTTAATGCTTCCTGTGTTTTAGGACCTGCGTTTAGATGATTTGAGATCGAATACATGTATGACCAATATAATTACAGAAAATTAGTCCAATACAATAAAATCTGCATAGAGTTATGAGATCGATAGATCATCAATTATGCATCTAGGGATTTTAGGGAACTCTAAATTACAGATTTTTCATACATCTTAATGCAATTTAGCTTAATCAAAATTATATAAACATTAAGTTTTGGTTAATCGAATTAGGGTTTTATTGTATGACAATTTGGTGAAATTAATTTAGGGGAAATCTTTCATCTTCAACAATAATTCTATAGCCAATAAATTTTAAGAGATTTGAAAGAATTCGACTATGTGAAAAAATTGAAAATAGATAAAATCAATATTCTAGAGTTTTATAAAATTAGGTTTTTCATCCATTAACTTCTGTCTCTAATATTTTAGTAATTTTTAATATTTTCACAATCTTGATTTATTTTGTCTAACTTAGATAAGGTAATTTAAAATTGATAATATAAAATATTCTTGTGGTAATGACATTTACTCGTACTACACACAATACTCGACTGGGTTATAGTTACCCGAAATTATGACACACCAAAATCGTGTGACAATAGGAGAGAAAGGAAAAGAAATAAAAGATGTACCATTTTATTTGGGAGTTCAATAAAGAGAAAAAAAAAAGAAACAAATTTCTTTTATGTGGAAGTTAGAGAGAAATAAGATCAAAATATATACGAACATACTATTTTTACCCTTATGTTCTATTAGTTTTTAAATCCAAGAAGTCTTGCCAAAGGTAGAATGATATTCATAGTTTTTTAAATATGATAGTTGTTCATTATTGTATAACTTGATATTACATAAATTAATGTTGATTTTTGACAAAAAATACATATATGCAAAAATATATATATAAGAGAAAACCAACAATACAAAAAAAAATATTTTTACGACGAATTTTGTGATAAACTTCTATGAAAAGTTCGTTGCTAATAGTTCGTCACAAATATTAGCGACGAACTTTTCAAAAATTCATCAAAACATTTGCGACGAACTATATTTTGTCGCAAAAGTCCATTGTTAATTTTAGTCATGAATAGTGTTTTGTCGCAAATTAGCGACGAAGTTTACAATGAATTTTTTCGTCGCCAAGCTCGTCACTAATTTTAATCACGAATCATCTATCAGTACTAATTTGGGATGAAATTAGTGACAAATATTTTGTGACAAATTTTTACAAACAACTTAGCAACAAATTTTTGTGACGAACTTATCGATAAACTTTTGTAACAGACTTAGCGATGAATTTTTTAAACAAATTTGGCAATGAACTTCATGATGAATTTTTGTGATGAATTTAGCGACGAACTTTTGCGACCAATTTTTGTGATGAACTTAATGATGAATTTTTGCGACTAACTTTTGCAACAAATTTGGCGATGAAGTTTTGCAATGAATTTAGTGACGAACTTAGCGATGAATTTGGAGATTTAGCGATAAGTTTTGCAACGGATCTAGAAATTTTGCAACAAAAATTAATTGTAATGGCATTTTTTTAGAATTTTTCCCTGTATGTCCTATTTCTATTCATCCATATAACATCTAACATCATTACACAATAATATCAAGAATCCAATGACTATCAACATTAAATTTATCTCGTCTTTGCTCATCCATGCAACTAACCATCCTACAATATCAACCAACTAATGATTCAACAACAACATCTAATTATTTAAACTAAATATTACAAAATAAGAACAATATCCTGAGTCACAATGTTCAAATGTAATAATCAAATTAACAATATCAAAAGTCACAATGTTCAAGTAATAATAACCATCAAACAACAATAAATAGTGCCAAGAGTCACCATCATCATCATCACCATTACCAGCATTGTCAGTGGAGATAGAAAGGGGAGATTCTGACTTGAAGTGGGGGCTAACTGAAGATGTTGCAAGATAAGTCAGTTATGCACATACCTCTCTAAGTTTGTTGTCTCTTTACACCAGTAGGTCCCTCAAGTGGCTCACCTCTTGGGTCAATTGTATTATTTATGTCCTTACTGTTGGCAGGGTGGAGGAAAATGGACCAGTGGTTTTGCAAGTCATACTCAAAGAACCATTCCAATTATTCTTTCTTTTTTTGCTCCACCAATTGCCTAAAGCCTTAAAGCCAAACTATCAACAGATGACTTAGATGAGATAGTATCACCATTACCACTTGAATTCCTCAATAAAAATTCATCATATTTCTCCTGCATTAGCATGAAGAAAATTAAAATTAAAATATAATAAAATATCCAATAGATATGTTCAAATCAATATCATCATTACAATTAAACAAGATAGTAAAAGATAGTAAAAAGAGATTGAGAAGGCTACAGATCTTCGTTATTTCAAAAGAGAGGCCAGGTAAAAAGAAGGCAAACTTAACTCATGAAATGATAAGAAAACTAAATAAGGTATACGCAGAGGAATGCTAAACTTGAGCATTTGGTATAGCATCTGTCTTTATTGAATCAACTTGCCAGTCGATTAGATATTGCTTGGTAAAAAGGTAGTACTATAGTATTTCATAAGAGGTCGATCATTAGTCTAGACAAATTCATCTTAGTTGTGAAAAAAAAAAATTGTGAAAAATTTAAAAAAAAAATACTATTTTTCTAAAAGAAACTACTTTTGTTATATATTTCTTATCGTAAGGGAGTAAGGAAGATGAGAAAACAATTTCTTTTTTAGCAATACCATCTTAGTTGATGATCCAATTTCGTATGTTATTGTTGATTTGTTTGTTTTAATACAGAATCCTACTTCTCACAAGTATCTAGACTCATTATAGACAAGTAGATATTCATGTGTCTCTCAAAAAAGAGTGTAGTTAACTTAGGTTTATAATGTTTTCTAATGAGAAATTGATTAACCTCGTATATCTAATGATATAATATAACACATAAACCCCCTAATATAGTAGGGAGTATTCATCCTATATAATATAATCTATCTAAAATTAGCAACAATAACAAGTAATGTGCCGAAATGTGATGAATGACATAATATATCAAGTTTTAGCTTGAATCATGCCTTATTTTGACATGCATTGAACCTCCACAATGTATAATGTATGCATTAATAATAGAGACTTCAACTTATGCCATATTTTTCACTTTTTTCTTCAAATAATATAGAAATCTAATTGTAATGAAACAAAATGTATCAGAAAATAATATATAATGAAGTTAGTAATTTGATATGTATTGAAAATAAATTGTAAATGATAAAATATTCATTTTTCAAATGGATACATTAATTAAAATTGGACGAGACCTATAGCTTTGGCCTCATAAGGCAAGGGAACTTCTGGAGTCTGGTGATAATGGTGACAAATTTCGTGTTATTTTAAGAGGCTGCAGAATCCACCACCGGCATGGAAGCCTAGTGGTACCCAGTGTTCCCTCCAATCAGTGGTTTAAATCTGCCCTCCCCCTGTGCAAGGACCCAAAAAAAAAGGCCAAAAGAAAAAGAGGCTGCGGAATTCACAATATTATTGTCTAGAACATTCCAAAAGCAAGGAACAGCAAAAAGTTCTGATGATGTTTGCATGCTTAATACTTATCTGCAAGATATTAGGCTATAAATAATGATATGACTGTATGTGAACCCTACTAGGGAACAAACAGGTGTTTAAAATGGGTTTGGTATCGTGTAAAATTCATGCCAACAGCCAATGGACAAATGAATGCTACATAATCTGCATAAGACGAGGAACTCAGAAATGCTGCCCTTGGGTATATACACCAGACTTGATAAGAACTAATGAAGAGGAAAAAGATATTTATGCTGCAAATTACAAGCCACTAGAACAGGAGTTCTACACAACCTAGTATGCATGTAACAAGAAACAAGAACATGGGTGATAAGAGAATGTAGTTTTTTGCAGCTTACCTTGACAGTATTGTCAATATACTTCGTTACCATAGACACAGCAATACCACTGCACAAGTTATAGACTCATCATCCATATGGAAAGAGAAGTGAAAAGGTATTGCAATGAAAAGAGAAACTATTACAATTTTAAGCAAATTAATAAGGTCTTCCATAGCAATTCATTCTGTAAAAATAAAAAGTATGGAGCTTCTATAAATTCCAAGTTTTCAGTGGATGACAAAAATGCTTCGAGATGAAATTTCAGTAATCTGGCTATCTGAAAACATTAGGATCTTGTTACAAGCATCTATCAGGTTGACATGTAATCAGAATACTTACTAATTGGCATCAAGGGGATCAAAATGTCCCAGGATAAGTTGCCAGAAAGTAAGTCAGTGTTTATTTTGTTATTAATTGAGCTAGAAAAATGTGAAAATTACCCGAGGACATGGTTGAGAATCATTGAAATTGTGATAAATGAGTATCCATGAAAGAATCCCCTGAACACGAAAGAATAAATTGTGAGGGTAAAGAATATTTTCTACCACACTACAAGTTGACTTTTAACTAACTATATGAAGATGATGTATCTAGATAAGCTTTCAGAAGCCATAACCTTCAGCCTAACTAAAAGTGCAGCATCAGAAGCAAGTTGAAAAAGTTACACACAGAACAAATCTATAGCATTTGACTGGTTAGCATAATAACAAAAGACTGAGTGCATGCAGTAGCCTCGGGCCATATTTGGAAAGCAAAGAGTAAGCATTGAAGAATTGGTAAAGCCATCAAACTATCAGTCAACTGTACTTATACAAACTCCTCTAGTATTTCTTCCATGTTTTGCAGCTAACATTTTGGATGTGTATGTCAACCTGATGTAGCCGTATAAGTAGGATGAGATGCAAATAGCATGCTGGACTGACTTATTAATGACAGCATCAAAATCTTGAACCAGCATCGCAATGGCATTGAAGACCATTCCAAAAACATACAACCAGAAGTTCTCGACATTTATGTTTCTTGAAAGACGCTTTTAATTATAACCTGCAGCATGCCAAAGCAAACTCATAATAAATTGATTTTCTACAGTATTTCAATTCGAATCCTTCCACAAAAAAGGGCCAAGTCCCAGCTTTAAACAACAGGGAAGCAAAGAAATACTTGGAAACACCACCTCAATGTAAACCCCTGCAAATCCACTAAGCAGGGCCATTTCCTGCAAAGGGATTTGTAACGGTAAAGCTCCTAACTCTAAACTTAATAAAAGGTTCTCAACTAGGTGCCATAATTTTCAGAATACAAGCCTCTAGTGTCAACTTACAATGGCCATCACCCAACCCTGGAATGGTGTTTGAAGAACACGATCAGAGCTGCACAAGCAACATCATTTTCTAAGGCCCCATCAACAAGTGCAAATAATATAAAATGAAACGAAAACTGGAATAAAAGAATTACAAGAATAAATGAAGTAACCGATAGTAGTAATAATTGGTCAGCAAAATAATTCAACTGGTCACAGATTTCTGAGACAAACAATAACACAAAGAACTTCTGGAGTCTGGAATAATTCAATGAGAACAACTTCCCTAGAATACAACAATCAAAAAAAAAAATCAAAATTCTTCGTACATGGATAAAGTTGTGCTGTGGTGCACTCTGCACATAATAGAACAAAAGATGCCCACCGAATTTCACATAATCTGAAAATAAGAAGCAAATGTAATCATTTACTTTGCAACACATTTGAAGATACGAGCAAGCATCAGGATGTATGAGGCCAAAATCTAATTTGCATTTACAGAAAGATTTGCACTACGTTTGTACAATCTTCAATAATAATATTTTCCATCTTGTTGAACTTCTGAGACTTGCATATTCACAACATTCCAGCGGTGTGCCACCGCTGGATCAGGGGAGGGGTCACCCCTCCCCCCTTTCAAGAGAGGCAAGGGAAGGGGAGGCCGAGGGGGGAGAGAGGAGTAGACCTACTCCTCCTCCTAGATCCAACGGCAGGGATCTAGAGTCTGGCGGTGTGCCACCACTGGACCGGGGGAGAGGACCAAGCCTCCCCCTCCTTCAAGAGAGACGACGGAGAGGAGGGTCCCTCTCCCTCATTCGCTGAGGCAAGGGAGGGGGAGGGGGACCCTTCCTCCTCCCAGACAAATGAGAGAGAGAGAGACAAAGTGAGAGTGTGAGAGAGTGAAGTGTTTGCACTTGAAAATCAACAACAAACCTAAGTATTCGTCCTTGATTTGAGACAAACATATGAGTTCATCGTAGATTAGCGACGGACATAATAGTTTGTCGCTAAATTAGCAACCAACCTCATAGTTTGTCATTAAATTAGCGACAAACCCATACGTTGGCCACTAAATCAATGACAAACATCAAGAATCGTCACTAAATTAGCGATGAACATTACTCTTCATCACTAATTTGCAGCAAACATAGCGTTCCTTGCTAAATTAGTGATGAATGCTGAGGTTCATCGCTGAGTTGCGACAAAAATAATAGTTTATCGCAGATTAGCGGCGGACATAGGTGTTTGTCCCTAAATTAACGACCAACATCAATGTTCGTCGCTAAATCAATGACAAACTCATATTTTGGTCACTAAATCAGTGACGAACATTAGCGTTCGTCGCTAAATCAGTGATAAATGCAAGAATTCATCGCAAATTAGTGATTAACACTGATGTTCGTCGCCAATGCTAATTTGCAACAAATCTAGCAATGAAGATAACAATTTGCAATAAATTTAGTAACAAAAATTTAATTCCATCCACTAAATTATGAAATTAGAGACAATTTATCAACAATATTTAGTTCAATACAAGCAACAACGAAATTATAGAAAAAATATTTATTATATTGATCATCAATAAAAAAAAATTCTTTTTCATATTTAGATAATGACTTGAATATTTAAAAAATTTGTAACTTTATGAGTTATATAAATATATATTCATATGTTCATATGAATAAACTCTACCAATATAAAAGGTAATGCTCAGTTACCATTTTCTTATATAAATAGAAATTCAATGAACTATTTATTGTCAAAAGTGGTTAATTTGGTAAAAATCTTAACATTTACTATGTATTTAAGCCGATTCCGTTACTCTGAAAAAGGTCAAAATTAGAGACAATTGAAAAGGTTAAATAAAAGAACATAAAAGGAATTTAGTCACAAAATTAGACTCGAGATTTGAAATACCATCAAAATTAACGATAAATTTAGTCACGAATAATTAATTTGTGACTAATAAGCTACCAATTTAGCGACGAATTGCATAATTCATGGCTAAATTTTGCAACAAAATCTATAATGGTCACTCATTAATGATAAATTTAGCGACAGGCCTAGCGATGAACTCTGTAGTTCATTGCCAATTTAGCGACAGACTCCATAATTCGTTGCTGATTAGTGATGAACAATTTAGTTGGTCGCTGAATGAGCGACAAACCCAATTCTTCATTGCGGATTTAGAGACAAACAATATATTTTATCACAGAATTAGTGACAAGTAGCAAGGCTCATTGCTATGAGCACATGCTATCATCGCTGAATCAGCGATGATGGTGGAGTTAGTCATTGAATTAACAATGAACTTTTCAACTCGTCGTTGATTTAGTGGCGAACTTCATTGTTCATCGCTCATTTAATAATGGACGACTCTATTAGTCGTTGAATTAGTGACGAACAGTATTGTTTGTTGCTAAATCAATGATGAACCCTAGATATCGTCCCTAAATCAGCGATGATGGTAGAGTTCGTTGCGGATTTAGTAACGAACTTTGTTCTTTGTTGCTGATTTAGTAACGAACTTTTTCATTTGTCACAAATTTAGCAACCAACTAAGTATCCGTCACTAATTAGCAATGAATTCAGTGATGAAATTTTTTTGTGGCTAGTCATGAATTTCACAACGAAATTTCTATTTGATGTTAATAGCCATGATTATGAATTCATTGCTAATTTCATTGCAAAATAGCGACGAAACATAATTTTGTCATTAATTTCATTGCAAAATAGCGACGAATTTATTTCATTGCTGAAATCCGTCGCTATATCTGTGTTTTCTTGTAGTGCAAATTATTAAAGGGAGCAAAATATACTTGTAAATCCTTGTGCTAAACAACAATAGGCATCTAAGAATCTACATAGTTTAAAATAAGCTTATAAATCAAAATACAAAAGTGGTTCTATCAATTTAATTGTAATCAACATAAACTACATATCCAAGGATTTACTTGATAGTAACCGGTTCCAACATTCAAAAAAAAGCTTCTAACTTTAAAAGTATTTCCATCATCTCACAGCATGCTGATATTCAAGAATGAGAATGAGGAGTCATCAATTTGTCCAAAATATTCTTGCGCCTTTTTCATGAGCACCAAAATATATAAAAAAGAAAAGTCATCAATCCGATTTTCTTCAACTCCAATAGCAGTCACTTCATTAAAAATCTCTTTCTTTGTATAGACTCTTGCTCTAGAGTTCTGAAGAATGGAATTTCCCTCTTTAATTGCCACAATAACAGTGTCAAGAGCAAACTTGAGAACCTCAAATTCTTCATTATTTGAGACCTTTCTTTTCTTCCCTTGTGAATTTGTTGTACCTTGAAGAATTTTTTTGTTACTACACTTTGAATATTGTGCATCAAAATCCTTAATTGAATAGGCAAAGTTTTCTAAATTTATCTCATTTTCAAACATGTGATCAATTTCAATAATGCTTTCAAGCTATACTCCATTTATTTCATGAGCTTGCATTTTTGTTTTGCTATTTCAGCTTCACCTTATCTTTAGCAAAAAATTCTTCCAAACTTGATTGTTGACAACTTTGCTCTTCCAATTTTTAGCATTAGGTTTCTCCTAAGAACATGGACAAAAGGTATGTATTGATTTAGGATGAAAAGAAATAAAATAAAAAAGCTAGTAATAAATCTAGTCAATACCTCTTTATAAGTTGTTCCCAAAATTCAAGCTCAACTCACCAAGTTTTTGCGAATGGATTACAAGAATATCACACTAGGGTGAATATCGTACCAAGTTTTTGTGAATGGATTCCAAGAATACCACACTAAATAGGGTGAATATCACAGTAGTTAACACTTACCAACTTTGGTCTTAATTTACATGACAAAACTTTTGAGAAATGATCAATACACAAGTGCGATAAATATCGAAAATAGCAAATTTTTATCAAAATAATGAAAATGAAAAGTAAATGAACAAGATTTATGACATAAATTAAAGGGTAAATTACACTTTTCCCCATGTGGTTTGACCAAAATGCATATGCTACCCCTATGATAAAAAAATATCCACTTATCCTTCTATGGTTTTCAAAAAAAAAAAAGGCAAGTCATGAAAATAGTAGGATTTCACAAAGTTTGAGAATCACGCGTGGAAAATGTTGAGTTAACCTGCAAAGTTAATTTTTTTTTCCAAAATTACCCCAAATTTTTTCACATTATTTCCTTTCTTCTCTCTCCACTCTCTTCTCCTATCCTTGGCAGGTAGCAACCATGGCTGCCTTCAAATCAAGCTCCAACAGCAACAAATAAAACTCAATTTTCTTTATACTCTCTCCCCCTATCCTCTCCTCACCAGCAACAGCAAACCCAATTTTCTCTCTACTCTCTCTTCCACACACACACACTTTCTATCTCTCTCTCTCCTCTCCTCTTCTCTCCTAGCCAGTAGCAACAAACCCATTTTTCTTTCTTCTCTCCTCTCTCTGTCTTTCTCTCTTCACTATAGAAAATAAGGTATCAGCGACGAAAATATCCGTCACAAATAATAAAATTTCTGTTCCTGATGAATATTAACGATAGAAAATTTACAGCGTTAATTTCGTCGCTGAAAGCCCCCTTGCTAAATATTAGCGACGCAAAAACCATTGGTCACTAATTTTTTCGTGGATTAGCGATGAAAATTTTCCACCACTAAAATTTCCGTCATTAATCCGTCATTGATTACAAACAATATATAAAACTATCAGCGACGAATTAATAACTAAATATTTCCATTGCTAATATCATCGCTTATAGTTTTTACATAATCCACCGGCCCTTGCTCCAGCGCCTACGCCTATGCCCGCCCACCAGCCTACCAGCTCCGGCTCTAGCGCCCGCATGCATGCCCGTGCTCCAGCCCACCACCTCCTATCTTCTTTTTTTTTTGCAAAAAATACCTTTAACGAGATCGAGATTCAAACCTGCACATGCAAGAAATGTTTGAGATGCTACAACAACCATAACACATTGACTTACGTAATGCTTTTTTTTATTTGTTTGTTATCTAACATTTAGATTTTTTTAAAATAATAAAATAATAAAATGTTAACTTAAAATAAAATAATAAAAGATTTAAAAAATAAAGTGATATTATTCTTTAAAAAATAAAATCAAATACTATTTTAAATTATTATTTAAAATATCATAAAATAATAAATTTGATTTGTTAACATAAAATAAAATAATAATAAAATAAAATAAATAAAATAAAAAAGATGAAGAATTATAAAATAAAATAAATGAAGAAATAATAAAATAAAAATCCATTGGTAATCCATCGCTAAAAATTCTGTTACTAATCCGTGACTAAAAAATCTATTATTAATTCATCGCTGATAAGTTTACATAAATTTTTTTTTACCCTATACCATTACACCGATATATTACCGACGGAAAGCTAATCTATCACTGATAGATTTATATAATTTTTTTTTTACCCTAAACCATTATACCAATGGATTACCGACAAAAATATTTCCGTCGGTAATTTTTATCGCTAATCCGTCACTAATAGATTTATATAATTTTTTTTTACCCTAAACCATTATACCGATAGATTACCGACAGAAATATGTTCATTGCTAATCTGTCACTAGTCTCTCGATAATTTTTACCAATGTTAATATGTTATAATTTATATCTATCATTAATTTTTCGTCGTTGATACCATATTTTCTTGTAGTGCTTCCCTCTCCTCTCCTCCGTAATCGTAGCAAACCCATTTTTCTCTCTCCTCTCTCCCTCTCTCTCTCTCTCCCCCTCTCCTTTCCTCTCCTCACGTCTCTTTGCCAATAGTTGTGAACCCATTTTTCCTCTCCACTCTTGTCAAAGTCAAAATATTTAAAAGAAAACACAAAACAACAAAGCAAAACCCCCTCTCTCTCTACTGATTGGTTGATAGGAGGATCCATCAGGATTTGAACCGGTGTGAAAGGAAAGGAAGAAGGACAAACACAAAGAGAGAGAGCTTCCAAACTACACCGCTAACATGGTGGGCACTGCCTTCTAGAAGCTCTCCGATCTCATATTGTGGTTTCTCGAAACTCTCTGCCTTCTAGATTTTGGATTTTGGACACTACAAAAAAATACAGTATCAGTGACGGAAAATTACTAATGGATTTTTTTTCATCGATAATAGCGACGGAATTACGATGGATTACCGACGAAAATTTTACCGAAAGATTAACAATAGATTTTGTATATATATTTTTTTTTAATTTTTTAATTTTAACTTTTTTTTTTATTTTTTTGTAAATATATTAGCGACGGATTACCAACGGATTACCGATGAAAATATTATCGATAGATTTTTAAAATTTTTTGTAAACCCATCAGCGACGGATTACCACGACAATTTTACTGACGGATTACTGACGGAAAAATTAGCGATGGATTACCGACGGATTAGTGACAGATTTTTTTTTATTTTTAAATTGTTTAATTTGTTTAAATTTTTTTAATTTTTTTAATTTTTTAATTTTTTTAATTTTATTTTGTTGAAGAATAATATTATTTTATTTTAAGCTAAAATAAAATTATTTCATTATTTTATAAAAAAATTATATTTTATATTATTTTATTATTATTAAAAATTTTTAATTTTATATTATTTTATTATTATAAAAAAATTAAAAGTTTTTTAATTTTTTATTAATTTTATTTTATTTTGTCAAAAAATAATATTATTTTATTTTTTAAATTTTTATTATTTTATTATTTTATTATTTTATAATAAATTATCAATTATAATATTTTATTATTAATAAAAAATATGAAGTAAAGATAATATATAAAAGAAAATATAAATATAAAGATATGTTTGTCCAGTGATTTCGTTCCTTATTATGTTTCACGTGTCCCAGGTTCGATCCAAGATCCAAAGCAGAGACATATTGAACGCATTTTATATGGATTAGCGATGGATTTTTTTATTTTTTAATTTTTAATGTTTTATATTTTTTTATTTTTATAATTTTAAAATTTTATTTAATAATTTAATAATTTTTTTTATAATTTTTTATTTTATTTTATTTTTTCAAATTTTTTATTATTTTATTTTAAGCTAAAATAAAATTATTTTATTATTTTATAATAAATTATTATTTTATATTATTTTTATATTGTTAAAAAATTATAATTTTATACTATTTTTTTATTGTTAAAAATATGATATAAAGATAATAAGTAAAAAAAATAGAATTATGATTAGATAAGAAAGATGGTTTGGTGGTTGGCTTGCTCACATTGCTTTCCGTGTGTCAAGGTTTGATGCAAGGCGGGGACAATTTTGAAGGCATTTTCAAGACATTTTCAACAGCTTAAAACAAGAGGCAGGAGGGTGGCGCGCGTGGCTTGTTTTTTTTAGGTGCTTCAATAATTAGTGATGGATTGTATATCCGTCGCTAATAATTCATTATCAATGACAAAAAAATACATCGCTAATTTTTTAAATTTTTTATTTAATTTTTTAAATCGGCGCGACATATGTCTTTAGCGATGGAAATTTTCCATCGCTGATATCAGTGACGGATACATTTCAGTCGGTAAAAATTAACAGAGTCGTTTTGTGCGATAGATTTTTTCCGTCACTAAATCCGTCGCTAATTCCCTTTAGAAATGGATTTTTTATTTTTAGTGATAGAAAATTTTATCGCTGATGCCGTATTTGTTGGTAGTGCTGAAGATCTATGGAGAGAAAGAGACATTGGTGAGAGCTCGTGGGAAGAGGTAAGGTTTAATTTTGGGTTTTGGGTTGTGTAACAATAAGAATTTAGTTTGGGAGTTTTTATATTTTGAATGAATTAAGTAAGCTTTTCTGGATTTTGAAAATCTGCAGAGAAAGAGTGATTGAGATTTTTTTTTTGGTGTACCGAAGATTGAAGACGAAGAGGAAGAGAGAGAGTGAGGGCTATAATGGATAATTTATGTATTTCTGTTACATCTCCATTAATTTTGTAAAATTTTATCCACTTGCTATTTTTTTGAAAACCACCGAAGATAAGTGAATATTTTTTCACCATAGGGGGCAGTATGTAGATTGTGGTCAAACCATAGGAGAAAGTGTAGTTTACCCTAAATTAAATTGTAAATTTCAGAATTTAAGAGACATGCATTATTCATGATTGAAGAACCTTTATTGAATTCCTTAATATGGGAAAAAGATAAAACAAAAAGATTGATATCAAAAGATTACTTGTTTTGTTGATAATTGATGGACAATTGGATGCGCATTGTTCTTCTGCTCCCAATAGCTCCATAGTGATGAGTATTAAAACTATTTGAATACTCTAAATTTTGCAACCTTCATTTTGACATGCATGAGTTGGGTAATGTCTAATAGCATCTTCAGCAAGGACGAGGCTAGGAAATTCTTCCTGGGGAGACATAAAATAATAGTTAATAAAAATTATAAAATAAAGAAGTATTAAAAATTCATATAATTCTAATTAGAAATAAAAAAATTAAATAAAGTAAATAATTTGTGAAGTTGTGGTCTACACTTTCGCAAAAATTGTTCTTGACTAGGAGAAAATTCATAATTTTCTAAACTTGTGTTATTGTTTGAATCATCTATAATCTTTTTCTTTAAAAAAGAATCGATTGTCTTTTCTCTCATAACTAATTCTTTATCTATTTCTTTGAATCATTAAACAAGAAAATAAAAAAATAAAACAAAAGCCATCAAAGAGAAAAAGTCGAAAGAAAAATTTGAGTGAAAAAAATCCTACTATATTTTTATGAAATTAAAATTAAATTTTTATTGAAAATAAGGTCACAATATATAGATTTCAAAGAATTATAAAAGGAATATTAACTAAATTATGAGACAACTAAATATTAAAAGTTTTAATAAGAAAATGTAGAGATGGTAAAAATATAATATACAATTGACAAAATTTTTGATAAAAATATCCATTACTCATGACATCATCATGAAAAGAAAAAGGGAAAAAATTAAATAAGAGTGTGTTGATGTAGATTTTTAAGGATTATCTCAAAAATGTTTGTTTGCTCTTGTCGATTAATATTAGTTATGTCATTATAGGAGCCAACCTTTTCTTCTTTCTTTGGATAGACAAACGTGGATAGACACAGAAAATAGAAATATCATTTTTAGAAAGATAAAAAAATAATAATATATTTTTTAAAATTGTGTATCATATATATATAAATTAAATTTCAAGATATTCTGGTTAAATCTCATAAAGTTAAAATATCAAATATTATATTATTTTAAACCTTTAAAATATAAAAATTTTCTTTTTGCCCTAATTATTTCCTTATCCCTTTAACTCTCAAACGAAGGAATCCAAGAGCTTTTCTTTTTTTAATCTTTTCCTTGCTGTCCATTTCCTTGCTATCAAACAAAGCCTCGGTGAAAATGTGTTTGAATTCCACGCTAAGAAACTTGGGGTTGTTTTGAAGTCTTTTTTATATAACATAATGACGCAATAGGAGACAAATCTAGCCCCAATTAATTGACCGAACTAAATCTGGGGTGTAATTGCTCCTATGTTAGATTTAATCGTCACAACATGCGTAAGCTGAAGTGAAATTAAATAGTTCAAAATTTTTGAGAAAATACCTCAACATGTAGGTTTTCAAAGATCACTACAAAAAAAAATGATTTTAACGATAACTTTTATCGACAAAAATTTTTCGTCGCTATTTTACAATGGATTTAGCGACAAAAAACCTTGTCGTCACTATTTTGTAACGAAATTAGTGATGAAAAAGTATTCGTGGCTAAATTAGGAACATATACATTATTCGTGACAATATTCGTCGCTAAGTGGCCATGAAAAATTTTTCATAACTAAATTTGTCGCTAATTAGCGATGAAAATTTTTTTGTTGTAAAATTCGTCGCTAATTAGCGATAAATAGAAATTTCGTTACTAAATTTTACCATGATATTTTTATGCATCGCTAAACTTAGCGACAAAAATATGTCGTCGTAAATTTCATTGCCAAATTAACTATAAAAATTTTTCGTCTCTAAATTCGTCGCTAAGTAGTCACGGTAAAAATATTTGTCACGGTAAAAATATTTGTCACAAAATTTAGTAACAAAAATTTAGTAACAAATTTCAAAATTCGTGACTAAATTTGTCCCTAATTATCCACAAAAAATATTCGTGACAAAATTCGTTGCTAATTAGTCACAAAAAATATTTGTTACAAAATTCGTCACAAAGTTTAAAAATTTGTTGTTAATTTCTTGACTAAATTCCTTCAAGAAACTGTTATAAAATATTTGTAATCATGTCTCTCTTTTTTATCATTAATAGATAACAAAATCAAGTTGAATATATATTGAATGTCGCAATTTTCACAAAATTGACAATGTTCGATAATAAATCATTCATATAATTTGTAACAAGTAATTTTTCATTAACCACTGTCCTTGAATTGACCCTTTGTGTTCTTTATCGTCTCCACCCATTCGTGACTTAGTTGTAGTCAAAAAATTTATTGGTGCCTAAAATCGTTAGTTATTTGTACCGGTACTTAAAAATTTTTTGCTTTTATTGTCGAGGGTAAATTCCTTCTATGCTCAATTATAAAAGATGTTAAAATGTTAAAATGTATCTCTGTTTTTGAAGTTGTTTTGAATAACGAAATTGTAAATATTATATAATGAATGTTACAATTCTAACCAAAATAACAATTTTTTATAATAAATAATTCAATCAATATGTTACGAACGAAATTGTAGCTGTCGTTGACTAAACTGTTCGTGTTTACCATCTTGTACATCCGTTCACTTTTCTTAAATATAGTATAATCGTCATGAGTAAGGAAGAGACAAAATCATACATCCATGTCGGGCAATCCATCATCTAGTAAGTAGATCAAACAATAGTTTTCAAAGGACGACAATAGTGAGACAGATGGTTATTGGGATACTAGTTCATTTACAGACTAGTTTAGAGTTTAAAGAAAATAAAATAAAGAAAAAAAAGAAACAAATAAATTAAAAAAATTAGTGATGAATTCTTGTGCTTGTCGCTACGTTAGCGACGGATATCTGAATCTATCATTAATTTAGCAACTGATATGAAGATTCGTCGCTAAGTTGGTGACGGATTTAGTGATCTATCGTTAATGTAGCGACGGATGCTAGAATTCGTTACTATTTTTTAGCGACGGATTCAAAGATTTATCGTTAAGTTAGTGATGGATTCGAAGGTCTGTCGTTATAGTAGCGATATATACTAGAATTCATCACTATTTTTTGAGTGATGGATACGGAGATCTATCGCTAAGATATAATGGATAGTAAAATCCGTCACTAAGTTAACATCGGTTACGGGACTTCGTCGCCAACTCTGCCCCCACCTAACCCACATATTTATCTCTCTCTCTCCTTCTCCCGCACTTTGAGATTTCTGTCTCACTCCTTCACCCTCTCTCTCCCGCCTACACCCCCACCGCACATCTTTCGAGCAAGTTGATCCCAGATCTCTGTCTGTCTCCCTCTCCCTCACTTGCAGATTTTTCTCTGTATCCTTCACCTTCTCTCTCTCTCCCCCCGCTACACCCTCCCACCCCACATTCTTTGATGAAGCCACTCCCAGATCTGTGTCTCTCGCTCTCGATACTCAAATCTTCTTCCCTGAAATTTGAATGGATTTTTTTGTAGACAAATAGAGGTAGGGGCTAGGGCTAGGGTTTCCTTCTTCTTCTTCTTCATCATTTTCTCGAAGCTAGGGTTAGGGTTTCCCCCACTAGAAAACACGTTGCCCCCTCTCAGTGAAAGGGTTCTCGGAAAGGGTTTTGAAACTTCCCCTCCATATCTTCGCTGTGAAACCCAGAGTTAGGGTTTTGAAACTTCCCCTCTATATCTGCCCTCTCTGTCTTTGTCTCTCTCTTTCGGATTTTGGATTTCTAACAGAGAGAAAAAAAGATAAGGAATCGTCTGTTCTTTAATTTGTTGTTTTGGGGTTTATAATGTCTTTTGGCTATCCACATTGGAGCTTCTTACCCTATGCAAATTCGAGCTTTTCGTTTGAAAAATCTGCGCTTCCTCTCTTGCGATTTAGGGTGTCATGTCATCTCCTTGAACACTGCCAAAACAGTGGAGGTAATTTGGCCGATTCATGTTCTACTTATGTTCCGTTTCAGATCATACTTTAACCTATGGCTATTATTGTCTAGATAATTTCAATGCACATGCATAATTAAAGAAAGAAATGGTAGACACATTCGTTGATGTGTACTTCATAACTTTACTTCAACACTCCTTGATATATATTCCATTATAAAGTTTTATGGTGTCCCATGTTTCTGAAACTGGAAAAACTTAATTTTCTGGTTTCAGTTGCTCTGCCCGTTAGAAATTGAAAACTATCTTCTTAGCTGGGGATAAGAGTTATTGTTACCATGTCAATCTTTCATGTCAAACTTTCATTAAGTTATTGAAAACTTAATTCATGCGCTGCCCGTTGGGTCTTGGTAATGTGGTCTCCAAAAACTTTTCCGGCAAGTAAACAGCTTTAAAGATTTCCCTTAGACTAAGGGTTTCTCATTTCGGTCCTTGGAAATTCATCTCTAGTTTATATCAATCTTTCATTCCTCGTGTCATTGAAAGTGGATTATGGTTCTTATGTCTTTATGGGAGGGTTGTTGGATGTGGGGATTTGTCCTTGTCCACTTCTTTCCCTGAGCTTTATAGGTTGTCTAAGCTTCTCTCCACTCCTATCAATATTTTTTATAATTTGGAGGGCTATTTGATCTTTTGGGATTTTCAGTTTTAGAGAAATCTCGATGATGGAGAAGCTATAGAGCTTTATTTTTAATTTCCCTCTTACAGAGCAATGAACGTTCCTGCAATGTTCCTTTTTTTTCAGATTTTTTTTCATCACTTTACTAGTCTTCCTCATAATCTTTATTTTCCTTTGAATAATTTTATTTGGAAGGCCAAGATTATTATTGATGTTAAGGATTTTATTTGGGCCCTAGTGCTTAACAAAATTAATTCTGGTGATTTACTCCAATAGAGAGGAGATCTTATGTTCTCTGTGGATGTATATGTCATATGTTTTAAATGTTTGGAAAGCAGAGATGATTTATTTCTTCATTGTTGAGTAGCACAAGATATGTCATATGTATATGTCATGGATGCTTTAATTCTTGATATATATATATATATGGTAGTTATTTGATTGCTTTAAAATTTTTGTGCTTTGGAACCTGTAGGCCATTTTGCTATCATACACTGAAAAATGATATGTCATATGAGAAATGATCTGTTAATGGGTATGAATTTTGTGTGTCTTTTCATATCATGCACTTCTTTTTGGTTGTGCTCATCATGGTCTAGAATTGTTTGAAACAGTTTAGTAAACAGTCCGCTGCAGATTACATCAACTTAGTGTGTATGATAACTGGTATACATGATATAACACTTTATTAAACAGTTTCTTAGATTCCTGTCATTCAGTAATCCTGTCAGTGATTGTAAGCAAATATGCAATTTGAGAAAGCAACCATGTCAGCATTTTACACTACTTCACACAACACACACACACACACACACACACAAAACACGCACACAAGACATGGTGGACAAGTCTCAATTGTATTTTAATTTTTTTACTATTTCTATCCAAATAAACGTTAAAACACTCCTCCAACACTTCTTCATGGTTATTGGCGTATATATAATTGTATATGGTGGAACTATGATTTTCACCTGTGGTAGGTTTAACTTGGGAATTCAGGTTTGACCTAAGTTGTTATATAGGAATTGGGATCAACATTGCACCTTAATATCAACTGTGGGTCATAGCATATGCATGTCATGACAAAAAATATGTTAGTCTCCAACTAGGCATTGTGAGGTGCTGGAAATAAGACTGCAGAGAACTTAGTCTCCAACATGTAATGCTGAATGTTGACACAACCTAACACCACCTCTACCTCTCATGTTCCTATCCCATCTACAGTAAACTTATATTAGATAGGGAAACATCAAATTCTGTAGAATTCAAAGAAACATATACTGGTAAGTGCCCATTTGTAGTCCGTTTTTCTTCTCTTCTTCATTAAGGAAATGTAATTATAAATAACTTCATATGTTACCACTTTGATGAATTCAGAAGAAGATATACCGGTGTCCTTCTAAAGCCTGCGAGCTGAAGATAAATCTCTGGCAGTACTGGCTGGGAAAAAATCGTGTTAACTTGGTAATGAAAGTAATCCCTTACTCAAATGATTGACATGCTGAAATTTGTAGTCTACCATTTCAATACTTTGCTTTCTTTTTGTACATCATTGGATTTCCTATTCGAATACTTTGGAATTTTATTTGTAGATCATTTGATAAAGCTAGTTGGAGTGCTACACAAACTATTTTGTTCGCTGCAAAAGGTTTGAATATGGTAAGCTTATTGAGGCACTTTTTTATGTAATCATAAAACATGCAATTTCACCGACACTTGTTAGCGTAGATGTGAAGAGCACTTTTATCCCTTAACCAGGTCGGGAGTTCAACTCCCCCTGGGTACGGAAAAAACATTGTTGGGAGACTTTCCCCTCAAATGAGGTCTGACAGTCAGGTCAACCCGAATTAGTCGGGGCGAAGTCTTGGATACCAGGTGGTGGCCTAGCCATAGAGACCAAAAAAAAATAATAAAACATGCAATTTTAGCTTCTCTCATTTGTCTAACATTTATATTTCTTAGTATAAACGTGAACGACATGCCCGATCTTCACAAGGATGATCTACTACTTCCCCTTCCCGTTCATCGTCCCCAGCCCCCTCTACTTCTGAATTTCCTTTAGCTCCATCTTCTTCAGTTGCACCTCCAGTGCAACAATCAAATGTTGCGGGGGACATCGCCATAGATGATACACGAAATTTCATTTCGGCATGTGGAAATTCGTAAGTTTTTAATTTTAAAAACTTATTTTAGTTCATTATTTTATTTATATATATATTTCTTGTGATTATCTTATTTATTTACCATTAGTTATCTGTAAATTGTTTATATATAGATCCTCTGATCCAGTATATGTGGTGCGTGTACTAAATAAAATTGTTAATAATCACTCGGGAGGGACATCGATCAATTACACCGGCACTTCGAATGAAATAAAGGAGTTATGGTGGAGAGAGTTTAAAGTGAGTTTTACCTTTCACTTGATATATCAATCAAACTTAATGTTTTAACAGAGTTAATTGGTACAAATTAAGGTTTTTTTATTGTGCAACGGAGGTTTACTTGGAATGAATCAAAAGAAAATGAAATAAGAAAAATTTTCAAAAAAAAAGTTGGTGATCACATTCGAAATGTGATCAATAAAGTCAAAACAAGTCGGACGAAACCCAATTGTGTGGCGGATGAAAATTGGGTGAGGATGTTGGCTTTGTTGGAGTCTGAGGAGAATAAAAAAAGAAGTGAGCAGAACAAAAGAAATAGATCTTGTAATTCTGGCCAAGAGTGTGCCACATATGCGGCGGGTCGATTACTATCAATGAGCATAGAAAAAGACTAGTAAGTGTTAAGACCCCTTACATTTTATTTTAAATCAATTACTTTATGTTTTTTCAACTTAATTAATGGTAACCGTTGATTTTTTTTCCCTAGTTTTTAAGGCTAAAGAAAGGGGATTTGAGCCATCATATATAGATACTTTTAAGTGCACATTTCAAAATAAGGATAAGACCTCGAGTGGGGACAGAGCAAAAGCAATATCGGTATGTAATTGACCAACTTCGTAAGCTAAAATTGTTTTTCCATGACTCCACATTTGTGCAATAGTTAGACAATGTTTAGGTCATTGCAAAACAAACACGCACACACACAAAGACACACGCATGCACCAGTGAGCTATAAATTTGACTGTTTTATATTCCATTTTACGCCTACATAATTGTACAAAACGGCTCCAGGCCAGGCTAGTTTTGGTATGTACCTGATCATATATGCTACGGTGCATATGATATTTCCACAAATATGCAATATTTAGAGTAAAATTTGGCCACAATATTACGAATAATTAGCATACTTTTTAAGAGAAATCATATATGCTAATTATTTCAATTTCTGCAAATTAACATCACAAATATGTACTTGATCATATATGCAATATTTGGCCACAATATTACGAATGAATCAGTACATTCTATGGTGCTAGTTTTGGCATGCTGAAGGTTGATTGATTGTGGGTCTTTGTTGGAAGAATGAAGAGTGGTACTGGTACTGTATATGATCTATTAAAATGTTGACTAACCATTTGGGATAGTTCATATGATATTTCCATGCTTTTGTCCTGATTTTTCTCTAGTGAGATGTATTTTTGCTCCATGTGCATATGAATTTCCTTTTCGAGAGTGGAAGGGCCATGGTTTGCATTTGCATAATCATCTTGCTTTCCCTTAGCTACTCTTTGCATACCCTTGTTTTCTTCTCATCGGTGAATATAAACCATTTCCAGTAGTCTCTGCATACCCATGTAGGTTTCGTAGCTGCCCATATATTGCTAATCCATTGTTTGATTTTCAGTCATTGTCTCCATCAATGCAGTCATTTCAGCTTCCATACCTTCTACAGAACTATCTCGAGTTTTTCTAGGGTTTTGTGCGTACCTGTACTTTCTGAGTACTAAACTCACACATGCCTTCCACACTTCGGATTTGGATTTTCGAATTTACATCATTTCTGGGTTTCTTCACCTTTTTTAACCTCACCTGCAATACCCGGTTTCTTTGGGATTTTATCTACATGTTATATATGTTTCACTTTTGACTCTAGTTGCTCTCTTTTACTTTATTCTTTTGAGTTTGGCTTTTCTGCTCTTTGTTCTTTTAGCTCCTTATTGCTCCTTTTAGTACACAGCACAGCACAGCACAGCCCTTGCCATTTTCAGTTCCAAATTCACAGCACAGCCCTTTCTACTCCTTATTGCTCCTTTCTGCTCTCTGCTAACTCCTCCAACCCAACTACTTTCATCTGGTACACAGCACAGCCCTTGCCATTTTCAGTTCCAAATTCACTAATTTTCAAACATAGCATCATTCATTGGACTTGGGGTGGAAGTTATGATTTGCGAAAGCATTAGGCTTTCTCTTTGAAAAAACCTATATGGCCTGAAATGAACTCCTCTGATTTGCTAACCTAGAAGCAATGTAGCTGAATCTTGAATTCAGAGGTTCTGCTTTTCTGACTTTGGTGCATTTTGAGTGGAAAGCATTGTAGGGGTTGGTTCTTGCTGACCTGAATTTGACCCAGTTTTAGTTGGGTTGTGTATAGAATGCTGCCTATTGCAAATATATATATATATATATGTGTGTGTGTGTGCCCATATTCTTATTCTACTCATTTTACCTCCAAACTGCAGTTGCATTCAGTGCATATAAAAACTGATTGACATATCAAAAATGAAAAAAGCGCTTGATGAGAACAGGAAATTTAATGGCAATACAATGGTTGATGTCATATTGCTTGGGGAAATCTTAATTTTGGTGTTCAAAAAGAAAAAAAAAAAGAATTTTAGGGCTCCCAAAATTATTTCCGGCGCCATGTTAGTGCCAGTATGATGTTTCTTAGGCACTTGCGTGACACTGAAGGCATTTGTGTTCATTTTTTTTTCCCAAAAGAGGGCATAATATTGATCCAAGGCAATATGCTTTAAATTTTCCACAATATGATTGGAATTTTTAAATTGTCCCCTTCTTTAAAAGTTTTAGTATTTTCATGAACTTGTAATTGTTCAATCTTACTGTTTTATTTTACTTTCCTTTTGATTTCCGTCATAATAATGCAGGAGAAATATAATGAGCTTCTACTGACTCATTCAACTGGTGCGGATGATGGTGTCTCGTCTAAGCCATTTGTTGATAGTATGGCATTATAGCTAGAGGCATCTAGTGGTATAAAACATGGAAGAATACTTGGGATGGGATCCTTAGGCAGATTGTACACATCTGGATCACCTTCCTCCACTACGGCCATTACGAGAAGACAAGTGGAACTTGATGAAGAAGTGATTAACCTCAAAGCTGAACTTACAAAGAAGGATGAAGAAATGAACGATATGAGACAATCGTTTCAGCAAACACGACAATCACTTCAGCGAACACAACAAATGCTTGAGCTAATGCAACGACTTATGTTGCAACACCTCAAGTTGGATGCGAGTTAGCTTATCCCTTCCCAGAGTTAGGTTCCCCCTTCTATAACTCCTACCGATGACAATGATGCTGAGCAGCAAAATGATGATTGATCGATGTTTGTTGGACTATTTCCCTGGATATTAGATATTGGATGATATTGTTTTTATTTTACTATCTTAGATGTTCAATATTAGACTACATTCATATTTGTTTCATTTTGATTTTATTCACATTTCGTTCGATGTACAAACTTTATGGATGTTGGATGGATTGCACAATTTTAAGATTTACTAGATGAATGGTGTTGGATTAATATTCATGGAATCTTTGGTTGGATTCAAAACCATATTTGATTGGACGGATATTGAAGGATTGGTCATTTGAATGTTGGTTTCATAGGACATTTGTTTTTATAAACAAGGAAATATAGATGGCATTTGTTTTTGTAAATAGGGAAACACGTAAAAATATTTGAGATTTTTCTTTCTCGATTTTACATATTCGTCGTTAAATTCATGACAAAATTTTCTCACATTCGTCGCAAATTTCGTCGTCAAATTAGCGACATATATTGTACTTCCGTCACTAATATTGCTTAAGCTTAGTGATGGATTGCAAGATTCGTCTTTAAAGTTATAATGAAGACAGCTTTCCAAAGCTAATTTTAGCAATGAATTGGGATATTCGTCGCAAAATAAGCGATGCAGAGCATAGTCCTCGCTAATTTAGTGACGGATTAGGGTATCCGTCACTAACTTAGCGACACAGAGGGCCTAAATTTAGTGATGAAGAAACTAATCGTCGCTAAAATTAGCGACGCATAGAGCAGTCCATCGTTAATTTTAGCGATGAATAAATGTATCCGTCGTTAAATTTAGCAACGGATTACCGAATCCGTTACTAAATTTAGAGACACACGGGGCGATCCGTTGTTAAATTTAGCGACATATTGTCCTATCCGTTGCTAATTTTGATCACGGATTGCTCTATTCGTGGCTAACTTAGCCAGTTAGCCACGAAATTTGGTTACAAAATTTTTTTCGTTGCAAATTTGACGACGAATTTACATTTTCTGTCACTAAATTTTTGTGACGCCGTATTAGCGACAAAAATTTTTTATCGCAAATCTGTCGCTAAATTCCCTCCTCAGAATTTTCTCAAACCCTCAAAGTAAAATCATAATGCTTCTCCGATCTCTCTTTAAGAGACCATGCCCTCAATTGAAGATAGAGAGAGTCATACACATAAGCACACTATTAGGATAATTAGTGAGACATTACGACTGGTTAATGGGATAATGAGAGTTATCCATTATCCCAAAATTACCAAAATGCCCCTTGTAGGCATTTACCAATATCTCCCATTTACACACGAAAGCATTTTATGAGGAGAAAGTACCCCCCAGCAATTTGATGTATAGTTTCGATTTAATTTCGAGAACGAAACTTTTTATTAGGGGGTTATGAATTGTAACATTGATTTCCGATAACTGTATATCATATACCACTCCTCATGATTATATATATATATATATTAACATTCTTTTGAAATATCTAAAATATAATTTTAATTATCTATTTATTTATTTTGAGATTTCGCCTCAAAATCGCTAAAATCGAGAATTTTATCGGTAAATCGAAAATTTTCTCGACAAGCGTCGGCAAGTTCTAAAGAAGTCAAAAATAGCTAAGAAAAGGGCTACACACTTAAATAAATATATTTAAATAAAATTTCATATTTTTAAGGAATTTCGAATAAAATTTCATAGGGACAAAAAATGTAAATTGTTAATAGTTAGAAGTCTAAATGCAATTAAGGAAAGTAGAGGGATTTGGTTGTAAACCACTCATGGATGGACAATTGGAGGCAAATGATTAGTCAAGAGGGCAGCAATGTTAGTTAGTGGCCACATAGAATTGTTCCACATTCAAAAAAATTTATAGGATGCCAATTTATGCATAAAATCTAATTGGAATAGTTTGTGCTAATTGTGATATTTCTTCTCTTGACATGGATGGCCAACAAGACTCCTAATGGAGAGTGCATGAAGTTTGCTTAAATCAACAATTACATGGATTGAGTGTTAGAACAAGTGGATGGTTAAAATAATGTATGGAGTGATCTAATGTCAAGTAGCTTTTGCTAAGTTTATAAAATAATTTGTTTAAAAAGAATTTGGCTCATTTTATTCATTCAACCCCCTTGGATGAAATATGTAGGATCCCATATCTAATTGAAGTGCAACCATGAAACCAAGGAGGTAAGAATATTTTTGGAAATTCTTGAATTTCAATTGGAAATATATAAGTGATGTATAGGAATTCAAGTTGATTTGTGATTTGTTTTTTTGGTAAGGTGATATAAAAAAAAAAAATCAAGCATTCAAAGGGGGTGCTGGGATTATTGTTAGCAAGAAATCTTATAAAGAAGGTAACATGTTTTAATTTGTGTAAAAATTTGATTATATGATTAGTAGTTACATTAGTATCCACACTAATATACTAAATATTGATTTCTAGATTGACTCTTTTGTAGTTGTGTGGTGATATCTTATTCTATAGGAACCAAAAATCTAAATAGTTTATTCTTGTGTAAACTAGACTTCCTAAACTTTAAAATGGTATATTATATGAAATATTTCACAAAGGAATCGAGTTTTAGTGATTCTAAAAAATTCAATATGTTTCACCTACTCTATTTCATACTCTGTGTATAACCAGTACTGTGTCAATTTTTAAAATTGTTTTGTATAAAATTTGAAGAAACTTAAAACATGAAAGTTAAGGGCTCCATCTTATTGTTAATTGGAGCTAAAGATCACTTGAATCGGAGTTGTATGCTAAAAGTTATGGTATTTTTACTGAAATTGTGTAGAGTTGATTTTAGGAACTTAGACTAAATATATTATAAAATTTTCTAAATTCGTGTGGTCAGAATTTGAGATTTGTCTGAATATAAAAGTTGGAGATTTATGTCTTAACTTTAAGAAAAAATTTGAATCGTTTGAATCCAATTAAAATTTTGAAAGATATCACGATTTTACTAAACCTATACATGGTAGGTTTTATATAAATTTTCTCTAAATATGGAATTTGAGATTTTATCTTAAAAAAAATATTTCCATATGTTTTTTATAAACCGACGATATAATATTATCGAAATAATTAAATTGATAAATTATATATATTATTTAATTTAAGCATAGGGTTACTTTTTGTACGAGGGGTAAATTATTTGAGAAACGAGAGCAGTTAGGAGGTGTGGCATACCCTTTCCAGTCAAGATGAGTGGGACGAATTATTTCTGACTTTAAATGAAAAAAAATAGTTTCGATCATGAATTTTATAAATAAATTTAGAAATATGATTTAGAAATATTTTAGTGTTTATAGTATGTTTTGAAATGATATTTTGTGAAAATTGTATCATGATATCATGATGACTGATAGTGCTATTTTTTTTCTTTTATGAGTAAAAATTTATGAATGATGACATATGACACATGTGTATATTTATGTGATGGTGTATAGTGATTATAGCATACTCTCTAGCAAGATATTGAGCGTTTACTCGATAGGGTGACGTGATGGGGTAACATGGGAGTAGGGATTTGAGTCCCTTGTCTCTGACCAACGGATCCAATAGACGAGTACCACGTGAAGACTATGTCAACACAAAGGGAAGGGGTTAAAAGAAAATATGTCTTCATTCTTATGATATCGTGGTGACCTGGATTTTACCATAATTATGCCAAACTATAGATAGAATGTGTTTTATTACCGATTGACACCCCATGATACATGATTATGATAAGAATGCATATTATTTTGAATTATACGATATGTTGCAAATTAATATAAATTTGAAACTAATAGTTTGACTTGTCACTCTCACAAATTTATTTATTGTCATTATATATAGTTCTTACTCCTCATTCACTGAGTATGTGTCATTATACTGCACTTGACTTATATTGAGGTATGTTCCACGAGTTCTACTAAGAGACGCTACTAGATAAGTATTCACACCCATCTTTGTTTACGATTGGACTGCGCATATAAATATTAAATGTAAATTGGAAGCAAATATTTTAAAAAAATTTCTGAAAATATTGTTTTTCAAATCTTCCACTATATGATTTGACTTTGGATGATGAGTAGGGTCATGATATTAGTCATAATATTATCCTTGCACCACCTCGGTGTGCGAGTAGGGCATACCCGTGCCTCGAGGAGTCACGGCGGTCTATTCGCATGCTCGACCTATAGCTCAGGGCGTGACATCTCATTCTATAAGGCTACAAATATCAGAGTGGACCAATTCTAATGGAGTCTCAGCTCTCATTGCGTTGCCAAATGGTTTTTTTGTAATTTTGTGAGTTAGGCAAAATTCATATACGGGCAACTTGAATTTGGTTAGCGGGTCCAACAAACCACTCATTGCTAACCGATCCATCATCTTTTACCCTACGTGTCCAAGTCTACTATACCATTCATTTATATTATCATCTACGCAACCAGATGTAAAAATAATATAAGAATGACAAAAAAATCATTAGAAGAAACAGCACCCAGTACGTATAATCTATCATGGATAAAACCAGAACATTTCAAAGAACCGTTGTATATATTAAAACAAATGATTTTCTTGTATATCTTAGACAATCTTAGACAAAGTATTGAAATCAAATTTCGTCAAATAATCGAAGCATAAAGAACGTCATAGCAAGTGACGATCTCTCTGACGACGATAAATGCTTTGTCCCTCACATAAATCCTCCTAACTTGAGCATTTACTTGGCGAAACTCTATTTATACGCTCTTCTCTCGAGCTACGTGATTGGCGGCTCATGACTTTACGATCTATAAAGGCGAGAAATCAATGAGTATCACAATAGATGAGACAAAGTTCAAGCCACGTAAAGAAGAAAAGCATTCTTTCTGCTCGTCACACTCACAATTGAAATGACCAAATCTACTTCAAACGCAGCATTTCAGATTGATCTTATTAAACCCCTTCTTTCTGCGCTTTTGTACCTTGTTGTCGATTTTCTTGGATGGTTTCTTATTGTCTGGATCTGAAGTCTTCTTTATATGCTTATGCTATTGGTTTGGTGCAATGGGAGTCCTTACTCGATTCCACTACATAAGTATGATTCGAGTGCGGCCTACTCGTCTCCAGGTACTCCTCCTCGAGCTCATAATTTCTACTAACGTCAACGAAAGTACAAACACTCTCATCATGCATGAGATAGGTTTTCATGGTTTTCCATGAATCAAGTAAAGGACCAGATCACACCAGTACCTAAATCTCATCCGAAACGAGATTGCCCGCATTCCTTAACTCGGTGATCATACTCAATATTTACATTAAATGTCGTATTATTGAATGATCAGCCATTTTCTTTAGTATCCTCACCTTAGGTGCCGAAAAGAGCAACATAACGCTCTTTTAGGGTGAGCCAAACCGACATTACCATAGGATAATGCTCATAAAATAGGATCATGTCATTGTGCATGCTACTGATTAGAATTACCCTGACTTGACTATCCTTTTCTTCCACGCACAATAGAGCTCCTTATCTCATCTATCTTGAGGTGCGATATTCTTCCCGGGACCCAACATCTAATGTTTCAGAATCTCAAACCGATTTTGCTCCTCAAGAACAAACTAAATCTATCGGTATAAAATCACATAGATCTCACGTTCAGTTTATTTCCTTGCAAAAATCTTATATGATAGTTCTCACTACAGTAAGAGAGATTTTAGTGATTTAGTGATACTTACATTCACATTTTGTACACCCTATAAATCAACAAGTTTAAAATGACTCAAATATAAATCCCAAAATGAGTGTATGAGTCAACAGACACAAAAGGTCATAAATATAGAGGTAGGACTTTCAAAAAATTGGAAAAATCCAATTCATAGCAGCCTCCCGCGCTAGATGCGCAGCACGTTAGCCACTCGCTTTCACGTGCGCCCGGGTCACGTCTCGGGTTGAGACACTGGTCGGGACCTGGGCCCAAGTCGGAACCGACTTGGATCAACCCGACACTATTCACGTGCCTCAGTGTACGTGAATGTCACGTGCTAGCTTCACGCTCCTCCCTTGGCACGTGCATCTCACTTGCCAACTCAAGCGTGCTTGATATGCCTCCTCACGCGTGCACTGCACTCTCCCGCGGGTCTGGATCAGGTCTTTTTTGCTCGATGGGTTCTACAACGGGTCTTTTGACCCGACTTCCAAAAAACTCATTTTCGGACTATTTTTCATGCAATTTTTGACTGGGAATTATTATTGGGCATCCTCCAAACATGTTTAACTCGATTTTAGGAGGATTTAAGTCCTAAAATGATGGATTTAACCATCCAAATCATGGCCCTTCTTGATCATTTTGGAAATCTCAGTTTCCGGCAACTAAAACTCACAATTAAATGCATCAAATTGTAGATTCAAGCATAAGGAACACATATAAACCATTATCATAGATCAATTTGTCCTCTAAAGTGATAGATCTAAGGTTTTAAAGTATGTACGGTCGAAAAATTTGATTGGACTTTTCATGGGCTTAGCATGCTCGGAAAATTCAATAAAAATCATTTTTATGATCCTTGTACCATGGGTATTCATGTGGTGTCCTCGGAATTACGAAACTCATCCATGATCTGGATCCTAAAATTTTTACTTTACACATTTTATGCTCAAAAGATTCTGTGAATTTTTTTTTTTATTAAATCTAACGAACTCTTTTATACCATTGTTAGATTTAATCATTACAACATGTGCATGCGAAAATGAAATTAAATAGTTTAGAATTTTTTTGAAAATACCTCAACATGTAGGTTTTCAAAAATTCAACCGAATCATAAAATCTCTTGAATAGATTATTCAGTCGGGATGGTGATTATGGGATCGAATCACCACCGTAATGTCACAACGCCTCAATGCTTAAGTCTGGTGATGAAAGTGAAACAAAAAATTCCCTATTCAGAATATTCTCAAACCCTCAAATTAAAATCACAATGCTTCTCCAATCTCTCTCCAAGAGACCATGCCCTCAATTGAAGATGGAGAGAGTCATACACATAGGCACACTCTTAGAATAATTAGTGAGACATTATGAGTGGTTAATGGGATAATGGGAGTTATCCCATTATCCCATGATTATCAAAATGCCCCTCGTGGGCATTTACCAACATTCTGAATATGCCCTAATTGCATAGAAATCTACAGAGAGAAAACTAGAGGGAGAGAGAGATAATAGAAGAGAGAAAAAATGGTAAGAAATTGATTTTGTTCGTTGCATTCAACGTCTGCTTGACTGAGTTTTTATATCCCTATACAAGACTTTAAGATCCAATAGCCAAATTCCTCTACACAATCCAGAACGACTCCATCTAGGCTTTAAAAGGGAAGAATATTTCTGCTACATGTTATAAATGTGCCTGTGTTGTGTAGTTGAATCGCTTGCTTGTTTATTCGTTTGATAAGTTGGGGGGAATTTGCAGTAATGGCTGTCCGATGGTTGCCATGTGTTGTTCATCATTTGGGTAATGTTCATCTTTGCAAAAGTAATGAAATCTTTGATGAAATAAATGCTTACATAGGTAGCTCATTCACGAATAAGCACCAAAGCAATGGAAGTTTTGGACTCCGTTTGGACAATCAATCAAGTTTGTCACGGACACCACGTAACAAATAACCATCATGTACATGTTGCCCGTAGGGTAGGATTTTTACACACATTTGCTTGACTTAGACATTACCTTTCAATACTAGACAAATCAAAAGTACCCACTTGCTTACGCTTGCACACCAAAGCTGAAAAATGAACACACAACACCAAAATCAATCGAAGTTCATCAGTTACACATGAGGGACAACAGGACGATCAGCAACGACCACTGGTTTGTGAAGTGAGAGGACGGAAAATATTGTGATAACCAGCACGAAGCCAAGGCCTATAAAGGAAGAAATGAGGGTACCCGCACCATGGTCGCAGAAGGTTTCAAAGTTGATGCGGATCTCATTCCACCTTGCATGGGTATTCCCATTCTTTGCGAGCTCTGCCATGAATGCTGCTGCGTTTACTCCAGCTGACACCAGTGCCACATTCAACTGCTAATGCAAAAGCACAGGTTGTCAACTTTATTACAAGTAAGTTGATATTAAATCATTTCGGGCATCTCCTAATTATGGTATTAACGGCAACAAAATCCTAAAGGATTGGGGCCAAAGTTATTACGGGGTTTTGTTTAGCCGCATGGGCGTGAAAGCTTGGACATGGACACCTTTTTTTCTTTTTTCTTTTTTTTTTTTCCAACAACTAAACAAGACAGTTTCAAAAGCATCCTCTAAGAGGACAATATTAGGATTCAATCAACTTCTCTCCATTTTTTGTTTTCTCTGGGCTTTGATAATATTGAAATTATTTTAAAAAAAAATATGTTTAAAATCATCTTTTAAAAAAGTTTTGGTGGAACAATTAAAAAAGAAAAGAAATCCGTCGATTTACTAATATGTTGGTTAAACCCTATAGATGGAAATAATTTTTCCCTAACCCCAATTATTTTGTTCTTGTTAATGTCACAATTTTAAAATGTATGATTTTTTCTTCTGGGTGATGTATTGTGTACCAGATGTTGCATGACTATGTGTGCATGATATTTAAAATCAAAGGCATGGGGAAGTTTTGTACTTAAGCATTTACCACGTCTGAAACAGCTATATAGACAACGCGGAGCCCTTTGAAATCGAACTTGCTCAAACAAATAGCCATCACCATCATCAGAAAATTATGGAGATTTGCCTTGCCATTTGTTACGACAAAGAATCTGTATCATCGATTGGTGCCATTTGTATGGGGAAAAAAAATGAGCATCAATCAATTGAAGAGCCGAATGGCACTGATGAAGAATACACAAAGAAATATAAAGGAAAGCTTACATATTAGCAGGGGTGTGTTGAAACTTCGCAGTGATGGTGACAGTAACAGGTTTAGTCCCAATAGTGGCAATCACAAATATAATACCGAAAAATAAAAAAATAAAAAAATAAGAGAGGGGGAAGGAAATGCATCGTTTTGGACCAAAATGCTACACTCTCCCCGAGAGTAAAATTAGGCCAAAAAACCCTAATTTCTCTCTCTCTTCCTCCCGTCTCTCTCTCTCTCTCATTCTCTCCCTCTCCCGATTCTCTCCCTCTCCTCCGCCACTCTCTTCCCCTCCCTTTCACCGGCAACCGCTGTCCACCACGCACGCGGCCACCAGCATAACCCCGTTTCTCTCTCTATTCCATTTCTCGGTCTCTCTCTCACGAACTCTCTCTCCCTCTAGCTGCCGCTCTTTTTCTCTTTGTTTTTCACACTCTCCGTGGCCTTCCGGCGCCGCGCCTCCCTCAATCACTGGTGAGCCACCACTGCAGGCGGCTATCCCGCCTCCATTCTCTCTCTCTATTTCGTTCTCTGCCTTCTCTCTCCCGCGCGCACGAACAGAGGTTCTCCTCTCCCACTCGCGCATGACGGGCTCTCTCTCCCTTGCTCGCTCACACGCGCTGCTCTCTGCAAGCACCGCTCTTCTGCAATCTTTGCAGAAGCCCCAAGCTGGCGGTAGCAAGAGGCATTCGAAACCCTAGGTCGCGACTTGCATTTCATCCCCTGCACAGGTAAGAATGATTCTCTGATCAATAGCTTAGAGGTTCTGATTCTTTTAGAAATTAGGGCTAATTGCTAAAATGTACTTCAGTTTGGAAACATTACAGGAGTTCGGACTGAGTTGTAGGTGCACGGACGCTAGGGTTGCAAGCTGTGAAAACCATAGATGAGGAAAATTTAAATCCTTTCGATAAATTGAGCCAATTTAGGGTAAGAGGTCTTATATATGCTTAGAATGAATGTTAGATTCGATTAGAATGCATTTTTTGACATTTTATATGCAATTATTGAGGTTAAATATAGGATTTTATATGAATTAGGCTATTGATGCAAAAGAAGCATGCTAAGGGATGACAAAATCATGTTAGGTTGGATAAAATAATTTTTTCAGAGTTTAATTTGACATGTATATGAAATGTATTATGGTTATGTAAAATTCGGAAGAAAATTGGAAAAATTATTAGAAATTAGAGAAAATTGAGGAATATTGGGAATTTAAGATCATTAGTGATGCAAATGATTTTGAAATGATGAAATGAGAATCTTGGTTCATGAAATTGAAGAATTTGATATGTGCTAAATATAGGAAAGTTCATAAAACCTAGAATTTGGGATGAACTAATAATGAAATTGTGATTATTGGTATAGGATAACCCCTTTGAAGGTTGAGAAGGGTTATCTTGGATTAAATTGCAGAATTAGGGAGTGAATACCCTCCCTAGAGGTGAGTGGATGGTTCATTGTGTTATAAATGAGCAAAATGAGTTAAAATTGTTTTATAAATGATTTTGTAAGATTTTTACATATTTTATATAAATTATTTTGTGATTGTTGGATGTCCGGACTGAATTGTGAAGCATGAATGCATCCATGGTGTTTATAAATACATGTGTGCCATATGTGATTTGATATTGCTTTATGAATTGCTATGACATGAAATTGATAATTATTTGTTAGAAAATTATGGCACATGATTTGAGAAATGACATGTTTGAGAAATGCATGGTGCTAGTAGTTAATGGCTATAGTCATTCCCTCCACGGAACGACCCGATGGAGTGGCGTGGTTGGGGTTTCATTGTGAGAGAGGTATATGCGGGTTCTTCTTTGCCACGTCAGACTATCCGGATTACACCCCGGAGAGGTTCGAGCCAACGCCAAGGAAAGGGGTAGTGTTTGAAATACTGAAATGGAAAACCCCTTTGTGGGCTTCCGTCTTGGTTCCGCCAAACACAGGATGGAAATAATTTCTATGGGATCCTTGTAATTTTCTGAAAGAATATTTGATGTGGATGCATATTTTATAAATTATCTGATTTATTGAAAATGTTTCAATATATATGAAGTATTGTTTAGGATATACTTTGACACCCCCACATTCACTCCTCATTTTTCACACAATCATACCATTGCACTCCATTCACTGAGTATTTTCCAATACTCACTCATCTCTTTAACATCTTTCAGAGGAAGTTTAGGTCTGCGGCAAAAATTGGAGTTTGGGAAGGTTTATTCCGCTGACTTGTGTAGGTACATAGTGATGCAAGTTCATTTTGGTTGATTTTGAAATCCATAGAAGGGAAAACTTGTATAATTCTTTTAGTATGGATTAAATCAATACTTGTTTCATATATAGAGTAAGTATTGACGGAATCGTTACATAGTTTGTATTGGAGTTCGTACGGAACTTGTTTATTTTCTCTTAACTCTTATTTTGGTTAGACTTATTGTTTAAATGAGACGTTTGATTTAAAATGATGGGATTTGTTATTTTCTTTCGATTTTACAGAGTTTTGTTTATCTCATACCGTATGGACTTTATTAACACTAGATCGTTTCTTTATGCGAGTGTTAGTAAAATCCTGCGATTATGATTTGAGACTTCTTTTGTTTTAAATGCTTTACTTGTGTTAAGAATTCTGGAACGGCTGGAATGACCAATTTTGCATACGTGCATGTACAGGAACCCCCGCCCCATTTGTTTGTCGACGCATGCTCGTGTGTATAGGGATAGACCGGATGGGTCCTTTGCATGTGTATTGTTATATGTTTTCCTATTTCTGATGGAGTTGTGTATTGGATGAGTTGCTGAACTGATTTGTAGTTTTGTGGAGTCCCGATATATGGGGAGGTTCTGCACGTGTATCGAGACAATGTGGTGGCTATTGCGTGGTCGATTCGAGGATCGGGACGTGACAACAAAGGTCTTGGATTCTTTACTGAAGACCTTCACAAGTGTAGCCGACGGGTTACAAAAAGAACTAGTCTTACCAATATAATTCGCCATTCTATTGGCTTTGTTGTTATTATCTCCACCGATCCACTAAGGCATTTCGGTACCCATCTCTGTGGCCATTGGGTTGCACGGAGAGAGAGAGAGAGAGAGAGAGAGAGAGAGAGAGAGAGAGAGAGAGAGAGAGAGAGAGAGAGAGAGAGAGAGAGAGAGAGAGAGAGAGAGAGAGAGAGTAGAGCGAGTTTGATAGCCAAGATTGATCCTTGGTCAATATAGATTGAGGAGTGATTTGGTAATTTTGTTGGGAAATTGTGTGGTATGTATGTATGTATGTATGTATGTATGTATGTATGTATGTATGTATGTATGTATGTATGTATGTATGTATGTATGTATATGTATTTTTTTATATACAAACAATAGGTATTCTTTAATAATATTAAATTTAATTAAATTTCGTTCAGTTCAGATTAAATTTTTATGAATAAAAATATTTTGGTATCTGTTTTCTCCGTTTATAAGATTTGATCTCGAGATTCGCCTCTAAACAGCTCATTGGCCCCATTTATGTAGCTATTAAGTGAGAACGTACAAAGTGTTCCCTTTTGTGAGTGAATGATCCTGCGGTTATTCTCACCTTCACAATTGACTTGGAAAAAAAGTGTGGCTATTTTTTTTTATATAAAGATTTAAATCTAGGATTATCATATTAGGAAAAAAAATTTATACTGCTAGATTATCTCATTGGAGACAAAGTGTGGCTATTCATCTCCTCAATTTTATAATATTTATTCCGAAATAGTTTGTTGTATTTTTTTTTTCAAAATTAATGATCATAAAAGACACCGATATTTCAACAGTCAGAATACTATATAAAAAGAAACCTATTCATAAATTACTCATGTTTTATGAACTTGCCCCAATCAAACTACATTGAATTGTGATTAGATATTCTACTATATTCTCTTAATCAAAAATCATGACTTTAAATCTTGAGAATGAAGATTCTCTGAACCAAAAGTTTCATGTTCAAATCTAAGAATGGAGAAAAAAAATTTCAAAAAATCAACCCCTTAATAGGTCTCACAGTACTCCAACTAAATTAGTTAGGTTAAATTCGAATACCAATTGACTCAATACCAAAAAATATATAAAAAATAAAAAATAAAAAATAAACTTCCCTCAGATTTTGCATTTGCCAATTCCAACCAGAATGCCTAGTGTCTCTCATTACTTCAGATCGCTCAGAATCTCAAGACATTTAGGATTACTCGGCTAATAGTTGACTATCATATTTAAAAGGAGACTTCAGGCTCCAAGTCTTAAAATTCTTAAAATGCATAAAGGCGTTTTAACTTCTAATTATCAAATTGCCACTCCCATTCGGCTAGAATCATTTTGGGTTGAACAAAACACTACGAAGATGTTTGAAATACCTTCAGGTTAACTTGAATCATAAATGGACCAATACACCAATGAATAAGCCAATGCAGCTCCAAGCCCATAATATGTTTCAACTTCATCTTAGTGCAGGCAAGACATCAAACTAAAGAGGAAAAAAAAATGTGTGGACAGTAAGGCCAGGGCTTGCATTGCGCCCCCCCCAAAATTACAAAAGTAGAACAATTGAATTTCAAATGCAAATAAAGTTGTAAAATTGAATCTATTATACATCATAACTTGATTCCGCCAACAGCAAACCAATTGCACCAATTATTCAACTCAAATGATCACATGATCAACACACCCTTTCTCTCTACCACTTTCCACCATATACAAGTCCAAATCAAATTTCCTAAAGTTTTGTATTTGACTTGATATTGTACCCAAAATAATAATATGCACAACAAATGTGCATGTTCATCAGCCTGGTCCACCCACAGCATCTTTAGAACATAAGAATACAAAAATTTAATTGGATTATTTTTTATCCATAGTGACGCCAACGACAACATTGCTCACCTGCAATATTCATCATTTCATCAGCAATTTTAACATTTTCTATAGCACGTGAGAAACAAATAGAAGAAAGCAAGATGGTTGATAAAGGATTCACCAGTTTGCCACTTTCATCAACAGACATGGGGTTCTCAACAACCACAGTTTGGCTCTGAGATTGAGGCAATGCCTGCAGCATAGTAGCAGTTACAAGCAGATTTAAGATACATAACTTCTACAGTGTTAAAACCTTCACCAGCAGAAACACCAAGGAGTTCAAGAACTTACTGTTGAAGATGAAGGCATTGACCTGGACATTGCGGTCCCGTTAGATCTGTTGACAGGAATGGGAACCCTCACATTTCCCATCTGCAGGATATTACGGTAAGAAAGAATTAAAAAAAAAAAAATTCATATTTCTACTAATAAAAATCAAACATGGAGGCAGTTCTATGATTAAGAGCATTGAGATGGAAATAGCTCCAATTGAGGATACCCTAAGATTAATAACATCTAGTCATGTACCAGAAAGACCTTCAACATACAATGGCCGAAATTAGAAGATTACATTCATATTAAAAGTGGTAGGGAGACCCAAATAGTTTGGCTTTGGCATGAAGCTAAGCTGAGATAAGTTGTCATCCCGAGTTGCAATTATGATCTATATTGCATCTTGGGGAAGAAGTAGCCTCCACATAATTTTTCTATTTTTCTTTTCTTTGTATAAACTTGAACAAATTCCCACAAATTTTCTAATATTTTTCCCATAAAATTTAAGATGGTATGGATATTTCTGTAAGAGCCTCAATAAAAACATTAAAAAAAGGGTAGCACATAGTTATCAAGAAAAACAAAGAGAATTGACTTGATTTTTCTAAATAGTTTTACTATTATCCATGCATTTTTCAGCACGCGTGCATCCATCAAGTCACATCCAAGCTTACAACAGTCCTCCAGGCAACACATATGCATCTATTGCCCCCACTAAATAAAAGTTTTTTAATCGGCTAGCACCAGGGTGGGTTTCCAATGAAACAATACCGTGATTTCAATATCAAACAACCCAGCCTTCCTCAAGACCATAGTAAATAACACCTAAAAATTTTTACATAATTAAATTTCAAGATCAATTTCTAACTCCAGAATATTGGTTTGCTTCAAATAAAATATTAGGAAATCTACCAATACTTACCCCAACATTTGTAATGAAGTGACAAACTGCACATTTCACGGATGGAGCTCCATATGGATACATTAGTGTTGTACGACAGTTCGCACAATTAACAAGAGCAACCTGGTTAGCTTTACATGCAAAAAACCAAATTGAGTCCAAAAACTATTTAAGAACATACTAACAAAAACAAAAAGGTAACAGCACTCCAGGGTTTGGGAAAAATCGGTCATAAACATGCAGTCTTACCATCACCATAATTCATAATTGAAACGACTAAAACCAATTTTTTAATACCAACAACAGAAGCAAGGAACATCAATGATACAAATAAAAGGTGACCCAAAAAAATGTGCTTCCCCTTTTACACATGGAACGTAATAATAAGGATTCACAGTCAAATAGAAGGAGATGCACATTTTGATATTAAGAGATCTAGTAGCTTTAACAGTGGCATCAATAACAAGTTCCAAAGTTTAGTTGGTAAGGATAGTACCATCCATTTCACATCAGATTGTTGTTAACTCATTCAACACAATTTACACAAAGAATGCAAGACAACACTGAGGCAAAATAATTCAAGGAAATAGGATCTTGGCTTGGGTGATGTATAGGTCAGCCTCATTTAGGATCAGAAAATAATCATCAGTCAAGGCTCTAGACGAGGCTCAATGAATCGTCGCTTTCGATCCGAGGCCGAACAATTTTTCAATTAAAGGAAACACATCCATTTCAAAAGAGATACTCTAAATCTGGATGGAAATTATATTTTAGAAGTTTGTACAAACAGTTACATGGTCACCCCAACCCAACACAAACAAGGAACTAACCAGAGACCAAGGCCTAGGATGTAGGATGCTCTAACCGAGAAAGTTTACCAGTTAGACTATATAATTTATCTCATACACTTCACTATCTAGGTGTTCAATCGAATATGACTCCATGGAAGGTCTACAGATCATGATCAGATGAAATTGACAACAGTTTCAAGGATCACTAATAGTGAATATCAAGGTCCCACATTTATGGTTGAAGAAATGTATAGGCCTTTAGCCACATCATTCATGCTGCAAGATTAACAACAACAACAACAAACTGAGTCTTAATCACAATATTTAAAGTTGACCATTTAAGAGACAAATTGGGAAAAGATAGAGAAAATAAAAATGAAATAAATATATATATATATATAAATAGAAATAAAAGAAAAGGAAAGAAAAGGAAAAAGAAAAATAAATAAATAAATCAATAGATAAATATCTAAAATATATTGATTTAATTTGTGCGGATTCTTCTACGCCATCCATTTCTATTCACGACCATTTCCTCTTCTAAATCTTTAATTTCCATGTCTTTACAGATAACCTGCATCCAAATTTTCAGCGGCGTACCTTTACCTTTTACTAGATCTCCTATACTTAAGTTCTCGGTTCTCCTAACCGGTGCATTTTTGGATCTTCTTCGCACATGACCGAACCACTTTAAACGACACTCTCGTATTTTATCCACAATTGAACTAACTCCCAACTTGTTCCAAATCTCTTCATTTTTGATTCTCTTCTAGTTTTTCCAAACATCCACCAAATATTCTCATTTCTGTTATAACTATCTTTTGTTCTTGTTATTATTTAATAGATCAACACTCAATACCATACAATAATGTAGATCTAACCGCTATCCTATAGAGCTTTCCCTTCAAATGCATTGGTATTGTGCGATCGCAAAGAACTCCATATGCTCTTCTCCATTTCATCCAACCTGCTTGAATTCTATGATTCGTATCTCCATCTATATTGCCATCATTTTGAATGATTGAACATAGATATCTAAATCGTTCATTTTTTTATACATCTTGTCCATCTAACCTAATCGTTTTTTCATCATTTCTATAACTATTGCTAAACCTACATCTCATATATTCGGTTTTTGATCTACTCAATCTAAAACCTCTGGATTCCGATATAAGTCTCCATAACTCTAGTTTAACACTAACACTCTCTCTTGTTTCATCAACTAGCACTATATCATCTGCGAAAAGTATACACCATGATATTTCATGTTGGATATTTTTTGTTATATTAGAAAATGAAAAATAGCTGATGGCTTGTTTGGTGAAAAGAAATGATAGAGAAGAAATGGAACAAGTTCTTTCTTGACAAAAATGATAACTACTACTCCAATTCTTTACACCCCACTACTGGTAACAGGATTGAATGTCATTATACTCCAATTCTTTACACCCCACTACTAGTAACAGGATTGAATGTCATTATAAAACTGCAGAAAAAACAAACTAGCTCAACAGCATTGCACTGCATGGCTGGTGAAGTTTATCAAATGACAGGATAATCGGGAATTTATCTCCACAGTTTATGCGAGAGTATTTAGTATTTATACCTATGTTGACTGTGTGACAGCAGGAGCACCTTACACTTGCAGCCCCTCGTGCATGCATCAGCAGTGTCCGGCAACCACCACAAATCAGTTGAGACATTTCTAATCCTGCAGACAATTTTGTAACATACAAGTGGACTATAAGGACCTAAATATTAATAGTATATCTTAATATACTAAAGAGTAAACTAATATATCTGTGGCTCTGGGCAAGTGCAAGCAGTCCGCATGAAGGTGAAAAGTCATGCTCATATTGAAATATGAAATAAAGAATGAACAAAATGTACTTGAAGAAATCAGAATTTTATTGCAATTTTGAGAGAGTTTTTACATATAATTCTTGAGAGTGTTTTTTCATGATTTACAAGAGAGAGGGGACAACCTATTTATAATCCAAAATCAAAACTAACTGTTAGAGACAAAACAAGAGCTGCTAGACACAAAAACTAGCCGATAGAGAGAAAAGAATAACTAGCCGTTACAAATTTTATCTAAAATGCCCTTGCTTGCTTTCTAGACAGATTCTGTCTTATTTTCTTGGACTTTGTTTATGAGACCCAATAGACTTTGTTGAACATTCTTAATTGAGTTAATGAGAGGAGTAATTTGTTGGTATGTTAGGTGGGTTTAGTGAAACTTTCTTTCAACACTCCCCCCAAGTTGGGCGCGTAGATATCGATAATGCCCAACTTGCTCATTATTTCTTGAAGATGAGCTGCGGTTCCTCCTTTAGTGAAGATGTTCGCAAGTTGATCTCTTCCATTGATGTATGTTGTAGAGATTATCCCTTCTATTTTTTGGCATCTATCCCTTCTTCTACTTTTTGGCATATGAAGTGATAATCTATTTCTATATGCTTTGTGCGCTCATGAAACACTGGATTGGAGGCAATATGAATGGCGGATTGATTGTCGCAATAGAGTTTGATTGGTGTTGTGACTTTGAGCCCTAACTCCTCCACTAAGACTTTTAACCATACTATTTCACTAGTGGCAGCCGCCATGGCTTTATATTCGGCTTCCGCGCTTAATCTAGACACAACATGTTGTTTCTTGCTCTTCCAAGCTACTAAGTTTCCTCCTACGAGCATGCAATATCCTGTGGTTGATCTTCTATCCGTGGAGTCACCTGCCCAATCAGCATTACAATATCCTATAATTTCTGAACCCCCATTATTCTTCATCCAAATTTCTAATCCGGGAGATCTCTTTAGATAGAGCAAAACCCTTTCAGCAGCCCTCCAATGTTGCTTTTTCGGAATGTGCATGTGCTGGCTAACCCTACTCATAGCGCAAGCGATGTTTGGTCTAGTGATAGTGAGGTAGATTAGTCTCCCTATGAGTCGTTGATATCTTCCAACGTTCTCATATGGCTCATCATCATCAATTAGTGGTCCAGATGTGGAGATGGGGTTGCATGTTGGTTTTGCTCCTAGTTTACCTGTCTCCTGCAATAAATCAAGAGTATATTTTCTTTGGGATAGAACTAGCCCATTAAGACAATAAACTAATTCAATTCCTAGAAAGTACTTTACCTTTTCTAAGTCTTTGATTTCAAATCTAGACTTCAAAAAATTTCTAAGTCTATGTGGTGTGTGTCATTCCCGGTGATAATACTATCATCTACATAAACTTGAATGATAGTAATTTTTTCACTATCTTTCTTAACAAAGAGTGATGAGTCACTATTGTATTTTGAAAATCCACAACTAAGGAAAGCATGGCTTAATTTAGCGTACCATGCTCTAGGGGATTGTTTTAATCGGTAGATGACCTTGTGAAGTTTGCATACTTTTCCTTCATAATTTTGGAGCTCTTGTGGTAGTTGCATATAAGTTTCTTCTTTGAGATCTCCTTGTAGGAAGGCATTTGTAACATCCATTTGATACATGCTCCATCCATGATTTATACCCAAGGACATTAGCACTCTAATTGTGTTCATCTTTGCTATGGAGGCATAAATTTCTTTGTAGTCTATTCCATAAGCTTGAGTGAACCCTTTAGCCACCAATCTTGCCTCGAATCTATCTATTGAGCCATCACTTTGTGCTTGATTTTGTATACCCATTTGCATCCTATGGTTCTTGTTTTTAGACAGCTTGGTGAGTTCCCAAGTTCCATTCTTGGTGAGAGCATCTAGCTCCTCTTCCATGGCTTTCCTCTACCTTGGATCCCTCTTAGCTTCTTCAAATGATTAGGCTCATGTTCTTTGTCTATATTACTCAAGAATGCTTGATGACCTAAAGAAACATGTGAGGTAGTATAATAATCATAGATAAGATATCTACGGTTGATCCATTCTGATGGTGGAAGCCTCAATCTAGTTGATCTTCGTAAGGGAGGTGAAGAATTAGGAGGCTCTTCGGATTCCTCTAAATTTTGTTCTTCATGTTCGGCCTCTTCTATTTGTTGAACCCCCCCTGAATCATTTGATGGTTCTTCCTCCGAATGACTTGATTCTTCTTCATTTGTTTGGGTATTTTCATCAGCCCCTTGAGTTTCGATCATAGGGGTTTGATAAGAAGGAACTAAGAACTCTCATAATTTTGTTTGAATCTCTTCTTTTTGTGGTTCATGTGCCTCATTTCCGACAAAATAGAATACTTCCTCCACAACTATCACATCCTTTGATGTGTATGTTTTGTTAGTCTTTAGATCGTAACATCTATATCTTTTTTCGAATGAAGCATATCCTAGGAATAGACATTTCATTCCCTTATGGTCCAACTTATCTCTAAAGTGTGGTGGGATGTGGATATAATATACACATCCAAAAATTCTAAGATGTGAGAGGTTTGGTTTCCTTTTTAAGACTAGTTCTAAGGGAGATGCACCCTTCAAAGTTTCGGTGAGCATTAAGTTTATAACATGAACAACGGTTCTAACTATATCATCCCAAAATTTCTTTGACACATTAGCATGGAATATCATGGACCTAGCTGTTTCTAATGTGCCAATTTTTGCGTTCGGCAACCCCATTTTGTTGGGGTGTATAACCACAAGACTTTTGGTGGACAATGCCATTATCTATCAAAAAATTTTCAAATTTGTGGCTCGTATACTCTCCACCATGATCGGATCTAAGAACTTTTATTTTTGCATCATACAATGTGGTCACATATTTAATGTAACTTTTGAGTGTTTCAAAAGTTTGATCCTTTGAATGTAGAAGGTATATCCAAGTATACCTAGTCCTTTGGTCAATAAATGAAATGGAGTATTTGTAACCTAAGTGAGATACAATAGGGGAGGTCCAGATATCTGAATGCATTAATTCAAAAAAAGCATTATATCTAGTTTCTGAGATTGGATATGTTGACCTAGTTTCTTTTCCAAGAATGCATGCCTCACAATGCTTATTTTCAATATTCAAATTTGGAAAAAAATGTGTTTTAGAGTTTGACTACTAGGATGATCTAAACGTGCATGCCAAAGAATGCTATCATTATGAGTATGGGTAGCAAATGCATGTTGCTCTTGATCTAAAAAATACAAGCCTCCTTTCCTAGATCATTTTTCAATCAATTTATTTGATTTCAGATCTAGAAAGGAGACGGTATCCGGATCAAAAATGACTCTACACCCTTGATCTCAATAATCTTGCTAATGAACAAAAGATTGAAAGTGAGTTTGAGAACATATAAAGCATTTGTTGTTTTTCCAAAAAGATCAATTTCCCCGATTTTATTCGCTTCCAATTTCTGTCCATTAGCCACCCTAACTGTCACATGATTATGGAGGTTTTTAAAATGTTTAACTTTTCTTTTATCTCTAATCATGTGACAATCGGTTCCGGAATCTATAACAAAATATTTTGAATTTAGATGAGTAAAAGTGTTTTGATTGTTACCAACTAATGACAATGATTGTTGGTGCCCTTTCAAGCAGCCGTCTACCCTTGTTTGGGGTGCAGAACATTCAGTCATCATAGAGGCATATGTGACTACACATTGATCTATTTCTTGTGAACCGAAATTGGATGGAAACTCATGACTATGATGATCTTTTAGAGGCGGCTGCTATAGGCCTTTTATGCATTCATTCAACTTGATTTGAAACTCATCACATTTGGCTCTTATTGAGGATAGTGGATTTACATTGCGTGCATCAACTTGGTGGCCAAATTTGAGAGGAATGGAAGGATTTTGTTGCAGCTCCATTGTTGTGTTAAAGATATTTCTTCCATTCAGATTCTGGCCTTAATTTTGAGGCATTTCAGATGTCTTTATTTGTTAAATGATGGCCTTCATCTCTTCGTAATGTGGAAGTGCTTTTATATTGGAGGCATCTTGATACAACTTCCTCCATACCTCTAAAAATTTGAATGCTCCAAATGGCTCTTTCAAAAGGAGACTTAATTCATCACACAAATTCAGCAACTTTTACATGAGATCCACCCAATTTGGGTGATCTTCAGTGTTGAGAAGATGGAGCGTCACCCGCTTTGATACCATGTTGAAATATGAAATAAAAAATGAACAAAATATACCTGAAGAAATCAGAATTTCATTGCAATTTTGAAAGAGTTTTTACATACAATTCTTGAGAGTTTTTTTCATGATTTACAAGAGAGAGGAGATAACCTGTTTATAATCCAAGACCCAAAACTAGCTGTTGGAGACAAGGAAAGAGCTGTTAGACACAAAAAAACTAACCGGTAAAGAGAAAGGAATAATTAGCCGTTATAAAATTTGTCCAAAATGCCCTTACTTGCTTTCCGGACAGATTCTGTCTACTTTTATTGGGCTTTGTTTATGAGACTCAATAGCCTTTGTTGAACATTTTTGATTGAGTTGATGAGAGGAATAATTTGTTGGTATGTTAGATGGGTTGAGTGAAGTTTTCTTTCAGCAGCTCATGGCTCAGCACTTGATGCCTTTTTTTGTCCCTAAAAGCCCTAGATAGAATCAACTCTCTCTGCTATTAAGAAGCAAGAAGAGAAGAAGAAAAAGCTAGAGAACAGGAAGATGGCATGAATTTCTATTTAATTGAAAATAAAAGGCAATGGCTTCAAACAAAAGCACAAGGAATTCTGTGGCTTCTCTCGTTTTCTTAAGATCCAGGTATAGGGCCTGACCAGACGGCAATCCCTTGATATTATACCCCCACGATGTCCAAGGAGTGAGAATACAAGAATGATAAGAATTTGTGGTTTTTTTTGGGGGGGGGGGGAGGGGTTAAGGCAGATAAAGAGTGAGATGAAAAAGATAAAATGATGATGCATATGTAGAGCAAGACATGGAAGAGGAGCAAGTAGATACACTGAGAACCTAGGAGCAGGAAAAGATACCAAAGAGATAAAGAAGGTGGGCATATGCCATTTTTCCAAATATTCGGAGGCTATTTCATTTTAAATAGCATAACTATCACAATAATTCAAGGCCAAATCACATGCATCCACTAGATATTATCAAAATTTTAAGGATATCCTAAATGTTTGGCCAGATTTTATGAAATAATTTTCTGGTGATATTAAAGGATTCAATTCCATTCCAAAAACAGAAGAAAACAGAGTTCTATGATTCTGGATGTCACAATTGTTATCGGTACACATCGATTCTTTGCTGGCCAAAAAGACCTATAAGAAAGTGCTCCATGTGATGTAAGCATTCCAAAACTTATTTACATTATTTTTACTTCATGGTTCCTCAGTTTTTTGAGCTCTCATTTGGTTTTTATATTTTTAGGCCTCCATCAAATCCAACCCATATCATACATCTTGTAAGGTTGAGTTTATTACTCTAAATCTGAACCGTGTAACATTTGAATTTTTGAACCACAAAGGATTGAAGTAAAATTAGAACAGAAATTTATGGACTATTTTTCTTTCTCACGTCTTCAAGTTATCGGCAAAATTCATTAGTAATCGCTTCTAGAATATCATAAATTGCAAAGTGTGAAATATTTAGGAAAAATCATTAACCAAATATTGTAGTCATATATTATGTATAAATTGTGTTGATGTTGAAATCTTGTTGCCTCATATGCAATATTGTTGAGAAATATAGTATCACCATGTCTATGCTATGAGGAGCTTGCATCAAGTACTGATGTTTGAATTTCAAAGCTTTCAGATGAATAGAGACTTCACTGACTTATCATGAGCCTAGATCATACAGAAGTCTCTTATGCACTAAATCCTGCAGTTTCTATTTGACTAATTATTATTTGAAGCACCAACATAATTTCCCCACCTTTCTTTCTATGTATTCACTTTTCTTGTTGACTTGTGAAAAACAAAAAGAAATTAAAACGAAAACAAAAAAGACAAAAGAATACCAGGAGGCGCTACTGGTGGGACTGATGTTACAGCATTACATAGTGCACAACAAACATTTGTAGCTCCTCTAGGATAGAGAAGAACGCTCCCGCATCCGCTACACACAACCTGGCTCTGCATGGCTGCACATGGGAGTACAAAAAACAATAGCTCAATTAAGAAATCAAAAGTATTAGATAGTATGAAGTAAAATAATGGAAAGGCTACCCTATAGTTGTGTGAGAAAATGTTTATAAACATGGGGCCTAATGCATAAAATAAGCAATAGATTCATGTAATCAGCAAAGAGAAAGGAAGCAGATCATTGTCTAGGGCTTGGTCGATACATCCTCCATAGATGCCCCAATGTGTTATTTGCCCTTCCTAATTGTAACGGCACACCTTGAATAATTTACCCAAATAATTATGCAACAATTCAAGTCTTAATATCGCTTGATGTTTCATAAACTATGTTGGCACCCAAAACTATGGGTCAAAATGCATTTGTCCCACTAATTTGTATTTTCTTCACTTTGGTGCTCTCCTTCGCCCCTAAGAGTAACCTTTTTGGATTGAGAAGGATTCTAACCCAAGATAATCTTCAAAGGAAAGGCATAATTTTTGACATGCGTTATGCAAAAGCAAGTTTGAGTCCACAAATTTTCTCTCTTTTGCACCTTTTGTTGGTGACTCCAAGCTCCGTACAAAATGAGTTCTGAGCTTTCAGCAGTGTGGACGTTTGTACATCAAAGTGGAGAGCTTTCAGGATGCTTTCCCTTGCGAAATTTTCATAGGTTTGTAGGAAAAGGAATGCAAGAATCTTAGAGGATTGATAGTTTAACGGGTAATTTTGTAAAGTGTTTATATTTTGGACAACTTCGAAATCCTAGAATTTGTAGATGTTGAAAGTATAGGTTCTCTTTCATTGTAGAGCGATGTGTGAGCACCTTGTAGGTGCATTTTCTCCTATTTTTGTATTTCCTTTCTTATGAATAAAATCTTTCTTTCCATTTAAGAAAAGGGTTGTGATTAGACATAGTTTCTATTATGCTCCTTCTCAAACACTAACTATGGGTGCTATAATAGAATATGAGAGTGGAATACGATCTAGTGTTCATAAATTCTCTACTAAAAGCATGCTAGCCTAGATTTCATTTTTTTAAGGTTTTTGTCTAAATAGTATCGGGCAATCTTTGCTAAATTCTGATATGAAGCATTAAAACTGCCCTTTGGCTAGATATTAAGCACTAGTTTATGCAGTAATTAAAGCCCATATTCTGACAAAATTCTATGAAAAAGAAATCTTCATACATTCTTACACCTTCAGACCCTAAATTTATGATACGAATAATCTTCCTCTCCGATGGTGGAAAAACCTTTGTACACGATTGTACAAGAAGTGCACTTCAAGGTTGGGAAGGTGCTAGAATCCCTCTAAAATGATGATTCATGTGGGCCTACGAGTTCGAAGAACCTCTTCCCAGACCTCTTTGAAATAGCTAGGGGCAACTGTGGTGGTTTGGAATGGTGGATCAAGACAATTGTCCATTGAATTTGTGCAACATGTCAAATGATTGGGAGTTAGAAGATTTGTTTGCATTCTTGAGATTTTGAAAGAGATCCAGGACTCCCAAAATTGTGACTAAATCTGGTTTGGAAAAGGAACAGTAAGGATACATGTGACCTTAAAAGCTGCTATCAAGTTACCAGCAGTAGGTGGTTAGGGGTGGCAAGAGGACATCCCTAGGAAACTGATTTAGAAATTTCCAGCTCTGCCATGAGTCTCTTTCTCCACCTGAGAAGCAATGTGGAGAAGCATTGCAATCTTCTATCAAGAGGGTTGCTCTTCTGAAGAGATGTACTGTGTGAAAAAGGGAGCGACAAGGTGTTGATCACTTATTACTTCATTGTTCATGGACAAGACATGTGTAGGATAAAGTTTTAGCCATGCTACATATTGCTTGGATGCTTCAAAAGATGTGCACTCTGAATAGTGGGCTTGGAGCAGGTTGGGGTGTTGTATAACAAAGAGGAAGATTACTAGTTAAACCACTCAAGCTACTTTTTAGTTAGTTTGGAGGTACAGAAATCAAGAATGTTTTAGGACACAGAGAAATTGTTAGAGAAGCAAATGCAGGAGGCCAGCTGGACGAAGATGTGGCATCTTCAGTCTAGATGGATGATGAATTGGCTGCAGCAAGACAAATTGCCAACCCAAGTGGGTTGATAGTCTATCAACGCAGAAGGCAAAGGCATAAAAACTGTCAGAGAATGTTAGAAGTGTAACAGTCTGCTGTTGAGGGAATATTGGGCGATTAGAAGGAAACTAAGACTATAAACAAGATATGAAGGGAAGCCGCGAAAGGCATGGAAAGAGTTAATTAGTCTCTCTAAGTGTGGGCATTCTGCTCTTAGAGAGAGACTGAGTTTTCTTCTTTTCTACTGCTGTAATGCTCCTTTCGAGCCATTAAAGAAGAACGTTACTATCTTCCAAGCTTTCTAGTTCTCCCTCTCCTTCTCCTACCCCTAATCATTTGGTCTAACCTGCCGGTTTCTTCCCGACCATTTCCTCTCCGTTCTTTCCTTTTTTCTCTCCCTCTTCAGTCGACTTTCTCACTTAGAAACCCCTCCGTTACTTCATGACTCACACCCGAATAGATACAAAACTAGAATCCATCGAGAAAAGCATTGTCGACTTGGGGAAGAATGTCTCGACATTAGTCGAGGAAATGAATATTCATCGCACCACAATAGACAAAGTCGACTCCGTGGAGGACTTGGTGGCAGCACTGCTGCGCCAAAAACACAAAGGCCGCGAGGCTGCCTCCGCAAGATATGGTGTTCCGGGAGGCCCTTCTCTCAAAATAGGGTCCATCCCCATCTGGGAAACCAATCCGTAACACCCACAACCAAAAATTCAATCTCAAGAACACTTACCTTTTGCTCTACGACGAATCGATCTGCCTTGTTTTGATGCACACGATCCCGCGACATGGGTCACACGAGCAGAGCAGTTCTTCACCATTAATCACATCCCTGAGGAATCGAAAGTTGCGATGGCTATGATCTCCATGGATGGCCCGGCATTCCATTGGGTTCAGTGGCTTCTCGCTCAAAACCCTTCGATTTCTTGGTCTAAACTCACTTCCGAACTTTTTGATCACTTCGGGGGAGGATTATCAGCAAATCCTTTCGAAACCTAGCATCCACGAAGTAGTCAGGGACCGTCGACACCTATATTGATGAGTTCGTCGCCCGTGCAGCACTCATCAAGGGCTTAAACCCGTTGATCCATCTAGGGCTTTTCCTAAACGGCCTAAAGGACGAGATTTGCATGCGGATACAGTTGCACGAAGCTCTCTCGCTCTTTCAGACAATGAAGTTAGCTCAGGAGGTGGAGCGAGAAAACAGCTTCTTTATAACAAGCATACTACCGGGTAAAGATGACGGGGCCTACTTCCCTATCGGGTCATGGAAATGGGGCAGGTCCAACCCGACCCTTGGAGGATCCAACACTTATTCTCACCCGAAACCCATGACCCGGAACTAGATCTCTTTTAACCCATCTTCTTCCCTCCCACCTCTGCAAACCTCTTGGTTCCCCAACCGCAACTCGCACTAATTATCCCACCATGAGATCACGGACTTACGCGCCAAAGGATTGTGTTTCAAATGCAAACAACCTTACCATCCCCTTCACAACTGTCCTAACAAGAGCTTGCGTGTGATCATTCTGGGCGAGTATGAAGTTCCTTCGCACGACGAAGCTGCAAGTGAAGACACTGTTGCAGAGGATTTGGGGCATCAACCGGACATTTCTCTCGCCTCATTGGAGCTCCCAATGTTCTCTGTAGGAGATATTTCTGACCCTAAGACTATGAAGCTTATGGGATCTTCTAGGGAGGAAAAATTGCTAATCATGGTAGATAGTGATGCTAGTCATAACTTTATAATTGATACCACTGCCAAACGGATGGGATTAGTAGTGCAAACCATGGACCCTTTTTGGGTACGACTAGGTGATGGCCGTAGGGTAGTTTCCTCAAGTATATGCCCTGCTGTCCAGATAAAATTGGAGAGTATTGCCATTATAGTTGATTGTTTCTTATTTCCATCGGGAGGAGTTGATGTCATTCTAGGAGTTTCTTGGTTGGAAACATTAGGCGAAGTGAGAGTGAACCGGCAGACAATGTCCATGAAGTTCCAGTGGCAAAGTCAAAACATGTGCATGGTTGGAGACCCTGCATTGATTTGAACCTCCTCTTCCTTGGCTGCATTAAAAAAACTTACTGCAGCAGAATTTGGTGTCTAGCTGTGGGAGGCTAGCGTAGAAAGTAACGCGCAGAGCTCCCCAGGTAAACCACTGCCCTGTGACCAGCAAGCAAATCTACAATCCCTTCTCTCAAAGTTTGCTGTGGTATTTATGGATTACACTCAGCTCCCACCCTGCAAAACAACCCTACAAAACAACCGATCACCAAATCCCTTTACGACCTGAATGTGGTCCTGTTAGTAGCCGACTCTATCGATATAGTCATAAGCAGAAAAACGAGATTGAGAAGTTGGTGGCAAACATGCTAACTGCAGGCATCATTCGACCAAACTCTAGCCCCTTCTCTAGCCCGATGCTTCTTGTCCACAAAAAGGATGGAAGTTGGTGCTTTTGTGTCGATTATAGGGAGCTGAATAAGGCTACCATTCCGGATAAATATCCAATTCCGGTGGTTTATGAGCCACTGGCGAGTTACATGGCGCCCATTACTTCTCCAAATTGGACTTGTGATCCGGTTACCACCAAATCCGAGTCACAGAGTCCAACATTCCTAAGACAGCTTTTTGAACTCATTCGGGCCATTATGAGTTTATTGTGATGCCATTCGGACTTATGAATACTCCCACCACCTTTCAAGCAACAATGAACGATGTGTTTCGACCTTATCTTCGAAAGTTTATTTTGGTCTTCTTCGACGATATTCTTGTCTATAGCCGCACTTGGAAGGAACATTTGAGGCACTTGAAGACAGCCGTACAAACCTTGGCCGCGAATTCATTAGTCGCCAATAAAAAGAAGTGTCAATTTGGAAAGCAAGATATTGAATATTTTGGCCACATAATCTCTTCGGATGGAGTAAAAATAGATTCGGGAAAAATAGATTATATTCTAAAATGGCCAATTCCCCGCTCCACAAAAGATGGTCGTTGATTCTTGGGCTTAACTGGTTACTATAGACGATTTATTCATGACCATGAGAAGATAGCTCGGTCTCTCATGAATTTACTAAGAAAAGAGGGACAACTCAAGTTTGTGTGGACCATGGAAATCAACTGAGCCTTTGAAGCCTTACAATCTACAATAACCCATGCCCCCGTGTTGGCAATGCCGGATTTCACTCAATTATTCGCAATTGAATGCGATGCTTCAGGGAGAGGAATAGGGGCGGTCCTACTACAAAATGGGAGACCTATAACCTTCTTTAGTAAGGCTCTTTCTGAAAAATCCATCTCCAAATCAGCATATGAGAAGGAGTTAATGACACTTGTCTCAGCCATTCAACATTGGCGACCATATCTCATAGGGCGACACTTTGACGTGAAAACAAACCAAAAGAGTTTAAAATTCTTATTGGAGCAGAAAATTTCAACACCTGCACAGCAACACTGGGTTTCTAAATTGTTGGGCTATGATTTCAAGGTACAATACAAACCAGGAAGCTCCAACAAAGTGGCTGATTCCCTCTCTCGACTGCAAGAGGGATCCACATGTTCAGTGATGACATGGCAACTATGGAGTGATCGGAAGCAAATTGAGGAAGAGAGCACTAAAGATCAAGAGCTGTCCGCACTTAAACAATTGCTGCAGAAGGAACCTCACTGCAGACCACCATACATGCTGGAAAATGGAACATTGCTACACAAAAATCGAGTCGTAATTCCAGAAAACTCTAAATGTATTCCTACTCTATCAGCTGAGTTTCATGAGACCACTGGAGCAGGACATTCTGGTGCCTTAAAAACCTATAAACAATTGGCTGCAAACTTGTATTGGACAGGAATAATGAAATCCGTTCTATCCTTTGTGTCAGTATGCTTAGTTTGTCAACGACAGAAGTATCAGGCTAGGTCCCTAGCAGGACTTTTGCAGCCTTTACCAATCCCATCGGATTCTAATAAAAAACCAAAACCAACTAATTTCGAATCAAGAAACAAACTAATTTTCTCATTTCTGAAAGAACAAGTAAAACCAAATTTGTCCAATACAGAAATAGAAATCAAATTCTATTTGAAAGAAGGTATAATAAATGTTTTATGTAGATCAAAAAAGAATCTAGTTCTTAACAATAATCTATATTTTCTTATGGTTTCAACTAGAACCTTATTGTCGTCGCCTATATAGATATATCTTTCACCGTCATTTGCCAATCGGTAATTTAGGCAACCTTGTATGGACACTGATGTGAGTGGTTGCAGCAAAATCTAGCCACCAAATGTGTCATAGAACTGAAATTAAATTAGTCTCTGTGAGTGTGGGCATTCTGCTCTTAGAAAGAGAGACTGAGTTTTCTTCTTTTCTACTGTTGTAATGGTCCTTTCGAGCCATTAAAGAAGAACGTTACTATCTTCCAAGCTTTTTAGTTCTCCCTCTCCTTCTCCTACCCCTAATCATTTGGTCCGACCTGCCGGCTTCTTCCCCACCATTTCCTCTCTGTTCTTTCCTTTTTTCTCTCCCTCTTCGGTGGACTTTCTCACTTAGAAACCCCTTCGTTACTTCATGACTCACACCCAAATAGATACAAAACTAGAATCCATCGAGAAAAGCATTGCCGACTTGGGAAGAAAATCTCGACATTAGTCGAGGAAATGAATATTCATCGCACCAGGATGGACAAAGTCGACTCCTTGGAGGACTTGGTGGCAGCACTGCTGCACCAAAAACACAAAGGCCGCGAGGCTGCCTCCACTAGACATGGTGTCCCGGGAGGCCCTTCGCTCAAAATAGGGTCCATCCCCATCTGGGAAACCAATCAATAACAACACCCACAACCAAAAATTCAATCTCAAGAAGACTTACCTTTTGCTCTACGACGAATCGATCTGCTTTGTTTTGATGCTCATGATCCCACGACTTGGGTCGCACGAGCAGAGCAGTTCTTCACCATTAATCACATCCCTAACGAATCGAAAATTGCGGTGGCTATGATCTCCATGGATGGCCCGACACTCCATTGGGTTCAGTGGCTTCTCGCTCAAAACCCTTCGATTTCTTGGTCTGAACTCACTTCCCAACTTTTCAATCACTTCGGGGGAAGATTATCAGCAAATCCTTTCAAAACCTAGAATCCACGAAGCAGTCAGGGACCATCAACGCCCATATTGATGAGTTCGTCGCCCGTGCAGCACTCATCAAGGGCTTAAACCCTTTGATCCATCTAGGGCTTTTCCTAAACGGCCTAAAGGACGAAATTCGCGTGCGGATACAGTCGCACGAAGCTCTCTCGCTCTTTCAGACAATGAAGTTAGCTCAAGAGGTGGAGCAAGAAAACGGCTTCTTTATAACAAGCGTACTACCGGGTAAAGATGACGAGGCCCACTTCCCTATCGGGTCATGGAAATGGGGCAGGTCCAACCCGACCCTCGGAGGATCCAACACTTATTCTCACCCGAAACCCATGATCCAAAACTAGATCTCTTTTAAACCATCTTCTTCCCTCCCCAACAACTTTCACCAGCAACGACCATCTTCTTCCCTCCTACCTCTACAAACCTCTAGGTTCCCCAACCGCAACTCGCACTAATTATCCCACCATGAGATCACGGACTTACGCGCCAAAGGATTGTGTTTCAAATACAAACAACCTTACCATCCTCTTCACAACTGTCCCAGCAAGAGCTTGCGTGCGATCATTCTGGACGAGGATGAAGTTCCATCGCACGACGAAGCTGTGAGCGAAGACACTGCTGCAGAGGAGCTGGGGCATCAGCCGGACGTTTCTCTCGCCGCATTGGAGCTCCCAATGTTCTCCGTAGGAGATATTTCTGACCCTAAGACTATGAAGCTTATGGGATCTTCTAGGGAGGAAAAATTGCTAATCATGGTAGATAGTGATGCTAGTCATAACTTTATAGCTGATACCACTGCCAAACGGATGGGATTAGTAGTGCAAACCATGGACCCTTTTTGGGCATGATTAGGTGATGGCCATAGGGTAGTTTCCTCAAGTATATGCCCTGCTATCCAGATAAAATTGGAGAGTATTACCATTACAGTTGATTGTTTCTTATTTCCATCGGGAGGAGTTGATGTCATTCTAGGAGTTTCTTGGTTGGAAACATTAGGCGCAGTGAGAGTGAACCGGCAAACAATGTCCATGAAGTTCCAATGGCAAAGTTAGAACGTGTGCTTGGTTGGAGACCCTGCATTGATTTGAACCTCCTCTTCCTTGGCTGCAATAAAAAAACTTACTACAGTGGAATTTGGTGTCTAGCTGTGGGAGGCTAGCGTAGAAAGCAATGCGCAGAGCTCCCCAGGTAAACCACTGCCCTGTGACCAGCAAGCATATCTACAATCCCTTCTCTCAAAGTTTGCTGTGGTATTTATGGATTACACTCAGCTCCCACCCTGCAAAACAACCGCTCACCAAATCCCTTTACGACCTGAATGTGGTCCTATTAGTAGCCGACCCTATCGATATAGTTATAAGCAGAAAAACGAGATTGAGAAGTTGGTGGTAAACATGCTAACTGCAGGCATCATTCGACCAAGATCTAGCCCCTTCTCTAACCCCATGCTTCTTGTCCACAAAAAGGACGGAAGTTGGTGCTTTTGTGTCGATTATAGGGAGCTGAATAAGGCTACCATTCCAGATAAATATCCAATTCCGGTGGTTTATGAGCTACTGACGAGTTACATGGCGCCCATTACTTCTCCAAATTGGACTTCTGATCTGGTTACCACCAAATCCGAGTCACGGAGTCCAACATTCCTAAGACAGCTTTTTGAACTCATTCGGGCCATTATGAGTTTATTGTGATGCCATTCGGACTTATGAATACCCCCGCCACCTTTCAAGCAACAATGAACGACGTGTTTCGACCTTATCTTCGAAAGTTTATTTTGGTCTTCTTCGATGATATTCTTGTCTATAGCCACACTTGGAAGGAACATTTGAGGCACTTGGAGACAGCCCTACAAACCTTGGCCGCGAATTCATTAGTCGCCAATAAAAAGAAGTGCCAATTTGGAAAGCAAGATATTGAATATTTGGGCCACATAATCTCTTTAGATGGAATAAAAATGGATTCAGAAAAAATAGATTGTATTCTAAAATGGCCAATTCCCCGCTCCACAAAAGATGCTCGTGGATTCTTGGGCTTAACCGATTACTATAGACGATTTATTCATGATCATGAGAAGATAGCCTGGCCTCTCACGAATTTACTAAGAAAGGGGGACAACTCAAGTTTGTGTGGACCATGGAAACCAACCGAGCCTTTGAAGCCTTACAATCTGCAATAACCCATGCCCCGGTGTTGGCAATGCCAGATTTCACTCAATTATTCACAATTGAATACGATGCTTCAGGGAGAGGAATAGGGGCGGTCCTACTACAAAATGGGAGACCTATAGCCTTCTTTAGTAAAGCTCTTTCTGAAAAATCCCTCTCCAAATCAGCATATGAGAAGGAGTTAATGGCACTTGTCTTAGCCATTCAACATTGGTGACCATATCTCATAGGGCGACACTTTGACGTGAAAACAAGCCAAAAGAGTTTAAAATTCTTATTGGAGCAGAAAATTTCAACACTTGCACAGCAACACTGGGTTTCTAAATTGTTGGGCTATGATTTCAAGGTACAATACAAACCAGGAAGCTCCAACAAAGTGGCTGATTCCCTCTCTCGACTGCAAGAGGGATCCGCATGTTCAGTGATGACATGGCAACTATGGAGTGATTGGAAGCAAATTGAGGAAGAGATCACTAAAGATCAAGAGCTGTCCGCACTTAAACAATTGCTGCAGAAGGAACCTCACTGCAGACCACCATACATGCTGGAAAATGGAACATTGCTGCACAAAAATCGAGTCATAATTTCAGAAAACTCGAAATGGATTCCTACTCTATGGGCTGAGTTTCATGAGACCGTTGGAGCAGGACATGCTGGTGCCTTAAAAACCTATAAACGATTGGTTGCAAACTTGTATTGGAAATGATTGGTGAAGTCTGTTGTATCCTTTGTGTCAGTGTGCTTAGTTTGTCAACAACAGAAGTAAGAGGCGAGGTCCCCAACAGGACTTTTGCAGCCTTTACCAATCCGATTGGTGGTTTTGGAGGATATTTCAATGGACTTTATCAATGGACTTCCTCGATTACATGGAAAGAATTGCAAATTTGTGGTGGTTGATAGATTGTCAAAGTATGGGCATTTTATTGGCTTGAAGCACCCTTACATAGCGAAGATTGTAGCTGATGTGTTTGTTAAGGAAGTGGTCCATCTACATGGACTGCCAGGTTCCATAGTTAGTGACCGCGACCCTATATTCCTAAGTAGATTTTGGGTCGAATTGTTTCGTTTGTGAGGCACAAGGCTGAAAATGAGTAGTGCTTATCATCCGCAAACGGATAGATAGACAGAAATATTGAACAAAGGCCTCGAAACATACCTTCATTGTTTCGCTTCTAAACGGCCATAGGGATGGTACACTTTGTTGCCATGGGCCGAATTCAACTATAATACGAACTTCCATACCTCCACAGGAATGACTCCTTTCCAAGCAGTGTATGGACAACTTCCTCCCACAGTCCACAGGTTTTTTCCGGGACAAACGCGTGTGGAGGCAGTGGCAAGACAGCTTTTGGACCGAGATGAAGTTATGAAACAACTCCATCATAACCTCCAAAAGGCGCAATAGCAAATGGTGAAATTGCCGATGGTCATCGGAGGCATGTACAATTCAATGTAGGAGAAGTGGTTTTTCTAAAATTATGGCCATACAAACAAATTTCTATCCTCAACAGAAGCAAAGCTAAGCTAGCCGCCAAATACTATGGTCCCTTTGCTATTGTTCAAAAAATAGGTAAAGTGGCCTATAAATTGTTGCCGCCAGAAGGGTCTCGGATACACCCTGTCTTCCATGTTTCGCAGCTAAAGAAGATGATTGGAAACCATGCACCGGAATCAGCACTACCTTATACTCTTGAGAATGAAGGAAGTTTGTGTGAGCCAGCCCAGACACGAGATGAGAAAGTAGTTACAAAAGGAGGTCAAGCTCTAAAACAAATGCTTATTCGCCGGAAGAATGGAACTAAGGAAGATGCAACGTGGCTTGATCTTTCGGACTTTAATGGGTAGCTCCCTGGTTACAGCCAGGAGGCCAAGGCTGAAACTTCAGCAAGAGGCAATGTTAGAGAAGCAAATGTAGGAGGCTAGCTGGACGAAGATGTGGCATCTTCAGTCCAGATGGATGATGAATTGGCTGCAGCAAGACAGAGAGCCAACCCAAGTGGGTTGATAGTCTATCAACGTAGAAGGCAAAGGCATAAAAACTGTTAGAGGATGTTAGAAGTGTAACAGTCTGCTGTTGAGGGAATATTGGATGGTTAGAAGGGAACAAAGGCTATAAATAGGATATGAAGGGAAGCCGGGAAAGGCATGGAAAAAGTTAATTAGTCTTTGTGAGTGTGGGCAGTCTGCTCTTAGAGAGAGAGACTGAGTTTTCTTCTTTTCTACTGCTGTAATGCTCCTCTCGAGCCATTAAAGAAGGAAGTTACTATCTTCCAAGCTTTCTAGTTCTCCCTCTCCTTCTCCTACCCATAACAGAAATTTTGTTTCTTCCACTGATACTTGGTTTAATCTCTTCAGTTCTGGTCTCTTCGCAGTCTTCCAGTAACGAGGTCTGAGGAGGATGTCTTGCCTTTCGAAGATGCTATGCTTCTCCTTTAGGTTGTACATGGCAAACCACCTTGATGGTTTAACGAATTTTTCATTTCTTTCCCCTAAAGAAAAGATATCACAATAAATTCGAATTCTACACTTCGAACAATCATTCCCACAAGAAATTACCAATAGATAGCATAATCCTAAATTTTATGTCATAGCTTGGTCACGAATATGTCGATAAGACAGTGAAATAACAAGGACTTGTATACATAAGAATAAGGAGAAGGGAACTCCTATTAAACCAAGCAAACACCCAATTTTACATTCTCCAAAACATATTATTCCATCTAATCATATAAATCAACAGTTACCAAAGTAACCTTAAAAGCTTCTACGAACCTTAAGTTGCTAGCCACAAAAAGTAAGAATAATTATATCAAATTTATAGGTGAAAAGCCTTTTTTCTTTTTTCTGCGGATAGCTTCTTGAAAAGATTTTTTTTTTTTCAGTTTTTTGTCTTCCTCTAGATCTTTTGTCTCTTTTATGGAGGCTGTTGATTTCTACCATGTCTTTCTAGCAACTGTAGCAAACATCATCTTGGTGGTCTTTACCCTCCAATCAAAAGAAATTATAGAAGAACCACTATCTTCAAAGTAAATTTTCTTAAATCTTATATGAGGTGAGGGTACGATTCTTAAAAATAACTTCCTCATGGTAAACAAAGATATAGTCATCTACACATTGTCCATCCTCGACCCCAAGGATTAATTGGATGCTTTAAAGTCCATAGCACCTTTATAACTAGAACAACAGAAGAATTGTAAGATTGTGACGCAATGAACCTTCATGAAACTAGTAACACAGGGCCATTCATGAAGTTCACACCCTACCCAGTGAAATCAACTCTTCACGACATGGATGATTTTCTTTCATAGGCTTGCACAAGCCTGTTTACCAAAAGAACCTTAAACATTAGTTTGAACAAATCTGCAGTCATAGCAGGTGCTACAAACACCTAACTGCTTAGTAACTTGAAATATTTCAACACTATATCCACTAGATTGAAAATGAAAAAATATAATCTTCCTAATGCTTGCATTTCTACCTTCATCATCAAATACCAATCAAGAACCGTGGAATGGAAGGTTCAAATCCACCCCCCCAAAGAAAAAGAAACAAAATAAACAACAATATCGGAGTCAATATATTATCTAGTTTAAAATGTAAAATTATAAGGTTTGGACCAGGCTGAAACATGTCTACTACATGTCTTTAAAGTGCATTAGTTGTGCCCAAAGAAGTGTCTAAGGCAAAGAAGCCTCCTTTGTATCAGTGTCAGGGCAGCACAACAATTTACTAAACATATTTTACTGAATAATTATATTTTGGCTCCTTTTATTCAAACAATTATATACTTTGTACAGTTTACAACAACTAATATCATAAAGAAATTTCCAAAATTAAATAACTTTGGCTTTTAGTTATCCTTTGGGTTAGTATCATGTAGAATAGGATACATGCATGAGAGGATGAGCAAGAATAATAGTAAGTTCAATTGTGAAGTCCTTTTGGGTGGTTCAAACAACCAACTATCAAGCCCTACCTTCAGCAAGGCTGGTGGCAGGACAAGGGAAGGATTCCCAACACTCACCATTCACTGCCTAAGGATGGGGCAGAGTGGCAGAAAGATAAACCATAGGATGGGAAAATAAAGTGGGATGGTGATGGAATACACCATAGTGTGTGTTTTCTCCTGGGAGTTTCATCTTCAATAAATTATAGTTGTTACCTAATCAACTTCTAAACCTAACTTATTACTAAACTAGTTAATAATATATCTTTCTTATTAATTAAATATTTTAAAACAAGTGCAGCATTTGAATGAAATGGGCCAAAACAAACCGCATCCTAAAATAGCATTCCAGGTATCCAACTAAGCCTGCCTCATTTATGTACATATACTCTTACCTTTCACTCTGCCTTAATAATTCAAAATGCAGAAAACACTGAGTATAGGCATGCTAAGGCAACTTTACACCCAAAGGAAAATAGTTTAACACTTTAGGTGACTTGATTCATGTAGACATAGAGAAGTAGAGCTTGAGAGAGTGTTCATAAATTCTTTAATGGCCAAAAGTTTGATGTCAAGATTCGGTGTTAAATCTCCTCCTTTTTGCAATAGTGATAGATGAAATAATGAAAAGTATCCACAATAAAGTATCATAATGTATACTTTTTACCGATGATATAGTAATGGTCAATGAAACTAGAAAAGGTACTAGTGCAAAATTGAATTTCTGAGTAGACACACTAGAATTCAAAAGATTTAGATTGAATTAATCAAAAACTAAATATATGAAATGTACGTTTGGTGGTTGTCATCAGGGTAATGAAGAAACGACCACATTAAGAGACTAAGATGTACCAAAAAGTAAACATTTTAGATACCTTGTATCCATCATTCAAAATAATGGCAACATAGATGAGGATGCGAATCATGAGATTCAAATGGGTCAAATGAAAGAGAGAAGTGCATTTGCAGTTCTCTACAATTGTGCGATGCAATTACAGTTGAAGGGAAGGTTTTATAGAATCATAGTAAAACTGAAATATTATATGAAATTGAGTGTTTGACTATTAAATAACAATAGGAGAATAAAATAGTTGTAATCCAAATGAGGATATTCAGGTAGATGTGTGGTAAAACTATAAAAAATAGGATTAAAAATGAAGAGATACATATTAAGTCGGTAGTAAATTCAATTGTGGATAAAATGAGAAAATATCGCCTAAAATGGTTTGGACATATGCAACGAAAACCCAAATATGCATCAATCAGAAAGAGCAAAACTTTAAATATAGGAGATTTAGCAAAACGTCAAGATAGGCTATTGAAAACGTAAATGTAAATTATCCGTAAAAATATGAATATCAAGTATTTAGTTGAGGAGATGAGTTTAAACGGAAATAAGTCACATAAAAGAATCCGAATCAATTGAATTAATATACTTTTATTATTAATATTAATATTACTATTATTATTATTAAGTCATTTTTTTTCCTATCTCCTATATTAATTCCAAAAATCGACCCCAAAATTTGGGATTATCGCTCAATTTGTTGTTGTCATTGTATTGAAAGTCACATAGTATCATATCTTATCATGTCTAAAGGATGTGCGAACACTTCCTAAAGGTATTCCCTTAACATAGCTTTTACACCTACCGAGTTAGTCTATGGGCTTAACAGATGCCTTTGACATTCTTTCACCCTCTGATAATTAGACAACTCTGCTTAGGCATTCTAATTTCATCAAAGGCAGCAGACTAAGTTCCCTTGTTTGGACAAGAAGCCACTTTGTAATATCATCAATTTTACAATGGAATTATTCATGAACCAATACAATATTTTCCCCGGAGTATGGCTTCAAAATTCTCTTCAAACTCATGCATTTTTAGGCACACCTACTATCACCATCTCTTAAGCATAGGCCATTCTAATGCCTTGCACAGTGTGGATGCATATTATAGATTAAATGGAACATGTTTCAGGTATTATAATCATATCATTGAAGCTTCTGATAGATCCTAAAGTAGAGCTTCAGACAAACCAAATATGGAATTGAACTTGATCATATCAATTCCAAATTGTTTAAATAGATGAAGACGCCATCAATTAGATTCAAACAATAATAATATGAGAAGCACAAAAAATCACGAAAAAAAAACCCTGTGAGAAGAGGAGAAAAATATCCGCCCATTAAATCATATGAGGATCTTGCACCGAAACCGACCAAATTGAATAAAGAAGAAGCAACTACAGCTTTTGATATCTGAAATTCAGAAAAAGGATATTGGCAAGTACCTTATCAAATTATGCTTAATATTAGGATTAGGAGAGGCCGACCCCCCAGCGCTGGCGATGGCGAAAGAATTTGTCGAACGCCCAGACAAATGAATCTCTGTCAGGTCTGCAATTGAGTGGTTGAAGAAACAAAATGGGAGATGGGTAAATAATACAAGTCAAAAGAAAAGGATTAGGGTTTTGGATAACTCCGAGGAGAAGGAGATTGAAGCCATAGGAGGGGCATTACTTGCTAGTAAAGATAAATTTGGGTAAAAATGAAATGATACGGTACGGTACGACAGGGTCAAGGATCGCGCAGTCTCTCTAGAATTAAAGAGATTTCTGTGCTCTCTCATTGTCGAGCGAGGTGACCATTCACCTACAACTAGGCCTTGATAAATGGGCCGGGTCAATCCAAGTCAACAAACTCCCATGTGTCAACTCACTCCCCTAAGTCAAATTGAGGAACCTTTTGAGCATCCTATCCTTGAGGCTGTCAGGAATGAACCGCCACTTGAATAATGGATCAAATCTCTGCCAAGTGACCCTGCTAATGTCGCCCCCAAAGCCAACTCTCAGCTTTGCATCCAACCAAGAACAAGCCCCAGAGGAACTTGATAGCGAGACTAATCCTGTGCTCCTCTTGTGGCATAAACTCGGAAAAAGTGCATTGCATCTCCATCAGCCAATGCTCTCCCATCTCTAGGCCAAACTCTCATTTGTGAATGGGTGGGTTAAACTTTACAAATGATAAAGATAACTCAAGATTGGGGAGAGAGATCCTCAAAAGTCGAATAATTTGACTAGTTGGGGCTCGGCCCTATCCCTTTTCCCCATACTCATATTTTAAAATTATTATGTTAATTTAAAAATACTTTTAATTTTTGAGTGTGCTTTTACAAACGATAATTCACTCTGAGCATGCCTCATTTGCCTACTTTTAATTTTTGATCATAAGTAGTTAATTTAAAAAAGAATAGTTTCAATGTATGACCACCCAAAAGTTAGTTTTAAGTAGTGTAATGTATTTGGTTAAAGATTTTGAAATGTAGCTCATATGTTAAAACCACCAAAAAGAAAAGACATATGACCAATTAAACATAATAATTTTTTCTTTTTTGTTTTCATGTATTAATAATATTAATAAACAAGATGAAGATAGAAAAATAAATGGAAATCTATGAACAAGAACTTTATGGACAAAAACAGAGAGAGGAAGTGGAACAAGCTAGTGCAGGTGGCCAGTGGCCTTGCAATAATGTGCCAAGGTGGTGGGTAATGTCCTTAGCAATGGTGTTCAAAAATGAGAGAATGCACTAAAAGAAACGATGGATTGTTTATAAATCAAAACAATATAAAACCTTTGTTTTTCTATTGTTTTAAATGTGATGCATTGCCTAATTTGAAATCATATCAATGTATCTATGGCCCTACAAAAAGGATTTGTTGACTATATTTCAATTTTTTTTTTTATCTTGAAAGAAAAAAATAAAACAATATATGAGTATCGATATTGTCAGAACATAAAATGTTAATAACAGTATTTTTTTTGATTGAGTGGTCAAGAACATTCTATCTCTTTAATTAGAATTTTGAGTTTAAGTTTTGGAAATAATAAAAAAGGTTTTGAAAGAGTCGATTCTCAAAAATAGATTTTACAGTATTTGAACCGAATTAATCGAATAAAACTTAGATGTCGAAGGTGAAAATAAAAAAAAATATTTTTTTCTCTTTTGATACAAGTTCTTACCAAACCTTATCGATTTTGGTAAGAAAACGGCGGTAGAAAATAAGGTGAGATTTGGTGACAATTCATTTCACTGAATCACGCCATAGTTATTTGAAGAGAATGTGTACATGAATGTGACTATGTACAAATGTTCTCACCATTTCTCAAAAGTAAATTTTCAAATTTTCACCAACTTTAATATATGTATTGGGTAATTTTTAAATAATGAAAATAATCACACCAAAAATTATCTTTTTGTTATTCATTATGATGATAAATAATAATAATTATATTATATATAACAGCCAATTCGGTCAATAAATTTTTTAAGATAAAATTGACCATTAATCAAGCATAGCGTCTTAGTTGTTGCACAAGATTGAGAGAGATGATGGTATTTATTTGGTTCTTATGATTAAATTTTGATTTTGTGAGACTAATAATAATAATAAAATAGTAATAAAAATAATATTAACAAAAGATGTCACCGACCACATGGTAATATTATCTGAATCTAAGGATGGTTAATCTAAACAGGCTGGGTGAGATAAATTGAAAACCGTTCGATCCAAAAGTCTTAAGTCAATAAATAAGCACAAAAAGGATAATTTTTTGATAGAAAGGCTAGACACCGTTTTCTGATGGCTTCATCATGAACGATACGAAGACTTTGACGTTGAACGATGATGGCAATGAGGAGGAGGAGCAGGGAAAACGAGGTTCTTTGTTCAAAGATCAGATCATAATTTACCCTTTGGATTTATCTTTTTTACAACCTTGGCTTTTCTTCTAATTTTGTTACACAAAGGGTTCTATGACTTTTAAAAGTATCCATTTTCTAGCTTTTACGTGTTGTCAGGCGCAGTGTCCTTATACATTGTTTTTACCTTTGTTAATGAAGTGGCTTATAAGAGATGTGATTGTGGTAGCAAAAACCTCAAAGAATTCAAATGCTGTCTTTACTAATTTTGTTTGGATACATCGTGATCTAATATTCAATTGTCGTTCTATGATACACTTGTAATCCCATTTGGACAGCTAGAGATTTTGACACAATATCATCAATTTATTTCTGTTTTGTTTATAGAGGCATAGTGTTGGATATATTGCATACATGTCATGACATTCCTAAGCTAGTGAAGAGTTAATAATAGGTGGCTTATACTTGTGGAACATTTTTTTAGAGCCTAACAAGCAAATATTATCTTCTAATTAGCACTAAGACGTTAAAAAATTAGGTTGGCTTTTTGTGTTGGTGGTTATTATCATAGGGCTTTTTGTGTTGGTGGTTATTATCATAGATTATTTACTTTTGTAACATGTAATAGAACACAAGTCCGTCGCAACCATTTGCTTTTTTTAGACATATCAAAATCATACTAAATCATTGGAATTAAAAGCTTAATAAATCGAAATTAAAAATTAAAACGGATCAAAATTATACTTGACTCCATCACCGAAAACTGAATAGAATGAAAGTTTGATTCGACCTTCGTCTGGGCAGAATCTTGGTCACGACCTTCCAGATCATATGTATTCTCACAAAATCTCTCTATATAATGGGAGTATTAGGGAGAAGAGTAATGCACTGATTCAGGGACCATAACTCTTATTTATAGTTGTAGTGTGTGACTTTACTTCCAAATTCATAATTAAAATTTACCTATTTAGCTTATTTAAGTTATCTTGCCTAATTCACATGAATTTAGATAACTTTCATACTATTCTTAAGTCACCCTTAAATATTCCATATTTAACCCATCATAAATAGCAAATATCCATTGATATCTACACATTTATTTATTTCCATATCTTTTGAGATATTTAAACTCAAATTACTGAATTTTTCAAATTTATCATATCACTTTCATATGAATTTATTTTATGAGCTTGACAGTATACAATATATAATTATTTAACATATAAACCCAATATTGGATTAATGATCCAACTATCTCCCATTTGGGCTATATGTGAGACTTTATAATTATATAATTGCAAAACAATCGAATGAGTTCAACTTCTCTATCAATACTGAAATATATCTACAACCAATTCTGTCCATCAATCATATCAACTTAGAATCAATGCGGCTTTTGTTACATTTTCGCAACTCAACCTTCAATGGTCATGTAAATTAATATAACCGAATGACATGGATCATGATATGGATACGTTGTCTAGAAATGTCATGCAATATGATCTCTATTTCCAATTGGTTCTCTTTAGTGAGATCATCTCAAATCAAAGTGAATAAAAAACTGAATTTTTATGTCTGCAAAATTTAACTGTAGTAACTCAATGCTTACATCAATAGAGCATTCATAATTTACAAACTCTCACTAAAATTGTATATTTTTAAGTGGCATTATGCCCATACGAGCAACATGCTCAAGGAATACTTTGGGTGGCAAACCCTTTGTAAGTGGATCCGCAATCATAGAGTTTGTTCATATATATTCTATAGATATCTGATCACTCTGTACTCTTTCTTTAACAACCAGGAACTTGATTCCTATATGTTTGGACTTTGTTGAACTCTTGTTGTTATTGGAATAGAGGACTGCCGATTTGTTATCACAAAATAATTTGAGTAGCTTATCAATACTATCTACTATCCGTAGTCCCGTGACAAAATTTTACAGATATATTCCATGGTTGGATGTATCATGACACGCTATGAATTCTACCGTCATTGTGGAAGATGCTATAAGAGATTGTTTAGCACTCTTTTAAGAAATGGCTCCTCCCACTAGAATTTGTACAACATGTCAAATGATTGGGAGTTAGAAGATTTGTTTGCATTCTTGAGATTTTGAAAGAGATCCAGGACTCCCAAAATTGTGACTAAATTTGGTTTGGAAAAGGAACAGTAAGGATACATGTGACCTTAAAAGCTGCTATCAAGTTACGAGCAGTAGGTGGTTAGGGGTGGCAGGAGGACATCCCTAGGAAACTGATTTAGAAATTTCCAGCTCTGCCATGAGTCTCTTTCTCCACCTGAGAAGCAATGTGGAGAAGCATAGCAATCTTTTATCAAGATGGTTGCTCTTCTGAAGAGATGTATTGTGTGAAAAAGGGAGCGACATGGTGTTGATCACTTATTACTTCATTGTTCATGGACAAGACATGGGTATGATAAAGTTTTAGCCATGCTACATATTGCTTAGATGCTTCAAAAGATGTGCACTCTAAATAGTGGGCTTGGAGCTGGTTGGGGTGTTCTATAACAAAGAGGAAGATTACTAGTTAAACCACTCAAGCTACTTTTAAGTTAGTTTGGAGTTACAGAAATCAAGAATGTTTTAGGACACAGAGAAATTGTTAGAGAAGAAAATGCAGGAGGCCAGCTGGACGAAGATGTGGTATCTTCAGTCTAGATGGATGATGAATTGGTTGCAGCAAGACAAATAGCAAACCCAAGTGGGTTGATTGTCTATCAACGCAGAAGGCAAAGGCATAAAAACTGTTAGAGAATGTTAGAAGTGTAACAGTTTGCTGTTGAGGGAATATTTGGTGGTTAGAAGGGAACTAAGACTATAAATAGGATATGAAGGGAAGCCGTGAAAGGCATGGAAAAGGTTAATTAGTCTCTATGAGTGTGGGCATTTTGCTCTTAGAGAGAGATTGAGTTTTCTTCTTTTCTACTGCTGTAATGCTCCTTTCGAGCCATTAAAGAAGAGTGTTACTATCTTCCAAGCTTTCTAGTTCTCCCTCTCCTTCTCCTACCCCTAATCATTTGGTCCAACCTACCGGTTTCTTCCCCACCATTTCCTCTCTGTTCTTTCCTTTTTTCTCTCCCTCTTCAGTCGACTTTCTCACTTAGAAACCCCTCCGTTACTCATGACTCACACTCGAATAGATACAACACTAGAATCTATCGAGAAAAGCATTGCCGACTTGGGGAAGAATGTCTCGACATTAGTCGAGGAAATGAATATTCATCGCACCACGATGGACAAAGTCGACTCCTTGGAGGACTTGGTGGCAGCATTGCTGTGCCAAAAACACAAAGATCGCAAGGCTTCCTCCGCTAGACATGGTGTTCTGGGAGGCCCTTCACTCAAAATAAATTCCATCCCCATCTGGGAAACCAATCTGTAACAACACCCACAACCAAAAATTCAATCTCAAGAAGACTTACCTTTTGCTCTACGATGAATAGATCTGCCTTGTTTTGATGCTCACGATCCTGCGACTTAGGTCGCACGAGCAGAGTAGTTCTTCACCATTAATCACATCCCTGACGAATCGAAAGTTGTGGTGGCTATGATCTCTATGGATGGCTCTGCACTCCATTGGGTTCAGTGGCTTCTCACTCGAAACCCTTCGATTTCTTAGTTTGAACTCACCTCCGAACTTTTCGATCACTTCGGGGGAGGATTATCAGCAAATCCTTTTGAAACCTAGCATCCACGAAGCAGTCAGGGACCGTCGACACCTATATTGATGAGTTTGTCGCCCGTGCAGCACTCATCAAGGGCTTAAACCTGTTGATCCATCTAGAGCTTTTCCTAAACGGCCTAAGGGACGAGATCGCGTGCAGATACAGTCGTACGAAGCTCTCTCGCTCTTTCAGACAATGAAGTTAGCTCAAGAGGTGGAGTGAGAAAACGGCTTCTTTATAATAAGCGTACTACCGGGTAAAGATGACAGAGCCCACTTCCCTATCGGGTCATGGAAATAGGGCAGGTCCAAACTGACTCTTGGAGGATCCAACACTTATTCTCACCCGAAACCCATGACCCAGAACTAGATCTCTTTTAACCCATCTTCTTCCCTCCCCAACAACTTTCACCAGCAATGACCATCTTCTTCCCTCCTACCTCTGCAAACCTCTTGGTTCCCCAATCGCAACTCACACTAATTATCCCACCATGAGATCACGGACTTACGCACTAAAGGATTGTGTTTCAAATGCAAACAACCTTACAATCCTCTTCACAACTATCCTAACAAGAGTTTGCGTGTGATCATTCTGGGCGAGTATGAAGTTCCATCGCACGACGAAGCTGCAAGCAAAGTCACTGTTGCAGAGGATCTGGGGCATCAACCGGTCATTTCTTTCGCCGTAATGGAGCTCCCAATGTTCTCTGTAAGAGATATTTCTGACCCTAAGACTATGAAGCTTATGGGATCTTCTAGGGAGGAAAAATTGCTAATCATGGTAGATAGTGATGCTAGTCATAACTTTATAACTGATACCGCTGTGCAAACCATGGACCCTTTTTGGGTACGACTAGGTGATGGCCGTAGGGTAGTTTCCTCAAGTATATGCCCTGCTGTCCAGATAAAATTGGAGTGTATTGCCATTAAAGTTGATTGTTTCTTATTTCCATCGGGAGGAGTTGAAATTATTCTAGGAGTTTCTTGATTGGAAACATTAGGCGAAGTAAGAGTGAACTGGCAGACAATGTCCATGAAGTTCCAGTGGCAAAGTCAGAACGTGTGCTTGGTTGGAGACCCTGCATTGATTTGAACCTTCTCTTCCTTGGTTGCATTAAAAAAACTTACTGCAGTAGAATTTGGTGTCTAGCTGTGGGAGGCTAGCGTAGAAAGTAATGCGCAAAGCTCCCTAGGTAAACCACTGCCCTGTGACAAGCAAGCAAATCTGCAATCCCTTCTCTCAAAGTTTGCTATGGTTTTTATGGATGACACTTAGCTCCTACCCTGCAAAACAACCGATCACCAAATCCCTTTACGACCTGAATGTGGTCCTGTTAGTAGCCGACCCTATCGATATAGTTATAAGCAGAAGTTGGCACTTTTGTGTCGATTATAGGGAATTGAATAAGGCTACCATTCCAGATAAATATCCAATTCCGGTGGTTTATGAGCCACTGACGAGTTACATGGCACCCATTACTTCTCCAAATTAGACTTGTGATCCGGTTACCACCAAATCCGAGTCACAGAGTCCAACATTCCTAAGACAGCTTTTTGAACTCATTCGGCCATTATGAGTTTATTGTGATGCCATTCGGACTTATGAATACTCCCACCACCTTTCAAGCAACAATGAACGACGTGTTTCGACCTTATCTTCGGAAGTTTATTTTGGTTTTTTTCGATGATATTCTTGTCTATAGCCGTACTTGGAAGGAACATTTGAGGCACTTGAAGACAACCATACAAACCTTGGCTGCGAATTCATTAGTCGCCAATAAAAAGAAGTGTCAATTTGGAAAGCAAGATATTAAATATTTAGGCCATATAATCTTTTCGTATGAAGTAAAAATGGATTCGGGAAAAATAGGTTGTATTCTAAAATGGCCAATTCCCCGCTCCACAAAAGATGGTCGTTGATTCTTGGGCTTAACCGGTTACTATAGACGATTTATTCATGACCATGAGAAGATAGCTCGGCCTCTCATGGATTTACTAAGAAAAGAGGGACAACTCAAGTTTGTGTGAACCATGGAAGCCAACCGAGCCTTTGAAGCCTTACAATCTGCAATAACCCATGCCCCCATGTTGGCAATGCCGGATTTCACTCAATTATTCACAATTGAATGTGCTGTTTCAGGGAGAGGAATAGGGGCGGTCCTATTACAAAATGGGAAACCTATAGCCTTCTTTAGTAAGGCTCTTTCTGAAAAATCCCTCTCAAGATCAGCATATGAGAAGGAGTTAATGGCACTTGTCTTAGCCATTCAACATTGGCAACCATATCTCATAGGGTGACACTTTGACGTGAAAACAAACCAAAAGAGTTTAAAATTCTTATTAGAGCAGAAAATTTCAACACATGCACAGCAACACTGGGTTTCTAAATTGTTGGGCTATGATTTCAAGGTACAATACAGACCTGGAAGCTCCAACAAAGTGGCTGATTCCCTCTCTCGACTGCAAGAGGGATCCGCATGTTCAGTGATGACATGGCAACTATAGAGTGATTGGAAGCAAATTGAGGAAGAGATCACTAAAGATCAAGAGCTGTCCGCACTTAAACAATTGTTGCAGAAGGAACCTCACTGCAGACCACCATACATGCTGGAAAATGGAACATTGCTGCACAAAAATTGAATCGTAATTCCAAAAAACTCGAGATGGATTCCTATTCTATCGGCTGAGTTTCATGAGACCGTTGGAGTAGGACATGCTGTTGCCTTAAAAACCTATACACGATTGGATGGAAACTTGTATCGGAAAGAAATGATGAAGTCCGTTCTATCCTTTGTGTCAGTATGCTTTGTTTGTCAACGACAGAAGTATGAGGCTAGGTCCCTAGCAGGACTTTTGCAACCTTTACCAATCCCAACGGATCCTAATAAAGAATCAGAACCAACTAATTTTGAATCAAGAAATAAACTAATTTTCTCATTTATGAAAGAACAAGTAAAGCCAAATTTGTACAATACAGAAATAGAAATTAAATTCTGTTTGAAAGAAGGTACAATAAATGTTTTATGTAGATCAAAACAGAATCTAGTTCTTAACAATAATCTAAATTTTCTTATGGTTTCAACTGAAAGCTTATTGCTGTCGCCTATATAGATATATCTTTTATCATCATTTGTCGATCGGTAATTTAGGCAACCTTGTTTGGACACATTGATGTAAGTAGTTGCAGCGAAATCTAGCCACCAAATGTGTCATAGTACTGAAATTAAATTAATTTCATAACAAACAAAAGATAGAGGCATATATTTCTTTGCACGCTAGGCGTGATAATTAGTACACTCTTTCATCTATGTCCCTCGGCACCACAAAAGAAGCATCCTTTTCTTTTCCGATTCATCCAGTACCTTTTGTTGCTTTTTCTGAGGTATCGTATTTGCAACATCCTTAGGAGGCTTCCTTTTCTTGCCTTTGGTCGAGACTAGGTGAGCACTTTCTGTCTAATCTCACTTCAACTTTTCCTCTTCTTGGACACAGTAAGAGATAAGCTCATTCAGAGACCAGGTTTCTTTTTTACAATTATAGCTCTCTTTAAACTGATTAAATTATCCCGGAAAAGATATTAAAATCAAATACACAAGTAAGTCCTCAGAGAGGTCAAGCTTGAGTGCTATTAACTTGAAGCGATATGAGACATCTCCATAATATACTCCCTAATATTGTCTTGACCTTTATACTTCATTGACACAAAATTTACCAAAAGTGTACCAATTTCTGACTTTTCATTCTTGGCAAACATTTTTTCAATATCAGCAAGGAAGTCCTTAGCTGTAAGAATAGTATCAGATATAGTGCCCCTAAAAGTTTCTGGAATGGCCTTCTTCATAATAATGAGACTAATGTGGTTCGACCTTCCCTCTTTTCATCAGAGGTACTCTTATCTGTAATTAATGGAGGATAGTCGGGGCTTAGCGCAAAGTCCATGTCCAAAACACTGAGAACAATCAGAATATTTTCTCACCATGATTTGAAGTTTGAGCCATTCAACATGGGAATAGAGTTGAGTTGTGCATGAATGTTGATGGAAATAGTGTTAACTGTCAAAATAGAGAACGATGATCAATATATACTAAAACAAAACTTTAAAATCAAATAAATTCAAATATGAAAAATTTCCATCATAAAATACTGATAACTCTATTAATATTTTATTTTTGGACAAAATAATTAATTTGTAAATGGTATCTTGATATAGTAATCAAACGCTGACAATAAGAGTATGTCAACCGACTATCTTCTTTTGGGCCGATAAATTGATCACATGAAAAAACCAAAAAATTGTCACGTATTTATTACCATAATGTGCACGTACAATTCCGTCAAATACGAACCTTCCTTTGGGCCGATCGATATCTACATGAATTGCATACACACAACTTTTTATATCCCAAAAATAAATTAATTTCCACAAGAGATGTCACTTTGCTGACATGTTGTTTCAATTAATATATTTCGAAATATATACAAAATCATACTAATATTTGAATAATATCCGTAATTGAAAAAATTTCAATTTTATTCTGATGCACTCAATTTCTTGAATTGCATATACATGAATTGCATACACACAACCTTTTATATCCCAAAAATAAATTAATATTCACAAAAGATGTCACTTTGGTGACATATTACTTCAATTAATATATCTCGAAATATATATAAAACCATATTCATATTTGAATAATATCCGTAATTGAAAAAATTCAAATTTTATCCTAATGGACTCAATTTCTTGAGCATTGAGTTTATTTAAAACCCAATCTTATAAACTTTAAATTGGGCAAAAAAAAAAGAAACCCAATTTTATTAAATCTGTTTCTATCATCTTTCTTTTCCGTCCCTATACTTTCGTTGTCGGTATAAAACCAAAGTTTTAAACCTTTTGCCGACAACTGATTCAAAACTTGGCCAATCTCCATTTTGTAGCAGAGGATATCAGGAAAGTTTCCAGATAGGTGGTGAGTTCATTTAGAACTGTTTAAGAACCATCCAATCTTAAATTTATCCCCATCTTGTTGACAGAATTTTTCTAAACATGTCACGCCATCGTATACTAAAACAGTGACCACTTCTGAATATAAAAGAGACAGTAAAGAATAACAATGATGAAAATGGGTTCAATTAAATTCAATGAGTTTCAAAACTTTTTACATCCAGCATTGAGTCTATTTGGGCTCAAAATGACCCATAAAATTCTTTTTTTTTTTTTAATATTGATTCTTTTGTAACGTGGATTTAAAATAAAAAAAAAGAAAAATTCATTTTTCTTTTGAAATTGACAAGTCAAATCTAAAAATTTCCTTTTTTTTTTGTTTTTCCCAAATTTTGAAAATTTCTCATAAGAAACCAAATTTAAAATATTTTTAAAATAAAAAATTCCCAAAATTAGATTAGTAATTACAAAAAAAAATACCATAAAAATGATACCCAAAAGAAGGAAAGTCCATAAAAAAAAATTGACTAGCACCCTTTCCTCCCTTTTTTGCGGAACATATATATACATACATATATACATATATACATATACATATATACATATATACATATATACATATATACATATACATATATACATATATACATATATACATATGTATATCAATCATTGAAGAACCCAAAAATTCCAAAAAAGTGTCAACTTTCCTTTTTTGTTGAAAGGATCCCAAAAAATGATACAAATATATATATACTAAAAAAAGGCTGGATATTGATTTTAATAGAAACTAGAAATCGACTTTAATAAAATTGAATGTCGACTTGATAAAAACTTTCCAGAATTTTTTTTTTTCAAATCCACACCTAGATCCAAAATAGTAATATATATTCACAAAATTCATATAGTACAAAAAATCACAAAAAACTTAGAATATGCATAAAAATTCCAATGACTTAAACACGAGTGACTCTGATACCACTTGTTGGAAAAAAATAATTTAATACAAAATTAGATCAAAATCGTATTAAATCATTGGAATTAAAAACTTAATAAACTGAAATTAAAATTTAGAATGAATCGAAATTATATCTGACTCCATAGTCGGAAACTGAATAGAATGAAAGATTGATTCGACCTTTGTCTGGGTAGAATCTTGACCACGGCCTTCCAGATCAAATATATTCTCACAAAATCTTTCTATATTATAGGAATTTTAGGAAAAAGAGTAATGCATTGATCAAGAACCATAACTCTTATTTATAGTTGTAAGGGGTGAATTTACTTTCAAATTCATAATTAGAATTTGTCTATTTAGTTTATTCAAATTACTTTACCTAATTCACATGAATTTAGGTAATTTTCATACTATTTTTAAGTCACCCTTAGACATTTTTTATTTAATTCATCATAAATAATAAATATTCATTGGTATTTACACATTTATTTATTTCTATATCATTTGAGATATTTAAATTCAAGTTACTGAATTTTTCAAATTTATCAGAATACTTTCATATGGACTTATCTTATGGGATTAACAATATCCAATATATAATTATTTTAGCCTAATATTGAATTAATAAACCAACAATAATATCAATCCGTCACAGCATTTCAATTAGTTGTGTATTAAAAAATTAAAGTAATTTGTGCTCATCGATCCTTTATTCATAAATACTCTATAACCCACATTTCTCTCCTTCAACCACCTCCCCCTTCAGAATCTGTCTCTTTGTGCTCTTTCCCTCTATGCTGCTCCCTCTCTCTCATCTCTCTTTTCACAACCATTGATCGATTTCCTCTCATTTCTTCATAGCAACGATAGCCTCAAATGACCATGACCATTGGCGATCATTATTTCTCAAATCGGTCCATACGATCTACCAATGGAATTGAATACAATTTTCTCTCATTGATTTATTTTTTTTCCCTTTTTTTTTTCAAAACTCCAGTTATGCTGTCTCACGCAGCATTTAGTGTAGAATGAATCAATAAATTCGGAAAGAAACTCATTTAGAACCTATATCGTAAGGTAGCTCTCTCTCTCTCTCTCTACACTACAAAAAAAAAATTAGCTGATCAGCTACGGACACCAGCTACGACAAAGTGATCTATACCCAAATAGCCACGATTTAGCAATGGAATTGTCATAAACTATCTAAATCTCAATTTAGATAGCGACATAAACTTCTATAGCAAGTGCAAGGTCATAGCAAAATATGAAACTAAAATTGTGGGAAAAATTTTAGACACCTACCAATTATTTCTACAAAGGAATTCTCTGTGGAAAAATTTTGGACCTATGCTTTTTTTTTTTTTTTTTTTTTTTTTTTTAAATTCCTAAATCAATTGCTATTTATCAGAAGTTTATGCCTTCTTGGCCTTGCTATTTATATTTCTTATGTACATCATTTTAACTTAATAGAAGTGGAAAGACAAATACAATTTGATGATTGCTCTTAAGTTACAAGAATATAACTTGCAAGTCAATCAAATAAAAGAAATTTTCACTGGCAACTTCAGTTATTTGGTTTCACTATTTGTTCGTACATTACTTTTTGGTAATGATAAGTTAAATATTAAATTTAAGTGAACACATTAATAATAGTATTCTTTAAACATTGAAAAATTTATGTATTTGTAAGTTTTAAAGGCTCTGCTAAAAGAAATTGAGGAGATATAAGTAAAAGAAATTTCATAACCAGATCAATAAAATTATCATTATAAGATAATAAATGAGAAGAAAATTTGAATGCAAATTAATATTTAACAATAAGTAACGTATATCTTAGCAATGAGAGAACATAGGTTATGCTCTTGCACTATATATAAAAAAAATTCAGTTTTAAGCACGCTCTTGGTTAATCTCCTTTTCCCTCTCTCTCTCTCTCCCCCTATGAAACTGTAACCCTAAAATTTTAAGTCAATAATAGAGTGAAAGAGTTGGACTTTTCAGTCTCTTCCCTCTCGTAGTTACATCTCTTCTCCCGTAATCTATGCGAATGTCGGGAGTTCTCTCATGCACCCTAGTTCTATTTAGGTTTGATTCGCATACCATTCCTATGTCTTATTTAGGTTCATAATTGTTTAGATTCAAATGTGTGTAGTTCTTTCAATGGCTGCCTAGTTCTTGCTGGTTTCCTTCTATTTCTAAGTTGTAGTACATTTAATTTGCTTTAAGTTTTTGCTTTTAGGGTTTTGTTAGAATCAATTAAGCATGAGTTCTTCAAGTAAAGTAATTGAACTCCAGTTTACTTTAAACACCATAATTGCATGCTTAGTCTCGGTCATACCAATTAAGATACTTGTATCTTCCATATCGAGTGGCACTCTTCCATATCGAGCGGCTCTTGCCTGTTCTTGTGGTTCTTTTCTTCAATGTGCTTATTCTGGCGTTGATTGATTTGTTTTAATGCAGAATCTAACATCCTTTAGTTGACTTGAATAAAAGGGTTCGCAAAATTTGGACATAAGGCTTCTATTTGGATCTAAAAGATATTTTTCTAGGTCCGATCAAATTGTTCTAGGAGCCCTATTACTTAAACTCCAGCTATGTATTAAGATACATTTAGGCGTTGGAATATCATAGCTTCCGTCCTTACAGATGGATGTACCGACCATTGCTCTGGCCATGGCAAGTAAAACAGGAAATCAACCACAGGTCCTTATCACATTTGTACAATATTTATACTGTAATTGTTAGGAATAATTGATATTTATAGAAGACATACAGTTGTAGTGACGATGAAACTACTTGTTGGTCTTGCGAATTCCATCATTTGCATGAGTAGCACACTAGATTGTTAACACTATCAAAAAAGCCGCTGTCTTGTCATGATCATCACAAGAACAGCATGTATCGCTTAAATGCAAACATGAGAATTTCAATTATAATGTGCTTGTTTCAAGAATAAACAATTCAAAAGTTAATAAAAAATGTAGAGATTACTTATAATAACCACCTTGTTTGGTCTTTAGATGAGTTTTGGACATGAATGAGTAGTTTTATCAGGACTACAAACTCTAAAAGCAACGAGAAAAGCACAGGTGTTTGGACAAATAATCAAAAATAGCACATTATTTATACTGTTAGCTTACTTAACAAAAGTGCGGTATGGCTGTGATAGTCTAGACTCTGCCCCATCTCTGGTACTCTTTCTGTCTAATCATTTCATGGTTAAATTTTTGCATAATAACCAAATGCATAAGCATATCTGAAATTGTGATCACTCCACAACATAATTGCATAATTAAATTTCAAATCATTTAATTTGTCTTATTTGAAATGTGAATCTCAACTATGATGAAGATACCTCTTAACTGACTAAGAGTGTATGGTGATTCTATCTACCTGGGGACATATATTTTAAGATTCCCGCATATCAGGAATTGGCTTGAATTTTAAAACAAGAATTCCCGGAGACAATCTGATAGTGATTTTTTTTTTTTTAATTTATTTGAGAATACAACAATTTGGTTCCGAGGATCCATTTGATCAACTGAAAATTAAGCACTCTAGGGAGTAAGTAAAAGCTGAATTTTAAGCATCAGAAAATAAGCTACTAAAAATGCACGTGCATGGAATCTCTAAAAAAGCTTAAATTAAAATATTTGCCGCTACCTGGCACATTCTAACTAGTTCAGTCGGTGAACAATCTTATCGTGGAACCCAGACGTCCAGGGATTATATCTCGCTCAATGTCAGTTGTTCCACATCTGCTTAAACTTGAGGCTAAATTTAATATACCTAATGCATTATTGGATGGACCCTACCAATTATTGAATGATGCTTTGCCAAAGGAACTCAAAGGTTCACCTGACTTTTATTCTTCCAAGAAATTGGTTGTTGGACTAGGATTGCCACATCAAGAGATTGATGTATATTGAAATGGATCATGATATATTTGAAGTCTAATGAGCAGTTGGAAAAATGTAAGCTTTGCAACATTCCTCACTATAAACCATGGAGTTGGAGGTCTTATAAGAAGAAGAATATTCCATACAAAGTGCTTCATTAACTTCCCCTTCATAGATTTCAACTATTATTCACTTCTTGTGTTATTGCCACAGCCTGAGATGGCATGCAGACCACAAACAAGTATTCGACATGACTAGTCATCACTCCAAAGTCCAAGCTTTGAAGGAATTTGACACTTTGCATCCGTCTTTCGCGTCAGAGAGTCATATGTTTGGTTGGGATTGTGTAGTAATGGTTTCACACTATTTGGACAATTAGGAAAGCGTTACTCTAATTGTGTACTAGAAGCAAGTTTATCTAAATAGATTGCCAAAGATTTTTTATAGAGAGATGACAAGATACCAACCTGAAGAAAACCACACAATCCTCCAACAAAAAAAGCGGTTATACTTCTGCACATTTTGCAGAACCTCAATGGCTTGGGGATCCTGCAAGTGAGATAATGCTGTCTCTGGAGTCAACCAAGGGTAAAAATTAAACTGCTTCAGTACAATATATATATATATATATATATATATATATATATATATATAAAACAAAGCATGCATCAATATGACTGTCAATGTTCACCTCTAATATGACTATCAACATGACTATCAATGTTCACCTCTAACAGGGAAAAAATAAACTGCTTTAGAACAAAAATTATTCACTAAAATAAGCTAGCATTTCTCACTTTTCGTTTTACTCTGTGAGATTTATAGAGAGTTCTACTTCAACCTTCTCTATTTGATAACCTCTAATCATGTTTCAATGTGAATTGTTGCTGCTAATATGTTGCTAATATTTGGTGTCAAAGTGGTGCTCCACAATGAAATCAACAAAGAGTTGGAATATTTTACCATATAGATGAAAAGAGAGCAAAAAGATTCAGAAAAGAATTGTAATCCTTCCTTTTGAGGTATCTGGTGGCCCATCCTTTTACCACATATAAGGATCTGGTAAATAATGCCAAAGCTCTAGAATTGGTTATTAAGAATAGATAGAAAAGGTTACGGGAAAAAAGACTAGCAGAAATTCACACTGCAAGCATGAAGAAAAAAAGGAAAAGAAGAATCATTATGAGTAGGGTGAAGGCTCCCATGAGAGGCCATTATATCCTAGTTGTGAGAATCTTTGTATAGGACCAATGGAGGGAGGGATGAGACTTTGTTTTACATGTTTTCAGTCAGGTCGTTATGCCTCACGTTGCCCTCTTTGGCCTAAGCAATCACAGCCAATTCCTTTACAGCATATTCCACTATCTAGATCTCTACCGGCCCGGCAAGCAGCAATTCTAGTGAGGCCAGAACTACCTAGACCATTTCAACCAGCATAGCTACAGTAGAGACGGCCATAGGGTATACCACTAGACCCAGGAGGTCAAGTTAGAGTTCATGTGGTTACTGTTCAGGAGAGTCGTACTTCACCTGATGTGATTACAGGTAAGATGAAATTATTTTGTTATGATATGCGTGTTTTGATTGATCCGAGCGTCACGCATTCATTTATTTAATTAGCATTTATTATGCATTTGTTGTATGGGCCAGACCTTTAAAACAGTGGTTGTAGGTTGCTACACTGCTTGGAGATAAGGCTCTTGTTACTGAGATTTATAAAGATTGTGTAGCACCGATACTTAATGTATTGTATATTGTACTTCTCATTATCCATATATGATATATTTTCATTTTCATATAGAGAAAATGTAATACCGACACTCGATACCCGAATAATGTATATTGATTTTGAAATATATATATATATATTTAAAAAAAAAAAACAGCGTAGTGCTGCGTTTTGAGACAAAACGCAGCACCACCCAATTTGGGATTAGGGCTTTTAGCCCTAATCTTTCCCTTTCTCTCTCTCTCTCTCTCCCCAACTCCTCATCTCCCCCGCCGCTCTCTCTCTATCCGTTCCTCTCCCGTGGTCTTGCTTTCCTCCACCACCACCATCGCCACCGCGTCTCCCTCTCTCTTCGTCTTTCTCTCACTTTTCCTCTCTCTTTCTATCCTTCCCTCTCAGTTTCTCTCTCTCTTTCCGCTGTTCACTCTCTCGCGATCTCCCTCTCGGCCTCCTCCGCCGCGCGCCACCACCGCGAGCGCACCAGCGCACGACAGCGCGAGAGCGTGTGACAGCGCAGAGCACTGTGCGCTCTCTAGAGTGCGAGAGCGCACTGCTCGACTCTCTGTGCTAGCACTAGCGTGGCCCAATGCGCCTTTGCACGAGCCAACATGCCCCTGCACGAGCACTAGCGCGCCCCTGCACGCCTCTGCACGAGCGTCAGCATACCCCTGCACGAGCGCCAACGTGCCCCAGCATGAGCGCGAGCGCGTAACCCACTGCGCAAGCTCGCGCAACCCACTGCGCGAGCGCGCGTGCCTCACAACGAGCAGGCCTGTGCGCCCCAGCCCGCGAGCGCACTGTCCGCGAGCCCATTGCGACCTGCTCCCACTGCGGCCTGTTGACCCACGAGCCCACCAGTGGGCTAGCACGCCAGCCCACGGGCCTGCCAGCCCACGATGGCCCGCGAGCCCGCAACCGGCTTTCTCCTTTGAGAGCCATCAGCCATCCTCGCAGAAAACTTTCACTGCAGGTAACGATTGTGTTAGATATGGTTTTGTGTTAGAAATTGATTTAATCGCTAACGTGATTTCAAAATTGAAAATATTACAGATCTTAAATTAATTTGACGGGCGAACGAAATCTAAATCTGCAACCCGAGGGACCCTACGTGAGGATTTCTAACTCACTCGATTTATTTGGATGAATTTAGGGTAAATTAGATTAAAAGTGTATTGCATATATTAGGATGAATGTTAGAATAGATTGAAATGTATTGTTTGACATTATATGAAATTAATTAGATCAAATATATGATTTTATACAAATTAAGCTATTCTGGGTGATAGAATCGTACGGACGTGATTCGAATAGCTTCTCTTAGAGTTTGATTTGACGAATGCTTAAAAACATTCAGAATTTGGGATTTGAGTTTAAGGATTGATGCACTCTTTTCATTATAAATTTTTCTGCATATAGGAAATTAAAATACATCTATATTATGAAAATAGACTTCAATACCTTGAAAATGGAACGAAATTAATGACATTGATGTATATTTATAAATTGAAGAATTTAGTGTTTGTACGAATTTAAGGAAAATGATAAAACCTAACAATAGTCGAAATTTTGATAAAAATCGTGATGATTTGATTAGGTTGGCTTTCTTGGTGATTCGATTGAGAGGAGACTTGTTCTACGTATTGTGCTTTTATTGGGGAGTGCGCTATCCTTCCCAAAACGGTGAGTAAGATTTATTTTAATATTTTTGTTTAATGTGTAAACACTGTTTTAAAATATTTGATAAATGAGCATGATTTGTAGCGTGATTGAAATTTTTGACTGGTTTTGAAATTGATTTTTATGAACTGATGGAGTGTCCAAAAACTGTATTGAAATATTGAAATTATGCATCTATATGATTAAAATGTATAATGTGCCATTTTATGCTATATGTTGCATTTGGTTTGTAAACATGATTTCGGTACATTTTGATACGATTTTGGATTTAGCCTTGAGAGCTTTGGTATGTATTGTTCCGTAACTACGAAGGACACCGTGAGAGACGCTTTGGTGGCATTCGGATATGCCTAGACCTAGGGTATCCCACGAGTTGTCGTGATTTTTATTAACGACACGGTACTAACTAGATTGAATCTGAAAAGGGGAGGATTTGAATACTCTCTCCAAGTCTAGCATCTGGACGGGTCCGTCGCCAATGTCGGGGTAGAGAGCACTTTAAATAAACTTCCATATAACACCCCTCGATGCGCCTGTCATAGGTCGCGGTAGACCTCTGCCAAGACGTTTTTGGCTGGTAGCTCTATGATTTTAGTGACAGTACTTTGGATGCATATTTGACTTGAAAATGCGTGCTAATGATATATTATTGAAATGGAAAGCATGATGATTTGAAATATGATTCGTATACTTATGTTTTGATACTCCAGCTTCATACTTCATATTAGACGATTGCATTGATCCACTCACTCACTGAGTATTCTTTCCCGAGTATTCACCCCACATTTCTCTTCTTGTTTCAGAGCTAGTACTTGACAAGAAGCGTTACTTTTAGGACGTTCAATATCATTGGGAGATTTGCTTTGGACTTAAGGAGTTATTATATATTTCTGCTGCAAAGTTTATGTTGGTAATGTATATGCATTCTGAGGTCTATAGATGACCATTATGAAATTCTGGGATGACTGTATAAATTATGGACATTTAAATTATGGAACTCTCATGTCATTACATAATATTGCATTGAGACATTTCTTGTTTGTTGTGTATGTACTTGGGAATGTGTTATGTCTTAAAAGTGTACTCTAGAATCGTTCGGTGCCACCTCTAAATCACAGGAGGGGCAACTAGCGGCTGTCCATGCCTTTGACGGGGGCATGGCAGTAGAGGTCTGGGCTAGATTGTTGGAAATTTTTATAGTTTTGCGTTATTCTGGATGTTGGCTGTGAAATTGGTTGATTTTGGAGAGGCCGGGATGACCATTTGATTTTTTTAAAGGATGGTTGTAATTTATACAGAATTAATTGTACTTGGGAGACCTCCGAAATATGAGGAGATTCTACCTGATTTTTCGTAAAAATACAGTCGGCATTTAGGAGAACGGGCGGCTGTTCACGATCCTGGTCCTGGGCGTGACAGAAAAGTCTCTCAGAAATTTTTTTCGATTTATAATACTTTTGAAAATTTTTGACGAAATTGCTGGGAGCTAAAAAAAAAAAAAAAATTTCCCTTCGTGCCATTTTAAAATTTACGCATGCAATTTCGGCCCCGATTAAATTACACATGCTAAATTAACTTAAAAAGTTAAGAGAACTCGAATTCAGATAATTTTCAATCGTTTGCGAAGAAACGCCCGATATTTAATCGTTGGAGATGAAAATTTATCATCATCGAGCCAAATTAAATTCTACCCATGCAAAACCACTAAAATTTTGCCAGGAAACCTAAATTAGGTTAAATTAACGTTTTATCAAGTTAAAATGCAATTTCAGGAAATTTTGACAAAAACGTAAAACGAAAAACAAAATCGTTTTAAAAACACTAATACATTTAAGGGCGATTTGGAATGTCAAATGATTTCATCTATGTGCGAAACAAACTTTATTAGATTCAGTGTGAAAAACTGAACTAAATGAGTAAATTTGAATTTCTTAGATTTCGGGTTGAAAATTGACCCGCCGTATGTGACGTGAAAATCAAGGTAGGAATTTTCATGCAAATCTAAGAAGGACCTTTTATATAATTTAGAAAAATGGGTTGGAGACAATTACTGACCATGGGAAGTGTGCAATGAGATGGAAGGCTAGGATTTGTTTGAAAAGTCAAGGAATCAATGTAAGCCATTTGATTGGGTTGTTAGGAGACAAACATTTAATGAAACTTGACTTGTGGAGACATGTAATTAATGAAATTGGAGTGTATTGTGAGAAAAAGTACCACACAACTCCCCTTCATTCTCCAAAATCGTGAAGCACCCTCAAGAAAACTCCATCCTCTTCTCCTTCTTCTACCTCCATGACCGAGAGCTTGTTTTGAAGGAGGATTTGATTTCTCCAAACAACAAACAAATATTTTTACATAAATTCATTCCTCATAAGCCCAACTATAACATATCCAAAAATTAGGAGGAAATGAGAAGCCTAACCAAGTGGATCTAGAGAGAGACTAAAAGCTTCAAAGAGATAAGAAATTCTGACCATTCTGTGATTTCTTGGTTATAACATTTTTTGCACAAAGGAAAACTGAGATAGGTTAATTTCAGGTGAAACTAGACTCATAGAGCTTTAAAATGAGATATGATTAGTTGCATTCTGATAAGAATTGGATTTATTATGAATTTTCAAAGTTAAGTGTTCTGCACAGAAAACTTTTGTTCTGTTCTGCTTTAGCCCTGTTTCTGTCCGTGACTTTGTCTCTATTTTGAGGTATCTTATGGTCTGAATTAGCAAATGCTCCAGTTATGTAATATGTAGATCTAGGTCTTATCTTTCCAACGAGATAAGAATCACCTTAATCCGAATCATGTGTCAAACATTATGGCAATTTTACTGAAACTCGACAGAAGGTTGTGCTGTTTCGAACTCTAAGAACAGTGTATAAAAATGACCCTCTTCCAGTCCTAGTTTGGGCAAACTCAAAGAATAAAAGTTGTAGATACTCCTCTTCGCTACAACATGTGTAACGTTCAGCCAATTCACACAAGGGAAACAAACGTTATGCCCACTTTACTAAAGGGGTGTTAATAGAAATTCTGTTTCCAACTGAAACCTGTCTATTCTAATCATGATCCATTTCAATCCCTTTCTAAGCACAATTGGGAGAAACTCAGAACACGAAATGATAGGCCTATGTCTTGGGTATAACATGTTAAAAGTTCATTACGTTTGGATAGGTATAGTGAAAGTTATAGTTTTTGCACTAAAATTGGATAGAATCTGAATTCATAATGCAACTGAATCAAAATGAGGATTTCTGGGAATTTTGTGATGTGATTTTGAGAATGTGTATGACATGAACGTTGTAGGTCGTGACGTTATCTACAACATATCAAAATTTTGTCTGATTTAGACTTATATATAAAACGTTATACAAATTTTCGTAGGACTGCACAAAGTGGCACCAAGTGGAGAACTATGAGTGAACTTGTTGGGTGACTTTTGCCCAAGCTGTTAAAGAGAGTTCGATACATCGTAATTGTGGTTCATTTGGGAGTGCTATACCCTTCCTATTACTATGAGTAGGACTCAAATCTCATGCATAAAAAGTAAAATTTGATTTTTGTCGTGTTTTTAACAAAATATGCTTTTGATATGTATGACTCATCGTGTGCTACTAGATTTCGAATTTGTTTTGTGATTATTGGAGTGTGGTGAACTCATATTTTCTATGAATATGTATCCATAAATTTGATTCAACTAAATTGGTGCCATATTTTATGATTTTCACATGTTTAATTTCATATGACCCAATATGGTATATTTATCGAGCACTATGATTTTTATATCACTGAGTTGGGGCCGTGTGGCCATGGGATGACTATTATGATATGATTGAGTCCCGAGAGAACAACCGTAGCTACAGGAGATGTTTGTTATGGTGCCAAATATGCGTCTGGGTACACTTCGCTCGGAGGTACCCACAAACGTCCGGTATATGGGTATAGGCGCGGCCGGTTGAACCCGCAAGGGGGAGGACATGTGTGAAGCCACTGTTTAGTATCAGGCGGGGTCCTATACGTGATCCAATCTATGTATGAGCTAGCCGCGCTGAAGCTCATGGCCAACGTTGGGGTAAAGAGCGACTTTTGAATATTTATGCATAATAAACCTTCGATGCGTCTGTCATTGGTCATGGTTGACCTTTGCAAGGATCATATTCAGTTTGCTCTAAAAATACTTGATTTTGAATGGATGCATATATGTATGGTACCATATGATGGACTAGATGATTTCATTTTTCTTATCATCCCATATTTTACTTCCAAATATGAATTATTGTTTACGAATAATCATGTTTGATACTCCAATGTTCACACACACTATTTATGCTTGATATTGATCCCCTCACTCACTGGGTATCTCCTATGATACTCACCCCTCTCATTTCCTTTCTTAAACAGGGTTATTGTGATAGAGGACATGTCGGGCTCTAGACGTCATTGTCGCGTAATTGTGGAATTACGTAATCACTACGGTGAGTCTAAATTCATTTGAAATATGTGATCCGTGTTGTATATTGACCTTGCGAGGTCTTGATATTGAGGTCCGTTGATGGACATGTACATTTTATGGGACGACTGTATAAATTATTGACATTTATTTGTGAAACTCTCATATTGGCTCATTTTACCTGCATTGAGGCATTTGAAAGCATTTAACTTCTTAATTTGGGAATTTATTGTACTCATGCATAAAATTTTTAGGTCCGTTCGGTGTAACGGCTGCTCATGCTCTAGCTGGGCATGACAGTAGAGGTCTGTGGTTAGGACTGCTAATATTCATGATAACCTTGCATTGTCCTGGTTGTTACACTGTGAATTGATTGGTATTATACGAATGTGGTTGATTTATTATGAGACCAGGTTGGCCTATTTATTCTGGTGGCAAGATGATCATTCAATATACAGGTTGATTTGTATATGAGAGATCTCTGAAATATGGGAAGATTTTATCTGATTTTCTAGAAAACCGAGCCGGCATCCAGGGCAATGGGCGGCTACTCATAATCCCCGGTTCGGGGCATGACAGATTGCATTGTGAGTTTCTAGGGTTATGATTTTAGTATTGATTTGCTATCATTGGAGTTGATAGATCTTGATGTAAACTGGGTATGGATTGGTTATTAGCTAATTATCCATTGGTTGATAGTCACGGAAAAATTAATTGCTTTTCGCCACTAGGACAATCGCAAATTTTGTTTATTGGTGATAGATTTATCAGAGCTCTTGTCGTATCCTTTATTCAAGCGACTAGTATGCTATCTAGGGGGTTGTCAAGAATATTTAACTTATGTCATAGGAGAGAAGAATGAACAAGTCCAATTGTCTAACATACTAGTGGTACGGGATTTTCTAGACGTATTTCCAAACGATTTGCAAGGGTTCCCACCAGTCAGAGAGATAAATTTTACTATTGATGTGATACCAGATGCCATACCTATTTCTATTGCTCTGTATAGAATGGCACAAACTGAATTGAAAGGGTTAAAAACTCAATTATAAGAATTAGTGGACAAGAGATTTATTCATCCAAGTGTTTCTCCTTGGGATGTACCGGTTTTATTTGTAAAGAAGAAAGATGGTTCATTGAGATTGTGTACTGACTATCGAAAATTGAATCAAATTATCATAAAAAATAGATACCCCTACCCAGAATTGATAATTTGTTTGACTAGTTTAGAGATGTCATGGTTTTCTCTAAATTGGATCTTAGATCAAGATACCATCAGATCAGGGTCAAAGAGGAAAATATATCTAAAACAGATTTTCGTACGTGCTATGGTCATTATGAGTTTTTGGTAATGCTATTCATGTTAATCAATGCCCTAGTAGTTTTTATAGACTCGATGAATAGTATTTTTAGACCCTATCTGGATGACTTCATTGTGATATTCATTGATGATATGTGTTGGTTTATTCTAAAGATAGAGGTCAGCAACAATAGCATCTCTGCATTGCCTTACAGACTTTGATAACTGAGAAATTATATGCCAAACTAGATAAATGTGAGTTATGGCTCAACGAGATAACCTTTTTGTATCACATTGTCACTGATAGAGGACTATATGTAGATCCAAAAAAGATCAAAACAGTTGTTAATTGGGCCACGCCTACTATAGTTATGGAGGTGCATAGTTTCCTAGATTTGGTGGGTTATTATCATAAATTTGTTAAGAATTTCTCCTTAATAGTTGCGTCACTTACAAGATTAACTCGTAAGAATACACCTTTTACGTGAGACGAATAATGTGAAACTAGATTTCAGACTCTAAAGGATAGACTTGTATCGGCTCTAGTGTTAACATTACAGTCAGTGGACAATGATACGTGATCTTTAGTGATGTATGGAGGATCAGTTTAGATTGTATACTAATGCATGAGCACGATGTCCATGCAGTGATTTTGATCAGACCAAACTTTGAAAATTTTGATATTTTTGTACAAATACACTTAGAGATTTAATTAAAATGCCCTAAAACTTAGTTCTAGACTAAGAAATAGTTAAGTGCAATTTATTACATATATTTTCCTATAATGACAAATGTGTGCATATATGATCATTGTAGTGATGTGATTGGTGATCGATTCGAGAGAGTTCCATTTGCTGTTATAGTGGTATTGAGGGGAGTAATCTACCCTCCCCCATATTGTGAGTGAAACTTTGACATTTACTATTGATTAACAAATCATATTTTACCGATTTTCAAACGACATGATTTTTATACGTGTGAAAACTGAATTTTTGAATTTTAATAAGTATATATACATATTTTTGTGACCATTGGAATATTCCAACTACTGATTTTATTGATATGCATCAATGAGTTTGATAACCGGATATTGTGCCACTTTTTTTAACATATTGACATGTTTTAATGCTTCCACTGTATTAGATATGATGCATGGGGTTGTATGCCCAGCCAACGTGATGATGTAATGCATGGGGTTACGTGCTCGGCCGACTTGATGATATTGCGATATGCTTTCTATAGCATTCCGTAGCTACCAAGGACATTTGGTAGAGGCACTCCTTGTGCCCAGATACGTTTCGGTCGGAGGTATCTGCCAAATTATCATATGTATAGTTGTCTCAGGTTGACCCTCATCAGGGAGAACGTGAGTTTACCTCTATCTAGCACTGGGCGGGGTATCATACACGACCAACATTGGGATAGAGAGCCATTATTTGTTATTTGCATTATGAAAACCCCAATGCACCCGTCCTTGGTCGAGGTAGACTATTGCTGGGGTTGTTTGTTCAGCCAGCTCTACATATGTGACTTGATACATGGATGGATGCATATGTTATTTTTCGATGTGTACCTTGAGTTATGTTAAAACTACACGCTGTTTTTCGCACACTTGATATTGTATTACATGCCTTGATACTCCAAATTCACACTCGATAATGATAGCACGATGTCAATCCCCTCACTTGCTGAGTATCCTCCCATAGATACTCATCCATCACTTTCCCATTCACAGGTATAGCCTTGGATCTAGGGAATGGTAGGGACTTGATTTCGTTGGACTTATATTGGAGACTGGATTGGGGTATGGTTACCCGTTTCTTCCGTTATATTCAATTTGAGGTTATCATATTATTTTGGAGTATTTAGTTTCACCATTGTACTTATTTGCTTGGGGATGACTGCATATTACTATTGGCGCATGTAAATGGTAACTCTCATCTTGGGTTTACATATTTATGCATTTGAAGAACATTGAGATATTTTACTTTTGTTACTTGGGAACTCATGTGATTTTGTAAACTGATTTGGACATATGTGTTTTTAGCCTTACGATGCCTCGATGTCTCGGAGGGTTGTGCTCGTGCATTAAGGTGTCATGGCGGTTGCTTACGTGCTCGGCCTAGGGGTGGGTCGGGGCGTGACAACTCGGTTGGTATCAGAGCTCTTGATTTAGAGCTATACCTTATGAAATGATTTTGAAAATATTCCCAAGTAACTTGGTTTTGAAAGTCCTCAATACATGTGAGAGTTACGATATAGTTATGAAGTCCCAGTACATGGTCATAGGCAGATAAGTTTATCCATTTTTAGGGGATTAGATACGAATCGTATCTAACCTAGTACATCTTTTCCATTGGTTCCTAAACCAGTTGTTTCCTTTATTTTAAGGGGTCAGTTTACCCTAAAACTTACCATTTTATCTAATGACCTTTATTTCCCGCAGAAGTATGACGACTATGCGAGGTACACGTTTTGCACCTACCGAACCTACAAGAGCACTAGAGGATGTGACTTCTTCACACGCACCTCCTCGAGTACCTACTCCACCAACTACTACAGCAGTAGCTCCAACACCACCACCACTGGATGTCTATAGACAGGTGTTTGAATGGTACACTGCACATATTGTTCAGATGCCACCACTATTGATGGCCGCGCCAACCCTTACGGCCGTACCACCTCCAGTTGTACCAGAGCCTCCACCGGTAGTTGTCCATCCACTATTTCAGGACCTAGTGATACTACCTCCTCCACCTTGAGGCGTATTCACGAGCTCACCTAGTTGGTGAAGGAGGCGAGGTAGTTAGGATGCATGGAGTTTGCGGGAGCCAGTGATCCTATGGCAGCGAAGCATTAAATCAACCGCACCCGCAGAATTTTGACTGATATGGGGTTGAGCGAGGACTATCGGTTTCGGGTAGCAGTGAGACTCTTGGATGGTGACGCCCTCACTTGGTGGGAGGCGATTTGTGACGATGCTACCGAGCCCCTACGATGGGAGGATTTCCTGCGGGAGTTTAATTACACGTATTTTTCTGAGTACCAGCAAGACCGCAAGAGGGAGAAATTTTTGCACTTGCGGCAGGGTGCGAGGTCGGTCACGGAGTACGAGGCCGAGTTACGGAGGCTAGCTGCTTTTGTTCTAGACCTGGCGATGCCAAAGCAGTTACGGTTCAAGTTTGAGGATGGCCTCAACTTGAATATCAGGAGGTACATGACAGTGACTCCTAGTCTCTCCTTTGCGGAGATAGTGGACTTCATACACCTGGCAGAAGAGATTATCCGTGCCGAGGGCAAGCAGTAGGAGAGCAAAGAACAGAGGAAGAAGAGGCATTGGTTTTCTATGGACCAAGGCTTGAAGAAAGGCAGGACTTCAGGATATTAGGGAGGCTCTTCTCAGCCGAGACAAGCACATTCTGGGCAGGGATCACGATCTCAGGGGTTCAGAGCACCGGCCCCTAGTACTACTGCTTAGACTTCAACTCAGCGGTACCCCTTTTGTCGCCGATGTAGTAGACACCACCCTTTTGGAGAGTGTAGGGTGTCTGTTACATACTTTCGGTGTAGGAAGCCAGGGCATATCAGGAACGCCTGCCCTAAGTTGGGATTTGGAGATCAGACAGTTTCAGGAAACTCGAGTGTTACCCGAGGAGGACAGCAAGGAGCGCCTGCGTACTCGAGTCATACAGCTCCACGGATAGTAGCCGGGAGCAACACGGTGCCAGGACCATCCCGACAGTAGCAGAGGATGCATGCCCGTGTATACGCGATGACACAGGAGGACGCTCAAGCAAATCCTAACGTGATTATTAGTACTCCTCCCGTTGTTCCCCATGTTTAGAGATTTTTCATATACTTTCTTTTGAGAACCATTACTAGTTGAAGCCTTGGAGGCTTAACTATATTGGTTTGTACATACATTTTGATATGTATATATATGTGAGCATGTATTTTCTTCCATATTTATCAACTGATCTTTTTATTTTCTCACATTAGGAGTTATGAAAATATGGGAAGTCGACGCTCGTGTCCTTATTGACACCGGGTCGAACTATTCTTATATGAGAGTGTCTTTTGTCCATTGGTTGGGTAGGCCTTTGTTGCCACTTGATGAGGAGATATTGGTCATTACTCCTCTCGGTGAGTAGATACTTAGAGATTCTGTTTATAAAGGGAGCGAGGTCATGGTCAGAGATATAGTACTTGAGGCAGACTTGATTCCACTCGAGATGACGGACTTCGATGGTATCTTGGAGATAGATTGGCTGAGTATGCAAAGAGGTTCAGTGGATTGCTTCACCAAAGAAGTACAGTTTCAGAGACCTGAGGGGCCATTGTTGAGGTTCCCAGACGAGAGGCGAGCGTTACCTCGCAGTGTTGTATCGGTGATGAAGGCTAGACGATTGATACGCCGAGAGTTCACGACATACCTAGCTCATGTTATTGACACCACTGTGGAGGGGTCGAGACTTAAGGAGGTCCCAGTGGTGCGGGAGTTCCCAGATGTATTTCCGAGAAGCTACCCGGACTTCCACCAGTTCGGGAGTTTGATTTCAAGATTGATCTAGCTCCAGGGACTACTCCCATATCTATTCTGCCATACAGAATGGCGCCAGCTGAGTTTAGAGAGCTCAAGGTCCAGTTGCAGGAGTTACTAGACAAGGATTTTATCCGTCCGAGCACTTCGCATTGGGGTGCTCCGGTGTTGTTCGTGAAGAAGAAGAATGGGACCCTACGGTTGTGCGTAGATTATCGGCAGCTAAACAAGGTTACCATCAAGAATCGATATCCACTATCATGTATTGATGACCTGTTTGATCAGTTTCAAGGAGCAAAGGTTTTCTCAAAGATCAACCTTCGATATGGTTATCATCAGTTGCGAATCAGGGCTGAGGATGTGTCCAAAACCGCATTTCGAGCCCCTATGTCCCTACGAGTTCTTGGTTATGCCATTTGGGCTAACCAATGCACCAGCTGCCTTTATGGATCTGATGAACCGGGTCTTCCATGACTTTCTGGATCGGTTTGTCATTGTATTTATTGACGATGTCCTTGTATACTCGCGGAGCGATAAAGAGCACGTGCAGCACCTTAGGGCAATCTTGTAGATTCTCTGCGAGCGACAGTTGTATGTCAAATTTACTAAGTGTGAATTTTGGCTGAGGTAGATTGGTTTTCTTGGCTATTTTGTTTCTGCGGAGGGTATTTATGTTAATTCGCAGAAAGTTGAGGCCATACTAAGGTGGGAACAGCTGCAGACAGTGACTAAGATTCGGAGCTTCCTTGGTTTAACACAGTATTACCGGCGGTTCGTAGAAGAATTCTCACGGATTGCTGCTCTACTTTCTAGATTGACACGGAAGGATATCAAGTTCATTTGGGACGATCATTGTGAGGCGAGCTTTCAAGAACTCAAACGATGACTGACATCGGCACCAATTTTAGCTCTCCCCACTGGCAGCCGAGAGTACGTTGTGTACAGCGATGCCAGCAGGCAGGGATTAGGCTGCATTTTGATGCAGGATGGTCGGGTGATTGCTTATACTTTTCGACAGTTGAAGAAGCATGAGTTGAACTACCCTACTCATGATTTGGAGTTGGCAGCCATAGTTTTCGTATTAAAGATATGGCGTCATTATCTGTATGGAGTAACCTGCAGGGTTTTCACTAATTACAAGAGCTTGAAATACTTGTTCTCTCAGAGGGAGTTAAACCTCAAGCAAAGGCAATGGTTAGAGTTACTGAAGGACTATGATTGGATTATTGATTATCACCCGGGCAAGGCGAACGTTGTGGCAGATGTCTTGAGCCGGAAGTCGTCTTCAGCTCCTTCTTCTCAGACAGCAGGGTGTACGTATGTTTTTTACTTGGTGGGATTCCGTGCTTTAGGAGTCAGTTTGGCTAGCGACAGTTAGGGAGCACTGCTAGCCAGGTTTGAGGTATGGCCGATGTTACTCAATCGCATTAGGGAGCTTCAAGGATCTGATGAGGAGCTCTGAGGTATTCACGACAGGATCCGCAGTGGAGAGGGCGGAGACTTCCGAGTTCGTGATGATGGACTCGTGATATTTCGAGAAAGGGTGTACGTCCCAACTGATATTGATCTTCGGCGAGCTATCCTTGAGGAGGCTCATTCCTCAGCATATGCTATGCATCCCGGGGGTACAAAGATGTACCGGACCATCAGAGATAGCTATTGGTGGTCAGGTATGAAGCGGAAGATAGCAGAGTTTGTAGCTCGATACTTGGTATGTCAGCAGGTGAAGGCCGAGCATCAGAGACCCGCAAGCAAGTTACAGCCTCTTCCCATTCCTGAGTAGAAATGAGATCATATTACTATAGACTTCGTGATGGGATTGTCGTAGACTTCTGCACAGCACGATGCGATTTGGGTGATTGTCGATTGACTCACCAAATCTACACATTTTATCCCCATCTGTGGAGATCATTCATTAGAGGCGTGGGCACGCCTCTACATTGACACCATTGTCCGATTGCATGGGATACCCATTTCGATTGTTTCAGGCCGAGACCCCAGATTCACGACTAGATTTTGGCCTCGGTTGCAGGAGGTGTTGGGCACTAGACTGAACTTCAGCACAGCTTATCATTCTCAGACTGATGGATAATCGGAGAGGACCATACAGACGCTCGAGGATATGTTAAGAGCTCGCGTGATAGATTTTCATGGTAGCTGGGATCGATATTTGCCATTAATAGAGTTTGCTTATAACAACAGCTATCAGGCGAGCATTGGGATGTCGCTCTATGAGGCCTTGTACGGAAGGAGATGTAGGACTCCTCTATGTTGGGACGAGGTAGGTGAGAGGTGACTCAGCAGCGTTGAGCTTGTTGAGGAGATGAAGAAGAATGTGAGGATCATCCGCGAGAAGACGAAGGCTGCCCATGATCGGCAAAAGATGTATGTGGATCGAAGGTGGAGACCTCTTGAGTTCGAGGTTGAAGATATGGTATTTTTGCTGATCTCGCCTTGGAAAGGGATGATTTGGTTTAGGCAGCGGGTTGAGCCCCAGGTATGTTGGGTCATTCCGTATCCTTGAAAGGATCAAGAGTGTGGTGTATAGATTGGAGCTGCCTGAGGAGTTATCACACATACATTATGTTTTCCATGTCTCAATACTTAAGAAGTATATGATGAATCCTTCACATGTGCTAGAGCCCCCACTAGTTGAGTTGCGGGAGGATTTGAGCTTATCTGTTCAGCTCGTGGCCATCCTTGACCGCCAGATTAGGAGACTACGGAGCAAGGAAGTCCCGTTAGTTCGTGTTTTGTGGCGGAGCGACCAAGTTGAGGAGGAGACCTTGGAGCCGATGGAGACTATGAGGGGACAGTATCCTCAGTTGTTCACTGTATAGTTTTCCTTTCCTTGTATGGTTTCCTTTTAGTTTTAGGGACGAAATTTGTTTTTAGGGGGTTAGGAAAATATAATACCGACGCTCAGTATATCTTATGGTATATTCCAGTTCATGTATATATATATATATATATATATGATATTTCCACGACTACGTTTATAAATTTTCAATAAAATTTTTTTCGATAAAACGACCCCAGAAATTTACCAGTAAAATACCAATTTGGGTCATTTTGACTCAAAGAGACTCAATAACCTTAATTTCATATTAAATAAATTTAATTAGATCTAAAATGAGATTTTGGGTTTAGTGTGTAATTATAAAAATTTTTGGGGGTCAAATTAGATTTTTTATAAGTTAAAGGATTTGTTAGCAATTAACAAAAACTTAAAGGAAATGTGACAAGTGTATTCTTTTAAAACAATACATCAAACAAGTGTGAGAGTGAGGAGGATAAGTGTTGACCCAAATTGAGAGGAGAAAGGTAAGATGGGCCAATAAGAACACATGCACATGAAAACCAATCAAAACACATGCAAATTGGCAAAATGATCCTATGGTTTAGAATAAATTTGAGACTTGATCCTAGGGTGGTGAGTTAATAACACAAGCATAAAGGAAGAAGACCATAGAATGCTTGTTCATTCTTCCCAAACTGTGAGAACAAGGTGAGAAGAGAGGAAGACCAAGAAAGTTGATGTAGGAAATTTTATTCTGTCCCATTTTAATTTTTATTTCTGGCCATGATTTTGCTTTGGTTTTGTGGTGTCTTATAGTTTGAATTGGAACATGCTCTAGTTAAGTAAATTGTAGATCTAGGTCTTATCTTTCCAACGAGATAAGAACCACCTTAAGCTGATATCTGTGTCAAAAGTTGTGACACTTTTCCTGAAACGCGACGGAAAGTTGTTCTGTTTCGGAACATAAAAACAGTGTGCAAAAACGACCCTTTTTCAGTCCTAGTTTAGATAAACTCAAAATATAAAAGTTGTAGGTATCACCTTTGTCTATAACATATAAACCTTTCAGCCAATTCGCATGAGGAAATCAAAAGTTATACCCTTTTTCCTAAAGACGTTTTGATAGAAACCTTGTTTCCAATTGAAACTTGACAGTTTTGATCATGAATTATTTTAACCCCTCTCTCAGCATAATTGAGTAAAACTCAAAATATGAAAGTTGTAGATTTATGTCTTAGGTATAACATGTTTACATTTCATTACGTTTGGATGAGTAAGGTGAAAGTTATAGTTTCTGCACAAAAATATGATAGAATCTGAATATAGAACGCGACAGAAACAAAATGAGTATTTTCGAAAATTCTGTAATGAGATTTTGAGAAAATGTATAATATGAAAGTTATAGGGCCCGACATTTCCTACAACTTATCAAAATGTCGCTTAATTTGGAGCTGTATACAAAGAGTTAAGTCATTTCTACCATGCAGGGACATAGGTTTCGTGCGCATGGGCGCCAGGCAATTGGCCGGCATGGGCGCGGCATGAGCACGATGTCCGTGCAGTGATTTTGACTGGACAAAATTTTGGAAAATTTGATATTTTTGAACAAATATACTAGAGATTTATTTAAAATGTCCTAGAACTTGGCCATAGACTAAGAAATTGTTAAGTGCAATTTATTACATATATTTTCCTATAATGACATATGTGTGCATATATGATCATTGTAGTGACATGATTGATGATCGATTCGAGAGAGTTCCATTTACTATTATAGTGGTTTGAGGGGAGTGATCTACCCTCCCCCATACTGTGAGTGAGATTTTGACATTTACTATTGATTGACAAATTATATTTTACCGATTTTCAAACGGTATGATTTCTATATGTGTAAAAATTGAATTTTTGGATTTTGATAAGTATATATACACATTTTTGTGATCATTGGAGTATTCCAACTACTGATTTTATTGATATGCATCCATGAGTTTGATAACTGGATATTGTGTCACTTTTTTTGACATATTGACATGTTTTAATACTTCCACTGTATTGGCACATGGTTTTGAATAAATTTACATGTACTATTTGGGATGTATGCTGGCCGACGTGATGATACGATACATGGGGCTATATGCCCTGCCGACGTGATGATGTGATGCATGGGGCTACGAGCCCAGCCGACTCGATGATATTGTGATATGCTTCCTATAGTATTCTGTAACTACGAAGGACATTTGGTATAGGCACTCCTTGTGCCCGGATACGTTTCGGCCGGAGGTATCCACCAAATTGTCATATGTATGGTTGTCTCAGGTTGACTCTCATCGGGGAAGACGTGAGTTTATCTTTGTCTAGCACTGGGCGGGGCATCATACACGGCCGACTATTTATAGATATATATATATTGTTATTATTATTTATAGCCTAGTTGGAGTAGTCTGTGGCTAACATTGGGATAGAGAGCTATTATTTGATATTTGCATTGTGAAAACCCCCAATGCACTCGTCCTTGGTCGAGGTAGACTATTGCTTAGGTTGTTTGTTCGGCCGGCTCTACATATGTGATTTGATACATGGATGGATGCATATGTTATTTTTCGATGTGTGCCTTGAGCTATGTTAAAATTGCATGCTATTTTTCGCACACTTGATATTGTATTATATGTCTTGACACTCCAAGTTCACACTTGATATTGATAGCACGATATCAGTCCCCTCACTTGCTGAGTATCCTCCCATAGATACTCACCCCTCAGTTTCCTTTTCACAGGTATAGTCTTGAATTGAGGGAATGGTAGAAACTTGATTTAGTTGGACTTATATTGGAGACTGGGTTAGGGTATGGTTACCCGTTTCTTCCGCTATATTTAATTTGAGGTTATCATATTATTTTTGATATTTAGTTTTGACGCATGTAAATGGTAACTCTCATCTTGGATATACATATTTATGTATTTGAGACACATTGAGATATTTTACTTTTATTACTTGGGAACTCATGTGATTTTGTAAACTGATTTGGACATATGTGTTTTTAGCCTTACGATGCCTCGATGTCTCGGAGGGTTGTGCTCGTGCATTGAGGTGTCGTGGCGGTTGCTCACATGCTCGGCCCAGGGGTGGGTCGGGGCGTGACAAAACCTGAATTCAACATATTAAATAAGATTGTCAAATTTTGAGTTAGACTAGTAGTTCTAGAGGCTCAGAAGTTATGGAGATTGATTTTGGAAAAAACACATTATTCAATTTTTTCTGTTCATCTAGGATCCATCAAAATGTATAGGAATTTGTATCAATCTTTTTGGTGACCTTGTATGAAGAGAGATATTAAAGAGTTTATATACAAATACTTAACATAGTAAGTAAAAGTGGAATACCAGAGATCTGGAGGACTACGTGAGCCATTCCCTATTCCTGAATGGAAATAGGAGTATATTATCATGGATTTTGTCTCGGGATTGCCTAGAATTATGAGGGGATATGAGGATATATGGATTATAGTATATTATCTCACCAAATCTGTTACTTTCTTCCCATTTTAGTGACTTACTCTATAGAGAAATTAGTTAAACTCTATATTGATAAAATCATAAGATTACATGGCATACTAGCATCCATTATTTCTGATAGAGTTTCTTGATTCCGACGGAGTTTTTGAACTAGATTAGGAACTAAACTGAATTTCTGCACAGCATATCAAACACAAACAGATGGTCAATCAGAAATGAGTATACAAACTCTAGAGAATATGTTAAGAGTTTGTATTTTAGAACTCCGTAGTGTTGGGCTAAATATTTAATATTAATGGAATTTGTTTATAACAACATCTATTACTCCAACATCAGCATGGCACCATTTGAGATATTATATAGGAGAAAATGTAAGACTCTTCTTTGTTGGGATTTGGAATCTAAGATAGGAGACAAAGTCTTTCTCAAAGTTTCTCCAATTAAAGGTGTGATAAGATTTAGGAGGAAAAATGAAAAGCTCAACCCTAGATTTTTTTGTCCTTTTAGGTCCTATCCAGAGTTAAATTAGTTTTGTACGAACTGACTCTACCTCTGACGCTTAAGGGAGTTCACCTTATCTTTCATGTTTCTATGTTGAGAAAGTATGTTCATGGTTCTTCACATGTGATCAACTATGAGCCACACCAAATTATAGAAGATTTAATTTATGTTGAGCAATCGATCCAGATTCTAGATTCTTGAGAGTAGAATTTGAGAAACAAGACTATCAGATTGGTGAAAATCCTTTGGAAACACTATACCTCCAAGGAGACATAATGGGAAATGGTATCCATATCTCTTTGACCATGAATAATGATTCGGAGCATTGGATCTCTTGAGGGAGAAGGATGTAAAGCTCTGTCTCAAGAAATCGTTAATACATGCATTTGCATTTGCATTATAATTTTGCTGAGCGTATTTAAATTTGCTTTGCATTGCATTGCACTAAAATTGTTAAAACTTTTATGTACAATGCATGCCTGAGTTTTATATTTATGGTTTAACTCTAGTTCGAGCACATTAAAATTAGTATATTCTAGTGGGATACGCCCATTAATGAAAATAGTTGAAATAACCCAACAAGAGAGCAAACAAAACTATGAATTGGGATGGGACCCACAAAGGGCTTGTTGTGGGACTTACAAAGAACAAATGGCACACACTCTTCATGGCACATACCACTATGCTTGGCGGGTCCACATCTCATTTATGTAGAGAGTGAGATAAAGAAAGGGTGAGAGGGGAAGAGAAAAGCTCAATTTTACACACTTCATCTTTCACAAGACGCTATTCCCGCATCCCCTTTTCCTCTCATAAAACCCTTAACTTCATGAAAATCACCACCCTAGCCTGTGGGAAGCACAAAGGGCCATAAGAGACATAAGGAACTGCCAAGAAATCCAAAGGAAGTTTGGGGAGGAAAAACAAGAAAGTTCAGGGAATAATCTACTTGTTTGAGACAAATACCTTGCATATATTTATTAAATTGATGTCTAATAATCTTATAAAATATGTTTTTACATGTGATTATATTGTTAGAATATGGATGAAATAGATTAGAAAAAAGGAAATCACGCCCTTGAATGAAAACCTAGGAATTTGGCATATTGGACAGTTAACCATAGCTCAGTTTTTGGGTTATAACTTCTTCTGTGCCATTGCAAATTGAGTAAGGTTTTTTTCAGATAAAAAGACTTTCGGTAGCTCTAAAATGGTATATTACTAGAAGGGTTTCATTAAGAATTAGATTTTTTGTGAATTTTCAAAGTAATATGATTATTGCATGATCTTGCTATGTTTTTGCCCTGTTTCGTGTTTGAATTTTCTATAGTTTTGAGTTATCTTACGGGATGAATTAGGCTGAACTCTAGGACAAAAGTTGTAGAATTATGTCTTTTCTTTAAATGGCCGCTTGAATTATTTCAATCGGATATATGTGGTGAAAATTATGTTGATTTTACTATGACTGGTCATATGTTGTTGAGAATTTCATATTGCAACAATGATTGATTTGTGTATCTTTATGTGATAGGAATTGAATATAGTTATAAACATAAAAGTTATAGCCTGGTGATTTATCTTTAAATGGCAATTGGAGTCACCTCAATCCGATGACTATAGTTAAAGTTATGGAATTTTTACTAAAATCCAGTTATACTATAAATTTGCTGAGACAGTTCTTTGGTCTACTATTTGTTACTAAACTACATAGCATGCATTATTGTGGTTTTTTGTTATGATTCTTATATAATTCTTGTAATAAATTATGGTCTCATGGTGATTACATTATGTGAATCATAAAGGAATGTAAAAAGAAAGTAATAGCATAAAATTACCTATGAAAGCTTGTGCAAAGCCTGCAAGCAAAGTTTGACGAGTATGGTTTGCACATAGAGTTCCAAAACCTTGTGCAAAGCCTGTGAACAAAATTTGAGGAACCATGGATAGATCTTTTCTCCCTATGAGGATGAAATTAGAAACAAATGAAGTGTTTGAAGGTTTAATCCAAAAAAAGAATTTAGATTCATTTAGGAATTTCAAATTCTAATTTGCTCTCCTGACCCTTATACACTAGTTGGGTTCGATGTTATATTCCTTTCTTTAATTACCAAGATTAAATTGGATCAATAAAAATAGAAATGGATAATGATTTTAAAAGTAACAATTGCAATTGTTTTCTTAAGACAGTATGTATCTCTTATATACTCTACTATGTTTACGTTATTTATATGGTGATGTTGATATTCTAATGTCTACTTACTTGTTATACATGCTATTGATTCCCCATGTACTTGTTCAGTATATACTCACCCTGATACCCTTATCTTCAGGTAATCAATGAGACGAGAGGGATTCATAGGGTAGTAGCCTTTGAGGTAAGAGATTTAGATCTCTACTTATTTTTGTCTACTTGTTTTTTTAAAGCATGTCGTCTTTGTGTTTCTTTTGGGATTGTATAAGTTATATTTTATATGTAGATACATAGTTGATAGCCAAGGAGAGTCCTATATGTATAGTTTTGTTCATGTCATTTTTACATACCATGGTTTGTTGTACTAGATGGTCGGGAGAGCCATTGATACCAGTTTGTTTGATATTAGAAATGTTCTGATTATTTTTATCAGATTTTATGTTAACCCCAAGTAGTTAAATGATTACTAAATATGAGAGATATTGCTAATTTTTCTTTTGGAAAAAAGCAAATAATTTATTTTCTTTTAATTTAAATTTCCTTTTATGTTATCACACACGAGGAGTACAACTATTGTAAATGTAGAAGTCGCATTTTAATTGTGTCAGTCGCTTCTGCATTTGCATGTCTGTCTCCTTTTGCTAGGAGGTGGATGCCTGGATAGTGGGTCATCACAGAAGAGGTTCTCCCTCCTCATAAAAGCAATCGAGAACACGTACCCAAACATCATTTCCTGATTGAGGATGAGACTATGATTGTGACTTCTGAGAATGATGAGAAGCCCAAAATGATTAGGAGACTCTTGAGGGTCCTACAAAGGATTATTGGTTGAAGGCCATGGAAGAAAAGATGGATTCTATAACAATCAACAGGGTCTGAGATCTAGTTGATTTGTCTGAGGGGATAGAGGCTATCGTAAATAAATTGATTCTCAAGATCAAGAGAAATGTTGAGAGATCCGTGGAGATTTATATGACCCATTTGATAGTCAAAGGTTACATTTAGACTAAGGGTATGGATTACGAGGAAACTTTCTCTCCAATAGTCAAATTTACCTTAATCCATTTACTTTTAACAATTATCGTCGATATGGATCTACAATCACACAAGATAGACGTCAAGATTGCCTTCCTGAATGGAAGTTTGGATGAAAATATTTATATGGAGCAGTCATCTAGCTTTGTTCTTGTAAGTCAAGAGAATAAGGTCTGTCGATTTCGAAAATCAATATATGGCCTCAAGCAATCATCTAGGTAGTGGTATATGAGATTTCAAGAAACGGTGATATCTTATGATTTCGTGATAATCAAGGATGATCATTGCATGTATCTGATACATTCAAACGGCTCCTTTGTGATCATGTCCTTATATGTGAATGACATTCTATTGGTTGGGAACAACAAAGAGTATCTGATGATAATCAAAATATGGTTATCATTGAGTTTTGATATAAACAACATGGGTAAAATTGAGTTCATTCACAAGATTAAGATCTAGAGGGATCGCTCGAAAAAGATGTTGACTCTTTCACAAGAATCTTATATCACAAAGATTTGTGAATGCATCGGAATAAGCAATTACAACCCCATAAACACTCTCATTGCTATATGAGAACTCTTGAATCTTGACATGTGTTTGAAAACTCAGAAAGAAATAAGGGAAATGAGTAAAATCTCTTATGTTAATGCAATAGGTAGTTTGATACACGTAATATTGTGTACATGATTAGACATTTATTTTGTAGTCAGTCTGTTGAGTACATATCAATCGAATCTTGAAAGGAGTCACTGAAGAGTAGCAAAAAGTATTCTGAAATATCTCAAGGGAACTGCGAATCTCTTATTATGTTACAGAGGAGATGATTTGTATCTCGTTGGGTATTTAGATGCCGATTGGGACGACGATTTAGATGGAAAGTTTTGCTATCTTATTTAATAACGGTGCCATATCTTGAAATAGTAAGAAAAAAATCTATGTTTTTTTATCTATGATGGAGGTCGAATTTGTAGCATACTCAGTAGCATTTTAGGAGAACGTTTGGTTTTGGAGATTTCTGAATGACTTAGCGGTTGCGGCAGATAGTGGAAGATTAGTGATAATTTACTGTGATAATCAGTCCATTATTGCCTACATCTAGACTCTAAGTATCATAGTAAGACTAAAAAAAGTAATACCAGAAACAGTGATACCAGATATAATTTCATGAGAGACATTATCAGAAAGGATGAAGCAACGATTAAGTACATTTCCACACACAACATGACAGTTGACGCCTTTATCAAATTCATTGCAAGAGATTCCTTTGTAGGATATAGAGAGCTTTTAGGTTTACATGTATTGATATTTCTCATTATATACTATATTGATATTATGATGCTTATTACTAAATATAACATATGTACATTATTCAGTTATATTTGAGCTAATTTATTTTTTGTATTTATTTATTATCATATATTTTTTATATGTGATGTGATAAAAAGATATGTCAGATAAGCGAGATCGACTTTTTCATACGAGCGACCACCTCTAATTCTGAGTGATCGAGAATGATTTTCCTAAATTAGAGAGATTTTGCAATTTAATAAATTCTTTTCCTTCTACCCAAAATTAGAATGATTTTTCCAAAAAAAAAAGGAGTAAAAGAGTAGGGTGAGCATTCGGTCAAACTATAAGCTATAAGTGAAATTATCAAAATTGAAATACCTGATTCAAAATTGAAATAACCAATTTAATTTCATTATACAATTTTCATCACCATAATCTATTCAAATTAACCTAATTTTTAACTAAATTTTTAATTAATTTGATTTTTCAGTTTGATCGAAATAAAAATTGTTAAAATCGATAATCATCTAAATAAATAAAATTAAAATTTGATTTTATCCAAAACTAAATCGAGTATTTAATAAATCACTCAAATTATAAAAAAGCTATTCGAAGAAAATGATTTTTTCGATTTTAACTAAATAATACTCGTCCCTATAGAAGAGGAATGTAAGGTAGATGTCATTTATAAATTATTTTTTTAATAGGGCATTTTTGTCTAAAATGTTATGATTTTCAATAAAAAGTACTACCATTGGTGAAGAATTATTAAGAAGTTCCACTTGTAAGAATCATTATTTCCCCAAATCACTTATATTTAAATGATATTTTTTCTTTTTCTTTTGGTTATGAAAACCTTAAAATTATCTAATCACTTAATTCAAGTGCTTTGGCCCCATTAACTCTTTTTTAAGAGTTGCCAAACACTCGCTTGGTCTGATCTTTGGTTGATCTCTTACCTAGTGGCCAACTGTTTGTTTGTCAATATCAGATGCTCACATCCTTTGCTGTTATGGAATTCGAGGAAAATTCTTGATCCACCATAAAAGTTCGAATTCATTGCTGTTTCAAATTAAAAGTATTTTTGGAATTAGTCAATTAATGATGTACATGACATGAGAGGACATATAGGCAATTTGAAGAATATGCACCTGATGAGGAATTAATATCCCTTATGCTGATTGAGATCCCAATGAAGCATTTTGACACATACTTTGGTACTTTCAACCTCTTTTCCCTTTATAATTATTCTTTTTTCCTTTTTGATAGTGTTAGAAAAAGGTGATTCAATCACGCAGCGGAAACAATAATAAATAATTTTTGGAATCGTAAAATATCAAGTTCACGGTATACCTTAATCGGTGATGCAAACGATCTTGAAAACCGCAAACTCTGAACGGGAATAACTCGTAGTCGGGATGATAGCCACGTATAACAAACTATCACCGCAGAATCACAATGTCTCAATGTCCGGTTTAGTACACAATATTGCGTACATTAAACTTCCCACAGCACTGGAATAAGGTATTTTACTCATTTCCCTTACTTCTTCCTGAGTTTTCGGACACATGTCCAGGCTCAGACCTTCACTTTTGGCGATCGGAGTATCTATGAGATTACAATCATTCATCCCAAAACGTTTGAGAATTTTCTTAATGTAGGTCTCTTGTGAAAGAGCCAACATATTTCTCGAGCAATCCCTCAGGATCTTAACTCCGAGAATGAACTCAGTTTCACCCATGCCTTTCATGTCGAAACTGGATGACAACCATTCTTTGATGGCCATTAAATACTTAATATTGTTCCCAACTAATATTATGTCATCCACATACAACGACAGGATCACAAAAGAGTTATCGGATCGAATCAGATAGACACAATGATCCTTCTCGACCATCGTAAAACCGTAAGATATCACCTCCTCGTGAAATCTTAGGTACCACCGCCTGGATGATTGCTTTAAACTGTATATCGACTTCTGAAGTCGATAGACCTTGTCCTCTTTGTAACACTGCACACAAAAAAAAAAAAAAAAAAAAAAAAAAAAAAAAAAGGGGGCTTAAAGCCCTAATTTCCTTTTCTTTCTCACACTCTTTTATCTCTCTCTCTCTCTCTCTCTCTCTCTCTCTCTCCCTCCCTCTTTCCCTCTTTCTCCCTTTCTCTTCTCCGCCGTGGCCTCTCTCCCGCCACCGCACGCCGCCCACTGCTCCACCTTCCTCCCGCGATCGCGGCAGCTGCAGCGCCTCCCGCGAGCAGCTCCTTCCTCCACGCGAGCGCTGCCTCCTAGCGCGCGAGCCCAGCACGCCACAGCTCGCGATTTCCCGCGAGCCAGCGCGCGAGCCAGCGCGCCACAGCTCGCGATCTCCCGCGAGCCAGCGTCCCGCGAGCCAGCGCGCTACCCCTGCTCGACCCAGCTCGCGACTCATCGCGAGCCAGCGCGCGACCCAGCTCGCGACCCGGCGCGAGCTAGCGCACGAGCCAGCGCGCGACCCAGCCCGCGTCCCAGCACGAGCCAGCGCGCGACCCAGCTCGCGACCCAGCGCGAGCTAGCGCGCGAGCCAGCGCGGGACCCAGCTCGCGACCCAGCGCGAGCCAGCGCGCGACCCAGCTCGTGACCTAGAGCGAGCCCTAGCCCGTGAGCGGGCCAGCCCACCAGCGGCCCAAGGCCCAGTCCAGCCGCGGCCCACTGCATCCCGCGAAGCCCGCTGCGGCCAGCAAGCCGGGCTGAGAGCCCGTGAGCCACCAGCGGGCCAGCCCGCTAGCAGCCAGCCCACCGGCCCGCGAGCCCGCGACCGGCTTTCCCCTTCGAGAGCTCACCTGCATCTTCTGTACGGCAGGTAACGACTGTATTGATTGAAGTTCTATGGTTTGCTGTTAGAAATTTAGTGGTTTCTAATACATCTGAAGTTTGGGAAATATTACAGGTTTTAAACCAACCCGACGGGCGAACGACAGCTAGGTCTGACACCCGAGGAACCCTAGGTGAGAGATGAATAAATTTTATTGATAGAATCCCTTATTAGGGTTTTAATCGCTATAAATTTGACGATTTGATTAGGTTTGTCTTTTGGAGAGTCGTTGAAAAATAGGGAGTGACCATCCTCCCTAGATATGTGAGTGGGACTCTAATCTCTTGCATAAAATAGTAAAATGTATTTTCTGTCGCATTTTCGATGAAACATGCTTTGATATGCATTTGTTGACGTGTGATATTAAATTTAGAAATCTGTTTTGTGATTTTTGGAGTGTCTTGAATTATATTTACAATCACTATGCATCCATGGTTTGAAATGAAACAATAATTGTGCCATTACTTGAAAATGTATAAATTTCATTTTATACCGTTGCATTGATATGCTGTTTTGAAATGAAGTGAAGAGACGTATTGGCACGCAAATTTAAAATGTTTTTGATGAACTACGTGGGTTGGATACCCACTAGTCATGTGATGATGTGATGATACTTGTGGGACGTTGTGCCCTGGGACGTTGTGCCCTTGTGATACTATGGGACGTTGTGCCCTTGTGATATTATGATGATTCCGTAGCTACGAAGGGCGTTTGTAGAGGCACGGGTTGCCCGGATACGCTTCTGCAGGAGGTATCCGCAAACGTCATTTATTCTAAAGGCTATAGGCGCGGCCGGTTGAACCCACGTAGGGGGAGGACGTGTGTGACGCCACCGTCTAGCACCGGGCGGGGTCCTATACACGTTGATGAGTTGGCCCCAGCGAGCTCATGGCCAACGTCGGGGTAGAGAGCGTTTTAAAGTCTATGCACAATAAAAACCCCCGACGCGCCTGTCCTTGGTCACGGTTGACCTTTGCCAGGACTATTTTTGGCTCGCTCTGACATTACTTGATTTTAAATGGATGCATACATGCTTGCTATCGCGTGTTTGATTAAATGATTTCAAATTGATAAATATATCATGTTTTGTCGCGAAATGTAAATTTTTGTTTCAAATGATGTTATTTGACACTCCAATTGTTCACCTATGCTATTTATGCTTGATATTACCCCCCTCACTCACTGAGTATCTTCCCATGATACTCACCCCTCTATTTTCTCTCCTCAGACAGGTTTATTATGATAGAGCGGCGTTACAGGCTCTAGAGCGGAGTTGGTATTTCCGACGGTAAGATTTACTTTTAATTTAGTTTCGACCCTGCGAGGTCTTGACATAGAGGTCCGTAGTTGGCCATGTACTTATTTTGGGATGACTGTATAGTTTAACTCTCATATTTCATTTGCATTGAGGCGATTGTACGTACTTGAACGTTACTTGGGAAATGTGATATATATCGTATAAACTTAGGTCCGCTCGGTATAGCGGCTGCTCATGCTCTAGTTGGGCATGACAGTAGAGGTCTGTGGCTAGGTTTGTTTATAGCCTTGCGTTGTTCTGAATGTTGGTTGTGGTGTTTGTTGATTTTGGAGAGGCCGGGATGGCCATTTGTGTATTGTACAGGATGATTTGGATTATACAGGTATAATTGTACATGGGAAACCTCCGATTTATGGGGAGGTTCTGCCCAATTTTCTGTAAAAATACAGCCGGCATTCAGGGGCAACGGGCGGCTGTTCACGATCCCGGTTTGGGGCGTGACACTCTTGACCTACCAGAACAAACCCTGGGGGCTGTTCCATGTAGATCTCCTCATCCAGGCTCCCGTTAAGAAAAGCGGTCTTAACGTCCATCTGGTATAACTCAAAATCCATACTAGCGACAATCGCCAAAAGTAAACGGATCGAAGTAAATTTGACTACTGGAGAGAAAGTCTTCTCATAGTCAATACCCTTAGTTTGCGTGTAACCCTTGGCTACCAGATGGGACTTGTACCTCTCAATCGATCCGTCGGCCTTTCTTTTAATTTTGAAAATCCACTTGTTTCCAATGGCCTTTCTTTCCTCAGGTAAGTCAACTAGCTCCCAGACTTCGTTGACTCTCATTGATTCCATTTCCTCATGCATGGCTTGTAACCATTAGTCCTTTGCTAAACCCTCGAGAGCCTCCTGTGCAATCCTCGGCTCTTCATTGTTCTCAGGAGTCACAATGAGGATCTCATCCTCAATCGGGAAACGGCGACGTGGCACTTATCCCCGACTACTCCTTCGAGGAGAGAGAGGTCCCATACCTTCAGATGGATTGCTCCCACTAAGACCAAGATCCATAATCGGCTCTTGAGTCCCGTCACTGGGTTCAGCTGAGCCACTAGGCTCATCCATCTCATAGAAGGTGAGATCTCGATCGATATCTCCTCTTTTAGGGAAATCACTCTCGAGAAATGTGATATCATGAGCTCTATCTCAGTGATAGTGCTGTCCGTTTGTTCTCCTAGGAACACATATCCTTTGGATTGTTCAGAGTATCTAATAAAGATACATTTCTTTCCTCGCGGGCCTAACTTGCCGTACTGGTGCGAGGAATCACGAACATACGCAGCGCAACCCCATGGTCTCAAGTGGCTAAGGTTAGGCTGTCTCCCTATCCAAAGCTCGTATGGGGTGCTAACTACAGACTTTGTCGAAACGCGGTTAAGGACATAGGCCGCAGTCAACAACGCATCCCCCAATGGGAGATAGGTAAGTTGGCCTGTGCCATCATCGACCTCACCATCTCCAACAGAGTTCTATTCCTTCTCTCGGCTACTCCGTTCTACTGAGAAGTAGCAGGAATAGTTAACTATCTCGTAATACCTCTATCAGAACAGAGCTCTTTGAATTGATCAGACAGATACTCGTGCCCCCGATCAGTTCTGAGAGTTTTCACCCTCAAATCTAGTTGATTTTCAACCTCATTGATAAACCTCATGAAGCATTCTAGTGCCTCAGACTTGTGCGAGATCAGGTAGACGTAACCAAAACCCGTGTAATCGTCTATAAACGTAATAAAATACGTGGCTTCGTTTCGGGCTCTCACATTCATGGGTCCACAAATGTCGGAATGGACCAATTGCAATGGAGTCCCAACTCTCAGTGCTTTCCCAAATGGTTTTCTAGTGGCTTTACCCATAAGGCAAAACTCACATACGGGTAACTGGACCTTGGTTAGCAGGCCCAACAAGCCACTGGTAGCTAACCGGGCCATCCTCTCTTGCCCTATGTGGCCAAGCCTACTATGCCATATATTCACATCATCCACTGCACTATCTGATGCAAAAGCAATAGTAGAAGAAGAATAAATCTCATAAGATGAAATCATATCCAGTACATTAAGTCCTTCATGGACCAAACCGGAATAAATTAAAGAACTGTCATAAGTAATGGAAACTCTAGAGTTTCCCAACAACACTGAATATCCTAACAAATCCAAACATCGGACAGATACTAGATTCTGCCTAATCTTAGGAGCATACAAAACATCATGAAGATATAAGACTTGGTCACTTCGTAGCAATAGCTTGCAAGTGCCAATCCCTTTCACTTCTACAAATGCTCCATTCTCCACGTACAGCCTCCTCGCCTGGGGACTTAAACGGCGGAACTCCACGTATGTGCTCCTGTCCCGAGCTACATGGTCCGTGGCTCCTGAGTCTACAATTCACAAAGAAGAAGAGTTAATGAGCATCACACTAGATGACACGTAACTCAAACTATGTAAAGAAGAATGACATACCTTTCGCTCGCCACACTCGCATGCGAAATGTCCAAGCTTGCCACAAATGTAGCATTGGACTTTGCTCTTATCGAGCTCCTTCTTCTTGCGCTTCTGTCCTTTCTCGTCGGTCTTGGCAGGTTGCTTCTTCTTGCCTTGGCCCTTGGCCTTCTTCTCATGCTTGCGCCACTTGCGCTTAAAACCCGAGAGCCCTTACTTGACTCCGCAATATTAGCATGAGCAGAAGAAGACCTAGCTACTTCCTGATGCTCCTCCTTGAGCTCACAGTGCCTACTCACGTCCATGAAAGTATGAATACTCTCAGTGTGCGTGAGATAGGTCTTAACCATATCCCAGAAGTCAGGCAAGGACTGGATCACACCCAGTACCTAAAGCTCATTAGACATCGGCTCCCCCATATTCTTCAGAGAGGCGATCATACTCAATATGTGCATTAAATACTGTTTCATTGTATGATCATGCCTTTTCTTGTAAGTGATGAATTTATAGGTCAGCATCCTCACCTTAGGAGCTGACGGGGCGCCATATTGCTCTCTCAGAGCATGCCAGATCGACTGTGCAGTAGGATACTGCTCGTAAATCGGAATCAGCACATCGTTCATGCAACTAAGAAGGATCACCCTTGCTTGGCTATCTTTCTTTTTCCAAGCACGATACACCTCCTGATCCCATCGTGCTTGTGTCGTGGTACCCTCCCTGGGATCCACCATCTCATTCTTAAAAACTTCCCCAAGTTCTTGTTTCTCGAAAACAAACTGAACATTCCGGTGTCAAATATCATAATTGTCACCGTTCAGATTGTCTCCCTTAACGAGATCTAGAACGACAGTTTTCGTAGCAGCCAAGTCTCTGTCACACAGAAAAAAGACATTAGTGACAATTGATACTTAAATTTATAATTTTATGTACCCTACGAATCACCAAAATCAAAATGACTCGAGTACAGACCCCAAGACGAGCGTATGAGTTAATGGACACCATACACCATAATCCAAGATCGCCTCTCACCATTCGGATTGGGATACGGTGCATAAAAGACCCACAAATAGTTACTTTTTATCACAAATCCCCCAAAAATTAGAAAAAATCCAATTTTTGAACAGGCTACGCGCCGCCAGGAGGGTTCACGCGCCACCAGAACCCCAGCGGCGCGTCCCACACGCCAGGGAGACGCCTGGGCGCGTACAGGACGAGCAGCGCGTGAGGCACGCGATTGTACGCGCCTTGTGCGTGTTATCCCGCGCGCCTCACGGGCTGGGTTGCGCTCGCTGACTGAGGTGCTCGCTTGCAGACAGGGTCGTGCTCGCGGACTGAGGCGCGCTATGTTCATGCGGGGAGGATCATGCAAGGGCGCGATCGTGCTCGCGTTGGGTAGATCGCGCAAGGGCGCGTTCAGCTCGTGCTGGGGAGATCGCATGGTGGCGGAAGGAGTTGCAGTCGCGCTCGTGGAAGGTTGGTGCTCGTGGGAGGAAGAAGCGGTGGCGGCGAAGCGAGCGGCAGCGATGGGTGGTGGGTTTGGGCAAAGCCGAAAAGAGAAAAAGAAAGAGAGAGAGAGAGAGAGAGAGAGAGAGAGAGAGAGAGAGAGAGAGAGAGAGGAAGATGAAGAGATGGGAGAGGAGGAGATTAGGGCTAAAAGCCCTAATCCCATTTGGGGTAGGTGCTATGTTTTGGCCTAAAACGCAGCGCTTCCCCAATATTTTTTTTTACAATTATATATATATATGTATATACATAATTTCACATCCATATTTCTCTAAAATATGAATTTAATAAAAGTGTGTCTTATTATGATTGTGAATACGGAAACTTAAAATATACCCAAAAATTTAAATTAAATACCCCAAAATCAAATATCAATAAAAATAAAAATTTTTCTTTATATATATGTATATATATATATTTCAAAACTAGTACACTTATACGGACACCGAAATGTCGGTGTTATACTTTCTAACCCCCTAAAAATAAGTTTCGTTCTTGAAACAAAAAGGAAGCGATATACTAAACAAATCTCCTTGGGCTCCCAGGTCTCCTCCTTGACCTGGTCACTCCTCCACAAAACTCTGACTAGTCAATCTAGAATAGCCACAGGCTGAACTGAAAGACTAAGATCTTCTCGTAACTCAATAGGTGGAGGCTCAAGTACATGAGAAGGATCAGCTAGATATTTTCAGAGTACTGAGACATGGATAACATCATGAGTACGGGATAGTTCATCTGACCTAATTTGTAAGTCACACTCCTGACCCTCTCAAGGATACGGAAGGGTCCAATATATTTAGGGTTCAGGTTGCCCCGCTATCTGAACCATATAACTCCCTTTAAAAGAGATATTCTCAAGAAAACCATATCTCCATTGGCAAACTCAAAAGGTCACCGCCTACGATCGGCGTATACCTTCTGCCTGTCTTAGACAGCTCTCATCCGCTCACAGATGACCCTAACTTTATCTTTCGTCTCCTTCTGAGGTTCAGCTCCCTCTGAGTAAATAAATACTTCAGGCTCTGGTGGTCAATGAAGACTCTACAGTTCACTCCATCAAGAGATAATATAGCCATATGTTCAATGCATAGACTATGGCTGCTAACTCCAAATCATGCGTCAGATAATTCAGCTCATGCTTCTTCAACTGTCATGAAACATAAGTAATCACTCGACCGTCCTGCATTAGTACACAGCCCAATCCTTGTCTGCTGGCATCGTTGTATACCATGTACTCCCTACTGCTTGTAAGGAAAGCTAGCACTAGTGCTGTTGTCAGTCGTTGTTTGAGTTCCTGAAAACTCGTTTTACAAAGATCATCCCAAAGAACTTGACGTCCTTCCCGTCAGTCTGGTAAGTGGAGCAGCGATACGGGAGAATCCTTTTACGAACCATCGATAATACCCCGCAAGACCAAGGAAACTCCGCACCTCGGTCACTGTTTGTGGCTGCTAGTACATTGGTCAGCCCAAACGGCATGACCTCGAACTCGTAACGTTTATATCGGGTGCGGAATGCGGTCTTGGGCACATCCTCAGCCCTGATCCGCAACTAATGATATCTAGATCGAAGATCGATCTTTGAGAAAACCCATGCACCCTGAAATTGATCAAATAAATCATCAATACACAACAGATGGTACCGATTCTTGATGGAAACCTTGTTTAGCTGCTTATAGTTCACACACAATCGTAGAGTCTCGTCCTTCTTCTTCACGAATAGCACTGGAGCACCTCAAGGCGAAGTACTCGGACGGATAAAACCTTTGTCCAGCAATTCCCGCAAATGGACCTTGAGCTCTCTAAGCTCAGTTACACCATTATGTATGGCAGAATAGATATAGGAGTGGTCCCTGGAGCTAGGTCAATCTCGAAATCAAACTCCTGAACTGTGGGTAGTCCGGATATCTCCTCGGAAAATATATCTGGGAACTCCTGCACCACTGGGACCTCCTCAAATCTCGGCCCTTCCACTGTGGTGTTAATAACATAAGCCAGGTATGTCGTGTACCCTCAGCGTATCAATTTCTTGGCCTTCATCACCGATACAACACAGCGAGATAACACTCGCCTCTCGCCTGGGAACCTCAACAATGGCCCCTCGGGTCTCCGAAACTCCACTTCCTTGTTGAAGCAATCTACTGAGGCTCTATACAGATTCAAGTACCACATCTCTAATCGTGATCTTGCTCCCTATGTAGACGGAATCTCTAAGTATCTGCTTACCAAGAGGAGTGATGACCAATATCTCCTCATCAAGTGGCGACAAAGACTTACCCAACCCGTGGGCAAAAGATGCTCTCACATACAAATAGTTCGACCCGGTGTCAATGAAGACACGAGCGTCGACTCCCCATATGTCATAACTTCTATTGTGAGAAAATAAAAAGATCTGTTGATAAATATGGAAAGATATATGCTTACATATATATATATATATATATATATCAAAATGTATATACATACCAACATAGTTAAACCTCTAAGACTTTAATTAGTGATGGTACTCAAAAGAAAGTACAAAAAATATCTCTAAACATAGGGATCAGTGGGAGGAGCACCAATAATCACGTCAGGACTCGCCTGAGCGTCCTCCTGCATCATTGAGTATGCACAGGCTTGTGTCCTCTACTGCTGTCGGAATGGTCCTGGCACCGTGTTGCTCCCAATTGCTATCCGTGGAGCGATGTGACTCGAGTGCACAGGTGCTCCCTGCTGTCCTTCTCGGGGAACACTCGAGTGTCCTGAAACTATCTGACCTCCAAATCCCAACTCAGGGCAGACACTCATGATGTGCCCTGGCTTCCCATATTGGATGCGTGTGCTAGGCACCCTATACTCTCCAAAAGGGTGGTGTCCACCATATCGGCAGCAAAAGGGGTGCCGCTGATCTGAAGTCTGAGTAGTGTTACTAGGGGCCTGTGCTCTAAACCCCTGAGGTCGCGATTCCTGCCTAATATGTGCCTGTCTTGGTTGAGAAGAGTCTCCTTAATATCCGAAGTCCTACCCTTCTTCGAGCCCTGGTTCGAAGAAGCCCCAAATCTCTTCTTTCTTTGCTCTATGTACTCCCGCTATCTGCCCTCAGCACGGATGATCTCCTCCGCCCTAAGTGCTGAGTCCACGATCTCCGCAAAGGAGAGACTAAGAGTCACTGTCATATACCTCCTAATATTCAAGTTGAGGCCATCGTCAAACTTGAACCGTAGCTGTTTCAGCGTCGCCAAGTCAGAACGAAAGCAGCTAGTCGCCTCATCTCCGTTTCATACTCTGTCACTGTCCTAGTTCCTTGCCGCAAGTATAGAAACTCTGCCCTCTTACGGTCCTGCTGGAACTCAGAGAAGTACCTGCAATCGAATTCCCGCAGGAAGTCCTCCCATCACAGCAACTCGGTAGCATCGTCACAAATCGCCTCCCACCAAGTAAGGGCGTCGCCATATAAGAGTCTCTCTACTATCTGAAGCCGGTAGTCCTCGCTCAAACCTAGATCAGTCAAAATTCTGCGGGTGCGATTGATATAGTGTTTCACTGCTGTGGAATCACCCGTTCCCACAAATTCCGTATAGCCTAACTGCCTCGCCTTCTTCACCAACTGGGTGAGTTCGTGAATACGCCTCAAGGTGGAGGTAGTGTCAGTAGGTTCTGAAACAGAGGAAGGACCAACAACTGGGGGTTGATCTAGTACAACTGAAGGTGGCATGGATGTAGCAGTCTGCGCGGCCATCGGTACTGGCGGAGGTGGCACGGCCGTAGGAGTCGACACTGTCGTTAGTGGTGGTGGGGGTGGTATTTGAACCCCGTGGGAGGTGTACCACTCATACACCTACCTAAACACCTCAAGGGACGGTGGTGGAATCTCGACTGGAGTAGCCGGCTGAGTAGGTGCTGCAGGGGTGCCCGTGAAGAAAAAACAGCCTCAAGCACTCCAAGGGTATCAGGTTCGCTCGAAATCAGGCACTTGAGGAGTCTCGGGTAGTGCGAGTCTAGTTCCGCGTCCAGCTGGTCTACCGCGTCTAGGCGATATAATTCTACAAAGAGAGAATTTTTATTAGATATAACTCTAGAGTTTATCATGATTTAAAAATTAGGATTAGTTATACTAACCCCCTAAAATGAATGAAATTAGTGGTTTACGACCATGATGAGATTTCAAATGACTGTACGAAACTTTGTAATGCATTGAGAACTTTTAAATATACTTGGGAAGACTTTTATTACTATATTTTCTCTAACCTAGACACTCTGATACCAATCGAACTGTCACGCCCCGAATCAGGGTCATGAGCAGCCGCCTGTTGCCCTGGATGCCGGCTACATTTTTACAGAAAATCAGACAGAATTTTCTCATATTTCGGAAGTCTCCCATGTACAATTTACCATGTAATATTCACAACCATCCTGTCAATTTAATAAAAGGGTCATCCCGACCTCACAACCATTAACCAAACCATAGCCGACAACCAGAATAACGCAAGGCTATAAAAATTTCTAGCAGTTCTAGCCACAGACCTCTTCTGTCATGCTAAACTAGAGCATGATCAGTCGCCACACCGAACGGATCTAAATGTTTATACACATATACAATAAATTCCCAAGTTAACATTTTAAACATACAGATGTCTCAATACAAATGAACTGGGTCAATATGAGAGTTTCTCGAATAAATGTCCATAATTATACAGTCATCCCAGAAAATAAATAGATGAGTATATTAATCAAACTAAAATCTCCAATAATTATAGCGGAAGATATGGTAACATCCATACCCAAACCCGGTGTTATCAAGTCTGCGTCACAAGTATGAATTCACAAAATTTTTCTTCAGTCCAAAACTAATCCTGTGGGAAAGAAAGTGAGGGGTAAGTATCTATGAGAGGATACTCAGCAAATAAGGGGATTGATATCGTGCTATCAATATCGTGGGTGAATTTGGAGTGTCAAAGCATGTAATATAACGTGCTGTTTCAGAGTAAAACATATCTCAAGGCATACATCAGAAAATAACATATGCATCCATTTATATATCAAGTCACATATGTAGAGTTGGCCGAACAAACAACCCCGATAATGGTCTATCTCGATCAAGGAAGGGCGCATTGGGAGTTTTCGCTATGGAAATATCAAATAATGACTCTGTACTCCAATGTTGGCCACAGACTACTCAACTACATTGTAAATAATAATAATAATACGTATATATAGTTGGTCGTGTATGGTGTCCCACCCAGTGCTAGATAGAGGTAAACTCACGTTCTTCTCGATGGGGGTCAACCTGGGACACCCATACACATGACGATCTGGCGGATACCTCCGGCTAAAATGTATCCGGGTACAAGGGGTACCTCTACTAAATATCTTTCGTAGCTACGGAATGCTATAGGAAGCATATCACCATATCACCATATCGGCCAGGCACGTAGCTCTATGCATCACATCATCATGTCGACCCGGCATATAGCCCCATACATCATAACATAACATCGGTCGGGCGTATAGCCCAAATAGTACATGTAAATCCATTTAAAACTATATGCCGATATAGTAGAAGTATTAAAACATGTCAATATATTAAAAAGAATGACACAATATCCGGTTATCAAGCTCATGGATACAAATAAATAAAATCAACATTTGGGACACTCCAATGATCACAAAAATATGTCTATCAAAATCCAAAAATTTAGTTTTCACACGTATAGAAATCATGTCGTTTGAAAATCGATAAAACATGATTTGTCAATCAATAATAGATGTCAAAGTCATACTTATTTTTCTAGGCAGGGTTGTTACTCCCTATTTTTAAAACAAATCCAATCTCACTTTTCGAGTTTCAAAAAAAATCAATCTAATCAGATCATCACAATTTAATATCAAATTTTCAAATATTATAGGGTTTATCCATTTTCCCTAAGTTTGTACAAATCTTAACTTTTCAATTTATGAATACACTCTAATGTCTAGTTGCATTTCATTTATCAACAATTAACATACTTTTAAACTAAGTCAAATTCAACTCTAAAACCACTAAAGGTTGGAAATAAGCCTTAAAATAAATGATTTTCCTATAAGATGGAAAATTTTTGAAAAATCATACACTTTTCGATTCGCATCCAAATGTTTCAAACCATATGTTATTTTAATTAAATAGGTATAGAAGTCTATTTTCATAATACGGATATCGTATTTAAATTGCCTATGAACAAAACAATTTATAATGAGAAAGACTGCATCAACCCTTGAACTCAAATCTCAATTTCTGACTATTTTCATGCATAGGTCAATTTAAACTCCAAGGGAAACTATTCTAATCAATTTAATTTGATTCTATCATCCTGAACAGTCCCATTTCATATAAATTCCTACACTTAACCTAATGAATCGCATATAATATCTGAAAATATATTCATTTTGAATCTAGTTTATATTATAGCATATACAAGATTTCTTATCCTAAATTTACGATAAATTCAATAACCAAATCGAATAAGTCCGAAATCCCTCACCTAGAGTTTTCTCAGAGTGCAGACTTTCGTCTAAATATCTCCTACATCACTCCAAAATCTGAAACCCTCACTATCAAGACAAGTTTTATTAGTTAGGTCATAAATATTTAAATCAGAATCAAAACCCTAAATCAGTTACCTGCGTAGAGGTTCGTGGGCTGTCACAGGCTCACGGACCATCGCGGGTGGTTGCGGGCTACAGCGGACTCGCGGGTTAGCAGGTAGGCAGGCCTGCGGGCCACAGTAGGCTTCGCGGGCCGCAGTGGGCTCGCGGGCTCGCGGGTCAGCAGGCTGGCAAGCTTGCGGGCCGCAGTGGGCTTCGCGGGCAGTAGGGGGCTCGCAGGGCTGCGCACTAACTGGCTGGTGTGTGCTCGTGGGCAGGCTCGTGCTCTCGGACTGAGGCTTGAGCTTACGGGCAGGCTCGTGCTCGTAGACTGAGGCGCTCGCTCACGGACTGGGTCGTGTGTGCGGACTGAGGCACTCGCTCGCAAACTGAGGCGCTTTGTGTTCGCACGGGAAGGATCGCGCAGGGGCGCGATCGTGCTTGCACTTGGTGGATCACGCAGGGGCGCGCTTGGCTCGCGTTGGGGATATCGCATGGTGGCGGAAGGAGTTGCACTCGCACTTGCGGAAGGTCAGTGCTCACGGGAGGAAGGAGCAGTGGCGGCGAAGCGAGCGACGGCGATGGGTGGTGGGTTCGGGCGAAGTTGAATAGAGAGAGAGAGAAAAAGAGAGAGAGAGAGAGAGAGAGAGAAAGAGAAAGAGAGAGAGAGAGGAAGATGAAGAGACGGGAGAGGTGGAGATTAGGGCTAAAAGCCCTAATCCCATTTTGGGGAGGTGCTGCGTTTTGGCCCAAAATGCAGCGCTTCCCCCTATTTTTTTTACAATTATATATATATATATATATATATATATGTATATATATAATTTCACACTCATATTTCTTTAGAATGCGAATTTCATAAAAATGGGGCTTATTATGATTGTGAGCACGAAAATTTAAAATATACCCAAAAATTTAAATTAAATAGCTCAAAATCAAAAGTCAATATAAATAAAAATTTTTCTCTATATATATGTATATATATATATTTCAAAATTAGTACACTTGTACGGATATTGAAATATCGGTGTGCAAACTTAGTAAACTTTTGATTCTATACCTAATATTGATCCGTCATGAATAATAAATTTGAAGTACAAAATTATGTGTATGATATCAGCATTAATATTAGTGTCTACCCTCTTAAAAATCGAAACTATTGTATTAAAATCCATTATTGTAGACTTCCACAGATGAGACAAATTGAATAGTGACGATCATGAGATATGACGTCATAACATGTGATATGTGCTGAAAAAATAAGATATCTTAGAAAGTATCAGGCATGTTATGTAGGATCTTAGTATGGGAAATGTTGCTCCACAGAGGAGAGAACAAGATGCTTATCGGGTGTAGAAAATGATAGATTCTACTATTCGTACGATCCTAGTTAGCTTTGTGATTGATGGTATGATTCCTGAATATGAGCAATATGAGACTACTTATGACATTAGAGTATACCTCAACATAAAATATGGAGATACCAATGACTCATACTAGACAAATGACTATAAAGTTTGATATTGAAAAAAAGCAAGATGGTCACAGTATCAAGTAATTAAGTGTCATGTCTATCATGATTAGAGAGATGGTAGTCAATTGATCATATTCTTTTCGATAAACAGAAAGTTCAAACCTGGATCCGATCCCTTCCTGCTAAGTGGGAGTACCTAAAAATCAGTTTGACTCACAATGACAGTGTAAAAACTTTTTCGGATGCTACTTGCTACGTTGAATTTGAGGACAAGCAGCTTGGTGCTGCAAGATCTACAATTGATGCTTTTGTTGTAGAGTCTAGTTCCAAAGAGAGTTTCTGACTCTAAGTGTGAAAGGGACTAGAACGAAAGTAAAAAAGGAAACAAGAATGAAGATAGATCACAAGAGAACAACTCAAGATATGAGAACAGATTAAAAGACATCTGTTAATTTTTCATCGAGTGCCATTTGGTAGGAAATTGAGCTATATGGGGAACAATGTAAGAATGACGGTTAGAAGAGTTGTCATTTGAAAATTGAAATTACAAAGTGGCCATACTCTCATTGTGCATGATATTCTCCACGTACTAAAAATTCGACGAAATTTAATATTTGTTCTTATTCTTTTTTTTTTTGGAAATATAAGTATATTTTGAACTTTCAGAAAGATAATGTGAATTTGCATTTGAATGACATATATTGGTTCTAAGTTTATAAATGATTTTATAATTTTACAATGTGATGGACGAATATTTAACTATTAAGTTGAGCATTGTCATATCTATAAAATGATGAAAAAACCATTTAAAAATGTCATTTCGGCTAAATTCTATTACTATTAGTCCATTTGGACATTTGTGGTTCAATGAGCATGAAGACAAGAAGACATGGAATTTTGTATTTCATTACGTTCATAGATGACTTCATGCGATTTAATTGTATCTATTTGATTTTTCACAAATCTGAAACATTTAAATGTCTTAGACGTTATATGAGCAAGTTAGAGAATCGAATAGATAGATTGCGTGAATATCTATCAGATCGAATTAAGAATTTGTATGACATAATCTAATATTTCACCATTTCTTATACACCTCAGTAAAGTGGTATTATAGTTAAAAGAATAGGATATTGTTGGATATGACAAAATTCATGATGGTGCAGATTAATTTGTCAATTTTCTTTTAGAGAGACGCCTTATTAATAATGAGTTATATTTTAAATAAAGTATCTTTAAAATCAATACCATTAACATTATATGAATTTTGAATTGGTAGAAAGTCAGATCTGAATAACCTCAGATTTTGGGGATCACTATCTATATTTAAGATTTCTAATAAATTTGAAATAATGAATCTCTATAAAAGCTGTAGTATTTTTATAGAATATTCCGATCAGTCTAAAAGTTAAGCGTTCATTAGTAAATGAGAAGATGTATTGTAGTAGAGATTGGATCATGGACGTAACATTTTTGGAAATAAATTTTCTAGTAGAAGTGACACGAAGGATATAGAGTCTTTATTTGAATTAATTAATTTAAAGGTCGGCTCTATCTCGGGTAACTTATTGAATGTAGGATCACACATAGGAGGAGCATTAATAAAGGGTGTACCCTACAATTATATGACAAGCAGATGATATGATTAGACATACTAGGGACCACCATGACAAAACAAATGAACGAATCAAGACCTTGCTCGCAGATCAAATTAATCAAATTCCAACTTTGTCATGTTTGCATTTAGCAAAGCAGTGGGCTGAATTAGACTCTGGTCTTGGGCCCAACGTTAGGTAATTGAGTTTTGTTGGAAATGTATGCTATCCGCCTATGTGGATAGACCTAAAATGTAAGTCCTATCTAATTCAAATTTTAAATGGGAGAGAAGTTGAGGAGTGGTTTTTTGTGTTAAACCACCCCTTAACTTCCTGCATAATTATCTCTCCTTTTGTTGGTGAAAAACTCTTTTTTTTTCCAAGTTGTTTTTCATGCATGCACGTGAACTTAAACAAAAAAAATGGTGAAGGAAAAAATATGCATTTTTTTGTATATGCACAAGATTGAGAAAGTGAAAAGTGATTCTTCCTACATTGGATTTTGAATAATAGAGGGTGATTGAATTTTTTGAAATCTTCTCGGCCTAAAATACCCAACCGTTGAAAAGAGACAAGTGATTTTAATCCAATTTAGATTCGAAAATTTTCACATGTGAAAAATTGTTTGTTGATTTGTTTAAAAATCTTTTCAAGTTTAAAATTGGGCTTAATTGTGATAAGTCGGCTTGAGCATGAAATTGGGCACAAAAATATGGCCGGTTGTGACTTAGTTGTTTAGGATGTACTTTGACTTGGCTAAAATGTTTCTGAGTTACACTTGAAGAGGAATTGAGACCTTAATAATCATTTGCTTCTGTGTGGGCTTCTATGGAGTGTGATCGTATGTGGCTGACGTTTGTCTCACTGATGGGCAGTTGATTAAAGATTGGAGACTGACAAAGGTGGTAATCTTCACAAATTGTCTAGAAAGTATATTCATTTATTAATGTTTCGCTTTTTGGTAAGAAAGTTTGCCTTGTTTTTTGCACAATGTATGTAGAAACTTCTGGTAAATGATGAATAACAATGCAAGTAAGGTTGTTATTGTAAGTGTCCCCAGAGTAAGGATTTGGTCTCGAATTTCTCTAATTCAATCTCACTGTTATCAGCTGAGTACCTGTCCTTGGTAGCTTTGGCTGTGGGCTCTAAAGGTGATGATAGTGATGGATAATGTTCCATGATGAGTGATAGGTGAACAAAGAAAGCTCCAGGGGTTGTCAATGATGGCTCTGAAAACTTTGTTGATTAATTGTATTGGTTGGTGATTTATAGTTGTTTGCGACGGTTTCATGGTTAAGAAGGTGACATGCTAGTGAAGGATTTTAATGGAAGTAAAGGAAGGTGGTGGTAGAAGTTGCTTGGTGATAGTAACAAGGTGATGAAAGTAGTGAACGGATTGGAGGTTGTAGGGGGTGGGAACTTCCAAGTTTAGCTTGATATCAAATTGGTGAGGAGCAATAGGATGTTTCGAGGGAGAGAAGGTTAGTGAAATACAAACCAAACAAAAGGGAGAGAGATGCTAACTGGCGATAGAGAGATTAAGGGCAGAGGGACAAAGAGAACACAATGGGAAGAGAGATCAAATCTTTAACTCAGTTTTCTCAAGATGCATTGACCATAGGAGGAGTTTTAAACCCCTTTCCAAAGCCAACATTTATTATTTTGTTTTCTAATTTATCTAATATAGTAAGGGAAAAAATCATACTCAATTAATCTATTAAGTATCCTAAAATTGAACAAATAATGAATATAAAATAATTTGAAAACAATAGTGCTCTTGCCTAGGCGCTACCCCTAGTAGCTTAGGGGCATGATGTGAGGTGCCTTTTGTTCCTAGGTGACAAGGAGCTACGAAATTGCCTCGATGAAATTAAATTTATCGATTATTCTTTTACGGCTCTTTCTGCTTTTATTTCCTCACCTTTTACTTATTGACCGTATTGTTGTTATTCTCTTTTTCATCTTCTTTTTCTTTCGCCAGTTCTCTCCCATCCCTTAGACACATTTTCTCAAGTTTCCTCTTTATTATGTTGCGTGTTTTTGATATTTAAGCAAATTGAGATATATAATATGTATCTTTTTTGTATATTTATTCAAATAATGCTTTGTTAGTCATTGAAAGAGAAATTAATTTGTGTTTACAATAATACTTGTGTTGGAAATTGGGGGGTCGGGTCGCCTATGTGGGTTTGACCCGACCCAAACCCTTTTATTAATGAGTTCAAATGGTATAAAAACAAAAGGGGGAGTAGTTACTCTCCAAACTCTCTCTTAGTTATTTGAATTTTGAAAAAAATGAAAGAAATTACCCAATTTTTTACAACACAAGAGAATGGATGTGGGTAACTTCCCAATTAACCTTCTTCTCCAATTTGGCAAAACAAAAAGAAAAAGAAGGAAAAAAAAACTCCATTATTGAGGAATTAAGAGAGAGGCCTATTCATATATCCTGTCAAAGGTATTTGGATCATGAAAAACAAAAGCAAACAGTACGTGATTGCTTTTCGACCGGCACATAAAAAAGGGTTAATGATTCGACACTAGATTTTGGATTTATTTTTGTTTTTAAAAACATGAAAATCATATGTTGATTGTTAGAAATAGTTTTTATTGCTATCAGAGAGTGCAATGGTTGTTTCCTAATTTTTTTATATATGGAAATAATATGGGTTGTATTAAAATTTAGATATAAGAGTACAATTTTTTTGAAAATGTTGTTAATGGTAATTTGTATGATTTTCAACAAAAATGTCTGAAATTTTAATGGATAAATACCCATATGATAAGAAATCTCTATGCAAAAAATGAAGCATGCACGTCTAGTAATTTTGGAGAAAAATGAAACCCTAACCGAAAATGAAAATGCTTATATCTCCTTGCATGATAAGTTTTATGAATTAAAATTTATATAGTTAGATTCCCCGTTAAAAACCCTTTCCAACCATATAAAAAACATGCAAAATGGTTTAGAAATGAAGAAGATATGGCTTAGGGAAATTAGGCTCGAAGTGTAGAAAAAATTTCTACATGAAGAAGAAGATGAACAGTGACATCAGCTCAATCCCACTCTCGGCCCAACTTGCGTGAAACCCAAACACCAAGTTCTAGATGTCTGATCAGAAAATTGAAACCACCAATAGAATCAGAGCATCCAAAAATGGGAAGGGTAATTGGAATTTAGGGAGGAGAAACCGCCGGGAAGGTAGTGCATGGAGGCCACGTGCTTCCTCGGGCGAGTGGGCGCGTGGCCCAACTTGCCCAGATGTTCCAACAGCGTGTGAAGGCGCTTGAGACTCGCCTTCCAGCTGCGATTTTGATTGAAACTATTTTTGAAATATCTTTGATTTTTCTGTAATTTTTATTTATTTTTTTGAAATAAAAAATATTTTTTATTGATTTTAAAAATTGAAAAATCATTTAATAATTATAGAAAATTATTTTTCCATTTCAAAAATTTCTGAAAATTTTGTCATATGTTAAGAAAATTATTTAATGATTGTTGGCTATCTAAATTAAATTTTTCAATATCTGTTTGATTTTATGCTCGTCAATTTATATGTGAAATTTTTTTTTCAATATAAATTCATTGAATGATTGAATATAATTATTAGAAATGGTATTTTAAAATTTATTGATTGGTTTCGTGACTAATCTGTTGCTTACCCTATTTTTAGGTTATAGTGAGAGTCAGACGAACTTTTATTGTTCTCCGAGGGTTACATAAAGTCAAGAGGACTCCCAAATATTTGGCAAAATTAGCTAAAATGATAAATTATAAAATGAATCCAATTCATACTTTGCCACAACACTTGAGAGTGATGAATAAAAAATGGTTTGAATTTCTGCATTTGGGTTATTGGTTTTGGGGACATAGAGTCGAAATCAATATAATCAGGAACTCTCTCCCTGGTAATTTAGCTAGAATGGCTGATGAAATAGTGGAAGTGGATGAACGGATCATTTTCAAGACCTTCAGATTAAGATTGCTTAAATATGACGAACTAAGCAGATAAAGATTAAGATGAGAAGATCACTATCTTTAAGTTTAAATGGCGATACACCACAAACTGTTAGAAGATTTGCTCCTACTGATAGACTTTCAGTATGAATGATTAAAATGGTTACTCGCATGTATATGGAAGAAATGAAAGAGAAAGAATAGAAGAAATGAAATATTGTATCTCTCTTTCTTTTTTTGTTAAATAGTTATGTACTATGATAATGTATAGTAGGGATCTATGTGAGCATGCAAGTATGTGAAAATGATTTGTTCTTATTTCGCATGATTCTAAATACGTGAAATATTATAGTGGAAGGTTTTAAATTATAAGAATTTAAATAATTCTCACCTAAAATCTGATGAATTTTGTTATTTTGAAATTAAATTTATGGTAATCAAATATTTGGATAATGGATTATGATTGAAAACTTAATGAACTTTCACTACTAGAAAACGGATTTTATCCGTCGCTAAAAGTCCATATTCCGTCGCTGAAGAGTATCAGCGATGAATTTTTTTCATCGCTAAATCCTCGGTGATAGTGATCCCGTTAAATATCACCGATGGATTTTATCACTAATATCAGCAACGGATTAACGATAAAAATTTTCAGTCGTTAAAACAAAAATAAAAAAATAAAAAAATCAACGACGGACTAAATCCGTTGTTGATTTTAGGAGTACTAAAAAAAATTGAATTTTACTGGAGGGCCACCTCGACCCACGGCCCAACCCGCCACCTACTACATTTAATTTCTAAAATTGCATTTGCTAAGCTTTGAACCCGGGTATGGTGAAAATCAAACGAGCAACACAACCACCAAGCCATTATAATTATCTAATCATAATACTTTTTTTCACTTATTCTCTTTTCTTCATATTTTTAATAATAATAAAATAATATAAAATTATAATTTATTATGAAATAATGAAATAATTTTATTTTAGCTTAAAATAAAAGAATAAAAAATTTTTAAAAATAAAATAATATTATCCTTTTACAAAATAAAATAAAAATAAAAATAATTTTAATAAATAAAAATTTTAAAATTTTAAAAAAATTTGTCACTAATTCGTCGTTAATTCTCGCTAATATTTTTGTCGATAATCCGTCGCTAATTTTTTCTTCAATAATCCGTAAATAAAATTTCTGTAGGTAAAATTTTCGTCGGTAATTTATCGCAATTCCGTTGCTATTACTGATAGAAAAAAATTCGTCGATAATTTTTCGTCGTTGAAATTCTACTTTCTAATAGTGTTTCAAGTCTATATTTTGTGTTTATTTATCATAAATGTAAGTTTTAAGTACAAAATTGAAAGTATTATATGAGCATGAAACTCATGTTTAGCTCTCTTTGAAAACCCAGACCATGATATCAAAATCTATAATAGCTGATCTTAATAAGGGTAATAAGTTTAATGTCGACAATTATGACATTTGGCGCCATAAGATATGGTACATGCTGGAAGAGCAGAATGCATTAAAGGATATCAACCATATATCATGCAAGACTTTAGAGTTGGAAATACTGCTTAGTAGAGAAAAGATTAAGAAACTTACCAGGCGTGGAAAAAGAAGATACCACTACACGTGGCATCTTAGTTCATTCTATAATAGATGATCTCATTCACGAATGTGAATAATTCCCTACTGCTCATGACATATGGGTGTATCTCAAAGAAAAGTATGGGGATACTAGTATGACCCATTTGAAACAGTTAACAATCAAATTTGACACATATAAAAAGAAATCTGATCACAATATCAAATTACACCTGAGAACCATGTCAAATATGATAAAGGAATTGAAATCAGCAAGTCACGTTTTAACTAATGAGCAGCAAGTTCAGGATTTAATCTGATCCCTTCCAAACTAGTGGAAGTACTTAAAAGTTAATCTGATTCATAATGGTAACATTAAGATTTTCATTGATGCTGCTCGCCATGTAGAACTTGAAGATAAGCGGTTTGGTGCTGTAAGATCGATTTCTAATACCTTTGTTGCTGAGTCTAATTCTCAGAAAGTTTCGGGTTTTAAACGCAAAGGGAACAAGAACAAGGGCAAGAAAGGGAAGGAAATTACAAAAGAGTCTAAAAAGACCAATTCCAACTGCAAGAACAAGCGTAACTAGTTTTGGAAGAAGAATGACAAAAGCAAATTAAAGTGTTACAATTGCAAATCTCATGGTTATTTCGCTCGAGAATGCCCCGAGCCGAAAAATGTAGCACCCTATAACGTTTCTCTAAGTGTTATATATGTCTCTAGCACTATTTTACTTTTTAAATCTTATCCTGTGTAGATTATAGACTCAGGAGTAATAGACCATATGACGAGAGATCGAGAAGCATTCGTGGACTTTCGTCAAGTTCCTCCCGATGCAAGATGGATATACGTAGGGAACAATACGAAGTTGGAAATCAAAGAGGTTGGCACTTGCAAACTAGAGTTACGAAGTGGCCAAACCCTAATCTTACATGATGTTCTCTATACACCGGAAATTTAATAAAATTTAGTCTCTATTATTGTTTTTCTTAGATTAGGATATGACTTGAACTTTTCTCATAATAAGGTTTGTATCTATAACAATGGTGTGTTTTATGGTACTAGATATCTATTGAATGGATTTCTTACTTTATATTGTGACAGACAAACATTTAACTGTTATGTTGATTGTTATATTTCGTTAAATGTTTGTTCTTCTAGTGATACTAATATTGATGATAAAATATAACATGCTAGACTTGGTCATATTGGGTAGGACAGAATGAATCGACTTCTGAAAGCAAGACTATTAGGTTCATTTAGTAAAGTTGATTTACTGAATTATGAATATTATTTTGCTGAGAAGATGACGTGAAAACCATTTGGAAAGGCTGAAGAGCTGAATTCCCATTGCAATTGGTTCACTTTGATATTTGTGGTCCAATGAATGTAAAGGCTCGACATGGAGTTTTATATTTCATTACATTCATAGATTATTTCACGTGATTTGGTTATATTTATTTGATTTCTCAAAAATCTGAAACACTTAAGTGTTTTAAACATTATATGAATGAAATAGAGAATTAAATGGATAAAACAATTAAAGTTTTAAGAACAAATCGAGAAAATGAATATCTATCAGATCAATTCAAGGATTTATGTTGTGAAAAGAGAATTACTAGAAATTGACTATTTCTCAAACACCTCAACAAAATGGTATTGCTGAAAAGAGAAATAAAACATTACTAGATATGACGAGATCCATGATGGCGCAAGCTAATTTGCCTATTTCATTTTGGAAAGATGCATTGTTAACTACAACCTATGTTTTGAATAGGGTGCCTTCAAAATCAGTACCAACTATGTCTTATGAACTTTGTACTGGTAGAGCACCGAGTCTGAATGGACTTAGACTTTGGGGTTTGGGGGCCTATATTCATGACTCTTCTATTAAGTTTGGAAAACTAGATCCTTGAGAAAAGAAATGTATCTTTATCAGATACTCTGACCGGTCAAAATGTTATGTATTCATTGGTGAGCGCAAATATGGTACTATAACGGTAATTGAATTACGAAATGTGATATTTTTGGAAAATGATTTTCCTTGCAAATGTGATATAATGAAAAGAGAATCTTTGTTTGAATTAAATAATTAAAATGTAGATTTGTAATTGATGGATCAAGGGAACCACAAGAAATTGAATCCCTAGATGATTCTAGTGGGAGGGATTCAAATTCTAACGATCCAACTGAATCATCGATCCAGAAAAGTGCTAAGAAAGATGTGACCAAACGTCATTACGAAATTGAAAAGCACTCTTTAATCATTTCTCCACTGGATGAGGATGAGCCGAAAAATATGAATGAGATTTTGTCTTGTCCTACGAAAGAAGAGTGGGTAAAAGCAATGGAAGAAAAAATGGTCTATGGATTCCAATTATATTTGGGAACTGGTTGATCTTCCACCTTGACGCAAATCTATTGGGAACAAGTGGGTTCTTAAGATTAAACGTATGGATGATGGAACAATCGAGAGGTATAAAGCTCGATTGGTGGCAAAATGTTATACCCAACAAAAATGTATTGACTATGAAGAAACATTTTCACTAGTAGTGACATTTACCTCTATTCGCCTATTATTGGCTATTGGAGGTAATTTAGATTTAGAATTATATCAGATGGATGTGAAGGCTGTGTTTCTCAATAGAGAACTTAAAAAAGAAATCTACATAAAACAGTCAGTAGGTTTCATAATTAAAGGTCAAGAAAATAAAGTTTACAAATTGAATAGATCAATTTATGGTTTCAAACAATTTTCAAAACAATGGTATTTGAGATTTTATAGGGTTGTAATCTCTTACGACTTCATAATAATAGACGAAAACTATTGTATTTATGTGAGAAAGTCTAATGATAAATTTATAATTCTAAATCTATATGTCGATGACATATTGTTAGCCGAAAATGATATGGAGTATATCATGAATATCAAGAGTTGGTTATCATCAAATTTTGAGATGAAAGATATATGTAAGACAGAGTATATACTAGATGTTAAGATCTACAGAGATCGTTTCAAGAAATTGTTAGTCTTATCTCAAGAATTTTACATTAAAAAGATTCTGGAACGATTTATGATGGATAACTGTAAATCTATTAATACTCCTGTGGCTAAAGGCAAAGGTTTAAGCTTGGCAATGTGCTTAAAGACTACTGAAGAAAAACACGATATGTCAAAAGTATCGTCTTCTAGTGCTGTTGGAAGTCTGATGTACGCTATGATATGTACTTGTCCTAACATTTGCTATGCTGTGGGTTTGATTAGTAGGTATCAATCCAATTCAGGTTACTGGACTGTTGTAAAGAGGATTTTGAGATATCTGAAAGGAACTACAGACCATTCCGTCTATTATCAAGGAAATGATTTACCATTAAGTGGATATACAAATGTTGATTTGGGTGACGATTTAAATAAACGTAAATCCACTTCAGGTTATATTTTCTTATTCAATAATAGCGCCATCTTTTGGAGAAATAAGAAACAAACATATGTATCATTTTCCATAATAGAAGCGGAATTTGTGACTTGTGCTTCTATAGTTCAGGTATATGTTTGGTTAAGGAGGTTTTTACAATATTTGGGAATTGTAAGCAACTCGGTGGAAGTTATGATAATTTATTGTGATAGTCAATCAGCTATCGCTTATAAGAAAAATCTCAAATATCATGGGAGAACCAAACACACAGATACAATGTACAATTTTATTCAATACATTGTTGAGAAAGGGGAGGTGACGTTGAAATATATGACTATGCATATGATGGTGACTGATCCATTTACGAAACCTATACCTAGGGATTCATTTTTAAAGCATATAAAATCTCTGGGATTGTATAGGATATAATTATATTTGTATGTACAATGATTATGATATATTGTTCATAATTTTATGACATTTGAATTTTTTTTGTACTTGCAAATTCTATGTCTTGATTTAAAATATGTCGAATAAGTTTTAGAGATTGACTCTCTCATACGAGCAATCGTCTCTAATGTCAATGTGATATGTAGAGATGAGTCAATATAATTTGTGGTTAATTAACATATATATGCCAGTTTAGTAGAGAGTTAAAATGTGATTACTTTTTATATATTTCCTTGGTAATAGAAATCGATTTCTCACAATCCAGTACACTTGTCTACTAGTCAGTTGTGATTTTTTTTTGAAATTGTGATGATTATGGAGGATTTATAAGAAAAGAAAGTTAGGTCCAGTGTTGTGGTACAGTTATACTAAGACCTGTATGATATATTATAATTTTGAAATAAACATATGTTTTTAATTAAATAGAAAAGGTATCGTAGTACGTGTTTCATAGCACGTGTGCTTTGAGTGATTCTATGGGTAATAAGTTAATGAATCCCTTTATTTCATCGTGTGATATCTAAAGGTTTATACTTAACTTCATTAAATACCCTTAAAACTTTCGGTTGTTTTTTGAAACTTTATTTTAGTGTTGTTACCTTAATATATAACAATAAACCATGATTGATTCGGTTTGCGATGCATGACTAGGAAAGCAGTTAAATGGAGAGGATAGATAGTAGTGTGAAAGAAAAATTATCTTATGGCTGATACGTTGTTTTATATTCACAGGTTGACCAGTTATGTTTTAACTTAGTATTTTGAAATATAATTGTGAATGTATAATTTGTATTGAGTTAGGTATACTCTCATTTGTATTGTTTGAGGGACAACAAATACGTTGACTATGTGTGGCAGAAAAAAGTCTCGAGACTTGATATCCTTATTGTATTAAATGGTAAGTTGCTATATATCCTTAATCGGTGTGTAGTTCTGAACTCTTCATTTATTCGCTGGTCACACGATTCATTTACCTGTATGAAATTACTGGTATATGAAAATGATTGAACTAAGTACGAGTTTAACCCTCATGTGTGAGTGGGAAATGTTGGAAATTGGGGGGTCGGGTCGCCCATGTAGGTTTGACCCGACCCAATATTAATGAGTTCAAATGGTGTAGAAACAAAAGGAGGGAGCAATTACTCTCCAAACTCTCTCTTAGTTATTTGAATTTTGAAAAAGGGGAAGGAAATTACCCAATTTTTGACAACACAAGAGAATGGATGTGAGTAACTTCTCGACTAACCTTCTTCTCTAATTTGGCAAAACAAAAAGAAAAAGAAGAAAAAAAAATCTCCATTGTTGAGGGATTAAGAGAGAGACCAATTCATATATCACATCAAAGACATTTGGATCGTGAAAAACAAAAACAAATCGTATGCAATTATTTTTTGACTTACACATAAAAAAAGATTAATAATTCAACCCTAAATTTTAGATTTATTTTTATTTTTAAAAGTATAAAAATCATGTGTTGATTGTTAGAAATAGTTTTCAACTTATTTGATGTTTATTTGATAATTTATAACTCTTTCTTTTAATTTATAATGGATATCTTTCTCTTGGAGTGATTTAAGAACTAACCACATTTATTTTTTTCAAGATAAATATTTTCTTAGTGCTTCCCTTCACCCAAGCGAACACCTATCGTGGCACCTGGTGCCTTAACACCAGGGTATTCTACGTCACATATTTTGTACGTGCCGAATAGGTTTGTTCATTTTAGCATTTCTCATTGAGACTTGAATTGGTTAATTTTGCAACTGTTGTGGTTGAGTACCTCTGGTGAAATAGTGGCTCCTTACTAGGTGCAACGAAAATAGTTGCTGAGATTTGTGAAAGTGTTTGGGTAAGTAGGCCCTCAAAGGGTCAAATTGAAGATTATATTTTGGCCAAATGGCCCAATTATGAAATGCGGTACCGGGGAGAATTTTATCTTCCATAAATAATTCCTTTTCCCCCTTTCTCCGCTCTACATGAGAAACGATTCATTTAAATTATAAAAACAAAAGCCTCGGGAAAAGATAGGTAGACGAATAAGGAAGTGGGGGGAAATTTAGGCTATGATCTCATGTTAACTTTTGAAATGTCAACATTTTGGCAAAAATTGATTTTTCGGTCTTTCTTTTTGTTTCTGTACACACACATATATATTTATGTCTATATATATGTATTTTCCTGATTGGAGCTTAGTTTTAATTTCTCCTCACTTTTATTCTCTTTGTATAATTTTGGTGCAAATTAATTGGAAAATGTAGAGAGCATGGAAGATGGTAAAAGACATGTTAAGTGGTCTTTTTTTATTAGATGACAACGGTTTTCACGTGAGAAAATTATATCTCCACTCCCTGAGCTATGGAGTTGGCTCATGTTTTAATTCTTGAATTTTAAAATACAGGACTAAAATTTTTAAAAGTGTAACAAAATGGTCTTGGTAATGACAACACATTGATTGCTAAATAATGAATCGACATATGTAACATGCAACGTAAAATAATAATTACCGGTTTGGTATCACATATAGAAAAAAAGTTTTTCTAACAGGTTTCATATTAATAAATTTGATAGTCATATATTTTTTTACTAGATCAATCAGTATTTAAACTTATATTTCAATTAATTCAGTTCAGAATTTATAGTGGTCTATTAAGGAGGTTATCCTCTCAATATTATTTTTTTCATATTCAAATCGTGAATCGAATTTGAGAACTTGATTAAAAGAGTTAGCGCCACATTTCATTAGATCAACTATCTGTTGGCTTTGACAATTATCTATGACACATAAACAAATTATTGACGTAATAGGCGGCATGTCAACATATGGAACACGTGTTGATACCACTTCATCAAAATTTCAATTTTTTAAAATTAATTTTAAATGAGAACTAGATCTAGGAGTTGGCTCGGTTGGTAACAGGTTGGGTTGACCAGAAGTGGGTTTGGGCTGGTTTAAAGGAGAGGACCTTTTTCTTATTTGAAGCCGATTAATGTTATCCACATTTCTCCGCCCATGAAAGGGTCTTATCGTTCCGAGTCATCACTGCCGAGCCCAGGAACTAGCAAAGCTGGATCGTTATCTCCGGCCTTCAGAAGGTGGTCGGCCTCATCGACCGACAGCCCCCTCTCTCTGCCAGTCTCACCGGCGTCTGAAGAAGGCGGAAGGTCAAGCGGCAGAATTTCCACCACGTCTCGTCAGGGTGATAATTTAACTTTTCAAATTCCCTTTTTTCTTTCTCTCGACTATTCAAATCACTCAATTTAGCAAGATTTGCGAAACAATTCCATTGATAGGCTATAATTTTGTTGCCTGCTATTTTTATGATAGTTAATATTGGATTTTCGCTCTACTTTTTCTTTTATTTAAGGTTTGCTTAAAATATTGATATATATATATATATATATTTATTTATTTCTAGAACGTCTTTTTGGCGAGCAAATCGCTTTGGAGGTTCTCCCTTAGAACACAATTTTCTTTCCTATAGGTTTATAAAGTGCAAGTATGGTTTTCATCACAATCGATGGGAGATGTCAACGTTGGAATTAGAGTTTAGAGTTGCAGTGCTGAGAAATTTATTTCTTGTTTGTACAGTACCTACTTCCCTTGGTGCCGTTTTATTGGTAAGTGATGTGTTCTTCTGTGTAATTTTGGAAGGATCTGCACCTTTATCCATTTTTTTCTTGTCACTCCTCTCTTATAAAAAATTCTATAATTGGGAAAGACATTTATTTCTTGGGAGAGACATTTATTGACGAATCTTCATGATAAGAGGCCGTTGAGTTTTCTGAGAAGCTTTTCTGCAGTGCCGGTCACCGTCATTCCTTTTGATGCGCTTAGTGCTCCGGCGAAGGTAGTCGGCCTCATCGACCGTCAACCCCCTCTCTCTGCCAGTCTTGCCGGCGTCTGAAGGAGACGGAAGGTCAAGCGGCTGAATTTTCGCCACATCTCGTCATGGTCATAAGTCAACTTTTCAAAATCTTTCTTTTTAAATTGATCAATTTTATTTGCAAGGTAAAGGCCTTTACCGAGTGCTTTTATTTAATCCACGATGTTTAATAAAATTAATACAGATGTTTTTTTTTTTTAATTTTTTTTTATTTGAAATCTTGAATATGTGTCATGCATTATACCAAATAGGAAATAAGAGTTCACCTTATTTTAAACTTTGTTCTATTGCATGGGAGACGCGAAGTCGTCACTTTGCTGTGGGTGACAGTGATTGGTTTGGCAAGGAGACTCCCTGATTAGTTCCTTATTAATTTTAGAGGTTCTGGAGGCAACTGTTATAGAAATGTGTTGAATTTCAGAGTTTTCCGCATCAGATTATTTGTCTTACACTTCTTTATGGGCTTGCCTCTGAGACTTTATAAAGATTGTAAGTCTGAAGATTTGAAGAGGGATTCCAGAGCAATTTTCATTGGTTCTTTCAGTGTTGTATTATATTGTTCTTTATTGCTCCTAAGGATTTCTTATCCTTAGGAGTTTTGTACATTATTTTCTAAATCTATATGTTCTTTTTTTTTTTTGAAAAAAAAATAAATAAATGAAGACAAGACTGGCATCAATTTTTTTCCTGCTCAACTTATTGCCTCTCTCCTTGTATATATAGACATGGGCAAAAGATATCACAAAGTCAGAATGCCTTCTAAACCTTCCTTGCATTTGCTATGATTAAGTCTTCCTGCAGACCTTTGCAACAGCATGAATGTTTCTTGCTCGAAAGGTTGATTGTCCGTTAAAAGATGTTATCATTGTTTCTTATGAGATAATTCATAAAAAGGATCCTGCTGCACCCCGGAGACTTAAACAGAAGGTGGTATTCTGCTAGCCTTTGTTTTTCCTTGTTGAACATCTCATCCACTCTGTTGTGAGTACAAGTTGCCATTGAAACCCTGTGGACCATGAGTGAGACATTTTTTTTCTTCTTCTTTTGAAGTACCCAACAAATTGTATTCACCATAATAGTGCCACAATAGATGCTTTTGCTCAATTTTGTGGAATTTTCTCATGCCTCCCTTTTGCTCCTAAAGTATGTCTCTGAATCTATCCACATTACTCCTGCAGCTGTCCTTTGCCAACTCACGTGCTTATCACTTCAGATTACCATTTTTCATGTTATCAATTTTTTTCTCATTCCATTGATTAATCTGCTTGTGATGCAGGAGGCATGTAACCAACTAAAGGAGCTAATTTTACTTGTTGAAAGAGTTGTTCTTGCAACCCTTGCTTTTGACCTCAACTTTCTCCATCCATATAAACTCTTGTTGAAGAAATCAAAAAATTCGAGGTTGCTCAGAATGCCGTTGCTCAGAATGCCATTGCTCAAGTTGCATGGAACTATGTTAATGATGGGTATGGTACATCTGAAGATTTCTTTACAGTCTCCGTGTTAGCTCTTTTCTGTGTCTGCACATTAGAAAGTAGCTTAAGGGTTGAGGACATTACTCTGCCTGCAATTTAAGCCCCATCATATTGCAGCACGTGCAATCTTTCTTGCTGCCAAGTTCCTCAACGTGAAGCTTCCTTCTGATGGTGAGAGGGTATGGTGGCAGGAATTTGATATCACTCCACAACAATTGGAGGGATTGTTCCTGCTTTTTGTTACTGTTATTAAAGTTATAATCAACTCAATTGGTCGAGCATTAAAATGGGTATGTGAAGTCAAGCCAAGCTAACAAACATAAAAACAAAAAGGAAAGAAAATAGAAGTTATTTAAAGGTGTATTGCTGATATAGCAGCAACTGGAAGCTTATCTATTCTTGTGATATTCTGTGGGGGATTGAAACAGTAAAATATTGACTTGCTGGAGTGGCAATTTTGTGTTAATGATTATCCTTCCATTCCTGTTACTGTCTACTAGCATTATGCCATTTCTATGTTATTAATGTGTAATTTGAGATCCTTAATTGTAGAAGTTATTTTCTTGCAGAGGTTAGCACTCAAATGTTGGGGTTGTATGAGCAGAACAGAGTACCTCCATCTCAGAGTGGTGAAATGGAAAGATGCTCTGGTGTTCAGCCAAATCATAAGGCCTCGGGAAAATCTCCAAGTGAGGAACCACAGTTGCTAATGGTCATGTGCAAGCACAAACAGGAGGTGGGATAGCTCTGTTGCGAAGTCTGAAACTTCAAAGAATTGCCAAATTATCCTGCTGATGATGTGGGTGTGCCAACCAAAGGGAACCAAATACTGGAAATGATAATGGCAGCACAGAGATGGTTAGTGTTATAACTGATCATGAAGTGGAAGGTCAAGTTGGATATAATCCTAATCAAGAACCATCTCCAAGGAACGGTATTGCAAGAGAAGGTCCAAACAGCCCAAATTTTGTTCTGAGATGGACAGGGAGAGGTTCTGGGACCAAAGTGCATCAGGTATACCCAAGCGCACTGGTGTCTGGACTTTGGATCTTCAGGAAGGCCAAATAGGGCAATCACTCCAAGATGTGATCAAGATGATTGACAAAGATAAGGTGAAGGCTCACCTGGAGAAAACAAGGCAGGCTCGTGCAAACACAGTTAGGACAAAGGACCTGATGGATGAGGATGATCTCACTGAGAGAGAACTGGAAGATGGGATAGAATTGGCAGCTGAGGATGAAAAGTTGAAGAATGAGAGAAATCAGAACTGGACTAAAGCTGATAATTCAGGTTACATAAATGGCTCCAGAGATTGTGATGTAAATAATACCGACAAGAATTTGCAGTCATCATTTGGTGGAATTGAAGGGGAAAGTGCTGAAGAAGGGGAGATGGTAGAAGAAGTTTCACCTATTTTAAACAGTAGTAAAGAAAGGAAGGAAGCCCACTTGTTGGACAATTACAGGGGAAGCATTTGGCAGATTATTAGCACACACTCCAGTAATCACCATATTACTGTGCAAGCTCAGGTTTGTCATGAGAAGAATATTTAGACTATGCACAAGGGAAGATCTCGCTCTTTTTTGTGATTGATGGAGTGATGTTTTTACTCTTTTTGAATCATCATCATGATGTGGGAGGCATGCATTTACCAAGGTAGCCATGCTCGAAGATTTGAAGTCTGGGCTATTGAAGCAAATGTGTTGTGTTAATGGAGAGAAATGATGCTCAAGCTACCACACCCCGTCGTGTTCTCTCACTTGGTCATAATGCTACATGGTTCCAGTACAATACTAATTTATGAGAGCAGTAGTGAGGTGATTTGTCTCCAGAAATCATGCGATTAAAGTTTAAGTTTTTTGTCCAAATTTACGCCAGGTACACAACAGCATATCTGAGTACTGTTTGTTGTATATATATTCTACCATCAAGCCCCTTGTGTCGCCTTGCAGGACTGCTGAATCAAAACTTAGCTGCTATAGATTATCATAGCTTGGGATTTTGGAGCTTGTTTTGCCACAGATATTGCCAGCTACTAGTTATTCCCCTTTTTCCCCCCCGGGGGGGAGGGGGTTTCTTTGAATCAGGTTTGGAATACATATGGTTTACTGTAACTACAGAGAATTGTTGCTACCCTTATTGTCACATGATTTTTGACCTTCAACAAATTAACAAATCAATTGCTACAATTTCAAGACACCATTTTTTTAATGATTAATTTTAATGTTCTCTATAAAGGTTTACTTGTCTGGAGTAATAGACAAGTATTTGTGTAATTTGCAACCTAAATAGATTTTAAGTGCAGAAGCAGAGGGCAAAACAAATGGTGACTGAAGTTTAAAATACAGATGGACCCAGTTTATATATTTGGTCGTGAGAGGGATTTACCTTATCGTTGACCTATATAGGAAGGATGTATAGATAGAAAGAAAATCCAAAAAGAGGCCACAACCAACCGCAATCTAACCAATTACAATATTCCAACACAGCCACCACACTCCTCCCACGTTATCCTTCCCTTCCTCACCCATCACCACTTGTCTTTCTACTCTTTCCACCCTCAGAATCTAAAAACCTTTCCTGCATGTTCTTCCCCCAAAATCCTTCCTCTTCTCTCTCTCTGTCTCTCTCTTTCTTTGTGTCAAACAGCCCTCCCCCCCCCCCCAAAAAAAAAAGAGAGGAGGCTAAAAAAAGGAAGAGAAAATGTCTCCAGCAATCCCAACAAATTTTTGCAAACCCTTGATGAAACCAAACAGTAACAGAATAATCTCATCAAAATCAAGACCCATGATTGTATGCTCATCAGAGTCGTTATCATCATCAAGTTCTAGCGCAACTTCCTCCCTGCAGGCATTCTCGGCTGCGCTTGCCCTCTCGTCCATCCTTTTGTCGGCCCCACTTCCAGCTGCCGCAGACATCGCAGGCCTCACTCCATGCAAGGAGTCAAAGCAGTTTGCCAAGCGCGAAAAGCAACAGATCAAGAAGCTCGAATCTTCACTGAAGCTCTATGCTCCTGATAGCGCCCCTGCTTTGGCAATCAAGGCGACTATAGAGAAGACCAAGAAGCGGTTCGACAACTATGGCAAGTTCGGGTTGCTTTGCGGGTCAGACGGATTGCCCCATTTGATAGTGAGCGGTGATCAGAGGCACTGGGGAGAGTTCATCACCCCCGGGTTGCTCTTCTTGTACATAGCCGGCTGGATCGGTTGGGTTGGCCGGAGCTACCTGATTGCCATCAGAGATGATAAGAAACCCGCCATGAAAGAGATTATCATTGATGTTCCCTTGGCTGCTGGGTTGTTGTTTAGAGGTTTCAGCTGGCCTGTTGCTGCTTACCGAGAGCTAGTCAATGGTGAACTTGTTGCCAAAGATGTCTAAATTTGCTGTGCAGGTTTGTTGCTCTTCTTTTGCATGCTTTCTATCTTAATTTCTTTTTCCAGGGTACGTTATACATGATCCCTATTGATACCTATAAGTTTGTAGCCACCAGATTGTGTACCGATATTATTTTCATGAGATTGTATGGTTGATTTATCTGTAATCATAATTTGATGGGTACCAACCTCATTAGTAATAGTGATGGATATGGCAGAGAATTTTATCCTAAAAGTATTAAAAGTTTGTCATTTGATTGAGTTTTTGTTTGGCATATGGCAGAGGTAGATGAGACGATGGCTGCTGTTGGGATTTGGGAAGGAGGATTGGCTGCTGTTGGGATTTGGGGAGGAGGATTGGATATATCTTCTTGTATTTACTCTCCTGTATTTACTTTACTTCTACTGTATTTATTACTCTACATTAACTAAATTGTGTTTGCAAGTTTAGTCATTTCTTTTCTCGGAGTGCAATCATCACCAGCCATGGAAGGTTTTTAAAAGGCCCATTCTTTGTATACCCCCAACATACTATTTTAGGTTCTTTAATCAAGAGCAGAATGTTAATGGGCCACATCTTAGTACTTAGTGGAGCGCGATTACATGTAACAAGTACAAACAGAAGTTAACAAGTGTCATCTCTCCCTGTCTCTCAAATTGCAGCTCTAGAGAGAATTCCAGAATTCCCTAACCCCTTTAACCCGCTAAGAGAGAGGACCTGGAGACTATCTGCGAACTTCCCTTCAAATTCCAGCTGTTTATTCTGGTTCTTTGGAGTAAGTTTTCTCTTTTGCTTCCAGGAGTTTTCCTGGTTTCCTTCTTGAATCCCCAAGTTGACTCGAAGGGCTTTCTTCGTTCATGTTTTTGAAAAATCAGGGTGGAGTTTAAGTGACCAAATGTCATTGAATAATTTCTTTCTTCCAGCCTTCTTTCTACAAAATTCTACCGAGTTGTGGCTGGTTCATTCATTGATTTTCTTTTATGAACCTAAAACTGCTCCAAAGTCCAACTCCTTCCTATATTAAATGGATGTTTCTAGATGCCTTTTCATCAATGGATTTATTTCAAAGAGCTTGGACTCTTTCCTCTCCTTTTCCATTGCCACGGCACCCTCCAACCATGGGTATTTTGCTCCCTTTTGTTATTATGTTTTGGGACCTAGGAACATCACCAATGTTAATTCATTCACAGCCTTAAGTTTAGACAAGTTCCATGAGTATTTGGTGTATTAAAGGGAGTTTTTCCTCTAGTTTTTGAGCACAAAACTGAAGCTTTTTGCATGAGGAGCAAGTTTTCTAGTGTTGAGACACTAATTCCCTATTTTAAGTGATAGCTGTGCTTATTAGATGAGAAAAGGGTAAACCTAGTGTTCTTTGTTAAATTCTTGAACCTAAACTTAATTTTAGTGATGTGTGGGAGCTAAATAAAAATAAAACCATGTTTTCTGACACGCTAAAATCAAGGGAAAATGTTTGTTATGACTCTAGATTGGTGAAAAGTGTTGGAAGATGAGAGAAGTATACATAGTGTCCTTTGGTATGTTTTTTGACATACCAACTCTCTCTCTCTCTCAACTCTTGGATGGTGAAGGGCGCCAAGACAAAAAAAGGTCTTTTTTAAAAAAAATTTTTGGGCAAAGGCTTGGACGTACAACTTGTCGTTAAAAATTTGGATTTTTATATAAACGGCATTTTTCCCAAATATGCATTTATTTAATGAAAATAGGCCTTTTATAAAAATTTAGAAATTGAAAATACAAAAAATTTTAAGAAAAAAATCTAGGGTTCTTCTTGATCGATGACACCCCAACTCTCAAAGATCTACTTCTTGGTTTTTGCTCAACCACAAACTAATGTTATGACTACATGACTCTTGGCATTCCAAACCTTCTCTCTCTCTCTCTCTCGCTCTCTATATATCTATCTATCTTGTCGTCAACCTACTTGACTTGTTAGCTCTTTAAGTGTTAAACCCTAGACTTATCAAACATTCGTATCATGATTTAAACTAACACGCACAATGAGCAATACATATGCACACACAAAATTTATTCCCGCACATTTTATCACACGATTAAAAAAAAAAACAATAGTATGGAAAAGGAGATTTCTAAACCCCCACACATTCCAAGTGTAACCCTAAGTTTACCCTCCAGCAAAAACCCATTTTCGATCCAGCAAAACCCTAAGTTTACCCTTCCTCCGTTTAAGATCCCACTGTGCTATTGCCACCCAACTCTAGCCTAACAAAATTACCCAATAATTTTTTTGGTTTATAGTGTGATTCGAATATGAATTTATTATAAGAGGAGAGAGATTTGTATCATTTGAATTGAAATTTATTGCGTGGCAATTATCCAATAATGATGGAAGCTCTGACTAGTCGTTTGAATCCAATTCCTTAGATACTCCCCACGCAGTAGCAGCTACCACTCTTATCTAAAACGTAACCCATTCTAAGTCATGAGTTGGCTGCTTCTCTTTCTAGTTGACTTGGGTTAGTGATATTAGTGGAAACAGTGGTGATAATTATCTCAATCTTTTTCAGATTTGCAGATCCAATCTTGGCCGGTGTGTCCCCTACCTATCTAAAATCTTTGCCACTGTCTAATACATAAACTCAAGTCTCTATCTAGCTCGATCTCAAATAAACATATGAAGGAAGTCTAACAGTTTTCCTAGATCTGGCTCTAAAATTTCGCTCAAAGTAATTTATCTGTAGCTCTAAGTCCCAGATCTCAAGTGTAATGCTGAAATCTAACGAATTACATCAATTCACATTCCGTATCAATCAATCATGTCATTTCAATCATAAAAAATTTGAGACAATTATCCCAATTTGCTCTAAACCCAATAGAAACTCAAGTCGGATAAAATGTTTCCCAGAGCTGCCATCTTACGCAACATGATCTCATTTAGACTAATTTGGCATTCAATTAACTAATCCTCGGTGCTGACAACCATGCAATGATATGTTTTGTAATTATTTAGGGTTTGCTCATGTTGATTTATCGCCATCCGATGTTAACAACATGTTCACTCAAATAATTACTAGACGAATACGAAGTTAACTCTATCAATTATTGCTAATCTAACATGCTACTAACACTTGGTTTTTTTTTTTTTTTTTGTTTTTTCTCGAAACACCTTACCAAAGGGATTGTGAAAAATGAATCATATGATTTACCGCTCCACAAAGATAACCTAGCCGTAATGTCCATCAAACTAGGCCTTACTTGATGGAAGTCTCGAAACTAAGCATCTTGTCTATTGGGACTTATATTTAATCAATGACACAGGGAAATCAAGATCAAATTCATGTAGTCTATATACTCACCAAGTTACATTTGAAGTCCTAACCCTCAATCTGTTAAAACTACTGTACTTCGGATTCCCAAACTGTGTTTGTATGATAACCAATTTTAATGGCCTATTTGAAAGCTTACTTTGATAACAGTGGATATGATGAGTTATCTTGAGATGCCCAGACCTAAAATTCAATGTCTATCATCGAATTAACTTGGCATCACTCACAGCAAACCCAAAAGATCCTTAGGTGACTCAAATGAAAACTGATGCCACCAAACTCATAATCCAACTCTTTATAGTTCGACTGTTGACCTCGTAATCAAACCATATTCCCGTCAATATGACGCCACCAAACTGGAATCATAATCTTGGAATCCCTTTATATTAACTCTAGACCTACCAATAACCCATATCTCAATCATTAAGTAATCTCCCTCCCACCTCTATAATCTAAATCTCAACCACTATTTAAGCATTACCTCAACATTGTAGCTTCATGGTCTTCGGATTAGGTGATACAATGATGCTAGAGTCACTGTGATAGAATCAACATGTGATGTTTGTATCAACAAATTCTAATTGTACAAGAGTGATTACATCCCTCCTTTGGTAACATCAAAGATGCTCGGGCATCCTGAGTTGTGAAAACTCAAATTTAGACTTATCCTCTATGATTTTATGGGTATGGTTTGAATATACAACTAATAGAGCAATGCAATCATCAAAATTCTCCACTGCTATGTACTCTCTTGTTACGTCGAAATCTGTGAATCATCTAACTACATCCACTAAGACGGACCAATCGACATCTGAAAGAAGGTTGATCCCTCTACTAAATAACTTGAACTCAGCTAACTAACTCATTGGGAACGTGAGCCCTAATTTTCAAATCCTCGACTTCATTGAGCAAATTCAAAATTTTGTGCCAAGCTCTGACTGTGCTAGGGTAATGCTGATGTATAATACGTGAAAATGAAAACAACGCCACACATTAAAGCAAAACCCTGCCCTATCTAGTAAACTATGCCAAATAGTCTTAAATCTTATGTATAGATATAAGAAATCTTTTGCTCTAATACCAACTATAACGATATGCTATCAAAGTGTTGTATCCCCTTACAAAAAGGCAAAACATATGTCAAAATGAAAGTTTAATTGTTATAAGATATACAACACATGAGATAGCAGTTTAAGGATCGCCACCTATATTTGTAAAAACATGGAAGAAAAAAGGTAAAAAAATTTAAAACATTTATTTTATGCAAAGTTTCTCATAAAATCAAGCAAAATTTCTCTTGAAAATTGATTAAAGCCTGCCACCGAAGACTATACAAGTAACATAAAACCTATAGCATTCCAAATTATAACACAACATGACAAAAATATGAAGTTTTTTTTAACTTTTTTTCTTGGCATTTAAGTAGAAGATTGTTAACATTTTTCTTTTGTCAACATTTCTTAACCTAAACATCGGCAAAAGTACATTAGAGTGACATTTTAGATTAAAAACGATGCTCCGAAATGATGATGCAAAAAAATGGGTAGTGGTAGGAATTTTTTTTAATCTTCCGAACGTTTATCGTAGGAAATGTCAACCAAGCTCAAAGTTCTGTCGATATTTAATCACGGCAAAGTTAAAAACTTTTCCAATGTTTACTCATCAAATGCCAACAAAAGATAGAGAGGGATTGTCACGCCTTGATCCTCGGATTGACCATGCGACAACCGTCACATTGTCTCGGTACACGAACAAAACCTCCCCATATATCGAAACTTCATAAGGCTATATGACTGTACCATATATCTTCGAAATACAATACACACGTAAATGACCTATCTGGTCCATCCCTATACAAACAAGCATACGTCGGCAATATTCGGGTGGGGGTTCCTGTACATGCACGCATACAAAATTGGTCATCCCAGCCATTTCAGAATTCTCAATACAAATGAAGCATTTAAAATAAAAGAAATCTCAAATCATAGTCGTAGGATTTTACTAACACTCGCCTGAAAAAACAAACTAGTATCAGTAAAGTCCAATCGATATGAGATGTACAGAATTTCGTAAAATCGAAAGAAAATAACGAATGCCAACATTTCAAATCAAATGTCTAATTTAAACAATAAGTTTAACAAAAAATGAGAATTAAAAGAAAATAAACAAGTTCCGTACAAACTCCAACACAAACTATGTAATAATTCCATCAATATTTGCTCCTATATATGAATAAGTATTGATTTAATGCATACCAAAAGAATTATACAAGTGTTCCCTTCCATGGATTCCAAATCAACTAAAATAACCTTATATCACTATAATACCTATACAAAATAGCGGATAAACCTTCCACAAACATCAATCCCCGTCGCGGCTCTAAACTTCCTCTGAAAATATGGAAAGAGGGGTGAGTATTGGGAATACTCAGTGAGTGGAATACAATTATATGATTGTATGATAAATGATGGGTGAATGTAGAAAAGTCAAAATACATCTCATAAACAACACTTTATATATATAAAAACATTTTCAATAAATCAGGTAATTCACAAAATATGTATCCACATCAAATATTTTTTTTAAAAATCACAAAAGTCTCATCGAAATCACTTCCGTCTTGAGTTTGGCCGAACCCAGATAGAAGCCCGCCAATGGGTTTTTCATTTTAGTTTTTCAAAATACTACCCATTTCCTTGACGTTGGCTCGTCCCTCACCGGGGTGCAATCCGGATAGTCCAACATGACAGAGAAGAGGCCCGTGTACACCTCTCTCGTCATAAAACTCCAACTACGTCACCCCGTCTGGTCGCTCCATGGAGGGAATGACTATAGCCATTACACTCGTGCACCATCATTTCAAAATCATTCAAATTTGCAATCAATGTACCATATTTCATCAAACAAATTCCAAGTCACGCTACAACTATTTACATATCAAATATCCAATGCAAATGGCACAGATTCATTTATAATTTCATAGAATATACTCGTAATTCAGATTTCCATTTCAGACATCCCACAATCACAAATAATTTCATATAAAATATGTAAAAATTATTCAAAATCATTCATAAAAAAATTTAAACTCATTTTGCTCATTTATAATACAATAGACCATCCACTCACCTATAGAGAGGGTATTCACTCTCTACTTTTCAATCAAATTCGAATTGATTTCTTTCAAACCTCCAACAGATTAACCTAATCAAATATCAAAATTTACCATCAAATTAAATTCTGAAAAAACTATTTTATTCAACCTAACATGATTCTATCGTCCCTTAGCATGCTTCTTTTGTATCAAACAACCTGATTCATATAAAATCCTATGCTTAACCTTAATAATCACATATAAGATGTCATGAAATGCATTCTAATTGAATCTAACATACATTCTAAACATATACAGATTCCTTCACCCTAGATTTAACCCTAGATTCACTTAATTTATCGAAGGAATTAGTATTTCCCTCACCTAGGGTATTCGTATTTCACAGACCTAGCTTCCCTGTACTATTCATTTCAGTCCAGAACCTGTAACGCTTCCAAATTGAAATAAATGTCAGCAATTAGACCTAACTACTAAGAACACTGAAAAACCCTGAAGTATTTACTCAGAACTGTCATCTTTATCTACGTGGTGGATGATTGCAGATTCGGCTTAGAGTTTTCAAAGGCTTACTGATGCTGCCGGCTTGAGACTTTTGCGAAGGTTGCAGAAGGGTGGGCGAGCGAGCAAGGGAGAGAGAGAAGCTGTTTCGCGCGAGCGGGAAAGGAGAGAAAGAGCTCTATTCACGCGCGGAAGAGAGAGAAAACAGAGAGAAAAAAAAGGGAGAGGAGGAAGGTGGCCATGTGCTGCGGAGCTCGTCGGTGAGTGAGGGAGACGCGACGAAGGGAGGCAGAGAGTGAGAAAAGAGAGAGGGAGAGAGAAAGTTTGAGAGAGAATAAGAGAGAGCAAGAGGGAGGGAGATTAGGGCTATTAGCCCTAATCGATTTGGGGAAAAAGGGGGAGGGGAGACGCGGCATTTTGGGTTAAACTGCTACGTCTCTTTCTCTTTTTTTTTTTTATAGGTATTACAGGGATATAGAGAGTAGAGAGCGATACTAGAGAGAGGGCATGGAAAGGCAACATTTTGGTGCCAAAATGTCATACTTTCACTTTGAAATGCTGGTGTTTTGAAGAAAAAATATTGAAAAAAGTTAGGGGGAGAGATATAGCAGAGCAAGGCAAGACGAGAAAGACGACATTTTGGCACAAAAATATCATGTTTTCTTTTTGAAATGCCAATGTTTTTAAGTTAAAATGTTGGCAAAAGTTTGAGAGAGAGTTAGTAGAAAGAGATACTAAAGAGAGTGGGTAGGCATGGAAAGGAGACATTTTAGTGCAAAAATGTTGCCCTTTTTCTTTGAATTGTTGACATTTTTACGTGAAAACGTCGGCATACTCTACTAACTTGCTAACGTTTGTTGGGTAAGTATCGGCAAGTTCAGTTATAAACCTTAAAGTGTATCACCGACTCTCAGTGTATGAAGTACTCTCCTCATGTTCAAATATATGATATTGCATCAATTTGAGACACATAATTTGAAATTTCTAAAACTGTATCCCTTCAAAATCGCTAAAACAGAAAATTTTATCAGTAAACCGAAAACCCTCTCGACGAGTATCGGCAAGGCCTAAAGAAGTCAAAAATTACTAGAGAAGCCCTACACATTTAAATAGAGATATTTAAATGAAGTTTTAAATATTTAAGAAATTTTGAACAAAATTTCATGAGGATAAAAAAATATAAATTGTTAAAAGTCAAGGGTCTAAATGCAAATAAGGAAAGTGGAGGGATTAAATTGCAAACACTTAAGGATAGACAATTAGAGTTAAATGATTGGACAAAAGGACACCAAGACTATTAGTGGCCACATAGGATAATTCTACTAACAAAGTTGGAAGAAGGTTGTTTATAAAGAACAATTAATACATGAAATGTGATTTGAAAGCGATTTTAGTGGATTTTTTGTGCTTTCTTTCCTCTTGACTGACTTGGACACTTCTTTTGCATGCATGGAGGTCGCTTGTTGCCATTTCAAGTACATAAGAGAAGTTTTGACAACTGTAGAGTAGAGATCTTGCATGAAAATGAATCAATGATCAAAATTTTCATTAGGTTTGTATAAATGAGTTGTTTCAAGCATTGGATCTCATTTTCTTCTCAAAATTTACCCTCTTGGCTGTGGGTTCTAGTGTAGAAAATGAAAATTTCTTGTGTTCATCCGAGCGCTTGAAGTGTTGAAGAGGTAAGGAAAATTTTTGGTTGATAGGATTCTAATTATTTAGATAGTATTAGTATGATATCGAGGTTTTTTTTTTTTTTTTTTTTTTTTTTATATTGATATATATGTGTTGCAAGATGTGGTGATCAAGTTCTAAAGGATGGTGTTGGTGATAAATATGTGAATGTCAAGATCTTATTAAAGAGGTATACATTGGATTAAATTGATCCCATGAATTAGGTTTATTCAAGTAAGCTAGCATGGTCAGTAAGCTGTAGTAATTCAATGATATTTTATCCTGTCATGATCAAAATTTAGATTGGTTTGATTTTGGTAACACCAGACTATCTAAACTTTAAAATAAGATATGACACAAAAATTTTCATTAAAAATGTGATTTATAGTGATTTTTGGAACGGAACAGCAAAATGACATGTTCTGTTTTTCATCTTCTGTGCACGGCCAGTATGTTGTATAAAATTTTAAAATATATTCAATACAAAATTTGGAGAAACCTAAAGCATCAAAGTTTTAGCTCTTTGTCTTATCTTTAAAATGGAATAAAATTCACTTGAATCGAAATAGTATATTAGAAGTTATGATATTTTACTGAAATTGTGCAGAGCATAATTTAGAACTAAAATTGAGGCAGAAATAAAATTTTATGAAATTCTGCACTTAGAATAAAAGGAAATACTGAATATGAAAGTTATAGCACTGTCTCTTATCTTTCAGTAGAACTTAAAATCATGTAAATCGGAGATGTATATATTGAGATATGAATTTTCTACCAAAACTATACAAATTTACTTATATAAGTACAAACTGTATTGAAAATAGATTTTTATAAATTCGTGCAGTAGGAATTTATAGATGCGTTGAACACGAAAAATGTAGATATATGTTTTATCTTTAATTAAGAATTTGAATCATTTGAGTCCGAGTTATATAGAAAAAGTTTGAGATTTTGTCTAAAGCTACACAAGATATAGAATTTGAAACTCCGAATTTTTGTAGATGTATGGGTTTAAACAAACTAGGGTGAATTGGAATTGGGGCTGATCGGATTGACATATATCTATATGTTGTTGTCTTAGGAGTAGACGACTATATTACACTTGAGGGGCGACTTAGTTGAGTATCAAGGTTTTAGGGGAGTGGAATACCATTTCTGTACATGTGAGGGTCTTACTGTTGTCATGCAGTTAATAAACAAAACCATATTTTATCATTTTCAAAGCATGATTTGTGAAATGATTGTAAAATAGTTTTGTTAAATGATTGTTAACATATTTTATGATAAATGGAGTGTCCCAAAATTTTAAAATATGCATTTATGAATTTTGATAAAAAATATATGTGCCATGTTTTAAATCATGAAATGTATTTTGATAATATATATTATAATATACTATATTGGATTTTCATGATTTTTTTCGACATGTATCGTATGGTTGGTTTATTGATGATTTTGATACGAGATTAGGTACTCGGGTATTAATACCTGAATCCCCCTTGGTCGTAAATCAGGGATAGTACTTATGGCCATGATACTATGATGTGATAGGCGTCGTCCCGTGTAGACTCACCTCGTATGCTATAGCAGACTCGTCTTGTTATATAGATGTCGCACGTTTGCACTAGCCAAGTTGAATCAAAAGGGGAGGATTAAATGACGTTTCAGTCTAGCACTTGGGGAGGCCTGATGCCAACGTCAAGGTTTTGGGGTTGTTTTTCGTTTACATACAAAAGCCCCTTGGTGGTTCGTCATTGGTCAAGGTAGATCTTTGCCGAGAACATGATTTGGCATGACCCTACGATTTATGATATGAAATTTTGGATGCATATGTTTAGATTGAATGGAAAACTGTGTCGAAATTGCTATGATTTTAATAATATGTCTTGCATGGATATATATACATATATACATATGACCTTAACACTCCATTCTCACATCATTTATTAATTACCTGTCACAGATTTCTTACTCACTAAATATTTGATTATACTCATCCCTCAATATTTTTAAATCTATACAAAGTTAGTCATTGGAGAGATACATTGACTTATTTCGATGTACATAATATCGAAAACCATTTACAGTAATTATCTTCCGCTATATTTTGAGTTATTAGTTGATTACATGGGTTGATTGTATATAGTAATGGAACTTTCGGTTGAAATTCATATTTGTACTGATTAAATACTTTGTATATATATATATATACACACACACGAAGACTTTATATTTATTACTCTGAGTTGGAAAATGATTTGGGAAAATAATTTTGAAAATATATGTGACTGTCTTATGATTGGTCTTGTGTTGTCTTGGGATACGTGACGTGGTTGGGCCAGTATTCAAGATAACGGGTGACTGTTCACGGTTTCTAGATCGTGGATCGAGGCGTGACATAAAGTCTCTTATCTTTCCTCTCTTCTCTCTTCTCTCTTCTCTCTTCTCCTCCACTGTTTTTTTATTTCTCTCCCTTGCCTATATTCTTTATCATGCTGCAACTACCGCCATTGCTGTCACTATTAGAGGTACATCTTCTCTCTCCTTATGCAAAAGTCAAGGTTCTCATCTCTTTTTTCTTTTATTTCTTCTTTTCTCTCTCTCTCTTCTTCCATTTACGATGAATTTAATTGGTTGATATTATTGTTAGTGTATTAGGAAATGAATTTTAGTACTAAGACATGATTTTATAGCCGATTAGCAAAACAAAAATTTGAAACAATTAGGAAAAAATTAAGGCAAAACTAGGGCACATAAGGGTAGGACAAAATTAGAGTAAGGGCAAAATTAATTTATAGGGTAAATTACATAAAAAATTAGGACAAAAGTAAGTTAAATTGTTACGCTTTGGCTCTCAAATTCGAGCACATACTCCAAGATAATGTCAAACTATGACGATACCATTTTCTAAGTTAAGAACATCCAGCACATAAAAATATTTAAACCCAAAAATATGTGAGGAACAAATACATGTTTAACATTTCAAAATATATCTTCCACAATATAAGTTACAGTTTTAGACAAACACATACAAATTGTACAACATGAAGAGTTTGAACTTTAACATGCTTTTCAATGGATCTATCTACATGTCTCAAAAATCCACAACTAAGAAAAATCAATATCAACAATTGGTCTGGGAAGATTTCCTCTTCAACTGTTTTCAAAATGAGTAGTAAGTATGACAGTATCAAACGATATTTTCCAAATCATATTTATAATTCAACAAAAATATCATGTAATCATTTTAGCATTTCTCAACAAACGCCATAATTTCCATGAAACATAAGTAGCGTTCAATATGTGTTTGCTTTTAAAATCAAAGGGCTTATCTCAAAATTTGTCCATCGATGACTTGTCCCACACTAATGGTGAAACCACTAAGAAGTTTTCAATTATTACCAATTATAAATATCACACTACAAAAAAACAGTTAATTTGCGATGAAAATTTAGGAAAAATTCGTCGCTAAATAAATTTGCGACAAATTTTTCGACAAAAATTAATTCGTCGCTAATAACTCGTCGCAAAATTTTGCGACCAAAAATATCATATTTGTCGCAAATTAACGACGCATATTATTTCGTCGCAAAATTCGTCGCAAAAATTAGCAACCAAATCTTTTTTGTTGTAATTTTCCGACAAATTTTGCGACAAAAAAAACATCCAGAAATTTGTCGGAAAAATTTCCAACAACAAAATATTTGTTGCAAAAATCGTCGCAAAAATTAGCAACAAAAACTTTTTTGTTGCAATTTTCCGACCAATTTTGCGACGAAAAATTCTGTTGCAAAATTATCCGTCGCAAAATTCATCGGATAAATTAGCATCAAAAATTTTTTTGTTGCAATTTTGCGACGAATATATTCTGTCACAAATTAGCGACGAATTTTTTGCGTTGCAAATTTCCAACAAAGATTTTTTGTTGCTAATATTTGAAACAAATTTTGCGACGAAAATAATTCCGTCACAATTTGCTACAAATTTTATTCGTCGCTGAAGTGCGACGAATATTTAGTTGTTGTACAATTTGTCGCAATTCTGTGATAAAATCGGTGACGTATTTTGCGACGAATTTTGCGAAGAAATGTAAAAATTTCAGCAATGAATTTTGCGACGAAAATCAGAATCAGCGACGAAATTAGCGACGAATCTGGAAAATTTGCGACAAAAAAATTTGATTTGTTTAATTTTTGCACCAAATTTCCATATATATCATATTCCTCCCTGATAGTCTCAGCCAACCAGTTTATAAACTAAACTGCCAACATCATCATCAACAAACCATCCAGGGTACCATCCAACAGCCAATAATACGACATTTATGCAGTCTCTACTCATTCAAACAACTAACCATCTAATAGTATCAATCAAATAATAATTATAAAAACACTACCATCATCATGAAATAATAATAAACAGTAATAAATAAGTAACAGAATATCAAATATCTATAAATATAAACCAAATTCTAATGACAAGTCTAATTAAATATAAATGTAAAATAAAAACTGTTTCAAGAAATATTATCACCATCATCGTCACCATCACCGTTACCGTCACTGCCACCGTCACCATCACCATCACCATTACCAAATATGTCATAATCATCATCACCATCATTTGGAGGAGATAGAAAAGGGGGAATCAAACTTGAAGCGGAGACTAACTGAAGATGCTACATTATAAGCCTCTATCGTGCGCGAAACTCTTCAAATTCATTGTCTCTTCGCTGCTGTTCTACGCGCATGGCTTGAAGTTCATTGTCTCTTCGCCGCTGTTCTATGCGCATGGCTTGAAGCTCATTGTCTTTTTGTGCTAACAGCTCCTTCATGTGGCTCAACTCTTGGTTCATTTGCATTAATTCTGCTCTTACTGGTGTCTAGGTGGAAGAACATAGACCACTGAGTCTGCAAGTTCTGCTCAACGAGCCCATCCCAAGTACTCTTCCCTGCTTTGCTCCACCAGTTGCCTTGAGCCATAAAGCCATATCATTAACAGATGGCTCTGACGTAGCAGCATCATCACTACCACTGGAATTTCTAAGTACAAGCTGATCATATTTCTCCTGCATTTTCATAAAAGAAATTAGAAGATAATTAAAATAACAATATACTAAAATATCCAACAAAAGAAATACAAGTGTCAATTAACAGTTTAACAATGTAATAAAATATCCAACAAATAAATTCAAAATACAAAATTGTATTCCTCATTAAGCGATTGACAATAAACAATAAGACACAAAAATTAATATGTGAATCAATTATTATAAATTTAGTAGACTTATGGAATTAAAATTACACATACTTATATTTATATATTTAGTTGCTTAATCCATTAGAATGATATTTAGATAATGAGGAGTGTTGTAATTGAAATTAAAATTCAACTACTATTACGAGTTTGAAACTATAACAGATCGAATAAAGGAAAAAGTTATACTAGTACGTAACATAATGAACCAATCATTTGGAATTGACGTAACAAATTTGATATTATATATTCTCTAATTTTAATTAATAATGAAAAAAATATATATATAAAAATTAGAAATGAAAAGTTCAATTTAAGTAGTGGAAAAAATATTGAAATAGACAAATCTATTAAATTCTTGTTCTAATGTTGTTATGATAAATTGAGCATAATATGTTAAAATTTTTGTTACAAAGTTTTTATAAAACAATTTAAAATTTTGAAATTACATATCATAACCGCTCTAGCTCTCTCCCCTCTTCAGGTCTTGTCTTTTTTTTGAAAAGTCCGTGCGAAAGTCTCTCTAAATGATGGCGGGGATCCCATTTCCTTGGTCTAAAAAAACAAAACACTGTTAGATGAATTAATGAAAAAATAAATGAATTAAATTCAAAAAAATAATAATTGAAAGAAATTAGCATTCTATTTCTATGCTCATCAATATTGATTGAGCCTCCCGTATATGTAGCAAATGATTCCCTAGAATTATAAGGTCGATTTTTTTTATTCTGCTCACTCCTCCGTCGACTCTCATCGGAATCCCAGAAGTTTAAAATCTTGAGCCAATTTTCTTCGGTGATGTAGTGTGACTTCTTTCGGCTCTTTTTTGCATGATTTAGTACATCTCGGATGTGATGACCGCATTTTTTCTTAAAAATTTTTCTTATTTCTAGCTCTTCGGTCTTATCCCAATTGAACTTTCGCTTCAATAAAAAAAAAAAAATAGTTATATTTAAATTATACACTTATTTTTATATTTAAACTTAGAGGCCTCATTTACCTTGAATTCTCTCCACCATAACTCTTTGATATCATCTGGAGTACTTGTGTAAGACATCGATGCTCTTCCCTAATGGTTGTTAATGATTCTGTTCAGCTCATGAATAACATACACAAAATTTGTGAATCTATCATAAAATTAGAAGCAAAAACAATGGTTAGTAAAAAAAATATTTAAATAAACTAATCAACTATATAAATAAAGAAACTATTGTGATAATATTTCAAAATTTGTTACTTACGAATCTCCGCAAGGGGATATCACCTCTCGCGTATCTTCCCCCTCAACGTGTGAATCTTGCATTGAAGGTACAACTGAAGGTGCAACTGAAGGAAACGGTGAAGGTGTATCAGTACAAGGCGAAGGGGCATGGAAAGGTGCAGCTGAAATGAACGGTGACGCCAAAGAGTTTGGTCTTGCATCAGAAGATCGTCTATGTCCTCCACGTTGAAACTGTAACAAGAGTTTTTTCTTACAAGCAATGAAAATTGCATGTTTATAAAAAATATAATAGAGTGTATGAAGAAATATACCATATTTAAATTGTCGTCCGAAATGATCTATATAAAAAAAAACAATGTATTAGCAAATAATATTTCGAAAATGAAGCATGAGACACTAAATATAACATACAAATTGAGAAACGAAATATGCAAATCTAAATGTATTTTCACATTCAAACAGTAAAATAAAATTTAATCTGATGTTAGACAATTATAATAAATCTTAAAAAAACAATACTTACCGACGATCAAAAATCAAAGTCATCATTGTTATCATCATCCTCATTATCAGATTCTTCAACATCAAATTCATTCTCATCTTCATCCTCATCTTCATCATTTGTCTCAAAATCAGGTTCTTCATCGCCAGCCTCATGAATTTCATTTTGATCCACATCTATCATTATTCCACGTGGATCTCGTAATGTTGGAATAATATATTCCTCTGTCTGAAATGTGTTGGCAACTTCCTCTTGTTGATATGCTATGTCTTCCCAACGTTCCTCAATTTTCTTTCATGCTTTCGTTTTACAAACAGCCCACCAATCAATTTTGTCATGTTTCAAACTAGGATGCATAATACACTTGAATCGCTTGTTGTGCCAATAAGAATGGTTCATATCTTTTATAAAATTTTTTATGATTTATATCAACAAAATTAAACTTTGGATGCACATCCATCCCTTTTACGGGGTCAAACCATTGGCACATAAATAAAACGACTCGCAACTCTGCTCCAATGTACTCTACCTCAATAATTTCATCCAACAAACCATAAAACTCATCTTTTACACCTCCATCGTTGGATGACTGAACGCAAACACCACTATTCATAATAGCTTTTCCGGAAAAATCTTTTTTAAATTACACAAAATGATGGGGATATCTCTATCTAATTTTGCCATATGTGATTCCTTTAATACTGTCGAGCAAATATCATACAGGAAAGTACTTAACTCTGCAATGACGCCCCATACAAAATCTGGTAATAGTTCCTTAAAAGCAATCGGAATCGATCTTTCCATAAATATGTGACAATCATGACTTTTCAAACCAATCAACTTGCATTCTTTCATATCGACACATCTCCCAAGATTTGAGGCATAACCATCAAGAAATCTTAGCGATTTCAACAATTCACAAACTTTCCGTCTCTGATCTTTATTTATTGTATAAATTGCCTTTGGTTTTGGTCCCTTACTATTTCCATCCACATCAGTATTTTCCTCCATCGCAAAACTAACATATGTTTTGAACCATGCTACAAATTCTTCATCGCATACACGATTGAACTCATACATCGATAGTTCAGATCATGAATGTTGAAAAATCCTACGATTAAAGAAGACGATTTATGTCAACAATTTTAATAAAACAAAGAATACATTTTTTATATTTGAGAAAAAAGGACTTACTCGAAATATGGCGTAACTTCTGGACAGTTCAATAAAATATAAGTATGGGCTGTCCGCCATTCTTTAGCAGTTAAATATCTAGCCTTACATGACCCACGTGGTCAACTAAGATAGATGAAAATAGAGAATGATTTTAAATTAGGATCAACAGGACCCTCATCATTTCTGCCCGCTCGCCATCTCTTACATTGGACATGAGGCTCGAAATAATATGAATCAAAAGTTGTCACTTCCTCCACAATGTATGCATTAACAATAGAGGGTTTAACCCGTGCCTTATTTTTCACTTTTTTCTTCAAATGATATAAAAATCTAATTGTAATTAAATAAAGTGTTTCAGAAAATGATATATAATGAATTTAGTACAATGGCATGCACCCTAAATATTTTTTTGAAGAGAAGGTGCAAAATTTACCTTTCAAATGGATACATCCATCGATATTGGACGGGACCTGCAACTCTGGTCTCATAAGGCAAGTGAACCAAAAGGTGTTCCATTGAATCAAAAAATGATGGAGGAAAAATCCATTCTAAATTACACAAAATGATGGGGATATCTCTCTCTAATTTCGCCATATATGATTCCTTTAATACTGTCGAGCAAATATCATACAGGAAAATACTTAACTCTGTAATGACGCCCCATACAAAATCTGGTAATAGTTCCTTAAAAGCAATCGGAATCAATCGTTCCATAAATATGTGACAATCATGACTTTTCAAACCAATCAACTTGCATTCTTTTATATCGACACATCTCCCAAGATTTGAGGCATAACCATCAGGAAATCTTAGCGATTTCAACAATTCACAAACTTTCCGTCTCTGATCCTTATTTATTGTATAAATTGCCTTTGGTTTTGGTCCCTTACTATTTCCATCCACATCAAGTGTAGGCCGATTACAATGAAGCCGCTTACAATGAAGCCGCATATCTTTTCTCGTATTCAAGTTATCTTTTGATTTTCCAGAGACATTCATCAATATATTAATCACATTTTCAAAAACATTTTTCTCGATATGCATCAAATCGAGATTATGATGAATCAGATGGTCTTCCAATATGGTAAATCCCAAAATATACTCCGTTTGGTCCATTTATGCACACTTCCATATCCATACATTGTACCATGTGGGTCTTCAATAACATATGGAAAGTGAGACACTCGCTCCCAAATTTGTTAACCAGTTAATCTCAACGGAGGAGGTGTTTTTCCAACTTTATTCTTCGTAAACTCTTCTTTATTTCTTTTAAATTTATGATTTTGTGGCAAAAATTGTCTATGACAATCAAAATAACTCACCTTCTTACCATATTTCAATCTGAATGACTTAGATCTCTCCATGCATATTGGACATCCTAAAATCGCAGTAGTACTCCATCCCGATAACATGCCATAAGCTGGGAAGTTATTTATCATCCAAAGAAGAGTTGCCTTTATTACAAACATCTGATCAGTGTTAACATCATATGTAAGAACACCGTTATCCCATAATTGTTTTAACTCCGCAATCAATGGTTGCATATAAACATCTATCAACTTTTTCGGATTTTGTGGGTCCGGTATAACCAATGTCAAAAACATGTAGGGTGTTTTCATACACATACCCGGAGGAATATTATACGGAGTTAATATCACTGGCCAACATAGCAAAGCGGTACTTGAAAGTTTATTTTAGAAGCAATTCTTCTTAATTTTAATATACTCTGGTGAAAAATTGCTCCATTGTGGCTTGGGGGTCAAGACTTCAAACCAAGGAATGATTACAATGATTATATTATGCACATTTGACCCTCCCCAAATCCGGGAATGGTACGAGCCTTGTGCACACTCTAATATGATCTTCATGGTAGGACTATTATGTGAGGATAAAATATAGAGCTTCCAAATAATGAAATGAAAGTGACTTGTGTTTTAACTTCAAAAGCTAGAATTATACTTCGTGCACCTTCTGCAAATATTTTTATTTGTTAATAATCTTCCCGATGAATCTCCTTTTCTCAGCACTGTCTTGCTAATAAATTGATGTCTTCAGGATGTTCAACAGCTTGACAATTGATATCTTCAGGGTGTTGAATAACTTCTATAAAGTGGTTGACATGACTTCTACAACCAGATTATAAAAAATCCATTTTTGACATCATTCAGTTCTAACCTTAAGTTTTCCCTGATTTTTCAAATGGAGCAAACCCATCAGCACAAAGATCTAACCTAATGTTTCGAGTCTCTCTTGCAAATTCAGGATATGTCATATCAAAATTTTTCCATACCTCTGTATCCGAAAGATGACACATTAACCCTTCTTCTATTTGATGATTTGCATGCCAAGTCATATATTCAGCAGTAGCTTTCGATGCATAAAGTTTTTGTAATCTAAGAGTCAAGGGCAAATAAAACATTTGCTTGAATGGTTTAGGTAGCTGATTACGACCTGCTCTCCTAGTACTCTTGTGCCTACTTTGGTTACAGAATTTACAAAATTGTACATTTTTATCAGCTCCCCAAAATAACATGCAACCATCTCTGCATACATCAATTCTTTCTACCGGAAGACCTAAGTGATTCACCAACTTTTTCATACTATAAAAGTCATTTGGCATTATATGATCACGAGGCAATACTTCTCCCATTACTTGAACAATATCATTGAAGCAATTTTCAGACAAATTATGCTCTGCCTTAACATTTAACATTCTAGCCGTTAATGACAACTTAGTGTGGGTGCTACAACCAACCCATAACAGTTCATCTGTAGCTCTCAACATTTCTTGAAATTGGTTAGACAAATAATTTTCATCTTGCACATTCTCATCGACACATGTTGCTTCTACCCCCTCTAATGGTGATGCATAACTTGTAGGTACATCTTGATTTGTTGGTACAAAACTAGAACTTGCATAGTTTGATTAGGGAACAAAATTTTGACCCGCTGCATCAAATACCATCTGTTGATATGGATTTAACTGATCATAATAATTGTTATCCTATCTAACTGAATAATCCATATTTCGTACATACTCTTCATCAGATATAAACGATTCACCATGACAAGTCTAATTGTAGTAATTTAAAGTAAAACCAAATCTACAAAGATGTTCCCTAACTTTATCACATACATAAAATTTGCCATTACCACACTTTCTAAATGGACACCTTAACTTATTCCCATCCATAAACTCAATTTTATTAGTAGCGAAATTCAAGAATTGTTCCACTCCACAAATAAATTCATCAGTTAAACCACGACAATCAGATAAATTCTTATTATACATCCAATTTCTTTCGTTTTGCATTGTCGCTATTTACAAAAATAAAATTTATAAAATATTAATAAATAAAATATTAACAAACTATATATTATATTGAAAAAAAAAACATTAATAAGAAATAATGAACATCTAATAACAAAACATTTAATAAATATTAACATATTTTCAGAAAATTTAACAATAATAAAAACGTTGAGTCGAAAAAAATAACAAAATAATTTATAACTATTGCATTTCGCGAATATACAATATACATACAAGGAAACTAGGAACAAGGGATATAAAACAAAGAAAATAAAAGAAAATATGCGAAGAAAAAATATATACCTCGACCGCTTCAAGACAAAAATTTCTCCCCTCTAATTGAACAACACGTCCAATCAGAGCAAATACATCTGCAATACAAAACCATTCATGTTATTTAGAATTAATCTAATATTAAAATATATTATATAAGATTAACAATATATATTAACTATATATAGCATTATATGTATTATAAATTTTTAAATATGTAGATAACATTATCCATTTCAAATTCTGCATTTTATATATTATATATTATTATATATATATATATCAGAAAACATTATATAAAATTATATAATTATAATTATGTTATAATTACCGTAATTATAATATATAATATATAAAATAAGTTAAAATAATTATAATACATAATATTATAATATTATAAAATATAATATGTTATAATATATGTTATAATGTTAAAATTATAATATATAATATATATAACATATAGAATTATATATAAAAACTATAAATTAACATATATGTTATAATGTTTAAACTATAATATATAATACATTATAACATATACAATATATTAAATTATATATGTTAAAATTATAATATATAATATTATAATATTATTAAAATTATAATATATAATAATTTATAATAAATTATATATAAATTTAATGATATAATATATAAATACTAAGAAAAAAAAAAAAGGGGGATGGGGGAGGCGCTCCTTTGCCCAGATCCGGCGGCAACAGCGCCCCTCCCCTGCCAAGATCCGGCAGCATTGCCGCCCGATGGCGCCGGATCTAGAGAGAGAGAGAGAGAGAGAGAGAGAGAGTACCTTCTTGAACCCGTGAATTAGAGGGAGACGCATTGTGGGGAAGAGAGGGACGGGAAAGTGGGGAAGAGAGGGAGAGGAATTTTGTGCGTAGAAGGGAGTGATTTAAAAAAATCTGCGACGAAACTAGCGACAAATTTGTAATTTGTTGTTGAAATCAGCGACCAAATTGTTTTTGTCGCAAAACTAACAAATTTAGCAACAAATACTAATTTTGTCGCTAAATTAGCCACAAATTTAATATTTGTTGCTGAAATTAGCGACAAAAATATTTTTGTCGCAAAATATCAACAAAATCAGTGAAAAAAAAAATTTCGTCGCTAAAAGTAGCGACAAATTGCAATTTTGTTGCTAAAATCTGCAACAAGTTTCGAATTTATCGCTAAATCAGTGACAAATAACAAATTTATCGCAAAATCAGCCACAAATAAAGTATTTGTTGCTAAAATCAGTGACAAATTTTATATTTGTCGCTAAATCAGCGACAAATTACGAATTTGTTGCAAAATCAGCCACAAATATAGTATTTGTTGCTAAAATCAGCGACAAAATATATTTTGTCGCAATTCAGCAACACAATTAACGACAAATTCAATATTTGTCACTGAATTCTGAGACAAAATTTTTCTCTCGCTAAAATTGCATAATGAATAATTGATATTAAAATTTACTTGATTTTGCTCCAAATTCTCTTGTAATGTGCATTATGTTATTCATTTCCTCTTATTATAGCTAAAAAAAATCATTCAGATTAACAAAAGTATTGATTAATATAATAAATGTTATGTAGAGTTGTAAGAAAAACTAACTAAAAAAGAGTCATGCCATTCATTAGTGTTAAAATTATTTCAGAATTTGATATAAAATCTTTTTTGTGTTGTAGTCAAAGTCGTGATATTATATAAAAGGGAGTCTGACTCAATACAATACGATTAGTTAATTAATTAAATAAAGGTTATTTGGGGTGCAACGAGTGGTATTTTGATTTTCTATGAAAAATATGTGAAAAATTCTAATTTTTTTTTCGAAATTTTTTTTTGAATATTCTATTACCAGTACCAAGGGGTGGTGAGGAAAATCATGAAATGATATAATTGCTTAGGATATTTTATGATATCTGAATTTTAACTCATCTCTTTTGTCACTCTATTTGTAAATTTTCTGATATTTGACCACCATTTTGTCGTCCCTTAAGAAGCTCCTTTGTAATTCCTATTAGGAAATGTAAATTTAAAAATCATTTCAATCTATAATTTTAAGAAAATAATATTATAAATTTTAATATAATAAATAATATTCAAAACTATTCAAATGGTTTAAATTTCACCAATGCTTTTAAAAATAACTCAAGTAATGTCTACAATTCCTGAAATCAGCAACAAAATTCCGGTTCATCACTGAAATCAGCGACGAATTTTAGGTTCGTCGCTGAAATCAGCGACGAAATCCTTTTCGTCGCTGAAATGAGCAACAAAAACCAGGTTCGTCGTTGAAATCAGTGACGAAAATGCTATTCGTTGCTGAATTTTTCGACAAACCATGTTTCGTCGCACATATCAGAGACGAATATATATTTTGTCGCTTCATTTGTCAGAAAAATTTAAAATTCAGCGACAAATAATAATTTCCGTCGCTGGAATCAGCGACCAAATTCCTATTTGTTGCTAAAATCAGCGACGAAACGCTTCTTCGTTGCAAAAATCAGCGACGAAACACCTTTTCGTCGCTGAAATTAGCGACGAAACCGAGGTTCCTCGCTGAATTTCGTGACGAACTGCCTGTTCGTCGCGACCTGTTCGTCGCTGGATATTGGTAGGATCTACCAAGGGATTTTTCATAATTTTCTCAAAACCTCATCCTCTTGGCATTGACTCGGAGATCCGTGGGGTGCATCCACGTTATCATGGCAGCTTGAGGAGGTTCTCCAACCTACCTATCACCAAGCTAAATTAAACAGTTTTAACTACACCGTCCCAATGGCCCAGTCCGTGGCAAGACTTAGACTATAGTTATTTTATAGCACCTTGTTACCCAATATCCATTTAATAAATCAAATCATACTCAATTTCAAGATAAAGCAAACATCTCACAATTCTCATGGTATCCAAACATGATATAGTGTAAATAATTCAATAAATATACTCGAGTCATGGAATTGTTAAATTACATTTCAGGGCACACCAATTTCACAAAACATTCTGAATAATATTTCAAATTTAATTCAAAATCAGTTTATAAATCACAATTTAAAACAATTTGGTCATTTATATGAGACATAGCCGTCTACTCACCTGAAGAGGATATTCACTCTCTAGGCATTATCAGTTTCCAAACAAAATCTTCTTTCAAGCTCCAATAAATTGTCCTAAACCAACAATAACTATTTTCGGATCATTTCTTCTCAAATTCAAGGGTTTACAAATTTTTTCTTAATTTTGTAAGAACTCTAAATTTGTCCCAAATCTAGAAATTTATGTTCATAATTCCATTTCCACCATTTAGATATCATTTGGACCCTTCCACCATTTTACATTTCGTTTTGCCCCAATTTTCACTATTCACGAACCTAGGGTTTTGATTTTTCCCATCTAATTTTTATCAATTTCAACAATACAATTAATTCTAACATTAAGAAAACTAAACCCAAGATTAAGAATATGAAATTACCTTGATTTTGAGATCAGATTGAGTTTTGGGGGTTGGGTTTCAAAACCCTAGATTCATGCTCCTTTAATGTTCATTCCCTGAGTTGCTTAAATTAATTGAAGGTCGGAGGTATGATTTAATTAAGAATTTTTTGAGGTATGGTGGGAGATTGAAGGGAGAGGGTGAAGAAACGAGCACATGGTGTGAAAGGAGAGAGTCCGAGAGTAGGGGAGGAAAAGAGAAAAAGAAAAGAAGAAGGAAAAGAAAGAAAAAGAAGAAGGGAAAGTGTAGGTGGTGGTGGTGAGGCCTTTTTTTTTTTATATATATATCTCAATATTATACAACAAGTGTCGGCTCTTGCATACACATTGAAACTCAAATTAAGTACCACTAAAATGTTCATTTCTATTTCCATATCGTGCACAAAAAGAATGGTAACAGTAGAGTAATACTTAACGGTTTTAGGGACAAACAAGAACAATGAAATAAGTAAACTAACAATCATTCTAAAAAATCACAATAGCCTACCTATTGTCACGATCTCAAGTACAACAATATGACTAACATAACAAATGAAATACCAATTTCCTCATAAAAGTAACAACGAGTAGGCTATTGCCATTCCTTTAGATTTTTGGAAACATAATACGATAATAATTATTGCAAAAAGATAAATATAAGGAATGTAACTAATATGGGAGTTAATAGAAGGCTGAAGGACTAGCAAAGGAGGTAATCATTAATGGTGGAAGTGAGGATTAAGACAGAAAAAGGTTATGACAGAGAATAATGGACATTGACCTATTTATAGGAGCTAATATTGTGATTGGGATGCATATTGTTGCAAAAATGTTTCGTCGAAAAATCTGGAAGTGTTAAATTAGTACACTAAAGCCTATCACCAAATATTACGATCAACATTGCAACGCCCTATGCAGCACTAACTACTTTGCGACATGCTTTGCAATGCTAAGTACTTTCTAATGCCCTTTGCAATTGCATACCGCATTGAATATGTTCTCCACTTCTTTTACATTAAAACACAATGTCACAGTATCTTTTGCAATGCCTTTAGCAATGACACAAGTACTGCAATAACATAAATTTACAGCGCCATTAGTGACAACAAGGAATAATACATTGTCATTTGCGACATGATATTGCAACAAACTTAAGTGTATTGCAAAATTGCAATGATGTGTTTTGTGTTACCATGCCCCAAAAATCTTTGCATTTTCATTTCAATATCTAAAAATGGGTCGTTGCGATATCCATTTCTGTTGCAAAATCTAGTGATGCATTTTGCGATGCCATAGGTCACGAAATCTTTTCAATATCCCGTTATCGTTGAAAAATGAGAAATTGTGATGCCCAAACCTTGCAATTTGATCTTAGCAACGCAGAAGTTTTGTATGATGTGGTCATCGTTGTAGAAACCCCCGCCATATCACATGAGAAGCTTGTGACGACCTTTGGGATGCCCCATACATTGCAAATTCTTGTGCCAAATCTTTTCTGATGCCATACCATGGCGTCTCACTTGTTGCAAATTGTTCCTACTATTTGTATGGTAAAGTTGTGATGAATATTGCAAAGCACTAGCCAGTGCAAAATCTAGAGGCGATGTTTATATAACGTAATGATATTAGTTCAACTTTCATCTCTAACATCACAATTTGTGATGCTAGGAGGGCATTGTGAAATGGGCATTGCTAAGCCCCCTTTTTTTGTAGGGATATTAGTTCAATCATGTACTTAAATAAACTTATATATATATGCATATATTAGAAAAAATTTGAAACCCTAAAAATCAAATGAGACCTCCCAAATATGTATGTCTATGGATAATAAACAGCATCTCCAAGTGACGTCTGATACGACAAGTGGATATATAGATGTTCCATAGAATAAAAAAAAATGACAGAAAATATTTTCTCCAAGATGCGAAGGATGATATGGATGTCCTTTTCCAATTTCTCCATGGTGAGATTGTGAAAGTTGTTGAGCAAATATCACGATAATTTATCAGGATACATCATGACACCCTAAAAATAATCTGAAACAAAGTCCCTTAATGCTGTTGGAAGCAGGTTTTCAACGTACACATGATAGTCAAGACTTATTTTTGTGAGTTTGCATTCATTTGTATGAACACCCTTCCAAATGTCTGAAATTCCAAATTTCTGAGCTACTCAGAAACATTGATTCCTACTCAATGAGTAAACGACTTTAGCTTTTGGGCCCGCACTTTTTTCAGATGCATTATAAGTGAAGGACAATGACAAAAATAAGACGAATTTTTCTTGGTATTCACATTGTCATTTATTTGATCGGACATGTGTCTAGTACACAACCGACGATATTGACACTTATTTTTCTTTGTTTGCTAAGGTCGACATGGTGGTGGACATGATTTTTTCTTCAACATAGAAAATCTCAAAATAAAAATGCTCCATTTACTCTTCTGATGTTTTGTTCAGACTCATGGGATTGTCATTCGTCAATCTCGGCAGTAAATCATCTGTTTTAACCTGACCTTTGATAAAGTGCTGTTGTGTGCTCTGAAAGGGTAATCTGCAAGCAAAAAAATGTCTGTAGCAATCAAAACATGATATTATTTTACCATTTCATAAATAATTTCTTTTTTCACCTCCCTATATGTATTGGACATATGCTAAAATTGTAACGGTGTCACGCCCCAAACCGGGATCGTGAACAGCCGGCTGTTGCGCCTGGATGCCGACTGTATTTTTACAAAAAATCGAACAGAATCTCCCCATAAATCAGAGGTTTCCCGTATACAATTAAACCTATATATTCAAAATCAACCTGTAATTTAAACAAATGGCCATCTCGACCTCTCCAAAATCAACAAATTCCACCCCAAATATCCAGAACAACACAAGACTATAAAATTTCCAACAATTCTAGCCACAGATCTCTACTGTCATGTCCAACTAAAGCATGAGCAGCCGCTACATCAAGCGGATTTAAGTTTATACAATGTAAAACACATTCCCCAAGTAGAAAGTTTAAAACGCTTACAAATGCCTCAATGCGAGTAAAATGAACCAAAACGAGAGTTATGCACACAACTGCTCATAAGTTATATAGTCATCCCATAATATACACGGCCAACTACGAATTTAAATGTCAAGATCTCGCAGGGTCGAAATAAAATAAAGATTTCATATTTCTATTTGAAATAAATCTCACCATCGTGAATACCAAATCCGTCCTAGAGTCTGTAACATCGCTCTATCATAATAAACCTGTCTGAGGAGGAAAAAGAGAGGGGTGAGTATCATGGGAAAATACCCAGTGAGTGAGGGGATAATATCAAGCATAAATAGTATAGGTGAACGATTGGAGTATCAAATAATATCATTTGAAACAAAAATTTACATTTCGCAGCAAAACATGATATGTTAAGCAATTTGCAATCATTTAAATCTGTATACATCCCTTTAAAATCAAGTAATATCAGAGTGAACCAAAAATGGCCCTGACAAAGGTCAACCGTGACCAAGGGTAGGCACATCGTGGGTTTTATTATGCATAGACTTTAAAACGCTCTCCACCCCGACGTTGGCAATGAGTTGCTAGGGTTAACTCATCGTCGTGTATAAGACCCCGCCCAGTGCTAGACAGTGGCATCACACACGTACTTCCCCTACGTGGGTTCAACCGGCCACGCCTATAGCCCTTATAATAAATGACGTTTGCGGATACCTCCTATAGAAGCGTATCCGGGCAACCTGTGCCTCTACAAATGTCCTTCGTAGCTACGGAATCATCAATGTCATCATCATAGTATCACAAGGGTATAACGTCCCACAAGTAAAATCATATCATCGCATAACTAGTGGGTATCCGACCCACATAGCTCATCAAAGCATTTCAAGTCTGCGTGCTAATACATTTCATCAAATCATTTCAAAACAGCATATCAATGTAACGGTAGAAAAGGAAATTTTGTATTTTCAAGTAATGACACAATTTTTGTTTCATTTCAAACCATGGATGCATAGTCATCGTAAATATAATTCAAAACACTCCAATAATCACAAAACAGATTTGAAATTCAATATCATACGTCAAATCAATGCATATCAAAAGCAAGTTTTATCAAAAACACGGTAGAAAACAAGTTTTACTATTTTATGTAAGAGATTAGGGTCCCACTCACATATTTAGGGAGGATGGTCACTCTTTAATTTTTCAAATCAATCCAATTGACTCCTCGAGTTTTCAAAAGACAAATCTAGTCAAATTATCAAATTTTATATCAAATAAAATCCTAATAAGAGATTTTTGATTTTTCTTTTCAATTTAATATAACCTTAATTTACCCAATCATTTCTAAATTCTTGTTTCATCAAATTTCAAATCATTTGGCTCACCAATGATCAAATTTCTAATATTTCTCATTTTCTCTAATTTTCCTCGAATTTAACACATTTCCGAATAGATATATAACTTCCGATTTTAAATTCAATCTAAAATCAACAAAATTTATTCAAATTTTGAAGCGAGTGCGTTTTTCTCACCTAGAGTTTCTCGGGTTTCAGATCTATCTGTCATTCGCCCGTCGGATTGGTCTAAAATTTGTAATATTTTCAAATTTGAAATATATTAGCAACAACTAAATTTCTAACACCAAACCCTAAAATTTTAACCAAGTCATAGTCATTACCTATAGTGAAGAGAATAGGGCTTTTTAGCCCTAATCCAATTTGGAGAATTTTTTTTCTTTCGGTGTTACATTTTCTAGTCCCATAAAATCAAGTTTCATTCTCGAAACTAAAAGAGAACTAAATTGTAAATAAATAGGCGTACTGTCTCCTCATAGCCTCCTCGAGCTCCCAGGTCTCCTCCTCGACCTGATCACTCCTGCACAAAACTTTGACTAATGAAATTTCCTTACTCCGCAGGTTTCTGACCTGTCGATCTAGAATAACCACGGGCTGAATAACCATAGGCTGAACTGGAAGATTAAGGTCATCTCATAACACAAGAGGTGGAGGTTCAAGTATATGAGAAGGATCGACAAAGTATTTCCTGAATACTGAGACATGGAATACATCGTGAATACAAGATAATTCATCTGGTAGCTTCAATCTATATGCCACACTCCCGACCCTCTCAAGAATACGGAAGGGCCCAATATATCTGGAGCTCAACTTGCCCCGCTGCCTGAACCGTATAACTCCCCATCCAAGGAGATATTCTCAAGAAAAACATATCTCCCGTAGCAAACTCAAGAGGTCGCCGCTTACGATTGGCATATGCCTTCTGTCTATCCTGGGTGGCTTTCATCCGCTCACAGATGACTTTAACTTTATCATTTGTTTGCTCAATCAACTTAACGCTACTGAGACGTTGCTCTCCGACCTCATCCAGTATATCGGGGTACGACACTTCCTGCCATACAGTGTCTCATACGGGGGCATCCCTATACTGGCCTGATAACTATTATTATATGCAAACTCGACCAATGGAAGGTGCTGATCCCAACTACCATGAAAATCAATGACACATGCCCGAAATATATCTTCGAGCGTCTGAATCATCCTCTCAGACTGGCCATCCGTCTGAGAATGATATGCTGTACTGAAATTCAATCTAGTACCCAATACCTCCTGTAACTTGGGCCAAAACCTAGATGTGAAGCTGGGGTCCCTATCTAAAACAATCAACACGGGCACCCGTGAAGCCGAACTATGGTATTAATGTAGAGACGTGCCAACGCCTCTAAGGAATAGTCATCGCGGATAGGGATAAAATGTGCAGATTTGGTGAGTCGATCGATAATCACCCAAATCGCATCATGCCGTGTAGAAGTCCGCGGCAACCCCATCACGAAATCCATAGTAATATGCTCCCATTTCCACTCATGAATGGGAAGAGGCTGTAGTGTGCCCGCTGGACGCAGATGCTTGGCCTTCACCTGCTGGTACACCAAGTATCGTATCACAAATTCTGCTATATCCCTATTCATGCCTGACCACCAATAGCTACCTCTGATGGTCCGGTGCATCTTCGTACCCCCGGGATGTATAGCATATGCAGAAGAATGTGCTTCCTCAAGGATAGCACGTCGAAGATCATTATCGTTCGGGTCTCTGAATACCACGAGTCCATCATCACGGACTCTGAAGTCTCCGCCCTCAGCTCTGCGGACTCTACCCGCAATACCCTGGAACTCCTCATCCGTACTCTAGAGCTCCCTGATACGGTTGAACAAAATTGGCCTGATCTCAAGTCTGGTTAGTAAGCCTCCCTGATCATCGTTAGTCAAACTGACTGCTAAGGCTCAAAATCCCACTAAACAAGAAAGGTAGGCTTTCTCTGTCGATTGTGAGGATGATGTTGACTTCCGACTCAAGACATTTGCTACAACATTCGTCTTGGCCAAATGATAGTCAATAATGAGGTCATAATCTTTGAAGATTTCTAACCATCTCCTCTATCTCAAATTCATCTCCTTTTGAGTAAATAGATATTTCAAACTCTTGTGATCTGTAAATACTCTGTAGGTCACCCCATAAAGATAATGCCGCCATATCTTCAATGCGAAAACTATGACTGCCAACTCTAAATCATGTGTCGGGTAGTTAACTTCGTGTTTCTTCAGCTATTGCGAGGCATATGCAATAACCCGACCATTCTGCATGAGAACACAACCCAATCCTTATCGGCTAGCATCACTGTATACTGTATACTCCCGATTACTAGTGGGAATGGCTAAAATAGGAGCGGATGTCAACCGTTGTTTGAGCTCCTAGAAGCTCGCCTCACAACGGTCATTCCAAACAAACTTGACCCCCTTCTAGGTCAATCTAGACAACGGAGCAGCTATCCGGGAGAATCTCTCTACAAATCTACGATAATACCCTACCAAACTGAGAAAACTACGAATCTCGGTAATTGTTTGTGGCTGCTCCCACTTCACTATAGTCTCAACCTTTCATGAATCAACATAAATACCCTTTGAGTAAACAATGTGCCCTAAGAATCCAATTTGTCTTAGCCAAAACTCACATTTCGAGAATTTGGCATATAGCTACTTCTCACGGAGTATTTGCAATACCACCCGAATGTGCTCAACATGATCTTCATCACTCTGTGAATATATTAAGATGTCATCGATGAATACGATAACGAACCGATCCAACTAGTTGTGAAAAACTCGATTCATCGGATCCAGAAAAGCAGCTGGAGTATTAGTCAACCCAAACGACATGACTAAAAACTCGTAATGGTCATATCGGGTGCGAAAAGCTATTTTGGACACATTTTCGGTCCGAATTCTCAACTGATGATAACCCGAACGGAGATCAATGTTAGAGAAAACCCTGGCTCCCTATAGCTAATCAAACAAATCATCTATACATGGCAGGGGATATCTGTTTTTTATGATGGCTTTGTTCAATTGCCTGTAGTCCACACAAAGCCGAAATGTACCATCCTTTTTCTTTACAAACAGCACTGGAGCACCCCAAGGTGAGATGCTCAGGCGAATGAACCCCTTATTTAGCAGTTCCTGTAACTGAGTTTTAAACTCTCTCAATTCAGCAAGCGCCATTCTGTATGATGGAATAGAAATATGATTGCTCCCCGGTATTAGATCAATCTCGAAATCGAACTCCCGAACTAGTGGTAATCCGGGAAGCTCCTCGAGGAACACATCTGGAAACTCCTACACCATAGGGACATCTTCAAGCCTCGGTCCCTCAACGGTGGTGTCGACAACATAAGCTAGATAAGCCGCACAACTATGGCGTACCAAGCGTCTGGCCTTCATAACAGATATTATATTGCGGGATAATACTCGTCTCTCGCCCCGAAATACTAATGGTGGCTGCTTGGACCTCCAAAACTCAACCTCTTTCGTGAAACAATCCACGGAAGCAAGGTATAAACTCAGCCTATCCATCCCTAGGAGGGCATCGAAATTCGTGATAGGGAGTGGAATCAGATCTACCTCTAATACTGTCTCCCCAATACCGACCTCACAGCCCTTATAGATTGTATCTCGAATGATATGCTTGTCAAGAGGAGTGACTACCATAATCTCCTCATCAAGTGGCGAGAGAGGTCTATCAGAATGGCGAGCGAACGTGTCGCTCACATAGGAAAAATTTGACCCAATATCTATAATAATACGGACGTCGATACCGAATATTCGCATGGTACCCAAAAGTAAGAAAAAGATCAACAGAATTTAAAATGCGAAGAAAAAGTGAACGAATATATATATATATATATATATCAAACTAGTTAAGGTTTGAAAACTTTAACTAGTCAAAACTATACATCGATATCATGATATACAAAAAAAGTCATACAGAAAGTACAACAAAAGTACTATACTGAGGGGTCTACGGGAGGATTACCCATAATAATATCAGGGTTTGCCTATGCGTCCTCCTGTATCATCGCAAACACACAAGTCTGGACCCTAGACTGCTGTCGAGACGATCCTGGCATTGTATTACTCCCGGCTATAGTTTGGGGAGCGGTAAGAGCTGAGTACGTAGGTGCCCCATGCTGGCCTGTACCAGACGTACCGGTACGACTCTGTAAAGTCAATCCTCCTAGACCTAAATCGAGGCAGACACTCCTAACGTGACCTTGCTTCCCACACTGGAAGCAAGTAACTGGAACTCTACATGCCCCAAAGGCATGGTGGCTGCTGCATTTACGGCAGAAAGGTAGTCTCTGTGTAGTAGACTGTGTAGAGACACTAGGGGCTGGTGCCTCAAAACCCTGTGGTCGAGGTCTCTGTCCCGGTGCTGCTGGTCTGAAACTAGAAGAACATCCGGGATATCTAGAACCTCTACCCCTCTTCGAAGACTGTCCACCCTGTGACCCAATCTTTCTCTTCTGGTGACTCTCCCTCTGTCTAGCCTCTGCTCGGACGATCTCCTTCGCCCGATATGCTGAATCAATCACCTAAAATAGTGTAAAAGAGGGAGTCACCGTCATATATTTCCTGATACTCAATTGGAGGCCATCTTCAAACTTGAACCTCATCTGAGCTGGTGTAGCCATGTCGAGGACAAAGGTCGCTAGTCGTCTAAGCTCAGCCTCGTACTCTGAAACTGACCTTGTCCCCTGGCGTAAGTGCAGGAACTACGTCCTCATCCGGTCCTGCTAGAACGGGGTGAAGTACCTGTAGTCGAACTCTTGTAAAAAGTCCTCCTACTGTAGGGTCTGTGTAATACTGTTACGGATAGCCTCCTACCACGAGAGGGCATCTCCGTCGAGGAGTCTTTTAGCAACTCTCAATCTGAGCTCCTTTGACAACCTCAAATCCGTAAGGATCCTACGAATCCTGTTGATCCAGGGTTTTGCTGCTACGACATCACTGGATCCTGAAAAGTCTATCCATCCGAACTGCCGAGACTCTTTCACCAATTGCGTGAGCTAGTGGATGCGCCTCAAAGTAGCTGATGTCTCATCGGTGTTATATGAGCAGGTACGGCCGCAGGTGCGGTCGCTGGAGTCTATAGTGGAGGTGGTAGCATCTGCGCACCATATCTACTGTACCACTCCTGCCACTGTCTCAAGGCATCGAGTGGTGGTAGAGGAATCTCGACTGTAACAGCCAGTGGAGGTGCTGGGGGTGGCGCTGGTAAGCGTGCTTGAGTAGAGGAAGCATCCTCTAGAACTCGTGGTGCCCTGGGTGGCCTAGGTGCATCAGGCACTGAAAGACCCTCAAGTGAGGCGAATCTAACACCTCTCCTACCACGTCTAGGTGGCATAATTCTGCGAAAAGAATACATTGTTATTAGATAGAAATCAAGAATCAGGGTTAGTTGCTCCGTAACTAACCTCCTAAAACAATGAACTATAATTCAAAGTATTTGAATGCGAAATAACGGGTTAGATGCGTTATGTATCCAACTCCAAAACATAGATGAACTTATATGCCTATGGCCAAGTATGAGACTTTAAATGACTGTATGAAACTTTCTAATGCATTGAGAACTTTTCATATATTTGGGAAGACTTTTACTACTATCTTCTCTCTAACGTAGACGCTCTAATATCAATAGAACTATCACGCGCAAACCGGGATCGTGAATAGCCGCCCGTTGCCTCTAGATGTCGGTTGTATTTTTATAAAAAATCGGACAGAATTTCCACATAAATCTGAGGTTTTCCGTGTATAATTAAATCTGTATATTCAAAATCAACCTGTAATTTAAATAAATAGCTATCTCGGCCTCTCCAAAATTAAAAAAATCTACCCAAAACATCCATGACAACGCAAAGCTATAAAATTTCCAACAATCCTAGCCACAGGCCTCTACTATCATACCCAACTAGAGCATGAGCAGCCGCTATACCGAGCAGACTTAAGTTTATACAATGTATAACACATTCCCCAAGTAGAAAGATTAAAATGCTTACAGATGCCTCAATGCGAGTAAAATGAATCAAAACGAGAGTTATGCACATAACTGCTCATAAGTTATACAGTCATTCCATAATATACACGGTCAACTACGGATCTAAATGTCAAGATCTTGCAGAGTCGAAATAAAATAAAGATTTCATATTTCTATTTGAAGTAAATCTCACTATCGTAAATACCAAATCCGTCATAGAGCCTGTAACGTCGCTCTATCACAATAAACCTATCTGAGGAGGAAAAAGAGAGGGGTGAGTATCATGGGAAGATACCCAGTGAGTAAGGGGATAATATCAAGCATAAATAGTATGGATGAACTATTGGAGTGTTAAATAATATCATTTAAAACAAAAATTTACATTTCGCAGCAAAACATGATATGTTTAGCAATTTGAAATTATTTAAATCAATCACATAATAATAAACATGTATGCATCCATTTAAAATCAAATAATATCATAGCGAGCCAAAAATGGTCCTGGCAAAGGTCAACCGTGACCAAGCACAGGCGCATCAGGGGTTTTATTATGTATAGACTTTAAAACGCTCTCAACCCTGACGTTGGCCATGAGTTCGTTGGGGCTAACTCATCGTCTTGTATAGGATCCCGCCCCGTACTAGACGGTAGCGTCACACACATCCTCTCCCTACGTGGGTTCAATCGGCCGCACCTATAGCCCTTAGAATGAATGACGTTTGTGGATACCTCCTGCAGAAGCGTATCCGGGCAACCTGTGCCTTTACAAATGCCCTTCGTAGCTACGGAATCATCAATGTCATTATCATAGTATCACAACGGCACAACGTTTCACAAGTAAAATCATATCATCGCATAACTAGTAGGCATTCAATCCACATAGCTCATCAAAGCATTTCAAGTCCGCATGTCAATACGTTTCATCAAATTATTTCAAAACAACATATCAATGCAACGGTAGAAAAGGAAATTATCAATTTTCAAGTAATGACACAATTTTTATTTCATTTCAAATCATGGATGCATAGTTATCGTAAATATAATTCAAAACACTCCAATAATCACAAAACAAATTTGAAATTCAATATCATACGTCAAATTAGTGCATATCAAAAACAAGTTTTATCGAAAATACGGTAGAAAACATGTTTTACTATTTTATGCAAGTGATTAGGGTCCCACTCACATATTTTGGAAGGGTGGTCACTCTCTAATTTTTCAAATCAATCCAATTGACTCCTCAAGCTTTCAAAAGACAAATCTAGTCAAATTATCAAATTTTATATCAAATAAAATCTTAATAAGAGATTTTCGATTTTTTCTTTCCAATTTAATATAACCTTAATTTACACAATCATTTATAAATTCTTGTTTCATCAAATTTCGAATCATTGGACTCACCAATGATCAAATTTCTAATATTTCTCATTTTCTCTAATTTTTCTCGAATTTAACAAATTTCCGAATAGATATATAACTTCCGATTTTAAATTCAATCTAAAACCAACAAAATTTATTCAAACTTTAAAGTGAGTGTGTTTCTCTTATTTAGGGTTCCTCGGGTTTCAGATCTAGCTGTCGTTCACCCGTTGGATTGGTTTAAAACCTGTAATATTTTTAAATTTGAAATATATTAGCAAAAACTAAATTTCTAACACAAAACTCTAAAATTTCAACCAAATCATAGTTATTACCTATAATGAAGATGCATGTGAGCTCTTGAAGGGGAAAGCCGTTTGCTGGCTCGGGGGCCAATGCGGGTTCTCGTGCCGGTGGGCTGGCGGGCTAGCCCACTGGTGGGCTAACGGGCTGGCCCATTGGTGGGCTCGCGGGCTCTCAGCTAGGCTTGTTGGCCGCAGTGGGCTTTGCGGGCTGCAGTGGGCTCGCGTTTCAACAGTGGGTCGCGCTGGAGCCCACTGTGCTCGCGCTGGCACTGGTGCTGGCTCTCGCAGTGGTCGCGCACTGGCCCACGCAGGGGTTGCGCGCTCCTCGCACTCGCGCTGTGGAACGCTCGGGGAGCAGGTTGCACTCGGCTAGGCTCGCGCAACTTGCGGGAGATCGCGTTGCGCAGAGCTCGCGCAGTGGGTTGCATTGAAGCTCGTGCAGGGATCGCGTAGCTCGTGCGCAGGCGCACGGTCATGTGCAGGCGTGGTCCCGAGCAGGTGCACGCTCATGCTGTGGAGTGCTCGGGCAGAAGGTTCAGCGCTGCTCGTGCGCTCGCGTGAGGAAGGAAGCGCTGCAAGCTAGTGCGCTCGCGTGAGAAGGGAGGAGCAGCGGCGGTGGGTGGCAGAAGGGAGAGGCCGTGGCGGAGGAAAAGAGCAGTGGCGGAGGAGAAGAGAGAGAGAGAGAGAGAGAGAGAGAGAGAGAGAGAGAGAGAGAGAGAGGGAAAAAAGAGATTAACGCTTTTTAGCCCTAATCCAATTTGGGGAAATTTTTTTTTCTTTTTTTTTCTTTCGGTGTTACAAATGGTACTCCATTCAAATAGCATTTTATTTTTAGAGAAGTCATTTATTGTCTAAAGAAACACAATCTTTATCGGATCATGCCCAATGGTTGTGTTGTATGTTTGGATCCTAACATTGCACAACATTTGTATATACTTCAGATTTTCAAGTGCTCCCATCATGAAGGCTTTGTACTAGGATTTTTTTCGCTTATAGAAACTCTGAAGTTTTAACTCAGCGAAAATGATGGTCTTTTATTTATGGCCTGGTCGTCTCTTATTTATAGCTTGGTGAATCGTACTATGATCAAGCAATTTCTTGATCAATCCTCACTTTTTTTATCCATTTTCTTCATTCACTAGCATTTTAACCGTTGAGCATTTTTTCAAAAATCCTCAAATATTTAACATAGTACCGCAGTATTTCTCTTTATTTTTAATTTGCAAAAAATCACAAAGTGTAACTATCGACTTTCTGAAGATAACTCCGGTTGTTACAAAAAAAAAAAAAAAAAAACATTTAGGGCCAACTTTTCCTCTTTTACGCAAGTAAAATTGGTACTAATAATTAATGAATCAACAAAAATACACCAACTACAAAATCATGATCCCAAAATTCTAAATGGAAAACCCGTCAATATGATGGTAAAAATCATGAGACTTGACCTAACAATTTTGTCTACATCAAAAGGCCTTTACTCACCTGTCTAATTGGTGAGAAACCTAATGGAAATGTTATTCACAATTTTTTTTTTTTTTATTTTAATGATGGCAGCTAAGACATTTTCCAAATTACTTTTAAGAAATCTCTTTTGCCCAGTCTTTTAGCCGGATATCGAATGAGACTTGGTTGTCAAGATCCTTTTACAAGTGCTGCAATATTGAACTGTTTGTTGACTAATCTCTGGATATGGAGAGGGCAATAGATAGTGGTGCTATAATACTTTTGCTTTTGATTTCATAATTCATCATCTTCATGATGTGTGTGTGTGTGTACCTCTGTACTTGTAATTGGAGAATGCTTATGGTGGAGTGTAATCATCAAAGTCAAATGAATTCTACTATTTAATGTTGTATTTTAATTAAATTCATTAAATAAGTTGCTGTTTTCTTTTCAAGGAAATTGTTGATTAATGTTGAAGACAGTACTATGAAATATTTGGAAAGCCATCTACCCTTTTCATCCTTTTGACGCTTATACTAACGTTGTCTGCTGCGGGAAACTTTCCCCGCTCCCCCGGTTGATAAGATCCTACAACAAGGAGCAAGACGAATTGGGAGGTCATATTGTGGGGCAGGCATCATGCCACCAACAATCTTCTCATTAGGACATACCAATTCCCATCGAAACCTGATAATCACGTTATGGAGGAAGATCAAAATAGCCAAACGGGCATACTCTTTGCCCGGGCATATTCGGGGCCCGCCTCCAAATGGTATCAACGTGTAAGGCGCTGGTCCAGTCTTTCCCATTTCTTGGTATCTTGACGGGTCGAATTTTTCTGGGTTCTCAAAGTACTCCGGGTTTTTGTTGGTTGTGCTCACTGTCCAGTATACCTGAAGGAAAGGAGGGGTTCAAGAAAGATTCATAAGTAATAATAAATAGTTAAATTGTTTTAAGTTACCTTCCATCCCTTGGGAATGGTGTAGCCAGCATAAGTAAATTCAGTGAGGACTTCTCTGAAAGTGCCCTGTAGTGGGGGAGTCAGCCTCATCACCTCACGCACCACGTTCCATGAGTATTTCATTTTGTTAATGTCCTCCCAACTTAACAATTCACCGTCCCTTGTCTTACCAGATATCTCTCTATGCTCTGAACATTAGAATTAAAAAAAAAAATTAACATGTATGCACATGCTCATAATTTAAAAGAAAATCTTTCCTTTATATATATAGAAAAGGACCCAGGAAGAGGTTAATGAATTTTTTACCTGCTAAAACCTTTTCGTAAACCTCAGGGTTCTCTCCCAGATACTTCATGAGAAAAGTCATGGCTGTGGAAACGGTACCGTAGCCCGCAACCAGAAAACCCATGATCTTATCCACAATCTCAGCCTCTGGCATATAGCTACCAGTAGGATCCGTCGCAACAATCATGTGTGCCAATATGTCCTGCATCTGTTTCTTCCCTGAATTCATGTCCTCTTTCTTCTTCTTAATCACTTTGGAAAGCTCTTTTCTAATAGTGGCAGCAGCCTTCCCTGCCCTGTAAAATGTGGTGCCTGGAAAATTCACTTTCAGGCAATGCATACCCACCGTAATATCATCAAAATGTTTCACCAACTTAGCTGTGCACTCAGGTTCGTCCATGCCCATAAAGAAACGGCAAGCTAATGTCAGTGTCAGGGTCTTTGTGAACGGGAAGGCCTTCACCTCATTTGTAATTTTGGTTTTTCGCCCACCCCAATAATACTCCAAGTGTGCTTGCGTAGTTAAACTCATTTTCTCCAAGTTTCTGACCAGAGCTTCCGGCTTGAGGAACCCCGGTGACGAGAGCAATTTGGTCTCTACTTCACGAGGGATTTGGGTTGGAGCCTTGGATGGCCTGTACGAACGAAAGAGTCGCTGCATAGGATGAGGCCTGAAGGCGGTGAAGTAATTCTGCTCGTTGGAGAAGAGGAACTTATGACCATTTGGACCACAAATCACTGCTGTTTTCTCTCCAAGAATTTTCGTCTTGAATATGTCCTTGGAATATTTCTTCATCCTCGTACCCACGAAGTTCTCGGGCTTGCCGAATAGGAATTCCAAGGATTCCCCAAAGAAAGGCCATCCGAAGCTCCCTGGTGGAAGATTGGCAGCGGCCTCATCGGATGTTAATCGTCCCAAGACAAATTTGAAGAGAGGAAAGGAAAGGAGTAAAGTAGTTGCACAGAGGGACAAAAGTGTCACATCCATGGGAATGGGATGAATTTAGTGGGTGGTGGGGTGCGCTGCTTTGAGGACTAGTAGCCTCGTGATCGGTTTATATAGAGTGTGAGTGACTGGCTAACTTTGTGAGGGCATATAAATTTTCCATGGGAGGTCCCTTCGGGGACATCCGATAAATTTTCCATGGGAGTGGTTGAAAAAAGTGAAGAGTGGGACACAGCCTGCTTCATTTGATATTATTCTCCACAAATTAAGCACATTCTCTCTCTACCGCAATTCTTTATTTATATATTAGCGATGATAGAAAACTAAATAATACAGCTATAATTCTCTTTTTAGGTGATCATGAACTATAATTTTTCAAAATTATAATGAGGGCATTTTGTCAATACCGACCGTCAACATCCATTCAAGTAAAATCATACAATTTGATAAAGTGGGATTACAATGTAACATTTTTTTTTTAGAATTGGAATTGAAATCTATTATTTATTTATAATTATTTTAACCTTTCTATGGGAGATGCTTATTAAAGTAAATAAAAAATAAGAAAGATGGGCACGACAAAAGAAGAGGCGGTAGAAATAGAATGTAGTATGACAACAAAACATAAAATAATAGATTTAATCTCAAATTTTGGAATCAATTATTTGAAAGACTAATATATCTGTTTAGACTAATATAGAATAGAGGAGAAAAAAAATAATAAAATAAAATAACATAATATAATATAAAATTAGAGTTTGAAATAAAAAATAAAAAAAATAAAAACAATAAAAAAATAAAAATGAACTATCTCATAGAAAATAATAAAATAATATTAATATTAATAATAAAAGTGAATTAATTCAATTGATTTGAATTCTTCAATATCACTCATTTCTATTTAATATCATATACTCAAGCCAAATTATTGATAATAACTAGAAAAGTGTACTCTACCAAAAATTAAAATTATTTATTTATATTTCATTAATCTAATGTACTCTATCCAATTTCTAACCTTTTTTATTAGTGTATTTTATTGTGGCATTACCTTGGTAATAATCTGGTAGTATATATATATATATATATATAAAGGATAGAGGAAAAGAAAGAAAGCATAATACCGACTTACGTGGTTCATTCTATATGAGTTGAGTCCATGGCCGAGATCTCTACAGATATTTTTATTGATTGTGAACACATGTCCGAGAGACATTCCCTCACTACTCTACTTCAAACAAGTTACCCATATTTATGCAGACAATGTAACAAAACTACGGAGAAAAATATAGAGAGCATATTAGTAGAGATTGTGTGGATTGTGATTTCCCATCTGATTGTGTTAACAAAGTGGCTTCACATACTGCCAAAATATCTCAATAATTTCCCTACAAAATCTCAGTAATTCTCCATCTTAAAGACAGTCTCCCATCTAATCAAATAAGAGATTCTTTAAATGAACTTCTCTTTTGCGATTGGTTTTTTTTTTTTTTTTCTTTTTTGTATTATGGCTAAGTCACCAATCCAATATCTGGGATTTCACTCCGATTAATCTGGGTCGTTGTCAACATATTTACTAGACCTTGCTTTGTGCTGTTTTCACTGCAACATAAATCACTTTTGGGGCTAAATTCGCCAATATATGTACCGGTGGCCACCACTAAAACCTTATAGTGATGTCCAAGTGATCGTCAATGACCGTCACTAAAAATATTGGTGACGGTCAACACAATGACTACATTAAATAGGATTTTTAGTGATGATCGCTCCGTTGTCACTAAAAAAATACTATAGTGAGGTTGCATTGGCCCCCACTAGCCATTTAGTGGGAGCCGAAGCGGCCGCTACTAAATGTGTTACCATTTAGTGAGGATTGAAGTGGCCACCATTAAATGTGTTGCCATTTAGTGGAGATCGAAACGGCTGTCACTATATGTATTAACATTTAGTGATGGAAAATATAAACCCCACTAAATTAATATTTAGTGACAACAAAAATAATTCTTACTAAAATGACATTTTGTGACCGTAAAATAAACCTCCACTAAAAAAGTTTATAGTGATAACTATTTGATTACCCTTAAAGCCAAATGTAATTAACAAAAAAAATTATACATTTTCCTGTCCAATTTTAACCAAACACAAAATGTCTCGAGTTTATATGAACTATTAAAAGAAAAAATAACCATGTCAAAAATCAGTCTATAAAGTGGAAAAACTTATTATGCCTTGAATCAGCCAAGTGAGTAACCAAATCTCTAGTGGCCTGATTCCTAGATAAGTCGATTGTTGAATCACAAATCCCATGAAAGCTAGCAGTGAGTACCTGGAGCAAATTTTGAATGAAATTTATAAGGAAAAAAGAGCTCTACATGAAAAAAACAAAACCAAAAACAAACAAAAACTAAAAACCATAGAGCTTTAAACATGGATTTTTGAAGATAGATCTATGTATAAAAACCGATCTCTCTTGAAATCCAAATCAATCTCAAATAGGACGTCAATAACACCACTTTTTTTTTTTAAAAAAATGGTAAACCCTCCTCAGAATCATTAAAAAGTGTAGCAACATTGTAACACCAAAAAAAAAAAAAAAAAAAAAATTAAAATTAAATTTCGGGATTGGGGCTAAAAAGCCCCGATCTCTCTTTTCCCTCTCTCCCAATCTCTCTTTTCCCTCTCTCGCAATTTCTCTTCTCTACCTCTCTCTCTCTCCCTCCCTCTTTCCCCCTTCTCTCTTTTTCTTCTCCGCCGCGGCCGCTACTCTCCTCCTCCGCCGCCCACCGCCTCGCCTTCCTCCCGCGATCGCCGCCGCTGCAGCGCCTCCCGTGAGCAGCCTCTCTCCTCCGTGCAGCGCGATCTCCTACGAGCTGCGCTAGCCCAGCCGAGTGCGCGACTGTCCGAGCGCTCCACAGCGCGAGCCCGCGCCTGCTCGGGAGCTCACTTGCGCACCCCGCTCCAGCGCTTCACCCTCTGCACAGCACGCATTCGCGCGATCTCCCGCGATCAGCGCGAGACCCAGCGCGGGCCAGCGTGCTACCCCTGCTCGAGCCAACGCGATCTCCCGCGAGCCAGCCCGTGCCAGCTCGCGAGCCAACCCGTGCCAGCGCGCGACCCAGCTCGCGGCCTAGCCCGTGCCAGCGCGCGAGCCAGCCCGTGCCAGCGCGCGACCCAGCTCGCGGCCCAGCGCGTGCCACCGCGCGACCCAGCTCGCGACCCAACGCGAGCCCTAGCCCGTGAGCGGGCCAGCCCACCAGCGGCCAAAGGCCAAGTCCAGCTGCTGCCCACTGCAACCCACGAAGCCCGCTGCGGCCAGCAAGCCGGGCTGAGAGCCCACGAGCCACCAGCGGGCCAGCCCGCTAGCCGCCAGCCCACCGGCCCGCGAGCCGTGACGGCCCGCGAGCCCGCGACCGGCTTTCCCCTTTGAGAGCTCACCTGCATCTTCTGTACTGCAGGTAACGACTGTATTGATTGAAGTTCTATGGTTTGCTGTTAGAAATTTAGTGGTTTCTAATACATCTGAAGTTTGGGAAATATTACAGGTTTTAAATCAACCCGACGGACGAACGACAACTAGGTCTGAAACCCGAGGAACCCTAGGTGAGAGATGAATAAATTTTATTGATAGAATCCCTTATGAGGGTTTTAATCGCTATAAATTTGACGATTTGATTAGATTTGTCTTTTGGAGAGTCGTTGAAAAATAGGGAGTGACCACCCTTCCTAAATAGGGAGTGACCACCCTTCCTAAATAGGTGAGTGAGACTCTAATCTCTTGCATAAAATAGTAAAATGTATTTTCTGTCGCATTTTCGATGAAACATGCTTTGATATGCATTCGTTGACGTGTGATATTAAATTTAAAAATCTGTTTTGTGATTTTTGGAGTGTCTTGAATTATATTTACAATCACTATGCATCCATGGTTTGAAATGAAACAATAATTGTGCCATTACTTGAAAATGTATAAATTTCATTTTATACTGTTGCATTGATATGCTATTTTGAAATGAATTGAAGAGACGTATTGGCACGCAAATTTAAAATGTTTTTGATGAACTACGTGGGTTGGATGCCCACTAGTTATGTGATGATGTGATGATACTTGTGGGACGTTGTGCCCTGGGACGTTGTGCCCTTGTGATACTATGGGACGTTGTGCCCTTGTGATATTATGATGATTCCGTAGCTACGAAGGGCGTTTGTAGAGGCACGGGTTGCCCGGATACGCTTCTGCAGGAGGTATCCGCAAACGTCATTTATTCTAAAGGCTATAGGCGCGGCCGGTTGAACCCACGTAGGGGGAGGACGTGTGTGACGCCACCGTCTAGCACCGGGCGGGGTCCTATACACGTTGATGAGTTGGCCCCAGCGAGCTCATGGCCAACGTCGGGGTAGAGAGCGTTTTAAAGTCTATGCATAATAAAAACCCCCGACGCGCCTGTCCTTGGTCACGGTTGACCTTTGCCGGGACTATTTTTGGCTCGCTCTGACATTACTTGATTTTAAATGGATGCATATATGCTTGTTATCGTGTGATTGGTTAAATGATTTCAAATTGTTAAACATATCATGTTTTGTCGCGAAATGTAAATTTTTGTTTCAAATGATGTTATTTGACACTCCAATTGTTCACCTACACTATTTATGCTGGATATTATCCCCCTCACTCACTGAGTATCTTCCCATGATACTCACCCCTCTATTTTCTCTCCTCAGACAGGTTTATTGTGATAGAGCGACGTTACAGGCTCTAGAGCGGAGTTGGTATTTCCGACGGTAAGATTTACTTTTAATTTAGTTTCAACCCTGCGAGGTCTTGACATAGAGGTTCGTAGTTGGCCATGTACTTATTTTGGGATGACTGTATAGTTTAACTCTCATATTTCATCTGCATTGAGGTGATTGTACGTACTTGAATGTTACTTGGGAAATGTGATATATATCGTATAAACGTAGGTCCGCTCGGTATAGCGGCTGCTCATGCTCTAGTTGGGCATGATAGTAGAGGTCTGTGGCTAGGTTTGTTTATAGCCTTGCGTTGTTCTGAATGTTGGCTGTGGTGTTTGTTGATTTTGGAGAGGCCAGGATGGCCATTTGTGTATTGTACAGGATGATTTGGATTATACAGGTATAATTGTACATGGGAAACCTCCGATTTATGGGGAGGTTCTGCCCAATTTTCTGTAAAAATACAGCCGGCATTCAGAGGCAACGGGCGGCTGTTCACGATCCCGGTTTGGGGCGTGACAAACATTGCGTTAAAAAAATAGATCATCACAAGGATCTATGTTCCATTAAATCTTTGTTTTCGAAAATGCACAATTAAGTAATGTGTTGCTTATGTAGATAGCTATTAGCGATTAGTATAACCATCTCAGTCTCTGACAATGTAGACGCTCTGAGATTAAAATAGAGTATAACCTAACAAAAGCATTAAGTCAAATAAATGTAATTATAATCGGCTTTAGTGTCAGTTTAACTCACCTCAAGAAGGCCTTGCTCTACCCTCTACTAAGGCACGTAATGCTTCAAAATTTTTCTCCATTTTTCTAATTTCCTCTTCATTCCTCCTCCTTTCTTCCTTATTCCTTTTTTTATCCTCTTCATTTCTCCGTCTTTCCTCTTCATTCCTTCTTCTTTTCTCTTCATTCTTTTTTCTCAAATCATCAACTGTGATTGCATAATGTCATTCTGTTTTTTGGCCACTTCCAACATGTATAATAATTCATTGCGTTTTGAAGATGATCCATATATAGAACTTGGTGTAGGACTCAAGCCATATCCACGTACATGACCATGTCTCTATTGTCCTATAACTTGTTTAAAAATCTCATCTTCTTCGATTGGCTCTGAAGAGTCACTTGATTGAGAATATAAATTATTAAACTTATCCAGCAAAAACATTACTCAAAGAATAAGTATGAATTTTAAACGAACTTTTTACATTTATTTTGAATTTGAATACTTACCACAATTTCTTGAGCGGCATCAGAAACCATACTTCTATTTTTTTTTTGTATGAGTTATTTGAAACATTTTCCATTAAGAAGGTTCCCGATACTCTGGATCCTTTTCAGCCTACATGCATTCAATTGAAAAATGAATAAGATGAAAAAAATAACACTTATAATTAAATACTAAAGTTACACATATACCTCTATTGCTCTAATTACTGCATAGCTTCTAGTGCCGACTGTATACTAAACTACTTGCTTTGCTCGATTTCTCTTATTCCTTGCACTTCTTTCCTATTCAAATAAGTTGAAAAATAAATGAACTAATTATATTCAATGTATATAAAATATGATATATTACAATACCTGATATTCGGGGGTAGATATGTGAGCACAAAATATTTTCCAATCATCCTTATCAATATTTTTTGGTATGTTTGCAAGTCTTTCTTCATCGGTGTCAAACTTGTCATAGTGCTTTCACTTTTAGTTTGTGCTTGTAATCCGTTAACTTCTTGTTAAATTTTTGCATGATTCGTTATTTCTTCAAAAGACTTTCTTCAAACTCAAATTTGTCCTGAAAATTTTTAAATTAATATATGATTATACTAATAAAAATGTTTCAATTGAAAGTAAAAGAAAAGAAACTAATCACCTTTATTCTTTGATATATTTTTTCTCTTTTCTCTTCTGGAATATTTTCCCATTTGATACTTGAAATTAGAGCATAACTAGATGATCGAACTATAACACCTATTTCACTGGTCAACTTATTTGCATTCGCGCTTGTTGGTTGATCTTGACTATTGAACTCTAACTTCAGTTTCTAACTCAATCCACAAAGTCGAAGATTTCTTGTTTTTCCTCGAGTCCTTTTCCTTTCAGAAGTCGAACCTAAATCCATAAAAATGTTAAAGACTATAAATTCATAAATGACTAAATCTAAGCATTATAATTGATATCAAGAACCTGCACTACTAGGTGGTGTGGGTGATGTTTCACTAATGCTGTTGCTACTTGATTTTGAGAAGCCATCTCAAATATAGATTAACTGCGTATATAACCCAATAATAAGATATTAGCAAATCAATAAATTTAAATATTTTATAATACATATTATGTGAAAAAATAAAATAATGAATAAATTATACATACTTTATATCATCATCAACATCATTATTAATTAAAAATTCACTTAACATTCTTATATTTTTCCTTTTTCTCCCCTTTTTCTTTTCATTTGTACGCCTTTTAATGGAAGAATTCTGATTCTCTATTACTTCATCTTCAACATCAATCCTTCGCTAATTAATGTCATCATCAACATCTAAAAGTTCTCTTGAGGATCCACAATACATAATTCATTTTGTTGGTATGGCTCATCATCATTTACACTAACATCCACACAAAGAATTCTCATAGACATTCTAGGTTGAGTTTTATTAACCACATACCAACTAGAATCTGATATATTTTTCACATAAAAAACTTGTGCTTGAGCAGCAAGCACAAAAGGCACATTAGTCCGTAAAGACCTTGTGAAATTTACACAAGTAAACCATCAACTTTTATTGCTCTACCTCTATTATGGATGTCTCTTCAATCATATTTAAACAAAACCAAATGATTTCCTCCAATATAATGTAGCTTAGTAATATCTAATAATATACCATAGTATTTCACAGGGTCAACCATGGGACAATTATCTCCTGTACCTACAGAACTATTTGTCTTTCCAATAACAAAAACTCCACTATTTTGAGTTTTCGTCCTATCTCCCGATCTTTAATGTGGAATCTATAACCATTGATATTATAACCTTTATAACATGTCACAATCATCTTAGGACCACAAAAAAGTGAAAGAATTTCTTCGTTAACTTGCTCACTGTGTTGCTTGTTTAATTGAGTAACCTGTATATAATTTTAATATTCCTACCGGATGAGTTTTGACAAATTTCTCAAAATCTTATTTCGACATATGAAAATCATTAGTTAACCTAAATTTGGTTTCTTGGCAAAATTTCAGCAATTTCGCACGGGTAGATTTTGATTTGACTCGGTAGAAGCTCATTTCTCGCCCCTGGCGAGTAGTCATCAAGCACTCCCGAGCAAACGATGTGGATTTGCCCAAATTCAAGTTTTATTAACTTTCTAGGGTGATTTTGCATGTGTAATTTCATTGGACTCAAAATATCACACGTGTAAATTTCAAAATAGCCCGGAAGGGTCCCTTTTTAGTCCTACGGGGCCATGCCCAATATAATTAATTGGTATTATACGAATGTATCATATATGGTAAGAAAATGCATCATATATGGAGTAATGAGGAGTACAATATATATGATTGATTGGTACTATACGAATGTGATTGATTTATTATGAGGCCAGGTAGGCCCGTTTATTTAGGTGGAAGGATGATCATTTAACATACAGATCGGTTTGTATATGGGAGACCTCTAAAATATGGGAAGATTTTACCCAATTTTCTATAAAATGTAGCTGGCATCTAGGGCAACGGGCGACTATTTATGAGCCCCGTTCAGGGCGTGACATCAAATCTCTCCCTATTATTAGTTCAAAAACATTTAATTTTCATACCCTTTTAATTTTCTACCAATACTTTGGAAACTTTAAATTTTTCCAAAAATATCATATTCTCTTTTAAATAAATATACACATATGTTATGTGAAAAATCATCTATAAAAGAAACAAAATATGAGTAGCCGTCCAAAGAAATTACGAGAGCTTCACACGTATCAACATGTATCAAATCAAAAAACTTATGACTCTTACAAGTAGATAAAGTGATGCCACTTACCAAACACATATCATTCACAAAATTCCAATGAAATAGACTTAAGATGAGGAAATAGGCTTATGCCACAGCATTGAAAATTATAACTTTGCATTAAGATATAACAGCTTCCCCCGCTATAGTCTTAATACAAAGATTGCTAACAAGATCACCTTTTACTATTGTCATAATGCCTGTGATTAACCTCAATTGACTATTCCCACCAATGAATTTCAAATTGTGATCATCAAACCTTCCCATCGAAAGAAAAATTTTCTGGAGTGTTAGAACATGCCTAACATTAGAAATCTTGCGAAACTACCCAGCAAACATCTTGATTTTCATATCTTCAACTCCCACAACTTGGCATTCTCTGTCATCACCCATGTAAACAACACTACCATTACAAGTTTTGTAAGTATGGAACCATTTCTTATGAGTCATGTGAAAGGATGCTCCAGAATCAAGAATCCATTGGTTTGATTTTTCTTACTCTTTTGGAGCATCTCCATCTTTTAAAGCATTACAAGACTCTGCAATATCTCCACGAGAAGTGGCACTAGGTTTAAAATTCTCACCAAAAGCCTTTGGACATTGTTCTTGACTTGGTTCTTTCACCATTGTCGAGATCAATAGATCTTCGCCTCATGACGAGCACATCACTATGAGAACTAAGATCAGTTTTCTCTCTTAGTTCTTCAGTTAAGAGTGACACAATCATAACATCTATATTAGGAGACTTTACATAGCTTAAGTTCATGATCAAATTGTCCTATGTTAGATTTAATCACATGCACAGAAGTGTAGTAAATCACAAAAATTAAATATATTGAAATTTTCGGATAAATATCTTAATACGTAAATTTCTAAAAATTAATAGAGCCGCAAACTCTCTCGTATGGATCACTCAGTTGGGACGGTGATCATAAAATCGAATTATCACCATGGATCCACTACGTCGCAACCATAAATCTGGTGACGAAAATTATGTAAAAAAATTCTCTACTCGGAATTTTTCCTCAGCTCTCAATGAATCTAACTCTAGAGATTATGTATTTATACATAACTCTTTTCTCTCAAAGATAAGTTCTCTTCGGTGTGTATGTTACCACTTTGTGAATTGTCATCTCCAAATCTCAAAATGGAAGAAGAAGAAGTAAACATACACATAGGTTATAGGGAGCTATTTTGGGGAAGGGGGATAATGGGTTAACTACCCATCATCCCTTAACTTCAAATTTAAAATATTTTTACCATTGAGGTAAATGCCCCTGCGTGGGCGTATTTACCTACATTTTCCATTTGTACACAATGATATTTTACATCTGTCACAAAATCATAATTCATACGATCTAATACAGCACCCTATTGGACTTTTATACAGGATTGGGCGTCGTGCGACCAGCGAGTATATCTGCAAGCAAAGATTTTTCGATATATCTGTTAGGATGACCAAGAAGCCACCGTTAGTACCAAAAAAGAACTCGCTATATCCCAAACTCAATGTAGTTACATCCATCGAGCCATTTTCCTCATCAAAAGTGATCCATAATCATTTATTTGACTGTGTTTTCACTATTATATTTGAATCTCAATATGAATTAACAAAATAGGTCAACCTATAAATACTACATAATGATATAATGTCGATTGGTTTTTCTTTTCCCAAACTTGAATCCATCAGTTTCAATTCAGTTGCTTTCCTTAACCTACCCCTTAGATATCAGTTTATTTTCCAGACCATAGGTAAACAGACTCTGAAAGTAATAAGCGTATAAGAGATTTCACCCAATGGATCTCAGATTTCATGCAGTGGGAATGGGAATCATGATCGCACTATTATCTCAAATAATAACTCTCACTATGTCATGGTCGTCTTATCACATATAGTATGAAGCATGTGCCACAGTATTATTCTTTCATTTCTCAAAATGGTATATATCAGATTTTTCTAATACTATATAGGTGTGAGACTTAATCTATATATAAAACTTTACCCAGAGATCTCAGAGAGAGTCAATCAAAGATAATATCACTAGACACAGGTGATATTTGAGACATCGAACCTGGCTATTCATAGGCAACGTAGATATGAGAATGTCCATATCGGCCATATCACATATGATCTCGGGCTAAACACATATCAGGGAAACTTATGTTCTAGTAGGGCCACTCTCAAAATCTCTTACGACTAGAAACCGTCTCAGCCCCACTCACTCAGAACTGGAGGTAGTCACTCATGTGAGAGAGTCGACCATAGCTACTTGACATAAACTACAGAATATATGACAATAAACAAGTGTAAGAAATAAATTTGTGATTATATAATGTACATATGTTATATATATAAATAAATATCAAAATCAGTACACAATGACAAATGTTAAAATACACTAAATTCAATGATTCCATCTCTTACAAAGAAATTTTTCACAATAGGTTTGGTGAAGGGATCAGCCACCATACTGTATGTAAAAGTATACTTAATCATTACTATACATTTTTTGGTGATATCTTTAACAAAACGGTATCTAGTATCTATGTGTTTGGTCTTACTGTAATACTTAGGGTCTTGGTTATAGGTATTGGTGGCTTGATTATCATAATAAATCATCACTGGTCTCCCACTATTTGCCATAACCTCTAAGTCATTCAAAAATTTCTGAATTCAAACACTCTCCTAAACTGCCGTTGAGCATACTATAAGCTTAGCTTCTATCGTAAATATAGATATATAGATTTGCTTCTTGCTTCTCCAAGATATGACACCATTATTGAGCAAGAAAGTAAAAGTTAATGTCAATTTGCGTTCATCCATATCGCCACCACAAGTCAGCAGTTGTGTCACCCCCCGACCTACCCCCGGGCAGAGCATGCGACAGCCGCTACGGCACCTCGATTCACGAGTACAAGTCCCGCTTATCGAGACACCGTAAGACTAATAACAACATCCAATCTAATGTATCACAGACCAAATCAATTCTCAAGTCATCACAATGTGTCTCAATACATCAATATATCAAATCAAATGAGAGTTATCATTTTCACAAGTCAACATAATATAATACAGTCATCCCAGGTATATAAATATAATGGTCAACTAAATGCTCTAAATATAACAATAAGCTCAAATGATTATCGCGGAAGAGTGGGTAACCGTACCCAAGCCCAGTGTCTCCGAAATGCCCAACGAAATCAATGCTCTACTAGCCCTCAGTTCAAGACTAAACTTGTAAGATGGGCATATGAGGGGTGAGTACTTAAAGGGGGATGATACTCAATAAGTGAGGGGATTGACATCATACTATTAATATCGGTGTGAACTTAGAGTGTCGAAACATAAGGTAATAATATCCAACAGTGTGCAAACTGATCATATCATTTCAAAACCATATATCATATGCACACATCAGAAATCAAGATATGCATCCAATATTTACATCAATGTCATGAAGAGCCGGCCAATGAAATATTTCCAACAAGAGTCTACCTCGACCAATGTCGGGCGCATTGGGGGTTTTCATAATGCATGTATGCAAAAACAATAGCTCTCTACCCCAATGTTGGCTACAAGCTAATCCAACAAGCTCGCAAATATCACAAGTACAATCATCAACATAGATCCGATATTTGAGGGATAGCTCTGGTCAAAGCATATCCGGGCACAATGAGTGCCTCTACCAAATGTTCTTCGTAGCTACAGAACATTGCTATACAGCAGGGAATGGGGGGCACCAAGCCCAAATTGTGGAATCATCACAGGGCATCCAACCCAATCACATGTTCAAATCTAGGTTATATGAAACCGTGTGCCAATAGATATAAAAATCATATAAATACCACATGTTATGAAAAAGTGGTACAATATCATTTGTGAAAGCACATGGATGCATATCAAACAAGTCAAGTAATTGGGACACTCCAATGGTCACAAAAATATGTGTAAAGCATAGATGAAAATCCGAAAGCTCAGTTTATCACACATTTGAAATTGTGCTATAAAAAACATTTAAAACAGAATTTCCAATCAGTAGCAGACGTCAAAGTCCCACTCACTATTTGGGGGAGGGTAATGCACTCCCCAATATTACCACGAAGCGTAAATCAAGTGCTCCCCTCGTTCAAATCAAATAACACTTATGAAGAAAATCAGTCCGCAGATTTTCAAACTTGCGCAGTCATGGGAAATAAGCTATAACGTTTTGCACAAAACTCCATTCCAAACGAAATTGTAACATGTTGTAGGTAACTTCATGACCTATAACTTTCATTTATACACTTTCTCAAATTCACATCACAGAATTCCCAAAAATCCTCACTTTGTTTCAGTCGTATTCCAATTTCAGCTTCTGTCTAATTTTTGTGCAGAAGCTATAACTTTTATTCTACTTATCAAAACTTAATGAACTTTTAACATTTCATTCCGAAGACATAGATCTACAATTTTCATGTTTTGAGTTTCACTCAATTATGTCAATCAAGGGGTTGAAATAAATCATGATCAGAACAGACAGTTTTCAGTTGGAAACAAAATTTCTACAAACACACCTTTAGGAAAAAAAATATAACTTTTGATTCTCTTGTGCGTTTTGGTTAAAATTTTAATATGTGGTAGACAAGAAAGATAGCTACAACTTTTATGTTTTGAGTTTCTCCAAAATAGAGTTGGAAATGGTTCATTTGTATACACTAATTTTATAGTCCGAAATAGAACAACTTTCTGTCATGCTTTAGGAAAAATACCATAACTTTTGGCATAGATATTTGATTAAGGTGGTTCTTATCTCGTTGGAAAGCTACGACTTGGATCAAGAATTTACTTGACTAGTGCATTTTCAAATTTTGACTGTAAGATATCTTAAAACAAAGGTGGATTCATGAACAAAAATAAAATCTAAAGCAAGACAGAACAAAAAATTTACCTCAATTTCTTTGCCTTCCAAAACTCAAACAAGCTGTCCACTTAGTCCCAGCCTTTGGTCACCCTATGTACACCAAGTTAAGAGTCTCTCTTTGGGTTCAAAACAAGAATATTGTATTCTAGGATGCAAAAGAAGGCCTTACCTTGTTTTCAAATGTGTCAAGAGATTTGAAGAAATTTTCCAACACAATCTTCTCCTCCAAGATTGGACTCACTCATTTTCACTCTTGGCTCTTGAAGGAATGAAGAATGCTCCAAATTTTTCTTTCTTCTTCCTCTCACTCACGTCCACTTCATGGTGCAACAAATGAAGGGGTTGGAATCCTTTAATTATTACAAGCACACTTCATTCCCTAAAAGTCAAGGTTTGTACATCATCAACATATCTCAAATAAATGCTTGCTTTTTCATTTCATACCACACTATGCTTTGGCATTAAATGCTTGTCCAATTTGTTGTCTACCATCTTATTGCATTGAAGTCCCTATCTTATGAGAAATTGCTTCTAGGTGCTTGTTAATTACAATTTGGTCCCTAGACTTATAAAAATTATAAATTGACCCCAAAAATTCTCAAAATTACACACTAGGCCGAAAATCACATATTAGACCCAATGAGACTGATTTCAAAATTTAATATGGTCGTCTCGACCCCATTTGTCAAAAATCGATCTTAATTAGGGTTTACGAATCAAATTTTTGGACTTTTGCTGTTTTAACCCTAAAAATAATTATTTATCAAATTTAAAAATTTTCTCAGTCTCAAAATCACATCTTATCATCATAGGACCATTTGTGGCCTATTTCGAAATTATTCACTTATACCTAAAAATTGGATTAAAAATTTTCAGGGAAATTTTATCGGAAAAATTTCTGAGTGAAATTTAAAAACAAATTTATGAAAAATGATCATATATAAAGATAAAATAGGATACATGAGCATACATCGAGAGTCGGTGTTATAAGTTGAATACCCAATAAAATACAAATCACCTCCTCCATAACACAAGAAGAGGTCCGTAGTTCATATGAGATATCTCACAATCCTTTTTATTATACTCCAGTGATCCCTTCCAGCACTATTAGAAATGAAGGTATTAGCAAGGGAAAATTCCATCAGTAATGGGTAACTAACCATCGTAAATAAATATCACTGACATATATTTCTGTCACTAATTTTGTTTCTGAAAACATCAACGCTAAATATTATTGACTGATATATATCCATCAGTAAAATTTTCGATTGATTTTTGAGGGTTAATTCCGATGCTAATAAATTGGTCACAAATCCGTCGGTGATCTCTCTTACCTTTAGCGGTAATTACCGAGGGATAATATCCATCACTCAGTATGCCTCACTAATCCGTCGTTGATTTCACATATTAACTTAATCTATTTGTGACGGGTTACCGATAAATAATTGAGAGATGGATTTATTCCATCTGTAATTCGTCGTTGATTTGCAGAAGGTCACCGATAGATTAGCGAGGAATATGTTAGGGATGAAATAAATCTATTGCTAATTCGTCACTTATACTTGCTTGGGGTTTATGATTTCAATGACAGATTACTTTGCGAATAAAATTTTCCGTTGCGAATCCATCAGTAAATGACCTTATCCTATACTATTCAACTCAAATATAATCGATGAACTTGTTAACTTGTTATTCAGTCAACCTGTCTCATATTATGAACTGTATTATAATAACACACATAACTTTGATATAAAAAGCAACTATATTAGTTGTAGAAAATACTTAAAATTTGAAGTTACATAGTACAATGTATATATCAAAGAACTATATGAAAGGAATTACAAATTGAAAAAATCCATAAAAGTCAAGTAAGGGAAAACAAATCATCAGTTTCACAGAGATGAGTAATCAGAATTTGGTGATTGAGTGCTATCCAGGCCAGGTGGTGTTTGTTGGAAGCTTATTTGTTCGAGGATGTCATGAATCTGTCCCTCAGTATACACTCTCACTCGACTTTGCACTTCTTCCAAAATTTGGCTCCACATGTTTTCAATCATTTGACTTCTCATTTCCTCCATCATTCTATCTATCTCCTCCTTAGTATGCATTTGAGACGAATACATGCATGGAGATGAAGTGGCACCGGAGGAATTTATCGTCAGTACGTCATCAACTCTCTCTCCAAAACCATATAAATATCCCTTGGCAGAACCCCCAGTCACCTCACACCATGAGTCGGCAGGGCCAACCCGGCATCACAATACATAAATCAAATCCCAATATCAGACCAACACATCTATACTGCACAATCCAGGACAATACAAAGCTAACAAAACGAATTTCCACAATCCTAACCATAGACCTCTACTGCAATTCCCCCGTCAAAGGCATGAATAGCCACCAGTCGCCCCTCCTGTGATTTAAAGATGGCACTGAGCGGTCCTAAAGTACTCTTCTAGGACATGACGTATTCCCAAGTAACATACACAATGAATAGAAATTGTCTCAATGCGAGTGTTACGCAATGACATGAGAGTTTTACAATTTAAATATCACAACAAAAAAAGACAAAATTTGCAACAAAATTTGGGACGAAATTGGAAGAAAAATTCGTCGCAAAACACATTTGCGACGACTTTTGCAACAAATATTTTTTCGTATCTAATAAGTTGTCACAAAATTTTGTGACGAAAAATTAATTATTCGTCGCAAAAATTTCCAACAAATATTTATATGTTGCGAAATTCGTCACAAATTTGCAATGACCTTTGCGACGAAAAAATTATTCGTCGCAAATTTGCCACAAATATAATATTCGTCGCAAATTCTGCCACGAAAGTAAATTCGTCGCAACTTTTGTGACGAATAAATTTTTCGTCGCAAACTTTGCAACGAATTTACTTTTTCGTCGCAAATATTTGCGACGAACATATTTTTCGTCGCAAAATTTCTAACGAAAAAAAATTTATTGCAAACTTTGCGATAAAAAAGTAATTCGTCGCAAAATTCGTCGGAAAAGTTGCGACGAAAAATAGTCATCGCAAATTTAGCGACGAATATTATTTCGTCGCAAATTTTGGCGACGAATATTAGTTCGTCGCAAATGTAGCGATGAATATTATTTCGTCGCAACTTTTGCGACGAATAGTATTTTCGTCGCAAAATTGCGACGAATCTTATTTCATCCCAAATTTTTGCGACGAAACAATATTTGTTGCTAATTTTGCAACGAATTAGTTTTTTGTCGGAAATTACCAACGAAAAATAATTTGTCGCAAATTGGCGACGAATGTTTTCGTTGCAAAATTCGTCGGAAATTTAAATTTACAACACCATGAAACAAAATTTGTCACGAATAATATATATTTTACAACGAATACAAATTTTATTATCATATTTCGACAAAATTTGCCTGCTCACCCAACCTCATCAACAATATTATCATCCAATTCGTTTTTAATATAAAATTTAAACAATCTATACTCATAATTATAACTACCTATTCAATAAGTTCAAAAAATTAAAAATTTAACAAGCAATGATATTTATAATATCAAACCAAAAAGCAACATCAAAACTAAATATCGAATTATCAATAACCATACATTAAAAAAAATCAATATAACAGTAACATAACAGTTCACAATTTCAAGTATGACCTCCACCATCACCATCATCATCATCATCATCAAAGAAATCATCACCCTCATCACCATCGCAAGCATTATCAGGAGGAGAAATAGAAGGGGGAATCTGATTCGGAGCGGAGACTAACTGAAGATGCTGCATGATTAACATTTGTTGCGTGCGGACCTCGTGCAATTCTTGCGTGTGCTTTGCTTGAAGTTCACTGAATGTCTGATCTCTTTGCAGTAGCGAGTCTTTCAAATGGCTCACCTTTCATTCAATTGATTTATTTGTTCTCTAACTGTTGGTGGTGTGGAAGAAGATGAACTGACGCTTTTGTATGTTCTGCTCAAAGAACCTAGCCCAACTACTCTACTTCCTTTTCGTCCACCAGTCACCTCGAGCCATGTATTCATGTTATCAACAGATCGCTTAGATCCACCAGCATCATCACTAGTACTCGAACTTCTACATGCTAGCTCGTCATATTTCTCCTACATTGTTATGAGAAAAATTAAAATAAATTTACAATAACATTATAATACAAACACATAATCAAGGAAAATAAAAAATTTTGTAACATAAATCATGACACCATATAGGATCTAAATTATGAACATTCATATTAACATTGAATAAGTTAAAATTTTAGGAAAAGAAATTAAAAGAGAATCTCTAGCAAGTAATTCATTAGAAATCAAAGAATCAAGTCAACAAAAAAAATAAACTTGGGAGAGACTAACATAAAGAAATCATATTCCTACATCGTTATGATATGCTCAACATAAAATATTCATATCAACATTGAAAATGTACATAAAGTAATTGGAAAAATTGAAATTACAAACCTTAATTGCTCTAACTCTCTCCCCGCTCCAAGTCTTGTCTTTTTTCTGAAATGTGCGCGTGAAAGTCTCTATGAATGAAGCGGTCCCCATTTCCTTTGTCTAAAATAAATAAACACTATTAGAAATAATGATATACTTTAAATTAGATAAAAAAATTAATATTTGTATAAAATTACCAATCTATTTCTATGTTCACCGATAGTGATCGAGCCTCCCGTATACGTCGCAGACGATTCCCCTGAATTATAAGCTCGATTTTTTTTATTTTGCTCACTCTTTCGTTGACTCTCCTCCGATTCCCAAAAATTAAGAATCCTGCCCCAATTTTGCTCGGTGATGCAGTTGGGCTTTTTTGCATGTCTCTTTGCATGATTTAAAACGTGTCGAATGTGATCGCCACATTTTTTTTTGAAAATCCTTCTTACTTCCAATTCTTCAGTCTCGTCCCAAGTGAATACTCGCTGCAATGGAAAGAAACCAATAACTTATAAATCTATTAACTTCATTTCATATGTAAACTGATTGGGATAACTTAACTTGAACTCGTTCTACCATAGTTCTTTTGTTTCATCCGGAGTGCTTGTGTAAGACATCGAAGCCCCTCCCCAATGATTATTCACAATTCTATTCAGCTAGTGAATAACATGTACTGAATTTGTAAATCTATCGTAAAGTTTCAAACAAACAATGTTAAATAAATATGATAGTTAAAAAAAGAAATTATTTCATAAATAAAAGAAATAATACATCTATAAATTTAAAATTTAGTACTTACGAATCTTCATAAGGGGCTATTATCTCTCGATTGTCTTCTCTATCGGCATACGACTGTTCCACCGAAGGGACTGCAGAAGGTACATTGCTAGCGATGTGTTGAGAATGTGAAGGGCCTGCAACAGAAGAGGGAGGCGAAGGTACATTGCCGGCAAGGGAATGCGATTGCGAAGCTGCCGAAGCGGACTGCGATGGTGAAGAGCGTGAATTTCCATCCGAATTGCGTCTATGGCCGCCACGTCGAAACTGTCAACCATAATACATTTTAAACAAAAAAATGTAAATTGCATATTCATCGTATACATAATTAAGAACATGAATAAACTTACCATATTTAATTTGATAAATTAGTTCCGACGAAACAAGGTACCAATATGTGAAAAAATTTTCTTGAATAACCTATACAAAAAACAAGATAGTATATTAACAAATCCAATATATAAATTTAAGAATAAGACAGTAAATAAACAAGAAATTGAGTAAAGAAATTTGCAAATTATACGTGTCGACTAACTTACCCACTTAAAAAAAATATATTATCATATATCAAGATAAATATTCGATTTTTATTATATGAAGAGAACAAAATTTACCCTTCATCAAAAATCAAAATCGTCATTGTCATCCTCATCGTCATCATGCGTCTCAAAATTAGACTCTTCAACATCATTTTCATCATCCTCTTCATCATCCTCATCAGAATCCTCATCCTCATCATTTGTCTAAAAATTAGATTTTTCATTATCTTCTTCATGAATTTCACTTGCATCCACATCTATCACTACTCCGCTAGGATCTCGTAACGTTGGAATATTATATTTCTCGGTCTGAACTGTATTGATAACTTGCTCTTGTTGATATGCTGTCTCTTCCCAATGTTCTTTAATTTTTTTTCGTGCTTTTGTTTTAAAAACAGCCCACCAATCAATTTTGTCACGTTTCAAACTAGGATATGAAGCATAAAATACTTGAATCGCTTGTTGTGCCAACACAAATGGTTCATATCTTTTATACAATTTCTTATGATTTATTTCAACCAAATTAAACTGTGGATGCACTTTCATCCCTTTCACAGGATCAAACCAGCGACACATAAATAAAACAACCCGTAATGCTGGACCAGGGTACTCTACCTCAACGATTTCATCCAACAAACCATAAAAATCATTTTGACCTCCACCATCATTGGATGACTGAACACAAACTCCACTATTCATTGTCGTTTTCCCCACTCCATATTCTTCAGTATGAAATTTATACCCATTTATAAAATAGGATGGCCAAGTTCGTACCATTGCTTTTGGACCCCATGACAGATGGATTAACAATTTTTGCTGAAGTTGAGCTTGATTATCATGGTCCTAAAGTTAAATAAATATGTTTATATATTTTAACATAAATATTTAAATAATTGATAGTCTACTTACATATTTTTTGAACCATGGTGCAAATTCTTCATCGCAGTAACGATCAAACTCATGTCTCGAAAGTTGAGAATATATGTTTTGGAAAATTCTACCATCAAAGGAAATAAATTTTAACACACATAATGTACGACATAAGAAATATATAAAATAAAAACTATACACTTACTCGAAAAATGGTATCACTTCTGGATAGTTTAGTAAAATATATGTGTGGGCTGCCCGCCATTCTTGATCAGTTAAATATCTACGCTTACATGATCCACTTGGTCGACCAAGGTAGTTAAAAATTGAGAATGAATTCTCATTGGGATCAATAGGACCCTCTCATTTCTTCCCGCTCTCCGCCTCTTGCACTGAACGTGAGGCTCAAAATAATATGATGCAAACGTTGTTACTTCCTCCACAATATATGCATTGACAATAGAGCCTTCAACACGTGCCTTATTTTTAACTTTCTTTTTCAAATGATATAGGAATCTAATTGTAATAAAACAAAATGTTTTAGAAAATTATATGTAATGAAATTACAAAATTTATATGCCTTCATAACGAAGAAAAAAATATGAAAAACTCATCTTTCAAATGGATACATCCATCTAAATTGGACAGAACCTCCAACTTTCGCCTCATATGGCAAGTGAACCAAAAGATGTTCTATGGAATCAAAAAATGACGGTGAAAAAATCCTTTCTAAATTACACAAAATGATTGGAATCTCTCTCTCTAACATCTCCATGTGTGAATGTTTCAATACTGTCGAGCAAATATCATGAAGAAAAATGCTTAACTCCGTAATGGCCCAAACAAAATTCGGTAAGAGTTCCTTAAAAGCAATAGAAATTAGTCTTTCCATAAATATATGACAATCATGACTTTTCAAACCAATTAACTTACATTTCTTTAAATCGACACATCTTCCAAGATTTGAGACATAACCATAAGGAAATCTCAATGATTTCAACCATTCACAAACAAGTCGTCTCTGATCCTTATTCAATGTATAAATTGCCTTCGGTTTTGGTCCCCTACTACTTTGATCGACATCAAGAGTGGGTCGTTTACAAATGATTTCTTTTCTTGCATTCAAGTTGTCTTTCGTTTTCCCAGTGATATCCATCACTATATTTATCAGATTATCAAAGACATTCTTCTCGATATGCATTACATCGAGATTATGATGAACCAACTGTGTCTTCCAATACGGTAAATCCCAAAATAAACTTCGTTTAGTCCATTTATGCGAATGTCCATAGCCATATGTTGTACCATGTGGCTCTTCAATAACAGATGGAAAGTTAATGACTCTATGCCAAATTTGTTCACCAGTTAATCTCAGTGGAGGAGGTGTTCTTTCAATTCTATTCTTACTGAATTCTTCTTTATTTCTTCTGAATTTATGATTTAACGGTAAAAATTATCTATGACAATCAAAATAACTCGCTTTCTTCCCATGTTTCAATCTGAATAATTTTGATCTCTCCAAACAAATTGGACATCCTAAAATCCCAGCGGTACTCCATCCTGATAACATACCATACGCTGGAAAATCATTAATGGTCCAAAGAAGAGCAGCCTTCATTACAAACATCTGATTAGTATGAACATCATATGTAGGAACACCTTCATCCCATAGTTGTTTCAACTCCGCAATCAATGGTTGTATGTAAACATCTATTAATTTCTTTGGATTTTGTGGGCCAGGCACGACCAATGTTAAAAACATATACGGTGTCTTCATATACATACCGGGTGGAAGATTATACGGAGTTAAGATAACTGGCCAACATGAATAATTTCTTCCTGATTTGCCAAATGGAGCAAATCCATCAGCACAGAGACCTAATCTAATATTTCGAGTCTCTCTCGCGAACTCAGGATATGTTCTATCAAAATATTTCCACACTTCTGCATCTGAAGGATGACACATTAACCCCTCTTCTATTTCATGATTTGCATGCCAGGTCATGTGTTTAGCAGTGGTCTCAGATGCATAAAGTCTTTGTAACCTAGGAGTTAAAGACAAATAAAACATTTGTCTGTATGATTTACGCTGTTGATTACGACCCGACCTCCGAGAATTCTTGTATCTACTTTGATTACAGAATTTACAAAAATCTGCTTCTTTGTCATCTCCCCAAAATAGCATTCAAGCATCTCTGCAAACATCTATTCTCTATACTGGAAGACCTAATTCTTTCACAAGCTTTTTCATATTATAGAAGTCATTGGGCATAATATGATCACGCGGCAATACTTCTCCAATAACTTAAACAAAATCATTAAAACAATTCTCAGACACATTATGCTCTGCCTTGACATTCAACAATCTTGCGGTTAGAGATAGTTTAGTGTGGCTATCACAACCAGCCCACAAAGGTTCATCTGCAGCTCTTAAGACTTCCTGAAATTGGACAGATGATTCATTTGACAGATTTTCATCAACACCTACTACTTCTACCTCCTCCAATGATGATGCATAACTAGTATACCCATGTTCAAATGTTGGAGCAAAAGTAGAACTTGCAGCGCTTGGATCGGGAACAAAATTCAGACCCACGGCATCAATTACCATCCTCTGATACGGATTCAATTGTTCATAATAACTCCGATCTCCACTAACTGAGAATTGTCTATTTCGTCCAAACTCTTCATCAGAAATGAATGGTTCACCATGGCATGTCCAATTATAGTTATTCGGGATAAAACCAACTCTACAAAGATGTTCCCTAACTTTATCACACTCAAAAAATTTACCATTCCGACACCTTCTACACGGACACCTTAGCTTATTCCCATCCATAAAATCAACTTGAGTACAAGCAAAATTTAAAAATTGCTCCAACCCAAAAATAAATTCATAAGTTAAACCCCGACGATAAGATAAGTTCTTATACATCCAACTTCTTTCGTTCTGCATTTTCCCTGTCTCCAAATTTAAACTTTTTTAAATATTAATAAGAACTACAAACAAAACTATAAATCATCAAATAATATTATAAACTTAATTAATATAAAACAAATTAACTAAATTATTACAAAAACATTAAATATTATCATAAAATAAAATAAATTATCAAATATTAAACATTTAACAACATTGATTATTTAACAAATCGATATAAGATTTAATATAAACTACTGAGTATTGTTAATCTAAAAATTCTCATAATCATTTATCACATAAAATTTACTATAAATTACATTTTAACATCATTACAGTACATAATAAAAAAATTTTCACCACCAATTAATAACTCACCGATAGAGTCCGATATCAACACCAGTAACAGCTTCCAATCCAAATATTCGAGAACCGCAAAACCTAACACATAAAATAGATTTATAAATAACTAATATATTATTAAAACAATATTATAAAAACGTTTTTTAAATAACATTTCTCAAAAATTAAAAAAAAAAAATCAATTATATTCCTTTTTGTACTGGACAAGTCCCAATGGGCCTGGCCGGGCCCATCAATGGCCCAGGCAAATGGGCCACGATGGGTCGTGCAGGGGCCATCGTGGCCAATCGCGCAGCAGGGACGCGAAGGGGCTGCGGGCACCTTCCCGTGTCTGGGCCGCGCAGCCACTACTGCCCCTTCGCGCGGCGGAGGCGCAAAGGGGCAGCGGCCCCTTCCCGCGGACGAGGCACAAAGGGCCCAGCGGCCCCTTCGCGCGTCTGGGCCTCGAAGGGGCTGCAGTCCCTTCGCGCAGTAGGGCCGCGCAGCCCCTGCTGCCCATTATTGCGGCGGAGGCGTAAAGGGGACAGTGGCCCCTTTGCGCGTCTGGGCAGCGAAGGGGCGACGGCCCCTTTGGGCGTCTGGGCAGCGAAGTGGCGACGGCCCCTTCGCGCACCTGGGCAGCGCAGGGGAGGCGGCGCCTTCGCGTACCACGGCCGCACATGGATCTGCCATCAAAATCTCAGATCCGGTGGCTGGCAGTCCGATCTGCTTTCTGTAACTCAGATCCAGCGGCTAGCCGCCGGATCTGCCATCTACGGCCAAGAGAGAGAAAGGGAGAAAGAGATTACCTAACACTATCGTAGATCCGGCATCCCTTCCGCCATCCCTTCGCAGTACCCCTTCGCGGCTACTCTTCACAAACGAGATGAACCCGAGAGAGAGAGAGAGAGAGAGAGACAGAGAGAGACAGAGAGAGAGAGTGTCAAAGTGAAGGAGGAATTGTGAAAATATCTTCAATTTTGCTTCAAAAATAAATTTGTCCCAAAATTCGTCCCAGATTCAGGGACGAATTTTTTTTCGTCCCTGATTCAGGGACGAATTTTCTTTTCATCGCTGATTCAGGGATGAATTTTTTTTTCGTCCCTGATTCAGGGATGAATTTTTCTTTCGTCCTTGATTCAGGGACCAAATTTTTGTTTTGATTCATGAACGAAATTTTTTTTCAACCCTAATTGAGCGACAAAATCGTTTTTTGAGGATGATGGAACAAGGTACAACAAAAATTATCTCGCTTGATATTACAACTCAATTTTATGTTTGATTTTATCAATGATCAATTATCGACAAATCGTTTTAAATATATTTTATTTGTTTAATTAGTTTAAAACAAAATTATACTAATAACAAAATCAAAACGGAACTAAAATATCGAATTTGCTTATAGATTTTTAATTTTTTCGGCGAGTTTTTTTCTTACTCACTAGTACCCTTCAATTATGTTACGAAAATATAAATTTCAAATTTTAATAGTATTTTTAAAAATTTTACTAAATAAACAAATTCAAAATTGAATTTAAGTTTAGTAGAGGAAATTAATGATACACTATAATGTTCCTCCCGAAGACAGACTTGAGTAGTCCACTGATTTTCCCTGAAACCATTCCCTTATATTTTGAATTTTGCTTCAAAAACCTTTTTATCCCAAAATTCATCCCTGATTCAGGGACGAAAAAGTTTTTCGTCCCTGAATCAGGGACGAAATTTATTTTTCGTCCCAGAATCAGGGATGAAATTTTTTTTCGTCCCTGAATCGGGGACGAAATATTTTTTTTGTCACTAAAATCTACGACGAAAGAATGGTTTCATCGCTAAATTTCCGATAAATATATGTTTTCGTAGCATTTTGTAGTAAATTTAACGATAAATCATTCTTTTCTTTACAATTTATAACGATTTTTGCAACAATACTTATGGTTTCTGATAATTAAACTCTTTCAATACACTAAAATAGAAACTAAATCGATAAATTATTAACAATATTGGCGTATTATGATATAATTATAAAAAAATATTCAATGTATTGATTATTATTTAATAAGTATTTCTACTTTAACTCTTCATTTACTTAATCGAATTTTTAAACAAATTTATAAAATAAAGTTATCAGTGTTATAAATGGAAAATTAAACAGATAATGAATAAAAAATGAATATACTAATAATAATTTTTTGTAACAAATTAAAAGATACTATATTATTATTCTTTTATATAAATAGACAATGAATGAAAGATTTTATTTAATATTTTTTGAACATTTTAAGATTGTTATATGCTCTAACTGTATAACACCGTTTTCAAATCATTTTTTCTATTAGAAAATGTTTATCATACTAGAAAATGTATCTAATTACTGAAAAATAAATTTTTATGATGAAATTTGTCATAAAATGTTATATTTCTCACTCATTTGCAACAAAATTAGCAATAAATAATTGAATTTGTTGTGATGAATATAAATATTCGTCGCTAACTTTGCAATGAATTTAGAAATTCATCTCAAATTTAGGGACAAAATCATTTTCGTCCCAAATTTAGGGACGAATTTCAAATTCATCGCCAATTTAGGGATGAATTTCATATTCGTCCCTAATTTTGGGACGAATTTTGAAATTCGTGGCAAATTTTGCGATGAATTTTTGAATTCGTTGCAAATTTAGCAACGAAATAATTTTTTCATCGCACATTTTCAACGAATTGTGCTTCAAATAATTTTCGTCACAAATTCGCGACAATTTTTGTAATGAAAAAGTTTTTAGTTGCTAAATTTGTGACGAAAATATTTTTGTTGCTAAAATTATGGCTAATTGGCGACGATAACATTTTTTGTTGCTAAATTTGTTGCAGATTTGCGACGAATATTTTTCATTGCTAAATTTCGTCGCTTAATTCCGCTTTTTTTGTAGTGTATCCATATTTGTACAGTCATCCCATAATTATACAATGCTCATCTATATTAAAGTGCTCTCAACCCCGGCGTTGTTATATGTAAATTTATTTAAAACTCTCTACCCTGGCGTTGGCAACGGACCTCATCCAGGTGCTAGACTTGGAGAGAGTATTCAAATCCACCCTCTTTTCGGGTTCAACCTGTCAGTATTGTGTCGTTAATAAAATCAAGACAACTCATGGGATACCCCAGGCCTAGGCATATCCGGACGCCACCTAAGCGCCTCTCACGGTGTCCTTCGTAGCTACGGAACAATACATACCAAAGTTTTCAAGGCCAAAATCAATATCGTATTAAGAATGTGCCATAATCAGGTTCACAAACCAAATGCAATATATGGTATAAAATGACACATTATACATTTCAACCATATGGATGCATAATTTCATAATTCAACCCAATTTTTGGACCCTCCATCGATTCACAAAAAGTCAGTTCCAAAACCAGTCAAAACATTTCAAGCACACGACAAATCATGCTTATTTATCAAAATGTTGTAAAACAGGGTTTACATATTAAACAAAAACAATGAAATAAATCTCACTCACTATTTTGGGGGAGAGTAGCGTACTCCCCAATAATACCATGAAACGAAGAAAAATGTTCCCCTAAATCAAGGTACCCAACACCTATGAATGTATATATATATATATAAAATCAACAAGTTTCAAACCTACACAGTTATAGGAAATAGACTATCACTTCTAATATATGTATGCAAGTCAGGTAGTTCGAATCCTTTAGAACCCTACCCTAATTCCTCATATTTTGTTCATGCATACAACATGTCTACAAGACTCAACTGTTGGTACTCAACCAATCCCGCATCGGGCTCACACAAATCAACTCTCTCGTTCGCACCCAAGGGCCAATAGGGCCATAGCCTAGCGCTCCTTTGTGCAGCGTGCAGCACGCAGTGCCTATGTGCACGGTCCATGTGTAGGGTACGCAGCGCCCATGCACAGGGTGCGTAGCGCCCATGTGCAGGGTGCGTAGCGCCCATGTGTAGAGCCATGTACAGGGCACGCAGCGCCTACACACCAATCATTTCTCCTCATTTCTAAACTTAACCCTAATATTCATTCAATTAAATTGAATGGGTAAGAAATTTTTTTCACCTAGGGTTTTCTCGGAGCGCAGACCTTCGTCCGAATGTCTCCTCGATCACTCCAAAATCTACAATATTCCTTATCAAGACAAGATTTATTAGTTAGGTCATAAACATTTAGAACAAATCAAAACCCTGAGTCAGTTACCTACGCAGAGACTCGCAGGTTGTCATGGGCTAAGGTGGGCTGCAGTGGGCTCGCGGCCGTAGTGGGCTCGCGGGCTACGCTGCCTCATGGGCTGTCGCGGGCTCGTGGGCTCGCAGGCTGGCATGCTCGCGGGCTTGTAGGCTGGTGGGCTGGCAAGTACGCTCGCGAGCTGGACTGCAGTCGTGTGTACGCGGGTTGCGCGCTCTAGTGGGCTAGAGCGTGCTCGTATGCAGGTGCGCTCCCAAGCAGACGCACTCACGATGTGGTACGTTCGTGTAGTCGTGCTATCGTTGTGGTGCGCTCGCATGGGGAAGCGCGCGCTACGGCTTACTCGCGCTTTTGTAGGGAGGATCGTACTGCAGCGCGCTCACAGGAGGGACGAGCTGCAGCGGCTGTGGTACGATCGTAATGGTGGCATGCGTGGAAGCTCGCGGTGGAGTGTGATCGAGAGGGAGGGAGATCGCGAGAGATAAAGAGAGGGTGAGCAGCGGATATAGAGAGAAACAGTGAGAGAGAGGATCCGAGAGGGAAAGATAGAGAGGGAGAGAAGAAAAAAATGATGGTGGTGGTGGTATGATTGCTCACGGTGGAGAGAGGTGGCGGGGTGAGCGACCGATCATGGCACAGGAAGAAGGCAGCCGCGGGAGGTGAAGAGTCGGGGAGAGAGAGAAAGAGGAAGAGAGAGAGAGAGAAAGAAATAAACTTAGGGTTTCCAACCCTAATTGGGAAAAAAGGGGAGGTGCTGCGTTTCCCTCCAAAACGCAGCATCTCCTCTCTCTCTGTTTTTTTTATATTTATATATATTTATATATATATGTCTTCACACCTACATTTCACTAAAATTTAAATTTTTTTGTAAAATCAGGGTTTACTTCGATTTGCAGATTCAGCAAATTAAAATATATCAAAATTTTAATTAAATACCTCAAAATCAAAAATCAATTTAAATAAATAAAATTTCTCTCTATAGAATTAAATTGAAGAATATCTTATTTATATATATATATATTTCAAGAATGGTACAATATTACAGACACAGTAGTATCGGTATTACAAAACTGATATGTGTAGAAATAGTTCGAGCAAGTAAGGACTTTGTTGAATGTCAAAATACATACCGGTAGTACCTCATTAATGCGAATAGGAGATTTGTCCACTTAATGCGGGAGAGAGTATAGGCTTTTCTGGAAATGGACCTCATAGGAGGGATAAGAAGACTATCCTCGTAATGGAGAGATAGGATGAAAGTAAACCATCTGAATTGTTATGTGTTACTATTATTATTGTTTTGTGTATGTTATTGTTGCATTGAAAGTTTTCTTCTGCAAAATTTTACTATAAAAACTTTATCGTACAATTTAAGAATAAAAGTTTTTCTACACATGTATACACGGAACTCACTGGACAATCATGCTCACTAAAAATTATTTTAGACCCTGTAGGAGCAAAGATCAAGTTGAATTACATGAATTGATAAAGATAACATTATGGTGGTCAACCTCTCTAGTAGAGGAGTTCCACTATTTTGTCATATATAGAAGACTTTTGTAATATATAGTAATTTGAATAAATAAAAGATCAACTATGTTAATAAGTGACTGAGCCTTGGTGAGAACCAAGCAGTCCGTCGCCATGAAGCCTCGGCAAGGGGGTGGATTTGGGACGTGACATTTGAATGGTATCAGAGCCTAGGTTAGGAAAACAATGATATTATGTAGGAACATTTGCATATGAGTATTTATCACAATTAGAAATAATCATTATGTCTCATGAAGGTTTTCTAACACTGTTGGGAAAATTTATAGTAATGGATCCGGATAGAGATCAGATTTCAATTGCAGAAGATTATCATGAAGTAGTTGTAGTGAAACAAGTATATGAAAAACATATCATTAGAGAATGAAAAATTGAGATCTACAATAGTTATCCAGAACTACTATTCAATTCAATCGGTTACTGTCCCAAAAGATTTAAAAAACGTAGAACTTTATCTAGCTTTGGCCATCACCGCAACAAGACATGGTCCATTTATGCTTCAATCTTAAACATTACGTAAAAGTAAATTAATGTTTCAAAATTTCCATATAAAATCAAGAATGATCTTAAAAATCAACAAAGAAAATATTTAAATAGAAAGGTAACAAATATCTTGCATCATGTTAAAAGAAGAGGAAGAGAAAGGGCACATACAAACAAACAAACAAAGTCACCACACTGTGTATTTTCCCATATAAAATATATCCTGCAAGATGCTTCAAAATTAATTACCAAAAAATAAACAAGAGTTCCAATATCCTTGTCATAAACTCAGGCATACTTGTTGGCACACCTTAGTCATATTCTCAAAAGCACTTACACACATGGCATAAACTTTTGTTACCACGCCTCAATCAAGTCCTTAAAAAGTATTATTCTGAATCCAATTGCTAACACCTGACAAAATTCATGTTGCAACTTGAACTCAATATTACAGGAAATGGCAAAAGCAAGTGTATCAACAGTGTATGAAAATTACCAATCACAATATCAAGAAAATGAAAATAAAAAAGTTACAAATCGCATCAGCTTCACAAGGCAAGACTCTGGAGTCTAGTAGCACAGTAGGATTACCATTCTCAATGCAAGCCTATACAGTTATAAGACACAAAGAATTAGAGCAGTATGCAAAGACTAAAGCAATTACAAAATGGAAATGGAAGAAAAACCATACTACCATAGAGAAGATTTGATCAACACCCTCATCAGAGTTTCTTCTGCAAACATCTCGAATGGAAGCAACCATACTTATATATATGCTTCTTCTGAATTTAAAATCAGCAAAGCCTTTAGGAAGCAGCAATCCCTAAATGTCCAAAACAGCAAACTGGTAAGTAAAGAAAAATATTGTAAGGACTTTAGAAGGGGAAAGGCATGGATAGGCAATAGTTGTGAAATGACCAAATTCAGTATAAGGCATCCTAGCTGGGTAAGTTTCAAACAAACCTCATTGTAGAAAAGGTATGCTACAATATAGTACAACAACAGCAATAACAACCTGATCCTTAATCCCAACAATTTGAGATCGGCCGTTTGAGGGACAAGCATAGAGATTTAAAATAAAAAATGAAATAAAAATAAAAATAAATTAATAAATAAAAGGAAAAACTTAATAAATAATAAAATGAATAGATAAAAAAAAATATGATTGTTTAATTTATATAGATTCTTTTACACCACTCATTCCTATCCAACGTTATCCTCTCGTATAAACCCTTAATTATCATGTCTTTACAGATAACTTGCATCCAAATTTTTAGCGGTTTATTTTTATATTTTACTAGATCTCCTATATTCAAATTTTTTACCCTTCTAACTGATGCGTCTTTGGGTTTTCTTTGCACATACCCAAACCATCTCAACCGACACTCTTGCATTTTATCTACAATTGAACTAATTCTCAACTTTTTACGAATCTCTTCATTTCTAATTCTATCTCTTCTAGTTTTACTATATATCTACCTAAACATTTTTATTTCTGCTACCACCATTTTTTTGTTCTTATTGTTGTTTAATAACCCAACACTCAGTACCATATAATAGTGCAGGTCTTACTACGATTTTATAAAACTTTTCCTTCAAATATAGTGATATCGTGCATTCACAAAAAACTCCGGATGCCTTTCTCCATTTTATCCAACCCGCTTGAATCCTATGATTTACATCTCCATCTATATTACTAAGATTTTGAATGATGGAATCAAGATATCTAAATCGTTCACTTTTTGGTACATCTTGTTCATCTAATCTAATCGTTTCTTTATCGTTCTTATTATTGTTGCTAAACCTACATCTCATATACTCAGTTTTTGATTTATTTAATCTAAACCCTCTGGATTCCAGTGTATCCCTCCATAACTCTAATTTAGTACTAATACTTTCGCTAGTTTCATCAATCACACTATATCATCTGCAAAAAACATACAACATGGTATTTCATCTTGAATGCTTTTTGTGATTTCATCTATCACTATTACAAAAAGGATGGAACTTAATGCTGAACCTTGATGGAGCCTAATATTAATAGGGAAACTATCGCTCATACCCCCGCAAGTTTTTACATTGGTTACAGCTCCATCATACATATCTTCAATGAAATTAATGTATCTCAAGGAGATCCATTTTTTTCATCAGTGCCCACCACAATATGTCTCTAGGAACCCTATCATATACTTTTTCTAGATTAATGAATACCGTATGTAGTTCTCTCTTATGTGCTCTATATGTCTCCATCATTGTATGGATCTTCCTGGTATGCTACAATACAGTAAATCGATAAAATCTTTAAGATTACACGTTAGAACTGCCCAATTATGACAGTTCTCAGAATCCAACATCTATGCGGAGTCTTGAAACTAAATGTTAAACGGGATGGAGCAGGCAAATCTGAAACAGACCTTAATGCATATAAATCAATCCTAGAAAAAACTTTGCTGCTCAATCAATTGATCAGTCATTTAACAAATTAGATCAACATTGCTTCCATAAACCTAAATATACTTGAGAGCAAAAAAAAAATTATTAGGATATTTTTATAGCTTCTATGGAATGAGATTCATAATGTTGATGGGGCTAATATCCTAGCAAGATCAAGAAACTGGAATTCAATGGTGTTATGCGTTTATGTGTATGTGAGTATGAGAAAGAGTGAGTCAGTGCTTGGTTTAATTTTAGCCCTTTCTTCTCAAACATGTAACCAAAAGAAATTCAGATAGAAATCAAACACTTATTGAGTTGCAACAGTGTTGGTATAGATAGAACTTCAAACTTGATAGGTGAAGAATTATAGCGGTTAAATGAAGAGGGGGCTTATATCCTAGTGAGAAGTTTTATAGAGATTTAAACCCTATTCAGTGATAACCACACCGAAATTCGAAGCATTAGAGGATGAACGTCAATACATGGCAGATGGATGGGTTTGTGTGCCTAGAATTTTAGATTACTGCCACAACCATTACTGCATGAGAATGTTAGTGGAGAGAGCAACTGATCTGATCGCCGCAACCATTACAACTGAGAATTTGCAAAGAGGACAATGAGTGTGGCTAGAATGTGCTTAAACAGAGTGAGAGAAAGAGAGAGAGAGAGAGAGTTTGTGAACCCTAATAAACAATAAACAAGTACACGGTTAAGAGAGAGAAAACCACAACAAAAAGAGAAATCAAACACAACACCCGTGAGAGAAATACAAGTAGTGATGAGAGATATCAAGAAATTGCAAGAATGTCGGAGGAGAGAGAGAGAGAGACATTAAACCCTAATCACACCACAATTCAAATGATTAAGAGACTAAAAATAAGAAATTGAACTGCAATGACAGATTTGTGATTGTGAGAGAGACTAAATTTAAGTTGATTTCATCAAGAACGTGTAATTAAGAGAAACTCATCGCACAGAGAGAGAGAATGTAACACCGACAGTTTTATATATGTTATTACTTATATTCTATATAGAAAATCTACTAAAAAATGTTTCCGCTAAAACCACTCCCGAAAATTTTGACTTAATCGTCGAAAATTTAAAATTTTCAAAATGACCACCGATAGTCCAATAATAATGAGGATGACTCTAGAGTGTATAGGAATCTTAAATTTTTGTAGATTTTACTTCGTTGAGTTAAATCATAAATTTTTCAGAAAATCACCGATAAAACCCCAGCCAGGTCGAATGTGTCTCGAAAAAGCTAAATCACCATGTTTTGACATGAGACAAATTAAATTAGACCTAATATAAGGTTATAGGTCTAACTTGAAATTATGAAAATTTTCGGTGTCAAATGAAATTTTTATAAGTCTAGGGATTCATTTGAAATTTATAAGAACTTAGAAGAAATAAATAACTAATGAAGTTGTGGTATGAGTGGATGATTAGGATCTTTATTGGTTGTGACTAGATATTAATTATTGATAAATAGAGTGAGAGAAAATGGTTCTTGGGTTGGTACAAAATGATCCAGTTGTGAGAAATAATCCTTGAGATAATCAATGGTTAAGCTAGAAGTCATGTGGCAATGTCTTCTCCCCAAACAGTGACCAAACAAGGGAGAAAAGTGTGGGATTGGTGAGGTGGCCGGATGAGGGATGGAGAGAAGAAATATTCTTGACCTTCGAAGATTAAATCTAAGGGTGGAAATTGAGTTGAAGTGAAATGAATTATTTTGGACCCTTGGATTGAGTTAGTGGGAGACAAGAATACTGTTCATTGAGTGAAAGTATGAGTTTTCTTGAAAACACACAAATAGTGAGGATTTGGCTTGGAATTGGATCAAAATTGTGAGCCTTTGGATCTTGGTAGGTGGGAGACATACAATTATTGAAGATTAGAGTGGTTGTGTGAGAAAGTAAGTTTGTAGTGTAAGAGAGTGCAAAACCGTGAGTGTTCTTGTTGAGAGAATTGACACTTGCTTGTGACCAAGTAATCTTAGGGTATAGAATAGATCTTGAAAATGTTTAAGGGCTAGGATTTAATAGAGCAAAAATGTAACAAAGCTAAACACTTAGCTTTTCTTCCAAACTCATGAAACGTTCAAAGCAAAAGAAGCAAAAAGCTCTCCATTTTCCTCTCCAGGCTGTGAGCAACCCCATTGGAGAAAGACTTGATTCCTTTAAGCTCCATCCGGAAATGTTGGCTGAAAAGACAGGGTATTTGTTGGCTGAAACCAAATGGATGTTGTTGTGCAAGAAAACTAACTTAAAGGCCAAAGAATGTGGTTTAATATGTGCATAAATTTTCTGCACTAAAGATGATTGAAGTGAGGCCATTTTTATGCTAGCCGAGGAGTGAATGGTAAGGAGAAAGGGTCATAATGTGTGTAGAGTTTTAGAAATATGATGAATATGTGTGTGCATATATAATTTGTATATGTGTGTTAAGGTGATTGGATGAAATGTGTATTAAATTGATGAGTTGCCGAGAATGTAAGGAATGCGTATGAACATGTGTATGTGTAATATTTGTAGAATGTGAAATCTTATCAAAGAATGATGAATGTAATTGATGTGTTAGCATGCCGAATTTTAAAGGATGAATTATACAATGTGCAAGGTGAATGTGGACTATTTATACATAAAGGAGATGAAATCTTGAGCATACTAATTTCTGAAATTTAGCGAATTGTTTTGAGTATACAAGGAGATAGAATGTGATTAAAATTGGGAATAAGTTTGGCATGTAATTTGGAGATATATATGTATATGTGGTGAGTTAGGTATAAGGAGTTCTAGGGAGAATTCTAAATTGATGATAGATTTTTATTTGCCAACATCTGTGGTGAGATTATAAGGTGTTATTATAAATGAGCAATTGAAGTTGTCGGTTTGGTGATAAAAATGGGATAGCCTATGTACACATTAGAAGCCTACCTATGATGTCCTAAGCTTTGGTTCTAGATGAATAATTTATTTAAAATATAATTTAACATAGTGATTTCCAATTTTATTCATATATATTATGTGTTATATTGTAGTGACATGCTTGGTGACTGAGCAAGGAGTGTACAATTCTTACATTTCGTGGTACATTTCAAGGAGTGACATATCCTTCTGCATAGGTAAGTGAGATTTTGATACTATGTTCTTGATTGGGTAAAAATACATGTTTTATAGTTTTTCAAAATGACATATTTTTGACATGTGTGAAAATTTGAGATTTGGTCTATATTTTATAAATACTTGTCTTTGTGATCATTGAAGTATTTCAAATGATTGATTCAAATGATATGTATCCATGAATTGTGTTAAAATGACACAATGCCACTCTTTGAAAACTTAATATGGTTTATATGCTTCCATTGTATTGGCATACTGATTTCAAATGGTTTAATTGAACTGTGTGGGCTGGATGCCTATTTATGATGTGATGATGTGATGATATTCTTGGTGGACTACCGTAGCAACAAAGGGCATTTGTAGAGGCATCCATTGTGTCTGGATACGCTTCTGCAGGAGGTATCTCCAAACATCATATGCATAGTTGCGGCCGGTTGACCAAATCTGGGAGGATATGTGTCACGTCCCGACCCACCCCCGGCCGAGCATGTGAACAACCGCTGTGACACCTCAATGCACGGGCACAACCCTTCGAGACATCGAGACATCGTAAAGCTAAAAACACATATGTCCAAATCAGTTTACAAAATCACATGAATTCTCAAATAATAAAAGTTAAATATCTCTATGTGCCTCAAATGCATGAATATGTAAACCCAAGATAAGAGTTATCATTTACATGCGCCAATAGTAATATGCAGTCATCCCAAAGCAAATAAGTACAATGGTCAAACTAAATACTCCAAAATAATACGATAATCTCAAATTGAACATAGCAGAAGAAACGAGTAACCAAACCCCAGCCCAATCTCCAAAATAAGTCCAACAAAATCAAGTCTCTACCATTCCCTCGCTCCAATACTATATTGTGAAAGGGAAAGTGAGGGGTGAGTATCTATGAGAGGATATTCAGCAAGTGAGGAGATTGACATCATGATATCAATATCAAGTGTGAACTTGGAGTGTCAGGCATCTAATACAATATAAAGTGTACGAAAAACAGCGTGCAGTTTTAACATAGCTCAAGGCATACATCGAAAAAAAAATAACATATGCATCCATCCATGTATCAAGTCACATATGTAGAGCTGGCCGAACAAACAGCCCCGACAATAGTTTATGTCGACCAAGGACGAGCGCATTGGGGGTTTTCACAATATAAATATCAAATAATGACTCTTTACCCCAATGTTGGCCACATGCTACTCCAACTAACCTGTAAATAGTAATAACATATATATATATATATATCTATAAATAGACGACCGTGTAAGATGGCCGTCTAGTACTAGACAGAGGTAAACTCACGTCCTCCCCGATGAGGGTCAATCTGGGACAACTATACACATGACAATTTGGCAGATATCTCCAGCTGAAACGTATTCGGGTACAAGAGACGCCTCTATCAAATGTCCTTCATAGCTACGGAATGCTATAGGAAGCATATCACAATATCATCAAGTCGGCTGGGCACGTAGCCCCATGCATCACATCATCATGTCGGCCGGGCATACAACCCCATGCATCGTATCATAACGTCGGCCGGGCGTACAGTCCAAATAGTATATGTAAATCCTTTCAAAACCATGTGGCAACACAATGGGAGCATTTAAAACATGTAAATATATCGAAAATGTGGCACAATGTCCAGTTATCAAACTCACGGATGCATATCAATAAAATCAGTAGTTGGGATGCTCCAATGGTCACAAAAACATGTATATATATTTATCAAAATTCAAAAATTTAGTTTTCACACATATAGAAATCATGTCGTTTGAAAATCGGTAAAACATGATTTGTCAATCAATAGTAAATGTCAAAGTTCTACTTATAGTATGGGGGTGGGTAGATCACTCCTCTCAGTACCACTATAACTAGCAAATAGAACTCTCTCGAATCAATCACCAATCACATCACTATAATGATCGTGTATGCATACATTTGTCATTATGGGAAAATATATATAATAAATTACACTTAACAATTTCTTAGTCTAGGGCCAAGTTCTAGGGCATTTTAAATAAATCCCTAAGTGTATTTGTACAAAAATATCCAATTTTCTAGAGTTTGGTCCGGTCAAAATCACTGCATGGACATCGTGATCATGCCACGCCTATGTCGGCCCATTATTCGGCACCCATGTGCACAAAGCCTATGTCCCTGCATGGTAGAAATGACTTAGCTCTTTGCATACAGCTCCAATTCAAGCGAAATTTTGGTATGTTATAGGAAATTTAGTACCCTATAACTCATTTTCTCAAAAACTCATCACAGAATTTTCAAAAATACTCATTTTGTATCTATCACGTTCTATATTCAAATTCAGTCCTATTTTTGTGCAGAAACCATAACGTTCACCCTACTCATCCAAACTTAATGATATTTAAACAAGTTATACTTAAGACATAAATCTACAACTTTCATGTTTTCAGTTTTACTCAATTTTGCAGAAAAAGAAATTGAAATAAATCATGATCAAAACAGTCAGGTTTTAATTGGAACAAGGTTTCTGTCAAAACTTTTTTAGGAAAAAGGGTATAACTTTTGATTTCTTCGTGCGAATTGGTTGCAATTTTTATATGTTATAGACAAGGTGATGCCTACAACTTTTTTGTTTTGAATTTCTCTAAAATAGGACTGGAAAAGGGTCCTTTTTGCATACTGTTTTTATGTTCTGAAACAGAACAACTTTCTGTTGCGTTTCAGGAAAAGTGTCATAACCTTTGGCACAGATATCAGCTTAAGGTGGTTTTTATATCATTGGAAAGATAATACGTAGGTCTACAATTTGCTTAACTAGAGCATTTTCCAATTCAGACTATAAGATATCACAAAACCAAGGTAAAATCATGGCCATAAATAAAAATTAAAATAGGACAGAATAAAATTTCTTACCTCAACTTTTTTGGTCTTCCTCTCTTCTCACCTTGTTCTCACGGTTTGGGAAGAATAAACAAGCATTCTATGGTCTTCTTCCTTTATGCTTGTGTTATTAACTCACCACCCTAGGATCAAGTCTCAAATTTATTCTAAGCCATAGAATCATTTTGTCAATTTACATGTGTTTTGATTGGTTTTCATGTGCATGTGTTCTCATTGGCCCACCTTACCTTTCTTCTCTCAATTTGGGTTAACACTTGTTCTCCTCACTCTCACACTTGTTTAATGTATTGTTTTAAAAGATTGCACTTGTCACATTTCCTTTTAAGTTTTTGTTAATTGCTAACAAGTCGTTTAACTTATAAAAAATCTAATTTGACCATAAAAAATTTTCATAATTACACAGGCCCAAAATCTCATTTTAGACCTAATTAAATTTATTTAATGTGAAATTAAGGTTATTGAGTCTCTTTGAGTCAAATTGACCCAAATTTGCATTTTACTGGCAAATTTTTGGAGCCGTTTTATCAAAAAATTTCTTATTGAAAATTTATGAACGTAGTCGTGGAAACATCATATATATATATATATATGAACTAGAATACACCATAGGATATATCGAGCGTCGGTGTTACATTTTCCTAACCCCCTAAAAACAAGTTTCGTCGCTGAAACTAAAAGAAAACCATACAAGGAAAGGAATACCACATGGTGAACAATTGGGGAACTGTCCTGTCATAGTCTCCTCCGGCTCCCAGGTCTCCTCCTCGACCTGGTCGCTCTGCCACAAAACACGAACTAACGGGACTTCCTTGCTCCATAGTCTCCTAATCTGGCGGTCAAGGATGGCCACGGGCTGAACAGGTAAGCTCAAATCCTCCCGCAGCTAACTAGTGGGGGCTCTAGCACATGTGAAGGATCCGGCATATACTTCCTAAGTACTAAGACATGGAAGACATCATGTATGTGTTATAACTTCTCAGGCAGCTCCAATCTATATGCCAGACTCCCAATCCTCTCAAGGATACAGAATGACCCAACATACCTAGCACTCAACTTTCCCTGCTTCCTAAACCGAATTACCCCTTTTCAGGGTGAGATCCGTAAAAATACCTTGTCTCCAACCTCAAACTCAAGAGGCCTCCTCCTCCGATCCGCATACGTCTTCTGCCAATCCCGGGCGGCCTTCATCTTCTCGTGGATGATCTTCACCTTCTCCTTCATCTCTTCAATAAGTTCAACGCTGCTGAGTCACCTCTCACTTACCTCATCCCAACACAGAGGAGTTTTGCATCTCCTCCTATACAAAGCCTCATACGGCGGCATCCCAATGTTCGCCTGGTAGTTGTTGTTATAAGCAAACTCCACTAATGGCAAAATATCCCCGAGCGTCTGTATGGTACCCAACGCCTCCTACAACTGGGGCTAAAACCTAGACGTGAACTTGGGGTCTCGGTCTGAAACGATCGACACGGGTACCCCATACAATCGGACAATGGTGTCAATGTAGAGGCGTGCCAATGCCTCCAATGAATGATCTCTGTGGACAGGGATAAAATGTGCAGATTTGGTGAGTTGATCAACTATCACCCAAATCGCATCATGCTGTACATAAGTCAGTGACAATCCCATCATGAAGTCCATAGTAATATGCTCTCATTTCCACTCAGGAATGGGAAGAGGCTGTAACTTGCTTGCGGGTCTCTGATGCTCAGCCTTCACCTGCTGACATACCAAGCATCGAGTTACAAACTCTGCTATCTCCCGCTTCATACCTAACAACCAATAGCTACCACTGATAGTCTGGTCTATCTTTGTACCCCTGGGATGCATGGCATATGCTGAGGAATGAGTCTCCTCAAGGATAGCTCGCCGAAGATCAGTATCGGTTGGGACGCACACCCTGTCTCGAAATTCCACGAGTCCATCATCATGGACTCGAAAATCTCTGCCGTCTCCACTGCGAATCCTGTCGTGAATACCTCGGAGTTCCTTATCAGATCCCTAAAGCTCCCTATGCGATCGAGTAACGTTGGCCGCACCTCAAACCTCGCTAGTAGTGCTCCCTGACTGTCGCTAGCCAATCTAACTCCTAAAGCATGGAGTCCCACCAAGTAATAGACATACGCACTCTCTGCTGTCTAAGAAGAAGGATCTGAAGATAACTTCCGGCTCAAGGCATCTACCACAATGCTCGCCTTGCCTGAGTGATAATAAATAATCAAATCATAGTCCTTCAGCAACTCTAACCATCACCTCTGCCTAAGGTTCAACTCCCTCTGAGTGAACAAGTATTTCAGACTTTTGTGATCAGTGAAGACCCTACAGGTTACTCCATAAAGATAATGCCGCCACATTTTTAATGCAAAGACTATGGCTGCCAACTCCAAATCATGAGTAGGGTAGTTCAACTCATGCTTCTTCAATTGTCGAGAAGCATAAGTAATCACCCGTTCATCCTGCATCAAAACACAGCCTAATCCCTACTTGCTGGCATCGCTGTACACAACATACTCTTGGCTGCTAGTGGGGAGAGCTAAAACTGGTGCTGACGTCAATTGTCGTTTGAGCTCTTGAAAGGTTGCCTTACAACAATCGTCCCAAATGAACTTGATATCCTTCCGTGTCAGTCTGGAAATTGGAGCAGCGATCTATAAGAATCCTTTTATGTACCGTCGATAATATCCTGCTAGACCAAGGAAACTCCGAACCTCAGTCACTGTTTGCGGTTGCACCCACCTTAGTATGGTCTCAACCTTCTGCGGATCAACATAAATACCCTCCGTAGAAACAATATGGCCAAGAAATCCAATTTGCCTCAGCTAAAATTCACACTTGGTAAATTTGGCATACAACTGTTACTCGCAGAGAATTTGCAAGACCGCCCTAAGGTGCTGTGCATGCTCCTCATCGCTCCACGAGTATAGAAGGACGTCGTCAATAAATACAATGACGAACCAATCCAGAAAGTCATGGAAGACCTAGTTCATCAGATCCATAAAGGCAGCTGGTGTGTTGGTTAGCCCAAACGGCATAACCAAGAACTCGTAGTGTCTATAGCGGGAGCGAAATACGGTCTTGGGCACATCCTCAGCCCTGATCCGCAACCAATGATAGCCAGATCGAAGGTCGATCTTCTAGAAAACCTCGTACCTTGGAGCTGATCAAATAAGTCATCAATATACGGCAGTGGATATCGGTTCTTGACGATAACCTTGTTCAGCTGCTGATAATCTATGCACAGCCGTAGGGTCCCGTCTTTCTTCTTCACGAACAACACCGGAGCACCCCAAGGCGAAGTGCTCGGACGGATAAAACCCTTATCTAGCAACTCCTACAACTAGACCTTGAGCTCTCTAAGCTTAGCTGGCATCATTCTGTATGGCGGAATAGATATGGGAGTAGTCCCTAGAGCTAGATCAAACTTGAAATCAAACTCTCGAACTGGTGGTAGTCCGGGTAGCTCCTCGAAAATACAACTGGGAACTCCTGCACCATTGGGACCTCCTCAAGCCTCGGCCCCTCTACAGTGGTGTCAATAATATGAGCCAGGTATGCCGTGCACCCTCGGCTTATCAATCGCCTAGCCTTCATCACCGATATAATGCAGTGAGGTAACACTCGCCTATCGCCTGAGAACCTCAACAACAGCCCCTTACGTCTTCGAAACTCCACTTCTTTGGTGTAGCAATCCACTGAAGTTCTATGCATACCCAGCTAATCCATCCCTAGGATGGCATCGAAATCCGTCATCTCGTATGGAATCAAGTCTGCCTCGAGTACTGCATCTTTGACCATGACCTCGCTCCCTCAGCAAACGGAAACTCTAAGTATCGGCTCACTGAGAGGAGTGATGACCAATATTTCCTCTTCAAGTGGTGATAAAGGCCTACCCAACTAGTGGGCAAAAGACACTATCATATAAGAATAGTTCGACCCAGTGTCAATAAGGACACGAGCGTTGACTCCCAATATTTTCATAACTCCTAATGTGAGAAAATAAAAAGATCAGTTGATAAATATGGAAGAAAATACATGCTCACATATATATACATATCAAAATATATGTACAAACCAACATAGTTAAGCCTCTAAGGCTTCAACAAGTGATGGTTCTCAAAAGAAAGTACGTGGAAAATCTCTAAACACGGGGATCAGTGGGAAGAGTACCAATAATCACGTCAGGATTCGCTTGAGCATGCTTTTATGTCATCGCGTATACATGTGCCTATGTCCTCTGCTGTTGTCAGGATGGTCCTGGCACCGTGTTGCTCCCGGCTACTATTTGTGGAGCGGTGTAACTTGCATGCGCAGGCACTCCCTGTTGTCCTCCTCAGGGAATACTCGAGTGTCCTGAAGCTGTCTGATCTCTTAATCCCAACTCAGGGCAGACGCTCCTAATGTGCCCCCGGCTTCCCACACCGGAAGCATGTAATAGGTACCCTACACTCTCCAAAAGGGTGGTGTCTGCCATATCGACAGCAAAAGGGGTGCCGCTGAACGGAAGTCTGAGTAGTGGTACTAGGGGCCGGTGCTCTGAACCCATGAGATTGTGATCTCTGCCCAGAATGTGTCTATCTCGGCTGAGAAGGGCCTCCATGATATCCTGAAGTCCTACCCTTCTTCGAGCCTTGGTCCATAGAAAACCCAGGCCTTTTTTTCCTCTGCTCTCTGCTTTCCTGCTTTCCTACTGCTTGCCCTCGACATGGACTATCTCCTCTGCTCGGTGTGCCGAGTCCACTATCTCCGCAAAGGAGAGACTAGGAGTCACTGTCTTGTACCTCCTATGTTCAAGTTGAGGCCATCCCCAAACTTGAACCGTAGCTGCTTTGGCATCACCAGGTCTGGAACAAAAGCAGCTAGCCTATGTAACTCGGCCCCGTACTCCATAACCAACCTCGCACCCTGCCGCAAGTGCAAAAATTCATCCCTCTTGTGGTCTTGCTGGAACTCAGAAAAATACGTGTGATTAAACGACTATTGAAATATTCAAGGGACTCTTTTTGTAATCATATTCTTATATGTGTGTGATATTATGTTGGCTGGAAGCAACAGAAAGTATCTAATGACTATTGAAATATGGTTATTGTCGAGTTTTGATATGAAGAACGTAGATAAGGCTTAGTTCATTCTTAGAGTAAGGATCCAAAGGGATCATTCAAGAAGGATGTCGACTCTTTAACAAAACTCCTACATCAAGAATATTCTTGAGCATTTGATATGAATGAATACAACACATTAGATACTCTTATCGCTAAAGCAAAAGACCTAAGTCTTGAAATATGCCCTATAACTTAGGAAGAAATAAGGGAAATGAGAAAAATCCCTTATACTGGTGCAATGTGCAGTCTAGTGCATATAATGAGGTATACATGACCAAACGTTTGTTTTGCAGTCGATCTGGTAGGTATCAATCAAATCCTGAAAGAGATCACTGAAAAGGATTCTGAAATATTTCAATGGAACTGCAGACCTCTCCTTATGTTATGGAGGAGGTGATTTTTGTTTCGTTAGATATTCAGACGTTAATTGGGGTGGCGATCTGGATAGATGCGAATCGACATCAGTTTTGCTATCTTGCTCAATAAATGGTATGTCTTGGGGAAGCAAGAAGCAAATATATGAATCTCTATCTACGATAGAGACTGAGCTTACGGCATACTCAATGGCATGCTCAGTGGCAATTCAACAGAGTGTTTTGGTTCGGAGATATTTGGATAACTTAGGGGTTGTGGTAGAACGTGGGAGCCCAGTAACGATTTATAGTGATAATCAGGCCAGCATTGTCATGTATTGATCCTCGATCCGAGGCGTGAGCAGCCGCGCGTCACCCCATATGCTGCCACCTCACGACATGCATACCGAGGCAACGAAGGCACTTATCAACACTTGTACAAAACCTGTTTTTCTCAAAACATCATTTCCCAAGTAAAGTATATAAACTGCAAAACAATGCTTCAATGCATAGTTATACAGCACATCTAAGAGTTTCAATTACATTACATAATATAATTACAATCACCCGATATAAATATATAATGGTCATTCTATAGACATCAAATATATATACAGCATCATTAAATACATCAATCCATCATCATTAAATACAATACTGCGGAAGAATGGTCGATACCATACCCAAGTCTTGGGTCTCCCAACAAAATCAAGTGTTTTAACTCACTCGACACGTCTCTCTCTGTGCCAAGTCTGCAACTGAAATCAGAAAAAAGTGAGGGGTGAGTATTATGGGAAAATACTCAGTGAGTGAGGGGATTGACAATATGTTCTCAATATAAGTGTGAGTATGGAGTGTCAAAGTACATTTCAAACTATTATGATATCAAAACCAATTATGTCATGTCTAGAAACTAAGTGATCACATATCACACATAAAAATAATATCAAATATGCATCCATTTACAATATCCAAAATCGTATAAAGTTTGCCAATAAAACATTCCCTACGGTGGTTTACCTCGACCAATGAAGGGCGCATTGGTGTAACACATGTCCTCCCCACATTTGGTTCAATCGTTTAACCCGTGTCCATACGTATATCCAACAATCAAGTATAGTACCTCACTCGGAGTTAGACTATGGTGTAACACACGTCCTCCCCAAATTTGGTCCATTCGAGCACAACTATACATATCATAATCACGACATTTGCATATACCTCCAGCCGAAGCATATCCGAACGCACAAGGGACGCCTCTACAAATGTCCTTCGTAGCTATGGAATCCATCAAAGAACATCATCATCTCATCATGTCATCCCAGCACAAATAGGCATCCAACCCACACAGGTTCATCAAAACATTTCAAATACGTGTGTCAATACATTTCATCAAATCATTTCACATCAATATACCAATGCAACGGTAGTACAGAAAACATATCAAGTTCTCAAATAATGAAACAATATCATTTCATTTCAAACCTTGGATGCATAGTCATTCGAATTCCATTATTTTGGGACACTCCAATGAATCGCAAAGAACATTTATAAAACATAGTTCAAATCATCACATGCTATAAAACATGTCATTTGAAAAGCCGTAAAACATGAGTTTGTTCAATTAAAAACAAAACATCGAAGTCCCACTCACATATACAGGAGGTCACATCACTCCTTAAAATGCTCTGCAAAAAGCAGAAAAGGCTCCCCTTATTCGATCACCAAGCAAGACACTACAATGCTACATATAAACCACTCAACTCATCACTCTCACATTATAACTCTTGCATACACAAAACAATCCACATGCAAAACATTTCCATTCTTTATATCCCAAGCCAACTACCAAACTAACACAACTTATTACTTTACTTAATATACCTATACTAACTATAAAACAATAATTTTTAATATTTTTAGCCTAATTCTACTTCAATTACATAAAGACATAAGAATTTATTCTAAGAAATATTTTTTTTGACTGCAAAATTTCGAATCTGCGCAGTCTCCGGAAACAAGCTGTAACTTCCACCACAGCTATCCAAATCACTTGATTCATATCCCAATTTAACGATACGACATAGATCTACAAATTTCATAACTGGAGCTTAGGTTGGTTCAGGCCAGAAGACACCTCAAAATTGAAATCAAGTCCACGGCCAAAACAGGACAGAACATGATATTTCACTGCAGAACATCTAACTTTGAAAAATCACAAAATATCCAGTTCTCTTCAGAATTCAACCACTCATATCTAATTTTAAAGCTATAGAAGTCTATTTTCATATGCAGAAAACCTCATGCAATTTGCATTTGTGCAGAGAAAGTTATTACAGAAAGATTACAGCCTGGTCAGTTTGCCCTGTTTTGCAGAAATCTAAAGTTTCAATGTTTACATCAAATCTTTCCTTCCTCATTCAATTCAGACCACCAAACCTCATGTTCAACATGATTTCTATGATGATTAAGAACTTAAAAACATGGACTTAGAACATACTTTGGACTAGACTCAAGGATCATTCAAAACAACTAACCAATTCATCACAAGTTCATAACCAAAACACAAGATCCATAACTTTTAACAAGTGCAGAATTTTCCTTACCTCAAAACTTGATATTTGAAGCCCAAATCTAGACTTTCCTTCAAAGATCCTCCTTTCCTCCTTGTCCTTAACTTTCAGCCAACATAAGTTCATCAAGTTAGGAAATCCTTTTTGGCTCCAAATCAACATATGTTACACAAGAGATGGAGAGGAAGCTCTCGTACCTAAAGTTATTAAAGAAAAATTGAAGAACCCATAGATCTCTTCACTTGAACCTCACTATTTCCATCGTTGAATCACTAAGCTAGACTTTTCCTTTCCTTCTAATTTTCGGATATGTTGTTTTAGGGGTGAGAAGTGTTTGATTTATGGAAAAACATTGAATGTTGTTTGAAGGATTTAAGCTCTAGTTCAAGAGAGGGTCACGGTCATGAGAGGATGGAGAGGCTTTTGATTTTTTTTTCTTTCTTTCTTCAACACTCACGGTTTTGAGAAGGTAGTGGAGGCTAGGTTTTCTTCTTTTATTAAGCCTCATTCACTTTACTTAAATCCAATCTCAACCATCCATATTTTCAAGACAATTTTCTAACCTTTGGATCACATTTAATATAACAAAACTAGTCTCTCTTCCTCTCTCTCTCTCTCTCTCCCTCTCATGTTTTTTCCCTCTCTCTCTCTCTTTCACTCTACAACTCAACAACACTCAAATTGCTCATTTTTTATGTCTCTCAATGTGTCTCCCACTAACAAATCTATTGGCCCAAGAAAAATCCTTCATTTTTCCGTTCATTTTAAACCCTTGGATCAAGTAACTCAAATGTCAACATTTGCAACTCTTCATTTCTCCTCACTTGGCCGGCCATGCATTTCTCCTTCCCAAATAAGCATGTTTGTTCATGTATTATGAGGAAGTAAAGTCGAATTTGGCTTCTTTCTTAGCCCTTGATCATTTTCTTGAATTTTCTCCACCATTGGATCCCCTTGTGCCAACTAGACATTATCTTCTTTAATCCAATGGGTACATTCTAGTTATAACCCAACTAATTATTTTAACTATCCCATATTCTTTTTCCTTAAATTTTTATTTGTTTTGGATGCGCCTCTTGATATGTAAAAATTATTTTTGACTCTGAAAATTCCCAAACCCTCACACTAGGCCCAAAACCTCATATAGGGTCTAATTAAATTGATTCCATGTCATAACGAGGGCATTTAGCCTTGCCAAGAGGCTTTTGTCCCAAATTAGGATTTCCAGCTAAAATTTACAGAAATTCCTGATTTGGCTTTATGAAGTATAATTTATCTATATTTGAAGTTCTCTTGTACTTTTAAGCCCATTCTGATTATTATTTGACTATAAGTGGTCATTTTGGAAAATTTTCGTTCCCGACGATTTGTGTCGAAATTTTGACAAACTATTTTATCGGAAAAATTTCTGAGTGAATTTTCTCTATATAGAAACTGAAGAATATTTTATATATTTCATGCAAAAGAGTACAATAGTATGGACATCACCATTTCGGTGTTACATTTTCTAACCTCCTAAAAATAAGTTTCGTCCTTGAAACTAAAAGAAAAATCATACGGTGAAAAGTTGAGGGTACTGTCTCCTCATGGCTTCCTCCGTTTCCTAAGTCTCCTCCTCGATCTGGTCTCTCTTCCATAAAACTCTTACTAGAGGAACCTTCTTACTTTGTAGCTTCTTAGTCTGCCGATCAAGGATAGCCACTGGCTGAGCTAGTAGGCTCAAATCCTCTCACAACTCAACTGACGGAGGCTCTAATACTTGAGATGGATCAGGTAGGTACTTCCTAAGAAACGAGACATGGAAGATATCATGAATACGGGAAAGCTTATCTAGCAGCTCTAGCCTATATGCTACATTTCTGACCCTCTCAAGGATACGGAAAGGTCTAATATACTTGGGGCTCAGCTTGCCCCGCTGCCTGAATCGAATCATCCCTTTCTAGGGTAAGATCCGAGGGAAAACCATATCTCTTACCTCGAACTCAAGTGGTCGCCGCCTCCTATCTGTATAAGCCTTCTGTCAATCCTGGGTGGCCTTCATCTACTCACGGATGATCCTTATTTTCTCTTTCGTCTCCTCAACAATCTCTATACTGGTGAGTTGCCTTTCTCCTACCACATCCCAGCATAATAGAGTACGGCATTTCCTCCCATACAAGGCCTCATACGGAGGCATCCCAATGTTGGTCTGATAGCTATTATGATATGTAAACTCTACCAGTAGAAGATGCCGATCCCAACTATCCCGAAATTCCATAACACATGCTCTCAGTATGTCCTCTAGAGTCTGGGGATGATAGGCTGTGCTGAAACTCAATCTAGTTCCCAATACCTCCTGCAATCTGGGATAGAATCTAGATGTAAATCTGGGGTCTCTGTCTAACACTATCGATACTGGTATCCCGTGAAGTCTGACTATGGTGTCAATATAGAGGTGCTAACACCTCAAAGGAATGATTAGCATGAACCAAAATAAAGTATGCAGACTTGGTGAGTCTATCGACAATCACCCATATAGCATCATGTCATGCCGAAGTTCACGGTAGTCCTATCACAAAATCCATCGTGATGTGTTCCTATTTCCACTCGGGAATGGGGAGAGGCTGTAAAGTGTCGATGGGTCACTAATGCTCGGCTTTCATTTGCTAACAGACCAGGCATCGAGCAACAAACTCTACGATCTCCCTCTTCATACCGAGCCACCAATAACTCTCGGATAGTCCCTCACATTTTCGTACCGCCCGGATGCAGAGCATAAGTGGAGGAATGAGCCTCCTCAAGAATAGCTCTCCGGAGATCACTGTCGGCAGGAATGCAAATCCGCTGCCGATATACCACTAGTCCGTCATCACAGACCCCGAACTCTCCGTCATGACCTCTGTGGATCCTATCAAGAATACCTCAGAGCTCCTCATTTGATCCTTGGAGATCCTTAATGCGGTCGAGCAAAGTCGACCTCACCTCAAATCGGGCTAGTAGTGCTCCTCGAGCCAAACTGACTCCTAAAGCACGGAGTCCCACCAAATAAGAGAGATAAGCACTCTCCGTTGCCTGAGAAGAAGATGATTTCTAGCTCAAAGCATCTATCACATCATTTGCCTTTCCTGGATGATAATCAATGATAAGATCATAATCTTTCAGCAACTCCATCCATCTCCTCTGTCTGAGGTTCAATTCTCGTTGAGTGAATAAGTACTTCAGACTATTATGATTCGTGAATATCCTACAGGTCGCCCCATACAAGTAATGTCACCATATCTTTAGAGCAAAGACTATGGCGGCTAACTCAAAATCATGCATCGGATAGTTCAACTCGTGCTTCTTCAGCTATCGAGAAGCATATGCAATCACCCGACCATCCTACTTCAGTACACCACCCAATCCCTGTTGGTTGGCATCACTGCATACTACATACTCTCTACTACTAGTAGGAAGAGCCAATATTGGTGCTGATGTTAGTCATTGTTTGAGCTCCTAAAAGCTCACCTCACAACAATCATCCCAATGAAATTTGACGTCCTTCCATGTCAATCTAGTTAATGGGGCGGCGATCCGAGAGAATCCCTATACAAACTACCGATAATAATCTGCGAGACCAAGGAAACTCCGGACCTCAATCACGGTCTTCAGCAATTCCTATTTCAATATAGCCTCAACCTTCTGCGGATCAACGAATATACCCTTCACAGAAACTATATGTCCCAAAAAACTAATCTACCATATCCAAAATTCACACTTGGTGAATTTAGCATATAACTGTCTCTCGCGAAAAATTTGTAAAACAACCCGAAGGTGTTGAGTATGTTCCTTATTGCTCCGCAAGTAGACTAGAATGTCATCAATAAACACAATGACGAATTGATCCAAATAATCATGAAAAACCAATCAAGTCCATGAATGCAACTAGTGCATTTGTCAGCCCAAATGGGATGACTAGGAACTCAAAGTGTCCGTATTGGGTACAAAATGCTGTCTTAGGCACATCCTCGGCCCTAATACGCAGCTCATGGTACCCTGATCGAAGATCTATCTTCGAGAAAACTCTGGCACCCTGAAACTGATCAAACAGATCATCAATGCATGGTAATGGATATCGGCGAAGGTGTTGAGTATGCTCCTTATTGCTCCGCAAGTAGACTAGAATGTCATCAATAAACACAATGACGAATTGATCCAAATAATCATGAAAAACCAATCAAGTCCATGAATGCAACTAGTGCATTTGTCAGCCCAAATGGGATGACTAGGAACTCAAAGTGTCCGTATTGGGTACAAAATGCTGTCTTAGGCACATCCTCGGCCCTAATTCGCAGCTCATGGTACCTTGATCGAAGATCTATCTTCGAGAAAACTCTGGCACCCTGAAACTGATCAAACAGATCATCAATGCATGGTAACGGATATCGGTTCTTGATAGTGACTTTGTTCAACTATCGATAATTCATGCAAAGTCTAAGTGTACCATCCTTCTTTTTCACAAATAATACCGAATCACCCTAAGGTGAAGTGCTCGGATGGATAAATCTCTTGTCCAGCAATTCCTATAGTTGAACCTTGAGCACTCTCAGCTCAGCTGGTGCTATTCTACACGATGGAATCGAAATAGGAGTAGTCCCTGGAGTCAGATCGATCTAAAAATCAAACTCTTGAACTGGTGGTAATCCAGGTAGTTCCTCGGGGAATATATCAGAAAACTCCTGTACCACTGGGACCTCATCAAGCCTCAAACTCTCTATGGTGGTATCTATCATGTGAGCCAAGTATGCTGTGCATCCTCGACGTATCATCAGTCTGGCCTCCATCACCGATACTGCATAATGGGGTAATACCTGTCTCTCACCTGCAAACATCAGTGGTGGTCCTTTAGACCTTTGGAACTCAACTTCCTTGGTGAAACAATCCACGAAAGCTCGGTGAGTACTCAGTCAATCCATCCCTAGGATGGCATCAAAATCTGTTATATCAAGTAGAATCAGATCTGCTTCTAGCACTGTCTCACCAATCATGATATTACTCCCTCTATATACCGAATCTCTGACCAACTGCTCACCAAGAGGAGTAATAACCAATAGCTCCTCATCTAGTGGCAATAACAACCTATCTGACTATTGAGCGAAAGAGGCTCTCACGTAAGAATAGTTCAATCCGGTGTCAATAAGAACACAGACATCGACTCTGTATATTTTCATAGTACCTGGATGTGAGAAATTGAAAAGAATCAATCGAAAGGACATAAAAGATAGATAGATATATATATATATATACCAAAAGAGTTAAGCCTCTAGGGCTGTAACTAATCATGTTCGTACATATCATCATGAGATACATGATTTCAAAAAGAGGATTAAAATAGTTAAGCTTCTAAAGCTTTAACTAGTCATGGTGGTACACAATTTCAAAGAAGGAAAGAGTACATAAAGCTTCTAAACAGAAGGCTCTGCTGGAGGATTACCCATGATTACGTCAGGGTTCACTTGAGTGTCCTCCTGAGTCATCGCATTCACATGGGCCTGTACCCTAGGCTGTTATCGCGAAGGACCTGGTACTGTATTGCTCCCAGCTGCAGTCTGTAGAGTGGGGGTTACTGAATGTATAGGTGCTCCCTGCTGACCTATCCATGGTTTACCAATGTGTGTCAGTGGTACCTGACCTCTGAAACCTAGGTCAAGATAGAAACTCTGAATATGTCCTTGCTTCCCATACTAAAAGCATCTCACAAGATCTCTGCAAACTCCAGAATGACGTCGGCCATAGTTGTGGCAAATAGGGTGGTTTTGCACTATGGAATGACTAGAGTCACTAGGGGCCGGTGCTCTAAACCCCTAGGGACACGGTCCCTGTCTGAACTGTGCTGGCCTAAAATGAGAAGGGCCTCCCTGAAAACCTGAAGTCCTACCCTTCTTCGAGCCTTGTCTCACATGAGGCCTAGCCTTCCTCTTCTTTAAATCTCTGCTCTCCCTCTATCTACTCTTTACGTGGACTATCTCCTCTACATGATATGTTGAATCAATAATCTACGAGAGGGAAAAGCTGGGTGTCACTGTCATGTATCTCTGGATACTCAAGTTAAGGCTATCCTCAAACTTAAATTGCATCTGTCTAGGTGTGGCTAGATCAAGGATGAAGGCAGTTAATCTCCTTAACTCTGCCTCATACTCGGCTACAGATCTGGTCCCCTGTCTTAAGTGCAGGAACTCTGTTCTCTTACGGTCTTGTTAAAACTCCATAAAATATCTGCTGTCAAACTCCCTCAAGAAGTCTTCCCACCGCAGTGGCTCCATAGTCTCTTCACTAATAGCCTCCCACCACGTGAGGGCATCACCGTCCAACCATCTCTCAACAACCTGCAGCCTATACTCCTCGCTCAAACCCAAGTCTGTCAAAATTCGACGGGTCCTATTGATCCAATGCTTGGCTGCAGTGGCATCCAATATATAATGGTCATTCTATAGACCTCAAATAAATATACAGCATCATCAAATACATCAATCGATCATCATTAAATACAACACTACGAAAGAATGGTCGATACCATGCCCAAGTCCGGGGTCTCCCAACAAAATCAAGTATGTCGACTCACTCAACACGTCTCTCTCTGTGCCAAGTCTACAATTGAAATTAGGAAAAAGTGAGGGATGAGTATTATGGAGAAATACTCAGTGAGTAAGGGGATTGACAATATATTCTCAATATAAGTGTGAGCATGGAGTGTCAAAATACATTTCAAACCATTATGATATCAAAATCAATTATGTCATGTCTAAAAACCAAGTGATCACATATCACACATAATAATAATATCAAATATGCATCCATTTACAATATATAAAATCATATAGAGTTTGCCAATAAAACATTCCCTGCGGTGGTCTACTTTGACCAATGAAGGGCGTATTGGGTTCATTTGCAAATATATAAAATTAGCTCTCTACCCCAGGCCACAGGCCTCGCCAAGTGCTAGACAGTGACGTAATACATATCCTCCCCACATTTGGTTCAACCGGCTAGCCCGTGTCTCTACGTATATCCAAAAATTAAGTATAGTACCTCACTTGGAGCTAGATTGTGGCGTAACACACGTCCTTCCCAAATTTGGTTCATCTGAGTGCAACTATACATATCACAATCGCGACATTTGCATATACCTCCGACCGAAGCATATCCGAACGCACAAGGGGCACCTCTACAAATATCCTCATCAAAGAACATCATCATCTCATCATGTCATCCCATCACAAGTAGGCATCCAGTCCACGCATGTTCATCAAAACATTTCAAATACGTGTGCCAATACATTTTATCAAATCATTTCAAATCAATACACCAATGCAACAATAGTATAGAAAACACATCAAGTTCTCAAATAATGGCACAATATCATTTCATTTCAAGCTATGGATGCATAGTCATTCGAATTCCATTATTTTCGGACACTCCAATGAATCACAAAAGAAAATTTATAAAACATAGTTCAAATCATCACATGCTATAAAACATGTCATTTGAAAAGTTGTAAAACATGACTTTGTTCAATCAAAAACATAACATTGAAGTCCCACTCATATATACAGGAGGTCACATCACTCCCTAAAATGCTCTACAACAAGTAGAAAAGGCTCCCCTCATTCGATCACCAAGCAAGACACTACAATGCTACATATAAACCACTCAACTCATCACTCTCACATTATAACTCTTGTATACACAAAACAATCCGCATGCAAAACATTTCCATTCTTTATATCCCAAGCCAACTACCAAACTAACACAACTTATTACTTTACCTAATATACCTATACTAACTATAAAACAATAATTTTTTATATTTTTAGCCTAATTCTACTCCAATTACGTAAAGACATAAGAATTCATTCCAAGAAATTTGTTTTTTTTTTTACTGCAAAATTTCAAATCTGTGCAGTCTCGGAAAACAAGATTTAACTTCCACCACAGCTATCCAAATCACTTGATTCTTATCCCAATTTAAAGATACGACATAGATCTGAAAATTTCATAACTGGAGCTCAGGTTGGTTCAGGCCAAAAGACACATCAAAATTGAAATCAAATCCACAGCCAAAACAGGACAGAACATGGTATTTCACTGCAGAACATCTAACTTTGAAAAATCACAAAAAATCCAATTCTCTTCAGAATTCAACCAATCATATCTCATTTTGAAGCTATAGAAGTCTATTTTCTTATGCAGGAAGCCTCACTCAATTTGCATTTGTACAGGGAAAGGTATTACAGAAAGATTACAGCCTGGTCAGTTTGCCCTGTTTTGCAGAAATCTAAAGTTTCAATGTTTACATCAAATCTTTCCTTCCTCATTCAATTTCCGACCACCAAATCTAATGTTCAACATGATTTCTATGATGATTAAGAACTTAAAAACATGGACTTAGAACATACTGTGGACTAGACTCAAGGATCCTTCAAAACAACTAACCAATTCATCACAAGTTCATAACCAAAACACAAGATCCATAACTTTTAACAAGTGCAGAATTTTCCTTACGTCAAAACTTGATGTTTCAAGCCCAAATCTAAACTTTCCTTCAAAGATCCTTCCTTCCTCCTTGTCCTTAACTTTCAGCCAACATAAGTTCATCAAGTTAGGAAATCCTTTTTGGCTCCAAATCAACATATGTTATACAAGAGATGGAGAGGAAGCTTTCTTACCTAAAGTTGTTGAAGAAAAATTGAAGAATCCAGTCATCTCTTCACTTGAACCTCACTATTTCCATCCTTGAATCACTAAGCTAGACTTTTCCTTTCCTTCTAATTTTTGGATATGTTGTTTTAGGGGTGAGGAGTGTTTGATTTATGTAAAAACATTGAAGGTTGTTTGAAGGATTCAAGCTCTTATTCAAGAGAGGGTCACGGTCATGAGAGGATGGAGAGGCTTTTGATTTTTTTTTTCTTTCTTTCTTCAACACTCACGGTTTTGAGAAGGTAGTGGAGGCTAGGTTTTCTTCTTTTATTAGGCCTCATTCACTTTACTTAAATCCAATCTCAACCATCCATATTTTCAAGACCATTTTCTAACCTTTGAATCACATTTAATATAACAAGACTACTCTCTCTTCCTCTCTCTCTCTCTCTCTCTCTCTCTCTCTCTCTCTCTCTCACACACACACACACACATTTTTTCCCTCTCTCTCTCTTTCACTCTACAACCCAACAACTCTCAAATTGCTCATTTATTATGTCTCTCAATGTGTCTCCCACTAACAAATCTATTGGCCTAAGAAAAATCCTTCATTTTTCCATTCATTTTAAACCCTTGGATCAACTACCTCAAATGTCAACATTTGCAACTCTTCATTTCTCCTCACTTGGCCGGCCATGCATTTCTTTTTTCCAAATAAGCTTGTTTGTTCATGCATTATGAGGAAGCAAAGTTGAATTTGGCTTCTTTCTTAGCCCTTGATCATTTTCTTGAATTTTGTCTACCATTGGATCCCCTTGTGCCAACTAGACATTATCTTCTTTAATCCAATGGGTATATTCTAGTTATAACCCAACTAATTATTTTAACTATCCCATATTCTTTTTCCTTAAATTTTTATTTGTTTCGGATGTGCCTCTTGACGTGTAAAAATTATTTTTGACTCTAAAAATTCCCAAACCCTCACACTAGGCCCAAAACCTCATATTAGGTCTAATTAAATTGATTCCACGTCATAACGAGGGCGTTTAGCCTTGCCGAGAGGCTTTTGTCCCAAATTAGGATTTCCGGCTAACATTTACAGAAATTCTTGATTTGACTTTATGAAGTTTGATTTATCTATGTTTGAAGTTCTCATGTGCTTCTAAGGCCATTCTGATTATTATTTGACAATAAGTGGTCATTTTGGAAGATTTTCATTCCTGGAGATTTTTGTCGAAATTTTCAAAAACGATTTTATCAGAAAAATTTATGAGTGAATTTTCTATATATAGAAACTGAAGAATATTTTATATATTTTATGAACAGGAGTACAATAGTACGGACACCGCAATATCGGTGTTACAAGCATTGCCTACAACTGAAACCCTAAATATCACATAAATACCAAACACATTGATACCAGATACCATTTTGTAAGACATATCACCAAGAAATGTGTAGTGATATTTAAGTACATTTTTATAAAACATGATGGCTGATCCATTCACCAAACCCTTTGTGAGAGATTCCTTTGTGAGACATATGGACTCATTGGGTTTACATGTAATTTGACATTTCTCAGTATGTACTGATTGTGATGCTTATTAATATATTGACATATGTGCATTATATAGTCATAATTTTATTTCTGACACTAGTTTATTGTCATATATGATTAGTATGTTATGATAAAAGATATGTCGGCAGGAGTGGTCCACTCTCTCATACGAGTGACCACCTCCAGCTCTGAGTGAGTGGAGATGAGACAGTTTCTAGTTGTAAAAGGTTTTGAGAGTGGTCCTGCTAGAATAGAAGTCGTCCTGATATGTGTTTAGGATGAGGTCAAATGCAACATGACTGACATGGACATACCTACATCCTGTTGCCTGTGAGTAGCTGGGTTTGAGATCTCAGATATCTCCTACGTCAAGTGATATCATCTTTGAGATACTCTGTCTGAGATTTCTAGAGTAAAGTCTTATGTAGACTGTGACCCATAGCCGCACAGTGTTAGAGAAATCTGAAATATGTCATTTTAAGAGATGGAGGAATAACACTATGACACGTGTTTCATACCGTGTGGATAAGAAAATCAAGGAATAGTAAGAGCTATTATTTAAGACGATAGTATGATTAAAGATCTCCGTTTCCATTGTGTGAGACCCGAGATCCATTCGATGTGATCTCTTGTACCCGTATAACTTTTGTCTATCTCTTGAGATTTTATTTTGGTATTGCTACTTTAGTATGTTACCAAGGAACCATGATTGATTCGGTTTGGTAGTGTAGTCTAAGAAAGCAGTTAAAATATGATTGAAAGTTAGTAGTATGAAAGGAAGACCAGTCAACATTATATCATGGTGTAGTACTCATTGGCCGGTCTGTTATGTTTATCTATATTGGGATTCGAACATAATAGTAAATACACAGTCGAGCAGATTATTGGAGATCACTTTCAATGAGGAAAGTGGCTCGATGGATGTAATTGCATTAAGTCTGGGGTACAACGAATTCTTTTTTATAGTAATGATGGCTTCTTGATCATCCTAACAGATGTATCGATAAGTCTTTGCTTGCAGGTGTACTTGCCGATCGCACGACATCCAATCTTGTATGAAAATCCAGTAGGGTGATGTGATAGATTGCATGAGTTGTGATCTTATAACGGACATAAAATGCCCTCATGTGCAATTGAGAGATGTTGGAAGTTAATGCCCACATAGAGCATTTCACACAAGGGTAAGTAATTTTTTTAATAACTCCTCCAATAACTCCCTTGAAACGGCATCTCTCTCCCTAAGGCTCTCCCTTTCATGTGAGAAGGTAACGGCAAAGAGTGCAATTTTTGGGGGAATATATTGCCATGAAAAAGATGAGAGGATTTCCTTTGTGAATGCACATTATCAAAAGATTAAGTTTGGCTCAAATAAAAACTCTAGAGTACAAGGGATTGGGAACATATTGCCATTATAAAAACTACTGTATTTCAAAACAAAATTGAAAATTTTTATAGCATAGGGCCATAAATGGGGGACAAAAAATTGAGGATTTGATGCAATTGAGTTTTTCAAATCCTTCTCTAATGCTTGTTTTTTTATGTTAAGATGATACTCTCTGATTGTAAAATAAATTTTGATTAGTGGGAAGGATTTAAAGTTGTTGAAAAACAAGAAAAAAAGAGACAATAATATAAATTTGTAATCAATGACAAAATGTCTAATTGTGATGATGTTTATCTTCTCGAGCATACGAGAGACTTGCTTTTTTTTTTTAGTTTAGTGATATGATATTTCAAACTATGCTTTCTTTAATCCTAACCCAAAACTGAAACTAAATCGCCTTATTATTTTTATTACATTAGGATATCTAAAAAATATAGAAAAATATGGTAGGATAAGAAAATGTATTATATATATGTGTTTGTGCATTTGTGCACGATAGATGACAGTCCAAATCAAAAGCATTGTAAAGGATTTAATATAGAGGAACTATGTTGTCATACCATTAAATGTTTAGGATTTAAGAGGTGATGAAAATTAGCACCGGAATGTTTTAGGATACTTGAAATAATATTAACATATTTAAATCCATGACAAAGATAGGAATCGAGTTCTGTAGATATAAATTAGTCAAATCCCCATAAAAATGCTTTCTTTGCCATAAAAACGATGTTTGAGGATTTCAAAAATGATTGCAAATGGGAGATAACATATCACAGGCTGCTAAAAATCGAAAAGAAAAGCAAAATGTCTTTAAAACATATGGCCAAAGATAGGAGAGGGAAAAACTCAAGTTTTAATTTGATTGATTTTCTAAAATCCTTCTTTAACTATAAACTTTTGATTTAAAGTTGACACAGCCTCTTTGTAAAATATATTTATAGGGAAAGGGAAAGATTCAAAACTATTGGAAATCAAAAATGAGAGAGACAATGACAAAAATTCGAAATGAATGGGCATTTAACAGTTTACAGAAAATCTATATAATCTACATTTTAACTTATCAGATTTCATGAATTTCTAGAAGTGCAAAGATATTGTGAGTAATTTAAACTTAAATTTCAATTAAAACTTTTGACAATTATGGTGGAAAAAATAAGAGAGCAAGATACAAGAGAATGATAAGAAAGTCAACAAAAACTAGTTGAAAAAATATATGAAACCTTACAATATCTCACGACTTCGAATTTACATCTTGAAAGTTCAAAATTCTTGAAATTATATAAATGAAAATTTTTGAATTGAAATGTCATTCACAATACCAATAATTTAGTTACTTTAACTCTAGAAAATTAAGTATACTATTTTGCACTTTAAAGTATCATCTTACCACATAGTTGCATTTTGAGTAAAAATTCAAATTAGATGATTTTTTTATGCAAGCCTACTTCAAAATACATGGCATCCTCAAGCTTAATTCATGCTTCCAAACTGGCTACCTATTTTATACTATGTATATTAATTTTACAATAATTCACATAGTTATTTTTATTTTTCTTTACTAGGACTTTGAATACAAAAAATATAGGAAATTCTATAAAAGAAATTGAAGCTATGTGCAAACCAAATTAGACAATATTACGTGCCGATAAATCACTCTAACTTAATAATATAAAATGCTAAGTTTCGGCACAAATCTACTCAAGAAAATTTGGAACTAAAAGTAGATATTTTCCTGTCAAAATAATATCCAAGGACTCAAGGGAGACAAAAACGTTTATGAGTGTAAATTTAATGTCAAAAAAGGGAAAACAAAAAAAATTAGGAATTGAATTGAACCATGAAATGGCAGAGTTCATACAAAATACATCATAAACTTCGAGAGAAGAGAATGATAAGAGAAACAAGAGAGAGAGAGAAAGTGCTCATCTGTGTGAGTGGGCAAGGGGTATGCTGCAAACATTAGATAGAATTGAAGAGATGAGATCATGGAAAGATAGTGTGAGACAAAAGATAAGACCGAGTAAAGTTTGATTTGACACCTAGATTTAAGTTGGGTGAGTCGGTTAGAGATATGGGTGGACATTCGTATTGGTATTGGTGTCATGCCCCGAACCGGAGCCGTTAACAGCCGTCCGTTATCCCGGTATTGACTTTCTATAACCAAACGAGATGAACCTCCCCATAAGTCGAAAGTCTATCAAATACCATATATCAATCTGTCACATATCTATATACATAGGCCAGTCCGGCCAAAATCAACAATCTTCTCAGATCTTCCAATTCCTTTCAACCATGCAGGATAATGTAATGCTAACAACAGTCTTACACCAGACCTTTACTGTGATTTAGAAGTGGTATCGAGTGAACCAAGAGGACACTTCTAAAACATGACACGTTTCCCAAAGTAAATGTACACGATAATACAGATCATGCCTTAATGTAATAGAATAGAGTCGAGAGTTTCAATAAGATACACATAATTTTACATACAGCCATCCATTTTTATACATAATGGTCTATCTACAATTTCAATATACAAATATACAATTTCATTGGCAAATCCTTCCCAATATCATATCGAGTACCTAATAACAACCTCGATCTCCAACAAAAACCTCGTAAGTTGATAAGTCTCGACGCGTCCCACAATAGCTCTATCTATACACAATGGAAAATGAGGAGTGAGTATCAAGGAAGATACCCAGTGAGTGAGAGGGTATATATCATGTGTTTAATGTGTCGGTGAAAAATGAAGTATCAAAGTTCTCAATAATTCCACATATTGTAAGAAATCGTGTATAATGCTCAATTTATCATAAATCATTCTTTTCACATACATTTCAAACATATATGCATCCATGTCATCAAATCATGCTAGAATAGAGCATGCCAAGATTAGTCTTGGTAAGGGTCGACCGCAACCAATGACAGTCGCATCGGGAGTTTTGTACGCAATATGTTAGAAAAGCTCTCTATCCCGATGTTGGTGACGGACCTAATCAGGTGCTAGACTACGGTGTACCATAGCCCTCCCCCTTATGGGTTCAACCTGACTAGTATCGTGTCGAATCACAATACATTTACCATTTTCTGATGTCATGTTCAGCAGAAGCATATCGGGTGCAAATATGGATCACCCTATACATGCATCATTCATAACTACGGAATGGGATTTACCCATCACAAAGTTATCATCATCACATGCTAGGGCCCTCGACCCAAGTAAAATATCATCATCAAATCAATCACGTGCCATGCCATATTTCTTAAGCAATGTCAATCATTTCCACAAGAATGATTTCATAAAACATGTATAACTCAAATGCAATGGCACAGTTTCGTATTTTAAAACTCTTTTGGATACATATATAACACGTATAAACATGTTTGTGGATACTCCATGAATTCATAAAAACATTTCATAATTCATTGAAAATTTCACATCACATATTCATTAAATCATGCTTGCGTCAGAAAATATTTAGAACATGATATTGTACATCAAACACATAATATAATAAATCCTACTCATAGTATATAGGAGGGTCAGTCACTCCCTACCAAGTACCACAAGTGTCGAAAGTGTTTCCCCTTATTTGGTCACCACCTGTGTGCCTACAATCGCAACACAATGCATATATGAGAATTTGTGTCATGATTTGAACTTACCAGGTTAAGTTGTATTCTAGTAATTCTTTCTTCTAAGATTAAGGTTAGGGTATCCTAGGGCATGTTCTATCCTTTTTTCCATCATTCTTATCATATATTCTTTACAATTCATTCAATTAGAACACATTTCATTACCCCAACACAACACATGTGCTTATAGTTCATTATTTATGGTTTATGCACATATGCACCTTTGCGCAGTTATGGGAAAATGATCATAACTTCTACTACACAACTCCGAATCACATGCTTCCTATCTCATTTTAAAGCTAAGAGGCAGCACTACAACTTTCACTTTGAATGTTTCTTCATATTCTAATCTTAGAATTTCAAAAAAACCAATATTTGTCTCAGTTCTGTTTCAAACGTCCACTCTGTCCTATCTTAGTAAAAATAAAATGACTCCTTGCACACAACTCCAATTCAAATACATTTTGGATATGTTATAGATGAGACATATACCTACAACTTTCACATTGAAAGGTTTTTTACTTCAGTCCAGAAAAGGGTCAAAATAGGTCACAAAAAAGGCGGTTGATCTGGGACAGAAAATAGAGTGAAAATTTGCATAGTTTTGGGAGATTTTGTATAACTTTTGTTTCCCCTATGAAAATTGTCTGAATTTGTCACAAAAGGTGGCTAAGAGGGAGTTCTACAACTTTTCATCTTTGCGTTTTTGCAAACAAGGGCTGGAAGAGAGTCGTAAAATGCTACTATTTTTTGTGTTGGAGAATGGGTGACCCTCTGTCGAGTTTCAGAAGAGTGGCTATAACGTTTGACATAGGGGTCAGATTGTGGCAATTCTTATCTTGTTGGAAAGATAAGACCTAGATCTACAATTATATAACTGGAGCATTTGCTAATTCAGACCATAAGATACCTCAAAACTGAGGCTAAATCACTGACAGAAACAGAGCTAAAGTAGGACAGAACAAAAATTTCTGTGCAGAACACTTAATTTTGAAAAATCATAATAAATCCAAGTCTCATCAGAATGCAACGACTCATATCTCATTTTAAAGCTCTGAAGGTTTAGTTTCATATGTAAAATTGTCACTCAATTTGCCTCTGTGCAAAAAAATGTTATAGCTAAAAAACCACAACCAGGTCATAGTGTTTAGATTTCAGAATTTCTGTTTTCCTCATTGATTTCAAACTTTGACCAACCCTAGTTCCTTAACCAAACAACCTCATTTTGGTCCCAAATTAAGATATGTTATACTATGGAGTATGGAGGACTTGAAGCTGGACAGCTGGGCTTGAAACAAAACACAAAATTTTGGTCTTGAACTCTCAGCTCCCTCCTTGGATTTCACCAAGCATTCCTTCTAATTTGGCCTTGATTTTTGGATATGTTGTTCTAGGGTTTGTGAGGGTTTGATTTATGTAAAAATTTTTGGATGGTATTGTAGAAAAACTTTTGGATCCCTCACCTTGAACTCACAGCTTTGGAGAGAAGAATGGAGAGCTTCTTTGGTCTCTTGAACATCTCACGGTTTGGAAGAACAAAAATGCCTAAATGTTTGCCTATTTGGATTTGTTTGGTCACCCAAAGTGTACTCCCTTCTCTCTCCCACGTCTTGCACTCATTCACACAACAAATCTCACTTTTCTCACACTACAAGTCCACTCTATCTCATACTATACTCAACTCCTTCATTTATTGCATGTCCCCCAACCACCTTGATCCAAGGGCTCTCAATTTTTTATCCTATTTCAAGTTGAATCCACACCATTGATTGATTTCCAAGAAAATCCATTCTTCCATACCGTGAATAGTATCTTGTCTCCCACTAACTCAATCCAATGGTCCACATTAAATCATCTTTCTTCAGACAAATCTCTACCCTTGGATCAACTTTCCAAAAACCCAAAATAAATAAAAAGAAATAATTTTTTTTCTCTCCCTCTCTTCTCTCTTATGTTTTCTCTTTCTATCTCATGTTTTATCTCTCTCTCTCTCACGGGTTTTTGGGAGGGGAGGTCATTTGCTAAATACTTATATTTTTTTGTTACTTACAATTGAGTCCAATGATTTATGAAAATTACATTTTGACCCCGAAAATTTTCATAATTTCAAGTTACACCCAAAACCTTGTATTAGGCCTAATTTAATTTATTTCGTATCGAAACGTGAACATTTGATCACCCAAACGTCCTTAAGAGTGAACGAAATTCTCGATTGGTCAAAATTCGACCTTGATCTCGAAATGCATGAAATCTCACCATGGACTCCATTTTATGTGTAGTTTTTAAAAATATAGGTTTTGGGTGGAAACGAAACCGTTTGCTCGGACAAATTTCAATTCTGTCAAAAACTAGGGTTTCACAGGCGAAATTTTAAAGTACCGAGCATTTTTATGCTATGGCTTAAATTTCACTTTCGCTCCTTGACCCTTCAATTTTAAAGTGAATTTAGCATATATATATCTCACTGCATCAAATTTGCACGTGTGGCTTTCATTTTGGCTTAGTAACAAAGATTTTCCCTCTTGGTGATTTAGCTATATAATTTTTCGAGTGATTCTCAAAACGGAAAAATTTCTTAGTGAATTTTGGGCCATGAAAACATGATCAATATCATATATGCATCGAGAAGAGTACAATATGAAAGATAACAAAGTGTCGGTGTTGCATTTCCTAACCCCCTAAAACTAGTTTCGTGCTCGAGACTAAAAGAAACTATACAGAGAAAAGTTGGGGGTGTTGTCTCCTTATGGCCTCCACGGGCTCCAAAGTCTCCTCCTCGACCTGGTTGCTCCTCCACAAAACTCTAACAAGAGGAACCTCTTTTCTCCATAGCTTTCTGACCTGTCGATCCCGAATAACCACAGGTTGAATAGGTAAACTAAAGTCCTCTCAAAGCTCAACTGCTAGAGCCTTTAAAATGTGTGAGGGATCTATCTGATATTTCCTAAGCACTATGACATGGAATACATAGTGAATACGTGATAGCTCTGTTGGCAGCTCCAATTTATGCGCCATACTTCCGACCATCTCAAGGATAAGGAAGGGCCCAGGATACGGAAAGACCTAATATACCTGGGGCACAACTTCCCTCGCTGCCCAAATCAAATGACTCCCTTCAAGGGAGATATCCTCAAGAATACCATGTCTTCCACATTGAACTCTAGAGGTCGTCACCTATGATCTGCATAGGATTTCTATTTATCTTGGGCAGCTCTCATCTGCATATGGATAACCCTCACTTTCTCCCTCATCTCCTCTACCAGATCAACATTGGTGAGTCGTCGCTCACCAATCTCATCCCAATACAACGGGATACGGCACTTCCTCCCATACAATGCCTCATAAGGTCGCATGCCAATGCTCGCCTGATAACTATCCACTAATAGAAGATGCCGATCCCAACTCCCCCAAAAATCCATAACACATGTCCTAAGCATGTCCTCTAAAGTATGAATGGTCCTCTCTGACTGACCATCTGTTTGGAGGTGATATGCTATGCTGAAACTCAGTCTAGTACCCAATGCCTCCTACAGACTGGGCTAAAAATGGGATGTAAATCTGGGGTCTCAATCTGATACTATCGATACTGGAACCCCATGAAGTCTCACAATCGTATCAATATAGAGGCGTGCCAACACCTCAAGCGAGTAATCACTCCTGATCGGGTTGAAGTGTGCAGACTTAGTAAGTCGATCAACTATCACCCAGTTTGTATCATGCTGTGTCAAAATCCGCGGTAACCCCACTACGAAATCCATCGTGATATGCTCCCACTTCCACTTAGGGATGGGAAGGGGCTATAAAGTGCCAGCTAGGCACTGGTGCTCGGCCTTTACCTGCTGACATACAAGGCAATGAGCAATAAACTCCACAATCTCCTGTTTCATACCCGACCACCAATAACTATCTCTGATAGTGCGGTATATTTTAGTACTGCCGGGATGTAAAGCATAGGCAGATGAATGGGCCTCCTCGATAATAGCCCTGCGGAAATCACTATCTGCTGGTATACATACCCAATCTCAGAAAACCAACAGTCCATCCCTGTGGACTCTAAAGTCATCGATATCATCTTTGCTAGTTTTCTCATAAATACCTCGGAGCTCCTCATCACTCTACTGAAGCTCCCTGATACGATCGAGCAAACTCGGCCGAACCTCAAATCGGTTAGTATAGCTTCCTGATTATCACTAGCCAACCTGACTCCCAAAGCTTGGAGTCCCAATAAATACGAGAGATAAGTACTATCAGTAGTCTGAGAAGAAAAAGATGACTTCTGGCTCAAGACATCAGCCACTACATTAGTCTTGCCTGGATAATAGTCAATGATGAGGTCATAATCCTTTAGTAGCTCTAACCATCTCCGCTGCCTCAAATTTAGCTCCTGTTGAGTGAACAGATACTTCAGACTCTTGTGATCTGTAAACACCCTACATGTGACCTCATATAGATAGTGGCACCATATCTTTAACGCAAAGACTATGGCTGCCAACTCCAAATCATGCGTAGGATAGTTCACCTCATGCTTCTTTAGCTGTCGAGAAACATAGGCGATAACTCTACAATCCTATATCAACATACAACCCAATCCCTACCTGCTGGCATCACTGTACACCACAGACTCCCGATTACTCTTGGGAAGGGCCAGAATCAGAGCAGATGTTAACCACTGTTTGAGCTCCTGAAAGCTTGCCTCACAATGATCATCCCATATAAATTTGACGGATTTCAGTTGTAGGCAATACCGGTCTAATTATCACTATAAATCATTACTGGCGTTCCATTTTCTACCATAACTCCTAAGTCATCCAGAAATCTCCGAAACCAAACACTCCCTTGAACTATCGCTGAGCATGCCACAAGCTTAGGTTCTATTATAAATAGAGATACACAGATTTGTTTCTTGTTCCTCCACGACATGATACCATTTATTTGGCAAGACAGCAAACACTGATGTCAATTTGCGTCTATCCAGATAGCCACCCCAATTGGCGTCTGAATACCTAACGAGACACAAATCACTTCCTCTGAACGCGAAAAGAGGTCTACAGTTCCCTTGAAATATTTCAAAATCCTTTTCACTGTTCTCCGGTGAAGCCATCCAGGATTCGATTGATACCTATTTACTAGATCGACTGTAAAATAAATGTCTGGTCATGTATACCTCATTATATACACAAGACTGCCCATTGCAATGGTATAAGAGATTCTACTTATCTCCTTAATTTCTTCCTAAGTTATAAGGCACATATCAAGGCTCAGGTTTTCGCCTTTAGCGATATGAGTATCTAATGGATTGTAACCGCTCATCTCGAAATGTTAAAAAATGTTCATGATGTAGAACTTTTGTTAAAGAGTCAACAGCATTTTCAAACAATCCTTCTGGATCCTATCTTCAAGAACGAACTAAGTTTCACCCATGAACAATAACCACATTTCAATGGTCACTAGATACTCTCTATTGTTCCCAACTAACAGAATATCATGCACATATAAGAAAATGATCACAAAAAAATCACTAGAACATTTCAAACAGACAGAATGATCCTCCTCGATCATTATGAAACCATAAAATATCACCTCTTTGTGAAATCTTAGATACCACCATCTGGATGACTATTTTAGGTCATATATCAACATTCAAGTCGACAGATCTTACTCTCATGACCTACTAAAACAAACCCAGAGTTGCTTTATGTAGATCTACTCATCCAAACTTTCATTATAGAAGGTGATTTTTACATCCATCTGCTATAACTCCATATTCATCTTCGCGACAATCGCTAAAAATAAATGGATCGTGGTAAATTGGACTATAACTTCTTGGTAATCTAAACCCTTAGTTTGCGTATAACTGTGGCTACCAAACATGCCTAATACCTCCCCATCGATCCATTGGCTTTTCTCTTGACCTTAAGAACTTTCTTATTCCCAATGGTCCTTCTACCCTTGGGCAAATCAACTAGGTCCTTGAGAATTTATTCATTCTCAATGGTCTTTTTGCTCTCAGGCAAATCAACTAGGTTCCAGATACTGTTGATTTTCATCAACTCATTCTCTTCATCTATGGCTTTCAATAAATAGTTCTTCATAAAAACCCACAAGAGCCTTTAGGATTACTTTAAATTTCTTATTATCTTCAAAATTTGCAATGAGAGTGTCATCCTCATTCGGGAAGCGACATTTAAGTATGCACTCTCAATACTTTTACGAGAAGAGAGAACCTCTTCACCTCTAGATAAATCGCTCCTACTAGAACCAAAATCCATAATACATTCTTGTGCCCCTCCACGGGGCTTACTTGAGTTACTGACTCATCCATCTCATAGAAGGTAAAGTCTCGATCAATTTCATCTCTTGATGGATTGCTTCTACTGGGACGAAAATCCTTAATTGGTTTTTCGATCTCGTCTGAGCTACTAAGATCATTTATCGAATAGAAGATAGAGTCATAATTGACTTCAACTCTCTTAGAGAAATCATCCTCAATAAATGTGGCATCACGAGACTCAATTTCAGTAATAGTGTCGTTAGCATGCTCACTTAAGAACACATACCCCTTGGAGTGTTTTGAACATCTTATTAAAGATACATTTCTTTTCTTGCAAGCCTAACTTGCCATGTGGATTTGAGAAATCATGATCATAAGTGGCACAACCTCATGACCTCAAGTGGCTAACGTCAGGCTACCTCCCTATCTAAATCCTAAATGGGATACTGACTTCAGAATTTAATGAGATACGGTTGAGAACGTAGGCTGCAGTCAATAAAACATCTCCCTAATGGGAGATTGACACATTGTCCTATGCCATCATAGATCTCACTATCTCCAACAAAGTCCTATTCCTCTTCTCGGCTACTCCATTCATTTGAGAAGTAGCAGGAACAATCAGTTTTCTCGTAATACCTTTCTCAAAACAGAGCTCTCTAAATAGTTTTAACAAACACCGCGCCCCTGATCAGTTCTAAGAGTCTTGACCCTCAAGTCTAACTGATTTCAAACCTCGCTAATAAATCTCCTGAAGCATTCCGATACCTCTGACTTGTATGAGATCAAATAAATTCAACTGAAACGCGTTTAATCGTCTATGAACAAGAAAAATATATAGCTCTGTTTCACGCTCTCATACTCATATGACCATAGATATTAGAGTGGAACATTTGTAATGGAGTCCCAGCTCTCAATGCATTGCCAAATGATTTTCTTGTAGTTTTGTCGGCTAAGAAAAATCACATACGGGTAGTTCGAATCTATTTTGAGGGTCCAACAAACCACTCAATGCTAACCAGTTTATCAACTCTTGCCCAATGTGTTCAAATCTACTATGCCACTGATTTACTTCTTAATTAACGAAACCAGATATAGAGGTAATAGAAAAATAACAAGAAATACAATTAAAAGGAACAATATCTCGTGCATACTGATCATAATGGATAGAACCAGAACAGTCGGTGAACTGTTGTATTTAATAAAAAAAAACATATGATTTTCTTATCACAAAGCATATCCTAGGCATTTTTAAACAAAGTACTGAAATCCAATTCCTTCGAATACCTGGAGTGCAAAGATTGTCATTTAGATATAGAGACCGACTACTTTACAACTCTAACTTGTAAGTGTCAATCTCTCTGATGACAACAAATGCTTTGTTCCTCACGTAAATCCTCTTTACTTAAGGATTCACTTGGCAGAACTCTATTTACATGCTTCTATCCCAAGTTACGTGGTCGTGGCTCCTGAGTTTACAATCCACAAAAGAGAGAAATCAGTGAACAACGCGATAAATGAGTCAAAACTCAAACTATGTAAAGAACAAGGACATTTCTTCCGCTCATCACACTCATAAGCGAAATGATCAAGTCTACCTTAGACGTAGCACCTCGCATCGGTTTTTATCAAATTTCTTCTTCCAACGCTTTTGTGCCTTGCTGTCAAATATCTCAGATGGTTTCATCTTACCTGGATCTCGGCTCTTCTTTTCATGCTTATGCCATTTGTGTTTGGTGCCACGGGAGCCCTTACTCAACTCCGTTGCATAAACATGACTCGAATATGTCCTATTTGCCTCCAAGCGCTCTTTCTTAAGCTCACAATGCCTATTCATATCTTTGAAAGTACAAATACTGTCGTTATGCCTGAGATAGATTTTCATGATCTCCCATGAATCAGGTAAAACCGATACATTCGTAGGATACTGCTCATAGACCGAGATCAAGTCATCATGCTTTCCATTGATAAAGATTGCCCTAATTTAGCTATCATTTTTCTTCAACGTACAATAGACCTCATTATCCCATCTATACTGAGGTATAGTACCCTCCCTGGGCCCACCATCTCATACCTCAGAAACTCAAATTGATCTTGCCTCTCGAGAATAAACTGAATGTTCTTGTGAAAAAATTCACAATTGTCACCATTTAATTTGTTCTCATTGCAAAGATCTATTACGGCAGTACTCTATGTAGCTAGAGAGACTTTAGTGACTTATTGATATTTATTCTCACATTTTGTGTACCCATCGCCTGAACAAATTCTAAATGATTCGAGTATAGACCCTAATTTTAGCGTATGAGTCAACGAATATCATATACCACAAACTGGAATCGCATCTTACCTTCAGAGTTTGATTCAACACACAAAATCTACAAAAAGTCACAAATGTGAACTTGAAAGCCTCTGAAAATTGGAAAAATCCAATTCAGAGAAGCCAGATTGGCAACTAAGACCACCACGCCACCCCTTATGTCGTCGAAAGAACCTCCATGTGCACACACGTGCCAGCAGCAGCATGCTGCATGTCAAACGCACAGTGCATCTGGCACACTCCCTCACGTGCGTGGCAGCATGCTGCTGCACATGCAGGATGCGCAACGTGTCCTGCACATGCCTGAGCGGGTCGTGACCCATGTCAGAGCAGGTCGGTTAGTGGGTCCAGGTCGTAACCGACTGGGACCTCTATACATTTTCACATACCGTATGAGCGTATGAAAGACATAAGCCTGCTAGCTGAAGACCTACACCCCTTCTTCTAGCGTGTACATCACGCAATGGTGGATCTGAGCTGAGTCTTCTCTGCCCGATGGGTTCTGAAACGGGTTCTCTTGACCCGGATGCCAAAAAATGCTTTTCTGGCTTGATTTTCGCATGGATTTCTACTGTAATGCGAAATTCATCCTAAATTTGATTTTTTGGAAAAATAACCTGAATCCGGTGAATGTGAAATTCCCTTTCATGGCCCTCCACGGCCAATTTAGAAAATCCATTTTCCGATGACTAAAATTCACTATGTATATGTCAAAATGTAGATCTAAGCATGAGAAACATTTCTAGACCATTTTTACAAATCGATTAATCCTTAAACTCAATAGATATAAGATTTTATGTCCTTAGGATCGAAAACTTCGACTGGACTTGTCATGGTCTTAATGTGCGAAAAGAATTCAACAAAAATTATTTTCATGATCCATAGATCATGGGCATTTTTGTAGCACTCTCGGATTCACGAAATTCATCCATGATCCAGAGCCTAAATTTTGTATTCTATAAATTTTATGACCAAAAAATTTCAAAAACTTTTTTTTAAATAAATCCAACGTTACTCTGATACCAATAAAGGATTTATTACATTCTGTGTGCATGCAGAAGCGTATAAATTAAAAGTTCAGAATTTTGGTATAAATACCTCAATATGTAAGGGTCCAATAAATCAACCGAAACTACGTAATCTCTCATACGGATCGCTTGGTCAGGATGGTAATCATGAAATAAACCACCACCATAGATCCACGACGCCTCAACCTAAAGTCCGATGAATCCAACGACGGGAGAAATTTTTCAACACGAAAATTTCTCAAACTATTTAGATAATTCTCACTCTAAGGAACATTTATCTTGACAATAGTGTATATCTATTTTCTTAAAAAAATTACACTCTTTGCCATTGTTCCGTTCTCAAGCGAAAGGGACAACCCCAGAGAGAGAGATACAGTTGCAAGGGAGTTACTAGTGAAGTTGGTTTTGGGGGGTTAGTATGGAGTTATTGGATTCTCTCAATAATGCCCCATTCATGATTTGAACATACCAAAAAAAAAATACCCCAACGTGGGCATAACTTCCAATAGATTTGATAGGTGATTTCAAGTGAGACTAGGGGTTGCTGTATTTCAAAACAAAATTGAAAATCTTTATAACATAGGGCCATAGATAGGAGACAAAAAAATTGAGGATTTGATACAACTGAGTTTTTCAAATCCTTTTCTAATGCTTGTTTTTTGATGTTAAGATGATGCTCTTTGATTGCAAAATATATTTTGAGTAAAGGGAAGGACTTAGAGTTGTTGAAGAATTTTGGGGCATGCAAAATACTCACTTTTTTTAACTGAATGATATGATATTTCAAACTATGTTTTTTTCAATCCTAACCCAAAGCAGAAACTAAGTCGCCTTATTATTTTTATTACATTAGGATATCTCAAAAATATAGAAAAATATGGCAGGATAAGAAAATGCATTATATATATGTGTTTGTGCATTTGTGCGCGATGAATATTGTTGCAAGAGATGACAGTCCAATTCAAAAGGTTTGTATAGGATTTAAAATCGGGGAACTATGTTACTACATCATTAAATGTTTAGGATATCTCACTTGTTCTTTTGCAAAATAGTGTGATTGTCACAAAGATCTTCAAATAATCTTCTGTTCATTTCCCTATTTTGTTGGAGTCTAACTGCCACGCCCTAATTCCATCCTTTCTCTGAGGCTTCATCGGCAACGGATTGCTTGGCTCTCACTAGAACTCACTCCCTCAAATGACTCATGATATGTGAAAAAAAAAAACAAACCTTTTATTCATATAATCAACCATATTGTTGTGTACATAGCGTGGCAGCGGAACGATTACAACTTTTAAGATTCCACTTTTGCCTGAGATATATTCACTACAACAAAGGGAACCACTCCTTTTACTAGGTAATCTACACTTCTTTATCTTTGGTTCCTGCAAGGTCTGTAAATATTTTTGTGTGAATTTGATAACTCAGTGAAATCCGTGTGTGCATGTGTGAAAAAGTTTTCACTGTAAAATTATGCGAAATAGTTTTCGATTTAAGAATCCAATAAATATTAAACAACATACACAAAACAGTAATAACAATAACACATTTCAAAGATACAGTACTGGCTGTCGGTGATGTAACATCGACCCTCAGTATATCCTATGGTGTATTCCAGTTCATATGTAAATATATATATGATGTTTCCACGACTACATTCATAAGTTTTCAATAAGAAAATTTTCGATAAAACGATCCCATAAATTTGCCGGTAAAATACGAATTTGGGTTAGTTTGACTCAAAGAGACTCAATAACTTTAATTTCACATTAAATAAATTTAATTAGGTCTAAAATAAGATTTTGGGTCTAGTGTGTAATTATGAAAACTTTTGGGGGTCAAATTAGATTTTTTTATAAGTTAAAGGACTTGTTAGCAATTAACAAAAATTTAAAAGGAAATGTGACAAGTGTATTCTTTTAAAACAATACATTAAACAAGTGTGAGAGTAAGGAGGATAAGTATTGACCCAAATTGAGAGGAGAAAGGTAAGGTGGGCCAATGAGAACACATACACATGAAAACCAATCAAAACACATGCAAATTGGCAAAATGATTCTATGACTTAGAATAAATTTGAGACTTGATCCTAGGGTGGTGAGTTAATAACACAAGCATAAAGGAAGAAGACCGTAGAATGCTTGTTCATTCTTCCCAAACTGTGAGAACAAGGTGAGAAGAGAGGAAGACCAAGAAAGTTGAGGTAAGAAATTTTATTCTGTCCCATTTTAAGCTGATAACTGTGCGAAATGTTATGACACTTTTCTTGAAAAGTGACAGAAAGTTGTTATGTTTCGGAATATAAATACAGTGTACAAAAATGACCGTTTTGTAGTCCTATTTTAGAGAAACTCAAAATATAAAAGTTGTAGGTATCACCCTTGTCTATAACATAAAAATATATCAGCCAATTCGCATGAGGAAATCAAAAGTTGTACCCTTTTTCCTAAAGAGGTTTTGACAGAAACCTTGTTTCCAATTGAAACCTGACTGTTCTGATCATGATTTATTTCAACCCCTTTCTCAGTATAATTGAGTAAAACTCAAAACATGAAAGTTGTAGATTTATGTCTTAGGTATAACATGTTTAAATTTCATTAGGTTTGGATGAGTAGAGTGAAAGTTATAATTTCTGCACAAAACTAGGACAGAATCTGAATATAGAACGCGACAGAAACAAAATGAGTATTTTCGGAAATTCAGTGATGAGATTTTGAGAAAATGTATAACACGAAAGTTATAGGGCACGAAATTTTCTACAACATATCAAACTTTCACTTGAATTGGAGCTATGTGTAAAGAGTTAAGTCATTTCTACTATGTAGGGACATAGGCTTTATGCACATGGGCGTCGGGCAATGGGCCGACATGGGCGCAGCATGAGCATGATGTCCGTGCAGTGATTTGACCGGACCAAACTTTGGAAAATTGGATATTTTTGTACAAATACACTCATTGATTTATTTAAAATGCCCTAGAACTTGGCCCTAAACTAAGAAATTGTTAAGTGCAATTTATTACATATATTTTCCTATAATGACATATGTGTACATATATGATCATTGTAGTGACATGATTGGTGATCGATTCAAGGGAGTTCCATTTCCTGTAAGTGGGACTTTGACATCTACTAGTGATTGACAAATCATATTTTATCGATTTTCAAACAACGTGATTTCTATACGTGTGAAAATTAAAATTTTGGATTTTGATAAGTATATATATATATGTTTTTGTGACCATTGGAGTGTTCCAATAACTGATTTTATTGATATGCATTCATGAGTTTGATAACTAGATATTATGCCACTTTTTCGACATATTGACATGTTTTAAATGCTCCAACTATTTTGGCACATGGTTTTGAATGGATTTACATGTACTATTTGGGCTGTACGCCTGGTCAATGTTATGATACGATGCATGGGGCTGTAGGCTTGGCCAATGTGATGATGTGATGTATGGGGCTACATGCCCGGCCGACTTGATGATATTGTGATATGCTTCCTATAGCATTCCGTAGATACGAATGACATTTGGTAGAGGAACCCCTTGTGTCCGGATACGCTTCGGCCAGAGGTATCCGCCAAATTATCATGTGTATGGTTGTCCCAGATTGACCCTCATCAGGGAGGACGTGAGTTTACCTCTGTCTCGCACTGGACAGAGTATCATACACGACCGACTATTTATATATATATATATATATATTATTACTATTTACAAGCTAGTTGGTGTAGTCTATGGCAAATATTGGGGTAGAGAGCTATTATTTGATATTTGTTCGGCCGGCTCTACATATGTAACTTGATACATGGATGGATACATATGTTATTTTTTTTCGATGTGTGCCTTGAGCTATGTTAAAACTGCACGCTATTTTTCGCACTTTATATTATATTACATGCCTTGACACTCCAAGTTCATACTTGATATTGATAGCATGATATCAATCCCCTCACTTGCTGAGTATCCTCCCATAGATACTCACCCCTCACTTTCCCTTTCACAGGTATAGTCTTGGATCGAGGGAATGGTAGAGACTTGATTTCGTTGGACTTATTTTGGAGATTGAGCTGGGGTATGGTTACCCGTTTCTTCCGCTATGTTCAATTTGTGGTTATCGTATTATTTTGGAGTATTTAGTTTGACCATTGTAGTTATTTGTTTTGGGATGACTGCATATTTCTATTGGCGCATGTAAATGGTAACTCTCATCTTAAGTTTACATATTTATGCATTTGAGTCACAATGAGATATTTTACTTTTATTAGTTGGGAATTCATGTGATTTTGTAAACTGATTTGGACATATGTGTTTTTAGCCTTACGATGCCTCGATGTCTCAGAGGGTTGTGCCCGTACATTGAGGTGTTATGTTGCTCACGTGCTCGGCCTGGGGGTGGGTCGGGGAGTGGCAGGTGATAAGCGAATTCCACCTTATATTACCATCACGTGCACAGTCTCATTATTCTTTCAAGAGGTCCATTTCCTGAAAGGCCTATCACTCTTCACCTCATTAAATGCATAAACCTCCTATCCACATAATGGCTTACTGCCAGTATGTATTTCAACATTCGACATAGTCCTTGCTTGCTCATCGGATCTCCAAATATGCCGGTTTATATAACAATCACAAACAAATGCATTAATGGAATATGTAGCAGTAGTAAATTATGGTAGTTTTGCATAAAAATATATTTGAATACAATAAATATTTACCTCAAAGAGTTGTCTTAACTAAGAGGCTTACTCAACTAATCAGCCTTCTCTTTTTCACCCGTTTCTCAAAAAAACACTTCTTTCTTTTCCTCTTTCCTTTTCTTCCTCTCTCTCTCTTTCTCTCTTTCGCTTTCTTTCTCCCTCTTGGCCGAATCGATTGGGGAATGAAAGGGGGTATTTATAGGCATAGGAGGGGTTGCTTAGTCAACAGTTGGGCTCCTAAGGTGACGACACGTGGCAAGAGGATTGACACATGTATGGACACATGTCACGTGCTGGCATGGGGATGGAATGCGTGATGACACGTCAAGGCGGTGGTAAGGCGGTCAGACTTGAGGTCAGGTGCAATGTACTTTCGTTCAGGTTACAGAATATTCAGATACCCAATACTTTGAGTACTTATTTCCTTGTAATATCATTTAAGTAAATCCATTTACTTAAAAATTACATGTAAATAAAGAAATACTATCATTTGGATTCAATAAATATTTTAAGGATAAAAAGTCAACTCTCCCTTCTATCAAGAAAATTCGCATCATTTAATTTTGATAGATTTTATTCGAAAGGTTAACAATTTAGAAAAATTCTAGAAAAATATGTTTTAACTTAATTGATATATGAGGAACAAATATCAGTACTTTTCTTTCTTATTTTCTAAATATTTCAGATATCAAATTTTTTGGTATTTAGTGTCCAACGAACCGGTTAAAACTAGGTTTTCAGCATTTTAAATATCTGATTTTGTATCCAATTCACTTGTTTAAGTAGTATTATCATTCCACTATTACTAATAAATTATTGCTTGTAACTAAATTGAGCTATGTGACACTAACCATATCAAGTGGCGCCTCACACCCTATAGGTTTAAGAACATGTGGCTTTCTCATAGGGAGTTGAGGAAAGTGATAATGGATTCTTTGAGAGGTACCAATGTTGAAGGGTGGGAGGGTTTTAAGTCGATGCAAAAACTGAAGAATTTAAAGTTAGTCCTTAAAGTTTGGAATAGGGAGGTTTTTGGTGATTTTTTAGAAAAGAAAAGCGCAATTCTTCGTGGCATTGATGAGATTGATTTGATTGATGTTGATAGTAGGATGTTTCAGGATTTATACATTCATATGGAGACTCTTAGACATGATCTTGAGGAGCTTCTTCTTAAGGAGGAGATTGGTTGGCACCAGAAGATTCCAAAGAAGTAGATTAAAGAGAACAATTGCAATACCTGATTTTTTATTGGGTTGCTAAAGGTAAGTGAATGGGTTTGTCGAAATCCTCAAATTAATACCGATTCTCTCAATACAAACAAATTTGTAGTAATAGTGATACCAGATCAAATCCCACGGGAACTAAATTAACTTGTTAGTTATTGTCAAAATAAAATGGAGGGAATTATTAAATAAATTTTTAACTCAAAAATTAATAACCTAAAATTAAGAGACAAATCAACTACGCAAAAATACTAAAAATTAGAAAAGAAATTCAGTCTACTGAGCTCCGATCCAAGGGTTCACACAGTCGATTGTTTAACCGATCATGGGTTAAAAAATATTACTCTTGCAATTCAAACATTCAACCTTAGATTTATCAAGATGGTCATAATAAATTTTACATTTTCCTAAATTAATTGACCAAATCCAGTATTAAATCAAAATTTATCATTAATCGACTGGGTACGATAGCATTCCATATTAGTATAATTGTAGCATTAAGTTATGAGAAAATAGTTAAATCAAAATACAAATAATTAGGATAACCGTAATTATTTAATTTTGTTTCATCGATTTCTTAGGTTAAACATGAATATTGGTAAAAGAACCATAAACATAAATAACCTACCTACTACTTGTATTATTCATTTTTGACAATTACGGATTATTGAAATTCTGGATAACAATAGAAAAATTAATGTTTAATTAAATTGTTAAATTAATCAATACCAATATTTCATGTAAATAAATTATGAATCGACAAATATTTGAATTAAAAGGGCAAGAAATTAAATGAAGCACAATCTCACAGTGAAAACAATCAAATAAAAATTCTCCTTGAATCAGAAGGAAAAATTAGCCATTTATGGTGGAAACCATGTTCTTGAGATCAACAAAAAAAAGAGAAAAAATATTCTTGAAAGAAAAGAAAAAAAAACTAAAAACTAGAACCCTAGAAGAAGAGTGTAGCCGCCACTCCTTTTAGAATAATAAATAGTGATGTGAGAGAGTCCCCCTTTTAGTGCTCTAGGTCTCAAAAGATTCTCCCACAAATGATAAGGAAAGGCTTCACCAAAATAGGAAAATTAAAATTTTACACCTAAAAATAATTTCACTAAAAATAAAAATCCTACTAAAATTAATTAGACTAAAAATCATCAAATTTGTCAAGCTTCTTCTTTCTTCATAGGCCCAAATTGATATCTTGAACCATTAAGCTCCAAAATACCTCCTTAAGCCCACTTTGATCCAATCTTCTAATTTCGATTCCCTAAAAATAAAAAATCATAAAAACTATCCATTAGAGTACTAACCAATCCAAAATCTAACCATAATAACAATAATAAATTTAATATTTTGCACATTATTGAATTTCCCCACACCAAACCAATGCTTGTTCTCAAGCATTCACTAGGTTAATACTACACAACCATTCTCTTTTTCATTCCTTTCCATCTTTCAATTCATCTTCAAACAATCCCAAATCAGCACACTTCAAAAAATCCAAGTCAAAATAACAATTCAGAGAGTAAATGATCATAATATTATAATTTTAAAAGAAAACATAAGCATTCTATCAAATTCAATAATTTTATCAAAATTTAATGTATCAAGACCCAATACTTTCACAAAGAATTCACTCTATACACTCAAAGTATTTAAGAGAATTTATTTATAACTCTTAAAATCAAAACATAGCATGTTATTATCATAAGTTTGCTTATTTATCAAATCTCCACCACTAATTATATGAATTCAAAAAAAAATCTGGGAGTTTTTACAAGGGTTGTAACTGGGTTTAGGTAAAGATAGGTAAATGTGATGTGTAATGTATATATTAAAAGAAGCATGTCAAGAATCACAAAACCATTTCCCACTATCAAACATATCCCATATCTCATAAAATACAACCAACCCAAAGAAAAATATCCCAATCAAGATTATCTCATTCCTCAACCAAAACTTTTGAAGTTTTTTTTCAAATTACCCAATCTCAAATCCTGGGAATTTTTCTCTATTTTTTCTTTTTTTCTTCTTTTTTAATTTTTTTGTTTTTTTTTGCCCTTTTCTCCTTTTTTTTGAAGATAATAGACTTGAGGATGAATGAAAATATGGAGCATATACAAATCACCCCAATCATAAGATTGAATCTATAAAAATAATTCCCACAATAAAGTTATCCTATTCTCTTTTACAAATAACCACTCAATTCTTGCTCTAATCACATGCTTGTTTGATATAAGGACCAAAAAGAATGTTAAGCGTAAAAAGAAGGTTATGTGTCAATTAATGAGGTTATAGCAAAGAAAATGGGTATAAGCTCAATGAGTTCACTAGGAACAAGTTCTAGAATAAACATATTATGATTGATAAACACTCATAAAAAAAAATTTAGAGCAAAGATGATGGTATACTGTTAAAGCTCAAAAGCTCACAGAAGTGTTTAATTTTGTATCAAATCTATCATATCTTCATTTGATTCTATCATCAAGATCAATTGGATATTTCAATTTTATCCAAAAATAACTAATCACACTTATCTCTTTCATGCATTTCAACTCAAATCAACAATGTATACTAACACAAAATTATTATCAAACAAAAATTAAAAGAGTACGAAGTTCAAAGAAAATAGAAGAAATGACATTGGCATGAAAATTCTCCCCCATACTTAAATACTATATTGTCCTCAATGTCTGCAAAAGGAAATAAAGGAGAAAAGAAACTAGCATGCAACTTAAAAAAAACTAGCACAACTTTATACTAGTGGCAACATTCATGAAATCACCATAATGCAACATATAAAAGTAGGACAATGGAAAAGGAGGAGATAAAACTCCGCTAGGGTGATGATGTTTGATGGTTTAAAGTTGATGATCTTTGCTACTGTGACGGAGCCGCGGGGGTGGGTGGAGGCGATTGTATGAAAGAAGTCACGGATGGAGAAGGTTGATCTTCAGATGAAAGTGAAATTGGGTCTCCGTAGGGGTTCGTAACTCTTATTTGTCGAATTGGAACTTTAGGAGGTGATACAACAAATTAGAGTTTTAGGGACCAAGGATTTGTACGAAGGTAGAGAAAATTAGATTAAGGATTTCTTTGTGGAGAGGATTGGATTTGAAAATTTTAAGGCTTTCGATTTTTTTTTTGGAAGAAACATGGGTTTGAAAATTGGAGGTTTTGAATGAATGGGTGCTTCTATGATGAAATTATACAGTTTGAAGTAAAGAGAAGATGAATGATTCGCGAAGGAGAAGAGAAAATGACTATAGAAAATAATGTGGGTTTGATCACTTTCTCTCTCTCTCTCTCTCGTAGAAGGAAACCGCATGATCATGCACTAAGGAAAGGAGTGCTTCTGCCATTTTGTGAAAGTTACTACTGAAAATCGCGTGATCATGCCCTAAAGAAAGGATTGCTTCTACCTAACTTCTCAATTATCCTCTATCCATCTCTTGACTTGAATAATTGCATTCCTTAAAATTCTCATCTTGGACACGTACAAAAATTAAAAGAAGAAACTAATGACACTAATCAAATATCCCTTATTAATTAAGAAATCAAATAACAAACTAATCAAACTCAAGAAAAAAATATTGGGTTATTTCCCAACAAGCACAACTGTTTAATGTCTTTATACTCGACGTTCTCCACTTGCTTCTCTTCAAGGAGGCTTCAACTTTACTTTGGGAGGTTTATATAACTCTCTCTTCGTACCTAATTGTGCATTCAATTCAAAATTAATATCACATTTTTCTTCACAAATTTCCTACATAATTAAATCAAAAATGTCAGTAGAACAAATTGATTGATGGTACTTCATAGGATCAAAAATAATAAATTTAACAATTTCGTTGTCGAACTCGACGGAGAGAGTACCCTCATCCATAACTATTTCAGTCTTTGCTGTATTCATGAATGGTCGTTCTAATAGAAGTGGAGATAAATCTATGATAGTGCCTCCTTCCATTTTCAAGATGTAAAAATCTGTTGGAAAAATGAGTTCATTAACCTGCACTAAAATATCTTCAACAATCCCCTTTGGATGATATCTTGGTTGTCCTTCTTGATTCCCATAGCTCAAATTTGGATGATTCGTCCATCCAGGATTATAATAGTCGGAGAAAGGATCATATGTACATTGAGGTTGATCAGGAAATCCTCCTACGACATTTACTTGTTGAGTGGAATCTTCTTGTAAAGATGGACACATATCCGTAGGATACCCTGAAATTAAATATATGCCATAAACTTTAGTTGCCTGCAATTGCCTTACAACCAATTAACGAACTAAAGCAGTTAGTTCAGAAATTTGATTTTCAAGATTTGAGTGACTTATGTCACGCCCCGACCCTCCCCCAGGCTGAGCACGTGAGCAACCGCCGTGACACCTCAATGCATGGGCACAACCCTCTAAGACATCGAGGCATCGTAAGGCTAAAAACACATATATCCAAATCAGTTTATAAAATCACATGAGTTCCCAAGTAATAAAAGTAAAATATCTCAATGTGCCTCAAATACATAAATATGTAAACCCAAGATAAAAGTTACCATTTACATGTGCAATAGTAATATGCAGTCATCTCCAAGCAAATAAGTACAATGGTCAAACTAAATACTCCAAAATAATATGATAATCTCAAATTGAATACAGCGGAAGAAACGGGTAACCATACTCCAGCCCAATCTCCAATATAAGTCCAACGAAATCAAGTCTCTACCATTCCCTCGATCTAAGACTATACCTATAAAAGGGAAAGTGAGGGGTGAGTATCTATGGGAGGATACTCAGCAAGTGAGAGGATTGACATCGTGCTATCAATATCAAGTGTGAATTTGGAGTGTCAAGGCATGTAATCCAATATCAAGTGTACGAAAAACAGCATGCAATTTTAACATAACTCAAGACACACATCGAAAAATAACATATGCATCCATCCATATGTCAAGTCACATATGTAGAGCCGACCGAATAAACAACCCCGGCAATAGTCTACCTCGACCAAGGACAGGCGCATTGGGGGCTTTCACAATACAAATATTAAATAATGGCTCTCAACTCCAATGTTGGTCATAGACTACCCTAACTAGTATGTAAATAATAATAACAATATACATATATATATATATATATATATCTATAAATAGTCGGCCGTGTATGATACCCTGCCCAGTGGTAGACAGAGGTAAACTCACATCCTCCCCAATGAGGGTTAACCTGGGACAACCATACACATGACAATTTGGCAGATACCTACAGCCGAAGCGTATCCGGTACAATGGGTGCCTCTACCAAATGTCCTTCATAGCTACGGAATACTATAGGAAGCATAACACAATATCATCAAGTTGGCCGGGCATGTAGCCCCATGCAGCACATCATCACGTCGGCCGGGCATACAGCCGCATGCATCGTATCATAATGTCGAGCATACAGCCCAAATAGTACAGTATATGTAAATCCATTCAAAACCATGTGCCAATACAGTGGAAGCATTTAAAATATGTCAATATGTCAAAAAGGTGGCACAATATCCAGTTATCAAACTCATGGATGCATATCAATAAAATCAGTAGTTGGGACACTCCAATGTCACAAAAATATGTATATATACTTATCAAAATCCAAAAATTCAGTTTTCACATGCATAGAAATCATGTCGTTTGAAAATGTGTAAAATATGATTTGTCAATCAATAGTAGATGTCAAAGTCCCACTCATAGTATGGGGGAGGGTAGATCACTCCCCTCAATACCACTATAACAGCAAATGAAACTCCCTCAAATAGATCACCAATCACGTCACTACAATGATCATATATACACACATATGTCATTTTAGGAAAATATATGTAATAAATTGTACTTAACAATTTCTTAGTTTAGGGTTAAGTTCTAGGGCATTTTAAATAAGTTGCTAAGTGTATTTGTATAAAAATATCAAATTTTCCAAAATTTGGTCCGGTCAAAATCACTGCATGGACATCGTGCTCATGCTACGCTCATGTTGGCCCATTTCACGGCGCCCATGTGTACAAAGCCTATGTCCCTGCATGGTAGAAATGACTTAGCTCTTTGTATACAGCTCCAAATTAAGCTAAATTTTGATATGTTGTAGGAAATGTCGGGCCCTATAGCTTTCATGTTATACATTTGCTCAAAATCGCATCACAGAATTTCTGAAAATACTCATTTTGTTTCTGTTACGTTCTATATTCAGATTCTGTCTTAATTTTGTGCAGAAACCATAACTTTCACCCTACTTATCGAAACGTAATGAAATTTAAACATGTTATACCTAAGACATAAATCTACAACTTTCATGTTTTGAGTTTTACTCAATTATGCCGACAAAGGGGTTGAAATAATTCATGATCAGAACTGTCAGGTTTCAATTGGAAACAAGGTTTCTGTTAAAACTTCTTTCGGAAAAAGAGTATAACTTTTGATTTCCTTGTGCGAATTGGCTGATAGTTTTACATGTTGTAGGCAAGGGTGATACCTACAACTTTTATGTTTTGAGTTTCTCTAAAATAGGACTGAAAAAGGGTCATTTTTGCACACTGTTTTTATGTTCCGAAACAGAACAACTTTCTGTCACGTTTCAGGAAAAGTGTCCTAAATTTTGGCACAAGTATCAGATTAAGGTGGTTCTTATCTCGTTGAAACGATAAGACCTAGATCTAAAATTTATGTAACTAGAGCATTTGCTAATTTAGACTATAAGATGCATCAAAACAAAGGTAAATTCACAGATAGAAATAAAAATTAAAATGGGACAGAATAAAATTTCTTACCTCAACTTTCTTGGTTTGGAAAGAATGAACAAGCATTCTATGGTCATCTTCCTTTATACTTGTGTTATTAACTCACCACCCTAGGATCAAGTCTCAAATTTATTCTAAGCCATAGGATGATTTTGCCAATTTGCATGTGTTTTGATTGGTTTTCATGTGCATATGTTCTCATTGGTCCATCTTACCTTTCTCCTCTCAATTTGGGTCAACACTTGTCCTCCTCACTCTCTCACTTGTTTAATGTATTGTTTTAAAAGAATAAACTTGTCACATTTCCTTTTAAGTTTTTGTTAATTACTAACAAGTCCTTTAACTTATAAAAAATCTAATTTGACCCCCAAAAATTTTCATAATTACACACTACACCCAAAATCTCATTTTAGACCTAATTAAATTTATTTAATGTGAAATTAAGTTTATTGAGTCTCTTTGAGTCGAACTGACCCAAATTGGTATTTTATCGTTAAATTTCTGGAGTCATTTTATCGAAAAATTTCTTATTGAAAATTTATCAATGTAATCATGGAAACATCATATATATATATATATATGAACTGGAATACATCATAAGATATACCAAGGGTCGGTGTTACAACTTACCTCATTAACCTGTTTTGTAACTCCATTTACTCATCCCGAATTGTTGAGAATTTTCTACCATATTCGAAATCAACTGTCTGGCTTCTTCTGATGTTTTATTGACCAAATCTCCTCCGTTGGCTACATCTACCATACTTCTATCCATGGGTAAAAGTCTTTCATAAAAATATTGTACCAAGAATTGATCCGGTATTTGATGATGTGGGCAACTAGTACAGAGTTCCTTGAATCTCTCCCAATATTCATGCAGTGCCTCTCCGCTAATCTGTTTGCTCCCACATATTTTCTTTCTGATATTGGCAGCCTTAGATGCAAGAAAAAATTTCTCTAAAAATTATCCCTACATTCCATTCTATGTATTTATCGAATCGGGAGGTAGGTAATATAACTAGTCATTTGTCTTATTTTTTAGGGAAAAGGGAAAGGCTCACAATTTGATTAGTTCCTCGGTCACACCTTGAGGATTCATACTTGAACAGATAACGTGGAATTTCTTTAAGTGTTTATGGGGATCCTCACTAGGAAGACCACAAAAAATAGGGAGCTAATGAATCAACTCAGATTTAAGTTCAAATGTTACCTCAAGAGCTAGGTATTTGATGCACAAGGGTTGTTGATTCAAAATTGATGCAGCTAACTTTTTAAGAGTCCTTTGACGATCTGTCATTTTTTCTTCCTCGTCAAAAATCAGTAAACAAGTGAAAAGTACAAATTAAGAAATTAATGTAGTTCCTCGGTAATGGCGCAAAAATTTTGAATGGGTTTGTAGAAACTCTCAAATTAATACAGAATCCCCCATTGCAAACAAATTTGTAACAATAGTAGTACCAGCTCGAATCCCACGAGAAATAAATTAACTTAATTTCTTTCTTATTACCAAAATAGAATGAGGGGATTTATCAAATAAATTTTTAACTCAAAAATTAATAACCTAAAATTAAGAAACAAATCAACTACGCAAAAATACTAAAAATTAGAAAAAAAATTCAGTCTACTGTGCTCTGATCTAAGAGTTTACACATTCGATTGTTTCACTGATCATGGGTTAAAAAATATTACTCTTGCAGTTCAAACATTCAACTTTCGATTTATCATAATAGCCATAATAAATCTTGCGTTTTCCTAAATTAATTGATCAAACCCGACATGCAATCAAAATTTATCATTAATTAACCAGACACGATAGCATTTCATATCAATATAATAGCATTAATTTTTGTAAAAACAGTTAAACCAAAATACATATAATTAGGATAGCCACAATTATTTAATTTTGTTCTATCGATTCCTTAACTTAAACATGAATATTGATAAAAGACTCATAAACATAAATAACCTATTTGCTACTTGTACTATTCATTCCTGACAATTACGGATCACTGAAATCCTAGATAGTAATAGAAAAATTAATATTGATTTAAATTGTCAGATTAACTAATATCAATATTTCATGTAAATAAATAAAAAATCGGCAAATATTTGAATTAAAATAGCGAGAAATTAAATGAAACACATAATCTCACAGTGAAAAAAATCAAATAAAAATTCCCCTTGAATCAGAAGAAAAAATTAGCCACTCATAGTGGAAACCATGTTCTTGAGATCAACAAAAAAAAAAAAAGAAAAGAAAAAATGTTCTTGAATTTGGCTTCTTTCTTAACCCTTGATCATTTTCTTGAATTTTCTCCACCATTGGATCCCCTTGTGCCAACTAGACATTATCTTCTTTAATCAAATGGGTACATTCTAGTTATAACCCAACTAATTATTTTAACTATCCCATATTCTTTTTCCTTAAATTTTTATTTGTTTCGAATGCGCCTCTTGATGTGTAAAAATTATTTTTGACTCTGAAAATTCCCAAACCTCACTCTAGGCCAAAACCTCATATTAGGTCTAATTAAATTGATTCAACATCATAACGAGGGTGTTTAGCCTTGCCGAGAGGCTTTTGTCCCAAATTAGGATTTCTGTCTAACATTTATAGAAATTCCTGATTTGGCTCTATGAATTATGATTTATCTATATTTGAAGTTCTCATGTACTTCTAAGACCATTCTGATTACTATTTGACTCTAAGTGGTCATTTTGAAAAATTTTCGTTCCCAGCGATTTTTGTCGAAATTTTCGAAAACGATTTTATCGGAAACATTTCTGAGTGAATTTTTTATATAAAGAATCTGAAGAATATTTTATATATTTCATGAATAAGAGTACAATAGTACGGACACCGTAGTTTCGGTGTTACATTTTCTAACCCCCTAAAAATAAGTTTCGTCCTTAAAACTAAAAGAAAAATCATACAGTAAAAAGTTGAGGGTACTGTCTCCTCATGGCTTCCTCGGGTTCCCAAGTCTCCTCCTCGATCTGGTCTCTCCTCCATAAAACTCTATCTAGAGGAACCTCCTTGCTCTGCAGTTTCTTAGTCTGCCGATTAAGGGTAGCCACTGGTTGAACTGGTAGGCTCAAATCCTCTCGCAACTCAACTGGCGGAGGCTCTAATATATGAGATAGATCAGGTAGGTACCTCCTAAGTACCGAGCTCATCCGGCAGCTCTAACCTATATGCCACATTTCTGACCCTCTCAAGGACACGGAAAGGTCCAGTATACCTGGAGCTCAGCTTACCCCGCTGCCTGAATCGAATCATCCCTTTCCAGGGCGAGATCCGAAGGAAAACTATATCTCCTACCTCAAACTCAAGTGGTCACCTCCTCCTATCTGCATAAGCCTTTTCTCGATTCTGGGCGGCCTTCATCCGCTCACGGATGATCTTCACTTTCTCTTTCGTCTCCTCAACAATCTCTACACTGGTGAGTTGCCTTTCTCCTGCCTCATCCTAGCATAACGGAGTACCACATTTCCTCCCATACAAGGCCTCAGATGGAGGTATCCCAATGCTGGTCTGATATCTGTTATTATATGCAAATTCTACCAGTAGAAGATGTCGATCCCAACTACCCTGAAATTCCATAACATATGCTCTTAGCATGTCCTCTAGAGTCGGGATGGTCCTCTCTGACTGACCATCAGTCTGGAGGTGATAAGTTGTGCTGAAACTCAATCTAGTACCCAATGCCTCCTGCAATTTGGGCCAGAATCTAGACATCAATCTTGGGTCTCTGTCTTGCACTATCTACACTAGTATCCCATGAAGTCTGACTATGGTGTCAATATAGACGCGTGCCAACACCTCAAAGGAATAATCAGCACGAACCGGAATAAAGTGTACGAACTTGATGAGTCTATCGACAAAATCCATCGTGATGTGTTCCCACTTTCACTTGGGAATGGGGAGAGGCTGTAAAGTACCGGCAGGTCGCTGATGCTCGGTCGTCACCTGCTGACAGACTAGGCATCGAGTAACAAACTCTGCGTTCTCCCTCTTGATACCAGGCCATCAATAGAGACCTCGGATAGTCCGGTACATTTTCGTACTGCTCGAAAATAGAGCATAACTGGAGGAATGAACCTCCTCAAGAATAGCTCTCCGGAGATCGCTATCAGTGGGAGCTGCCAATATACCACTAGTCCATCATCACGGATCCGGAATTCTCCGCCATCACCTCTGTGGATCCTATCAAGTATACCTCAGAGCTCCTTATCTGATCCTTGGAGCTCCTTAATGCGGTCGAGCAAAGTCGGCCTCACCTCAAATTGGGCTAGTAGTGCTCATCGATCATCACTAGCTAAACTGACTCCTAAAGCACGAAGTCCCATCAAACAAGAGAGATAAGCACTCTCCATTGCCTGAGAAGAAGATGATTTCTGGCTTAAGGCATCTGCCACGACATTTGCCTTTCCCTGATGATAATCAATGATAAGATCATAATCTTTCAGCAACTTCATCCATCTCTTCTGTCTAAGGTTCAATTCTTATTGAGTGAATAAGTATTTCACACTTTTATGATTCGTGAATATCTTCCATACAAGTAATGTCGCTATATCTTTAGAGCAAAGACTATGGTGATTAACTCAAGATCATGCGTCGGGTAGTTCAAGTCGTGCTTCTTCACCTGTTAAGAAGCATATGTAATCACCCGACCATCCTGTATCAGTATACCACCCAATCCCTATCGGCTGGGATCACTATATATTACATACTCCCGACTTCAATTAGGAAGGGCCAATATCCGTGCTGATGTCGGTCGTTGTTTGAGCTCCTGAAAGCTTGTCTCACAATAATCATCCCAATGAAACTTAATGTCCTTCCACGTCAATCTAGATAATGGGGTGGCGATCCAAGAGAATCCCTTTACAAACCACCGATAATAACCTGTGAGACCAAGGAAACTCCGGACGTCGGTCACGGTCTTCGGTTATTTCCATTTCAGTATAGCCTCAACCTTCTACGGATCAATGAAAATACCCTCTGCAAAAACTATATGTCCCAGAAGACTAATATGCCGCAGCCAAAATTCATACTTGGTGAATTTGGCATATAACTGTCTCTCGCGAAGAATTTGTAAAACAACCCGAAGGTGTTGAGTATGATCCACATCGCTCCGCGAGTAGACTAGAATGTCATCAATAAACACAATGATGAATTGATCCAGATGATCATGGAAGACCCGATTCATCAAGTCCATGAATGCGGCTGGTGCATTTGTTAGCCCAAACGGCATGACTATGAACTCAAAGTGTCCGTATCGAGTACGAAATGAGGTCTTGGGCACATCCTCGGCCCTAATCCGTAGTTGATGGTACCCTAATTGAAGATCTATCTTTGAGAAAACTCTGGCACCATGAAGCTAATCAAACAGATCATTAATGCGCGGTAATGGATATCAGTTCTTGATAGTGACTTTGTTCAACTATCGATAATCCATGTAAAGTCTAAGTGTACTATCTTTCTTTTCACAAATAATATCGGAGCACCACAAGGTGAAGTGCTCGGACGGATAATCCCTTGTCCAGCAATTTCTGCAGCTAAACCTTGAGCTCTCTCAGCTCGGCTGGTGCCATTTTATACGGTGGAATTGATATTTCATGGTTTCGGGTCGTCCGTAGTTAATTTCGGACAATTTTAACTTCGGGGACTACTTCTATCACTATTCCGCCATATAAGATGGCACCAGCCGAGCTGAGAGAGCTCAAAGTTTAGTTGCGGGAATTGCTAGATAAGGGATTTATCTATCCGAGCATTTTAACTTGAGGTGCTCCGGTGTTATTTGTGAAAAAGAAAGACGGTACCCTTTGTGTGGATTATCAATAATTGAACAAAGTCATTGTTAAGAACCGATATCCGTTGCCCCACATTGATGATTTTTTTTATCAGCTTCAGGGTGCAAGGGTTTTCTCAAAGATAGATCTCCGATCGGGTTATCACCAGTTGTGAATTAGGGCCGAGGATGTACCCCGAAACCTCATTCTGCACCCGATACGGACATTTTGAATTCTTGGTCATGCCATTTGGGCTGACTAATGTACCAGTCATATTCATGGACATGATGAATTGGGTCTTCCATAATTACCTGGATCGGTTTGTCATAATGTTTATCGATGATATCCTAGTATACTTACGGAGTGATGAGGAGCATGCTCAACACCTTTGGGTTATTTTACAGATCCTTCGCGAGACACAATTATATGCCAAATTCACCAAGTGTAAATTTTGGTTGTGGCAAATTGGTTTTCTAGGGTACATAGTCTTTGTGGAAGATATTGTTGGTGATCCGCAAAAAGTCAAAGCTATATTGAGATAGGAGCTGCCGTAAACCGTGACTAAGATCCAGAGTTTCCTTGGTCTTGCATGTTATTATCGGTGGTTTGTAGAGGGATACTCTTGAATCACTGCTCCACTATCTAAGTTGATGCAGAAGGATGTCAAATTCTATTGGGACGATCGTTGTGAGGTGAGCTTTTAGGAGTTCAAACAACGATCGACATCCGTACTAATATTGGCCCTTCCAGCTAGTAGTTAGGAGTATGTGGTATACAATGATGCCAGACGACAGGGATTCGGTTGTGTATTGATATAGAATGATCGGGTTATTGCATATGCTTCTCGACAGTTGAAGAAACAAGAGTTAAAGTACCCGACACACGATTTCGAGTTGGCCGTCATAGTCTTTGCTTTGAAAATATGGCGATATTACTTATATGGAGTGACCTGCAGGGTATTCACAGATCATAAAAGTCTCAAGTATTTGTTCACCCAGTGGAAATTGAACCTTCGATAGAGGAGATGGTTTGAGTTATTGAAGGATTATGACCTTATCATCGATTATCATCCAGGAAAGGCAACTGTTGTGGCAGATGCCTTGAGCTGGAAGTCATTATCTTTTCCTTAGACGACAGAGAATGCTTATCTCTCTTGTTTGGTAGGACTCCGTTCATTAGGAGTCAACTTGGCTAGTGATGATCAAGGAGTACTAATAGCTCCAAGGTATTCTTGATAGGATCTGCAGGGGTGATGCGGAGATTTCTGAGTCCGTGATGACGTACTAGTGCTATACAAAGAGCGGGTTTGCATTCCCATCGATAGTGATTTTCAAAAAGCTATTCTTGAGGAGACTCATTCCTTCGCTTATGCTATGCATCCGAGCGGTACAAAGATGTATCGGACTATCTGAGGTAGTTATTGGTGGTCGGGTATGAAGAGGGATATCGCAGAGTTTGTCGCTCGATGCATAGTTTATCAGCAGCTAAAGGCTGAGCATCAGCGATCCGCCGGCACTTTACAGCCTCTTCGCATTCCTGAGTGGAAGTAAGAACACATCACGCTGGATTTTGTGATGGGGCTACCATGGACTTCAGCACGGCATAACGCTATATGGGTAGTCGTCGATAGACTTACCAAGTCCACACACTTCATTCCTATTCGTTGTGATTATTCCTTGGAGGTAATGGCACGCCTCTACATGACGCCATTGTTAGACTTCACGGAGTACCTGTGTCGATAGTGTTATGCCCCAAACCGAGATCATGAGTAGCTGCCCGTTGTCCTGAATGCAGGCTGTATTTTTAAGCTTCATTTGGAATACTCATTTATCACAAAATTGTTACCAAATCATTTAACAAGTCATTTCACAACTATTTCATAAAATCATGTTTTGAAAGCGATAGAATATGGTTTTGCTCATTACCTACATGGTAACAGTAAAAACCTACTCACTTGTATAGGAAGGGTTCACCACTCCCCTAAAACCTCGATTCTCAACTGAGTTGCCCCTCGACTGTAGTATAGTCATCTACTTCTAAGATAGCAACATATATATATGTCAATCCCCCTATTTCTTTTAAAAAAACTTCGGATTTTCAAGTTTCCCTTCTGCGCAGTCTTAGGAAAAATATCATAACTTTCTCTATATAAATTGGATTCAAATGATTCAAATTGCTAATTAAAGCTAAGACATATACCTACATTTTTTGTGTTCAATTCATCTCCAAGTTCCCATTGCAAGAATTTATACAAATCTATTTTCAATACAGTTTGTACTTATATAACGAAATTTGCACGGTTTTGGTAGAAAATTCATATCTCAGTATATACATCTCCGATTTAAATGATTCTAAGTTTTACAGAAAGATAAAAGACAGCCCTACAACTTTCATGTTCAGTATTTCCTTTAAGTATAAGTGTTGAATTTTATAATAGTTTCAGTTTTAAATTATGCTTTGCACAGTTTCAGTAAAAGTACCATAACGTCCAGCATACTACTCCGATTCAAGTGAATTTTAACTCATTTTAAAGATACGACTGAGAGCTAAAACTTTGATGTTTTAAGTTTCTCTAAATTTTGTACAGATTATATTTTAAAAATTTATACAATATACTGGCAGTGCACGGAGGATGAAAAACAGAATATGTCATTTTGCTGTCCTTTCCAAAATCACTATAAATCACATTCTTAATGGAAATTTTCGTGTCATACCTTATTTTAAAACTTAGGGAATCTAGTTTATGAGAAATAAATGCTTTAAAATTTCAAATCTTATACAATGAGATATCATGACAAGACTACACATAACTCAAATCTAAAACAATCATATCTAGCATGCTAGTACATGCATTTAATTTCACTACTTGAAAAGATTTAAATTTTGGGAATTTTACCTTCCTTTGTATGATCCTTTGCTAACTAATACCCATCACCTTCATCTTGAATAAGTACTTCAGGCTCTTATGATCTGTGTATACTTGGCATGTCACCTCATAGAGATAATGTTGCCATATCTTCAATGCAAAGACTATGGCTGCCAACTCGAGATCATGGATCGGATAATTCAGCTCATGCTTCTTCAACTGTTTGGAGGTGTATGCAATGACCCGATCATCCTGCATTAGTACACAGCCCAAACCCTATCGGCTGGCATCACTAAATACTATATACTCCCGGCCACTGGTAGGATATGCTAGAATTGGTGCTGATGTCAACCATTGTTTGAGCTCCTGAAAACGTGCCTCACAACAGTCATCCCAAATAAACTTGATATCCTTACGAGTCAAGTTAGTTAATGGAGATGCAATATTGGAGAATCCCTCTATAAATCTCCGATAGTATCCTGTCAGTCCAAGGAAACTCCTGACCTCAATAATTATCTGTGGCTGCTCCCACCTCATGATGGCTTCAACCTTCTATGGATCAATGAAAATACCCTCTACAGAAACAACATGCCCTAAGAACCTGATCTATCTGAGCCAAAACTCACACTTAGAGTACTTGGCGTATAACTCCTTCTCGTAGAGTGTTTGCAATACAGCACGCAAGTATTGGGAGTGCTCTTCATCACTTCGTGAGTAGATAAGTATGTCGTCTATGAATCCTATGACAAATCGGTCAAGAAAATCATTGAATACTCAGTTCATCAAGTCCATGAACGTGGCTGGGTCATTTGTTAACCCCAACGGCATGACCAGGAATTCAAAGTGGCCATATCTAGTACGAAAAGCCGTCTTGGGCACGTCCTCGTCCTTGATCTGTAATTGATGATACCAGATCTAAGATCACTCTTTGAGAAAACTCGGGCACCCTGAAATTGATGAAACAGATCATCAATACATGGTAATAGGTACCGATCCTTGACAGTTACTCTGTTCAATTGACAGTAATCTATGTAGAGTCTAAAAGAGTCGGCTTTCTTCTTTACAAATACTGCCAAAGCACCCCAAGGCGAAATGCTTGATCGAATAAACCCCTTGTCCAATAATTCTTGCAGCTGGACCTTTAGCTCCTCAACTCAGCTAGTGTTATTCTGTATTGCGGAATAGAAATCGATGCTGTCCCGGGAGCTATATCTATCTCAAAATCAAACTCCTGAACCGGAGGTAATCCTAGTAACTCCTCAGGGAACACATCAGTAAACTCCTGTACCACTGGGACTTGATCAAGCCTTGGGCCTTCTACCGTTGTGTCTATTACATAGGCAAGGTAGGTTGTACATCCTCGGCATACCAATCGCTTAGCCTTTAGTGCTGAAATAACACATCGGGGTAGTATTCGTCTCTCTCTCACCAATATCAGTAATGGCTATCCCATCCTTCAAAACTATACTTCTTTAGTGAAACAATCAATAGTGGCTGGATGGAAACTCAGCCAGTCCATCCCTAAGATGGCATCAAAATCAGATATGTCGAGAGGTATAAGATCTGCCTCTAATATCTCCTCCCCAATCCATAACTTGCAGTCCTGGTAAATATAATTCTAGACCAACTGCTCGCCCAATGGTATGATAACTATTATCTCCTCGGTCAATGGACAAAGTTGTTTATCAAGGTGCTGAGCAAACTGGGTGCTTACATATGAATAATTTGACCCGGTGTCTCTCAAAACTCGGTGTCAACTCCGAAGATTTTCATGGTACCTAATGGTGAAATTAAATAAAAGAGAATCATCAACCTTTATTTACTCAGGAAATCAACATGAGATCATATATATATATCAAAACGATTAATTCAAGCATCTTAACTGTCAAGAATTATATGAGTCATCATAACATGTCATGCCTCAAAATAACTATTAGGAGATGAAACCTATACGTGAGAGTTTATCGGAGGGTTACCGATAATCACTTTGCGATTGGCTTGGGCTTCCTCGTGCGTCATTGCAAAGACGTGAGCCTGAGTCCTCTGCTGCTGTCGCTGAGTGATGGGTACGGTGTTGCTTTCGGCTACAGTCCATGAAGTAGTAGGAACTTGTGGGGCAAGTGCTATCGGATGACTCTTGCGTGGTCCACTCAGGTGGCTCTGACTTGGCTGCCCCCCGAATCCCAAATCTGGGCAAGTGCTACGAATATGTCCTGGCTTCCCACACTGCTAGCATCTCGTAGGTTCTCTACAAAATCCTAAATGAGTCTTGCCATAATTGTGGCATAGGGGTTTCCTCGACCTAGCGAACTGACTCACTGATCCTGCACTAGGGAAAGCCAGCTGACCCTATAGCTGTGTGGTCTCTTTGAGGGCCCTGATTTCGGCTTTTCTTCGAACTCTGATCGGTTTGAAATCCAGACCTCTTATTCTTCTGGTCTTGGCTCTCTCTCTGCCTAGTCTCAGCCCGTACGATATCCTCAGCATGGTAGGCTAACTCCAAGACCTCAGTGAATGAGTGTTTTTTCGTTACTGTTATGCATTTCAGAATGTTCAAGTTGAGTCCATCCTCAAACTTGAATTAAGGCTGCCTTTGTGTGGCTAAATCGAGGATGAAGGCAGATAGTCTCCTCAATTCTGCCTCATACTCTGCAACAGATCTGGTCCCCTAGCAGAGATGAAGGAGCTCCGCCCTCTTCTAGTCTTGCTGGTACTCCGAGAAGTACCTACCGTCTAACTCTCCCAAGAAGTCCTCCCATTTTAAGGGCTCTGTGGAGTCATCTATCACGGTCTCCCACCAGGTGAGAGCATCACCATCTAGTAATCATACTACAACGCTCAACTTCCACTCATCCTCTAGACCCAAGTCTGTCAATACCTGGTGGGCCAGTTGATCCAGCATTTAGCGGCAATAGCATCACTGGATCCATCGAAATTGGTGCAAACCATATCGAACCTCTTTAACCAACTGGGTCAGCTCGTGGATGCGGCGGAGTACCGGAATAGTACTATCGCTCGGGGTAGAAACTGAAGTCGTAGAGGTAACCGGTGCAGAAGCCAGTGCCGCAAGAGTAGGAACTGTCGGAGGTGGTGGTAGGGGCGGCATCTGTGCCCCATATGTGTTCTATCACTCGTGCCATTGTCTCAAGGCATCTGGTGGTAGCGTTGGAATCCCAGCTGACGATGCTAGCTAAGGTGGTACTGAAGGAGGTGCGTGCGAAGACGACGCAACCTTTGGAGCAGTAGGCGTAACTTTGCAATCCGCCTCGTGTTGTGTTTAGGAGGCATGGTTTTGAATCAGAGAACCTCAATCAGATATAGATAAAAAAATTTAGGCTAGATATGGAGTATCTAATCCTATAAATGGAATGAGCTCATATGCCTAAGATCATCTTTAGGGATTCTATGATTGTAAGGAAACTTTCAAATTTATTTTCAAAATATTGAGGACTTTCGAAACATTACTTGGAAAATTTTGAAATCTTTCATAAAACTTAGCGCTCAACCAACCTCGGCTCTAATACCAAGAAAACTATCACGCCCCGATCTGTAATCCAGAGGCCATGAACAGTCGCCCATTACCTTGGACATTGGTCCAACCCCACCAAATATTCTCAAGGTAACGCAAGGCTAATCATAATTTCAATTACAAATATTTTATTAGTATTTAAAATACAAAAGTGGTCAAATATATATATATATATATATATATATATATATATATATATACTACAAAGGAAAGTTCCTTTGTTTCATACAGTCATTCTAACATGATCAACTAATATCCTCAAATATACAGTGGAAGTTTCATACCTTGATACGTCTCTAACAAAAGTTTCTGGAATTTGCGTATGCCGATGTTTATCAACGTGTCACTCTAAATACTATCTCTGTAAAATTTAAGAGAGTGAGGGGTGAGTAAAATTATTTACTCAGTCAGTGAATAATCATAAGATGTAGTTAATAAGTGGTGTGAAAATGGAGTATTAAAACCATATATATATATATATATATATATACTTTTTATCATATTTCAAGTATGAATGACAATTTCAAACATATTTCTCCAACATCATCAATCATAAAACATATGCATCCAATCTCATGTCGTAAATCGTAGTCATGCCAAAACAATCTCACGGCAAGGGTCTACCTCGACCAATGACGAGCCACCAAGGGTTTTTCATTTAAACGAATAAACAACCCTAACCTTGGCATCTGCGTCGGGCCTCCCCAAGTGCAAAACTGAAATATCATTCAGTCTTCCCCTTTCGGTTCAACTTGGCTAGTCCGAAATATAGTATCATATGCATGGCACCTAACCATGTGGAGTGTCTGCATCTCGAGGCATCGCAAACGTACAACAATCTATATAATGAGACGGGTTTACTATAATATACAAGACGAGTCTGCACGGGACAACGCCTATCATATCATTGTATCATGGCTATAAGTACTATCCCTGATCTACGATCAAAGGGATTTAGGTACTAATGCCCGAGTACCTAGTCTCGCATCAAAATCATCAATAAACCAACCGTTCCAAACATGTCGAGAAAAATCATGAAAATCCAATATAGTATATTATAGCATAAAATATCAAAGTGCATTTTATGATTTAAAATATGGCACTTATTTTTTTCATCAAAATTCATAGATGCATATTAAAGAAATTTGGACTACTCCATTTATCACAAAATTGTTACCAAATCATTTAACAAGCCATTTCACAACTATTTCATAAAATCATGTTTTGAAAGCGATAAAATATGGTTTTGTTCATTAACTATATGGTAACAATAAAAACCCACTCACTTGTATGGGAAGGGTACACCACTCCCTAAAACCTCGATCCTCAACTGAGTCACCCCTTCACTATAGTATAGTCGTCTACTCGTAAGACAACAACATATATATATGTCAATCCCCTTATTTCTTTAAATAAAATTTCAGATTTTCAAGTTCCCCTTCTGCGCAGTTTTAGGAAAAATATCATAATATTCTTTATATAAATCGGATTCAAATGATTCAAATTGGTAATTAAAGCTAAGACATATACCCACATTTTTCGTGTTCAACCCATCTCCAAATTCCCACTGTACGAATTTATAAAAATCTATCTTCAATACAATTTGTAATTATATAACTAAATTTGTGCAATTTTGGTAGAAACTTCATATCTCAGTATATACTTCTCCGAGTGATATGATTCCAAATTCTCTTGAAAGATAGGAGACAGCCCTACAACTTTCACATCTAGTAATTTCTTTAATTTGAAGTGTAGAATTTTGTAAAATTTCATTTCAGCCTAAGTTGCAGTTTTAAATTATGCTCTACATAGTTTCAGTAAAAACACTATAACTTCCAGCATACTACTCCGTTTCAAGTGAATTTTAGCTCATTTTAAAGCTGCGACCAAGTGCTAAAACTTTAATGTTTTAAGTTTCTCTAAATTTTGTACAGAAGATATTTTAGAAATTTATACAATATATTGGCAATGCATAGAGGATGAAAAACAGAATATGTCATTTTGCTGTCCTTTCCAAAATCACTATAAATCACATTCTTAATGGAAATTTTCGTGCCATACCTTATTTTAAAGCTTAGGGAGTCTAGTTTATTGAGCAACTAACGATTTAAAATTTTGAGGCTTATACAATCAGATATCATGACAAGACTACACATAGCTCAAATCTAAAACAATCATATCTAGTATGTTAGTGCATGCATTTTATTTCACTACTTGTAAATACTTCAATTTTGTGTTTACTGCCTTCCTTTGTATGATCCTTTGCTAACTAATACCCATCTGATTTTCTTGAAATCTTGATCACCTTAGCACCATAGTAACATAATTCATCAAATATCAATCTCTACACAATCCTTATACTATCTCAATCAACTAGAGATATAGAGTCAAAGATATTCTTACCTCTTTTACTTATATTCCTTCTCCAATACTCCAAGAATTCCACTTGAACATTCAGCAAATCCCTCTTTCCTTACTCTAATTTTCATCCAAGTGAGGTGAGTAGAAGAGAAAATGGTTGGTTTTGGTCTTTTATAAACCTAATCAAGCTATCTTCACCTTTGATTCATTTTGCATGCAAGATCTTTACTCCACACTTATCCTAAGGCTTTCTCTCATACAAGATTGCTTACAAGCTACCTTCATGCACCTCTTTCATGTCAATTTCGTTCATGATGAATTTAAGCACAAAAGAGGAGTTTTTTACCAATCAATGAAAATTCATGCAAGGATTTTTCAACCAACGAGATTTCTCTTTAGTGGAATGAGTTCAGGTGGCCACTTTGTGTGCTTTTGGCCAGTGGTTGATCTCCAATTGTCATAATTGTCATTCAATGGTTGGTTTTGCAACTTAGTCCCTCAAGTTCTCATATTTGCACTTTAGCTCTTAAACTTTCCATAATTATAAATTCTACCCTGTGATTTTTTTTTAATTTTAAAATTCACTTCTTTATGCTTGTAATTAAGTGTTTTGGCTTTCATTAGCCATTTTCAGTGATTCTAGGGCTTGCCGGCACTTTTCGGAAAAGTTTTCAGCTTACCGATGGAATTTTTGGTTTAAGTGATTTTAAGGGCAAAGTGTTAGAAATTTCAAATCATGTGTCTCAAATAGGTACAGTATCATATATATGAACATGAGGAGAGTACATCATATACCGAGAGTCGATGTTACAGAGAGAGAGAGAGAGAGAAAAGAAAAAAGAAAGAGAAAAAGAGAAACAATGATTTTCCTACTACAGTATCAATGTATGTGCTTGTGTTTGTTATATAAATCGATATGTGTTGAGATAGTTCGAGTAAGTAAGGACTTTATTGAATGTCAAAATACATACCGGTAGCCCCTCATTAATGTGGAATGGAGTTTTATCCACTTAATATGGGGGAGAGTGATAGGCTTTTCCGGAAATGGATCTCGTGGGAGGGATAAGAAGACTATCCTTGTAATGGAGAGATAAGATGAAAGTGAACTATCTGAATTGTTATGTGTTACTACTATTATTGTTTTGTGCATGTTATTGCTGCATTAAAAGTTTTCTTCTGCAAAATTTTACTATGAAAACTTTATCGTACAATTTAACAATAAAAGTTTTTCTACACATACATACACGGAACTCACTGGACAATCATGCTCACACCAAAAATTATTTTAGACCGTGTAGGAGCAAAGATCGAGTTGAATTAGATGAATGGATAAAGATAACATTGTGGTGGTCAACCTCTCTAGTAGAGGAGTTCACTGTTTTATCATATATAGAAGACTTTTGTAATATACAGTAGTTTAAATAAATAAAAGACCAACTACGTTAGAAAGTGACTGAGCCTTGGTGAGAACCAAGCAGTCCATCGCCGATGAAGCGCCGGCGAGGGGGTGGATTTGGGACGTGACATTTGAATGGAATCAGAGCCTAGATCAGGAAAATAATGATATTATGTAGGAACATTTGCATATGAGTATTTATCATAATTAGAAATAATCGTTATGTCTCATGAAGGTTTTCTAACATTGTTGGGAAATTTTATAGTAATGGATTCGGATAGAGATCAGATTTCAATTGAAGAAGATTATCATGAAGTAGTTGTAGTGAAACAGGTATATGAGCTGGAAATTTGAATGCTAAGAGAAAAACTAGATTATCAAGAGAAATTGAGTCAATTCTTGGCTGATATGGCAGATAAAGAGATTGAGCAACAAACTAGGAAAAACATATCATTAGAGAATGAAATATTCATATCTACAATAGTTATCCAAAACTATTATTCAATTCAATCGGTTACTATCTCAAAAGATTTCAAAAAAGTTGAACTTTATCTAGCTTCGGCCATCACTGCAACAAGACATGGTCCATTTATGCTTCAATCTTATACATTACGTAAAAGTAAATTAATGTTTCAAAATTTCCATATAAAATCAAGAATGATCATAAAAATCAACAAAGAAAATATTTAAATAGAAGGTAACAAATATCTTGCATCATGTTAAAACATGAGGAAGAGAAAAGGCACATACAAACTAACAAACAAAGTCACCACACTGTGTATTTTCCCACATAAAATATATCCCGCAAGATGCTTCAAAATTAATTGCCAAAAAATAAACAAGAGTTCCAATATCCTTGTTATAAACTCAGGCATACTTGTTGGCACACCTCAATCATAGACTCAAAAGCACTTACATACATGGCATAAACTTTTGTTACCATGCCTCAATCAAGTCCTTAAAAAGTATTATTCTGAATCCACTTGCTAACACCTCACAAAATTCATGTTGCAACTTGAACTCAAATTACAGGAAATGGCAAAAGCAAGTGTATCTACAATGTATGAAAATTACCAATCACAATATCAAGCAAATAAAAATAAAAAAGTAACAAATCGCATCAGCTTCACAAGGCAAGACTCTGGAGTCCAGCAGCTTGTACAGTAGGATTACCACTCTTGATGCAAGCCTACACAGTTATAAGACACAAAGAATTAGAGTAGTATGCAAAGACTAAAGCAATTACGAAATGGAAATGGAAGAAAAACCATACTACAATAGAGAAGATTTGATCGATACCCTTATCAGAGTTTCTTCTGCAAACATCTCAAATGGAAGCAGCCATACTTATATATATGCTTCTTCTGGATTTAAAATCAGCAAAGCCTTTAGGAAGTAGCAATCCCTAAATGTCCAGAAGCAGCAAATTGGTAACTAAAGAAAAATATTGTAAGGACTTTAGAAGGGGAAAGGTGTGGATAAGCAATAGTTGTGAAGTAGCCAAATTCAGTACAAGGCATCCTAGTTGGGTAACTTTCAAACAAACCTCAAGGCAGAAAAGGTATGCTATAATACAGTACAACAACAATAATAACCTAAACCTTAATCCTAATAATTTGGGGTCGGCCATTTGAGAGACAAGTATGGAGATTTAAAATAAAAAAAGAAATAAAAATAAATTAATAAATTAATAAATAAAAGGAAAAAATTAATAATAATAAAATGAATAGATAAAATAAATAAATAAATATGATTATTTAATTTATGTGGATTTTTCTACGCCACTCATTCCTATCCAACGTTATCTTCTTATCTAAACCCTTAACTATCACGTCTTTACAGATAACTTGCATCCAAGTTTTTAGTCGTCTACTTATATGTTTTACTAGATCTCTTATATTAAAATTTTTTACTTTTCTAACCGATGCGTCTTTGGGTTTTCTTTGCACATACCCAAACCATCTTAGTCGACACTCTTACATTTTATTTACAATTGAACTAATTCCCAACTTTTTACGAATCTCTTCATTTCTAATTCTATCTCTTCTAGTTTTACCACACATCAACTTAAACATTCTCATTTCTGATACCACCATTTTTTGTTCTTGTTGTTGTTTAATAACCCAACACTCAGTACCATATAATAGTGTAGGTCTTACTGTGATTTTATAGAACTTTTCCCTCAAATGTAGTGGCATCGTGCATTCACAAAAAACTCTACATGCCTTTCTCCATTTCATCCATCCCGCTTGAATCCTATGATTTACATCTCCATTTATATTGCTATCATTTTGAATGATGCAATCAAGATATCTAAATCATTCACTTTTTGGAACATGTTGTCCATATAATCTAATCGTTTATTTATCGTTCTGATCATTATTGCTAAACCTACATTTCATATACTTAGTTTTTGATCTACTCAATCTAAACCCTCTGGATTCCAGTGTATCTCTCCATAACTCTAATTTAACACCAATACTTTCTCTAGTTTCATCAACCAACACTATATCATCTACAAAAAACATATAAAATGGTATTTCATCTTGAACGCTTTTTGTGATTTCGTCTATCACTATTGCAAAATGGATGGTACTTAATGTTGAATCTTGATAGAGCCTAATGTTAATGGGAAAACTATCGCTCATACCCCCGCAAGTTCTTACATTGGTTACAGCTCCATCATATATATCTTTAATGAGATTAATGTATCTCAAAGAGATTCTTTTTTTTTCATCAACGCCCACCACAATATGTCTCTAGGAACCCTATCATATGTTTTTTTCTAAATTAATGAATACCATATATAGGTCTCTCTTATGTGCTCTATATGTCTCCATCATTGTATGGATCTTCCCGGTATGCTACAATACATTAAAATGATAAAATCTTTAAGATTACATGTTAGAACTGCCCAATTATGATAGTTCTCAGAATCCAACATCTTTGCGGAGTCTTAAAACTAAATGTTAAATGGGATAGAGCAGACAAATCTGAAACAAACCTTAATGCATATAAATTTATCCTAGAAAAAACTTTGCTGCTCAATCAATTGATCAGTCATTTAACAAATTAGATCAACATTGCTTCTATAAACCTAAATATACTTGAGAGCAAAAAAAAAATTATTGAGATATTTTTATAGCTTCTATGGAATGAGATTCATAATGTTGATGGGGCTAATATCCTAGCAAGATCAAGAAATTGGAATTCAATGGTGCTATGCATTTATGTGTGAGTGAGTATGAGAAAGAGTGACTCAGTGCTTGGTTTAATTTTAACCCTTTCTTCTCAGACATGTAACCAAAAGAAATTTAGATAGATATCAAACACTTATTAAGTTGCAACAGTGTTGGTGCAGATGGAACTTCAAACTTGATAGGTGAAGAATTATAGCCATTAAATGAAGAGGGGGCTTATGTCCAAGTAAGAAGTTGTATAGAGATTTAAACCCTATTCAGTAATAACCATACTGAAATTCAAAGCATTAGAGGATGAACGTCAATACAAGGCAGATAGATGGGTTTGTGTGCCCAGAATTTTAGATTACTACCACAACCATTACTGCATAAGAATGTTGGTGGAGAGAGCAACTGATCTGATCGCCGCAACCATTACAACCAAGAATTTGCAAAGAGGACAATGAGTATGGCTAGAATGTGCTTAAACAGAGAGAGAGAAAGAGATAGAGAGAGAGAGAGTTTGTAAACCCTAATAAACAATAAAAAAATACAGGGTTAAGAGAGAGAAAACCACAACAAAAAGAGAAATCAAACACAACACCCATGAGAGAAATACAAGTAGTGATGAGAGATATCAGGAAATTGCAAGAATGTCCGTACAGAGAGAGAGAGAGAGAGAGACATTAAACCTTAATCACACCACAATTCAAATGATTAAGAGACTAAAAATAAGAAATTGATCTCAATGACAGATTTGTGATTGTGAGAGAGACTAAATTTAAGTTGATTTCATCAAGAACGTGTAATTAAGAGAAATTCATTGCACAGAGAGAAAGCATGTAACACCGACACCTCGGTGTACTCACTATTGTACTCCTTTTCGTTTTATATATGCTATTACTCATATTCTACGTAGAAAATCTACTAAGAAATTTTTCCACTAAAACCACTCCCAAAATTTTTGACTCAATCAGCGGAATTCAAAATTTTCAAAATGACGACCGATGGTCCAATAATAATGAGGATGACTTTATTGTGTATAGGAATTTCAAATTTTGGTAGATTTTACTTCATAGAGTTAAATCGTAAATTTTTCAGAAAATCACCAGAAAAACCCCAGCCAGGTCGAATGTGACTCAGAAAAGCTAAACGATCATGTTTTGACGCGAGACAAATTAAATTAGACTTAATACGAGATTTTGGGTCTAACTTGAAATTATGAAAATTGTCGATGTCAAATGAAATTTTTATAAGTTTAGGGATTCATTTGAAATTTATAAGAACTTAAAAGAAATAAACAACTAATGAAGTTGTGGTATGAGTAGATGATTAGGATCTTTGTTCGGTTGTGACTAGATATTAATTATTGATAAATAGAGTGAGAGAAAATGGTTCTTGGGTTGGCACAAAATGATCCAATGGTGAGGAATAATCCTTGAGATAATCAATGGTTGAGCTAGAAGTCATGTGGCAATGTTTTCTCCCCCGTGACCAAACAAGGGAGAAAAGTATGGGATTGGTGAGGTGGCCGGATGAAGGATGGAGAGAAGGAATATTCTTGATCTTCGAAGAGTTAATCCAAGGGTGGAAATTGAGTTGAAGTGAGATGAATTAATTTGGGCTCTTGGATTGAGTTATTGGGAGACAAGAATACTATTCATTGAGTGAAAGTATGGGTTTTCTTGAAAACACACCAATAGTGAGGATTTTGCTTGGAATTAGATAAAAAATTGTGAGCCTTTGGATCTTGGTAGGTGGGAGACATACAATTAATGAAGATTAGAGTGGTAGTGTGAGAAAGTGAGTTTGTAGTGTAAGAGAGTGCAAAACCGTGAGTGTTCTTGTTGAGAGAGAATGGACACTAGCTTGTGACCAAGTAATCCTAGGGCATAGAATAGATCTTGAAAATATTTAAGGGCTAGGATTTAACAGAGCAAAAATGTAACAAAGCTAAACACTTAGCTTTTCTTCCAAACTCTTGTAACGTTCAAAGCAAAAGAAGCAAAAAGGTCGCCATTTTCCTCTCTTGGCCGTGAGCAACCCCATTGGAGAAAGACTTGATTCCTTCAAGCTCCATCCGAAAATGTTGGTTGAAAAAAAATAGGGTATTTGTTGGCTGAAACCAAATGGATGTTGTTGTGCAAGAAAACTAACTTAAAGGCCAAAGAATGTGATTTAATATGTGCAGAAATTTTCTGCACTAAAGATGATTGAAGTGAAGCCATTTTTATACTAGCTGAGGAGCGAATGGTAAGGAGAAAGGGTCATAATGTGTAGATGTATGATGAATGTGTGTGCATATATAATTTGTATATGTGTGTTAAGGTGATTGGATGAAATGTGTATTAAATTGATGAGTTGCCGAGAATGCAAGGAATACGTATGAGCATGTGTATGTGTAATATTTATAGAATGTGAAATCTTATGAAAAAGTGATGAATGCAATTGATGTGTTAGCATACTGAATTTTAAAGGATGAATTATATAATGTGCAAGGTGAATGTGGACTATTTATACATAAAGGAGGTGAAATCTTGATCATACTAATTTCTGAAATTTAGTGGACTATTTTGAGTATACAAGGAGATAGAATGCGATAAAAATCAGGAATAAGTTTGGCATGTAATTTGGAGACATATATGTATATATGATGAGTTATGTATAGGGAGTTCTAAGAAGAACCCTAAATTGATGATGTAGATTTTTATTTGCCAACGTTTGTGGTGAAATTATAAGGTGTATTTATAAATGAGCAATTGAAGTTACTGGTTTGGTGATAAAAAGGGGACAGCCTATGTACACATTAGAAGCTTACCTATGATGTCCTAAGCTTTGGTTCTAGATGAAAGATTTATTTAAAATATGATTTAACATAGTGATTTCCAATTTTATTCATATATGTTATGTGTTACATTCGTGACATGCTTGGTGACCTAGCAAGGAGTGTACAATTCTTACACTTCGTGGTACATTTTAGGGAGTGACATACCCTTCCGTACAGGTGAGTAGGACTTTGACACTATGTTCTTAATTGAGCAAAAATACATGTTTTATAACTTTTTAAAATGACATATTTTATTATATGTGTGAAAATATGAGATTTGGTCTATATTTTATAAATACTTGTCCCTGTGATCATTGGAGTGTTTCTAATGATTGATTCAAATGATATGTGTCCATGAATTGTGTTAAAATGACACAATGCCACTCTTTGAAACTTGATATGATTTATATACTTCCATTGCATTGGCACACTGATTTGAAATGGTTTAATTAAACTGTGTGGGTCAGATGCCTATTTATGATGTGATGATATGATGATATCCTTGGTGGAGTATCGTAGCAATGAAGTGCATTTGTAGAGGCACCCATTGTGTCCGGATACATTTCTGCAGGAGGTATCCCCAAACATTATATGTATAGTTGTGGCCGGTTGAACCAAATCCGGGAGGATATGTGTGATGCCACCATCTAGCACCAGGCGGAATTCTATACATGATTGATTAGGTATGTGTGCATGGACAAGGGCTAGCCCTTAGTGAGACTCATGGATAACATTGAAGTCTAGAGCTAAATGTTTTTATATTTGAATATAAACCCCAATGCACTGTCATTGGTTGCGATAGAATATTGCCAACGATATTTTATTGGCAAGCTCTAAATGAGTTTTGAACTGCAAAGGGATGCATATGTTGATATTATGATGTTTGCTACATGGTCACTTGATTTATAGAAATGCCATACTCAATTTATAATATCATCATATTTTAAAAATGTGGTTTGACACTCCATGCTTATATGTTCTATTGATAACATAATATCGATCCCCTCACTCACTGAGTGTTTTCCTCAATACTCACCCCTCACTTTTGTATGATGACAGACTTGGTAAGGAGACGTGTTGAGAGACTTTTAACACCATGACATACATTTTGGAGACTTTTAACACCATGACATACATTTTGGATACAACCACAATGAAAGTTAATGATGTATTGAGGCAAAGTATTGCATTTTAAATTTTTTGTTATTTGGGAAATCATATTTTTAGGAAAAACAGGTTTTAAACAGGTAAAAATATTAGTCTTGCATTATCTCGGTATATGTGTCATGTGATGGATGGCATATGGTGTAACGGGCGGCTGTTCACGGCCTTCGATTGAGAGTTGAGGTGTGACAATTGGATTGGTATCAGAGCTCTAGGTTGAGAGTTATGTTTTATGAAAAGAATTTTGAAAATATTCCCAAGTACATTTTCAAAAGTTCTCAATGCATACGAGAGTTTCTTTACAGTCATGAGATCCTGGTACATGGTCTTAAGCATATGAGTTTCTTTATTTTTAGGGAGCTTAGATAAGGTTCATATCTAATCTAACATATCATTTCCATCGATTCCTAAACTGATAACTTCATTCATTTTAGGGGGTTAGTTACTTTGTAACTAACCCTAATTCTTGAATCATGTATAATGAAAATCATTTCTTAGTAGAGCTATGATAACTAGGCGGGACACTAGATTTGCACCCCCTGAGCCACCTAGAGTGCCCCAGGATACATCCTCATCATGTGCGCCCCCTCCAATACCTTCTCAGCCGGCTACTACAGCCGCAGTTCCACCACCACCACTCGATGCATTAAGGCAGACGTATGAGTGGTAAAGCACACATGGGGTTCATATGTCACCCCCATGTAGTGGAACCGCCGATAGCCATGGGCAGTACACGAGAAGTTTGCACGAAAGGACACGAGTAAAAGGTGCAAACGAAAGGCCACGAGAAAAAGACACCATTTGAGAAGTCCCTTGAGTATCTAGCAAAGTGCTCAAGCAAAGGTAAGCATTTCACAAGCAAACTCACATGGCGCCCAAGAAACCATTTACCAAAGGACGCGACGATTCCCCTAAGAGTCACAACCTTTCGGGCAGACAATGTAATAGGTAAGGAAAGGACTCTAAAGAAGGTAACAAGACTATTGTGCACAATAGGAAGCAAGCAAGAAGACTTCCACACAAAAGGGTACCATGCGAAGAGGCATCAATGCATGAGCAGCCAGCACATGTCCTAGCACCATGTTACTAGCAGCCCGTACATGTATATGTGCAGGAGACAAGCAAAGCAATGCCAAGGCACAAAGTGTCACCAAACAGGCCACCTGAAGAGGCACAATTACACGAAGGGATATGAGCAATGATGGACCAGCAAGAGCCTCGACCCAATGGAAACCATATAGCACACCATTCGGCCTTAGTTCACACCAAACAAGCCAAGGAATCAAGTAGCAAGGGTCTAGGACCTAAGGAGGCACGACCAGAAGCAATTTGGCTCGAGAAATCAAGCCTATGGCTTGTTAGAAATGGTCCTTGCATGAGCCAGCATGCAGCCAGGCCTGAACCAGTATGCACCAGCCTAGGCTGCCCACACCAGCGCGTCTTAGCAGTTTGCAGTCCGCGTCCAAGCAGTGTGCAGTAGCCAAAAGGCCATCAGTCCACTCCAGAAATATCTATTTATCTGAAATAATTCCATATATTTTCTAAGTGTTCTAAGTATGTAATAAAGACAAGAAACTGCCTCGTAGTTATTAGGGTTAATTATTGTGATTTAGGAACCCTTTAGCATGAAAGGTCTTGTGCAATGAGACCTTTAACTTCCCTGGCTTTTATCTATAAATAGGCAGAGCATTTCCCATTTGTGACAGGCAATATTTATCAGAAATACATACCATTTTCGTCCCTTTATGTCTCCATGAGAGGATGTGAGAATTAGAGCATAGGATCCCAAAATTAGGCTGCTGTCTTTGATGCCCTAATCATCCTTTGTTCGACGCAACTCGAGTAATCCTTAGGTGCAAAGTTGTAAGGCCATACAAGTGATCCCTGTGGTGCAGTGTGGCAAGGCTTCCAACCATTAAAGAGCAGTCCTTTGTCCAAGAGATCCCTGCGATGCAGGACAAGTACTCTCCCAATGATTGCGAGTCACATCCCTTTACTTTTTTAAGTTTATCCTTATTCAAAAATACCAAAAACATTCTGCCATTATTTTCTTTCCTATCTTTTTCTTAGTTTCCTAGCCTTTTTTTCATTCCCTTTTACTTCCATTAGTGAGCCATCCCTTATGCATAAAACATAGGTGTCGTACAGCAAGGTACTTCACCCATTTCATAGGTTCTCTAGCCTCCCTTAGTCCAAAAATCATAGAATCCATTGGAGGACATCATTGGGTCCCTTCCACCCCACGACCATCGATGCCCACGTCGACACCTATGGCAACATCTCCTCCTGCGGTACTTGATCCTCCACTGATGGCCGATCCTTCTTCAGTATTTGGTCCAAGTTATACCACATCCTACACTTACGCGCATCCACGAGTTGACTCAACGAGTCAAGGAAGCTTGACAGTTGGGATGCACGGACTTTGCAGGACTTGGTGATGCCATTGCAGCTAAGCACTAGGACAACTAGACCCGTCGGATCTTGACAGACTTGGGGTTAAGTAAGGAGTATAGGCTATGGGTAGTAGAGAGGTTGTTAGATGGGGATGCCTTAACTTGGTGAGAGGCTATCTGTAATGACACTGCCGAGCCATTGTGGTGGGAGGGCTTCTTGAGGGAGTTTGATCATAGGTACTTCTCAGAATTTCAATAAGACCGCAAGAGAGCAAAGTTCCTCTACTTGTTGCAGGATTAGGTCAGTTGCGGAGTACGAGACAGAATTGAGGAGATTGGCAGCTTTTGTCCCCGACTTAACGACACCAAAACAGTTGAGGTTCAAGTTTGAGGACGGCCTCAACTTGAATATTAGAAGGTATATGACGATCACTCTCCCTCGTAGAGATAGTCGAGTTAGCCTACCGTGTGGAGGAGATTTTCTGATTTTCATGGAGGCCCCTCTCACTTTAAACCATCACACTTTGGGTAAGGACCACGTCGCCAGTGTTTGGAGCACCAGCCCTAGTGCCATGAGTCAGACCACAGTTCAGCGGTACCCTCCTTACTGTAGATGGCCGCAGATGTAGCAGGCATCGTCCTCCGGGAGCTTGTAGGGTACCTATCACGTGCTCCAGTGTGGGAAGCTAGGACATATTAAGAGCTCATGCCCTGATTTAGGACTTGAAGATCAGGCGACTTTGAGTCATCCGAGTAGTCCATGGGCATGACAGCATGGAGTACCAGAACATACGAGTCATACTGCTCTACGGACGATAGCTGGGAGCAGCACTGTACCTGGTCATTCAAGATAGCAGCCGAGGGCACAGGCCTGCATGTATGCTATGACGCAGGAGGATGCTAAGGCGAACCCAGATGTGATTATGGGTAATCCTCCCATAGATCCCCCTGTTTAGGAGTTTTTATGTACTCTTCTTTTTGAAATCACATATACTACGATAATTATGTATAGTCATGACTAGTTAAAGCTATAAGGGATTAACTATTTTGATATATATATATATATATCTTTTGCGTACCCTAAATTAATTTCTCTTTCAATTTCTTGTATCTAGGTACCATGAAAATATTCGGAGTCGATACCCGTGTTCTTATAGACACCGGATCGAATTATTCTTATATAAGAACTTCTTTCGTTCAACAGTTGACACTTGGATTTCCACTAGTTCGGGAATTTGATTTTGAGATTGATTTGATTTCGGGGACTACTCCTATCTCTATTCCGCCATATAGGATGGCATTAGCCAAGCTGAGAGAGCTCAAAGTTTAGTTGCGGGAATTGCTAGATAAGGGATTTATCCGTTCGAGTATTTCAACACTGTTAAGAACTGATATCTGCTACCCCACATTGATGATTTGTTTGATCAGCTTTAAGGTGCAAGGGTTTTCTCAAAGATAGATCTTCGATCAGGTTATCACCAATTGTGAATTAGGGCTGAGGATGTGCCCAAAACCGTAATCCGCACCGATACGGACATTTTGAATTCTTGGTCATGCGATTTGGGCTGACCAATGCACTAGTCGTATTCATGGACATGATGAATTGGGTCTTCCACAATTACTTGGATCGGTTTGTCATGATGTTTATTGATGATATCCTAGTATACTCGCGGAGTGATGATGAGCATGCTTAACACCTTCAGGTTGTTTTATAGATCTTTCGCGAGAGGCAATTATATGCCAAATTCACCAAGTATAAATTTTAGCTGTGGTAAATTGGTTTTCTGTGGCACATAGTCTCTGTGAAAGGTATTTTCGTTGATCTGTAGAAAGTCAAAGCTATATTGAGATGGGAGCAGCCGTGAACTGTGATTGAGATCTGGAGTTTCCTTGGTCTTGCATGTTATTATCGGTGGTTTGTAGAGGGATTCTCTCGGATCACTGCTCTACTATCTAAGTTGACGCAGATGGATGTCAAATTCTATTGGGATGATCATTGTGAGGTGAGCTTTCAGGAGCTCAAACAACGATTGACATCCGCACTAATATTAACCCTTCCAACTAGTAATCAGGAGTTTGTGGTATACAATGATGCCAGCCGACAGGGATTGGGTTGTGCACTGATACAAGATGGTCGGGTTATTGCATATGCTTCTCAATAGTTGAAAAAACACGAGTTGAAGTACCCGACACACGATCTCGAGTTGGCCGCCATAGTCTTTGCTTTGAAGATATGGCGACATTACTTATATGGAGTGACCTGCAGGGTATTCACAGATCATAAAAGTCTCAAGTATTTTTTCACCCGGCAGAAATTGAACCTTTTATAGAGGAGATAGTTGGAGTGATTGAAGGATTGCGACCCTATCATCAATTATCATCCGGGAAAGGAAAATGTTGTGGCAGATGCCTTGAGACGGAAGTCATCATCTTCTCCTCAGACGACAGAGAATGCTTATCTCTCTTGTTTGGTGGGACTCCATTCATTAGGAGTCAGCTTAGCTAGTGATGATCAAGGAGCACTAATAGCCCAATTTGAGGTGAGGCCAACCTTGCTCGACCATATTAGGGAGCTCCAAGGATTAGATGAGGAGCTCCAAGGTATTCTTGATAGGATTTGCAAGGGTGATGCGGAGATTTCCGAGTCTGTGATGACGTACTAGTGCTATACCAAGAGCGAGTTTGCATTCCTGTTGACAGCGATTTTCGAAAAGCTATTCTTGAGGAGGCTCATATGCTATGCATTCGAGCTGTACGAAGATGTACTGGACTATTCGAGGAAGTTATTGGTGGTCGGGTATGAAGAGGAAGATCACAGAGTTTGTTGCTCGATGCCTAGTTTGTCAACAGGTGAAGGTTGAGCATAAGCGACCCGCTGGCACTTTATAGCCTCTTCGCATTCCTGAGTGGAAGTGGGAACATATCATGATGGATTTTGTGATGGGGCTACCACGGACTTCAGTACAACATGCTGCTATTTGGGTAATCGTCGATAGACTTTCCAAGTGTACACATTTCATTCCTATTCGTGGTGATTATTCCTTGGAGATGATGGCATGCCTCTACATGACACCATTGTTAGACTTCACGGGATACCTGTGTCAATAATGTCAAACAGAGACACCAGATTTATATCTAGATTCTGGCCCAGGTTACATGAGACATTAAGCACTAGTCTGAGCTTCCGCACAACATATTACCCCCAGACCAATGGTCAGTCAGAGAGGACTATCCAGGCTCTAGAGGACATACTAAGGACATGTGTTATGGATTTTCTGGGTAGCTGGAATCGGCATCTCCCATTGGTAGAGTTTGTATATAATAACACTACCAGGCCAGCATTGGAATGCTCCGTATGAGGCATTGTACGGAAGGTCCAATGAGCATTACTTGAAGTAAATCGAGAAGCAGTTTGTGGCCTAGAAAAGACCCTTACTCTGCTCACTTGGTGTGCAGAAGTACATCCTAGAATAATGTCCAATGAGCATATATATGGCAAAATAGGTACTCAAAAATAGAACAGAAGAAAATCATTTCTGGGAGTATATTTACCCAATTCTGGCTGAGTATTACTTGAAGTATGCCTCACATATGCTGAAAGAAATAGTTGCGCAATAGAAGTTAATAAGGCACCAAACAGAAGCATCAGAAAATCACTGATGATTGATAACTCTCATATGGTATGATGCATATGCATCCCACTGGTTAAGCACTAACATCAAAATCACTGTTAATTCACTAAAGAAGCAAAACCAAGAGTTCATTTATCTTTAAGTCAAAAACTGAATAAGTATCCAATCAAAGCATTTATTGGTATTGAACATGTGGCAAGTGCAGGCAAAAACCCCTAGAATCGATCAACCATGATGAATCCAATCACAAAAATAGTCAGAAATCAATTCAATAATAGTAGTCACTGGCATTTTAAGGGGGAAAAAATACATTTCAAGATTAGTATAAGCATCACACCAAGCTGGCTGTTCACCGGATAAGATAATGCATGATGTGGTAGTATGTGAAAAATTATGCTCACAGAACTATTTCATCAGAAATCTGGGAATGTGTAAAGAATTTAAGTTCTTGAAAAAAAAACTCTGAAATTTTATGAATTAGCTTACTTGAATAAGCTACAAGAAACATCCATGTAAAAGGAAAAAAAAAATTGTAGACATCGATTTTGGTTAACAGAAACACCAAGAATGTCAGTCATAAAACAACATAGTGGTCTAACTCCGGAAGTTGCGGGCACAACAGGAACAGGATGATCGGCTAAACTTGGCATTAAACTTATGTTTGGAGGTCATGAAGAAACATCAATAAGCTAAAGCTCCCAGGTCAATAACTTTAAATTATGAGTAAAATGATTGTCAATCAACTGTAAACCAAATAAAAAAGAAAACTATAATGGATATATGTAAATTTTGAACATAAAAAAGGAAGAAGGTGAATTAATCATGCCAAGTGAGCAGTAGAAAAATTTAACCAAAAAACAGAGACTTACCTCCGGGAAAAAGGCCGCCTCAAAAGTACTCTAGGAGCATATTTCTTTTGCTTCCTTAGCCTATATTTCTCTTGCAAAGAGACTGAAACTTCAGGATGTATTCCCACTCACCCCAACTTAAAAAGTGATAATAACGAAGTATAAGAAAAAGAAATTAGAAAATGCCCATCCAATTCAGTAAGAGATATCACGCCCCGACCCGCAGGTTGAGCACGCAAACAAACCACCACTACTCCTCGAGGCACGGGTATACTCTACTTGCACATCGAGGCAATACAAGGCTAAGTACTTAACCAATATTAAAACTCTACTTGATATGTTAAGTCAATCATACAATGAAAGATTTGAAGAAGAAAAGTTTTAGAAACTTTCTTCAAAACATTTGCCTTCAATTTACATATAATATTTATATGAACGGTCCAATCAAAAACAAAGATGAGTATGAATACTTACCCAGTAGCGTCTCTCAATAAAACTCATTGATCTGTACCCCAAAGTAAATCAAGTGCAGTATAAGTTAAAAATTTTAAATATAAAGGGGGTAAATAAAATCCACATACTCAGTGAGTGAGGTGCAAGAACTATATAATGACAATAAATGAATTTGTGAGAGTGGCAAGTTAAATAGTCTTTTTCAAATTTTTATTCATTTTCAACATATCGTATCATTCAAAACAATATGCATGTTTATCATAATCATACATCATAGAATGTCAATCGGTAATAAAACATATTCTACCCATAGTTTGATCTAATTATGGTAAATCTATCAAGAGATCACCACAATATCATAAAAATGAACACATATACTTTTCTTTTAATCCCTTCCCTTGGTGTTGAGGTTTAAACCCCTGCTCTCATTTTACCCCACAACGTCACCCCATCACGTAAACGCTCAATACCGGGGTAAGGAGTGCGTTATAGCCACTATGTATCATCCCTTAATCATACACATGCGCCACATGTCATCATTCATAAATCATTACTTATAAAAAAGAAACATGGCACTATCAATTATCATAATATCGAGATGCAAATTTTCATAGAATATCATCATTTCAAGACATGCCATAAGCACTAAAATATTTTTAAATCACATTTCAAAATTTATTTATAAAATCATGATCAAACTATTTTTCATTTAAAGTCAAAAATAGTTCGTCATACTCATTTCAATTGGGGAGGGTATGCCATTCCCCCTAACTATTCTCATTTCTCAAACTAGTCACCCCTCGTACGAAAACGTGACCCTACACCTAAGTTAAACAATATGTATCATTCATCAAGTCAATTATTTCGACAATATCATATCGTCGGATTACCAGATGCATATAGAAATACTCTCTTTCATAAGGTTAAATCTCAAAATTTTCGATTTTAGCGATTTTGAGATAAAAGCTCAAAATAAATAAATAGATAATTAAAATTTCATTTTAGATATTCTAAAAGGATGTTAATATATATAGAACGGTGAGGAGTGGTACCTGATACAAAGTCACCGAAAATCGGTGTTACAAGAGATTACTTTGAAAAGGAAGTTTTCTTCTCAAATGTTACACTATTAGCAATAAGAGCTTCCACAATTCCATGGTTTATCAACATCAAGCTCTTTTTTTTAAAAAAAAAAAAAAAAAAAGCTAATGCATCTCTCAAAACATACACAAAACCTCCATGTCAAGCCTATTTTGTGTGAAAAATTACAACCCAATCCTCAACGATTGAAATACATTCATTTGAGTTGTTGAGAATTTGGTGGGTGCATCAAAATCCCCAATTTCATCATCAATAAAGCCCATGATATCTCAAATAAAAAGATATCACATGAAATCCAATCACGAAGATTTTAAAAATTGGGAAGAAAGCGCAGAAGATTTTTGAAGGAGATTTCTGCTTGTTCCTTCTAAGGGATTTAGGAATTTTGAAAGAACCAGAGAAAACATAGGCTTGGATTTAGAAACCACAGGGTTTTGAAAACCATCACAGACCTCTATAATGTTACGCCCCGAACCGGGATCGTGAACAGCCGCCCGTTGTCCCTAGATGCCGGCTGTACTTGTACAGAAAATCGGGCAGAACCTCCCCATAAATCGGAGGTTTCCCATGTACAATTTCACCTGTATATCACATTCATCCTGTAAAATAAATAATTAGCCATTCCGGCCTCTCCAAAATCAACAAATACCACCGCCAACATCCAGAACAATGTAAGGCTATAAAGTTTCTAGCAGTCCTAGCAACAGACCTCTACTGTCATGCCCAACTAGAGCATGAGCAGCCGCCACACCGAGCGGACTTAAATTCTACGCATATATAAACTAAATTCCCAAGTTATTTTTTTTTAATATTCACAAATGCCTCAATACAATGAAATAAATCAATATGAGGGTTTCACGAATAAATGTCCATAATTTATACAGTCATCCCAAAAAATTTAGATAAATATATTGGTCAAACTAAAATTTCCAATACATAACGATATCACCAATCATCGTAGCGGAAGAGATGAAAATATCCATACCCAAACCCAGTGATATGACGTTCGCGTCACAATTATACAAATCCAACAATACCTCATCGGTCCAACACTAATCCTGTGGGAAAGAAAGTGAGGGGTGAGTATCTATGGGAGGATACTCAGTAAGTGAGGGGATTGACATCATACTATCAATATCGAGAGTGAACTTGGAGTGTCAAAGCATAAGATAAAAAAATATCCACGGCGTACAAACCGATCATGTTATTTCAAAATCATATATCATACGTACATATCAGAAAGCAAGATATGCATCCAATATTTACATCAATGTCATGAAGAGTCGGCCAATGAAATATTCCCGGCAATGGTCTACCTCGACCAAGGACAGCGCATTGGGGGTTTTTCCAAATGCAAATATTAAATAATGCCTTTTTGCCCCAATGTTAGCCACAAACTACCCCAACTAGCCTGTAAATAATAATAATGTACATATAACTAGCTGGGACACCCATACACATGACGATCTGGCGGATACCTCCGGCCGAAACGTATCCGGACACAAGGAGTGCCTCTACCAGATGTCCTTCGTAGCTACGGATCACAATATCATATCGGCCGGACATGTAGCCCTATGCATCCCATCACCATGTCGGCCAGACATATAGCCCTATGCATAATACCATAACGTCGGCCGGGCATACAGCCCAATATATAAGTAAATCCATTTAAAACCATGTGGCAATGCAGTGAAAGCATTAAAACATATCAATATGTCAAAAATATGGCACAATATTCAGTTATCAAAACTCATGGATGCACATCAATAAAGTCAGAATTTAAGATACTCCAAAGGTCACAAAACATTTCATAAAATATTCGAAAATTCTAACAATCATACATTTTGCAGAAACATGTCATTTAAAAAGTATTTTTGAAACATGGTTTTCAATCAATAGCGAATGTCAAAGTCTCACTCACAGTTCTAGGAAGGGTGGTCACTCCCAATTTTCAAAACAAATCCAATCTGTTTCCTCGAGTCTCCAAAAAGATCAACCTAATCAGATCATCAAAATTAAATATCAATTTCTCAAGCATCTTTAGGGTTTATCCGAAAAATATGAAATGTACAATATCCTCCACTTTACGGCTCATTTCATTCCAACTCTACAACCTAGATACTTTCATGCATATTTCAAAGTTTAACTTTAAGGGAAACTATTCGAATTCATTCGACATAATTTTGTGATTCTATAATATGCTTCTTTCGTATCAGACCATCTAGTTTCTGTAACATTTTATACTTCAACCTTCAAAATCACATATAATCATTTCAAAATTTATATTTTATTCGCATTCTACTTACACTCTAAACATATACAGAACCTTTCATCTTAGATTCAATCCTAGATTCATTCAATGTATCAGTTAGAGCCGAGATTTCCTCACCTAGGTTTTTGTCAAAACGCAGAGTCTCGTCCGAATGTCGTTTCGGTCACTCCAAGGTCTCTAGTGTTTCCTATCAAAATAAGATTTATTTGTTAGATCTAAACAATTAGATCAGAAGTAAAACCCTAAGTCATTTACCTGCATGGAGGTTCGTGGGCTATCACGGGCTCACGGGCCGTCGCGAGCTCGTGGGCTACAACGGGCTCATAGGTTTACGGGTCAGTAGGCTAGTGGGCTTCGGCTAGCGGGCTCGCGGTCTGTGGGCCAGTGGGCTAGCGGGCCAGGAGGCCTACGGACTGGTGGGACTGCGGGCGGCGGGCCTGCAGCTGATGGGCCTGCAGGCTGGTGGGCCTGCGGGTGATGGGCCTGCGGCTGGCGGGCTGATGGGCCGATGGGCCTACAGCTGATGGGCCTGCGGCTGATGGGCCTGTGGGCTGGTGCTCGCCCGTGCGCTGGTGCTTGCCCGTGCGCTGGTGTACGCCCTGGTCTGGCTCGCGCGCGCTCGTACACTGCTGCGTGCCCGTGCGCGATAGTGCGCTGCTGCGCGCTAGTGCGCTGCTACGCGCCAGTGTGCACTCGTGCGCTGGCTCGCGCACTTGCTCGTGCTCGCGGCCTGGCTAGTGCTCGCGGGCTCATTCCTGCTAGCGGCCTGGGCTCGCACTGCGGGCTGGGTCCTGCTCGCTCACGGACTGAGGTGCACTGTGTTCGCGCTGTGCTCGTGCAGAGAGGATTGCGCAGGGGCGCGATCATGCTCGCTTGGGTGGATCGCGAGGTGGCAGAAGGTGCTGGGTTGCGCTTGCGGAGGCTTGCGGTGGTGGAAGGAGCAGCGGCAATCGCAAGCGGTGGTGGCGGAAGGGAGAGGGACTGCGGCGGAGTGGCGAAGCCGAAGGGAGAGAGTGACAGTGAAAGGGAGAGAAAAAGAAGAAGAAGAAAAAGAAGGAGAAGAAGGTGGCGATGGCGGTGGCGGTGGCAGTGGCGGTGGCGGTGGAACACGCGACGAAGGAGGGCGGCGCCGCAGAGGAAGAAGAAATGAAGGGTCGGGAAAGAGAGAGAGAATGAGATGGAGGGGGAGTGGGATTACGGTTGGGGAAAGGGAGAGAGAAAGAGATGGAGGGGGAGTGGGATTAGGGTTTCCAACCCTAATCCCCAAATTTGGGGACGCAGCGTTTTGCCCCAAAATGCTGCGTCTCCATATTTCGTTTTTTTTTTCTTGGTGTTACATATAAGGTATTGGTTATGTTCGAATATGATTTTGTCCCTAGACGACAGATCCCAGTCGCCTGGGGATCGGAGAAGGTTAGGTTTTCTTAAGAGAAGGAGATTGAGCAAGACCGAGAGAGAGAGAGAGAGAGAGAGAGTACAGAAGGGTTGGTTTTCTTTTTCGGGGTGTTTGGGTTGCCTGAGGATCAGAGGTGACAGGGAGGGTAAGAAAGTAGAAAGGAAGAGAAAGGAGATAGAGAGAGAGTAAGAGAGAAAGAAGAAGCCACTTACCTGATCGAGTAGCGTAAGAGAGCCGCTTGAGCTAACGACAGTAGGCTGTAGGCGGAAGGAGCAAACATGATCGACCTGGTGGAGAAAGCATGCAACAGAGAGAGAAGGAAAGGGTGTTGAGACGAAGTAACAAAGAAGGCTTTTGCAGGTAGAGAGAAAGAGCGTGTCATGCTTTTGTAGGTAGGACAAGCAAAGAGGAACGGCTCTCCTCAACTTCTGTATGGGTAGAGATAGAGATAGCATTTTCATCCAAGTCAGTAATAATAACGAGTTACCTTTCACCATGTGGAGAACCTTTGCCATGGTGGAGGACGACGAAATATTACATGAAAGAAAGACAAAATTTTACATGAAAGAAAGCAAAAGACGCTTATATCTATATTGTTAATAAATATTTTGTTAGATGGATATTTAGTAATATTCTATATTTTATAATTTATTATTATTTTTATATTATTTATACATACGATTGATATTCGAAAGAGTGGCTGATACTGCAGAAAGACTTGATAGACGATTATTTATTTGGAACTGAACAGCCCCTAAAAGTCAGGCGAATGAAGTGTCTCTAATATGAGCAGAAGACTTCTTCTTCCCTAATATCCTAAACTGGGTCAGTTGGTTTGGCTTCCTAAATTTCCCTCCCATACGAGTCCTTAAGGAACTAGACCATTTTGATACCCAATATGTCCCCAAGAGCTTTTGTGTGTGCTTGCAAGTCAGATTTACTATCTATCTAAAAGACCAACCCACAAATTCTATAGAAAAAACATTAACGCAATTAGAAATTTTATGAATGATAACTATTAGCACCACCCCTTCTCCAAAAGCCTAAAAAGCTAAATTGTCAGCTAAGATTTCCTTTTGATGTAATCTAGTTTGACTTAGGAACTTGTGAATTTTCTTTTGCTTTGTATCCCAACTTTGTACTCTAGAATGTATTTATTTCATTGAAATAGGAAGAAAGTTTTGTTACTTACTTGTCAAACTTGCCTTGGTTGAAGGGCGAATCACCTTATCTATTCATAGTCTATTGATGTGAGTTGTGATTATTATACCATTGAGTGAGCAACTTGACTAATAAGGTGACCGTTGGTTGGTAGGATTGCCCAGTCGCTAGATGTAGCACCATTGTTACCCTTCAATTCATTCCGGTATGTTCAATCAAAAGAGTGGGTCATGCCTACTTAGGCAGGGGTATTTCTTTTATTGACGGCACATTCATTCGTTAGGAGGGTTGGACCGTGCCTACTCATCAGGGAGATATATCCTTGATTGACGGCATGTTCGTTCATTTAGAAAGTTAAGCCAAGCCTACCCATCGAGAAGATATTTCTCTTATTGATGAGACATTCATTCATTCTTTTATTGAAATGATTTCTAAGGTATCAGAGGTGATTTCAAGCAAGAGATAACACACAAGGGGCTATTAAAGTTTGAAAAGAGCAAAGGGAAATCTTTAAAACTTGTGGCCAAACATGATAAGTGAAAGTTAAGGGTTCAATGCGATTGCAAAACAAATTTAAAAAAAGATGAAAGGATTCAGAGATCTTGGAGATCTAGAAAGAGAGTGTAAAAGACAATATTGAATTCAGATGAGAATTGTGCTCTTGATCATGCAATATACTTGCCTTTACAAGATCTGTTTGTCTGATACCTCATGCTAATAGTTAAGAGGTTGCACAAAACCAAAAAAAAAAAAAAAATCCCATTTTCACTTATCAAACTTTGTGAAATCTTAAGTCAAATGACAAAGTAAGGCCCAATATTATTTCTACTATATTAGAGCATCCAAAACTATACAAAACAAGGCATGACAACTGGAGACCAATGTTGGTCCAAGAGATAATTAATATGTTTAAATCATTGTCTAAAATAAGGGATTAATTTTTGCAAATATACTCAAAAACATTTCAAAAATGTATTATTTGTTATAAAAATGATATCCTAAGATTTGAGAAGTGATTTCAAGTGAGACATGACATATTGGGGCAGCTGAATCTCAAAACAGGAATGGGAAATCTTTATAATATATGACCATAGACAAGGGACAAAAAACTAAGGATTTGATGGAATAGAGATTTTGAAATCTTTCCCTAATGCTTGATTTTTTATGTTTAGATGATGCTCTCTGATTACAACATACATTTTGAGTAGAGGGAAGGATTTAGAGTTGTTGAAATTCAAGAGAAATGAGACATGATAATAGAAACTTGTTATCTGAGACACAATGTCTAGTTGTGATCATATTTATCTTTTCAAGCATATGAAATATTTGCTTTTTTTTCACTCAGTGGTATGATATTTCATACTAGGCTTTTTTTAATTCTCACCCAAGGCTCAAACTAAGAGACCATATTATTTTTATTACATTAGAATATCTCAAAAATATAGAAAGCTATGGCATGATAAGAGAATTTATCATATGTGTGTGTGCGATGAATATTGATACAAGAGATGACGGTCCAATTCCAATTCAAAAAGAACCTATAGGATTAATCAAGGAGAAGTATATTACCACATCATTAAATGTCTAGGAAATAAGAGATGATGAAAGTTAGTATCAAGGATGTTTTAGAATGCTTGAAAATAATTTTAACATATTTAAATGCATGGCGAAGATAGGGATCGTGTTCTATAGATATAAATCCGTCAAATCCCTTTAAAAATGCTTTCTTTGCTCTGAAAATGATGTTTTAAGATTTCAAAAATAATTGCAAATGAAAAATAGCATATTGTAGGCTATGAAAATTCGAAAAGAAAAGCAAAAAGTCTTTAAAACTCATGGCTAGAGATAGAAAAGGTAAAAACTCAGGGTTTAACATGACTGATTTTCTGAAGTCCTTCTCTAACCATAGAATTTTGAATTAGGGCGATACGGTCTATTTGTAAAATAAATTTATTGGGAGAGGGAAAGTTTCAAAAATATTGGAATTCAAGAGAGAGAGAGAAAATGACAAAAATTCATTATCGAGGATGTAATGTTAAGTTGTAGTAAGATTTATCCACTTGAGCATACAAAGTAGTTGGTTTTCAAATTCCGTGACACAAATTTCATACGGGTATTTAATAGTTTACACAAAATCCCTATCTAAAGCAAGGTATCAGTTTTTGTAAATATACACAATTCCATTTAAAAAATGTATTCTTCGCTATAAAATGATATTCTAAGATTTGACAAGTGATTTCAAGTGAGATATGACACGTTGGGGGCTGATGAATTTCAAAACAAAAATTGAAAATCTTTATAATATATGGCCATAGATAGCGGACAAAAAAATTGAGGATTTGATACAATCGAGTTTTTCAAATCCTTCTTAAATGCTTGTTTTTTTATGTTAAGATGATGCTTACTGATTCCAAAATAAATTTTGAGTAGAGGGAAGGATTTAGAGTTGTTGATGCTGGAAGTTGATGCCCACATGGGGCATTTCACACAAGGGTTAGTTATTTTTTTAATAAGTCCTCCAATAACTCTCTTGAAACGGCATCTCTCCCTTTCATGTGAGAAGGTAACGGCAAAGAGTGTAATTTTTTGGGGAACATATTGCCATGAAAAAGATGAGAGGATTTCCTTTGTGAGTGCACATTATCAAAAGATTGAATTTGGTTCAAATAAAAACTCTAAAGTACGAGGGATTAGTAAAATTTTTCGAGTAAGAAAATTTCTCCTGTCATTTTTTTTCGGACTTAGGGTTGAGATACCATGACATTATGGTGGTGGTTCATTTTCGTGATTACTATCCCGACCAAGCGATCTGTACGAGAGATTACGCAGTTTTGATTGATTTATTGGAGCCCTAAATATTAAGATATTTATACCAAAATTCTGAACTTTTAATTTATATGCTTCCACTTACGCATATAGTGTAATAAATCCTTCAATGGCATCAAAACCGAAGTTGGATTTATTAAAATAATTTTTCGAAATTTTTTTTAGGCATAAAAATGTAGGGTCAAAATTATGAGACTCGGATCACGGATAAGTTTCATGAATCCGATTATACCATGATATTGCCCATGATGTATAGAACATGAATATAATCTTTTTGTAATTTTTGGAGCATGTTTTGGCCATGAATTTGAAAATAAAGTTTCGGCCCTAATGGTGGCCAAAATTTAAAACTTTAGATTTATCGTTATAGAGAGTGAATTAATCAATGAAATTTATATATATGTGTTTCTCATGCCTAGATCTACATTTTAATATATAAATTGTGAATTTTTGTTGTCGGAAAATGGAGTTTCAAATACGGCCGCAAAGGGCAAAAAATTTAAACATTTTATTTGCCAATATTAGGGATTAAATCCAACTAAAATCGATTAAAGGATTGTTGGATGATATTCAATTACGATTTTCTGATGAAAATCGCGTTGAAAATAGGCCAGAAATGAGTCTTCTAGCAATCGGGTCGAGAGGACCCGTAGGGTGAAGAAGACCCGACCCAGACAGAAGGGCACGTGCGTTACACGCGCAGAGACACATCAGCAAGAAAGGAGATGGCGCATGAGAAGCACACGCTCGGCATGGATGTGAAATGAACACATGATGTTCACACACGTTGATGTGCATGAACAATGTTGGGGTGATCTGAGTCAATTCTGACCCGGATCCATGCCCCGACCCGAATAGTGACTTGGACATGCATGAGGGTGCGTGCCAGATGCGCTGTGCATCTGGCGCATGCTACAGCTATCTGCCATGCATAGGACGTCCGATGGTGCGTGAGTTCTTTCTAGATTGAATTTTTTCAATTTTTTGAGGGTTCCACATCTATATTTGTGACTTTTTTGTGGGTTTTTGGGTACCGAATCCAACTCCGAAGGATAAGATGCGATTTTGATTTGTGGTATATGATATCCATTGACTCATACACTCTAATTAGGGTTAACACTCGAATTATTTGGGATTTGTTGATTCATAAGATGCATAAGAATGTGAGCATAAATGTCAATAAGTTACTATAGTCTCTAAACTGCATTGAAAACTATCGTATCCGATTTTTGCAAGGAGGATAAACTAAATGGTAAGATTTGTGAGATTTTACACCTGAAGATTCAGTTTGTCCTCGAGAAGGAAGATTTGTCTGAGTATCTGAGGCATGAGATAATAGACCTCAGGGAATGTACCACGTCTCAGGCGAGAGGGGATCAAGAGCCGTTCCATGCATGGAAGAGAAAGGATGGCCAAGTTAGGGCAGTCCTTCTTAGTACCATGCACGACGATGTGATCCTAGTTTTTTTAGCAATATCCTACGGTTATATCGGTTTGGCTCACCCTAAATGAGCGTTGTGGTAATCTTGTAGCTTCTATGGTGAGGATGCTGACTTATAGTTTTATAACTTATAAGAAAATGACTGATCATATAATGATGCAACATTTGAAACAAATGTCAAGTATGATCACCGAATTAGGAATGCGAGTAAGCCTATTTTGGATGAGGTTCAGGTACTGGATGTGATCTACTTTTTTACTTGATTAATGGAGATCATGAAAACCGATCTCACGTCTGACAAAAGTATTCGTATTTTCGCTAATGTGAGCAAGTATAGTTAGCTCTAACTGGAGTGCTTGGAGGCGAGTAGGTCGTACTCGGATCATGCTTATGCAGCGGAGTCAAGTAAGGACTCTTATAGCACCTAACGAATTGCATAAGTATGAGAAGAAGACTCGTTGTCCTAGCAAGAGATAAACCATTCAAGAAATCCGACAGTAAAGTACAAAAAGTGCAAGAGGAAGAAGTTTGGTAAGACCAAATATGAAGTGCTACATCTGTGGTAGATTTTGTTATTTCGCTCGTAAGTGTAACGAGCGAGAAGAATGTCCTTCTTCTTTACATGGTTTAAGATTTGTGTTAATGACTATGATACTCACTGATTTCTTTCCTTAGTAGATAGTAGATTTATGAGTTATCAACCATGTAGCTCGAGACAAAAGTGCGTAAGTAGAGTTCCACTGAATGAATCCTCAGGTTATGAGGATTTACATGAGGAACAGAGCATTTGTCCTTGTAAGAGGGATTAACACTTGCTATGACATGCTTTACGCGTCGGATATTTGGCGGAACTTAATTTTAGTACTTTATTTGTATTGTCGAGGATATGCTTTGCTTTTTTCAGAAACTCTAATATTTCTATTAGTTACGATAGTTTTTTCGTTTATTTTGGCTTAATCCTTAATGGACTATATGCATTGTATGTTGTTCCTTTTAATGGTATTTTTTGTTATTTTTTTATTGTCTTTACATTCGATTGCATAGATGATGATGTAAATTCATGGTATAGAAGATTTGGACACATAGGACAAAAGAAGTTGAACCAGTTAACAGCAAGTGGTCTGTTGGACCTGCTAACTTGGGTCGAGTTGCCTATATGTGAATTTTTGCCTAACTGGCAAAATGACAAGAAAATCATTTGTAAGGAAATGAGAGTTGAGACTCTATTGCAACTGGTCGACTTTAATATCTATGGCTCTATGAGCATGAGAGTTTGAAAGGGAGCTATGTTTTTTAATTATGTTCATAGACGATTACATGTATATCGGTTACGTTTATCTGATATCGTACAAGTCTAAGGTATTGAATACCTCAGAAGGTTTATTAGCAAAGGTTGAAAATTTGTTAAACTTGAGAGTGAAAACTCTCAGAATCGATGGAGACATGAGTATTTGTCAGAACTATACAGAGAGTTCTATTTCAAGAAGAGTTTTACAAAACAGCTTACTATTCCTGTTACTTCTTAAATGAATAAAGTTGCGAGAGAAGGAATAGAACTTTGCTGGAGATGTAGAGAGCTATGATGGCGTAGGTTAATTTGTCTATCTCCCATGGGGAGATGATTTATTGATCACAGCCTACGTCCTTAATAGTGTCCCATCAAAATCCACAATCAGTACCCCATATGAGGTTTGGACATGGAGGTAGCCTGACATTAGCCACTCGAGGTTATGGGATTTGTGCCGTGAACGTTCACGATTCCTTGCATCCACACGACAAGTTAGGTCTGCAAGAAAAGGAGTGTATCTTTATAAGATATTCAGAACACTCCATGGGGTGTATGTTCTTAGGTGAACATACGGGTGATACCGTAACTAAAATTGAGTCTCGTGAAACTACTTCCCTTAAGAATGATTTCCATAAGAGAGGTAAAATAAATCTGGAATTTACCTTTTATGAGATGGATGAGTCTAGTGACTCTGGTGAGCTCAGCGGCAGGATACAATAATCCATTACGAATTTTGGTCTCAGTGGGTGCAATCCATCAAGAGGTGAAATCGATCGGGACTTTACCTTCTATGATATGGTCTAGTAACTCAAGTGAGTCTAGTGGTGGGACAAAAGAACCCATTACGGATCTTGAACCTAATGGAAGCGATCCATCTAGAGGTCAAAAGATTCTCTCTCCTCGTAGAAGTGTTGAAGGACCGTCCTTAAACGTTGCTTCCTGAATAACTGTAAAACCCTCATTGCGCCTCTTGAGGACGATGAGAAATTGAAAATAGTCCTAGAGGCTCTCATAGGCTTTTTGCAAAAATTTACCTAGTTGATTTGCCTAAGGGCAAAAGGATCATTGGAAACAAATAGTTTCTCGAGGTCAAGAGAAAGGCCGATGGATAGATTAAGAGGCATAAGGCCCATGTGGTAATCGTAGTTTAATTTACCTCGGTTTGTTTAATTTAAGCAATTGTCACTAACATAGATTTGGAGTTACACTAGATAGATGTAAAAGCTGCCTTCCGTAAATGGAAGTTTTGGATGAGTAAATCTACATAGAAAAACCATCTAGGTTTGTTCTAGTAGGTCAGGTGGATAAGATCTATTGACTTTGGAAGTCAACATACGTCCTAAAACACTCATCCAGGGATGGTACCTGGATTTTACGAGAAATTGATATCTTATGGTATTATAATGATCGAGTAGGATCATTGTGTCTATCTGAAATGTTCAAGGGACTCTTTTTGTAATCATGTTTTTATATGTGTGTGACATTCTATTTGCTGGAAGCAATAGAGAGTATCTAATGACTATTGAAACATGGTTATTGTCGAGTTCTGATTTGAAAAACGTAGATAAGGCTTAGTTCAGTCTTAGAGTAAGGATCCAAAGGGATCATTCGAGAAGAATGTTGACTCTTTAACAAAACTCTTACATCAAGAAGATTCTTGAGCAATTGAGATGAATGAATACAACCCATTAGATACTCTTATCGCTAAAACCAAAGACCTGAGTCTTGAAATATTCCCTATAACTTAGGAAGAAATAAGGGAGATGAGAAAAATCCCTTATGCTAGTGCAATATGCAGTCTAGTGCATGCGATGAGGTATACATGACCAGACATTTGTTTTAGAGTTAATCTAGTAAGTAGATATCAATCGAATTTGAAAGAGATCACTGAAAAGCAAAGAAAAGGATTCTGAAATATTTCAATGGAACTACGGACCTCTCCTTATGTTATGGAGGAGGTGATTTTTGTTTCATTAGATATTCAGACCCTAATTGGGGTGGCGATCTGGATAGACGCAAATCGACATTAGTTTTACTATCTTGCTCAATAAATGGTATGTCTTGTGGAAACAAGAAGCAAATCTATGAATCTCTATTTACGATAAAAACTAAGCATGTGGCATACTCAATGGCATGCTCAGTGGCAGTTCAATGGAGTGTTTTGGTTTCGAAGATATCTGGATGACTTAGGCCTCCTCATGATACTCAGTGATGATTTATAGTGATAACTAGGCCAATATTGTCATGCCTCAATCCTCGATCCGAGGCATGAGCAGCCACTTGTCACCCCGTATGCTACCACCTCATGATATGCATACTAAGGCAACGGAGGCTCTCATCAACACCTGTATAAAACCTATTTTAAAACCTGTTTCTCTCAAAACATCATTTCCCAAGTAAAGAATATAAAATGCAAAACAATGCCTCAATACATAGTTATACAGCACATCTAAGAGTTTCAATTACATTACATAATATAATTACAGTCACCTGATATAAATATATAATGGTCATTCTATAGACCTCAAATATATATACAGTATCATCAAATACATCAATCCATCATCATTAAATACAACATTGTGGAAGAATGGTCAATACCATACCCAAGTCCAGGGTCTCCCAACAAAATCAAGTGTCTCGACTCACTCGATACGTCTCTCTGTATGCCAAGTCTATAACTAAAATCAGGAAAAACTGAGGGGTGAGTATTATGGGGTAGTACTCAGTGAGTGAGGAGATCGACAATATGTTCTCAATATAAGTGTGAGCATGGAGTGTCAAAGTACATTTTAAACCATTATGATATCAAAACTAATTATGTCATGTCTAGAAACCAATTGATCACATATCACATATATTAATAATATCAAATATGCATTCATTTATAATATCCAAAATCATATAGAGTTTGTCAATAAAACATTCCCTGCAGTGGTCTACCTTGACCAATGAAGGGCGCATTAGGGGTTTTTCATATGCAAATATATAAAATTAGCTCTTTACCTCAATGTTGGCTACATGCCTCACCAAGTGCTAGACAGTAGCGTAACACATGTCCTCCCCACATTTGGTTCAACCGGTTAGCCCGTGTCTATACGTATATCCAACAATCAAGTATAGTACCTCACTCGGAGCTATACTGTGGCATAACACACGTCCTCCCCAAATTTGGTTCATCCGAGTGCAACTATACATATCACAATCACAATATTTATGGATACCTTCGGCCGAAGCATATCCAAACGCACAAGGGGCGCCTCTACAAATGTCCTTCGTAGCTACGGAATCCTTCAAAGAACATCATCATCTCATCATGTCATCCCATCACAACTAGGCCTCCTACCTACACAGGTTCATCAAAACATTTCAAATACGTATGCCAATACATTTCGTCAAATCATTTCAAATCAATATACCAATGCAACGGTAGTACCGAAAACATATCAAGTTCTCAAATAATGGCACAATATCATTTCATTTCAAACCGTGGATGCATAGTCATTCAAATTCCATTATTTTGGGACACTCCAATGAATCACAAAAGAATATTTATAAAACATAGTTCAAATCATCACATGCTATAAAACATGACATTTGAAAAGCTGTAAAACATGAGTTTGTTCGATCAAAAACATAACATCAAAGTCCCACTCACATATACGGGAGGTCACATCTCTCCCTAAAATGCTCTACAACAAGCAGAAAAGGCTCCCCTCATTCGATCACCAAGCAAAACACTACAATGCTACATATAAACCACTCAACTCATCACTCTCACATTATAATTCTTGTACAAACAAAACAATCCGCATGCAAAACATTTTTATTCTTTATATCCCAAGCCAACTACCATACTAACACAACTTATTACTTTACTTAATTCTTATCCCAATTTAAAGATAAGACATAGATCTACAAATTTCATAACTAGAGCTCAGGTTGGTTCAGGCTAGAAGACACCTCAAAATTGAAATCAAGTCATGGCCAAAATAGGACAGAACATGGTATTTCACTATAGAATATCTAATTTTGAAAAATCACAAAAAATCCAATTCTCTTCAGAATTTAACCAATCACATCTCATTTTAAAACTATAGAAGTCTGTTTTCATATGTAGAAAACCTTACACAATTTGCATTTGTTCAGAGAAAGTTATTTTAGAAAGATTATAGCCTGGTCAGTTTGCCCTGTTTTGCAGAAATCTAAAGTTTCAATGTTTACATCAAATCTTTCCTTCCTCATTCAATTTCAGACCACCAAACCTCATGTTCAACATGATTTCTATGATGATTAAGAACTTAAAAACATGGATTTAGAATATACTTTGGACTAGACTCAAGGATCCTTCAAAACAACTAACCAATTCATTAGAAGCTCATAACCAAAACACAAGATCCATAATTTTTAACAAGCGCTGAATTTTCCTTACCTCAAAACTTGATATTTCAAGCCCAAATCTAAACTTTCCTTCAAAGATCCTCCCTTCCTCATTGTCCTTAACTTTCAGCCAACAAAAGTTCATCAAATTAGGAAATCCTTTTTGGCTCCAAATCAACATATGTTACACAAGAGATGGAGAGGAAGCTTTCTTACCTAAAGTTGTCGAAGAAAAATTGAAAAACCCATAGATCTCTTTACTTGAACCTCACTATTTCCATCTTTGAATCACTAAGCTAGACTTTTCCTTTCCTTCTAATTTTTGGGTATGTTGTTTTAGGGGTAAGGAGTGTTTGATTTATGTAAAAACCTTGAAGGTTGTTTGAAGGATTCAAGCTCTTGTTCAAGAGAGGGTCACGATCATGAGAGGATGGAAAGGCTTTTGATTTTTTTTTCTTTCTTTCTTCAACACTCACGGTTTTGAGAAGGTAGTGGTGGCTAGGTTTTCTTCTTTTATTCAGCCTCATTCACTTTGCTTAAATCCAATCTCAACCATCCATATTTTCAAGACAATTTTCTAACTTTTGGATCACATTTAATATAACAAGACTAGTCTCTCTTCCTCTCTCTCTCTCTCTCTCACGTTTTTTTCCCTCTCTCTCTTTCTCTCTACAACCCAACAATACTCAAATTGCTCATTTATTATGTCTCTCGATGTGTCTCCCACTAACAAATCTATTGGCCCAAGAAAAATCCTTCATTTTTCCATTCATTTTAAACTAGGTCAACGACCACAAATGTCAACATTTGCAACTCTTCATTTCTCCTCACTTGGCCGGCCATGCAATTCTCCTTCCCAAATAAGCTTGTTTGTTCATGCATTATGAGGAAGCAAAGTTGAATTTGGCTTCTTTCTTAGCCCTTGGTCATTTTCTTGAATTTTCTCTACCATTGGATCCCCTTGTACCAACTAGACATTATCTTCTTTAATCCAATGCGTACATTCTAGCTATAACCCAACTAATTATTTTAACTATCCCATATTCTTTTTCCTTAAATTTTTATTTATTTCGGATGCGCCTCTTGAGGTGTAAAAATTATTTTTGACTCTGAAAATTCCCAAACCCTCACACTAGGCCCAAAACCTCATATTATGTCTAATTAAATTGATTCCACATCATAACGAGGGTGTTTAGCCTTGCCGAAAGGCTTTTGTCCCAAATTAGGATTTCCAGCTAACATTTACAAAAATTCTTGATTTGACTCTATGAAGCATGATTTATCTATATTTGAACTTCTCATATACTTCTAAGGCCATTTTGATTATTATTTGACTCTAAGTGGTCATTTTGGAAAATTTTCGTTTCCGGTGATTTTTGTCAAAATTTTCGAAAACGATTTTATTAGAAAAATTTCTGAGTAAATTTTCTATATATAAAAACTGTAGAATATTTTATATATTTCATGAACAGGAGTACAATAGTACGAATACCGCATTTTCGGTATTACAAGCATTGCCTAAAACTGAAACCCTAAATATTACATAAATACCAAACACATTGATACCAGATACCATTTTGTAAGAGATATCACCAAGAAAGGTGTACTGATGTTTAAATACATTTTTATACAGCATGGTGGCTGATCCATTCACCAAACCCTTTGTGAGAGATCCTTTGTGAGACATGAAATCATTGGGTTTACATATAATTTGACATTTCTCAGTATGCATTGATTGTGATGTTTATTGATATATATGACATATGTGCATTATATAGTCACATGTTTATTTTTGGCACTAGTTTATTGTCACATATGATTAGTATGTTATGATAAAAGATATGTCGGCAGGAGTGGTCGACTCTCTCTTACTAGTGACCACTTCCGGCTCTGAGTGAGTAGAGATGAGACGGTTTTCAGTTGTAAGAAGCTTTGAGAGTGGTACTTTAAGAATAGAAGTCGTCCTGATATGTGTTTAGGATGAGATCATATCCGACATGACTGACATGGACATACCCATATCCATGTTGCTTGTAAATAGCTGGGTTTCAGATCTCAGATATCTCCTACGTCTAGTGATATCGTCTTTGAGATACTTATTCTGAGATTTCTGGGATAAAGTCATGTGTAGACCGTGACCCATGCTTGCACAATATTAGAGAAATCTGAAATATGTCATTTTAAGATATGGGGGAATAACACTGTGACACGTGTTTCATACCGTGTGTGATAAGAAGACCAAGGGATAATGGGAGCTATTATTTGAGACGATATTATGATTAAAGATCCTTGTTTCCACTGTGTAAGACCCGAGATCCATTCGATGTGATCTCTTATACCCTTATGACCCATATGGCATTACGGTGGTGGTTCTTTTTTTTATCACCATCCAGACTGAGCGATCCGTACAAGGGATTACATAGTTTCGGTTGATTTATTGAAACTCTACATATTAAGGTATTTATACCAAAATTCTAAACTTTAAATTTATACGCTTCCACTTATACATATAGTGTAATAAATCCTTCAGTTGAAAAGCAAGAAAAAAAGAGACAATAATAGAAAATTGTAATCAATGACAAAATGTCTAGTTGTGATGATATTTATCTTCTCGAGTAGGAAAATACTAGCTTTTTTTAGCTTAGTGGTATAATATTTCTTACAATGCTTTTTTTAATCCTAACCCAAAGCTCAAACTAAGCTGCCTTATTATTTTTATTACATCAGGGTATCTCAAAAATATAGAAAACTATGGTAGGATAAGAAAATGTATTACTATGTGTTTATGCATTTGTGCGCGATGAATATTGATGCAAGAGATGACTGACCAAGTCAAAAGCAATGTATAGGATTTAGCATAGGAGAATTATGTCGCCACACCATTAAATGTCTAGGAATTAAGAGGTGATGAAAATTAACACTGGGATGTTTTAAGATACTTGAAAATAATATTAACATATTTAAATCCAAGGCTAAGATAGGGATCGAGTTTTGTAGATATCAATTAGTCAAATCCCTTAAAAAATGCTTTCTTTGCTATGAAAATGACTTTTTAGGATTTCAAATATGATTGCAAATGGGAGAGAAAATATTACAGGCTGTTAAAATTCGAAAAGAAAAGCAAAAAGTCTTTAAAATATATGGCCAAAGATAAAAGAGGGAAAATCTCAGGTTTTAATATGATTGATTTTCTAAAATCCTTCTTTAACTATAGACTTTTGATTTAAAATTGGCACAATCTGTTTGTAAAATATATTTCTAAGGAGAGGTAAAGATTCAAAACTATTGGAAATCAAGAAAGAGAGAGACAATGACAAAAATTCATTACCGAGAATCTAATGTCGAGTTGTAGTGGTATTTATCCACTCGAGCATGCAAAGTAGTAGATTTTCAAAGTCATTGACTATTACTTCAAATGGGTATTTAACGGTTTACACAAAATCTATATAATCTACATTTTAACTTATCAGATTTCATGAATTTTGAGAAGTACAAAGAAATTACGAGTAATTTAAATTTAAATTTCGATTAAAACTTTTGACAGTTATGGTGAAAGAAAAAGTGTGCAAGATATAAGAGAGTGATAAGAAAGTCAACAAAACCCAGTTGAAAAAATACATGAAACTATACAATATCTCACGACTTAGAATTTACATCTTGAAAATTCAAAATTCTTGGAATTATATAAATGAAATTTTTTGAATTGAAATGTCATACACAATACCAATAATTTTGTTACTTTAACTCTAGAAAACTAAGTATACTATTTCGCACTTTAAAGTATCACCTTATCACATAGTTGTATTTTGAGTGGAAATTCAAGTTAGATGATTTTTTATGGAAGCCTATTTCAAAATACATGGCATCCTCAAACTTAATTCTTGCTTCGAAATTGGCTACCCATTTCATACTATGCATATTAATTTTACAATAATTCACATAGTTATTTGTAATTTTTTTACTAGAACTTTGAATACAAAAAATCTAGAAAGTCCTATAAAAGAAATTGAAACTATGTGCAAGCCAAATTAGAACATACCACATGCTGATAAATCACACTGACTTAATAATATAAAATGCTAACTCTTGGCACAAATCTACTCAAGAAAATTGGGAACTAAAAGTTGATATTTGGCAATGAAAAAGATATCCAAGGACTTTAGAGAGCCAAAAATGTTAATGAGTGAAAATTCAATGTCAAAAAAGGGAAAGCAAAAACAAATTAGGAATTTAATCAAACCATGAACTCGTAGAGTTCATACAAGATACAGCATAAACTTTGAGAGAAGAGAATGATAGGAGAAACAAGAGAGATAGAGTGTTCATCTGTGTGAGTGGGCAAGGGGTGTGCTGCAAATATTAGAGAGAACGGAAGAGATGAGATCATGGAAAGAAATTGCCAGACAGAAGATACGACCAAGTAAAATTTGATTTGACACCTAGGCTTAAGTTGGATGAGTCGGGTTCCGTTAAACAACCATAAGGATTTGGAACCCGAACGAGACACTCCTGGAGGAGCTAACCCAATACATCATTCTGAACCACTTCGATTATATAACTATAAAGATCCGGTACTCAACATAGCCACTCTTGGAGGACCTAACCCAATACATCACTCTGAACCACTTCCGTTATGTAAACCATAAAAATCTAGTACACAAAAGAGTCACTGCTGGAGGACCTAACCCAATACATCACTCTAAACCTCATCTGTTATGTGGCCATGAAGATTTAGTGCCCGAAAGAGTTACCCCCGGAGGATATAACCCAATACGTCACTCCGACTCACTTCCATTATATAACTGTAAAGATTTGGAACCCAAAGGAACCACTCCTGGTGGACTTAATCCGATACATCACTCTAACCCACTTTCATTATAGCTTACCAAAAGATTTTCCATTGAAGATGAGACCTACGACATCACTTTAAGCTGCTTCTATGATATAATGATAAAAAATTGGTTTAGTTCTAATCTTTGTTGAGTACGTTGAGCTTCTATGTATGAGTCGCAACTTTTAACTATAAAGTTGGTTGCATGGTTTATGACTCTATAGTTGGCTAAGTCATTGTAATACAATTAAATAAAACTTTTAGATAAAATATTATTAGTTATTCTTGTTATCTCTCATGTTTTTTCATGTTCATTTTCTCAATGTACTTTTTCACTCTTCAATGTAACTAAGTAGGCACCAAATGATTATCCAAACGCACTAGATGAATCAAAAAAATGATGCAATTGATAGTTTTTCAATTTCAAATTCTGAAGAAATGTATGTAAATTAAGTTACCTTACACACTTTGTTTGTTGCAAGAGGTGAAAAACATAACAAAAGACTAGTAATATGTAGCAAATGAATAAAGTCAGTATAAATTTCAAATTCATACAACTTAAAATGCTTTCCAATATTTGAAACCTCTGCACTTAGATCTATATCATAAATTAGCATTCATGTCATAAAGGGATTCAAAAATGTATTATTTTTTATTGAAATGATTTCTAAGGTATTAGAGGTGATTTCAAGTAAGACATAACACACAAAGAGTTATTAAAGCTCAAAAAGAGAAAAAGGGAAATCTTTAAAACTTGCGGCCAAACATGATTGGTGAAAGTTAAGGCTTCAATGTGATTAAATTTCTGAAATCCTTCTTCAACACCATACTTTTGTTGCTAAAAAAGTGCTCTTCAATAGCAAAACAAATTTCAAAAAAGATGAAAGGATTCAAAGATCTTGAAGATCAAGAAAGAGAGTGTAAAAGACACAATATCGATTTCAGATGAGATTTGTGCTCTTGATCATGCAATGTACTTGCTTTTACATGCTTTGCTTGTCTGATACCTCATGCGAATCGCTAAGAGGTTGCGCAGAACCGAAAAAAATCCTATTTTCACTTATCAAACTTTGTGAAATCTTAAATCAAATGACAAAGTATGGGCCAATATTATTTCTACTAAACTAGAGCATCCAAAACAATACAAAACAAGGCATGAAAACAAGAGACCAATGCGAGTCCAGGAGATAATTAATATGTTTAAATCCTTGTCTAAAACAAGGGATCAATTTTTGCAAATATAATCAAATCTATTACAAAAATGTATTCTTTGTTATAAAAATGATATTCTAATATTTGAGAAGTGATTTCAAGTGAGACACGACATATTGGGGTGCTGTATTTTGAAACAAGAATGAGAAATGTTTATAACATATGGTCATAGACAAGGGACAAAAATCTGAGGATTTGATGGAATTGTGATTTTGAGATCCTTTTCTAATGTCACGCCTCAATCCGTGATGCAGAGATCGTGAACAGTCGCCCGTTACCTCGGACACTGGCCCAATCCTACCTCGTATTCTCAAGGTAAGGTAAGTTTAATCAAAATTTCAGTTACAAATATTTTATTAGTGTTTAAAATACAAAAGTTCTCAATATATATATATATATTCTATAAATAAAAGTTCCTTGGTTTCATTCAGTCATTCTAACATGATCAACTAATATCTTCAAAATACAGCGGAAGATAATTATCGAAAGTGGTCTCTAATACTGCATACGTCGAAATAAGTCAACGTGTCTCTCCAATGACTAACTCTGTATAGATTTAAAAATAATTAGGAGTGAGTATAATCAAATACTCAACGAGTAAGAAATCCGTGATAGATAATTAATAAGTGAGGTGAGAATGCGGTGTCATGATCATATATATATATATATATATGTATATCCATGCAAGACATATTATCAAATCATAGCAATCTTAACACAGTTTTCCATCAAATCTAAACATATGAATCAAAATCTAATGTCATAAATCGTAGGGTCCTGCCAAATTGTTCTTGGCAAAGGTCTATCTCGACGAATGACGAGCTACCAAGGGGTTTTTGTATGTAATCAAAAAATAACCCCAAAACCCTGGTATTGGCGTCGGACCTCCCCAAGTGCTAGAGTGAAACATCATTCAGTCCTCCCCTTTCAATTCAACTTGGCTAGTCCAAAACATAGTATCACATACACGTCACCTAACCATATGGGGTATTTGTATCTCGAGACATCACAAACGTGCCAAAATCTATATAACGAGACAGATCTGCTATAGCATATGAGGCGAGTCTGCGTAGGATGACCCCTATCATATCATAGTATCATGGCTATAAGTATTATCCCCGATCTGCGATCAAGGGGATTCAGATACTAATGCCCGAGTACCAAATCTCGTATCAAAATCATCAATAAACCAACCATACCATACATGTCGAGGAAAATCATAAAAATTCAATATAGTATATTATAGCATATATCATTAAAGTACATTTCATGATTTAAAACATGACACATATTTTTCATTAAAATTCATGAATGCATATTTTAAAATTTTGGGACACTCCATTTATCACAAAATATGTTACCAGTCATTTAACAAAACCATTTTACAATCATTTCACAAATCATGCTTTGAAAAAAATTTGGTTTTGCTTATTAACTACATGGCAACAGTAAAATCCACTCACTTGTACGGGAAGGGTACTTCACTTCCTAAGACAAAAACATATATATATATATATATATGTCAATCTGAATAGGCCCAATTCCAATTCGTCATAATTTGTCTAAGCCTATACATCTATAAAAATTCAAATTTTCAAATTTTACTCTTACACAGTTTTAGGAAAAATATCATAACTTTCTCTATATAATTCGGAATTGAATGATTCAAATTACTAATTAAAACTAAGACATATATCTACATTTTTCATATTTAACTCATATCTAAATTCCCATTGCACTAATTTTATAAAAATCTATCTTCAATAAGTTCATACTTTTATAACTAAATTTGTGCAATTTTGGTTGAAAATTCATATATCAGTATATCCATCTTCGATTTATATGATTCCAAGTTCAATTGAAAGATAAGAGATACCCTACAATTTTCATGTTCAGTATTTCCTTTAATTCTAAGTATAGAATTTTATAAAATTTCATTTCTGTGATAGTTCCTGTTCTACATTATACTCTGCACAGTTTCAGTAAAAATACCATAACTTCCAGTTTATTACTCCAATTCAAGTGAATTTTATCTCATTTTAAAGATAAGACCGAGAGACAAAACTTTGATGTTTTAAGTTTCTCTAAATTTTGTACAGAAGATATTTTAAAACTTTAGAACATACTAGCCGTGTACAGGACCGTGAATAGAACATCGATTTTTATTGCTTCTTCTAAAAATCACCATAATTTTATTTCTTAATAAATAATTTTGCACCATAACTCATTTTGAAGTTTAGGGAGTCTAGTTTTACAGAACTAACCAATATAAATTTTGATCATCATAAAATAAGATATCATGGGATTACTATATCTTGCTGACCATTATAACTTACTTGAACAAACCTACTTCATGGGACCAATTTAATCCAATGTATACTCAAAGAAGAATATATTATCTCTTTAATAAGATCTTGATATCCAAATATTTATCACCAATACCTTCCTTTAGTACTTGATCACCATATCTTGCAACACATATACATCAATATAAAAAAAAAGAGCTCTATATCATACTAATCTAAATAATTAGAATTCTATCAACAAAAAATTTTTCTTACCTCTTCAACACCTCAAGTGCTTGGATGAACACAAGAAATTTTCACTTCCTACACTAGAACTCATGGCCAAGAGGGTAAATGTTGAGAAGAAAATGAGGTCCAATGTTTGAAACAACTCATTTATGCAAATCTAGTAAAAATTTTAGCCATTGATTCATTTCCATGCAAAATCTCTACTTTATACTTGTCCTAAATCTTTCTCCCATGCAAAGTTGCTTACAAGCTACCTTCATGCACCTTTTTCATGTCAAATTCGTTCATGAAGAATTCTAAGCACAAAGAAAGGAGGTTTTGACCAACCAATGAGAATTCATGCAAAGATTTTTCAACCAATAAGGTTTCTCCTTCGTGGAATGAGCTTAGGTGGCCACTATATGTCTTGGTGTCCTTTTGTCCAATCATTTGGCTCCAATTGTCAATCCTTAAGTGTTTTACAACTTAATCCCTCCACTTTCCTTATCTGCATTTAGATTCCTGATTTTTAACAAATTTGCATTTTTTCTCCCTATGAAATTTTATTCAAAATTTCATAAATTTGTTAAATTACATTTAAATATCTCTATTTAAATATGTAGGCCTTCTCTTAGCCATTTTTGACTTCATTAGGCCTTGCCAACGCTGGCCGAGAGGGTTTTCGGCTTACCAATAAAATTTCGGTTTTAGCGATTTTGAGAGAAACCTCAAAGTCAATAATAGAAAATTAAAATTTCATTTTAGATACTTCAAAAGGATGTTAATGTATATATAGAACCATGAGGAGTGGTACAAGATACACAGTCACCAAAAAACGGTGTTACATCTAATGCTTGATTTTTCATGTTAAGATGATGCTCTCTGATTGCAGAATATATTTTGGGTAGAGAGAAGGATTTAGAGTTGTTGAAATTCAAGAAAAATGAAACATGATAATAGAAACTTGTTATCTATGACACAATGTCTAGTTGTGATCATATTTCTCATCTCAAGCATGCAAAATACTTGCCTTTCTTTTTAGCTCCATGGTATATATTGCATACTAGACTTTTTTTTAATCCTCACCCGAAACTCAAACTAAGAGCCCATATTATTTTAATTACACTAGAATATCTAAAAAATATAGAAAGCTATGGCATGCTAAGAGAATTTATCATATGTGTGTGTGTGCGATGAATATTGATACAAGAGATGATGGTCCAATTCTAATTCAAAAACAATGAACAGGATTAATCTGGGAGAAATATGTTACCACATCAACAAATGTCTAGGAATTAAGAGGTCATATAAATTGGCACCAGGGATGTTTTAGAATTCTCGAAAATAATACTAATGTATTTAAATATATGACTAAGATGGGGATCGAGTTCTATAGATATAAATCAGTCGAATCCCCTTTAAAAATGCTCACTTTCCTATGAAAATGATGTTTTAAGATTTTAGAAATGATTGCAAATGAGAAATAACATATTGTAGGCTATGAAAATTAGAAACAAAAAGTAAAGTCTTTAAAACTCATGGCCAGAGATAGGAAAGGTAAAAACTCATGGTTTAATATGATTGATTTTGTAAAATCCTTCTTTAACCATAAACTTTTGATTTAGGGTTGATACAATCTATTTGTAAAATAAATTTATTGGGAGAGGGAAAGATTCAGAAATATTAGAAATCAAGAAAGAGAGAGACAATGACAAAAATTCATTACGGAGAATGTACTGTTAAGTTGTTGTGAGATTTATCCATTCGGGCATTCAAAGTAGTTGATTTTCAGACCTGGTGACGCATACTTCATACGATTATTTAATAGTTTACACAAAATCCATGTCTAAAGCAAGGGATCGATTTTTGCAAATATACATAATTCCATTTTAAAAATGTATTCTTAGCTATAAAAATGATTTGATAGGAGATTTCAAGTAAGACTAGGGGCTGCTGTATTTCAAAACAAAATTGAAAATTTTTATAGCATAGGGCCATAGATAGGGGACAAAAAATTGAGGATTTGATGCAATTGAGTTTTTCAAATCCTTCTCTAATGCTTGTTTTTTGATGTTAAGATGATACTCTCTGATTGAAAAGTAAATTTTGATTAGTGGGAAGGATTTAAAGTTTTTGAAAAACAAGAAAAAAAGAGACAATAATAGAAATTTATAATCAATGACAAAATGTCTAATTGTGATGATGTTTATCTTCTCGAGCATGCAAAATACTTGCTTTTTTTAAGCTCAGTGGTATGATATTTCAAACTATGCTTTCTTTAATCCTAACCCAAAACTGAAACTAAGTCGCCTTATTATTTTTATTACATTAGGATATCTAAAAAATATAGAAAAATATGGTAGGATAAGAAAATGTATTATTTATATGTGTTTGTACATTTGTGCACGATAAATATTGATGCAAGAGATGACTGTCCAAATCAAAAGCATTGTAAAGGATTTAATATAAGGGAACTATGTTGCCATACCATTAAATGTTTAGGAATTAAGAGGTGATGAAAATTAGCACTGGCCAAATCCTTTACAATGCTTCTTTACATTGTAAATGTTTAGCAAAAAATCTTTAAAACATATGGCCAAAGATAGGAGAGGGAAAAGTTAAGGTTTTAATTTGATTGATTTTCTAAAATCCTTCTTTAACTATAAATTTTTGATTTAAAGTTGACACAGTCTCTTTGTAAAATATATTTATAGGGAAAGGGAAATATTCAAAACTATTGGAAATTAAGAAAGAGAGACACAATGACAAAAATTCATTATTGAGGATGTTATGTTGAGTTGTAGTGATATTTATCCACTCGAGCATGCAGAATAGTAAATTTTCAAAGTCAGTGACTAATACTTCGAATGGGTATTTAACAGTTTACAGAAATCTATATAATCTACATTTTAACTTATCAGAATTCATAAATTTCTAGAAGTGCAAAGAAATTGTGAGTAATTTAAACTTAAATTTCAATTAAAACTTTTGATAGTTATGGTGGAAAAAATAAAAGTGCAAAATACAAGAGAATGATAAGAAAGTCAACAAAATCTAGTTGAAAAAATACATGAAACTTACAATATTTCACGACATAGAATTTACATCTTGAAAGTTCAAAATTCTTAAAATTATATAAATGAAAATTTTTTAATCGAAATGTCATACACAATATCAATAATTTAGTTACTTTAACTCTAGAAAACTATGTATACTATTTCGCACTTTTAAGTATCACCTTACCACATAGTTGCATTTTGAGTGGAAATTCAAATTAGATAATTTTTTATGCAAACCTACTTCAAAATACATGGCATCCACAAGCTTAATTCATGCTTCAAAACTGGCTACCTATTTTATACTATGCATATTAATTTTACAATAATTAATATAGTTATTTGTTTTTTTTTTACTAGAACTTTGAATACAAAAAATATAGGAAGATCTATAAAAGAAATTGAAACTATGTGCAAACCAAATTAGACAATATTACATGCCGATAAATCACACTAACTTAATAATATAAAATGCTAAGTCTCGGTACAAATCTACTTAAGAAAATTTGGAACTAAAAGTAGATATTTTGCGGTCAAAATGATATCCAAGGACTCAAGGGAGCCAAAAACGTTTATGAGTATAAATTCAATGTCAAAAAAGGGAAAGCAAAAACAAATTAGGAATAGAATTGAACCATGAAATGACAGAGTTCATACAAAATGCATCATAAACTTCGAGAGAAAAGAATGATAAGAGAAATAAGATAGAGACATAGAGTGCTCATCTGTGTGAGTAGGCAAGGGGTGTGCTACAAACATTAGAGAGAACGGAAGAAATGAGATCATGAAAGATATTGTGAGACAGAAGATAGGACCAAGTACCTAGGTTTAAGTTAGGTGAGTCGGTTAGAGATAGGAGTGGACATTCGTATTGGTGTTAGTGTCACGCCCCAAACCGAAGCCGTGAACAGCCGCCCGTTATCCAGGATGTTGATTTTCTATAACCAAACGAGCAGAACCTCCCCATAAGTCAGAAGTCTATCAAATACCATATATTGACCTATCATTTGTCACATATCTATATACATAGGCGAGCCCGACCAAAATCAACAATCTCCTCAGATCATCTAATCTCTGTCAACCATGTAGGATAACGTAAGGCTAACAATAGATCTACAATAAATCTTTACTTCATGCCCCCATCAAAGGTATGAACAGTCGCTAATTACCCCTCCTGTGATTTAGAGGTGGTACCGAGCAAATCTAGAGGATACTTCTAGAACATGACACATTTCCCAAAATAAATGTACATAGTACAGATCATGGCTCAATACAATAGAATAGAGTTGAGAGTTTCAATAAGATACACATAATTTTACATATAGCCATCCATTTTTATACACAATGGTCTATCTACAATCTCAATACACAAATATACAATTTCATTGGCAAATCCTTCCCAATATCAATCGTGTACCTAATCAACAGTCTCGATCTCCAACAAAAGTCTCGTATGCTGATAAGTCTCGACGCGTCCCACTATAGCTATCTCTGTACACAACGGGAAATGAGGGGTGAGTATCAAGGAAGATACCTAGTGAGTGAGAGGGTATATATCATGTGTTTAATGTGTCGGTGAAAAATAGAGTATCAAATTTCTCAATAATTCCACATATTGTAAGAAATCGTGTATAATACTCAATTTATCATAAATCATTCTTTTCACATACATTTCAAACATATATACATCTATGTCATCAAATCATGCTAGAATAGAGCGTGCTAAGATCAGTCCAGGCAAGGGTCGACCGCGACCAATGATAGGTGCATCGGGGGTTTTGAATGCAATAGGTTAGAAAAGCTCTCTACCCCAACGTTGGCGACGGACTTCATCAGGTGCTAGACTACAACGCACCATAGCCCTCCCCTTTATGGGTTCAACCTAACTAGTATCGTGCCAAATCACAATACATTTACCATTTTTTGATATAATGTGGGATACCTTCCACAGAAGCGTATCGGGTGCAAATATGGATCACCCTACACATGCATCCTTCGTAGCTACAGAATGGGATTTACGCATCACAAAGTTGTCATCATCACATGCTAGGGTCCTCGGCTCATGTAAAATATCATCATCAAATCAATCACGTACCATGCCACATTTCTCAAGCAATGTCAATCATTTCCACAAGAATGATTTCATAAAACATTTATAACTCAAATACAATAACACGGTTTCGTATTTTAAAACTCATTTGGATGTATATATAACATGTATAAATATATTTGTGGATACTCCATGAATTCATAAAAACATTTCATAATTCATTGAAAATTTCACATCACATATTAATTAAATCATGCTTGTGTCAGAAAACATTTTAAAACATGATATTATGCATCAGACATAGAATATAATAAATCTCATTCACAGTATATAGGAGGGTCAGCCACTCCCTACCAAGTACCACAAGTGTCGAAAGTATTTCCCCTCGTTTGGTCACCACCCATGAGCCTATAATGGCAACACAATGCATATATGAGGATTTGTGTCATGATTTGGACTTACTAGGTTAAGTTGTATTCTAATAATTCTTTCCTTTAAGATTAAGGTTAGGGTATCTTAGGGCATGCTCTATCCCTTTTTCCGTCATTTTTATCATATATATTCTTTACAATTCATTCAATTAGTACATATTTCATCATCCCAACACAACACATGTGCTTATAGTTCATTATTCATGGTTTCTGCCGATATGCACCTTTGCGCAGTCATGGGAAAATGGTCATAACTTCTACTACACAACTCCTAATCACATGCTTTCTAACTCATTTTAAAGCTAAGAGACAGCACTACAACTTTCGTTATGAATGTTTCTTCAGATTCTAATCGCCGGATTTTAGAAAAATCAATTTTTGTCTTAGTTCAATTCCAAATGTCCACTTTGTCCTGTCTTAGTAAAAATGAAATAACTCCTTGCACACAACTCCAATTCAAATGAAATTTGGACTTGTTATAGATGAGATATATACCTACAATTTCACATGAAAGTGTTTCTTAATTCAGTCAAGTCAAGGGATGAAACAGGTCACAAAGAAGGCGGTTGATCTGGGACTGAAAACAGAGTGAAAATTTGTATAGTTTTGGGAGATTTTGTTTAACTTTTGATTACATTGTGCAAATTGGGTGAAATAGTCATCGTAGGTGTCTAAGAGGGAGATCTACAACTTTTCGTCTTTGTGTTTTTGCAAACAAGGGCTGGAAGGGAGTCGTGCAATGCTACTGTTTTTGGTGTTGGAGAATGGTCTTTGTCGAGTTTTAGAAGAGTAGCTGTAACTTTTGACACAGGATTCGGATTGACACGATTCTTATCTCATTGGAAAGATAAGACCTAGAACTACAAATTATATTACTGGAGTATTTGCTAATTCAGACCATAAGACACCTCAAAATAGAGATTAAGTCATGGATAGAAACAGAGCTAAAGCAGGACAGAACAAAAATTTCTGCACAGAACACTTAAATTTGAAAAATCATAATACATTCAATTCTCATCAGAATGCAATGAATCATATCTCATTTTATAGCTATGAAGGTTTAATTTCAAGTGTAAAAATGTCACTCAATTTTCCTTTGTGTAGAAAATGTTATCGCTAAAACACCACAACTAGGTCAGAGTGTTCAAATTTTAGAATTTCTGTTTTCCTCCTTAATTTCAAATTTCGACCAACCCTAGTTCTCTAACCAAACCACCTCATTTTGGTCCCAAATTAAGATATGTTATACTATGGAGTATGGAGGGTCTCATACCTAAAGATGGACAGTTGGGCTTGAAGCAAAACATAGAATTTTGGTCTTGAACTCTCAGTTCCCTCCTTGGATTTCACCACGTAATCCTTCTCATTTGGCCATGATTTTTGTATATTTTGTTCTAGGGTTTGATTTATGTAAAAATATTTGGATGGTAATGTAGAAAATTTTTTTGGATTTCTCACCTTGAACTCACAGCTTTGGAGAGAAGAATGGAGAGCTTCTTTGGTCTCTTGAACATCTCACGGTTTGGAAGAACAAAAATGCCTAAATGTTTGCTTATTTGGATTTGTTTGGTCACCCAAAGTGTACTCCCTTCTGTCTCCTACGTCTTGCACTCATTCACACAACAAATCTCACTTTTCTTATACTACAAGTCCACTCTATCTCACACTACGCTCAACTCTTTCCTTTATTGCATGTCCCCCCGACCACCTTGATCCAAGGGCTCTCAATTTTTTTATCTTATTTCAAGTTGAATCCACACCATTGATTGATTTCCAAGAAAACCCATTCTTCCATACCATGAATAGTGTCTTGTCTCCCGTTAACACAATCCAATGGTCCACATTAATTCATCTTTCTTCAAACAAATCTCTACCATTGGATCAACTTTCCAAAAACCCAAAATAAATAAAAAGAAAAAAAATTTTTTCTCTACCTCTCTTCTCTCTCACGTTTTCTCTTTCTCTCTCTCTCACACAGTTTTTTGGGAGGGGAGGCCATTTGCCAGATACTTCTATTTTTTTATTAATTGCAATTGAGTCCCTTGACTTATGAAAATTATATTTTGACCCAAAAAATTTTCATAATTTCAAGTTACACCAAAAACCTTGTACTAGGCCTAATTTAATTTATCTCGCATCATAACGTGGTCGTTTGTTCACCCAATCGTCCTTCGGAGTAAACGAAATTCTTGATCGGTCAAAATTTGACCTCAACCTCGACCTCGACCTCAAAATGAGTGAGATCTCACCACAGACTCCGTTTTACGCATAGATTTCAAAAATATAGGTTGTGGGTGGACATGAGACCGTATGCTCGTACAAATTTCTATCCTGCCAAAAATTAGGATTTTACGGGCAAAAATTTTAGAGCACCGAGTATTTTTATGCAACGGCTTAAATTTCACTTTCGCTTCTTGACTCTTTGCTTTTAAAGTGAATTTAGCATGTATATACCTTATGGCATCAAATTTGCATGTGTGGTTTTCATTTTGACTTAGCTACAAAGATTTTCACTCTCAGTGATTTAGCTGTTCAATTTGTCGAGCGATTTTAAAAACGGAAAAATTTCTTAGTGAATTTTGGGCCTTGAAAACATGATCAATATCATATATACATCGAGGAGAGTACAATATGAAAGATACCGAAATGTCGGTGTTACATTTCCTAACCCCCAAAAAACTAGTATCGTCCTTGAGACCAAAAGAACTATACAGAGAAAAGTTGGGGTGCTATCTCCTCATGGTCTCTTTGGGCTGCAAAGTCTCCTCCTCAACTTGATCACTCCTCCACAAAACTCTAACAAGAGAAACCTCTTTGCTTGTAGCTTTCTGACCTGTCGATCCAGAAAAGCCACGGGCTGAACAGGTGAGCTCAAGTCATCTCGAACCTCAACTGGCGAACCTCCAAAATGTGTAAGGGATCTGTCTGATATTTCGTAAGCATTGAGACATGGAATACATCATGAATACGTGACCCTTTCAAGGATACGGAAGGGCCCAATATACTTGGAGCTAAATTTCCCTCGCTACCCATGTCGAATGACTCACTTCAGGGGAGATATCCTCAAGAATACCATGTCTTTCACAGTGAACTCTAGAGGTCACCGCCTATGATCTGCATAGGATTTTTGTCTATCTTGGGTGGCTTTCATCCGCGTACGGATAACCTTCACTTTCTCCTTTGTCTCATCTACCAGATCAACATTGGTGAGTCGTCGCTTACCAATCTCATCCCAGCATAATGGGGTACGGCACTTCCTCCCATATAATGCCTCATAAAGAGGTATGCCAATGCTTGCCTGATAGCTATTATTATCGGCGAACTTCATTAACGGAAAATGCCAGTCCTAACTCCCCCAGAAATCCATAATACATTCCCTAAGCATGTCCTCTAATGTCTAAATGGTTCTCTCTGACTTACCATCTATTTGGGGGTGATACGCTGTGCTGAAGCTCAGTCTAGTACGCAACACCTCCTGCAGACTGGGCCAAAAACAGGATGTAAATCTGGGGTCTCGATCTGATACTATCGACACTGGAACCCCATGAAGTTTCATGATCATATCAATATAGAGGCGTGCCAATATCTCAAGTGAGTAATCACTCCTAATCGGGATGAAGTGTGTAGACTTAGTAAGTCAGTCAACTATTACCCAGATTGCATCATGCTGTGCCAAAATCTGTAGTAACCCCACTATGAAATCCATCGTGATATGCTCCCACTTCTACTTCACTTCTACTTAGGGATGGGAAGGGGCTGTAAAGTGCCAGCTGGACACTAGTACTCGGCCTTTACCTGCTAATATACAAGGCAACGAACAATAAATTCTGGAATCTCCCGTTTCATACTCGACCACCAATAATTATCTCTAATAATGCGGTACATTTTAGTACTGCTGAGATGTAAAGTATAGGCAAATGAATGGGCCTCCTCAAGAATAGTCCTGCGGAGATCACTATTTGCTGGTATACATATCCGATCTAGGAAAACCAACAATCCATTCTTACGGACTCTAAAGTCATCGATATCACTTCTGTTGGCTTTCTCATAAATACCTTGCAGCTCCTCATCACTCTGTTGAATCTCCTTAATACGGTCGAGCAAACTCGGCCGAACCTCAAATCTGACTAGTATAGCTCCCCAATTATTATTAGCCAACCTGACTCCAAAAGTTTGGAGTCTCAATAAACACGAGAGATAAGTACTCTCGGTAGTCTAAGAAGAAGAAGATGACTTACGGCTCAAGACATCAGCCACTACATTAGTCTTGCCCGGATGATAGTCAATGATGAGATCATAATCCTTTAATAGCTCTAACCATCTCCGCTGTCTCAAATTTAGCTTCCGCTAAATAAACAGATACTTCAGACTCTTGTGATCTGTAAACACCCTGCATGTGACCCCATATAGATAGTGACGCCATATCTTTAGTGCAAAGACTATGGCCGCCAACTCCAAATCGTGCGTAGGATAGTTTACCTCATGCTTCTTTAGCTGTCGTGAAACATAGGCGATAACTCTACCATCCTACATCAACACATAGCCCAATCCCTGCCTGCTGGTGTCACTGTACACCACATACTCCCAACTACTCGTGGGAAGGGCTAGAATCAGAGCGGACGTCAACTGTTGTTTGAGCTCCTAAAAGCTTGCCTCACAACGGTCATCATATATAAATTTGACGTCCTTCTGCGTCAATCTAGATAACGGAGTAGCAATTCGGGAAAATCCCTCTACAAATCTGTGGTAATACCCAACTAGACCAAGAAAACTCCTGATCTCTATCACTGTTTGTGGCTGCTCCAATCTCAATATAGCCTTAACTTTCTATGGGTCAACAAAGATACCCTCCGCAAAAACTATGTGGCCAAGAAAACAAACTGCCACAGTCAAAATTCACACTTGGTGAATTTGGCATAAAGCTGTTTCTCATGAAGAGTCTGCAAAATCAACCTAAGGTGCTGAGCATGCTCATCATCACTCTATGAGTAGACTAAGATATCATCAATAAAAACAATAATGAACCGGTCCAAATAATCGTGGAAAACTCGGTTCATAAGGTCCATAAATGTGACAGGGGCATTAGTCAGCCCAAACGGCATGATTAAAAACTCATAATGTCCGTATCGGGTGCAGAAAGCCATCTTAGGCACATCTTTGACCTTAATCCGCAGATGATGGTAACCTGACCGGAGATTTATCTTCGAGAATACCCTGGCACGCTGTAACTGATCAAAGAGATTATCAATACGTGGTAGTGGATACCAATTCTTAATGGTAACTTTGTTCAGCTGTCTATATCCATACACAACAGAAATGTGTCATCCTTTTTTTTAACAAACAACACCGGTGCACCTTATGATGATGTGCTAGGACGGATAAATCCTTGGTCCAACCTGGCTTCCCATACTGGAAGCAAGTGATCAGGCCTCTGCAAGGTCCGGAATGGAAACGGCTACATCTGCGACAAAGAGTCAGCTACTACACCATATACTGTAGAGGCACTAGGGAAGGGTGGTCTGAACCCCTGGTGAGAGGTCCCTACCCTGAGCTCTACGGTCTAAACCCAGAAGTGCCTCTATACGAGTCAAAAACTCTGCCTCTGCTAGAGGTTTGCCCAGAATGTGACCAGTCCTCTTCCTTTTCTGCTCCCTACCCTCTCTCTACCTGGCCTTAATGCAGACTATCTCCTTCACGTGATGGGCTGAACTAATCACCTCTGAGAGGGTGAAACTGGGGGTCACAGTCATGTAACGTCGAATACTCAAACTGAGGCCGTCCTCAAACTTGAACCTCAGCTGCTATGGTATAGCTACGTCGGGGACTAAGGCAGCTATCCTCTTGAGTTCTGCCTCATACTCAACAACAGATCTACTCCCCTGTCTCAAATGTAGGAACTCAGCTCTCAAACGATCCTGCTGAAAATTTGGGAAGTATCCACGGTCAAACTCTCGTAGAAAATCCTCCCACTGTAAAGGCTCTGTAGCCTCATCTCGTATAGTCTCCCACCAAGTAAGAGCATCTCTGTCCAATAACCTCTCTACAACACTGAGTCTAAGGTCCTCACTCAACCTCAGATCTGTAAGAATCCTGCGAATTTGGTTGATCCAATGTTTTGCAGCTACAGCATCACCGGTCTTGAAAAATCTACACAACTGAGTTGACGCGCCTCCTTCACTAACTGTGTCAACTCATGAACTCACCTCAGAGTCATAGAAGTGGTCTCACTTGGACCTGAAACTGCTGAGGGCTCAGCCACTGGTGGGGGCTCCAATGCCACTGGGATAGGTGCTGCCGCGGGTGTAGGTGTAGCTGTAGGAGAAGGTGGTGGTGGCATCTACACACCATACTAACTATACCACTCCTGCTACTGCCTCAAAGCCTCTAGTGGTCGTGGTGGAATCCCTGCCATAGTCGTCGGCTAGGGTGGTACTGGTGTAGGCACCCGTGATGAGGAAGCATCCTCTGGTTCCCTAAAGGGTCTGAGGCTCCCTCAAACCATCAGGTGCTGGAGAAGTCTCAGGTGGAGCGAGTTTAGCTCCGCGTCCCATTGATCTACCTCATCTAGGCGGTAAAATTTTGCAAAAAGAATTCTCCATGAAATATGTTTCAAGAATTAGGGTTAGCTACGAAGTAACTTATCCCCTAAAATGGATGAACTCAATTCCTAAAACCATATGCAAGGATATATATGACTGTATGAAACTCTTATGCATTGTGGACTTTAAACACATTCATACTTGGAAAACGCCTTACATAGATATACTGCTCTCAACCTAGTGCTCTGATACCAACCGAACTGTCACGCCCCAAACCGGTACCGTAAACAGCCACCCATTATCCCGGATGTTGATTTTCTATAACCAAACGAACAGAACCTCCCCATAAATCGAAAGTCTATCAAATACTATATATCGACCTGTCACATATCTATATACATAGGCTAGCCCGGCCAAAATCAACAATCTTCTCAGATCATCCAATCGCTGTAAACCATGTAGGATAATGTAAGGTTAACAACAGTCCTATACCAGACCTCTATTGTCATGCCCCCATCATAGACATGAACAGTCGTCAATTAGCCCTCCTGTGATTTAGAGGTGGCACTGAGTAAACCTAAAGGACACTTTTGGAACATGACACATTTCCCAGAGTAAATATACACAGTAGTATAGATCATGCCTCAATGCAATAGAATGGAGTTGAGAGTTTCAATAAGATACACATAATTTTATATATAGCCATCTCTTTTTATACATAATGGTTTATCTACAATCTTAATACATAAATATACAATTTCATTGGCAAATCCTTCCCAATCTCATATCAAGTACCTAATCAACAGCCTCGATCTCCAACAAAAGCCTCATACGCTGATAAGTCTTGACGCGTCCCACAATAGCTATCTCTGTATACAATGGGAAATGAGGGGTGCATATCAAGGAAGATACCCAGTGAATAAGAAGGTATATATCATGTATTTAATGTGTCGGTAAAAAATGGAGTATCAAAATTCTCAATAATTCCACATATTGTTTGAAATCGTATATAATGCTCAATTTATCATAAATCATTTTTTTTACATAAATTTCAAACATATATATATGCATGTCATCAAATCATGCTAGAATAGAATGTGCCAAGATCAGTCCTGGCAAGGGTCGACCCCGACCAATAACAGGCGCATCGGGGTTTTTGTATGCATTAGGTTAGAAACGTATCGGGTACAAATATGAATCACCCTACACATGCATCCATCGTAGCTATGGAATGGGATTTACCCATCACAAAGTTATCATCAATACATGCTAGGGCCCTTGGCCCATGTAAAATATCATCATCAAATCAATCACGTACCATGATATATTTCTCAAGCAATGTCAATCATTTCCACAAGAATGATTTCATAAAACATGTATAACTCAAATGCAATGACACGGTTTCGTATTTTAAAACTCGTTTGGATGCATATATAACACGTATAAACATATTTGTGGATACTCCATGAATTCACAAAACCATTTCATAATTCATTGAAAATTTCATGTCACATATTCATTAAATCATGTTTGAGTCAGAAAACATTTTAAAACATGATATTGTGTATTAGACACATAATATAATAAATCTCACTCACATTATATGGGAGGGTTAGTCACTCCCTACCAAGTATGACAAGTGTCGAAAGTGTTTCCCCTCGTTTGGTCACCACCCTGCGCCAACAATGGCAACATAATGTATATATGAGGATTTGTGTCATGATTTGAATTTACTAGGTTAAGTTGTATTCTAGTAATTCTTTCCTCTAAAATTAAGGTTAGGGTATCCTAGGGCATGCACTATCCCTTTTTCCGTCATTCTTATCATATATTATTTACAATTCATTCAATTAATACACATTTCATCACCCCAACACAACATATGTGCTTATAGTTCATTATTCATGGTTTCTACACATATGTACCTTTGCACAGTCATGGGAAAATGGTCATAACTTCTACTACACAACTCGGAATCACATGCTTGCTCTCTCATTTTAAAGCTAAGAGATACCACTACAACTTTCACCTTGAATATTTCTTCAGATTTTAATCACAGAATTTCAGAAAAACCAATCTTTGTCTCAGTTCTGTTCCGAACGTCTACTTTGTCCTGTCTTAGTAAAAATGAAATAACGCCTTGCACACAACTCCAATTCACATGAATTTTAGACATGTTATAGATGGGACATATAGCTACAACTTTCATGTTGAAAGTTTTCTTAATTCAGTCCAGAAATGGGTCAAAATAGGTCACAAAGAAGGCAGTTGATCTGGGACTGAAAACAGAGTGAAAATTTGCATATCTTTAGGAGATTTTGTATAACTTTTGATTCCCTTGTGTGAATTGGCTAAACTAGTCACAGTAGGTGTCCAAGAGGGAGATCTACAACTTTTCTTCTTTGTGTTTTCGTAAACAAAGGCTGAAAGAGAGTCGTGCAATGCTACTATTTTTGAAATATCATAATAAATCAAATTCTCATCAGAATGCAACAAATCATATCTCATTTTAAAGTTTTGAAGGTTTAGTTTCATGTGTAAAAATGTCACTCAATTTTCCTTTGTGTAGAAAATGTTATAGCTAAAACACCACAACCAAGTCAGAGTGTTCAGATTTCAGAATTTCTGTTTTCCTCCTAGATTTCAAACTTCAACCAACTCTAGTTCCCTAACCAAACCACCTCATACCTAAATGTTTCACTCTGTTTGGAGTATGGAGGGTCTCGTACCTGAAGATGGACAGTTGGGCTTGAAGCAAAATATAAAATTTTGGTCTTGAACTCTCAGGTCCCTCCTTGGATTTCACCAAGCAATCCTTCTCATTTGGCCTTGATTTTTGGATATGTTGTTCTAGGGTTTGTAAGGGTTTGATTTATGTAAAATTATTTGGATGGTATTGTAGAAAAACTTTTTGGATCGCTCACCTTGAACTCACATCTTTGGAGAGAAGAATGGAGAGCTTCTTTGGTCTCTTGAACATCTCACAGTTTGGAAGAACAAAAATGCCTAAATGTTTGCTTATTTGGATTTGTTTGGTCACCCAAAGTGTACTCTCTTCTCTCTCCCACATCTTGCACTCATTCACACAATAAATCTCACTTTTGTCACACTACAAGTCCACTCTATCTCACACTACACTCAACTCCTTCATTTATTGCATGTCCTTCAACCCCCTTAATCCAAGAGCTCTCAATTTTTTTATCCTATTTCAAGTTGAATCCACACCAATGGTTGATTTCCAAAAAAACCCATTCTTCCATACCATGAATAGTGTTTTGTCTCCCACTAACTTAATCCAATGGTCCACATTAATTCATCTTTCTTCATACAAATCTCGACCCTTGGATCAACTTTCTAAAAACACAAAATAAATAAAAAGAAATAATTTTTTTCTCTCCCTCTCTTCTCTCTCATGTTTTCTCTCTCCCTCTCTCTCCCTCTCTCTCTCTCTCTCATGGTTTTTTGGGAGGGGAAGTCATTTGCCAAATATTTCTATTTTTTTGTTAATTGCAATTAAGTCCCTTGACTTATGAAAATTACATTGTGACCCCAAAAATTTTCATAATTTCAAGTTACACCCAAAACCTTGTATTAGGCTTAATTTAATTTATCTTGCATCAAAACGTGATTGTTTGATCGCCCAAACGTCGTTCGGATCAAACGAAATTCTCGATCGGTTAATATTTGATCTCGACCTCGAAATGCATGAAATCTCACCATGGACTCCATTTTATGCGTAGGTTTTAAAAATATAGTTCTTGGGTGGAAATGAGATCATTTGCTCGGACAAATTTCAATTCTGCAAAAGTTAGGATTTCTAGGACGAAAATTTTAGAGTACCAAGTATTTTTGCGCGACGGCTTAAATTTTATTTTCGCTTTTTGACCCTTCACTTTTAAAGTGAATTCAGCATGTATATATCTCATGGCATCAAATTTGCATGTGTGGTTTTCATTTTGGCTTAATAACAAAGATTTTCGCTCTCGGTGATTTAGCAATAAATTTTTTGAGCAATTTTTAAAGCGGAAAAATTTCTTAGTGAATTTTGGGCCATGAAAATATGATCAATATCATATATACATCGAGGAGAGTACAATATGAAAGATACCGAAGTGTCAGTGTTATAATTGGGCTCAAGTTGATTGGTTTTTTTATGTCACTGTAGTCTTCACATACAAAGTTATCAAACTTTCAAAACAAGCAAAAATTTAACATTATTTCCTAACTTGCTTTAACATTTAATATTTTTGTAGAAGCATCTTTTATATAATTTGGTTATTTTAACCACTCTTCACAGTGTCAAACTCTTAGAATTCGTTATCTATTTTATATACTATATATAAACTTTCAATAATTTGCAAGAGTTAATTGTGCATGCGTGTGTGTGTGTGTTTCATGAGAGAAGGCGATCTTAGGACCCCGAATAAAAAAAATAATGGACTTAAACTAGATGCTAATGTAATTTGAACAAATCATATATCCATAAAGAAAACATACTTAAATCAAATGAAACAATAACTCATGTTGATCACAAATATTTTCAAAACTAGAGATTACGAAAATCAAATATCAAAAAGTATAAACAACACACTAAAAAAGTGGTCAGTGTTATACTGAACAAACCACAACAAAATAGAAACCAAAAACTATATCATAAAATAAACACTCTTATTGGGTATAAATTTAACATACTTACAAATGCCATACACAAACCTACCAGAAACAAAAATAGGAAGCCGTAATAGAGCAAACCATATGCCCAAAAATGGTACATAATTTATCTTAAAATACATATACACAATTGACAAAATCTACTCACCAAAAAAGGAACTACCAAAACTGATGTCAAAAGCTATAAATATTCATTGAAAACATCATTACATATTAGATTAATCAACGCAACCATAAAGAGAAATGACTAAATCATAAAACACTTACTAATATTGGGTACAAATTTACTAAATAAAACAGAAAACTTCCAAAGTTGTGTTTTGTATATTCAAGTTAGCTTGGTTTTGTTTATATAGCATGTTATGTTGTGTTTTGTACATTCAGATAAACATGACTCTCTCAATGTTATGACTAGTTTAATCAAGTCATATATTCTAAGTTGATCAATTTAGTACTACTTATACTTGTCTTCATGCTAAGCTTAGAGGATCATACCCCACATAAATCCACATCACATTATTACAGGATGAGGTCTATGCTCAATTTGGTACCCAAAAGAGTCTCTCCTAGAGTTCTAGATCCACAACATCAATTTGGACCACTTCCATTATATAACTATAAAGATTTGGTATCCAAAAGAGCTACTCTTGGAGGACCTAACATAATACATCACTCTGAACCACTTCCATTATATAACTATAACGATTTGGAGTCACTTCTGGAGGATCTAACCTAATACATCATTTTGAATCACTTTCGTTATATAACTATAAAGATCTAGTACCCGACAGAGCCACTCCTGGAGGACCTAACCCAATACATCACTTTAAACCACTTCCGTTATATAACCATAAAGATCTAGTATCCAAAAGAGCCACTCCTGAAGGACCTAACCCAATACATCACTCTAAACTGCTTCCGTTTTGTAACCATAAAGATCTAGTATCCAAAAGAGTCATTTTTGGAGGACCTAAACCAATACATCACTCTGAATCACTTTCTTTATGTAACCATAAAAATCTGGTGCCCAAAAAGTCACTCCTCGAGGACCTAACCCAAAACATCACTCTGAACCACTTCTATTATGTGGCCACGAAGATCTAGTGTCCAAAAGAGTCACTCCTGGAGGATTTAACCCAATACATCACTCCGACCCCCTTTCATTATATAACTGTAAAGATTTGGAATCCAAAAAAACTACTTCTTGAGGACCTAATCCGATACATCACTCTAACTCCCTTTCATTATAGTTTACCAAAAGAGTCTCCACAAAAGACGAGACCCGTGACATCACTCTAAGCCAACTCCATTATATAATGATAAAGAATTGGTTTAGTTCTCCTCTTTGTGAGTACTTTGAGCTTCTATGTATGAGTCTCAACTTTTGACTGTAAAGTTGGTTGCATGGTTCATGACTTCTACTGTTGGCTTAGTCATTGCAATACAATTAAATAAAACTTTTAGATAAAACATTATTAGTTATTCTTGTTATTTGTCATGTCTTTTCATGTTCATTTTCTCAATGTACTTTTTCATTCTTCAATGTAACTAAGTAAGCACCAAATGATTATCCAAACGTACTAGATGAATCAAAAAAATATTGCAGTTCATAGTTTTTCAAATCCAAATTCTGAAGAAATATACGTAAATTAAGTTACGTTACACACTTTGTTTGTTGCAAGAGGTAAAAAACATAATAAAGGACTAATAATATGTGGCAAAGGAAAAAAGATAGTATAAATTTCAGTTTCGTATAACTCAAAATGTCACGCCCTAAACTAGAGTCGTCAACAGCCACCCGTTGCCCTGAATGCTAGCTACATTCTATAGAAAATCGAACAGAATCTCCCCATATTTTGGAGGTCTCCTATGTACAAACCAACCTGTATATCGAATGATCATCCTACCACCTTAATGAATGGGCCAACCCGACCTCACCACAAATCAACCACATTCGTATAATACCAATTAATCCACAACATACAAACTAGGACAACGCAAGCCTATCATGAACACTAGCAGTCCTAGTCACAGACCTCTACTGTCATGTCCAACTAGAGTATAAGCACCCGCCACACCGAACGGGTCTAAAATTTTATGCATGTGTACAATAAATTCCCAAGTTAAGAGGTTAAATGCTTTCAAGTGCGTCAATGCAAATGTAATAAGCCAATATGAGAGTTTCACAAATAAATGTCAATAATTTATACAGTCATCATATGAAATGTACATGTTTATCTACGGATCTCAATATCAAGACCTCGTAGGGTTGATATACAACATGGATCTCATATTTCAAATGAAATTTAGATCTCACCGTAGTGAAGACGTAAATCCATAAATACATGACAAAAGATGTCTAGAGCCCGATGCATCGCTCTATCATAATAACCATGTCTAAGAAAGGAAAGGAGAGAGATGAGTATCGAGGGAGATACCCAGTGTAACACCGACCCTCGGTGTATTCTATAGTGAATTCCATTTCATATATATATATATATATATATGATATTTCTACTACTACGTTCATGAATTTTCACAAAAAAAATAAAATGATATTTGACGGTAAAATACAAATCGGATCAATTTTGACTCAAAGAGATTCAAAACCTTAATTTCACATTAAATAAATTTAATTAGGTCTAATATAAGATTTTGGGCCTAGTGTGTAATTATGAAAATTTTAGGGGTCAAATTAGAATTTTTATAAGTCAAAGGACTTATTAGCAATTAACAAAACTTAAATGAAATGTGACAAGTGTATTCTTGTATTGAACAAGTGTTATAGTGAGGAGGACAAGTGTTGGCCAAATAGAGATGAGAAAGGCAAGGTGGGCCAATGAGAACACATGCACATGAAAAAAACCAATCAAAACACATGCAATAGTCAAAATGATCCTATGGTTTAGGTTAATTGGAGATTTGATCCTAGGGTGGTGAGTTAATAACACAATAATAAAAGAAGAATGCCTTAGAATGCTTGTTCATTCTTCCCAAATTCATGAGAACAAGGAGAGAAGCAAGAGAGGAAGACAAAAAAAGTGAGATAAGAAATTTTATCCTATCTCACTTTAAATTTTATTTCTATCCGTGACTTCATCTCTGTTTTAAGGTATCTTAGAGCCAGAATTTGAAAATGTTCTAGTTATATGAATTGTAGATCTAAGTCTTTTCTTTCCAATGAGCTAAGAATCACAAAAATCGGATGTCTGTGCCAAAAGGTATGGCACTTTTCTTGAAACTCAACATAGAAGCATCCTGTTTCGAACCTTGACAGTAGTGAGTAAAAACAACCCCTCTATAGTCTTAGTTTGAAGAAACACAAAACATGAAAGTTATAGCTATACTCCTTGCCTATAACATAGAAAAAGTTCAGCCATTTCGAATGAGGAAATTGAAAGTTATAAAATTTTCCTTAAAACTCTGTTGACAGAAACTGTATGTTTCACTAAAACGTATCTATCCTGTTCATGAATTTTGTTCAACCCCTTCCAGACATATTTCGATAAAACTCAAAACATGAAAGTTGTAGATCTACATCTTAGCTATAACATGTTATAATTTCATTAGACTTTGGTGAGTAGGATGAAAGTTATAGCTTTGTAACTAAAACTGGACGGAATCTGAAACTTAAATATGGCTGTAATAAAATGAGGCTTTCCGGGAATTCTGTGATTTGAATCTGAGGAAGTGTGCAAATTGAAAGTTATAGTGCTATCCATGACTGCACAGGTTAAAAATCTACAGACTGTTTGTCTCCCTAAGAGTTATTTGAGTTGAACGGAGGGAACACTTGATTTACGCTTTGTGGAGATATTGGGGAGTGCGTTATCCTCCCCTAATAGTGAGTGGGACTTGACATCTACTTTTAATTGATACCGTGTTTTAAAAAGTTTTCAAAAACATGATTTAAAATGGTATGATTGACCTATTCTCCTGAACTTATGAAAATGTTTTGTGATATATGGAGTGTCCCAACTTGTTTATATCGATATGTATCCATGATTTTGATACTTGATGATTGTGCCACACTTTGATATATCCGCACGATTTTATGCTTCCATTGCATATTGGCACATGCTTTTGACATGATAGGGCTTGATGATTTGGCTTGAGATATGTGATTTAGGCTGGATACCTCTGTGGATACTGTGATGATGATGATATACTTCTTATGGCATTCTGTAGCTACGAAGGACATTTGGTAGAGACACCTGTTGTGCCCAGATACGCCTCTGCAGGAGGTATCCGCCAGATTGTCATACATATTGTACGGACAGTCGTCGGTTGAACCACTCCGAGGAGGACCTTGGTAGGTCTAGCACTGGCAGGTTTCCATACACGCTTGAGCCTTGATATGTGTACGATATATATATATACGGCTAGTTGGAGTAGTCTGTGGCTAACGTTGGGGTAGAGAGCCTTATTTTATTACTTGCACTGTGAAAACCCCCATCGTTACCCGTCCTTGGCCATGGTTGGCCCTTGTCGGGATATTTTCGGCCGACTCTACATGATATAACGGACATACATACTGGATGCATATTTGATTTGATACATATGCCGTGAATGATTTATTGAGATGTCATAATATTTTTTTTGCATACTATGGATTTATTGGGGCATAACTTTGCCACTTCTAATTCACCAAAAAATTAATTGTAGCATGTCATCCCCCCGACTTGCTGACCCCCCTCTCTACGGTACTCACCCCTCACATTTCCCTCCTACAGGGGTAGACTCGGATTGAGAGATTTGTGTGCATTGTTGTATTGGATGTTCTTTGGAGACTATTGGGCAGGGGTATGACTACCCGCTCTTCCGCTATATATTGAGGTTATTGTTTCATCTTGAGGAAGTTAGGATAACTATTGTATTTGTTTAAATTGGGATGACTATATTTATAATTCTTCTGGTCTGTATAAGGTTAACTCTTAGTTGTTTTAATTTACATTGAGACATACATGTATTATTTTTATCACTTGAGGATCTCTGTGATTTGGAAACTTGGATTATGTGAATGTCGATAGCCTTATGGTGCTTCGATGCGAGGGACGTGGTGCCCGTGCATCTAGGTGCCACGGCGGGCTGGTTGCATGCCCAGCTCGGGAGTGGGTCGGAGCGTGACACCCAATGAGTGAAGGGATCAATATCAATCATAAAAGTGTGTGTGAACCATTGGAGTATCAAATATGATTATTTGTAAACAATAATTCACATTTCGCAGTAAAATATGGTATGCTCAGTAAAATGAAATCATCTAGTTCATCACACAGTACTATACATATATGCATCCATTGAAAATCAAGTATTTTTAGAGCAAACCGAATATGATCCTGGCAAAAGTCAACCATAACCAATGACAGATATATCGGGGGTTTTATTATGCATAAATGTTTAAAAGTCGCTCTCTATCCTGACGTTGGTCATGAGCTTCACCGAGGCTAACTCATTCACAAATCGGATCACGTATAGGACCCTGTCCGGTGCTAGACAGTGGCATCACACATGTTCTCCCCCTTGCGGGTTCAACCGGCCGTGCCTATACCCATATACTGGACGTTTATGGGTACCTCCACGCGAAGTGTACCCAGACGCATATTCGGCACCGTAACAAACATCCCCCGTAGCTACGGTTGTCCTCTCGGGATGAAATCATATCATAACAGTTATCCTATGGCCACATGGCCCCAAATCAAAGATATAGAAACCATAGTGCTCAATAAATGTGCCATATTGGGTTATATGAAATTTAACATATAAAAATCATAAAACATGGCATCATTTTAGTTGAATCAAATTTATGGGTGCATATTCAAAGAAAACATGAGTTCACAACACTCTAATAATCATAAAACAAATTTGAAATCTAGTGGTACACAACGAGTCATACATATCAAAAGTATGTTTTGTTAAAAATATGACAAAAATCAAGTTTCACTTTTCATGCATGAGATTAGAGTCCCACTCACTTAATAGGGAGGGTATAGCACTTCCAAATGAACCAGAATTGCGATGTAACAAGCTCTCTTTAACGGCTTGGGCAAAAGTCACCTAACAAGTTCACTCATGGTTCTCCACTTTGGTGCCACTTTGCGCAGTCCTACGAAAATTTGTATAACGTTTTATATATAAGTCCAAATCAGGCAAACGTTTGATATGTTGTAGGTAACTTTACAACCTACAACTTTCATGTTATACACTTTCTCAAAATCACATCACAAGATTCCCAGAAATCTTCATTTTGTTTCAATTGCATTCTAAATTCAGATTCTATCCCATTTTAGTGCAAAAGCCATAACTTTTACTATACCACTCCAAACTTAATGGAATTTTAGCACATTATACCCAAGACAGAGGCTTACCAGTTTTGAGTTGCTCTCAATTGTGCCTAGAAGGGGGGTTGAAATGGATCATGATCAGAATAGACAAGTTTTAATTGGAAAACAGAATTTCTGTCAACACCTCTTTAGTAAAATAGGCATAACATTTGATTCCCTCGTGTGAATTTGCTGAACTTTTAACATGTTGAAGCTAAGAGGATTCTATAACTTTTATTGTTTGAGCTTGCCCAAACTAGGACTAGAAGAGGGTCATTCTTATACATTGTCCTTAGGTTTCGAAACAGGAAAACCTTCTGTCAAGTTTTTAGGAAATTGCCATTACTTTTGACACAGGAATCAGATTATGGTGATTCTTATCTCGTTAGAAAGATAAGATCTAGATCTACAAATTACATCCCGGAGTATTAGCTAATTCAGACTATAAGACACCTCAAAATAGAGGTTAAGTCACGGACAGAAACAGAGCCAAAGTAGGACAGAACAGAAATTTCTGTGCATAAAACTTAAATTTGAAAAATCATAATAAATCCAATTCTCATCAGAATGCAACAACTCATATCTCATTTCAAAGCTCTGTGAGTCTCGTTTCACCTGAAATTAACCTAGCTCAGTTTTCCATTGTACAAAAAATGTTATGATGAAAACATCATAGTATGGTCAGAATGTCCTATTTGCAGAAATTTTCAAAGTTTTCATTTAATTTCTTGGCCAAACAAGGTTCATATTTTTTCTGCACTCATTCCTCATGTTCTAATGGGTTCCACTTAGACTCTAAGTTATAGAATCGTGCTCAAAACATCACATTCAGGCATTCATACGAAGCCCTCAAAAAGAATTCAGCAAGTGCAGAATTTCTTACCTCCTTGAAGCTTTTAGTCTCTCTCTAGATCCACTTGGTTAGGCTTCTCATTTCCTCCCAATTTTTGGATATGTTATATTAGGGTTTGTGAGGAATGAATTTATGAAAAAACATTGGTTTGTTGTTTGGAGAAATCAAATCTCCCTTCAAGACAAGCTCTCGGCCATGGAGGTAAAAGAAGAATAAGATGGAGTTTCTTGGTTTTTCCTTGGGTGCCTCACTGTTTTGAGGATGAAGAAGAATTGTTTGGTTATTATTCTCTCACTACACTCTCTTTCTCAAGTCCCACAAGTCAAGCTTCATAATTGCGTCATTAATGTCTTATCTCCCAACCACTTAATCCAATAGCTCAAGTTTTTCTACCTTTTCTCCATCCAACTTCCACCATTGATTTAATTGCAATAAGTCAAACACCTTCGCGTAACGCGCGGTGGGGTCAATATTCGACCCGAAATCTAAGAAATTAAAATTTATTATTTGGTTCAAATTTTTGTACTGAATCCAATAGAGTTGGTCTCGCACATAGATGAAGTCATTTGACCTTCCAAATCGCCCTTAAAAGCATTAGGGTTTTTAGGGCAATTTTTGTTTTCTGTCTTGCGTTTTGCCAAAATTCCTTAACCCTTGACTTCTAGGGTGAATTTTACATGTGTAAATCTGACGGCATCAAATTTGCACGAATGGAAATTGTAGTGTTTAAATGTTAACTTGAGAAAATTGGTTATAAATTGTATAAAACTTAGGTCTGCTCAGTGTGGCAGTTGCTTATGCTCTAGTTGGGCAATACAATAGAGGTCTGTGGTTAGGATTGTTGGTAATTTACATAGCCTGGCGTTGTTCTGGATGTCTGCTGTGGTTGGTGGGTTGTTGTGAGGCCGAGATGGCCATTTTGTTTTATTTATATGATGATTTTAAATTTTATAGAATTAAACATGTTTATTTGTATATGGGAGACCTCCGATTTATGGGGAGGTTCTGCCCGATTTTCTGTAAAAATACAACAGACATTCAGGGCAACGGGCGGTTGCTCATGACCCCAGTTCGGGGCGTGACAGTTCTATTGGTATCAGAGCGTCTAGGTTAGAGAAAAGATAGTTGTAAAAGTCTTCCCAAGCACGTTTAAAAGTTCTCAATGCATTAGAGAGTTTCATATAGTAATTTAAAGTCTCGTACACGTCATAGGCATATAAGATCATTTATTGTAAAGGGTACGATATACGAGGCATACATTCCATGATTTTGCATTCGAATACCATCATTCATAACTTGAATTCTATTTTTAGGGGGTTAGTTACCCAGTAACTAACCCTAATCCTTGCTTATATCTAATGAAACGGTACTCTCTTTGTAGAATTATGCTGCTTAGACGTGGTAGGCATGGTACACCACCGGAGAGTCCCTCAGTGCCTAAGGCTTCTAGGGCACTTGAGGCTCCACGAGCACCGAAGGGTGCTTCTTCTACTCACGCACCTTCTCCGATGCCACCCCCAGCACCTCTACCGGCTAGTACAGCTGAGATTCTTCCACCACCACTCGATGCCTTGAGGCAGTGGCAAGAGTGGTATAGTAGATATAGGGCGCAGATGCCACCGCCTTTACTATAGACTCCAGTGACTGCACCTATGACCGTACCTGCACCTACGGCACCGATTCCTCCTTCGGTGGTTGGTCATTCTATTTCTACTATGACCGATGAGACGTCGGCTACTTTGAGGCGCATCCACGAGCTCACTTAGTTGGTGAAAGAGTCTCGGCAGCTCGGATGCACAAACTTTTCAGGATCCAGTGATGTCGTAGCGGTGAAGCACCGGATCAACAGGACTCGTAGGATCCTTCGGATTTGGGGTTGTTAGAGGAGTTCAGATTGAGAGTTGCTGAGAGACTCCTCGACGGAGATGCCCTTTCATGGTGAGAGGTTATCCGTGACAGTGCTATACAGACTCTACGGTGGAAGGACTTTCTACGAGAGTTCGACCATAGGTACTTCACCCCGTTCCAGCAAGGAGGATGGAGATCCTGCACTTACGCCAGGGAACGAGGTCAGTTTCAGAGTACGAAACTAAGCTTAGACGAAGCGTTTGTCCTCGATATGGCTACATCGGCTCAGATGAGATTCAAGTTTGAAGATGGCCTCCAATTGAGTATCAGGAAGTATATGACGGTGACTCCCTCTTTTACACTATCAGAGGTGATTGATTCAACATATCGGGACACCAGAAGAGGAAGATTGGGTCACCAGGTAGACAGTCTTTGAGGAGGGGTAGAGGTTTTGGACATCCTGGAAGTTCTTCTAGCTTCAGACCAGCAGGACCGGGACAGTGACCTCGACTACAAGGTTTTGGGGTACCAGCCCCTAATGTCTCTATGCAGTCTACTACACAGAGATAGTCTTTCTGCAGTGTAGTATTTTTATTGTATTTCTGCATGAACTTTTTGTATATCATGATGTCGATGTACAGTTTTGACTAGTTAAAGTTTTAAAAACTTAAGTAGTTTGATATATATATATATATATATGAATTGTCTACTTTTCTTTATATTTTACATATCTTTAATCTTTTTCCTATCTTTAGGTACCATGCAAATGTTTGGTATCGACGCCCGTATTCGTATAGATATTGGGTTGAATTTTTCATATGTAAGCGACACGTTTGCTCGCCATTCTGATAGACCTCTCTCGCTACTTTTTGGTAGTCACTCGTCTTGACAAGCATATCATTCGAGATACAGTCTATAGGGGCTGTGAGGTCAGTATTGGGGTGGCGGTATTAGAGACAGATCTGATTCCGCTCCTTATCACGGATTTTGATGCCATCCTAGGGATGGATTGGCTGAGCAAACATAGAGTTTCAGTAGATTGTTTCACCAAAGAGGTTGAGTTCCGCAGATCAGAGGGATCCCCTTTAAGATTTTCTGGCGAGAGAAGAGTATTACCTCACTGTGTCATATCAGTGATGGAAGCCAGGAGGTCGATACGCCGAGGCTGTATGGTGTACCTGGCTCATGCAGTTGATACCACTGTTGAGGGACCGGGACTTGAGGAGGTCCCTGTGGTGTAGGATTTTCCAGATGTGTTCTCGAGGAGCTTCTCAGATTACCACTAGTTTTGGAGTTCGATTTCGAGATTGATCTAGTATCGGGAACCAATCCTATTTCTATTCTGCCATACAGAATGGCACCTACTGAACTGAGAGAGTTTAAAATTCAGTTGCAAGAACTTCTAGACAAGGGGTTTATTCGCCCGAGCACTTCACCTTGCGGCGCTCCAGTGTTATTTGTAAAGAAGAAAGATGGTATACTTAGGCTTTGTATAGATTACCGGCAGTTGAACAAAGCCACCATCAAAAACAGATATCACCTGTCACGTATAGATGATTTGTTTGATCAGCTGCAGGAAGCTATAGTTTTCTCAAAGATTGATCTCCGTTCGGGTTATCATCAGTTTAGAATTTGGGCCGAAGATGTGCCCAAGACAGCTTTTCGCACCCGATACGGCCATTATGAGTTTCTAATCATGACGTTTGAGCTGACTAATGCCCCAGCTGCTTTTATGGATCTAATAAACCAAGTTTTCCACGACTACTTGGATCGGTTCGTCATCGTATTCGTCGATGACATCTTGGTATATTCATGGAGTGATGAAGATCATGTTCAGTACCTTCAGGTGGTATTGCAAATACTCTGTAAGAAGCAGTTATATGCCAAATTCTCGAAATGTAAGTTTTGGCTGAGACAAATTGGATTCTTGGGGCACATTGTCTCCGCGGAAGGTATTTATATTGATCCGTGGAATGTTAAGGCTATAGTGAAGTGGGAGCAGCCATAAACAGTTACCGAGATTTGTAGTTTTTTTGGTTTGGCCAGGTATTATCACAGATTTGTACAGGGATTCTCCCGGATAGCTGCTCCGCTGTTTAGATTGACCCAGAAGGGAGTCAAGTTTGTTTGCGATGACCGTTGTGAGGCGAGTTTCCAGGCACTCAAACAATGGTTGACATGCGCTCCTATTTTAGCCCTTCCCACTAGCAGTCGGGAATATATAGTATACAGTGATACTAGCCGATAGGGATTGGGTTGTGTTCTGATGCAGGATGGTCGGGTTATTGCATATATCTCGCAACAGCTGAAGAAACATGAGGTTAATTACCCGACACATGATTTAGAGTTGGCAGCCATAGTCTTCGAACTGAAGATGTGGCGGCATTATCTTTATGGGGTGACTTGCAGGGGATTTACAGATCATAGGAGTTTGAAATATCTATTTACTCAAAAGGAGCTGAATTTGAGACAGAGGAGATGGCTAGAGTTTCTCAAGGATTTTGACATCATTATTGACTATCATCCAGATAAGGCGAAGTTGTAACAGATGCCTTAAGTCGGAAGTCAGCATCATTCTCGCAGTCGATAGAGAAATCCTACCTTTCTTGTTTAGTGGCACTCCGAGCCTTGGCAGTTAGTTTGACTAGTGATAATCAGGGAAGCTTATTTACCAAATTTGAGGTCAGACCCACTTTGCTCGACCGTATTCGAGAGCTCCAAGGGTTAGATGAGGAGCTCCGGAGTACTCTCAAGAAGATCAGCAGAGGCAAGAGTGGAGACTTCCGAGTCCACGATGACGAACTAGTGATATACAGATAGCAGGTTTGCATTCCCGCTGACAACGATCTTCGTAGGACTATTCTTGAGGCGGCTCATTCCTCTACTTATGCCTTGCATCCGAGCGGCACGAAAATGTATCGGATTATCCGAGATAGTGATTGGTGGCCTGACATGAAACGGGAAATCGCTGATTTTGTAACTAGATGTTTAGTTTGCCGGTAGATGAGGTCGAACATCAGCGGTCGACTGGTACATTATAGCCCTTACCCATCCTTGAGTGGAAGTGGGATCACATTCTATGGATTTTGAGAAGGGCTACCGCGGACTTCACCATGGTATGATGCCATTTGGGTGATTGCAGATCGACTCACTGAGTCCGTGCATTTTCTTCCTATTCGTAGCGACTATCCTTTAGAGACCTTGGCATGTCTTTACATTGATACGATAGTCCAGCTGCATGGTGTTCCTGTGTCGATAGTATCAAACAGAGACCCGAGATTCACTTCCAGATTTTGGCCCAAGTTGCAGGAGGCAATGGGCACAATGCTGAATTTTAGTACAACCTATCATCCACAGACAGATGGTCAGTCAGAGAGGACCATTCAGACCCTTGGGGATATGCTGAGGGTATGTGTGATGGATTTCTGGGGTAGTTATGATCGGCACCTTCCACTGGTCGAATTCGCATATAATAACAACTATCAAGCCAGTATAGGGATGCCCCGTATGAGGCACTATATGGTAGGAAGTGCCGCACCCCGATATGCTGGGATGAGGTCAGAGAGCGATGTCTCAGTAGTGTTGAGCTGATTGAGGAAATGAAGGATAAAATAAAGGTCATCCATGAGTGGATGAAAGTTGCCCAGGACAGACAGAAGGCATATGCCGATCGTAGTCGGCGACCTCTTGAGTTTGCCACTGGAGATATGATTTTCTTAAGGATATCTCTTTGGAAGGGAGTTATACGGTTCAGGCAGTGGGGTAAGTTGAGCCCCAGATATATTGGGTCTTTCCGTATCCTTGAGAGAGTTGGAAGTATGGCATACAGATTGGAACTGTCAGATGAACTATCCCATATTCACGACATCTTCCATGTCTCAGTACTCAGGAAATATATGGCCGATTCTTCTCATGTACTTGAGCCTCCACCTGTTGAATTATGAGAGGACCTTAGTCTTCTAGTTCAGCCCGTGGCTATTCTAGATCAGCAGGTCAGGAAGGTGCAGAGCAAGGAAGTCTCGTTGGTTAGAGTCTTATGGAGGAGTAACCAGGTCGAGGAAGAGACCTGGGAGTCCGAGGAGGCTATGAAGAGACAGTACCCCCATTTATTTGCTGTTTAGTTCTCTTTTAGTTTTGAGAATGAAACTTGATTTTAGGGGGTTAGAAAATGTAACACCGATACTGCAGTATCCATACTATTGTACTCTTGTTCAAGAATTAAATGTAGCGAACCCCATTTTTATGAAATTCACAAGCTAGCGAAATATAGGTGAAAAAATATAAGTATGCAAGTATGTATATATATATATATATATATATATATATATAAAAACTTAAAAAAAAAATCTAGCGGAGTGCTGCGTTTTAAGGCAAAATACAGCACCCCCCAAATTGGATTAGGGCTTCTAGCCCTAATCTCTTTCTCTTTTCCCTCTCTCTCTCTCTCTTCCTCTCCTTCTCCTAATTCTCTCTCTCCGTGGTTTCCCCTTCCATCTTGCCCTCCACCGCGATCCGCCACTCATCCCCTCTCCCCTCCGCCGTGCACCACCACCACTATCTTCTTCTTCTTCTCTCCCTCTCTATCTTTCCCTCTCAGATTCTCTCTCTCTCCGCTGCTCACCCTCTCTCTATCTCTCGCGATCTCCCTCCCTCTCGATCACACTCCGCAGCGAGCTTCTACGCACGCCACCACCACGAGCGCACCACAACCGCTGCAGCTTTTCCTTCTCGTGAGCGCGCCGCAGCGTGATCCTTCCTGCATGAGCGTGAGCGCGCAGCAGCTCGCCTGCTCACAAGCACACTTGTTCGTACGCACGCCTGCACACGAGCGCGTGCAGCCCGTGATAGCCCATGACAGCCCGCAAGTCTCGGCGTAGGTAACTGACTCGGGGTTTTGATTTTGTTCTAAGTGTTCATGACCTACCTAATAAATCTTGTCTTGATAGGGAGCAGTGCAGATTTTGGAGTGGTCGATGAGGCATTCGGACAAAGGTCTGCGCTCCAAGAAAACCCTATGTGAGAGAAATGCGATCTCTTCAACATTTGAAATAAATTTTATTAAATTTATGTTTCAATACCTTTAAGATGACATTGGTATATATTTATAAATTGAGAAATTAAGATTTATACAAAATTAGGGAAGATGATAAACCCTAAGAATAATTGGAAATTTGATGACAATTGTGATAATCTGATTAAGTTGACTTTTTTGGATATTCGAGGAGTCGATTTGGTTTGATTTTGGAAATAAGGAGTGACTACCCTCCTTAGAATGTGAGTGGGACCCTAATCTCATGTATGAAATAGTGAAATCTAATTTTATCATATTTTTAATAAAACATGCATTTGATATGCATTGTCTCGACGTATAGAATTGAAATTCAAATCTGTTTTGTGATTATTAGAGTGTCATACTTATGTTTTCTATGATTATGCATCCTTGTTTGAAATGAAATAAAATTGTGCCATGATTTAAGAAACAGAATGTTTTCTATTATACCATCGCATTCGTTTGTTGAATTTAAATGATTTCGATAAAATATATTGACACACGGATTTGAATTGTTTTGAGGATATGATGAGATGATTTGGCTATGTGGGTTGGATGCCTATTAGCTTGAGATGATATGATGATATAACATTATTTGATAAATTTCGTAGCTACGAAGGGCGTTTGTAGAGACATTGGGTTTCCTGGATACGCTTCTGCAGGAGATATCCGCAAACGTCATATGTCTAATGGCTATAAGCGCGGCCGGTTAAACACACGTAAGGGGGATGACGTGTGTGACGCCACCGTCTAGCACCGGACGGGGTCCTATACACGATAATGAGCTATCCTCTGCGAACTCATGGCCAACATCGGGGTAGAGAGCAACTTTTGAACTCTTTGTATAATAAAACCCCTTATGCGCCTGTTTTTAGTCATGGTTGACCTTTGTCAGGATCCTTTCAGCTTGTTCTATGATCTATTTGATTTTAAATGGATGCATATATGTATGTTATCGTATGTATGATTTAACGAGTTCATTTTAGCGAACATATCATGATTTACTGTAAAATTTGAATTATTAGTTATGAATGATATTATTTAATACTCCAATGTTTACCTATACTATTAGTACTTGAGATTAATCCCTTCACTCTCTAGGTATTTTCATTGATACTCACCCCTCTTCTTTCCTTCCTCAGACAGGATTATTGTACTAGAGCGACGCTTTGGACTCTAGAGGATTTGGTAGCTCTTTGGCGGATTTGAGTGTTTTTCGATGGTCAGATTGAAATTAAGTTGAACTATGAGCTCTACACCTTATTTTCGACCCTGTGAAGTCTTGACCCTGAGGTCCGTAGTTGACCGTGTATTTATTATGGGATTGACTATATAATTTATTTACATTTATTTGCGAAACTCTCATATTTTTTTTGCATTGAGACAAATTGTAGTGTTTAAATGTTAATTTAGGAAAATTGATTGTAAATTGTATAAAACTTAGATCTGCTCAGTGTGGCGGCTGCTCATGCTTTAGTTGGGCATGACAGTAGAGGTCTGTGACTAGGATTGTTGGTAATTTACATAGTCTGACATTGTTCTGGATGTTTGTTATGATTAGTGGGTTATTGTGAGGCCGGGATGACCATTTTATTTTATTTATAGGATGATTTTAAATTATACAGGTTTAAACCAGTTTATTTCTATATGGGAGACCTCCGATTTATGGGGAGATTCTGCCTGATTTTTTATAAAAATACAGTCGGCATTCAAGGCAACGGACGGCTACTCACGACTCCGGTTCGGGGCGTAACAGAGGGAAAGATTCAAAACTATTAGAAATCAAGAAAGAGAGAGACAATGACAAAGATTCATTACCGAGGATGTAATGTCGAGTTGTAGTGGTATTTATTCGCTCAAGCATGTAAAATAGTAGATTTTCAAAGTCAGTGACTATTACTTCGAATGGGTATTTAATAGTTTACACAAAATCTATATAATCTACATTTTAACTTATCAGATTTCATGAATTTCGAGAAGTGCAAAAAAATTGTGAGCAATTTAAATTTAATTTTCGATTAAAACTTTTGACAGTTATGGTAGAAGAAAAAGAGTGCAAGATACAAGAAAGTGATAAGAAAGTCAACGAAACCTAGTTGAAAAAATACATGAAATTATACAATATCTCACGACTTAGAATTTACATCTTGAAAATTCAAAATTCTTGAAATTATATAAATGAAATTTTTTGAATCGAAATATCATACACAATACCAATAATTTAGTTACTTTTAACTCTAGAAAACTAAGTGTACTATTTCACACTTTAAAGTATTACCTTACCACATAGTTGCAGTTTGAGAAGAAATTCAAGTCAGATGATTTTTTATGCAAGCCTACTTCAAAATACATGGCTTCCACAAACTTAATTCTTGCTTCGAAATCTACAACCTATTTTATACTTTGTATATTAATTTTACAATAATTCACATAGTTGTTTGTATTTTTTTTACTAGAACTTTGATTACAAAAAAATCTTAGAAGTCCTCAAAAAGAAATTGAAACTGTGTGCAAGCCAAATAGGAACATACCACATGTCGATAAATTACACTGACTTAACAATATAAAATGCTAACTCTCGGCACAAATCTACTCAAGAAAATTGGGAACTAAAAGTAGATATTCGGCGGTCAAAATGATATCCAAGGACTCTAGAGTGCCATAAATGTTAATAACTGAAAATTCAACATCAAAAAAGGGAAAGCAAAAGCAATTTAGGAATTTAATCGAACCATGAAATGGCAGCATTCATACAAGAGGCAACATTAACTTTGACAGAAGAGAATGATAGGAGAAACAAGAGAGAGAGATAGAGTGCTCATCTGCCATAAACATTGGGTAGGGATCACGATCCCAGTAGTTTAGAGCCCCCTAGCACCAGTACTCAGATGATAGTTCCCGACATCCTTTTTGTCGCCGATGCAGCGGGCACTACCCATTCGGAGCGTGTAGAGTCCCAGTTACCTATTTCTAGTGTGGGAAGCAAGGGCACATATGAAGTCAGTGCCCTAATCTGGGAATGGGTGGTCAAACAATCTCGGTTCAGTCGAACATTCCACGAGGAGGACAGCAGGGAGCACCTATTCAATCTGGCTACACAGCTCCACGTATAGCAGCTGGGAGCAGCATAGCACTAAGATCATCGTGGCAGTAGCCGAGGGCTCAGGCCTGAGTGTACGCGATGACTCAGGAGAACACGCAGGCATATCCTGATGTGGTTATTGGTACCCCTCCTACTGATCCTCCTGTTTAGAGATTTCTTATCTATCTTTTCTTTTGAGACCATCAATAGTTAAAGTTTTAGAAGCTCACTATGTTGGTTGTATAAACATTTTGATATATCTATGAGCATATATCTATTTTCTTATATATTACTAATAATCTCTTTTACTTCTCTCACATCAGGAGTTCTGAAAATTTGGGGAGTCAAAGCTCGTGTTCTCATTGACACCGGATCGAATTATTCATACGTGAGAATGACTTTTGCCCACTAGTTGGATAAGTCCTTGTCGCTACTTGATGAGGAGATATTGGTTATCACTCCTCTTGGTGAGCAGCTACTTAGAGACTTAGTCTACAGAGGAACCGAGGTCATGATTGGAGACGCCGTACTTGAGGCAAACTTGATTCCCTTGGATATGTCGGATTTCGATGCCATCCTAGGGATGGACTGGTTGAGCATGCACCGAGCCTCCGTTGATTGGTTCATCAAGGAGGTAGAGTTTCGAAAATAAAAAAGATCACCTTTGAAGTTTTCCGGCGAGAGACGAGTGTTACCTCGCTGTTTGATATCGGCGATGGAAGCCAGGAGACTGATACGTTGGGGCTACACGGCATACCTGGCTCATATTATAGACACCATCGTAGAGGGGCCGAAGCTTGAGAATGTCCCAGTGGTGCAGGATTTTCTAGACGTCTTCCCTGAAGAGCTACCTGGACTACCACCAGTTTGGGAGTTTGATTTTGAGATCGATCTAGCTCCAGGGATAGCTCATATATCTATTCCGCCATATAGAATGGCTCCGGCAGAGCTTAGAGAGCTCAAGGTCTAGCTATAGGAGTTGTTGCATAAGGGTTTTATCCGTCTGAGCACTTCACCTTGGGGTGCCCCGGTGTTGTTTGTAAAGAAAAAGGATGGGACCCTATGGCTTTGTGTGGATTATCGGCGGCTAAACAAGGTCACTATCAAGAACCGATATCCACTGTCGCGGATTGATAATTTGTTTAATCAGCTTCAGGGTGTGAGAGTTTTCTCGAAGATCGATCTTCGATCCGGATATCATAAGTTACGGATTAGGGTTGCGGATGTCCCCAAGACTGCATTCTGTACCCGATATGGGCACTATGAATTCCTGGTCATGTCGTTTGGGCTGACCAATGCACCAGCGGCCTTTATGGATCTGATGAACCGGGTTTTTCACGACTACCTAGATCGGTTCGTCATCGTATTCATCGATGAGGAGCATATGCAGCACCTTAGGGTGGTTCTACAGATTCTCCATGAATGGCAGTTGTATGCCAAGTTCACTAAGTGTGAATTTTGGTTGAGACAAATTGGATTTCTTGGACATGTGGTCTCTACCGAGGGTATTTACATTGATCCGCAGAAGGTTGAGGCCATACTAAAATGGGAGTAGCTGCAAACAGTGACCAAGATTCAGAGCTTCCTTGGTTTGGCTAGGTATTATCGGCGGTTCGTGGAGGGTTTTTCACGGATCGCTGCTCAACTCTTGAGACTGACACGGAAGGATGTCAAGTTCGTTTGGGACAATCGTTGTAAGGCGAGCTTCCAAGAGCTCAAACAACTATTGACGACGGCACCAATCTTAGCTCTCCTTACCAACAGCAGAGAGTATATGGTTTATAGTGATGCCAGTCGACAGGGGCTAGGCTATGTATTGACGCAAGATAAATGGGTAATCGCTTATGCTTTGAGGCAGTTGAAGAAGCATGAGTTGAACTGCCCGACTCATGATTTAGAGTTGGCAGCCATAGTTTTCGCATTGAAGATATGGCAGCATTATCTTTATGGAGTGACCTGTAGAGTTTTCATGGTCCACAAGAGCTTGAAGTACCTATTTACTCAGAGAGAGTTGAACCTCAGATAGAGGCGATGGTTTGAACTGTTAAAAGACTATGATTTGATTATTGACTATCACTCGGGCAAGGCAAATATTGTGGTAGACACCTTGAGCCGGAAGTTATCCTCTTCCTCTGCATCACAGGTAGTAGTGAGAGCGTATGTCTCTTGTTTGGTGGGACTCCGTACTTTGGGAGTCAGTTTGGCTAGTGACAGTCAGGGTACACTGCTAGCCAGATTTGAGGTGTGACCGACTCTATTCGACCGCATCAGGGAGCTTCAGGGTTCGGACGAGGAGATCCAGGGCATTCACGATAGGATCCGCCGAGGAGAGAGCAGAAATTTTCGAGTCCGTGATAATGGACTCGTGGTATTCAGAAAGCAGATTTGTATTCCAGCTGATGATGATCTTAAGTGTGTTATCCTCGAGGAGGAGCATTCATCAGCATATGCTATACATCCTGGAATTACGAAGATGTACTGGACCATCAGAGATAGTTATTGGTGGTCGGGTATGAAGTGGGAGATAGTTGAGTTTGTGGCGCGATGCTTGGTGTGTCAGTAGGTGAAGGCCGAGCATTAGCGACCAGCTGGTACGTTGCAGTCTCTTCCCATTCCTGAGTGGAAATAGGAACATATTACTATGAATTTTGTGATGGGGTTGCCGAGGACTTCTGCACGGCATGATGCGATTTGGGTGATTGTCGATCGACTCACCAAATCTGCACATTTTATCCCCATATGTGACGATTAGCCTCTGGAGGCATTGGCACACCTCTATATTGATACCATAGTTAGACTGCACGGGGTGACTATATCGATTGTTTCAGATAGGGACCCTAAATTCACGTTTAGGTTTTGGCCCAGATTGCAGGAGGCATTCGGTACTAAACTGAACTTCAGCACGGCATATCCTCCTCAGACGGACGGACAGTTAGAGAGGATGATATAGACGTTAGAAGACATGCTTAGGGCATGCGTGATTGACTTTCATAGTAGTTGGGATCGACACTTGCCACTTGTGGAGTTTGCATACAATAACAGCTATCAGGCGAGTATCGAAATGCCTCCATACGAGGCATTGTATGGGAGACGATGCCGCATACCTCTATGTTGGGATGAGGTTGGTGAGAGGCGCCTCAGCAACATCGAACTTGTTGAAGAGACGAAGGAAAATGTGAGGACCATCCGTGAGAGGACAAAGGCCGTCCATGATCGATAGAAGATGTATGCAGACCGAGGTGGAGACCACTGGAGTTTCAGGTTGGAAACATGGTATTCTTAAGGATCTCACCCTGGAAAGGGGTCATCCATTTCAGGCAATGGGGCAAGCTGAGCCCCAGGTATGTTGGGCCATTTCGTAGTCTTGAGAGGATCGAAAGTGTGGCATATAGATTGGAGCTGCCCGAAGAGTTATTGCGTATTCACGATATATTCCATGTCTCTGTACTTAGGAAGTATATGTCGGATCCCTCACATGTATTGGAGCCTTCACTGGTTGAGCTACGGGAGGATTTGAGCTTACCTATACAGCTCGTGGCTATCCTTGACAGACAAATCAGGAGACTGCGGAGCAAGGAAGTCCCGTTAGTTCGTGTTTTGTGGCATAGTGACCAAGTCGAGGAGGAGACTTGGGAGCCTGAGCAAACGATGAGGGGACAGTATCTCCATCTATTCACTGATTAGTTTCCATTCTCCTGTATAGCTTTCTTTTAGTTTCGAGGATGAAACTTGTTTTAGGGGGCTAGAAAATATAACACCGACCCTCGGTATATGCTCATATATCCTATTTTTCCTTTATATATGATGATTTTCATAAATCCATTTATAAATTTCACTCATAAATTTTTCCGACAAATTTTCCCAGAAAATTTTTGCTCCAAATTTTAGGCAAAAGTGAATAATTTCGAAATGGGCCACAAATGGTCCTATGATGATAAGATATGATTTTGAGAATGAGAAAATTTTTAAATTTGATAAATAATTGTTTTTAGGTTTAAAACAGCAAAAGTTAAGAATTTGGTCCGTAAACCCTAATTTGGACCGATTTTGACAAACAGCGTCGAGACGACCATATTAAATTTTGAAATCAGTCTCATTGGGCATAATATGTGATTTTGGGCCTAGCGTGTAATTTTGAGAACTTTTGAGGTCATTTTCAAATTATCAAAAGTTGGACGGCATATAAGCAAATACCGAAACCTAAATTGTCCAAAATTAACTATGGACGACTCGAAACTATGAAATATCAATTCTATTGCTCACATGCATCAAATAAGGGTAGAGACAAAAATCGATCAACGATTTTCGGAGAAATCACCAACAAACCCTAATTTGGGTTGAAAACCATTCGGAAGGACTAAATGACCATATTTTAACACGAGATGAATTAAATTATGCCCAACATGAGATTTTGTGTCTAATTAGAAATTATAAAAATTTTTGGGGTCAATTTATAATTTTTATAAGTCCGGGGACCAAATTGTAATTAATAAGAGACAAATTTGACAAGTAATTAATGCCAAAACATGGGAGGAAGGTTGTTGGATGTGGAGAGCATGTTGGGAAAGGCAATTATTGACTTTTGAGACCAACTAGTATAGGTGTGGTATGGGATGAAAAAGCAAACATTAAATAGAGGTATGTTGGTGATGTACCAAGCATTGACTTTTGGGAATGAAGTGGGCTTGTAAAAATAAAAAACAAAATTCAAACCCATTCATTTGTGAACCATGAAGAATACGTAAGTGAGAGGAATGAGAGGAAAATGTAGTGCATTCTTCATTTCTTCAAGAGTCAAGAATGAAAATGAGTGATCTTAATCTAGGAGGAAAGGATTTTGGTGGAAAATGTCTTCAAATCTCTAGACACATTTGAAAGGTAAGGCCTTCTTTTATATCTTAGAATACTATATTTTGTTTTGAACCCAAAGGGAGACTCTTAACTTGGTGTACATAGGGTGACCAAAGGTTGGGACTAAGTGGAAAACTTGTTTAAGTTTTGGAAGGCAAAGAAATTGAGGTAAACAAATTTCTGTTCTGTCTTGCTTTAGACTTCATTTCTCTCCGTGAATTCATGTTTGTTTTAAGATATCTTACAGTCAGAATTTGAAAATGCTCTAGTTAACTAAATTGTAGATCCAAGTCTTATCTTTCCAACGAGATAAGAATCACCTTAATCAGATATTTGTACCAAAAGTTGTGGCATTTTTCCTGAAGCCTGACAGAAAGTTGTTCTGTTTCAGACTATAAAATCTGTGTGCATAAATGAACCATTACCGGCTCTATTTTGGAGAAACTCAAAACATAAAGGTTGTAGCTATTGTTCTTGTCCACCACATATAAAACTTTCAGCTAAAACGCACGAGGGAATCAAAAGTTATACGTTTTTTTCTAAAGATGTGTTGATAGAAAATTTTATTTCCAACAGAAAACTGTCTGTTCTGATTATGATTTATTTCAAACCCTTTATCAGCATAATTGAGTGAAACTCAAAACACAAAAATTGTAGATCTATGTCTTGGGAATGACATGTTAAATATTCATTAAGTTTTGATAAGTAGAATAAAAGTTATAGTTTCTGGGAAAGTGAGGATTTCTGGGAATCCTGTGATGTGAATATGACTAAAAGAAAGTGAGGATTTCTGGGAATCCTGTGATGTGAATTTTAGAAAGTGTATAAAATGAAAGTTGTAGGTCATGAAGTTAGCTACAACATGTCAAAATGTCACTCAGAACGGAGTTTTGTACGAAAAGTTATAGCTTATTTTCCATGATTGCATAGCTTTGAAAATCCGCAGACTGATTTTTCCGCATAAGAGTTATTTGATTTGAACAAGGGGAGCACTTGATTTACGCTTCGTGATAATATTGGGGAGTACGTTACCCTCCCCCAAACTGTGAGTGGGACTTTGACGTCTGCTATTGATTGGAAATTTTTGTTTTTAATGCTTTTCATAGCACGATTTCAACTGGGTGATAAACAGATCTTCCGGATTTTCATATATGCTTTACACATATTTTTGTGACCATTGGAGTGTCCCAATTACTTGACTTGTTTGATATGCATCCATACGCTTTCAGAAATGATATTGTGCCACTTTTTCATAACATTTGGTATTTATATGATTTTCATATCTATTGGCACATAGTTTCGTATAACCTGGATTTGAACATGTGATTTGGGTTGGATGCCCTGTGATGATTCCATGCTTTGGGCTCGGTGCCCCCATTCCCCCGCTGTATAGCATTTACCACGATATGGGCTTGGTGCCCCCCATTTTCCCGCTGTATATTAATGTTCCGTAGCTACAAAAGACATTTGGCAGAGGCACCCATTGTACCCGGATACGTTCTGGCCAGAGCTATCCCCTAAATGTCGGATCTATATTGATGATTGTACTTGTGATAATTGTGGGCTTGTTGGATTAGCCTGCGGCCAACATTGGGGTAGGCATAAGAGTGGAGCTAAATCTATGATAGTGTCTCCTTTCAGTTTAAAGATGTAAAAATCAGTTGAAAAATTGAGTTCATTAACCTGCACCAAAATATCTTCAACAATCCCCTTTGGGTAAGCATAAGAGTGGTTAGCTAACTAAATAACAACTCCAGTTTCTTTTGTGGGACCAAATTTCAGAGTACTATAAATTGAATAAGGCATGATATTAGCAAGTGCTCCTAAATCTAGCATAGCATGCTCTATTTTTTTCTTACCAATAACACAAGGTAGAGTGAACATACCTAGATCTACACATTTTTCAGGTAGAGTTCTCTTGATTAAATCATACATATTCTCACCTATCTCATCATCTCTTATCCTCCTAACTTCCTTCTCGTATTCTTTTGTCTTGGATTCTTCAAACCAACAAAGAAAAGGTGGCACAATTATACTAGAAGCATTAGGTAAAGAAGGCTTGGATGTTAGCTTGATTGAATTTTCATGTTTGCGTTCATCTTCCTTGTCCATATCCTTCCCTTTATCTACCTTCTTAGATGGAGTGAAGTTCAAATGAAGTTCCTTCTCACTTCTCAATGTTGTTGTGCTAATGTTCTCTTTGGGATTAACCATCATTTGTGAGGGCAATCTTCCAGAATTTTGTATCTCCAACATGCTAACTGCGGTCACTAGTTGGTAAATCTGGTGCTCCAAATTCTGTATACTCGCTCTCATTTCCTGTTAAAATTGTTGAGTGTTAGTCGCAAGAGCTTTTACAATATCTTCTAAAAACATACATGAATTAGAAGATTGTGCAAGTACTAGTGGTGGTCTATTAAAAAATTAGGATAGATATCTTGGTTGTCCTTCTTGATTCCCATAGCTCAAATTTGGATGATTCCTCCATCCAAGATTAAAATAGTTAGAGAAAGGATCATATGTACATTGAGATTGATCAAGAAATCCTCCTACGATATTTATTTGTTAAGTAGAATTTTCTTGTAAAAATGGACACATATCCGTAGGATACCCCAGAATTGAATGTATGCCATAAACTTTAGCTACATGCAATTGCCTTACAGTTAATTGACGAACTAAATCAGTTAGTTCAGAAATTTGATTTTCAAGATTTGAGTGACTTACCTCATTAACCTGTTTTGTAAATCCATTTATTCATCCCAAATTGTTGAGAATTTTCTACCGTATTCAAAATTAACTGTCTGGCTTCGTTCGGTGTTTTATTGACCAAAACTCCTCCACTGGCTGCATCTACCATACTTCTATCTATGGGTAGAAGTCCTTCATAAAAATATTGTATCAAGAATTGATCCGGTATTTGATGATGTGGGCAACTAGCGCAGAGTTCCTTGAATCTCTCCCAATATTCATACAGTGTCTCTCCGCTAATCTGTTTGCTCTCACATATTTCCTTTCTGATATGGCAGCCTTAGATGTAGGAAAAAATTTCTCTAAAAATAATCTCTGCGTTCCATTCTATGTATTTATTGAATCGGGAGATAGGTAATATAACTAGTCCTTTGTCTTATTTTTTAGGGAAAAGGGAAAGACCCTCAATTTGATCTGTTCCTTGGTCACACCTTGAGAATTCATACTTGAATAGATAATGTGAAATTCCTTCAAGTGTTTATGTGGATCCTCACTAGGAAGATCACAAAACATAAGGAGTAAATGAATCAAACCAGATTTAAGTTCAAATGTTACCTCAAGAGCTGGGTATTTGATGCACAAGGGTTGTTGATTCAAAATTGATGCAGCTAACTCTTTCAGAGTCCTTTGACGATATGTCATCTTTTCTTCCTCGTAAAAAATCAGTAAACAAGTAAAAAACACAAATTGAAAAATTAATATAGTTCCCCAGTAACGGTGCCAAAATTTTAAACGGGTTAGTGGAAGCTTTCAAATTAATATTGATTCCCCTGATGCAAACAAACTTGTAGCAATAGTAGTATTAGGTCGAATCCTACAGGAAATAAATTAACTTAATTTCTTAGTTATTACCAAAATAGAATGGGGGAATTTATCAAATAAATTTTTAACTCAAAAATTAATAACCTAAAATTAAGAGACAAATCAACTATGCAAACAGTCTACTGTGCTCTGATCCAAGAGCTTCCACACTCGATTGTTTCACTAATCATGGGTTAAAAAATATTACTCTTGCAGTTCAAGCATTCAACCTTGGATTTATCAGAATAGTATAATAAATCTTGTATTTTTCTAAATTAATTGACCAAACCAGACATCCAATCAAAATTTATCATTAATCGACTGGTCACGATACCATTCCATATCAATATAATGATAGCATTAAGTTCTGTATAAACAGTTAAACCAAAATACATATAATTATGATAGCCGCAATTATTTAATTTTGTTCCATCAATTCGTTAGGTTAAACATGAATATTGATAAAAGACCCATAAACATAAATAATCTATTTGTTACTTGTACCATTCATTCCTGACAATTACGGATCATTAAAATCCTGGATAGTAATAGAAAAATTAATATTGAATTAAATTGTCAAATTAACCAATACAAATATTTCATCTAAATAAATAAAAGATCAGAAAATATTTGAATTAAAAGAGCGAGAAATTAAATGGAACACATAATCTCACAGTGAAAACAATCAAATAAAAATTCCCCTTCAATCAGAAGGAAAAATTAGCCACTCATGGTGAAAACCATGTTCTTGAGATCAACAAAAAAAAAAGAAAAGAAAAAATGTTCTTGGAAGAAAAGAAAAGAAAAACTAAAACCTAGAACCCTAGAAGAGTGTAGCCACCACTCCTTTTAGAATAATAAATAGTAATGTGAGAGAGTTCCTCTTTTAGTGCTCTAGGTCTCAAAAGATTCTCCCAACAAATGATAAGGAAAGGCTCGACCAAAATAGGAAAATTAAAATTTTACTCCTAAAAATAATTTTATTGAAAATAAAAATCTTACTAAAATTAATTAGACTAAAAATTATCAAATTTGTCAAGATTCTTCTTTCTTCTTAGCTCCAAATTGATATCTTGAACTATTAATCTCCAAAATGCTTTCTTAAGTCCACTTTGATTAAATCTTCTAATTTTGATCCCCTAAAAATAAAAAATCATAAAAACCATCCATTAGATCACTAACAAATCTAAAATCAAACCATAATATTAACAATAAATTTAATATTTTGCACGTTATCAGTAAGAGGCAAAGGAGCTTTGTAAAAGAGCTCGAGGATGATGAGGGTAATGTGATTATTGATTTTGCCTCCATTGAGGATAGTATCACTAGCTTTTATGGGGATTTATATGCCGAGAAGGATAGGTTTCACCCTATTCTTGAATGGCATGATTGATTTCTTATTACGAGTTTTAGGGCATTTTTTGTTAGAAAGACCCTTTGTGTGAGAGGAAACTCATTGAGTAGTTTTTGGTTTCGATAGAGGGAAAGGCGATGGACTTCATAGTTTTACTATGGTTTTTGATTAAGAATTTTTGGATGTTATTGTTTAGAATTTGACTGGAATTTTTTATAAGCTTTACACAAATGGGGTCGTAGGGGAAAAGTATGAATTCTACCTTTATAACCTTTCCTTAAGAAAGTCCGTTTCTTGAAGGTGAAGGATTTTAGGTGTGTCAGTCTAACCACGTGCTTCTACTAAATTGTGGCTAAAATCCTAAATGTTCATCTGTATGTGGTGTTAGATGATACCATTTCCTGTAACCAGAGTACCTTTATCGGTGGCACACTGACTCCAGATGCAGCCCTTATTACTAATAAGGTTGTTTATTATGTCAAGAAGCATTGACAAGGGTGTAGTTTTGAAGCTAGATGTTGAGAAAGCCTATGATAGGATTAGTTGGGAATTTCTAGATAATGTGATAGAGAATAAAAGCTTTTGGGACTCATTGGAGAAGTTGGATTAGAGGGTGCTCGAGTTCAACTTTTTTTTCATCATCAATGAGGAGCCCAAACCTTCACTCATAGCCTCCTGTGGGTTAAGACGTGGTGACCCTCTTTCTTTTTCTTTTCCCTCTTGCTCTGGATCCTTTGAGTAGGATTATCGAGAGATAAGTTCGTGCTAATGTCATCTCTGGCCTTAGCATGGGTGCTATGAGATTTATATTTCGCATCTTTAATTTGTTGATAATACTGTTCTCTTCCTTAAAGAGAATAGTGAACACATTTAAGGAAATGATCACCATTCTTTGCATTTTCAAGAAACTTTTTGGGCCTAAAATTAATAGGTCTAAGAGTGAGACTTTGGGTATCAATGTATCTAATGATATTCTTGATCATCTGGCCAGGATTATGAGAGAGTAGTCTATCTTCTATCTGGGGATTCCTTAGGGCGGCAATCCTAGGATTTCTCAATTTTGGGATCTTGTTGTAAATAGTTAGCAGGAAATTGGACGGATGGAAGGGAATTCTTCTTATCCTAGGTTGTTGGATCGCTCTATTCCTTGCATCTAATGTTTCCTTATACTTTCTCTCTCCTCTATTTTTTTTTTTGAAGATTCTTATCGCAATTACAGCTAAGATAGAGTTGATGAAAAATTCCTTATGGTTTAGAAGTGGCAAAAGAGAGCACTTGGTGGGTAGGTTGTGTCTTTATAATGTGGTTTCCAAAAATATTCCTCTGGCAAGAAAGTGGCTTTGGAGATTTGCATAAGAATCCAAGGGTTTATGGCATAAGGTTATAAAAAGTAAGAATGGACATCATCTGGGATGCCAATGCTGGAGTGAAGGTTTCTTACTGTGGTCCTTGGCAATTCATCTCTCATTTATATCATATTATTCTTCTTCTTGTCTCTTTCACAGTGGGTGATGGTTCTCGTGTCTTTTCTTGGGAGTATTCATGGATTGAGATTTGCCCTTACCCGTTTCTTTCCCTCGTCTCTATAGGTTGTCTTTATTTCATTGTGCTCCTATCAAAGATCTATAACTGGGAGGGACATTTGATCTCCTATGACTTTCATTTTTTAAGAAATCTTGATTATACAGAAACTATAGAGTTCTCTTCTCCATTTTCCTTCTTATAAGGAAATAAATATTTCCACAATATTCTAGATATTATGATTGGGGTCTTGATACTTGATGCTTTTTTGTGCAAATCCTTGTTTCATCATCTTATTAGTCTTCCTTGGTATCCTCGTTTCTTCTAAATAATTTTATTTAGGAAGTCAAGATTCCTATTAGGGTAAAGCTTTTATTTGGTTTATGGTGCTTAATTAAATCAATCTCAGTGATCTACTCCAAAAGAGAAGTTCTTATAAAGCTATCTCACTGCATGAAGTGTCGTGCCATTAATATTTTGAAAGTAGAAATCACTTAGTTCCGTATTGTTCTATTGCATGGGAGATATCTCTTATTTGATGTGTGTGGTAATGAATGGGCAAGTCTTTGCCTCCTAGATTTGTTTATCATGAAGTTCACAGGCTTTGGAGGGATGAAGGATACCCGCTAGTTTTGGATATGTGTATTAATAGCTATTCCGTTATTTTCTTGGTGAGAACATAATGCAAGGATCTTCAATAATTAAAGTATTGTTCCCTTCTTTCTTTGGGATAAGATTGTATTCTATGTGTCTTGTGGGCTCACGCCTTTTGTATGTACAAAGTTTAATAACTTTTTTGAGATAAGAATTTCCTCTTCCAAGAATTTTTCTATATTTCTATTTTTCTATTCAAGAGACAAAATTTCTAAGAAGGACCTTTCATCTTCATCTTCAAAGAGCTCAAACTCCTTTTCAGTGTCTGTGAGTAGTCAAAGAGCTCAAACTCCCTTTCGGTGTCCATAAGGAGATTGAAGACTCATTCTACTTACCTCTATTTCGTGAATAATCACTTATTTTAGAAAGCAAAAATATATATATGCGGGGAGGAAGATCAAGAAGGAAATGGCAATCATGTCTTCTAAAAGCACTCCTTTGAGTGTTAAGAAGGGCTGCAATATATAAAGGGATGGTTTTTAAGGTTTTGCTAGAATGGTGCTAGTCAAAGGATGGGAAATATAAAGTCCTTTCTCTTCCATTGGTTGAAAACTTGGGTATCCTATTATGTGGCAGTCAGATGTGGTGGTCTTCTTGACTCTGTATGGGAAGCATTTGATCACCTGTGTCTTGGAGAAGTTAGGGAAGGTTTCTTTTGAAATTTGGCCTATATTTATGGCTCCCCAAGAATGAATGAAGTCGTAAGAGTTGTAGGTGGATTTGGGAGGTGTGAGATGCTTTGACAAGGAGTGTTTTACTTGTTTGTATAACTTTCTGTCACCTTAAGCAGAGGAAAAAAATGGTAGTAAGGCTAACTGGCTTTTAAAACTCTGGAGGAGATTTTCCTTAGGGGATTTTGGTGATGTGAACATACTTTTAGCTTAGTTAAATGGGGCAACTGAAAAATGCACATGGAAGAAAGAATAGGATCTGCAAAGTTAGATCTTTGGAAAATTTAAATATAGGTCATTTACATATGATGCTTGTGCATGTTTGTGCTTCTTTTTTTTGGGGTGGGGGAGAAAATAATCTTTTTGCAGAAGTGGCATCGGCTAAATATAGGCTTGATCACTGTGGCTGGATCTCCAAGCACAAGAAGAGGTGTAAGAAGTGTGGATGTGCAATGATGTGGTTTAGAATAGGTCAAACAATTGATTAAGAGTGTGAAGTTTTGCTAGGGGATGCATCTTACATTTATTCTGGGAAAAAAATGTATAGCATTTTCTTTGAAAGCTATCTGTCATTTATAGATGGTAGATATTGCTTTGAGTTCAAGCCTATATAGATGGCTTTGGGGTGGGCTCAATGAGTTTGTGTTGGACTAAAAATTGTCCCATTGGGCATGTTACTCTGAAATAGGTATTTAAAATAAAGGTTTTCAAAACTGGCTACTTTTAAGATGAAACCGCGTCTTGGGCTGTTGGTTTTAAATTACCTATCTCCCCCCCCCCCCCGAAAAAAAAAAAACAGTTTCCATCTTCAGGGTTCCAACGTAGTTTATCATGAAAGATCGATGCACAGCAATTATTATTATTGTTATTAAAAGAAACAAAAAAGCGAGCAATTTCATTTTCTTGTTATAATCAAGGTCATGATCTTTGATGACTCATTCCTTCAACTCACTCTCTCTCTTACTTTGACCATATCAAAACTTTAACTAATTCAGTTTGTGTAGTTGTGGGACTTAATTTAACAATTGATTCTCTCAGCATTTGTTTTTTCATTCTCAAGACCTTAATTAAGATCTTAGTCAAGAGAGTTTAGTATCCTACTAGACCTACATATTGTTGACTTTTAAGTCTCTTCTCTCTTAACCTACCATTAGCATTGAACAAGGCAATATTTCAAGGGTAACAGAATGACCATGACATAAATTTTGAGGCTACAAGAAATAAGAACCTTAATTGGAAACTGCCTACAGCCTACAGCATTTATCTGGGATGTGGTAAGTTTCCCTGTTTGTAGAAAGATCAATTGATATAGGTGTATAAGTAGGGCAAAAAGAATACATCATTCATTATTTGGCTAAAGTTAAACCAAGTCATCGATGCTTCCCTAAAACATAGTTCCCTATGAGAGCCAAGCAGCACAACTCATTGACATTGGACCATCACAAATTGGATTGATGCTACTCTGAGTTAAATGAAAGAATTGACAGTCGCCATCTAATTGTGAGCAAAATGGAATCATGCAATCACTATAATCATCTGTATCCAGTACCTGTGCTTGATTCAAGTATGACCGGATTTCTTTTCAGCTGTAGCCTACAAGACTGAGTGCATAAACAAATCTGCATTCGTGTCAAGTATTTCTGGCTATTGGTCTAATAATTGTTATCATTTTTGTTTTTGGATTTAAATCTGAACTAATTACAGAGGGAAGGGAGAAGGTGTCGTTTGAGGCAAAGCTCATCGGCATTGTTATCAATACTGTACCCTAGCCGGTATGATGCATATAGCTTGACATCGTCTCAAAAAGCGGTGGTAAGATGGGCCCATTTTATGTCAGTTTAAATATTGCCTATTTTGGGAACATTCCGGCTGGTATGCATCTATACTGTTTTCATCTTTTTTTTTTTTTAATGTAATGTTATTTTGACCCAAAAATCTCCTCATATACTTGTTCTAAAATTCTAGTATCACTTGAAGAATGTTTTTCAAAATAATCAATTAGGCAATTAAATTCCCACACTTGATTTCAAATAATATGCATTAGAATGATTAAATAACAATACCACAATAGTCTTCAAAGTCATTTTCAATCACACCTAGCCCAACATCAATCGTATACAAAATGAGTTGCGACACTTCAAATCAAATTAATTAATACCATCGTAGTAAATATTTTGATATAATCCATAAGAAACAATCAAGAAAATGAATAAATTAAAAAACAATGACCAATTTGAAAGTTTTATTATAAAATCAAAGTGTTGGACGTGGGTTTGACTCTATAGATGACACTTTTGTTAACTCAAACGGGATGGCTTGATCATATGGTGTTCTCGATTGATGAGACTTGCAAAAAAATTGCTGGAGGGTGCTCCGATGAGGGAGATTCTGACACTTAAGTTAGAAAATGGTTTTTGAAAGGAAAGAAGTTGACTGATATTGAAAGAGAGAGAGAATCAGAGAACCCTGTATGCTTGTGTGCTTTGTATAGGTTCAAAGGATTTATCAGGGCAGTAGGCACCTTGAAGTTTATACATCTTTCACTTGTGAGAGTTGTCTGCATGTGGAGTGATAAAACACTAGTTTTCTTATGAGAGTGTCCCGAGATTTCGGGTGATCAGAGTATAGGATTCTCAAAGGTTAGGAAATCTTACTTATTTGGGAAGTCTAGATCATCGTGGAGATTTTTTTCATTATCGACTACGGTTGTAGATCTCTTTTCTATTTTTGTAAGATTCTCCATGTCGTTTTAGGAAAGCAAATATTTTTAACAGACTAGGTGACTTATACTAGTGGTCGAGGAGGCCTAGGGACTGATCGGTCGAGGTACCAAACAATCGGTTATCACAAAAGATAATTGATCGGTGAGTACCGACGGGATCTATTGACGTTTGTGGGCCTGACAAGTTTGGACTCCACACGATTTAGGTTATGTACTATTACTTGTCCCCTACTCCTTATGTCACTTCGTAGGAGAGATGTAAGGAGTAAGCCAATGGTTAATACTTGCAAAGTCACAAGAGTGTTAATGTATTTAATACCCAAGTAAATGATCCCAGAGTAAATGTGTTCATGGACGTTTTCCAACTCTAGATCATTTTTCTACTATAGATTTCTCATGTATCGTTTTCAATATACACTACAAAAAAACAGCCTTTTAGCCACAAATTTAGCAAGGAAAATTTTAAAAAAATTCGTCACTAAAAACATTAGCGACGGATTTAGCGATGAAAAATTTTTCGTCGCTAATAACGCGTCGCAAAAATTTAGCGACGAAAATTAGAAATCCGTCGCTAAATTTAGCGACGAAAATTGAAATCCGTCACTAAATTTAGCGACAAATAATTTTTCGTCGCTAAAATTCGTCACAAACTTTAGTGACGAAAAATTATCCGTCATTAAATTAGCGACATAAAAAAAATCCGTTGCTAAATTTAGCAACGAAAATCTAAAATTCGTCGCTAAATTTAGCGACAGATAATTTTTGTCGCTAAAATCCGTCACTAATTTAGGGAAAAAAAATCTGTAATAATAAAAAAATCCATCGCTAAATTCAGCGACGGATTCAAATCCGTCGCTAATTTCAAATTCCGTCAAATGAAATGTTCAGGGAGGGCACGTGTCACCCGAGCGCCACCCTTGCCCACTCGAGCCCGCCTGCCCGAGCGCCAGAGCACGTGCCACCTGAGCCAGCACCCCGCACCCCGCACCCCGCGCAGGCACTCTTAATCGCGCGGCACTCTTAATTACTGGAAAATGCCTTCTGCCTCCACCGTGGTTCAAACTCCGAACTCCGCACTCATCCGAACTCTGCATGCAACCTGTAAACCACCGAACCAAATATATTATTATAATATAAATTTCTTTTTTATTATTTATTATCTTTATTTCACATTTTTCTAATAATAATAAAATAATATATAATAATAATTTAAAATAATAAATATAATAACTTTTTTTATTTATACCACCCACCTAAAATAATATTAATTAAAAATAATAAATATGATAATTTTTAATAAAATAAAAATAATAAAATACTAATTTAAAATAAAATAATTAATTAATTAAAAAAAATGTTTATATTATATTTTGATTTCTTCTTTTTTCTTTTATCTTATTTTCTTATTATTATTTTTTTTCATTTTTATTTTATTTTTTTAATCCATAATTTAAAAATGGATTACAATATCTCAAAATTATAAAATTATAATTATCAATAAATTATAATATATTAATAATTTAAAAAATCTATATATTTAATTACAAAATATTTTTATTCGTTATAATAAAATTATTATATATTATAATAAAATTATTATATATAAGAAATGAGAGTAAAAAGAAAAAAAAAACCCAAAAATAGAGATAAAGAAAAAAAAACGTGAGAATAGAAAACAAAGAGGAGGAAGAAAGTCACACAACAACACCCGTGGTGCAGTGGTAACATGTTTTCGAGGTCGAGGTCAAAGTCTCACTGGCATTCTAGTGCGAATACCCTCTTCTTCTATTTCACAGGCTTACGACTAAGATCTACTATCGACTTGTGAATGATTACTAAAGGGTATATTCCTAACATGTCCTCGGGTGACCACACAAAGATGCTAGAGTGACATTGCAGGCACTCAATTAAGGCATTTCAAAGAGGTATTGGTAAATGGGCTTCCATTTGGACAGTTTGACCAGAAACATTTGTGATCTGGATTTCAACCACCTCTTTGTTGGGTTGAGGTTTAGGGATTCGTTCAATGTTGTCCTTAAATTTCATGGTATCTATGCTAAGATTCCTCCTTTCCTCCTCCGTCTCAGAGGTACTCTGGGGATCGGGGTCACAAGTAAGTGTAGGAGCATTCTAAACTTGATCTTCAAATGTTTGGTTCTTTGCAAATCTTTTAAACCATTTAAGTTAGGATGGCCCAAAATGGCATTAGAGAGAGATGGTAGCTTGACCACACTAAAGGTGGTGCGACAGTAGCATAGTTAGGTGGCATCCCCAAGGTTATAAGAAGCGAAATAGTAACCTCTAGGTATAACCACTAATTCGAAAGTCCTTTCAAAGACTTGGTAGAAGGTTGAAGATGTGTTCGGTGGAAGCTCATTTAGCAAAAGGCGTTCTAACAGAGGAGATAGCGATCTGTCCCTTGATCAACTAAAACTCTCTACATAATGTACTAGCTTATTGTGGCTATGATGAGCAGCGGGTCATGTCTGCTCAAATCGACCCCTTCTAGGTTGTCGTCAATGAAACCAATCACAGGCCTTCTTCTTTTTAGTGACATAATGATAAGAGAAATAGGACATTAATTTTCTGGGGCTAATTGCTCAATCATTCTCACAGATAGTATCAATCTGTTGAAACCAAATTTGACTCCATAGTTAAACTGCCTTCCTGACCCAAATGGGGAACCAGTGATATTGCATTTGCTGGATCTTCTTCAATGAGAAGACCTATAAAAACTCGTCGGAGGTGGCTCAAGTAGAGGAAGTTCTGACATTCAAGTCAAAAAGAGTGTTAAAAGGGAAAAAATGACTAAAAAAGTCTTGAACCCATTGTGATCTCTATGTATAGTATGTAGAGAGGAAATGTGAACGTACCTGGCTAAATGCCCTTGCATAGTATAAATATTACATGCCTTGCAGGTCTCATATGCATTTAGAGGTATAGAAACCTTACTTACCTTGTGGAGAGATCATTAGAGATCTTCTGAGAATGCCATAGTCCTAGACTTCCTGTAAATTCAAAGTCCTCTAAGGTAGGAAAGTTTCTGTTGTTGTCGCGAAGATCTGAAAAAGTCTGAATAGTTTAGAAATTTACTTCCTTATCAAAAGAGATCACAATAGTTTCATATTGGATTAAGAAAGGTCTAAAATTGTACAAAATTTCTTTCTTTATCGAATAATCACGACTTGGACCTGTCGCATAATAGGAATTATTTCCATGGTGACTGAAAAGATTGAGAGGTTGAAAGGCTGAGACGGTTTTATTGAGAGACTTAGGTTGAGAGCAAGACTTTGACTGAATAGAAACCAAGTGTGTAAGAGTATGTATTGAGAGACCACTCAATGGTTCGTAGATTTTACGATTATGAGTCTACTGAGCTTTCATGGCAATAGGTTATTAGACCATGTGTTATCAACTATCATTATATGAAACGTTATTGTATCCTATCGATTAATGAAAAATTTTGACTGTATGTTGAGTTTGGTCAATTAATTTAGAAAAATATAAGATTTATCACAGATATCCTAATAAATCTAATATTAAATACTTAAATTGTAAGATAATTATTTTTAAACTGTGATCAGTGAAACAATAGAATGTAATTGTACCCTCAGATCATAGTTTGATAAGACTAAATTTTCCTTAAATTTTTTTATTATTTATTGTTAATACACATATTCGGCGTTGGAGAACAAGTTATAAACCATGGAGAGATTGGACATGAGCTGCTGCCTACAAAGAGTGTCGTTATTTTTGCAGTTTAGGTAATATTGCCCCTTTTTTGTGATTATTATTTTAACAAAAAGTTTAGGATACAATCATTTGCTTCATTGCTCGGATTTTTTTTTTGGATTATTGTATATTTTGATGCTGAATTTCGATGTTTACACCTTTTTTAACCCTAAGATTAGGGGACGGTATCATATGATTTTCGATCGATTTAATGTTGCTATATGTGATGTTACTGTTTTCCTTATTTGTTCTATTTGTTATTAAAATGATTTCTTAAGAACTTGCTTCGTACACCATGCCCTTTTGTAGTTTGTAGACTACTGTGTTTGCTAGGTTCACTCTGCTATAAAGAAAGGGGAAGTAAGTGGGGAATTTTGAAATGATGAAAATAGATTATGCATATGGTTGCAAAAAAATGGTCAAATTTTGCAAAACTATTTTGCTATTTATTGGATGTAATTTTTTCTTTCATTACTTGTGGTTTTGTCATTAAAGGATTTGTGAGGAAGTATCTTTGGAAGATGCAAGTGTTTGATTTGACTGGAAAATTGTTTACCTTATGGATTTTCAAATGAAGGTACCAAATTTCAACTACAGGTTTAATCTTTTAAGCAATTTTATGGTTGGCACAAGTTTATCATTAAGTTTTTTTGCAGTATTGACGGTGAATGACATGTTGGAAGATGCTGGAAGTATTAAAAACATTGCTTAAAGTTAGATTTAAAAAATCTCATGATTTGTAGAATTTTATGGATAAAGTTTGTGGTGATTATAGGAGGAGATGGGTGATCAGGTGCTTAAGAGCTCCTCTAATCTGTGTTATCATCAGTGGTGAATTTTAGACTGAGTTTAAGGCATCGAGAAATTTGGGTATTTATCACGATCACAAATCACTCACTATTGCTAACTCTATGCCTCCACTGCTAACGTTTAACCAAATAACTATAAAAAGGATTTGTTGATCCAAAACAAGATCCCTATGATTGTGTACCCTAGGAGAGTGCAAATGGCAAGTTGAATCATCAGGTTTCAAAGTGTCAATGTTTTTCTTTTTGTGTGTATTAGGTTAAAGTGTCTAGTAGTATGATTCTTGGTATGAATGTTTTAGAAGGCAATCTGTGAGCCCTTTTTCTTTAGACCTGGTACTCAATATGACTTCCAATAGATAAGATAATTAAAAGAATGCCTTTTTTTAATTGGTTAGACCCTTTTATTGTGAAGGCCGGACTATTTTTAACAACCTTCTTTTTCTCGGGGGGCCTCTTAAATGGCCTGAGAACTTCTGTAAGAATTTTAAGCATTTGTGTACTTCACTAAAATTACAAAGCTTCCATGGCTACATCTCTAGAGGAAAATTTTGTGAATTTAAGTATTTTGATGTTGCACTTTGGCATTTGATAAAGTATTTGTTAGAAATAATGGAAAATATCACCCAAACAGGCATGATGAAGAGCAAATATGTATAACTTTTCAATTAACTATAAAGAAGTCATTGTTCCTAGAGAAAAAAGAGCCCAGATTGTCCCTTGTGGAGTGAAACTTCAGATGGTAATTTTTCTGTAGTTTTAGCCAATTGGGTTCATAGGAAGGAGAGTAACCTACAAGGAGGGGAAGAGAAGGATTGGGCCTGGCTGTGGAAAGCTAAATGTCCACAGAAGATCAAAATGTTCTTTTGGCTTGCAAGACTGGAGAAGATTATGAACAACCTTGAGAAAAAGAAGAGAGGTGTGACTAAGGATGGCCTCTATCCCATATGCAATAAAGAGAAGGAAACAATGTTGCATGTTTTGAGGGACTACAGTTTTGCTAAGGAAGTTTGGAATATGGTAGATATGGGGGCAAGAAAGATCAAGCTTTCTAGAGGAACAGTTTGTCAGTTTAGCTGAGAGCAGGAGCTACCAGAAAATATAGGCTGAGCAAGTAGCAGGAAGACACTGTGTTCATAGCTACAGTCCGGAACATATGAAAGGCTAGAGCAAGGAGGTGTACCAAAATAGTTTACCTACCCTACAAGTAGTAGCGAGAATAGCTCTGAGTTTTGCTAGCGCAAGTAGTAATTCTAGGCTTTTGATACAAAAGGAGAGGAGGATGGAGAGTGTCAGTTGGAAGAAGCAGGAGAAAAGAGTGATGAGGCTAAATACAAATGTGGCTACCAACTTGAAGATGGGGAAAGCAAGTACATGAGGCATATTTCGAGACAATGCAGGGGAAGTAGAGCTTTGGGGGAACAAAAAGGGGTTGAGAATTTCTAAAACAAAAGGTTAAACACGCTTTTGGTGGAGATAGATCCTTAGAGATTGTATACATGTTGAATAGAGGGGTGGCGGACCATCATCCATTAAGAGTGTTGATTCAGGACTGCAGAATAATTCTGAGGGGTGTAGGTGAGTGTAGTGGAAAATGTATATAGGGAAGCTAACTAGTGTAGATGGGTTGGTTTGAATGGGGGTAGGAAGTGTAAGCTGATTATGGGGGCTAGGTGTAGCTCCTAGGTTGGGTTTGAGGGTATTTCTTTTTTTTCCCCTCCCTTGTTTATTTCTTCTATCTTTAGTACCTAGAGAGAGAGAGAGAGAGAGAGAGAGAGAGAGAGAGAGAACATGTAGTTTGAAGTATAAATTGTGCTAAATGTATAAAGAGTGAGAAGTGAGAGACATGCATCTCGATTTTATCACAATAGATTATATAGTGTATCTTCATTGCACAAATACACAATTTTCTAACATACAAGAGAAACAGTCTCAATTTTATTATCGTATGTTAAATAGCATTTGTTTCACATAAAGATATATATTTTCTAGAACAAGAGAGAGAAAGGAATGGGGAAAGACATAGAGAATAAAACAACACACAGATATATATATTTTCTAATATAAGAGAGGGAGGGTGATATGGACCTTAATACAGGATCTAGTTGATTGATACACTACAGGAATTTCTCTCTTCTTTACTAGAGTTTTCTTCTCTTAGAACTTAGGTTTGACAGCTCAAAAGTTGTTCCCAAACAAATTTCCTACCACACTATGTTTAGAAGAAATTAAACGAGAATTTAGACTTCTTTTAGGAGAATTAGACTTATTTTTTATTGATCATACTCGTTTAAAATTAGAAAAATTAGGGTTTACAATAAAATAGAAGTTTACTAAAAATAAATAACTAAAATCATTTCTAATATGAAGAATTTCAAAAACTAAGATAATTACTAATTTTAAAAAGATTGCAATAAATTAAAATAAGTAAACAATTGTTTTTCTAAAATATTTCTTTTTTACTAGTTTCTAAATATTTTTCTAAAAGATTTTTTTTTTAATGATATGCAGTTTTTAAAACAATTCTTTCCAATAATATAAGTACATTTCATTACTCCCCTCCTGAACAAAGAGTTTGTCCTCAAACTCGAATTTAGGAAGGGTCTTCTCAAGTTTTCAAGAACTTCCAATAAACCTCCTCTTTCATCTTTCTTTGTACTTCCTAGAATTTTCCTTTTCTGCAAATTTAAAATCATCTGAACATACTTCTATGACAAGATACCACACCTATAAATTGATAGTCACTTACACTTTCTTTTTGCACTTGCTATACCTTTCTTTGAATTGCTGCATATCTTTAAAATTGCATTTGAGCAAGGAGGTGAAACAGTATTTGAATTATAAACTTCAAAAACTACAACTTCCATGATTACCATGTTTTGATCTCCAATGGAACAACTAGAAATCAGATTCTTTCTATGTGCAATATAGGCCACATAGACTGTCCCTTCTTGTAGCAAACTACTCATTTCCTCCCCTTAGTCTGCAAGGATGTAACTGCTACTTCTCACCTCTTGGACCTTGTTGTACCCCTACAGCTCTCGCTGAAACGTTTCCATAAGCAAAATCAGTGATGTTTGCTATTTCTATAGTAACTTCTTGTTGGATTGCCAAAGTTTCTCCACCCTAGCTAATGTTTGCTCTATTAGTTGCTCCATTCGCTTCTCCATGCACTGCTCGAATTCCCTCATGAATCTCTCCATCATGCTAAACCATTTTGTAAAATTTTTCATGATGACTAACTCTGATACCAAATTGATATGGGCCCTAGTACAGGATGTAGTTGATGGATACTCTACAGGAATTCCTTTCTTCCTTATTGGAGTTTTCCCTCTCTTAGAACTTAGGTTTCACGGCTCGGAACTTGCTTCCTAACAAGTTTCCTATCATACTACTTTTAGGAGAAATTAGACGAGAATTTAGACTTCTTATAGAAGAATTAGATTTATTTTTTTGTTGATCATACTTTCTTTAAATATAAAAAATTAGGGGTTTACAATAAAACAAAAGTTTACTAAAAATAAATACCTAAAATTATTCCTAATATGAAAGATTTTAAAAGCTAAGATAATTACTGAAACCTTTCCATCAGCAAAATCAGTGTTGTTTGTTATTTCTACAGCAACTTCTTGTTAGACTACCAAAGTTCCTCCACTCTAGCTAGTGTTTGCTCCATTGGTTGCTCCATTAGCTTCTCTATTCACTACACAAATTCCCTCATGAATCTCTCCATCATGCTAAACGATTTTGTAGAATTTTCCACGATGACTAGCTCTGATACCAAATTGATATGGACCATAATATTGGATGTAGTCGATGGATACTCTACAAGAATTCCTCTCTTCCCTATTAGAGTTTTCCCTCTCTTAGAACTTAGGTTTGACGGTTTGGAACTTGTTCCCTAACAAGTTTCCTACCATATTATTTTTAGTAGAAATTAGATGAGAATTTAATTTTTTTTAAGAGAATTAGATTTATTTCTTTAAATATGAAAAATTAAGGGTTTACAATAAAACAACAATTTACTAAAAGTAAATACCTAAAATTATTCCTAATATGAAAGATTTCAAAAACTAAGATAATTACTAAAACCTTTCCATCAGCAAAATCAGTGTTGTTTGCTATTTCTACAGCAACTTCTTGTTGGACTGCCAAAGTTCCTCCTCCCTAGCTAGTGTTTGCTCCATTAGTTGCTCCATTCGCTTCTCCATTCATTACTCGAATTCCCTCATTAATCTCTCCATCATGCTAAACCATTCTGTAGAATTTTCCATGATGACTAACCCTGATACCAAATTGATATGGGCCCTAGTACAGGATGTAATTGATGGATGCTCTACAGGAATTCATCTCTTCCTTATTGGAGTTTTCCCTCTCTTAGAACTTAGGTTTGACGGCTCGGAACTTGTTCCCCAACAAGTTTCCCACCATACTATTTTTAGGAGAAATTATACGAGAATTTAGACTTCTTTTAAGAGATTTAGATTTATTTCTTTGTTGATCATACTTTCTTTAAATATGAAAAATTAGGTATTTACAATACAACAAAAGTTTACTAAAAATAAATACCTAAAATTATTCGTAATATGAAAGATTTCAAAAACTAAGATAATTACTAATTTTAAAATGATTGTAATAAACTAAGATAAGGAAGCTATTATTTTTCTAAAATTTTTATTTTTTACTAGTTCCTAAATATTTTTTTAAAATATTTATTTCCATTGATATGTATTTTCTAAAATAATTCTTTCCAATAATATAAGTGCGTATTAGAGGGAGTGAGAGAGGTTACATAGTACCCGTTCGACACACTTTTATTGTAATAGGTTGTATGGTACCCATTTGGCACACAGGTCCATAGATTTTCTAAAACAAGAGAGAGGGAGAGAGGGAGAGAGAGAATTTTAAGCAATTTTGTACTTAATAGAAATTACAAAGCGTTTATGAATAAAGAAGTAGACCCTTATGAGCATATATCTGGAAAAGTTTGTGAATTAAAAGAATTAGATACTACACTTTGTGTACTTGATACACATTGTTATCGCAATAGGTTATGCTTTGCCTATTGGGCACATGAATACACATTTTCTAAAATTAGAGAGAGCATCGGGTTTATTGTAATAGGTTATATAGTGCCTATTCAGAACACAGATACACATTTTCTAAAACGAAAGAGAACATCTTAGTTTTAGCATGGTAGGCTATATGGTATTCATTTGACACACAGATATGCATTTACTTAAAGGGGAGGGAAAGAGCAAGACAACTTATGGCAGATAATTCAAGAACACTTCTATCCGATTGGGTATTTGGGAAAACCCGAAAAGATGGTTCAATCAAGAAGCTAATCATACTTCCCTATTTTCCATTGGAAATTATATCCATTTATGTTTGGTCGTTGGAATCTTGATATTTATGTGTATCTAGTCGTGTGATTCTTATATTGATTTTTGTGGTATTAAACAAGGTTATAACATTTTCAAATTTACAGATCTCTCTGGTCCTTGATGATATTAATGTTCCTCAATGTTAATTTTGTATATTTTTAATACTTACTTTCTAGCGTTATGTTCTTTTATGGTGGTCATACTACGTTTCATTTTGATTTGTTATTTATGAATTTAATTTATTAGCCCGAAAAGAAGCTATTCATTGATTTTCTTACGGCCCTAATTTTCTTTCTTTTTTTTTCTTTTTCAATTTATGTGGACCAAAATTTACTTTTCAAGTTATGGGGCTCATGTAGTGTTAGGGTTTAGAGAGTGTTTTGGATGTTCCCCTAGCTGTGGGTTGGAGGGAATGATGAAATATGAATATTCTTGTGCTGTGTTGAGACCCTTATCCATTTTTGGGGGCAATTTCCATAATTGCTCTGTGTCCAAGTCATTTAAGTGTTTTCCTTGATGTTGTAGCTTGTGCTTAAACACTTCCATAATGCTCTTTTCCCATTGTTTTTAGTCCTTTGTATATTAAAAATGAAAAAAAAGGGGATGAGCTACATTGTGTTGGCTTTCGTTGTTATGACAACCGAAATAAAATATTTTGTAAGCATGGTACTAAAATTTCAGTAATATTATTCATAATTATGTTTTGTATAGTATAAAGCTTTAGAAGCTTTCTTTTCAAGTTTAGTAAAAGAAAGTGACATTTTTTTTTGTAAATTTTGTACTCACAATGACATTCTCTCTCTCTCTCTCTCTCTCTCTCTCTCCGAAGCTTATCTATCCCCTTGTCTTGAGGAACTAAGTTTACCTAGTTAGCAATTGGTGAATAGGAACTTAGTTGCTTGAATGTGGCATTCCTACTAAGAACTTTATATCTTAAAATTAAGATATGTGATGCAAGACAATGAATTGCCTAGTATCTTGCTTACCAACAGCATTACATTCTAGGAGCTTGCAGATCCAAACAAGTTTTGAGTGTGTCTTTTAAAATTCCTTCTTCCAATGTACTTAAATGTGCTTCCACCGACGCTGCTAATACCATGCTTGGATGATTGACAAAAACCATTCATGTACTTGTCTTGCTTGTTCATATGTTAGTAAACTCAGAGTCAACCAAGCCAAGGGTAAGCAGCCATTGGTTTCTAGCATTCAGAACAGGAACTGGATTGACAAATCGCTTCAATGTTTGATTACTCTAGGTGTTGTACAATACATTCACTCATCAAGAATTTGTGAAGGAAGAGGATTTATGGTGCTACATAAACTATGTTAACAGTGAGAGTTTCAACAACACTAAAATGGTAAGATTCAAGTTCTTGCACTATGAATCACTTTACAATAGGTCTAAAACACATTGCAGTTTAAGGCAATGTTGTTTGAATTCCTATTCTCTGCCTCATGGCCACTTACCCTTGAAGAGTTGCTGAAGACATCTGGTACTGTGGCAAGCGGAAACTTGATCGAGCAGCAGCATTTAGATGATGAGGGGGAAGATGACAAAGATCCTATAGAAGAAGACACTGTTCCCAGTCAGGGTGTGAATTGTAGAACTTGCATTCTTTTAATGCCACCATTGAGTCTTTCAGTGTTGAGAACAAGGGGAAAGAGAGGAACTCTCAAATTATTGCTCATTAAGTTGTAGAATTTTAATGATATTTGGTTTCCTCAATGCTTATTGTTGCAGGTCATCAATTGATTGGTTTTGAGGTTAAACTCCCAAATTATGAAGCAGAAGGACCAAAGAAAAGGAGTGCCAAGGGAAAGGGGAAAGGGAAGCGAAATAGAGGAAGTGGAAGCAAGTAATGCGGTTTTCCTTTCTTTTCTTTTATTTATTTATTTATTTATTTTCGGTATTGGTAGAACCTCCTGCAACGGTGATTGCTGGTTAAGAGGATGGTAATGCTTTTGTTTGTAGGCGGAAAGAGAGGGAAAAGGGAGAACAGGACAGGTGTGTGGATCTCTCTTTTGAATTCTTGACCGTTCCTTTAAAAAACAAACAGAGAATGGAAAATCTGATTCCACCAAAAAAAAAGAATGGAAAATTTGAATTGTGTGGTACTCAACACAGTTTTGTTTTGATATTTTTTTAGAGAATGGAAAAATGAGCAAAATGAACAAGGGATTAAAGATGGATAAATTCTCATAAAAGAGCATTTTTGGAATTGAAGGGAAAATTTTCATAGAAGGGGCATTTGGAGTTCTTTGATCTTCATCACGAACTATAGAATTCTTAACTCTCGAGTTCTCTTGGATACTAATCTGGTTTTTTTTATACATATATACCTGATCATGTGTTCAGCTGTATTGATTTTTCCAAAACCTTTGTTGGATTTATTATATTATATGTATATGCGAAAGCGTATAAATTATAAGTTTGGAATTTTCGGATCAATAACCCCAATGTGTAGGATTCCTAGAAATCAACTGACTTGTCAACTTACTCGTACGGATAACTCGATCGAGATAGTGATCACGAAATGAACCATCAACGCAATACCACAATGCCTTAACCTAATGTCTAGCGAAACTAATGATCGGAGAAATTTTTTTACTCAAAAATTTCTATCCCTCTATTGTTCTCTCTCAATCAAATACAAGAGTTTTCCACAAAAACTTAAATGTTACATCACATACTCACTTATGAATGGAGGGGGACAGAGTTATTTCCTTAGTGAGGTTAAGGGATTGTTGGTCAGTTAAGGGTAACTTCCCCTATTTGAATTTAAATTTAATCCCATTTTTTTATTTATGGAAAATGCCCTTATGTGAGCATTTACCAACATCTCCCACTTGCACATGAGAACATTTTACATCCATCATAGAATTACAACTCATGTAACCTTTCACGTCTCACTGCTGGACTTTCATATAGGATTAAGTGTCGTACGATCGGTGAGTATATCTGTAAGTAAAGACTTCTTGATACATTTCTTAGGATGATCGAGAATCTACCCTTAGTGCCAAAAAGAATTCGTTGTATCCCAAACTCAATGCAATTACATCCATCGAGCCACTTTCCTCATTGAAAGTGATCCCCAATCATTTGCTCAACTGTATATTCCCTATCATGTTTGAATCATAACATGGATAAATAATAGGTCGGTTAATGAATACAATACCATGAAGTAATGCCGATTGGTTTTCCTTTCATACTACTAACTTTCAATCTTATCTTAACTGTTTTCCTAGATATATATCGTCAAACCGAATCAACCATGGTTTCTTGATAACATGTTAAAGTAACAACACCAAAATAAAATCCCAAAAGACAGACGAAAGTCATCATGGTACAAAAAATCTCACCAGTAGATCTCGGATCTCACATAGTAGGAATAGTTATCATAATCATACTATCATCTCAAATAATAACTCTCGCTATTCCTTGGTTGTCTTATCACTCGTTGTATGAAACATGTGCAACAGTATTATTCCTCTATCTCTCAAAAGGGTATATGTCAGATTTCTCTAATATTGTACAGGTATGAGACTCAGTTTACACATAAGATTTTATCCAGAGATCTCAAAGAGAGTATATCATAGACGATATCACTTGACGCAGATGATATTTGGGATTTCAACCTAGCTACTCACAAGCAACATGAATGTGGGTATATTCATGTCGGTCATGTCGTATATGACCTCATTCTGAATAAATATCAGGGTGACTATGTTGTAACAGGGTCACTCTCAAAACTTCTTACGACTAGAAACCGTCTCATCTTCACTCAATCAAAGCTAAAGGTGGTCACTCGTGTGAGAGAATTGACCATGTCTGCCTGACATATTTTTTATTATAATACACTACATAATATATGACAATAAATAAGTATAAGAGAAAAACTTATGACTATATAGTGCATATATGTCATATATATCAATAAGTATAAAAATAAGTACATAGTAAGAAATTTCAAATTACATGTAAATCCAATGATTTCATATGTCTCATAAAGGAATCTCTCACAATGGGTTTGGTGAAGGGATCAGCCACCATGCTATATAAAAAATGTACTTAGACATGACTATACCATTCTCGGTGATATATCTCACAAAATGGTATCTGGTATCAATGTGTTTGGTCTTACTCTGATATTTAGGGTTTCAGTTGTAGGCAATGCCGACCTAATTATCATTATAAATCATCATTGGCCTCCTACTTTCTACTACAACCCCTAAGTCATACAAAAATCTCCGAAACCAAGCACTATCTTGAACCACCACTGAGCTTGTCACAAGCTCAGTTTCTATTATAAATAGAGATATACGAATTTGCTTCTTGCTTCTCCAAGACATGGTACCATTTATTGAGTAAAACAGTAAACACTGATGTCAATTTGCGTTTATCCAGATTTCCACCCCAGTCGGCATCTGAATATGCAACGAAACACAAATTACCTCCTCCGTAATACAAGGAGGGTTTTGCAGTTCACTTGCGAAACACTCTCCTAAACTGCTGCTGATCATGCCACAAGCTCAGCCTCTTGTAGATAGAGATACATAGGTTTGTTTCTTTCTTCTCCAAGATATGACGCCGATGTTAAGCAAGATAGCAAAACCTAATGTCGATTTGTGTCCATCCAGACCGCTACCCCTAGTCGGCATCTGAATACCCAATGAAAGGCAAATCACCTCCTCCGTAACACAATAAGAGGTTCACAGTTCCCTTAAGATATTTTATAATCCTTTTTACTGCTCACTAGTGACCCCTTTCAGGATCCGATTGATACCTACTTATTAGATTGACTGCAAAATAAATGTCTAATCGTATATATCTCATCGCATACACAAAGCTACCCTTTGCACCTGTATAAGAGATTCTACTCATCTCTCGTATTTCTTCCTAAGTTATAGAGCACATATCAAGGCTCAGGTTTTCCCGTTTCGCGATAAGAGTATCTAATAGATTGTTATCACTCATATCGAAATACTTAAGAATCTTCCTGATGTAGAACTCTTCGTAAAGAGTCAACATCCTTCTTGAGCAATACCTCTGGATCCTTACTCCAAGAATGAACTAAGTCTCACCCATGCCTTTTATATCAAAACTCAATAATAACTATATTTTAATAGTCATCAGATACTTTTGTTGTTCTCGACCAATAAAATATCACTCATATATAAGTACATGGTCACAAAAGAGTCATTAGAATGTTTTAGGTACACGCAATGATCCTTTTTGATCACCACAAATCCATAAGATATCACCTCCTTGTGAAATTTCAAGTACTACTATCTGGATTATAGCTTAAAGTTGTATATCAACTTTCGAAATCAATAAACCTTATTCTCCTACCTACTAGAGCAAACCCAAAGGGTTGTTCCATGTAGATCTCATCATCCAAACTTCTGATAAAGAATGCAGTTTTTTTATGCTCATTTAGTATAACTTCATATCCATGCTCGCGACAATTGCTAAAAGGAAACAGATCGAGGTAAATTGGACTTTTCTCCCCGAAATCCATGACCTTGGTCTGAGTATCACCATAGCTACCAGACAGGGCTTATACTTCTCCATTGATCAGTCGGCCTTTCTCTTAACCTTGAAAACCTACTCGTTCCCAATGGTGTAACACTGATACTGCGGTATTTGTAATATTGTACCATTTTTTAAGTATATATATAAATAAGATATTCTTCAATTTAATTATATAGAGAGAAATTTTATTTATTTAAATTGATTTTTGATTTTGGGATATTTAAATTAAATTTTTGGTATATTTTAATTTGCCGAATTTGCGAATCGAAGTAAACCCCGTTTTTACAAAAAATTTAAATTTTAATAAAGTGTGGGTGTGAAGACACATATATATAAATATATATAAAAACAAACTAAAAACTAAAAAAAAAAAGAAAAAAAAAAAGAGGAGATGCTGCGTTTTGGAGTTAAACGCAGCACCTCCCCCTTTTCCCAATTAGGGTTGGAAACCCTAATTTTATTTGTCTCTCTCTCTCTCTTCCTCTTTCTCTCTCTCCCCGACTCTTCACCTTCTCGTGGCTACCTTCTTCCTCTGTGGTGATCGGTCGTTCGGCCCACCACCTCTCTCCACCGCGAGTAACCGCACCCAACCACTGTCGCCGCGCCACTCTCCCTTTGTTTTCTCTCTCTACCTCACTCACGGTCTCCCTCTCACTGTCGCTTGCTCTCTCTCTCTTCGGCTCGCCCTCCACTGCGATCCGCCACCCTCCGCTGCTCTCTCTTCGCTAGCGCGATCCTCCCCTATGCAAGCGCGCCATAGCGTGATCTCCCTCACCCGAGTACGCCACAGCGCAGACCTCTCGCGAGCATGCCAGCGCGCGACTACCCGCAAAAGCCACAGCGCGCGACTGCAGCGGTCCCCTCTCCCTCCAGCCCATGCCAGCTCTGCAACAGTGTGCCAGCTTGCAAGCGCGACTACTCACGAGGGCTCGGCCTTCTCCCGAGCGCGCCACAGCGTGCGATTGCTGTCCTAGCCCGCAAGCCCGTAGGGCCGCTAGCCCACTACGACCCGCAAGCCTACGAGCTCACGAGTCCGCGAACCCGCGAGCCACTGTAGGCCACGACGGCCATGAACCCATGAGCCCGCGAGCCCACGAACCTCTGCGCAGGTTACTGACTTAGGGTTTTGATCTTTATCTAAGTGTTTATGACCTAACTAATAAATCTCATCTTGATAGGGAGTATTGTCGATTATAGAGTGAGCGAGCCCTACACATGGGTACTGCGCACCCTGCACATGGAGCCTGTACATGGGCGCTGCGCGCCCTGCACATGGAGCCTGCACATGGGAGCTGCGCACTGCACACAGGAGCGCTGGGGTGTGGCCCTGCTAGCCCTTGGGTGGGAGTAAGAGATTTGATTAGTGTGACCCCTGTACAGGATTGGTTGAGTACCAGTACTTGAGTCTTGTAGACATGTTGTATGCATGAACAAAATATGAGGAATTAGGGTAGGGTTCTAAAGGATTCGAACTACCTGATTTGCATATGTATACTAGAAGTGATGGCATATTTCCTATAATTGCGTAGGTTTGAAACTTGTTGATTTATATATATATATATATACATTCATAGGTGTTGGGTGTCTTGATTTAAGGGAACATTTTTCTTCGCTTCGTAGTATTATTGGGGAGTGCACTACCCTCCCCCATATGGTGAGTGAGATTTATTTCAATGCTTTTGTTTAATATGTAAACCCTGTTTTACAACATTTTGATAAATGAGCATGATTTGTCGTGTGTTTGAAATGTTTTGACTGGTTTTGAACTGACTTTTTGTGAACCGATGGAGTGTCCAAAAATTGGGTTGAATTATAAAATTATGTCTCTATGTGGTTGAAATGTATAATGTGCCATTTTAGGCTATATATTACATTTGGTTTGTGAACCTGATTACGGTACATTCTTGATACGATATTGATTTTGTCCTTGAGGGCTTTGGTATGTATTGTTCCGTAGCTATGAAAGACACCGTGAGAGACGCTTAGGTGACATCCGGATATGCTTAGGTCTAGGGTACCCACGAGTTGTCTTGATTTTATTAACGACACGGTACTAGCCAGGTTGAACCAGAAAAGGGGGAGGATTTGGATACTCTCTCCAAGTCTAGCACCTGGACGAGGTCCGTCGTCAACCCCGGGGTAGAAAGCACTTTAAATAAATTTACATATAACACCCCCGATGCCCCTGTCATAGGTCGAGGTAGACCTTTACCAGGACACTTTCGGCTGACAGCTCTATGATTTTTAATGGCAATACTTTGATGCATATTTGACTTGATAATGCGTGCAAATGATATATTGTTAAAATGAAAAGCATGATGATTTGAAATATGATTTGTATACTTACGCTTTGACACTCCAGTTTCACAATTCTTATTAGACGATTGCATTGACCCACTCACTCACTGAGTATTCTTTTCCTGAGTACTCACCCCTCATTTCCCTTCTTGTTTCAGAGATAGTATTTGGCAAGGAGCGTTACTTTTAGGACGTTTAGTATCATTGGGAGATCTGGTCTGAACTTGAGAAGTCATTGTATATTTTCGCTATAATTTCGTGAGTTAAAAATAGTATTGTTGATATATATATATTTTGAGGTCTATAGGTAACTATTGTATAATTCTGGGATGACTGTACAAATATGGATATTTAAATTATGGAACTCTCCTGTCATTGCATAACACTTGCATTAAGGCAATTTTTATTCATTGTGTATGTTACTTGGGATTATGTCATGTCCTAGAAGTGTACTTTAGGACCGTTCGGTGCCACCTCTAAATCACAGGAGGGGCGACTGGCGGCTGTTCATACCTTTGACGGGGGCATGGTAGTAGAGGTCTGTGGTTAGGACTGTGGAAATTCGTTGTGTTAGCCTTGCGTTGTCCTAGATTGTACGGTATAGATGTGTTGGTCTGATATTGAGATTTTATTTATGTATTGTGAGGCCGACTTGGCCCTATTGTACAGGTAGCAGGTTGATTGCTATATGGGAGACCTGCGATATGCGGGGAGGTTCTGTCCTATTTTCTGTAAAAATACAACAGGCATTCAGGACAACGGATGGCTGCTCACAATCCCGGTTCGAGGCGTGACAGTTGACTTGGTATCAGAGACCTAGGTTGAGAGCTATATAGGAAGAGTCTTAAAACATTCCTAAGTATGTTTATGTTTAAAGTCCTAAATGCATGAGAGTTTCATATAGTCATGAAGTCTCAGTACATGGTCATAGGTTTATGAGTTCATCCATTTTAGGGGGTTAGATACGATTGTATCTAACCTAACATGTTTTTTTTAGGATTCCATTCTTTGTGAGGGTAGTCAAGATGTGACTAGTCTAAATTTCTTGAACCATGCCTATTCTTTGAACAATACCGAATAAGGATCCTTCTCTTGCAGAAGTATGACGACCCGACAGAGTACCCGTTTTGCCCCACCAGAGGAATTAGACGAACCGGAGGATCGTTCCTCAACTCGCATGCCACTACTGGCACCTACTCAGCCAGTTGCTTAGGTTGAGACTCCCATACCCACACTTGATGCCTTTCGGCAGGTGTATGAGTGGTACGCTTCACATGGGGTCCAGATTCCACCCTCACCACCTCCTAAGCAGCGCCTGTACCTGCCCAACGCCAGTTCCTTCGGTACCGGTTCTACCGTTGGTGGCCGGTCCTTCTATCTTGTCAGAGCCGAGTAAGACCACATCGGCTACTCTTAGATGGGTACATGAGTTGACTCAGTTGGTTTAGGAGGCCCCTCAGCTGGGGTACACTAATTTCAGAGGGCTTGGTGATGCTGCGGCAGCCAAGTATTGGATCAACCGCACCTGTAGGATTTTGACCAATCTGGGGATTGGAGAGGAGCTATGCCTGAAAGTGGCACAATGATTATTAGAAGGATAGGCCCTCTTGTGGTGGGAGGCCCTCACTGATGAGGTGATAGAGCCACTGCGGTGGACGACTTCTTTTGGGAGTTTGACCGCAGATTCTTCCCACTCTACCAGTAGGACAGGATGAGGTCAGAGCTGGGATGGCTTTCACAGGGGTCCAGATCTGTCTCAGAGTATGAGGCAGACATGCGAAGACTTGCCGTATTTGTACCGGATCTGGCCATACCTCAGTATTTGAGTTTCAAATTTGAAGACGGTCTTAGCCTCAGCATAAAAAAGTATATGACTATTACTCCACAGTTTACACTGGCCGAGGTTATAGGTACACTAAAGTTGTAAAAGCCTTAGAGGCTCAACTATTTTGACATATATATATATATATATATATATATCAAATTTGAAATTATTCTAAGTCTATGTGCATTTTGTTCAATGATAATTACTTTACCTATCTTCGGAATAGATACTCATATCATTATTGATGCAGGGTCAACTATTTGTATGTGAGCGATCAATTCTCCCGACAATCTGACAGGCCGCTCTCACCTTTGGACGAGGAGATATTGGTCATCCCTCCTTTAAGTGAGCAGATTGTGCGTGACACAGTGCATTGAGAATGTGATATCAAAGTTGGGGATACAGTGCTGAAGGCAGATCTAATCCCTCTTGCCATGACTGATTTTGATGCCATCTTGGGGATTGATCGGCTACATATGCATCAGGCTTTAGTTGATTGCTTTAAGAAGCAGGTGGAGTTTCGAAAACCCGATCAGTTAGTGTTGATTTTTTAGGGCAAGAGGCGGGGTTTACCCCGCTGTGTCATTTTAGTTTTGGAGGCCAAACGCATGATTCACCATGGGTGTACGACATATCTGGCTCACATCATAGACACCACTGCTCAGGGACCGAGACTTGAGGATGTTCCAGTGGTACAGGAGTTTACTGATATTTTCCCCGAGGAGCTACCCGGATTACCACCGGTTCGAGAGTTTGACTTTGAGATCGATTTAGCTCCAGAGACTACCCTTATCGCTATGCCGCCATACAGGATGGCGCCAGCTGAGCTGAGAGAGCTCAAGGTCCAGTTGCAGGAGTTGCTGCATAAAGGGTTTATCCGTCCTAGCACATCACCTTGGAGTGCTTCAGTGCTGTTTGTAAAGAAAAAGGATGACTCACTAAGATTATGTATGGATTACAGGCAGCTTAATCGGGTGACTATGAAGAACAGATATCCACTGCCTTACATAGATGATTTGCTTGATCAATTACAAGGTGCCCGAGTTTTCTCACAAATTGATCTTCGATCGGCATATCATCAGTTGCAGATTAGGACTCAAGATGTGCCAAAGACAGCTTTCCGTACTCGATATGGGCACTATGAATTCCTTATCATGCCGTTTGGGCTGACTAATGCCACAACTACGTTCATGGACTTGATGAACAGAGTTTTTCACGACTATCTGGACCAATTTGTCATAGTCTTCATAAAAGATATACTTGTGTATTCGCGGAGTGACAAGGATCATGTTCAGCATCTTCACACTATTTTCCAAATCCTCCGCGATAAGCAGTTGTATACCAAATTCACAAAAAGTGAATTTTGGCTAAGACAGGTTGGATTTTTGGGGCATGTCGTTTCCATAGAGGGGATTTTTGTCGATTTGTAGAAGGTCAGTGCCATTATGAGATGGAAGCAGCCATAGACAGTGACTGAGATCAGGAGTTTTTTTGGTCTGGATAGGTATTACCGTAGATTTGTTGAGGGGTTTTTCTGGATAGCTGCACCATTGTCTAGATTGACGCGAAAGGGTGTCAAGTTTATATGGGACAACCGTTGTGAGGCAAGTTTTGAGGAGCTCAAACAACAGATGACTACAGCTCCGATTTTGGCGCTTCCCACCAGCAGTCGGGAGTACACAATATACAATGATGCTAGCCGACAAGGGTTAGGTTGTGTTTTGATGCAAAATGGTCAGGTGATCGTCTACGCTTCTAGACAGTTGAAGAAACATGAAGTGAATTATCCGACACACGATCTAGAGCTTGCAGCCATTGTCTTCGCATTGAAGATATGGCGCCATTACTTGAACGGGGTGACTTGTCGGGTATATACGGATCATAAAAGTCTGAAGTATTTATTCACCCAGTGATAACTTAACCTGAGACATAGGAGACGGTTGGAACTTCTCAAAGATTATGATCTTCTCATGATTATCATCCTGGCAAGGCCAATGTGGTTGCTGATGCCTTGAGCCAGAAATTAGCTTTATCGTCTCAGGAGAACGATGCAGCATACCTCACTTGTTTGATGGGACTCCGGGATTTGGGAGTCAGATTGGCTAGTAATGATCAGGGTACTCTGTTAGCCAGGTTTAAGGTCAGGCCGACGCTGTTGGACCGTATTAGGGAGCTTCAAGACACTGATACCGAACTCCAGGCTCTTACTAAGAGAGCCCATAGAGGTGATATAGATGATTTCAGAGGTTGTAGTGATTGACTTCTGACTTCTAAAGATAGAGTGTCGATACCCGCTGATGAGGATCTCTGCAGGTCCATATTAGAAGAGGCATACTCCTCGGCCTATGCCTTGTACCTGGGTAGTACAAATATGTATCAAACTATTCGAGACAGCTATTGGTTGCCAGGTATGAAGTGGGACATTGCGGAGTTTGAACCTAAATGTTTAGTCTATCAGCAGGTAAAGGCTAAGTATCAGAGGCCAGCAGGTTTACTACAGCCTCTCCCCATTCCCGTATGGAAGTGGGAACATGTGACTATGGACTTTGTTATGGGATTGCCACGGACTCAGGCTAGATATGATGCCATTTAGATGGTAGTCGATTGGCTCACCAAGTCCACCCATTTCATCCCGATGTGCAGTGACTCTCCATTGGAGACATTGGCACATCTGTATATTGACGAAATAGTCAGACTGCATGGAGTTCCTGTGTCCATAGTCTCAGATAGAGATCCGAGGTTCACTTCTCGATTTTGGCCCAAGCTGCAGGAAGCTTTGGGCACGCGGTTTAGTTTTAGCACAGCATATCACCCACAGACAGGTGGTCAATTGGAGAGAACCATTCAGACGCTCGAAGATTTGCTTCGGGCTTGTGTCATGGATTTTCGGGATAGTTGGGATAGGCATTTACCGCTGGTGGAGTTTGCATATAATAATAGCTATTAGGCTAGTATCGGCATGCCACCCTATGACGCACTCTACGGCAGGAAGTGTCGCACCCCGTTGCGCTGGGATGAGATAGGCGAGAGGCACCATACTAATGTTGAGTTAGTCGAGGAAAGTAAGGAAAAGGTCAGGGTGATCCGCGAGCGGTTGAAAGCCACCCAAGACAGATAGAAGGCATATGCGGATCGGAGAAGTCGGCCTTTAGAGTTTGAGGTAGGTGATATGGTGTTTTTGAGGATTTCTCCCTTGAGGGGACTCATTCGATATCAGCAGCGGGGCAAATTGAGCCCTGGGTACACTGGCCCATTTCGTATCCTCAGTAAGGTTAGGAGCATGGCATACAGACTAGAGCTGTTAGACAAGTTATCTCGGATCCATGATATCTTCCATGTATCAGTATTGAGGAAGTATATACCAGATCCTTCGCATATTATAGAGCCTCCACCTATTGAGTTACGAGAGAAGCTCAGTCTTCCAGTTCAGCCCGTGGCTAATCTAGATCAGCAGATCAGGAAGCTGCGGAGCAAGGAAGTCTAATTGGTCAGAGTCTTACGGAGGAGTGACCAGGTCGAGGAGGAGACCTGGGAGCCCGAGGAGAGTATGAGGAGACAGCACCCCCATTTGTTTGCTGTTTAGTCCACTTTTAGTTTCGAGGACGAAATTGTTTTTAGGGGATTAAAAAATGTAACACCGACACTGCGGTAACTGTAATATTGTATCATTTTTTAAATATATATATATATAAATAAGATATTCTTCAATTTAATTATATAGAGAGAAATTTTATTTATTTAAATTGATTTTTGATTTTAAGGTATTTAAATTAAATTTTTGGTATATTTTAATTTGTCGAATCTGCGAATCGAAGTAAACCCTGTTTTTACAAAAAATTTAAATTTTAGTGAAGTGTGGGTGTGAAGACATATATATATATATATATATATGTAAATATATACAAATACAAATTAAAAACTAAAAAAAAAAATGGTCAATGCCATAGTCTTCACAGAGGGGATTTTTGTCGATCCGCAGAAGGTCAATGCCATTATGAGATGGGAGTAGCTGCAGACAGTGACTGAGATCAGGAGTTTTCTTAGTCTGCTCGGGTATTACCACAGATTTGTTAAGGGGTTTTCCCGGATAGCTGCACCATTGTCTAGATTGACGCGAAAGGGTGTCAAGTTTGTATGGGATAACCGTTGCGAGACGAGTTTTCAGGAGCTCAAACAACGGTTGACTACAGCTCAGATTTTGGTACTTCCCACCAGCAGTCGGGAGTACACAGTGTACAGTGACGCTAGCCTACAAGGGTTGGGTTGCGTTTTGATACAAAATGGTCGAGTGATCGCCTACGCTTCTAGACAGTTGAATAAATATGAGGTGAATTATCCGACACACGATCTGGAGCTTGCGGCCATAGTCTTCGCATTGAAGATATGGCGCCATTACTTGTACAAGGTGACTTGCCGAGTGTGTACGGATCATAAAAGTCTAAACTATTTATTCACCCAGTGAGAACTTAACCTAAGACAGAGGAGATGGTTGGAACTTTTCAAAAATTATGATCTTGTCATAGATTATCATCCGGGCAAAGCCAGTGTGGTTGCTGATGCCTTGAGTGGAAAATCAGCTTCATCGTCTCAGGAGAACGATACGGCGTACCTCACTTGTTTGATAGGACTCTGGGATTTGGGAATCAGATTGGCTAGTGATGATCAGGACACTCTGCTAGCCAGGTTTGAGGTCAGGCCGATACTGTTGGACCGTATTAGGGAGCTTCAGGGCACTGATACCGAGCTCTAGGCTTTTATTGAGAGAGTCCGCAGAGGTGATATAGATGATTTCAGAATCCGTAGTGATGGACTTCTGAGTTATCGAGATAGAGTGGCTATACCCACAGATGAGAATCTCTGAAGGTCCATATTAGAGGAGGCATACTCCTCAGCCTATGCCTTGTACCCGGATAGTACAAAGATGTATCGAACTATTCGGGACAGCTATTGGTGGCTAGGTATGAAGAGGGACATTACGAAATTTGTAGCTAGATGTTTAATATGTCAACAAGTGAAGGCTGAGTATCAGAGGCCAACGGGTTTACTATAGCCTCTTCCCATTCCCGTATGGAAGTGGAAACATGCGACTATGGATTTTGTTATGGGATTGCCACGGACTCAGGCCAGATATGATGCCATTTGGGTGGTAGTCGATCGACTCACCAAGTCCGCCCATTTCATCCCGATGCGCAGTAACTCTCCATCGGAGACATTAGCACGTCTATATATTGACAAAATATTCAGACTGCATGGAGTTCCCGTGTCCATAGTCTCAGATAGAGATCCGAGATTCACTTCTCGATTTTGACCTAAGCTGCAGGAAGCTTTGAGCACGCGGCTCAATTTTAGCACAGCATATCACCCACAGACTGATGGTCAGTCGGAGGGACCATTCAGACGCTCGAGGATTTGCTTCGGGCTTGTGTCATGGATTTTCGGGATTGTTGAGATAAGCATTTACCGCTGGTAGAGTTTGCATGTAATAATAGCTATCGGGCCATCATCGGTATGCCACCCAATGAGGTACTCTACGGCAGGAAATGTAGCACCCCGTTTTGCTGGGATAAGGCAAGCGAGAGACACCTTACCAATGTTGTGTTAGTCGAGGAAACTAAGGAAAAGGTCAAGGTGATTCACGAGCGGCTAAAAGCCGCCCAAGACAGACAGAGGGCATATGCTGATCAGAGATGCCGGCCTTTAGAGTTTGAGGTGGATGATATGGTGTTTTTGAGGATTTTTCTCTTGAGGGGACTCATTCGACATCGGCAGTGAGGCAAATTGAGCCCCAGGTACATTGGCCCGTTTCGTATCCTCAGTAGGATTGGGAGCGTGGCATACAGACTAGAGCCACTAGACGAGTTATCTTGGATCCAGATGTCTTCCATGTATCAGTGTTGAGGAAGTACACCCAAATCCTTCGCATATTTTAAAGCCTCCACCTATTGAGTTACGAGAGGACCTCAATCTTCCAGTTCAGCCCGTGGCTATTTTAGATCAGTAGGTCAAAAAGTTACGGAGCAAGGAAGTCTCGTTGGTCAGAGTCTTGTGGAGGAGTGACCAGGTCGAGGAGGAGACCTGGGAGCAGCGAGGAGGCTATAAGGAGACAGCACCCCCATTTGTTTGTTGTTTAGTCCACTTTTAGTTTCGAGAAAGAAACTTGTTTATGGGGGGTTAGAAAATATAACACCAACACTGCGATATCTGTAATATTGTACCATTTTCGAAATATGTATATAAATAATATATTCTGCAATTTAATTGTATAGAGAGAAATTTTATTTATTTAAATTGATTTTTGATTTTGAGGTATTTAAATTAAATTTTTAGTATCTTTTAATTTCCAGAATCTGCGAATCACAGTAAACCCCGTTTTTACAAAAAATTTTAATTTTAGTGAAGTATGGGTGTGAAAACATATATATATATATAAATATATATAAATACAAACTAAAAACTAAAAAACAAAGAAAGGAGATGCAGCGCTTTGGAGTGAAACGCAGCACCTCCCCCTTTTCCCAATTAAGGTTGGAAACCCTAATTTTATTTATCTCTCTCTCTCTCTTCCTCTTTCTCTCTCTCCCCGATTCTTCACCTTCCCGCGGCTGCTTTCTTCCACCGCTACGATTGGTCTCTTGCCCCGCTACCTCTCTCTACCGTGAGCAACCTCACCCAACCACCGTCGTCGCGCTACTCTCCCTTTGTCTTCTCTCTCTACCTCATTCACGATCTCCCTCTTACTGTTGCTCACTCTCTCTCTCTTCGGCTCGCCCTCTACCGCGATCCGCCACCCTTGCCACTCTCTTTTCGCAAGTGCGATCCTCCCCTGCGTAAGCGTGCCACAGCGCGATCTCCTCCACATGAGCACACCATTGAGTGAGACCTGTCGATAGAGCGCTAGCGCGTGACTACCCACAGAAGCCACAGCACACGACTGCAGCGGTCCAGTCTCCCTCTAGCCAACGCCAGCACTGCAACAGTGCGCCAACCCATGAGCACAACTGCTCGCGAGCGCGCGGCCTTCTCTTGAGCGAGCCACAACTTGACAAAGCGTGCAATAGCATGCGACTGCTGTCCCAGCCCGCAAGCCAACAGGCCCGCCAGCCTACTGCGGCCCGCAAGCCCGTGAGCCCGCGACGGCCCTTGAGCACGCGAGCCCACGAACCCCTGCGCAGGTAACTGACTTAGGGTTTTGATCCTAATCTAAGTGTTTATGACCTAACTAATAAATCTTGTCATGATAGAGAGCATTGTAGATTATGGAGCGAGCGAGAAAACATTCAGACGAAGGTCTGTGCTTCGAGAAAACCCTAGGTAAAAAAAATTTCTTACCCATATGAATTATTTGATTGAATGTTAGGGTTAAGTTTAGAAATAAGGAGAAATGGTTGGCGTGCAGGTGCTGCACGCCCTACACATGGACCCTGCACATGGGCGTTACGCACCCTGCACTGGTTTTGGAACTGACTTTTTGTGAATCGATGAAGTGTCCAAAATTTTGGTTGAATTATAAAATTATGCATCTATATGGCTGAAATGTATAATGTGTCATTTTATGCTATATATTGCATTTGGTTTGTGAACTTGATTACGGTACATTCTTGATACGGGATTGATTTTGGCCTTGAGGGCTTTGGTATGTATTGTTCCGTAGCTACGAAGGACACCTTGAGAAGCGCTTAGGTGGCGTCCGGATATGCCTAGGTCTAGGGTATCCCACGACTTGTCTTGATTTTATTAACGACACGGTACTAGCTAGGTTGAACCCGAAAAGGGGGAGGATTTGGATACTCTCTCCAAGTCTAGCACTTGGACAAGGTTCGTTGCCAACGTCGAGGTAGAGAGCACTTTAAATAAATTTACATATAATACCCCCGGTGCGCCTGTTATAGGTCGAGGTAGACGTTTGCCAGGACACTTTCAGCTAGCAGCTCTATGATTTTTAATGACAGTGCTTTTGATGCATATTTGACTTGATAATGTATGCAAATGATATATTGTTGAAATGAAAAGCATTATGATTTGAAGTATGATTTGTATAATTACGCTTTGACACTTCAGTTTCACAATTTTTATTAGACGATTGCATTGACCCGCTCACTCACTGAGTATTCTTTCCCTGAGTACTCACCCTTCATTTCCCCTCTTGTTTCAGAGATTGTATTTGGCAAGGAGCGTTGCTTTTAGGATACTTAGTATCATTGGGAGATCTGGTCTGGATTTGAGGAGTCATTGTATATTTTCACCATAATTTCGTGAGTCAAAAATTATATTAATGATATTTATGTAATTTGAGGTCTATAGATGACCATTGTATAATTTTGGGATGACTACAAATATGGATATTTAAATTGTGGAACTCTCATAACATTGCATAATACTCGCATTGAGGCAATTTCCATTCATTGTGTATGTTACTTAGGAATGTGTTATGTCCTAGAAATGTACTTTCGGACTACTAGGTGCTACCTTTAAATAACAGGAGGGGCGACTGGCGGCTGTTCATGCCTTTGACAGGTGCATGGCAGTAGAGGTCCGTGGTTAGAATTGTGGAAATTTGTTTTCACGCCTTGCGTTGTCCTGAATTGTGTGGTATAGATGTGTTGGTCTGATGTTAGGATTTGATTTATGTATTGTGAGGCCGGATTGGCTCTATTGTACAGGTAGCAGATTGATTGCTATATGGGAGACCTCCGATATGCGGGGAGATTCTGCCCGATTTTCTATAAAAATACAGTCGGCATTCACGACAACAGGCGGCTGCTCACGATCCCGATTTGGAGCATGACAAATGGTCCTTTTGTCCTCAGGTAAATCAATTGGGTCCTTGAAAACCTACTCATTCGCAATGGTCTTTTTGCCCTCAGGAAAATCAACTAGATTCCAGGCTCTGTTGATTCTCATCGACTCTTTCTCTTTATCTATGGTCTTCAATAAATGGTTCTTCGCAAAAACCCTTAAGAGCCTCTAGAATTACTTTAAATTTCTCATCATCCTCAAGAGTGACAATGAGGGTCTCACCCTTAATCGGAAAATGACATTTAAGAACGCGCCCTCAATACTTCTACAAAAGGAGAGAACCTCTTCACATTTAGATGGATCGCTCCCACTAGAACTAAAATCCATAATGTATTCTTATGTCCCACCGTTGGGCTCACCTGAGTCACTTGATTTATCCATCTCATAGAAAGTAAAGTCCCAATGGGTTTCACCTCTTGATGGATCGCTCCCACTAGGACAAGATTCGTAATATATTCTTGTTTCACACTACGAGGCTCACTTAAGTCAATAGATTCATCCATATCATAGAATGTAAAGTCCCGATCGATTTCACTTCTCGATGGATCGCTCCCACTAGGATGAAGATTTGTAATGGATTCTTGTATCCCGTCATGGGGCTCACTTGAGTCACTAGACTCATCCATCTCATAAAAGGTAAAGTCCCGATCCAATTCACCTCTCGATGGATCGCTCCCATTGGGATCAAGATCCCTAATGGATTCTTGTATCCTACCACGGGGAGTCACTAGACTCATCCACCTCATTGAAGATAAAGTCCTAATTAACTTTATCTCTAGATGGATCGCTCACACTAAGACCAAGATCTGTAATTGGTTCTTTGGTCCCAATGCTAGGCACAGTTGAGCTACTAAGCTCATCCATAGAATAAAAGCTAGAATTCTAATTAACTTCACCTCTTTTCGGGAAATCATCCTTAAGAAATGTAGTATCACGAGACTCAATCTCAGTGATAGTGTCATCAGTATGCTCACCTAAGAACACATACCTCCTAGAGTTTTATGAATATCTTATTAAAGATACATTTCTTTTCTCACGGGCCTAACTTGCCATGTGCATGTGAGAAATTATAATCATACGCAGCACAATCCCATGACATCAAGTGGCTAAGGTCAAGCTACCTCCCTGTCCAAAGCTCAAATGGGGTATTGACTATAGATTTTAATAAGATACAGTTAAGAACATAGGCTGCAGTCAATAAAACATCTTCCCAATAGAAAATATGAAAATTAGTCTGTGCTATCATAGACCGTACTATCTCTAATAAAATCCTATTCATCTTCTTAGGTACTCCATTCTGTTGAGAAGTAGTATGAATAGTCAACTGTCTTGTAATATATTTCTCAAAATAGAGCTTTCTGTGTAGTTTTGACAAATACTCGTGTCCCCAATTGATTCTAAAAGTCTTCACTCTCAATTCTAACTGATTCTAAATCATGTTAATAAAACTCCTGAAGCATTCCAATGCCTTAGACCTATGCGAGATCAAATAAATTTAACCGAAACGCATGTAATCATCTATGAATAAATATAATAAAAATACATAACCCCGTTTCAGGCTCTCATACTCATATGGCCACAGATATTGGAGTAGACTAACAACAATGGAGTCTCAGCTCTCATTACATTACAAAATGGTTTCCTTGTTGTTTTGTCGGCTAATCAAAACTCACATATGGCCAACTCGAACCTGATTAGAGTATCCAACAAACTACTCGCTGCTAATCAATTCATCCTCTTTTGCCATATTTGTCCGAGTTTACTATGCCATTGATTTATATCACAATCAGCACAATCAAATGTAGCAGTAATAGAAGAATAATAAGAAATACCATTAAAAAGAAAAATATCTATTGCATACAGTTCATTATGGATAGAATCAGATCAATCGAAAGAATTGTCATAACTAATAGAAACATTAGAGTTTCCAGAAAACGGCAAAGCATATCCTCGACAATCCAAACAAAGTACTGAAATTAAGTTTTATCAAATATCCGAAGAGTAAAGAATGTCATTTAAATACAAAGTCCGTCCACATTGCAACTCAAATTTGCAAGTGTCAATCCCTCTGTTGACGATGACAAATGCTCTGTTTCTCATGTAAATCTTCCTACCATGAAGACTCACTCAACAGAACTCTACGAACGCGTTCCTATCTTGAGCGACATGGTCAGTGGCTCCTAAATTTATAATCCACAAAAGAGAGAAATCAGTGAACAACACAATAGATAAGTCAAAACTCAAACCACATAAAAAATAAGGACATTCCTTCCGCTCGTCATACTTATGAGCGAAATGACCATTTCTATCTTAGTCATAGCACTTCGCATTGGTCTTATCAAATTCCTTCTTCTTGGGTTTTTGTACTTTGCTGCCAGATTTCTCAGTCTTGCCTAGACCTCGAGTCTTCTTCTTATACCTATGCTATTGGTTTGGTGTCATGGGAGCCTTACTCGACTCCTTTGTATAAGAATGACCCGAGTGCGACCTACTACCCCAGACGCTTCTCCTCGAGCTCACTATGTCTACTCACATCAACAAAAGTATGAATACTCTCATTAGACATAATACAAGTTTTCATGATCTCCCATGAATCAGGTAAAAGATTGGATCACACCCCAATACCTATAACTCATCCGAAATAGACTCACCCGCATCCCTCAACTCGATGATTATACTCAATATTTGCATCAAATGTTATTCCATCATATGATCAACCCTTTTATTATAAGTTATAAACTTATAAATCAGCATCCTTACCTTAAGAGCTGAAAGAGCACCATAATGCTCTTTTAAGGCGAGTCATAACTGATATATTCGTAAGATACTACTTATAGAGTAGGATCTAGTCATCATGCTTACCATTGATAAGGATTACCCTAATTTTGCTATTATTTTTCTTCAATACACGATACACCTTCTTATCCCGTCTAGCCTGAGGTGTGGTACCCTTTCTGGGGCACACCATCTCATACCTCAAAATATCATACGCATCTTGCTCCTCAAGAATAAACTAAATTTTATAGTGAAAAATCTTACAATTATCACCATTCGGTTTATTCTCCTTGTAAACAACTATTACGATAATCTTCAATGCAGTCAGAGAGACTTTAATGACTTATTAATATTTATTTTCACATTTTATACACCCTTTGAATTAATAAATCCCAAATGATTCAAGTCTAGACCCTAAAAGCGAGCGTATGAGTTAACAAACTAAATACACAATAACCTAAAATCACATCTTACCATTCGGACTTAAATTCGGCACACAAACAACCTATGCAAAGTCACAAATATAGATGTGGAACCCTAAAAAAAATTGAAAAATCCAATCCAAGATAGCTTGACTTGCCGCCAATGGCCCACGCTCTGCCACACGCCACTAGTGCTTCACTACGTGCCTTCACACACTGGCATGTTCCTGTAGCATGCTTCTACATTTGCCAAGCACGTAGCGTATCATCTATGTGCCTTCACGCATGCCTAGGTCGCGTCACAGGTCCGGGCACAAGTCGAGGTGTGGATCCGGGTCAAAATTGGCTTGGAACTCCTGACCTAATTTGCGCGCTCTGTTGCGCATGAACAGAATGCACCTTTTGCTAGGAGCCTCACACTCTTTCTATGCTTGTTTACCTTACGTCTCAAGGATTGGATCAGGTCTTCTTTGCCCAACGTGTCTGCAAACGGGTTCTTTTCAACCCGGCTGTCGAAAAATGCATTTTCGGCTGGATTTTGGCACGAATTTTGACTATAATTCAAAATTCAACCTTCTCAATTCATCCTTAACTTGATTTTTGGGAGAAATATTCTATAAACCCAGTGTATTTGAAATTCCCTTTCACAGCCCTCCACGGCCAGCATAGGAAATCGATTTTCTGGCAACCAATACTCACAATTAATATGTCAAAACGCAAATCTGAGCATGACAAACATTTCTAGACCATTTTTACAGATCGATTTGTCATTAAACTCGATAGATCTAAGGTTTTATGTCTGTAGGATCGAAAATTTCGATCGAACTTTTCATGGCCTTAATGTGCTCAAAAAAATTTAACAAAAATTATTTTCATAATCCATGCATCATGGGCATTCTCGTGGTACTCTCGAATTCACGAAACTCATCCTGTCATGCCCCGATCCGTGATCTAGAGGCCATGAATAATCGCCTGTTATCTTGGACACCGGCCCAAACCCGCCACATATCCTCAAGGTAATGCAAGACTAATCATAATTTCAGTTACAAATATTTTATTAGTATTTAAAATATAAAAGTTCTGAAATATATATATATATACTAGGTTTCACACAGTCATTCCGACATGATCAACTAATATCCTCAAAGATACAGTAGAATATAATTACCGTAAGTGGTCTTCGATACTACATATGTCGAAACAAGTAAATGTGTCTCTCTAATGACTAACTCTCTCAGTAAGTAAGAAATCCATGACAGGTAATTAATAAGTGAGGTGAGCATGGAGTGTCAAAGTCATATATACATATATATATATATATATATATATATATATGTATATGTATATCCATGCAAGACATATTACCAAAATCATAATAATTTCAACACAATTTTCCATCCAATCTAAACATATGCATCCCAAAATCTCGTGTCATAAATCGTAGGGTCATGCCAAATCATATTCTCGGCAAAGGTCTACATCGACCAATGATGAGCCACCAAGGGGTTATTATATGTAAACAAAAAACAACCCCAAAACCTTGGTATTGGTGTTGGGCCTCCCCAAGTGCTAGACTAAAACGTCATTCAATCCTCCTCTTTTGGTTCAACTTGGCTAGTCCGAAACATAGTATCATATACACGCCACCTAATCATCTGGAGTGTCTGCATCTCGAGTGTAACACCGACTCTCGGTGTATTCTATAGTGAATTTCATTTCATATATATATATATATATGATGTTTCTACTACTACGTTCATGAATTTAAAAAAAATGATATTTGACGGTAAAATACAAATCAGATCAATTTTGACTCAAAGAGATTCAAAACCTTAATTTCACTTTAAATAAATTTAATTAGGTCTAATATAAGATTTTGGGTCTAGTGTGTAATTATGAAAATTTTAGGGGTCAAATTAGAATTTTTATAAGTCAAAGGACTTGTTAGCAATTAATAAAACTTAAATGAAATGTGACAAGTGTATTCTTGTATTGAACAAGTGTTATAGTGAGGAGGACAAGTGTTGGCCAAATGGAGATGAGAAAGGCAAGGTGGGCCAATGAGAACACACGCACATGAAAAAAACCAATCAAAACACATGCAATAGTCAAAATGATCCTATGATTTAGATTAATTGGAGATTTGATTCTAGAGTGGTGAGTTATTAACACAATAATAAAAGAAGAAGGTCTTAGAATGATTGTTCATTCTTTCCAAATTCGTGAGAACAAGGAGAGAAGCAAGAGAGGAAAACAAAGAAAGTGATGTAAGAAATTTTATCCTGTCTCACTTTAAATTTTATTTTTGTCCGTGACTTCATCTCTGTTTTAAGGCATCTTAGAGCCAGAATTTGAAAATGTGCTAGTTATATGAATTGTAGATCTAAGTCTTATCTTTCCAATGAGTAAGAATCACCAAAATCTGATGCCTGTGCCAAAAGTTATGGCACTTTTCCTGAAACTTGACATAGAAGCGTCCTGTTTCGAACCTTGACAGTAGTGAGTAAAAACAACCCCTCTCCAGTCTTAGTTTGAAGCAACACAAAACATGAAAATTATAGATATATGTCTTGCCTATAACATATAAAAGTTACAGCCATTTCGCACCAGGAAATTGAAAGTTATACAATTTTCCTTAAAACTATGTTGACAGAAATTGTATGTTTCACTAAAACGTATTTGTCCTGTTCATGAATTTTGTTCAACCCCTTCCAGACATATATGGATAAAACTCAAACACAAAAGTTCTAGATCTACATCATAGCTATAACATGTTAAAATTTCATTAGACTTTGGTGAGTAGGATGAAAGTTATAGCTTCTGTACAAAAACTGGACAGAATCTGAAACTTAAATATGGCTGTAACAAAATGAGGCTTACCGGGAATTCTGTGATTTGAATCTGAGGAAGTGTGCAAAATGAAAGTTATAGTGCTATCCCTTAGCTTTAAAATGCGATAAGAATCATCTGATTTGGACTAGTATAGCCAAAGTTATAGTCTGTTTTATATGACTGCGCAGGTTAAAAATCTGCAGATTGTTTGTCTCCCTAAGAGTTATTTGAGTTAAACGGAGGGAACACTTGATTTATGCTTTGTGAAGATATTGGGGAGTGCATTATCCTCCCATAACTGTGAGTGGGACTTGACATCTACTTTTAATTGATACCGTGTTTTAAAAAGCTTTCAAAAACATGATTTAAAATAGTATGATTGACCTATTCTCCTAGACTTATGAAAATGTTTTGTGATATATGGAGTGTCCCAACTTGTTTATATCGATATGCATCCATGATTTTGATACTTGATGATTGTGCCACACTTGATACATCCACATGATTTTATGCTTCCATTGCATATTGGTACATGCTTTTGACATGATAGGGCTTGATGATTTGGCTTGAGATATGTGATTTGGGCTGGATGCCCTTGTGGATACTTTGATGAAATGATATGCCTCCTATGGCATTCCGTAGCTATAAAGGACATTTGGTAGAGATACCTGTTGTGCCCGGATACGCCTTTATACGGGGTATCCGCCAGATTGTCATACATATTATACGGATAGTCGTCAGTTGAACCACTCCGGGGAGGACCTTGGTAGGTCTAGCACCGGCGAGTTTCCATACACGCTTGAGCCTTGATACGTGTACAATATATATATACAGGCTAGTTGGAGTAGTTTATGGCCAATGTTGGGGTAGAGAGCCTTATTTTATTACTTGCATTGTGAAAACCCCCAATGTTGTCCGACCTTGGTCATGGTTGGTCCTTGCCGGGATATTTTTGGCTGGCTCTACATGATATATCGGACATGCATACTGGATGGATATTTGATTTGATACGTATGCCGTGAATGATTTATTGAGATGTCATAATATTTTTTTTTTGCATACTATGGATTTATTGGGACATAACTTTGGCACTCCTAATTCACCCAAAAAAATTAATTGTAGCATGTCATCCCCCCCAACTTGCTGAGTACCAACCCCCCTCTCTACGGCACTCACCCCTCACATTTCCCTCCTACAGGAGTAGACTCGGACCGAAATATTTGTGCACATTGTTGTATTGGATATTCTTTGGAGACTACTCGGCCAGGGTATGACTACCTGCTCTTCTGCTATATATTAAGGTTATTGTTTCATATTGAGGAAGTTAGGATGACCAATGTCTTTGTTTAAATTGGGATGACTGTATTTATAATTCTTCTGGTATGTATAAGGTTAACTCTCACTTGTTTTAATTTATATTGAGGCATACATGTATTATTTTTATCACTTGGGGATCTCTGTGATTTGGAAACTTGGATTATGTGAATGTCGATAGCCTTACGGTGCTTCGACATTGAGACGAATTCACGAGCTCACCCAGCTCGTGAAGGAGGCGAGACAGCTAGGCCCGTGATTCCACTGCTGCGAAGCACTGGAACAACCGTACCCGTCGAATGTAGACAGACCTTGGCTTGAGTGAGGAGTTTAGACTCCGAGTAGCCGAGAGATTATTGGATGGAGATGCCCTCTCGTGGTGGGAGACAGTTTGTGATAATACAGCGGAGCCCAGGAGTTGGGAGGACTTTCTGTAGGAGTTCAACCGTAGATATTTTTCAGCATTCTAGCAGAGGAGGAAGGGGCCCAAGTTTTCTGGGGGCCAGAGTTCGAAGAAGGGGAGAACCTTAGAGTTTCGTGGGGACCCTTCCTAGAGGCAAGGATCGCAGTCCCATGGGTTTAGAGCACTAGCCCCGAGTACCTCTACTCAGACTACAGCCCAACGACACCCTTTTTGTAGTCGACGCAGCAGACATCACCCTTTCGGAGGTTGCGGGGTGACAGTGACTTGCTTCCAGTATGGAGACAGGGGCACATCAAGAGCCAGTACCCTGATCTTGGAGCAGGGGGTTCGGCAATTTCTATTCAGTAAAGTGCTCCCCTAAGGGGACAGCAGGGAGCACCAGCACACTCTACCGCCATAGCCCTACGAGTAGTAGCTGGAGTAGTATGGTACCAAGACCATCGTGGCAGCAGCCGAGGGCTCAAACCCGAGTGTACGCGATGACACAGGAGGATACGTAGACGAACCCTGATATCATTATTGGTACTTCCCCTTCTGACTCACACACTTAGAGATTTCCCCTGTACTTTTATTTTGAGACTCATCATAAGCCCAAGCCTTAGAGGCTTGACTACGTTGGTTGTACCTACTTTAAGATATATATGATGAGCATCTATTACCACCTTTATTTAAAGTGATCTCTTTACTTTCCCTACATTTAGGAACTATGAGGATTTATGGAGTCGACGCCCATGTCCTTATCGACACCGAATCGAACTACTCGTATGTGAGAACGTCCTTTGCCCACCTGATGGGTAAGCCTTTGATGCCACTTGAAGAGGAGATATTGGTTTTCACTCCTCTCGGTGAACAGTTCTTGAGAGATTCAGTCTATAGAGGTACAGAGGTCATGATTGGAAATGCCATACTTAAGGCAGATTTGATCCCTTTGGACCTATTTATGCCATCCTTGGCATGGATTGGCTGAGCAGATACAAAACCTCCATTGATTGTTTTACTAAAGAGGTCGAGTTTCGGAGATCGGAGAGCCTTGCTTTGAGGTTTTCTGGTGAGAGGAGAGTATTGTCTCGTTGTGTTATTTCGGTGATGGAGGCCAGGAGGTTAATACACCAAGGCTGCAAGGCGTACTTGGCCCATGTTGTGGATACTACTGTGAAGGGACCGAGGAATGAGGATGTCCCTGTAGTACAGGAGTTTGTGGATGTTTTCCTTGAGGAGCTACCCGGCCTTCCACCAGCTCGGGAGTTTGACTTTGAGATCGACATAGTTTCGGGAGCCGCCCCTATATCTATTCCACCATACGGAATGGTGTCAGCTGAGTTGAGAGAGCTCAAGGTCCAGTTGCAGGAATTACTAGACAAGGGCTTTACCCGTCCAAACACTTCACCTTGGGGTGCTCCGGTGTTGTTTGTGAAGAAGAAAGATGGGACCCTACGACTGTGCATGAATTATCGGCAGTTGAATAAGGTGATCGTCAAGAACCAGTATTCTCTGTTACATATTGATGACCTATTTGACCAGCTTCAGGGTGCACGAGTCTTTTCGAAGATCGATTTACGGTCTGGTTATCATCAGTTACGGATTCGGGCCGAGGACGTGCCCAAGACTGCATTCCGCACTCGCTATGGTCACTTTAAGTTTTTAGTGATGCCGTTTGGATTGACTAATGCTCCAGCGGCTTTTATGGATTTGATGAACTGGGTTTTTCACGATGCCATCGTCTTTATTGATAACATTTTGGAATACTCACGGAGTAATGAGGAGCATGTATAGCACCTAAGGGTGGTCTTACAGACTCTCCGTGAGTAGCAGTTATATGCCAAATTCACCAAGTGTGAATTTTGGCTAAGGAAGATTGGATTCTGGGCCACATTGTTTCTGCAGAGGGGATTTTTGTTGATCCACAGAAAGTAGAGGCCATATTGAGGTGGGAGCAGCCGCAGACCATTACTGAGATCTTGAGTTTTCTTGGACTTGCTGGTTATTATAGACGATTCGTAGAGGGTTTCTCGAAGATTGCTGCTCCACTCTTTCGATTGACGAGGAAAGACGTCAAGTTCTGTTGGGATGACCACTGTGAGGCGAGTTTTCAGGAGCTCAAACAACGACTGACGTCTGTACCTATCTTGGCTCTCCCAACCAGCAACAAGGAGTATGTTGTGTATAGTGATGCCAGTCGGTAGGGGTTGTGTTGCGTATTGATGTAGGATGGACGGGTGATCGCCTATGCTTCGAGATAGTTAAAGAAGCATGAGGTGAACTACCCTACTCACGATCTAAAGCTGGCAGCCATAGTCTTCACACTGAGGAAATGGCGGCATTACTTATATTGAGTTACTTGTAGGGTCTTCACAGATCATAAAAGCTTGAAGTATTTATTTACTCAGAGAGAGCTAAACCTAAGACAGAGGAGATGGTTAGAGCTACTAAAGGACTACGACTTGGTTATTAACTATCATCCGGGCAAGGCAAATGTAGTAGCAGATGCCTTAAGCAGGAAATCATCTTCTTCTACCACTTCTCAGGCAACAGAGAGAGCTTATATCTCCTGCTTGGTAGGACTCCGAGCTTTGGGAGTTAGCTTGGCTAGCGATGAGCAGGGTACACTATTAGCCAGATTTGAAGTACGGCCTATATTACTTGACCACATCAGAGAGCTTTAGGGTACAGATGTAGAGCTCTAGGCTATTCAGGACCGGATTCGCCGAGGAGAGGGCAGGGATTTCCAAGTCCGTACTAATGGACTCATGGTGTTCAGAGACAGAGTGTGTATTCCAGCTGATGTTGAGCTTCGATGTGCTATCCTTGAGGAAGCATACTCTTCGGCTTATGATATGCATCCCAGGAGTACAAAGATGTACCACACTATCAGAGGCAGTTATTGGTGGTAGGGCATGAAGCGGGAGATAACAGAGTTTGTAGCACGATATTTGGTGTGCCAGCAGGTGAAGGCTGAGCACCAGAAACCAGCAGGTATTTTACAGCCACTTCTCATTCCTGAGTGGAAGTGTGGACATATTACCATGGATTTCGTGATGGGGTTACCGAGGACTTTCACGCAGTATGATGCGATTTGGGTGATTGTCGATCGACTCACTAAATCTGTACACTTTATCCCCATCCATGGTGACTACTCCTTGGTGGTACTGGCACGTCTCTATATGAACTCCATAGTACGACTTCGTGGGGTGCCTGTATCGATTGTTTTAAACAGGGACCCCAGGTTCACGTCTAGATTCTGGCCCAGTTTGCAGGAGGCATTGGGTACTAGACTGAACTTTAGCACAACCTATCATCCTCAGACAGATGGCCAGTTAGAGCGTACCATTCAGACGCTTGAGGATATGCTTCGAGCTTGTGTTATTGATTTTCATTGTAGCTGGGATCGATATTTACCACTTGCAGAGTTTGCATATAATAACAGTTACCAGACGAGTATCGGGATGCCTCCATACGAGGCATTGTATGGGAGGCGATGCTACACACCTTTATACTGGGACGAGGTCGGTGAGAGGCACCTCAGCAGTGTGGAGCTTGTTGAGGAGACAGGGGAGAAGGTCAAGATCATCCGACAGAGGATGAGAGCCGCTCAGGATCGACAGAGGGCGTATACAGACCGTAGGCTACAACCACTGGAGTTTCTGGAGGGAGACATGGTATTCTTGAGGATCTCACCCTAGAAAGGGGTGATCCGTTTCAGGCAGATGGGCAAGCTGAGCCCCAGGTATATTGGGCTCTTCCGTATTCTTGAAAGGATCGGAAGTGTAGCATACAGATTGAACCTGCCAGAGGAGTTGGCACGTATTCACGATGTATTCCATGTCTCGGTGCTTAGGAGATATATGCCTGACCCTTCTTATATTTTAGAACCTCCACCAGTTGAGCTACGGGAGGACCTGAGTTTACCCATACAGCCATAGCAATCCTTGACCAGCAGATCCGTAGACTGCGAAGCAAGGATGTCCCGTTGGTATGCATTTTGTGGCATAACAATCAGGTCAAGGAGGAGACTTGGGAGCCCGAGGAAACTATGAGGGGACAGTACCCTCATCTATTTATTGAGTAATTTTCCTTTCCTTATATGGTTTTCTTTTAGTTTCGGGGATGAAACTTATTTTTAGGGGGTTAGGAAAATGTAACACCGACCTTCGGTGTATTCTATAGTGAATTTCACTTCATATATATATATATATATGATATTTCTACTACTACATTCATGAATTTTCAAAAAAAAATGATATTTGACGGTAAAATACAAATCGGATCAATTTTGACTCAAAGAGATTCAAAACCTTAATTTCACTTTAAATAAATCTAATTAGGTCTAATATAAGATTTTGGGCCTAGTGTGTAATTATGAAAATTTTAGGGGTCAAATTAGAATTTTTATAAGTTAAAGGACTTGTTAGCAATTAACAAAACTTAAATGAAATGTGACAAGTGTATTCTTGTATTGAACAAGTGTTATAGTGAGGAGGACAAGTGTTGGCCAAATGGAGATGAGAAAGGCACGGTGGGCCAATGAGAACACATGTACATGAAAAAAAACCAATCAAAACACATGCAATAGTCAAAATGATCCTATGGTTTAGATTAATTGGAGATTTGATCCTAGGGTGGTGAGTTATTAACACAATAATAAAAGAAGAAGGCCTTAGAATGCTTGTTCATTCTTCCCAAATTCGTGAGAACAAGGAGAGAAGCAAGAGAGGAAGACAAAGAAAGTGAGGTAAGAAATTTTATCCTGTCTCATTTTAAATTTTATTTCTATCCGTGACTTCATCTCTGTTTTAAGGCATCTTAGAGCCAGAATTTGAAAATGTGCTTTCATGAATTTCGTTGAACCACTTCCAAACATATTTGGATAAAACTCAAAATATGAAAGTTGTAAATCTACATCTTAGCTATAACATGTTAAAATTTCCTTAGACTTTCGTGAGTAGGATGAAAGTTATAGCTTATGTACAAAAACTGGATAGAATCTAAAACTTAAATATGGTTGTAACAAAATGAGGCTTACCGGGAATTCTGTGATTTGAATCTGAGGAAGTTTGCAAAATGAAAGTTATAGTGCTATCGCTTAATTTTAAATTGAGATGAGAATCATTTGATTTGGATTGGTATAGCCAAAGTTATAGTCTGTTTTCCATGACTGCGCAGGTTAAAAATCTACAGACTGTTTGTCTCCCTAAGAATTATTTGAGCTGAACGGAGGGAACACTTGATTTATGCTTTGTGGAGATATTGGAGAGTGTGTTATCCTCCCCTAACTGTGAGTGGGACTTGACATCTACTTTTAATTGATACCGTGTTTCAAAAAGCTTTCAAAAACATGATTTAAAATTATATGATTGACCTATTCTCCTGTACTTATGAAAATGTTTTGTGATATATAGAGTGTCCCAACTTGTTTATATCGATATGCATCCATGATTTTGATACTTGATGATTGTGCCACACTTTGATATATCCACATGATTTTGTACTTCCATTGCATATTAGTACATGTTTTTGACAAAATAGGGCTTGATGATTTGGCTTGGGATATGTGATTTGGGCTGGATGCCCCTGTAGATACTGTGATGATGATGATATGCTTCCTATGGCATTCCATAGCTACGAAGGACATTTGGTAGAGGTACCTGTTGTGCCCAGATATGCCTCTGCAGGGGGTATTGCCAGATTGTCATACATATTGTACGAACAATCGTCAGTTGAACCACTCCGGGGAGAACCTTGGTAGGTCTAGCACCAGCGGGTTTCCATACACGCTTGAGCCTTGATACGTGTACGATATATATATACAGGCTAGTTTGAGTAGTCTATACCCAATGTTGGGGTAGAGAGCTTTATTTTATTACTTGCACTATGAAAACCCCCAACGTTGCCCATCCTTGGCCATGGTTGGCCCTTGCCGGGATATTTTCAGCCGGCTCTACATGATATAACGGACATGCATACTGGATGCATATTTGATTTGATACGTATGCCGTGAATGATTTATTGAGATATCATAATATTTTTTTTTTTGCATACTATGGATTTATTGGGACATAACTTTGGCACTCCTAATTCACAAAAAAAAATTAATTGTAGCATGTCATCCCCCCGACTTGCTGAGTACCAACATCTCTCTCTACGATACTCACCCCTCACATTTCCCTCCTACAGGAGTAGACTCGGACCAAAATATTTGTGCGCATTGTTATATTAGATATTCTTTGGAGACTACTGGGCCGAGGTATGACTACCCGTTCTTCTGCTATATATTGAGGTTATTGTTTCATTTTAAGGAAGTTAGGATGACCATTGTCTTTGTTTAAATTAGGATGACTGTATCTATAATTCTTCTGGTCTGTATATAGTTAACTCTCACTTGTTTTAATTTATATTGAGGCATACATGTATTATTTTTATCACTTGGGGATCTTTATGATTTGGAAACTTGGATTATGTGAATGTCGATAGCTTTACGGTGCTTCGATGTGTGGGACATGGTGCCCATGCATCTGGGTGTCGCGGCAGGCTGGTTGTGTGCCCTGCTAGGGAGTGGGTCAGGGCGTGATATCGAGACATCGCAAACGTGCAATAATCTATATAATGAGACGAGTTTGCTATAGCGTACGAGGCAAGTTTGCGCGGGATGACGCCTATTATATCATAGTATCATGGCTCTAAGTATTATCCCCGATCTACGATCAAGGGGAATTCATGGCTATAAGCACTTAGTCTCACATCAAAATCATTAATAAACCAACCGTGCCATACATGTCGAGGAAAATCATGAAAATCTAATATAGTATATTATAACATATATCATCAAAATACATTTCATGATTTAAAACATGACACATATTTTTCATCAAAATTCATGGATGCATATTTTAGAATTTTGGAATACTCAATTTATCACAAAATATGTTAATAGTCATTTAACAAAACCATTTTACAATTATTTTACAAATCATGCTTTAAAAATGATAAAACATGGTTTTACTCATTAACAACATGACAACAGTAAGATCCACTCACATGTACGGGAAGGGTACTCCACTCCCCAAAAACCTCGATACTCAATTGAGTCGCCCCTCGAGTGTAGTATAGTCGTCTACTTCTAAGACAACAATATATATATATGTCAATCAGATCAAGTCCAATTCCAATTCACCCTAATTTGTTTAAGCCCATACATCTACAAAAATTCAGATTTTGAAATTTTACTCTTGCGTAGTTTTAGAAAAAATATCATAACTTTCTCTATATAACTCAGAATCGAATGATTCAAATTGAGACATATATCTACATTTTTTATGTTCAACTCATCTCCAAATTCCCATGGCAAGAATTTATGAAAATCTATCTTCAATGTCATTCGTACTTATATAACTAAATTTGCACAGTTTCAGTAAAAACAACATAACGTTCAGTATGCTACTCCGACTCAAGTGAATTTTATCCCATTTTAAAGATAAGACAGAGAGCTGATGTTTTAAGTTTCTTTAAATTTTGTACATAAGATACTGTAAAAATTTATATAACATGCTAGCCGTGCATAGAAGATGAAAAACAAAATATGTCATTTTGCTGTCCCTTTCTAAAATCACTATAAATCACATTCTTAATGGAAATTTTCATGTCATACCTTATTTTAAAGCTTAGGGAGTCTGGTTTACTGAGAAACAAATGATTTACAATTTTGATTCCTACACGATGAGATATCATGGCAAGACTACACATAGCTCAAATCTGAAACAAGCATGCCAGTACGTGCATTTAATTTCACTACTTGTAAAGACTTGAATTTTGAGTATTTTACCTTCTTTTGTATGATCTTTTGCTAACTAATACCCATCACCTTGATCTTGATTTTCTTGAAGCCTTGATCACCTTAGTTCCATAGTAACATAATTTATTAAATATCAATCTCTACACAATCTTTTTACTATCTCAATCAACTAGAGATATAGAGTCAATGATATTCTTACCTCTTTGACTTGTGTTCCTTCTCCAATGCTCCAAGAATTCCACTTGGAAATTCAGCAATCCCTCTTTTCTTACTAAAATTTTCATCCAAGTGAGGTGAATAGAAGAGAAAATGGTTGATTTTGATCTTTTTATAAACCTAATCAAACTATCTTGACACTACAAAAAAACAGCATTTTAGCCACAAATTTAGCAATGAAAATTTAAAAAAAATTCATCGCTAAAAACATTAGCGACGGATTTAGCGATGAAAAATTTTTCATCGCTAATAACGCGTCGCAAAAATTTAGCGACAAAAATTAGAAATCCGTCGCTAAATTTAGCGACGAAAATCTGAAATCCGTCGCTAAATTTAACGACAAATAAGTTTTCGTCGCTAAAATTCGTCACAAAATTTAGCAACAAAAAATTATTCGTCGTTAAATTTAGCGACAGATAATTTTTGTCGCTAAAATCCGTCGCTAATTTAGTGAAAAACAAACCCGTCAAAAAATTATCCGTCGCTGATTCCATATGCCCTGCCCCTAAGCAGGCAGATCCACGTGCCCACCCACCCCAGCACCAACCTGCCCAACCTGCCCGCCTTGCAACCCTGCAACCGACTGTCCGCCCAGGCCAGCACCCCACCTGACCGCCCGCCCGCCCTGTAACCTGCCCTCCCGAGCCAGCAGCATCAACTCTTAATTGTTGGAAAATGCCGCGCGCCTTCTGCCTCCACCGTGGTTCGAACTTCGAACTCCTGCACGCACGCAACCTGTAAACCACCGAGCCAATGATATTATTGTGATATAAAGTTTTTTTTTTATTATTTATTATATTTTTTTCATATTTTTCTAATAATAATAAAATAATATATAATAACAATTTAAAATAATAAATATAAAAACTTTTTTTATTTATACCACCAACCTAAAATAATATTTAATTAATAATTTTTAATAAAATAAAAAATAATAAAATACTACTTTAAAATAAAATAATAAATTAATTAAAAAATATATTAATATTATATTTTGATTTCTTCTTTTTACTTTTATTTTATTATTTTATTATTCTTTTTCATTTTTATTTTATTTTTTTAATCCATAATTTAAAAATGTATCTCAAAACTATAAAATTATAATTATCAATAAATTATAATATATTAATAATTTAAAAAATCTATATATTTAATCACAAAATATTTTTATTCAAATTTCAATAAAATTATTATATATAACAAATGAAAATAAAAAGAAAAAAAAACCAAAAAAAAAAAAAAGTAAGAATAGGAAACAAAAAGGTGGAAGAAACAAAACAAAAATATCATCACATAACACTAACACCAAACGATGGTGGAGTGGTGATTTGCTCAAATCCGAAGTCCAAGTTCCAAGGTTCGAATCCCTCCACCTGCATGTTTTCTTTGAATTAAAACAAAAGGCGCCCGTGCGCCTGCTGCAGGCACGCCCGGGCACGCGCGCGCCTGCCTAGGCGCCCAGGCAGGCACACCCAGGCGTGGGCGCGCAGGCAGGCACGCGCGGGCGTGCGCACGCTTCTGCTGGGGCGCGGGCGCCCGCGCCTGCCTGCCTGGGCGCCCGCGCGCCTGCCTAGGCGCCCAGGCAGGCACGCCCAAGCGCGGGCGCCCAAGCAGGCACCCGTGAGCGCCGAGACAGGCGCGCGCAGGGCACGGGCGCCCAGGCAGGTAGGCGCCCGTGCGTGCATGCGTCGGCGCCCGCGCCCGCGCAGACATATTAATATTTAATTAAAATAATACAAATAAAATAAAATTACCTATAAAATAATAAAAAATTTTAAATCAAACAAAAAAAGTAAAAAAAAATAATAAATTAATTAAAATATATATATAATTTAAATAAAATAAAATATATGGTTTTTTTAAGAATTAAATAACATTATTCTTCTAAAAAATGAAATATAATATAATAAAATAAAATGTAAATTAAAATATTATAAAATAATAATATGATTTGTTAATATAAATTAATAAAATAAAATTAAAATAAAATAAAATTATAATTAAAAGAATATAAAATTCAGTGACGGATTTGGAATCCATCGCTAAAATTATTAAAATAAAATAAAAATAAAATAAATTCAGCGACGGATTTTAATCCGTCGCTAAATTATCGGATATACGGATTGGGATTATCATCTAGCGACGAAAAATAAATCCGTCGCTAAATTGATTTTTAACTTAAATATTATATATTAATAAAAGAAAAAGAAAAATAAAAAAATAAAATTCTATTTAAAAAAGATTAAATTTTGCGACGAATTTTAAATTTGTGGCAAAATTTTGTCATATTTAGCGACGAAATTTGCAACAAAAAACTTTTTGTCCCCAATTAGCGACGAAAATTTTTTCGTCACTAATTAGCGACAAATTTAGTCACGAAAATTTTTTCGTCACTAATTAGCGACGAATTTTGCTACGAATGATGTGTCCGTCGCTAATTTAGCAACGACTTCCTTTTTGTTACAAATTTTGTGGCAAATTAGCGACGAAAAAGTTTTTCGTCGCTAAATCCGTCACAAAATAGCGACGAATTTTTTCCGTCGCGAAAATCCGTGGCTAAAACCGTGTTTTTTTGTAGTGTGACCCTTGATTCATTTTGCATACTTTCTCTTATCCTACACTTGTCAAGACTCCTCTTATGTACTTGAAATGACAGCAAGCAACCACCATGCATGCAAAAGAAGTGTCCAAGTCAGCCAAGAGGAAAGAAAGCACAAGAAATCCACTAAAATCTCATCCAACCCCATTTCATGCATTAATTTTGCTCTTTACAAGCAACCTTCCTCCAACTTTATTAGTGGAATGTCCTATGTGGCCACTAATAGTCTTGGTGTCCTCTTATCCAATCATTTGACTCCAAGTGTCCATCCTTGAGTGTTTTGCAATTTAGTCCCTCCACTTTCTTTATTTGCATTTAGATCCCTAACTTTTAACAATTTGTATTTTTAGTCCCTTTGAAATTTTATTCAAAATTTATTAAATATGTGAAATTTCATTTAAATATCTCTATTTAAGTGTGTAGGCCTTCTCTTAGCCATTTTTTACTTCTTTAGGTCTTGCCGATACTTGCCAAGAAGGTTTTCGACTTACCGAAAAAATTTTCGTTTCAGCCATTTTTAGGCAAAACCTCAAAATAGATAAATAGATAATTAAAATTTCATTTTTGATACCTCAAAAGAATGTTAATATATATATATATATATATAATTATGAGGAGCAGTACATGATATACAGTCACCGAAAAGTGATGTTATACATCCGTGATTCGGATCCTAAATTTTGTACTCTACATATTTTATACCCAAAAAATTTTTAAAAAAATTTAAATAAATCCAACGTCTTTGATACCAATGTTGGATTTATTACACTACAGGCACATGCGGAAGTATATAAATTATAGGTTTGGAATTTCTGGATAAATTTCTCAATATGTAGGTTTCCAAAAAATCAACCGACCTACGAACTTTCTCGTACGAATCACTCGGTCGAGATGGTAATCATGAAACGAACCACCAACGTAGTACTACAATGTCACAACCCAATGTCTAGCAAACCCAATGATGGAAGAAATTTTTCTATTCGAAAATTTCTTCATCCCTCTATTGCTCTTTCTCAATCAAATGCAAGAGTTTTCCACAAAAACTCACATGTTACATCACATACCCACTCACGTATAGAGGGGGGAGAGAGTTATTTACTTAGGGAGGTTAAGGGATTGTTGGTTAGTTAAGGGTAACTTCCCCTATTTGAATTTAAATTTAATCCCCTTTTTTTTGGGAAAATGCCCTTACTTGGGCATTTACCAACAACCTTGTTCGTTGAAAAGTAAAAATCATTCTGTATGTCCCTATCAAACTCTAAGACCACAATTAACCCCTAAACCATGCATCTTTCATCATTTCATAAACATATTCATATATAATTCTATGCAAATCATCAACTTAAAATATATAAATTGAGATCGAATTGAAAAAGATTTTTTGAACCTAGATCTTTATCGAAATCATTGATGATGGTGTAATCTTAATCTTGATCCTTAACCACCGACCACCGGACCAAGAATCTAGGCATTGGACTCAACTTTATTAGCGATTAGGTTCTTGAGTGGCATAGAGGTTTCTTGTGATATGACCACGTTAGCAATAAAATCATTTAGGAAGGAGAAGTTTCCACATACAAAGTGAGAAAACATGGTTCTCGTGATCAATAAGCGCGGAGAAATTGGGTTTGAAGAAGGATATATGATTATAGGAGAAAATCTCGTTTCCAAAAGGCAAGGTTCTAAGGAAGAGGCGCAGATCACATGCTAGTTTCTCATGGACTGATCAAAGGAAGTTGTAGAGGAAGTTTTGGAGGAAAAAAACTTGAAAAATATTTGGGAATTGCAGAAAACCTCTTTTTAAGGAAACAACAAGAGTCTCGGATGAGATCTATCATCCAGATTTGCCCAAGCATTAAGATGTGATTTGTTAGTGACAATCATTGTTGAACGATGCTAAAGTTAGTTATATTGACCACAAAAATTTTTAACCACCACTAAATTGTGATTGTGACCTAACTCGGTGACACTAAATCAAGCTATAGTCACAAACAATGATCTTGGCAGCCACAAGAAATATCATTTAGTGGCAATAAACAGTCCTCATTATATCTTGATTAGATTTAATTTCACTATTATCTTGATTTGAATAACAAACTTTAAATGCTTTTTTATTATAATTCACATTTAAATGTGTTTACTACCTCATAATCATAAAAAATATTAAAAGTATTACACTAATTGAGTAATATGAACAATAAATATTATATATATATATATATATATATTATTTTAGCAAATGATTGATGAGTAGCATAAATTGTTCAAGACTATTTGTTAAACTCGTAAATAGCACTATATATATATATCTCCTTAACAATATATAAGATCGTGTTAAGAGTTTAAATAAAATGTCTTTTAAATCATAAAATAGATTTATAAAGTTCACTTTTAGTATTCATTTATGAATTATTTTGATTTAATGGGCATCTAAACACTTATCAAATGGTAAAAGTTGTTAATGAGAGTTAAATGTTGTAACACCGACACGCGGTATACTGTATATTGTACTTCTCATTACTCCATATATGATACATCTTCTTATTCATATAGAAAATCACTCAAAAATTTTTCCGATCCAAAATGTTTTAGAAAAATTTTGGGCATGGGTCCCGGGGGCTAAAAAGGGACCTTTTGGGCCATCTTAAAATTTACGCATGCGATTTCAAGTCCAATGAAATTACACGTGCAAAATCACTGTAAAAAGTTAACAAAACTTGAATTTGGGCAAAACTACATCGTTTGCTCGGGAGTGCTCAATGACTACTCACCGGGGGGCGAGAAATGAGCTCCTACCGAGCCAAATCAAAATCTACCATGCGAAATTGCTGAAATTTTGCCAAGAAGTCAAATTTAGGCTAACTAATGATTTTCACAAGTCAAAATGAGATTTTTAGAAATTTGCCAAAACTCGCCCCGTAGGATAGAAATTTACCCTACCGAGCCAAAATTAAACCCACGCGTCCAAAATTGACGCCGTGTGATTTATACATGCTAAATTCATTTTAAAAGTGAATGCCTGAGACAAAAAAAAATCAAAATTTAAGTCGTAGCACAAAAGTGCTCGGTACCCTAGATTTTCAGCCGATAAACCCTAAATTTGATAGCCAAATCAAAATTTGATAGAGCAAACTATCTCGTTTCCACTCAAGACCAATATTTTTGAAATCTACTGGTAAAACGGAGTCCATGATGGGATTTCATGCATTTTGAGATCGAGGTTGAGGTCAAATTTTGATTGATCGAGAATTTCGTTCACTCTGAAGGGTGTTTGGGAGCTCAAACCACCTAGACTAATTCAAAACCAACGGCATTCGACTCAGCATGAAAATCTGGATCCTGTGTGTGATTTTAGATTTTTGAGATGAATAGTAACTTTGATCGGTCTTGGATCGCGAGTCAACGAGTGGATAAGCACAAAGGACAAGCATTTAATGCTCTTGAAGTGTGTGCACTCACTTTATTGGAATGTGTAAATCCACTTTATTAGACTTTGTGTGGTCTTGACAAGTGGCACTTCATGACTTAAAGAAACTAACCCTAGTTAATTAATAATGGTTAAATCCAAATAGAGTTAAATTAATTAAACTTAACTAGGGTTAGAAATTAACTTTAAAAAATGGGCTTTGCTTGTGTGGCCAAATAATCCTAGGGCTAGAAATTAACCTCACAAATATTGGATGGCAAGGATTCATTGGGAAAAATCTTGACAAAGCTACAAACACTTAACTTTTCATTCTCCTTCCAAACACTTCAACGTCCAAGCAAAAAGGCAAGAACACAAATGCTCTCTCGTCTTCCTCCATGGTCGTGAGTTTAAGGTGAGAGATCCAAAAATTTTTCTACAACACCACCCAAATTTTTTTTCATAGATCAATTCCACTCATGTCCAACTATAACATATCCAAAAACTATAATAAAAGAAGTTTTGTTGGTGGAGATTCAAGAGGGGACCGTGAGCTCCATTCTTGAAGGAAGGTAAGATTTCTTCAAACTTTTCTTTGCAATTTTGGTGTTGATTTATTCCTCACAAACCCTAGTATAACATATCCAAAAATTAGGATGAATGGAGAAGCCTAGCTAAGTGGATCTAGAGAGAGACTAAAAGCTTAAAAGAGGTAAGAAATTCTGACCATGTCGTGATATTTTAGTCATAACATTTTCTTCACATGGGAAAATTTAGTAAAATGTTTTGCACATGAAACTAGACATTCAGAGCTTTAAAATGAGATAAGAACCGTTGCATTCTGAGTAGAATGGAGTTTATATGATTTTTCAAAGTTAGGTGTTCTACACTAATTCCTTGTTCAGTCCTGTATTTTTGCCTTGATTTCGGCAACATTAACCTAACTTTTCAAGCCCCTTCCTGATAAATTCAGATCTTGTACTGGTCAAAAGAATTGTAGATTCATGTCTTAGCTTTCTAACAAAGTAAGGATCACCTCAATCCGACCCCTGTGTCAAACGTTACAGCCATTCTTTTGAAACTCATCAAAGGGTCCTCAATTTTCCAACACTAAAAATAGTAACATTGTACAACCCCCTTTCAGCCCTTGTTTGCAAAAACACAAAGATGAAAAGTTGTAAATCTCCTTTGTATCCACCTACTGTGAAAATTGTAGCCAATTCGGCCAAGGGAATCAAGAGTTATACAAAATCTCTCAAAACTGTACAGAAACGATTCTATTTCTCAGCCAAAATTGAATAGAAATTGTGGTGGTCAATTTCAGACACCTTCTAGACATAATTCGAAGAAACCCAAAACATGAAAAATGTAAGGTTATGTGCCATCTAGGTACTGCAACAATTTCAAGTAATTTGGAGTTATATGTTAAACGTTGTGATGGTTGTGCTAAAAATTGGTCATAATAGACTTCTAAAATGTAATGTGGGCAAAATGTTGCTATTTCAGGGACTTACACTAGAAATCTGAGAAAGTGCCCAACTAAGAAGTTGTAGCCTTGTGTCTTCACTACTACATAGTCAACAATCAGAGTCTTTGCATGATTAGATTGTGAGATAAGAGAAATTTACTAAAACAGGACAGAATGGAGAATGAGATTTAGATTGGTTTGAAATGTGGACTTTAAGAAATCTTCCACCGAGATTTTGGAGATACGTTCAACACGAAAAGTGTATGTTTTTATGTGAATCAACCATAAAAATTGAAATTTCCCAATTCCGACCCCGATTAAGGAACTTATGGTCAATTCCTTAAAATGGCTCAAGAATAGAACTTGAAAACTCTAGATTTGCCTATAACTAGGGTTGCAACACATTTATGTTATTATATACGCATCATATGATCTCTTAAGTGACACATATTCTACATTATGTTTATAGAGCTTTGTTAGTGATATTGAGGGGAGCATTTTTTTTGTGTGTCTCGAGATTCGTACCGGGAGTGGCATACCCTCCAGTATACGATGAGTGAGATTTATTATATTATGTGTTCAATGCATAACAACATATTTTAAAACATTTTTCAATGCAAGCATGAATTATGATCGTGTGCTATGATTTTTGGAATAGATTTGTGAAATGTTTTGTAAATTATTGGAGTGTCCACAACATGATTTTATTGTAAAATATGCATCCAAATGATTTACGAAATGAAAAACGTGTCATTCCATCGATATACATATGATTTTTATGAAATCAATTATGAGAAGTGTTTGATATGGTTTGATAAATGTTAGCATGACACGTACATTATGATGATATTATGTTATCAGCCGAGGGCCTTTATGCATACCATGATGATATGATATATGAGATACGCACATGAGTTGGGTATGCCAGAGCTATAAAGGGCGTTTGCAGAGGTACCCATTATGCCCGGATATGCTTCTGTAGGAGGTATCCCCAAACGTTGTATATCATATTAGGACTCAACACGGTACTAGTTGGAATGAACCCGAAAGGGAGAGGACTAGGTAACGCCCTGGTCTAGCACCTGATGAGGTCCGTCGCCAACATCGGGGTAGAGAACATTTTCTAACTTTGCATATAAAAACCTCAGATATGTCTGTCATTGATCGTGGTCGACTTTTGTCAGAGACGGATTTTAGCATACTCTATACTTGTGTAATTCTGTTGATATGGATGCATATGTATTTGAAATGTATGAAAAAGAATGATTTATAATGAATTGTTCATTATGCACTGTTTTCATATATTATGCGGACTTGTGGATTTATTTAATCATTTTGACACTCTATTTTTCACCAACATATTGAACACACTTATATATACCCTCTCACTCACTGAGTATTCCCCATAATACTCACCCCTCACTTTCTGTTCTACAGAGATAGCTATAGTGGGACGCGTTGCGACATAGCAGCGCATGAGGTTTTGTTGGAGACATCAGACCTGGGCATGGTATTAACCATTCTTCTACAATATTGTGTTTAAAGATATGAGATGATATATATATATTTGTATATTTGGGATTGTAGATAAACTATTATACATGTATATAAAAGGGATGTCTGTATGTAAAGAATTGTACATATTATTGTAACTCTCATTTCATTGTATTGCATTGAGGAATGATTGTACTATTGTGTTCAATCACTTTGGAAAACGTGTCATGTCTAGGATTGTCTATTAGGTTCACTCGGCGCCACCTCTAAATCGCAGGAGGGGTGACTAGCGACTGTTCATCCTTTGATGGCGGTATGGTAGTAGAGATCTATGGATAGGACTAGATTAGCCTTACGTTATTTTGGATATTGACAAAGATGTGGATTGGTTGGTTGTGTTGATGATTTGCTAGGTTGGCCTTTATACATTGATATGTTATTGATTGACGAGATTTTGATATAAGTTGGACCTCCGATTTATGGGGAGGTTCTGTCCATTTATTTGTAATGGTTGAGAATTTAATATCAGCATCCCGATAGCATAGCAGCTGCTCACGCCTTGGTTGAGAATTTAAAATCCTTAATGAATGAGAGTATCATACGGTCATATTTATCCCTGTATACCATATGGTCTTAGGTTTATAAGTTCAATTCATTTTAGGGGGTTAGATACAATTCGTATCTAACCTAGTATATCATTTTCTATTGATTCTTAGACCAATGATTTTATTCATTTTAAGGGGTTAGTTACTATGTAACTAACCGTGATCCTTAAATAGTAACTAACCCTAATTCTTAAATCATGCTAAACTCTAGAATTATATCTAATGGAAATCTCCCTTTTGTAGAATTATGCCGCCTAGATACGGTGGATCAACGGGATGCGGAGCTAGACTTGCACCACCAGAGACTCCTCAAGTGCCTGACCCTCTGAGGGGTAACTGAGACCCTTGGAGTACCTGAGGCTGCTTCCTCTTCACGGACACCCCCTGTAGTACCTACTCAGCCGGCTACTATAGCCAAGGTTCCACCACCATCACTCGAGGCGTTTAGGCAGGTGTATGAGTGGTACACCTCTACGGGGTTCAGATGCCACCCCCACCACCACCGACGGCAGTGTCGACTCCTACGGCAGTGCCTATTCCTCCAACAACACCTACAGTTGTGACACCGGATCCTCCATCGGTGGCAGGTCCTTCTTCAGTCTCTGGTCTGAATGATACTACTTCCTCCACACTTAAATGCATCCACGAGCTAACTCAGCTAGTCAAAGAAGCTCGACAATTGGGATGCACCGACTTTGTGGGATCTGGTAATGCTACAACAGCAAAACACTGGATTAACCGGACCTGCAGGATCTTGATAGACTTGGGGTTGGGTGATGAGTATAGGCTACAGGTAGCAGAAAGGCTACTAGACGGAGATGCCCTCACTTGGTGGGAGGCTATTAATGACGATGCTATCGAGCCACTGCGGTGGGATGACTTCCTGAGGGAGTTTGACCACAGATACTTCTCCGAGTTTTAGCAGGACCACAAGAGGATGGAGTTCCTTCACTTGCGACAGGGGACTAGGTCAGTGGTAGAGTACGAGGGAAAATTGAGACGATTAGCTGCCTTTTTCCCCGACTTAGCTACACCGAAGCAAATGAGATTCAAGTTTGAGGACGACCTCAACTTAAATATTAGAAGGTACATGACAGTCACTCCTAGTTTCTTCCTTGCGAAGATAGTTAACTCAGCCTACCGTGCAAAAGAGATTGTCCACGTCGAGGGTAGGTAAAGGGAGAGTAGAGAGCAGAGAAAAAAGAGGACTGTGGTACAGTCAGGTCAGAGCTCGAAGAGGGGTAGGACTTCAGGCTTTCACATAGGCCCCTCTCACTTTACCCTGGCACACTTTGGATAGGGATCACGTCCATAGGGGTTTGTAGCACCATCCCCCAGTGCCACGAGCCAAACTACTGCTCAGCAGCCCTTTCTTTGCTGCAGATGCGGCAGGCACCACCCTCCGGGAGCCTGCAGGGCACCTATTACTTGCTTCCACTGTGGGAAGCCAGGACACATCAGGAGTTCGTGTCCTGATTTAGGACTCGAAGGTCAGGTGATTTCGAGTCATCAGAGTGGTCCACAAATAGGACAGCATGGAGCACCTTACCTTTAGTACATACTGCTCCATGGACTGCAGCCAGGAGCAACACTATACCAGGACCTTCATGACAGCAGCCGAGAGCACAGGCTCGGGTGTATGCTATGACTCAAGAGGACGCTCAGTCAAACCCGGATGTAATCATGGGTAATCCTCAAGTAGGTTCTTCTGTTTAGGAGTTTATGTACTTTTTCTTTCTTTTTGAGATCATGAGTACCATGATAGTTATATACATCCACTTCTAGCTAAAGCTCTAGAGGTTTAGCTATTTTGATTTCTTTTTTTTGAAATCATGTATCTCATAGTGACATGTTTGGACATGACTAGTTAAAACCCTAGAGGCTTAACTATTTTGATATATATATATATATATATCCATCTTTTGAGTACTTTCGATTGTTTATTTTAAATCTCTCACATCTAGGTTCTATAAAAATATTTGGAGCTGACGCCCGTGTTCTTATAGACACCGGGTCAAACTTTTCTTACGTGAGAGCTCCCTTCGCTGAACGGTCGAGTAGGTCGTTATCACCTTTAGAAGAGGAGCTATTGGTTATCACTCCTCTTGGTGAGCAGCTAATTAGAGATTCTGTATATAGAGGGAGTGATGTCATGATCGAGGGGACAGTATTAGAAGCAGAGTTGATTCCTCTCGACATGACAGATTTTGATGCCATCCTAGGGATGGATTGGTTGAGTACTCATAGGGCTTCCGTGGATTGTTTCACCAAGGAAGTAGAGTTTTGGAGGTCTGAAAGGCCACCGTTGACATTTGTGAGTAAGAGACGGGTACTACTTTGTTGTGTAGTTCAGTAATGGAAGCCAGACGAATGATACGTCGAGAATGTACGACATACCTAGCTCATGTGATTGATACCACCATAGAAAGACCGAGACTTGATGAGGTTCCGGTGGTACAGGAGTTTCCCGACGTATTCCCCAAAGAGCTATCCGGATTACCACTAATTCAGGAGTTTGATTCTGAGATTGATTTGGCTCCGTGAACCACTCCTATCTCTATCCCGCCATACAAAAAGGCACCAGCCGAGCTGAAAGAGCTCAAAATTCAGTTGCAAGAATTGTTGGATAAGGGTTTATCCATCCGAACACTTCACCTTGGGGTGCCCCAGTACTATTTGTGAAAAAAAAGGACGGTGCCCTCCGACTTTGTGTGGATTATCGGTAGTTGAACAAAGTCATTATCAAGAACCGATATCCATTGCCTCGTACCGATAATTTGTTTGATCAACTGCAAGGTGTTAGGGTTTTCTCAAAGATAAATCTCCGATCGGGTTACCACCAATTACGGATTAGAGCTGAGGATGTGTCAAAGACTGCTTTCCGTACCCGATATGGACCCTTTGAGTTCTTGGTTATGTCGTTTGGGCTGACCAATGCACCAGCCGCCTTTATGGATTTGATGAATCGGGTTTTCCATGATTATCTAGATCAATTCGTTATCGTATTCATTGATGGCATTCTAGTCTATTCGCGGAGTGATGATGAGCATGCTCAGCACCTTCGGGTTATTTTGCAGATCCTTCGCGATAGACAATTGTGTGCCAAAGACGATGATTGAAATCCGAAGTTTCCTTGGTCTTGCAGGATATTATTGGCGATTTGTAGAAGGATTCTCCCGGATTGCTACCCCACTATCTAGGTTGATACGGAAGGACGCCAAATTCCTATGGGATGATCGTTGTGAGGCAAGCTTTCAGGAGCCCAAACAACGATTGACATCCGTACCGATCTTAGCCCTTCCCACTAGTAGTCGGGACTATGTAGTGTACAGTGATGCAAGCTAATAGAGATTGGGTTGTGTGGTAATGCAAGATGGTCGGGTCATTACATATGCTTCTCGGCAGTTGAAGAAGAAAGAGTTAAACTACCCGACATACGATCTTGAGTTGGCCGCCATAGTCTTTGCCTTAAAGATATGGTGACATTACTTATATGGAGTGACTTGTAGGGTATTCACGTATCACAAAAGTCTAAAGTACTTGTTCACCCAGCGAGAGTTGAACCTCAAACAGAGGAGATGGTTGGAGTTATTGAAAGACTACGACCTTATCATTGATTATCATCCAGGAAAGGCAAATGTGGTGGCAGATGCATTGAGCCGAAAATCATCATTCTCTTCTTCTCCTTCTACTACGACAGAGAATGCTTACCTCTCTTGCTTGATGGGACTCCATACACTCGGAGTCCGTTTGGCTAGTGATGATCAAGGAGCACTACTAACTCGATTTGAGGTGAGGCCGACTTTACTTGATCGCATTAAAGAGCTTCAGGGGTCAGATAAGGAGCTCCAAAGTATTGTTGAGAAGATCAACAGAGGTGAAGGTGGAGACTTCCGAATCCACGATGACGAACTAGTTGTATACAGAGAGCGGGTTTGCATTCCTGCCGACAGCGATCTCCATAGGGCTATGCTTAAGGAGGCTCATTCCTCTGCTTATGCTTTGCATCCTGGTGGCACGAAAATGTATCGGACTATCCGAGATAGTTATTGGTGGCCCAGGATAAAAAAGGGAGATCACAGAGTTTGTTGCTCGATACTTGGTTTGCCAGTAGGTGAAGGCCGAGCATCACCAACCCGTAGGTACTTTACAGCCCCTCCCCATTCCTGAGTGGAAGTGGGAACATATCACGATGGATTTTGTGATGGGACTGTCTCGGACTTCAGCACGGCATGACGCCGAATGGGTGATTGTAGATAGACTTACGAAGTCTGTACACTTCATTGCTATTCATGCTGATTTCTCTTTGGAAGTGTTGGCACGTCTCTACATCGATACTATTGTTAGACTTCATGGAGTACCTGTGTCGATAGTGTCAGAGGTTTTGGCCCAGACTACAGGAAGCATTAGGTACTAGATTGAGTTTCAGCACAGCATACCAGCCCCAGATCGATAGTCAGTCAGAGAGGACCATCCAAATGCTAGAGGACATGCTGAGAGCATGTGTTATGGACTTTCGGGGTAGTTGGGATAGGCATCTCCCTTTGGTAAAGTTTACATATAATAATAGCTATCAAACCAGCATTGGGATGCCTCCATATGAGGCCTTGTATGGGAGGAAATGCCATACTCCGCTATGTTAGGATGAGGTAAGTGAGAGGCGACTTAGCAACGTTGCAATAATGGAAGAAACTAAAGAGAAAGTAAGGGTCATTTGTGATCGGATGAAGGCTGCCCAAGATCATTAGAAAGCTTATCTAATAGAAGGGGGTGACCAATTGAGTTTGAGGAGGGAGATATGGTCTTCCTACGGATCTTGCCCTGGAAAGGGATCATTCGATTCAGGCAACAGGGCAAGCTGAACCCCAGTTATATTGAGTCTTTCTATATTCTTGAGAGGGTCAGAAGTGTGACATATAAATTAGAGCTGTCGGATGAACTTTCACACATTCATGATGTCTTCCACGTCTTGGTACTTAGGAAGTACATATCTGATTCTTCACATATTCTAGAGCCTCCACCAGTTGAGTTGCGCGAGGAACTGAGTCTACTTGTACAGCCAGTAGCCATCCTTGATCGGCACACCAGAAAGCTACAGAGCAAGAAAGTTCCTTTAGTCCACATTTTGTGGAGGAGTGACCAGGTTGAAGAGGAGATCTAGGAGCCTGAGGAGGCTATGAGGAGACAGTACCCCCATTTGTTTAATGCATAGTCCACTTCAGTCTCGAGGACGAAACTTATTTTTAGGGGGTTAAGAAATATAACACCGACACGCGGTGTACTGTATATTGTACTTCTCATTACTCCATATATGATACATCTTCTTATTCATACAGAAAATCACTCAGAAATTTTTTAGGGCCATTTTGAAATTTATGCGTGCGATTTCAAATCCAATGAAATTACACGTGCAAAATCACCCTAAAAAGTTAACAAAACTTGAATTTGAGCAAAACCACATCGTTTGCTCGGGTTGCTCGATAACTAATCACCGGGGGGCGAGAAATGAGCTCCTACCAGCCAAATCAAAATCTACTGTGCGAAATTGCTAAAATTTTGTCAAGAAGTCAAATTTAGGCTAACTAATGATTTTTATAAGTCAAAATGAGATTTTGAGAAATTTGTCAAAACTCGCCCGGTAGGATAGGAATTTTCCCTACTGAGCCAAAATGAAACCCACACATGCAAAATTGACGCCGTGTGGTTTATACGTGCTAAATTCATTTTAAAAGTGAATGCCTGAGACAAAAAATCAAAATTTAAGCCGTAACACAAAAGTGCTCGGTACCCTAGATTTTCACCCAATAAACCCTAAATTTGTAGGCCAAATCAAAATTTGACTGAGCAAATTGTCTCGTTTCCACTCAAGACCTGTATTTTTGAAATCTACACGTAAAACGGAGTCCGTGACGAGATTTCATGTATTTCAAGGTCAAGATCAAATTTTGACCGATCGAGAATTTTGTTCACTTCGAAAGACGTTTGGGTAATCAAACGACCTTAGACTAATGCGAAACCAACGACATTCGACTCAGCATGAAAACCTGGGTCCTGTATATGATGTTAGATTTTTGAGATGAATCGTAATTTTGACCGATTTTGGATCGCGAGTCAACAAGTGGATAAGCACAAAGGACAAGCATTTAATGCTCTTGATGCCACGCCCCAACCCACCCCCGAGCCGAGCACATGAGCAACCACCGCGACACCTCAATGCACAAGCACAACCCTCCGAGACATCGAGGTATCGTAAGGCTAAAAACACATATGTCCAAATCAGTTTACAAAATCACATGAGTTCCTAAGTAATAAAAGTATAATATCTCAATGTGTCTCAAATGCATAAATATGTAAACCCAAGATGAGGGTTACCATTTACGTGTGCCAATAGTAATATGCAGTCATCCCCAAGCAAATAAGTACAATGGTCAAACTAAATACTCCAAAATAATATGATAACCTCAAATTGAATATAACGGAAGAAACGGGTAACCATACCCCAACTCAGTCTCCAATATAAGTCCAACGAAATCAAGTTTCTATCATTCTCTCGATCCAAGACTATACCTGTGAAAGGGAAAGTGAGGGGTGAGTATCTATGGGAGGATACTCAGCAAGTGAGGGGATTGATATCGTGCTATAAATATCAAGTGTGAACTTGGAGTGTCAAGGTATGTAATACAATATCAAGTGTGTGAAAAATAGCGTGCAGTTTTAACATAACTCAAGGCACACATCGGAAAATAACACATACATCCATCCATGTATCAAGTCACATATGTAGAGCCGACTAAACAAACAACCTCGTCAATAGTCTACCTCGACCAAGGACAGGCGCATTGGGGGTTTTCACAATACAAATATCAAATAATAGCTCTTTACCCTAATGTTCGCCACAGGCTACTCCAACTAGCCTGTAAATAGTAATAATATATATATATATATATATATATATCTATAAATAGTCGGCCATGTATGATGCCCCGCCCAGTGCTAAACAGAGGTAAACTCACGTCCTCCCCGATGAGGGTCAACCTGAGACAACCATACACATGACAATTTGACGGATACCTCCGATCGAAACGTATCCGGACACAAGGGGTGCCTCTACCAAATGTCCTTCGTAGCTACGGAATGCTATAGGAAGCATATTACAATATCATTAAATCGGTCGGGCATGTAGCCCCATGCATCACATCATCACGTCGGCTGGGCATACAACCCCATGCATAGAATCATAACGTCGGCTAGGCGTACAGCCCAAATAGTACATGTAAATCCGTTCAAAACCATATGCCAAAACAGCAAGAGCATTTAAAACATGTCAATATGTCAAAAAGGTGGCACAATATCTAGTTATCAAACTCATGGATGCATATCAATAAAATCAGTAGTTGTGACACTCCAATGGTCACAAAAACATGTATATATATACTTATCAAAATCCAAAAATTTAGTTTTCACACGTATAAAAATCATGTCGTTTGAAAATCGATAAAACATGATTTGTCAATCAATAGTAGATGTCAAAGTTCCACTCACAGTATGGGGGTCAGTAGATCACTCCCCTCAATACCACTATAATAGCAAATGGGACTCTCTCGAATCGATCACCAATCACGTCACTACAATAATCATATATCCATACATATGTCATTATAGGAAAATGTATGTAATAAATTGCACTTAACAATTTCTTAGTCTAGGGCCAAGTTCTAGGGCATTTTAAATAAATCCCTAAGTGTATTTTACAAAAATATCAAAATTTTCAAAGTTTGGTCCTGTCAAAATCACTGCACAGACATCGTGCTCATGCCGCGCCCATGTCGGCCCATTGCCCGGCGCCCATGCGCACAAAGCCTATGTCCCTGCATGGTAGAAATGACTTAGCTCTTTGCACACATCTCCAAATTAAGCAAACTTTTGATATGTTGTAGGAAATGTCGGGCCCTATAACTTTCATGTTATACATTTTCTCAAAATCTCATCACAGAATTTTCGAAAATACTCATTTTGTTTCTGTCGCGTTTTATATTCAGATTCTGTCCTATTTTTGTGCAGAAACCATAACTTTCACCCTACTCATCCAAACATAATGCAATTTAGACATGTTATACCTAAGACATAAATCTACAACTTTCATGTTTTGCATTTTACTCAAGTATGCCAAGAAAGGGGCTGAAATAATTCATGATCAGAACTGTCAGGTTTCAATTGGAAACAAGGTTTCTATCAAAAAGTCTTTAGGAAAAAGGGTATAACTTTTGATTCCCTTGTGTAGATTGGCTGACATTCTTACATGTTGTAGGTAAGGGTGATACCTACAACTTTTATGTTTTGAGTTTCTCTAAAATAGTACTGGAAAAGGGTCATTTGGCACACTATGTTTATGTTTTGAAACAGAACAACTTTCTGTCACGTTTCAGGAAAAATATCATAACCTTTGGCACAAGTATCAGATTAAGGTGGTTCTTATCTCGTTGGAAAGATAAGACCTAGATCTAAAATTTACTTAACTAGAGCATTTGCTAATTTAGACTGTAAGATACATCAAAACAAAGGTAAAGTCATGGACAGAAATAAAAATTAAAATGGGACAAGATCAAATTTCTTACCTCAACATTCTTGGTCTTCCTCTCTTCTTACCTTGTTCTCACGGTTTGGGAAGAATGAACAAGCATTCTATGGTCATCTTCCTTTATGCTTGTGTTATTAACTCACCATCCTAGGATCAAGTCTCAAATTTATTCTAAGCCATAGGATCATTTTGTCAATTTGCATGTGTTTTAATTGGTTTTCATGTGCATGTGTTCTCATTGGCCCACCTTATCTTTCTCCTCTCAATTTGGGTCAACACTTGTCCTCCTCACTCTCACACTTGTTTAATATATTGTTTTAAAAGAATACATTTGTCACATTTCCTTTTAAGTTTTTGTTAATTGCTAACAAGTCCTTTAACTTATAAAAAATCTAATTTGACCCCTAAAATTTTTCATAATTACACACTAGACCCAAAATCTCATTTTACACCTAATTAAATTTATTTAATGTGAAATTAAGGTTATTGAGTCTCTTTGAGTCAAACTGACCCAAATTGGTAGTTTACCGGTAAATTTCTGGGGTCGTTTTATCTAAAAATTTCTTATTGAAAATTTATGAACGTAGTCGTGGAAATATCATATATATATATATACTGAGGGTCGGTGTTACACTTGAAGTGTGTGCATTCACTTTATTGAAATGTGTAAATCCACTTTATTGGATTTTGTGTGGTCTTGATAAGTGGCACTTCACGATTGGAAGAAACTAACACTAGTTAATTAACAATAGTTAAAATCCAACTAGAGTTAAGTTAATTAAACTTAACTAGGGTTAGAAATTGACTTTAAAAAATGGGCTTTGCTTGTGTGGCCAAATAATCCTAGGGCTAGGAATTAACCTCACAAATATTAGATGGCTAGGATTTATTGGGGAAAAATCTTGGCAAAACTAAAAGCAATTAACTTTTCCTTATCCTTCCAAACACTTCAACGTCCAAGCAAAAAGGCAAGAACACAAATGCTCTCTAGTCTTCCTCCATGGCCGTGAGTTTAAGATGAGAGATCCAAAAATTTTTCTACAACACCACCCAAATTTTTTGTCATAGATCAATTCCACTCATGTCCAACTATAACATATCCAAAAACTAGAATAAAAGGAGAAGTTTTGTTGGTGGAGATTCAAGAGGGGACCGTGAGCTCCATTCTTGAAGGAAGGTAAGATTTCTTCAAACTTTTCTTTGCAATTTTGGTGTAGATTTATTCCTCACAAACCGTAGTATAACATATCCAAATATTATGAGGAAATGAGAAGCCTAACCAACTGGATCTAGAGAGAGATTAAAAGCTTCAAAGAGGTAAGAAATTCTGACCATGTTGTGATATTTTAGTCATAACATTTTCTACACAAGGGCAAATTTAGTGAACTTTTATGCACATGAAACTAGACATTCAGAGCTTTAAAATGAGATAAGAACCGTTGCATTCTGAGTAGAGATGAATTTTATATGATTTTTCAAAGTTAGGTGTTATGCACTAATTCCTTGTTCAGTCCTACATTTTTGCCTTGATTTCGGTAGCAACATTAACCTAAGTTTTCAAGCCCCTTCCTTATAGATTCATATCTTGTGCTAGTTGAAAGAATCATAGATCCGTGTCTTAGCTTTCCAACAAGGTAAGGATCACCTCAATCTGACTCCTGTGTCAAACGTTAAAGCCATTCTTCTGAAACGCATCAGCGGGTCCTCAATTTTTCAACACTAAAAACAGTAGCAATGCACGACCCCCTTCCAGCCATTGTTTGCAAAAACACAAAGAGGAAAGGTTGTAGATCACCCTTGTATCCACCTATTGTGAAAATTGTAGCCAATTTGGGCAAGGTAATCAATAGTTAAACAAAATTGCTCAAAACTATGCAGAAACGATTCTATTTCTCGGCCAAAACTGAATAGAGATTTTGGTTGTCAATTTCAGACACCTTCTAGGCATAATTGGAAGAAACCCAAAACATTAAAAATGTAAGGTTATGTGTCGTCCAGTACTGTAACAATTTCAGGTAATTTGGAGTTATGTGTTAAACGTCGTGATGGTTGTGCTAACAATTGGTCAGAACAGACTTCTAAAATATAATGTGGGCAAAATGTTACTATTTCAGGGACTTGCACTAGGAATCTGAGAAAGTGCCCAACTAAGAAGTTGTAACCTTATGTCTTGACTAGTACATAGTCAACAATCAGAGTCTTTGCATGAATAGATTGTGAGATAGGGGAAATTTACTAAAACAGGACAGAATGGAGAGTGAGATTTAGATTGGTTTGAAAATGTGCCGATAACTTGAAAACCCTAAAATGGCTATAACTAGGGTTTGCCTATAACTAGGGTTACATCACATTTACGTTATTATATACGCATCATATGACCTCTTAAGTGACATATATTCTACATTGTGTTTATAGAGGTTTCTTGGTGATATTGAGGGGAGCATTTTTTTTGTGTGTGCCTCAAGATTCGTGCCAGGAGTGGCATACCCTTCCCCATACGGTGAGTCAGATTTATTATATTATGTGTTCAATGCATAACAACATGTTTTAAATCGCTTTTCAATGCAAGCATGAATTATGATCGTGTGCTATGATTTTTGGAATGGATTTGTGAAATGTTTTGTAAATCATTGGAGTGTCCACAACATGATTTTATTGTGAAATATGCATCCAAATGATTTGCGAAATGAAAAACATGTCATTGCATCGATATGCATATGATTTTTATGAAATCAATTATGAGAAGTGTTTGATATGGTTTGATAAATATTAGCATGACACGTACATTATGATGATATTATGTTATCGACCAAGGGCCTTTATGCATGCCATGATGATATGATTTATGAGATACGCCCAAGAGTTGGGTATGCCATAGCTATGAAGGGCGTTTGCAGAGGCACCCATTGTACCCGGATATGCTTTTGCAGGAAGTATCTCTAAACGTTGTATATGATATTGGGACTCGACACGGTACTAGTTGGGTTTAACCCGAAAGGGGGAGGACTAGGTAATGCCCTGGTCTAGCACCTGATGAGATCCGTCTCCAATGTCGGGGTAGAGAACATTTTCTAACTTTGCATATAAAAACCCCCGATGTGCCTGTCATTAGTCGTGATCGACCTTTGCCAGAAACTAATTTTGGCATGCTCTATACTTGTGTGATTCGGTTGATATGGATGCATATGTATTTGAAATGTATAAAAAAGAATGATTTATAATGAATTGTTCATTATGCACTGTTTTCATATATTATGCGGACTTATGGATTTATTGAATCATTTTGACACTCCATTTTTCACTAACATATTGAACACACTTATATATACCTTCTCACTTACTGAGTATGCCCTATAATACTCACCTTTCACTTTCTGTTCCACAGAGATAGCTATAGTGCGACGCGTTGTGACATAGCAGCACACGAGGCTTTGTTGGAGACATCGGACCTGGGTATGGTGTTAACCATTCTTTTGTAGGATTGTATTTAAAGATATGGGATGATATATATATATATATATTTGTATATTTGGAATTGTAGATAGACCATTGTACATGTATATAAAATGGATGACTGTATGTAAAGAATTGTACATATTATTGTAACTCACATTTCATTGTATTGCAATGAGGCATGATTGTACTATTGTATTCAATCATTTTGGGAAATGTGTCATGTCTAGGTTTGTCTATTAGGTTCGCTCGGTGCCACCTCTAAATCATAGAAGGAGTGACTGGCGACTGTTCATACCTGTGATGGGGCATGACAGTAGAGATCTGTGGATAGGACTGGATTAGCCTTACATTATTTTGGATGTTGATAGGGATGTGGATTGGTTGGTTGTGTTGATGATTTGCCAGGTTGGCCTTTATACATTGATATGTTGTTGATTGACAGGATTTTGATATAGGATGGACCTCCGATTTATGGGGAGATTCTGTCTATTTGTTTGTTGATGGTTGGGAATTTAATGTTAGTATCCGGAATAGCATGGCGGCTGCTCACGCCTTGGATCGAGGATCGGGGAGTGACAAATGTGGTTTTAGCCAATAACTTATTTTAATATACTAGCGGCCACGATTCTCACTAAATCATTAGAAAGTATGCGTAAGGGTCATATAAGGCCCCATTAAATTCTTGAAAAGTATTAGTGAGTGCATGTCTTTGATAAAAAAAAGTTTGGTTATATGTTGATGATCTAAGTGCCTTCTCTCTCTATTGTTGTACTCTCTCCTTCTCTCACTTCTCTCTCTCTCTCGTACAACCCTAACTCTCTCTCCAACACTCAAAACCCTAACTCTCTCCCTTTGTCGTATTCATATCTCATTTGTCTCTCCTCTGTATTTCGTTGCACTATCTCTTTCTCTCTCTCTCACTCCTCTATCTTTCATGCAAAACCTAACTCTCTCTTCATCTCTTGCAACCTCAAATCTCTCCCTCTCTCGTACCTACATCTCATCAGTCTCACTCCTCTCTCTGTCATCGCACTCTCTCCCCCTGTTACTCCTCTCCCCTCATATAAACACTAACTCTATCTCCATCTCTCCCTCCCTCATGGTTGCTCTCTTACTATTTCCTATTCATGATTCCCACTCTCTCTCTCTCTCTCTCTCACTCTCACATTCCGACAGTATTGGATCCTTCTGGCAGCATTCCCTATATAATGACTATATCCTTCCGGCAACAAGTGAATTTTTTTAGCATTCTATTTTCTTTTATAAAGCAGATAAATTTTTTCTACAAAATAGATAACTTTTATGCAGTTTAGAATTTTTCAACAAAATAGATAATTATTTTTCTTGCAGTCTGTAATTTTTCTACAGAATAGATAATATATTCTTATAGTTTTGATTTTTTTCTACGAAATAGACTATTTCGTTTGATCTAGTCTATAATTTTTGTAGAAATTATTTATAACAATCTAGAGGGGTGAACAAGTTGTTTTGACACTTTTAATTTTTTTTGGGTTTTATGAAAAGAATTAGAAGAAAGAGAAAAAGAAGATAAGGACATAGTGGTTCTACCTTCTCCAGTATACATCCACTCTCAGATTTCATCTGAATTTTTCTATCAACTATTTTTTTCAAAATTGGTACAATACAACTAAGTTACCCATGTGCTAGTTAAACCTCACAAATGTTTCTTTCAAATACTCCCCACTAGTTCTGTATAGAAACTAACAAACCTCTCTATTTCATAAAACATTTTGAGCGTAGATCAAAAAACCCCTATCTTTTGATCTTTTACAAGATATTTGAAGTGAAACAATAAATACACAAGTGAAGCTTTAAGTTTTAATGTGTTCATTAAAGCATAAAACAAAAATACTATTGAGAATGAAAAATAGAGAATGAATAGTTACCGGTTAATACTTTTTTATCCTTCAAAAATCTTATTTCATCCTTCCTTTGTGTCATACTTATAGATGGGAACTTCAAACACTACAAAATTAAAGAGTTATCTCAACGGCAACATTTATTGTCGGTACGTTTTACTTACTGTTTTTTGAAACTATATAGATAGTTATGGTTGAAACTGTCAAAAATACTATATATTTTCCTAGAGTTTTAAAATGGTCATTGACAAAAGATTTTCAACTGTGGCTAAAGGTAGCATAGCGTTTATATAAACAAAACTCTATCCTTATGGATATAAGCATGTCTGTATTTACATACCTCCTATCCTTACGACTATAACTTGTGATCACTAAATATAGATTTTGTAGTGACGATTTGAAAGGTGTCTGTATAGGTAATGTTGTATGCTTACAGCTATAACTTGTGATGGGTAAATATAGGTAGTTTTCTTTAGTAACTTGGTGACTTAGTAAATGACTTAGTAAGTAGTGACTTAGAGTTAGATTGATAGTTATCATCCATCGTCTATATAGAGTTATTTATAGAGTTATATTGAGTGTATTGATTAATTAATATAAAGGTTGTTTTTGTGAGTGAGAGGGGGTAAAGAAGTAATAAGATGCCAAGGTGGAAGGTTATAAATGTGGTAAGGTATTGACATGGTAAGTTGGTGTAATAAGCTATGGCTAGAATATGGTAAGTAGCGGTAAGGTATGATAAGTGTAGGATATGTAAGATATGATAAGTTTAGTAAGGTATTGTTACATATACCAATTTAGTTACAAGAAATAACTTATTATTAATAATAAAATGAGGATATTACCTGAAATATAGGAATTGGATATGAAATCGTATACTTAGAATATTGAAAATCTAGATTTGACCAACTCGCTGGAAACTAAGTACCCTAAAAATAAGGTTTCTAAAATTTTTAGAAAACAAGGAGGAAAAATCCTTGTAATTATTCCTCATATATCAAATAAGTAAAAATCTATTTTTCTAAAATTTTTCTAAGTCATTAACCTTTTAAATAAAAGTCAACAAAGTTAGTCATTTCGAGTTTTGTTTTTGGAAGGAAGAGATGACTTTTTATTTTTAAGGAATTAGATTTTGAAACTATTTTTATTAAATCCAAATTTGGGATATTTCCTTATTTACGTAAAATTGTTAAGTAAATTAACTAAAATAATATAAATACATTTATTTATGTAACACCGACACTGTGGTGTCTGTAGAAGAATACCATTTTCGAAATATATATATATATATAAAATGAGAACAAATTTGATTTTTTTTTTTTGGGTATTTAAATTAAATTTTTGGTATATTTTAATTTGCCGAATCGACAAATCAAAGTAAACCCCATTTTTACGAAATTTGCAATTCCAACGAAATATGGGTGTGGAAATATATATGCATAAATGTATATATAGTTATTCATTTAGTAAAAAAAAAAAGAAAAGAAAATGGAGACGCGGCGTTTTGGGGCAAAACGCTGCGTCCCCAAATTGATTTGGGGATTAGGGTTGGAAACCCTAATCCCTCTCCCTCTCTTTCTCTCTTTCTCTCTCTCTCTCTCTCCCCGACTCTTCGTTTCTCCCCCCACCACGGCGCCGCTCCTCCTTCGCCGTGAGTTCCACCACCAACAGCCATCTTCTTCTTCTTTCCCTCTCGGTTTCTCTCTCACAGTCTCTCCTTCTCGTGATTTCTTGCGATCTCTCTCCCTTCCGCCATCGCCGCTGCTCGCCACAGCTGCTCTTTCCTCCCGCGAGCACCGCCTTCCGCCACAGCAAACGACTGCAGCACATTTTGCAGTGCGATCTCCCCAGCCCGAGCCAAGCGCCCCTGCGTGATCCACCCAGTGCAAGCACGATTGCGCCCCTGCGCGATCCTCCCCGTGCGAACACAGCGCGATCTAGGCCATGAGCAGGACCCAGCCCGTAAGCACGGGCCAGGCCACGAGCAGAACCCAACCCACGAGCGCAAGCCAGTGCACGAACACGCACCAGCCCGCAAGTCACTACGGCCCGCGATCCACTACTAGCTCGCAGGCCCATCAGCCGCAAGCCCGCCAGCCCACAGGCTCGCCAGCCCGTAGGCCCATCTGCCCGTAGGCCTACTGGCCCACCAGCCCGCAGACCAATGAGCCCACTAGCCAAAGCCCACTGGCCCACTTACCCGCGAACCCACGAGCCCACTGTAGCCCACGACGGCTCGTGAGCCCGTAACAGCCCACGAACCTCCACGCAGGTAACTGACTTAGGGTTATGCTTCAAATCTAAGTGTTTGAACCTTATCTTGATAGGTAGAATTTCAGATCTTGGAGTGATCGAGAAGGTATTCGAAAAAAGGTCTGCGATCCGAGAAAAACCCTAGGTGAGTGATTTCCCATTCGATTTAGTTATCGAATTTAGGGTAAATTTAAGATAAGAAGTCTTGTATATGCTAGAATGTAAACTAGATTTGCAATGAATCCATTTTTGAACATTATATGCAGTTCATTAGGTTAAGTGTAGGAATTTATATGAAATGGGACTGTTTAGGATGATAGAATCAAATTAAGTTGATTTGAATAGTTTCTCTTGAAGTTTAAATTGACCTATGCATGAAAATAGTCAGAAATTGGGATTTGAGTGCAAGGGTTGATGCAGCCTTTCTCATTATAAATTGTTCTGCTTATATGCAATTTAAATACGATCTCCGTATTATGAAAATAGACTCATATACCTTGAAAATGACATAATTTGATGTTAAATTGTGATGATCTGATTAGGTTGGTCTCTTTGGAGATTCAATGAGTCAAATTAGATTTGTTTTGAAAATATGGAGTGACCACCCTCTCTAGAACTGTGAGTGGGACTTTGACATTTCTATTAATTGACAAATCTTGTTTTACCGATTTTCAAATGACATGATTTCTATACGTGTGAAAACTAAATTTTTGAATTTTGATAGACATTTTTGTGATCATTGGAGTGTCCCAATTGCTGATTTTATAGATTATGCATCCATGAATTTGATAACTGATATTGTGCCATCTTTTTGACATATTGACATGTTTTAATGCTTCTACTGTATTGGCACATAGTTTTAAATATATTTACATGAATTATTTGGGCTATACACCCGGCCGAAATTATGTTACTATGCATGGGGCTATATGCCCGACCGACATGATGATGTGATGTATGGGGCTACGTGCCCGGCCGACTTGGTGATATGGTGATATGCTTCCTATAGCATTCTGTAGTTACGAAAGACATTTGGTAGAGGCACCTCTTGTGCGCGGATACGCTTCAGCCGAAGTTATCCGCCAGATCGTCATGTGTATGGGTGTCCAGGTTGACCCTCATCGGGGAGGACATAAGTTTACCTCTATCTAGTACTGAGCGGGACACCATACACGGCCGACTATATATATATCATTATTATTATTTACAGGCTAGTTGGAATAGTTTGTGGCCAACATTAGGGTTGAGTGCCATTATTTGATATTTGTATAGTGACAAACCCCCAATGCGCCCGTCCTTGGTCTAGGTAGACTAGATTCTACATATGTGACTTGATACATGGATGGATACATATGTTATTTTCTGATGTGTGCTTTGAGATATGTTTTATTCTGAAACAGTACGTTATTTTCGTACACTCGATATTTTGTTATATGTTTTGACACTCCAAATTCACCCTTGATATTGATAGCATGAAATCAATCCCCTCACTTGCTGAGATTCTTCTCATAGATACTCACCATTCACTTTCTCCCTACAGGATTAGTCTCGGACTGAAGAAGAATTAATGTTTTCTTGCGACGTAGAATTGATAGTACCGGGTTTGGGTATGGATGTTACCATATCTTTCGCTACGATTATTGGAGATTTTAGTTTAATAAATGTACTCATTTATTTATTTTTGGGATGACTGTATAATTTATGTATATTTATTTGTGAAACTCTCATAGTTTATTTGCATTGAGGTGATTGTACGTATTTAAATGTCACTTGAGAAAATTATTGTATATTATGTAAAATTTTAGATCCGCTCAGTGTGGCGGCTGCTCATGCTTTAGTTGGGCATGACAGTAGAGATCTGTGGCTAGTCTGCTGGAAATTTTTATAGCCTTGCGTTGTTCTGGATGTTAGCTGTGGCATTGGTTGATTTTGGAGAGGTTGGGATGTCGATTTATTTATTTTACAGGATGAATGTTGATATATAGGTCAAATTGTACTTTGGAGACCTCCGAAATATAGGGAGGTTTTGTCCGATTTTCTGTAAAAATGTAACCGGCATCTAGGGTAACGGGCGGCTGTTTATGACCCCGGTTAGGGGCGTGACAACTTAAATGCTATTTCACGGAAATAAGTACCTAGAACAAACTAGTTAAAAGGAAAAAGTAAATTAGTTAAAGATCTTGGTTAGCTCTTTTGAGGTGAGTGTTCTTTATATTTCCTTAAAGTAAGTGTTCTTTATATTTACTTGAAGTGAGTATCCTTCGTATTCATATATTTTTATGCATTACTACTATGATTTTCTAATGCAATCGTGATTTTCTACTGCAATCATGATTTACTACTATTATAATGATTTTCTTACTACTACATCAATCTATGTGTTTGTGTTTGTTATATAAGTCGATGTGTGTGGAGATAGTTTGAGCAAGTAAGGACTTTTTCGAACATCAAAATGCATACCGGTAGCACCCCATTAATGTGAATTGGAGGTTTGTTCACTTAATGCGGGGGAGAGTGATAGGACTTTTTGGAAATGGATCTTTTGGGAGGGATAAGAAGAATATCCTCACAATAGAGAGATAAAACAAAAGTAAACTGTCTAAATTGTTATGTGTTACAGTTATTATTGTTTTGTGCATGTTAGTGCTGCATTGAAAGTTTTCACAAGATTTTAATATGAAAATTTTATCATACGATTTAACAATAAAAGTTTTTCACCCATGCACACACAGACCTCACTAGCTATCAAGTTCATATCAAAAAATATTTTTAGATCCTGCAAGAATAGAAGTCGAGGAAGATTAAATGAACGGGTAGAGATAGTTCTGTTGGGATAAGCTTTCTAGTATAGAAGTTCTGCTGCTTTATTATGTATAGAAGACTTTTGTAATATATTGTGAAGTAAATAAATAAAAGATTTATTATTTTAGTATGACTTCCATACCATGCAAAGTGACTGAGCCCTGGTGAAAACCAGGCAATCCGTCGCCAATGAAGCCCCGGCGAGGGGGTGGATTTAGGGTGTGACAATTGAATGGTATTAGAGCCTAGGTTAGGAAAACAATGATATTATGTAGGAACATTTGTACATGAATATTTATCATAATTAGAAATAATCATTATGTCTCGTGAAGGTTTTCTAACATTGTTGGGAAATTTTATAGTCTTGGATCTAGATAGAAATCATATTTCAATTGAAGAAGATTATCATGAAGTAGTTGTAGTGAAACAGGTATTTGAGATGGAAATTTGAGTGTTAAGAGAAAAACTAGATTATCAAGAGAAATGGAATCAATTCTTGATTGATTATTGTAATGAGACAGATGAAGAGATTGAGTAATTAACTACGAAGAACATATTATTGGAGAATGAAAAATTGAGATCTATTATAGTTATCCAAAACTATGAAGACCCGATCTAAGATTTGCAAATGAGCTTATATGATCTTTGTGATGTGGCAGGAAGAGAAGCTAAGAACATAGTCCGAACTCAGTAAACTAACCAAAATTTAGAACATAGTTAACTAAATCTCTTAGAATCAAATCATGAGTATTGCTTAAAGTGTTTTTGTTACTATAATAGGATAAAGATTATGTAATATAGTTATTAAGGAACTATGTAATATCGAGATGTATATAAATCTTTTGCCATTGTTTTGACATATTAAAGTTCTTTCAATATTTTGAGATCCCTTCTTGGAAAATTTATTTTAGGATTGTTAGAACGAGACGACAACAAAACAATTCAACTGACCATGCTTCAAATTCTTTGGATCAAGTGATTGCAACACTAGATAGAGTGTCTTAAATTATGGAACAACAAGCCAACAATATAGCCAACCATTGTCTCCTCATGACTTGTCACCAAATACTGAACAATCCGAGGATATTGTCTTAGAACGATTTCTGAAATTCCATCCTCCAAGGTTTGATGGGAGATATGGATATGATGAAAAAGCTAAATTGTGGTTAAAAGAAATCGAAGGAATTTTTACAATATTAGACTATACAGATGAATGAAAAATTAGATTAGCAGGATATCAACTTTTTAGGATAGTTAGAGAATGGTGGCGAATCATCTCACATAAGTGGGAACAAAATAATACCCCATATACCTGGGAAAATTTCTTGAAAGAATTCAATGAAAAATATTATCCATGCCACATATGTGAAAAGCAAGAAGAAGAATTTCTTGTTCTCAAACAAGATTGTAAGACGGTATCTCAATATGAAACCAAATTTACAAAACTTTTAAAGTTTGCTCCTTCATTAGTAGCAATTGAAGCGAATCAAATTAAGCGTTTCATTAGGGAGTTATGATGGGAAATACAAGATGCTTTAGCCCCTATCATCATAGAAACTTATTCTAAGGCAATAGAGCTGGCATGTCGAGTAGAAGATAGTAAAAACAAATGGCAGATAGGAACCAGCAAGAGAATGACTTCATCAAATTGGCAACAAGGAAGATTTCAAAAAGATACAAAGGTACAAAAAAGGAGTTCAAATGATTTAGCAACCCAAAGCCAAATTATTAATAATCAAGAAAAAGGTATAACAAGTTCTAGCGAACAAGAAGGACAAAGAGACTTTTATTGCCAAAGGTTAGGACATAATGAGAATAAACATTGGCTAAAAGCTGGAAAATGTATAAAATGTGGAAGTAATGAGCACAACAATAAGGATTGTCCCAAGATAGTAAATAAAAGAAGCCTACCTCAGGATCAAAGACGAAACAATCAAAATAGTAAGCCCAGAATGCAAAGTAGGGTCTTCGCCATGGAAGGAAAGGAAACATCTGAAGCACCTAATGTGGCAGAAGGTATGTTTCTAGATCCTGGATCTATATATTCATTCATTGCTCCTGGTATTGATAAAACTCATAGATGTTGAGGTTGAAAAATTATCATATATATTGGATGTAAGTACTCAAATAGGAATTAGTATGACTACTGAATTTATATTAAAATCATATAAAGTCGAGATTGCTAATATTCCAATAGACTTGATAATTCTACCTATTCAAGAATACGATATTATATTATAAATGGATTGGTTATCTTGATATCATGATGATTTATTGATAATTAGAAGGACAATATGAAGAGCATTTGTTTTGCAGATTTTTAGAAAATAGATTGTATGCCAAATCTAGCATATATGAATTTTAGAAAAGTTACTTTCCCTAGTCACGTAATTTCTATAAATGAAATTTCAGTTGATTTTTCTAAATGAAAATCCATTTTGCTATAGAAAATTCCAAGAACAATAACTGAAGTACAAAGTTTCCTAAAACTAGATGGATACTATCGAAGTTTGTGCAAGATTTTTCGAAATTAGTTAGATCTTTGACAAAGCTAATTCAGAAAATACTAAGTTTAATTGGGATAACAAATATGAGCAAAGCTTTCTCGGATTGAAATAAAGATTAACTATAGTTCCAATACTCGCTTTGCTAAAGGAAAAAATAGGTTTGTGGTTTATACTAATTATATCAAAAGATAGGTTATTAAGGTAAATGAAGTGTTATGAGTAAAATTATTTTACTCATGATTTGGAGTTGGTAAGCTAAATATTTATCCTAAAAAATGAAGACATTATTTGTATAGGGAAATTTTCGAGATTAATTGACTACAAAAACTTAAAATATCTATTCCTCTAGTAGAGATTCTAGAATGTGATAAAAGTACTACGGAGTCACCATGAATATAGAAAATGCTACATAGGAACTTGAAGATGAGATTCGACAAAAGTATTGTATTTTATTTTAGAAAACAGATGCTAATTTCGAGGACGAAATTTTTTAAGGGGAAAGAATGTCACATACCCCAATTTAGTTGCAAGAAATAATTTATTATTAATAATAAAATGAGGATGTTACCTGAAATATAGGAATTGGATAGAAATCGGATATTTAGAATGTTGAAAACCTAGATTTGACCAGCTCGCTGGAAACTAAGTACCCTAAAAATGAGGTTTCTAAAATGTTTAGAAAACAAGGAGAAAAAGTCCTAGTAATTATTCATCATATATCAAATAAGTAAAAACCTATTTTTCTAGAATTTTTTTACCTCCAAAGAAAAGCCAACAAAATAACCCGTTTCGAGTTTTGTTCTTGAAATGAAGAGTTGACCTTTTATTTTTAAGGAATTAAGTACTGAAACTATTTTTATTAAATCCAAATGGGAGATATTTCCTTATTTACATATAATTCTTAAGTAAATGAATATTTACTTAAATACTATTACATGAAATAAGTACCCAGAATAATTAACCAGTGCTGAATACTTAAATTTGGACACATCACATAAGCATACACTGACCAACAACCAACCATACACCATTGGATAAGCTTCCACCGACCATGTGACTGCCTTGCCACCGTCCACCACCGACCATGTGATGAATATGTGTCCAAAGTACATTGAACCGGCCATGCCACCGACCAAGGAAGAAGACAACACCGCCTATATTAAAAATGTGAAGAATATGTGTCACTTGAAGTCGTCAATTTGCATTTGACATCCTCTATTCACATGACACATATTCGGACACTTGTCAAGTGCATATTTCCTCATGCCACCATTTGACACAGGTCCAGACAAGTGCTACTTTAAGTTGTCAATTTGTATTTTACCTTATCTATCCACTTGACACATATCCTACACATGTCCATAATCCATGAAAGGAGATGATGACTTATCATTTTCCAACACCTATAACTACCCCTCTCCCCTTCCCATTCCAAATCACAAACAAGCCCAGAGGAAAGATGGAAGGAGAGAAAAAGAAAGAAAAAAGAAGAAAGAAAGAGATAGAAAGAGAGAAGAAGAGAAAGAAAGGAAATAAGAGAGAAGAGAGTAAAAGGGAAAAAGCAAACTAATTAAAGATCTTGGTTAACTCTTTTGAGGTGAATATTCTTTATATTTTCATGAAGTGAGTGTTCTTTATATGTACTTGAAGTGAGTATCCTTTGTATTCATATATTTTTATGCATAACTACTGTGATTTTCTACAGCAACCCTAATTTTTTTACTGCAACTGTGATTTTCTACTGCAACCATAATTTACTACTATTATAATGATTTTCCTACTACTGCATCAACCTATGTTTTGTGTTTGTTATATAAGCCGATGTGTGTGGAGATAGTTCGAGCAAGTAAGAACTTTGTCGAACGTCAAAATGCATATCGGTAGCACCCCATTAATGTGGATAGGAGGTTTGTCCACTTAATGCGGGGGAAAGTGATAGGCCTTTTCAGAAATGGATCTCGTGGGAGGGATAAGAAGAATATCCTCACAATGGAGAGATGAGACAAAAGTAAACTGTCTGAATTATTATGTGTTACCGTTATTATTGTTCTGTGCATGTTATTGCTGCAATGAAAGTTTTCACAAGATTTTAATATGAAAATTTTATCATACGATTTGACTATAAAAGTTTTTCACACATGCACATATGAACCTCACTGGGCTATTAAGCTCACATCAAAAATTATTTTTAGATCATACAGAAACAAAATTTAAAGAAGATTAAATGAATGGGCAAAGATAGTTCTGTAGCTTTCTAGTATCGAAGTTCTGCTACTTTATTATATATAGAAGACTTTTATAATACATTGTGATGTAAATAAATAAAAGATTTATTATTTTAGTATGACTTCCATATCATACAAAGTGACCGAGCCCTGGTAAGAACCAGACAGTCCATCGCCGATGAAGCCCCGGCGAGGGGGTAGATTTGGGGTGTGACAGATATGGTAAGTGTAAGATACGTAGGAAATGGTAAGTTGCGGTAAGGTATGGTAAGATATGATAAATGTGGGATATGTAAGATATGTTAAGTGTAGGATATGTATATTGACGGTTAGAAGAGTGTCGGTAAAAATTACTACCGGTTACTATATATGTTAAGAAATGTTATGTCATTTACTGTTAGTTACCACATATGTTAGTAAATGTTATTACCTTTTATTATCGATTATCACCTGTTAAGAATGTTACTACATTTCATTATGGGTTACCATGGTAAATGTTACTATGTTAGTAAATATTACTTTCTTTTATCATCGGATGCCATAGGTGTTAGTAAATTTACTACCTTTGATCATCGGTTGTTAGTTTAAATTAGTTCTTGAATCATTAGTTACACACAAATGTTAGGAAATATTATTATTTTGTCATCGATTATCATCAATTAAAAAAGTTACATTGAAATACGGAGTAAAACAAAAGAAAATTATTTTGAGTGTGAAAAAATTTGATTAAATTGGAGTAAAATAAAAAATTGGCACAAAAAAAGAAAATTTGATTAAATTGGATTTGATCTGAAAAGTTGTTTTTTGTGCGAAATTTGATAACATTAGACGTGGATAGAAAAATTTTTTCTAGGGCAAAAATTAGAGATTTTATTATTGAATTGTTAATAAATTTTATTATGAAATTGTCATTGAAATTATAAATCGTAAATGTGAATTATAATATTAATATTAATATTTTTATGAATTTATATAAAATTATATAATATTCATAATTAATAATTAATGTATTATTATCATGTATATTATATAATAATAAAAAATAAATTATAACACTATATTATATAATTAGTAATTTAATATCATTACATTATTTAAATTAATATTATTAATAATTTAAATTATATTAATTAAAAATAATAATATTAAAATTTTAAAATAATCAACCACGTGGCAAACGCATGCATAATTTTATCTCATTACTAGTATATTACTATATTACAATTAGTAAATATTACTACTATATAATTACCACTACTATTAGTAAAAATTACTACTATATTATTACATTATACTATAGATAGCTCAACTGACGTATGCATAATCTTATCTTATTATTATTATATTACTACTAGTAAATATTATTATATTGTACTATATAAATATCACTACTACTAGTAAGTACCAATACTACTAGTAAATATTACTACTATATACTAAATTATACTATATATTTAATCTGGTTAGCTCAAGTATAATCTTATGTTATTACTACTATATTATTATATTATTACTAGGAAATATTACTACATTTTACTATATAACTATCACTACTATTAGTAAATATTATTACTATATTACTATATTTTACTATATATTTTAGCTTATTATTAATATATTGTTATATAATTTTATATTTATATAAAAATTTCATATGATTATATTATTTAAAATAATAATATTAATTATATCATCATACTTAATTTATATTTCAAAATTTTTATAAATAAGGAATGTGGTGGAGATGTGTGATGATGCATTACATTATTTAAATTAATAATATTAATTATACACTTAAGTCATATAATAATTTATATTTTATATTTTATAATTAAGAAATATGATAATTAAGTTCTATAACACAGTAATATTATACTAATATAATAATAATTATTATTATGTTGGTAATAATTATATTATTTAAATTAATATTGATAATTATAATTATAAAAAATTTATAAATTTATATTATGAAACTAGTTATAATTTGTTATAATTTATAATTTGTTATAATTTATAGTTGTATTATATAGTAATGTTAGATTATATTATTATGGCCAAAAGTTTTATAAATTTTATTACTCCAATAGTGGACTAAGGTTCACGGTTTAAAGTGACCGCGAAACAAATATTGAAAATAAATTTTTCTGCGCCATTTTTCATTTGAAAATTTAAACCATTTCACATGTTTTTCATTACAAATTTTTATGGGAAATGTTATTATTTTTGACCGCCTTCTTTTTTAATCTTAATGGTTTGAACTTTAATAATTGTTTTAGTCACATGATATATAATGAATATCCCCTCTTTCCTATATGGTGACAAAGGATTCTTAACAAATGGTAAGCAAAAAATGTTGTAAGTTGTAATTTGTAATTTATAATTTGCAATTTGTAACGTTTATTAAGAAAAAAGTTTGTTAAGAAAAAGTTTAGGTTAGAATAAAGAAAAAAGAAAAGGAAAAAAAACAAGGAAAAAAATAGAGTGAGGGTGAGATAAGAGAAAAGGAAGAAATGTGTAGTGAGATCAGAAAATGGGAGAAAAAAAGGAGAGTGATAGAAAGGAAAGAAAAAAAAAAGACATGGTGAGAGCATGCGTGCACACGCCTGCACAACTGTACCACGCAGGTAAAAGCACATGCATGCGCGCTGCACATGATGTTTATAAATATTGAATTATATTATATAATTTCTCTCTTACTATGGTTTTAAATTAACAACCACATATACAATTCTATTAATATTCAATTCAATCATAGAAATCCAAATACTCCAAAGAAAAAAAAAAGTGTATATATATCGTAAATATTAAAAATCTAATAAGTTAAGTTATAATAGGAGTGAGTGTGATAAGTTGTAATATGATTATAATAAGATAAAAGATTGTAATATGAAAGTGATAATTTGTGATAGGAGATGGTACAATAAAGTTAGTAAGAATGTAATACGGTGGTAAGTTGTGATAATTTTGAGAGTGACAAAAAGTTGGTAAGGATGTAGTAAGGTGGTTAGTTGTGATAATTTTGATAGTGATAAAAGATGGTAAGGTGGTAAGGAGGTGGTAAGGGATAAGTTGTGATATTTTTGAAATTGATAAGAGGTGTTTTGATAATTTTGAGTGTGATAAGAGATGGTATGTTTTGAGGGAGAGGAGCGGTAGTAAGGTGGTAGTAAGGTAGTAAGTGACAAGCAGAGTGGTAAGTTGGTGATAAGTAGTGCACGTAAGTGTGTGGTAAGTTGGTGGTAAGGAATGCTGTTGGTGGTAAGCAGTGCATGTGGTAAGTGTATGATAAGGTGGTGGTAAGGGTGGCAAGCAATGGAGTGCTATGTTATACAGTGGTAAATTTGGTATAGATGATAAGTACAGTAACTTGATTGTGCTTGTGGTAAGTTTAGTAAAATGAGTAGTTAAGATGAGTATGATAATTTTAGTAAGATGAGTAGTTAAGATAAATAGTTTAGTGGTGTTTGATTCATACTTGATTCATCCTGCTTTGATGTCACATCCTCACACGGTGCTTTCATCATTTCATTATAGGAGAAAAAAAAATTATTTGTATTGATATTGCATTTAAGAAGAGAAAATCAAACACCTAGTTTGGTTCATCCTTCATTCATCCTATTTTGATCTCGCATGCTATTTTGATTCATCATTTGATTGTAGGATTGTTGGAGAAGAAAAAGTTATTTGTATTGAAATTGCAATTGAGCAAAGAAAATTTATGTACAATACAACTGATTACAATTTTCAAGAAAATGATTATAAGCTCCATAAATTGTTATGAGATTTTTGGAAATATGGGAAATATGGGATAATGAAAGAATTTTTGGAAATATTTGTTATGAGATTTGAGAGATAATGAAAGAATTTCCATAAATTGTCTCAATTGTCACGCCCCGAACTGAGGTCATGAGCAGCCGCCCATTGCCCAGGATGCCAGCTCGATTTTCTAGAAATCGGATAGAATCTTCCCATATTTTGGAGGTCTCCCATATACAAATCAACATGTATATTAAATGATCATCCTGCCACATGAATAAATAGGCAAACCCGACCTTACAACAATCAGCTACATTCATATCATACCAATCAATTCGCACCATATAAACCAGGACAACGCAAGACTATCACAACTGCTAGCAGTATTAACCATAGACCTCTACTATTATGCCCCCATCAAATGTATGAACAGTCATCAGTTACCCCTCCTGTGATTTAGAGGTGGCACCGAACGAACTTAGAGGATACTTCTAGAATATGACACGTTTCTCAAAATAAATGTACACAATAGTACAAATCATGCCTCCATGCAATAGAATAGAATTGAGAGTTTCAAAAAAATACATATAAATTTACATACAGCTATCCCTTTTTATATACAATGGTCTATCTACAATCCCAATATATAAATATACAATTTCATTTGGCAAATCTTTCCCAATATCATATCGAGTACCTAATTAACAGTATCGATCTCCAACAAAAGTCTCATGTACTAATAAGTCTCAACGCGTCCCACTATAGCTATCTCTGTACACAATGGGAAATAAGGGGTGAGTATCAAGGAGATACCTAGTGAGTGAGAGGGTATATATCATGTATTTAATGTGTCGGTGAAAATTGGAGTATCAAAGTTCTCAAAAATTCCACATATTGTAAGAAATCGTGTATAATGCTCAATTTATTATAAATCATTCTTTTCACATACATTTCAAACATATATGCATCCATGTCATCAAATCATGATAGAATAGAGCGTGCCAAGAACAGTCCTTGCAAGGGTCGACCTCGATCAATGACAGGCGCATTGGGAGTTTTTGTATGTAATAGGTTAGAAAAGCTCTCTATCCCGACATTGGCGACGGATCTCATTAGGTGCTAAACTACGGCTCACCATAGCCCTCCCCCTTATGGCTCTTGGCCCATGTAAAATATTATCATCAAATCAATCGCATGTCATGCCACATTTCTCAAGCAATGTCAATCAATTCCACAAGGATGATTTCATAAAACATGTATAACTCAAATGCAATAGCACGGTTTTGTATTTTAAAACTCGTTTGGATCCATATATAATACATATAAACATGTTTGTGAATACTCCATGGATTCACAAAAACATTTCAGAATTAATTGAAAATTTCACATCATATATTCATTAAATCATGCTTATGTCAGAAAACATTTTAAAACATGATATTGTGCATCAGACACATAATATAATAAATCTCACTCACAATATATGGGAAGGTCAGTCACTCCCTACCAAGTACCACAAGTGTCGAAAGTGTTTCCCCTCATTTGGTCACCACCCATGTGCCTACAATGGCAACATAATGCATATATGAGGATTTGTGTCATGATTTGAACTTACTAGGTTAAGTTGCATTCTAGCAATTCTTTCCTCTAAGATTAAAGTTAGGGTATCCTAGGGCATGTTCTATCCCTTTTTCCGTTATTCTTGTCATATATTCTTTATAATTCATTCAATTAGTACACATTTCATTACCCCAACACAACACGTGTGCTTATAGTTCATTATTCATGGTTTCTATACATATGCACCTTTGCGCAATCATGGGAAAATAGTCATAACTTCTACAACACAACTCCGAATTACATGCTTCCTATTTTATTAAGAGACAGCACTACAACTTTCATTTTGAACGTTTCTTCAGATTCTAATCGCAGAACTTCAGAAAAACCAATCTTTTTCTCAGTTCTGTTCCAAACGTCTACTCTGTCCTGTCTTAGTAAAAATGCAATAACGCCTTGTACACAATTCCAATTCAAATGCATTTTGGATATGTTATATATGAGACATATACCTACAACTTTCACGTTGAAAGTATTTTTTAATTCAGTCCAAAAAAGGGTCGAAACAGGTCACAAAAAAGGCAGTTAATCAGGGACTGAAAACAGAGTGAAAATTTGCATAGTTTTGGGAGATTTTGTATAACTTTTGATTTCCTCATGCAAATTGGCTGCACTTTTCACAGTAGGTGGCTAAGAGGGAGATCTACAATGTTTATGCTTTGAGGTTTTGCAAACAAGGGCTAGAAGGGAGTCGTGCAATGCTAATATTTTTTGTGTTGGAGAATGGGTGACCCTCTATAGAGTTTTAGAAGAGTGGCTGTAACTTTTGACACAGGGGTCAGATTGAGGAGATTCTTATCTCGTTGGAAAGATAGGGCCTAGATCTACAAATTATATAACTGGAGCATTTTCTAATTCATACCATAAGACACCTCAAAACAGAGGCTAATTCACGGACAAAAACAGAGTTAAAGCAGGACAGAACAAATATTTCTGTGCAGAACACTTAAATTTGAAAAATCAGTAAAAATCAAATTCTCTACAGAATTAAACGAATCATGTCTCATTTTAAAGCTCTGTGGGTCTAGTTTCATCTGAAATTAACCTAGCTCAGTTTGCCTTTGTGCCAAAAATGTTATGACCAAAACATCACAGCATGGTCAGAATTTCTTACCTCTTTGCAGCTTTTAGTCTCTCTCTAGATCCACTTGGTTAGGCTTCTCCTTTCCTCCCAATTTTTAGATATGTTATACTAGGGTTTGTGAGGAATAAATTTATGTAAAAATATTTGGGTGTTGTTGTAGGAAAATTTGGGTTTCTTACCTTGAACTCACGGTTTTGGAGAAGAGAATAGAGAGCATTTTCTTGGCTTCTCTAGATTTGTTTGGTTACACAAAGTGCAATCCTTCCTTCTCTCTCTCTCCCACGTTGGCCTCTCTTTAGTATGTTGCCTTTCACAATTCTAAAGGGGCAAATCCATGGTTAAGTCAATTTCTAACCTTAGTTAAGTTTAATTAATATCCATATATATCCCAGGTTTTCGTGCTAAGTCCAATGTCGTTGGTTTCGCATTAATCTGAGATCGTTTGATCCCTCAAATGTCCTTCAGAGTGAACAAAATTCTCGATCAGTCAAAATTTTCTCTCGACCTCAAAATGCATGAAATCTCAATATAGACTCAGTTTTATACGTAGATTTCAAAAATATAGGTCTTTGGTGGAAACGAGACCATTTACTCAGACAAATTTCAATTCTGCCAAAAATTAAGGTTTCCCGGGCGAAAATTTTAAAGTACCGAGTATTTTTGCGCTATGACTTAAATTTCACTTTCTCTCCTTGACCCTTCACTTTTAAAGTGAATTTAGCTTGTATATATCTCATGGCATCAAATTTGCACATGTGGTTTTTATTTTGGCTTAGTAACAAAGATTTTCATTCTCGGTGATTTAGTCGTACAATTTTTCAAGCAATTTTCAAAATAGAAAAATTTCTTAGTGAATTTTGGGTCATGAAAATATGATCAATATCATATATATATCGAAGAGAGTACAATATGAAAGATACCGAAATGTCGATGTTATATCAATACAATCTTTCTGCAAGAGAAATGAATGAAAATATTGAAATTTATAGTTGAACCAAATTTAAAATTTGATATTTAAATATAATAAGTAAAATTACCATGAAAGTTTGTAGGTCATAGTCTTCCTCGCATCTAAAGCAATATCCCGAGTCTAAAATATATATAATTTGCTTCTCCACATAAAGAGCATAAGAAAACCAATATTGTTTGAAAATCACAGGAATAAAAACCTGTGATAAAAATAGAATTGTAGAATAGTATATTTAGAAATGCATATTAATAATAGAAATATATGTCAATATTTTATGTAAATAACTTACTAAGTTACACAAATGAAAATCAAATCTAAGTGTTTTCTGTGACAATCAACTCTCAATCGTCGAAATATCCCACTTGATTTCATTGCTTTTGGTTTTTTGTTTCGTGTCAAAAACAGAAACCACAGACATCTATTAACAGAAAAAATAAAAAAATATGAAATATGTGAAGAAATATAGAAAATAAAAAATAAGTACATCTACTAGCAGAGAAAATAAAAAAAATATGAAATATGTGACAAATATAGAAAATAAAAAATAAGTAAGGTAGCACAAGTGACAAAGTTGCTAGTGATCATTACTAAAACACATGAATATATTATATTATATATATATGGATATTAATAAGGTGTAAGTGACTCCTTATACCCCATTTGGTGGAGTAATTTCTTTCTGGAATAATGGAAGAAGAAGGCAGGTGTTGATGGAATTGGAAAGAATAGGAAGATGTTGAAAAGGATGAAATACATAAATAAACATACAAGAAGAGTAAGATAAGAGTTCTTATCAAAAACCATAATGGAAAAACACATCTAAGCATGGTGTTTGTGTTGAAGGTGTTGATGTTGAGGAAACGGATGTAGCATTCGATAGTCTAGAAATATAATCATTATATAATCACTTTATAATCCTCCTAATAATAAAAATAAGTAGAAATAAATTTATAGATTCATAACAATATCCCAATCCAATGAGGGGGAAGCAATTCATAAGTATTACTCTAGCACATGTAGCTTCCAGAAATATTATACAAAATTATTGTCATGGCCCGATCTACAGGTCGAGCACGCGAACAGACCGCCATGATTCCTCGAGACATGGGTTTGCCCTACTCGCACAACGAGGTGACGCAAGGCTAATATTATGATTAATATCATGTTCGTGTTCGATATCCAAAATCAAATCATATAGCGAAAGATTTGAAGAAAAATATTTTTAAGAAATTTCTTTAAAATATTTGCCTCCATTTACATATAATATTTATATACACAGTCCATCGTAAATAAGGATAGGTATGAATACTTACCCAGTAGTGTCTCTTAGTAAAATTGGTGGAACAATACCTCAAAGTACGTCAATTGCAGTATACGGTGAAAATTTTTAAATATGAGAGGGTGAATATAATCCACATACTTAGTGAGTGAGGTGCAATGACTATATAATGACAATAAATGAATTGTGAGAGTGGCAAGTCAAATTATCATTTTCAAATTTATATTTATTTGCAATATATCATATAATTCAAAATAATATGTATCCTTATTATAATCATAGATCATGGGGTGTCAATCAGTAATAAAACAAATTCTACCCATAGTTTGGTTTAATTACGGTAAAATCCATCAAGGGGTCACCACAATATCATAAAAATGAAACATATATATATATATTCCTTTTTAACCCCCTTCCCTTGGTGTTGACATGATCCTTATAGGTGCTCGTCTATGGGATCCATTAGCCAAAGTCAAGGGGCTCAAGCACCTGCTCTCATGTTACCCCACCGCGTCACCCCATCAAGTAAATGCTCAATACCGTAATAGGGAGTACGCTATAGCCACTATGCACCATCCCATAATTATACACATGTGTCATATATCATTATTTATAAATCTTTACTCATAAAAGAGAAACATAACACTATCAGTCATCACAAATCATGATATAATTTTCATAGAATATCATTTTAGGACATACCACAAACACTAAAGCATTTAAAAATCAAATTTAAAAATTTATTTATAAAAATTATGATCAAACTATTTTTCATTTAAAGTCAGAAATAGTTCATCCCAATCACATCGACTAGAGAGGGTACGCCACTCCCCCTAACTATCCTTATTTCTCGAATAAATCACCCTTCGTACAATAATGTAACCCTACGTCTAGATTAAACAATATATAATTTATCAATTATTTCGATAGTATCATATCATAGAATTACAAATTGCATATGAAAATGTTTTTCTTTAAGGTACAATCTCAAATTCCATACTAACAATATATGCCAGTGCTCCCTTTGAATTCTTGAATTTTTTTTTTCTTCTCACATTAACACCAAAATCAAATCACAACATATGAATACAATACTTCTATACCTCTATTTTGAAATTAAAATTTCTAACAATGCTCTTATCTCTTTGACTTCATTGTTGAACTTAATTTTAGAGAGGGGGTCTTCATATTTTCATCAAAGGGAGAAGAAATGAAGAGAAAAGTGAACCAATTTCTCAAAACAAGTTTCTTTATAAATCTAGCAAAGTATCCTTGACCATTGGATCATCTCATGCATTATCTCAACCATCCATTTGTCCTAACACTTAAACTATGCAATTGTTGATTCAAACAATCTCCATACACTCCATTAGGAGTCTTGTTGGACGTCCATGTCAATGGGGAGGATTGTACAAGCTATCCCAATAGTCTTTCAAGCAAAAATTTTCATCTAATGAGCTTTCATGCATAAATTCTCATCCAATGAGCTTTCTTGAATGTGGAATCATCACATGTGGCCACTGACCAAACTTGCTGCCCTTTTGACCAATCATTTGGCTCCAATTGTCCATCCTTGAGTGGTTTACAACCAACTCCCTCAACTTTCTTTAATTGCATTTAGACCCCTAACTTTTAACAATTTACATTTTTGATCCCTATGAGTTTGAAATTTCTTAAAAATATGAAATTTCTTTTAAATATCTTAATTTAAATGTGTAGGCCTTTCCTTAGCAATTTTTGACTTTTTTAAGCCTTGCAGGCCCTTGCTGAGAAGATTTTCGGCTTATCAATAAAATTTTCGATTTTAACGAATTTCAGACGAAACTTCAAATAACTGTGTTACAATTCCTAACACCCTAATAAAAAGTTTTGTTCTCAAAACTTAACTAAAACTATACATCAAATAGCTGGGGATACTGTCTCCTTATAGCATTCTTGGGCTCCCAAGTTTGCTCTTCGACCTGGTCGTTCCTCCAAAGTACTTTGACTAGGGGGATCTCCTTGCTCCAAAGCTTCCTTGTCACGCCCCGAACCGGGATCGTGAACAGCCGCCCGTTGTCCCTGGATGCCGGCTGGATTTTTACAGAAAATCGGGCAGAACCTCCCCATAAATCGAAGGTTTCCCATGTACAATTTCACCTGTATATGACATTCATCCAGTACAAATAAACAATTGGCCATCCCGGCCTCTCCAAAATCAACAATATCCACAGCCAATATCCAGAACAACGCAAGGCTATAAAGTTTCTAACAGTCCTAGCAACAGACCTCTACTGTCATGCCCAACTAGAGCATGAGCAGCCGTCACACCGAGCGGACTTAAATTCTACGCATATATAAAATAAATTCCCAAGTTATTTTTAAATATTTACAAATGCCTCAATGCAACGAAATAATCAACACGCGAGTTTCGCGAAATAAAGTCCATAATTTATACAGTCATCCCAGAAAATTTATATAAATACATTGGTCAATCTAAAACCTCCAATACATAATAATATCACCAATCATCATAGCGGAAGAGATGGAAAATATCCATACCCAATCCCAGTGGTATCTCCTCGATCCAACACTAATCCTGTGGGAAAGAAAGTGAGGGATGAGTATCTATGGGAGGATACTCAGTAAATGAGGGGATTGACATCATACTATCAATATCGAGGTGAATTTGGAGTGTCAAAGCATAAGATAAGAAAATATCCACAGTGTGCAAACCAATCATGTTATTTCAAAATCATATATAATACGCACACATCAGAAAGCAAGATATGCATCCCAAAATTTTACATCAATGTCATGAAGAACCGGCCAATGAAATATTCCCGGCAATGGTCTACCTCGACCAAAGACGGCGCATTGGGGGTTTTTCCAAATGCAAGTATTAAAGAACGGTTCTCTGCCCCAATGTTGGCCACAGACTACCCCAACTAGCCTGTAAAAAGTATATAGTGTACATATAACTAGTCGGCCGTGTATGGTGCCCCCGCCTGGTGCTAGACGGAGCCGTACTCAACGTCCTCTCCGATGAGGGTCAACCTGGGACACCCATACACACGACAATCTGGCGGATACCTCAGGCCGAAGCGTATCCGGACACAAGGGGTGCCTCTACCAGATGTCCTTCGTAGCTACGGATCACAATATCATATCGGCCGGGCACGTAGCCCCATGCATCCCATCACCAGTCGGCCGGGCATATAGCCCCATGCATAATATCATAACGTCGGCCGGGCATACAGCCCAATGCATAATATCATAAAGTCGGCCGGGCATACAGTCCAAAACATAATATCATAAGTCGGCCAGGCATACAGCCCAAATGTGTAAGTAAATTCATTTAAAACCATGTGCCAATGCAATGAAAGCATTTAAAACATATCAATATGTCGAAAATGTGGCACAATATACGTTTATCAAAACTCATGGATGCATATCAATAAGGTCAGCAGTTAAGACACTCCAAAGGTCACAAAACATTTCATCAAATATTGGAAAGTCATAACAATCATACATTTTGCAGAAACATGTCATTTAAAAGATATTTTTGAAACATGGTTTTCAATCAATAGCGAATGTCAAAGTCCCACTCACAGTTCTACGGGAGGGAAGTCACTCCCTACTGACAAGCCAAATCGGATCTGACCGCTCGAGTCTCCAAAAGATCAACCTAAATCAGATCATCAAATTTCTGTAACATTCTATACTTAACCTTCAATTCATAGATAATCATTTCATAATTTGTATTCTATATGCATTCCACTTACACTCTAAACATATACAAAACCTTTCATCTTAAATTCAATCCTAGATTCGTCCAATTTATCAATTAGAGTCGAAATCTCCTCACCTAGGGTTTTCTCGAGGCGCCGAGTCTCGTCCGAAAGTCGCTTCGGTCACTCCAAAGTCTGTAGGGTTTCCTATCAAAACAAGGTTTATTTGTTAGATCGAAACACAGATCCGAAGCAAAACCCTAAGTCATTTACCTCCGTGGAGATTCGTGGGCTGTCACGGGCTCGTGGGCCGTCACGGGCCGTCGCGGGCTCGTGGGCCACGGGCCGAACTGGGCTCGTGGGCTACAGCTAGCGGGCTCGCTGGTCTGCGTGCTACGGGGTAGCGGGCCGGCGGGCTGGCAGGCCGATGGGCTGAACTAGGCCGCGGGCCGTACTGGACCTACGGGCTTGGACGGGCTGTCGGGCCTGGTGGGCCCGTGGGCTTGCTGCTAATGGGTCTGCGGCTAATGGGCCTGCAGGCTGGCTGGCCTGCGGGCCGCCAGTGGCTCGCGGGCTGGTGCTCGCCCGTGTGCTGCGCTGGCTCGTGCGCGCTCGCGCGCTGCTGCGCGCCCCTGCGCGCTCTGCTCGCACTCGTGCGCTGGGCCGCGCGCCCGTGAGCTGGGCCGCGCACGCTCGTGCGCTGGCTCACGCTCTCGGCCTGGGCTCGCGCTCGCGGCCTGGGCTCGCGCTCGCGACCTGGGCTCGTGCCCGCGCGCTAGTGCACTGAGGTGCGCTGGTGCACGCCCGTGCACTGATGCGCGCCTGTGCACTGTGCTGCTGCGCACTCGGTGGCTCGATCGCGCGAGGAGGCAGCAATCGCACGCTGTGGCGTGCGGTGTTGCTCGATCGTGGCTCGCGGCGGTGTGCGGCGAGGCGGAGAGAGAGCGATCGTGGGAGATCGCGAGAGGGAGATCACGGGGAAATGAGCTGCGGGAGAAAGAAGAAAAATCTGAAGAAGAAGAAGAAGAAGAAGGAGAAGAAGAAGAAGAAGAAGATGCCGGCGGAGCTTGCGGTGAAGACCAATGCCGCGGTGGGGGAGGGAGGCGAAGGGTCGGCGGAGAGAGGGAGAGAGAGAGAGAGAGAGAGAGAGAGAGAGAAACGAATTAGGGCTTTAGCCCTAATTCAATTGGGGGGAGGGCCAAAACGCTGCGTTTTGGCTCTCCCTCTTTTTTTTTTTTTTTTTAGGCTTGGTGTTACATTCCTAGTCTATTTGTCTAAAATGGCTACGAGCTAGACAAGGAAGCTCAAATTATCCCTCAACTCTACCGATGGAGGTTTCAGTACATGGAAAAGATCAGAAAGGTACTTCCTCAGCATTGAGACATGGAATATATCGAGAATCCGTACTAACTCAACGGGCAGGTCCTACCTATACACCACTTTCCCAATCCTCTCAAGGACTCGGAAAGAGCCGATATATTTGTGGTCAAGCTTTCCCCGCTATTTGAATCGGATTATCCCCTTCCAAGGGGATACCCTTAGAAACACCATGTCTCTCTCCCCGAACTCCAAAGGTCGCTGTCGTTTATCTGCATAGCTTTTCTACCTATCCTGGGCAGCTTTCATCCGAACATGAATGACCTTCACCTTCTCTCGGGTCTCCGCAATCAAATCTATACAGCTAAACTGTCTCTCCCTAACCTCATCCCATCATAAGGGCGTCCAGCACTTCCTTTCGTACAAGGCTTCATATGGTGGCATCCCAATATGAGCTTGATAGCTATTGTTGTAGGCGAAATCGAACAACAGGAAGTACTAGTCCCAAATACCTTTGAAGTCCATGACACAGGATCTCAACATGTCCTCTAGTATCTAAATGGTCCTCTCGGACTAACCATTCATTTGGGGTGAAATGCAATATTGAACTTCAGTCGGATACCCATGGCCTCTTGCAACTTCAACCAAAATCGGGAAGTAAGACGCGGGTCTCTGTCCGATACAATGGATACTGGGACTCCATGCAATCAAACTATATCACTGATATACAAGCGAGCCAAACCCTTTAGTGGATAACTATTACGGATATGAAGGAAATGTACGGACTTAGTAAATCTATCTATGATCACCTAGATAGTGTCGTGTCGTACCGAAGTTTGCGGAAAACCCATTACAAAGTCCATGGTGATATGTTCTCACTTCCACTCAGGAACAGGAAAAGACTGTAGTGTATCGGCGGGTTACTGATGCTCAGCCTTCACCTATTGGCATACCAAACACTGGGTAACAAAACTGGCTATCTCACACTTCATGCCCGCCCACCAGTAACTTTCTTGAATCATCCGGTACATCTTTGCGTTACCAGGATACATAACGTAGGCTGGAAAGTGAGCCTCCTCCAAGATGGCACGTCTAAAGTCATCATCCTAGGGAATGTAAATACGTGTCTCAAAAACTACTAAGCTATCATCCCTAATTCTGAAGTCTCTGTCTTCCCTTTTGTTGATCCTCTCAACAATTCCCTGAATCTCCTTATCAATAGATTGTAGTTTCCGAATGTGGTCAAGCAGAGTCGATTTCACCTCAAATCTGGCCAAAAGTGCTCCAAAATCATCTATGGTCAGTTTGACTCCTAGTGAGCGGAATCCAATAAGACACGAGAGATAAGAACTCTCGGTAGGTGTTGATGATGACGACTTACGGCTCAATGCATCCGTAATGACATTTTGCTTTCCCCGAATGGTAGTCAATAGTTAGATTGTTGTCTTTGAGAAGCTCCAACCATCTCCTCTGTCTGAGATTGAGCTCCCTCTTAGTTGCTTCTCACGGAGTGTCTGTAATACAACCCGTAGGTGCTGGAAATGCTCATCATCACTCCTCAAATACACAAGAATATCGTCGATAAAAACGATAACAAATCTATCCAGAAAGGAGTGGAATACCTGGTTCATTAGATCCATAAAAGCTGCTGGGGCATTAGTCAGTCCAAACGGCATCACCAAGAACTCAAAGTGGCCGTATAGGGTCCTGATAGCTGTCTTAGGAATATCACCTTCCCTAATTCGTAGCTGATAATATCTTGATCTCAAGTCGATCTTAAAGAAAACCTAGGCCCCTATAATTGATCGAACAGATCATTAATTCAAGGTAGAGGGTATCGATTTTTTATGGTCACCCGATTCAACTGTCGATAATTGATGCATGGTTTGAGAGTGTCATCCATCTTTCAGACAAATAATACCGGAGCACCCAAGGCGAAGTGCTCGGTCTGATGAAGCTCTTATCCAACAATTCTTGCAACTGATCTTTTAGCTCTTTCAGCTCTGTTGGGGCCATCCTATATGACGGAATGGAGATAAACACAGTGCCTGGTGCCAAATCAATGGTGAAATCAAACTTCCGAACCGGAGGTAATCCGGATAGCTCTTCAGGGAATACATCAAGAAACTCCTACGCCACTGGGACATCATTTATTTTTTTGTCCCACCAATGTGGTGTCAACAACATGCGCCAGATATGCTGCCAACCCTTACTCATCAATCTATAGGCTTCCAAGGCTGATATCACACAATTCGGGAGAACCCGTCGAATTCCGTGGAAAACTAATACTAGATACCCTAGTATCTGAAATTCGATTATCTTAGAAAAACAGTCCACTGAAGTTCTATGCCGGTGTAGTTAATCCATATCTAGAATGACATCGAAGTTTCGTATGTCTAGTGGGATTAGATCTGCCTTTAATACTGTGCTATCTACCTCACAGTATCGGTACACCTCTTTCCTGACAATCTACTCCCCTAAGGGAGTAATGACCAGTAGTGCTTTATCCAATGGTACTAGAACCTTGTTAGTGTAATGAGCGAAGTCCGTACTTATAAAAGAACTATTCGCCCCAATGTCAACCAACACACAGGCATCCCTTCCGAAAATAATCATAATGCCTATCACCCAAATTTATAAAGTCCGTTACTCCAATATTATTGAAATAATTGAAAATTTACTTAAGGATAAAACCTTAGAATGGATATATATACATATCATCTTTCAAAATTCACCAAAATATATCATAGTCTAAAGTTCCTATATATCATCAGGATGAGGAGTGGGGGTAGTACTTGTTACTATGTCTGGACTGGCCTGTGCCTCCTCGTTGGTCATAGCATATAGTATAGTTTGTGTCCTGAGCTGCTGACGAGGAGGTGGAGCAGTTATATTACTCCCAGTGGAAGACTTTCCTACGGTGCTATAAGGAGATAGCATAGAAGGCACTGAACTGTCGCCTAGGCCATAATGAAAGCTCTGATCTAGGGCGTGACTGTATCCCTAAGCTCACAGCTCGGGACAACAGTTCTTAAAATGAAATATCTGCCAGAGAATCGACATGGGTTTAGATGTGCCTTTTTACAAATCGGGCAAGACCTTCTCTACGCTCCTCCGAACCACAGCGCAGTGCCCAAGCTACCTTCAGGTATACTTCTCGAGGCTGATGCTACCCATATTACTTATGAGATGTAGTCCCAGGCCCTTATCTAGGGCCGTCGCTATATGAATCTCGGCCTTTGCTCCTTTTGGAGCTCTGTCCCTGCCCAAATCTAGGCCTCTTCCTTTAGTTTTGCTATTCACGGAGTCTGTTCCACTCTTTGATATTATGCTCTACCCTCAGTGCCTATTGCAGAACTCTAGCATATCTATCCTCCTCGAAGACTGTCATCCGATCTCTGATGGCTAGATTTAGTCCATGTTCAAACTTGAATATCTTGGTCTTCTCACTCGTAACTAACTCTGGGAAAAATGCCGCCAATCTGCAGAACTTAGTCTCATACTTCGACATAGAATTCTGCCCCTACTTCAACTCTAAGAACTCTCGCCATTTCATGTCACGGTCAAACATCATGTAATACTGGGAATCAAACTTCCTCAAAAAGTGATCTCGAGTCAGTAGCTCATTCGCTCTATCCTTGATGCCATCCCATCAATCACGGGCGTCATCCTCTAGCAGTCTGACTACTATTATTACCTTGAGCCTATCTTCAACTCCCATGTCCTCCACAGCCTCTTTGATTCATTTGAGCCACTTCCTAGCACAACGGGGTCGTAGGTCCCAGAGAAGGACTCACACCGTAGACTCCTAGCCTCTCTTGGCAAGGTGGAGACCTCTGTCATCTGTCGAGTAGTCGGCGTAGTCGTCAACATAGGAGAGGGAGCTGGTGCCGCTGCGGGTACAAGCGGAGTCTCAACCGTCGGTGCAGGTGGTGTTCTCATCTGGTCTCGGAGGGCCGTCCACCACTCCATCATATCCTGAAGTGTGGGACGCGGTAGAGGTACTTCTCCAGCAGAAAGGGCCTAATGTGCTTGAGACGATGATGCGACCTCGAGCGGGACCTCAGTAGGATGCCTCAATCATTATCGGGGATGCATAATTCTATATAAAGGCCCATGTTCAGTACTTAAGAGTAAAAAAGCAAAGGGTTAGGTGCCAACCTAATCCCCTACTATGGATTGACGTTATAGGATCATAAAAGGCAAATTATAAACTTTTTGAAAAAAAATTTACAAATACTGGAAGTGAAATAGAGTAGATACAGAATCTAACACTCTGATACCACCCAAATCTGTCATGTCCCTACCTATAGGTCGAGCATATGAACAAAACACCGCGACTCCTCGAGGCACGGGTTTGCCCTATTCCCATACAGAGGTGACGCAAGGCTAATATTATGACTAATATCATGTCCTTGCTCGACATCCTAAGTCAAATCATATAACGAAAAATTTGAAGAAGAATATTTTTAAGAAATTTCTTTAAAAAATTTGCCTCCGATTTACATATAATATTTATATGCACGGTCCAATCGTAAATAAGGATGAGTATGAATACTTATCCGGTAGCATCTCTCAATAAAACTCGAGGAGTAATACCTCAAAGTAAGTCAATTGCAGTATATGCTAAAAAATTTTAAATATGAGGGGTGAGTATAATCCACATACTCAGTGAGTGAGATACAATGACTATATAATGACAATAAATGAATTTGTGAGAGTGACAAGTCAAATCTTCATTTTCAAATTTATATTCATTTATAATATATCATGTAATTCAAAATAATATGCATCATTATCATAATTATTTATCATGGGGTGTCAATCGATAATAAAATACATTATACCCATAGTTTAGACTAATTAGGGAAAAATCCACCAAGAGATCACCATAATATCATAAAAATGAAATATATATATATATATATATATATATATATATTTTCCTTTTTAACCCCTTTCCCTTGGTGTTTAACACAGTTCTCACAAGTGCTCGTCTATTGGATCCGTTAGATAGAGTCAGTGGGCTCAAACCCCTACTCCCGTGTTACCCAACCACGTTATCCCGTCGGGTAAATGCTTAATACCATGGTAGGGAGTAAGCTATAGCCATTATACACTACCTCATAATCATACACATGTGCTACATATCATTATTTATAAATCTTTACTCGTAAAAGAAAAATATGATACTATCAGTCATCAGAATGTCATAATGCAATTTTCACATAATATCATTTCAGGACATGCCACAAACACTAAAACATTTCTAAATTATATTTCAAAAATTATTTATAAAAATCATGATCAAACTATTTTTCATTTAAAGTTAGAAATAGTTCATCCCACTCACCTCGACTAGGGATGGTATGCCACTTTCCCTAACTGTCCTCGTTTCTTGAACGAGTCATCCCTCGTATAAAAATGTAACCCTACGCCTAGGTTAAAAAATATATAATTCATCAATTATTTCGATAATATCATATCATAGGATTACGAATTACATATGGAAATATTTTTCTTTAAGATACGATCTCAAATTCCATACTTAGAAAAATTTCAATTCTAAGTTTCCAAAATTCAACTCTGCACAGTTTTGGGAGAAACTTTGTCTCCGTGTGAACTCCTCCAATTTAAGTGATTCTTATCTCTAATCGAAGACAAGACATCAATCTAAAATCTTTCAGTTTATACCATCTTCAGATTTTATCTGTATAATTTTATAAAATTCCTTTTTAATTTTTGTTTCGGTTTTAAAAACTATTTCTGTGCAGTTTCAGTAAAAATACTATAACTTTCTGTCTACTACTCCAATTTAAGTGATCTTTAACTTAAATTAAAGATAAGACAGAGCCTAAAACTTTCATGTTTTAATTTTCTCTAAATTACATACAAAAGATATTTTACAAATTGACACAAGATATTAGTCGTAAAGTATAAAATAGCGTAGGTGAAACATGCTGAAGTTCTAAAAATCATTAAAAATTGATTCCTTCATAAAAAGTTTCACATAATATACCATTTTAAAGTTTACAAAGTCTAGTTTATATAGAAATAAACGGCTTAAATATTTGACTCTTACAGAATGAGATATCATAGCAAGACTACACATCTAGAATTTAATATCTAGTTTGCTAGTATGGAGATTAATATAACTACTCAACAAATAATATAATCCTTGCATAAGTTAAAACATGTTACCTTCCTTGTAAGCTCTCTTACTAACAATATATGCCAATACTCCCTTTGAATCTTTGAATTTTTTTTTCTTCTCACCTTAACTCCAAAATCAAATCACAACATATGAATACAATACTTCTATACCTCCATTTTGAAATTAAAATTTTCGACAATACTCTTACCTCTTTGGCTTCATAGTTGAACCTAATTTTAGAAAGGGAGTCTTCATATTTTCATCTAAGAGAGGAGGAATGAAGACAAAAGTGAACCAATTTCTCAAAACAAGTTTTTTTATAAACCTAGAAAGTATCCTTGACCATTAGATCATCTTATGTATTATCTCAACCATCCACTTATCTTAACACTTAAACCATACAATTGTTGATTCAAACAAACTCCATGCACTCTATTAGGAGTCTTGTTGGATGTCCATGTCAATGGGGAGGATTGTACAAGCTATCCCAATAGTCTTTAAAGCAAAAATTTCCATCCAATGAATTTTCATGTATAAATTCTCATCCAATGAGCTTTCTTGAATTTGAAATCATCACATGTGGCCACTAACCAAACTTGCTGCCCTCTTGACCAATCATTTGGCTCCAATTATCCATTCTTGAGTTGTTTGCAACCATCCACTTTCCTTGCCTATGCTTGCCGAGAAGATTTTCGGCTTATCGATAAAATTTTCGGTTTTAGAGATTTTGAGATGAAATTTCAAAATAAATAAATAGACAATTAAAATTACATTTTAGATATCTCAAAAGGATGTTAATATATATTTAGAATCATGAGAAGTGGTATATGATATACAGTCACCGAAAATCGATATTACAATTGTTTTATGAAATGTCATAAAAATTGAATTAACATGTATGAGAAGTAAGATGTTTGACAATCAAAAATCAAATATCAAAAATGACAAAAAAAATGACAAATGACAAAGGTGTACACTTGCCTTGCATTATTTTTTATGCCTTTTCATCCATAGAAAAGCCAAACAGTTTCCTTTTCCTCCGAAAAAGTCTTAAGGTTTGCAAAGGGAAAATGAGAATTTATGTTTGTGTTAGTGTTCTTCATTTCCTTCATTTCACTTAAGGTATTCAGGACTTCACATAATTTAGCATCTTCATCCTCATCTTCATTTTTTTCTAACATCTCTTCATCTTCAAAAGACCTATCCTCCTCCAGTTTCTCCTCCTGTGGCTCCAATACCACCTCATGGTCAATAAAACTACCCTTCTTACTAAATTGACTACCCTTTCCCTTTCCCTGCTTCTTTTGCTTCTTTGGCTCCTTCTCTTCTTCTTTCTCTTTTTCTTTGTCTTCTTCATCTACATCTACATCTACATGAGAGTCGTGTATATCATTGTCATCATCTTTACCATCATTTCAGCATTGTCTACTCAACAAATTAAATTGCATCTGTACCAGCTTGGAGTGAATTCGAATCGACTTCTCCAAGAACATTTTAAGATCCTATTTAATACCTCTCTATCAAAAGAGATAACAAGATTGAGATTATGATAAGTACGCATTCACATGATAATGGGTGCTTGTAAGTAAGTGTGCCTTCAAATTTGATGAAATATGTTGAATGAGTAACAAACCCTAGCAACATTTGATGAAATATGTTGAATGAGTAACAAACAATAAATAATTTATTTAGACAGAAGATTGATGATTGATTCGATAATATATAAACTTAACTTAACTTACATTCATACGCTCAAATCCAACTCTTCTATTAACTCAATAAGTGGTCTAATAGTGAATGGGTAGCTTTGTTCTCTCCCCTCTAAATCACCAATCCTCACCTTTTCAAAATAGAAAAGCTATGCAAAAAGCGGAGGATGAGTTACATACCAATAGATATATTTGTAGAGTAATATTTATAAATATTCAATTGGATTAAAACTAAACTTACCATAAGTAGAAATAAATACCTACCGATTCTTGTTTTCTTCCTCTCTTCCTCCTCTCTTCTTCTTCTCTTTACAAGACCATTGAATTGTCATACCTTGTCGACCAAGCATTGTAATACAAAATTGGCCCAGTTATATTCACCAACATTGTTAATATCAATGGTACTCGTAACACTGACGTGCCTCGAGTGGGAAAGACATTGGTTGTGGGACATAGAAAGCACCCCAGAAGAAATAACAAGAAATATCTTTTAAAGTTAGGGAAAAAGACATCTTTAGTGTACATAATCATCTCTTTTAACTAACTATGTTTTATTCTTGAGAAATACTTCTAATATCTGAGGATTAGTTTGAGAATTCATTCAAAGATGGAGAACCCAAAACATCACGTCCTCTATAAGGAATTCTTAAATTTCGCCCTACCTCTTTTGCATTGAGCTTAAAATTTTGATCTGCACCAATGCAAAGATGTTTTTCCATTAGCTCAAATCTTATTACAAGTTTTTCACATAATTTTCTACTTAGTGTGTCCAGCTAAATTTCAAAAATTTCCCGAATCCTATATTTTGTACTATAACTTTCATCTCATCATTAAATCTAGAAAATAATTCCTTTAATTATTTAGAAGAACACCTTGTTAGAATGGGTATTTTTTCCCTCCTAACCCTCCTTACCCTAGCCAATTTTTGAAACTTCTCCTATTCTTCATGATCTTCCCAATTCTTAGTCTATTCACAAAGAACACATAAATGAAAATATACATAATAATAATATTTATAATCACGGTATAATAAAATGAAAATATAATATTACACAGATGAATAATTACAGAAATATAAAAAAGAAACTAACAACCGTGAATGCAACCAAACCCAAGCCACAGGTGGATTTCACTTTATTATTAGAAAAATGCTTTTTGTGTGTCAGATCATGGAATATTCAAAAAAACATTATATTAAAAATTTATTTAAAATGAAATATTGTTTATTTTTTAAAAAATGAAAAAATGAAAAAAAAAATTGTTTAGAGTTTTAAAAAAAATATCTATATTAAAACTCCTAAAATATACTAAATAACTAAAATAAATAAGTAAATTATTAACTTGTTATCTTCTTCTTATGTGTCTTCTGTGTCATCTCTGTTTCCTCTATTTTTTGGGAATGTGTTTTCTGTGTTGTCATCCCTGTTCTTCATATCCTCTTTCTTCCTCGCAGCCTATCTAGTTCTCATTTTGGTTTTTCGTATTTTGCTCTCTTCTCTTACGCTTTTTGATCCTCTGAAGCTTTTGACTTCTCTTTCTCATTCTACTCTTCTGGGTTTGGAAAATGTTTTGTCTTCTCTTATGTCTTCTAGTTTGGAAAATGTTTTTGATCTTCGTTCATGGTGGTTTCATGGATTCATGGGTTTATGGGTTCATTCGTTCTCCTTCTTGATTTAGGGTTTTTGAAAATGTTTGAATGTAACCATTTGGTTCTCATTTCTCATAATCCAGAAATACAAATCTATTAAATTTTTAAAATAACATGTTAACCGTGGATCTAGCATCCATCTACGGTGAAGCATCCATCTTGGGTGAAGGAACGAGGGTGTTAAAAAGACATTTCGCTGCAAAAATTTTTAGAAACACTCGACCCCAACCCCTAGCCATCCCCTAGCCATTAATCATAGGCATTAATCACCCACCCATAACCCATGCCATTATTATTATTATTATTATTACATTACTATTACTTAATAACTATAACTATTAACACTTACAAACAAATATTATAATATATAATATAATATAATATAATATATGTAACATATTTAATATTTTCTTATATTATATTTGTAACACCGATACCTCGGTGTACTCATAATTGTACTCCCCTTCATTTTATGTATGATATTACTCATGTTTCTATATAGAAAATCCACCAAGAAATTTCTTTGCTAAAACCGCTCCCCAAAATTTCGGCAATTTCGGCCCAATTGCCGAAAATTCAAAAATTTTCAAAAATAACCACCGATGGTAAAATAATAATGAGGATAACTCTAAAGAGTATAAGAACCTTAAATTTGCGTAGATCTGATTTCATAGAGCTAAATCACCGGTAAAACCCTAGGCGGGTCAAATGTAGCTCGATGAGGCTAGGCAACTACATTTTGACGCAGAATAAATTAAATTAGGTCTAATGCAAGGTTTTGGGGTCTAATGTGAAATTTTGAAATTTTTTTGGGGTCAAATATAAATTTTTATAAGCCAAGGGACTCATTTGAAATTAATAAGAACTTAGAAGAAAAAAAATGAAGAGAAATAAGCAACTAATGAAGTTATGGTATGACTGGATGATTAAGATCTTTGATTGGTTTGTGACTAGATATTAACTATTGGATAAATGGAGTGAGAGAATGATTCTTGGTTTGGAGCAAAATGATCCAATAGTGAGAAATAACCCTTGAGATGATCAATAGTTGAGCTAGAAGTAATTTGGCAAATTCCCTTTCCCAAACCATAACCAAACAAGGGTGTAGAGAATGAGATAGGTGAGGTGGCCGGATGAGGTGATGGAGAGAAGATATTGCTTGGCCATTGAGAAGTTAATCCAAGGGGTGGAAATTGAGTTTGAAGTGAGATGAATTAATTTGAGTCCTTTAATTGAGTTAGTGAGAGATAAGAATACTATTCATTGAGTGAAAGAGTGGGTTTTCTTGAAAACACACCAATTGTGAGGATTTGGTTTGGAATTGGATCAAAATTATGAGCTTTTGGATCTTAGTTGGTGGGAGACATACAATTAATAAATACTAGAGTGGTAGTGTGAGAAAGTGAGTTTGTAGTGTAAGAAAAGAGCAAAACCATGAGTGCTTCTTCTTAAGAGAGAGTGAACACCTGCTTGTGACCAAGTAATCCTAGGGTATAGAATTGATCTTGAGAATGTTTAAGGGTTAGGATTTAATGGAGCAAAATTTAACAAAGCTAAACACTTAGCTTTTACTTCTAAGTCCTTGAGATGTTCAAAGCCAAAGAAGGAAAAGCTCTCCTTTTTTCTCTCTAGATCGAGAGCAACCCCATTAGAGAAAGATTTTATTTCTTCAAACGTTATCCGAAAATATTTGTGTAGATTCATCCCCCTTAAACCCTAACACAACATATCTAAGTTTGGAGCCAAAAAGGAGACGCCTAGTTTGGTGAACAAGAGGAGGCCGAGATCTAAGAGCAAGGAGAGAGAAATCTTTTGCAAAGAGGTTTTGGTTGGGCTTGAAGCATCAAAATCTGAGGTAAAAGAATTTTGCACTTTGCTGAAATTTGATAATCTTGTGCGAATGTTTTAATATGATATTTTAGCATGATTCTATAACTTAGAACCTACGTGGAATCCAAATGAAACATGAGGAATGTATGCAGAATTTTAATGCAAAAGTGATGAATATATGTGTATGATTGTTGATTGAAATGATGGGATAAAGGTGTGTGTGCATGTATAGTTAGTATACGTGTGTTAGGGTGATGTGATAAAATGTGTATTAGTTTGGTGAGTAGCTGAGAATGTAATGAATGCGTATGAGCATGTGTATGTGTAATGAGTTTAGAATGTGAAATCTTATGTATGAGTGATGAATTCAATTGATGTGTAAACATGTAAAATTTTAAAGGATGAATTATACAATGAACAATTTAAATGTGGATGATTTTGTGCATAAAGGATGTGAGATTTTGAGCATACTAACTTCTGGAATTTTGCGGACTGTTTTGAGTATACAAAGAGACAGAATATTAAAGTGATGGTTTTGGTGGTTTAAAGTAGCATTGTTTTGTTAGAAAGGCATGGGAAACATTGAGGCCGAAAATACATGCATGAGAAAATGCGCATTTTAAGGATTTTGGAATGCGTAATATGAAAAGGAAATTGAAATCTTAAATATGAAAAATCTTGAAGCTTGCGGGCTGAATTGTATGCCTTTGGAAATGAGCATTTGAAGTTACCGGGTTGGTGATGAAAGGGAGACAGCGTATGTACACATTTGAAGCCTACCTATGATACCCTAAGCCTTGATCCTAGACGAAGAATTAAATAAAAATACAATTTAATATGGTGGTTTTCAATTTTATGACATATTATGTGTTGCCATTATAGAGACACGCTTGGTGATCAAACGAGGGGAACACATTTCTTACACATTGTGATGCATTTTAGGGAATGACATACCCTCTCATATATGTGAGTGGGATTTCGACGCTATGTTTTTAACTGAGAAAAAATACATGTTTTATAACTTTTCAAAATGACATATTTTATAAATGTGTAAAAATATGAGATTTGGTCTATATTTTATAAATATTTCTCTTTGTGATCATTGGAGTGTCTCAAATGATTAATTCAAATGATATACATCCATAAATTGTGTTGAAATGATATCGTGCTACTTTTTGAAAACTCGATATGATTTATGCTTTCATTGTATTGACACGCTGATTTGAAATGGTTTAATGAAATGTGTAGACCGGATACCCACTTATGATAAGATGATGTGATGATGTCCCTAGTGGACTACCGTAATTACGAAGGGCGTTTGCAGAGACATCCCATGTGTGTCCGGATATGCTTCTATAGGAGATATCCCCAAACATCATATGTATAGTAGTGGCCAATTGAACCAAATCAGGAAGGATATGTGTAACGCCACTGTCTAGCACCGAGCGGGGTTCTGTACGTGATTGATTATATATATATATATGCGCTTAGGCACAGGCTAGCTGGTTGAACCGTAAGGAGAGGAAGTGCGCATTTTTACTATCTAGCACTTGGTGAGACCCGTGGCCAATATTGGGATAGAAAGCAAAATGTTTTTATACTTACACATAAAAAAAAAAAACCCCTAATGCGCTTGTCATTGGTCGCGGTAGACCATTGTCGGGGATATTTTATTGGCAAACTCTAAATGATTTTCGAAATGTAAAAGAATAGATATGTTGATATTATGATATATGATACATGATCACTTGATTTATAGAAATATCATACTCAATTTATAATATCATCATGTTTTAAAAAATGTGATTTGACACTCTGTGCTCACATATTCTATTGATAACATAATGTCAATCTCCTCACTCATTGAGTATTTTTCTTAATACTCACCTCTCACTTTTGTATGATAATAGACTTGGCAGGCAGACGTGTCGAGAGATTTTCGACACACTTGACATATATTTTAGAGAAGTTGAGTTTTGGGTATGATACCAACCATTCTTCCATGATAAAAGTTTATGATGTATACTTGAGGTTCATTAAATGACCATATACATTTTATGGGATGACTAAAATTATGTTATAAAAAAAAATGTAAGTTGAAACTCTCGAAATTGTTGTATCTGAATACATTGAAATGCATTGAGATAAAATGTTGTATTTTAATTTTTTTTTTTTACTTGGGAAATTATTTTTTTAGGAAAAACAGTTTTTAAATAGATGAAAATGTTAGTCTTGCATTGACTCAGTGTGCCGTGTGATGGACAGTATACAGGGTAATGAGTGGCTATTCATGGCCTTCGATTGAGAGTCGGGACGTGACAATATTATTTTATATTATAACATCATATCATATAACCCATATACTATATTATATAATATTTTTTATATATTTTATATATTATGCCACACAAAATTAAAAATTAAGGGTATTGTTTTGTTTTGTGTGTGTTGTGTATTAAAAAAATAGCGAATCACATATTTCTATACAATATTACTACTAATATAATATTATATTACATTATATTTCTACTACTATATTATATTATACTATATTCTATTATATTATATTAGCTCTATATACATTATCATATAGATATATTATATATATTAGTTACTATTGCATTACTATATTGCCATACATTACTAATATATTAACATATCTAATATAGTTGTATTATATTTATATACTATTACATATATATATATATATATATATATATATATATATATATATTAGTTACTATTATATTACTATATTACCATATATTACTAATATATTAACATATCTAATATAGTTGTATTATATTTATATACTATTACATATATATAATATATATATATAATATGTGATAGTTACTATATTACTATAATATATTTCTATATATTACTATACATTACTACTATATTACTATATATTATTCTATATTATCTTATATTATATTATAATATATTATATTTCATTATATATATGTAATATATAATATTTAATGGTAAATTACCCTATATAATATTAGATTACTATATTACATTTATTTATTACTATATTACTAATATATATATATATATATATATATGAATATTACTACTAAATTATAATATTACATTATATTACTATATACTATATTACTAGTGGTAAATTATATTATAATATATAAATTGAGAAGGAAAAAAAAAACAAGTTAACCTGTTCTCACAACCTTGATAGGAAGATGAAGAGTCATCTGCATGCGTGAACAGAGAAGAAAGCATAGGACAGAGGCAGCGTGTGCGGCAGCTGGGCAGGCGGTAAGCAAGCAAATGTGCAAGGAGCCATATAAAAACAAAATGTACAGCTTTGACAACCAAACCAAACCAATATGGAGAGTAATGTCACGGAAAGCAGATAAGGAGGAAATGAAGTTTTGTACAAGTCTTACAAACCTTAGAAAATCTTACTTACAAAAATCTTTCTTGGACAAACAAACATGACAACTGACAACACAAATGACCATTAATAACAATTAATAACCTTTAAACCATTAAATTCTATTTAACACTCTCTCACCCTATTATCACCCTCACTCTTATCTCTTATTTGTTCACATTCACCCACACAATCTCTCTGTCACAACACAAACACAGTCACCCTAAACCTCTTTTCTTCTTCTTTTCCTCTCTGCTAAACCTCCTGTTCTTCATCTCACCAAATCAAATCAAAACGTGTTAGTTTGATACTTTCAAATCTCACAAAGAAGAAATGGCAAATTCACGAAAAGGGAAAGGCAGTCATGATTGAATCAGAAAAATACAACAGGAAAGACTTTCCTTCTTTCAAAAAAAGCAAAATATTTGAGGAGGTATATTTTGATAGAAATATTACATATGGTCTATTAATAGATTGGGATTTTTTGGATAATATAGGTTTTATGCACATGAGTTGTATAAAGCATATCTGTCCTTCTTGGATTGTTAATCCAAGTAAAAAGATTTATGAGCATGCAATGAGAGTTTTTTATAACAATATGGAAGAAATTCATGGTCAGCATGATATTATTATTGATGATAAAATTCGTTTGCGTGCTTTCGAAACTTATTTTCATGGACAAGAAATAGAAGTAAATCCAACAATGATTTGCATCGAGGGGGTATTTAGTGGCTTGAGTATGAAGAATGTGCTCGCTATTTGGAAACTGACATATTAATGGATGCTCAAATAGTTTTTAATGGTAATAGTTTATAGAGGTTTAGTACAACTGCTACAGATTTAAGTTTTCAAGCTAAAATTCTTCACTTCTTAGTAATACACGTTATTAAGCCCCGCCGTAGGAAATTATTCTTCTATTACTCGTGATATTTTTTGGTCAATGGCATGGATAATAGAGAGAAAAAATCCAGGTTTGCATTTTTGATTCCCCACTTTATGATCAGCACAAGAAGAGCTTCTTTAAATAATTTGACATATTGCAGTATGGTGAGGGAAATTTTAAAAAGTCAAGAAATAAATTTAAGAAATGAAAGATATCTACAATTAAGTAGCACAAATTGCATAAATAAAAGAACCATAAGTAAAGCTTCTTGGACTTTTGAACATGGTATTTGGATCAATCTTAAAAAAAAAAGGTACAGAATGGGAGACGGGAGAAGCAGAGGTAGAAGACGTAGAGGCAGAACAGGGAGAAGCCGAAGAAGCAGAAGCAGCAAAGCTAAAAGAGCCACAAGAGCTACAACTGAATAAGGCACGAGTAATCTACAACTGAATAAGGCATAAGTAATGAGGAGACTGACAATTCTAGATGGACTACACTATTTGAATGTATTAACGGTATGAAAATAGGGTTTATAGATATTGTTGATAACAAATTTGGTGAAGTTAGGAGGGAAATGGGAGATTTTTGAACGGAAATGACAGAAGTTAGAAGGGAAGCTCGTGAAATGAAATAGAGTTTTGGTCAATTGAAGGAACAAAATGAACAATTCCACGAATGAAATGACCTCCAACATATAGTAATTTTATGTGAGTTGACGCAAATGACCGGTGATGTAAGGATAAATACTAATTTTGTTAAGTGTATAAGAGATTCTCTAGTAACAACAAGACCAAGACCTTCTGCACTTTCTTCCTCTTTTGCACCTCAGAGCTCTGTGTACCCGTTTGTCTCATGACCTTTTGGTTCTCCTCCTCCAATTTCATTTTCTCCTCCTATGCGGCCATTTGGTTCTCCTCCGACAACTTCATTTTCTCCTCCCACAACTAGGGATTCTAATCCTTTTAATCTTCTAGATATTATTAGGAGATCTGGAGCTCGATCCTCTTCTGCTGCTCCACTATCCTCTTCTACGGCTCCACCTACACTCTAGCACCATCCTCTTTTGCTGCAACTGGATCCTCTTCTTCTGCTACTGCAAGTGGAGAAGATAGATCACCTTCTCATAAAGCCAAAAGATTCAGACCCAACGTTCAATTTCTGTAATCTGCAATTGTTTTCTCATATGTTCTTAATTGTAATGCTATGTTTTTTCAATTTTTCCTTTTTTAATTCTCTCATATATGAGTGAATATGTGAATATGTAGAATATAAAAATGTATGAATCTATGAATGATTGAATGGTCCAATTTTTTTGTTTCAAATTTTTTCATTTCAAATGTAAAATTTGTCCTTCTGCGTGGCGCAGCCGCCGATGCCCGTGTGGCTCAGCCACCCAGGCAAGCGCGCCAGCAAATGCCTGCGCGGCACAACCACGAGGGCCCCTGCGGCTCAACCACCAGGGCACCATATTTTAAAATAATAATTTTATTATTTTAAATAACAAAATATTTATATTATTAATATAAATAATGTAATCATATGAAATTATTAAATTATATTACTAATTTTGTTATATAAAATTATTAAATTATGTCACTAATTTTATTATATACAATCTTTAATTATATTAAATTATTAATTTATATTATATAGTGTCATAAATACATTTTTTTATGAATATTTTAAATAAAACCATGTATTACAAAAAATCAATTAAAAAACACACCCCTCTTCCTCCTCTCTTCCTCCTCTTTGGCGCCAAACCTCCTCTCTTCCACTCTTCCTCGTCTTTGGCACCAAATCTCCTCTCTACCTCGTATGCTCCTCTTTGGCACCAACCCTCAACCCTCCTCCTCTTTGGTGCCATTTATTCGTGCCAACTAAATTGGCACTCAATAGTTTCCTGCAGGTATTTGTTAACTTTTTTATTCAGATTTAGGGCGCCACTAATCAAATTGCCAAGTAAATAGATCTTCCTATTTATTTCAATTATTTTCTTTTGTGTTTTAGGTTTATTTTTGCAATTCTCTCGCTATTCTCATTTATCATTTATTTCTCATTTATTTCTTTGTTGTTTTTTATAATTGTATAATGGACAAATCATGGATGTATTATAAATCAGGAGCAAATGATAAATATATCAATGGAGTTAATACATTTTTTGAATTTGCATCTGTAAATATTCAATCCATGGATAGGAAGATATCGTGTCCTTGTGTCAAATATTTCAACACTTTGAGATTTGCAACACACATAGTCTTCAATCACTTGTTATGTTATAGGTTTCAGCGTGGTTATGATAACTAGATATATATTGAGAGAGTAATGAAAAATCTACATTTCATGCATCCGTATCCAACCTAGATGATAATTTTTTGACCATGATATGTTTGGCATGTTACATGATGCATTCACACATTTGCCACCATCCATACCAACTTCTCATTCTCATCCATCTAGGGTGAATGCATCAACTTCAACTACAACTTCAACTTTGACTTCGACTTCAACATCAGATAAGTTTGTTGAATTACTTGAGAAAGCCAAAAAATCGGTATATCCAAAATCCAAATATAGTATGCTTACAACTATTGTGCACTTATATCATTTAAAGTGTTTATGTGGGTGGATCAACAAATCTTTTTCATGACTATTACAGTTCTTATGAGAATTGTTACCTCATGAAAACATATTGCCAAATAGTTGCCATGAAGTGAAAAAACTATTTCAACTTTAGGGTTGAGATATGAGAAAATATATGTTTGTTCTAATAATTGTATGTTGTATTGGAAACATAGAGCTAGCGATGATGCATGTTATGTGTGTGGTGTTTCTATATGGAAATCAAATAGAGATGCAAATCATGTTAAAAAAAAAAAAAAAAACTATCAAAATATTGAGATGGTTTCCTTTAATTCTTAGATTGCAAAGACAATTTTCATGTACTAAAACTGCTTCTCTAATGAGATGACATCAGGATAAGAGAACAAAAGATGAACTCCCAAGACACCCAGCAGATTCTTCTGCATGGAAACAGTTTGATACCCTATACCCTAACTTCTCTTCTAATCCAAGAAATATTCGATTAGGCCTGGCAGCAGATGGTTTTAATCTATTTAAAATAATGAATGTTACACATAACACTTGGCTCATGGTTATGATACCATATAATTTCCTTTCTTGGTTGTGCATGAAGTCTACAAACTTTATACTTACATTACTTTTTTCTGGTCCTAGAAGTCCCGACGACAATATAGATATCTACATACAACCATTGGTGGAAGAACTGAAAGAATTATGGAATGAAGGAGTATATATTTATGATTCTTTACTTGGGGAAAAATTTAAAATGCATGTAGCACTCTTATGGACCATTAATGATTTCCCTACATATACTAATCTATCTGGATGGAGTACTAAAGGAAGATTTGCATGTCCAGTATATGGATATGATACACGTTCTCAGTGGTTATGTCATGGTTGAAAGTATTGTTATATGGGACATTGAAGATGGTTAGACTCAACTCATCCATTCAGGTATGATGAATATTCTTTTGATGGGATAAAGGAATTTTGAGTTGCTCCTAAACAAAGGTCTGGAGTTGATGTGTTGCGAGAATTAAATGAGATTGTCTTAACAAGTCCCAATGATATGCATGGTTGGAAAAAAGAGAGCATATTGTTTCATTTACTATATTGGAAAAATGTTTTAATTAGACATAATATTGACATGATGCATACGGAGAAAAATTGTTTTGATATAATTGTTGGTACAATTTTGGGCAAGAAAGAAAGTCTAAGGATAATTATAAGACTAGACTTGATCTTAAAGATATGGGAATAAGAAAATATCTTCATCTACGTAGATCAACGTTTACAAATATATTTTTGCCTAAAACATGTTACCAAATGACCTTGCAAGAAAAAGATGAATTTCTTAAGGTTTTGAAGGATTTAAAACTTCCTGACGAGTGCTATACTAACATCTCCAAATGTGTTCAATTGAAACAGCGGAAGTTAATAGACTAAAGGGTTATGACTATCACATTTTAATGCAAAAGTTTATTCACATAGCAATTCAGTGATCATTGCCCGAGAATGTGAACTGTATTATCATTAAAATATATAATATTTTTAAATGTCTGTGCTCTAGGGTTCTTGACCCACAAGAACTTGAGCAATTAGAGGATCAGTTCCACAAATTATGTGTGAGGTTGAAACGATTTTTCCCTTCATTTTTTACTAGTATGATACACTTAATCGTGCACTTGACAACTGAAGTAAGGATCGGTAGACCAGTCACATATAGGTGGATGTATCCAGTTGAAAGGTTTATATTATTTTCAAAGCTTATTTATTTTCATAACTTATTTATTTAATAATGATACTCATTTTATTTAACTTACTGCAATATATATCCATATAGATACTTGTTTCAACTGAAATCCTATGTTCGTAATAGAGCAAGACCTAAAGGCTCCATTGCAGATGAGTATATAGCAAATGAGTGCCTGCTATTTTGTTCAAGATATTTAAACAGGGTTGAAATAAGATTTAATCGTGTATTACGGAATAATGACAACCATATTATATATGCAAAAAATGAGTCCACTTTAACAACTATTGGAAGACGTTTGGGAATAAGGACACAAAGATCTACTAAACGGCAAAAAAAAATATCTCGAATTCGTCTGGATGAGAAATTATTGAAGCATTGTCATAGATATATACTATTTAATAATGACTCACTTGCCTCCTTTAGACTGTAAGTCTACATTCTCATATATTTATTTATAAGTATTAAACTGTAATGTAATATCATGTGTTCATATTCATATGAAGGGAACATATACAACATATTCAAAGAATAAATCGTGGAAAAAGTTAAATACTTTTCAAATCGATAAACTTCACAATAAAGATTTCAGTAGGTGGTTTACTCATTGTGTAAGTATATAAATATTAAATCTTTTCAATATATATCAATATTTTTTTCTGTGTTAATCTTCTTATTAATTTTTTTATATGATTTCTTCTTTCAGGTTACGAATCCAAAATACATCACAGAGATTACAAATAAAATTAAATGGATCGCTTGTGGATCATATCCATTGGTTAAAAATTACAATGGCTATAAAATCAATGGATATCAATTCCATATAAAAGATCATGAGAAATGCTTTCAGACTCAGAATTCAGGAGTTGTGGTAGCAGTGAATTATGCTAGTTATGCAAGTATGAGCAATAAAAGACCTATTTAAGGTAAAGTTAATTATTATCGAATATTACAGCAAATCATTGAAGTAAATTATAATGGAATGTATATGTTTGTCTTATTTAGGTGTGTTAGGTCGACCTACAATAGGGATGTAAGAATGACAGATTTGGTTTAATACTTGTCAATTTCTCCTATCTCAATCATACGGGTGTTGATTTGCCGAATGATACTTACGTGTTGGCATCCCAAGCAAAGAAGGTTTTTTATGTAGCTAACGAAAAACATAAAAGATGGCTTGTTATAAAATATGTTAAAATTAGAGATGAATTTGATATGGGTGATGCAGTGATGAATCAACATATGATTCTGAAAGTAACCCATCAAGTCAGGTATGGGTTCAGACTACTGTAGATGAAGATGAAGTACATGATGATGTTGTAAAATCAACATGATGATATTGTAAAACATCAAGTGATGAATCAACGTATGAATTCTGAAAGTAACCCATCAACATAAAGGATGGCTTATTGTAAAACATGTTAAAGTACATGATGATATTGATAGAGTAAGATGGGATGCATATACCTATGAAATGAATTTTCTTTACTCATTTATCTTCTGTATTTTTATATTTTTAATCACTCTACTTTCAGTTTTCTTCGTATCATATGTAGTGATGTGGCATGGTAACAAGTGGTAAGAAGTAGTAATAATAAGTACTTTTATTATCTTGTAATACAAGTGCATTTGAGATTCCTCTTAGTACAAATGGTAACAAATGGTAACAATTATTTTTATTCTCTATCTACATGGTAACGATGGTAATAAATGATAACAAATTATCTATAACAAATAACAAATAGTAAACTCCAGGTGTACTTTTGTTATACTATAATAACAAATAACACATGGTAACTTATATTCTCTGTCTATATGGTAACAAGTGATAAATAACAAAGAATAAATGGTAACTAGTACATTTGACGATTGCCCCAACATAACAAGTGGTAAAGCAATAATTGTATAAAATTTGTATAATATGGCATGGTAACAAGTGTTTTTCAATAATAAATAGTAACAAGTTATGGTAATAAATGTATATCAACTAACAAATGGTAATTGTAATAATTGTATAAAATTTGTATAATATGGCATGATAACAAGGATTTTTAACAAATGGTAAACAATAATTATATAAAATTTATATAATATGGCATGGTAACATTAACAACTGATTTTTAACAACTGCTAACAAGTACCTTTTATATCGAATAGGATATGGTAATAAGTGATAAGAGGTCATCTATAACAAATAACAAATAATAAATGGTAACAACCTACAAGTGCATTTCAGGATTGCTAACATAATAATTCTATAAAATTTGTACAATATGGCATAGTAAGAAGTGATAACAAATGATAAAAAGTGATAACAAGTGATTTAGAACAAATAACAAGTACAACTATATTTCATGAAAATTGGTAAGGCAATAATACCATAAAATTTGAATAATTTTTTTTTAATTATATAAAATTTGTATAAATTGGAAATTAATGTTACATAACCTAATGGGAAAATAACACATATGAAACATTGGAAACATATGATAAAAGAAGAAAGAGACATTTACTATAACTATTCCATTCCGAACTATAACTATTCATTAAAAAAAAACAAGAAATAAAGGCGGTCAAAATTTTAAAAAACCTGGTGTAATACCGACACTTCGGTATCTTTCATATTGTACTCTCCTCGATTTGTACAACCAAATCATCGAGAGCGAAAATCTTTGTTACTAAGCCAAAATAAAAATCATATGTGCAAATTTGATACTGTGAGATATATACATACTAAATCTTTGGGACCCATGTGCAATTTTAGATTTTTGAGGTGAATAGTAAGTTTGACCGACCTCGGATCGCATGTTAACGAATAGTTAGGCATAAAGGACAAGCAATTAATGCTCTTAAAGCATGTGAATTTACTTTATTGGATTTTGTGTGGTCTTGACAAGTGGCACTACATGATTGGAGGAAATTAACCCTAATTAATTAAAAATTGTTAAATTTAACTAGAGTTAGCTTAATTAAATTTAATTATGATTAGAAATTCACTTAACCATAGTTGGCCCCTTTAGAATTGTGAAAGGCAATGTGAGAGAGAGGAAGAAAGGGAGAGAATGTCACGCCCCGATCCTTGATCCAAGGTGTGAGCAGCCGCCATACTATCCCGGATGCTGACATTAAATTTCCAACCATCAACAAACAAACGGAAAGAATCTCCGCATAACTCGGAGGTCCATCCTATATCAAAATCTTGTTAACCAATAACATATCAATGTACAAAAGCCAACCTGGCAAATCATCAACACAACCAACCAATTCACATCCCAGTCAACATCCAAAATAACGTAAGGCTAATCCAGTTCTATCCACAGACCTCTACTGCCATGCCCCTATCAAAAGCATGAACAGTCGCCAGTCACCCCTTCTATGATTTAAAGATAGCACCGAACGAACCTAATAGACAATCCTAGACATGATACGTTTCCCAAAGTGATTGAACACAATAGTACAATCATGTCTCAATGCAATACAATGAAATGAAAGTTACAATAATATGTACAATTCTTTACATATAGTCATCCCTGTTATATACATATACAATGGTCTATCTACAATCCCAAATATACAAATATATATCTATATCATCCCATATCTTTAAACACAATCCTGCGGAAGAATAGTTAACACCATACCCAGGTCCGATATTTCCAACAAAATCTCGTGTGCTGCTATGTCGCAACGCGTCCCACTATAGCTATCTTTGTGGAACAGAAAGTATACTCAATGAGTGAGAGGGTATATATAAGTATGTTCAATGTATTGGTGAAAAATAAAGTGTTAAAATGATTAAATAAATCCACACGTCCGCATAATGTATAAAAACAGTGCATAATGAACAATTCATCATAAATCATTTTTTTATACATTTCAAATACATATGCATCTATATCAATCGAATCACACAAGTATAGAGTATGCCAAAAATCAGTTCCTGGCAAAGGTCGACCACGACTAATGGCAGGCGCATCGGGGGTTTTTATATGTAAAGTTAGAAAATGCTCTCTACCCTGACATTGACGACGGATCTCATCAGGTGCTAGACCAGGGTATTACCTAGTCCTTCCCCTTTCGAGTTCAATCCAACTAGTACCGTGTCAAGTCCCAATATCATATACGACGTTTGGGGATAGCTCCTGCAGAAACGTATCAGGGCACAATGGGTACCTCTGCAAACGCCCTTCGTAGCTACGGCATACCCAACTCATGGGCATATCTCATAAATCATATCATTATGGCATGCATAAAGGCCCTCGGTCGATAACATAATATCATCATAATATACATGCCATGTCAACATTTATCAAACTATATCAAACACTTCTCATAATTGATTTCATAAAATCATATGCATATGATGCAATAGCACGTTTTTCATTTCGCAAATCATTTGGATGCATATTTCACAATAAAATTATGTTGTGGACACTCAAATGATTCACAAAACATTTCATAAATCCATTCCAAAAATCATAGCACACGATCATAATTCATGCTTGCACTGAAAAGCATTTTAAAACATATTGTTTTGCATTGAACACATAATATAATAAATCTCACTCACAGTATACGGGAGGGTCAATCACTCCTTAAAATATCAAACTGTATGGAAACTGTGTCCCCTCGTCAATCTGCTATCATGTCACTACAAAGGCAACACAAAGGACATATGAAATCTTTATGTAATGCAAATGAAGACTTTTAAGTTAAATATATTAATTTAACCATCCGTGCTTCCCACTCTCTAATACACTATCCAATGACCACGCCTACATGCCAAGGCAATACACATACCTCGATAGTACACATACAAGGAAATCAACTTCTTCCTTTCTCAATGCATAACTAATTATGCTCAATGTCCACAAAGGGACAAGTTAAGCACACATTTACATCACCTTACACAACATTTTCAATTTCATACACACATATGCTTCACACTCTTGACCTCAAATACATCCATTCACATTCATCATTTCACCAAAATAGTCCACAAGTTTAAAATCTAAAATTCTGCACATAACACAATTTGCGCAGTCGTGGGAAAATAGTCATAACTCCTACTACACAACTCCGAATCACATGCTTCCTATCTCATTTTAAAGCTAAGGTATATCACTACAACTTTTATTTTGAACATTCCTTCATATTCAAATCACAGAATTTCAGATAAATCAATCTTTGTCTCAGTTATGTTCCAAAAGTTCATTCTGTCATGTCTTATTAACAATGCAATAACTCTCTGCACACAACTCAATTTCAAGTTATTTGTGGATATGTTATAGATGAGACACAGACCTACAACTTTCATGTTGAAAGTTTTTCTTTGTTCAGTCCAGAAGAGGGTCGAAACAGATCACCTAGAAGGCTATCAATCTGGGACCAAAAACAGAGTGACAATTTGCATAGTTCTTGGAGAATTTTCATAAATTTTGATATAAGAGTCGGATTAAGATGATTCTTACCCTGTTAGAAAGATAAAACCAAGAGCTACAAATGTTATAACTAGAGCTCAAGGTAGTTCAGACCGGAAGGCACCTCAAAATTGAGACAAACATAACGGTAGAACAGGACATCAGAACAGAAACTTCTACAGAACACCTAATTTTTAAAATTCACTAAAAATTCATTTCTCATCAGATTTAAACGAATCATATCTCATTTAAACCCTCTGAAGGTCTGGTTTCATGTATAAAACTTTCAATCAATTTGCCTATGCACAAAAAATGCTATAGCCTAAACATTACAACCTACTCAGACTTCCAAAAACCCAAAAATTATGTCATGTCTTCAAATTCGTCTACCTTAGTTTTCTGAGCAAACTTTCTCCTTTTTGCCTAAATTTTGGATATATTATACTAGAGGGTGGTGGGTGTTTACCTTATGAATAGTAGGCCGATTGAAGCTTTGAACTTTCACATTTGCTCATTCCTTGAATTTTTGTCCCTCCCTAGATCTCCATGTGTGGTGCTTCTTTTGAGATGGTTTTTGAATATGTGATACTAGGTCTAGGGTATAGCAAAACCATGTAAAAATGTTGGGAGGTTGTGAGGAAAAATCATGGTTGCTCTTCAATGGGGCTCACGGCTAAGGAGAAAGGAAGAAGAGAAGAAGGTTTTTGCTCTCTTTTGGGTATCTCACTTTTTTTTTTGTTGGGAGTGAATAAAAAACTTAATTTGGTTTTAATTTAAACACTCAACCATGATTAAGTCATGTTTTAACACTAGTTAGGTTTAATTAACCCTACCCTAGTTAAATTTAGCCATAGTAAATCAACTAACCGTAATTCCTTCCAATCATGTGATGCCACTTGTCAAAGCCACACAAAGTCCAATAAAGTGGATTCACACATTTCAAGGATATTAATTGTTTGTCCTTTGTACTTATCCATTCTGACTCGTGGTCCAACGTCGGTCAAAGTTACTGTTCATCTTGAAAATTTTTAAATCACATACGGGACCCAAGTTTTCATACTGACTCCAATGCCGCTGGTTTCGTGTAAATTTGAGATTATTTAGTCACCTAAACATCTTTCGGAGCGAACGAAATCTACGATTGGTCAAAATCACCCGGGCGAGTTTTGGCAAATTTCTCAAAATCTCATTTTGACTTATGAAAATCATTAGTTAGCCTAAATTTGGCTTCTTATAAAAATTTCAGTAATTTCACACAAGTAGATTTTGATTTGGCTCGATAAGAACTCATTTCTCGCCCCCTGCGAGTAGTCATCGAGCACTCCCGAGCAAACGATGTGGCTTTGTCCAAATTCAAGTTTTATTAACTTTTTAGGGTGATTTTGCACATGTAATTTCTTTGGGCTCAAAATCGCATGCGTAGATTTCAAGATGGCCCAAAAGGGTCCCTTTTTAGCCCCGCGGGGCCATGCCCAAAATTCTTCTAAGGCATTTTGGCTCGGAAAAATTTCTAAGAGATTTTCTATATAAATAAGAAGATGTATTATATATGGAGTAATGAGGAGTATAATATACAGTACACCGCGTGTCAGTGTTACAGAGAAAGGCTTGCCCAAGGAACCAAAGCACAAATATCTTCTTCTCCTCTCTTCTCTTGGCCGAAACCTAGACCTAGGTGGAGAAGTGATTTCCTCCAAACAACCACCCAATGTTGTTATGTGGTTTTTCTCTACTCTAAGCCTATTACAACATATCCAAAAACCAGCGGAAAAGGAGCACTCTACATTGGAGATCTAGGAGGGGCCGAAAATTGAATGGGAGGAGCAAAACTTGTCCTTCCAAGGCTTCAATCAACCTGCAGTTCATAAGGTAAACTCCCTCCAATCTCTAGTATAACATATCCAAATTTGAAGCAAAAAGGAGAAGCCTAGGTTAGGGAACCTTAGTTGGCCAAAAATAGAGAAGTTTGGAGGAAGAGAAAAATTCTGCACATGATGCCTTTGTGAGAACCTTATGTTGGTAACCTTATGTGATGACTTGAAACTAGTTTAAGTAAGTAATCAATGGCTGAAAACCCTAAGAAGATGTGCAGAAAAGAAAATTCAGCTTAGGAGGATTGGATTTTGGCCATAATTTGGCTTCATTTTCGGATAAGGAAACCATGGACTTATGTGTAGGAATTTTAGTCTTTGTTGATGGCCTAAATCATACTGAAATTTGTCCCAAGTTTGTGTGCATTTAGTGTGTAGAAATTGGGTTGCATTTGTGCGCACATTGGTGGAGAAATTTTGCCCTTTATTGTCTTGTGCATGTGTTGAATTTTGACACTTCTGGTGGGTGACATTGTCCTGAAAATGGTCCTAAGGTGTGCTGAAAATATGGCATTCATATGGTTGCAATGTGTGTTGAAAGTCTCTTGTGTTTGATTTTGAAATTGGAGTATGAATCATGAGTTGCATGCTAAAATTGTGGGAGCTTAAGTGTACTTCATGTGTACAGAATGTATGTATATATTGTGATGGTTAAAAGTGTACATTGATGGTTGAATGGGTAAGGTATTGTGTGTTGGAAATTGCCAAGGAAAATGAGTTATATAAGTGAACAAAATAACTAAGAATGAGGTGTGTTTGTGTGATATATATGTGCTGGAATTTGAGTGGAAAATTTCATGTATGTGGTGTTTGTGTGTGCAACCATGAGAACGAGTCCGAGAGTGTCTAGGCAAACCTTAGTAGTTTTCTATGAATTTTTTATGGATAGCTTGTAGACATCCTAAACTATAACATGTTAAAAATTGGAGTCATTTGAAGTTAGTTTGATAGGGAAACCAATAGCAAAACAAGGATAGCCAAAATCTGGAAATTTGGAAATTTTAGAAACTCCTACGGGGCAGTGAGTTTCCTTGGACTGGCAGCCATAGTTGGCCTTTGTCTTTTTCACTAACATTTTGCAGAGACCTTGCACACATCCTAAGGACCAACATATCCAAAATTGAGGTCATTTGGAGGCCATTTGCTTAGTGAACCACTAAGAGAACTGAACTAACTAAGGAATAATTCAATTTCTGACCTTGGGATGCAAAACCAATGTAATTTCCACCTTGCTACATTACAACAACAAAACCAACTTCAGAATAAGATTTATCACAAGAAAATGAAGGGATCCATCAAGAAAAACCGTGGGTTCAATGGAGGAAAAATTGGACTTAGCCGGGTTAGAAATCGGACAAAAAAAATGGCTAGGAAAGGAGAGTAGGTTAGATTTTGACAATGCACTATTCTACCTGTTTTATGGTTGTAAATTTGCCTCTGAGTGCAGCCCCCTTTTCTGGTAGAACAGGATTTTGTATCAGTTATATGAAAGGTAGATTTATGTCTTATCTTTCCAACGAAATAAGAATTGCCTCAATCCGACCCCTGTATCAAAAGTTACAGCCATTCTTCTAAAACTCGATAGAGGGTCACCCATTCTCCAACACCAAAAATAATAGCATTGCACGACTCCCTTCCAGCCCTTGTTTGCAAAAACTCAAAGACAAAAAGTTGTAGATCTCCCTCTTAGCCACCTACTATGAAACTTTCAACCAATTTGCACGAGGGAATCAAAGGTTATACAAAATCTCCCAAAACTATGGAGAAAGAATTCTGCTTCTCGGCCAAAACTAAACAGAGATGTTGGTGGTCCATTTCAGACCCCTTCTAGGCATTATTGGGAGAAATCCAAAACATGAAAAATGTTAGGTTATGTTTCTTCTAAATACTATAAAACGTTCAGGAAATTTAGAGTTTTATGTTAAAGGTTGTGAGGGCTGTACTAAAATTGGTCAGAACAAACTTCTGAAACATAATGTGGGAAAAATGGTGCAATTTCATGGACTTGCACTAGGAATCCGAGAGAGTGCCCAACTAGGACGTTGTAGCGCTTGTCTTATCCACAACATAGTCAAAACTTAGAGTATTGTCATGAGTTGATGGTGAAATATGAGAAATTTGCTAAAATAGGACAAAATAGAATGTGAAAGTTGGATTGGTTTAAAAATGTGAACTTTAAGAAATCTTCCACCAAGATTTTGGAGATAAGTTCAACACAAAACGTGTGAGTTTTTATGTGAGCCAACCATAGAAATTGGAATTTCCCAATTCCAACCCCGGTTGAGGAATTTGTGGTCGATTCTCAAAAATGAAGCGAGATTAGATTTTTTTAAAAAAACCCTAGATTTGTCTACAACTAGGGTTGCATCACATTTACATCATCATATACGCATCATATAACCTCTTAAGTAACACATGTTTTATATAGAGTTTCGTTAGTGATATTGAGGGGAGCATTTTTAGGTGACTCGAGATTCGTACCGGGAGTGGCATACCCTCCTGTATACTGTGAGTGGGATTTATTATATTATGTGTTTAATGCACAGTACCATATTTTAAAATGTCTTCTGATGCAAGCATGATTTATTGTATGTGACGTGAAATTTTCAATAAATTATGAAATGTTTTTGTGAATTCATAGAATATCCACAAACATATTTTTACGTGTTGTATATGCATCCAAACGAGCTTTTAAAATACGAAACCGTGCCATTGCATTTGATTTATACATGTTTGATGAAATTATCCTTGTGGAAATGATTGACATTGCTTGAGAAATATGGCATGGCACATGATTGAATTGATGATGATGTTATATATGGGTCGAGTGCCCTAACTTGTGATGATGATAACTTTATGATAGGTAAATCCTATTCCGCAGCTACGAAGGATGCATATGTAGGGTGATCCATACTTGCACCTAATACGCTTCTGCGGAAGGTATCCCACATGACATCGAAAAATGGTAAATGTATTGTGATTCGACACGGTACTAGTCAGGTTGAACTCATAAGGGGGAGGGCTGTGGTGCATCGTATTCTAGCACTGATGAGGTCCGTCACCAACGTCGGGGTAGAGAGTTTTTCTAACCTATTACATACAAAACCCCTGATGCACCTATCATTGGTCACAGTCGACCCTTGCCATGATTGACTTTGGCACACTCTATTCTAGCACGATTTGATGTCATGGATGCATATATGTTTGAAATGTATGTAAAAAGAATGATTTATGATAAATTGAGCATTTTACACGATTTCTTACAATATGTGGAATTATTGAGAACTTTGATACTCTATTTTTCATCGACACATTGAACACATGATATATACCCTCTCACTCACTAGGTATCTTCCTTGATACTCACCCCTCATTTCCTGTTGTGTACAGAGATAGTTATAGTGGGACACACTGAGACTTATCAGCGCATAAGGATTTTGTTGGAGATCGAGGCTATTGATTTGGTACTCGATATGATATTGGGAAGAATTTGCCAATGAAATTGTATATTTGAGTATTGGGATTGTAGATATACTATTGCGTATAAAAAGGGATGGCTGTATTTAAATTTATGTATATTTTATTGAAACTCTCAATTCTATTCTATTGTATTGAGGTATGATTTGTACTATTGTGTATATTTACTTTGGGAAACATGTCATGTTCTAGAAGTGTTTTCTAGATTCGCTCGGTACCACCTCTAAATCACAGGAGGGGTAATTGGCGATTGTTCATGCCTTTGATAGGGGCATAGCAGTAAAGGTCTGGTGTAGAATTGTTTTTAGCCTTACGTTATGCTACATGGTTGACAGAGATTGGATGATCTGAGGAGATTATTGATTATGGCCGGGCTGGCCTATATATATAGATATGTGACTGGTCAATATATGATATGTGACAGATTGTTGATGATATAAAAAGGGATGGCCTATGCATGGTTGACTGCATGTTATCCTACATGGTTAACAAGGATTGGATGATCTGAGGAGATTGTTGATTGTGGCTAGGCTGGCCTATGTATATAGTTATGTGACAGATCGATATATGGTATTTGATATACTTCCAACTTATGGGGAAGTTCTGCTCGTTTGGTTATGAAAAGTCAACATTCAAGAGAACGGGCGGCTGTTCACGGCTCCGATTCGGGGCATGACAGTTCGGTTGGTATCAGAGCCTAGATTGAGAGTTGTATATCTATGTAAGACATTTCTTAAGTATGAATGTATTTAAAGTCCTCAATGCATAAGAGTTTCATACAGTCATATATATCCCTTCATATGGTCTTAGGAATTGAGTTCATCCATTTTAGGGAGTTAGTTACTCCGCAACTAACCCTAATTCTTGAAACATATCTCATGAAGAATTCTTTTTACAGAATTATGCCAACTCGATGCGGTAGATCAGTGGGACGCGGAGCTAGACTCATGCTACCTGAGACTCCTTCAGCACCTAATACTTTGAGGGAGCCTGAGACCCTTAGGGTACCTAAGGATGCTTCCTCATCACGGGTGCCTATACCAGCACCACCCCAGCCAATGACTACGGCAGGGATTCCACCACCACCACTAGAAGCTTTGAAGTAGTAGCAGGAGTGGTATAGTCAGTATGGTGTGCAGATGCCTCCATTACCTCCACCTACAGCCGCACCTACACCCGCGGCAGCAGCTATCCCAGTGGTACCGAAGCCCCCACCGGTGGCCGAGCCCTCAGCAGTTTCAAGTCTGAGTGAGACCACTTCTATGACTCTACGGTGAGTTCACAAGTTGACACAGTTAATGAAGGAGGCACGTCAACTCGATTGTGTAGATTTTTTAGGGTCCGCTGATGCTACGGCAACAAAGCACTGGATTAACGGATTCGCAGGATTCTTACAGATCTGAGGTTTAGTGAGGACCTCAGACTTAGTGTTGCTGAGATGTTATTGGACAGAGATGCTCTCACTTGGTGGGAGACTATACGAGATGAGGCTACAGGGCCTTTACAGTGGGAGGATTTTCTATGAGAGTTTGACCATAGAAACTTCCCGGATTTCCAGTAGAACCGTTTGAGAGCTGAGTTCCTACATTTAAGATAGAGGACTAGATCTGTTGCTAAGTATGAGGCAGAACTCAGGAGGATAGCTGCCATAGTTCCCAACATAGCTATACCATAGCAGCTGACGTTTAAGTTTGAGGATGGCCTCAGTTTGAGTATTCGACGCTACATGATTGTGACCCCCAGTTTCACCCTCTCAGAGGTGATTAGTTCAGCTCATCGTGCAGAGGAGATAGTCTGCGCTGAGGCCAGGCAGAGAGAGGGTAGGGAACAGAAAAGGAAGAGGACTGGGTAGACCTCTAGTAGAGGCAGAGGTTTTGTCTCGTATAGAAGCACTTCTGGGTTTAGACCACAGGGTTCGGGGTAGGGACCTCGTCCATAGGGGTTCAGACTGCCAGCCCCTAACGCCTCTACACAGTATATGGCGCAGCGGCGACTTCTTGCTGCAGATGTAGCCGTTTACATTCCGGACCTTGCGGGGGCCCGATTACTTGCTTCCGGTGTGGGAAGCTGGGTCATATCAGGAGTGTGTGCTCTGACATGGGTTTCAGAGGTCAGGTATCGCAGAGCCATACCGGTACACCATGCACGAGATAGTAGGGAGTACCTACTCATTCAGTATATACAGCTCCACGGATGGTCACCGGGAGCAATACCGTGCAGACTCAATCGTGTCAACAACCTAGAGCTCAGGCTCGCGTGTACACGATGACTCAGGAGGATGCTTAGGCGAACCCTGATGTAGTTACGGGTAACCCTCCCATAGATCCAGCAGTATAGGATTTATATTGTATTGTATTTTCTTTTGATATCATGTATGCCATTATACTTGTGTACAATCATGACATGTAAAAGCCTTAGAGGCTTGACTACTTTGATGTACATATATGTTTTGATATATATATATATTCAGTTTTCTCAGATTTTAAATTCTTTTTAACTCTTTTTGTCATTAGGTACCATGCATATAATTGCTTCCGATACCCGTGTTCTCATAGACACGGGTCGAACTACTCATATGTGAGCAATTCCTTCGCTAGACACTCTGATAGGCCTATCTCACTACTTGATGAGGAGATCTTGGTCATCACTCCTCTTGGTGAGCAGATTGTTCAGGATTCAGTATATCGTGGCTTCGAGGTTAGGATAGAGGATACCGTACTAGAGGCAGACTTGACACCTCTCAGTATGACCGACTTTGATGTCATCCTAAGGATAGACTGGTTGAGTACAAACCGGGATTCAGTTGATTGTTTTACGAAGCAAGTTGAGTTCAGAAAACCCGGGCAGCAACCATTGGTTTTTATGAGAGATATGCGAGTATTACCCCGCTATGTTATTTTTGTTATGAAGGCTAGACGTTTGGTGCGCCGTGGAGGTACGGCATATCTGACCCACATTATTGATACCACTATACAGGGCCCGTAGCTTGAGGAGGTCCCGGTGGTATGAAGTTTTCGGATATATTTCCCAAGAAACTACCTAGATTATCACCAATTCGGGAGTTCAATTTTGAGATTGATGTAGTTCTAAGGACTACTCTGATTTCTATGGCACCATATAGGATGGTACCAGCCGAGCTCAAGGAGCTAAAGGTTCAGCTGCAAGAACTATTGGACCAGGGATTTATTCATCCTAGCACGTCACAGTGGGGTGCATCGGTATTGTTTGTAAAAAAAAAAGATGGCATATTTCAATTGTGTGTGGATTATAAATAGCTGAGCAAAGTTATCATTAAGAATCGGTACACACTACCATGTATTGATGATCTCTTTGATTAGTTTCAGGGTGCCAGGGTATTCTCAAAGATAGATCTCCGATCGGGTTACCATCAGCTACGGATTAGGGCCGAGGATGTGCCTAAGATGGCTTTTCGCACCCGATACGGACATTATGAGCTTTTAGTCATGCCGTTTGGGCTAACTAACGCACCTGCCGCATTTATGGACCTTATGAACCGTGTTTTCCATAATTATTTGGACCGGTTCATTATTGTTTTTATTGATAATATTTTAGTCTACTCGCGGAGTGATGATGAGCATACTCAGTACCTTAGGGTGATTCTGCAGACTCTTTGTGAGAGACAGCTTTATGCCAAGTTCACCAAATGTGAATTTTGGCTGTAGCAGATTAGTTTTCTGGGCCACATAGTTTCTGCGGAGGGTATTTTTGTTGATCCACAGAAAGTTGAGGCTATATTGAGATCGGAGCAGCCACAGATAGTGACAGAGATCAGGAGTTTTCTTGGCCTAGCCTAGTATTAGCACAGATTTGTAGAGGGATTTTCTTAAATTGCTGTTTCGTTATCTATATTGACACGGAAGGATATCAGATTTATATGGGATGACCGTTGTGAGACGAGCTTTCAGGAGCTCAAACAACAGTTGACGTCCGCTTCGATTCTCGCCCTTCCCACGAGTAGTCAGGAGTATGTGGTATACAATGACGCTAGCAGGCAGGGATTGAGCTGTGTGTTGATGCAGGATGGTAAAGTTATTGCCTATGCTTCTCGACAGCTAAAGAAGCATGAGGTGAACTATCCTACGCACGATTCGAAATTGATAGCCATAGTTTTTGCACTAAAGATATGGCACCACTATCTATATGGGGTCACATGTAGGGTGTTTACAAATCACAAGAGTCTAAAGTATCTGTTCACTCAACGGGAGCTGAATTTGAGATAGCGGAGATGGTTAGAGTTGCTAAAGGATTATGACCTCATCATTGACTATCATCCAGACAAGGCTAATGTAGTGGCTGATGCCTTGAGCCGAAAGTCATCTTCTTCTTCTCAGACTACCAAGACTACTTATCTCTCATGTTTATTGGGACTCCGAGCTTTAGGAGTCAGGTTGGCTTGTGATGATCAGGGAGCTATACTAGCCAGATTTGAGGTTTGGCCGAGTTTGTTCGACCGTATCAGGGAGCTTCAGCAGAGTGATGAGGAACACCGAGTTATTTATAAGAAAGCCAGTAGAGGTGATATCGATGACTTTAAAGTTCGTAGGGATGGACTGTTGGTTTTCTGAGATCAGGTATGTATACCAGCAGATAGTGATCTCCATAGGGCTATTCTTGAATAGGCCCATTCATTTGCCTATGCTTTACATCCCGACAGTACTAAAATGTACTGCACCATCAGAGATCATTATTGGTGGTCGGGCATGAAATGGGAGATTGCAGAGTTTATTGCTCGTTGCCTTGTATGTCAGCAGGTAAGGGCCGAGCACCAGCGTCCAGCTGGCACTTTACAGCCTCTTCCCATCCCTGAGTGGAAGTAGGAGCATATCACGTTGGATTTCATAGTAGGGTTGCCGCAGACTTTGGCACAACATGATGCAATCTAGGTGATAGTTGACTGACTTATTAAGTCCGCACATTTCATCCCGATCAGGAGTGATTACTCGCTTGAGGCATTGGCATGCCTCTATATTGGTACGATTGTGAGACTGCATGGGTTCCAGTGTCGATAGTATCATATCGAGACCCCAGATTTATATCCCTTTTTGGCCCAGTCTATAGGAAACTTTGGGTACTAAACTAAGATTCAGCACAGCGAATCACCCCCAAACAGATGGTCAGTTAGAGAGGACCATTCAGACTTTAGAGGGCATGCTTAAGGTATGTGTTATGGATTTCCGAGGGAGTTGAGATCAGTATCTTTCGTTAGTGGTGTTGGCCTATAATAATAGCTATCAAGTGAGCATTAGCATGCCACCTTATGATGCATTGTATGGGAGGAAGTGTCGTACCCCGTTATGCTGGGATGAGATTGGTGAGCGATGACTCACCAATGTTAAGCTGGTAAAGGAGACGAAGGAGAAAGTGAGGTTTATCCGTACGTGGATGAAAGTCGCCCAGGATAGACAGAAATCCTATGCAGATCGTAAGCGGTGAGCTCTAGAGTTCACCGTGGGAGACATGGTATTCTTGAGGATATCTCCCTTGAAGGGAGTCATTCGATTTGGGAAGCGGAGGAAGTTGAACCCCAGGTATATTAGGCCCTTCTGTATCCTTGAGAGGATCAGAAGTGTGGCATATAAATTAGAGCTTCCAACAGACTTATCACGTATTCACGATGTATTCCATGTTTCGGTGCTTAGGAGATATCAATCAGATCCCTCACACATTTTAGAGGCTCTGCCAGTTGAGTTTCGAGAAGACTTGAGCTTACCTGTTTAGACCATGGCTATTCTGGATCGACAGATCATAAAGTTACGGAGCAAAGAGGTTCCTCTTGTTAGAGTTTTGTGGAGGAACGACCAGGTCGAGGAGGAGACTTGGGAGCCCGAAAAGGCCATGAGGAGATAGCACCCCCAACTTTTCTCTATATAGTTTCTTTTAGTCTCGAGGACGAGACTTGTTTTTAGGGGGTTAGGAAAAGTAATACCGACACTTCGGTATCTTTCATATTGTACTTTCCTCGATTTGTACGGCTAAATCACCGAGAGCGAAAATCTTTGTTACTAAGCCAAAATGAAAACCACACGTGCAAATTTGATGTCGTAAGATATATATATATATATATATATATATATGCTAAATTTATTTTAAAAGTGAAGGGTCAAGGAGCGAAAGTCAAATTTAAGTCATAGCGCAAAAATGCTTGGTGCTCTAAAATTTTCACCCGAGAAACCCTAATATTTGGCAGAATTGAAATTTGTCCAAGCAAACGGTTTCATTTCCACCCAAGACCTATATTTTTTAAATCTATGTGTAAAAGGGAGTCCGTGGTGAAATTTCACGTATTTCAAGGTCGAGGTTAAATTTTGACTGATCGAGAATTTCGTTCCCTCCGAATGACGTTTGGGCGATCAAACGACCTCAGATTAACGCAAAACCAATGGCATTGGACTCAGCATGAAAACTTGGTCCCATGTGCGATTTTAGATTTTTTAGGTAAATAGTAACTTTAACCGATTTCAGATCGTGTGTTAACGAATGGATAGGCATAAATGATAAGCAATTAATGCTCTTGAAGTGTGTGAATTTACTTTATTGGATTTTATGTGGTCTTGACAAATGACACTACATGATTGGAGGAAACTAGCCCTAGTTAATTAAAAATTGTTAAATTCAACTAGAGTTAGGTTAATTAAACTTAACTAGGATTAGAAATTGACTTAACCATGGTTGGCCCCTTTAGAATTGTGAAAGGCAACGTGAAAGAGAGGGAGAAAGGGAGAGAAAGGCTTGCCCAAGGAACCAAAGCACAAAAATCTTCTTCTCATCTCTTCTCTTGAACGAAACCTAGACCTAGGTGCAGAAGTAATTTCCTCTAAACAACTACCCAATGTTTTTACATGGTTTTTCTCTACTCTAAGCCTATTACAACATATCCTAAAACCAACTGAGAAGGAGCACTCTACATTGGAGATCTAAGAGGGGCCAAAAATTGAAGGGGAGGAGCAAAACTTGTCCTTCCAAGGCTTCAATCAACCTGTAGTTCATAAGGCAAACTCCCTCCATTCTCTAGTATAACATATCCAAATTTGAAGCAAAAGGAGAAGCTTAGGTTAGGGAACCTTAGTTGGCTGAAAATGGAGAAGTTTGGAGGAAGAGAAAAATTCTGCACATGATGCCTTTGTGAGAACCTTATGTTGGTGACCTTATGTGATGACTTGAACCTAGTTTAAGTAAGTAATCAATGACTAAAGATGTGCAGAAAAAAAAATCAGCTTAGGAGGATTGGATTTTGGCCTTAATTTGGCTTCATTTTGGGACAAGGAAACTATGGACTTATGTGCAGGAATTTTAGCCTTTGTTGGTGGCCTAAATCATACTGAAATTTGTCCCTAGTTTGTGTACATTTAGTATACAGAAATTGGGTCGCATTTGTGCGCACATTGGTGGAGAAATTTTGCCCTTTATTGTCTTGTGCATGTGCTGAATTTTGACACTTCTAGTAGCTGAAATTGTCCTGAAAATGGTCCTAAGGTGTGCTGAAAATATGGCATTCATATGGTTGCAATGTGTGTTGAAAGTCTCTTGTGTTTGATTTTGAAATTGGAGTATGAATCATGACTTGCATGCTGAAATTATGGGATCTTAAGTGTACTTCATGTGTGCAGAATGTATATATATATTGTGATGGTTAAATGTGTACATTGATGGTTGAATGGGTAAGGTGTTGTATGTTGGAAATTGCCAAGGAAAATGAGTTATATAAGTGCACAAAATAACTAAGAATGAGGTGTGTTTGTGTGATATATGTGTGCTAGAATTTGATTAGAAAATTTCATGTATGTAGTTTTCCATGAAGTTAGTTTGATAGAGAAACCAATAGCAAAACAGGGACAGCCAAAATCTGGAAATTTGGAAATTTTTGAAACTCCTAGGGGAAGTGAGTTTCCTTGGACCGGCAGCCATAGTTGGCCTTTGTCTTTTTCAATAACATTTTTCTGAGACCTTGCACACATCCTAAGGACCAACATATCCAAAATTGAGGTCATTTGGAGCCCATCCGCTTAGTGAACCACTAAGAGAACTGAACTAGCTAAGAAATGATTCAATTTCTGACCTTGGGATGCAAAACCAATGCAGTTTCTACCTTGTTGTATTACTACAACAAAACCAACTTCAAAATAAGATTTAGCACAAGAAAATGAAGGGATCCATCAAGAAAAACTGTGGGGTCAATGGAGGTTGGACTTAGCCGGTTTGGAAATTGGACAAAAAAATGTCTAGAAAAATAGAGTATGTTAGATTTTGACAATGCACTGTTATGCCCTGTTTTGTGGTAGTAAGTTTGCCTCTAAGTGCAGCCCCCTTTTTTGGTAGAACTAGATCTTGTACCAGTTATATGAAATGAAAATCTATGTCTTATCGTTCCAACGAAATAAGAATTGCCTCAATCCGACCACTGTGTCAAAAGTTACAGCCATTCTTCTGAAACTCGACAAAGGGTCACCCATTCTCCAACACCAAAAACTGTAACATTGCACGACTCCCCTCCAGCCCTTGTTTGCAAAAACTCAAAGAGGAAAGTTGTAGATCTCCCTCTTAGCCACCTACTGTCAAAATATCAGCCAATTTGCACATGGGAATCAAAGGATATTCAAAATCTCCCAAAACTAAACAGAAAAGATTCTGCTTCTCGGCCAAAACTGAACAGAGATGTTGGTGGTCCATTTCAGACCCCTTCTACGCATTATTGGGAGAAATCCAAAAAATGAAAATGTAGGGTTATATTTTTTCTAAATATTGTAAAATGTTCAGGAAATTTAGAGCTGTGTGTTAAACGTTGTGAGGGTTGTACTAAAATTGGTCAGAATAGACTTTTGAAACGTAACGTGGACAAAATGGTGTTATTTCATGGAGTTGCACTAAGAATCCAAGAAAGTATCCAACTAGGAAGTTGTAGCTTTGTATCTTATCTACAACATAGTCACAAATCAGAGTATTTGCATGAGTGATGGTGAAATATGAGAAATTTGCTAAAATAAGACAAAATAGAAAGTGAAAGTTGGATTGGTTTAAAAATGTGAACTTTAAGGAATCTTCCACCGAGATTTTGGAGATACGTTCAACACGAAAAGTGTGAGTTTTTATGTGATCCAACCATAGAAATTGGAATTTCCCAATTCCAACCCTGGTTGAGGAACTTGTGGTCGATTCTCGAGAATGATGCGACATTAGATTTAAAAAAAAACATAAGTTTGTCTATAACTAGGGTTGCATCACATTTACATCATCATATATACATCATATAATCTCTTAAGTGACACATATTCTACATTATGTTTATAGAGTCTTGTTGGTGATATTGAGGGGAGCATTTTTATGTGTTTCGAGATTCATACCCGGAGTGGCATACCCTCCCATATAGTATGAGTGTGATTTATTATATTATATGTCTAATGCACAATATCATGTTTTAAAATGTTTTCTGACGCAAGCATGATTTAATGAATATGCGATGTGAAATTTTCAATAAATTATGAAATATTTTTGTGAATTCATGGAATATCCACAAACATGTTTTTACGTGTTATATATGCATCCAAACGAATTTTTAAAATACGAAACAATACCATTGCATTTGAATTATACATATTTTATGAAATCATCCTTGTGGAAATGATTGACATTGTTTGAGAAATGTGGCATAGTATGTGATTGAATTGATGATGATATTATATATGGGCCGAGAGCCCTAGCATGTGATGATGATAACTTTGTGATGGGTAAATCTCATTCCGTAGCTACGAAAGATGCATGTGTAGGGTGATCCATACTTGCACCCAATACGCTTCTGCGGAAGGTATCCCACATGACATCGGAAAATGGTAAATGTATTGTGATTCGACACGGTACTAGTCAGGTTGAACTCATAAGGGGGAGGGCTGTGGTGCGCCGTATTCTAGCACCTGATGAGGTCCGTCACCAACGTTGGGGTAGAGAGCTTTTCTAACCTATTACATACAAAACCCCTGATGCGCCTATCATTGGTCACGGTCGACCCTTGCCATGATTGACTTTGGCACACTCTATTCTAGCACGATTTGATGTCATGGATGCATATATGTTTGAAATGTATGTAAAAAGAATGATTTATGATAAATTGAGCATTTTATACGATTTCTTACAATATGTGGAATTATTGAGAACTTTGATACTCTATTTTTCATCGACACATTGAACACATGATATATACCCTCTCACTCACTGGGTATCTTCCTTGATACTCACACATCATTTCCTATTGTGTACAAAGATAGCAATAGTGGGTCGCGTTGAGACTTATCAGCACACGAGCTTTTTGTTGGAGACCGATACTGTTGATTAGGTACTCGATATAAAATTGGGAAGGATTTGTCAATGAAATTGTATATTTGAGTATTGGGATTATAGATAGACCATTGCGTATACAAAGGGGTGGCTATATGTAAATTTATATGTATTTTATTGAAACCCTCAATTCTATTCTATTGCATTGAGGCATGATTTGTACTATTGTGTACATTTACTTTGGGAAACGTGTCATGTTCTAGAAGTGTCCTCTAGATTTGCTCAGTGCCACCTCTAAATCACAGGAGGAGTAATTGGCGATTGTTCATGCCTTTGATAGGGGCATATCATTAGAGGTCTGGTGTAGGATTGTTTTTAGCCTTACGTTATACTGCATGGTTGACAGAGATTGGATGATCTGAGGAGATTATTGATTATAGCAGGGCTAGCCTATGTATATAGATATGTGACTGGTCGATATATGATATTTGATAGACTTCCGACTTATGGTAAACTTATGCTCGTTTGGTGATAGAAAGTCAACATTTGAGATAACGGATAGTTGTTCACGACTCCGGTTCGAGACTTGACACCTGGTAAAAAATTAACGCATCCCAATAAATTTGTAAATGAAGGAAAAAATGCGCAAATAGATTTTCAACATTTTACGCTGGTTTGGCTTGAAATATAAAGCTAAATATGTTGTTTGGCCGATGTAATACAATTTTAAATTATATTGTTTCATAATATAAATTTATAAATTTATTATAATTATGAAAATAATTTTTAATGGTAATATTATATTACTATAATATAATATTACTATATTATACAACTTAATTAATTATCAATATTTATATTACTAAATATTATAATATTACTGATTCAAATAATGTTATTAATTTAAATAATTATGTTGTATTATTAATATCAAATAATTATTAAATTTAAATAATATTAATGAGGTAGGGTTATATTTGGTTTGAATGCATCTTCTTATAATAGATTTAATGGTACAGTACATAGTAATAGGAATGTTTTAATGGTATAAGAATAGGAGTTTAGTTGAGTTGGGAATGTTTCATTTAATTTTCTTAATTTTTATTATTATTATTTTAAATAAATTTATTAGTAATGTAAATAATTTCAATAATGTTCCTAAATTGACAAATAGAATGTTAATGTAGAGTTTGCTAAATGCAAATGGAATGTTATTGAATTGACAAAACAAACCATTTGAATTTTAGATTTTGGATTTGAATTCCTTACTTTTTCACCAATAATTATACAAATATAAATAAATAATATTAAATATCATATAATTAATTATATTAATATAAGGACTATATTATCAATTCAATCAATTTTCAAAATTATAACATTATATTAGTTTTATTTTTTAATTATCATATTCCTTAATTATAAATTTTAAAATATAAAATATAGATTAATATTTCTAATTAATATTATTAATTTAAATAACCCATACTCATCATCTGTGATGCATCCAAGTACATCTCCACAATGGATTGCGAACTCACATTAAAAAATTTAAAATATAAATTAAGTATGATGATATAATTAATATTATTATTTTAATTAATATAATCATATGAAATTATATAAGTAAAAAATTATGTAAGAATGTGGTAATAATAAGATAAGAAATATAGTATCATATAATAATATAGTAGTAATATTTACTAGTAATTGTCATAGTTATATAATGTAGTGATATAGTAGTAATATTTACTAACACTTGATATACTTATATAGTAATAGAGTAAAAATCTTCTATTAATTAGTAAAACTAAAAAATGGTAAACAAACTATAATAACCAAAAATTCAAAAACTAAAAGTGTGAAAAAGCAGGGAAAAATAGAGGGTTTTGAAAAATTTGTTTAGTGGTAAACTATATATATATGCTATAAACCCTCTCTCTAGAAACATCCAAACTTCTCATGCCCTTCAAAAACTCTTCTCCCTCACACCTCTCAAAATTTCTAACTCAAACAAAATCTCATTCCCATAAGATATTTTCAATCAAATTTTTCCAACGAATCTCACTCAAGTTTTTTTAAAATATGAGACGAAATAAATGAAGAATGACCATTGTAGCTAATCACAAAGAATCGGAACCATCTAAAAACCAAGTTGAGTCTGAAGAAGTCCAATCATCCCAAGATGATATCCGAGATTTGGTTTGGTTTATGTTTATGTTTAAAAATAGATCATTTCATTTTTATAATATATTTTTATGTAATTAATATGTTATCCATTTTTTATTTTTCATTTTCACTAGTTGTCAAGGAAAAATGTAGAGATCCAACCCGCTGTTAGAATGTTTGGGATTTAGAAAAAGGGAAACGTATGATGGTTGAAATGAACGAATTAAATCAACCGATAGGAATCAATGGTACGATCTTCACTAGATTCTTTGGCTCTATAGTGAGAGTATATTCCATTGCTCCAATAAACTATACAACTTGGCATGACATGCCAACAGAGTATAAAGAGAATATGTAAAAAATTGTGCAGATATCTAGTTTTATTACTCAATCGGATCATGGCATAGATGAAAATTAATATATCTATTTTTTTCTTACATTATAGTCAAAGATTATTTTCAAGCCATTCAGAGATGACACTAAGAAATGTGTTATTGCAAATTTGTGTGGCAAATAGAAGAGTTTTAAAAATACTCTCAAATCAAAACGATTTGATAATTTACTTGGAATAGATTAAAATATCAAGAGAATGGAAGATGAAAGAGTTGATCCAAATCAGTACAAAGATCTTGTTACATTTTGGTTGAGTAATAAAGGGAATGTAGAAGTTAATAATTTCTCTTACTACTTTTACTTTTTTCTCTGTGGTTGGAAATTTATTTGTACTCTAATATTTTTTTCTCTTTAGGAAATTAGTAGAAAAAATTTAGAATATCGTGCAAAGTTAAGGGATCCACATTGCTTAGCTTCTAAGTCATTTGCCAAGCTCATACATGAAAAGATATAAACAATTCATATATTATTTTATTTGTAATTATTTTTTATTACATAATACTACAAACTAAACCATTTTATTAGACAACACAATCTAGAACAAAACCTTATAAAGCTGAACTTTATATTACAAGTAGAACCCGATCAGATGGAAGTTTAGTTTCTACGAAAGTATCAAAAGTTGTGGTATGAATGATTATTTTTATGTATTTTTAATTGATATATTTATGCACTTTCACATTTGATTCATTTACTTCTTTCACACAAGAAATAATGAAGAGTGGAATGGAGCATACTGAGAGTGAAGAAGGGCAAGTAGAAAGTTTAAATTTATCTTAGAAAACTGATATCATTTCTAAAGTTAAAGGGTTTGATTCGAGGGGAAGAATCACATGTGTTGGGAAAGTTGCAACTTCATTACAATGGCAGCATTCAAGCAAACTTGAGAATAAACACATGACTATTATGATGGAACGATTAATGGAACAAAAGCAGAATCTTACTAATTTGGTGGGTAATGTTCTTATGTATGTTGCTATGCATGTTGGAAGTCGACAACAAGATGAATTGTTGAATTTCATTAATGAAGCAAAGCTCATTGCTGGTATTGAGGTAAAAATATCATTTCTTTACTTTTTACCATAATCTAACTACTTTTACTTTTGCATTTCAGCAATAATCTAAATTATTTATATTTGTATTTGTATTGTTAGCTTCCTTGGATACCAGATGAGAAACCAACCACATCATCATCACCACTTGAGTCCATCCCAAAAGGTAATATTTTAATTTACAAGTTTTTATGATATACCATATAATTATATTCATTTCATTACTACTGAATAGAATGATATCACATCACGGATGCTAGATCCTAGAACTATCATGGATGCTACGGATGCTGGAATTTTTTTGGTGATCAAAGCCAACATTTTTTGCATGAACATTTCATTTCAAAAGATATGAAGATATGTAGTTGTTCGGGACTTACAATCTTTTTCTTTGTCTTATAGTATCCACGATTATGTTTATTACTTTTGTAATTTCGTAATTTATAGTCATGTATATTCCAATAATGATGATATAAAAGGTATTTCATTTCTTAAGATATGGTATTTTATACTAATAATTTTTTCTAACCCTTTTATAAACAAACTGATAGCAACATAACATTTTGTGACCATTGTATACTAGATATATGATAACCTAATTATTTATATTCACATTATGATAAAATTATTTCCCAACCCTTTTTTTCAATTTCCTAACCCTTCTTTTCTCGCGGACGATAAAAGTAATAACATTTCCTCATACTTGTGTCATAACCGATTAGTAAATTGTACTGACATGCAAATGGTAACACTATAAGTAATATTTCCTAATTCTTTTCTAACCCACAATTGTAACATTTCTATAACACTTCTATAACACTTTCTCTGCAAATAACCCACGCACATGTCTATCCAATGATAAAGTAGTAATATTTACTAACGATAAAGTAGTAATATTTACTAACAATAAAATAGTAATATTTCCTAACATATATAGTCGACAATATATAACACTAACAATTCCTAACGCTTACATGTCTAATGATAAAAGGTACTAACATATCCTAATACATATGCTAAACGAGAATAAAAGTAGTAATAATTACTAACCCTTGTGATAACCGACCCAAAAGAATAGTAACATTTTCTTAGTTATGTGATTACCGACGACAATAAGTAACAACCTTGTAAGAGACATATGCTAAGCGACAATAAAAAATAGTAATATTTATTAACCCAACAATTCAACAATAAAAGTAGTAAAATTTATTAATCCAATAATTCTATAAACGATAATAAAAGTAGTAATATTTACTAACCCAACAATTCTATAAGTGATGGTAAAGTTTTAATATTTACTAACACTTATTATAATCGACAAAAAAATTTGTAACATTTCCTAACATATCTAGTTCTATATTGACCGACAATAAATAGCATAACAATTATTAACAGTTATAATGAGTGATGATAAAGTATTAACATTTCCTATGTGGTAAGATGTAACGGTATTATAGTAATATTTACTAACATTTGTATTTACCGATAATAAAAGTAATAACATTTCCTAACATACGTATTATATGATTAAAGACAATGAATAGTTGTAACAATTCTTAACGGTTATATTGAGTGATGATAAAAGTAGTAACATTTCCTGTGTGGTAGATGACGATGAAACTAGTAACTTTTACTAACCCGTTATGTAGTAGGTGACGATAAAAGTAGTAACTTTTACTACTTCTTTGGAACTGATAATAAAACATTGATTTTTACCGACACTTTTCTAACCATCTAGATGTTGAACATGCTCCAACGATCATGACAAGTGTTGGGATAGGTCTATCCCGACCCATGTATAACTAACTAAATATCTATCCGTCATAGAATACTTTGTCGATGGTTTTATCACATTTTCCTCACGATTTTCGTCTATCTCCATAAACCATTTCTTTTGTAGTGAAATTAGCCATTGAGCAATCATTAGTTACATTGAATGCATTGTAGAAGCTATTGAAAGTGGTTGAAGTTGCATTTAATTTTTGAATAGTTTTTTCTAAACATTTATCCGTTACTCACAAGTGGTCGACTTGTTTATCTTTGAATTTTGAAATGTTGAGGTCGACTTGTCACAACAGTAAGTTGACTTTCCTTTGTGTTTTTTAAATGTTCAAGTTAACTTGATATGTCTCTAGGTCAAATTATATCAAGTTGTATGTTAGAGTTAGGTCGGCTTGCTCTATCTCTAAGTCGGCTTATGTAAATTTAAGTCATTTTAAAAATATGCAGAGTTGACTTAGGTTATATTTCATTCAAGGCAAGTCGACTTACAAATAAACTTGGTCAACTCATTTTGTTTGGACAAGCGAGGGTAGGTCGACTTGTTCTATCAACATAACTTTCTAGGACTAGGTCGACTTGTCTTCTTGTTAGGTCAACTCATGTATATTTTGTTTCTAGACCAGTTTGATTTGTCCAATTATTAAGTTGACTTATGTTTGTATAAAATCTAAAATGAGTCAACTTGTATAATGTCTAGGCCAACTTAGTTAATTTACAAGGTATACTTTTGTGGCTTAGATTTTTCAAGTCAACTTATGAACATCTCTCAAGTCAAGTTATAATTCTATAAAGTTGTTTTTGAGAGCCATCTTGTTTAGGTCGACTCATTATGTGATGGGTTGACTCATAGTTATCCAGTTCTAGATTTAGGTGGACTCATACTCGTAATAGGTTGACTTTATAAACAAAGCACTAGTACTTTGCTTCTTTTAGACTTAGGATTTCTTGGTCAGGTCAACTTGTCATCCCCTTAGGTCGACTTACAATGTTTTAGGTTGACTTGTTCTCCCCCCAAGTCGACTTACAATATTTCAGAGTTGAGTTTCTGAGTGCTACTTGTTCAGGACGACTTATTATGTCCCTAGGTCAACTTGTCTACTCTATAAATTGACTCACTCTCTTCCTAGGTTGGCTCAATATGATAATACAAGCAAAGTAGTTTTAGACTGATAGGTCTACTTATTCTTAGTTTAGGTCAACTCAAGTTCATTTCTAAGTATGATCAAGTTGACTTGACTTTCTCATAGGTCAACTTATCATTGTGTAGAATTGATTTTCTTAGACTTGGGTTGTTCAGATCAACTTGGCTTTTGTGCAAGTCAACTTAGTTATCTGTAGACTCAAGTTTCTGAGGTTTCAATTATTCAGGTTGGCTTGTCCACTACTTCAAGTCAATTTGTTATGTTCTATACTTAGTTAAATTTCAAATTTTTGTATTTTTGGTCGACATGAAACTATAGTGAGGTTGATTTGATGACTTGACATGTCGAATTGTACAAAGTGTAGATCGATACTCTAATGTAAGTCTAAGTGTTTTGGATGTGCACGTCGACTCGTCTAAGATGCAGGTGGATTTGCTCGTTCTATATTCAATTTTAACAATTTTTCTAGCCTTCCAAAATTTCAAATAATTAACCCTAATTATTTTTAATTACTCCTAATTATCATTAAAATATATTTTATTCAACAATTTTTTTTCCTTTAGAATAGATAATTTTTTTTTCTAAAGTTCTAGGTTTTTTTTTTTTGTGGAACAAACAATTTGTATAGAAATTAACATATCAACTTCAAAAATTGATTTTTAGAATACTAACTTCAAAAGTCGATTTTCATAGTATCGACTTCATATTCTAAAAGCTGATTTTTTAAAAATCAACTTCAATATTTTAAAATATTGATTGAAAAAAATAAATTCAAAAGTTTTAAAATTAAAATTGCCCTTGATGTTTTACGATTTTCTTATCTTTACTTTCTTCTTTTGATGAAAATCTGACTCTAAACCTAAATCATTGCATGTATGTTGTGAAAGAATTGTATGACACATTATATTGTTAGTTAGGTTTGACCATATTTAATAGTTATTTATACTTAAATTCTTTCAAAATTTGCTTACTTAAAAGTTCAAAAAACTAATGATAATTATTTCTATTTCACGGACGATATGAGAGTCATTCTTATAGATTAAACTATGGGACTTTGGGCTTCCTCATGGCATTCTTGTAAGCAATCTCTCACATCCTTTTCCAAAAGATAAAAATTGGATGAAAGCATATCGATTTAGTGATGAATACATGAATGGAATTGAAATATTCCTCACACGCAGAGGTTAGAACTTGCTAAAGGCAATTTTTACCAAAAAAAAATGAAAGCAGCAGGTGCACGTAGGCGCAGCAGGCTAGAGCATGCATGCGGGTGCTGGAGAGGGGCCTGAAGTGCATACTGGGCGGGGAGGGCACACGAGAGCGTATGGGCACTGGACAAGGGCTGCGGGCACTTGTCCGTGCACAGGCAGGCTAGAGCGCACGTGCAGGCACATGCACACATAAGCAGTTACGTCTCGTGCAAGCATATGCATCCGCATTAGTGATGGATTCATAAATCTTTCGCTAAATTTAGTAATGGATCTCAGAATTCGTCGCCAAATTTACCGACAAATAAAAGAAATCCATTGGTAATTTAGTGACGCATACAAGAAATCCATCGCTAAATTAGTGGCAAAAATTAGAAATTTGTCACTAAATTTAATAACGGATATTGCAATCCATCGCTAAATTTACATCCGTCACTAAATTTAGCGACAACAATTAGAAATCCATAACTAGTTTTTCGTTGCTAAATACTTCGCTAAAAAAATTAAAGACGAATTTTTCTAAAATTTTTTTCACTAAATCTGTCGCTAAAACCGTGTCTTTTTGTATTGAGATGATGTAAAGTATTATTTAGTGACCAAATGTATAGTTCCAAAATATATTACTTAGGATATGTATAGAGAAGAATTTAGTGGGAGTGTGAGAAATATTGAAGAATTAGATGAACTATCCGACGAGTCAAAAGATGAAAATGTCCTATGTGAGGGTTTAGGAATATCAATAATAGGTAGTAGAGAATCCAATACTAGTGAACCAAATGAGAAAGTAACAAAATTTTTTAAACTACTAAAATATTGAAATACATCTACTAAATTCTCAATACCATTACTTCTGAAAATACATCTACTAAAATATTGAAAGATGGCAAACAAGAGTTTTATCCAAGATATACTAAATTCTCAAATCTCTTATTTCTGGTGAAGCATTTACATGTCAAGTTTCTTAGTAGTTGAAGCAACAAATCATTTACCACTCTACTTAGCATTTTAGTAGATGTATTTTCAGAAGCTGTCATACCTAGCTTATATTATAAAGATAGGAAATTTATTAAAGACTAAGGTCTTGATTACTTGAAAATAGATGTATATCCCAAGTTTTATATGCTATTTTGGAAAGAGTATCAGAATCTTGATTGGTGTTTGAAATATAATGCGTACAGATGGAAATTGGATAAGACAAGCGAAAATGATGAGATAGTTTCTTCATCACAAAGAGGTCTTTCGAAAATCATTCATTTTTTTCTCTTGATACATAGGCTCCAATGGTTATATATGTGTTCCAAAACAATAAATGAAATGAGGTCGCACGATGAAGGGTGAGTTAAAGATGGTAAATTGAGGCATCCTGCTAATATTGAAGCATGGAAGAAACTTGATATATATGATCCGTCATTTGTTTATGATTCTCATAATGTTAGTCAGGATTAGCAACTGATGGTTTTAATCTATTTAGGATAACGAATGTTGCATATAATGTATGGCTAGTGCTTTTAATTCCATATAATTTATCATCTTGGTTGTGTATGAAAACATCATCACTCATTTTATTAGTACTTGTTCCTAGTCCAGAATCTCCTAGGAATAACACTAATGTATGTTTGCAACCTTTGGTAGGAATTATGAACATTAGAGTTGAGACATATGATGCATCTAAAAACAAAACTTTCAATTGAGGGCTAGTATTTTGTGGATTATAAATGATTTTCAGCACATGTAATATGTTTATTTTATCACTTTATTTAAAGAAATGAAGAAAAACATACTACATATGTCATATAAAGTTCTTACTAGGTAATCATAGATGCCAATGTGACAAAAAAAGCTTTAACGGTAATGTTGAGTTGAGTGAAAAGCATCCACCATTATTAGGAAAATTTGTTTTGGAACAATTAGAAGTTTGGGAATATGAAAATGAGATCTTAGGAGGGAAGAAAATCCTTAGAAAGAATTACTTTAGTAATCAGAAGGAGTTCACTTTTGTTAAGGCACAACTTAGCTTTGATACACATTGAGAAAATTTTTCTTCAGAGTGTGCTAGGAATATTATTCCAACATTGAGGGAAAAATAAAATATAACATAAACAGCAGGTTAGATATGAAGGACTTAGGGATTAGGCATGAATCTCGTCAAATCCAAGTAGATGATAAAGTGATATAGCTCACTACATGTTATACATTGTCTTCAGTTGAGAAGTTAAAAGTATGCAAATTTTTTGAAGGAATTGAAGGTGCCATATGGTTATTTCTCGAACATCTCAAGGTTTGTGAAGTGTTAAAGTATGGAAGATATTTTCTCTCAAAAGCCATGGCTGTCATATTTTAATGCAACAATTATTGCCTCTAATAGTCCAAAATTTGTTTTCTAAAAATGTATATGAGATATTAATTGAACGGAGTCAATTCTCTAAAGAGCTATGTTCAAAGGCATTAGTTGTTAAAGAATTAGAATAACTTGAGTATCACATTGCTCTACACTTGGTAAATTTGAAAAAGTGTTTCCACTATCTTTCTTTGAAATTATGGTACTTTGTCTATTCATTTACCAAGTGAAGCTAAGATTGGTAGGCTTATGCAATTTTGGTGGATGTATTTCATAGATAGGTCAGTGGTCCAAAAAAGTAATTTAATTCACTTTATGTTATTAGATTCGAGTTCAATTAATTGTATTATACTTATATAGGTTTCTGCATGAATTAAAATCATATGCGAGAAATAAAAATCATCCAAAAGGTTCAATTGTTGAAGGTTATCTTGCTGATAAGTTTTTGACCTTTTGCTCAAGATAAAGCAAAAAATTGTTAGTCTTTAGGCAACATGGTCACCATACAATAAAGGTAGCATCGGTAAGCTTGCTAAAGAAGAATGGAGGCAAGTTCATCTATATGTATTAAAGAATTGTGATGAAATTTCTTTGTTTATAGAGCAAGTTCAAAATAGTTTTATAAAGAGTTAATAAGGAATTGATTTGACGATTTGTTTTTAATATTGTCATTTTCATTATCATTGTAGGAATAAAAAGCAGTTCCTAAGTGAACATTTGGATTTAAATGGGAGGAACTTGGATAATATCCATGATAAGAAATTTCTAGAATGATTTATGAAATAAGTAATTAAACTAATCTTAGTTTTAATGTTAGGTTAACTTAAACTATATTAAAACTAATTGATCTCAATATTTATATACAAATAACTCAATTATACAAGTAGTGTAGTAAGCAAGGTGAATAATACAGATAACTCAACTGTGGAAAGACAACTATTCGTGTGAATAGAGGAAATTGAAGCATCATCGAGGAAGTCAAAGAGTCATCATGAAGGAGGAAGCTGGATCATCGTCGACATTGGATTCAAGCATTGTTGCCGCTAATCTTCTCATCAGTAGTGACTATCTCTCCATCATAGTAAATGTACTCATTGTCAACTATTGATGGAACTCTTTCAAATCAATTTCATTCTCGTCGATCCTTTGTGGATTTGGAGGGATTTCATCGAGGCGAATCTATCTAGACCATCGCCGACCATAATACTTGTCAACGACAACCAATTTGACGAATTTAGATGGTGACCAAGAGAAAACAAACAAATATCAAAGCAATTGAAAGCCTACACAAGTAATTTCCCAAATCAGACATCAGGTCCATAATCAATGACCCTTGTTCGACCTTCCCCGACATTTTTCCATGTCTTCCAGCTACTTGTTGGTAGCAAAGCAATAGATGGTGGAGAGTGAGTGGCAAACTAGGGTTTTGGGTAGACTGAACACACTAACCAGTTTCTGAACTAGTTTGGGCCTTTTCACATTAAACTGGTTCCAACTAGTTAAAAAAGGGTAAGACTACTATTCCCAGTAGCCTGTTGGCTTTTGTCTATAGTAAGGTAAAAAAAATTCTTACTTGCTAGCATTTCAACTAGCAATGGTTGATAGTCGGAGTGATGGGGGTCAACCGCCATCACCAAAAGTATCTTTAAGTCATGCAGGTGTAGTGGGTGGTAGAGCAGACAGTGATAGTGGGATTAACCCCATGGATCGTCATTAAAAGGTTACTTGCCATGATGATGTTTTACATGGCAATGAGGATAAGCTTGCTATTCCTGATTCTTTGGTTGAAAAAGAAGCTAGACCCTATAACTTTTCTCTAATTGAAAATCTCATTGGATGGCGGCTACCGTTTAAGGAGGTAAATAAAATTGCTATGTTATTGTGGAATAGGTTGGGCTTACTAAGATTGTCATGGTTGGATCGGAGTTATTCTTATTGAAATTTAGGTCAAATAAGCACTTTCAGGAGATATTGTATAGGTGTCCTTAGCATATATTTGGGGTTCTATTTGTGATGCATAGATTTACTATGGGTATGTCTATCACTGAGTTTGAGCCTTGGAAGTTTGTTGTTTGGCTTAAGTTGCATAATGTGCCTCTCGTTCTTTATAATAGGTATAGGTTAGTCATGTAGCATCTATTTCTGTGAGACCATTGTCTATGGACAATGTTATGACATCATGCACCAGACTTGGTTATGCCAGCATTTTTTAGAGTTTGATGCAGGAAGCCCTATACTTAGGGAGGCAGAGCTAATGTTGTTGATGGGATTGATTTCATGATTAGGGTGGAATATTCCTACATTCCACCTAGGTACAAGAATTGTGTGGTCTTTGGAAATCATCATGACAAATACCCAACGAAAACCTCCACACAAGACAAGACCAGGACTTCTAAGCTAGTTAGTCAGCCAAAAGATGCTAAGGGTTTTCGTACTGTCAGAGCAAGGAAACTAAGAAGATGAGGTCAGTGGCATCAAAGAGCAAGGTGACTAAGGTAGAGGCACTTGTGACTAGAAAGGTAGTTGGAGGTAATTAAGGTTCAGTGCTTAGATTGAGGAAGCCGATTATAGTCATGCTTTGATTGATCTGGAGGGTACGCCAAAGCATTTAGCTAGTTTACCAGAGTTGAATGTTAGCCTTGTTCTAGTTGTTAGGGTAGAGAAGCCGGCTTGAGATAAAGGCATACTAGATCTCAGAAATTGTGTCATTTTATGTGCATGTGATAGTGTTCCTAATGATATTAGGCATAGAGGATGTCTTGGAGGAGTAAAGCCTGATGCCTCAGTAGAGGCAGGTTCTATGGTGGGTGATAGCTGCCATTCTTTCGCTCCTCAAGTCCTTCCTTCACCATGTCCTTCTAGAGACAGGGAGACTAAAGGGGGAGGAAAAAAGCCTATTAAACTGGTTGAGGGGTGTGTCCCCTCATATTCTGATCTAGATGATAGGGTCTCAATGACCTAATTCACATTCCATCTGTGAGAAATTTTGTGATGTAGAACCGACTGTAGCTGGTTGGTCTCTTGGAGACGAGAGTAAGGGCATCTAACGAGGTACGTATTCGGCGCTCTCTTCTGCCTAATTGGAGTTATGCTATTGTCCATGCACTAGGTAGATTTGGTTGTTTGGGGCCCTATTAAAGGTTAAAATGACTCCTTTGTCTTGTGAAAAGTAGTGGATCCATTATAGGGTTCAGTTCATGAAGCCAAGGATATGTCTTGATATCACTATTGTGTATGAGTCTAACTTGATAGGTAATCATCGATTGTTTTGGGATTTCTTGAGATTTTATAGTAGGAAGTTGGTCACCCCTTGGTGTATCCTCAAGGATTTTAATGTTATTAAATCATCTTCTGAGAATAGAGGAGGTAATCTGCGATGGTCGATGTCTGATGTTATTTTGGATGACTGTCTAAGGGATTCTAAGTTAAAGGACCTGTGTTATTCTTGGGTCTATTTCACTTGGTGGAATAGAAAAGTAGAAAATCTCATTCTAAGAAAGTTAGATAGGGTGCTAGTTAATACTTCATTGCTATCCACTTATTCCTTTTCAAAGGTTGTGTTTTTCCTCCAGGTAACTCAGATCATTCTCCATTTATGATTCAATTTCAACAAGTAGAGCAACAGCAGAGGTTTCCATTTGAGTTCTTTGAGTTTTGGATAGCTCACCCTTGGTATCAGGAGATTGTATCGGAGGCATGGGCAGAGGCTTATCATGGCACTCTGATGTATCGCTTATACTGGAGGCTTAAGGGCTTGAAGCCAGAGTTAAGGCAGCTAAATCGGCAAGAGTATAGTGATTTTATCTACAGAGTTTAGGAGGCTCGAGAGAGACTAATACTAATTCAGCGTGAGATGTTGTTTGGAGATAGGTGTTATTTAGGGGAGTCTGAGAATTAGCTGCCTCTTGGTATTATACATTTTTTGTTATGAAAGAGAGTATGTTGCTTCAGAAGGTGAGGATCTGATAGCTTCAATTGAAGGATTGGAACATCGCTTTCTTGTTCAATATATTTGTTAGAGGTATAACTATAACTCTATTTGCTCTCTAGTTAGTAAGGGAGGTATGCGGATATCTAATTTGAGTGATATTAGGCATGAGGCAATTGGTTATTTCAAGGGGCTTTTTTAACAAGCCTAGGGATGGCGAGTTAGATCCCAGACTTATCTCATCTTTGCTTCGAGCCACGTTATCTGAGGCTCCTTTGGGCAAACATATGGCCCCGGGTCCAAATAGGTGTGGTATTGAGATCTTTAAATCTAGTTAGGATATTGTAAGACCTGTTGTAACTAGGCTGTATTAGATTTCTTTGCTTATGGGAGACTTCTTAGGGAAGTAAATAGTACCATCATTTCACTTATCCTGAATAAAGATAACCTGACATTTCTATCAGACTTAAGTCCCATCTGTTGTTGTGATAGAATTTTTAAGTGCATCTTGAGGATTATTGCAATTAGGGTAAGTCAGGTACTTTTGAGTATTATTGGTAGTAGACAGTTTGTACTTGTGAGTGGGAGGAGGATTGAGGATAACATCCTTCTTGCCTATGAGCTACTTCATAGTTATTACTTGAATCACGGTACCACCCAATGAGCGATAATGATGGACACCATGAAGGTGTGTAACTTGATGGAGTGGGATTTTCTCTAAACGGTTTTGGAGTGTATTGGCTTTCCTATTTAGCTGATCAAGTGGATCATGGAGTGTGTTACCATGACGAGTTTTGCGATCTCAATCAATGGGGAGCTAATAGATTTCTTTCGAAGCTCGAGGGATCTTTGGTAGGGAGATCTATTGTCCCCCATGCTCTTCATGATCATAATAGAGGTCTTTTTAGGTTTGATGTATAAGATCACCAAGGGACCTTGCTTTAAGTATTATTGGAGATGTCAGGAGGTTAAGCTATCTCGTCTTTGTTTTGCGGATGACCTGATACTCTTCTCTCGAGGTAGCTGTGTTCAGTTCAGTGTATCTTTGAAGGCTTGGCTCAGCTTGGGATAATATCTAGATTGAGGATGAACCCATAGAAGAGCAAGATCATTTTAAGAGCAATGGATCAAGAGGTTAGGGAGGAGATCTTGAGGATTTCAAGATTTCGCCAGGGCCATCTCCTTACTCGATATTTGGGAGTCCCTTTTTTGTTGACACGTCTTTCAGTCTCGGATTATACTCAGTTGATTCAGCACATAACAGTCTAGATCCAACACTAGACAAGTCGACACATATCCTATGTAGGTCGGTTACAACTAATTAGCTTCTTTTTCGATCCAGACATATTGATCTTCTATTTTCCTTCTTCCAAAGATGGTTTATAAGGAGATTGAGCAACTTATGTTTAGATTCTTATGGTATAGTCTATCTCTTGACTACCATAAGGCCAAAGTTGTTTGGTCGCTTGTGTACCGATCTGAGGAAGGGAGTCTTAGGTTGAAGCAAGTCACAAATTGGAATAAAATTGCCTAGTTTAAGCACAGATGGCACATCCTTTCTGACCCGGAGAATAATTTATGGACCCGATGGGTAAGAACTTATCTTTTGAGAGGCTGCAACTTTTGGTACATCAGAATTCCAGACAGATGCTTGTGGATTTGGAGGAAATTTCTTTCCTTATGGCACCTAGTTTGGGATCTTGTCGCGTGGAGGATGGGTAATGAGAGCCATATATCTTTCTAGTTTGATGATTGGTTATCTATAGGCCCTTTGATAGAGGTCTTTGGGTGACAAACCATGGAGAGGTCAAGTTTCACTATTGTATGTTCTGTTCAAGATGTATTTTCTAACACTCTATGGATAGAGTATATTCAGGGTACTGAGCAGTGAATTTCGAGACTATTGCGAGCATTTTGTGATTATATCTATCCTACTATCTTATCACCCATCAGTTTCTAGTTGTGATAAGGTTATATGGATGATCAGTTCTAGTGGAGAGTTTTATATTGCATCAGCTTGGAAGCACGTCAACGATTCTTACCATCAGGTTCTAGGGATGGATTTAGTTTGATTTGGGGAGCTATTCCTCAATTTACCTTCATTGTCTGGTTTGTCTGTATGGAGCGGCTCCGACGAGTGATTTCCTGTTCAGACTTGGGCTTTTGACTTTATCGACATATCATCTTTGTGCTAGTTGAAGAGAGACTATAGATCACCTGTTCTTCAAATGCCCCTTCTCAAGGGCGGTATGGAGATTGATCATGGCAAACTTTGTTTCTGTGAACTTTCCTATCTCTTGATCAAGCATTCGAGACACCCTTTTGAGACATCCTCTTCAATGAAATAGGATTTTCAAATACCTTTTCAGTGTTTATATCTACTATATTTGGATGGAATAGAGCAAGAGAAGAATATGTGAGCATCAGTTATCACCATGTGTCAATACCGCTTTTGTTAGTATAGTTTATCATCAGTTGAGACTAAAACTTAGCTCATTTTATATGGGTCAATGATTTTTTCGGGTTTCTAGGGTATATCTTGATCCCCATGTATTTTTTATTCTTTTGATATAAAAATTCTTTTATATAAAAAAAAAAGAGGAAAAGGAAGAAGATGAGAAAATTAATTAGATTTTTACTTAATAATGATGTTATGAAGACAAAAGGTATGATGTATAAAATATTTAAATTTGTTGCCTTGCTATATCTTATTATTAAGTTATGTATGCAGTAAATCTACATTTGAGATAGCTTCTCAACAATTAAGTGACAACAACATTAGGTTCTCTAATATTCGGTTAAGAAATTCCTTGGCAATAGAGTATCAGCAAGAGTTAAACAATATGCTTAATGAAATATCACCACACCACCTAGTAGTACATGTTCTTGATATTAATTATAATATACTTAGATTTAGTCATTTTCATATTTGTTATCTTTAACATGTTTTTAGATAGAGCTTCAACTTGTGAAAGGAAAAGGACAAGAGGAAAAACAAGAAATTTTCGACTTCGTGAATTAAGTCAGAAGCCGAATTTAGAGTTCACTAAGTCAAGATCAACCAATAGGCAAAATGCGAATAAGTTGACTAGTGAAATAGAGGTCATAGTTCAATCATCTGGTGATACTTCATTCTCAAGCATCAAATGGATAAACATTGCAAAAGAGAAAAGAGAGAAAATATTTCAAAAAATAAAGGTAATTGACTTCTTTTCTTTTACTTTCAATTGAAATATTTTTATTAGTATAACCATATATTAATTTATAAATTTTTAGGACAAATTTAAATTTGAAGAAATTCTTTTAAAGAAACAACGAATGATGTAAAAATTTAACAAGAAATTCAATGATTAAAAATACAAGTTAAAATTGAAGCACTATGGCAAGTTTAATACGGACGAAGAAAAAGTTGCAAACATAGTAGAAAATATTGATAAAGATGATTGAAAGATATTTTTATACTTACCTAACTATCTCTGAATATCAGGTATAATAATATATCAATTTTATATACATTGAATGTGATTTATTATTTTATTTTTCAACTTATTTGTGTAGGAAAAGAGCGAAAGGAATAAGAGAAATCAAACAAAACAAGTATTCCAACATATATCAGGTACTAGAAGCTATGCAATTATTAAAACAATAGAAGTATATGTGTAGTTTTAGTGTTTAATTACTAGTGCGATTCTTCACCTTTTATTTAATTTTTAATTGAATGCATATAAGCTAAAAAGAATATGGAGCATCAGGAACCTTTTTTTATAGAAAATGTCTCAAATAACTCATTTAAAGAAAAATGAAAATATAGTTTCTAATACCATTCAAGAGATTGTAGTAAGTACTCAAATTTAAAATTCTAGTGTTGCCAATGTTTATGGTTAATTTTTTAAAATTTTAAAATTATGATTTTCTTATGTTTTGAGGTGCTTTCCATGGGTCATTTTACTTGTAGCATGATAAAATAAAAATAATTAATTCACTTAAAGTTCAAACTTATTTTCTGATAATTTTTTTTATAAGATAAGTTTAATAGTTTATATTCTCAAACAAGTAACTCTTTGGAGTAAATGGGAAAGGATGAGATCTTTAATCAAATTATAGGACCAGCAAGATATGGTCATGTATGTGAATATAGCTTGGATCCTACATCAAGTTTTGTATATAGATTATCTTCAAAACGCATTGAATTGTTAAACATGTGGGAAATAACAAAAAAAAAAAGTATGACATTATGTAGTTGTAGTTGAATGATTTGAGAATGGAGAATGAAGAGGAAAAAAGAAAGAATGAAGAGGAAAGAAAAAGGAACAGGAAGGAAAGAAGAAACAATGAAGAGGAAAGAAAAAGAAATGAGGAGGAAAGGAGGAGAAATGAAGAGGAAAAAAGAAGATATCAAGAGGAAAAGAGGAGCAATAAAGAAGAAATAAAAAATGGGGAAACAATTTGAAACATTATGTGCCTTGGTAGAGGGTAAAGTAACGACTTCTTAAGATAAGTTACAGTGACACTAAAACTAATTACAATTATAGTTATTTGGCTTGCGATTTTGATATCATGATTTCGAGCAAGTATATCCTATTCGAGTGTTATGTGTAATGCGAATAAGTGTCATTACGAAAATATTTTGTATTATCAATTATAAACAACCCTATCTAAATTGGACATATCACGCCCCAACCCACAAGTCGGTCACGTGACAACTATCATGTTAACTTCAAACATATGTGAATCCATTCCATGTCCCGAGATACCATAAGGTATTCCAATATTCCAAACATTTTAAAATAAATTAGAATCATCCACCAGCCAGCCCGGCCATCTAAACAAATCTCAAGTAATTAAAATAAATTCATCAAACAATTCAAATGTCCCGATAAAACCGATATGTTTTGCAAAAAAAAAAAATTAACACCAAATAAAGGGAGTTCTAAATTAAGCAAGTAAATATTCAACAAAACCAAACTTTTAAAGTTTATAAACCTCCCTCCATAGGTGCTGTCTACATAGTTCCTAAAAATTGCTCTCAAAGATGGTACCTATCAGTAATCAACAAAAATAATTTCCTTTAGACCTGTGCAAGATAATGTCTAGGTTTCTAATCTGAAGTTCCCCTAAAAAGAGATAGAAAAAGAGGGATGAGTATAAATTATTTAGTTAGTGGAGTGTAATGGCATGTTGAACATAAATTAGAGGTGAGGGTGTTGTGTCAAATAAGCATGTCAAATATATTCAAAAACATCACTAAAATGTCATTGCACAAAATAAATTTACCACAAATTTCTCATAACTCATATATTCCCATCAGCAACCAATTTTATTTCCTTTCAAATTTTTTTGGGTTTCCCAAAACCACATTTCTACTAATGGTCGTTAGTAAAATCCACCAAGAAGTTTTCCACAATTTTTATAAAATATCCCCCATCCTTAGGTTGGTCCGGAACTCTGTGGGGTGTCATCACGTTATTATTGGACAACTTGAAAAGACTCTCCATCCCGCCTACCACCAAACCCAATTTTAATTTAGCCTTAACCATGCCTCCCCAACGATCTCGGTCCATGGAAAGATTTAAATTATAGTCGTTTATTCCTTTCTCTACACTATATTACAAAATCAATTTCAGAGTTCAATGACATAACCATTCACAATGGCATAAAATTTTCAAAATTCACAATCATAATTCAAATTGTAACACGATGCAAACAGTTCAAGAAATCAATGATCGAGTTATAGATTGATAAAATCATTTAACTTATGTACAGCACGGTCACATATATTTTACAAATCTATTTTAAAATTTATTTTAAAATTTGTTTCACAAATCATAATTAAAATCATTTTTGTTATTCATACTCAACATAATCATCTATTCATAATATTAGGGAGGGTAGCTACTCCCAGTTTTCTTCACAGTAAGAGTCTTGCCTTGTTCAGTTTTGTCTAACTCCAAAGGGATATAATTAAGTAACCAAAATCATCAATATCTATCATTTTATGTCAATCCATAACTCTAACATTCAAAACCTAACTTTTCTCTTATTTACTATAACTCAAATACCTCCAAATTCACTTCATCAAATTTCAACATAAAACTTCAAAGTCATGAAAGATTAAAGTAAACCCAAGTTAAGAATAAGAAAATTTCCTAAATTTTTGTCACCAATTTCACCTCAAGTCGAGTCACTATCAAACCCTAGGTTTTCTCTTACAAGAAAATTTCAAATATCTCACTAGATCTAACTCTTTAGAGATTGTTTGAGTTTTGAAGTCTTTAGAGCGTGGGTTTTGTAGTATTTTGGTTGATTGAAGCAAAGAGAGAAGGAGAGAGAGTGCGTGTGAGCCGAGATGGAGGAGAGTAAGAAAAGAGATGAGATTTGAATGTCGTGGGTTCTGGAGTCTCATTTTCACTTTTTTTTTTTTTTTTACAACTCATTTCTCTTATTTAATTAGTTGTCCTTTCTCACTTCTAAATTACATAAGTATCCAACATGCTCTTTTTGGGTTATTGGGAAGGTCACCTCAATGAATTTAAGTATTTAAATTTTTATTTGTTGGGAAAGATGGGTTTGGTGATGATAAAATGAGGTTAAAATGAAAAATAAATTAAAACTATAAAAAATATGGAATATTCAAGAAAATTGGTATAATATAAATTGTGTATATTATGAGTAAGGTACTTGAAGGGCTTGGTGGTAGAAAGATTTTTTGGAAACCTTGGTGGTCTTGGGTTCAGTTCCAATGGATTTGTACCGAGAAGCAATATTGGCAAAACAAGACAAGGAGTCTTGGCAAAATAAGACAAGGAGAAGAGTTCACAATTCCAACACCTTCTATTTGCAACATAATGGATTCAATTCCAATAGATTATAACTAAGAAGCAATAGTGGCAAAACAAGACAAGGAATAGAGTTCATAGTTTTGACACTTCCAACACCTTCTATTTGCAACACAATACCGAGAGACATTCACTGGGGAGAGAAGAAATGGAAAATATAGAAAAATATTGTCTTTATAGTTCCCATATACTGAGAGGTGAAATGGGAGGAAGTAACTTCCACATATTCATGGATTCCTGAGGAGCTTCACCATATGCCGAGGACGTTCACAATTTCAGTACAATTTCGCAATTAAAAATAAGAAAAGGGTACTGACAAGGTCCCTATTTGCACGATAGCAGATGTTTACCGAGAAGAAACATGTATGAAGAGACATAAATACTTTATTATCGAGAGATGGTTGGAAAATTTGTACTCACAAAATATATCAAAAGGTAGCAATTACTAAGAGGTATTGGAGTGTATCGAACAGTTTCACAATGACACACTGAGGAGGTAACAATAAAGTAGTGGCCCAAGAGGTAGCAATCTCCAAGAGGTGATCACTACCGAGAAATCAGAATTAAAAGAGACGGTCCACCCAATGTCAAACTTTTACCGAGTAACTCAATTTCTCACAAAGAAATCAAATTCTACCAAATACTGAACACAAATCAAATTTTAATGAATACCAAACACTCTGGTAACCAAACACTTAAAAATTGAAGGTCTACCGATGAAGTGGCTAAGGGGTTCCTTGACAGTCCAAATAGCAAAAAATCACATTCATATCAAAATTAATTACTTTCTTACATTTTCACCAAATACAAAAATTTTCAAATAACTCATTTAGAGTTAATATCACAATCCAAAGTTGTCCGGTATTATAGGACAAACCAAATCAAGATTATAAAAATATTAAAAATCAAGAAAATATTAATGCACTGAAATTAATTGATAAAAACCTTAGAAACATCAATTTTATCTACTTTCAATCTTTCACATGGCCAAATCCTCTCAATTCCCTTCACTTTATTGACTAAAGAATCATTACTAATGATGACAGATTTCTCTAAGTTAGATTCACCAAATGATCATGCAATTGATCCTTAATTTGACTAACCAAAATCTAATAGTCATACAATTTTGATTAAGTCAATTGCATTAAATTCTATAGAATTTCTGTAATTTAAGATTTCCCCTAAAACCCTATACACAAAATTAATTATTCATTGATCTCATATGTGGATTTTATTGTATTAAGCTAATATCCTACAATTATATTAGTCATATATTCATTCAATCTCAAATCATATAAAACGTGAATCCAGGTATTTTGAAGCATTAGGATCAACAATAAAATCTCATTAAATAATAATCATGCTAATAAATCTTAAAGAAAAAAATAAATTCAAACCACACTATTAATCAAAGAACAATATCCATAGAGTTCTAGAACAAGAAAATTAACTAAGTATAATAAAGAAACTAAAACCCTAAAATCTATGTGAACGTGTATATGTGTCTGTCATTGAGGCTTACCTCTTTCTTATAGAACTAAAATCCTATATCAACAAGAATTTGTGAGTTCTTGGAAATAGTTGATTTGGAGACTTATTCTTGATAAATATTATTTTCTTGCTTTCCCAAAATTTGGAAATTTCATATTTATCTTGATTTTCAACACAATAGCAATTTCTTTTTGATTTTCGACTATTTTCTAGTCTGAATTAATTTCTGGACTCATCATAAGATTTGTATAACTCAAAGTTTAGTTTCTAACATAATAAGAATCACCTTAATCAGATATTGCAACAGAAAATTTTGTCTAAACTACTAACTACTATTTGTGCAGCCTCAAAACAAACCCCACAAATCTAATTAGTGTAATATCATAAAATAAAGTTTAAAATAGTCCTAAAATTCAAAAAATAAAAGTTAAAATAAAATAATATAATATAATTCAACTATATAAAAATTATTGCTATCACTTAATACTTGTGCTGTGTCATGCTCTATTTTCATATCTCTATTCTAGTTCTAGCATTTTAGGTTTTAAGTTGACTTTTAATTTGAAATTTTCAATCTCATTTCTTATAAACATACATTTGATGGTTGAAACTTTTAGCATAATTCAAGATTCTAGAAATATAAAACTTTTAATATATTTGTTACAGATAGAGCATAATGAGATTGGAGACATAAGAAATCAATAACTCTTATTCTTAATACTATCTAGAGGAAGCAACATCTATATCGCCATAATCTCAATCACCATGTAAAACATTAAAACTTTTAAGAATTTTTTACATTATTTACTTGAATTGTATATTCGATTTGAAGTTGTTTACATGGTTTATAAGATGTTAACATTGTATTAATCAAAATATATTTTTATCTTTTTAATAGTATTAAGTATTTTTCTGAACTGAATTATAATTTTATATATTTAGTGGTATTGAATATCTGATAAAAATGAAATTGTGGTGAACAATCTCTAAATTCTTGATAGTATTTGGCTAAAGTTGGCTACAGAAATTTATAGTAGCACCTTGATTTAGTCAATTATAATTGCTTTTAGTGATGGCGAAATAGTTGCCACTACCAATTCTTTTAGTGGCGATTGATATTGTGGCGGTCTATTTTATTGGTGGCCAAAGATGATACTACTAAATGTCAAACACATTTGGTGGCAAATCTAATCGACCGTCTCTAAATAGCAAAATATTTACTAGTGGTTTTTGTCGCCACTGAATGTTCATATTTGGTACTGATCAAACTATATTTTCATTCAATGTGGTCGCTAATATAAAATGTTTTAATGACATGGAAGTTGTCACCATGAAAAATCTTATTCAATGGTAGTTGATGTGTTTACCGCCATTTATGCTTACAGTGACGAAATTTTTAATGATAATCATTTGATCGTCACTAAATTATTTTACTAGCGACCTTCAACATTCATAGTGACGATTTTAGCCCTCACTGCATATGGTTTGTGCTGTAATGAAAGTAAAGTTTTCAAATTTTAACCTAATTGATGGTATCTTTAAGCCCTAATACCAAGATGCGACACTCTTTAACTTTTGAATTAATCCAATAATGGAAGGTTTCTTGGAGCATAGCGTTGGCACCAAATTTTGATAGAGAATGGAAATAGATGTTGAAGAGTCAAAACATGTCGAGAGTGAGGCTACCAGTTACAGTGAGGATGAGCTAAATGAATAAGATACTATTGTAATAAGATTTAGAGATCTAGACAAACAATGTGGCAGAGGAAAGAATCTAGAAAATTATATGCTGGGTAACAAAGAAACTAGTACCAAAGAAAGTGAATTTATGGGATGTGAGTAGAATATTTTGGATCCTAAAGTATGAGATTGGGTACAATATTAAAGGAAATTCCAGTGTATAAACTTTTAGAATGTTAGATTTAATTACATGCATTGGAAGCGTAGTAAATCACAAAAATTAAATATTCAGAATTTTTATGTAAATATCTCAATACATAGGTTTTCAACATCCGTGAACCACGAACTCTTTTGTATGGATCATTCGATCGGTGTGGTGATCACAAAATTGAACACCACTACAAATCGACAATACGTCAACCTAAAGTCCGGTGAATCCAATAACGAGAGAAATTTTCCTACTTGAAAATTTCTCAAAACCTCAATGGTATTCTCACTCTACAAAATCGATCTCTTACTCAACCTCTCAATCAATTTACAAAAAGAGTTCTTTCTTACTAAACTCAATGAAAATTGTATTTCACGTTAAAAAAAAAAAGAAAAAAAAAGAAAACATCATTGAGAGATCTAAAGGGGATTGGGATAAAATGCATTGGTTAGTGGGATAAAATATTTTGGTTATCCTATTATCAGAAAATTATTATATATTTTTTATGGTAAAATGCCCCTATGTGGACATTTATCAACATCTCCCACTTGCACACGAATGCATTTTACATCCATCATAAAATCACATTTCATGCAGTATTTCGCATCACTGTACTAGACTTTCATACAACATTAGGTATCATGCGACCGACAAATCCATCAGTCTCAATTTTGCTACTTTCCTAGGCCTGGCCCTTAAACCTCAATTTTCTTCTGAGCCATAAGTAAATAGACTAAATTAACAAATATTGAACTAAGACTTCTAGACACAGTAAAAGTAATAAGGGCACAAGAAAACGCACCCAATGAATCTTGGATTTCACACAGTAGGAACGGAAATCATGATCACACTATTATTTCAAATAATAGCTCTAATTATTTCATGGTCATCTTACCACATGCGACATGAAATACGTGCCACAATTTTATTCTCTCATATCTCAAAAAGGCAATGTTAGATTTCTCTAACACTGTATAAGTATATAACTCAATCTACACATAAAACCTTACTTAGATATCTCAGAGAGAATATCTCAAAAACAATATCACTAGATTCATGTGATATTAGAGATCTTAAATTTGGCTACTTTATGGACAACATGGATGTAGGTATATTCATATTGGTCCTATTGCATATGACCCCATCGTGAATACATATAAAAGTGAATTATGTTTTAGTAAGGTCACTCTCAAAGTCTCTTACGATTATAAACTATCACATCACCGCTTACTCAAAGAGGTGGCAACTTGTGGATAAGAGTCGACCATGTCTGCCGGATATATCTTTTATTATAACTCACTACAGAATAGATAATAATAAATAAGTGCAAGAAATAAACTTGTGATTGAATAATGCAAGTATATCATATATATAAAACAATAAGTATCATAATTAGTATATAGTGAGAATTATCAAAATACATGTAAACCCAATGATTCAATATGACTCACAAAGGAATCTCTCTCAATGGGTTTGATGTGATGAAATAATCAGCTACCATACTTGTGTAAAAGTATATTTAATCGTCACTACACTCTTCTCGATGATATCTCTCAAAAAGTAGTATCTGATATCAATATATTTGGTTTAATTGTGATACTTAAGATCTCGATTGTAAGCAATGGCTGACTACGGACTTTAATGAGATACAGTTGAAGACGTAGGCTGCAGTTAATAAAGTATCTCCCCAATAGGAGATGAACAAATTGGTATATGTCATCATAGACCTAACCATCTCCAACAAAATTCTATTTCTCTTCTCGACTACTCTATTCTGTTGAGAAGTAATAGCAATAGTCAGCTATCTCGTAATATCCTTTTCGAAACAGAGCTCTCTAAATTGTTCTGATAAATACTCGCGCCCCTGATCAGTTCTGAAAGTCTTTACTCTCAAATCTAACTGATTCTCAATATCGCTAATAAACATCCTAAAGCATTCTAATGTCTCAAACTTATGCAAGATCAGATAGATATAACCAAAATACGTGTAATTCTCTATAAATATAATAAAGTACATAACACTATTTCGGGCTGTCATGCTCATAAGGTTACAAATATCAGAGTGGACCAACTGTAATGGAGTCACAGCTCTCATTGTATTGCCAAATGGTTTTCTTGTAAATTTGTTGACTAGACAAAACTCACATACGGGCAACTCGAGCTTGGTTAGTGGACCCAACAGATCACTCACTGCTAACCAGTTCATTTTCTCTTGCCCTATCCAAATTACTATGTCATGCATTTATATTATCATCTACGTAATCAAATATAAAGTCAATAGAAGAATAACAAGAATACTATTAAAAGAAATAGTATCCAATACATACAATCTATCATAGATAAAATCAGAACAAATGAAAGAACTATCGTATCTAAAAAATTAGATTTTTTTTTTATATGACAAAACATATCCTAGGAAATATTAAGAAAAGTACTAAAATTAAGTTCCGTTGAATATTTGGAGCGTAAAGGACGTCATATAAATATAGAGTCTGACTATTTTGCAACTCCAACTTGCAAGTGTCAATCCCTTTGATGATAACAAATGTTCCTTTTCTCAAGTAAATCCTCCTAACTTAAGGATTTCCTCGGCGGAGCTCTATGTACATGCTCCTATTTCGAGCTATGTGATCGGTGGCTCCTAAATTTACAATCTACAAAGGAGAAAAATCAGTGAATATCACAGTAGATCAGATAAAACTCAAACTACATAAAAAATAAGGACATTCCTTCCACTCATCACACTCACGAGCGAAATAACTAAATCTACCATAGACATAGCACTTTGCATTGGTCTTATCAACCTCCTTCTTCCTGTACTTTTGTACTTTGTTGTCGAATTTTTAGGATTTTTTTTTTGCCTGGATCTCGAGTCTCCTTCTCATGCTTATGTTATTTGTTTTGTGTCATAGGAGCCCTCACTTGATTTCGCTATATAAGCATGACCCAAGTGCAGCCTACTCACCTCCAGGTACTCCTTCTTGAGTTCACAGTGACTGCTTACATCAGCGAAAGTACGAATACTATCGTCATGTATGAGATATATTTTCATGGTCTCCCATAAATCAAGTAAAAACTGAATCACACCCAATACTTGAACTTTATCTGAAATGGAGTCATCTGCATTTCTTAACTCGGCGACCATACTCGACATTTATATCAAATATTGTATCATTATATGATCAGCCTGTTCTTCAGCATACTCATCTTAGGAGCTGAAAAAAATACCATAATACTCTTTTAGGGCGAGTCTAACCGACATAACCATAAAATATTGCTTATAGATTAGGATCATGTTATCATGCATGCCACTAATAAGAATTGTCATAACTTGACTATCATTTTTCTTCCACGCATGATCGACCTCGTTATTCCGTCTAGCCTGAGGTGCGATACTCTCCCCAGGACCCATCATCTCGTGTCTCAGAATCTCATACAAATGTTACTACTTAAGAACAAACCGAATCATCTCGTGTAAAATCTCGCAATTGTCACCGTTCATTTTATTCTCCTTCCAAAAATCTAATATGACAGTTTTTATTATAGCAAGAGAGATTTTAGTGATTTGTTGATATTTATTCTCACATTTTATGCATCATTTCGAATCAACAATTCCAAATGATTTGAATATAGAATTCAAAGGGAGCATATAAGTTAACGGATACCATACACAACCCGAGATTGCATTTTATCATCCGGATTTGGATTCGGTGCACAAAAACTCATAAAAAATCATAAATATGGATGTCACACCTTTAGAAAAGTGGAAAAATCCAACCCAAAACGACTTGACGCGCCCCCGATGTTCCATGCGCTTCCGCGTCGACAAAGCGCCTGCACATGCCAGCTGTGCGTCTGGCATGGGCTGCACGTTGGCACACATGCTAGATGTGCAGCGTGTGTGTCACAAGCCTACACCGGCACGATCCACATGACGCCGGGATGTGGATCTTAGTCGCAACCGACCCTGACCGCCTAATCCAATTCACACTCCTCCGCGTGCATGAATTGCATGCGCCAGCTCCAACTTGAGTCATGCTCCTGTACACGTGTGTACTGCATATGCTCGCAGGTTGGGCATATTCTTCCTCGCCCGACGGGTCTGCAACCTAGTCCTCGCAACCTGACTATCGGAAAACTCATTTTTGGGCTGTTTTTCATGTAGTTTTCGACCGCAAATTATAATTGCGCATACTCCAAATATACTTGACTTGATTTTAGGAGGACTTAAGCTCTTAAAATGATAGATTTAACCACTCCAGTGGTGGCCCTTCTCGACTATGCCAGAAAACTCAATTTCCAGTGGCGGTAAAACATGATTTATACATCAAAATATAGATCAGATCATGAAAAAGGCATATAAGCCAATTTCATAGATTAATTCGTGCTCTAACGTGATAGATCTAATGTTTTGAAGTCAGTACCATCGAAACTTTCGATTGAACTTTTCGTGGTCTTAATGTGTTCAAAAATTATTTTCATGATTATTGGGGCATGGGTATTCTCGTGGTTTTATCGGATTCGCAAAACTCATCTATAATCCGAATCATAAATTTTACCCTGCATATTTTATATTCAAAAATTTTCAAAAATTTTTTTTAATAAATTTAACGTTGCTTTGATAGCAATATTAGATTTAATTACATATATTGAAATATGGAAAATCACAAAAAATAAATATTCAGAATTTTTGGATAAATATCTCAATGCATAATCCGTGAACTGCAAACTCTCTCGAATAGATCGTTCGATCTGGACGGTGATCATAAAATTAAACCACCACCACAGATGCCACCATCACAAATGTATAACGTCTTAACTCAAAATCTAGTGAATCCGATGACGGAAGAAATTTTTCTATTTGAAAATTTCTCAAAATCTCGATGATATTCTCACTCTAAAAAATTAATCTCCCACTCAACCTCTCGATCAAGTTGCAGAGAGAGTACTTAATCAAAATTGTATTTCACGTGAAAAAACATCATTGAGAGATCTAAAGGGGGTGGGGGATAAAATGGATTGATCAGTGGGATAATGGAAATTATTCCATTATCACAAAATTATTACATATTTTTTTTACTCTTGTTATCTCAAAATTATTATTTATTTTTTTTTTTTTATGATAAAATGCTTTTACATAGACATTTACCAATATGGAAGACGAGATCTTGATGAAGTTTGGATAGTTTTGAGGAAGGTCGGCCAACATCACCGATGGAAAGCATAGTTAGAGGAAGTTAGGAATAGACTTGAAGAACGAAGATCGACATTTCTTTCAAACACATCAATAGAAATAACACTTTATTTACCATTACTTTCATGGTTTAGGGTTAGTTTCTAGCCTTTATTTCAGCATTACTTTTTTCATTGTCCTTTAAATTTTTGTGTTTATATTCTTGTAATTGCATTATTATTCTTTTCCACTAGCTTAAATTGCTTTCACATTAAAAGCCTTTACTTGAAATCTCAAGTATTCAGCAGTAAAAGTCATTATTTTCTTTATAAAGATCTTGACGGTTCCACTGCTAGGGAGTAGAATCCTCCCCTCAATATCAATTTTTAAATATAAAAAGAAATTATCAAATAGATTCAATACTAAATTATCTGATACGATGTTTATCAAGTAATTGACAAATAAAAATCAATTCAACAAAAATAAAATTTGCAGTTTTGAAAGTCATTTTTGACACGGTGAATTTTTGTTTTTACAACACTTAGATGTCTGCAAACATTCTTGAAGTTACAACTTTGTAAATGCATCATCGTGATACCAAATCTCATCAAATGAGCTTCTTTTGATTTTGGAAAAAAGGAAAAATGCAACCATCGAGAATTAATCGGTGGTGATTGCGGAATTGGATTCCACGGAACAAAAGAGACATATGGGTAAGGTGGGGTCAAAAGGCAGGAAAGCTTGGGAATTTATAGCATATCGTGCGCCCGATGTGGGGTACACACATCATCGATTGTCCAACACCAACCCCCATAAACAATGCAATCAACTCTCCTTCATTGCTATTTATTATAATGACAAATTTATTTTAAAATAATTATTTTACAATAAAAATAAACTTAATCATCACATCAAAAAAGTATAATAATATTAGTCTTTTTATTTTCTCTCTTTTTTATGAGAAAAAATATATTTAATATGATATGTACTCATAAATTTTAATATAGATTTAATCGACTCCAATTATATATATAAATATTGAATTTGGTTCAAAGATAACGGATACAATTTTATGAATTTTGAATATTTTTTTTTTAATTTAAAAATCATCATATATAATTCTATGTATCATACAATTGATATAAAATCTTCTAATATAACTATAAAATTGAGTGAATAATTAAATAATAACCATTTCATACTATTAATCAGAATTTTTAACATGTGTATAATATAGAATTCTCTGATATTTATCTTAATATAGTTTTGGGAGTTGAAATTTATGAAATATTAAAAAAAAAGAAAATTATAGAATATCTTTGTGTTGAGGGATAATAAAAGAGTTGGGAAGTGGGGAAAGAGGATCACGAGACGAGCACTAGACCGTTGAGAACAATAAACAAACAAATAAAAGGACCAGTCCAAAAAGTCTCTAACCATCGTTTCTCTCTCACCTGTCCCACCCTCTGCCGATAAACCTAATCATTAAACTACTCTTTCCCAATTCCTCTTTATTCTTTTCAAAAGAAAAAATAAATAAATCATATTAAGTTCCATTTTATATCTTAAATTTTTAGAAAATTTTACATGTTTGATTATAACAATTCTCTATCCAAATATTCTAGTTTCAGAAAAAGTACCCTAATGAATTATTTGGAGGGTTCAAATTGAGAAAAATTCAAAATAAATTTATTTTTTTCAAAGTAAAGACGCTATAATAGAATAATTGAGAAAAAGAAAATTTATGTTTAGATGCTCTTATTTTCTGTTTTATATATAATCAATATCCAGTAATAATATTGGATCTGATTAAATACGATTTAAATCGAGTTAAATTTTTAAAAAATAAAACTTTCTTAGAGAATCTATTTTCTCATAAACAAAATTTAAATTTAAAATTTTAATTAATAAATATCAGTATCCAACTATTAAACTAATTAGACATCAATAAAGACTCATATCTTGAATAATATAAAATGGACCAAAAAAATTTTAGATTAAAAAAAAACATTAAGTGTATCTAAACCCAAATATACATATTTTGATTAACTCATAAAAGTAAATTAAAATTATATCAAAAAATTCATATAATTGATGGGGTCAAAAAATATTTTTTTAAACAATGACATTTTATTTGGTCCCTTTAATATTAATTTGTTTATTATCTATGAACAAAAAAATGTATATTTCTCCGTCTTATCTCATTAACAGGTTAATAATTAAACACAGAAAATAATGTTAAAAAAAGATGTCGTAAACTAAGCGTTGGAGCACAAGACAATTCGTGTACATTCCGAAATAGAATAAAAACAAATAAAACGTTCACTTGAAATTTGGTGGTCCTTTCCATCTCCAATTAATAAAAACGAAATCAAAGCTAACCCTTCAAATACACAATAACCAAGAAACTTGCTCTCTCTCTCTCTCTCTCCCTCTCTCCTGCATCCTTTTCGTTCTCCAAAAAGCGTATGAGCACTATGGAACTCACCAAAAAGCATCTCTCTCTCTCTCTCTCTCTCTGTTTTATCGCTTCAGCAGGTACTATGCTAGTTCTGCATCCAGTCTTGCTCAAAATGTGGGTAGATAGTTTCAACAGTTAAATCGGCTTCTGGGTTTCACTTGTTCCTATGTATAAGAGCAGCCGCTGAGAAATTTCTATCCATTTCTTCCTCTTCTTTGCTGGGTTTTAATTGAAAAAGGAAATGGAGAGCATTAATGGGGTTTTAAATATGAAGCTATTTTTGGTATTGGGTTTTTCATTTAGTATGGTAACCACATTTTGCCAAGGGCAAGACGATTCAGCTATCTATATTGTCACTCTCAAGCAAGCCCCTGCTTCTCTTGGTTACAGCTATGGTGAGGTCATGATGGCGCATGAAAACTTAACTAGATTTGACAAATCAGGGTACACCCTTTATATTTTCCAAATTTATTGCATCGGTTTTTTTTTTTTTTCCTAATTTCTATATTCAAAATTATTATATGGGTAATCTTTTTTTGTTGGGTTTTCAAGTTCTATGAAAACAATGGTTAAATATGGTGGAGTAAGTGTAAGGCTTACTTGCTTATATTGTGGCAATTTGTGGTGGTTTCATGGTCCAAGCTTGTTCACTGTTAATGCCTAGACTTTTGGTTTCTGTTGGATGTCCATCGTATTTTGCAAAATTAAGACATATGAAGTCTCTCACTTGAAACAGAACTAGGCATTTGCTGACTGTCTTTGTGAAACATCAGGAATATCTCAAGAACTGATAGAAGATATAATTCATACATAAGTAGAGTCCATAATTCTCTGTTGAGGAGGGTATTGAGAGGAGAGAAATATCTAAAGCTGTATAGCTACCATTACTTGATCAATGGATTTGCAGTGCTTGTCACACCCCAGCAGGTATTCTAACTCATGTAATTTTCTGATGTGCATATCAATTTCCATAATTCGTTCTTCCATAATAAAATTGGTTTGAGTGAAATTTTGATCATGAAGGCATGGAAACTTTCCCAAAGGAGAGAAGTGGCAAATGTGGTTTTGGACTTCTCAGTTAGAACTGCAACCACTCACACTCCAGAGTTCTTGGGTCTGCCACATGGGGCTTGGATCCAAGAAGGTGGATATGATGCTGCTGGACAAGGGATTGTGATTGGCTTTATTGACACAGGAATTGACCCTACACACCCAAGCTTCTCTGATGACATTTCTGAGAATATCTACCCAGTTCCACCTCACTTTTCTGGTATCTGTGAGGTCACTCAAGAATTCCCATCTGGTTCCTGCAATAGAAAGCTAATTGGAGCTCGTCATTTTGCTGCATCTGCTATAACCAGAGGAATCTTTAATGCATCTCAGGATTATGCCTCGCCATTTGATGGTGATGGTCATGGCACGTATGTCGTTGCATCTTTTTGTTTCAATTTGCTGAATAAGTTTCTACATGAATCTGATTTGTCAGGTGCTAACTTTTGGATGGCACAATATGATGGGATTTAAGGCCTTTTAACCAATTGTAAAATATTTTCCTTTACCTAATCTTCAATGTAGGGTCACACCAATCTAATTTAGAGCTTTGAAGTACCATAAACTACTACTGGATTTTGTAAGTAGGACACCTCCTCCCCCCCTCCCAGGGGGACCAAAGCACAAACATATTCACACCTGAGTGGAATCTCATGTTGGATAGATAGCAAATGATGCGGGACACATATATAGGGAACCAAAAAAAATAGCATAAGCTTCTGGGTGTGAGATGACATCCGACTTTATATATCTGCACTCATTCCAAAATCTCTGGGGGTATCACATTGATGCACTTCCTAACAAACACACATACTGGGACAATGGGTGAAATTAAAGACAGAATCACATCCATGTTTGTCATTTTCTGTTTGGATTTTCTATATAACACCTGACAATGTATAATATTACTTGGAATAAATATGAAAGGCCTAGTGCATTCACAGATCAACAACATTAGTTGCAAGGTAGAATTGTACTATTACCCGGTATTCATGATGTTATTTCTTGAATTAGATCAAGTTTGACTATCCATCCTGAATCTAGGATCTTAACATTATGGGATTCAAATGGGATTTGTAAAACTCCCCCATTCAGTAATGGGATTCGATCATTATAAAATATTAAGGATAAAAAGGACATTGTCAGATTCCTAGTTCTAAAAGGAAGAAATTGACGTGAATTCACTTCATTATTTGAATCTTTAATTATTTTGTGAAATGAATATAGTCAACCTTATCCTATCCTGATGAACAACTTACATTTCCGATCCAAATACACAGGCACACAGCTTCCATTGCAGCAGGAAATCATGGGATTCCGGTCATAGTATCAGGACATCATTTTGGAAATGCAAGTGGGATGGCTCCACGGTCACAGTAAGTTACTATTTTATCACTTCTTATTAACTACGAACTTTGATGCAACTTGCTCATCTTATGAAACTTCAACACATTATGATGCTCAGACTGAAAAATGATGCAGTAGACCACCACAACCAAACTGCAATTGCTCTTTTTTCCTTCAAGAAACAAATAAGCTACATGCTTGTGTATTTGATGTTCATGATGTCTTCAAAGGTTGAAGGAAACTGCTATTTAACAAAATTTCTAGGAATGAAGATTGTAAAAGGACTTGTTTGATTGCGACCTTGAATAGCATTATCCTGGTGAAAAGATTTTTACTCATTTTTGTTGGGTTGGGTCCCTCCTATGTGGAGAGAGTCCAATATGAGACTAGTCCATTATTCATATATTGTATATGATGTGTGTGTAATGGGTGAAGAAGTGAGAGTGGTGTGTATGGGTTTTCATTTTGTAGAGAGAGAGTGAAACCCTAGAGTGAGAAGAGTGTGATTCTTATTTGAGAGAGAGAGAAAGTTTTCTTTGTAGATTGAGATGGGGAAACCTTAGAGAGAGGGAGAGAAGGAAAATGAGAAGAAAGAAAGAGGGAGGTTGAGAGAGGGAGAGATATTGCTTCTTGTACTCCATGTTCTCTTCCTTAGTGAAATTTTTTCTTTTTCATTTTGTGTGTTGTTTTGGTTTTCCTCTTTTCTAATTGTGCCGTGACGGATTCTTGAGACCTGTGTTAAAATTGCCAACAAGTGGTATTAGAGCTACAGTTAAGTTGTTTTTGGTGATTTTGCACAACTTTTTTGGTTTGTGCAAAGACTTCCTTCTTTGAGGTGTTCATGGTGTTCTAGAGGGAGTTAGGAGAAGCCAAGGGTAGATCTAGATTCTACAAGTCGAGACCAATAGTTTGGTGAAAAGATCATTGGATTTTGACACTAGAGGAAGCCACACTCATCGGGAAAATTTTCTGAATTAGACTGCCTGCATTCAGACATTGTGTGAAAATTCTCGAAAAACAGACACTAGATCTGGAAAGAGCGCCTCAAGATCTGTGAGACTGATGAATACATTGCCAAATTCCACCAGTGTGGAGCACACTTTCTGCCTACAATCTAGCTGAGAATGGGATTCGTTTGGTATGGAAAAGATCTTGCGTGGTAAGCTTCATTTGCACCTCAAATCTGAATCGCTGATTTCAAGTTGAGATTGATTTAATCTAAACCAATAGTTTGGAATTCTAACGGTTTTAGTATTGTGGGGTTGAGTGCACCATAAACTCGTGCACTTGAGTGATCTAAGCCATCAGATTGTGGTATGCGTTGATGGTTGCTTGACTGCTGACTTGCTGTTAACCAACGTTGACTGCTATTGACTGACTGTTGACCAGCGTTGACAGGAAATTTGACCAAAGTTCCCCAGCCTAATTTGGACATGCTGCAAAGTATACAAAGGTAGCAAATTAATTCTTCAAGGGAAGAAAAATTGGAAAAATATTTGTTGCTTGGATGGGCATTCACTTCAAGGGAAGATGCAAAGCACCAAAATCAAGTAGGCCAAGAAGAGAGTGACCTTCTCTAACATTGTTGAGTATGTGGAGCAAATCATCCAGGTGATGTGAGGAAGACTCTCTCCCCACAGTCGTGAGAGGGAGATTGTTGGGTTGAGTCCCCCATATGAGGAGAGAGCCCAATATGAGACTAGCCCCATTACTTATATATTTTTTTGATACTATACCAACCAGTATCCGGAACCATATTCTGACTAATTCGGTTCGGGACTTGCAGTGTACTTATATATTATATATGATGTGTATGCCATGGGTGAAGGAGTGAGAGTGGTGTGTATGAGTTTTCATCTTGTGGAGAGAAAATGTGAAACCCTAAAGTAAAATGGAGTGTGATTCTTATTTGAGAGAGAGAGAGACCTTTATAGAGTGAGAAAGGGAAAGCTTAGAGAAAGGGAGAGGATGGAAGTGAGAAGAAAGAAAGAGGGAGGTTGAGAGAGGGAGAAATATTGCTCATTGTACTCCATATTTTCTTTTTGTAAAAATTATTTTCTCCATATTCTTGTGTTGCGGTTTTCCTCTTGACATCGTGTTGTGATGGATTCCGGTGACCCGTGCAAAGAAACTCAACAATTTTTGCACACTTGACTGGTATTTCTTCTCAACTAAGGGATTTTCACTCCTCTTCCACCTTTGAGTGTAAAGAGTAAGATGTTCACTCCACATGACCCTGACTTGGCTGGAAAAAAAAGTCAAAAAAGAAAAAAGATCCAATAGTTTCATTGACAGCAATTCAGAAGCCCCTGCCTAAACGATTAAGCTGTTTCTTTTTAATTATTTGCACAAGAAACATTGTTGAATACAATCATTTACCCCTTAGGCATTTTCTTTTTCCTTCTGCTAGAATTCCCTTTTCTGTTTTTTGGAACTGCTGACTCAGAACATGATTTTCAAATGTAGCTGACACTTGACAGTTCTAGATGCTTCGGCAAATAAGCAAGCTTAATTACTGTCAGAAATGAATAGCTGGATTGGTAATTAAACTTTATATGGTGCCATTTTGAATATGTAGCAAGTCATCAATTAATCAAATGCTTGATTCGGAACTGTTGCATAAAATACCTCTCTAAGTTGGATTTGCCAACCCTTACATCCAATCTGCCCAATTTCCTCCCTCCTAGTTGCTGTAAGAATGGAATCCTACGAGCTATTCTTTTGTGTAATCTGTGTATTTCTTTACATGAAATGCCATATTCACGTGCTTCCATCCTTTTTAATTTGTTCTCGAAATATAATCTCTCTGAGTTTGAAAATTGAGACAAAACTCATGGGCTGGTAGAGTAGCATCATCTTTCTGATTGCATCAAGTAGTAAATTATCTGTTCCGCATATACCTAAAAATCCACATACATTGGCCTATGCTTTCTTTGGAACTTATTAGCTTATTCCATATTTACTAACAAATGTTTGATCTAGTTAACTACTGGTATTAGAGAACTTAATTGCATATGCTCTGATCCAGCATTGCTGTTTACAAAGCATTGTACAAGAGCTTTGGAGGCTTTGCTGCCGATGTTGTTACTGCGATAGACCAGGTATGCTGTTTTTTGCTCTTTTGAGCTCATGAACATTTTGCTGCAAATTTAATATGGATGGTTAGAGCCTTCTTTTCGTCATTTTCACCAAATAGATCATACTTGCATGATTTGTTGCCATATGCCCTACTACATTATTTTGCTTCAAATTTACTATGGATGGTTAGAACATTCTTTTTGTTATTTTAACCAAATAGAACTTACTTGCATGATTTGTTGTGATAGGGCCTTCTACATTATCATACTCTGTCCTGCTATTGATGTTTGAGTATGATAGATTTTTTGTTGTGCTTTCCTTTCGTATTCCAAGTTTATGGTCCTTAAGGGGTGATGAATTTTTTGATAGGCTAGTTTTATGGAAGTTAGATTAAGCAACTATTTTAAGTCAATCATTGCTAATTACCATTCTAATTTAATTCATATTAAGGATTATAGCCTTTTATACAGTTATTTATCCTAATCACTTTCAAATATTTTTTCTTTCTTTTATTCATTTGGGATCTGGCTTCCCAGTGATTTGTTTCATGGTCAGAATATTTGGAGATCCCTAGGTCCATTAAATTGTTTTGTTGTCATTGAGTGGCACATGCTAGATCAAGTGCTTGGGCAGCTTGATTGTATCGTAGCATTTCTTGGGCTTATGACACTTCTACTTAGTTGCACTCAATTCACAGATGGTAGGCGTTCCAAGGACTGGAGTTCAACCCACCAAGTATTCCTGTGGGCATTGATTAACACCAACTGTTAGTTCCTTTTGCTGGGGTTATGATATATTATGATGCATACTTGCAGTGGCATTGTTGCACCACTCAAGTGTACCAACGCCCTTACTAAATAAAAAACCTTATATGTGCTGCAGTTGTTGAGTGATCTTACAGTCATTGCTAATCGAAACACGGGCTGCATTGACCTGACAGTCTTATAATGATGTAGCATTCCATGAGTTTCATCCATACAAATGATTTGTTTTAGTTCCCTGCAAGATAAGCATTAATGGTTGAGCCAAAATAGCATAGGCATCTCTGTCTCCATCTCACCCATGTCTACATTATGTTCAAGCCACTGGTGCTAAAGAGCAAGCATCGTATCAGTACCACCTCCACAAGTCTTCATACAGTCACTGCTTTCCCTGCCCCATCTCCACCTCTATTTTGCACCTTTGCCCACATCTCCATCATGTTCAAGGTCCCAGATGCCACAACCATAAGCATTTGTCCATGTGCACCTTCATCTGTCTACATTTACATTCAAGGCCACTGATGCCACAACAAGAAGCTTTGTATCGGTGCCATCTCCACTAGTCTCCATGCAGGCACCACAAACTTCACTCCATCTCCACCTCCATTTTGCACCTTTGCCACAACTCCATTATGTTCAGGACCCCTGGTGGCACAACAGCAGGCATTTGCTTCAGTACCATCTCCTGTGGTCTCCAAACAGGGACAACCACCTACCTTCATCTCTACCTTTGCCTCCATTTGTCAGTGCTGCTTTGGCTTGACAACATCTAGGCTTCTGTCGACCTCTGCAGAGTGCTGGATCCTACAATGATGGTCCTTTTGATGTGAAGCACTCTGTGTTATTAGTCAGAAGCAGATCTTCTGTTATCCTTATGAAGTGCAATGCAGCTGTGTAATTGTCAGGAATGGTTGTAAATGCAATGTCAATGCAATTGGGCATTCCATTTAATGGATGAAAATGCATGTAGAGTCTGTCATTAGCAGGGACAGTGATATGTAAACCCCGGCAAAAGGCTGACCTTGAACTACCATCTGGTGCCTGTTAAGCCATGAATGATTGTTGGGTCGATGTCCAATCCTTATTGTGCCCCTATGTAGGGCAACGTTAGGGCAACTTTGTGGAAGCTCTGCAAGCAGGTGAAATGCCATGAAATGTCCTAAACGGCCTATAATCACTTAATCTTCTTGGTGGTGCACAATGACATCAAAACAAATTAATGAGCTGCGGACCTGTGAAGGAAATGTCAAGCAATGATTGCAAAATATATTTGAAACTATATCAAATGACTATATATACACTATAGATCTTCTATATGACATTAACTTCAATTAATGTGCAATGATTATTTAAGATGTCTTATGGTATTTGACATCTACAAATCTAATTAATCCATGTAAAATAGTAATATCTTGTGGGTTGTCAACTTTTTCTTTGGGTCATCTTTGGTTATATCCTGTTTGTTTACTTTAATTTGTTACTTGTCTATTGTCACACAATTAGTAATTCATTATAAAACTCTTTAAGTTGCACCTGAGTTTTTTATTTTATTGGAAAAGTTGAGAAATTAATCTTGCAGTGATGCTTTTGAGCAATCTATCTCTTGTTAAAGTTAATAGAAGGGCCAAAGTTGTGAGAGCTTTCATACAGACCAAATGGTCGTCCTTGTTGATCCCTTATGCTTGTGCGCATGTGAATGTCAATGAGTTGTTAAGCACATACTAGAAAATTAAGATAGGACTTGATTTCAGAGTGGTCCTCAGATTTGTAAAAGTGCCCTAAACTCTGACAAGGAAAGTTTCCATCTAGACAATACCCATGGCATCTCAAACTGGGGGTAAATGGCATTAGTTCACCATCATCACCTGCTGCTAATCTTAAAACTTCCTGAAGATCATTGTTTGTTGTTTAAGTGAATCGCTTTACTTGGCTTAATTATGCTGGTTTTTCATTAAGTCTGGAATGAAGTTACTGGCTTAGAGCAATGATCGAGTTTCTCTGCTGTCTATGTGTTTACTAATAGGGCCCACATCCAGTTAACTCTAGTTTGCAGTTTGTAATATGATATCTATGTCATGTTCTCATGAGGTTGATTTCAAATTTGAATAATTCAAATATAATATCAGAATTACCATTATAGTATTTGTAGATAGAGACATTGTAAAATCAATATTTTTAATTGAGGAGATAAAAGTTTGTGGGACTTAAGATATAAAATAATAAGATAACACTAACTTGTACCAAATAATTAGAGATACCCCGATCTGAATCGCATTGGTGCATTCAGCAGTGCAAAGACTTGATTAATGCTTATTATTCTTGTGATCTAGCTAAGTGAAATTCTTGTGAAATATAGGATCTCTTTCTTTTCCCTTTTTAGCAGCAGGAACTCCTTTGACCCCCTGAAAGTTGTATTAAGCTTTGTTTTATGCTTATGTTTTACTTGTCCACTCTTATAGTTGTGGTATTTTGTTCTTCATTACACTTGTAGGCTGCTCAAGATGGAGTTGACATAATAAGTTTATCAGTCACTCCCAACAGGCGCCCTCCTGGCATTGCAACATTTTTTAATCCCATAGATATGGCTTTACTTTCTGCTGTTAAGGCTGGCATTTTTGTGGTTCAAGCAGCTGGGAATACTGGACCCTCTCCAAAAAGTGTTTCTTCTTTCAGTCCATGGATATATACGGTTGGTGCTGCCACTCATGATAGAGCCTATAATAACTGTATTGTCCTTGGCAACAACATCACCTTCTCCGGAGTTGGTCTTGCACGTAAGTTGACCTTATTTGTTTTTCGCTTGAACCTTAGTTTTCATGGAATGTGTCATTGATGTATTAAACTTGACATCGTGTATTGCTGCAAATGAAGTGATCTAAGCATCATGCATGAATCAACATCATGTTCCGGTTACTGAAGCATAAAAAATAGGGGCATACATGATGTGATTTGGATTTGTTTCATGAATAGACTCGAACGAAACCAAGCATGATCAGCTCCATAAGATTTAAAGCCAAACTGAACCAATGACATTGAACAAAGCAACTAAACCAAACCATAATGGATCGGGTTAATTTGATGTGGCCTATCAATTCTTTTACTTGAAACATTTTATGAATAATTTTTAGCATTATATTTTTAATAATTAATTGTTTAACAATTTCATTTAGACATAGTGAAATAAAATTTTCGAATATTAAAAACTTAGTTACCATAATGCCAGATGCTCAAATATTCTAGGGGATATATGGAGGAGCAACTGTAGATTTGAAAATAAAAACCGAGTTACTATAGGAGGAATGAGCACACAAACTAATTATAGAGATAGGAAGGTGGAAAGTAATTGCCTTTGGCAATGTAAAAAGGTATTAAATGAAAAGAAAAGCTTAGTGCTACTATTAGTTGACAGGTTTTCAGTTTGGTACAGTTTAAAATATTTCTCAACCTTGAACCAAACCAGCATAAAAATTTTAACAAATAATCCAAACCAAACCAAACTTCTGCCTTTTTGCAATCCACTGAACCTACCAGTTTGGTTCAATTTAATTGGTTTGGTTTCTGCGCACCCCCTAATGAAAAGTTCGTCTACTATTGGAGATCAAATGGATAATACAGTTTCATTTTTGAAGCAATTTTTCTGTCTTTTATCTTTTTTTTTTTCATGGAAGAAACTAAGAAAGGGTTTGGAACACGTGCAGGTGGGCAAGTGCACACACATCCACATAGTTGGATGGAGTTTCTCCAGTTCAATAGTTCGAAAATCAAACAAGTGTTGTTTCCCTGAAGAAACCTAGAACATGTACTTCAAATTTAATATATTATTAAGTAGTTTTCATTTTGTTAAAATGGTTTGGGATTCATTTTCTGGATGTAATAAATACAAATCTTTCTATAAATTAAATATTTTGTAAAGAGTTGTAGGTGTTAAGTTGGTTCTTAACAATAGAATGCCAGATAAGTACTAGTATAACAGATTTCATATTCTGCATCTTGAGCATTTTGAAACTCCCATTTGCCTTTCATGCCAAAATCTTTGAATGTAGGAAGCCTCGTGACTTATGTACTAGCCTCTTTCCTTTTATAATCAGCTGGAACTGATAAAGATACGATGTACACTCTGGTTGCTGCTGTGCATGCACTGAACAATGGCACATCGAATGCAAATGATATGTATATCAGCGAATGCCAAGACTCCAGTAACTTTGATGAGAATATTGTAAAGGGAAACCTCCTTATCTGCAGCTACTCGGTCCGCTTTGTGCTTGGCCTCTCTACAATCAAGCAGGCTCTGGAAACAGCTAAAAACCTGAGTGCTGCTGGCATCGTGTTCTACATGGATCCCTTTGTGATTGGATTTCAGCTTAACCCAGTTCCAATGAGAATGCCTGGAATTATCATTCCATCTCCAGATGATTCAAAGGTGCATTAAACAACTATAAAGCGACCATTTGTATGCCATGATCTTTCATATGAATGACCAAAAAATAGAAGAAATGCTGCGAGAACCAATTGTTGTGTGGATTTCATTTGTTTTATTTATTTATTTTTGCTTTTCTATTCTGGGAAACTGTTTTTCTTTCTTGGTGACACTTTCCAAATTTTGTATTGCAGCTTTTCCTACAATACTACAATTCTTCTTTGGAGAGAGATGAGCAGACAAAGAAAATTGTTAACTTTGGGGCTGTTGCAAGCATTTTGGGAGGGATAAAAGCTAATTACGGCAAATCTGCCCCAAAAGTCATGTTTTACTCTGCTAGAGGACCAGATCCAGAGGACAGTTTTCTTGATGATGCCAGCATATTGAAACCCAACTTGTTAGCTCCAGGGAATTCCATTTGGGCAGCTTGGAGTTCTTGTGGCATGGACTCCCTTGAATTCCAGGGTATCTATATTGCTTACCCAAATATGTTATGTTTGTGGCCTGCAAGTTCCATGAACTACAAATTTTAAACAAACCTGAACCCTTCTTTTTTCAGGTGAAAACTTTGCAATGATGTCTGGAACAAGTATGGCTGCTCCCCACATTGCTGGGCTTGCAGCACTTATCAGGCAGAAATATCCCAACTTCAGTCCGTCAGCCATAGGATCTGCACTTTCCACGACAGCTTCTTTATATGACAAGAACGGCAGGCCCATAATGGCTCAACGTGCTTATGCCAATCCTGATTTAAACGAGTCCCCAGCAACACCCTTCGACATGGGTAGTGGTTTTGTCAATGCAACTGCATCACTAGATCCAGGCCTGATTTTTAATTGCAGTAAGTCATTCTGCTTTTAATACCAATGATTTTAAATGCTTTCTTAACATAACCATACTTTAAAGTAGAAACTAAAATTTTCTCCCCACTGCACTAGTACAATACAAAAAATACATGTAAAATTTAAAGAGTATCAAGAGTAAATGAATAAATAAATAAATTGAAAAATGCAAAAGAATAAAGACATGTTTGGTAGGAGCGAAAGCGGCTGAAAAAGTACCCTTTAAAATTTTCCTTCCTTGGTATTTGGTGACCATACTTTTACCCATGGTAGTAAAAATTACCCTAGTGAGGTATGATAACAAATGAAAGGGAAATAAAAATTTTTAGAACAAATACATTTATAGAGAAAATACCAACTAAATTCGTTTTTTACAGAGAAAATTAAAAAATTATTTAATTTTATATTTTGAGAAAATTAATGTATTTTAATTGGAGAGAGAAAATTAAATTTTTATTTTAGAAAGAAACATCAAATAAATATGTTTGGAATGAAAAAATATGAATTAAACTATTTTTTTTAAAACGAAAAAACTAATAATTTTATTTTAGAGAAGAAAACTAAATTTTTTTAGAGTAAGAAAACTTAAAATACATACATTTGAAGAAAGAAAATATGAACTAAATTAATTTTTTTAGTGAAAAATTAATGTGTTTTGTTATAAAGAAAAAAGAAAAAACTACAACAAAATTAATGTATTTAGAGAAAAAATATGAATTACATTAATTTTACTATCTAATATTTTTTCTAACATTTTTGTTCAAAAAATAGGAATATTATAAGAATAATATTTACTAATTAAATTTTCCCCTTAAAATTTTCCTCTCTTACCAAAAATATGCTAAAAGAGTAAACTACGTGTAACCAATTTTCCCTACCAAGTGATGCGAATTTACCAAGATAAAACCCATTGAGTTCATAGTGTTTGCCATATTAGAGTTTTTTTCTCCATTATTTTTTTATTGTAAGATAAGACATGACAAAACAAACCCCCTCCCAAAAACAAAAAGAAAAAAGAAAGGACTTCAATATATATCCTCCCCACACCCCCACGCAACCCTAGCTTTGCCACTTCGCACTAAATTGCCATTGACATCTTATATTGCAAATGTACCTAATTAAGTTTCTTTTCTTCTGAAGGTTATGATGATTATTTGTCATTCCTCTGTGGCATCAATGGTTCTGCTGCTGTGATTCTGAATTACACTGGCCAGAGTTGTGCCGCTTCTTTGTCCGATGGAGTGGACCTAAATTTACCTTCCATTACAATTGCTAAACTAAATGGCTCTAGAACCGTTCAGAGATCTGTAACAAATGTTGGTGGAAATGAGACTTACAGGGTTAGCTGGAGCTCACCTTATGGAGTTTCCTTGATGGTGACTCCAAACCATTTCAACATTTCAAGTGGGGAAACACAAGTTTTGACTGTTGTGTTCAATGCTACCATGAACAATACAGCTGCGAGCTATGGAAGAATTGGACTTTTTGGTACCCAAGGTCACATTGTTAGCATTCCTTTGTCAGTCATCTTGAAGATTTCAAACATCACTATTGCCATTGGGACTGGAAGCCATTAATCTCATATCATGTTATCGTTGTTTGGGTGGCCTTGTTTTTGTTTGTGTTTTTTGACTGATTTCATTTATTCTTCTTGTGTCCCGAAGAGGACAGCCCAGTGGTACAAATTCTCCTCCTCAATCGGTGATTTCAAATTCAAATCTTTGTACAATAAACAAAAAAAAAAAAAAAAAAAAAAACTTATTGATCTTGTAAATATTTTGCAGTGTAGACATGCTATTCGGGGTAACTTTAATATTGTTACAGCTTACAGCTTGCATATTTGTTGTACCAACTATATACAGTTAATTGCAAAAGTTGTTCCCCCCACGTGTAGTTCCCTCCTGATCTCTCGGCCAAAAAATCCACCAACACTTGGGGATAATGTCTTACAGGTATTTTTTGGGGGCCCCGGGGGGGGGCGATGCTACAACTTTACATCTCTGGAGCTTTCTGCTCGTCTAAGCTCTGGTCCTCATATATGTCCCACCATTTCTTCACAAGCATCTTTACATCTTCCCGATCCATGTACTCCTCTTTCCCAGTGTATCTCCATGGTTTCGAGCCCTACATTTTAAGAAATGGATTAAAGGAATTTGGCCCTCAGGTCAGATCAACAGCTTCCAACAGAAAGAAAGACTCACAGCGGCACATTAGTGAACCACTTTAGCCTTATCCACTTGAACTTTATCCGGATGTCGCCGGAGCATAAACACAACTAAATTGTAAATTGGCGGAATCTGCTTATAAATTTCTTTAAAGAACAAGTTGAGAAAATCCTACACAAACATTTCAAATTATTATTATATTTAAATTCATTCATTAAAACCCAAAATAATAATAACCCAACAAATAAAACCTAGAACAAACCTGTTCAGCCAAAGGGGTAGGAGGAGTGGTGCAGAGAGAGGTCAACATGTGATTGTATACAGACATGCTTGGCTCGAAAACAAACATGCCAGCATTGAAATACGGACAAGGACGAGGTTCCATACCCAATGGCCAAATCACTGTCTCCGGACACTGCTCGCAATGGCCTATATTATGCTTAGGCGCCTTCGTCCAGGTGACACGGCAGAAATGGTCTGGCACAGCGTACAAGTGCCCATCCGGCAAATCGAATAGGTGGTCTATGTTTTCGAACACTTGGATATCACTGTCCAAGTATATCAACTTGGAGTAGTCTACGAACTAGTTTTCCCATCATACCCATCATAAAAACAATATTCATACGTACATACAGAGAGAGAGAGAGAGAGAGAGAGAGAGAGAAGAGAGAGAGAGAGAGAGAGAGAGAGAGAGAGAGAGAGAGAGAGAGAGATTTCATACCTTCCAAATACGAAGCTTGGAGTAGTTGACGACGTAATAGTTTTGTGCAAACTCAGCATCCTGAGGTGGGTGAAGGGGTTCTATTTGTCTAACATGGCACCCCTGCGACGCCAGCAGGCGGAGGTGCTCGTCCGGCACATCCGGCAAGACTGCCACCAGAAGAGGGTAACAGCTCTTCACCTTCTGGAGTCCTTTGGCCAGTCCCACCACCCCTTTCACGTAGTCTCCATCTCCAGCCAAAAATGTTATGTATGCTCTCTTCTTTTTATAATTCAATGGAGCCATTTAATTTTTTTTTCAATTATTGATGCGCAAGCAACTTCCGACGGTTCATGAAGGCTTACAAATCGTTCGCCGAGAAGAAAGACAACAGCATTTTATACATACAATGAGGCGGTGGGCTTTTGTTCTCAGACTTCCCCCCCGCCCCACCGTCCTTGTTATGTGTCTCTACGAGTCCTATCCTAATACGTCTTTATTTATTGGTGTGACAACACAGAGAGAGAGAGAGAGAGAGAGAGAGAGAGAGAGAGAGAGAGAGAGAACGGAGGGAAGTTTCGGGGCGGCAAAGGAGAGGAGGGATGGTATGGGTTCTCTGGTACAAGTGGGCTTCAATGGACGAACCAAGAGTATATTTGTGGAGAAAATCATGGTGGGCAGCTTTTTTCGTTTTTAACAAGATAAATACGATCCGTAAGGTCAATAAAAAAAGACTTTTTTAATTATCAGATAGATTAAATAAATATAAATTTATAATTATTTAATTTATCTAATAATTATTGATTATTTCATCACTCTATTATACAAAAATAATAATTTAATAGTTTAAATTATTATTTAAATAATATTATTATTAAATAAATATAATTATACACGCGTTGAGCTGGCAATTGAAAACCTTGCTCCGCTGAAGCGGGTGCCTCGCTAGCAAAAGCAGGAGCCCATGAATGCTCGACCAAGAGATAGGAAAGATCACAAGGACATACTAAACCAACGTCAATCGCCACACCTCTCTCAAGAAAGGGTAGCAAAAGAATAAGTGATTTAGTGTCTCCCTCCGATTAGAACAAATGTGGCAAGTCGAGGAGGTTGAAAGTTTGAGTCTGAATAAATGATCAGTTGTCTGCAGTCTCTCTATAAAGACAAACCACAAGATGAAAGTAAACCGAGAAATCGCATCTAGAAACCAAACTAAATCAATCCATGAGATATGATCATACGAAAATGTGAAGTGTCTCCAAGTAAAGATGATAGAGAACTCCCCACTTGGCATGATCGTCCACATAACCATATCATGACTAGTGGATGGAAGGTCAAACTCTGATATGAACTCTTGAGTACTATCAAGGAATGTGCACATCAATCTCGAAATCTGCTACCTCTGAACATACTCCCTCCAATTGGAGCTAGCAAAGACATTCCGAATGGTGCAGGTATCAACAAAACCCAACTTCTCCATGACCTGTCTCCCTAGGACCTCTATCAAAGGGCCTACGGACAACCAATCATCATACCAAAAGGAGATGCAACTCCCATCACCCATCCTCCAAGCAACAAGCTCTCGAACTACGTGATGGAGAAAAATGAGTTTCCTCTAATCCCATGAACATCTGACCGAAACCTGAACATACCAAAAGCTACATTCACCAGAAGATAGATTCTCGCTCATCTACTCTAAATATTATCCTTAGAGTCTAAAAGCAAATGCCAGATATGTTTTAACTGAGCTGTCCTGTTCCAATCCATTATTTTTTTAGCACTAACCCTTCCTCCTTTCTAAAGCGACAAACAAAGGACCAGACTAACTTGGCTCTGTGATGGTCTAAAGAAGGATCGGATCATAGAAACCGAGACATGATCTGCTCGAACTCTTTGCAAACCATCTTTGAAAGGAGAAACATTGAAAACCAATACGTCTGAATCGAAAATAGAACGGAACTCACCAACTGCAATTGGCGAGCATAAGATAAGTAACGACTCGTCTAATACCGAATCTGTACTATCACCCGCTGAACAAGCTGGACACACTCAGCAATCAAGAGTCTGGTCGATAAGAGAGTGACTCCCAAATAACGGAACGAGATCTAACCCTACCGGAATTCTGAAGTCCTCAAAATATTCACTGGTGATGCCAGGAGGTTGGTCTACCTTGAAAGAATAGTATCAGATCATATACAAAGTATAAGTGAGAAAGACCAACCTCCTGGCATCACTAGTAATACTCGAAAAGAGACCCCTCTATGACTTGGCACATCATACCTGAGAAAACCTCCATAACTAGCACAAACAGCATAGCGACAAAAGATCCCCCTGTCTGAGACCTCTCGTGCTCCGAAAGAAATCTGTTAACTCACCATTAATGGATATCGCAAAGCTCGATGAGGACACACATGTCATGATCCTATCGACCAACCAAGTCGGGAAACCACATCCTCCAGCACCAATCTGAGAAAATCCTACTCCACTGAGCTATATGCTTTCATGATATCAACCTTAATTGCGCATTTAGGATAATCACGATTCAGGTGATAACCATGAAGAAGCTCATGAGCCAGCAAAATGTTATCCACAATTCTCCTACCCCTCACAAAAGTAGACTACTCAATCCCAATGATACTCGATAATACTTGACTCACCCTCACTGCAATAACCCTAGATATGCACTTATATACCTTGTTGTAGTATGATATGGGTCTAAAGTCTGTCAAAGTGGTCGGGTTGTCTTTTTTTGGGATAAATAAAATGATAGTGTCATTTATCTCCTTCAGAAGGCACCCCTAAGAGAAAAGGTCCAAAACCGCTTTCGTAACATTTGGCCCCACTATGTCCCAGTTATCTCAAAAAAATTCTACATGCCTCCCTAAAGAGAATATCGCCTCTTTCACCTCATCCGCCATCACCAGAGTCGCCAGAGCTTGGATCTGGGTCTCCAAAAGAGTACCTCTGATCATGAAAACAATAAAACCAGAGTCCAACTGATTCACTCAAGGCCTACTCGTAAACAATCCCCCTAAAATAGCTGACAGACTCTTGCCTGATACCATCCGGATCAGAGATCCGAGAGCTATCCTCCCTAACCAGAGAACAAATAGTATTCTGATTGCGTCTACGTCTAACCATTCCAAAGAAAAAATCTGTGTTCTGATTCCCCAGCTAAAGCCAATGAATCTTAGCTTTCTGTCTAAGCATACTCTCCTCCATGCTAGCTAGTTTATAGTAGTGAGCAATAGCAACCCTCTCCTCCTCACCCAAACCATCCATCGGCTTACCGGATAACAACCCCTAACTGAATTCTAAGCAAACTCTCCCTCATATCCTGAACACGAGGGGACAAATCACTGAACTCCTAACGATTCAACAGTCTCAATCTCTCTCTCAGTCCCTTCAGTTTCCTGTGGAGGCGATACATTGGAATCTCATAATACATGTCCTCCCATGCTTCCGCAAATATGTCACGATATCGAGAATGTTCCATCCAAAAATCAAAGAACTTGAATGGAACCCTCTGCCGGTGATCCACCCTCTAAACTTTAACCACACATGAAGAATGATCAAAGTCACTCGGAGGAAGGAAAATTATCTCGGAGAAAGGATAAGATGTCATATATCCCAATTTAGTTACAACAAATAGCTTGTTATTAATAATAAAATGAGATTGTTATCTTAACATGAGAATTTGGTACAAAATCAAACATTTAGAATATTGAAAACATAGATTTGACAAACTCGCTGGAAGTTAAGTACTCCAAAAATGAGATAACTAAAATATTTAGAAAACAATGAGAAAAAGTCCCAATAATTATTCCTCATATATCAAATAAGTGAAAAACTATTTTTGTAGAGTTTTTTTAAACCATTAGCTCTCCAAATAAAATCTAACAAAATTAGTCATTTCGAGTTTTGTTCTTGGGAAAAAAAGTTGACTTTTTATTATCAAAAAATTAGATTTTAAAACTATTTTTATTAAATTCAAATGAGGGTATTTCCTTATTTACGTGTAATTCTTAAATAAATGAACTAAAATAACATAAATGTATTCACTTACTTTACATAGAAATAAGGACCACCAGAACTGCACTAAAACTGTTGAATGAATTAAATATGCAAACATCACATGACCACCGACCAAAGAGACTTATGGATGAGCAAGCACCGACTACCACCGACCTACCAATACCTTGTCACCATACACATGTCAATTGCATATTTTTCTCATGCCACCACAAAATACATGGAAGGATACATGGCTTACATCTAGAACAAGAACTTTGCATGATCAATAAGTGTCCTAATACTTGACAAAAATCTATTATCCAACAAAGCCTATAAATACCCCTCCTCCTCCCATTTTCCAAACCAATTTGGCCAAGAGGGAGAAAGAAAGAGAAAGAAAGAGAGAGAAAGAAGAAGAAAGAAAGAAAAGAAGAGAAAGGAAGGAAAAATGATAAAGGAAAAAAGATCTTAGACAACTCTTTCAAGTAAATGTTCTTCATGTTTCAAATCTATATTATGCAAAACTACCATAATTTTCTATAATTATCATGATTACGTTGTTTTCGTGATTTATTACCGTTACCATAATTTATTACTGTCACAATGATTTTTCTACTGCTACATCAATGTATGTGTTTGTATTTGTTATATAAGCCGATATATATAGTAATAGTTTGAGCAAGTAAAGACTTTGTCGAACATCAAAATACATACCGGTAGTACCCTATTATTGTGAATTGGAGGTTTGTCCACTTAATGTGGGGGAAACTGATAGGCCTTTTCGAAAATAGATCTCATGGGAGGGATAAGGAAAATGTTCTTATGGAGAGGTGAGACGAAAGTGAACTATTCTTGTACTATATTATCTTACTATTATTATTTAAATATGCATGTTGTTGCAATATACAAAGCTTTCTCAAAATAATTTTACAATAAGGCCATTATCATATAATTTTATAATGAATTTTCCTATACATGCACACACCAATTTTACTGAGTTATCAAACTCACACAAAAAATTATTATAGACCTTGCAAAAGCAATGATCAAGGAGAATTAGATGAATGGATAAAGATAGCATTATGGTGGTCAACCTCTTTAGTATAGGATTTTCGTTGTTTTAGCATGTATAGAAGACTTTTATAATATACAATGATTTGAATAAATAAAAAATCAAATATTTTTGTAAGTAATTGAGCCCTGCTGAGAACTAGGCAGTCCTTCATCGATGAAACCCCAGTGAGGGGGTGGATTTAGGGTATGACAAATAAATGGTATCAGAGCCTAGAATAAGAAAAAGATGATATTAAGTAAGAACATTTGCATTTAAACATCTATTATAACTAGGAATAATTGTTATATCTCATAGGAATTTTCTAACATTATCGAAAATTTTATAGCAATGGAATCAGATAAAAATCAGTTTTCAATGGAGGAAGATCAATCGGAGGAAATAAAGGACAAAGAGGATGAGCCAAGTGATGAGAAGTATTACGTTTTAATAGAAGATAGTGAGGAAGAAGTAGATTCTACTAGATCTGCAAGAAAAGATTTTCTAATGGATGCCCAAGTGAAAGAAATCAATGAGCTACAGTAGGAATTGTTGCAAGCTCATAGCTAGTTACAACAACAATTGGAAGAATTGCTTGCAGTAAAATATGAAATCTTATGTTAAAAGAAAATCTTGAATACCAGGAGAAATGAAATTAGTTCCTAATTGAATATTGTACCGAGACAAACAAAGAGATTGATCAACTGACCAAAATAAATAAGGTGTTGGAAAAGGAAAAGTGAGGATTTGTAAAAATTATCCAACCCTATGAAGAAAAGATCCATATCTTGCACATGGGCCTACATGATCTATGCAATATGACAAGAAGAGATAGTCAGAAACCTAGCCAACACTCAGAAAACTGACCATAGCTAACTAATCTTCCTAAATCAAATAATGAATATTGCTATTTAGGGATATGTTTTGATAATATAATATAATTATGCATTAACCAGTAATATTATTACTATAGATCTTTTATATCTTTTTTATATATTAACTACTTTCAATATTTTAAAGGTATTTTCTTAAAATATTTGTATTAAGACGGTTAGAATAAGACAACAACAAATCCATTTGATTGATCAAGCTTCAAACTCTTTAGAACAAATGATTGTGACACTAGATAGAGTATCCCAAATAATGAAACAACAAGCCAACAACATAGCCAACCATCAGTCTCCTCACAACTTGCCACCAAACACTGAACAATCTAAGGATATTATCTTGGAACAATTTTTGAAGTTCCATCCGCCAAGATTTGATGGAGGATATGAGTATGATGAAAAAGCTGAACTATGGTTAGAGGAGATGGAAAGAATTTTTACAGTATTAGATTATTCAAACGAAGGAAAAGTTAGATTGACAGTATATCAACTTTTTGGGATAGCTAGAGAATGGTGGTGAACCATCTCCTATAAGTGAAAACAAAATAATACCCCACGTACTTGGGAAAATTTCTTGAAGGAATTCAATGAGAAGTATTACCCCCACCACATACGAGAAAAATGAAAAGAAGAATTTCTTGTTCTCAAACAAGATCATATGACCGTAGTTCAGTATGAAACTAGATTCATGAAACTTTCAAAGTTCGCTCCTTCATTAATATCAACTAACGATGATAGAATTAAACATTTCATTAAAGGGTTACGTTGGGAAATTCAGGATGCTTTAGCCCCTATCACTATAGAAACATATTCTAAGGTCATAGAGTTATGACACTAACTCATCCCAAAGCAATAGAGTTAACAATCCCAAAAGATATTCCAATGATTTTGTATCCCAAAGCCAAGAAAAAAGTATGGGAAGTTCCATTAAAGTAGGACAGAAAGAATTTTGTGATTATTGTCGGAAGTTTGGAAATAATAAAGCTAGTTGTTGGTTAAAGGCCGGAAAATATGTAAAATATGGAAGTAATGAACACTATATTAAAGATTGTTCCAAGATAGCAGGAAAGAGGAGCCTACCTCAAGGTCAAAGGCAAGGCAACCAAAATAATAAACCGAAGATGCAAGGAAAAGTTTTTGCCATGGAAGTAGAAGAAATCCCTAAAACATCCGATGTTGTGGAAGGTACGCTACTATTCAATGATCATAAGGTTAAGATATTATTTGATCCTGATTCCACACATTCATTTATTACTCTTGGTTGAGTAAAAATCTTAGATGTTGAAGTTGAAAAGTTACCATACATATTAAAAGTACTCCAATGGGAAGTAGTATGACTACTGAAATTGTAGTAAAGTCATATAAAGTCAAGATTGCTGGAAAAGAATTTCCAGCAAATTTGATAATTATACCCATTCAAAAATATGATATCATACTAGGAATGGATTGGTTATCTCAATATCATGCAAAAAATAGATTGTAGAATGAAGGTGGTAAAACTTTGTATTCCGAACAAGCTGAGATTGAATTGAGGGGAGATAGAAAGCTTTTTTCTAATCTTATTATATATGGAGTACGCTCTAGAAAACTCCTTTATAAATGATGTACTGGATATTTGGCTTATTTTATGAATCAGCCCACTGAAAAAAAGAAAATTGAGAATATCCCTATGGTGAGAGAATACCCAGATATGTTTCCTGAAGAATTGTCATTACCTCTATAAAGGGAAATAAAATTCAGTATAAATCTGGTTCCAAGAGTAGAACCAATATCAAAGACTCCATATAAAATGGCCCCTCTAGAATTAAAGGAACTTAAGGTACGATTACAAGATTTACTTGAAAGGGATTTATTCGACTAAGTACATCACCATGGAGAGCTCCTGTATTATTTGTCAAGAAAAAAGATGGTATACTACAATTGTGTATTGATTATCAAGAATTGGACAAGGTCACAATAAAGAACAAATACCCCTTGCCTTTGATAGATGAATTGTTTGATTAGTTACAAAGTGCTAAGATTTTTACTAAGTTTGATCTAAGATAAGGGTATTATCAATTAAGGATTAAAAAAGAAAACATTCCTAAAACAACTTTCAGAACTCGATATGGTCATTATGAGTTTGTGGTCATACCTTTTGGATTAACTTATACACTAGCTGCTTTCATGAATTTAATGCACAGAGTATTTCATCAATACATTGACCATTTCGTGGTGTTCTTTATAGATGATGTACTGGTATACTCAAAATCAAAAAAAGAACATAAAGAACATTTACATTGTGTATTGCAGACACTTAGAGAAAATAAATTGTATACCAAGTTTAGCAAATGTGAGTTTTGGTTAGAAAAAAGTTACTTTCCTAGGTTATATAATATCTGCAGATGGAATTTCTATTGATACTTCTCAAGTGAAATCCATTTTATCATGGAAAACACCAATGATGGTAGCTGAAGTATGAAGTTTTTTAGGATTAACAGGTTATCATCGAAAATTTGTGCAAGATTTTTCGAGATTGGACGGACCATTGACAAAACTAACTCAAAGGAATACTAAGTTTAACTGGGATAACAAGTTTAAACAAAGTTTTCTTGAATTGAAAAAGAGATTAACAATGGCTCTATACTTGCCTTGCCCGAAGGAAAAGATGAGTTCGTAGTGTATACTGATACTTCAAAAGAAGGATTAAGGGGTATGTTAATGCAAAAGGGAAAGGTTATAACTTATGCTTCATGACAATTGAAGCCTTATGAGTAAAATTATCTCACTCATGATTTAGAATTAGCTGCTATCATATTTGTTCTTAAGAAATGGAGAACTATCTATATGGAGTTACTTTTGAAATATTTACAAATCACAAGAATTTAAAGTACTTATTTTCTCAAAAAGAACTCAACATGAGATCAAGAAGATGGATAGGGTACCTTGAGGATTATGATTGTACCATCAAAAACTAACCAGGAAAAGCAAATGTAGTTACAGATACCCTTAGTAGAAAAGTAAGGATAGCAAAAGTAAGGGTAAAAGAATGAGAGATGATGGAGCAATTGGCTTATTGGAAGCCTATTAGAACTCATCTAGGAATTAGATGCGCCAATATAAGGATTCATACAGATTTGTATTCAAGAATCAGGAACGCTCAAGAACAGGATCAAGAACTACAAAAGATCAGGGAAAAAGTTAGAAAAAATGAATCATCAGATTATCAAGAAAATGAAAATGGAATGTTAAAGTTTTGAGGAAGAATATGTATACCTAAAAATGAGGCTTTGCGAAGAGAAATCCCAGAGGAAGCACATTGCTCAAAATATACTATCCACTCTAGAGAAACTAAGAGGTATAGAGATCTAAAGGAACATTATTGGTAGCATTATATGAAAAGGGATATTGCAAAATATGTTTCTATATGTTTGACTTGTCAACAAGTTAAAATAGAATATCTGAAATCATTTGGCTTGCTGCAACTCTTACCAATTCCAGAATAAAAATGGAATGAAATAACTATGGACTTTGTTTGTGGATTACCAAAAAGTAAGGACGGATATGATGTAATATGAGAAATCGTGGATAGATTTACCAAATCTTCTCACTTCTTGCCAATCAAAATGACTTATATGTGGATGAGATAATTAAATTGCATGGAGTTCTTCTTAGTATTGTTTCTGACAGAGATCCAAGATTTACTTCTCGACTTTGGAAACAACTACAATAACTTCTAGGTACTAAGTTGAAATTTAACACAAGTTCTCATCCTCATAGTGATGGACAATCTAAACGCACTATTCAAAATGTTTATCAGAGCTAATCCTCATCAGAAAATATTTAGAGCCAACTGCAGCAACATTAAAAAGCCTTTATCTACTCACATTAGCATAGCAATACGTTGCACCTCCTTGAATGGCAACCGTCGCCCAATGAGGTTCCCAATCAGGCAACAAGTCTAAGGATGAGTACCCTTATCTATCAATGGTAAGGGTACAAACATCTTACAATCACCCATCACCGGGTATACGTGCTTATGGAATTCTCTCGTCTCCAAAGGTGCCTTCGCTCCTTTTCCTAACACCGACGCATAGCTTGATGTCCCTTTGAGTTTAGGGGGCGGTCCCCGACACTCGTGTCCTCTGCCATCTGCTACAAAAACCTTTGTTTTTTTTTTTTGGCTTTCTTTTGCCCTGTTGCAAATAGTACCCTCAAGGTTACTGTTTACAATAGTCCAAGCTTTTTTCTTGGTTCAGACAAAGAGCAGAACAGAACCCTAGTTCTGTTTCAGAAGCGCCACTACTTCTCCGCCATCTGTTGCCCCATCCGCCACTGCCACTTACGAAAGTCAAAACTAAATGCTGGGGAAGATCAACTAGACATTGGAAAGTATCGATCTAAGGTCTGATTAGGCCGATTCTTTCCTGAGATCACCAATTTGACATAGATTCTTTCTTTCGTTTGCCTACTTCCTTTCTCCTCAAAATTCACCGCAGATACCAAAAACTGACTGCCGACGATGATATAGAACGATTCGCTAAGAGGAGATCTATCCAAAGCTGCAAAGATCATGGATCATTGAAGTCGATTGAAGCCAATTCGTCCTTCAAGCTACATTGCCTTCTCAAGTTTACTGTCGTGAATCTCTGTAATCGATGGATCTGCAATCCACGATGGTCAGACTTGATGCGACTCTGACGATTGAGTTCATAATTGCTGTCAAGGATTCGATTCGTCTCCACCGCAACTCTTCATCTCCACCACGACTCTTCGTCTTCCGCAACTGCGACCTTTCAAGTTCTCCTGCGACACTTCGAAACTTTACAAGAAAGTTTCTGCAACCTTCTCCCGTCACAATCAACTGACAAAGATGCCAGAAATGCGACGCTCAACGGTCACTGTCACTACTTGGACAGCGACAACAATGTTCCAACAGCGGAAGGTGGTAGCTAAAGGAGATTTTTTGGATTCACCTCCGTTTCGACTTAAGGAGAGAGAAAGTTATTGTAGCACGGTAATTTCAAAAATATTGAAACAATTTCTATCATTTTCAAAATACTTTTTAAATAATTATAAACACTCTTCCAAGAATAATTTTCTCAAAATAAGGGTACAACCTTATGCTTGAAATATAATTTCTAAATTAAATATAATTTTTTGAATGCATATTTCCAAATATATTTCCAAAAATATTTGTTTCAAAATAATCTCAAACATTTTATAAATATTTATTTCCAATATATTTATACTTACAAACTTGCGCATGCACATATTTATATGCATACATTTATTATTTGTAAAAAGATACTTTTTCATGATTAGGGTTTTCCATTAAAAAGGATAATTTTTCATAATTAAATTTCTCCAGATATGCTCAGGGTAGAACTTTACAATATTCTACTCAAATTTAACTTGCATACTTCAAAATGGATATATTCCTAACATTTCACATGCTCAAATAACTTTAACGGGGATTTAAAATTTATCTTGACTACTAATCCCATCAAACCTAATACTATGAATTTGTCTTAAATAAATTCACATTAAATTCACATTCGGATAAATTATACTTATTTATTATTTATTTTTATTATAAGACAAGAAAATATAAATTTTTAGATTGGTGCTTGGGGTGTTTCAAATTTGGGTTGTTTCAAATTTTCCGTTTATGCCCCTAGACTTTTCAACAATTATAAACTTGGCCCATAAACTTTTCCAATTTTGTACTTAGTTCCGTCTGAGTTTTTCATAAATCAGAGGGCTATTTGAAGGTTATAATATGGATAAACCTTGATTGATGTTCAAAAATATTGCAAAAATGCTATGTTGGAAATTAGGGTTGTTCTCCATCCAATCACTAGATTTCTTGAATTTCTTGAATTTTCTTGCGGTGGTGGTTAACACATATGTGCAATGGTATTCAATAAGTGGGTCTGTGTCTCAATTCGGATCTATTAAGAATAGGAAACAATGAAAAATATAACACTCTAATACTCCATTATTTCAATAAATTATTAAAATATGTTAGATTTATATAAAAAATTAATTGTTAAAAAGATGAAAATAAATATTACAAATATAAAAATAAAGAAAATCAAATCAATAATTAATTTAACTTTCCTACATAATATTTTTTAAAATATTTTCAAATCATATGATATCTTCTAACATATTTTTCGAACATGGTAGTTGCAAAGAATGGAATTCATCATCTTGCAACTTCAAGACTAGGTTTCGATGTCATCGGAGACTCAAATTGAGGTCCAAACTTGAAGAAAATGGACAACTCAAAGCTTTTGAACTCTGTTGGTAAATATGCCCGAGAGAGGCTTTTTACCACATGTTAGAAAAGATAATTTGAATTTTAAATAAAGAGAGTTATCCCCATTAAAAATATTTTTAGTAGAAAAATTTCTCCCGTTATTGGGTTCACCTAACATAAGGTTAAGGCATCGTGGATCCGTGGTAATAGTTCGTTTCGTGATCATCTTCCCGACTGAATATCTATATGAGAGAGTTCACGATTCACAAATTTTTAAAAACTTACGCATTGAGATATTTACAAAAAAAATTCTAATTACTTAATTTCTGTAACCTACTACACTTACGTGCATGTGAATAAATCTAACATTGGTATTAAAGGGATTGTTAGATTTAATAAAATTTTTTTGATATTTTTCAAATATAAAAATATTGGGTAAAAAATTTGGGGTTCGAATCACGAATGAATTTCGTAAATCTAATTATACCACAATATTATCCATGATTTGTAAATTACAAAAATAATTTTTTCATAATTTTTGGAGTACATTTCGACAGTGAAATATAAGATCAAAGTTTTCAGCTCTAAATGGTGCCCGAAAATTAAAATCATAGATTTGTTGTGTTATAGGACAAATTGATCAATGAAATTAGTATATATGTGTTCTTTATGTCTTGATCTACATTTTAATATAGATATTATGCAATGTCATCGTCGGAAACTGGGATTTCCAAAATGACCGCGATGAAAGTTTCACGATTCGCAAAGTTTAGGAATTAAATCCTCCTAAAATTGAGTAAAGAATGTTTGGAGGATATCCAATTATAATTTTCGGTCGAAAACTACTTGAAAAACAGTCCAAAAATGAGTTTTTCCAACATCCAGATCGCAAAAACCTGGTTGCAAACCTGTCGAGCGAAGAAGAACCATTCTAGACCCACGGGCACGTGGTGTACACGTGCACAAAGGCGCGTGGTGCGCACAAGGAATAGCACGTGACATGCACACTTGATAGAGGAGCGTCCGGCTCTGGGAAGCTAGCACGTGTTATTCATGCGCCAGGAAGGCACGTGAACCGGATCAGGCGGTCTAGGTTAGTTGTGACCCAGACTTGCATCCTGACTTGTGCTCCGACCCGAGATTCGGGTCACGCGCATGCAAGCGCGTAACCTAGTCGCTGCACATCTGGCACATGCAGCAGCATGCTACCGGTGCATACAGGCGCATAGAGGCACTTGGCAAGCACGTAGAGGCGCTTGGTAGGCATGTAGCAGTGCATCAAATCGTTTCGGATTGATTTTTTCAACTTTTCTGAGATTCTCACGTTCATATTTGTGACTTTTTGTAGGTTTTTATATGCCAAATCCAAATTAAAATGGTAAGATGGGATTTCGGGTTATGGTGTATGGTATCCATCGACTCATATGTTCGATTTGGAATCTATATTCAAATCATTTAGGATTTGTTAATTCAAAAAATGCACAAAATATGAGAATAAGTATCAATAAATCATTAAAATCTCTTTTACTGCATTGAAAACTGTCGTATTTGATTTTTGAAATGAGGATAAACTGAATGATGTCAATTGTAAGTTTTATACCCGAAGATTCAATTTGTTCTCGAAAAGCAAGATTTGTATGAGATTCTAAGGTATGAGATGGTGGGCCCGAGGGAGGGTACCGTACCTCAGACAAGACGGGATAGGGACCTATCTTGCTTAGAAAAAAAAATAGCCAAGTTAGGACAATTTTTATTAATAGCATGTACGATGACTTGATCCCGGTATATAAACAGTATCCTATGGCTATGTTGGTTAGATTCGCTCTAAATGAGCATTATATTGCTCTTTTTGACTCCTATGGTGAGAATGCTAAAGGAAATGGTTGATCATACAATGATACAATATTTAATACAAATATCGAGTATGATCGCTGAGTTAAAAAAATACGAACGAGCCTATTTCGGATGAATTTCAGATACTCGGTGTGATCCGGTCTTTTATCTGATTTATGGAAAACCATGAAAACATATCTCACGCACGACGAGAGTATTCGTACTTTCGCTGATGTGAGCAAATACAATGAGCTCGAGGAAGAGTGTCTGGAGGCGAGTAGGCCACACTTGAGTCATGTTTATGCAATAGAGTTGACTAAGGACTCTCATGACACTTAATGAATAGCATAAGCGTAAGTAGGGGACTCAAGATCCAGGCAAGAAGAAACCATCTGATAAATCTGACAACAAGGTACAAAAGCGCAGGAAGAAAGAGGTTGATAAGACCAATGTGAAGTGTTACGTCCATAGTAGAATTGGTCATTTCGCTTGTGAGCGTGATCAGCAGAATGAATATCTTTCTTCTTTACGTGGTTTGAGTTTTGTCTCACCTACTATAATACTTACTGATTTTTGTCCTTTGTGAATTGTAAACTCATAAGCCACCGATCACGTAACTCGAGACAGGAGCGTGTATGTTGAATTCCGCCGAATGAATCCTCAAGTTAGGAGGATTTACGTGAGAAACAGAGTATTTGTTGTCATCAAAGAGATTGACACTTACAAATTGGAGTTGCAAAGTAACTAGTCTCTGTATTTATATTACATTCTTTACGCTCCAGGTATTTAACGGAACTTGATTTCAATACTTTGTTTAAGATCATCGATAATATACTTTATCATATAGAAAATCATCTATTCTTATTTGATATGAAAACTCTTTGATCTATTCTAGTTTTATTCATGATAGACTGTATGTACTGGACACTACTTGTTCTAATGGTTTTCTCATTATTTTTCTATTGTCTTTATATTTAATTGCATAGATGATGATATAAATGTATGACATAGTAAACTTACACTCATAGGGCAAGAAATGATGAATCGATTAGTAATGATTGATTTATTGAACCCGCTAACCTAATTCAAGTTGTCCATATGTAAGTTTTGCCTGGTTAGCAAAATTACGTTAGCAATATAATGAAAGTTATCTTGATTTTGAATATATATATATATATATAAGCAATTATTTTGGGTTGCAAACAAATAAAAGTTAAAAAATAAGTCCCAAAAAAATCATTGGCCGATTAATTAGGAGTTATCTCACGTGCTCAGCATTAGTTTGTACTGAAAAAAAAAATGCTAAGTTAGGTCAGATGGATTATCTCCACAAATAAAAAAGATATTCTTTTACCATAGAAAACCACTGAAGACCATTACCCGGTACAAACACATGAAATCTTAATCATGCAACAACCAAGTTGAAACAGCAAATCTCCAGAGATGATTCTATTGTTTACACAAATTTTAGTTCATTTTTGTTACTTTTGTCCTTCATCTCTGAGTTGCATTGCATCCATACATAGATGACAGCACCTGTAATTGCTCTCAAATTGATTCAAATCTGGTGCTCATTATTTTCACTCTTTGGTTATTCTTTCAACTTTCAATTTTTGATACGGTATGACATTAATAATGTCATCCACAATAACAAGAAATATGCTAAAACTGTAAAACTCCTTAAACTTGAGCAGTTTATCCTTTTAATATTAGTGAAACATGGGAAAAATAAGGCAATAGTGCAATCCAATTTCTTCTCTTTTTTTTAATCACAATAAGGAATCACAAGCATCTGCCAAAAAATGAACCTACTTAAAACCATCTCATCTGCTAAACCTTACCCTTCACAAAAGATGTGGCATTACTGGTATATTCTCTGAGCCGCGTGTCTTTTTTGTTCAAATTGATAAGCTCTTGGTTACACAACCAAAAAAATAGTAGCAATTTTATAAGGTGAAAGGCTACACGAGGCTAGCTGCAACAATCTGGATCATTCTTCAGGCAACCGTTTGAATTGCTCGGTCAAAGCTTGCCTCAGCAGATGAAAGTCGTTTCACAAGTACATGTTCTGGATTATATAGTTTTAACTGGCTGCAAAATGAATCAAACACACATTTAGTGAATACGGATTGATGTCCTTTTAGTATCTACAAGGAGTTATGAACCCTAATTAAAACAATAAGATGCTCACACTATTTTAAAACCACCAAATCCTAACCAGTTACTTTACTAGAAGTTAGTTGAACTTGTGGACCACAGTAGGTAAGCAGGCACAATGCAAGCAAACAGCATACATGAGTAAGTATGAGAATTTTACTAAAAGGCCAGGCCAAACCAAAAGAACCAGGAACGAATATAGCACTTTTATTCATCCAGGATCCATCTAATTAGGTGAAGTCTAATCAGTTACAGATAGTCTACTGAGGAGCAAGGAGAATGTATAACATAAAACCTGATTAAAACACAATTCCTACTCAATCAAAAAGTAAAACAACAACAAATGATTGAACCATTCAGGTGGATGTGATGCACCCCTCCCCATTGTCAATAGCAGGGTCAATCCCCCATATTCAAATTGTGAGAAGTTTTCTGCCCATTTATTATGTGACAATCACACATATAGGTTAAAAACTGGTCATATGTTAAAGTGTGTGGGATGTTGACTTATTGCGTGTGCCCAATAAGCCTACCGTCGCACACCAAAAGGTAGTGGTTGAGATTTCTACGATTTTCAAAACTAAAAAAATGCAAAACAATAAAACAAAAGAGCACACATTCTTGAATATTCAAACAAGAGGCAAGCATAAGGCAAGAACATCCTGATAAAGAGATTTCAGCAATATTATCAAAACCGGACCGGCCAGTTCAACTGTGGAGCCAGTGAACTGGCCCCTTAATCGGTCCAGTTCCAACCACTGGATCCAGAATGACCCTGTTCATTCAACCGAACCAAATTGACCCAGCTGAACAGGCCAGTTTTTTGCCACAACCAGCGACCCTTGCGAACCAGACGAGTCGATCCGATTCATAACTAAAAAAAAAAAATGTCGTTAGTGCTTCGTCCAAATAACTTCAATGTCATATTTATGGGGCAGTGGAAATTCAATTAGGTATAATGGTTACATTTGAATGTGTTGGACCCCTTTCAGTGCATCTGTATGAATTTTGATCCCGCATTAAACAAGTGGATCAACCGGCAAGCTCACAAACCGCTACTTTTGGCAGTTCACTGTCGAGTTCATTAGTTTTTCAGTCTTCTTTTTGTAATTTATTTTAAATGATCCTGAGGATTTATTATCCTCTGGGGTTATTGTACATTCTTATTCACCTCTAATATAATTTTCTTTTTCTATCAAAAAAAAATTATGGTGCTTTTACAACTTACAGAAATAGATCATCAAGGATCGAAAAAGGAAATATGGTGAAGTTGCATAAATTCAGTAAATCAACCCACCTAGGATAGAACAAAAAAATTGGTACTTTACCCAATTTTTTCAAATTTTCATTATCTGCAAAGTATATATCAATTTCTCAAATCTTTTCATGCGGTTCAACAATTTTACTTAGAAGAATGATTGCAGTAAAAGGGAGTACAGCCATGTGTTGTCAAGGGCAATCTTACCTGAGATAACGCGAAGCTGGTTTCCGAATATGAAGGCTGCATACAACCAGATTTGCCAGAGTTTCTGCATCCTTTGCATCCTATATCATGAGTTTCAATGCCAAAACCAAATATTATTACATAGTATACCCCCAACATTTATGCTCCTAACTGATCTGAAACCTACATAAAAAGAAATATAGCACATTTTAAAACTTGCCTTATTAAGTGCTTCAAGCAACAGGATTTCGGCTTCGTCAAATTGTCCCATATGTATGCAGCAAACAGCTTTCCCATTCAAAAGAAGCCCAGTCATCTGATACTTCTCAGAAAAATCTTGGAAGATGAGATGAGCTTCCTGGATCTTGGAACCACCCTGTTTAAAGCAATGTGGTGAATAAGCTCTTTTTGTTTTATGGAGCATGAACATGATGGATATGACTCCACAAGGACATGCCGAAGCAAAAGGCTTGATATAATTTAGCACAAAGCAACACGGATACACATTTCAAAACTTTTATATAAATTTGAAACGGAAATTTATGTTATTTTAACAAGTCAACAAAGAAATAAGATATTGTAACAGTCAATAGATGCAGTACACGATCCATTTTTTATTATTCCTATAACAATAGTTATATCTTCATTCGCACACAATGACTTCATTTTGAGTTTTCTAAACTATCCTTCATTAAGTGTCTTACTCTTGTATTTAGTATTTGAATTATTTAAGAACACTCAAATTTGAAAAGGGGACCATGCATCCAGTTCAACTGGTTGGACCTTCAACCAATTAATTTTCCCATCCACAAAAACCCAGACATTAAATTGCTAGTACTCAGTCTTTCTACCACTAAGTAAATGTTAATTTTTTAGGATTATAATTGAACATTTACAAAATAAATTAAAAATATGACATAAAATGCAATTTTTTTTTTCAATTAGCTTCAACATTCCAGAATATTGATAATTTCTGTGTATTTATACTAATTAATAAATACTAATGACATTATGACATCATTGATTCAGCCATGGTTGAAACACGACTCATGATCCATTACCCTTTCTTGTTGGAAATCAGGTTTAGTTCTAAAAGAGAACGCTGCCACAGATATATAAATCATCCTATTGAATTTTAACCATTGGGTAAGTGGTGCTTGAGCCTAGAAGTTTAAAATACATATCTAGGTGAAAGAAAAATTTTGAAAAAAAGGCGGACATAGTTGAGAAATGCCTAAAAAAGCCTTCAAAGTGTTGTATATGACCTTTGCTGATGCAAATGCTCAATGCAGACACGTCTCCTCTGTAAAAGATTTCATCCAACACTACTTTCTATTCATTGCAGATATCTAGACACTATAAAACATACCACTGCCAAGTTTAACCATGCATTTGCAAGTTGAGTAAGTGTGTGGTCCTCATCAATCTGTTGCATGACCTTCAGCTGCTTTTCTGCATAGTCTGACCGGTGCATCTTAAGGAATATCTGAACATTCAAAGCATGCCTTGAAAAAAAAAAAAAAGGAACCAGCAAAATTAGAAAGCACAAAACAGCAGTTTCATTGCAAGTGCTTGGCCTCAAGAGGCAAATGCCACTGTGAGTGACAAGCAGCATTAAACCATTTACATCATACTTGAAGGAATGCTAGTACTTCTCCCAAGTGGAGAAGCCAAAGTATGATCAGCTGACTGAGATAGAGAGAGAGATTATAAATTGGATGATAACCAGTTTACCACTTGAGTGCGTAGATTCAAACACTAACAATGGATGGGTGGGAAGTCTACAGATAATATTTTAGCCTGTTTCTACTGTCAAATGAGATGTAGCCAAAGTAAAGTATTAGACATCAAAAAACCTTTAATAATTGTGAATATGGAAGTCATTTCTTTCTGTCCAGTCCAGCGCTTGCTTTCATTGCACATTTTCACATGGCTATCCTCTATTTCTCTTTTCTTTTTCCAAGTTTGACCTTCAACCAAGAAAATTTCTTCTTAATACAATCTTTTGAGTTTAAATCCTCTACATATATTTGCTTTAGCCATTTTGTCCAGCATATACATAGAAACCACTCATTTTTATCAGACATAGAGAATGAACTCACAATTTAAGGTACACAGGGTAAGAAATGGAATACTGAACATGCATATAACCTTGGCATGGGGTTGAACGGGTGAAGGGAAAAACCAAAGGGGGAAAAGCACTTTGTTTGGAATCAAATGTCAATTCTAATTCATGTGTGCTTGGAAATAGGTAAACTAAAAATATAAGCCAAGGTTCCAATTTTTGAGAAAGATAATCCCTCCAAGTAAAATTGAAAAAACTTTCTGGTAAAGCATTTTCCACCAAAAAAAAAAAAAAAAAAAAAATCCATTGTTTGTGTAGAATGTTATTAAAAAATACTGATTTGCAACCTACCAGCAATACTCATTTGATGACATTGAATTAGCATAAAAGTGACTTCCAAATTTGTGCTATAAAAGCCAGTTTTCTTGATATTTGCTTTGGTGTTCATGTTGAATACAACATATTTCTTGCCCCAAAGAAATTAAGATATTTTCTATGAATGTTCACATAACAAAGCCAGATTCCACTATATTGCAGAAGCATGAACAATGGACTCTGGATTCAAATTTGCAGCAATCAAGAGCAGAAGGAAAAAAATTGGCTTCCAAAAGCGGGTGAAGAAGGTGGTACATGACATAATCTCATGACCACCATTTTCCATTCTTGTAGGTAGATCTCAGTTGGTTAGTGTCAGACCTCAAATCAGACCCTTTAACACCCTTCTTATCCATTTTAGTAATGAAGTTCTAGAGAAGAGGATATTGGCCCTGGGAAGCTTTTCAAGTGTAAAGAAAGTGGAGTTCGCATTGCCCATTTGTTTCAGTGAATGATGCTAGCATCTTCTGTGGAGCAAGTAGAAGCCTGATGTAATACTTTAGGTGCACTTTTGTTGGACTTGAGGTAATGGAGACTTATGCCAGTGTAGGAAAGATAAGTGAATTCCAACTGGGTAAAAGGTGCAATAAGCAAGGTTAGCTAATACACTGGATTTCATGAAAGAATTTCCTTCTAAGCCCTATCCTGGCTTATTTCAGTAGCTAAGATAAAGGATATAACTTTTGTATCCCCTAAAATGACGATCACAAAAATTTGGCCTGGTGGAAACACAATTACGTACTTACAAAGAGGTTGACATAGAATGTTACCAAGAAAATCCATTCTAACCTCCTAGAGTATTCCACCTTTTTCGGTGATCCCCTCTTAACTGGCTAAAAGACTGGAAGACATAGAAGGGGTTTCAAAAGTTTAGTTTGGAGCGAAGTTCATATCTCATGAAATCAAATGGGAGAGGGTTCACTTCATTGGTTTGCCACAGCAATTTTTAGGCACCCTAATCAGAAAAAGAATTCCCCACAATTTTTAGGCACCCTAATCATCTCCCAATCAAAAAGCCTACTGATAGTAAAATCCTTCAGATACAAATAACTTGTAGTTTGTCTTTTTAGCTTTGAAATAGACCAGATCTTAGTCCACCCAATTGTACATACAAAGTGAAAGATAATGCACTAATATGTTACCACATTTAGAATAATTTGTGGTACACATTTAGTACCTAAATGATTACAGGCATAAACTTCTATCCGCTAATTAAATGGGATTTCGAATTCCACATCCGCACACATCATAAACAACTGAAATAATATGGCAAGCAACAACATTAACAATAACAAGAATTCCTCAAAAGACGTACAGTCTAATTCAATCTGATTTACACTATCAATGTAAAATGAGAATCCATTTCAAACTTCAAAATTAAAGATTGAAGATTAAAGAAGCTAAAGAAAAGAAGACTAACAGCTCCATGGTTCCACCCGCATGAGTATATTTGAGGGCTTCATTATAGTCCTGCTCGTGCATGAATACAATCCCTGCAATCACTCTAAGAATCGGATTGTTGACAAGGGCTGCATCCCCCAGCAACTCCCGAAGTTTCGTAATTGTCGGTTCCTATTCAAAATTCATACCAGATCAGATCCAATTATTCAAAAATTAGGTAAAAGAAAAGACTCAGAATTGTGCAGATCCAAAAGTAAAAAAGACCTTGTGAACGGGATCGGAGAGATACAAGGCGAGATATTTCACCGCCTGAAGAGGCGTTGGAGCATTCGAATCAATTTCAGAAATCACGAGCTGAAGAGATCACGAAATTGGATCAACAAATGGAAAGCATACAGATCTGGAACTCGGAAAAATGAATGAGAGAGAGAGAGAGCGAGCAGACCTCGTAGCTACCGAGAGCAATGTAAGAACGAAAAACGAGGGAATCACGCTCGAGGGCATCATCGGGAGAGAGATTGGGAATATCACTGCCGTTAATGGCTGCTTGATATGCTCCCAAGTAGAAGTTATTTCTCAGCTGGAACAGCGGATCTGGTCCTGTCGCCATTTTCAATCAGATCGAGATCACGAGAGAGATCGAGAGGGAGAGTTTTGTTGCCGAAGAGCAAAGGGAGTTTCGGTCATCCGTAAGGATTTGAGGGGTGAAATGTACCAACAGAAAAGGGTGAACAAATTGGCCCAGACCCAATGGGCCCGCTCAGCCCGGCCCTTAATGTGATCAGGCTTGGGCCTACAAAACACTCGCTATTTTATTTTATTTTCTTTGTGGGAAAAAGGGGGGCAAAGCCCACAAGGAGAACTACAAGCCCAAAAGGCTAGCAATGCTAGGCCTGAGGACGGCCTTCCTAAGAGAACTTACACCTATCAAATCTTCATGAAGAAAGACGTCAAGCTCGGAAGGAGGATGATCTAAGACCAAAGTTCCGTGAGAAACACTGAGGCCCAACTTGGCCAAGAGGTCTGCACATTTGTTCATTTCTTTGTAGACATGCACGATCCTGGAGACTCTCAACTCACACAGGAGCTACTTGCATTCCATGCAGATAAGGAGGAGAGGATGATCCTCATTCATCTCAGAATCTAGCAGGTTTATAAGGAGATAGCTATCCACTTCAACTTGAAGATGCATTAAGTTCATTGATTTGGCAAGTCTGAGGCCCTCTCTTAAGCCCCAGAGTTCTGTAGTAAGGACATCCGCCTTGCCGATATTTGTGTAGAAGCCCTTCACCCAGCTGCCGTCCTCTTTCCTTAGGAGGCCACCTGCACCTGCTTTTCTGGGTGAAAGGGAGACCGTGCCTCAGAGTTTAGCTTGATCATTCCAGCATCAGGCGAGTGCCATTTCACCCAAAGGTTGATCCTTTCCTTGCGATCCCCATTGTCACCGAAGGCTTTGGCCCAATCACTGCTCAAACGAAAAATTTCTCTGATTAAGGAATGGTGATCCTGCCTTCTGTTTCAAGAGCCACTTTGCATCTGTACTTCCACAAAGACCAAATGAAAGTGGGAAAGGAAGCGCTGGTCCCCAAATGCGAGTGACTAGTCATGACTTCCAAGCCCTTTTCCAACCAGCTGCTAAGGTCCTTATTCCAGAACCAGCTGCCACCAACAAGATCCTTCCAAACGGCTCTCCAAATGATCTTCGATTCATTGTAGTTGCGAAGAACGTGAAGCAGACTTTCAGCACTCTCACCACATTGAGGACAGAGATCATCCTCAGTGAAGCCACGCTTTTTCCTTTCTACATTGGTCAGGCATTTCCCTAGCTTAGCAGTCCATATGAAGAACTTGATTTTCTCCGGGATTTTGGCCTTCCAGATCCACTTCCATCTTTCTCCATTTGGATGGGTAAGGATGAATCCCAACTGAAGAGAATTATAGGCGCTTCTAACAGAGAAGGTGCCATTGCTGGACATCTTCCAGTAGATGGAGTCTTTTGCATTGACCCTCCTAGGGATCATGATAGCATAAATTTCTTCCACTTTGTCAGGGGTCACCCAATTCTTCAGTACCGAGGTCTTCCAGCTACTGTTAGCATCAATGAAGTCACCCACTTTGAAATGAGGGAGGTCTCTTGGCTGAGGCAACAATTTGTGCTCTAGAAGGCTTCCTTCTCCAACCCATCTGTCTCTTCAAAAGTCATTATCCTTCCCATTGCCCGCTCTCCATTTAATGCCTCTAGAGAGACAATCTTTGTAGCTGAGGATGCCTCTCCAGATAGCTGAGCCACCAGAAGCTCTCTCATAATTAAGAAGTGTTGGAATTTTAGGATTCTCATGCACAGCGGAAGCATACAATAATTTCGGAAAAATAAATTAGATCGGGTATAGGGTATCTCAATACGTAGAATCTTCAAAATCAATCAAGCGGCACGTCCCTTGATCCGATTTCGCGGTCAGGATGGTGATCACAAGGTTAGTCGAATCACCACCACAATGTCACAACGCCGCAACTCTCATGTCCGGTGAATCGCTTGACGATGGGAGATTTTCCTACGCGAACATCCCTCTCTCTATTTTCTCTCTCTAGAGGATTGTGTGAAACCCTATCCATGGTATCCTTGATTGTCGTTTTTTTTTTTTGGAATAGAGAGCCAAGGTCACACTATCACCTCTTGGTATGTGCACTAGCCTTTTAGGTAAGTCATAATTGGGGAGTTAATTAGGTGGTTAGTGGGATAATGGGAGTTACCCCATTATCCCTAAGTTACCATAATACCCCACTTGGGCACTCTAATTTACATCTCCCACTTGCACATGAGGGTATTTCACTTTCGTCAATCACAAGATCGCAACTCATGCGATTTATCACATTACCTTGCTGGACCTTCATACTAGATTGGGCGTCGTGCGACCGGCGAGTGCACCTACAAGCAAAGACTTCTCGATACACCTGTTAGGATGATCGAGGAGTCACCGTATAAAAATAACTCGCTATACCCCAGACTCAATGCATTTACATCCATCGAGCCACTTTGCTCATCGAAAGTGATCCCCAATCAATTTGCTCGACTATGTATTCACCATTATGTTTAAATCCCAACATGGATTAACATAACAGATCGACCTGTGAATACATGACAATGATGTAATGTCTATTGGCTTTCCTTTTCCCAAACTCGAATCTATCGGTCTCAATTCAGCTGTTTTCCTAGATCTGCCCCTTAGACCTCAATTTATCTTCCGGGCCATAGGTAAACAGACTAAAGTAGCAACACTGAACCAAGACTTCTAGAGACAGTTGAAAGTGATAAGGGCATAAGAGATCCCACCCAATGGATCTCAGGTCTCACACAGTGGGAACGGGGATCAAGATCAAACTATCGTCTCAAATAATAGCTCCCACTGTCCCATGGTCGTCTCATCACACGTGGTATGAAACACGTACCACAGTATTATTCTCTCATCTCTCAAAGGGCATATGTCAAATTTCTCTAACACTGTACAGATACGGGACTCAGTTTACACATAAGACTTTACCCAGAGATCTCAGAAAGAGCATTTCAGAGACAATATCACAAATCGCAGGTGATATCTGAGATCTCAAATCTGGCTACTTACAGGCAACATGGATATGGGTATTTCCATGTTGGTCATATCGCATATGATCTCATCCTGAACACATATCAAGGCGACTTATGTTCTAGTAGGGCTACTCCTAGAATCCGTCTCATCTCCGCTCACTCAGAGTCGGAGGTGGTTACTCGTGTAAGAAAGTCGACCACGCCTGCCTGACACATCTTTTATCACAAGATCACAATATATGACAATAAATAGTGCATGAAATACATATGTGACCCAATAATGCATGCATGTCATATATTTCAATAAGCATCTATAACAATATATAATGAGAAATGAAAAAATACATTAAATCCAATGATTCCTTATCTCACAAAGGAATCTCTCACAACGGGTTTTCTGAAGGAATCAACTATCATGTTGTATGTCAAGATGTACTTAGCTGTCACAATACCTTTCTCGGTAATATCTCTCACAAAGTTGGTCTTCGGTATCAATGTGTTTGGCTTTATTATTACACCTAGGGTCTCATTTGTTGACAGTGTTGGTCTGATTATCACAATAATCATCACTGACCTCCCACAATCTGTCACGACCCCTAAGTCTATCAGAAAATTTCTGAAGCCAACCATCTCATGAACTGCAATTGAGCATACTACAAGCTCAGTCTCTATCGTAAATAGAGATATAGAGATATACAGGTTCTCTTCTTACTGCTATAAGAAGATAAAACCTTTTGCGTTTATTCAGATCACTACTCACAGCCAGTATCTGAATCTCAACCACAAAATGCAAATTACCTCATCCGTAACACATGGAGAGGTCCGCAATTCAAATAAGATATTTCAGAATCCTTTTTCACTACTCTCCAGTGATCCCTTCCAGGATTCTATTAATACCTACTCACCAGATCGACCATAAAATAAACGTCTGGTCATGTATGCCTCATCGGATACATCAAACTGTATAGCGCATGTGTAAACCTCATCGCATATAAACGTCTGGTCATGTATGTCTCATCGCATACATCAAACTGTATATCACACGTGTATACCTCATCGTATACACTAGAAATGTATTTTGCACTGAAATAAGGGATTCTGCTCATCTTCATTATTTCTTTTATAAATTCTAGGGCATGTGTCAAGATTCAGGTCTTTTTACCTTTAGCGATAAGAGTATCTTTTAGGTTGTCATCGCTCTTCTCAAAATGCTCAAGAATTTACCTGATGTAAAACTCTTGTTAAAGAGTCAACACCATTCTCAAGCGATCCCTATGGATCTAAAATTTGAGAGAACAAGAAGTCATCTAGACGTATCAGATAGCTGCAATGATCCTACTCGATCATTACAAAACCATAAGATATCACCTTCTCGTGAAATCTCAAGCGCCGCTGTCTAGATAATGGCTTAAGATCGTATTTTGATTTCTAAAATCAATAAACCTTATCTACCTGATCTACTAAAACGAACCCAGAGGGATGCTCCATGTAGATCGTCTCATCTAGACTTTTACTACGAAAGCGGTCTTTACATCCTTGTGATGTGACTCTAGATCCATGTTTGTGACAGTTGCTAAAAGATAAACGGATCGAGATAAATTAGACTATGACTCCTCGATAGTCCACCCCTCAGTCTAAGTGTAACCCTTAATTACTAGACGGGTTATTTACCACTTCATCAATCCGTTGACTTTTATCTTGACTTTGAGAACCTACTTGTTCCCAATAGTCCTTCCGCCTTTAGGCAAATCAACTAGGTCCCAGACCCCATTGATTCTCATCAATTCCTTCTCTTCATTTATGGCTTTCAATAAATAGCCTTTTGCATCTTTTGCAGAACCCTCGAGAGTCTTTCTAACCGTTTTAGATTTCTCATCATCCTTTAGAGTCACAACGAGGATTTCACCCTCAATCGAGAAACAATGTTTAAATACGCATTCTCGATACTCTTAGAAGGAGAGAAAAATCTTTACCTCTTGATGGATCGCTCCCACTGAGATCAAGATCCGTAGTGGATTCTTGTATCCCGCTGATGGGCTCCCCGAGCCACTAGACTTATCCATCGCCTAAAGGGTAAGGTCCAAATTGATTTCACCTCTCTTAGGGAAATCATTCTTAAGAAATATAGTATTACGAGACTCAATCTCGATTATAGTGCCGTCCGTGTTCGCTTAGGAACACGTATTTTCTCGCTGGCCTAACTCACCGTGTAAATGCGAGAAATCGTGGCACAACCCCATAACCTCAAGTGGCTAAAGTCAAGCTGCCTCCCTGTCCAAACCTCAAATGGGGAACTAACTAATAGTCAGTAGTCTCGTAAAACTCTTTTTGAAACAGAGCCCCATGTGTAGTTTAGACGAATACTTGCGTTCTCGCTCGGTTCTGAGAGTCTCTACTCTCAAATCTAACTGATTCTCAATCTCGCTTATGAACCTCCTGAAGCAGTCTAATGCCTCAGACTTATGCAAGATCATATAGATGAACCAAAACGCACGTAAGCGTCTATAATTATCTACACAACTTCATTTCTGACTCTCATGCTCATAAGACCACAAAAAGAAAGGCACAATGGTCTAACTGCAATAGAGTCCGAACTCTCATTGCATTGCTAAATGGTTTTCTCGTCATTTTGTCGGCTAGGCAAAACTCACAAACGGGTAACTCGAATGTGGTCAGCGGGTCCAATAAACCTCTCGCTACTAACCGATTCATCATCTCTTACCCCATGTGTTTAAGTCTACTATGTCATTCATTTATATCATCATCTACGCAATCAGATATAAAGATAATAGTAGAACGAGAAGAAACCATTAGAAGGAGTAGCACCCAGTGCATACATTCCATCATGGATTAAAACCAGAATAATTCAGAAAATTATCATATTAAAAAAAGGAATAATTTCACGCATATCCTAGTCAATTTTAGACAATATACTAAATTGTAGATCCGACAAGGTACTAAATTGTAGATCCATCGAATGCCTACAATATTAAGAACGTCATGGCAAGTGTCGTTCCCTCTGACAACGACAAATGCTCTGTCCTTAACGTACATCCTCCAAGCTTAAGGATTTACCTGACGGAACTATATTTACGCACTCCTGTCTTGAGTTACGTGGTCGGTTGCTCCTGATTTCAAAGGAGAGAAATCAGCGAGCATTATAGTGAATGAGACAAATCTCAAATCACGTAAAGAAGAAGGATATTAATTTCTGCTCGTCACATTCACAAGCGAAATGACCAAATCTACCTCAAACGTAGCAATTTACTTTGGTCTAATCAAATTCCTTCTTCTTGCGTTCTTGTACCTCATTGTCGGTTTTCTCGGATGATTTTTATTACCTGGATCTCAAGTCTCGTTCATATGCTTATACTATTGGCTTAGCGCCGGGGAAGTCCTTACTCGACTCCTCTGAATTAGCATGACTTGAGTGTGGTCTACTCGCCCCTAAGTGCTCCTCATCGAGCTCACAATACGTATTCACGTCAACGAAAGTACGAATACTTTCGTCAAATGTGAGATAGGATTTCACAGTTTCCCATGAATCGGGTAAAAACTGGATTATATTCAGTACCTAAATTCCATCCGAAATTTGCTTGTCCGTATATCTTAACTCGGTGATCATACTCGACATTTGCCTCATTGTATGATTAGTCATTTTCTTCTGCATCCTCACATTAGGAGCTGAAGAGAGCAACACAATGCTCTTATGGGACAAGACGAACCGACATTCCATAGGATATGACTCGTAGAACGAGATTTAGTAATCGTGCATGCCACTGATAAGCATTGCCCTAATTTGGCAATTATTTTCTACCATGCATGATAGGTCCCTTTATCTCGTATACCCTGAGGCGCAGTGCCCACCCTGGGGCCCATCATCTCTTGCCTCAGATTCCCGTTAGATTTTACCTCTCGAGAATAAACTGAATCTACTGATAAAATCGCGCAAATTATATCATTCAGTTTACTCTCCTTGCAAAATTTAATACGACAGTTCTCAATGCATTAAGAGAAATATTTGTGATTTGGAGATGCTTATTCTCACATTTTTGTACGCCCTACGAATCATCAAGACCAAAATGATTTGAGTATAGACTCCAAAACGAGCGTATGAGTCAACGGACACTATACACCACAACTCGGAATCGCATCTTACCATTTGGACTTTGATTCGGCATACAAAAATCCACAAAAAGTCAATTTATGGATATAAGACCCCCAAAAAATTGAAAAAATTCAATTTTAAGCGACCTCACGCGCCGCCCAGGGTTCTCACACGCTGCCGCTCGCTGGCGGTGCGTTCCACGCACCGCCACACGCCTCCACGCACCGGCAGCGGCCTGCCGCACGCGCCAGACGGGCGGCGCGCATCACACGCGCCGCCACGCGCGCTGAGCCGTGTTGAGCCGGGCGTCAGACCGGGTCGGTTAACGGGTCAGGGTTGACCCTACGGCCCCGGTCAACGTTCCGGGTCCGACCCGGTTCGGTCATTTGCGGGTCGGTCTGGGTAGGTCCGGGTCAGGGTCCGACCCGAACCGATGCTTACCCCTGCTTCACGCGCCTGCCAGACGTGTCTTCTGGCACGTGCGTGTCACGCGCCCGCGGGTCTGGGCCGATTCTTCTTCGCCGACTTGTCCTGCATCGGGTTTTTCGACCCGGTTGCCGGAAAACTCGATTCCGGCTGTTTTTTCTTGCATTTTTCGACTGGAAAATATTTATGGACTTCCGCCAAACATCCTACACTTGATTTTAGGAGGATTCAAACCCAAAAATAGTAGATATCAACCACCCCAGTCGCGGCCCTCCGCGGCCATTCAGAAATCCCGGTTTCCGGCACCCAAAACACACAATAAAAAACATAAAACTGTAGATCTAGATGCAAGGAATACTCTTATAACATTTTCATGCATGGATCCGCCCTCTAAAGCCACAGATCTACGGTTTTCATATCCGTACGGTTGCAAACTTCGACCGGACTTTTCATGGCCCAAACATGCTCGAAAAATTTAACAAAAAATATATTTGTAATCCCTGGGCCATAGGTGTTCCTACGGTGTTCTCGGATTCACGAAACTCATCCATGATCCGGACCCCAAAATTTTATACCCTATATTTTTATATCCGAAAAATCAAATCCGAAAATTTATTTTTCCTAATCCAACGTATGCTTTAATACCAATGTTGGAATTTTAGGATTCTCATGCACAGCGGAAGCATACAATAATTTCGGAAAAATAAATTAGATCGGGTATAGGGTATCTCAATACGTAGAATCTTCAAAATCAATCAAGCGGCACGTCCCTTGATCTGATTTCGCGGTCGGGATAGTGATTACAAGGTTAGTCGAATCACCACCACAGTGTCACAACGCCACAACCCTCATGTCTGGTGAATCGCTTGACGATGGGAGATTTTCCTATCTGAAAATCTCCATCCCTCTCTCTATTTTCTCTCTCTAGAGGATTGTGTAAAACCCTAGCCATGGTATCCTTCATTGTCTCTTTTTTTTTGGAATAGAGAGCCAAGGTCACACTATCACCTCTTGGTATGTGCACTAGCCTTTTAGGTAAGTCATAATTGGGGAGTTAATTAGGTGGTTAGTGGGATAATGGGAGTTACCCCATTATCCCTAAGTTACCATAATGCCCCTCTTGGGCACTCTAATCTACAAGAAGGTTAGAATTTTTGAGGTACTTTGCCTTGAGGACTTTGCACCAAAGGGCATCATCATCTTTTAGGATCTTCCATCCCAATTTAGCAAACATGGCCACATTGCTATCTTTAGATTTCCTCACACCAAGGCCTCCCAAATTCTTTGCTCTGTAAACCTTGTGCCAATTGACTATGTGGACCTTCTTCTCCCCGGAGTTGCTGCCCCATAGGAAATCTCTATTAATCTTGTCTAGCTTATTACAGGTGTCTTTTGAAAGCCAAGCCGTCTGCATGGTGTACATGGGAATAGCAAAGTTCACATATTGAATAAGGATCTTCCTTCTGGCAGCACTCAGAACATTGGCTTTTCAATCCTTCAGCTTGTTTTGAACTTTTTCTACAAGATGGTTGTAGATGCCTTTATTGATTCTGTTGTAGATGGTGGGAACTCCTAGGTAACTTCCCAAATCCGCAAAAGGGAGAAACTTGCAGACAGTGTGAGAGAGTTTTTAGTGGTCCAGGGGGTTCTAGGAGAGAACTAAATCCTGGATTTGGAGGGGTTAACCTCAAGGCCACTCTCCTTGGAGAATTCATGCAGGCACTCCAAAATAGCACTAAGATTTAAGAGCTTCACCTCAGCAAACAAAAGTAAGTCGTCAGCATAAAAGAGTTGGGAGATTGGGGGATGTCCTTCGTCACTTTGATTGGCTTTCATCTTCCTTTTTTAACTCTCTCTTGGATCATGTATGCTAGTCTTTCCATAACAAGAATGAAAATGTAGGGAGACAAAGGATCTCCTTGCCTTAAACCTTGTCCTGTTTTCATAGGAGGAAGCACTGCCCCATTCCATATGAGAGAGACCTCCCCGTAGCTGACCGAATGCATGATCAGTCTCACGAAAGGCAAAGGGTGGTTAATATCAAGCAGCGCCTTTCCCAAATAGGTCCAGCTTACATTGTCAAAGGCTTTCCTAAGATCAATCTTGAGAATCATACCATGATTCTTGCTTTTCGACTTGCGGAGAGAGTGAATAGTTTCTTGAACCACCACTATGTTTCCTGTCGTTCCTCTCCCACGAAGAAAGCTGGTTTGGTGGCCTCCAATCAGCTCTTGAAGGAGAGGCCAAAGCCTGTGGATTATGATTTTTGAGAGAACCTCGTGTGAGATATTAAGCAAGCTAATAGGCCTCAAGTCATTTACTGAGTTTGGCCTTTTGGTTTTAGGAATAAGCACCATGTGAGCATCAGCGGTACCAGGGAAGAAGTAACCTTCTGAGAGGGTAGAATTGATAAACCTGCATAAGATTTCCTTGATGATTTGCCATTGGTTTTGAAAGAAAATGGGCTGCAGACCGTCAGGGCCAGGGGACTTGTGGCCTTGCATGGAGAAGACAGTTAGCTTAACTTCTTCCTCATTAGTAGGCATAAGAGAGTTTCATGATGGGAATCACCAATTCTTCTGATATGATTCTTAAATCTGTCGTCGGGAGTGGTGGTCTCCTTACCCTTGAAGAGGTTTATGAAGTGGCTTCTCACGTCACTTGAGAATCTTCTTATCAGTACACCATTCGTCATCTACTTTGAGAGCAGTGATTCAGTTTCCTTGCCTACTAATTTTGGTTGTGATATGATAGAATTTAGTATTTCTGTCTCCCTTAGTGATCCAATTAACTCTTGATTTTTGGAACCAAAAGGTTTCCTCCTGCGCAAGGACTTGATGATGTTCCTCAAGAAGCACTTTCTCTAGGTGCTGCAGAGAAGAGGATTGATTGTATCGCTTAGATTCTTGAATACCTTTTAATCTAGCTTCCAAAATTTTCTTCCGTCTGAACATGTTGCCGAAAACCATCCTATTCCATACCTTCAGCTCTTCAATTGTGCTTTTGATAGCCTGAGGGAGGAAGCCTTCTCCAATCTCCCACGCCATTTTAAAAACTTCATAGAAGTTTAGATGAAATAGCAAAACAATTTATTTTATATTTTTATTATGAAAGGTAATCGCTTCTTGTATCCTAATTATAATTATAATTTTTCTTATCAAATGTTTGTACAAAAAGTGCATCAAATGTCTTTTTCTTATTTTCCTTTAATTATTTAACATTTTATAGGAATTTTCTTTTATGAAGAAAATTTATATCCTCAATACCAAAATTCAAGACAAACACTTGTTGTCGTAGGTGGGATGGGCATATTCGTCCCTTAACTAGTTTGGGAGTTCGAATCCCCCTGAACACGGAAAAAACAATATTGAGAGATCCACCCTTACAAAATAGATCCTAATCCAAATTATTTGGGGCAAAACTCTGAATATTGGGTGGTAACCAAGCCAAGTTACGAAAAAAAAAAAAAAAAAAAAAACCAAAATTCAAGAATAGTTAATTGCCAATTTTAGTTAAAATTAGGTAATTGTGAAGAATTTGATTTTTTTTTTTAGGTTTCTTAAAATCTCAACATCAAGTGATGCAAGAGTTCATATTTTTAAGTTAAACCATTCCTAGCAAAGTATAATAATAATAATAATAATAAAAAGATAATCTGATTACATTTTTAGATATTAATCGATTGAATAAATTTTTTTTATATTAAAAATACTAAAACTAGTAATCAAGAATATAAAAAAATACAAATTACTCTTACAAAAAAATATTTTCTTAAATTAACCAAAAATCCTTTGAGCCTAATGAATTGCAAACCGAGTTTCTTTGTGAGATTAAGTTAATGGTATTGAGAAAATGAGAAGGAAGACCTTTTTTCTAATCACATTTTTTCACAAATTTGAAAAGAAATTTAATGCTCAAGCATTGAATTATCAAATAAATTCCATTCACTTGGACACAATTACCCTTTCTCAATTTGGAATTTACTTCTTGGTACAAATTCTTCCCAAAGATTCAAACGTCCATAAGAAACAAAATCAATGAAAATTGGAGAATACTCAAAGAGGAGGAGGAGGAGGAGGTGGAGAAGGAGAGAGAGAGAGAGAGAAGATTTTCAAAGAATCTTGAAACCAAGTGTACCAACCAAACCAGCAATCAAGAGGCAGATGGGAAAGACACCAATCAACAATCTGGCCTCATTGGATCTCCGCTCACCCGAGACCTCACCATCGGGACGGTCAAATTCCTTCGGCCTCTTCTTCGGCGGCGGAGGACAATAAGAAAGAGGCCCTTTTTGATGGCGGAAGAGGAGTATTGAGATCGCCATGACCTCCGAAAACAGAGTAATCAAGAATCCTATCAATGCCCTGAACAGAAACGGCGCCGTTGAGGAACAAACCGAGTAATAGCGCGAGAGTTGTTGGTGATGAGAATGGATTTGGCGGGAAGGAGAGTGGGGAGGCGAGTGTTGATGGGGAAGAGTTGAGGTGAGAGAAAGAGAGGCGTTGAGGAACGATGTGATAGAAGAAGAGAAGAGGGTCGAAGCTGAGAGGAGGGGTGGTGGGGAGGCGAGAGAGAGCCTCGTCGGTTGTGATGAAGAGAGTGAATTTGATGGGGAGTGAATATGCGTCTGTTGCTGATAGTATGCCTGCCCAGTTGCTGTAATCTCCGGCGGCGATGAGTGCGTCTATTACATTGCTTATTTGTTGGGATGATTGCATCTGTGGTGATGCCGGTAGTTGTGGTGGAGAGATGGGTGGTGCGGTGAGGAGAAAGAAAGTCAAGAGGAGAGGGATGTGGGAAGCCATGAGAGTAAGAGATGAGTTTTGGATGTTGGGCTTCTTGATTTTCATGGTTTGATTGTGTAGTCTGAGAGATAGGAAGTGAAGATATTTAAATGAATTGAGTGTGACTAAATACTCTCTCTCTCTCTCTCTCTCTCTCTCTCTGGCTTTGTGCAGAAAATTATTGCCGAAATAATTGAGGGGAAAAATGAGAATAAAAAAGAAATTCGGGCATTGATTTTGGAGGGCTAATAAAGGAAAAATGATAACACTTAGCATCATGGTATAGCAAATAATATGAAAATCAACGTGACTCAATTGAACGTGGGATTGAGTTCCTTATGTGTATGAAGTGTTTCTTATTGAGAAACCCATCCTCCGAAAGGAGCCACTACAACAGTCAGTCTGGATTAATCGATACGAAACCCCGGATACCAGACTATATTCAAGACATGATAAAAAAGAAAAAAAAAAAGAAAATGATTAGACCTAGATGATTGTGTTGTTCATGCCCTCTTTCTTGTAGACCTAGATGATTGTGTTGTTGCTTTAAACACCTAAATTCATGCCCTCTTTCTTGTAGACCTAGATGATTGTGTTGTTCTCCAACCATAATGCGTGCCCAGTTAAAAACATAATCAGATACTAGGAAAATAGATCGCCATTAGGAACACAGACATACAATTAGGTCAATTGTACAGCACAACAATTCTTTCACCCAGCCAAAGACCCCACATCCAAACAGATAGGTTTATGATCTTTCTGTGGAAAACTATACAAAGAAGCTTACACAACAAAACCTTTTCCCAAGATAGATATCAATATGTAAAAGATAATCACACACAAAATTATTCATCCTCAAAAGCTAAGTGAGGTCATCCTCGTCCAGTGGCTCTTCTTGCTCCTTGCCAGAATAAGCCTTCATTGCAGTCAAATCACCTGTGGGAAGTTTCCTTGCAAGCCTAATAATCTGAGCAATCGCATTCAAGTCAACTGGTTAAAACAAAAGTTGTAACGTAAATAACCATAATGAAAATGGATTCTATCTTTCTGATAGACTCGATACATTTAAGAGAGGAAAAGTAACAGGGCAAGGAAGCTGAAGTCTTAAACCTTTAGTCCTCTTGCAATCAAGTCCACAATCTTTTTTTTGGGGGGGGGGGGGGTTAGGTTTTGTATTTTACATGAAACCATGCATAATTCTAGCTGTAAGTTTTGACATGCTTTAATTTCATTTGAAGTTTAGTTTGTGCATTTTCTCATTGCAGGTAAGAGATTGACAACTGATGAGGATCCTAACAAGAAAGCAAGGGACAAGGGGAAGGAAAAAAGAAAAGCAACCAAAGTGAGAAAAGCAACGAAAGTGAGGAATGATTCATCACTAGCACCATGGTGGTGCAGACTGGGAAGGATCAAAGAGGCTAAAGTGGCAGAGAGTATCGTCAAGGTGGTATCAGAAGAAAACATGGATTTGAGATTATCTCCATAGCAATGAGGAAATCTTGGCAAAATGAAGCGGATTGGCCTGGCGCTGGCTGGCGAAATATTATTTGTATTTTCTATTTTTGAGGAATAGGTTTTGGAATCTCTTGGCTTGTATTTAAATAAACTTTTAGAGCAAACTTTGGGGTCCTTTTTTTCCTAACTTTTGGCATAGATTAGAGAGAGGAACTTCTGAGTGCTTGGATCCTCTTCCTGGATCCTCTTTCTTTTAGGGTTTTAGAGGAGAAAAGGGAGATTACTCAGATACTTGACGGATTCTTCTTTTCCCTTTTCTTTCTTGTTATTCACTATTAACACTACACTTTTTTTACTTTCAATGCACTTTAGAGGTATTTCATCAATTTTCTTGGGTTCGTATTTAAATTTAATGAATAGCTAAATTCTTTTGTCTAGGGTGATTATTCATCCTTTGACTTTTCTTTGGTACTTTAATTGTTTTGATCTGGTTGATTGGAAAAGTTTGTGGATTTATTCTTTTGCTTTAGATTCAATTTGTGCATATAATTGATCACCATATACATATACCAAGGCATTAAATGATGGAACGAAATTGAAAATTTAATGTTAGTCCATTAAAGCATTAGACCTAGGGTTTAGATATTCAAAAGAAAATCTCAATTCTTTGTGACATTCATATACACCTCCATAGAGTTTAATAGATTTTTGTCAAATATCTATGATCACGAGAGTAAACATAGGTTTTATAAGAGCACGAGAAGTGTCTCTCAATAGAGAAAACACTCCATTAATTAGGGATGTCTAGTCCTTAACATCAACAAATCCTTGAAATTGACCAATCAAACAATTGGATGTTACCATGGAAATTCAAACAGAAATTGGAATCCTAGAACTTAAATATCTGTGTTAGCCAAACAATAATTTTTTTTTTCGTTAGAAGTAAGTTGGGTTTTAATCAGTTAAATCAACATTTAGTAAGTAGACAGAATCACTTTTGATACACATCGAAATAACCTGATTAATAGTAAAACCTCAATTTTTGTAATTGGATCATTCCCTTTCTCTGTGGGAATGATATCCTTTCCCATTTATCACTGTCTACAAGTAACCTATACACTTGCGGTTAGCAAAACAGCAAACAGGGATCCAATCCTAAATCTTGAAAAATTAGAGTCTTAGTACACTAAAAAGTGCAGTAATGGAAATTTCGGGTGAGGTCATTTTGACCATGTGTTAAGTCTCTGCCAGTGATAATCACATGGTTACCATGCAGACAAAACAAAGTAAAAAATAAATTTTTTTTGGTCTAATTTTTAAATTAAAAGCATTACAAGAGAATGCAAAAAAGAAAAAGCAAGATGTGTCCCACTCTTTAGCATCTCTTACTTCTTCTCCACCTCAAGTTGCTCTTTGACATAAGGACTAGATTACTAATCTTCAACACCAAGACAAATCATTGACAAGGATTATATAAGAATCCATAACACATCACTATATCCGCATTCCTGGCAAAGAGAGTGTTAGGAGTAGAAAGATGAAGTATGCTGAAAGTGGTTGGTAGCGCAAGGGCTCCCTTTCATTATTAGCTCGAAAAGAGCATTACAGCAGAAAAAAGAAGAAAAAAAATCACTCTCTCTCTTAGAGCAGACTGCCCACACAATGTGGAAACTATTTCTTACTTCTCCCACCCCCTTCCCGTCTCCCTTCCTGCCTTTTTATAGCCTAATTCTCATCCCAACTACTCAAGATTCTCTAACCACAATTTGTTACCCTCTTAACACCCTCTAACAGTTTTATGCTCCTTACAGTTACTTCCCTAACAGAGAGGCTCAGGACAGGCCATCTCCTTCACCATATATCATTGTTGATAGCTGGATCTAGCCACCATCAACGAGAGAGAGAGAGAGAGAGAGAGAGTCTGAGCCCTCTATTACATATCTCATCCCTTAGTATCATTTCCTTATATCAATGTATAGGAATGGTTGTAATGAAACTTAAAACAGTTAGAAAATTAGACAATACGACGAAGGAAGGAAGGAAGAGTTGGACCATAATAATATTTATTTCCTTTTGGTAAAAGGCCAAATAGATTTTTGAATGTAAAGTACTTAAAGACTGGATGAATATTAGAATAAAAGCTGGAATAACTACATTCTTGAAGAGTAAAATAAGATTTTCCAAGTGAAGATAAGCTTGGACAGCTTAGTCATCACTTCCTCCTCCCTTGGCTGACACCTCATTAATTAACTGTGAAGTACTCGTCTACAAGACTGCTTCCTAGATTACTCCTTTAAAGCATATGTGCTGGAAATTAGAGTGAAAGTTTGAAGTGTTACAGCTATTACTTGTAGGTCATCAGTACCAATCTCAAGATTTCAAGCTTCCATGGAGTTGCATTCTTGCATGTTCCAATACCATAAACCGCTAAAATGATGGAAAATATAGAGCTTTACCTCTCTAAATGAGCTATTACATTAATCTTAGTAAAGCCCGAAAACTTTAAAGATGTGCCGTTTCTCAGGAAAAGCATAAGATCCACTCCTTCCTACCAAAACTGATGTAATCTGTATAGGTTGTCTGTTGATTTTGTAGTGGGGGCAAGGTGACAAAACATGGAATTAAAGCTAAAAGAAGAGGAATCTAACACCTTTAATGCTACGAGTTTAGGTTGCACAGAATGCTGTCAGCTTGTTTTTCTTTAACGAATACAGCAAATTAAGGAATTATTCACTAGACTCAGACAAGACTTAATTCCTCTTCTAAGACCAGGTGCTATTCTTAAGCTGTACATAAATATAAGTCCTATACATTGCATAAACTCATCTTTTAGAAGGATACAAAATAGGAGGTGGTAGCTCTACAATCGTAACCACACCAGCTAAAATGAGATAGACAGGATACTTTAAGGAACAGATTTTTATAGGGAAGTGGAAATATACATGCACATTTCTCTTCTCATGAAATAAAGCCTACAAATGCTCTACCACACTTAGAACCTTTATTTATTTTCTCTAGGCAGAGAATCAAGCCAACAAGCTTATTCTCAAAACTTCGTATAATATTTGAGTTGAGACATCTTTCAAGCGAGTGGATGACAATAGTTTGCAAATATCTTTGTATATTGCTTTCTAAAACTGGAAGAAGAATAACTTTCATAAAGGTTATACTTTCTGTAAAAGGGGTGATATTTTTGTGAAGTCAACTATGAAAGCAATCTTGATTATGATAGTTACTTTGTACAAATGTTCTTTCTTGAAATATTATTTGAAAACATTATTTGGAATGATCTATAATGAACTTTATTTATGATTTGGGTATTTATGAAATTCGTATGGTAAATATATTGGAATTGTTGGATGTTATAGTTGTTTGCTTTCGACTACAACCAGACATCAGGACCAAGGTGAAGGTCAGACATTGAAGAATAGAGATGATCTAGGAGCACAGGCAATGGTGTTTAGTGCACCGAGATGGTAGAGGTGTTCATCCTATGTGCCAGGTCCTATATATTTATATAGCCTTTGGGGCGTATGTTTAGGGTTTTTGCCCATTGGGGGCTATCTATCCACATATAGTCAATTTTATGATCCAGGTATACATGATAGGACCAAGGTATCGACTTGGTTCTCTTGGCACCTAGTCAGTGATTCAGTTATGTGATAGTTTGAGAGTATGGATTAGGTCCTGCTCATCAATAGTAATTTGGTTATGCTTTAGGGTCAGGGTATCGGCCCAGCCCTCTTGTTTCCTCATCAACTATCATTAGATATGAACCATCATTGAATGTGTTTATGGGAAAATTATAATTTGGACTTTGAATGAAACACAACATGATTTATTTCATTTCAAAATGATATTCAAAACTTCATGTGAACTTCATGAAGTGTTTAAAAAAATAAATAAAAAAAAATGATGTTTTCATGTTTCAGGACTTCTCTATGGAATTCATATTTTATATAAAATTCTATTTTCCATTAGAGTGATGTATAAAATCAGAATTTCCATAAGGGGAATGATGTTTCAAATACATTTGTCCAATGTTATATGTTGCAATCTGAAGATATTAAGATAAAGGAACATTACAAAGCTTGAATGGGTGTTAACAGGCAAGAGGGCTCATCAAGATGTGCCAATCATGCTCTAACTATGAGCATGAGAAAGAGAGAGAAAGAGAGAGCGAGAACAAGGCTCTAGATGTGATCTTTGGAGTTTACTCATTCTAAATTGTGCTCAAAAATGATATTTTCATTTTCTTCAAATTGGTCAAGTGTTTGACCATGTACTGTATCTTCTTCTTACATTTTTCTTCTTCACACTCCATGAGGATGTTGGCTATTGAATTGGAAGAATAATGTGAAGAAAAAGATGAACAAACATATTTGGGGGCACAATTTAGGGTATCCAAAAGAAAAGGAAAAAGAAGAATAGAAAGAGTTTTGCAGCCAAGGGTGGAACACCCATTTCTTGCTTCTATACATAGTGTTTTATGATATAAAATGAGATAAAAAATTGTATTTTTATTTTTATCTTTATTTTAGCCACATCACCAGGGGGTGGCAGTTAATGTCTCAATTGGCAATTGAAAAAGGGCAATTTCAACAATTTCCATCTGTGCACAATTAATATCCTGATATTACCACTTTCTACAGAGGTTTTAAACTTGGTGGCAAAAAGTAAAAAGATTCAGACTCAAATTATGAAAAAAAAAAAAGAAGGCCAAATATTTATATGACTTTTACAAGGGAATTAAAACTGGTAGGAATCCCATGCCTGCATCAATTCTAACAAATACCGCACTCATTGAGGTGAAATCATTCTTAAAGAAACTGGTTGGAAAGACAACAAATACAGTTGACATATTGAGGGGACTAACACTGAGGCCAATGTATAAGCCAAAAACCCTGTTTTTTTGGGCGAGGGGAGGGAGGAACAAGTGTCCCTGAACACATAACGTCTAGAAAAAGACAAGCATATCAAGCTAACATATACATGCATTTCTAGTGCATTGACAATTATTCAAGTGTCCACTAGTAAAATAATACAGCATTGAATCTTATCACATTGCCAAAATAAACATGTAAGAAATTACCATATGGTCAAGATTTGAAACAGTGCTAGACTGTACAAGGCGTTTGATTTCTTCAATATCACCTTCTGTGTAAGCTGAAAGAAGTTTACTGGCAAATCGATTTTGATCACTGCGCAGGAAAGCATCAATCCTGTGTACAAGAAAAGAAGTCAAAAATCCACTATTTTGGTCAAAGCACAAATTATAGGAAGATGAAAGAAGTTGATCATGCAAAGAGAGCTACAATAAAGACTAATTGATACAAGTTCCTTTGAATGTTATTCGCAAATTAGTTTTGTAGGGAGGAAAAAGATGCCGCATGAAAACAGTGATATTCCGTATTTAATCTTTTTTGCTTAATTTGCATTTTGCTTTGATCTATGACAATTTGAAAAATCATATTCCTGCAATTTGATTTGGTCTATGTTAACCCTACCAACAATGATTACCAAAAAGTGAAGCTGCCCACGGGAACATCTCAAGGCTTGACCCTCAGATGACACAACTAGAATTCAAACAATTTGAATCCTAGCTAAATAGAAAGAACCCTTCTAATGGTTTGAAGTGTTTAATGAAGTTATTGCTGACACACATGAATATATAGGCACTGTCTTTTAATTTGAACAAAATTTCTTTTGCATTTCCATTACCTTTCATGTTCTACAGATACTAGAGCAGCATAAAATGCCTGATGCAGTTATTAAATAATTAAAAAAGGAAAAAAGAATAGTGCTTACACCTAGTCCTTAGAATAGAAAGGAGATGAGGAAGAACAGGACTCGCCACTTAAGGATACCAGAATTTGCAAAGTTCAAATTTTCATGTTTTAATAAGAATAGATGAACAAGTAGACTAGATATATACTTGAGTTGCAGATAAGAACTCACTGAGAACAGTCATTGTAGCACTTCTCTGCCTGCTTGAAGTCTTGAGCATAAAGGTACACAATTATTGCTCCAAGATATGCCTGAACCCAACGGAAAGGAAAAAAGAAAGATTAAGGGGATAAGAAGCATCTGTGTAGAAAAAAAATTTCCTCCTCAGATATCGAACCCCTACCCCTGACTTTCAATTATTGACCTTTTACTAGTCATTTATCAAGGCAATGGATTTCCCACTTAAGATATTGTGTATTAGTAAATTGGTAGTACACGCATTTTGTCAAAAGCATAATACAACCATAGGATGAGAAAATAACACCACAGGAAAGAGAAATTGCATTCCATGTAATTCTTGAACGGCCTATCAATATTATGTTTTTAATTTAGCTCATTTCATTTACACTCCTTTAATATTTAGGCAACGCAGAAACTTTAATTACAAGAAAAGCTATGGACAATAGAAACTAAGAACTTTAATTCAAGAGAAAATTGCAAAAGGGCTAGAGATCTCTCTTGGTAAAACCCAAATATTTGAAGAACGCTTTAACAATACAGAATCTCTAGTTGGTTGCCAAAATTACCACCACTTTTGCCTCTAAATAATCTCATCTGCCAGTATTGGGAATTGAAAATAAAACCACTCTCCTTATTACATAGCTGAGCAGGGATTATTGTGATATAGTTCTGCATTGATCTAGTAAATTGCTTCCATTTTTAGCTCATGGCCAATGTATTCTATTCCAACAATGATAACCACAGATTCAATATATTAACCAGAATTCAGAATTGTTTGATATGGGAATAGCAGACGGCAGTTTAATCAAAGACCTTGGTGAACCAAACTCAGAGCAGGGTGGGACATAATTTTTAACTGCCTTAGGGTCAAGGTGGATTTCAAAGAATCATTGTCCATATTCCTTCCACAGGTGCATGGGGAACTCACCAGCGCCATGATGCCTGCATCTCAATCCTTAACCGATGATACGATAAAAATGGAAATCCCTAAAAGTTTCTTCAAACTCAGACTTCCCTATGTTCCCCTCTATGCCTGTTCAATAACTTCCCCTTCACTGACTCTCTTTGATTTCACCTTGCCCTGGAGTCATTGCAACCCAATGAAGCCCAACAATCAGAAAAATAAGAAGAAAAAGTTCAACTCAAAAATTCCGTGGGACAAATGGAAATTGATTGACCACTTGTTTTTGGTCTCAACAATGAAAAACATAGGAAAGATTTGTGTGCATGGGAATAACAAATTCCTCACAGGCACACTAGTAGTGGACATTCCAGAGCTAAGTCTGATCCATCAATTAACGAAGGTTTTACAGGCCAAAGGAAGATGATTCACCTATGTTGGGTCCAGGGCAGTTTTGAGGCAAAATTTAATTACCCACATTGGGGACAGGCGGCAACAGGATATAATTTATCCTCGCCTCACTCGCTACCATGGGTATATATTCTCTTCTTTCTCCCTCACACCCCCTTTATTTTTCAATCTCTCACGTGCAGCACATCATGGAATCTCAACTCTCTTCTTCAAAGAACAGAAGACAATTTTGATGTACATTGCACTCTCATATAGATCCAAGACAAAATTATAATTCTCTTCTTCTTCCACCTCTTCTACTTCTTCTTCTCCTCCTACAGTTGCAGGAGAGGACAATTTTGATGTACATTGCACTCCCATATAGATCCAAGACAAAATTATTATTCTCTACTTCTTCCACATCTTCTACTTCTCCTCCCACAGTCGTAGTATCCTCTCAAAATTTTATCTCCCTAGGAATACCAATCTCCCAGAACTGAACATTATTCAGATTATCTTGATTAACAATATGTACAGAAACTTCCTCAAATTACCATATCTCTGTTTCCAAAATCCTTCCACGGATGAAAAGGACCATACTAAAGTCTCCACCAATAATGCAAGGATCCTGCCACTCAAGTCTGACCAAAGCCAGAGCATGCCTCAAATCTCTCCTCTTCAACACCTCATCAAGTCCTAGACTCCAAAGAAAACTAACTTACTTTTTCCTCAAACAAACACAAGGAGTGATCTCCAAGGACTCTGCCTCAACTGCCACAATACTCCTCTTCCACAAGAAGCAAAACTCCCCAGCATTATTCACCATGGGAAGTGAGATACAGCCTCCATCTCTAACCTCTAAAGATAATGCCTCAATCCCTCATTCCCAATAGCAACTTTGTCTCCCTCCAACTTGCAATTTTCATTTTTTTAATCACATTGTTGAATAGACCCATTCGAGAACAATTGTATGGCAACAAAATTATCAAAGATTGGCTCACTCCTTTAAACAGTTCTCGTGGCAACCTTTTTATTTAACTCATTTAAGCCATTCCTTTCGGTATGTATCTTTGACTTCCACTTTTGGAGCTGCTGCAGATCACTTTGAATTCATCATTTCCTATATGCATAAAAGATTTACATTTTCTATGAGATGAGGATTTTAAATCTAGTAAATACAATGCAGACCAAACGTGATGTAAATGTACATATATCATGCGGAGAAATGAAAGATCAAACAATTGGGAAAAGGAAAAAGAAAAAAGGCAACTTGTACTAATAGTCAGTTGTCACGGATAAGGAAGAACTGTAAACAAAGAATCACTTACCTTGCACTGACTATTGACAGCCTTGCAATTATCAGCAGCCAAGCCCAATCTGAGAATAATAGTTGCAGCATCTGGATACCTGCACATATTGATACAAAATCTAATATTATACTACAAAACTACCCCCACAATGTTACTAAGCACAGAAATTATTTCAACGACATCATGTGAAATCCAAATGAAAGCACGATCCGCCCAATTCAAAAAAGCACTTCCTTACATAATGTGAGACAACAAGCATTCCTAATAAGCCTGAGCCTACAAGTAATATCATTCTAAATTACAGGTTATGGATGCAATCAAATTTCAGCAGTGCGAGGCAACCTGATTTTGATCATTTCAAAAAATGTATAATAAATACAAATAGATGTAAGTAAATTTACTAAAGGCATTCTATATTATACTTCTCCCTTTTAGTATATAAAAAGAGTCGTATTAAATATAATAAAAATATTCAAAAACTCTTAGGATATGAAACGCTCAGAAGTGACCTGGAAAAAGAGCAATATATAGACAAGTAAAGAATTGCTCTTCGATCCCTATTCAGCTCCTCTAAACTATAAAACCTTAAGCCATAAATCCAAAAAAAAAAAAAAGCATAAAACACAACCTCATCACAAAGGAGAGGGGAACAAATACTCTTATTTCTTAAAATTCTAGTAGTCCACTCCCTCCAAATAGCCACAAAAGCATATCGTTAAAGCAAAAGAGCATTTTTTGCCCTCCAAAACCTCTAAATTTCATGAGAAACAACTTTAAAAAAACTCCTACATCAAACCTACTCATAATCACACAAAACAAAGAGATCATCTCTCGCACCATAAAACAATGGCAGAACATGTGATATCTAGTTTCAAAACTATTAAAATAGTTAACACTAGACACTAATATTCAGAAAGATAGCTTTAGAAGGTCTCCTATTTTGTAACAAGTCACATATTGCTTTTGATAAACACCATGACCAAGTAAAAGCCTTAATTTTGGCAGGAAAGTTACCTTCCAACAAAATTGTTTGAGGAAAAAGGAAGGATGTGGGGGGAGGCAAATAAGATGATGAAAGAAAGATTTGTAAGAGAAAACACCCGTATCAAGATTTCAAATTCTAGTAACAGTAATATTTTTTAACAACCTGCCCTGGATTCCGACAAAATCCAGCACTTCTATTCTATTTACAATAAAAATCTTCAAATCATCTGCAAAATGTATCGAGTTCATAAGAATTGAACAACATTTGACAATGTTTTAAATATTTGACTAATCTGGGTCAAATATCTGGCCTTTGACCATTTTTGATAACTTCAAAGCACGGTTCACTTTTTGCCACATCTTACGCTAACTCTAATGCGGACTTCTCTTTTGTTATTTCCCACGGTAAGTAAAGCCGGAGTCCAGTTCATTAAAACCATTGAATAGAAGTGATGATCCTAACTGTGAAATTTAAAAGCAGAAAAAAGCATGCCGTTAGATACACCCCATTCATTTGCTCATTTCCAAGGATAAGCATGTGCACTTGCTTCTCAATGCAACCACATATCCACTAGAGAACCATAACTCCACTAACTAATTAACTCCCTCCACCAATTAGAATTTGATTTCTACAATCAGATCACCGAACATAAACACCTTCCCGTGTCATCATTTTCAAAAACTTCATTTCAGATCAAAAGTGATTTCATCATTATGCCTATCTTAAAATCATGGCTCATCCGTCATTTATTTTTAATGAATCACTGTCCTAAAGTATGGTTTTCTACTATATAGTATTTAAAATAATAACAATAATAATAATACAATGACACCAGTAAAAGTTTGCATCTAATGAGAGTTTAACCATGGGAAAAAGTAAAACCATGTTTGAGAAAAATTTTGAATGTTGACTTAAAATTGTCAAAAGCCAAACTATTTGGCCCCAAAACCCCACTTTTCCAATAAGTTCACATGCCATGAAATTCAAATGCTCAAAGAGAAGCCTGTTGTGCACAATCATGAAATGCTTTAAGATTGCACAAGCCTCACTATTCAAGTAATGCTGCCACATGAACCTAGCCATGCTCATGTCTACACAACACTTACATGGTTATTGTTAAAGGTAATGGTATTGGACAATTTACTTTAGGAGAATATCTTGAATGAGGAAAGTCCAATTCAGCATGGATCCCCCACACAACTTTACTCAAGCTCATGAGCCCGATACCTTATTTTAATCCCATTATGTTACCTCACAAAGCTTAAGACAGGATAAATTTTCATCAAATTAGACGGTTAGAATTTTAGATTTGTAAAAATCTAAAAATTTCCACAGAAGCAAGAAGGGCAATTCTCTTACTTTTCCAGCTTTATATAAATGGTAGCAGCAGCACGATATAAATCAAACGCCATTTGTTCCTTCCCATCCTCTTCAAGAATAGAACAAGCTTCAGTGTACAATTGAACAGCTTCATCAGGAACAGTTTCTTCGAGAGCACTTCAGTTTATAAAGCTTATTTTAGATCTCCATAAATAAACAAGGTTGACAGTTAAATAGGCGGAATTAATGAAACAAAGATGCAACATGAAGTAACGTGTTACAAACACAATAAAAATTTCTCAAGTGCTGCTGGACAGTTGATTTTTCAGTCAGCTAGACATCATAACAAGTCAAAATTTTGAAAGAAATTGCATGCCAGAAATGAAACAGAATCTCAAGTAATTAAAAAAAAAATCCAAATGGTAGTGGTCTTAGTAGCATCATCAGATTTAATGTAGTTATTAAAATTTCATCCAAATGTCAAAAAAACTTACAATACACAGACATCTTACTGTACAGATCTAAATAGAGGTATCATATTCTTGAGGTACTTTAGATTTCCAATGTTGTTTTCTTAATGGAAAAGATGTATATGGTTAAGAAAACATTTGGATGTAAAGATACCAAAAGGTTCAAGCTTTCAAATTCCACGATCAGAAACCCATAAAGAGGGGCTCACCCCTTGCAACAACGATAACAGGGAAGAGCACTCTAATGCTTCCCTATCATTGAGATTTCTAAGCAAATAGTCCAAGAAGTAGAAATAGCAACAGGAAAAATAGAAGCATATAATAGGAGCAAGACAAAGTGAAAAATTCTGATAGACGGGTAGAGCAATAGATTGGGGAGAGTCCCCACTCCACCAATCTCCAAAAGAACTATGCAAGATTCATTTCCAGTCTAAAGGGATACTTGATAAGATAAAACCTGATAAATCTGAGAGATAAAACTTCCATGGACTATAATGAGTTTGACGGGCTTAGGGTAATTAGAACTCAACAATTAGGACTAGAATAGGGTAATTGTGATTGGAACAAGAATTAGTTCAAAGAAAGCCAAATAACATCATTATTGAGAGAGGCAATAATTACCAATGTAAAGTGACTATTATTGTCCTTGGTACAAACCCTAATTCTAGATTAAAAACTTTCTAATTACTTCAAGCCTCCTAATTATTTAATGAAAAGGAAACAAAAACAAAAATAAAAAATAGAAACTTAATTAAAGAAGGAAAACTATTTTAAAAAAAACACACAAACAACTAGACAATTTCTTATTTCTTGAATCTTCCTACATCAGAGTTGCTCCTTGTTCCAACCTTTGTTCCAACCTAAGTGTCCCACCCATTTGGACTAAGACCATACTTGCTTTCATAATGTTTGGTCATAGAGAATTGAGGGAAACTCCCAGACATTTTCTAATATGTTTTCTAACATCAATTAGGACATACATAAAAACTAGTCCCCTCATTTTGAGTTCAGACAATGCATGAAGGCTTTCAACTCTTCCTAATCAAGTATCACACAAACCTAAAGGTATGGTGCAGGTTCTTGTTCCATGGATACCAGCAATCAACAAAACTAGAGGTCCTAGCAAACTTTCACTTTTTTCTACCATTCAGAGAGGAGGATGGGGCAGGCCAGCGGTCAAAAATGGTGCAGTACAGGTTCTTGTTCATATATGGAGAGTCATATCACTCAACAAATCAAGGCCACATGAGGAGATAGAAAACAGTTGGAGAAAAGAAATAAAGTTTCCAATGGGTGGATTTTCTTCCCAATGGCTTAGATCTCCACCATTTTGTTGGTTAATTATTTTAAGGCTCCTAAGTCTGGAAGAGTTGCAAAATCAAAAAATAAGAGAGCCAAAGGAGAGACAGTGAGCTTTGAGATGGGAGGATTAACATAGCAATGCACAACAAGAAAGCATAGATACTTCAAAATGCTAACTATATCAAACTGAACACATATTAGACAAATGCACATAATGAATACTTGTTGAAAACTTTTTGCATATTCCACATGTTTCCATCTTTATTTTTTATTTTTATTTTTCTTCCTTTTAAATACCTTTAGAACACTCATAAGATAGTTAAAAGATATTTCATGTAGACCTTACCTTATCATAATTGTATTCACTAACAGCATGCATAATCTTTTTTTTTTCATACCTGTTAATAATATAATACAATTTGTGAACTAAGAATACAGTGTGAAGAAGAAATCACATTTGCTTTACCTACTTGCCATATATCATTGGCACTCCTAAAATATTTAAATTGCTAAGGTGGACTCAGTTCAATTAGAGTTTTTAGAAAATAGAATTATTATCTTAGTAAATTTGTTTTAAAAGCCATATCTTGCTGCATCATACACTACTATTTCAAAAATTTATCATATCACCATCATAACATGTTCATGTCCCAGATCTGTATCTATACTTTGTAGATATCCAAGCATTTCAACGTGAATAAGCTTTTTGTTAAAATGTACACAAGTAAACAGTGGTAGCCATCCCTGCACATCCCCAAAAATAAGTATTTGGATATCATCCGATATCCACCCTAGTACCCAGTGAAACCATTGAATAACTTCCCTGTTTAGGGTGAGACACGGTGTCTACGAGCGCCATGGTGGAAAGAAAATTGCCATCCCTAGAGAAGAAATGAGTGGTAGCTGTGAATTGATTCTAACTCTCAATATAAAGTGATTGAAATTTTTTAAAATGATAATTTGGATTAAACTATTGCTGAAGAATAAATATTACAAAGAAACAATTTGGAGAAGTAGCCATAATTTACAAAAAGTTTTTTTTTAACTAAATCATATTACATTTCTGTAGTTATTCCTAATCGTAATTGAAGGATGTTTTTCTCGATGATAAGCCTTGTAATAGTTGTACTAAAACAACAAACTTAAGCAGAAATCCTCTTGTTAAAATGTTCAAAACTTTACAACGATATCAAGTATAGTTCCCCAGTAAGTAGTTGAGAACGAAGCTATAACAGAAGTTAGACATGCAAATGGAAAATTATAGCATCAAGGACATACCGAGCACCTTTCGCAAGTGCATCAGATGCTGGCTGTGATCTCCCACACTCAATGTATAAGTTAGATGCTCTTCGGTAGAAGTCAGCAACTTCACTCCAATTCCCTAGTTCCTTTGCCACAGCACCAGCAGTCTCCATATGCTTGGCAGCATCCCAGGGTCTGGTAGGTATAGGATACAGCATCATAATATAAAAAGTGGCAAATAAGAGAACAGTGATCACATCCAAACCAGTCATATGTTTCTAGGATACGAGGACAGCATCTCTTGTGCTTTAGAAGCTTTTTCAAATGCCAATTTCGCTTTCTCATATTCTTTTGCAAGCCTAAATCCGTTAGCTACAGTACAAAGAGCATGAATGTTGTAACTCAAAAGTGGTATTATAACACAGAAATCTTCCAGTCTCGATGGTGATTACCGAAACATTTAGAATTCACCTACCTGCCTGCTCATAAAGGCCAGAGGCATTCCTCCAATCTGCACTCCACCTCGTAAGAGTCAGTTTTGTCCTGGGAAGATAAAGGGAAAGATGATAAATTGTATGAGCTATAAGCTACTTGCCATGCAAAGAAAAAAAAAATGTAAGAGAAAATAATCAGACTTCTTGATTTAAAACAAAAGGACAAATATTTTCTTAAAAGTTTTACATTTGGTTTTTTTTATATATGAAATACCACATATATGAATAAGAAGAAACTAGTGTCCTTTCTTAAAATCTACAAAGCATAGACACACACGGGAGCAAAGGACACCACACAATGCAGACATTGACATTATGAAAGTTTGCTATTATAAATTACAAAGTAATGTATTGTGTGAGACACAGACAACATGCTTAAAATCTATTTCACATACATCGATCGGATCGCGGTCCATTTATAAGACTAATGCTCATTACTTTAGGAATAGTAAATAAAGTTCCTGTGATTCAGCCACCACAAACAAGAAAAATTAGGGCATCCGAAAATGCTTATTCCAGAATTACCTCATGTGCATAACCAACAAACATAAGTGAGTAATGAATATTCTAAAATGCTACCCCTACCCCTCAATTAAGTGATCAACATAAATTCTGACTGATCATCGTAGACATCAAAAGCCCACCTATTGCAGAAAACCCTATACATGATCATTTTTATTGATTCATCAAATACCTGCACAAAAATAATTAAACCATACACTTTACACCTAAATTCGTTATTGATCAGATTAGACACAAATAAGGCCTTTGCCAAATCATCTACTTAGATTAGTAGAAATGAAATCAAGAAACTAAGATTAGACGAAAATAAAGAGAAAGAGAGAGAGGAGATATTGACAGCTTATCGGCTTTGGACATGAGCTTCTCCGGATCGGAACTCGCCATGGCCGAGTTCTCTCTCTCTCTCTCTCGCTCTCTCTCCCCTCTGCTTTCTGCTCTTTGAAAAAATTAATCAATATATTTCTTATTTTCGGTTGGTATCGGCCGCCGAGCTGTCCCCTTGATTTAAAAATAAGGAACAGATTTTTTTTTCTTGAAAACCGAGAAAGGTTCTGACCGCACACGGTGCAGGATTTTTTTTTTTCTCGTGTATATAATGATCATCGAAAGAAAATGATGAATAATGAAAAAAAACAAAAAACAAAAAAAAAAAGAGAAGAACAAAAAACCCAAAAAAAAAAAGTAAGGGCGAAGAGTAAAAAAAAAAAGAAGCAAAAAAAAAAATCAAAGGGCAAAGGGTGAAACCAAAAAAAAGAAGTAAAAAAAACAGTAACAAACTAATAGTAGTGAAACAAAAAAAAGAAATGAAAAAAAAGAACGATGAATGGTGAAAAAAAATTTTAAAAAAAAGAAGAAAAAAAGATAAATTGATGAAAAAAAAGCCGTAAAAAAAAGATGAAGAAATACCAAAAAAAAAAAAAGGGGAATAGTAACTCACCGTTCCCGTCCTAGATGACTCTCCCAAAGTACTCCCCATCTCCGAAGAATAAACCCCTAAAAAAAAAGGAGAAAATAGTATCCAACTGTTTTCATTCAAGATGGCGTTCCTCCCCATTCCCCCTCCCCCACGAGTGAAGGGAGGAAAAAAAATAAAAAAGAAAAAGAAGAAACAAAAAAAAAGAAGTAAAGAAAAAAAGAACAGTAACAAACTGGTAACAGTGAAACAAAAAAGAGTGAAAAAAAAAGTGAATAGTGAAAAAAAAGTTAAAAAAAAAAGAAAATGAAAATGAAGAAACCCAAAAAAAGTAAAAAAAAAGAAAAAGAAAAAGAAGAAGAAGAATGGTGTAGGGTGAAAAAAAATAAGAATAAAAGAGAGTAAATGGGTAAAAAAATAATAATAAAAAAAGAACAAAAGTAGCAAACAAGTTATAATGGACCCAAAAAAAAGGAGTGAAAAAAAAGAGCAAAGAGTGAAAAAGAAGTAAAAAAAAAAAAACAAGAAGAAGAAAAAACCCAAAAAAAGTAAAAAAAGTTCTCATCCTAGGTGGCACTCCTAAAATATTCCCCCTCCTCGAAGAAGAAATTCCTTAAAAAAAGAGAAAAAAGTATCCAACTATTTCCGTCTGAGGTGATATTCTCTCCCACTCTCCCTCTCTCACAAGTGAATGGTGGAAAAAAAAACAAAAAAGGAAAAGAAGAAACCAAAATAAAGAAATAAAGAAAAAATAACAATAACAAACCAATAACAGTAAAACAAAAAAAGAGTGAAAAAAAAAAAGAAAAATAAAGGATGAAAAAAAAGTTAAAAAAACAAGAAGAAGAAGAAATCCAAAAATAAAAAATAAAAGAAGAAGAAAAGTGTAAGGTGAAAAAAAGTTTAAAAAAAATAAGCAAAAAGAAGGGTAAATGAATAAAAAAAAAGGAAAAAAAATCAAAAGTAGCAAACCAGTTACAATAAAATCCAAAAAAAAGAATGAAAAAAAAGGCTGAAAAAAATAAGTAAAAAAAAAATAAGAAGAAGAAGAAGAGATCCAAAAAAGGTAAAAAAATGTTTTTGTCCTAGGTTGCACTCCCCCTCCCCAAAAAAAAAAAACCCCTAAAAAAAGGGAACAGTATCCAAATGTTTCCATTCGAAGTGGCATTCCCTTCCACTTCCCCCTCTCCCGAGTGAAGGGTGGGAAAAACAGTAAAAAAGGAAAAGAAGAAACAAAAAAAAAGTAAAGAAAAAAATAATAATAACAAACCGTTAATAGTAGAACAAAAAAAAAATGAGTGAAAAAAAAATGAATGATGAATGGTGAAAAACAAAAGAAGTTAAAAAAAAGAAGAAAAAACCCAAAAAAAGTAAAAAAAAAAAAAAAAAGGTATAGGGTGAAAAAAAAAGAAGTAAAAAAAAGAATAAACAAAAAGGAGGGTAAATGGATAAAAAAAGAAGTAAAAAAAAAAGTAACAAACCAATAACAGTGGAATCCAAAAAAATAAGTAAAAAAAAAATGACGAAAGGTGAAAAAAAAGTAAAACAAGAAAGATGAAAAACAAGAAACCAAAAAAAATAAAAAAAAAAGGAAGAAAAAAAAAGGCAAATGAGTGAAAAAAAAGAAATAAAAAAAATGTTGAAGAAATACCAAAAAAAAGAGAAAAACAAAAAAAAAGATGGGGAATAGTAGCACACTGGGCACTCCCAAAGAACTCGCTCGCTCCCCACTTGTTTGTTTCTATTATAGTAAGACTAGAACGGTTCTGGCCACACAAGGTGCGGCCTTGGCATAGGTTTTTTCTTTTTCTTTGTGTGTGTCATAATTATTGAAAGAAAGTGAGAAAAGATGAAAAAAAAATGAATAAAAAAAAGAACAAGAAACCCAAAAAAAGTTTAAAAAAAAAAAGAAATGTGAAGGGTAAAAAAAAAAGAAGCGAAAAAACAAAAACGATGGGAAAATGGTGAAAAAAAAGGAAGAAGAAACCCCATCAAATAAAAGAGAGAATAGTAGCCAACTATTCCCATCCGAGATAACATTCCCTTCCACTCTTCCCCCGCACAAGTGAATGGGGAAAAAAATAAAAAAAGAAAAGAAGAAACCAAAAAAATATAAAAAAAAAGTAACAAATCGGTAACAGTGGAAAAAAAAGTGAAAAAAAGTGAAAAAAAAAATAAAGGTGAAAGGTAAAAAAAAGAAGTAAAAAAAAGAAGAAGAAAAAACAAAAAGAAGTAAAAAACAAAAAGAATGATGTAGGGTGGAAAAAAAGAAGTAAAAAAAGAAGAAGCAAAAAGAAAGGAAAATTTGTTTAAAAAAAACAAAAATAGCGAATCGGTAATAGTAGAACAAAAAAAAAAGAAGTGAATAAAAAAGAAATGCGAAAGGTAAAAAAAAAAAGTAAAAAAGAAGGAGAAGAAGAAAAAACCCAAAAAAAGTAAAAAAGGAAAAAAGGAAAAAAGGGAATGGAAAAGAGTGAGAAAAAAAGCAAAAAAAGGGTAAATGGGTGAAAAAAAAAGCAAAGAAACACCAAAAAAAGAAAAAAGGGGAATAGTAGCACACTATTCCGTCCTAAGTGGCACTCCCAAAGTACTCCCCCTCTCCGAAGAAGAATCCCCTAAAAAAAAGAGGGAACAATATTCAACTATTTTCATTCGATGTGGCATTCCCTCCTACTCCCCATCCCTCACAAGTGAAGGATGGAAAAAAAATAAAAAAGGAAAAGAAAAAATAAAAAAAAGTAAAGAAAAAAAAACAATAACAAATCGGTAACAATAGAACAAAAAAAATGAGTGAGAAAAAAAAAAGGTGAACAGTGAAAAAAAAGTTAAAAAAAAACAGAAAAAGAAGAAACAAAAAAAAAGAAGAAGAAGAAGAGTGTAGGGTCAAAAAAAAAAAAGAATAAGCAAAAGGAAGGGTAAATGAGTAAAAAAAAGTAAAAAAAAAAAAACAAAAGTAACAAATCAGTAATAGTGGAACCTAAAAAAAAAAGAGTGAAAAAAAAAGTAAGGCAAAAGGTGAAAAAAAAAACAGAAGAAGAAGAAAAAACCCCAAAAAAGTAAAAAAAAAAAAATGTTCCCATCCTAGGTGGTACTCCCAAAGTACTCCCCATCCTCAAAGAAGAAACTCCTAAAAAAAAGAGGGAATAATATCCAATTGTTTCCATCTGAGATAACAATCCTTCCCACTCCCCCCTCCCCCACGAGCGAAGGGTGGAATAAAAAAGTAAAAAAAGAAAAGAAAAAACTAAAAAAAGAAGTAAGTAAAAATAAACAATAACAAACCGATAATAGTGGAACAAAAAAAATAAGTGAAAAAAATAAAGGTGAATGGTAAAAAAGAAAATGAAGAAGAAAAAATCCAAAAAAAGTAAAAATTAAAAATAATGAAGAAGAACTAGAAAAAGAATAAGAAGGGTGTAGCGTAAAAAACAGTAAAAAAAGGATAAGCAAAAGGAATGGTAAATGAATAGAAAAAAGAAATAAAAAAAAACAAAAGTAACAAATTAGTAATAATGAAACAAAAAAAAGAGTGAAAAAAGAGCGAATAGTGATAAAAAAGAAGTAAAAAAAAAAGAAGAAAAAGAAGAAAAAACTCAAAAAAAGTAAAAAACGTTTTTGTTCTAGGTGGCACTCCCAAATTACTCCCCCTCCCCAAAGAAAAAACTCTTAAAAAAAAGGAGCAGTATCCAACTGTTTCCATTTGAGGTGACATTCCCTCCTACTCCTTCCTCCCCATTAGTGAAGTGTGAGAAAAAAAGTCAAAAAGAAAAACAAAAAACAAAAAAAAAGTAAAGAAAAAAAGAATAATAATAAACCGGTAACAGTGGAACAAAAAAAATGAGTTAAAAAAAAGAAGGATGAAAGGTGAAAAAAAAAAGAAAAAGAAGAATAAATCCAAAAAAGTAATAAAAAAAGAAAGGGTGTAGGGTGAAAAAAAAAGTAAAAAAAATAATAAGCAAAAAAAAGGGTAAATAGATAAATTAAGTAAAAAAAGCAAAAATAGTAAATCAGCAATAATGGAATCCAAAAAAAATAATGAAAAAAGGAAGGGCGAAGGGTAAAATAATAAAGTAAAAAAAAGAAAAAAAAGAAGAAGAAATCCAAAAAAAAAATACAAAAAAATAGAAAAGGGAAAGGAAAAGAGTGAAAAAAAGGAAGAAAAAAAAGACAAATGCGTGAAAAAAAAAAAAAACAAGAGGAGGAACAAGAACACACTGTTTCGCTCCGAACTTCCAAAACACTCCCCCTCCCCACTTGTTTGTTTCTGTTATAAGAAGATAAGTAATATTTATGTTTTCATCATTTAATAATTGTTTAAAGGTAAACAAAATTCTTGTTTAATAATTATTGAATTATTTGATATGCAATAATTGGACGTTAGTACAAATTATGTTGTAATAAGTGTTTATATGGTCAAGATTAAGAAAATTCCAATTATCGAACCGAAAATAAATGAATTCTCACTTTAAAATTATTCAAAAACTATTATTTTTGACTTGATTTTTTAAATTCATCGTGTCTTATCTATTAATGTTCTTTCTAAGGTAATAGAGAAAAATATTCAAAAACCTAAAATGTTGGATTTCATAAGTATGATTAAAATATTCTGGGAAGTGAATCGATTGGTGTTTGATTTCATTCACTCAATTATATGCTTTGTCTTGGGAACTCCTGCTCTTGCTCCTTTGTTTCTTATTCAATCTTCTAACCACGATGGAGTTTTGGCTCTTTTTTTTTTATCAATCTTTAAATCTTAAAATTTTTGTTCCACAAGTCCTCGTGTGCTAATTGACATGATTTTGTATAATTTCTATGGAATTTCACTCGATTAGGATAGAGAAAGAGAATGTGATTCATTAAGCCAATTAACCGTTAATACTATTGAAACATTTTATGATATATATTGTTTAAGTTTTCTTTCTATATATATAATTATATATTTTTTTCTTTAATTCAGATATTTAGAAAAAAAGTATTACCTTATTATAACGGTGTTAAAGATTTCTCACCCCCTCCTCTTTCATCGACATGTTTAAATTCACATTGTTAAGAACCATAGTGTTTGAAAACATAATTGATTTTCTTGTATTACAAATTAATTTATAAATGTATCAAAAACCATTTTACATTTCAAAATTATGTAATTTATTATACCATATTGTGTTTGAGAATATTGTGAGTAGTTGTCGAGTATGAGAATAAATCATGAATGATTTGATTTAAAAAATATTTGAATTTCTTAGTTTTGATATTTTGAAGGATTATTTTATTGAAATATAGAATTATTCTTATTCTTTATATTAATTTTTTCACGCCGCCGATGGTGCTAGCACAAAATTTGCTGTACAAAATCTCTTGTTCCATTTAGACCAAAAATTAGTAAGATGGCCAACATATACAAATTCAAAATTAGGATGAAATAAAGTAAGAAAATAAACAGAAACATTTTTCCAAGAAGACATAATATATAAACTCTTCCAAGTCAACGGAAATTAATCTCATGTACAATTACAGAGAACGCCATGATCAAACTATGCTTCCTATGTAAAAGAATACATTCAAATGAATAATCACAATTGAGAATAATTTCCAAATTTGGACTTTACAAAGATATATCAGATTCAGTGAATCATATCAGCCAAGAAAGTTCATAATCATATAAACAGACCTCTTGTTCAGCCTGCAGATTCCGAGGAAAGCTCTCACTCTCCAAAAGCCAAGTTTCCACCCCCGAATATGGCGAAAAATGGGAAGAAGATGGGAATTTAGAAGAGAAAGACCCATGAAGAGGGAGAGTAGTCTGTTGTGGTAATTCTTGGGATTCCAAGTTGGCACTATAAGTAGAAGAAGAAGAAGAAGAAGAAGAAGAAGCATTTTGGGTGGTGGGATTGTAGCCAGTGAGTTGTTGAACAAGTTGTTTGAAGCTTGAGATGTCTGTTATGTATACCTTTGGTTTTAACACTCTAATCAAGCTGTTGCTATTGATGTTCAGTTGCTTCTTCTTGGAAGAATCATTTTTTGATATACCGAGTGATTGTTGAAGATGATGAGTGAGCTTCTTTCCCATGGTTTTGCTGCTTCTTGGAAGATTCAAAACTTAGATTTATGCTTTCGAATGGGAGGATATGAAGAATGTATATATATAAATATGAATGAGATGAGAGTCGTGGGAGGGAATGGTTTGTAATGTTTTTTTGTTAATAAGGGTTGTGGGATAAAAACAAGTTGTGGGACATTCTTAGATGCTGAAAATGATGCTGATTCGCTTGAATTTCTGTTAAAATGTGTAAAATTTAGGAGTCAGCATACACCCACCCACCAATCTCTCTCTCTCTCTCTCTATGTTTTGGGTCAGAGAGAATTTGAGTGGTCATCAAACATATGCTGAGAATTGTATGTATGTAGACGAAAATGTGGACATTTGGGTCAATCAATAATTAATATTACTTTTGATGGTTGTATAGGTCTGATCCGCAGGGTCAACACTGCAACACTAACTCATCAACTCTCTTAACTCAATATTGGCAGAGAGAGAGAGAGAGAGAGAGAAACTTAATTGATCAACAGTTTGCAATTATATATAACGAAATTAGGTATACAATTGAAATAAATTTAAAAAAAAAATAATCAAGTGAAAAATATTTAAACAGATTGATTTAATTTCTAAATGACTACCTTCAGCTTCAAAATCATATTATTGAAAAATAGCCTAGAGGACATCGCCATGCCAAACAACACAACACTTTTTTCTATTCATGCGCCATAGCATTCTCCACACACAAGAGAAACCAAAAATTCTGTACAAAATTCATCCCTTCTTTTCTTTTTTACTTTTCCAATACACTTTAACAGTTAAATACAATAAATGCTTACTGAGATGGTAATAACTCTTGTAAACTACTTGCTACCAAGAAGGTTGGCAACATCTCTGAGCTCCTCAAAAGCTTGCATTGTGTCTGCATCAAATCCCCCAGCAAACTGCACCAAGACAATATAAAAAAAAGGAAAACTAATATTATTTTGATTTCAACAATGCACATTCGTAAATGTGTCATGCATGATTCCTTCGTCGTCTTCTGTTTCCTTTTTCCGACGATTAGTTCTTCAGAAACACAAAACAGGTAATATGAAATTACCAACAGTGCGGTTTTACAAACCTGATGGATCCGGAAGGCAAATCTGACTCCTCGAAGAAGCATGTAGTCCGTTGCTGGATCCTTTTCTAATACCCCTTTGGATTGTAGTTCCATAGCTACTCGCTTCATATACTTCTTTGCCAACTTGACAGATCCGAACTTTATCTGCAACCATACAACTTTAGAATCAATACCTACATAGAAGCCACTTCTCTGCTCACCATCTTAGGTCTCAAATGAAGAGATCAGCAGTCTGGATTTAGTTCTTTTTTTACATCAGAGGAGATTTTATCATAAGGACTGCTGTCTTTGTGAATGCAACACTTTGAGATAGTTTTGGGCTCGAAGATTAACTATATAAAGAGCTAAGATACAGGGAATGAGCCCTCCGGAAGAGCTTGTCGAAGACTATAGAGTAGTAGTGAAATGAAAAGACAAGACATGACACACAGGTATCCTTCTATCTGCTGTACGCATAAGGAGTTGCTATTGAGAAGTGAAATCTATTGCTTTGTATGAATTTCAAAAGGGCGGAAACAGGTGTAGTACTACTTTGCCATGGAGGTATTTTGTCAAGATATGCACACTGTGGAAAGAAAAATACGTATCACACAAAACAATGGAATCACAATCAGGCCTCAACTGAACAGCTTTGGTCCATTTGTTGGAATATTTTGTTGTTAGTGTGGTGGCTTCAGGAATATGCAAGGTAAGATAAGCATAATTATAGGGATGAGAAATAATGTGGTAGAAGCTTCTGTAGGATCCCAGCAAGGCGGCCATCGGAGCCTTTAAGGATGATAACAGATATGGAATTGGAACTTTCCTAGGCCGTGTTGAGAGTTGTGATTGGAATATTACAGAACATTTGGCAACAAATCAAGCATTAGTGACGTTTACTTCATTAGAGTGGCATGGCAAAGGGTCTCACATTTGGCATGGCAAAGAGAGGGTCACATATGCAAGGTTTCACAAGTAACAATCAAATCTTGCTGGACAACAAGTACCGTGAGGACAGCACTAGAAATATTTTAGGCATATGAAGCAAGGACATGAACACAGCGAAATAAGAAAGTTAAAAAATGAAATGACACAGCATTGGGGAGACACTCATGCCGACAATAATACAAATTTTAATGTAAAGTGTTACAAAATTATATGATATTAAATAATATGTAAAAATATATAAGAAATGCATTTAGCTTACTCTTATTTCTATAAACCTTATTGGGAAGACACTCATGCTGACAATAGAAAAAATTTTAATGTAAATTGTTACAAAATTATATGATATTAAATAATATGTAAAAATATATAAGAAATGAAGTTAGCTTACTCTTATTTCTATAAACCTTATCGGTGCCTTCATTTTACATGAATAATAGCTTTATTTTGTTTACACTCTGAAGAAGGTGATGTTATATGTTAAGAAGGTGTTCTGCAATTGCCAAAGAAGTTTTGTTGAAAATGAAATATTAAATATATGGATGTAGCTAAGACATGTCCAATGCATATCATTAAAATGTCATAGCATGTTATGCCCGAGATGCTAATCTGTTCAGAAGTGTTGGGCCAACATCATTACTTTATATTGTAGGTTTTACAACTGACTGTAGAGCCATCAGACATGCCTGATCAAAGCTGGGTTTAGAGAGGGATTGAAGATGATTATGGCAATGGATCGGAGCATAGTGCAGACAAATGTGAATATGCAGATGAGTGATGAGTCACCATGCAAAAGACCAAGCTTCTTTCTTTGGTTAACCTAATGAGATTGTACTTAGGACTTCCCTAGCAATCCCTTTCGTTGCTGATATTGTGCCTGAACAGGTCAAAAACAATATACTATACATTTCTGCCTCATTTTCATAATTCTTCTGGCTATTGTTGGAGAGTTTTGCTATGCTGCTGACCTCTAATATACTCCTTGTTCATATGATGCACTCATCCTTTTTTTTTTGAGAAATTTCATCTTGGTAAAAAACAAAAAAGTTCCGCTGCTTAATCTTCAAACTGCGCTTTTGAATTAAATCTTGGGATAGAGAAAATCTATAGGATAAAGGGGAAAAATGAGGCAAATGAAGGACATGTTTCATATCCATTGGAGCTAAGTTCTAGTATTTTGCAATACATTAAATTGATAGTGAAGGCTTTCTCCATTGCTGTTTCTTGTTTTGTTTGTGACTTAGACTCAACGTGATATGAAGAATTTTCCATTAAGGCTGTAAATTGACGCAATCTCAGCATCCTATGCATTTTCAACATTACTAAATGTCAGAATATTCGAAGTAACTCAAATAATTTGATTATAACTAGTTGTTTTATTCCTCAACGAAAAAGAATACTTGAGAATAAAATTAGAAGCAGAGGTCTACCTTGCTTATGATTCCAGTGTCGAGCATCCAATCTGTTGGAATCTGAAACTCTTTGCATTGTCGCATTAATGATTCTCTTGTCCGGATGAGGTTATAGACTGTACATTCCATCCTGCTAGAGATGAGCAAATATTCATTCTCATGCAACCAAAAGAATTTACTAGAAGTTCATAATAAATAGCTCAATTAAATTTAACTAAATGTAAAAGAAGCATTCAGGTTCTCACTTTTCAGACAGAGCAACCATTTTCTTCAATGCAATATCACAAGGCAATCGTGGATCATCCACAAAATGAACTACATCAGATTCCATCTTCTTGAGATCTTGATACCCGAATGCTGCTTCTCTTAATCTATCGGCTTTCTTCTCTGGCCAGTCAAAATGCTTTAGAACTGCTCTTTCATCCACCTGGATGAAATATAAGCAGTAAGTACCACATTTGGATCTTTCATGTCATAGCTAGAATTCGGTGTAATTTGAGATTATCTATTACAAAATCGCATAAGTTCTCTTTTTTTTTAATGTCTTCTCATTTCCATGAAATCTCTCTTTCAATTACTTGATTTCCAAAGGACAACAAAATAGCAAATACATAAGATGGTAACAGCCATGACAATGACTTACAAGAAAGCAAAGTTCATCGTCTAGCCACTTCACAAATGCAACAACATCTTCGATGTTCAGGTATACGGCATTGTTAACCTCTCTTATCAATGAGTTCACAAAGTCCCCTTGTGTCTCAACATCTGCTTTTATCTGCAGACATAAGGTGTTAGCAATTCAGAAGCAAAATTTGATTCATATAAAGATAATCACACTTAAAACTTGACATGAAACTTGATGACCGCCCAATGAATAGGCAAATACTTACAGCCAGCAAATGCGATGATCGGTTCTCAATTTCACCAATCATGCTGCTGCGAGCATTTTCAACACCTATGGCATCTGTGCTTCCTCCATTTAGGGAGTCCTTTCTTGACTCCCTTCTCATGAGTGAGTGGTAAAACTCCACAACTTGTGGTGCCCTTTGAACCGTTCCTGCGGTACTTCTCATGGATAATTTTTGGGGAGGGGGAGGAGGAGGGGGAGGAGGAGGCAGCAGTGCAGCCTGTGCTAGTGGAATTTGTGCAGGTCCTTCCTTAGGTTCACTTGAAATACTAACCGAAGGCCTTGGTGGGGGATTGGGAACTCGCAGTGCCCTTTTCTCAACATCCAAAGTAACCGTAGTTTTGTTTACATCTTGTGTATTTCCATATTGCCGGGACCTTTGGGCACTACCAAAATCAAAATTGTGACAAATAAGCTCCTCTGCTTCCTGTTCTGTTTCTTTTGAGCACATAAAGCCATCGGATTGTCTTCTCTTGCTTAGTACCAAGTCTTCTATGCAGCATTTTGACCCGCTAATGGAATACCTCCGAGGACTTGTGCATTCAGGTGACTCCATCCAAATTTGCTCCAACATGCTATCAGGGCATTCCAGATTTTCTGAGATATCGCCACCAACAGGCCATTTCTTCAACGATTTGATCAAGCCGAGTTTTCTCCCACTACCCGATTCCATTAAGTCACTTCCTTGACTGAATGAAGACAAGCTAATAGTTTCACTTACTCCGTCATCCGAATTGGAGCTGGCTGCATCTTCTAAGTTGATTGCTATCTGGGACTTTTGCAACTCATTTCGTAAACACGAATTGACCCACCTCAGATACACAAGCTCCTCAACTTCGTTCAAGCGGCTTATTTGTAACCCTTCTACTTGTTTACTCAAGTCCTCATTGGCGTGTCTAAGCAAAGAGGCCTCAGCTTTGATTTTCTCAACAATTTCACTCTGCAATGGATAATAAAAATAACTACCTACCAGGTTTCACTAAAACTAGATTAAGAAAAACTAGTTGTATGCAGTAGGTTTATGTGGGTACTGACCTCGGAAACCTTGACAAGAGTGGCCAGCTGGGATTCAAGTGAAGAAAGCCGGCAAGACAGATTTCTCTTCTGAAGTTGAAGCTCTTTGTTCAACCTCCTCAATTCTACCACTTCCATCTCAAGCGATTTTGAACTCACTTGTCCTTCATTTCTTGATGCCAATGATGCCAATTGTTGTTCAAGGGAATGAACTTTCTGATTAAGCTTTTCAACCTCATTCTTTTTCGATTCCAGCTCTCTTTCAAGATCCAATTCTTTCTGGGTTTTCTTACATTTTGAGAGTTCTGCTTGCAGTTCCGATTCCCTCTCCTTTGAATCACGAAGCAAGTTTCTAAGATGATCTATCTCAAGAAACAAATCGCGGGAATGTGGGTGAATTTGAATGGCATTGACAGAACAAGACAAATCACTCATCAACGACCTCTTAACCCGAGAATGAGACTGAGCAGGCGCTGAAGAAGCAGTGAGAGGCTGCTGCTTCTTGCATGGAGGCAGCGTGTTGTCTGATTCTGATTTTGTTTTCTTCTCTGCTGAAAACCCTTTAACTATGTGAGAACCCCATGAAGAAGCAGACCGCAATCTCGATGTATTTGCACTGCTTTTGCTATTGTTAGTACCCTTTGGGATTTGATTTTGATCCGCAAACTTTGATGCTTTCAATCTGTTTCCTGATGAGTTTTCTTTTTCTTCTCTCATTGTTGGAAATCTGTAACTCTAGTGTTTGTCTGCTCAACAAAACCCTGGCATAAATGTAGACATAGAATCCTGGAAAAAAAAATAATGACGAAAATTATCTTCTTCAGAGACTCATTTTTCTATTTCCAATTAGGGAATCTCCCCAAGACATGGTTCTAATTTGAATACCCAGAAACCAAAATATTAATATCTCAAAAGAAAGGGTAGAGAGAGAGAGAGGGGTTTGAATTGAATGTGAGACTGAGAGAGTGTGATACCAGAAATGGGAATGTGGAGTTCAAACTTGAAATGAAGCTCCGAGTGGGAGGGGTTTTTGGGACACTGACATTGATTGGATGTTTGATGTTTTGCAAAGAAAGGGGAAAAAAGTAGAGTAGCCAGGCAGCTTTCTTTATTTTTATTTACAAATTTGAATTCTCAAGGAATGTGATTTTTAATGAAAGTGTGTCGGAGTGGTCCAATGTTCAAAGCCGAAACACAACGGTCGTATTCCGTGACAGTGTAGACCCCACAACAGGACGGGATTCAAGCAACTCAATTTGGTCAAATTTCTTTTACCGATTGCAGATGAAATTAATTTCGATTAATGCTCAGAACCTTTATCCTCTTAATTATTAAGGTTTAGATTGTATCATGCGGCAAAGAAAGAGAGAGAATTAGAAAAGTCAATGACCGTCACGTGTAATGTTTCCGACATTGCACCACTTGATGTACCGCCTCCCTAGGCCTCCAATGCCAAGGCGACCGGAAGTGAGAGGGGTCTTTCTATCAAGGAGGCTGAACATCTCCACCAAAATACCAAACGGGTTAAAAGGAACGAGGGGGAGAGACCGGCCCGCCGGTCTTCCACATTAGTTTTAGGAGTCACTTCTTGGGAGGGACATTCCATAAAAGTATCAAGCTGTATAATTCTATCTGATTTTGATGGGTTTTTCGATGATGATGAGAAGGCGGATGAGACTTTTGCTGACTCATTAATTCCCTTTGTTCCAATCTCTAATGAGTTGCCGTGTCTTCTCTGGCACCAATATCATTTGTCAATGACCATTAAGTTATAGGGTAAGACAGTTAGGTATCATTTTTTACGTAATCATATACTGGCATTATGGAAGATTGAGAGGGAATTGAAATTGATTAATATGAGTAAAGGATTTACTTTGTGAAACTTTCCTACCTATCTTATTATTGCCAAGCGATGACCGGAGGTCTCTGGGTCATTCAAGACCACTACTTAGTTGCGATGAAGTGGTGTCCCTAGTTTGTTTTGTTAATGATTCATAGGATAGTAGTGTGGGTTCGTCTTCCTAGATTGCTAATTGAGCTGTTTGATGAAGAAGTGTTGTACCTTGTTAGAAAGCAATTAGACCATGCTCTAAGAATTGATGTCATCGCAACGATTGCTTTTCAAGATAAATATGCTTGGATCTATGTCAAAATTGATATGGCAAAGTCTCTGGTTTCCAGAGTCCAGATTTGAAAATGAGTTTAGTGGGTGGAGTATGAGGGTATGTGTTTGATTTGTTTTGGGTGTGGTAGAGTGGGCTATTTGAAAGAACAATGTTAGGATGGTTGTGCTTGAGTTTCTAATTTCAACGGGTCCTTTATTATGGTTGACATTGGAATTGGTCCCTCTATTGGTTCGGATGTAGAAATTTTTGAAACAGATGATGGTTTTGGTTCATGGATGTAAGCTCGCCATAAGCCAAGAAAGACCGGAGGTCGATCGGCCGATCATGGAATTCAAGTTGGTAGTCAACTGCAAAATCACTTTAATTAAATTAGAGACATTCGTGGATGGGAAGGACTTCTTGGCTTTTCTTATCACTGCTCTGACAGAGATGGAGAAATCAGTGAGGCTTCGAAACTCATGAGCCGGTGTTATGAGACTAAGAATATGGGCTCTGGCCGTGGAATTGGATTTGGTCTCCAAAAGGGTAAGGGGAGATTTCCACATGCCCACTTCTGATGGATTCTTCTCAGCTCAAGTCTATGTCTGCTCCTTTGCAAGATAGGTCGTGGTCTATTCATCTTAATCTAAACTTGGTCTTGTTATTTCCAGTATTGGATCCTCTAAGGCTATGCATTCGGTTTTTTCTCCTAAGCCTAGAATCGATGCACTTCTTCCCGGCAAGCCTTCCTTGCCAGGATTGTGCTCTTATCTACTCCCCTCTCCCAGCTTAGGCGACATGGCACCGCTGGCCCTACCCGTTCAACTAGTGCCATCAGAGCAACCTTTTACAGTAGCTCCCTCCTTTACTTGGCTGACATCCCCTACTGATCCACTTGGTGTGTTGCAGCCCCAGTGTAAATGCAGGTGGATAAGTCCTTGACTCTAGTAGCCTGGATAATCAATCATGGTGATCCTCTTATGGACGTAGAAGTTCCTGTGGAGGCATTGTTGACTACCTTAAACCACATTGATCTTGGATTGCTTTCACCTTCTTTAGATCCTCAGATTTCTGTGGAGATGGATGTTGCCAACACCAGTGAGCTGGATATTGGTGTGATGGTTGTTGATGAGAGTTTTTAGGCCATGCAAATACACCTTTCTTTTTCTATGTTTTTGAAACATCGTTTGCTTGCTTGGAATGTGGGAGGGGTTAGTAACTCTTGACTTCTTCGTGTTGCCAAGGAGTTGATAAGCTCCATGGCTCCGATATGGTTTGTTTGATTGAAATTAGCTTTTGGTTTACACTCAGAAATCAAAATCGAAATAAGAATTAAAGATCTTAAAAATGGAATGAATAAATCTATTTTGATATCAATTGTTTGGTTCAAATTTTAGAATCGATATAATTACTATTATTTATATTTTGTTTGTATATCTTTTAGAATGAAAATTATATAATTATCAATTTTAATCTTGATAAAAAATGTTTTAAAATTAATATTTTTAAAATTTTATTTTATTTTCTAAAATTAAAATTAAATTTATCATCTATTTTATTTTATTTTATAAAATATGTTTTAAAATATTTTTGAAATTAATATTTTATTTTCTAAAATGTTTTAAAATCAATTTTGCCCTCAATGGCTGCTGCTTTAGGCAACAGGGGTGGATGATTGGACGACAGCTGATGAATTGCAAAGTACATTTGAACTATGACAAAGGCACAATCGAAGGTTGGAGGCAGTGAAATAATTGATGTAATTAGAATGAAATCAATGGTGAAACTAAAATTGTAAGGAGATTTAGAGATTGGATCTTTCCCAAAGAGTGGAATAGGGTTTTGACCGGCTTGGAAAAAGCCAGGTCTATAGGGCTGGAGAGAGAGAGAGAAGAGAGGAAAAACAAGAAGGCTACCTAATGGAAGGGCAAGATCCTTGTTCTAAAAGCAGCAATCCTTGTCGATTGGAAGGGCCAGTCATCGTCGGCTAAATAGAAGTTGTTGTAGGCCAAATAGAAGGGCAAAAAGTGATAAGAAAATTTTTTGGGGTTTAAAACATGAGTTTCGATCAAAATCCATCATTTTATTTGAATTTTACAAAACCCATATTTTGAGGGGTTTCATTACTAAATTTTTATTCTCATTCAATTAATTTAAACAACTGATATGTGTTTCATTCTTATTCTTAAAATCCATACCTTTTAACCAAATACCTTTTAACCAAAGGTTTTCAGACCAAAATTGGCATAATGAGTATGCAACTTCATATTTTACAAATCTTTTTGTGAGAGCTTCCCTCCAAGGTGGGTATAGTAGGTATTATAACAGACAACGGACTATCAATACCAAAGATCAGCTCCATCTGCATCATCTTGTTGAGTTGTTAAGTTTTCTGAGATTTGGGAGCGGTTTTTTCCATGAAGGAGCTCAAAACTCCAGGCTGTAATGATATCCAACCACTATTCTATTAGGTGTTTTGGGATATCATGTACTCGACTCTGAGTTAGTTTATTGGGGAGGCCTTTTGGGATGGTGTTTTCTCTAGAATTTCTCTAGACACTAGTTGTTCTAATTTCGAGAATGGCTTGCCTAAGTGGTTTGTACAAGTTCTGACCTATTAGTTTGCTTAATAACGGATATAAGATTCTTGCTAAAGTGTTAGTCATGGAGATGTTTTCTCACATGATTTAGGCCAGGGTAAATGAGGGTAACCGAAATCTATTCATCTTTCTCACATACACCTAACTATTTCCCATTTGTTTTTTGTTAATGATCTTATGCTTTTCGAGGGTGCAAGTTTTAATACAATAATCTTAGTTTTGAGTTTTATAAGAGTAATGGTTTGATTTTGAATCCTCATAAATCTAGACTATTTGTCTCTCCTTGAGCTCCTTTATCTCTAAAGCGGTGTTTAGCTTCTCAATGTCAATTCCATATTCTCTAAAGGGTGGTCTTCGTTGGCAGTTGGGGAGTAGGATGGATATTCAATTTTGGGAGGATACTTGGGTTGGTGAAGGCCTTTATCACGGCGTGTTCTCGGAGGTCTTCTGGATTCTAATAATACTCTATGCATGAGCCAACTTATTACTATTGATTGGCAGTGCGTTTGCTACTATTCTTCTAGAGGATGCTGGGGAGGAGGTTTGAGCCATTTTAATCTCCAATGACCTTGAGTCCCAAGATATAGTGTGTTGGCTAAGCGATTCTTTGGGGGTGTTTCTTAGTTCGGTCGACTTATTCTACATTTCATAGTATAGAAGACCCTGATCCTTCTCCTACTACTTCATGGAGATGAGTTTGGAAGTTGATATGCTAGGAACATGTTAAATTCCTTGTGTGGTTTGCCTCTCATGGTGCCCCGATAATAAATAGCACTTGTTTCTGTTGTGGCCTTACCACCGAGCCCCTGTGTCCTCTCTACTGTGTGCATTCGAAAACATGTATGTATTTATTTCAGGACTGTGCCCTTGTTTGCCAGGTTTGGACTTGACTCCTTAGTATGCCTTCCCTTTTTCGGCTAGTGTTGAGGCGTTTGTCGGAGAATATTTGGTTGGTTCAAAATTGCAAAGCTATGTCAAGGTGTGTTTGAGGGTCTCATTTTCTCTCCAGAAGGAATAGCTACTGCAGCCGTAAACAATACTCAGGATAGGTGGTTGACAATTGTTGGTGTGCCTTAGTCCCCTCCCTAATTAGGTTATTGGATATGATGGTTTCCCCCTCCTTCGGGTTTTTATAAGTTTAACATGGATGGTTATCAGGTTTTCCTTCTTATGTGGCTGTTTCCGAAGGCCTTCTTCGAGGTGAGTAATGATTTTGGGTTCATGAATTTATTGTGAATTTAGGGGCAATAGACCCCTTGATTGCGAGTTAAGTGGTGTCCATGAGTTGCTTCAAAGCAAGTTCTTCTAAGTCATTCTAGAGATCAATTCCATTAAGCTTGTAGAGGCTCTTTCTTCCAAGTTAGCTCCCTCTCGTCCCAGTTTCAGCATCCTTTAGGAATGCCAATAGCTAATGCGACGAATCATGATTCATCAGGTTTTATTGTTCTGAGAGAGGAGAATACTTGTGTCGACACCTTTGCTAGGTTAGGGTCATCGGTCTCATGTGGGATTCATAAGTTGTATTCACCCCTCCTGAGGTTTATCAATATTTGAAGCAGGTATTAAGATTTTGGCTTCTTGTAGAAGCTAGGTTCCCCGTTCCTATTTGTCACAAAAAAGTTAAGGTTCGGATTGTTGGTGGCCCCTTTATTGAGAAAATTTTTATCATTTCTTGATGTGAAGAAAAATTTCTGCCTCTTTCTTTTTAAGTAACCTCATATTATTCTCTATGAGAAAATTACATGTCCACCCTCTGAACTATAGAGTCAGTCCATGTTTTAGTACCCAAATTTCAAAATTCAACACATGAGAACTCAAACTTCAAAAGTGCAATGGAATAGACTTTTCATTAGTTATGGCAACATATTAGCCGTTAAAATATGAGTTAGATTGATGTGGCTTCTGACATGGTACATCACTTGCTAATTTAGCTTCCAATTTGGCAAGTCTTGCCAACGTGGTGGACACCACATCAACAAGTCCCACAACCTCACCTCCCACATCACTCACATGCTGACGTGTTACCTATCACATCAGCAAGTGGCTAACTTTTTGGGCCACGTCAACCACATGCTTACATTTTTCCCTTTCTTTCTTTCTTACAAGTCATCTCTCTCTCTCTCTCTCAAGCTTATATATATATATGTATAGTCCATCGTCACCATCACCGTCCTTATCTTTGGCCTCCTCCACCATCAGCCTAACGGTCAAAGTTTTGCCCGACGACATGTGAACATTTTTTTTCTCTTTCACTCTCTACAGTTTCTCTCTTCTTTCTCTCTCTAACAAAGGAGATGTTTGATGATGATGATGATGTGTACGTTGGCGACTGACAAAGGCAACACTCCTAGTGTGACTAAAGAAGATGATATATGAGCAAATATTGTGATTGATGGACGATGGGTATCTTTGTGAAACGACAGTACATAAAGCTTTTTGTTGGAGTTAATGGTAAATGAAGGGAAACTATGACCAAAATCTAGAAATTTCATGGTTTGGGCCTTCTATTCTAGATTTTGTCAGCAAAACCTAGTATTCTACACAATCTCCATCGTACCATTCATAGTTGCCTCTGTTCTAGATTTTTCTATGCTTTGAATTCTCTATTTTCATTTCACCGTAGTAGCTATTTGATTTATCTTTGATTTGCCATCTTCATTTTTTGATTTAGCCATCTCTACCATTATCAGATCATTCCACCTTCGATTTCCCCTATCGTATTCTAAATTTGGTTCAATCAATTGTGGACTGAATGAAGGTAGGTGATTGGCAAAGAAAATGATGACTCTTGTTTTCAAAGTCAACAATTATTGTTTGAGTGTGAAATTAAAGAAAAGGACAAAAAAAGGGTAGAGGATTTAACGAGGAAGAAGGAGGTGTAGTCCAGAAAGGGAGGAGGAGAGTGCAAAGGAGACTAGAGAGAGAGAATTAAAATTACTTAATTAAAAATTAAAAGATTATTTATTTTAAAATAAATTTAAAAATTAAAATTTTGATGATGTGGTATCAGTGTATCCTACTTGTTGATGTGCTGCCTACTACATCACAATTCGCTTATATGATATGGATGACTGTCAAATTTATTCATGTGCACCTACCACAATATCAACTTGTTTTAGGCGTGATGTTAAATTAGCAATTGTCATTTTACATTGGACGTCACATCATGCCAACTCATCATCGAAGGACCAGCATGTGGAAGGATAATTTCATTGTACTTTTTGAAATTTGAGTACTTAGGTATTGCATTTTGAAATCAAAAAATTTAAATATAAGTTGATCACATAATTCACAGAGTGGACATGTAATTTTCTCTATTCTCTCTCTTCTCTTTTCTTTCTTATTTAATCATCACTTTGTTCTCTTCTTAAACATAGAGATAAGAGTGACAAAGATTTCTTTTCTTCTCTCTCGCCTTCTGCATAAGATGTAGATGAAAACGAGAAAAACATATAGAGAGAAGAGAAAAAAAAAGAAGAAGAAAGAAAGAAAATAATTGATCAAAAGAGAGAGACAACAAGAGATTGAGTGAGACAAAAAACAAACACCAAGAAAGGAAAAGAGAGAATTATACAGGTTTGTCATTGTTCTCAAAGAGATAGAGAGAAAATAGAAAGATAGCGAGGGTGATCTTATATCAATAAATAGTAAAAATATCTACAAATTGAAATTAAATTTAAAATGATATTGATAATGAGGAAAATTTTCTGATTGTTGTGGTGCCAATTTAACTAGCTTATGATATTGGTTGCTTAGTGATTCGGTTGGCTACTCAACCTTGTAATTTTTACTACTTTCAGACGATTTCATTGATTAAAGTATTCTATTCACCAATAATGGGTATTGATAATATTTCAAGATTTTTTGGTTTTCTAATTGTGACAAATACAAATAAACAAGGTTAAAAAATAAAAAAAGACACAAAGTTTATTAATACTGAATTGCAAAAATTAAAAACAATAGAATGTTTATCAACTGATTCAAATTATAAACATACCTAATTTGTTTTAATAAGTATTATTCACTAATTATTAAAGAGAATGAAAAATTATATGTAAAATCTTTAAGGTTTATAAAAAAAAAACTTCAATTGATTTTTTAAGATTAATTTTGATTTGTTTGAAGTTTTGAATTTCAAATTACAATTTTTTTTACTAATGATTCATTATCTACTATCATGGTAGCTATAGCTACTGACTTGTTAAACGTGGCAATTGCCATGTCTGGGTTTTCTCTTGCTCTAACATATCTCTTCTTCTCACTTCACCCAACTTCCTCATCCTTGCCATCTCCCAATTTGATGATCACAAGCTAAGCGAATGGAAGGTATCGTAGTTGACCAACAATAGAACTTCAAACGGCGACTACTAGTAAGAAGACAAAAGTGTTTTCTTCAATGATGATAGAATTGAATTATAAAGGCATTGAATCGAAGCTTGATAGTGATGAAAACGATGATAGTAAATCAAATAATGGTGAAGGTAAGTCTATAGTCTGGTTCGAAGATGGAGATGAATACTCGAAAGGGCTACTGAAAGATCTTTTCAATGACAAATCCAAATCAGTTAAAGAAGATGAAGCTTGGGTGTGCAATCTAATGAACATTAGCAATTGAAGATGTTGTAAGTTACATATAAATTATAATAGACACTTTTAATATTGAGTAATGGAGTGTAACTTATATAATAGTGAGAGTAGTGGAGTGTAAATTGTCTAGTTGTAAGGTGAGTGGTGGTTTCAATTTTCTCAACCACTAATATCCTATTTAATGAGATGAGAATCTTATTCACCTATAAATAAAAATCTCATTTTATTTTTCTAAAACATCAAATCCCACAAGCATTCTAGAGAAAATATTAGTAAAAAAAATGTGTTTCTTTGATGGAGTTTTTGGTCTAAACATTTTTACATAATTGTTTTAAACCAAGCAACAAACTATTGGACAATTATATCCTACAGAGGACGAATCAAGTGAAATCTACTGTACCAATTTTTAAACTGTCTACCGTAAAAAGCTCAAATCTCCTTAAAGAGAGCGAAATAAGCACGTCTCAACATGTGGTTATGTACAATTTCTCTACTTTTTGTAATGAAATTGTTATTTTTTATTATATTTTTCACTAACATTTTTAAGGAGATTTCGATATGAAAATTGTACAAAAAAAATCTGTCAACCAAGTTGGAGATCTCAACAAACTCCTCAAGTTTCATGTTGTTCACTTCTGGAGATGGCAAGAAAAAATTTTCTTTTGCCTCAACCCTCAAGGTGGCTAATGCTCTCACCAAAATAAATCCCAACAAGAAAAATATTGAAGGCATGTCTGAGGATGAACAAAAAAATATGTATAATATAAAATAAATGAATATAATTATCATTACTATCTTTTAAATTGTCTTTCTGATTAATTTTATAACTAATATGAATATATGTACCCTACTGCAAAGAAGTTATAAAAAACTTTTATAACTCAAATATGATACCAAACAAGTTGATGCAAAGAATTATGTAGCTAATCACATCTTTTGCTATTAAATAATGGATGGAAAATCTATGGTAGACCAAGTGCAAAACTTTTAAATGATTACTTATGAGGTCTGATATGAAAGAGTAAATTTTGACAACAATTTAATAGTTCTTGGATTCTCCCATCAATTTGGGGAGAATTTTAAAGAGTTTATGTCATAAACAGAAGGATATCTCTTTGGCGTATTTAATCACACATATTTATATAGAGGAGACAAGAAGCCAAGATGCTACAGTTCAAGATATAAATATTAACTTCAAAAAGTAAATCTAGTTTGTATAATAATCTTCGAAACACGTATCTATAACTAAATAACAATTTTGGGAATAAATATAGTAAACCTCACAATAAAATTTTCATGAAATTTTTGAATTACTTGATATAGTAAACACATATCTATAACTGAATTACTTGAATTACTTGAATTACTTAATCACACATATTTTGGGAATAAAATCTAATACAACAAATATATTACTTGATATTGAAAATAATATAATTTTTGAATTAGGTAATACTATTTTTCATGAAGAAAATTTTCTTACAAATTCAAAAGTAGTGGGACAATATTAGCTTTCAAAATAATTTAAAAAACTCTATTTCTACTTTTGATTTACAAAATAAAAAAAAAATACTTCTTAAATTCAGATTTTAGAAAATTCTGAAAAAATATTTTTAAACTAAGAGGAAGTAAGAAAGTTAGAATTGAAAAAAATTTTGATTCTCGTTATTTTGTATACAATATTAAAAAATCTATAACTTTACAAAAAAGTTTATTTTCTGAATATACTTTATTTTAGAAAGAGAATGTAAATGATGAAATAAAATTTTTAACTTCAAATCAAAATTGGAAATTAGTAGATTTGTTTTCGGAGTATAAAATAATTGATTGTAAATGAGTTCTTAAAAAGAAATTAAAATCATATGGAACCATAGATAAATATAAAGAAAATCTTGATTTTTTTGATATATTTTCTTTGGTTACGATAGTGACATCTATTAGATTTTTTATTGCTGTTGTTACAATTTGTAAATTTTATATTTATCAAATAGATATCAAAATTGCTTTTTTAAATGAAGAATTGAAAAAAGAAATTTATATCAACCAATCTAAAGGGTTCATTGAGCCTAGAGAAGAAAAAAAAGTGTATAACTTTGAAAAATCCTTTTATGGTTTAAAACAAGTATCCAAAATGTGACATGAAAAAATTGATTTTTGCATGATTGCTAATGACTTTAAAACAAACGAGCATACAAAATATGTATGCTATAAATCTTTTGAGAATTTGAATTTGATTATTTGTTTCTATGTGGATGACATGTTGATTTTTTGATCAAATTATTTACTATTCAATATACCAAAGATATGTTTAAAAAGATATTTTGATCAGAAAAACTTGGGTAAGGCTAACATTATTCTAAGTGTAATGATTACTAAAATTAGTGATGATATTTTTTTTGATCAATCATATTATGTTGAAAAAATTTTGAAAATTAATAATTGTAAATATATGACTACTTTTTTTGATTCAAGTATTCATTTATTTCCTAATGAAATGAAAATGATATTTATAATTGAAGAAATATGAAAGTATAAGTAGAAGTTTGTAATATGTATATATAAATATATATATATATTCCTTTTTAAATCTGCTTCCTATTATTAATTTGAATAATTTCCTTGGAATTTTTCCAATTTTGGATTTTTATTTATATGTAATTAGAGTGAATATTAATGTTATATTAGAATTATTGAGGGATACACTAGAATTCAAAAATTTAGATTGACTAGATAAAAAACTAAGTATATGAGTTGTAAATTTAGTAACAATTATTAAAACGATTAAGAAACCATTAGATTAGAAGGAAAATACGTACTAAAAAGTAAACGTTTTAAATATTTTGGTTTCATCATTCATAATGATAGTAATATTGATGCGAATGTGAATAATAGAATTCAAGCGGATTAATAAAATGACGAAGGATATCAGGAGTTCTTAAAGGTACAATTGCACGATACCATTGTATTTTAAGGGAAAATTTATAGAATCGTAGTAAAATTTGTACTATTATATGATACTGAATGTTAGGTCATTAAATAACAATAAAATATAAAATAGATATAACCAAAATGAGAATGTTGAAGTGGATGTGTGACAAAACTAAAAAAATAGATTAGAAACGGAGAGATATATAATAAGTTAGGAGTTAATTTAATTATAGATAACATGTGAGAATACCATTTGAGATGATTTGAGTATGTGCAACGAAAACCCAAAAATGCACCAATTAGAAGAACAAGAAGTTAAATATAAGAGATTTAATAAAATATAGAGATAAATTATTAAAAATTTAGATACAACTAATTCGTAAAAACATGATAGTTATGGTTTAGTCGAGAAGATGATTTAGATATGAATGAATGGTATAAGAGAATTCGCATAAATTAAATAAACACCATTGTATTTGTAAGTTTTTTTTTTTTTATATTTATCTCTCAAATGACTGATTCTAAAATTTGAAATGAAGGTTCAGATTATTGTTATTATAATTTAATGTTGGTTTTTATTCTATTTTAATATTAATTGATGGTGGAGTTTTAGTGGTTTTATCTTTTAGGGTTTTGGGTTTTTTCTATGGAACATCGAAGGTGGTGATTGGATTTGTCTAATTTGAGAAAATTCGTAGGCAAAAATATGTCAATTAATAGAAATGAGAGAGAGAGAGAGAGAACTATGAATTTGCATTTGATGGGTGCACAATTTTGGAAATAAACAATGTGAAATGTATAATTGGGAGATTGTCTTTTGATGAATCCTCTATCTCCTTAATCAGTGAATTTGAATTCGAGTTTTGAGAATAAAAGAAAATGATTTATAAGAGTCAACTGCTTAATGGATCTTATAGTATTTAGATTGAATTAGTTAGACAAAACTCGGATATCGATTGGTAATAAGTTATTCACTTATAAAAAAAATTAAAAACTTTAATATGTATGCTGAACTGTGATATTGTGTTTACTATGGAATCGAAACAAACCCTTAGCTTAGTTATTTATTTGTTTATTTTTTGGTTAATCATTCACCTTATATTTTTAGAAAGTTATTTTTTAGTTTTAGGCATAATTCACACTGAGTTTACGAAGGCAAGTAACTCATCAGTTAATATATATAATTCATATTATACTAAAAATTTTTAAATTAAATAAATTTAATTTATTAATGAGTCCCGATCTTTGAACTTTTTTCCATATGTTTTATAGATAATAAATACTAAAATAAATTTAATTAGAGTAATTTATTAAACTATCATGTCAACTCATGGAGAAAACGTCCCAAATACCCTCAAGTTTAGGCACGGCTCGTATTTTTTTTGTTACGTAAATACTCGAATCTGGATTTCACGGTTGAGGGAGGAGGATTGTGATCATCGGGCTATTCCCTTGGAGACAGGCTCGGCTCATATTTTATTTTAGGTAAAAAATCAATTTCATCAATCATTTATTTGGTTCATGAATTTAACTATTTAGTTAATTATGTAAGCGAATCGTGAGCTGCCAGTGAGTTGCCCCAACTTATTTTTATCTGATTTCCACTGTGAATGTGAGTGTGTAATGGGAGAAGATAATTACACTTTTAATATTTATTAATTAAAAAGACCCTTGGCAACTGGTCAAAAAGAAGGCTTTTGGTATAACCACATATTATTTTTGGACAAGGCCTAAAGTGGGGTGCATGTGTTCCTTTTGGACCAAACTGAGAAACAGGTTTAAAGAAAAGAAGAATCACTCATATTTTGGGTTATTCTCTCGGTTCCACTTCAAGTGCCCATTACAAGATTGCCCACAAATTTAAAAAATGATTAAAAAAATCAAAATTTTATTAATCCAAAAAAGCTAATCCATGGGCGCTTAGACATTGTCCGCATATAACCCTAAAACACCCCAAAACTATGAATAAAAATATCAAAAAATCTAAATTATAATGGATAATAAAGAGTTTATATCAGACGTATGATAATATAATAAATTAGGAAAGTACTTAAAAAATCCTAAGACTTCTAAAATTAATTTTTTTTTCCGGCTTCCGATGCCACGTATGATATGACCAATTTGATTTTTGTAATATAGATATGGATCTTGTATACTAAGAAAATAGTGAAATATGAAAATGACGATTTAAATATCTCAAAAGATATGAAAATAAATTATAATTATTAAATCTTCGCAATGATATGTATTAGCGGAGTAAAAGGTATTTCGAGCTTACTAACTGAATAGCTTGTATCATTAGAAATAATTACTTATCATCTTTTCTTATTTAACATGTTAAAATATAAAAAAGAAAGATATCTCTTACTTCTCATCTTAATTTTTTAAAGCTTCTCCCAACTCCAATAATACGATGAATGTCAAAAATTGTAGTATTTGAAATTGAAATTAGAAAAGCAATGTGAATAATCTTTTGTAATGTATTATGGGAAATCATAGAGATTTTTTTTTTCAAATTCTTTTAGTAGAAAAAGGCATGAACAATGGGGTTTAGAGTACATTCTAATATAGTAAGAATTCTTTCATTGGTTATATAGAATGAAAATAGAATGAAACTTTTGGAGAATAATGTATTTGGTTTTACTTTTAAATGAAATACAATGAAAAGTTTCATTTCATTTAATGTCACCTATTTCGTTTTACTCATTTAAATAAATTATCAAATACATTTCGTTTTACTGATTTAAATTAATCAAAAAAACATATACCTAACTATTATTTCTCTAAAATTTGTTCTTATTATTCAATTTCACCGATTGCATTTTAGCCATTCAAGTCGATCATCAATTTTTTCGTAATTGTAAATTCTCTAAAATTGTGCTTATAAAATATTCTGATTTCTTTGATCTAACAAAATTCTTCCTCCGCACTCAAAAATTGTTTGTTTTGATTTCTTGAACCCTAATATCTTTTTGTTTGATTTACACAAAATAGGTTAGAAAATTTATTGTGCGAATATTTAATTTGTTTTTTCGGTGTTAAATTTTAATTGGTTTCGTATGGATTTGTTTGACATAATTAGTATGAATTTTGAGACCTGTTTTGGTGAGAGTTGGGATAAATTTTTTTGATTTAATGCATTGATGATCAGCTGTTTTAAATTCAATTCCTAATTCATTATATAGTTTTGCCGAATTTTCTGAGATTTATTTGGTGATTTTAGTAATAAATGGTATGAATCCATGTTTACCGTCTTTTTTTTTTTAAAAAAAAGTTTATTCAAATTCAAGTCATGATTCGTTATTACTTTTTTCTTTTCAGTTCTACAAATTTTCTGTGGATGTTTTTAGGAATTGAATATATATAATCACTTAGTATTTAGTTTCCTTATGTTTTATTTCTAAAAATTTCAAATCTTGGGGGGCATCTTTATTCTATTTTTATTTCATTTATATATGAATTTCTTTGAACAAATTTATTGTGTGTGTTGGGTTAAGTTCAATGTGTTCCTGTTTTAGGGTTGAATTAATTACTTATTATAATATTTCTCAAATTCCAAAGGGCATTGAAGCATTGGGCTCAGACCAGGGGAGAGAGATTGGAGGTTGGGGATAGATCCAGCTTCTGGCAATCTAAACTTTGTACAAAGTCTTCTTATGGAGTTCTTAATAGGCTTTTATTTTTACTTTTCTAGGAAGATCCAAATTAATTTTTTAAGGTAAAGATATGAACACGTTTCACTTATCCTTTATTTGTTGTGCTTTACTTTTCACAGTAGCCTCTTTGTCTTAGTCTCTTCCAATGACACTCTTAGGGTGCATGAAAGAACGAGTTTGCCTCCTCTCCAAATTTGTGATCTGCCTCTCTCAGATTGCTCTTTCAAGTGGACCTTGTCTTTCTCAGCCACAACTATATCCAATCTCTGCAGTATTGCCTCAAGTCTATATCAGCAGTTTTATTACCATAAGGCAGCCGCTTAGGAGAAGAAAGCAGTTACCAGATTTTAGTTTCCGCTACTGGGCTTCAGTGGACAAGTCATCTATCAATTTATTGGCACCGGACAAAATTTTATAACTATAAATATGTTGTTTGTCGATATAATATAACTATAAATTATATTGTTTCATAATATAAATTTATAAATTTATTATAATTATAATTATCAAATTTATTTGATTAATATTATATTACTATAATTTATCAATATTAATATTACTAAATAATACAACTTATTAATTTCAATAATCATGTTCTATTACTAATATCAAATAATTATTAAATTTAAATATTGTTATTAAGGTAGAGTTACGTTTTATATAATAGATTTAATGGTACTAGTATATATACTCATAATATTTTTATGGTAGTTTTCTTAATTTTATTCATATTTTATTTAATTATTAATTTTATCATATTTCATTTAATAATTTTAAATTTTTATTATTATTTATTCAATTAAATTATTGCTAATTTAAATAATTTCGATAATATTATGGACTCTTATTATAAAGTTTATTATCATATTTTGATTTCAATTCTTTACCTTTCAAAATAAATAATATTAAATATAATTATCATATTCCTTAATTATAAAATCTAAAATATAAATTATACATTAACATATCTAATTAATATTATTAATTTAAATAATTCATACTCATACTCATCATATTCATCAGATACAATCCATCAAAGCACATGATCTGAACTCACATTGTTTAATTATAACAAAATTTAAATTATAAATTAAGTATCAAATATTATTATTTTAAATAATATAATCATATAAAATTATGTAACTAATATAGTAATAATAACATAAAAAATATATACCTTTTGTAATATATGATTTTATTTAAAATTATATATTCATAAAAAATATAATAAAATGTATTATGACACTATATAATATAAATTATAAATTTAATATATTTAACGATTGTATATAACAAACTTAATAACAAAATTTCATAATTTCATATAACAAATTTAGTAATATAATTTAAAGATTTCATATGATTATATTAATAATATAATTGTTTTGTTATTTAAAATAATAAAATTATTATTTTAAAATATGGTACGCCACTGCTTGTGCCGGGAGGGCATTTGCGGGCGTTTATCTGGGTGGCTCAGCTGCCGGTTGTGCCGCGCGCAGGCATTTGCGCGTGCTCTTGCCTGGGCGGCTCAGTCGTCGGTAGTGCCATGTGCAGGCATTTGCGCGTGTACTTGCTTGGGCGGCTCAGCCGCCGGTTGTGTTGCTCAGGCATTTGCGTGCACTCTTGCCTGGGCGGCTTAGCCGCCTTTTGTGCCGTGCTCAGGTATTTGTGCCTGGTCTTGCCTCGGCGGCTCAGTCGTCGGTTGTGCCGCGTAGGCATTTGCGTACGCGCTTGCCTGGGCGGCTCAACTGCCGGTTGTGCTGCTTAGGCATTTGCACGTACGCTTGCCTGGGCGGGTCAGCTGCCGGTTATGCCGTGCAGGCATTTGCGGGCACGCTTGCTTGGGCGGTTTTTCTGATCTAGTAACATGATAGTAATATTTATTATTATTTCATTCACCGATATAGTAACATGGCAGTAATACTTACTAATACTTTATTCACGGCTTACTACTATTTCATTGACGGATTTATTAGTATGGTAGTAATACTTACTAATATTTGATTTACGGATCTAGTAACATGGTAGTAATACTTACTACTATTTTATTCACGGCTCTAGTAGCATGGTAGTAATATTTACTAATATTTCATTCACGGATCTAGTAACATGGTAGTAATATTTACTATTGCTTCATTCATGGATCTAGTAAGATGATAGTAATACTTACTAATATTTCATTCATAAAGTTAGTAATATGGTAGTAATACTTACTATTATTTCATTCACGGAATTATATTGTAATACGTCAAAATCAAAATTTTCTGTTAATTATTCAACCTATAAAAGAAGAGGAAAATAACAAAAAATTCAAAAACTAAAATTTGATAAACGGGGTAAAATGACGGGATTTGAAAATTTTATTTGGTGCCAAACAAATTATATATACTATAAACCAAAATTTATTTGACGCTAAATCAAATATATATACTACAAACCATTCCTCTCTCCACAGGCATTCGAAACTTCTCATTTCCTTAAAAAACTCTTCTCCCTTGCATCTCTCGAATATTTCAACCAACAATTTTTAACAAAAAATATGGGACGAAATAAACGAAAAATGACCATTGTAGCTGAACACAAAGAATCAGAACCATCTAAAGAATAAGTTGACTCATAATCACCACCATTTGAAGAACAAGTTAACTCTGAAGAATCTCAATTATTCGAAGATGATATTCTAGTTTGGTTTTGTTTATATTTATGTTTAAAAATAGATCATTTCTTTTTAATAATATATTTCTATGTAATTAATTTGTTATCTATTTTTTATTTTTAATTTGCACTAGTTCTCAAAAGAAAATGTTGAGGCCCAACCCACGTTGTCAAGATATTTGGGATTTAGAAAAAGGAAAACTTTTGCTAGTTGAAATGAATGATTTGAATCAACCATTAGGATTTGAATCATTTTTTTACTTCTTACCATAGTCTTACTTTTACTTCTGAATAATAATCCACAATATTTGTATTTATATTGTTAGGATGCTGGGAGTGCACATCGAAACCAACCATCATCATCATCACTACCTCTTGAGTCCATCCCTAAAGGTAATATTTAAATGTACAAGTTTTTATAATATACCTTATAATTATATTAATTTCATTACTAGAATCATTCCACACATCACGGTGGATCCTGGAATCGAAACTGGATGCTACGGATGCTAGAATTTTTTGGGTGCTCCAAGTTAACATTTTTACCATCAATATTTCATTTAAGAAAATATGAAAATATGTACTAACCGGAAGTTACAATCTTTTTATTTTTCTTGTAATATGTATGTAACATTCTTTCTCTTGTAATATATCTGTAACATTTTTTCTTTTGTAATATGTCTGTAATATTATCATGTATATTCCATGATGATATAAAAGGTACTTCATTTCCTAATATACGGTATTTATAATTTTCCTAACTCTTTTCTAACCTACAATTGTAACATTTTCTTGAGAATAAAGTAGTAATATTTTAACGATAGAGTAGTAATATTTGTGTTAACATAACCAAACATTTACTAATTTTGTGATAACCGATCAAAAAAGTAGTAACATTTGTTTACCGATAATAAGTATAACAACTCTTTAACCACATATCCAAAATGATAATAAAAATAGTAAAATTTATTTACCAACAAAAACAACATTAAAAGAAGTAATATTTACTATCCCTTCAACAATAAATGTAGTAATATTTACTAATCCAATAATTCTGTAACCGACAATAAAGATAGTAACATTTACTAACCCAATAATTCTGTAAGCAACAGTAAAGGTAATAACATTTATTAGCCAATAACTCTATAAACGACAATAAAAGTAGTAACATTTATTAATCCAACAATTTTGTAAGTGATAGTAAAGGTAGTAACATTTACTAACCAATAACTCTGTAAACGATAATAAAATTAATAACATTTACTAACCCAATACAATAAATCTGTAAGCGATAATAAAATTAGTAACATTTACTAACCCAATAATTCTGTAACCGATAACAAAGATAGTAACATTTACTAACCCAATAATTCTGTAAGCAACAGTAAAGGTGGTAAAATTTACTAGCCAATAACTCTGAAACGACAATAAAAGTAGTAACATTTACTAATCCAACAATTTTGTAAGCGATAGTAAATGTAGTAATATTTACTAACCAATAACTCTGTAAACGACAATAAAATTAATAATATTTACTAACCCAACAATTTTGTAAGCGATAGTAAAGATAGTAACATTTACTAATCAATAAATCTGTAAGCGACAAAATAAAAGTAATAATATTTACTAACCCAAAATTCTGTAAGTGATAGTAAATGTAGTAATATTTACTGACCAATAACTCTGTAAGCGACAATAAAAGTAATAACATTTACTAACCTAATACTTCTGTAAGTGACAATAAAGGTAGTAATATTTACTAACACAATAACTAACAACAAAATTAGTAATATTTTCTAACCCTTGACAAGTGATGTTGTAATTTTACTCACCCTTTACAATTGATGATATAATATCGATTTTTACGGATATTTTTCTAACCGTTCGGAAATTTAACATGCTCCAACGGTCATGACAAGTGTCGACATAGGTCTATCCCGACTTCTATATACCCAACTGAAACTCTATCCATCGAAGAAGACTTTATCGACGGTTTTACCACTTTTTTCTTATGGTTTTCGTTCGTCTTCATATGCTATTTCGGTTGTATTGTCATAACCAAATATTGGTCACAATTAAATTTAGTAACAAAAATGAAAAAATGGTCATTAAAAGGTTCTTTGGTCATATTTAGTTATGACCTCTTCGATCACTTGGTCAAATAAATTTGTGGTCACTAAATGTGTCTGTTGACTTTTTTTTGTCACTGAATTTGTGGTCAATAAATCTTTTTGAAGACTTTAAGTGATGACAGTGGTCGTCACTAAATATGTATAATTGTCATCACTTAAAGGGTCATGGTAATCTCTCCACATTGGATGACAAAATAAAATTCTTGTTACATATAAGTATCCTTGAATCCACTTCAATTGAATAGTTCAGAGACTGGCCCAATCGCACCTCTAGCCACGGCCCGGACCGGCTGACTCCTGCTGGTTCTCTTGGTTCTATCAACTCCAACAATGGTCCTGCCAGTTCAGGCTACCGGTGCTGGCAGTGGTTTAGGCTTTTGGTATTGGGTTTGCTGGTTTAGCTTGGTGGTGCTGGTGGGACCATTGGTCAGGCAGCCATCGATGGGACCAATGGTTTCAATAGGAGCCGATTGGTTCTTGGCGATTCTCACCACTTGGCATGTCTTGCGAGTTCTCGCCTAACCACCGGTCTACTTTTTGTGATTATTTTTTTTTGTCACCAAATCTCGTCATCAGAAGGCATTGACGGAGTTTCTTTTGGTGACTATTTGGACATTTTAGTGACCATTTTGGTGACAACATTTTTTGTCATTAACCTAGTGATGAAAAAAATTTTGGTCACTAAACTTAGCTCTTTAATGACGACTTTTTGCACTCTGTCACTAATGGTTTTTATTGACGGAGCATTGGTGACCACTGAGTGACAATATTTTTTTTTGTCACTAAAGTGCTTTGTGACCACAATTGGACCTTTCGTGACCAAAATACCTTTGTCACTAAAGGCCATTTTTTGTAGTGTAATTGGAAAAAATGCATCAAAGAATTTAAAATCTTCTTTTTGTGTAAAACCTTTAACCATAAACTTTATTTTATATTTATATATAGTTTCATCTGATTTTAATTTCTTTAAAAAAATCCATTTACAATAAATTGTTTTACACTTTGGAAGCAAATTTACTAATTTCCAAATTTGAAATGAAATTAGAGATCTTATTTCATCATTTACAATCTCTAAACAAAACAAAGTATCTTCAGAAGATGAAGCTTTTTGTGGAGATATAGATTTCTCAATATTGTATATAAAATAGTAAGAACCAAATATTTTTTTCAATTATACCTGTTATATTTCTACTTTGTTTTAAAGTACCATTTTAATATTTTCTAAAATTTGAATTGAAAAAATATATATATTTTTGATTTTGAAAACCAGAAGTATAAGTTGAGTTTTTAAAATTATTTTATAAACTAATGTTGCCCCATTATTTTCGAATTTATAAGGAATTTTTTCTTCATAAAAAGTAGCATGCCAAATAAGCTCAAATTCTCAAATATCCCAAAGTAGTCTTCCAAAATTATTATTTAGCTTTAGATATGTATTTAAGGAATTATTTGGCAAATTATTTGAAGATATGGAATATACCTTAGTAGAGTTCATAGTTGTATTTTGAACGATTGCATCTTGGCCTCATGCTTCCTCCTCTACAGGGATACATGTGATCAAATCCTCCAAAGTGATGTCCTTTTGTTTGTGACGCAAGGTCTTTTGAAATTCTCCCTAAGTTGGTGGTAGTTTGTCTATAATTCCAAGAACTATCAAGTTGTCGCCAAAATTTACTCTTTTAGACCGCACCTCATGAGCAATCATTTGAAAGTCTTGTACTTGGTTCACCATAGATTTTCTGTCCATCATTTGGGGGCAAAAGAAGCGACTAGCTATATATTTCTTTGCACCAACTTGTTCTATGTTATACTTGAGTTGTAAAATCTTCCATATTTTCTTGACAATAGGGTAAATATGTTCGTAGTAGTCAAAAAATTGATCAGAAATACAATTCAAAAGATAGTACAATAGTTATACTCATTTATTCATATTGTGCACATTTCTACAAGTGCTCCATTTGTTCATCCTTGGACATGCCTTTAATGTTTTCCTTATTGGGATTCTTTTCGGTGAGAACATAAGTCACCTTGAGAAGATTGAGGTATAACTGTACCTCCTAAAGTGAGCACGATGAAACTTGAAGGGCTTATTGAGATCTCCAATTTGGTTGATAGATTTTTCTTGTATAATTTTCATATCGAATTCTCCTTAAAAATGTTAGTGAACATTGTAATAATCAATAATAATTTTATTACGAAGTGTAAAAAAATTGCACAAAACCACATGCTAAGGTGTGGATTTCTCGTTCTTTTTAAGGAGATTCGAGTCGTCTATGGTAGCTGAAGCTCAAACACTAGTGTAGTAGATTTCACTTGACTCATCCCCTCTGAATACCATAGCCAAACAATTTGTTATTTGGTTCAAACAATTCTGTACAAATATTTGAATTCAAAACTCTATCAAAAGAATACATTTCTTTGACTAGTACTCTCTCTAGAATGTTAATAAAATTTGATGTGTTGGAGAAATAAGAATGGGGTTCCTATTTATAGGTGAACAAGATTCTCCTCTCATTAAGTGGAATATTAATAGTGGAAAGAATTATGACCACGACTTACTTCACTACTACGCAATTTACACCCCACTACTCCCACTATTACATGTGTTACACTGCATTACTTACTGTAAGGTGTCCATTAGTGATTGACATGTAACTTACAATATTGGTGTCCATTAGTGATTTACATATAATTTACAACAATAGCTAACATAATTGTTATTGCAAATGTTGCTTGCTTTATAATATTTAGTTAGTTTTGCATTCATATTTTATTCTTTTTGCAAGAGGAGACGACACTTGAATAATGGGTAATCACAAGTTAGGCCATACTGGAACTTTTAAAACTATCTTGGGCCATATTGAATGGTAGTGTTGATAAGATTTCTAAGTATGCATTTAGCCTTCAACTAATTACAGAAAAAGATAAAAAAGTTTGGGATGTGGAGCCTATTTTGACAAAGATCCTATTTTAAGAATGGTTGTATCAACCACAAGTGTTTTGTTGAGACATCTCACCATAGGCCCACGGCCTATGGATCCACGCACAGAGAATTATAATGAAGTTTGATAAAGGGTAGGCATGTGCTATATGAACCAGTGGTCTCATAGGTGGCTTGACAGGGTCCCTTGCAGTCTAGCCAAATTGTATTTGTATGCTTTGGAAGATGGGATAATGGTAATGTAGATATCATTTGGAGATGTTTTTATGGATCTAACTCTTGGTTTGAAAACCACGCTTATTATGCATCAAATTTTCGTTTTTTTCCCATCATACATTGTAAATATGTTATGCTTGAAGAAATAGTAGTATACATCAAGAGGGGATGAATGAGTTATTTTTAGCACTACTAGGTTTTTCTAGGTTTTAAGTGAAGATTGAGGACAGACAGGAAAAAGAACTAAAAACTTGAGATTTATAGTAGTATCACCCTTTGTGATGTATGTCTACTCCTAAATTACATAGATTTTTAATCCACTATTTATAAAAAATAGTATAATATCCGACTAGCTTTCTGAGATGCTAGTTGAACCTTATAATATTTCACTTAAATACTTTCCACTAGTTTTATACAGGAGCTAATAAACGTAACACGTTTCACTCAAACATTTTGAAGCCTAGATCAAAAGATAGATCAAAAGATCCCTATCTTTTGATCTCTTACAAAGATTTATAAGTGAAACAAATGTACAAAATTAAAACTTGAACTTTAGATATTTCTTTAAAACTCAGATAAAAAATATAACATAGAAAGAAAAATTTAGTTTCGAAAAAGTCCTTAGATCGCTATTAGTCAAATGTATATGATGTTTAAAAGTTATCTTCTTTTTAAAATGTTGTATTTAAAATAGTAAGATCAAAAGCAGTTGAGTTCCATTTAATGCTCTAGAGATAGTCATTGCAAGTAATTGAGTTTCATCTAATATTCAATAGCTTCAACTAATTATTACTCACATCGAGTTGACTTCTTGTTCTTTTAGGTTGACTGAGCTTTGTATTCAGTAATGTCTCGACTAGTGCAGGTCAACTTCATATACATGCAGGTCGACTTGTGTTTCATTTTGTCTAAGTACGTTTTGCTTTGCTGCTCATGCAAGTTAACTTGTGCATACTTCAGGTCATGCTTGATAATATTTAAGTATTTTTCACTTCATCACTCATACAGGTTGACTTGCCATGCTCTTTGGTCGACTTGTGTTTGACAGTATTTAAACATTTTCACTTTGTAGCTCATGCAGGTCGGCTTGTAGTCATTGTGGTCAACTTGGTGTAAATTTGACTTAACATATTTTATATCGTGGTTCATGTGAGTCGGCTTGTAGTCATTTGTGGCAATTTGACTTGACCATATTTTAAATTGTTTCTCATGCAAGTCGACTTGTTATTTTTTGTAGTTGACTAGTGGAAGTGTTATGTGAGGTCCATGTTTTGTGCAGATCAACTTGTACAATAGTCAAGTTGACTTGTGCTTAATAGCATTTAAGATTTTTTTCGTGTGATGCATATGTATACGTTGACTACATATAGTGTCTAGGTCGACTTGAGCTAAAGCATCCCTTAAAATTTTAAATCCTAGGTAAGTCAACTTGTGTTCTACAGATTGTTCTAAGTGTTGGTGTGGTAGGCCAACTTGTTGTATGATTCGAACTGACTTGAAATTTTGTACTTTATCGGATTTTCTAAGTCTAATTTTTGGCAATTACATTTTCAAATTTGCTAACATTAAACCTTCAAATTTGTGCCTTCTCTATTGTATCTATTGGACAGGTTGACTTATATTTTAGGCAGGTTAACTTATTCATAGTTTTATTCACAATTTGTTCTCTTAGTTGATTAAATTCCTAAGTAAGTCGACTTGACTAACCTTTTGTTACACTTAGAAATTCGACTTGGTTCTTAGATAAGTTGACTTGTTCAACTCTGCAATATAGATAAATGACTTTTACACATTTTCAAACTTGTTTTAATTTTTTCCAAATTAATATTTAATCAATCTATCTTACTTTTGCTCATCATCTAACCTAGTTTTGTTTATCTTTTCAACAATTGTATTTTTATATTTTACTGAAATTTCATGATGTTATCCCTCTTTTTATTTTTAGACCCGGTGAAGTGGAGGATAATAAATCGATAGATTACATTTTCGATAGAGACCTTTGGGACAATGAGTTTGAAGGGAATCTTTAGTATGGACTCAATGTAACCTTATTCGACACATAAAAATTCTAAATAATATGAATATAATATTGAGGAGCCCCATCTTTCACACTGCACTCCCCTTTTGCAATTCCAAACTTATGACCCTACACTAAGTTTTATGTAGAAAAAAGATCTCCTTTTTGTCAAACATTACATTGTTGAGCATAGCTATTTATACTTGCATATTAAAATAGAAGGTACAATGTGGAGCTAATAATTGAGTGAAAAGGTATTGCAGATAATTATGTATCATTGCAAAATAAGTAGATAAAAATAGGATGCTTACGTGACTACCTTGTTTTCTAAAAGTTTATTAAGCATGAAACATTATTATTGCCAAAGGTAAAGGGACTAGACCACAAATTGTAGTTTCCATTGAATGCCTCTTTGGTGAGATACCTTTGGCACCAAATACAATGCCAAGTTTATCAACATCTACATTCCTCAAAAGAAGTTGGCATTTACAAGGAAAACAACCAACTACCCCTCTACAAATGAAATTAGTAACCTTTGGAAGCATAGAGCGGCGCCAAATATGATGCCAAATTTGACCTTGACTGATCCTGATTCCCCCTGCATCAGTTGAATTAGCTTATGACCAAACTTCGCCATCAATTGAAAACAACCAACCTCATACAAGGAAAATTCTGATAAGCAAGGATGTGCACTTCATGGAGAATGAACAATGGAGCTGGAATAATGTAGAAAAGAAGTTGATTGCTGATCCTCTCAAAAATCCAGATGAGTTAGTTGATGATCCTCCTTTAGAGGCACTAGATTGCTCTATGATATTTATAAAAAATGCAATGTTGCTATTCTTGAACCAACAGGGTATGAGGAAGCTGAAAAGGATCCCATGTGGATGGCCGCAATGCAGGAGGAGCTCTCCATGATTGAAAAAAAATTAGACTTGGGAACTATTTGAAAGACCTAAACATAGAAAAGTGATTGGAGTCAAGTGGGTATGTAGAACAAAGCTAACTGTAGATGGCTTAATCAACAAGCATAAAGCAAGGTTAGCGGTAAAAGGCTAAGCTCAAATCTTTGGAGTAGATTTTTTTTATACATTTGCTCCTATTGCAAGCCTAGATACTATCAGGATGTTGCTAGCTATTGCTGCACAGAAGGTGATTAAACTAACTTTATTGTGGTCTCTTTATATGTGCATGATCTCTAAGTCACAGGCAACAATGCTGAGCTTATTAAGCAGTTCAAGAAAGACATTGCAAAATAAGTAGATAAAAATAGAAGGTACAATGAGGAGCTAACAATTAAGTAAAAAGGTATTGCAGATAATTATGTATCAATGCAAAATAAGTAGATTAAAATAGGATGCTTTTGTGACTGCCTTGTTTTCTAAAAGTTTATTAAGCATGAAACATTATTATTGCCAAAGGTAAAGGGACTAGACCATGAATTGTAGTTTCCATTGAATGCCTCTTTGGTGAGATACCTTGGCACCAAATACAATGCCAAGTTTATCAACATCCACATTCCTCAAAAGAAGTTGGCATTTACAAGGAAAACAACCAACTGCCCCTCTACAAATGAAATTAGTAACCTTTGGAAGCACAGAGCGGTGCCAAATATGATGCCAAATTTGACCTTGACCGATCCTGATTCCCCCTGCATCAGTTAAATTAGCTTATAACCAAACTTCACCATCAATTGAAAACAACCAACCTCATACAAGGAAATTCTGAAAAGCAAGGATGTGCACTTCATGGAGAATGAACAATGGAGCTAGAATAATGAAGAAAAGAAGTTGATTGTTGTTCCTCTCAAAAATCCAGATGAGTTAGTTGATGATCTTCCTTTAGAGGCACTATATTGCTCTATCATATTTATCAAAAATGCAATGTTGCTATTCTTGAACCAACAGGGTATTGGGAAGCTGAAAAGGATCCCATGTGGATGGCAGCAATGCAGGAGGAGCTCTCCATGATTGAAAAAAAATTAGACTTGGGAACTATTTGAAAGACCTTAACATAGAAAAGTGATTGGAGTCAAGTGAGTATGCAGAACAAAGCTAACTGCAGATGGCTTAATCAACAAGCATAAAGTAAGGTTAGCGGTAAAAGGGTAAGCTCAAATCTTTAGAGTAGATTTCTTTGATACATTTGCTCTTGTTGCAAGCCTAGATACTATGAGGATGTTGCTAGTTATTGTTGCACAGAAGGTGATCAAACTAACTTTATTGTGGTCTCTTTATATGTGCATGATCTCTTAGTCATAGGCAATAATGCTGAGTTTATTAAGTAGTTCAAGAAAGACATTGCAAAATAAGTAGATAAAAATAGAAGGCACAATGAGGAGCTAACAATTGAGTAAAAAGGTATTGTAGATAATTATGTATCATTGCAAAATAAGTAGATAAAAATAGGATGCTTTTGTGACTGTCTTGTTTTCTAAAAGTTTATGAAGCATGAAATGTTATTATTGCCAAAGGTAAAAGGACTAGACCACAAATTGTAGTTTCCATTGAATGCCTCTTTGGTGAGATACCTTCACACCAAATACAAAACCAAGTTTTTCAACATCCACATTCCTTAAAAGCAGTTGGCATTTACAAGGAAAACAGCCAACTGCCGCTATACAAATGAAATTAGTAACCTTTGGAAGTATATAGCGGCGCCAAATATGATGCCAAATTTGACCTTGACCGATCTTGATTCCCCCCTGCATCAGTGAATTAGCTTATGACCAAACTTCACCATATAGAATCCCCTCCATCCAAGGTCCAAAGTAACTTATCACTGCATTTGCTTATACGAAGTTGATCAATTAATAAACTATCCTTCAAATTATAGATTTATGCAATTAATCCCTTGCTTGAAATACGGCCACCACCCTACATTAACTAATTAGCAGTCCAAGATTCATAACCATCTTTAACATTAGATGTGGGAAATAGATATACTATATTCGGTGGATGTTGATTCTATGCATCAGTAGCTGTTCTTAAAAATCTTCCGCATTCTATGTATCAGCAATTGTTTCTAAAAATCTGTAAATTTATTTTGATCAGATCTTTTTTGATTTTCAATTATGTACTTGCTATTACTATCAGTAGCTAAAGTTTAGGAAGTTTGGTGCTATTATTTCTCTTTTTTTTTCTATTGCAAAATTTTCTATTTAAGCATATCATCAATCAATAAGATGTATCTCTCTTCTTCCGATCTTCTTATATTCTTGTATGGTTTTTTGTTAACAAAGTTCAAAATACCTTCAATTGGTATTAGAGTTTTCTTCTCAAAGGGACATGTGAACTGAGTGAAACCCATTATAAAAGACTAAACTCCTTGCTTCAATCCTGAAAGTATGAATTATGAAACACCTTTCACAGCACTAGCTCCACCTATGTTTGATGGTGATAATTATCATGTCTGGGCAGCTAGAATGGAGGCACACCTAGAGGCAAATGATCTTTGTGAAGCTATAGAGAAAGACTACAAAGTTCCGCCTTTGTCAGATAATCCAACAATGACTCATATCAAAAATCATAAGGAAAAGAAAGCAAGTAAGTCAAAGGCAAGAGTTTCTTTGTTTGTTGCAGTCTCGCCAACAATTTTGCTAGAATCATGACCATGAAATTAGCATATCAAATATGGAATTTCCTCGAGAATGATTATGAAGGAGATAAAAAGACCAAGGGAATGAAAGTGTTAAATCTGGTTAGAGAATTTGAGATGCAGAAAATGAAGGAGTCTGAGACAATCAAACCATATGGTAATAAGCTTCTTGGCATTGCTAACAAAGTAAGATTGCTTGGTTATGAATTTTCTGACTCTAGAATAGTTTAGAAAATACTTGTATCTGTCCTCGAATGATTTGAAGCTAAAATTACTTCCCTAGAGAATACTAAAGATCTATCAAGAATTACCTTTGCAGAACTTCTAAATGCTTTGCAGGCACAAGAACAAAGAAGAATAATGAGGGCTGAAGGTTCTGTGGAAGGAGCATTGCAAGCTAAACTACAAATCAACCAAAAGAAAAAAATAAAAAGAAGAACTTCAGCACACAAGAATCAACCACTAATACCAGCAACAACAATGGATAAAAACAAAGAATTTCCTCTTTGCAAGCATTGCGGCAAAAAAGGGATGTCCTCCTTTCAAATATTGGAAAAGACCCGATGTCAAATGTGATAAGTGCAACAAGAAGGGGCATCATGAAAGAATCTGCAAAAGTAATTTTCAGCAAAAGAATGAGACTCTAGTTGCAAATCATCAGGAGGAAGAGCAACTTTTTGTAGCAACCTGCTTTACAACCGGTACCTTAAGTGAATGTTGGCTAGTGGACAATGGCTATACAAATCACATGACCTATGATCAAGAACTTTTCAGAGAGTTGGACAGATCACAGGTATCAAAAGTCAAAATCGGCAATGGTGAATTCATTACTGTCAATGGAATGGGAACGGTGGCCATTGAAAGTTGCACAGGTATAAAATTAATTTCTGATGTTCTGTATGTACCTGACATTGATCAAAATTTGTTAAGTGTGGGATAGTTAGTCGATAAGGGATTTAAGGTCATCTTTGAAAATGAACAATTTTTGATCAAGTATGCCAATGACAAGGAAGTCTTCAGAATCAAAATAAGAGGCAAATGTTTCTTACTTGATCCAATGGAGGAGGAGCAAGCGGCTTATTCGGTTGTTGTAAGCAATACAGAAATCTGATACAAGAGGCTAGGCCATTTTCATCATGAAGCAGTACTGAAGATACAAAGAAAGGAGATAGTTCAAGGCTTACCTCACTTGGAGTTTAAAGTACCAAGCTGCAAGGCATGCCGATATGGCAAGCAGGCAAGACTACCCTTCAAACAAGCATCCTGGAGAGCAACTAAGAGGCTACAATTAATTCACACTCGGCTAGATCTCTGACGATTCCTTTACTCAAAGAGAGTAAATATTACATTGTATTTATTGATGACTTCACAAGAATGTGTTGGATTTATTTTCTCAGGTTCAAGTTAGAGGTTGTAGGGTGTTTTGAAAATTCAAGCAGTGGATTGAGAACGAAAGTGGTTGCAAGATCCAAGTCGTGAGGTTTAATAATGGCAAGGAGTATACTTCAAAACAATTCAATCTATTTTGTAAAGATACAGGTATTGAGCATCAATTTATAGCTCTATACACTCCTCAATGGAATGGAGTCTGAAATTGATCAGATGTATGTTTCATGAGAAAGGGTTACCTAAAGAGTATAGGGCGGAGGTTACAAATACTACAGTATTTGTGCTAAATAGGCTTCCCACTAAAGCCGTAGATGGGAAAACTCCTTTTGAGGTCTTGTATGGTTACAAACCCTCGTTAAAAAATTTTAAAGTATTTGGATGCTTGTATGCCACATATTAAAAGAGACAAGCTAGACAAGAAATCCGAACCTAGCATCTTTGTTGGATATAGCTTAATATCTAAAGCTTATAGAGTTTTCCAACCTTACACAATGAAAATTCTGATAAGCAGGGATGTGCACTTCATGGAGAATGAGCAATGGAGCTGGAATAACACAGAAAAGAAGTTGATTGCTGATCTTCTCAAAAATCTAGATAAGTTAGCTGATGACCTCCTATTAGAGGCATTGGATTGCTCTATAATATTTATAAAAAATGCAATGTTGCTGTTCTTGAACCAGTAGGGTCTTGGGAAGCTGAAAAGGATCCCATGTGGATGGCCGCAATGTAGGAGGAGCTCTCCATGATTGAAAAAAAAAATCAGACTTGGGAACTATTTGAAAGACCTAAACATTGAAAAGTGATTAGAGTCAAGTGGGTATTCATAACAAAGCTAATAACAGATGGGTCAATTAACAAGCATAAAGCAAGGTTAGCAGTAAAAGAGTAAGCTCAAATCTTTAGAGTAGATTTCTTTGATACATTTGCTCCTATTGCAAAGGCTAGATACTATAAGGATGCTGCTAGCTATTGCTGCACGGAAGGGATAGAAAATTTATCAACTTGATGTCAAGTCAGCATTTTTAAATGGAATTTTGGAGGAAGAAATTTATGTTGAGCAACCCGATGGCTTTGTTGTGGAAGGGAATGAGGACAAGATCTATCTACTAAGGAAGGCTTTGTATGGATTGAAATAAGCTCCAAGAGCATGGTACGACAGGATTGACGAGTACTTACTGAAACTGGGCTTTGTCAAAAGTCTTAGTGAACCCACTTTATATATCGAAGGTGATCAAACAAACTTTATTGTGGTCTCTTTATATGTGCATGATCTCTTAGTCATAGGCAATAATGTTGAGCTTATTAAGTAGTTCAAGAAAGACATGATGCAAGTTTTTGGAATGAGAGATCTAGGGGAAATGGCATATTTCCTTGGAATGGAAATTAAGCAGAAAAATGGTAAAATTTTCATTTGTCAAAGAAAATATGCAAAGGAGATCCTAAAGAAATTCAATATGGAGAACTACAAAAGCACAAACACTCTTATGTATCAAAAGGAGAAGCTATGCAAGGATGATGGAAGAGAACAAGAAAATGAAACACTCTACGGAATTTTAATTGGGTGCTTAATGTTTCTCACAGCAACAAGACCAAATATCTTGTATGTTGTAAGTATACTTTCAAGGTTCATGAATTGTGCAAACAAATTTCATTTTAAAATAGCAAAAAGAGTTCAACGATATGTCAAGGGCACCTTAAATTATGGTATCAAGTTTTACTCATCACAAAGTTTCAAATTGCATGGTTACTTAGATAATGATTGGGCCGGGTCTTTAAATGACATGAAAAGCACCTCAGGCTATTGCTTCAGCCTTGGATCAGGGGTGTTCAAATGGTGTTTGAAAAAATAAGAAATTGTTGCACAATCTATAGCTGAAGCGGAATTTATACCTGCAATAGCAACTATAAATCATGCCTTATGGCTAAGAAAAGTTTTGATTGATTTACACTTAGAGCAAAAGATGAGTACAAAGGTGATGGTAGACAACCAAGGAGCCATATCCATCTCCAACAATCAAATTTTTCATGTAAAAACTAAACATTTCAATATAAAACTGTTTTTATTAGAGATGTTCAAAAGGATAGTGCAGTATGTTTAAAGTATTGCAAGATTGAAAATCAACTTGCAGATATTTTTACCAAAGTACTTCCAAGAAGTAGGTTTGAGCTTTTAAGGGAGAAGCTTGGAATTTGCACCTACTAATACAAGGAAGAGTGTTGATTCTATGCATCAACAGTTGTTCCTAAAAATTTGTTGTATTCTATACATTAGCAACTGTTTCTAAAAATCAGCAGATTTATTTTGATCAATTCTTTTTTGATTTTCAATTATTTACCAACTGTTACTTTTAGTAGCTAAAGTTTAGGAAGTTCGGTGCTATTATTTCTTTTTTTTTTGTTGCAAATTTTTCTATTTAAATATATCATCAATCAATGAGAAGTATCTCTTCTTCCAATCTTCTTATGCTATTGTATGGTTTTTTGTTAAGAAAGCTCAAAATACCTTCAGTAGCCAAAGAGCTTTCCGAACGGAAATAAAATTCCCCTCCCCCACTGCCATCAAATCTGCTATGTTAACAAAGGCTAAGTTGCCAATAGATTCTCCAAGCATAGCTGGGAGTGTGACCCAAATTAGCTTCAAGAAGAAGAGCTTATGGGATAATAACGTGTTTGGAAGTTCTTGGACAAAAGAAAAATTTGTTGCATTATTAGTCGTCAACCTTGCTTCCCAAGTAAAGCTAAATTAAGTTCATGAATGCGTTTGACTCTCAAACCACTATTACACTTACTCCCACATAAACGGCTTCATCGTATCTAGTTGATACATTGATGATTTCCATGATTAGAGCCCCACCAAAAGGAGTTCATCATTTTCTCTAATTCCCCATAGACATCTATAGGCAGCAGATAAATGCCCATTGTATGGTTATAATTAGGCAAAGCTTGAGCAACCGTTTTGAGTAAGACTTGCTTTCTTTGCACGAGACATAAAGCTTCCTGCTCCAACCTTGCAGCCTCTTCTATAGTTTGTGTTTTAGAAAACCAAACATTGCCATCTTCTTTCTACCAATAAGACTTGGAAGACCTAAGTAAGAGTCTTGGGTAGCAGCCTCCTTGATATTTAACGTGAAGCAGAATTCAGTCCTTGTTAACAGCTTTTTTTGGTTATGAGTACACTAGATTGCATTGCTAAATTGTAGTGGATTTTTTCCACTGGGATTATGTGATTTCAGTTAAAAGAAAGGGAAGAAATAAAAAAGAAGAGAGGTAGGGTTTGATTAGGCTTGTTCATTGAGGTGGGGAGGAGAGACCTCAAAATTGGCCAGAACTAGATTGATGAGCATCGATGCATAAACCATGACACAATGAAATGTAGGTCCAAAATAGTTTGGGCATATGTAGGCAGAAGGCCTGTTTATATTTAGTGAGATGATGGGTGTTGTTGGGCATCAATGCTTGAATAAAGGTTGTTGCTACTAAAAAATAATGTTTGTCCCACTTTATTACCTCATCTAAATGAAACCGACATAAACTTAGACCATGTTTTTGGCATTTAGTATGTTAACGGAGCTTCCTTAAGTTTGGAATAACTGAAATTAGTATTGAATGAAGGACATTTTTTGATCATTTGCAAATGCTCGTACTATTTGATTATATATATTGAGGTTTTAATTTAAATCTGTTCAATAGTTAACTAGAGCAATAATCTCTTACTATGAGAAAAAAGGTGTTACTGAAATTTGATTGTCTTAATCCGTGGTTTGAGTTGAGGTATTGTGAATTTGTGATGGTAGTTCAATTTTATGATCACCATCCCAATCGAGCGATTCGTACGAGTGATTCGTACGAGTGAGTTTGCGGTTTGATTGATTTTTGGAGATCTGGACATTGAGGTATTTACTCAAAAATTCCGACTAGAGAGTTTGTATTTCAATCAAACTCAATGCTCTCAGTGTGCTCTCTAGAATAATAATTCTTCTCTCCAAATTGAAGAAGACAATTAAAAGTCACATTCATTTTAAAGAAGTTTTAGGGGAGTTGAGATAATTGGTTAACCACCCATTATCCCTTAATTTTAAATTCAAATTTTAACATTACATAAAATGTCCCTATGTAAACATATTTACCAATATCTCATACTTGCACACGAGAGTATTTTACGTTAATCATAAGATCATAACTCATGCAATCTACTATATCATCCTACTGGACTTTCATATAGAATTGGGTATCATGGGACCGGCAAGTACACCTGTAAGCAAAAATTTCTCGATACACCTATTAGATAGCTGAGAAGCCATTATTAGTACAAAAAAGAACTCATTGTATCCTACATTCAACGCAGTTACATCCTTCAAGCCACTTTACTTATTGAAAGTGATCCCCAATCATTTGCTTAATTGTGTATTCATTATTATGTTTGAATACCAACATTGATTAATATAAAAGGTCAACCGGTAAATACTAAACAATCATGTAATGTTGATTGGTTTTCCTTTTCCCAAAGTCAAATCCATTAGTCTCAATTTAGTTGGTTTCCTAAACCTGTCTCTTAGATCTCAATTTATCTTATGGACCATAGGTAAACAGATTAAAGTAGCAAATACTGAATCAAGATTTCTAAAAAATAGTTGAAAGTAATAAGGGTACAAGAAATCCCATCCAATAGATTTCAGAGTCTCACATAATAGGAACGAGGATCATTATCACACTATCGTCTCAAATAATAGCTCCCATTATCCAATGGTTGTCTTATCATACATGGTATGAAACACGTACCATAGTATTATTCTCACATCTCTCAAAAGGGCATATGTTAGATTTATCTAATATTGTACATGTATGAGACTCAGTCTACATATGATTTTACCTAGAGATGTCAGAAAGAGTAACTCAGAGATAATACCACTAGACGTACGTGATATCTAGATCTCAAACCTGGCTACCTGCAAGCAACATGGATATGGGTATGTCCATATCGGTCATATCGTAGATAACATCTTGACACACATTAGGGCAACTTATATTTTAGTAAAACCACTTTCAAAACCTCTTACGACTAGAAACTGTCTAATCCCTACTCACTTAGAGCTGGAGGTGGTCACTCGTGTGAGAGAGTCGACCATACCTGCCTGACATATCTTTTATTATAACACATTACAGAATATATGATAATAAGCAAGTGTAAGAAAAAAACTTGTGACTAAATAATACACGCATGTCATATATATAAAACAATAAGCATCATAATTAGTATATAGTAAGAAATGTAAAAAAAAACATGTAAACTCAAGGATTCCCAATGTCTCACAAAGTAATCTCTCATAATGAGTTTTGTGAAGGGATCAACTACTATTCTGTCAGTTAATTTCTAAAGCACTCATGTGCTTCAAACCCGTGAGAAATCAAATAGATATGGTCGAAATGCGTGAGCATCTATTAGATCAATTAAGGGTCTAAGTAATGAAAAATGTATAATCTGACATTTAATCATTCCTTATACATCTTAGTATAATGGTGTTGTAGTAAGAAAAAATAGGTTATTGCTATATATAACAAGATTCATGATGGTACATGCTAAATTGGTGATTTCCTTTTGGGGAAATGTTTTATTAATTGCAAGTTATATTTTGAACTAAATGCCTTCAAAATCAGTAACATTGACATTATATGAATTTTGAATTTGTAGAAATTCGAGTTCGAGTAACCTTAGATCTTGGGGATCGGCCGTCTCTATTTAAAATTTCCAATAAATTTGAAAAAATGGGTTCCCGTGAAAATAAGAGTATCATTATAAGATACTCCCACTGCTCTAAAAGTTAAGTCTTCATTGGTGAACGAGAAGATGGTATTGTAGCAGAAATTGGATCACGGATGTCACATTTTTGGAGAATGAATTTCCTAGCAGAGTGACATGAAGAATATAGAGCCTTTATGTAAATTAGTTAATTCAATGGATATCTCTATTTATGATGGATCATTGTAATGATATTGATTCCGGTGGAAGAGATTTAAATTCTAACGATACAACTAAATTACAAACTTAAAAAAGTGTTAGGAAAATCATGCCCAAGTATCAATTTGAGATTGAAGGACACATATTTATTATTTTTTCAAAAGATGAAAAAAAAAGTCTTAGAACATAAATGAGGTTCTATTTAGTCCGGTCAAGGATGAATGAAAAAGGCAATAGAAGAAGAATTGGAATCAATAAAATCCAACCGTACTTTAGGAATTGGTTAAATTTCTACTGGGGCGTAAGTTATTGAGAATAATTATGTTCTCAAAACCAAGCAAAAAGTAGATAGAACTACTAAGAGATATAAGACTCAACTGGTAGCAAAAGGTCACACTTAGTAAAAGAGTGTTAATTATAAGAAAACTTTTTTCTAGTAGTGAGATTTATCGTCTTCGTCTATTATTAACAATAGTGGCAATTTGGATTTGTAATTACGTCATATAGATGTGAAGACTATCTTTCTCAGTAGAGAGTCTGAGGAAGAACTCAATATGACACAACTAGAGGGTTTTATCATTAAAGACCAGGAAGACAGGATATATAAATTGAGTAGATCAATTTATAGTCTTACATAATTTTTGAGACAATGGTATTTGAGATTTTACAGAGATGTGATTTCTTATGATTTCGTCATAATGGATGAAACCATTGTATCTATTTTGAGAAGTCCGATAACAAGTTTTTAATTCTATTCCTATATGTCGAGGACGTACCGTTAGCTATGAATGATAAAGAGTATATCCTTCAAATTTTGAAATGATTATCTTCCAATTTTAAGATAAAGGATATGAGTTAAGGTAGATTGGGAATTAAAACCTACAGATATCGTTCTAGGAGGTTATTAAGATTATCTCAAAAGTTTCATATTATAAAGATTCTGGAACGATACAAATTGAAAACTACATACTCATTAATACTCTTATGGATAAAAGGTGAAAGTTTAAGCGATGCAAAATGCTGTGAAACTCCTGATGAATAAATGAAATGTTCAAAGTGCAACATTCTAGCACAATTGGGAGCTTGAAGTACGGATAATGTATACTCGTCCAAACATTTGTCATACTATGAGTTTAGTCAGCATGTATCTATTCAATATAGGAAAGAGTGATTGGATTGATGTGAATAGAATATTGAGATACCTGAACTGAATTGTAAATTATTTCCTTCGTTATTAAGGAAATGATATAGTATTGAAATGATACACAGATAATGATTGGGGAAGTGATTTAGATGAGAGAAAATCTATCTCTAGTTATGTTTGCTTTCTCAATAATGGCGCTATCTCATGGAGTAGTAAGAAACAAAACTGTGTATTTCTTTCTATGATGGAAGTAGACTTTGTGGTTTGTATTTTCACAGTTTAGAGAGAAGTTTGGTTGTATAGATTTTTATAATATTTGGGAGTAGTAAGCAATTTAGTGAGAGTTATGACCGTCTATTGTAATAATAAGTTAGCTGTTACTTACGTTAGAAACTCTAAATATTATGACAAAATAAAATATATAGACACAAAGTTCAATTTTGTTAAAAATATGATTGAAACGAGGGAAATGACACTCCATGCATTTGATGCTGGTTGATCATTTTATGATACCAATAACAAAAGATATGTTTGTGAGACATGTTAAAATACTTGGATTACATAGATTATGACGGTATTTGTGATTATGATTATAATTGCAACCATATATAGAACATATATGATATAATACTCATATTTATTGACATTTGAATTTTGTTTTTTTGTATCCAAAATTTTTGTGTCTATGGTTGAAGGTATGTAGGACATGTTTTGAGATTGACTCTCACACACGAGCAGTCGCTTCTAATGTTTGAGTGATATGTAGAGATGAAATAATATTAATTTGTGGTAGATTAATATATATATGGCGTCTTAATTAAGTACTAAGATGAAATTATCGGTTGTATATACATATATGGTAATCAAAATGGATTCTCACAATCCATCGAACTTGTCTAACAGCCAATTGTCTGTTTTTTCTTGATGTTGTGATATTTTTTGAGGATTTATAAGAAGGAAAACTCAGGTCAAGTATTGCGTATATTTGGACTAAGACTTGTATGATGCATTAGTTTTAGAAAAGAAAACATACACTTCCAAATGGAAAAAAAGTATCGTAACATGTGTTTCATACCACGTGTGTTTATGTGATCATATAGATAATAAGATGATGCATCCCTCTTCATCTTATTATATGAGACTCGGAAGTTCATATTTAATTTTAATTTATACCCTTAAGACATTCATTTGTTTTTTGAGATTTTATTTTGTTGTTGTTATTTTAGTATATCACCAAAAAAATCATGATTGATTTGGTTTGACGGTATATGTCTAGGAAATCAGTTAAGATAAGATTGAAAGTTAGTAGTATGAAAGGAATACTGTCTTTGACTGATACATTACTTTGTATTCATAGACCGGTCAATTATGCTATGACTTAGTGTTTAGAGACCTAAGTATGAATACATGACTGGTGTTGAGTAAAATATACTCTTATATTATTTTTGAGAGATGAAAGATATGTTGACTGTGTCAAGTAAAAGAAATCTAGGGTATAGTGAGAAATGACGTCCTCATTACCACATCGAAAGTGAGCTGCTATATATTTTAATCGGTGTATAGCCCTAAAACTCTTGGTTTTCCTGCAGATGACATGATCTACTTGTCTGTATGAATTGGTGATGTTCGATTGCAATGATCACGCTATGTGTGACTCTAGACCTCATGTGCGAGTGGGAGATGCTAGGAAATGAGGCGAGTTCGCCCATGTGGGTAGACCTTAACCCCTATCAATTTTGAATTTGAATTAAAAAGGAGAGGATGGGGTGGTTTTTGATAACCACCCCTCAACCTCCCAATTCCTTCTCTCTCTCTAATAAACTCCATCTCTTTTGGAAAAAAAACTACTCTCATCTTTTGTACATGAACTTGAATGAGAGGAGAGGGCATGCAACTCTCTTTTTTTTGAGTATGACAAAAGTGAGAAACCATTTTTCATGTGTGAGTAAAAGAAGAAAAATTCTTTTTATATTGTAAATAAAGATAGGGTTTGAAAATTATCAATTGTTGATTTTACTAAAGTATTTGGATTGTGGAACAATAGAGGGTGATCCAACTTTATGATATCTTCTCGATCTAGAATATCCAACTGTTGGAAAGAGATAAATGATTCTAATCCATTTAAGATTTTCTCATGTGAAAAATTATTTGTTGATTTGTTTAAAACCTTCACTTACCAAGCATTACAGTACCTCAAGGAACACCATGGAAAGGTATTCTATTTAGAAGGAATGAAGGTTTAGCACTTGAGGCATACATGAGAGCCTATTATGCTAGGTCAATTGTTAACAGAAGGTCAATCATTAGATATTGATATATATTTATGGAAAGGGGAAAGATGATTACCTCAGCAAAGTCATTCTTCTAAAGGCCGGAGATCAAAAATTCAAATCCTAGAAGATAAAAAATAACATAGTTATGTCATGGTTGGTCAACTCAATGATGAACGAAATCAGTGAGAATTTCTTGCTCTACAGCACTGCCATGAAACTTGGGAGGTAGTGAGAGAATTTTACTCAAACAAGGAAAATACCTTCGAGATCGAAACTAATCTCCATGATCTTTGACAAGGAGATTCTTCCGTCAACCATAAGCAAGGAAGATATCTTTAAGATTTTTTAGATCGAACTAGTCTCCATGATCTTTGATAAGGAGATGCTTCCATCACCCAATACTATAGTCTCCTTACCTATCAGTAGCAGTGATTAGATGAATTTAAAGAATATCAATGGGGCTGTACATGGGATGTAATGAAGAACAGAGAAATTGTTGAAAAGACAAGAATTTTCAAATTCTTAATGGGACTCAACAAGTGTCTCAATGAGATTCGAGGACGTATACTGGGTATGAAGCTATTGCTAAACATTCCGGAAGTGTTCTATGAGGTTTGCTAAGAATAAAGTTGGAAGAAGGTGATGCTAGGAGAATTCACTGCTATTTCTGTTACCGAAAATTCTACCCTACCTGTTCAAGGAGTCCAATACAAGAATAGTGACAACCGACAAAAGAAGGGAAGACCATGGTGTGACCATTGTTGAAAAACAAGCCATACATGAGGCAATTGTTGGAAAATCCTTGTGAAACTTGTGGATCGGAAGCCATTGAGATCTATGCCAGACAAAGAAAGCTGTGGAAATCATGCCTCTATTGATGAAGGTCTCCTTCAACCAACTCCAGTCTATTCAACAGGAACAATTAGAAGTCCTGCAAAAGATGTTTTCACAGCAAAGTTTGGCTAGCAATACAATTGGAATAGGAACTTTAGCACAAAAAGGTAATTACATGAGTGCTCTTACTGTAAAATCAGGAAAAAAAAATAGGTTCATGGATTGTTGACTCGAGTGCATCTGATCACATGATAAGAGATGCCACATTATTCCACACCTATAATCCATGTCGAGAAAATCTTACCATGAAAATTGTGGATGGGTCACTCTTTAAAGTGGCTGGAATAGGTCTATTGTTATTTCAAAGGACCTAACAATTACATCTTTGTTTCATGTTCCTAATTTGGATTGCAATCTTTTATCAGTTAGCAAACTCACTCAAGAAAAAAAGTGTGTTGTTAAATTTTTCTCAAATTTGTGTGAATTTCAGGATTTGGATTTGGGGAGGATGATTGGCAATGTTAAGGTGTGTTCGGAACTTTTTCTTTTGAAAGTAGATGAATCTCCTAGAAACAAACTCAAAATGCAGTACGTGTTAAGTCAAAGAGTCGGTCCAATAACAGTCAAGTTTTATTTGAAAATTCTAGTAAGGATGGTGTAATCATGTTACGATAGTATCATCTAGGTTATCCTAATTTCTTGTACCTTTAGAAACTATTTCCATTTTTGTTTTCGTTGGAGGTGGGTCTTGCTTCACAAATAATAGCTCTACTGATTCGAATAGGATGATGGGCTATTGGATGACTCGATTGATAAGACCTACAAAAGAGTATCGGAGAGTGTTTTGACAAGGGAGACTTTGACGTTCAAGTTAGAGAACGACTTTCAAAAAGAGAGGAACAAACTGAAAGAGAGTTTGTAATGCCTTTATGGTAGTTCCATGAGTCTCGCATGCCTTCGAGCTATCGAAACCCTAGTTTCCAAATGAGAGTGTCCAGAGATCATGGGCCCTTTTGGGAAGATTTTTCATAAGATTCAGAATCCTTATTATTAAGAAACTTCTAGTTGTCAAGGGATCATTTTCCTTATCGATTAGGATTTGAAGTCTCCTTGCTAATTACGAGACATTGTTCTTGTGATTTAGGGAAAGTCGAATATTGTTATGAGTTAACAGGATGCTAAGCATCGAGGAGATCTTGAGGCTGATCAACCTTCTACCAAGCAAGGTCGGTCGATGAGCACTAAGAGGATGAACCGTGTTTACCTGTCTGGGAGATGTATCCCATGTGAATGACATGCTTTGGCATTTTTTAACACTTTTCATCCATTGGGCCTTGGGCTCTCACTTTACAGTATGGGCTTTTGATTGTATCATCACTTGCTCCCTATTCCTTGTGTTGTTTTAAAAAAAGGGCATTAGGAGTAAGTTTAAAGATCACTGCTTGAAAGGTCAATAAACTTATTGTCTCTTTTTCTTAGAAATTGTATTGCATGTCTGTCCTGTACCTGTGATGTAAAGCATAATAATACTTCTTGATACATTTGAATCACTAAACTAGCATTTCCCTTAGTGAATTAAGTGTGCGTAAATGCCGGTTAACTCATTTTAAGAGTTTTAATCAAAGGTATGGGCTGTGTTACCCGTCAGGAAGATATATTCCTTATTGATGACACGCTACGTTCGATAGAACATTTGTTCAATAGGATTCAAATGATAGGATGTGCTGTATCTACCCGTCAAAGAGATACATCCCTTATTGATGATATGCTACATTCGATAGAGTATTAGGTCAAGAGAATTCAAATGATAGGATGCGTCTACCTATTGGGAAAATATATCCTTTATTGATGACACGCTACGTTTGATAGAGCATTTGGTTGTCAAGAGAATTCAAACGATAGGCTGGGTCGTATTTACCCATCGAAGAGATATATCCCTTATTAACGACACACTACGTGTTATAGAGTATTCGAAAAGAATTCAAAAGATAGGACGCGTCGTGTTTACCCGTTTGGGAGATACATCCCTTATCGACGATACGTTTTGACAAACATAGGTATATAAACAAATCAGTCAGTAGATAGGATAGTATAATAAGGTAGAGGACCGTAGAGGTTTTACCTGACCGATTGACTAGGTACGGAGCAGAGTGTGTTCCTACGAAAGAGTGAAAATCATCATTGATAGTAGATGCATAGGTTTTTAGAGTTTTAAGTCTCGGACACAATCGTACCATCTAGATAATTAAGACGATATATCATCGGGCGAATTTTTGAACGTATTTGATAAGAACCTTCCCAGTTGGTTGCTAGCTTGCCTCCTGGTTGAGGTTAACAGATGGCTTCTACCTTCCTTAACACCAAGGTCACCCGACTTGAATATTCCAGTCTTGACCTATCAATTGTATAATCGCGCCATTTGCTATTGATAAGCAGCCATTCAAGTAAACGTGGTTTCTTATAGTTCAAGGAGTAAATCCAACCGTTCGCGTAATGCAAGTTCATTCCACCTATGCATGTATTAATCTATTTGAAGAGAATGAATGCCGATCTCTACTAGTATCACTATTTTGCAACCGTAAATTAGACTGAACGCCGTTTCTTCAATTGTCGTTCGGGGCATTATTCGGTAGGTCCAAAGAATACAATAGAGTTCGTTCACCTAGTAACCTTTAACTTCATCTAGTGTACCTTTTAGTCCTTCCATGATCATTTAGTTAGCTACCTTGGAAAGTTCGCTGGTTTGCGAGTACGTGACAGTGGTGAAATTGTGTTGGATTTCCAATTTACTACAAAAGTCTTGAAAAATTTTATTGTCAAACTATTTGCTATTGTTGACAATCAAAATATGGAGCATACCGAATCTAGTGATGATGAACGTCCATACAAAATTTTACACTTTGCCGATGGTGATCTGGGCCAATGGCTCGGTTTCTACCCTCTTGGTGAAGTATTCGATAGCCAAGCCTAGGAATCTTCACTGTTCGTTGGTCGGTGGAAACGGTTCGAGAATGTCCATTCCCTATGGGGCAAACGACTATAGGCTCACTATTGGGCACAGTTCGATGGAGGGCAGATATAGTACCGACGATAAGCATTAACATTTGTCGCATCTTTTGACGTAATCATCCATATCGGTCTACATGGTAGGCCAATAATATCCTTGTTGGAGACCATGTTCACCCTTGTTCAGGCATTTCAGGTATGGATGGGTGTAAGTCTTCTTATAAAAATCTTCTTTGATAATGGCATAGTTGGTAACCTTACGCCTTAACTTAGTGGCTTCGGAGGGCAAGTTGGGCAGTTACTCATGCTTTAAATAGGTTTCTATGGGATCCTTTCAACTTGGTGAACAGTTCGCCGATAAGATCTACTTGGCTGTATTAATGCTCGGGTATGGTAGGCTCTTTATGTAGACTGTTTGATTGCTTGCTATTAAGTCAAAGCTGGCCAGTTTCAAAAGAGTGTCGTCTCATGTATTTTCTGATCAGAAAATCTGTTGTACGTCCATTTTGTCAAATTTGTCCACCGCCTCAGATAATTTGGTTAGATACTTTGTCATCGTTGGTTTCTTAGTTTCGTAGTCTTTAATGTACTTGACGACTAACTAACTGTTAGTAAAGTCTCATATGTTTTGGACCCCCAGTGATGTTGTGATTCGTAATCCGATCAGAAGGTTTTCGTATTTGGTCTGATTATTTGTGGCTTGGAAGTCAAAACGAAGGGCATGTTCACCTTTAAAATTATCTGGTCCCATGAAGATGAGTTTGGCCTCACTTCCTGAGGAGTTCAATGACCCATCTACATGAAGGGTCTATTCGAGTAATGAGTATTCTTCTTGATCATTAGCAGGGGTTTGTTCAGCTAGTGGTGGGACTATACATTCGAGAATGAAGTTAGTAAGACTTTGACCTTTAATTGTTGGTCTTGATTGATATTCGATGTCGAATTAACCAAACTCAATACTCCACTTAACGAATCAACCTGAGGTATCCCTCTTCTATAAAATTTGTTTCAAAAGTTGATTGGTCAATACCATAATGGTGTAAACTTGGAAGTAAGGCCAGAGGCGTCTAGCGGTTGTGACTAGGGTAATGACTATCTTCTCTATTGCTCAGTAATTAACCTCAAACTCTTGAAATATGTGGTTGAGGTAGTACACTGGTTTCTACGTGATGGCTTCTTGCTTCATAAGAATAGAGTAGAGTGCTCAGTCAGAAATAGAAAGGTAAAGATAAAGTTTCCTATTGGGAACAAGTAAAGAAAGGAGTGGAGGTAACGTGAAATATTCTTTGATCTATTTGAACGTTGATTGGCACTCCGGCATCTATGTGAATTTCTGGTACTTTTTCATAGCATTGTAGGAGAGCTTAAAGTTTTCTCCCACTTTCAACATGAACCAGTTTAGAGCCGTATCTTCCTTGTACGGCATTGTATTTCTTTCACTGTTCTTGGTGATGCCATGTCCAATATGACTTGTATCTTCTTTGGATTTGCTTCAATCTCCTGCTAGGTAATTAGGAAACCTAGAAACTTTCCAGATGTGATTCTGAAGGTGTATTTTGTTGGGTTCAGTATCATGTCATAACGTTCTAATATTTGAAATGTTTTTTCCAAATCCGCCATGTGATCTCTATTATTGGCACTTTTAGTGAGCATATCATCAACATAGGCCTCCACATTCCTGCCAAGCTGTTTATTAAATACCTTGTTGGCTAATTATAGGAAAGTTGTTTCGGAGTTCTTGAGACTGAAAGGCATGACCTTATAGTAGTAGGTGCAGAATTTTATGATAAAACTTATTTTTTCCTTATCCTCGGGGGTCATATGTTTTTGGTTATAGTTGGAGCATACATTCATGAAACTCAAGAGTTGATGACTTGATGAATTGTCAACCAGTTTGTTGATACTGGGAAGCAGATAACTGTCTTTTGGGCATGTTTTGTTAAGGTCGATTAAGTTTATACACATCCTCCACTTGTTCTTAGACTTTTTTATCATGATCACATTGGCTAGCCACTTAGGGTATTCTACCGCCTGAATAAATCCTACTACTAGGAGCTTTTAGACTTCCTCCTGTATTGTGCATTGACGTTTTAGTGCGAACACCCTCTTCTTTTACTTAACAGACTTCCAACTTGCATCTATAGTTAGTTTATGGACTATAATTAAAGAGTGAATACCTAGCATATCTTCTAGGGACCATGTAAAGATTTTAGAATGTTATCAAAGGCAATTTATAATTGCATTATAGAGAGATGGTGGTAGGTGGGCACCAACTTGGACCGTCTAACTTGGTACATTTGTGATGGAAATTTTGATTACTTTCTTTCCGAGTTGAGGCCTAGATTGATGTCCAATATTATCTCTAAACTCTAGTGTATCTATTGAGAGAATTTCTTTCTCTCTTTTGGCAATAGGGACGATTGACGGGTCAATGTCACCATGGAGTGTTGTGATACCTAAGGGTGTCCTGAATTTGATCTTCATATGACTTGTGCTCGGTAATGCTTCGAGACCATCCAAACTAGGATGACCTAGGATGGCGTTATAGGGGGACGGGAGTTTCACCACATAAAAAGTGTTTTCGGTAGTAGTATGGTGAGGAGACATTTCCAAAGTTACGACATGCAAGATAGTACCTTCTGGATGTATACATTCATCGGTGAATCCCTTTATGGGTCCGTTAAAAAGTTAAAGATGAGATGGGGTAAAGCCTATTCACTGGAAGGCATCCTAGAAGAGGGATCTGGATCTACTCCTTGATCAATGAAAGTCCTTTTGATGAGGTAGGTCCTTATTCCTACAGTAATGATAAATGGTCATTTCGATCGGTGTCAACTCCTACCAAATCATCGTCGTCGTCAAAAGTGATCATTGATCCCTTTCAGTCGATGTCATGGTTGTGAGGAGGGAAGAGGGTGAAAAGTATGTTAAGTTGAAAAATATCAGTCTGTTCCCACAAACAATACCATCTGTTGGACGTGGGTCTTGCTCTATAGATAATAGCTCTGTTGACTTGAACAAGATGATTGGTTGTTGGCTGACCTGATCAATGAGACTTGCAAAAGACTACGGGAGGGTACTCCGAAGATGGATAGTCTGATACTCAAGTCAGAGAACGATTTTTGAAAATAAAGGAATAGACTAAATGAGAGCTTCATAATGTCCTATGTGTGAGATGAGAGAGCTTACCTAAATGGTGGTCTCATGATGTATATATATAAGTTGGTTCCATGAGTCTTGTGTGCTTTTGGGGCATCAAAATCCTAATGTCTCTATGAGAGTGTCCATAGATCATAGGACCCTTTTGGGAAGATTTCCATAAGATTCAGAATTCTTCTTGTTAAGAAAGTTTAGCTGTCAAGAGATTCATTTCCTTATCGATTAGGATTTAGAGTCTCCTTGCTAATTACAAAATATTGTTCCCGCAATTTAGGGAAAATCGAACATTGCTCTGAGTTGACTAGACATCGAGCACTGAAGAGATCTTGAGGCTGACTAACCTTTTTCCGAGCAAGGTCTGGTCGATGAGCACTGAGAGGATGGGCTATGCATACCCATTTAGGAGATATACCCCATGTGAACAACACGATTTGATGTGTTTTAATACTTTTCCTCCATTGGGCCTTGGGCTTTCGCTTTACAGTAATGGGCTTTGGACCAAGTATCATTAGTTCTATAATAAAATTGTGAAAAATTTTTAGTACAAAGTATGTCAAGTTTCAAAGCAAGTTTGTAATTATTATCAGAGTTTAACCTATAAGGCATCTCATTTGTTTTTAATGGTCCATAGTAATGAGTGGGAGTCATCGTTATATCATTCGTGGATGATCATACTAGGATCACATGGTTGTTCCTTATGAAAGAAAAGTCAAGAGTCGGTTAAATTTTCATCAATTTTAATACTTTGATGCAAATTCAATTTCAACAAAAAATACGAGTGTTAAAAGTCGAGAATGCAAAGAGTATTTTGAGACAACTATCCATTGATGCCAAAAAATGATCTTAGCAGAATGCCATTTTGTCTCAAATGAGGAGCCATGAATAAGAGTCTTTGGGATGATCTTTGATATAGAAACCTAAAAAAAACTTGCCAAAGGAGTCTCCGACAAAGGAGGCTCTAAAGTCAGAAATAGTGGTTTTTGGAGGAAAGACTGAAAGAGTCTATGCCCTACGTAGTTTTTGCATGTAGTATATAGAAAGAGAGAGATGCGTACTTAGTATATTGCTTCTATTTGATATATATATATATATATATATGGCACATATAACAGTGCTGTATGTGTTTGGGGATGTAGAAACCTTACTTGGCTTGCAGAGAGATCGTGTAAGATCTTCCAAGATTATTAGAATTGTGATGGTAAACTTACTATAAGTTCGGAGATCTTTCGAGATAGGAAATTTTCCCTGAGTTTCACAGAGATTTGTGAAGATTTGAATTACATGAAGATTTGTTTTTTTATCGAAAGAGATTGTAATATGCCCATTTCGAATTAGGGAAGATTTAAACTTACAAAAAATTCCCTTTTTTATCAAGTAATCACAAGAAAGACTTATTGCGTGATGGGGTCGGCTTGATAAGGATCGAGAGGTTAGGGGGCCAAGTGATGGTTTGGTTTCTTCTGGGCTTAACTATAACCTAGTAGGTCCAGTAGAGTTTGGACTTCTAAGGTTGTAGGTTATATGATCATGGGCTATCAGAACTGGTATCATCATTTGCCCCTACTCCTGATGCCATTTATTGAAACAACGTTAGGAGTACTTTTAAATGGATAAGGACTTAGGGAGCTAAATGGGTGCAAAAGTGGAGCAATTTTAATTGGAAAGACACGATTGTGAGCATTAAATACGGTACATGTTGCTTTGCTTTTCGTGATTTTTTCTCAACATGTTTTTTATCTTTTGGTTTGCGATTGGTTACGATTACTTAAATGTTTTTAGCGATTCCTTTCATTTAGAGAAAGAAGGTCTATAATCTAGGGTTTTTGAAAGTTCTGAAGCAATCGTCGTGGCTGGAATCAACAATATCAAGAGCATAATGTCTAGGAGTGAATTGGAGGATGTCGTATGAACAATAGGTCTAACATACAATTTTACGTACAACTGCCCTTGGAGGATGAATAGGCAAATATAACTCACGAGACTTACTTACTGATGTACAAAGAGTACAATAGGCACAGTCTGAAGGTGCCTTATTTGGGTGTTCTAGTCGAGATCTTGAGGTATTGGGACATTTTTCTAACTATGTTGATCCCAAGTGCCTGGTAGTTTATCATAGGGTGGTAAGTTTCTTAAGTTTCTGCCATTTAGATTTTAATTTTGAGATTTTGTCCTCCGCTTTTTGTTTGCAATGATGTTCTAGTAAGAATACCAGGGGTGGTATTACCTCCAAATAAGGACGAGCTCTGAGTTGAAGTTTTTCTATAACGAAACTAAAGACAAACAATGGATGAACAAATTCTTTTTTGTGGAGTTTGAGAAGAAAGAACTGATACCAGTTTTGCTTAGAGCCAATGGAGAGCCTATTGAGGCATTAAAGGTTTTGATTCATTCTCGGTATTCTGAATTTGTTCATTATGTTGGAAGCTTTTGCTAGAACAATAGTAGGTTGATGATCTAGGTGGATGCCTTTATAGACAATTAAATGCTGATTGTGAGAGGCTGGGAGCATTGTTGAATGAGACCAAAGTGGACCGCCTGTCACCAAAAGGTTGTCTTAGGAGTTGAAGCAATCACTCACCATTTCGGAGAAGAGGGTTAAGGATGTGGAAGGTAAAATTACCAAGCTACAAGAAGGTCATCAATACCAAACTTCTTTGGGTTGAGTGATCGGACACTCTACTCCCTTTAACTAGAGATCTTGAGTTCGAGGTCTAGAAATGGCGAAAAAGAATTTATGAGAGCCAACCCCTAAAATAGGCACCATAGTACTCGAACCGATTTAGTCGACCAAAATTTGGATACCGGTAGTGAACACAAAAAAAGAGGGTCATCAATGCCAAGTCTATGAGCTTAACAAGAGGTTGCATTGTGTGGAAGGAATTGTCTACGAAGCGAGACTTGGGGAAAGGTTGACAAATGATGTTGATGGAGTCAATGTCGAGATAGCACGTCCGGACCTGGCCGGTGATGCTAAAGCGGGCTTCTCTCATATGGTGGTCGAAGCCAATGCCACGATGGTAGCAATGAGTGTTGGTTTCGAGATTCTTTGTCAAAGGGCTGCTCCTTTTCTATCTCCTAGTCATGAAGCATGATCCTACCTTCTGTCTTTGTACTTTATCCTTGAGCTTCTAGTTCGATTGTACCTCCAATGATATGAATCTAGTTTCATCTCTTACCAATTTGATCTTCTTTCTTTTGCATTTTAATTATTGTGGTATGCTCAATACTAAGTTGCTCCCGTTAATGGGTATATGCTACCATTTCTTTCTTCATAGGGTGTGTTGGGCCCTCATTCATGTGCAGAGCTTTTAGGAGTGTGTAAAACCTAAGATAGAGGAAGGGAATTGGGTTCCTTTTGAGTAGCGACACCAGGTGCAATAGGGTCATTCTTGTAAGATACTTGATGTAAAAAAGTGGGTACACAGCCAAGGCAAGTCGTTCAAGTCAAGAGATCATTGGAAGTCACCCACTTGGGAGTTCAATCCTATACGCTAGCTAAGGACAGGTGTAGGACCCATGCGAGGCGTTCAAGCCGAGAGATTATTGGAAGCCACTCGCTTAGGAGTTCCATCCCATATGTTGGCTAAGAATGGGTACATGAGCCATGTATAACATTTGAGCTGAGAGATTATTGAGATTTATCTGCTTGGGAGTTTGATTCTGTATATTGGTTAAGGATGGGTGCGGGAGTCATGTAAGGCATTTTAGTTGAGAAAACACTGGGAGTTCGATCTCATATGTTGGCTAAGGATGGGTGCAGGACTTATATGAGGTGTTTGAGCCGACAGATCATTGGGAGCCACCCTTTCAGAATTTTAATCCCATATGCTGGCTTGGGATGGGTGCCGAACCCATGTTAGGCATTCGAGCCTAGAGATAGTGTAAGACTTTGGCCGTAGGCAATAGTGTAGATGTGGTGGAGAAATGAAATCAAAATATAATTAAAAGCATTCATTCAAAATTAGGACACTAGAATAATAAAACTAGAAACTACTAAAACAAGCAACAAGTCAAGATAACTAAGCTGAGGTCTTTGATGGGTCAGGATTGAGTTCGAGTGTTCTGAAACCAATTGGTCTTGAACTTCACTTTCATGTGCCTGGTGTTTGGCAGGGCTTCCAAATCATCCAAGCTAGGGCGACCTAATATGGCGTTGTAGGGGGATGCCAGTTTTACTACATTAAATGTACCATTGTAGTAGCATGATTAGGGAGTGTCCTTAAACTTACAAGAAGTGGGATGGTATCTTTAGGATATACCCATTCACTAGAGAGTCCTTTTAGCGGCCCGACATGAGGTTGAAGGTTAGTATGGTTAAAGCCCAACTCCCAATAAAGAATATCGCAAGCCACTTCCTAATCTACGAAGATTCGTTTAACTGTGAATTGCCCTATCTTGGCAATTATAACCAAAGGATCGTGTTGTTCTGGGGCAGTTCTCACCAGCTCTTCATCATCGAAGTCTATCATTGGTCTCTTACTTTTCTGTCCTCTCTCGACGCAAGCGGTGAGTACCTCTTTAGACAGAGAGTTCTCAATCTTATGGGATACTGGGGTAACTCAGTAGTCGACAAAGCAAGGTGGAGAGACTTCTCTCTATATTTGAAGAATGACTCCTCGGGGTTAATTCCAAAGAGCTCCCATAATTGGGGGTTCTGCTAGCTCGACATGGCTAACTTTCGATTGGTCCCGTTCTCCTTTCCTCCTCGGAGGGTTTCCTTTTTGCCTCATGTTGATGAATCATGGGATCCTTCATTCCTTGATCAAGGTTTCGAGCTTGTCTTTTGGCCTTTGTCATTCATTGTACTTATGGTGAATCTATGAGGAGGAGGAGGCTCTGCATGAGTCCTTTTTAGTAAGGGCTCCCGTGGTCAGAGTCGACTACGGTCATTCTTTTCACCCCCACTTCGACATCTGTTAAATGTCTCGGCCTCTTTGGTAGCAATGTATTTCTCGACTCGGGTGTAGAACTCATGGATCGAGGCCAAAGGGTTTTTGATAATGGGGGTCTTCATCAGAAGACCGTAATTTGGTAAGCAAGGCTACTAGTGTAATAGAATGGTCTAAACTTGAGATTTTCATGATCTTGGTCTTGAACTTATTGAGAGAATCTCTTAGGGATTCGCTGTCTTTTCGCCAAAGGGATAGGAGGGAGGTAGACTTCTATTTAGCCCCTCGGCTAATTACGCACTGTGCATCGAACAATTATCGAAGTTGGTAGAAGCTTTGGATGCTGATTAGTAGGAGGGAGTTGAACAATGTCAACACATTCCCCTTTAGAGTTGTAGGGAAGTTCTTGCACATGGCGGCATCCAATATGTCCTTAGATATTATGACCGTAACGAAGTGAGCCGCATGGTCTCAGGGGTTAGTAGTGGCATCATACATCTCCATATAGGGAAGGAGGACATTTCGGGGCATTGGTTCGGCAATAATCATAGCATGAAATGGTGAAAGATTGAAGAGAAAAGAGTAGGGATCATTTTGCCTAATGTTGGCTCTTCGAAGTTCAGCGGTTACAAACTGTTCAACCTACTTTCTCAAGTTTTTGGGCTCCCATTTAAACATTATCAAAGACTCTGGGTGTACGCGAAGTTAGAGTCTGGTGGAGCATAAGCGCACTGAGTTTCTAAAAGGAAGTGGAGCTTCCTATCGAAGGGTACGGTTAATGTCTTCTAGGTATCTATTCATCCTCTGTATCTGGAATTCTAATCTCTCAATTTGGGACAGTGGACCTAGTCGAGAGGTGCCCCAGCGGGGGGAGAGGCGGGCCAAACCGGAGGCTGGGCTACCAGGGGTTGAGCTATGGGAGGTTGGGTTTTTCTCTGAAGAGGTAACCCTACTGGCTATTGCAAGTAGAGAATTGAGGTGTCTGGCTGTGCGATCGGGAGTATCATCGGGATAAGTCTATAGGGATGGATGTCTATCCTCCTACTTTAAATGTCATTTTGGAGATATTATCTCCGTTCTTTTTTTTTGGTGGCATGGTGCTGAGAGAAGGCGAGAGATTAGCACAGGATGGGATAGTTAGTTAGTCATTTCCTACAGATGTCGCCAAAAAATAACCTCAGTAGATCACCCTTCTGTCTTGATGAGGAATTAGCGGATAAGAGTCTCCAGATTGATCATTGATGTAGAAACTTGTAAAAAAACCCACCAAAGAAAGCTTCGGCAGAGGAGGTTTCGATACTTATGCTAGAAAGAGCGGTTTTTGGAGCAAAGAGTGAAAGAGTTTATACCCTATATAGTTTTTATGTGTAGTATGTAGGGAGAAAGATGCGTACCTGGTATATTGTTTCTGTTTGATATATATATGGCACGTATGATAGTACCGTATGTGTTTGGGGTATAAAAACTCTACTTGCCTTGCAAAGAGGTCGTGTGAAATTTTATGAAATTATTAGAATTGTGATGGTAGACTTACTGTAGGTTTGGGGATATTTCATGATAGAAAAGTTTTCCTAAATGTTGCGGAGACTCATGAAAATTTGAATTTTACAAATTTAATTTTTTATCGAAAAAAATCATAATAAATTCGTATCAAATTAGGGAACGTTTAAACTCACATAAAATTTCCTTATAAGTAATCACAAACAAGACTTGCTGCGTAATGGGGTCGGCTTGGTAAGAACTGAGATATTGGGGGTGCCAAGAGACGGTTTGTTTTTTTTCTAGGTTTGACTATAACCTAGTAAACTCAATAGAGTTTGAGCTCCGATAACCGTGGGTTGTATGATCACGAGCTATCAGAATTCGGTATCATCACTGTCCAACTGTCCTCCCACAACAAGTCCAGTGCTGCCGGCCAGCTACTTTGCTCTATTTTTTATTATGGTTTCCCATGATGACCTATCGAATCTTTACTTTTAGTCCAAGAGGACGGGGCAGGACTTGAGAGAGAGAGAGAGAAAGGGTGCAAATCCCAAACGGTTAGGGTCAGGGGCTCGTTAGGGTTTCGGTCACGCACCACCCATATCTGTCTTTCTCTCTTTCTCTCCCTCTCTCCTTCTCTGTCTACCCGGTGACGGCGGCGATCTCTCTCTGTCCCTTCTCGAAGATAGTCAGTGCAGTGACGATCCTCTAGATAGCTCTCTTTTGCGTCTCTCACCCGGTAATCTGTATCTCTCGATCTCTCTCTTCTCTGTTTTGTTGATCACAATTTTCTGTTCAATCTCTCGCGTCTTCCCTTCTCTCACTAGGCTAGGGTTTCTGTTCTCCGACTTTTTTTCTCGTTCATTCTATTTATGAATTGTAGGCGAGCTTTGTACGGAAATAACCTTCATAATATAAAAATTTTTTAAAACAACACCGTTTAAAAACTATTTACAAAACTAACCCACCTATGTCGTGATTTCAAGTCACGACATGCACTGTTCATGCATGTCGTGATTTCAAGTCACGACATATATTTAAAACGTTGTATGTCGTGAGTTGAACTCACGACATGCTCGAACAAAAGACCTCCGATCCCTTATTCTTTTCTCCCTTCTCTTTTTTCTTTCTTTCTTCCCCATTCTGCTTCTCCCTGCTTCCGCCGCGGATGAAACCCTTCTCCGCATCTGCACGCACGAACTGCAACAGCCAATGACATCTGCAACTTGGGGGAAATTAGTGAACCGCGATCCACTGTTTTTGAAAGTTCCATACGCGAAATTTGACGAAAGTAAAATGTTGTTTGTGTTCCTTAAAATTTGAAATTTTATATGTTTAAATTGATTAAATTTTGATGTACATTATTCAATTGATATATTATTTATTGATTTAACTATATTTTGGAAAGATATAATTAGATATTAATGTTTTAGGGTTTAGATTTTTGTTGGAAATGAATGACAAATTAGGGATTATGGTTTTTTTAATTTGGGATAAAATTAGGTTTTAGGGTTTTTTTTGATAAATGTATTAAAAGTAAAATTAGTTAGATTTAATAATTGTAGTTAAATAAAATTAGAATGTTTTTTGATAAATTTTGTTTATTGTTTGTTATTTTGTTGTAAATTTAATTATAGGGTTTTAAATGAAAATTATATTAAATTTATTACTTATAGTTAAATTTATTATTTATAGTTAAATTTTGTTTATTGTACTGTTCATAGGAAAGATACTTGTATTTTCTGAAAATGTTTTTTTGAAATGTATATTAATAAAATGTTTTTTGATTTTAAGTAGAAATGACAGACATGGTGAGATTGTTATTGTACACAAAAGGTGAAATTGTGAAGGGTGAAAATGGGGTGGGCTATGACCGTGAACCTTCGAAATTGATTCGGGTGAAAAAAGATGTATCTTTTAATGCGTTGGTAACCATAGTCTGTAAGGGACTTGGAATCAATTCGACAAGATAACAAGTAGAGATATTTCATCGTTGCCCTATGTCACACATGCAAGGGGGGAATGTAAGGTACGTATTGGTACCGATAAATGATGATGATGACGTTCTAAACTTGATGGAGTTTGCGGTGGCTATTGGAATGGGTACAAGTCATGAGTTGTATATAAAGGCATACAATGGTCGGAAGTTTGTCCCTATACAACAAGATTGCGATTATGAAAAAGAATATCAATGTATCGAATCTCGAGTGGATGTTGCAATAGTAGACATGGATAATGATGTGGATGAAGAAGAATTGGCCGAAGAGGAGGCGGAACATGAAGCGGAGAAGAGGATGATGAAGAAGAAGAAGATGGTAGAGAAGCTGGTCGTACTAGTGGTCGTAGTTGTGGAAACCGGACGATGTTTGGGTCATCTTCACAGCCTTTACCCATTCATGGTGGTAGGAGATATCTCTATAACGGAGTTGATGAGTCAATTCCTTTCATGCAAACTGCACCGAGAGGAGATGGTTATGTCACTTTTGAGGAAGATTGTCGATTGACAATCGATAGTGGGAGTTTTAATAATGAAGTGAAGAAAGGTATGAGGTTTGAGTCGAAAGATTAACTTATCCATTTTGTAAAAATGCATCATATGGAGAATCACTATCAATTTCGTGTTGGGAGATCAACCCCTACACTTTGGACAGCGGTATGTAATCAAAGGGACGAAAGTTGTGGGTAGAGGTTGCGTGCACGTAAAATAAGACTACTTGATGCCTTTGTGATAACTATTGTTGAGGGACCGCATACATGTGTTAATGCTGGGTTGACGCAGGATCATAGGCAGTTGGATTCAAATATGATGGCCCAACAGTTTGTTAACTATGTAAGGGAAGACCCAAGTATCAAAGTCTCTTTCCTACGAACCGTTATGACGGAGAGAACCACGTATACAGTTTCCTGAAGATGAGTTTGGGCCGCAAAAAGAAGGGCGATTGAGATGGTATACGGGAATTGGAATGAATCATATAATGAGCTGCCTAGAGTTTTGGATGCAATTATGCAAAAGAATCCAGGATCACAAGTGTCATCGAAGTTCGGTCCGGCCCGAGCGAATGGTGAAATGGTGTTTGAAGCTATATTTTGGGCTTTTGGTCCTACTATCATGGCATTTAGAAGTTGTCGGCCATTAATAAGTATAGATGAGACTCACTTGTATGGGAAATACAAGCACAAGTTGTTGATTGCATGCAGTATGGACGGTGCGAATCACATTGTGCCGTTGGCATTCGGATTGGTGGATGTAGAGTCACTAGCATCGTGGTCATGGTTTTTAATGTGCGTGCGAGACTATGTTGTGTTAGATAGGGAGGGACCAATATGCTTGATTTCAGATAGACATGAAGGGATAAGAGCTACTGTTGCTCGTCCAGAGTTTGGATGGTCGCCTTCGCATGCCGTTTGGCGTTTTTGCATGAGGCATGTCGCTAGTAACTTTAACACGCATCATAAAAGTTAAGCTTGTAAGAGAGTCGCCGTAATTGCTGTATTACAACCACAACGCAAGAAATTTGATCTATATATGGCAAGAATGAAGGAGATAAAAAATGATGCCCCCGATTATTTCGCGAACATTGGACCAGAACAGTGGACTCTCTCTCACGATGGTGGGTTTCGTTATGGCTACATGACGACCAATATCAGTGAAAGTTATAATGCCGTGCTAAAAGGTGTAAGGAATCTCCCCGTTTTTGCTTTGGTACTAAAGACATTTTATAATACGGTTAACTATTTTGAAAGTAGAATCGCTGAGGCGAAAGCGGGGATTGCAAGAGGAGAGCAGTATACGAAGTATGCAAATGCCATGTTAGGAAGGTGGATGAACACCGCTAACCTTCATACGGTTGTCTTTTTTAGTAGGGAGAATGGGATTTTCGAGATAGAAACAGGTCATTGACAAACACGGTATGACCACAAGGGAGGAAATAAACAGATCGTCGACGTCAATAATGAACATTGCACATGTGGGAAATGGCAAACGTATAGAATACCTTGCTCGCATGCAATCACTGCACTATCACAGACCATGATGGATGTTCATATGATTGTCGGAAAATGGTATACGTGGCAACATCAACTAAAAGTGTACGAGTTAATTTTTCACCGGTAGGAGATAGATCTGGATGGCCAATCGGATCGTACCCAACTATCATTCCGGACGTATCACTAAGACGTGAGAAAGGGAGACCAAAGTCATTTCGATATTATAATGAGATGGATATCAGAGAATCATCTTCGCGGGTATCGTGCGGCAGTTGTAGTGGGTCATAATCGGAGAAGATGCACGACACAAATGAAATGTGGCATTTGTGGGAGACAAGGTCACAACCGAAGAAATTGCCCAACCATATCGCGTTAAAAATTATGTATTTCTTATTACAACGGACATAATGTATTTGTTTTTCGTATATTTGACTTTTGGTATGTTCAGTTATAATGTGTTATGACATTCATGTCTGTTAAAGGTGTATTTCTATTTATTTTAATGATTACTTGTAATCTAAATTAATTGACCATTAAAATGTAATTTATTTTTTGCATTATGTATTTGTAATCTAATGTGTTATTTTTTCTTTCTTTATTTTACAGATAGATCCAGGTCCTTCTGATCCGAGTGTGCTCCGGTTATAGCGGCGACACCGTTCTTCTCGCCTTTGGGAGGGAGTCGGCACGACGGTTACGCTGACTTGCCGTCGACGCGAGACCGTGTTACGCCGTTGGGACCACCGTCACATCGACGAGAGAGTCCTTCCTCTTTTGGAGCACTCCGGATTTTTGGGCATTGCTCGACTTCGCTTCATTCAATTCGATTGGCATTTTATCACTGCTCTGATCGAGCGATGGAGGCCAGAGACGCATACTTTTCACCTTCCCCATGGTGAGATCACTATTACCCTTCAGGAAATTGAGGTTTTGTTAGGGTTACCTGTGGATGGCCATCCCCTCGTTTGTAGGATGATGGGAGTGGCATGGGATGATGTATGTGAGAGACTTTTAGGTGTTAAGCCACCACGGTCTGCCATTAGAGGATACACTTTGAGCATGCCGTGGTTGTCTGAGATTTTTGATGATTTGCCCGCTGGTGTTGATGATATAACAATTTTACGGTGGACACAGACTTATATTTTATTTTTGATAGGGGGTGTCCTGTTTTCTGATAAAACAGGAACTTTTGTATATTTACAGTTTTTATTATTTTTAGAGAATTTAGAGTTGTCAGGTAGATTTAGTTGGGGATCTGTGTGTTTGGCATATCTATACAGACAGCTTTGTATAGCCGCGCATGCACATGCACGTGAGATTGGGGGGGCCCTAGTTTTGTTACAGATTTGGGGGTGTGAGCGATTTCCGTATATGGCTTCTATTCGACGAGGTTTACACGTAGATAGGGATGGACCACTCGGCTTGCGGTGGCACGCTCAGTTTGATGTCACTATGTTCCCTACACACGTAGTTTCCGTTCATAGGGAGGCACTCGATAGACAGACGGTCGATCAGGTCATTTGGGTCCCGTACTCGGATGATGTATTGTCACCCTCCCTGCCTACTGTCATAGGGGGAGGGATATTTGGCACGCACGGGTGCCTTTGATTTGTTTTAGTCTCGTGGAGTGACACTCTCCAGATAGGGTGTTACGACAGTTTGGAGGCTTGCAGTACGTTCCGGGTGCCTGTGACACTGAGGATAGACTCCACGATACGAGCACGCGGGGTACTGTAGAGGTTGATTGGTCGGCAGCACATGCAGTGTACATAGATCTTTGGAATCACCGACACGACCATGTAGTTCCGCTAGATACCTCCTTTGGACCTGCGCTCGATCCTGACTATTCGGTCTGGTTTCATTCCATCTCTCGCAGATTTGTCGGTCATCGGGGAGCTTCTTTGACTTACGTGATAAGTTTTCCTTTACTACTTTCTTTTCATTCTTAATCAAAGAATTTAATTTGTTGTTTTAATTATTTTTCATATTATTGTTTGTAGTGGGACACTTTGCACGAGATACGAGACACTCCTGGTGCTGACGTTCATGGCCTTGCTGAGTCGGCCATCTCGGTTCTGGCAGATGATATGACATGTCTTTTCAGTGATCGCCCTGAGACAGATGGCGCAGACGTTGGTGATGCAAGCCGAGCACGTGGACGACAACGAGGGAGAGGACAACGTACGAGACCTCGACGCTCGTCCGAACATGCGTCACTGCCACCGTCACAGCAGGCCGAGTATGTCGCAGGACCTTCTACTACGTTCGGTGAGTCTTCAGATTTCTACACGTCTGTGTTTGATGACATCTCTCAGGTTTTCACTCCGGGGGCTCCTTAGAGGGGAGTTTGTCCCGATAGCTTTATGGATGACGGACTGACACAGGGTGTGACAGATGATGCACCACTGGTGTACCATGTGTCCCCGCCTGTTTTCTCTGATCCCCACCAGCAGGATGTAGGCCCCTCCAAGATCACACAGATAGATGATATGAGATTAGTATCTCGTGATGACTCTATAGGCAGTACAGTAGCTTTAGGTCTTAGACAGTACACTAGAAGAAGACGACGACATTGATTTCTTATTTTTGTAAATTGTAACTTCTATTAAATTTAATAAAATTAAATTTATTTATTTATTCTGTTTATTGTACTTTTTTTTGTACTTCTTGGTTTTTGAGATTTGTTGATGATCAGTTATGATATTTGGACAGTATTGCATATGAAATCTGGTTATGAGGTCCAAAATTGGTTGATTTGACCATTATTGTAGTTTGTGGTGTTTGTGTTGTGTTTTAGTATTTGTGTTCTGATATAAATTTAGATAGTAGAAAGGTTGATTTGGTCACTATCGGAGTTTGTGGTGTTTCTGTTGCGTTGTAAATTTGGATAGCATAATGGTTGATTTGGCTACTATCGGAGTTTGTGGTGTTTTTAGTTGTGTTGTAAATTTGGACACCATATAATATGAAAATTATTGTGGGCAGTGACCAGATACATGTCGTGAGTTGAACTCACGACATAGAATGTTTGAACATATGTCGTACAACATAGGGAATGTCTTAATTTGAAATCACGACATGCCGCATTTTAAACATATGTCGTGACTTGAAGTCACGACATGCATGAACAATGCATGTCGTGACTTGAAATCACGACGTAGGTGGTTTCGTTTTGTAAATAGTTTTTAAATAGTGTTGTTTTAAAAAATTTTTATATTATGGGAGTTATTTCCGTACAAAGCTCAATTGTAGGCATTGCCTGCTGTTCACACTGGTCGTCTATACAAATCATGGTGGAGGGTAGAATCGGATTTGAGTTTAATGGGCTCTTGGAAGGGAGTGACACCGAAGTGTTTTAGTTTTGTTGTTGTGGCAGTAAACGACCGGTGTTTAATCTTTAGGTATTCTCATATGCTATCTCCCCTTCTCTCTCTCTCTCTCTCTCTCTCTCTCTCTCTCTCTCTCTCTCTCTCTCTCTCTCAAGAAAACTTCTTTCTGGGGTCTTAAATACATGCACGAGTATAAATTACTCTATTTGATAGGAGAAGAGAAACACTAAAATGAGAGAGAGACAGCTTGTCTTACTGGAGTGCAGATGTGGGGATGCCCTTTTCTCTTTTGAAAGAGAGAAAGAGAGAGCTTGTCTTACTGGAGTGCTGATGGGGGGATGTCCTTTTCTCTTTTCTCTTCCCTTTCCGATACTGCTTGGGATTTTTTATGCGATTCTTAGTAGTTTGTTGAGAGATAAGATGATTCATGCTAGGGGATAGAATTCTTCTGGGTAAACATTTTTCTCCTTTATTTGTTTGCTAAAGCTGAGATTGATTCTGTTGCAGAATTGATTACTGCAAGTGTTGATTTAGTTTCTTGAGCTGTATGGTTTTCATTAAATGTTTCTTATGGTTTGGTTTTTGATTGTTGTTGTTTCTCCCGTGGCATGCCTTGTCTTGCAGGGAACAGGGGACATTGTTAACCGCAAGGCAAAATGAGATTAGAGAAGTGTTGGTTCTGTTCCTCGACAATATATCCCGGGCATGGTATTCAGTTTGTTCGGAATGATGCAAAAGTAAGTTGGTAGCTGATGGTTTTTGGAGTTTCTGTCCTTTTGTTGTGATTCTACTCTGTTCCTATCTATCTGGTTTATCACATACGTGTTTGTTGCTTGTTGCTGTCCTGGTGGTCTCTACCTGTTCTGAAACATTAAAAGTTTCAATGTTTACTAGAAATTTTGAACCATTGGATCAATTTATAATGTTATGATTCAATTAATCTTTCAAGTGTCCTAGTTTGAGGATGGCAGCTTTTTTTCTTTTTTTGCTGTTAATTCTGCAACTACATTATATTCTACTCTGGCCTGGTGGCTTGTTTAGTTACTCGGTTGATTCTCTTGTAGATTTTCCGATTTTGTAGATCCAAATGCCACAAGAACTTCAAAATGAAGAGAAATCCTCGTAAGGTCAAGTGGACTAAGGCTTATAGGCGGCTGCATGGAAAAGACATGACACAGGTAAACATGATTTAACTGTCTTGTAACCCTTTCTAGCCCATGTCATTTATTCTCAATCAATGTCAAACTGATGTGAATTTTTCCTTCTACTTCCAATCCTGTAGGATGCAACCTTTGAGTTTGAGAGGAAGCGAAACAGGCCTGAAAGATACGATAGAAATGTTGCTGAGAACACGCTGAAGGCCATCAGGAAGATTGATAAAATCAGGGTGGATCGGGAGGCCAGACATCATAAAGAGAGGTTCCTTTCAGTCATGATAGTTTCTTCACAGGCATATACTAGAGTTAGGTATGTAATACCAACTAATGCTTGATCATGAATATATGCAGGATGCGTATCAAGAAGTCCAAGGAACGAAAGGAGGCAGCAAAGGAATTGGAGCAGGGCATCAGCTTGGTCAAAGCCCCTGCTGTTCTTCAACTAGAGCCATCTCTCACTCTTCCGAAGGTCAAAGTCAAGGTTTCTGCAGGAGAGGACGAGACTCGGCAAATGGAAGAATAAAATCAACTCCTGCCTCTGCTTCTGCAGATTTCATGTAAAAGTTCATTTCGGGCTGCCAAAGAGTTGGTTGTGTGTGGATCCGGATCTCGAATATTTCCCTGGATGCTGAAGTTTTGATGGGATTTTAATTTTAATTTTGTTTTTGGGATTAGATGATGACACTGTTATACATGCTTGATGTTCTTGTTTTCTTATGGTTTCTTGCGTCTTAAGAGGTAAAAGCGTATCTGGAGCCTGGAGGTCTGTGTCTGTGCGCCTTTGCATGCGGGTTTTCAGGAAAATTTCTTTCATGCGTTGTTTATTCTGGGACTTGTTAAGCACCTATAACATGGTTGATATCAAATTGATCTCGTTATCGATAATTTAAAATACTTTATCCTAAACTATATTATCCTTCTTAATTGTTTTTGCTTATGAAGAACTAATTTGAAACTGAGTAGCAAAGATTGGAGTTCACGTACTTAGCAGCTTGATTTTTAAGGACTTGCCTTGATGTTGCCTTTCGTTGTTTGGCGGGTTGGATTACATAATTACGAGATTACTGATCTCAAGTGTGCAATAAATCTTTCCTAATATTCATACTTACAACGAAAGGCTCACATCCAGACCTTCTCCTCTATGCCGTAACTCTGATTTCTAGAATAAATAATCTTGGTGAGAATGGAAATTGGTTGTGTATGTATGTTGAGAAAATTTCAAATTTTAAAAATTTTGTGTAAATTAATATAGAATAACAAAACCCCTAAAGGTTTAGAAATCAGTATGGAGGCTGAAAAATTTTGCACAGAATTTCTCCTATTTTTTACAAACCCCAAAATTTAGAGTTTATATATAAGTCTCTGAAATTTCAGAATTCACAAGAGTCTCGAAACTTTTAGAAATTGCAAAACAACATTAGTCAGAAATTACAATGTTGCATTTAGGTCCTCAACATGTCAATTTCTGTTTCTTTTAATTATTCTTCATTTCTAATTAATTTAACACAAAAATAATATTATATCGTATAAGTAATAAATTCCAATTAAGTTTTTAGGGTAGAGAAAGGATTTAGAATATATTTATGTTGATTTCAAAATAATTATTATATAATATTCTAATATAATAGTTGCATTAAAGTTATTTTAATTGTAATTAATTCTACCAGATAATTAGAACTACATTTCAAAATAAATACTGTATTATTTACAAAAATCAATAAACAAACACCCATAATTAAGAATAGATAAAATATATAAATAAATATATTATTATTTTTTCAATTATTTAATACTTTGAGTTTCTCATCCAAAATAAAGGACATTAAAAATATTCAATTTGTCTTACATTGGTCGATAGAGCTTGAGAAATTTTAAGAACATCCGATAAAATACCAAATTGTATTATTAGATCTACATTTTGGATAGTCGACTAAGATGACTTAAGAGAGCGATTTTTGATACAGTCAGCATACATTCTTTGTTACATATATATATCCCAACTAAAGATTAATTGCTAACTAACACCATATATCTCTATTAATTAATTATTGTATGTATTATACTCCGATACGTATGTACATCTCTCCTAACTATCTGTTGTATCACTAATTAATATCGTATACCCAATATGAAACTCTTAACCATAAAAGATTTCACTCGTAATATATCAAAATATATAATACTAATTTCACAGGTTCATCCACATACAATAAAATTAAGATTACATAAACCATATTTAATTATAGAGTACTAATTTTAATTTGTAGTACATGTTAGGAAATTAATCTATAGATCCTATTTATTGCGAACCACCGGAACTAACTACTATTGAGTTTGAATTATGTCTGAACTTGGACCTAATTTGGTGATTAAGGTAAATTATCTCTAACAATTAGGACCCTCGCAAATTATAACTTAAGTTGATGTCGATCAATTAAAACTATTTACTTTGATTGATATGATCATAATTTTCACCTTCTGTATCTATCGTCTTCATGATCTCATATACAAGTCATACAAATCAAACTATTAGACCTTATATATACATAAATAATATGCAAAACAATTTATTTACTTGAATAATTAAAACAAAAATTATTCTAAGAGAAGTAAATATATAGTCTTTTGTGCATACAAAATAATAAAAAAATAAATAATTAAGACTAAATCCTAACATAACTATGAAATTCAAATGCCCCCAACTATCTATATTAATCATTACTCTGATCCTGAAGGCCAACACAATAGAACTAGAATCCTATGAAATCATCCCATGTTAATGTATTCAGAGTTTACACATAATTTGAGCATTTTAATTTCTTCAAAATAACATAGCCGGTGGCACTTCGCGTGAAGAATTGACACCATTGAATCAATATATAGGGCTGATTAGATTTGCTTATAGAAGATGTGAATAGTTAATAAGGTTTCATTGAATGCCAATCTCTCACTCATCTATCTCCACAGTCCTTTATTCTTTTTCTTTTGGTCTCGTCTCTAATTTTTGTAGCTCTTGTGAAGTACTTCAACTATATCAAATCATTCAAGCCCTAGATCGGCTGCCTTGACAAAGCTCTTTGTTAGGTTTGGACTTCGGTCTTGTTAGATACGCTATTCGCCCCAAATATATGAGCTTTTTTTTTTTTTCAGATTTGTTTTTAATTTTTAAAAATTACATAGCTCTTATACAATTTAATTTGAGTTTATTTTGTATTTTGTTGTACTTAGAGGATTATATATGATGACCACTTGATTTAATTTATTGCTTTTCTACGTATTTTGTTGAAATTTTTTATAATATGTATGATTTTGAAATGGTATTTGAGAAAATCAGATTTTGAAATATACAGATATACCTTTTTTTTTTTTTTTTTGAATTGCTAATTAGTTGTGGTAAGTGAGAAAAATATTTAAAAAGAATTACCCTTTAAAATTTCATTCCTTTACATCGTGGTAAATATATTTTTCTTTCCCTAATTTTTTTTTTCCACCAAAAAAAAAGAGGGATAAGGTACGAAAAATATTTTAGACCCCTTAAGTCTTTTCGGGATTTAGAATAAAAGTAGTATTTTAGTTCATAATTTTAATTAGTTATTTTTGTGCTGAACATCCTACTCAAAGTTTAAGAGAACTTAAATGAATAATTTTAAATTTATGTCACTTAATAAATGAGAAATCCATTTTTAAATACGAACGGAATTAATTTTTATTTTGGTAATATTAATAAAAATACTAAAGTATGAAAAAATAATTTAAAATAATAACAAAGCACAGCGGTATGGGAAGAATTATAATATCATAAATGATATTTTAAAATTTTTTCGTATAATATGGGTGGATTAAAATAGTCAAAATTAATTTTGAAAACCGTTTCAAACTTGCTAAGTTCTAAGTAAAAACTTCCAAACTCATTCCAGATGCATTTACACATGTTCCAAACGCATCCCAACGGATAAGTCAAGCTCAACCTATTTAGGTCTCTCGTTTGCTCTATCTTCTGCCTCCCAATTTGATGAAAAATCGATTAGATTCCTTTTATTTACCACTCCTGTGGATCAAATTTTGACTGAAAATAATCATTTGGTATGAAAAATTGACACTCTCCAATCAATATATAGCGCTGATCAGATTTGCCTATTGCCTATGGATGAAGTGAATAGTTAATAAAGTTTTGAGGGAAGTGCAGTCTCTCACTCATCTGTCTCTACATTCCCTGATTCTTGTTTTGTTCTCTTGTCTCTAACTTTTCTCGCTTCATCTTATTTTTACAACTTTTTTTTGAATGGTTTCAACTAAATCAAATCATTCAAGCCCTTGATCGACTGCTTTGAGAGAGCTCTTCGCTAGGTTTGGACTGTGGTCTTGTTAGAGGAATATGCTCTTCACCCCATTAGTAGTTTAATTCGAGGAATATATATGATAACTACATGATTTAGTTTATTTTTTTTCTATTTATTTTGTTAAAATTTTAATAATCTATATGATTTTGAAATGGTATTTGAGAGAATCAGATTTTACACCCTCTCTCAGTTTCCCATGTTTTGTCGAGTTTTGTCTCTCTTCCCTAAATAAACAAAAGAAATGTGGAAGAGTTTTTTAGTATAAAGTTTTGAACCGAAATCCAAATAAACTTTTTCTGTAGTTGCAAATTAGCTATGGTAAGTGAGAACAAGATGCAAAAACATGCCCTTTTAAAATTTTATTCCCCTAATTTATTAGGAAGATATCATTTATCCCCACCTTTAGAGGGATAAGGTAGGAAAAATATTTTACCCCTTAAAATTTGAGAATTCGATTCTTAAAAAAAACCCTAAAAAAGTTTTTTTTTTTTCATGCTTTTTAGTTCATTTTCATGTTTTAAATTCATAATTTGGATGGGGTTTGTCTATGTATATGCTTGTGTAATGATGTAATATGTATATTAGGTCTAGCCACAACTTTGGTTGAATCTAGTAAAGTTTTAAGTAAATTGGTAATATTAGGGGCAAAAGAAAGGCTAGTTTATGATAAAGAAAGGAAAGTTAATGTTAACATAAAAATCATGAGAGTTAGAATGATTAGAGTTTCTAACCAAGAAATCCAAAATTTCGTAAAAGTATTATCGATGAAAATTCATCTCAAAATGCCAAAAAAAAACCTTTTTTGGGTATTTGTGTTATTATAAATTCAAAAAAAAAACTTATGAGAAAAAAAATATATTTTTGTCTTATGCACCTTTGGTCCTTTTCTTATGCCATTAAATATTCAAATGAAGCCTTTTGTGCACCACACAAGCTTTATCTTAACAAAAAAGAGTGCAAGGGTTTTGAAGAGAGGACACTTTCCACTTCGCTCTATTCTCCTTTCTCTCTTACCTCACTCTCCCTCTTCCTCTCCCCTCTCCGGCCACAACCACCACCATCTCTTATCGCCTCCGCCATCAAGTGACTACTAGGAGTCAACGAATCCTCTAACAATTGAAGCTTCTCCCTCTCCTTCAGCCTCTCTCTCGCTCGCAATCACGTAGTCACCCTCTTTCATCTCTCCATCATATATGCCTCGAGCCACCATTGACAGCAATGGCGATCTCTAACGTCTCCATCAATCAATGTCTTTTTGTCCCTTAGTCACGGTAAATCTCTCTCTTCCCTTGAAAGTGATTAAGCATCTCTCCCCCCTTTCTCTCTCTCTCATACACTTCTCCATTTCCAAGTCTCTATGTCCATTAATCCCTCTCTCTCAATATCTCTTTTTCTCTAAGTTTTAGTTATAATTAGTTCTCTCTTTCTTCTATTCTCAATTGTTTAAAAAATATTTCCAAATCTAACACTTACATGTCTTGACTTGAAGTCATGACATGTACTATTTATCGAACAGTATCATGAACAGTACATGTCGTGACTTCAAGTCACGACATATTACTATTTATCATGATCTCATGTCATGACTTGAATTTACGACATGATACTGTACATGTCGTGACTTCAAATTACGACATGTGTGTGTTAGATTTGGAAATATTTTTTGAATTGTGTTATTTTAAAAATTTTTTCTTTTGAGATTAGTTCTAAACAAAGCTCCTTTTTTCTTCTCTCTCAGCTTCAAATGCAAACAATTATCTCTCTCTCACTTGTAATTGAAGGTATCTCTTTCACTCTCCATCTTTCAAAGTCTTTGACATCTCTCTCTCTCTCTCTCTTAGACAGTCTCGCTCCCTTCGTGCGTCTCAATCTCGAAACCTTCTCCTCCCATAACCAAAGACCCACTCCTAGTTTGGCGCCTATGTTTCTCATTCTTGTGCAATGTTGAGCTTTCCCCAAGATCTTCGAAGAGCAGTACATGAATTTGAGAGGATGAATCGCCTCAAAGCTCGATAGTATATTTTTAATAATGAAATTATGCCCCTTTTCTTTTAGTTTCGAATTCCAACATGCTCTAATGCATCCTATAACATATGGAAGCCTCTTCTAAAATCTTAGAACATGATTTTGATAGCAAATATTACTTTTTTTGGAGTCAATCCCTTACTTTAGCCAAGTTTTGTTTAGACATTTTGAAATGTTTTCTCTGTTCGTTGTCATACCTTCTTAATTTTTGAATGATTAATGGTGTTGTAACAATATTTTTCAATAGTTAAATCCCCAAAATTTTATTTTGAAATTGATTATTTATCCTTTCTTGATCTTGGTACCCATGTACATATATAAATAATGAGTTATCTTGCCATGATTAGGTTGTTATATGTTTGTGGGGGGTATTTTGACATGGTATTAAGTGTTAAGAATATTAGACATTCTTAAATTGAAAAAGTTCATTAAAAAAGTTTTGGATATTTTTAAATTGAAGAAATTTTGAGAATATTGACTTTTCAAAAATTTAATATTATAATATTTCACTTATTTTTACCAATTTTATAAATATTCTATTTTATTCTTTCTTTTTATATTTTCATGGAATCATCCTATAAATAGAGTTTTTATACAATCTATTGAATACACAATATATTAATCATTTTTTCTCAACCTATAATATATACAACATAAACACAATACATATATTATTTTCTCTTAGTCTGCTTTCTTTATTCACTCTATTTTTTTCTGCTTGATCTTGCTTTCTCTAACATGGTGTCATAGCCTGCTTTATTTCTAATATGGTATCAGAGCACTAAGTATTCGATCGGATATTTTTTTTTCTACTCTTCTGATCAATTAAACATTTTTTTGTCTAATTATGGAGAAATTAGATATTTCTCAACCTATTTCTATTGTCCAAAATCGTTCTACTTTATTTTGCTAGTTCTCAACAATATTTTATGGTCTGCTGCTTGTCTGCTATTGAAGATTCTGCTTTATTCTTCAATTCCTCTGCTTTATTTTGCTGGTTCTTGATAATATCTTACGGTATGCTATTTTTCTGCTATTGAAGATTGTGCTTCATTCTTCAATCCATCTGCTTTATTTAGCTATTACTCATCTTCTATTTAGTTTGCTTTATTCCCTTTGCTTTATCTGTTTCATTTTTGTTTTCTCTAAATTTGTTGCTGAGTATTTTGCTATTACATCCCATTCTACTCGGTCTGCTTTATTCCATCTACTTTATCTGTTTCATCTCTATTTTTTCTGAGTCTGCTGTTGAGAATTCTACTATTAAATTCTCTTCTACTCAATATGTTTTTTTTCTTTCTTCTGATGATCACAACCATACTGCACTCAGTATCAGTTATATGCTTATTCTGATACTGATTGGTCTGGTGATTTTACTAATCAATGGTCTACTACTGGCTATTTCTTAGCGGTTCTTTAATCTCCTAGCATAAGGCTTCCTATGATTTTGACTCGTCTTTCTGAGCTCATGATGATTTACTACACAAATTCGAAATTACTTATCTGCTCCCATTTTGAGTTTGAGGGGGAAGTGTTAAGAATTTTGGCATTCCTAAATTGAAGAAATCCATTGAAAAAGTTTTGGAGATTTCCAAATTGAAGAAATTTTGAAAATATTGATTTTCTAAAATTTTAATATTGTAATATTTTATTTATTTTTACCAATTTTGTAAATATTCTATTTTATTTTATTTTTATATATATTTTCATAGAATCACCCTATAAATAAAGTTTTTGTACAAGACATAGAATGTTGGTTTAGGTTTTGAGTTTGAAAACCTTCAAGTTAATGCCTAAAGGTACATGTTATGCAAGTTTATGCAAACTTTTGAGGGTTAGGATGAATTTTCAAATATGTCGAGCTTGCAAAGACAAGTATTTAGCATGATGATATGTTTTTCTTTTAAATATCATGTTATCTTTTGTTAATATATATTATTAGATTGTGTCAATGTGACCGAGGCATGCAAAGGTTAGCCAAAGTATTCGTGTTGTTGATAAAATTGACTTATATGTTGAGACATGCTCAATCCCTAATGTAGTTGAGTTAAAGAATGGAAAATGGAATGTTAAAGAATGTCATGGATAAGCAGGCAGAACTCATGGAAATGGGGAACAATGGCAAAGTAGATTAAGTCAATTGTATAGACTCTTAATGCCAATAGGATAAAACCTTCAACTTAAAAAATTTAACTTCTTATATTCGCTTTTTTCCTTATGATTTTTTTGCTTAACGGGGGAACTAAAGATGATTGATGGGATGATTTCTTGGGATGATGTTCATCGGATATTGAACAATTAACTAAGTTCATTACTCTGGATTAATGGAAAGGTTTGTACCTTGGATATTTTTTATTTTTTTGCACTTCTGTTTAAATAGAATGTGATTTGAAATTTGTTATTTTGACAGATTTCAAATGTTGGTAGTATACAGAATACCTCTGCAGCTGGGTTGCCATCTACATCAAATGACTCAAATCAAAATGGTAAGTTTACAAAGTAGTAGAAAGGCTAACCAAAGGGTTTGTACCTTTTGAATATTTTATTTGAATCGAATAAAATTGAGATAATTTGTTATACTTTTTTCTCGCTTATCTTGTTTATTTCCTTATCTTTTTTAGTATATCAGTTGTTCTTGTCTCGGTTAAAAGTTAATTATGTTTAAATTTCGTATATGTATAATGTGTTGCTTAGCGGGTTAGAAAGGGCCACGTATATTTTCATAGATTTTTTTTATGTGCTTGGATTTGTCCACCATCTGATATCCAGAGTTTCGTCTTAACTAATGCGGGTCAACCCGATTGAGTTCCCTCTTAGGGGTAGGGGTCTCCCAACGTAGTCGACTTCATATCCAAGTTACGAGTTGAACTCGTGACTTTGGTTAAGAGACACAGCGATCTACCCGTCACGACAAGTGTCCGTTGGTGTATATTTTCATAGATGTGGATGCCGATCTAGAGACCACTATATCAGGTGTTGTATGTTATACAATGATTTAAATTTTCACTTCTGCACATATTTTTCCTCTTTGGTTAGGAGATGCGACACTCAAATAGTGAGTTGTCACATGTAGTTTTCATAATTGAATAGTGCACAAATTCTCGATGGTATTATTAATTACGTAGGCTTTTTTTGCTATGAATCATAAAGTATGTGTTTATTCTATGGATTTAACTTGTGTTTGCTTGATATTTTGTTACTACATTTTTGAACATACATCAAAGGAGAATTGGTTAGTATTGAGAGTTGAAAGTTGCTTTACCTTCCACGAAACTTTTTATTTTTTATTTTTTAAACTTTTGTTTGATAAACAACTATTCTAAATGATGCTACATTTATGAGATTTCATTATATGCAAACTTTGATTTGAAACTAATGAAAAGTTTGTTTAAGTATTATATTCTAATGTTTATTTTTCTTAGATGAAAATTATATTCAGATATGATAAATCCATAGTTATACATATATTTTGGACTTAATTTATAAGACTTATAATGTATTTTTGGTATGAATTAGCTATATTTCCTACTCCAATGGTTTAATATTGTTTTCAAATCTAATATGGAGTAGGAATCAAGATTTGAGGTCAAAACATAGAAGATTGCGCATCATAATGGAAAATTAGGCATTTTGAACAATTTTTGATAGCATAGTGTTGTGGATGACAACATAATTGTGGAAATTTATAACTTAAGCTGCAATTGCCAGATTTACACGATTCTTATATCATTAAAAGCTTGAAGCTAGCACTTGAACTCTTTAGTTCATCACAAATTCAAATTAAACCAGCAACGAGAGAAAACCACAACCAAAATTGGGTCTCGAATCAGGTAATCTAGAAAATTTCTATTTAAGCAGTCAATTTTGAAAATTTGTATCTTGAATTAGAGAATGCTAGCTAATGTGATTCAAGTAGCATTACAAAGATGAGATTGAGATCTCCAACTTTTGTGTTTTAAAGAAAAATATATGCCGATTGAAATAGGATTAAATCCTTTGCCAAATTTAGCTTTCAACATAGGGAATAATTGGGTATCAACAAAGACTAGCGTAAGTGGTAAGGGACCTGTTGTCCCTTAACTATGCGAGAGTTCGACTCTCCATGCGAACGGAGAGGAATTTGTTGCGAGAGTTCGACTCGATCTAAATTAATAGAGACGAAACTCTAGATACTGGTGGTAGCCAAACCATGGCACCAAAAAAATGGGGGAATAATTGGGTCAAGTGGTAAACACATATTGAAATATAAAAATATAAATCACCAAAAGTTAGTCAACGTAGTGGGAAGAGCTTTGCGTCCTTTAACCAAGCGCTCGGGTTTGAGCCTCTTTGGGGACGGAAAAGACTATTTTAAGAAATCTCTCTCTCTATAGGAGATCTGATAGTTAGGTAAACCCGGATTAGTTAGAGTAAAATTCCGGATACCGGGATAGGAACAAAAAAAAAAAAACAAATCCAATTGGTTCAAGCCCACTTCACTTTCAAGTCAAATCCAATCCCTTTTCAAACCATCATCAGGCTCATTCTCATTAAACAAAAAAGGCCCATAATTTGCAACCTTTAGCAAGCAATTCAAAAGGCTTTTTTGGCGCTGGCTATGAAATCAAAGACCATTCCTATGCTCAAGTGATGCAAGACTACCTTAAAATTACAAAGTTTCTAGTTTTTTTTTTTTATTTTATTTTTTATTTTTTTATTTTTCCTTCTTTATGTAGGTTTTTATTTTGAAGGTTTTTATTCTTTCTTGTTTCTTTTCGTATTCTATTTGACTATTTAGGAATTTTTAAGTAATTATAAAGTTTTAAATTAAAATTAGGATTTGTCCTAATATAAAAAGGAGAACAGTAACCACATTATAAAGTTATTGTTTTTCAAATTATGATTGGGAGGTTTCAAACCCTAATCTGGTTTCAAATAATTTTTAATTTCAGTTAATTTTTTCTTTCAATTTTAGTTTTGTTGTCTTCTCCCTGCATAAAATTGGTATCAGAGCAAAATAAATCCTAAAGTTGTCCTTTAGATTTAATTTTTAAGCCTTGGTGCCATGGAAGAGGAAGCCAAGGTCATCAGATAGAATTGACTGATGTGAGATGCATGATTGAAGATGTAACACCAAGCATAAAAAAAAAAAAAAAAATATATTTGGAGACGCAGCGTTTTGGGACAAAACGCTGTGTCCCCAATTGGGGATTAGGGTTAAAACCCTAACCCCCTTTCTCTCTCTCTCTCTCTCTCTCTCTCCCCGACGTTCCCTCTCCTGCGGCCGTTCGTCTTCTCCCGCGGCCGTTCGGCTTCCTCCGCCACAGCCACCGCCGCCGCCGCCGTCATCCTTCTCCTTCTCCTTCTCCTTCTCCTTCTCCTTCTCCTTCTTCTTCTTCTTCTTCTTCTTCTTCTTCTTCTTCTCCTCCCCCGCGCACAGCGCGAGCGAGCGCAGGAGCGCAAGCGCAGGAGCGCGGGAGCAGGAGCGCAGGAGCGCGGGAGCAGGAGCGCGAGCGCAGGAGCGCAGGCGCGTGAGCAGGCGCGCGAGCAGAGCGCTAGCAGAGCGCGCGAGCGCGCAGGGGCACGCAGCAGCGCACGAGCCAGCGCAGCGCACGGGCGCGTGCCAGCACACGGGCGAGCACCAGCCCGCGAGCCACTGTCAGCCCGCAGACCAGTGAGCCAGCTAGCTGTAGCCCACGAGCCCAGTCCGGCCCGTGGCCCACGAGCCCGCGACGGCCCGCGACGTCCCACGAGCCCGTGACAGCCCACGAATCTCCACGCAGGTAAATGACTTAGGGTTTTGCTTCGGATCTATGTGTTTAGATCTAACAAATAAATGTTGTTTTGATAGGAAACCCTACAGACTTTGGAGTGACCGAAGCGACTTTCGGACGAGACTCGGCGCTTCGAGAAAACCCTAGGTGAGGAGATTTCGACTCTAATTGATAAATTGGACGAATCTAGGATTGAATTTAAGATGAAAGGTTTTGTATATGTTTAGAGTGTAAGTGGAATGCAAATAGAATACAAATTATGAAATGATTATATATGAATTGAAGGTTAAGTATAGAATGTTACAGGAATTTGATGATTTGATTTAGGTTGATCTTTTGGAGACTCGAGCGGTCAGATCCGATTTGGCTTGTCAGTAGGGAGTGACTTCCCTCCCGTAGAACGGTGAGTGGGACTTTGACATTCGCTATTGATTGAAAACCATGTTTCAAAAATATCTTTTAAATGACATGTTTCTGCAAAATGTATGATTGTTATGACTTTCCAATATTTGATGAAATATTTTGTGACCTTTGGAGTGTCTTAACTGCTGACTTTATTGATATGCATCCATGAGTTTTGATAAACATATATTGTGCCATATTTTCGACATATTGATATATTTTAATGCTTCCACTGCATTGGCACATGGTTTTCAATGGATTTATTTACACATTTGGGCTGTATGCCCGGCCGACTTTATGATATTATAATTTAGGCTGTATGCCCGGCCGACTTTATGATATTATGATTTGGGCTGTATGCCCGGCCGACTTTATGATATTATGATTTGGGCTGTATGCCCGGCCGACTTTATGATATTATGCATTGGGCTGTATGCCCGGCTGACGTTATGATATTATGCATGGGGCTATATGCCCGGCTGATCTGGTGATGGGATGCATGGGGCTACGTGCCCGGCTGATATGATATTGTGATCCGTAGCTACGAAGGACATCTGGTAGAGGCACCCCTTGTGTCCGGATACGCTTCGGCCGGAGGTATCCGCCAGATCGTCGTGTGTATGGGTGCCCCAGGTTGACCCTCATCGGAGAGGACGTTGAGTACGGCTCCGTCTAGCACCAGGCGGGGGCACCATACACGGCTGACTAGTTATATGTACATTATTATTATTTACAGGCTAGTTGGGGTAGTCTGTGGCCAACATTGGGGCAGAGAGCCATTCTTTAATACTTGCATTTGGAAAAACCCCCAATGCGCCGTCCTTGGTCGAGGTAGACCATTGCCGGGAATATTTCATTGGCCGGCTCTTCATGACATTGATGTGAATATTGGATGCATATCTTGCTTTTTGATGTGTGCGTGTGATATATGATTTTGGAAATAACATGATCAGTTTGCACACTGTGGATATTTTCTTATCTTATGCTTTGACACTCCAAATTCACCTCGATATTGATAGTATGATGTCAATCCCCTCACTTACTGAGTATCCTCCCATAGATACTCATCCCTCACTTTCTTTCCCACAGGATTAGTGTTGGATCGAGGAGATACCACTGGGATTGGGTATGGATATTTTCCATCTCTTCCGCTATGATGATTGGTGATATTATTATGTATTGGAGGTTTTAGATTGACCAATGTATTTATATAAATTTTCTGGAATGACTGTATAAATTATGGACTTTATTTCGCGAAACTCTCGTGTTGATTATTTCATTGCATTGAGGCATTTGTAAATATTTAAAAATAACTTGGGAATTTATTTTATATATGCGTAGAATTTAAGTCCGCTCCGTGTGGCGGCTGCTCATGCTCTAGTTGGGCATGACAGTAGAGGTCTGTTGCTAGGACTGTTAGAAACTTTATAGCCTTGCGTTGTTCTGGATGTTGGCTGTGAATATTGTTGATTTTGGAGAGGCCGGGATGGCCAATTGTTTATTTTTACAGGATAAATGTTATATACAGGTGAAATTGTACAGGGGAAACCTCCGATTTATGGGGAGGTTCTGCCCGATTTTCTGTAAAAATACAGTCGGCATCCAGGGACAACGGGCGACTGTTCATGATCCCGGTTCGGGGCGTGACAGAAGAGTTGCCATAGGCTCAAGCTTTGGAGCGGCAAGAACTTGTGGGAGTCCTAATGGAGATTCAAGAGGGTGATCACGACTCTTTAGACATGCTGGAAGGTGATTCTGAGGATGAATCTAAGATGGCAAAACTGAGAATCCTTTTTATAACTCCGGACCTGCAAATTTTGTAGTAAGAGGTGGATTGGATTGAGATGGCTGCATGCATTGGAATTAAATAGTGGAGTGAAGATAGAAGTGGATGGCTTTTAGGGGTAATTACATGTTGAAGATTATGGCATTTGGGAAGCCATTATAGAAAATTATTTTGAATGGAAACCCATGACTGAATAGAGAAAGGTCCTATTTGTGAAGCTCAAACTCAAAGCTGCAGCACTTCAATGGTAGAATGAAGAGAAGCAATCACATCAAGAAAAGGAAAAAAAAAATCTAGGAACATATAAATGGAAAGATACAATAACAATTCTTGCTAGCAGATTATGCAATGGAGTTTTATGAACAATTTCATTTGTTGAAACAGAATGGTAGGATAGTTGAGTAGTACACTTCTGAATTCAATAATCTATCCATTAGAATTTTTTTGAATGAAACTAATAAATATTTATCATCTCTCTATCTTGCTGATTGGATCAAAGTACTAGAGATGAGTTGGGAATGGTTCATGTATTTAACTTAGAAGATGCTCAACAATATGGGTTACATGATGAAAAGCGAGTTTCATGTTATGGCACAAGGAAACTTAAATATGGCATGACTGAAGGGTTTCCCAAGGTAGTTTTAATGGGAGGGGATCTGCTTCAACTAGCAAAACCAATGGAGAGAGCATTAGTGGAGTAGACAGAGGTAACAAAGAAAAAAATGAAATACAAAGCAGAACCCAAATTTGGCTGACTTCTGGTGGGTCTCAGATTAAATGTTTCATTTGTGGTGAAAGGGGATATATATCCTATACTTATCCTAAAAAAAAAGAGTGAATCTGGTTGAGATTGATTGTGAAGGGATAGAAACATTAAAACCTATTTATAATAATTTTCAAGCAGAGAATGATGAAGTTGATGTCTATTTAGCACGTAGGGAGTCTTTGATGGTTAGTAGGGTAATGACCACAACACCCAACTATGATAAGGAAGATTGGAGAAGAAACTCATGTTCTTTGTGGTAGTAAAGTATGTGATCCAATCATCGATAGAGGAGTATAGAAAATTGTATTTCCAAAGAAGCATTTGAGATGGGGATATATATCCTATGCTAATCCTCAGAAAAGAGTGAATCCGGTTGAGATTAGTGGAGAGAGCATTATTGGAGCAGGCAGAGTTGACAAAGGTAAAAATGAAATACAAAACAGAACCCAAATTTGGCAAGACTAATGGTGGGTCTCAGATTAAATGTTTCATCTATGGTGAAAGGGGATATATATCCTATGCTTATCCTCAGGAAAGAGTGAATCTGATTGAGATTGATTATGAAGCGAGAGAAGCGTCAAAACCTATTTATAATAATTTTCATGAAGAGAATGATGAAGTTGATGTCTCTTGGCACATGGGGAGTCTTTGATGGTTAGTAGGGTGATGACAACAACACCCAACTATGATAATGAAGATTGGAGAAGATGAAGCATTTCAAAACTCATGGACCATCGCACTGAAGAGAACACATACTCATTCTACAAGGGTAGCAAAACGTACACTTACACCCCCAAAGAGATAGTGCAACACCTAACATTACTAACACCATGAATGCTTTCCTAATGGTTGAAGAGTTAAAGAATGAAGCCAAAGAAGTGGGAGTAGTGTATGCAATTGTTGTCAAGTTATAAATAACCTTGGTCATGGTGAAGACATGAATGAAATCCTCCTTGTGATTCAAAAGATGCTAGAAGAATTTACTAACTTGGTTAGTGACAACCTCCCACATGGCTTATCATCAATGAGAAGCATTCAATATGTAGACTTGGTACCTGGAGCTTCTTTACCAAATTTGCCATCATATAGCATGGCACCAGCATAGCGACATGAAATGTAGAAACAAATTGAAGAGCTGCTAGACAAAGGCATAGCACATGAAAACAAATTTCTTTGTGCTTGTCCAGCCTTACTAGCCCCCTAAGAAAGATGGTACTTAGAGAATGAGTGTGGACATCCGAGCAATAAACAAAATTACTACCAAGTATCAATTTCCAATCCCATACTTAGAAGACATGCTTGATCAACTAGTTGGCCCTAAAGTCCTCTCAACGATTGATTTGAGAAGTGGATATCATCAAATCAGATTACAATGTAGAGATGAGTGAACGATTTCCTTTAAGACTCTGAGTAGTCTTTATGAGTGGTTAGTGACGTCCCTTGGCCTTTCTAATATTCCCGGTACATTCATGAAGGTCAGAACTGAGGTACATAAACCTTTCTTGAAGTTTTTTCATGTTATTTATTTTAATGATATTTTGATCTATAGTCGAACTAAGGATGAGCACTTAATTCATTTACATAAAGTCTTGGAGGCGTTGCAAAGTAAAAAGTTGTTTGTAAAATTAAAGAAATGTTTATTTCTATAAAGTGAGATTATGTTTTTAGGATTCATTATCTCTAACGATGGACTAAAAACCAGACTCTGAAAATGTTCATGCAATTAAGAGCTGACCATCACTAGAGTCGCCAAAGAAGTTAGAAGTTTCCATAGATTAGTCTCATTTTTTAGAAGATATTGAAGAAAGACTTTTGAATGGACTAATGCAGCTCACAAAGTCTTTGAATAAACCAAGATAGTCTTGACAAAAGCACTGATTCTTGCTTTCCCAGATTTTGAAAAGTTATTTTTTGTGAAATGTGATGCTTCCCATGTTGAAATTGGAGTTGTTCTAGTTCAAGAAGGGAAACTACTGTAGCTTTTCAATGAGAAGTTATTTTTTTTTTTGGTACTTACACATAGCATATAAATGTATAATAAAACTCTCTTTCAGTCTATTTCTCTCTTTTCAAAAACCTCTCTTTGACTTGAGTATTGGTATCTCCCTGACCAGAGCACTCTCTGGCGGTTTTTTGTAGGTTTTATCAATCAAGATCGATAGACAGCCAGTCACTCATTCGAGTTATCAGAGTTATCATCTATAGAACCAAACCTTCCTCCAACAGCTTGGCGCCATCCATGGGAAACAGACTGATTTTTTGAGTTTCTATTGCTATTTCTTTTTTCTAGCATCATGGAATCAACCAAGAGAAAAGGGCCATCCATCAATTTCAATGACGATGATCTAATAGGAGTTAACATAGATCGAAACAACCCACTAATCATCACCGTAGGAATAGGGTCCTACCTTGTTAAATAGACCTTCATTGATCAAGGAGTAGATCAAGAACTCTTCTTTTGGGACGCCTTCCAGCGGATGGGCTTCAACCCATCTCATCTTCATCTCTCTAATGGATCTATAAAAGGGTTTGTTGACTAATGTAAATATCCAGAGGGTACCATCCCGCTTATCGTAACCTTAGGCTTGCCTCCTCACCATGTTACTACCAGAGCCACTTTTCATATGGTGAAACTCTTGTCCCCCTACAATGCCATCCTAGGTCATTCTAATTTGGATAATCTCAAAGCACTACCAAGCACAAAACACATGAAAATCAAATTCAAGATACCTATAGGGGTACAATACTTTATGGTGATGTCGACCCATTGATTGTCCCCACCATCGAAACAGAGAAAGAAGTTCTATTGATAGAAATGTTGGAACTTAGAGATGATATTGAATATTGATCCAAGCCTCAACCCGAAAATGAGGTAATCAAGGTTTCCATCACAGATGTACTTGGTCAAACAGTTCAAATTGGTGCCCACCTAACGATACCTATCCAAGACACAATTTTGGATTGTCTTCAATGACATTCTAAAGTCTTTGCATAGTCCCCTAGAAGACATGCTAGGTATTTACCCTTCAGTCATAGTCCATTGCAAGTCAGAAGCCTATTAAGTAGAAGAAAAGGATGTTCGCACCAGAACGTTAGCGTGTAATATGGGAGAAAGTCTGAAAACTCCTAGTGGCAAGATTCATTTGAGAGGTGGAATACTCTTAGTGGTTAGCCAATGTGGTGTAAAAAAGGCTAATGGCAAATGAAGGATGTGTGTAGACTTCACCGGTCTCAACAAGACATGTTTGAAAGACAATTATCCACTTTCCAATATCAACAAATTGGTGGACAACTCATCAAGTCACAAGCTCTTGAGTTTCATGGATGCATACTTTGGTTATAACCAAATATGTATAGCTTCGGAGAACTAGAAAAAAACTAGTTTCATCACAGGGTTCGGCACATACAGCTACAAGTGATGTAGTTTGACCTAAAAAATGTAGGAGCAACCTTTTAGTGGTTAGTCAACAAGGTTTTTAGCAAGCAGCTTCGTAGAAACGTTGAGACTTATGTTGATGAAATGTTCATCAAGAGTGCTGAAGCAAAAAATCACATTACAGATTTGGAAGAGACATTCGAAATGTTAGAATGTTAAACATGAGATTGAATCTAGCAAAATGCACATTTGGAGTTACTTTTGGAAAGTTTCTAGGCTTCTTCATTACCAACTGGGGAATCGAAGCAAATCTAAAAAGATACAAGCTATATTGGACATGGCACCATTGAGGACAATAAAAAATTGCAATGCCTCATAAGGAGGATTACAGCTCTGAACCAGTTCATGTCGAAAATGGGGGAAAAATATAAACCCTTCTATGATACTGTCAAAACGTTCCATAAATTTGCGTGGACCCCGAAGTGCCATACAACATTCAAACGGCTCAAAGAGTACTTTATGTCACCTCCTCTCCTCTTTTGACCTATTCCCAATAAGAAACTCTACTTTTATCTCTCTATCTCTGATCGAGCACTCTACTCTATTTTTGTGAGATAGGAATCCACCATACAGAAATCAGTATACTATGTCAGTAATATACTTTAAGACTTAAAAGCTAACTACAGACTTATCAAGAAGGTGGCTTTCACCTTAGTCATAATCGACAAACACCTTCGACCTTACTTCTAAGCACACAACATTGTAATATTGACCAATTAACTTCTAAAGTAGATTTTACATAAGAGAGACACTTCAAACTGATTTGTTAAGTGGAGTATTGAGCTAGACGAATTTGACATCAAGTATCAACAGAGGCCGATGATCAAAGGCCAAGTCCTCATCGATTTCATCCTCGAATGTACACTCTTGCCGATCATTGAACAAACCTTATTGATAACTGAGAAGAATGCCCACTGTTCGAGTAGACCCTTTATGTAGATAGGTCATCGAACTCCTCAGGAAGCAGAGATAAACTCAATTCTTATAGGACCGGATGACTTCAAAATTGAGTACACTCTTCGTTTTGACTTTCAAGCAACAAATAATTAGACCGAATATGAAACCTTTCTAACCGAATATGAAACCTTTCTAACCGGATTGCGAATTGCGGCATCACTAGGGGCCCAAAACATATGACTCTTCACCGATAGATAGCTAGTCATCAAGCAAATTAAAGGGATCTGTAAAACTAAGAAATCAACAATGACAAAGTATCTAACCAGATCACGAGAGGTGGTAGACAAATTCGATAAGGTGGACATAAAATAGCTCCCCTGATCAGAAAATGCATGAGTCGACACCCTCTCAAAACTAGCGAGTGCTGATTCGGTAATGACCAGCCAAACAATTTATATAGAGAGCATGTTATACCTAAGTATTGAAGAGCTCGAGCAGATCTTATCGACAAATAGTTCATTGAGCTAGAAAGATCCCATAGAGACCTATTCGAAGCATAGGCAACTACTGAACTTGCCCTCCAAAGTTGCTAAGTTGAAGTGTAAGGCCGTTCACTATGCCATTATCAATGGAAATCTCTAAAAGAAGTCTTATATCCATCTGTACCTAAAATGCCTGACACCCAAGGAAGGGAATTACGTGCTCAGAAAAATGCATGAGGGGATATATGGCAACCACCTAGGCACTCGAAACTTAGTGAATAAGGCTCTCACACAAGGATATTATTGGCCCACCATGAAGACTGACATACATGGTGACGTCAAAAGATGTGACAAATATCAATGCTTCTCAACGGTACCCCGTCAGCCCTCTACCGAGTTCAATCCAATAGCAAACCCGTGGCCGTTCACACAATAGGGGATAGACATTCTCGGGCAGTTTCTACCAGGTACCGGACAATAGAAGTTTCTAGTCTTGGCTATCAACTACTTCACCAAATTGGTAGAAGTCAAACCATTAACATAGATCACCTCTGAAAAGATGCAAAATTTCGTATGGACATCCATCATCATCCGGTTCGGAGTGTCATACATTTTGATTATCGACAATGGAAAATAGTTTGACAACAAAAATTCTCAAGATTTCTATGGCAGGCTAGAAATCCAGCATTGCCTTACCTCCGCCTCGTATCTGCAAACCAATGGCCTCACTGAGGTGACGAACTGAACCATCCTACAAGCACTGATGGCTGCACTGGATGAAGTCTATAAAACAACCTAGAAGGGGGTTAAATAGGTTGTTTAGAGATTTTAGACTTTTTTGGTTAAATTGAGATTTACAGAGCAAGATAGAAGGTGAAAGAAATAAATGAAGAAAAGACGCAAGATTTCATAGTGGTTTCACCCAAATGGTATATGCCTATATCCAGACACCACTTGGATTTTCATTATTTTATCCAAATAGTACAACCAACTAGATTTATAGGTTTTAGTTACACCTTACACTTTTGACTTTGCTAGACTTTTAGTATACTAATACAACAGAGCATACACAATAATGAAACTACCCTTCTCTTTGTCTAACAACCATGTCTTGTTTTTAAAAATAAAAATGATGACCCTTAAATGGCTAGATTTTGAATTTATAATATAAGAATGAAGAGCATAAAATGATTTTACAGAGAACAAGTTAATAATTGCTCAGGGAGTGATGTTCAAGCTTGGAATAAGATTTTTTGGTTCATTAAACTTAATCTTGTAGATCTGATCAAATATTTAAAGCCTCTTTCAATACTTTGAAAAATAGATCTATTGTAGTAGTTGAGCTTCTAAATGTTGGTCTTGAATGCTTTCGAACGTTGTACATTAATAAACCATTAATGCCCCAACAACCTGTTTGCTTTTCTATAGAAGTGTACATTAGAAGCAAGATGTTAACTAATATTTGCATCTTATCGACTATCAAATTTGAATTTCAAGTTTTTGTTTCTGTGATGTCAATTACTCATTTTACCTACTTGACTATTAGTATTGTTCTGCAGATGATTAGTCGACTGTTTTTGAACACAGTCGACTATATCTTCTTTGGGTGTGTCTTATTCACATAAGTCCAAATGTGGTTAGTTGATGACTATAATAAGCTAGTCAACTATTAAATTTGAATTTCAAGATTTGTTTCTGTTACGTCAAAAATTCATTGTATCTAGTCGAATATTTATCTTATCCTACAGTGATTAGTCGAGTACTATAAAGCATAGTCAACTAAGATTTCTTTGAATATGTCTTATATGCCCAAAAAATGGTTAGTCGAATACTATGATATGTTAGTCGACTATTGCAATATTTAGTCGAAATCACTATGGTTTTAGTTGACAAATGTGTATTCATTTTATGTGTTATATTCAGACTAAAATTTTCATTCATCAACTAGATTTTTTTACTTAGTCAAAATAGTCAAAGATTTAGTCGATTGGTGTATCTTGTGACTATCAAGTAGTAGATTATGCTAAGTTATATGTCGACTAGATTAATTAGTCAAATGGGTCAAACGTTTAGTTGAGTATTGTGTATGTAAAGATGTGAGCTTTTACAATTAGGTGACTAGCCTATTGTATTAGTCAACTACTTAACCATTTGCACTTAGTCATTCATCTGTTCATTTGACCATATAGTCAACTATGTTTCTTGTTCTATCGACTATGTTTGCTTTCAAGTTTTAATAGATTCAGTCGACATTTCTAAGATGTCTAGTTGACTATTCTTCAATTCCCGAAGGTGGGCTTTCTAAGTGTTTAAATATTTTGTCGATAGCTTATATAGATTAATCGACTAGTTTGTCAAGAATTAAAAATTTCCTTAAGCATGAAGAGTGCTAGTCGAAATCCCTATTTACTTAGGTGACAATCTTGTTAGAGATCAAAATGGCTTTTATTGTACTTTGTTGATTTAGTTGACTATTTAAGGAATTAGTTGACTAGTTGTATGATTTGGTACTTCATTTAGTCGACTAGGTTTTTGAGGTAGTCGACTATATCTATTTTTTGTTATATGTTGTGCTTATCTTTGTTGACTACTTTTAGGACTTGGTTGACTAATATATTGTTCTAGATGACATGTTCATAGCTTTTGTCAATGGCTCTGGGGTCACTCCTAATCTGGTTTTTGTCAAAATTTTCCTAATTATTTTCTTACTAATTTAGGCTATTTTGTTCATCAAGCAAGATGTCTCCCCCTCTATTATTGCATCTTTAGCAGACAAATTTCAGAGACACTAGCTTAATATACAATGGCATACACACACTCCCCCTTAATAGTATACACATAGGACAAGCGTATCATGCATATATAAACATATAAATTATCACCCTAGTACTAGCATATATATACTATCAACCTAACACACAGTATACATGTGGTACAGTATATATGAAAATATAGCATTCATTCTCCCTTTTTGTCGTCAACAGAAAGGGGCACAAATTTAAACTTAATGGGCAAAAAAGGCTCGAGATTAAGCTCAATGTAGACCTATTAATTAAGATAAAGCAAATTATCCATTAATAAAGTTATCAAGTAGTACATTGGAAGATAGAGTAAGTTATGCATAGATTGCAAAACAAAGTAGAGTTATATTAGAAAGTTGCCAGAGATTATTTAAACAAAACAAAAAGCAATCAACTGAAGAAAAATATTACACAATAGTTTCAGAAGCTTGTTTGACAATGTCTTCAATAATTTCTTGGACTATTGTTGAAGGATCTACCAATGTGGGTTCATTAGTGGCAACATCTGTTGAAGATCCATCAGAAGCAGAAGCAGCGTGAACAAAATGAGTTGGAGAGATAGGAACAACAACAGAGGATGATGGTTCAGAGATGGACAGATTTACATGGTTCTAATCGAGATGATGAAGGAATGTCTGAGGATTGAGGTACAGGAATAGATGGAGGTAGAAAAAAACTCTTGGCATTTTCATTCTTGGCTCTTCATCAAACTCATTGAAGCTATCTTCTTCTCAAAGCCTTTTTCCTTTTTCTTTAGAATTTTCAATGATCTTGCCCTTTAATGTTTTAATGGTCTTCAAGATCTTGGTGTTCTATTATACTATAACATGTACACTCTCGTGAAGGTAGAGAGTATAAGCAGTGAGCCTAACGAGAGCACCCCTCATCATTCTAAGGATAACTCCACATTAGCCTCGGGTTCAAGGATGTGGCTTACAACCTTCAGCTGTCTATCTACTTCCTGATCAATGATGAAGGACTTGGGGTAGGTGTTCTTCTCTATCTTCCCTTTCTTTTCCTCTTTCTTCTTCTACTCACCATCCCTTAGTTCCCATTTAGTCCTATTTAGTGTAGAGACATTGATTGCATTTTTCATATGCAATTCAGTGATCTCCTCCTTTTCTAGGTTAATCTTATGGGCTATCAAAATTTCTATAATCACTGATGCATAGAAGAGATTTGTGAAGTCTGACTTCAAGCTATTTATCATCAATATGGGATTAAGAAATGCAGTCCAGGATTCTCTTCTTGCATGATGCAAGCCATTAACCAAAAATCCTCCTTAGTCAGTAATGCATAACTACTTTCTCTTGGCCTTTGAATGTGACTCATTCTCAAGTGCAGAATATGTTTATAAAAGCCTAATCCATTAGCACTGGTTTCAATAATGTCCATTTCAAGACTGCTGAAGACTTTTCTGCAATGTTCTAATTGAGTCCCACTCATATACTCCTCACATTTTTCATATGGAACCCATGGTAGTCCACCTGATCTACATATGATTGTGGGACTAACCTTAATCTTTCTCCCTTTGATGAATGTCTCAAAATTATAGTTTTTGGAGTGTCCCTCTAGTATTAGTTTTACATCATCCTTACTTTCAACTTGCACTATATTGTTGTAGAATAATCGCACAACTCTTTCATATACCTTGGAGTTTGGGAAAATCAACGAAGAAGGACAAACTTGACTAAGAAATCATCATATTTAAATTTGATTTCACTCTAGAACTTCCAATCTAGAAGTCTCCCTAAGTTTACATTTCGCAAAGCAAAAGTTAAGTTAAACGACTTATATTTTGCATCTGAAGGAAAATCTTCCTTACTGTGATACTCAGACCCCTTTACCGGAGCCTTTGTTATCATCTTTGAAGGAGGCTTAGGTGGTGTTTTAGGAGGGGATTTGGAAGGAGTCTTGGTTTTGGGTGCCATTGAATTAGTGTAGTTAAGAAGAGGATTGGAATTTGAAGAAAATTAAGGTTTTAGAGAAGGAAGATGAATTTTAGATGCTTCTGTTGAGTAGATCCTTTATACAGTCGAAGGATGTTTAACTAACTATTAGTATTCGGGTTCAATTCAGAGAAGAAATGAGATGATCCGAAATAGATTGGATGATGCTGCCATTTGTTGACTAAATACCAGTTTAGCCTGCTAGATATTGATTATCTGTCGACTAATTTTAGTTGAACCCTTTGTTAGTGATGAGACCTAGTCGATATGTTTGAGACATTAGTTGACTATTTTTTGTTGTTTTGCTACTGTTTAGATGAAATAGTTAGTCGATTATTACTTATTCATTAGTCGACAAGTCTTTCTAAAATCATAGTTTTAGTCGACAATTCACTTTATACAGTTGACTATATTTTTACACATTTTCTTTACATTTGTCGACTATATTATTTATCTTGTTGATTATGTCTCATTCAAACTTGGACACCTGCTGACTACTTTAAGAATTTTGTCGATTAAATTTTATTTGTCTAACAAATTAGTCGACTATCACAATAAGTTCTTTGATTATTGTGGGTTTGGCGAAGACTCTTTTGTCAACTAGCTCGATAGTCTAGCCGATTATGTCTTAGTTGAACTTGATGCATTTTCAACTACTCTTGGGATTTTATAGACTAGGCTTGTTTTTCTGACAAGTTAGCGACTATTTTAATGGTTTTGTCGACTAGTTTCCGTTGTTTTGAAATGTTTTAGATTTTCTTTTTCTTTTTGGTTTCTATCATGATTTTCACTTGGTAACTTTAATTATTTCTAGTTCTGCTCTAAGTTCTAAAATTCTATTTTTGTCTAGAGGTTTAGTGAATATGTCACTAGTTTGTCTTTGTGTTTCAACATATTCTAATATCATATCATCTTTAAGAATATGATCTCTGATCAAATAATGTCTGACTTCTATGTGTTTTGTTTTGGAATAATAAACTAGATTTTTGGTTAAATTCATTATACTTGAGTTATCACATTTTATTGGAATAGATTCTAGTTTAATCCTATAGCCTTCTATTTGGTATTTTATCCATAAAATTTGAGCACAACATTGACCACTTACCACATATTCAACTTTTGTTGTTGAAGTTGTTACATTATTTTGCTTCTTTGAAAACTATGACACTAATATGGTGCCAAAAAATTGACAGGTATCACTTGTGTTTTTCCTATCAAGTTTACACCCTACAAAGTCTGCATCTGCAAACCTATGAAGTTAGAAACTTGAGTTTCCATCATACCATAAGCTTAGATTACTGGTTTCTTTTAAGTATCTAAAAATTCTATTTATAGCAATTAAATGTGATTCTTTTGGATTTGATTGAAATCTAGTACATAAACATACACTATATTGGATATCTGGTCTAGAGGTTGTTAAATATAAAAGGGATCCTATCATACTTCTGCATGTTTTCTGATAGACTTGTTTTCCATTGTTATCCAAGTCTAGTTTTATGCTTGTGCTAATAGGTATTGCATTTCCTTTACAGTTTTCAAATCCAAATTTTTTTATTAGTTTATTTGTGAATTTTGATTGATTTATGTATATCCTTTTTTCAATTTATTTTATTTGCAATTCTAAGAAGTAATTCAGTTCACCCATCATACTTATTTCAAATTCTACTTGCATGGACTCTACAAACTCTTTATAGAGTTTTTCACTTGTCCCATCAAATACTATGTCATCAATTTATATTTACTATTAGAATGTCTTTGTCGTTTCATTTTATGAATAAGGTTGTGTCAAATTTTTCTCTGTCAGTTATTTTCCATAAGAAAAAGGCTAAATCTTTCATACCAAAGTTTAAGAGTTTGTTTTAGTCCATACAAAACTTTTGTCAATTTGTAGACATGATCTGATTGTCTATAATCTTCAAATCTAGGGGGTTGTCAATGAAAACTATCTCATTTATTAAGCCATTGAGGAATGTACTCTTAACATCCATCTAAAATAATTTGAACTTCATAAAACAGGAGAATGCAAGAAGTATCCTTATGGCCATGCATAAGTTTGATCATAATCTATACCCTCTTCTTGACTGTATCTTTTGACTACTAATCTTGCTTTATTTCTCATAATTGTACCATGTTTATCAAGTTTATTTCTAAACACCCACTTAGTTTTTATGGCAGATAAATCATCTGGTTTAGGGACTAAGTTCCAAACTTTGTTTCTTTCAAATTGATTCAATTTTTCCTATATTGCTAAAATCTAGTTTTCATCTTTTAAGGTGTCTTCAACATTTTTTGATTCTATAAGAGAGATGAACGTCACATATTCGCATTGATTTTGAAATGCTGATCTGGTTTAGACACTTGAACTTGCATTACCTATTATATTCTCTATATTGATATTTTTCCTAATAAAATGATATCTTATTTCCTGTTCTTGGAGTTCCTCTCTTTCAACTTTTGGTTTTTCTTCTAGTTTGTGTTCTTCTATATGTGTGTTCTCATTTTCTGAAGTTTATGAATTTTTGGTAATTTCCATAGAATCATCATCATCAAAGCTTTTCTTATTTGAATCATTTTCAACTGTTATAGTTCTTTTGTTGAAGACTCTATATGCATTACTTGATGTTAAAATGCCTAGAAAAATTCCCACATCACTTTTAGTATCAAACTTTTCTAAAGAGTCTTTGCCTTTATTCAGAATAAAGTACTTGCATCCGAACACTCGAAAATATTTTGTGTTTGGTTTTCTGCCTTTGTAAAGTTCATACGGTGTCTTTTTGAGTATTGATCTAATGAGGGGTCCATTTAAGATATAGCATGGTGCATTCACAGCCTCTGTACAGAAGTATTTGGGTAGATTATACTCATAGAGTATAGTTTTAGCCATTTCATCTAGTGTTCTATTCTTTCTTTCAACAACTATTTTGTTGAAGTGTTCTAGGAGTTAAGAAATTATCGTCAATACCATATTTTTCACTGAATTCTTTCATTATTTTATTTTTAAAGTCCTTACCATGATCTCTATTGATACTCCTAATTGAACATTCTTTCTCATTTTGAATCTTAGTTTAATGAAAGCTTCACTTGCCTCTTCTTTTCTGATTAAGAACAGTACCCAAGTGAAGCGTGAATAATTATTAATAATGACCAAGCCGTAGTGCTTTCCTCCTGGACTTTGTATTCTAGTAGGTCCAAAAAGATCTATGTGAAGTAATTGCAAAGGTCTAGATGTTGACACTACAGTTTTAGGTTTAAATGTGGTTCGAGTGTACTTGCCCTTCATACAGACATCACATAGTTTTTCTCTCTCAATTTTAAGATTTGGAAGACCTTTTACGATATCCTTTCTGGCTAGGCTAGAAATTAAGTCCATGCTAACATGTCCTAACCTTCTATACCATAGTCAAGAGTTAGACTGGCTTACTGCAACTAGGCACGGCTTATTTTGATTTTCAGATTGTTCCAAATCTATTATATATATGTTTCCTTTCCTATATCCAATAAATTCTACTTTATTTGATTCTTTATTCATAATTAAGCAGACATCAGACTCAAAGGTAACTCTATACCCTTTGTCATATAATTGACTTATACTTAGTAAACTAAATTTTAAACCATCAACAAACAATACATTTTTAATTTGTGTAGAGGTAGAAGACTTACTACACTGCCAATCCCAATAATTTTGCCTTTTGAGTTATCCCCAAGAGCTACTTTTCCTCATTTCTTCTTTTCTAGACTTGAGAACCTTGATGCATCTCCTGTCATATATCTTGAGCAACTACTGTCGATCACGAGGAGGAGGATTTCATAAATTCCTTAGACTTCAAGCATACCTGAGATGACAATTAATCATGATTGTATCTTTAGTATCTAGATTTTCTTAGGTTTGTCTAGTCGAAATACTACTTCTAAGTTCTTTTGGTATCCATTTTGAAGTTCTTTTCTTATGTGTAGTGACACTGGTCCAACATACATCAGTATTGTGGCCCAATTTATGATAGAGAGTGCACTTAGACTTTTTAATTAAGTCTGATTGTTTCTTTAATCTACAATGTTCATATTTATATCCAGTTTCATACATGTATAACATTTTTCCTTGCTTCTACTAGGCTCTGAAGTAGGTACGAAGGAACTGTAGAGTTTCTTCTGATTTACTGTAGTGTTAAATCCTAACCCAGTTTTATCATACATAGCTCTTTGAGTTCCTAATATTAAATCTAATTTTTCTTGTCTTTAAATGAACTTATGTAGTTGTTCATCATCATTTTTCTTTTCCCAAACTCCATTCTTATACACCCACTTGGTCTTTTTCAAAGAGGACTCACCAATCACATGTTTCATGCTTAATTTGGTGAAAATCTCCCTTTTTAAGTCTATTTTGTTTATAATCAGAATTTCAGAGATCAGGGAACAGTAGGGAAGGTTTGCAGACTTTGATTTAGCTATAACAATCATGAAACAGGGAACTAAGAAGTGAAGTCCAAGATTTTTACCATCCATGATACATGCTATTAACCAAACATCTTCCTTGATTATGTTTGTATGATTTCCACCTTCAGACCTAAGAACGTAAATGATAATGAAATGAATGATGCATTCATGAACTCTCAAATCTTTTGCATTCAGGTATACCTCCTCTATCTCCTTCAAGTTGTCATTCTTAAATATTATTTTTGCACATTTAACTTGACTCTTCTTCATTTATTCTTCGTATTCATTAAATGGAATCCATTCTAAATTGCACATTATGCATAGAACCTTAGGGGTAACCACAATTTGTTTCCTTTAATATACGTTTTGACAGTGCAGGGTTCCATTTTAGTAACAAAGTAATAGTGTATTTCCATCACATGTGCTCCAGTCTCATTAATCACTTCTATATTATTGTAAAATTTCCTAACTAAGTGTTCATAGACATTTTCATTGGGACTCTCAGTGAGTGTGGTAGGATGTATAAGAGATGCTCTTCATATGAAAAATTAATTTTCTTCAAAAAATCCAAGTTAATAAACCTTCTTAAATTCAGTTTTCTTTCGGAGAAATTAGAGACAAAGGACTTACTTTTCTCGAGAGAGGGAAAATCACTTTTGTCAAATTTTGACAGATTCTTTGTCTTTGGTGCCATGGAGTGTTCTTGAATTGATCTTTGTCGAAGATGAAAAGCTTTTGTGAAGGAGAACTATGAACTAGGGTTTTGTTATGCTTTAATGAGTGACGAAGTACAGTTTTGCTGTGAGGAGACGAATTGGGGTTTTGTCATACTTGGTAAGTATTGAAGCATAGATAGGGTTTTGATTTACGAGATGGTGAGTTTGAGAGAATAGGATTCACCTTTTGAGTATTAGGGCGAATGAAAGAGAGTGATAAACAAAAGGACAAGAGAGGTTAGGGTTTTGTTCATTGATAGATTAGGGTTTGATTTCGAAAGGAAGGAATTGATGATGGAGTGAAAACGAGATTTAGGGTTTGAAGGCAAAGGGATTAGGGTTTGTTTGAATAGGTGAGAGAGAGAAGAAGATAGAGAGAAGAGATCAATCATTTTGATAGACAAGGAGGTACGAAATGAAAGGATTTTAGGTTTATAATTTAAAATTGGGAGGGAATGCGAAAAGTTAAAGGTTTTGAATTTAATGGGTCGAATTTGGGTTGTTCAGAGAAAGATAATTCGATTTTGATTTGGGTTTTTGGATTTTCATTTCTTTTTATGAGCTACTTGAGTCGATTTTATAAGGATAATAAATCGACTTATCTGTTCACATAAGACGACTTGCATTAAGTTGCAAGACGTTGTAAGACGACTTATATGAATAAAACTCAATTTTAAACACAGTCAGGTCGCCTTGCCAAATGCCCAAGATGACTGAATAGTGTTTTCAGAATTATTTTTGTGGTTTGGATTTAGCGAGTCGAATTGTACTTATGATAAGATGACTTGCTATGTTCAAGCATTACTCATAGGATGACTCATAATTTCTACAAGTCTACTTGCTTCATTTTTCAAAGTGATGTTTTAAACCTCAATATTAACGGATCGACTTGTATGTTGCATGAGTCGACCCGCCCTTCCCTAAATTATCTTATCTTTGAAATTTTACTACAATTTCAATCATAATTTAATTTTTTTAATTGATTTGGACACACAATTTATTTAGTATTAGATAATTTAAATAGTAAATTCATTTCATTGTGCCCAATTCTCTTCTTAAGTTACAAAACCTTTCTCTATCCAAAGGTTTGATGAAAATATTAGCAATTTGTTTTTTGGTTTTTACATACTCTAGAATTATATCCTTTTTAAGAATATGATTTCTAATGAAATGATGTCTAATTTTAATGTAATTAGTTCTAGAGTGATTGATTAGATTTTTAGTCAAATTTATAACAGTATTATCAATCTTGATTGGTATATTTTCAAATTTCAAACCATAATTTTCAAATTGATATTTGATCCACAAAATTTGAACACAATATTGCCCTATAGTCACATACTCTACTTCTGTGGTTGAGGTAGCAACATTATTTTATTTTCTAGAGGACCATGATATTAACATACTTCCAAGAAATTGACAAATGCTACTAGTACTCTTCCTATCCATTTCACATCCTGCAAAGTCAGCATCTAAGTATCCATGCAATTCAAATGTTGAATTTCTATCATTCCATAGTCCCAAATTGCAGTTATCCTTCAAATATCTCAAAATTCTCTCGACTGCAGTTAAATAAGACTCTTTGAATTAGATTAAAACCTAGCACACAAGCATAAACTATATAGAATGTCTGGTCTAGATGTAACTAAATAGAGTAAAGAGTCAATTATACTTCTATATAGTTTTTAACACACTTTCTTTCCTTTCTCATATTTGTCTAACTTAATTGAGGTGCTCATAGATTCAGCATATTCCTTAACCTCACTAAATCCAAATTTCTTGATTAGTTTATTAGTAAATTTGGATTGATTAATGAATATTCCTTTTTTAGTTTGTTTTATTTACAATCCTATAAAATAATGCAATTCACTCATAAAATAATGCAAATTTCTCAAACTCAGCATGCATAATCATAGCAAACTCTTAACAAAGACTTTCATTAGTTGCCCTAAATACTATGTCATCTATATAGATTTATACCATCAAAATTTATTTGTCTTTTCTTTTAATAAATAGGTTTGTATAAACTTTTTCTCTTTCAAAGTCAATTTCGATTAGAATATTGTTAAATCTCTCGTACGAAGCTCTTGGAGCTTTTTTTAGACCATATAATGCTTTAAATAATTTGAACACATGATTCGGAAATTTCAGATATTCAAATTCTAGTGGTTGCTCTACAAAAACAATTTCATTTATAACACCATTCAAAAATGCACTCTTGATATCTATTTGGTATAATTTAAAATCCATGAAACATGCAAAAGTAAGAAACATTCTAATGGTTTCTAATCTGGTTACCAAAGTATAAGTTTCATCATAATCAATACCTTCTTTTTGGCATACCCTTGAGCTACTAATCTTATCTTATTTCTAATAATTTTTCAATATTCATCTAGTTTGTTCCTAAATACCCACTTTGTTCCTATTACCGATTGATCATTTGGTTTAGGAACTAGCTCCCATACTTCATTTATCTCAAATTGGTTTAACTCTTCTTGTATAGTTAAAATTCAATTTTCATCACTTAGACTTTTATTAATATTTTTAGGTTCAATTTGAGAGATGAAAACTACAAATTCATATTGATTTTAAGCTGAGAATTTAGCTCTAACTCCAGCCCCTTTTGTTGTTCATGGCTTGTTTGTGTATCTTTAGCTCTAATTTCTAGTATTTCTTCCTTTATTTCTTTATTTTCCAATATCTTTTAGTCTAATATTCGTTCTATCTTTTAAACTTCATCATCAAAATTTCTTTTACTCAAAAGGTCACTTTCATCAAAATCTACATAAATAGATTCTTCAACAATCGTTGTTATCTTATTATACACTCTATATGTTTTACTAGAGATTGAGTATTCTAGAAAAATACATTCATTACTCTTGGTATCAAATTTCTCTAAGTTATTTTTTCCATTGTTTAACACAACATTTGCATCCAAAAATATGAAAATATTCTATATTTGGTTTGTTACCTTTATATAGTTCATAGGGAGTTTTCTTAAGAATTAATCTAATTAATGCTCTATTAAAAATATAACAAATTATATTAACAGTTTCAGTGCAAAAATACTTGGGTAGATTATGCTCACAAAACATAATTCTAGCCATTTCTTTTAAAATTTTATTTTTTCTTTCCACAACTCCATTTTGTTGTAATATTCTAGATACAAAGAAATTGTGATCTATTTCATTTTTATCACATAGTTTTTTCAAAAATCTATTTTCAAACTCTTTACCATGGTCACTTCTAATGCTATTAACTGTGCATCCTTTTTCATTTTGAATTTTCCTACATAATTTGATGAATGCACTACTGGTCTCTTGCTTTTTAGTTAGAAATAATGTCTATGTGTATCTAGAGTAATCATCAATGATTACAAAACCATAGTGTTTTCCTCATAAACTTTATGTTCTAATTGGACTGAAGAGATCCATGTGAAGCAACTCTAATGGTCTAGATGTAGAGACTATATTTTTGGATTTAATTGAAGATTTGATATGCTTTTCTTTCATGCAAGCATCACATGGTTTTTCTTTTCATATTTTAATTTTGGAATCCCTTTAATCATGCTTTTTCTAACTAATTTAGATATTAAATCCATACTTGCATGTCCTAATCTCCTATAGCATAACCATGTATCATCATTTCCTATGACCATTAAGCAAACTTCATCTTTAACACTTATATTATCTAAATTAATAACATATATGTTTCGTTGTCTTTTTTGTCTGAATTTTACTTCCTTGCTTAATTTATCTATCATATTGCAATAATTATAATTAAATACAACAATGAAACCCTTGTTACACAGTTGACTAATACTAAACAAGTTATGTTTTTATCTTTTAACTAAAAGGGCATGCTCAAATTGGGTAAGAAACATATCTATCTTTTCTATACAAATTATTCTCCTTTTTGAATCATCTCCGAAAACCACTTTGCCTCCTTTCCTTTCTTCCAAACTACTGAACCTAGAGGAATCTCCTATCATGTGTTCAGAGCATCCGTTGTCTAGAAACATGTATTTTCAGGGTGGTTTTGGTTTTGAAACAAATTTGCATAGTAAAGAAATCAAGTATTGGACTTTGGTACCCAAATTTTCTTGGGTCCGGTAGTGTTAGTAATCAAAACAGTCTCAAATGCACTATTTGGTACCTATTTCAATGTCATTTTCTTGAATTCTAAGTCAGTGAACCAACATTTATCCCTATTATGTCCAATTTTATTGCAGTAGGTACACTTGGCATATGTTTTAGGGCTTTTTGTTTGATTTGAGCTGGATTTTCTTTTAAGTTTGCAATAATATGCACTCTGTCTTTGTTTCATACAATAATGACATTTAGAGCTTGACTTTTTATTCATTCAACTATGTACAAAGAAGCTATAGAGTTTCTTTTGAGTCATGGTAGGATTGTACTGCTAATCGGCTTTATTATAAATAGCTCTTTGAATTCCAAGCATCAAGTCCAATTTCTCTTGTTCTTGAACAAATTTGTATAGTAAAGAGTTTAGCCTTTTGTTTCTCTCTTTTTCTTGATCTAGCTTTTTTATATATTTTTTCATTCTTGCTCTTCTCATTGTTGTCATTTAGAGGTTCAATTCTTGTGTTTTCAATTTCTATATGAAAATTATTTGCTTCATTTGTTTTACTTTTAAGTTCCTCAAGCAAGTCAATTTTCTCTTGCCTTAACATATCATTTTCTAATCTTAGTTTTTCATTTTCAGATTTCAATTTATTCCTATTTTCCTCTAGTTTTATCATTTTCTTCTTTAATGAGCTATCTTTCTTAGTCATATTTTTCAAAATTTTGATCGATTCTATGAGTGTATCATGCAATTCATCAAAAGAGAGTTCATTTTCAGATTCTGAATAAGAAAAATATGATGTTGAAGAGATTATCTTATCATTTGAATCGTCTTCTAATGCCATGAAGCATAAGTTTACTTGCTCTTGTTCATGTTCCTCCTTACTTGAGTTTTCATCCTCATAGCTCCATGTTGCTGAGCCTTTTTCTTCTTTTTTTTCTCTTTCTTCTTAGCTTTCTTTCGCAATGGACAACGAGCCTTGATATGACCAGGCTTTTTACACTTATAGCATCTTATTTCTTCCTATTTTTTTCTAGTTTTTTTAATTCTCTACTACTTCTATTTTTCTTTCTCATCTTGAATTTCTTGAACTTTCTAGTTAAGAGAGCCATGTTTTCATCTTCATCATCATTGAGTTGCTTTCCTCACTTTCATCTTTTAGTGCTATTGACTTTCCTCTTTCTTCATTTCCATTTCTTTTGGAGTTCATCTTTATTTCATGAGTTGTCAATGAACCAACTAATTGATCCATTGTAAGGGTCTTTAAGTTTTTAGAATTTTCAATTGCTGTAACTTTGGCTTCTCATGACTTAGGCATGCATCGCAATACTTTGTCAACCATATCTTCTTCATTGATTCCTTTTTACCCAGCATTCTTAAGTCATTTGTGATGGTGTTGAACCATGTTATCGTGTCTCTCACAGTTTCACCATCCTTCATCTTAAATACTTTATATTTTTGCTAGAGCATCCTTATCTTGTTCTTCTTCACTTGATTTGTGCCTTCATAGGTGGCCTCCAACCTTTCCCATATTTCTTTTGTAGTGATGCAGGATAAGATCTTATTGTATTCATTGAGACTCAGGGCTAAATGCAACAGGTTGACTGCCTTACAATTGGCTTTGTAGGCCTTCATTTCTTCAGGAGTCATATTTTTTATCTTTACAAGAACTCTTACCCTATCAATTGCTTCAGTTGGAAATTCAATTCATTCTTCTATAATTTCCCATAATGTCTGATCTTGAGCAATTATGAAGTTTCTCATCTTTTGCTTCCAATAACTATAATTGTTGCCATTGAAAAAGGGTGCCTTATTGGTTAAGCAAGGTTAAAATGGAACACTATCTCCATTTAGTGTCATTTTTTATTTTTACTTCTGTAGTTATTGAACCCTTTCCAGAAAACCCACTTTGATACTATTTGTTGATAGTAAATGTGATAATTTAGAGGGAGTGAATATGTTATCTAAAAATTTTGACTTATTATGAGTGTTTAAAATAAAAACCTATTTATAAAGAATAAATAAATAAGTAAAATCTAAAATAAAAATTGATACACACAATTTATAGTGGTTCCACCTTCTTGGTGTATGTTCACTCTCATATTTTATCTGAATTTTCAAATCCACTATTCTAGCCAACAATTTATAAACTAGCTTCCCAAGATGCTAGTGAACCTTATAAGTATTTTTCCAAATACATACACTTTCTTTTTACGTGAGCAAGAAAAACCTAATTTGATATCTAGAATGGCATTATTCTGATCTTTTACAATAAGTAGAAAGTAAAAATGAAGAGCAAGAAGGTGTTGGTAATAGTACAAACCAGATTACTAATGAAAAATGAAAAGCAAAGTCTATCAATAACGTTCTCAGTGTTGTTCAACCCTAGCAAAGATGTTTCTTCTTCATATTTGAGTTGCTTTTATAGTCGGAGAAGAAGATTTAGCCATTGAAAACTATTAAATATATTACAGAGGGTGGTGAGATTGTGAATAGTACATTAAATTCGAGATAGATTTCTAAGCAAATAAATATTAGACACAAAAAGTCGATTTCATAAGATTTTAAGTAGACTTGCCTTTGCATTTTGAAATTCTTGGGTTGACTTGAAGGCTTGTTAATATTTGTATGTGAGATATGAGTGGACTTGCCTTAGTCACAAGTGGACTTCACAAGTTATAAGTCCTTTTACAAATTAGCTGAGTCGCCTTAACATTGACTTCAAATAGACTCATCAAGCCTTGGGTTGACTTGTTAAGACTACAAAGATTAGATTCTATGACTTTGATTTTTCGGGACGACATGTGTTTTGGTTGAGTCGACTTGTATACCTACTTTCATTTAGGTCAGGTCGTCTTGAATAGTTTTTGAGTTTTCTTATATGAATTGCAGATTTAGACTTCTGTGACCATAAATTGACAAATCGACTTGCTAGTTTCCTTGGGTCGACTTGTGCTCTTTCATTTTCTACACTTAGGTTGGCTTGTAATTTGGTAAGTTCATCTTTAGTGTGTGCAAACATAGACTTCTGAGACTTGTGTTTCTCAGGTCATCTTGTGGTTTAGTTAGGTCGTCTTGCTTGTGTACAGACATAGACTTCTGATATTTGTGTTTCTCAGGTCGTCTTGTAATCAATCCAAGAAGATCTATACTTAGCCAAATTCTGAAATTCATGACTCCAAATCGACTTCTATTGCTAGAGCAAAACGACTCCCTTATATAAAATTCAATTTTAGTAATTTTTCTTATTTTACTCAAATTTTGATTAATTAATCTTAAATCAATTTTTATTACTCCTAATCATTATCAAAACTTATTTTACTCAATAGTTTTGATATATTTGAATGTGATACGTAATGTTTAGATGTAATGCTTAGATGAATTTAAATGAATGAATTATAAGTTAATATATATTTTGAACATGATTTGGTAATTTGATATTAAATATATAGATTTTTTATATTATTAATATATTATAATTTAAATTTATTTATAAGTGGCAGTTTCAAAACACCGCCACGCAGGCCTGCACCCCCAGCTTGCCCCCACCCCTCGCTTGCCCTATCGGGTAGGCTTACCTACGATTGAGTTACACAAATAAATTCCATATATATATACACACAGACACAATTTTACACAAATAAATTTTATAAATTTCATATATAATGTATGATTTGGAAAAACAAAAAATTAGAAAAATAAAAATTAAAAAAACAATGAAGAGTGACGATTATTTGTCTCTCAAATGATCGACCCTAATATTGGGATTAAAACTCAATTTGTTGTTGTTGTTATAATGAAGAGAGATAATTAAAGTGCAGGTAATGGAAATGGAAAAATGGTGCAAAAAAAATGAACGTTGTTGTGTGAAGCATTGTTAATTGTAAACTAAAATAAAAACATGACCACTATTATCATGAAATTACCACTTATCACAACTTAAACTTACCATGATAATGTTGCTATAGCGTTGTATCTTATCACCTCCTAAATAATGCTTGATATCTTAACCTTTAAATAATCTCTAAAGAACAACAGTTAGAATGGTATATAGCATCAGTATGTGATAGTGATAGACTATAAACTTAACAGAAGTTATAGATATAGCACTTATGCAGAGGAACACTCATATATATATATATATTCAAACTCTTTTTGATAACCGTCCTAATTGAACACGGTGCAATATATAGGCTGGTTTAGATATAGAACTTATGTAGAGAAGGAGAGACTTTTTCAAACCATTATTAAAGGCTTATATTTATTAACAATAAACGATAACTGTTGGAGTGATATATAGCATTTATAGATGGTGAAACATATGGTTAGTAGATTAAATAGACACATTATATAGAGACTACTTTCAAATCTTCAAACCGTCCGTAAGATTTCTTATTTACTCACCACAAGTAATAAGAATTGATAACTGTGAGAACTGAATATGGCTTTTTAAAGACGGTACAATATATGGGTTACTATAGATATAGAACTTATGCAAACTTATGGTTAAATAAAGAGTGAAAAATAGTTTATAGAGACTACTTTCAAACCGTTGCTAAAAAAATATATATATTTTCCAACGGTTTCATCAAAACTGTCTCTATAGACCATAAAAATTGTCACTAGAAGTCATCGACAATAAATGTTAGTATCAATATAGCGCTTTAATTTTGTAGTGGTGTTACAATAAGTGAAACTTTTACTTTGGATGTAACAAATATGAAGTTACAGGAAGAATTTTATAGAAATAAGAAAAACAGAGTATGTCTTTTGAAGCTCAAAATATTGAAGATGTTTAGAATGTTTAGCATATTATCACTCTCTTCTCTTTGTGTATTTATTGAGAATTGTCGAGAGAGCTGTTATGGCAGATCTTCATTAATACTTTAACCACCATACTGAATCTTTTTATTGAATACTCTCAACCATTGCTTTGTTCAACCAATGAAAATGTTTTCTCATTTATATGTGTAGCCAATAAGAGAACTTGCTTTTACTGCATAAGATGAACATTAGAGCTCAAACATGTTTAAAAGATTTTTCTCTAATAACTTGATTTTCAAACATTTAAGTTGATAAGCAAGATTAAGTCGAGAGATTTCTAGTTAACACTATTTGTTAAAGATGTACCAAAGTTCAAGTGTTGACTGACTAAATTATGAGTCGATTGGGTTTAGAGAGTTCTAAGCAAGAGTCGACTAGATTTACTAATCGGTCGACCGTGTTATGTATATTCTTAGCCTTTAGGTCCCTTAGTTAAAAAAATGTGTTGACAATCAAAAAGACTTGGTGGACCAATCCAAAATCCTTGACTAAGTCAAATTTTCAAGCAATTGTAATGTATATATGTATGTGCAATTAACAACCAACTGAAAATCCACATAACTTATGCATAGGATAAGTAGGTAGTTGACTATATAACATGGCATTTGTCGGTCAATTTGAATTAAGTTATCAATCTTTTATGCAATGATGATTGACCTAGATATGTTTTATATGGTTCAGTCATATATGGTCAATCAATTTAATCGAGGGACGATCAATTGATATTTGTACTTAGTCGACTGTTGGTTTTCCAAACATTGGTCCAGTTGACTAGAGGAATGGAATGGTCTACCAAGAGGTTAGTTGGTAGACCAAAGATATGGGATGATCAGTTGCTTTGCCCAATCGACCATGTCCTTTGGAACATTGATTGATGGATATTTAAGGGCTGGTCGATCGATAGTCGACCGCATGCACTAGTTGGTTAACCATAAGATTTGGACATGCATTGGTTGGTCAACCGTGTGCCTTGGTTGGTTGACCAAGTGCTTTGGTTGGTCAGCCAAATGCATACTTTCTAGAGAATCTGAATTATTTTGCTCATCATCAAATTTTAAGTATGCAACAATAAGTATTTATAGTTGTGGAATTTTTTATTTTGATTTGTGTAAAAAGCAACATCATGTGAAAATTGGTTAATTTCTCAATTTGAAAATTTGGATTTTTGTTGTCAAGATATTTGAGGTATTTCAATAATTTAATATTTTTTTCAGATTAAGATCAATGTTTCATATGTAATGAATATGCATTATATCAATACGTATCTTGTATCAACATATATTACAAATGACAATAATAATATTTTAAAAAAATAGAAATATCTATTATTGACATATTTTGGTATTTAATTAGAATAATATCTCTAAGAGATTGATTATAAATGTCATTTGCGAGAGTTGAAAATATGAGAAAACAATCTTCTTACATAATTTCTTTAAAAATGTTCGTGATAAACGACTATTGAATGCACGATCATTACTACTAAACTAATATTGTGATTAGGATTTATTAATACTTATGTATTTATATTAATGATACGAATGGTCAATGTATAGTGATTCTTAGTTATGTATGGAGATATGTGATCGCAAATATTGAAATTCATCACTATATGATAAGCTCCTATAGTTAGCTAAATTAACACACGGTGGAAATTGCATAGTTAACATAAACTCACTTAATAAGAAAAGAGTTTCTATATTAAGTTAATCAAACATGTCCATTAAATGAGGATATATCATTCCAGCCAAAGGGTTTCACTAAAAATTCATAACCCTAGCAAGAATCGAGATTTTGAAATGAAGGGATTCGAGCGCACGACAAATGTGAGTAGTGGTTTGCTAAAATGTTTTAAAATCTGTTCAGAACCATTCATTTGTAAACGGGTACGGTGATGCACTGCAAGGTGTGAATAGCTTGTAATATTGTTTTCAGCGTGTAGAGTGTGTTTCTTGAACAGTATCTCAAGGCAGATACTATTTCTTATAGTCATTTATTGGAAACCTAAAAACTCACACAAAATAGTAACTAACAATCAAATAAGAATTAGATTCTCCGATCTTGATTTTTAATTTTTGAATTAAGATCATGAAATTCAATTTTTAATAATGTTCCAATGTGTTTCAAAAATTATTATTGAAAGAGAAAATTTTCTATTTTGTAAAGTGTTTCCACAAGAGTTTGGCATATAAATTTAGAAAATGAGTTTTTGTTTTTCAAAATTACAGAAATTTGAAAAAATTTCCTAATTTTGAAAAAAAAAATGCCATGAGTTGTCACGTGGGATTTCCAGCCACGTGCCACGCTGGAGTTACCCCAGTGTGCCATGCTCAGAAATCTAAGAAATCTAAAAGTGGTGTGAAAACATTTTAAACATATTATTGATTGTTTTTAATTGGACTCACGTAATTGATTGAATATCTATATAAAATTAAGAATTTTATTTGTGAGATTAATAAGTTCATGCATTTAATATTACTCTAATTCATGAACTTCATAATTTTATTTTTTAAATACTTTTAGTCAATCTGAATTTTTTCAAAGTAATTGATCAAAAAGAATTAATTTGAAATTCTATATTTAAATTTAATTTTAGAAATCATATACATAATTTTAATTTCTAAAATTAACTCTAATCAAACACATGATTATTATGCAATAAGATTACTTTATAAAAAATATCAAATATTTTATATTTTATAGGAAAATGAGTTTTTCATTTATTATCTTTTAAAATATAAATGTTTCTAAATTTATTATGCAATGACATTGCATAATAGGGTTATTGAAAATAAGATATTGCCAAAGAAAATAGTTTCCAAACTTATAAAATTCAAAAATATTAATATTTTAGAAACTTTTATGAGATATTTTAATAGAAATGTAGGATATTTTAATAGAAATAGTTTTCAAACTCATAAAAGTTTTTAGAAATTTTTATAAGAATAATGCTTCTTAATATGCTCTGTTAACGTATATAATGTATGCATATTATAGAAAAAAAAAAGAAGTAAATAAAAGAATGCGAGTTCTGTATAAATAAATAAACCTTCCAACTAAATGTCAAGAGAAATATGATATCTTGCATGCATTAGTAATCGAGAATAGATGTATATGATGTTATTAATAATTATGGATTTCATGGTATTTGACTTTACTAACGCAATACTTGCATATATGTCAGGTTATGAGTGTCTGGAGTACCTAGTGGCTGATTGTGCTATATATGAGATGCATGAAAACAAAAAGTTTGCTTAATCATAAATTACCATCCTCCAAGGACAGATGTGGCTAAAGAAAATTAGAAAGAAATCTTGCCAACTAGGGTTTCTACTTTTTATTTTGGAAGAGTATGATATGTTAAATTATTGAAAGACTATTATGATTAAAAGTCCATAATTATTATGGTCAAGATACGAAATATAAAATTAATTAATCTTGTTACTTTCTGCAATAATTACTTTTTTTGTTACACAGATATTCAAACTCCAAATCACAGGATTGAGAAAGGGGGTTGTGACCACTAGACTGTCCTTTCAGAGACACTTGATATATATGTATTGTAATCTCTCGATGCACTTGAATGCATACAAACTGTCTTAATAACATGAAAATAAGTAACCGACTGTAATCTTCATTTAAAAGGTTGTAGAATGAATAAAATGAGTCAACTAGATATGATATATTTAATAGGTTTATCAAAGAGAAATTTAAGAAGAAGAATGCTGGATTGGTGAAGGAAAGTGCGTCCTTTACCAATATGATTGACATTTTGATAACCTTAAAAGGCATGCCTATTTCTTAGTGTTTCAATTTTAAATGTCCATATAGCTCTTAAAATGGATGAGGTGATTCTAAAATTAGGGAATGATGCAAGAGTTGTGACCAAAGGTTTTAAATTAACCTCTTGTGTTTTGAGAAATCACATTTTATTGAGTTCAGTGATGAGGTTTAGGAAACCTGATCATTGAGTTCCACTAAAATATTATTTGAGAAGTATTAGTTCAAGAAGATCTTTCATCTTATTTGGCTCTAAACATATTTCCAACTGGTGAATCATATATTCAAGACAGAAAAAGTAAAAGATGCGATAATGAGGATTTCGAGTATGAGGGCGATTTAGTGTAATGGCTGGGGAGAAGATTTCTATTTCACATCCTTTACTAATGGTTGGTTGGTCTAGCAATAAAAATACTTGATGAAGCATGAGCATGGATCTCTTGCAGAGTTCAAAAAATTCAACTCAGAAGTAGTGAAATAAATTGGAAAAAGTATTAAAACTTTTGGAAAGTATGTTCAATAAGTTTCCAAAACTAATAAGTTATTATCAAATAACTAATATTGAAATCTTACTCTATTGAATAAGGAATACTTTAGGATATGCTATGCATATCACCCAAATTCGTTTTTGGTATTTGCCTTATAAACAACAATCTACACTCTTAATAAATACTTTTTTTTTATTAGCTTTTATCATTTCTCATGAGGTGGAATTTTTTGACTTCACAAATGGGCATACTCTATCATGTATCTTTTTATAATACATCAATTTATAATATGTAGAAATAAATATGGTAGAACCTCATATCTTCACATTATGATAATAATATGGGGATTGACATTGGGGGTGTCCGTCCAATGAAAATTAAAATTACCTACTTCACAAAATATGAGTATCGAGTGAGTAGAGTTGTTTGCTCAGAGAATGATAGATTCACTTCTTTTAAAGAAAGGAAAAATATGGATTTAGAGATTAACTAAACTAATGATTTGATTCAAAGAAATAAATAATTGACTAAAGATAAATAAATAACTCAAAATTAAAAGAATAAAAATCAATTGAAAACAAACTTCTAACCAAAGAAATTATGTCCATCTTAATTCAAGTTAATTGATCATTGATCTACCTAATAAATTCAACAATCATAAATAAATTGGTTATAGTTATTTAACAACCGTCGAACAATTAATTTTTTCTTATTTCGTCAAAAATTAAGAGAAATTCATTAATTATTTCTTTAATTGAAAGACAATTATGGAGAAACTCATAGAATTTACTGTTTCAATATTATTAAAATCTAAAGAGATTCAATTCTAATCAATAAGTAGGCAAGCGAGTTTATTTAAATGAAATTATTTAATTCCATGACATATATTAGATTGCTTACGAGACCGTAAAATTATGTAATGCACCACTATATTAAAACAAACAAATAAAATTACAAAATTGTTATTTTAATTGGTCGTAGATTATTCTAGCATTATTAAATACTGGTAAGGTATTTAATAAATCTTTAATAATCATAAACACTAGAGTATAGGAATTAAATAAATGCTTATGAAGTGTTGATACAATATATTTAATTAGATCTCATAATCATTAAGAAACATGATTTCAATAACCGTTCAACTGGAAAAGAAAATTTAGAAACAAGACATGAAAGAAAAAGAAAACAAAAATGAATAAAATTCTGCAGAGAAAAATAAACAAATATACCTCCCCTTTTTGGGGGAGTTTAATCCCTTAGGGTATAGAAATTAAATAAATATGTATGAAGTGTTAATACAATATAGTTAATTAGATCTCACAATCATTTAGAATCATGATTTCAATAGCCGCTCAACTGGAAAAGAAAATTTAGAAACAAGACATGAAAGAAAAAGAAAACAAAAAAATTCTGCAGAGAAAAATAAACAAATGTACCTCCCTTTTTTGGGGGAGTTTAATCCCTCTTTTATATGAGTAAATCTCCTATTTCTAGGAAAAGTCTTCCTAAATTTTGATAACTACTAAAAATAAGAGTTTTGCTAAAAGAAAATAATCTTTTGAAAAAAAAAATTCCTAAAAGATAAAACATGATAAAAGTTGAACTTTCTAAAAGTCTATCCAAAAATATTATGAATAAGTCAACATGTTGAGAACCTTCAATATTTCCAAAATATAAAATTTCCATGTGATCACTTGCAGAGAGAAAGGAATGCTGATAACTTGGCATCCAGAAAAATTCTGTAGTGAATCTTTAAATCTATATACCCATGCAATAAGGCAAGAGTGTGGCTATCCACAGATTTTTCCTCTATGTAGTAATACTCCAAATTAACTCATTTTTCTTTACTTTTCTTCATAACTCTTCTTTACCACCCCTAAAATGTCAAACATTATAAAATATAACAATTATGTAATAATTATCCAAAAATCAAACAAAATCAACTAAAATCATTATTGTAATTTATATTATATCAAATTATCCCACACCTAAACAATATTTGTCTCCAAACATTCCCGACACAAACAAAATAAAAACAAAAACACTTTGTAAGCCAACCCGTTTTTCCAAACCTCCTAGCCAATGTGCATCATAAAATCAAACTAGAAACATAATTAAAACAAAAAGTACTTCATAGCATTTCATACTAGAACAACCATTACATTTCCTAACTACTCATTCGAAATCAAAATTGCAAGATTCAACAATTATCTCCAAGGATTCACTCAAAGATACTCAAAATTGGGTAAATGACATATATCATTCAAATCAATACAATGAATTGGTATTACCATAAGTTTACAAATATATCACTTCTCTACCACTTAAAAGTATGAAATTCATGCAACAATAAAAAGGTTATTTATTTCGTTGTAACGGAATTAGAATTAAGAGTAGAATAAAAGAAATATTTAAGGTCGAAAACATACCAAAGAAAATATATAATTAACCCCATACTTCTTCCATACCGAACACTTTTGCCCCAACAAACAACACACGAGATAAAATTTGTCTTCCTTTGTTATCCCCTTGTTCTTTTTTTTTCCCCAAACTTCCCTCTCCTCTCACTTTTTTCTTTTCTTTTTTTTTCTTCAACTCCTTCATCTTTACTATTTTTTTTCTTTTGTTTCTTTTTTTTGAAACATTCCTAATATCCATTTTCTTCTTTTTCCAAACAATCACCCAAAATAAAATAGACAAAAGAATGATCAAACTTCATTCTTTCTTGCACAAATACAAACTCTAATTTCATGTCCATGAAAGCATTAGAATCAATATTTTCAATCATCATATCTTCCTTGGAGCAAACAAATAACCATATTCATGCCATTAAGTATATACTCCTTTAATACAAGGGCTTGTAAAGAAAGTCAAAATAAAATACTAGGTATTATAGTGAGGTGGTTATAAACAAAGAAAATGTCGCAAGCTCAACTTTGTTTACTAAAGGTTTATAAAATCAAGGAAGAAATTTTAACGAAAGTCAAAAGGATTAAACTTATGTGTCTTTATAATTTTAATGCATGAAATTCAAAAAATATGGTCTCAACATACATAACAGAATAAGTTCTAGAATGTCCGATCCATATTCATCAACAAAGAAACAATTTTGATCACATAAAATGAATTTACTCTTTCCATTTTCAAAACCTCACTTTTAAGTAGGTTTGACATCAAATTTTGCATGTTTATTCTTCAAAACAACCATTAAAGAAACGAATAGCCATTCAAGTACTAAATAACAATTAATACAAGTCATCTCTCGTAAATTTTCAGTTCAACCAAATAACACACATCAATTAGAAAATTTGAATTTTTGTTATTATATTATATTTTTTAAACAAAATTGTGTTGGATTTACTAAAATAAAGCAAAAACATAAACTCACCCTAATTAAAAAAAAAAAAATCAAACACACTACCAAGAAAAAAAAGCTAAATACTCCTTCATACCTAAATTATACATTGTTTTCAATGTATGTTAAAATAAAGACAACCAGTCCAAACAAAAGCAAAAATAAAAAGGGTAAAGTTAGAACAAAACTTCTCAAGAGTGGAATGGTGAATGGTGGTGAAGGGCTACTTGAAGCAGAAACTGTGGTGACAGGTGTGATAGAGAGCGGACAAGGAAGTGCCTCAACCAATGATGGTTGAGGTGATGAATCGATTAAAGGGTGGACGAACAATGGTGGTGCTAGGGATTAAGAACTTAGAGAAAGAAAAACCTAAAGAGGGCAAACATTATTAAAGTAAAATCGTAAAGAACAAAAGTAAAATATGTTTTTTCAATTTTTTTTTGAAATAGAAAAGATACAAAGTAAGAGCGTGGGCACACCCTAATCTTAGATCTCTTGTCTCTTCTGAAATTTATGTATTGAATACTTTAAATCACACGTGGACACACAATAAAAAATGAGTGGTTCTCGCCATTGTTGTCTCCCAACTCTTGAGGACCTACAAAATAACAACAAAACTTAAATCCAAATTAAATCAACAAATATTAAATAAAAATCATAAAAATATTGGTTGCATCTAGTAAGCGCCTTTCTTTATTGTCTTTGACGAGATATGATATCCTTGCTTCAACCTTGATTGTAGATTGCTCCTCCAGAGACATTAAAACGTTAAATAAAAGGTTTAAGTCTATGACCATTAACCTTAAAAATTTTGTTAGTATCTAAATTTTGAATTTCAGTAACTTCTTGAGGAGAAATACTTACAATAACACATCGTCTAGTCCATATCGATTTTAACTGACTTGGCATCAACTTCAATCTTGAATTGAAAAGAAAAACTTTTTGGCCCACCATGAATTTCTTTCGGTTTAGGATTTTGTCAAGGAAATATTTGCTCCTTTCCTTATAAAGCCTCGCATTGTTATAAAGAAATAGCTTTTTCTTTCTGTATTTCCATTTAACTTTCAATGCAATCACCGAAGAGAACATTGTGCATCTAGCAGGATTTAATTTGCATTGAGGATCTCTTACTGATTTGGGGCCAGGCTCAAACAATTTTCTTTATGTGCATATAGAGGAACTAATGCCGTTAATATCTACTAAAATCCAATCTATTGCCATTTTGTGCTCTTTCAAAACTCAAAACAAGCTTTCTTTTTGGATTTCGATCAAATCCTTAGCAATGATGACTACTAAGGCTTCATTCTCCCCCCAAATACACATATTTAAGATGCTCGGGTAAAGTATTCAATTCAAGCCTTGGAGCCTGCACAACAGAATGAAGAATTCTCTCATGAGTAAATGGCAATGGCAAAATAGAATTAACTAAGATTGGAGGTAACTTAGCTGTAAAATAAAGTACCATAATAGCATCTCTAATTTCCTCATTGCTATCCAATTGTGCATTCTTATCTATCAAACTCTTTTTAAGCACAATATCTAATTTATCATGCACAAAATTAACTTCAAAATTATCTTGTACAATGGAATCAACCAAACTAGCATGAAAAGCAAATTTAGAATCATTTTAATACTTCATGGCATCAAAAATATTAAAAGTAACAATTTCACCATCAAATTCAGGAGTTAAAGTACTCAAGTCAACATCAATTTTATTTCAACTGTTTTCATGAATGGTCTTCTCAATAATATAAAAGTAGAATTAGATGAACATGTATCATCCAATAATAACATAGAAATCAATTGGAAAAATATACTCATTAACTTTTACTAAAACATCTTCAGTCACACCTTTAGGATATAAATTTGACTTATCAACTAATTGAATTATCACTTTTATCTCTTTTAAAGGTCCTATATTCAAATCTTATAAACAGTTAAAGGTATAACATTTATAGATATTCCTAGATCAAACATAGCCTTCTCTACCAATTTATTGCCAATTACACAACGTATAGTAAACATACCCGGGTCCTTGCACTTTTGTGGCAATTTCTTTTGTATGATTGTCGAAATATCCTCACCAAATAAGATCTTATCACCTTCCTTCAATTTCACTTTCTTACTGCACAATTTCTTAAGAAATTTGGTATATCTTGGCACTTGTCTTATTGTTTCCAGGAGAGGGATGTTGATCTCTACCTTATGGAAAGTTCCAAGATCTCTTTCTCTTCCTCCTCTTTTTTTGGTCATACCAACCTATGAGGAAAAGGTGGTGGAATCACTATCTTGGATTTCAACGTAGATTTATTACTTACCTCCTTAGTTGAAGCATCTATGGTTATTGACTTTTATTCACTTTTGGTCTCCTTTTGTGCTTCCACTTTTGGCAAAGTACTTTGCACCTCCTTTCCACTTCTAAGAATCATGGCATTTACTTTTTCCCTTGGATTGATTTCAACTTAAGAAGGCAACTTACGTTGATTAGCTTCAAGTTGACTAACAACTGTCACCAATTGTGATATTTGAGTTCTCAAATTTTGAAAGTTAGTTCTTGTCTCTTGTTGAAATCCTTGAGTTTCTTACTAGATTTTTTGAGTTTCCTATTGGAACAATTGAGTAATATTAGACAAACTTTTAACAATATCTTCTAAAGATATACCTGATTTCAAAGAGGTTTGTGGGGTTGGAATGGTGGTCTGGCTTGAGGTAGCCATTGAAACCCTTGGGGTCGATTCTCATAGTTGAGATTGGGATGATCCCTCAATCCTTGATTGTAAGTATTTAAATAGGACATATTTCCTTTGTGGCTGGCCTGGATTTCCTCCTATAGTATTGAATTGTTCATTGAAATCATCTTGAAGAGTGGGACACATATCGGTTGGATGACCCACATTTAAACAAATTTCACAAACTTTTACATGTTTCATTTGCCCTACAACCAATTTTTCTACAAGAGATGTTAGTGTATCTAATCTTTGATCGATGAAAGAAACACTTACCTCATTGACTTTCCTCGGAACATCTTGCCTTGTCTTAAATTGCTATGCATTAACTGCTATGTTTGATATTAAATCCCCTTTTTCCTCGGGTGTTATATTTCCCAATGCACCTTTACTAACAGTATCAATTATATTTCTATCCATATGAGAGAGTTCTTCATAAAATATGAAATAAGCAATTGTTCTGGAATTTGGTGTTGGAGGCAACTCATATACAACTGTTTTAATCTTTTCCAATACTCATACAAGATCTCTCTACTATATTGCCTTATACCACATATCTCCTTTCTAATCATGGTTGCATGAGATGTTGGGAAACATTTTTCTAAAAATAGGTTTTTCATGTCATTTTAGGTTGTGATAGAACAAAGGGTAAATAGTAAAATCAATCCTTTACTTTGTCAACTGAAAAAAAAAAAGAAAAAAAAAACTCTTAATTTAAGTTGTTTCTCAGTTACCCCTTGTGACCTTATTGTCAAAGACACAACATGGAACTCCTTTATGTATTTGTAAGGATTTTTTCCTGCAAGACCACAGAAAGTAGGTAATAAATATATCAATTTAGATTTTAATTCAAAAGGAGTCTCAATATTAGGAAAACCAATACAAAGAAATTGTTGATTAACATTAGGTGGTCTTAACTCCATTAAAGTCCTCTGGGCAGCCATATATTTGTCTTTAAAATCCTTCTCCTCTGTCACTATCGAATTTCAACCATATCCACTGCCAGGTTTAGTCCCGAAGATGAAGATGACACTTGATTTGCCTATTGTGTCTCCTTCTTCAACCTTCGGGCTATCATCTTCATTCTGGATCAAACACTAATTCACCTGATGAGAAAAACGAGGCATATAATAGAAACAAGTAGAAACACAATTTAAAAGAAATAAATCACTTAACACTATTCTCTTGCAACGATGCCAAAATTTTAGTAGGTGTCAAACTAACAAAAATTAAAATTATCTACTTCACACGACACAAATATAGAGCGAGTAGAGTCATCTTCTCAGAGAATAGTAGATTCACTTCTTTTAAGGAAAGAAAATATGGATTTGGAGGTTAACCAAACTAATGATTTAATTCAAGAAAATAAATAATTGACTAAAGATAAATAAATAAATCAAAATTAAAAGATTAAAAATCAATAGAAAATAAACTTCTAACAAAAGAATTATATCCACCTTGATTTGGGTTAATCGATCATCAATCTATCTAATGAATTCAACAAATTATAAATAAATTGGTTATAATCATTCAACAACCGTCGAACAATCAATTTCTTCTTATTTCACCAATAATTAAGAGAAACTAGTTAATTATTTCTCCAATCGAAAGACAACCCTAGAGAAATTCATAGAATTTAGAATTTCGACAGTATTAAGATTTAGAGAGTCCAATTCTAATAAACAAACATACAAATGAGTTTATTTAAATTAAATTATTTAATTCTATGACATAAATTAGGCTGCTTATGAGATCGTGAAATGAAATTATGTCATCCACCACTATATTAAAATAAACAAAAAATTATGAATTTTTTATTTTAATTGGTTGTAGATTATTCCAAAATTATTAAATACTGGCCAGTTATTCAATAGACCCTAAATAATCATAACTAGAGTATAGGAATTAAATAAATACCTATGAAATATTAATGCATTATACTCAATTAAATCTCATAATCATTAAGAATCAAGATTTCAATAACTTTTCAACTAGAAAAGAAAATTTATGCAGAGAAAAATAAACATACATACCTCCCCCTTTTGGAGGAGTTTAATCCTTATTTTATAAGAGTGAATCTCCTATTTCTATGAAAAGTCTTCCTAAATCTTGATAACTATTAAAAAGAAGAGTTTTGCTAAAAGGAAATAACCTAATTGATTTGAAAAAAAGAAATTTCATAAAAGATAAAATATTATGAAAGTTGGAGTTTCTAAAAGTCTATTCCTAAATATTAGAAATTAGTCAACTTACTGAAAATGTTCAATATTTCCAAAACGGACTCATTTCTGTGTGATCACGTGCAAAGAGAGAGGAATGTTGCTAGCATCCAGAAAAATCTCGTAGTAAATCTTGAAATTCATATGTCCACGCACTAAGGTAAGAGCATGGCTATCCATAGTCTTTTCCTCCTATGCATCAATGATCCAAATTAATTTCTTTTTTTTTTCACTCTTCTTCATTACTATTCTTTACCAACCCTAAAATATCAAATATCATAAAGTATAACCATTAGTGTAATAATCATCCCAAAAATCAAGTAAAGTCAATTAAAATCATTATACCAATTTATGTCCTATCAAATATCTTTTGTAAAAATCTAAAAATCGATAAAATTGAAACGGGGTCAAACAAAAGAAGTTTTGTTAGGTATCCAAAAAATATTTTTAGATATTAATTTTATCTTCATGATAAACAGGAAGTTTTCATTAGTTGAGATGTCATCTTTTTTAAGAAAGATTTCATGTAAAGAGGAATAAATACAAAGATAGAGTTTGGTGAAATGTCAACCAGCTAACAAATAAATCAAATGGTTATTAATCATCTACTGATGGATCAAACCGAATTAAAAAAGTTATCAAATCTCAAAAGTCAACCCATATATCTCAAAAAGATATGTTTTGTTTATTAGAACTTACAGACATTGTTCATTTACAAAAATAATGAACATAGCGTTGATCCTAAGACCTATGGATAAGTTATGTTAGATATAGGCTTTCTAAAATGACAGAAAGCTATATAATTCAAAATACTTCATGTATGCAAAACAAGTTTAAAATCTTGTCGATACATTTGAAGAGATAATATTCATTGGGAATAAATAGATCTTCAAGATAAAAAATTAGTTCATACAAAAAGTAGAGACCTTCAAAGCAAGGGTAGTGATGAAGACTTATTGCCAAGGGCAATAGGCTAATTATGAGGAAACCTTCTTGCATGTAATCTTGCTTAAATCTTTTAGATTCTTCTAAACATTTTAGCACACAATAACCGTGAGGTCTGGTATATGGGTGTCAAGACTGCTTTTTCTTAATAGTTACATCAAGAAAAACACATTAATGGAGTAGTTTCAAGATTTTGAGTCCGAGAACAAATCCAAATTGTGAAAAATTAAGAGATCCATCTATAGTTTTAAATAAAATCAAGGAGTTAGAATCATTGATTTGATGAAACTATAAAGTGTTGCGGATTCATACTAGAAAGTTTGTGGGAGTGCAATCACTTTTCAAGTTTCAAATGTCAATGACAACCTAATAATTAGAAATGACAATGATATACTTATGGATGTAAAAACTTTCTCCATGAAAAACATAGGAGAAGTGACCTATATCCTATGAATTCGAATCTATAGAGATAGATTGAAAAGGTTAGTAGATCTCTCCCAAAGTCTTTGCTTGGAAATTGTTGGAAATCAAGAGGAGAACAATCAACCATCAATACAAGATATGTTAGACATTAGAGAATGGGATTGGTGAAACCTACCTCAAGCCCAACTCCAGTCCAAAAGGAAGCCCAAATCTTGGCCCAAGAAGTATTCATGGTATAGCCCAAAAGTGGCCAGATCATTGGCCCAAAAATGTATTCTAGATTTTTGTCCACTCAGGTCAAAACCCAAACCCATGCCAGGGCCCAAATCAAGTTAGTCCAATGGCTTAAGAAGATGCTCAAGGTCTACATCCTTTCTAACCTATTCCAAACTCATTAAGGTCCAAAATTGTAGTCCACAGAAGTCTAGAAAAGGCTAGAACACAACTCAATCTACCAAAGATATTTTGGACAGAATTTCTAACGATTAGTTTGTTTTTCTCTCTACGAGCTAGTTTTCTCTCTATTGGTTAATTTTTGTCTCTTCTGGCTAGTTGAGCTTCTTTCTCTATAAACACCTCTCTTGTCTCTTATTTGAAGTATGGAGAAAAATTGAGAAAGTTTAAAGAATGATGTTTTCTTTAGGGTGGAACAATTTTCTCCACTTCTCCCTAGTTCCACTTCTTCTCTTGTACAAATTCTTACTTAAATTAAAACAATCGTCCCTCTCTTATTCTTAGATGAAAATCCCATTTTCTTTTTATACTTTTTTGAATTAATTCAAAGAAATTTTCACTTCATCCTTTGATCACTCTTGTTCTAAGATATTTAAAATTTCTTCAGAAATGTTGTTGAAGAAGTTCAACATGCTTGATTTCAAGAAAGGACTATTACCCATTAGCATAGATCACCTATAGTGTTGGTGTTATTAACAAATTTCAATCTAACATTAAGGAAAAACACTTGGATTTTGTCAAGGCTATCATTAAGTACTTGAGATATACTAAGGATTTCTTTTGATATATGGATAGTGAAAGCGTAAACTTGAACTTTGATTTTCAATCGGACATGGATAGTAGAAAGTCAATTTCTAGATTTGGATACACTTGAAATAGAGCGACAAAGCCTTGGAAAGGTTCCAAACAACAAACTATTGATTCCACTATAAAGGTAGAGTACATTGTTACATCTGATGTCACAAAAGAATCTATTTGGATCAAGAAGTTTGTAATCAAACTTGGGGTAATTCGTTCTATTTAGTTAGCAACTCTAGTTTCGTAACCATACTAAAGCAATAACCTAGGTTAGGGAGCTTAGGTCTCATTGGAAATTCAAAAATTCTAAGAGAAGATTTGATATCATAAGGGGAGTAGTTGGATAAGGTAATGTCACAATGCAAAGAGTAATGTCAGTGGAACACCTAGCTAATCCACTTATGAAATTCATGATTCAATAATTGTGAGATAAATATCTTGAGGAAATAGGTATTAAAGATAAATAAGTATCAAAGATTGCAATGGTTGGCTCTAGTGGAAGTGGAAGATTATTAGGAATATGTCCTAGAGCAATGCTTGTCTTGTATGAGCATGTATTACCAATGACAAGAAAAAATATTTTAAATATAAGCGTCTTTTTATTACATATTTTTGTATTTAATTAAAATATATCTTTAAGAGATTGATTACAAATTCTATTTTCAAGAGTTGAAAATATGAGAGACGAAATTTTCTTGCATAATTTTTTTAAAAAGTTTGTTCATGAACAATCGCTAGTTAGGAAGATCATTTTATTACTCAAGTCCATAATTAATATGTGATAATAATCATAATATGTAGTAAGAAAACACTTAGTATATGGGTAGGTTAAATTTGATTATTAGATGATGACTCCATGGTAATTTACTTGAAGTCAATAAATGTTATCATTCATGTCATAATACTACATATAATTTCGGACCTGAAGTGACACAGTTATCTTATGGATAGATAATTATGGTTTACTAATGTCCACACATTCATGCTTATTATGTGAATACTTTATTGGAATCAATGTATATATAAATTATAACAAATTTTATTCATAAAAAATTAAAGAATATAGCGGAAAATATAATCATAAAAACGTGATATTGCAATCACACAAAATAAATAAATAAATAAGAGATATTTTCTTTTCTTAATTCGATTGCACCAATTTTTTAACGAAAACTAAACAATACCAACTCTACGTCAATTTCTACATTGGTAGACCAATATATAATCTTTCATAAGATTTCAAATTTAAGCCTTTCTTTCTAAATCCTAACTCAGACTCTTGCATATTTCAATATAAGTGGGTAGATATATGTATAAGAATTAGAATTTTAGTGTGCATTGGATAACCTATTCTTAACCAAATTAGTGGACACCATATTACTAACCAATTTAGTGTTTTAATTGAATTAGAATATTAATATCTTAGAGATAGAAAGACTAAATGTTTAAAATAGTGTTATCCAAAATAATTAATTAGGGTTTATTAGTTTTTTAAAATTATAAAACTAGCTTTAAAAGTATCAAAAATTATAAAACAACCCCATAAGTTACAAAATTACAAAACATGAAAAAATATATTAAAATTAAAATCAAGGTAAATAAAATTTGAAATTAAAAATCAGGATAAATATTAATAAAAAATTAAAAAAATGTGAACATAATTTCTAATATCACAAACTAATCATATTTTTCTAAAAATTACAACTTAACTACAAACTTTTCTCTTTACATTATTGTTCATTTTTAATTAATATAACATATAGATATTCTCATATCAGATGAGTAATTAGTATTAATAAAGTTCTAGAGTAGAGAATAGATTTATGATATATTTATTTTGACTTCAAAATAATTTTAATGCAATCCAGTAATTCAATAGTTATAATATTAATTTCATTAAATAATTAAAACTACATTACAAAATAAATATCATATTATTTACAAAAGTCAATTAATAATAATTTATTACTTTGTACTTGACATATTTGTATTTCTATATAACATCCATAATTGAGATAACAGAATTAAGTTTCCAAATAATCAACAAGGTCGATATAAGAAGATAAGTTCTAATACAACAGGCATAAATTCTTTATTACATATGCATGTCCTAACCAACAAATACTACACACTGATTGTACAAAACCCTTAACCCATAAAAAGTCACTGGTAATACATTAAAATACATATCACAACTTTATCTACTTGATTAAAAGAAATACAAATATCCATAAACTAATATCTCAAAACACATAAGTTTTAGGACATACAAGAAATATTTTAAAAGCAATAGAAATAATTCAAACATGCTCTATCGGGTAGCCATATCTAGTTACATATGGAGATATATAATCACAGACATGGAATTAATCACTCTTAGTCAAATATGGATAAATTCCTATGGTTATCTAAGTTAACATTTGGTAGAAATTCCTTGACTAAGATGCACTCACGTAATTAGAAATAGGTTTATATATTAAGTAAACTAAGCATGTCAATTATATGAGAACAGACGATTTAGACAAAAAGAATTTGACTAAAATATATGATTCTAGTAAGAATTAGGATCTTAATATGAAAAGATTCAAATGAATGCCATACGTGATTCAGCATCTATTTGAATGTCTTAAAATCTTTTTGGAATCATTTATATTGGCAATATATGTTTTGATGATGAGCAGACTAAGCAAATCTAGGTTATACTTATGAAAGATTAATTAGGAAGTGATTAAATCAAGTATGAGAATGTTTAACGTTAGTTAACTAAGTTGCATATCTGAACAAGACAACTCACAACAACACAAGTCGACTTGTCAAGTCAAAATCAGCTTTCTAAGCAAAACAAAAGGTTAAACCAGTTGACTCGTATATGAAACAAGTTGACCTATCAAGAACAAGAACATTACTGAACAAAAACAAAAAATTAGACAACTCGACTCATATAAGTGACAAGTCGACTAGGAGAACTAATAGAAAATGAAATCCAAGTCTAAGTTTGAATATAACTCGACCTGCTAAAAGCATAAGTCGACCTGAATAATGCAGAACTGAGAATTCAAAAATTTTAAGTTCTAACGGTCAAAAATTTAAAAGTCCAATGGTAAAAAATAAATTAAGTCAACCTACTATAATTTCAATTCGACCTATCATACCAATACTTTGAAATAGTCATGAAAAATAAAACATAAGTTGACTTAGTTAAACACAAGCTAGGACTTAAAAGGTTAAGACAAGTCTACTCACTACACATTACAAGTCGACCTATACAAACATTACTTAAGAAAATCCGAAGAAACTCAAGTTTAAGTCGACTTATGCATGATATAAGTTGACCTGCATGAACACAGAACAGTGATAAGCATAATGACATTAAGCACAAGTTGACTTAGGTAGAATACAAGTCAACTTACATGAGTAGTAAAGTAAAAATGCTAAGTTAATCAATGCACAAGTTAACCTGACAAATGTATGAGTTGACCTGATTCAACCATGACTTCATGTAGCACTTATGCTAATAGACCTAAAATTAAAACAAGTCAACTTGTATGAGGCTTAAAGTAAAAATTGCTTTCAAATAAATTAGCTGGTCAACTTGCATACATCCATAATAAGGAAAGACTTAAGCACCATCAAGTATAAGTTGACCTAAAACTACTATAAGTCAACCTATATGATCTATAGAGTAAAAGTGCTTAAGCATCATCAAACCCAAGTCAACCTTAAGTAGACACAAGTCGAATTGCACAAACAACAAAGTGAAAAATATTCTAGTAGAATGAAATCCAAATTGACATGAAATATGTACCAATCGACTTGCATGGGTAGTAAAGTAAAAATACTCAATCAAAATGAAGCACAAGTTGATATCCACTAACCAAGACATTACAAAATATAAAGTACAAGCTGACCAAAAGAGAGAAGGAGTCGACTCAATGTGAGTTACGGCTAGTTGATCAGAAAAACTGTTGAACATTTAATGAAACTCAACTACTTGCAATGGCTATCTGTAAGTCTTTAATGAGACTTAATGATTATTTCATCTTAACAACTTTAAATACAACATTTTGAATAGAAAGAAACAACTTTTGGAGACAAAATATGATTATACAACAAAAATCTAATAATTTTTTTGAGCTTAATATTATTTCTGTGTTGTATTGTCATTTTGTACTTTAACAACATATTTAAAGTTAAAACTTCATTATAAAGATTAGAAGAAAGAGTTCTTTTGATCTGAGTTTAAAAGTGTTTGAGTGAAATACGTTAAATTTTACTAGCTCCTGTACAAAATTAGTTGAAAGTATTTGAGAGAAATACTATAAAGTTCAACAACACCTATGCAAGCTAGTTGGGTGTTGTAATATTTATAGAAAAGAGTGGATTAAAAATCCAGATGTAACCTATGAGCGAATGTACATCAGAGTTGATGTAATCACTATAAATCTCGATTGCACAATCTTCCTCTTTCTTCTATATTAAAACTTCCTTAAAACCCAGAAAAGCATAAAAGTGTTGAAAACAATCTATTCATTTTCTCTAAATTGTCAACACTATAGGCTTCAATTTATTATTAGACGGGTGGTATGATACACTATGCAAGATCTCTATCATACTAATAAGAGTTAATGGTAGTTTAGTAATGTTGCCCAAAAAGTTTAGAAAATATGCCTTGAGTAGTATGTTAGGATAAATACTATTTTCTCGTGGTAAACCTAAAAATAATCACATACAAAAGAGTGACAAATAGTAAAATGAGAATTAGATTTTTGGATTTTGATTTATAATTATCAATTTACAAGATTTCTAACATAACATAAAATAAGATCTTGAATTTTAACTTTAATAACATGCAATGTAATTTGAAAATTATTGTTGAAATTGCTATGTGGCACACTGAATTGTGGGCTAAATACCCAACAATGCCCAACATGCAAAGAGGCAAGTCTGCCACCCATGGGGCAGTTTGGCATGCCCCCTCCTGTTTTTGTCTCCTTTCATTCTCTCTCACAGACACTTTGGCTTCATTAGGGTTTTGACTTCAAGGTCAAACTGCTTGAGATGCAAGGAAATTTCCTTTTTTTTTTATTTTATAAAAAAAAAATTGCCTGTGGAAGTCTCAATAGGCTAATTGGAATAGAAAGTTTTGAGAGGATTTTTCTATAAATTTTTTTAATCGAGTCAAAAATTTTTAGAGACAATTTTTTAGTCTTACTATTCTTCGAATTTTTTGAAGAAATTATTTTTGGTTGTTTGCATTACTCATGTGAACTGACTAAGAGTTTCACAATGGGAGACTAAAAAATTGAAATTTTGTTTTTTACGTAATTTGATAATCCAATTTTATGTTAAACAAACTATAAATTTTGTTATTAAATTATTTAGTCTTACAATTTTATGAATATGTGACATTCAATTTAGAGTTTATGTTAAACAAAATTTGAAATTCACTCATACTCATACTTGTTTAACTCTAACAAACTCGACATCATAAATTTGGAATTTTGTTATTTACATAATTTGATAATCCACCAAAACCTTTATTTAATAATTTAATAATTTGAAAAACTAACAATTCAATTAACTTTATCAAAATAGGTCGATCATTCGTTATTTTCTTTTTCTTTTATTTCTTTATTTACTCAAGAAACTTGTGATCTTATTTTTTTTATTGCTTGAATATTCAAATGCTCCATTTTTTTTCATCATCCAGTAATCCAAAAGCTTAAATAATTCAAGAAATATAATAACTATACTAATTTTACATGGTTAATCCGTTGATTTGCTAAGTCCTCAGGGATTATCTGATATTATGATATATTTCATGAATTATATATTATTATTTTTATCAAATTTTTTAGAATTCTATTTTTACTTTATGTTATCACAAATTACCTAAAGTTTTATTATTAACATTTACGTTTTCATCTGACTATTTGATATTTTGTTACACCTAATATAACTCACGGATTATCAAATATTTTATGAAACGAATCTAATTATTGAATTGCTTGATACTCTATTCACTTAATTCCAATGATTAGTTATTAAGATTATCTAATCATTGGATTCAATTCTTAAGAATTTTATTCAATCTTTTAACGATTTGGGGTTATATGATTCAATCGACCATTTAATAATTTTGATAATAAGAGTTGATAATAAAATTGTTAATTCAAAATAATTGATATTTGTGATTTATTTGATATTTCAAAATGTTGACTTAAAATTTTCGTTCCTCTTTCCAAAATTTCAAAAGTAATTTGAAAATTGATTAATAATTGCATGTAAGTTGTTGATGTTACTCAATTTCATTTTCTTTTCCCTTCTATAAAAATATCATGTCTTTTTTTTTCAAAGTGTGAGACTCAAAACTGAATTTGATAACTTGACTGAATGTAATACAAATCTATTACTCATTCTGTAGTTTCAAAGGTTTGTATAAGTTAACTCCTGAAGTGAAAAAGAATTTCGGGTTATTTTTTAAAATATTAAGAAATGGAGTTTAATTTATTAAAAATATTAGGATTTTTATTTGTATTTGAGAATTATTATAGTCGTTATTATGGAAATCAATTTTTGAAATTGGTTTTTAGGAAATCGATTTTTGAAATTTGTTTTTACGAAATCCATTTTATATCTAACTTTTTGCTTACTAATAAAAAAAGGTTAGGAAATCAATTTTTGTAAAAATTGACATTAAAATTAATTTTTTAAAAATCAAAACTTTTAGAAGAAAGTCGATTTTGTCAAATGCGACTCTTACCTAACCCCTTTTCACAGATAAGAGAGAGAGAGAAAAAGTGAGAGTCTATGATACAGGGACTCTTTTCGAGATAGAGGAAGAGAGAGAAAAAGAAAAAAAGAAATTTCTAATTTTCAAAGTGGGAGAATGGGGGTGGTGGGTGGAGGAAAGCATGTGTCAAAGGAGAGAACAATATAGAAAAAAAAAATTTCTAATTTCTCTTTTGCTCTCTCTTCCTCTGCCTCGAAAAGAGTCCCCTCTCTCTCTTATCCATGAAAAGGGGTCACGTAAGAGTCGCATTTGATGAAATTAGATTTAAAATCAATTTCGTTAATTTTGTTTTTATTGACTGACAGGAAATTGAATGGATTTGAAAGTGGTTTTGTGAAAATCGATTTTAACATTAATTTTCATAATACCAATTTTAATAATTTTGAAATATGTATAAAAACCCTAATATTTTATAAATTGAGTCTTGTTTCTCAGTTTTTGGAAATAACCCAAAGAATTTCTATCACAATATTTGTATTCATGGTATTTTTCATACACTTCCTTAGTTTTGGATTTTTTTATTAAAAAATAAATAACTATAGGATTATACATATCAAATAATTTTTGGTTGGTGGAGTTGAAATAACACAAAAATGCCATCTCTCTACATAGTTTTTAATTAGAATATATTGCCCTCACAATAAATTAATTTTATCCTTTTTTTCTTCTAAGAATTATGATTAGACTTAGTGTACACTAAATATGCTATAATTCTTATACGTATTTAACTTAGTACCTGTTTGGTAGTTTTTGTTTTGTTTACTTTTCTTCTTCTTAAAGAAGAAATCCTACCAAATAATTTTATTTAAAAGCTCTTAAAAAAGGAGTTTTTTATGAAAAAAAATTTTTAAAAGTAGCTTTTAAGAAGAGTTTTTTCTTCTTCTTTTTTTTTAATATTCCAGATTTTCTGGAAATATAGGCTTTTTTATTCCATTTATATCCTCACATAATTATTTTTATTCTATTAATATTCTCATTTAAATGATGCAAAATTTCAGATATATCCATTAATTTTTAACTTTTAATTTTACTTCAAAAGTAAAAAAATAAAAATGGAATTAACTTTTAATTTTTAACTTTATTTCAGAAATAAAAAAAATCAAACAATTTTTTACTTTTTTTTGAAAGAAATTAATTTTTATTTCTCCTTAAAAGAAGAAAATAAGTTAAAAAAAATTCTGCCAAATGGGCACTTAGTTTCTAAAATAAATGTCTTCTTCTGATCACCTCATTTTGCTATCTCATGTGTAATTTATTATGGATTTGTTTGTTATATGTTTAAGTAATTTTTTTTAATCTCATCTATTCTATCTTAAATCATTCATAATTCTTACCCCAACAATGATGCTCTTAAATATCTCATTCATAATAGTTGTTTCACAACTTTAAAATGCAATTTTCTTTCATAAAATGATCCACACAATTTAATTATGAATAAAAGAAATTATACTTCTCTACTTTATTAAGCATACAACCATCACTATCATAATTTATTCATCTCATGGGCATATGCCATGTTGTGACATTTTTTTCTTTAAATTAGTAATATTATTGCTTTAAAAAATTATTATTTTTTTAAAAAATAAAAGAAAAACGAGTGTTTGAACTTTTTATTTATTTTTTTTAAGAATGATAAGATGATATTATATGGCATTTTACTTGCATATCTAAAATACATATTGACTTATATTTATTTACTTATTATTAAATTTTTTTTAGAGATGAATCTCCCATCAAAATATGATCAGGTTTTAGAGGTTTTATATGAGATTCAATATACCATAAATAGTCAATTTGATGAAAATAAGGTATAATAAACAAAAAAATGAAATATCTTATTACTTTCCAAAAACATATTTCATTGGTTTGTGTTTTAAAAAAATACATTATAACCAAATAGTTTGACGAACAATTGATAGTAATATTTTTATGTACTTGAATTACAATATTTTAAGGTTTGTTTATTTATTTTAAAACTTATTTTATGATATTACATTGATTAATTTCATAGATCTTATTTTAGAAAACTATGGGTTTATTTATGAAAATTCGAATTGCACAGACATCTGTTAGTTTTGTGGGTATAATTTTCTGCTCCGATATCTGATTGACCTGATTCTTGTGGCGTTTGAAAGAAGATTTCACAAGTCAAAAAGTATCCAAAAATTAGAAATATTTTGCTACAGTGCTGAAATTCAAGAAAGAGAAGTTTTTGTTGAAAAGGGAACTTAATTGACTCTATCTAATGAGAGATCTTTTAGATAAATTTGCTGATAATTTCAAGAATCTTCGGGATCAAGAAAAAAAATGAAATTTCTAAATTTTGGAGAAAAAAGAAGATAACACTTATCGCAACAAAAACAAGTCTCCAAATCAAATAACAACAACAAGTTTTCAAGATTCAACTACTTAAAGTATTAGTCCTATAAATATAGCACACCCTAAACACAAAAATAGCATTTCACACATACATTCTCTCCACATAGATTTTAGGGTTTTATTTTTCTTACTTTTCTTTATTATATCTTACTAATTTTCTTATTCCTAGAACTCGATAGATTCTGTTTTTTAATTAATAGTATGGTTTGATTTATTTTTTCCTTTAAATATTTATTGATTTGATTATTATTTGATAAAATTTTATTATTAATCTTAATACTTCAAACATATAGGATCTTACGTTTCGATAATTTGAGATTGAATGCATGCATGACCAATATAATTGTAGAAAATTAATCCAATACAATAAAATTTGTATAAGTTATAAGATCGATGGATGATTAATTTTGAGTATGGGGTTTTAGAGGAAAATCTAAATTACAGATTTTTCAAATATCTTAATACAATTACATTTAATTAAAATTGTATGATTATTGTATTTTGATTAATCGAGTTAGGTTTTATTGTATGACTATTGAGTGAATCTAATTTAGAAAAAATCTGCAATTATCAACAATAATTTTGTAGCCAATAAAAATTAAGGGATTTGAAAAAATTCTACCATGAGAAAAATTAAAAATAGATGAAATCGATATTTTAAGGTTTTATGAAATTAGAGTTTTTATCCATTAATTTTTGTTTTTAATATTTTCGTAATATTGAATTATTTTGTCCAATTTAAATAGTGTAATTTAAAATTAGTAATACAAAATATTCTCGTGAAAACGATACTTAACCACACTACACACAATACTCGACTAGGATATATTTACCCGAAATCGTGATATACCAAAATCGCGTAACAAATTTTTGGCACCATTGTCAAGTATATCTTTGTACATCAATCCAAATAATCTTATTTATTCGAAAAAAAATTTTCACACTTTTTCCAAAAGATTTCGGCCTGTTGAACAAAACTTGTACCAAATCTACAGGCACCACCCCATTTTGGCAAAATTCCATCATTTTCATAGGTTTTTCTATTTTTTTAGTTTTGTCTTGATTTTTAGGTTTTTCTGTTTATCTTCTTGGGTGTTTTTGTGCATTATTTTGCTATTTTCCTATGATTTCTACTTTTATATAGGTAATCTAGATTTTCTTGAGTAGTTCTTATAAATTATTTTGAAAATCTATTTTTATCCTATTTTTGGCGTTGATACAATATATACTGCGATAAAAAGTATTGACCTAACTGAGTTTGATCCTGAGATAGAGAAAACCTTGAGAACCATCTATAAACAAGTTAGGGAAGTCAAGGAAGAAGTAATTATTCAAGATAATAGAGTTTTGAGGGAGTATTCAATGCCTACATTTCAAGATATACAAATTAATATTGCATGACCTGCCATGGAAACAAACAATTTCAAGTTTAAACCAAGTCTTATTGACATGGTACATGTAGATCAATTCAATAGAGATGCTTACGAAGATCCAAACAACTACTTGAAAAACTTTCTGGAGATCAGTGACACAATCAAACTAAATGGAGTTAACCTTGATATAATAAGATTACAATTGCTTCATTCCTCTTTTAGGGGAAGGCAAAGGTATGACTTAAATCATTCTCTTGAAATCATTTCATAAACAGGTAATGATATTACTAGTTTTAGACAGTTTAAGATAGTTTAAGGGTGAATCCTTGTATAATGCTTGGGAACAATTTAAGAATTTAATTAGAAGGTGCTTATATCATGGTATACATGACTGGTTGATTTTGTAAATTTTTTTATGGTAGTTTTTTAAGTTTTGATAAAATTATCATTGATGCGACTGTAGGGGGTGTATTTATGAGTAAATCTTATCATGAAACATGTGCATTACTTGATGATATAACTTTTAATTAATAAGGTTGGTTTAATAAACATGAAATTACTAGACAAAGGGTCGGAATGCATGAGGTAAGTAGTTTTAGCATGCTTAATGCAAAAATAGACTCTTTGATTAATGTTTTAAAAACTAATCAATTAATGTTGTAACTAAGATTTTATATTGTGATTATTGTGGTGATTGTACTCTCATGTTTTCTGAGTGTTTGTAGGTACAACAAGTAAACTTTATTTCTAACTTTGATTGACCACAAAACAATACTCATTGCAACATGTACAATCTTGGGTGGAGGAACTGTTCCAACTTTTCATGAAGTCAAGGAGCACTACAGAGAGTGAATCACTAGACTTTAATTTGGGGAATCCACAGTCAAGGGAGAACAAGACATCATAGGAGGCCGAAATTAAATGTTTAGCAATAGCAACTAATGAAAGAATTAAACATTTGGTAATAGCAACCGATGAAAAAATTGAACATTTGGTAACAACAATCAATTAAAGCTTTGACAAGCTTGAAAATAAAATTGATTAATTAACTAATACTTTTCATTCTTGTGTACCCGGTAGACTGCCAAATGATATTGAGAAGAACCCCAAGGATGAAAAGAATTATAGGAGGTTTCAGATCCAAGCAAAGATGAAAAGGATATACAGGAGAAAAGAAAGTGATCCAAAAGCCTACAAATGAGAAGTCCAAAATATTGGATTCTAAACAGGAAAGTTCTTTACATTTGAATGAATATAAGCTCTTGTCCCTTTTTCTGGATGTCTTTTACATATAAATGTAGAATTTGAAAAATTTTTAGAAACTTTTAACAAATTGCACATTAATATTCCTCTTTCGGATACGATTAAACAAGTACCAAGTTATTGGGGATTCCTCAAGAATGTGATCGCTACAAAGAGGAAGTTGGATGAGATTTCTATAGTAAAACTTACAGAGGAGTACTCAGCGATTTTGCAAAGAAAGTTGCTGCCGAAAATCAAGGATTCAGAGAGTTTTTCTATTGCTTGCACTATCGGGTAAGCTGATTTTTCTAAACTTTTATGTGATTTGGGTGCTAATATGAATATCATGCCTTACTCCATATTCTTTGAATTTGATTAAAGGAACGTCGACGTACAAATATTTCTTTACAATTGGCAGACAATTGATAAATTTATTTTTCCTGTTGATTTTGTTGTCTTAGATATGATGATGATGAGGGTACTTTTTTTATTCTAGGTTGACTTTTTCTTGCCACTGCATGAACCCTGATAGATGTTTATATCGAGAAGTTAATTTTACGAGTTACTAATAAAAAAATTAGGTCCAATATTTTTCATTTGAAGAGAAATTTTGATAAACAAGATGCTTTTAAAGTGGATTGTATTGATAAGATTACTGAACATGACTATGATCTTAATATTTTTTTTTTATTCTAGTGATCCTCCTGAAAATGGCATTATTAATTCATTGCATGTAAATTATGACTTCCTAAACGATGAATATGTTGATGCATGTGCTATTTTTGGTGTGAATTTAATTGAATTTCAACTAAAAATGAATCTTGATGTAGGTAAAGAAAGGATGTTGCGGTTACTAGAGGAAGGGTAGAACGAGAAATATGAGAATGCAAAAATTGATAAGAAAAGGACAATTGCATGGCATGATACTATGAATATACATAGTGTAAGGATCTATGAGGAAGAGAGGATAAGAAATTACAAAAGATGAATTTACAAGTTTATCAACTTTACAAGAGGAGTTTTTTATTCTCTTTTGTTTATTTTATTATTTCATTTCATTTTCCACATTGTGGTCAATGTTTGGTTCAAGTGTGGGGGCACATTTTTTAATTTTTTTAAAGGAAATTTCATTTTAAATTTTAAGAATTTTTTCCCTTAAAAAAAAAACTTAAAATTTTTAGGAAAAAATCTTGAGTTTTGCTGAATTTCTTGAGTTTTGATGAATTTCTTCCATATTAACAAAATTTTCTCAAGCTTTCTAGTTCTTATGTATTACTTGATTTGAATTGGGTTGTGTGAAAGATAATTGGTATTAGTGATTATTTAGTATATAATTAACTATTCATCTTTTTATTGTTGATTTGAGGGATAGACATGCAAAATTTAACATCAAATTTAACTAAATTAGGAATTGAGTCATAAAGAGCAATTTGTTGTGTTTTCATCATTTTTCTTATTAAGCGTATATCACACATGATTTGGTCATTCTAGAACTTAATTTATTATATATTTTAAGACCATATTTTTTATTTTCATGCACCAAAGTAATTAAGACATTTATGTTTACACACTTTTAGCTTTCGAAAAATACCATCCATAATATTTTATGTCCCTTAGATAACCCATTTGAATCTAAACCTTTTCTTTCTTAAATTACCTATATTATTTTTCCTTATGACCTACTTTTTCTAATCCTAAAATTTGATTCTAAATTCGTTAATATATTTATAGCCGATAGCATGGTATTGTGTTTTTAGTCATTATGTGTTTTTTTTCTTTTTTTTCTATAGGAGTTCTATATATATATTTTTAATCATTATTATGTTGAGTTATTAAAAAAGGAAAAGAGAAAAAAAAAGAAGTGCTAGTTGAAAAAAAAGAAGAAAAAAAAGAGGAAAAAAATCGAGAAAAATAAGAAGAAAAAATTTGAGAAAAGCATTCATTATTCTTGATATTATTCACTCTTATAATGGTGTTTCATTACATTAATCCTTTCTTTGGATAAGTGATATAATACATTGTATATCTGTAGTTAGAGTGCTATACATTTTAGGATTTGAACTTGTGAAAATTAATATTTTCTTTACTTTGATATAAATAATGTCATATCTTGATATTTTAGTATTTTTAGTAAATTATTTTAAATCAAATATTTTTACCTATTTATTCTACTCTTAATTTTAGTCCCATTATAATCAAATAAAAGATCTTTTAATTGGAATATGGATTTCTATATTTGAGTGGTGGAGATATGATGTATTAACAAACTTATGTTAATATTATCTCATGGTGTTGATTTGAGAGATACACTTACTCCTTTCATATAATTGAGTTCTTTGAGAAGTGGAATCTTATCTTTCTTTATTTTCTTGAGTGAATCCATTGTGAAGGCAGTTAAATCTTGTATTATTTTTCATTTTACTAAAACGATAGGAGATGCAATAGTTGTTTTAATATTGACTAATACAAAATATTGGTTGTTTTGATTGTAATTCCAATTTGAATTTGTCATATGCATGGTTAGGGACTTGGAAAGTTAAATTGGTTTTGGAGAAAATTTGTTCTTACTTGAACACAAACAAATTTTCAAGTATAGAGGTATTTAATATCAATATTTTTATGCATTTGAATTAAAATATTTTAGATTTTATTTATCTATTTTAGGACTGTATTAAATCTTATTTTATGATATTATACTGATTAATTTTGTGAGTTTTATTTTAAAAAACTTTGGATTTTAGGAAATTCGGATCACATAAATAGCTGTTAGTATTTTGAGCGTAACTTTCTGCTTAGATGTTCGATTGACCTAATTCTTGTGACATTAGAAAGAAAACTTCAAGACCGACAAATTTTGTGAAGAGTGTAGAAGCTAATTCGAGTTAAAAGGTATCTGAAAATTGGAAACAATCTGCTACAATGTTGAAATTCAAGAAAAAAAAGTCCTTGTTGAAGAGGGAACCTGATTGAGCCAATCTAATATTTTCAAGATCAAGGATAAAGATGAAGTTTTCAAATTTTGGAGAAGAAAGAAGACAATATTTATGACAACAAGAACAAGTCTTCAAATCAAAAAACAATATTAAGTTTTCAAGATTCGATTCTTTAAAGTTTTAGTCCTATAAATATAGTGCACCCTAGTCATGAAAATAGCATTCCTCACACATTCTCTCTGCATAAATTTTAGGGTTTTACTTTTCTTGCTTTTCTCTATTATGTCTTGCTAATTTTCTTGTCTTTAAAATTCAATGGATTATGTTTTTTAATTAATAGTATAGTTTGATTTATTTCGGTCCCTTAAATATTTATTGGTATGATTATTGTTTGATAAAATTTTATTATTGATCTTAATGCTTCAAACGTATAGGATCCCATGTTTTAATGATTTGAGATTGAATGCATGCATGACCAATACAATTGCAGGAGTTTTGTCCAATACAATAAAATCCACATAGAGTTATGAGATTGATGGATGATTAATTTTGTGTGTGGGATTTTAAGACAAACTCTAAATTATAGATTTTTTATAAATCTTAATGCAGTTCTGTTTAATTAAAATTGTATGATCATTGGATTTTGACCAATTGTTCATTGCATGACCGTGGGGTGAATCGAATTTAGAAAAAATCTACTATTATTAACAATAATTTTGTAGCTAATAAACTGTAAGGGATTTGAAATAATTTGACCATATAAAAAATTAAAAATAGATGAAATTGATTTTATAAGGTTTTATAAAATTAGACTTTTTATTCATTAATTTCTATGTTTAATATTTTCGTAATTTTTAATATTTTCGCAATTTTGAGTTATTTTGTTCAATTTAAATAGTATAATTTAAAATTGATAATACAAAATATTCTCATGGGAATGACACTTCCTCACACTGCACACAACACTCGACTCGGGTATATTTGCTCGAATTCATGATATACCAAAATCGCGGAACAAGTTTTTAGTTCGTTGCCGAGGATATCATTGTATATCAATCCAAATAATTTTGTTTGAGATTAGATACTATATTTTATATTTTTTGTTACTTTTTTTCTCATATTTCATTTTTATACAATGTTTTAGCACTACCAGAAAATAGACCTTTAGCGACTGAAAAATCCATGCTGATAGCCTAAAATCTGTCGCTGAAGGGTATCAACGAAGAATTTTTTCCGTCACTAAATTAGTGAGAAAAAGGCACCCCGCTAAATATTAACGACGGATTTTTTTCCGTCGCTAATATTAGCGACGGAACAAATTTTGTCACTTAAACAAAAAAAATAAAAAAAAAATGAGCGACGGACTGAGTCCGTCACTAATTTTTGAGTTTTGAAAAAAAGAGAATTGCTGCTCCAGGCGCCCGCCCGACCCGACCCGCCCCGCCCGTCAGCTTTTCTTTAATTTCTGAAAATTCCCTCAACTTGCCACCAATGAGATTCGAACCCCTGTATAAGGAAAACAATATTAGCAAGCAAATCACCGGACCATATTTCTTATCTAATCATAATTCTTTTTTTTACTTATTATCTTTATATCATATTTTTAACAATAATAAAATAATATAAAATTATAATTTTTTAACAATATAAAAATAATATAAAATTATAATTTATTATAAAATAATAAAATAATTTTATTTTAGCTTAAAATAATAAAATAAAATAAAATAAAACAAATTATTAAATAAAATTATAAAAATATAAAAAATATAAAAAATAAAAAAAAAACCATCACTAATCCGTGTAAAATGCCTTCAATATGTCTCCGTCTTGGGTTTTGGATCGAACCTGGGATACATGAAGCACAATAAGGAACAAAACCACCAGACCAAACTTACCTTTATATGTATACTCTTTTTTTACTTATTATCTTTACTTCATATTTTTTATTAATAAAAAAATAATATAAATTGATAATTTAATATAAAATTAAAAAATTAAAAAATAATAAGGTTTAATATTAAAATAAAATAATAAAAAATTAAAAAAAATTATAATTTTTTTATAATAATAAAATAATAAAACAAATATAATTTTTTATAAAATAATGAAATAATTTTATTTTAGCTTAAAATAAAATAATAAAAAATTTTTTAAAATAAAATAATATTATCCTTCTACAAAATAAAATAAAAATTAAAATTAAAAAATTAAAAAAATTTTAAAAATTATAAATTATAAAAATTATAAAATAATAAAACAATATATTTTTTTATAAAATAATGAAATAATTTTATTTTAGCTTCAAATAAAATAATAAAAAATTTTAAAAACAAAATAATATTATCCTTTTACAAAATAAAATAAAATAAATTAAAAAAAATTAAAAAAATTAAAAAAAAAATCCATCGCTAATCCGTCAGTAATCCGTTGCTGATGGGTTTACAAAAAATTTTAAAAAATTTTAAAAATCCGTCAGTAATCCATCGATAATATTTCCGTCGGTAAAATCTTCGTTGATAATCCATCGCTTATAGGTTTACAAAAAAATTAAAAAAAAAAACTTAAAATCAAAAAATTAAAAAAAAAATTATACAAAATCCGTCATTAATCCGTCGGTAATCCGTCGCAATTCTGTTTGACGGAAAAAAATCCGTTGGTAATTTTCCGTCGCTGATGCCGTGTTTTCTGGTAGTGTAGGGTTACGCAGTCACTGTTTAGGATTTAAATTTGGTTTGGATTTGGTGGGAATTTTTTGTTTGAAATTTTTTTTTTTAGATCTAGAGTTTTACAACTACTTTTTCCAAAGGATTTCGGTTTGCTAAACAAAACCTATAGTTAAGCTACAGGCACCATTCTATTTTGGCCAAATTCCGTCGTTTTCATATGTTTTTCTATTTTTCTTTAATTTTTTTCTTGATTTTTAGATTTTTCCGATTTTCTTCTTTGGTGTTTTTGTGTATCATTTTGCTGTTTTCTTGTGATTTCTACTTTTATATATGTAATCTAGATTTTCTTGAGTGGTTTTTGCAAATTATTTTGAAGATCTATTTTTATTCTATTTTTAGTGTTGATACAGTGCATGCTGTGATCAAAAGATTTGACCTAATTGAGTTTTATCTTGAGATATAAAAAACCTTGAGAACGATTTGTAAACAAGTTAGGGAAATCAAGGAAGAAGCAATGGCTTAAGATAATAGAGCTTTGAGGGAGTATTCAATATCTAGACTTCAAAATATACAACCTAGCATTGCACGACCTGCCGTGGAAGCAAACAACTTTGACCTTAAACCAATTCTCATTGACATAGTATAGGTAGATCAATTCAGTGGAGACCTTATGAAGATCCAAACAACTACTTGAAAAACTTTTTGGAAATCAGTGATTCAATCATGCTAAAAGGAAATAAGATATGACTTAACTCATTCCCTGGAAATCATTTCACAAATTAAGAAATTTTGTCTTAAACAATTTTTGGCTAAATATTTTTTACCTTGTAAGACGGCTAAACTATATAATGATATTACTAGTTTTAGACAGTTTGAGGATAAATTTTTGTATAATGCTTGGGAACGATTAAAAGATTTGATTAGGTGGTCCTCATAGAATGGTATACCTGACTAGTTGATTTTGTAAACCTTTTATGGTGATCTTTTAAATTCTATTAAAATTACCATTAATGCAGTAGCAGGGGGTACATTTATGAGTAAATCTTATCATGAAACATGTGTATTACTTGATTATATGGCATCTAATCAGTATGATTGGTTTAATGAACATGAAATTCCTAAACAAAGAACTGGAGTGTGTAAAGTTGATAATCTTAATATGCGTAATGCAAAAGAGACACTTTGATTAATACTTTGAAAGCTAATCGAATTAATGTTCTGACTAATAAGTTTTATATTGTGATTACTGTGGTAATTATACTCACATGATTTCTGATTATTTGTAGGTACAGTAAGCAAACTTTATTTCTAACTGGCCACAAAATAATCCTTACTCCAACACGTATAATTCTAGGTGGAAGAACCATCCTAACTTTTCATAAAGTCAAGGAGCACCATAGAGAATGAATCCACTAGACTTTAATTCAGGGAATTTACAGTGAAGTGAGAACAAGGCAACATGGAAGGCTGTGATTGAACATTTAGCAATAGCGACCAATGAAAGAATTGAATATCTAGCAATAGCGGCCATAGAAAAATTGATCATTTGGAAACAATAACTAGAGAAAGGTTCGAGAGGCTTGAAAATAAAATTAATCAATTAACTAATGTCTTTCATTTTTGCTACCGGATAAACTATCAAATGACATTGAGAAGAACCCTAGAGAACATGTTAATGTAGTTTCATTGAGGAGCAGAAAAAAATTGCTGGAGGTTTCAGATCCATCCAAGGATGAAGAGCGTATACAAGAGGAAAAGAAAGAGGTCCAAAAGCCAACAAATGAAAAGTCCAAAGTATCGGATTCTAAACAGGGAAATACTTTATGTTTGAATGAATATAAGCCTCCCTTTTCCTAGACATCTTTTATGTGCAAATATAGACTTTGAAAAATTTTAAGAAATTTTTAAAAAATTACACATTAATGTTCCTCTTTTGGATGCAATTAAATAGGTACCTATTTACTAGGGATTTCACAAGGTTGTGATCACTACCAAGAGGAAGTTGGATGAGGTTTCTACAGTAAAACTTACAGAGGAATGCTTTGCGATTCTGCAAAGAAAGTTGCCATCAAATCTCAAAGATTTAGGGTGTTTTTCTATTCTCTACACCATTGGTCAAACTAAATTTTCAAAAGTTTTTTGTGATTTGGATGCTGGTGTGAATATCATGTCTTACTCCAAATTCTCTAAATTTGGATTAAAGAAATGTTAATCTACAAATATTACTTTATAATTGACTGATAAAAGTATAAGGTATCTGAGAGACATTGTATACTAGTTAAAGTTGATAAATTTATTTTTCCTATTGATTTTTTATCTTAGATATGGATGATGATGAGAGTACTTCTTTGATTCTAGATTGACCTTTTTTTGCCACTACATAAACCCGATAGATGTTTATAATGAAAAATTAATTTTGCGAGTTAATAATAAAAAAAATTGAGTTTATTGTTTTTCATTCGAAAAGAAATTTTGATAAATAAGATATTTTTATTTAACCCATTAAAGTATAGATATTTTTTCCCTTAAATTACTCACATTATTTTTCCCGGTGACCTATTTTTTTCTAACTCCAGAATTTGAACCTAAATTTGTTAATATACTTATAGTTGATAGCATAATATTATATTTTTAATCATTATGTTTTTTTTTTATGTAGGAGTCTTATATACATTTTTTTTAATCATTATCATGTTGAGTTATGAAAAAAAATAAAAAAAGAATAAAAAACCAGAAAAATGAAAAAAAAAAAAGAAAAAAAAAAGAAGTGCTAATTGAAAAAGAAAAGAAAAAAAAAGGAGGAGAAAAATGAAAAAAAAAAGAAGAAAAAATTGAGAAAAACATTCTTCATTCTTGATATTGTTCACTCTTATCGTAGAGTTTCATTACATTATTTTTTGTTTTGAATAAATGATATATCATATTTCATATTCGTAGTTAGAGTGTTATATACTCTAGGATTCGAAATTGTGGAATTTAGTATTTTCTTTGGTTTGATATAAATAATACATGTCTTGATACTTTTGTATTTTTAGTGATTTATTTTAATCTCAACATTTTACCTATTTATCTTACCTTTAACCTTAACTCCATTACAATCAAATAAAAGACATTTTTTATTAATATATGGATTTCTATATTTAAGTGATGGATATTTATATAATAGCAAGTTTATAGTAATACCATCTCTTGGTGTTGATTTGAATGATACACTTATCCTTTTTATATAATTGAGTGCTTTGAGTAATAAAATTTTAGTTTTTTTTATTCTATTGAGTGAATTCATTGTAAAGGTAGTTGAATCTTGTATTGTTCTTGATTTTACTAAGATTAAAGGAAATACAATAGTTATTCTAATGCTGACTAATACGAAGTATTGGTTGTCTTGATTGCAATTCCAGTTTAAATTTGTCATGTGCATGGTTAAGGACTTGGGAGATTAAATTGGTTTTGAAGAAAATTTGTTTTCACTTGAACACAAACAAATATTCAAGTGTGAAGACATTTAATAATAATATTTTTATGCACTTGAATTAAAATATTTTGAACTTTATTTATTTATTTTAGGACTATTTTAAATCTTTTTTTATGATATTGTATTAATTAATTTCATGGGTTTTGTTTTAGGAAACTTTAGATTTATTTACGAAAATTTGAACTGCACAGACAACTATTAGTATTTTGGATATAACTTTTTGCTTCGATATCTAATTGAGCTGATTCTTGCGCATTAGAAAAGAAGATTTCAAGGTCTACAAATCTTGTGAAGAGTGCAGAAGCTAACTCATGCCAGAAGATATCCAAAAATTAGAAAAGATCTGTTACAGTGCTAAAATTCAAGAAAGAGAAGTTCTTGTTAAAAAGGGAACCTAATTAAGCCTATCTAATAAGAGATTTTTTGGATAAAGTAACTGATAATTCAAGAATCTTCAAGATTAAGGATAAAGATGAATTTTTCAAATTTTGGAGAAGAAAGAAGATAATACTTATTACAATAAGAACAAGTCTCCAAATCATACAATTACACCAAGTTTTCAAAATTCAACTCCTTAAGGTTTTAGTCCTATAAATATAGCAAACCTTAGGCATGAAAATAGTATTCCTCACACACATTCTCTTCATATATATTTTACTATTTTACTTTTCTTGCTTTTATTATCATGTCTTGCTAATATTTTTGTTCCTAAAACTTGATAGATTCTGTTCTTTAATTAATAGTATGTTTGATTTATTTCTTTTGCTTAAATATTGATTAGCATGGTTATTATTTGATACAATTTTATTATTTATCTTAATACTTCAAACATATAGACTCGTACGTTTTAATTTTTTGAGATTGAGTGCATACATGACCAATATAATTGTAAGAGATTAGTCCAATATAATAAAATCCGCATAGGGTTATGAGATCGACGGATGATTAACTCTGTATGTGGGGTTTTAAGAGAAACTCTAAATTTCAGATTTTACATAGATCTTAACACAATTCATTTTAATTAAAATTGCATGACTAGCGGGTTTTGATTAATGGAATTCGGGTTTCATTACTTGATCATTGGGAAAATCTAATTTAGGAGAATCTGTCATTATCAATAGTAATTTTGTAGCCAATAAACTTTAAGGGAGTTGAAAAAATTCGATCATATGAAAAATTAAAAATTATTAATTATCTAATTACTTTTCAAAGCATTACTACTCTATAATGTTAGAATATTTTCTTAATGTACGCCTCTACTAATTGTATTTTGTTTTATAAAAAAAGATTGGATTAAAAACCAGTAAAACCCAAAATTTATTTGTGATTCTATAGAGTTGGGTCTAGGTTCGTCTCAGCATATACACACACACACACACACACACACACATATATATATATATTGCAATTTATTTAAAATGTGATATGAAAAAGTGTAGGATCTAAATTAAAGTGGGTTCAGGAGAACCCAAATATTGTTTTATTGGTTAGTCCCATCTCCTATCCTATAAAAAGTGTGGTGTTTTATTCCATTTAAAATAACCCCGTTCAATTTCTTGTGAGAAAGGAGGGAAGAGTTTAACCACTCAAAAATACAATAAAGAAAAAAATCAAAAGAGTGCACTAGATCTAGTCCTTCAAAATTATTATGCCTTCTGATTCAAATATACTTCCAATTCCTTCTCGTTATTTTGTAATATATTGTGTAATTGTGTTTTATTTTTAATCTAGAAATTATTTTAGATCCTTTATGTAGTTTAGAGCCAAATTAAATTAGGAATAAAATCAAGCACTTTTGTAAATTCTCTATAAAGGAATTGTCGGTACTTAATTCTCTTAAAGAAATACATAGATCTACGTCAAATAGGATCTAAAATAATTTTTAAATTAAGAATAAAACACAATCACATAATATATCACAAAATAATGAGAAAAGAAATAGGAACATATGAATCAGAAGTTGAAACAATTCTTCAGAAGGACAAGATCTAATGTACCCTTTTGATTTTCTTCTTTGTTGTATCTTTTTGAGTAGCCATACTCTTCCCAATCCAACACCTTTTATAGGTTAGGAGATGAGACTTAATCAATAAAACTATATTTGGGTCCTCCTATTAAGAAAGCCACTTTAATTCAAACGATGCACATTTTCATACCACACTTAAAATAAAATGTCTAATATATATACATACATATATATACTGAGATGAACCTAGTCCAACCCTATTGGAACACTGGTACATGATTTTGATATCATGATTTTGGGCAAATATGCCCTTGTCAAATATTGTATGTAGTGCGAACAAATGTCATTCCCATAAAAATATTTTGTAGCATCAACTATGAATTACTTTATTTAAATTAGACAAATCAAATCACAATTATAAAGATATTACAAATCAAAGATATATTAAAAGATTTGAATTAATAAATAAAAACCCTAAAATATCAATTTCATTTGTTTTTAATTTTGATATGGCCAAGTCATTTCAATTCCCTAAGTTTATTGTCTAAAGAGTTATTATTAATAATGACAGATTTTTATAGATTAGATTCACCCAATGGTCATGCAACGAACCTCTAATTTGACTAACCAAAACCTAATAGTTTTGCAATTTTGATTAAATTGAACTGTATCTCAAATCATATAAAACACATGTCTAAACATTTTAAAACATTAATATCAACAATAAAATCTCATTTAATAATAATTATACCAATAAATTTTAAGGAAAAAAACAAATTCACATCATACTATTAATTAAAGAATAGAATCCATCGAGCTTTCAGAACAAAAAAAATTAGTTAGACATAATAAAAAATAAAAATAAAACCCTAAAATTTATGTGGACATGTATATGAGTGGTCTGCCCAGGATGTTTGGCTCTTATTTATAGAATTAAAATCCTAAATCAACAAGAATTTGTGGATTTTTGGAAATTTGGTTGATTTCGATACTTGTTCTTGATAAATATTATCTTCTTACTTTCCCGAGATTTGGAAACGTCTTGGTTATCCTTGATTTTCAACATTGTAGCAACTTCTTTCCAGTTTTCGAATATTTTTTAACCTGAATTAGTTTCTGGACTCTACACAAGATTTGTAGACTTTGAAATCTATTTTACAACATAATAAGAATCCCTTTAATCGGATATCAGAATAGAAAATTTTGTCCAAAATACAAAATGCTATCTGTCTACTCTAAATTTCTTTATTAATCACAAAATTACCTAAATAAAAATTCATTAAATTAATTAGTGTAATGTCATAAAAAAAACAATTGTAACAGTTCTAAAAGTTATAAATAAAGTCTAAAATAATATAATTTAATTGTATAAAAATATTATTATCAATCGCAAATAAATTTTGAGATTTATCAGTTTTTTAATCCAATCTCTTTTTATAAAATAAAATACAATTAACAGAGACTCATATTAAAAAAATATTCTAACATTCCCCTATTTGGGTAATACTAATTGGTTTTGATAATTTAAAATATAATTTTGAAAATGACTCTTAGATTGAATATACTGTAGTGGTCACCAAAAACCTATATCAAACTTCTCGGTATCCCTAGGGGTAATTGTATTAAAGAATGTTACAAGATCTTTCAAACACAAGTTGTTAATACTACACCGACATGAATTTCATGTGTGGTAAAGTGTAGTGTGAGTTAACATAACTGATCCCAAAATAATAAATATGTCAACAACATATTTGATCCTCTATATGGTTTCATAGAAACCTTTTATAGGAATCAATCCCATTTATGCTTTTAAAGAAGTCAAGACCATATTAGGTCTCAAAATGGAGACCTTTTACATAATATAATTTCTTTATTATTTTTGAAAAAAAAACCTGTAGATGTCATGCATCCCAGGATTATTATTTAATATCAAAACTTTAAAAACAAAACGTAATAATAAATAATATATAGCATGAATAGATTCATTCACTAAAATAACTAAAAGTTATTATAAGAATGAGAGAAAAAAGAAAAATATATTATATACTCTTAAAAAGCCAATATATCAAAAGATCTGAAAGACACATGTGTACAACATGTTTATTAAATACTACGGGTCTCAATCCTTTGGTTAATGGATCAGCAAGCATGCTATCAGTATTAGTGTGAATTATTTTAATATCCCCATTATCCACCCATTCCCTGAGCTTAAAGCACTTTAATTCGATGTATTTGGTACCACCAATATTTCTAGTACTTTTAGCAAAGCCAATATTAGAAGAATTATCAAAAAATGTCTACAATAGCTTTGAGATAAAGCTCACGATCTTAAATCCAAAAATAAAATTTTTAACCAATTAGCATATACTGTGACTTCAAAACAAATAACAATTTCTACTTCCATTGTAGAAGTAGCCACTAATGACTACTTAAAACTCTTCCAAGGTATTACACCTCCAACAAGTATAAAAATGTAAACAGTAGATTTTCTATCAACTATACACCCAGCCAAATCAACATCTACAAATTCTACTATCTCTAGATCATCTACATGCTTGTACATAAGCATGTAATTTGAAGTTTTGCATAGATATCTTAAAATTTTCTTTATCGCAACCCAATGATCATAACAAGAATTAGCCAAATATCTACAAAGAGCATTGTTGCAAAGGCAATATCAGGTCTAGTGCACACTGCAAAATATATCAAACTACCTACAATACTACTATAGGAAATGTTTTTCATGGTTTCTTTTTTGACATCATTTTTAGAATATTGATCATTTTTAAGTTTGTCTCCTTAATTATAAAAACCAAACCAGATTTGCAATCTTTCATACCAAAATGCTTTAAAATTCAAGCAATGTATACTCAAGAAAGTCCCTAAACTTTACAAGTTCTATTTCTTTGAATCTCCACTCCCAAAACAAAATTTGTCTCTCCAAAATCCTTCATGTCAAAATTCTAAGAAAACAATCCTTTAAAATTCTAAGCCTAAATCATTATTACAAACAAAATATCATCAATATACATAACCAAGAAAATAAATTTGCTCCTACAGACTTTAAAATAATACAAGAATCAATATTACTATTTTCAAAATCCAAAAAAATAATAAACTCATCGAATTTTAAATACCATTGACGCAAGACCTATTTTAATCCATGAATCTATTTCACAAATCTGCATACCATTTTCTCCTTTCCAGTCACCATAAAAGCTTCTAGCTACTACATATAAATTTCATTATCAAGATCTATATTAAAAAAAAGCTATTTTGACATCTATATGATGTAACTCAAGATCAAAATGTGTGGTTAGTGCCCTAATGATTCTGAAAGAGTCTTTAGATGAAATTGGAGAAAATGTCTCGATGTAATCAATCTCTTCTCTTTATGTATATTCCTTGGCTAATTGTTTAGTTTTAAATCTCTTAATCCTTCCTTTAGCATTTTTCTTGGTTTTGAAAATCATAGAAAGTAATTGGATCCACAACTTCTCCAATATCATAATCTACCTCTCTAGAGTAAACCACATAATCATCTGATAAAGCATATTTTCTTTGTCTTTGAGAACTTTTAAGTGATACAACTTTAGTAGACTATGTAGTTTCTTCTTCCACAACTTCAGTATGACCTTAAGAATTATCAAGATTAGTTAATGGGTCTTGCGGTCTAGGTTCTCTATCATGTGGAGATAGAATTGCTTACCTTTTGTGGACTAGAGATAAAAGAATAAAATCTCAAGAAGATTCGGAAGTCACTAACTCAATTTGTGCAATTTCACAATTTTTAACTTCGTCTACAAGAAATTTAGTATTTAATGATTCCACAATTTGTATGTCATTCTTAGGACAATAAAACATATAGCCTTTAGAGGTAAGTGGATAACCAATAAAAAATTTTGATACAGTCATAGGATCAAGTTTCTTTTCATGAGGATCATGAATCCTTACTTTTGTAGGAAACTCCCATGTTTTCAGGTAATGTAAATTGGATTTTTTGTTAACCCAAATTTCAAAAAGAGTTTTAGGAGTAGATTTATTAGGAACTCGGTTAAGGATATACATGATTGTTTTAAGAGCTTCTCTTCAAAGAGATTGAGTAATTTGTTTTATTCATCATGCTTCTTACCATGTCTATTAGAGTACAATTTCGGCGTCTAACTACCCCATTTTTGAGGTGTTCATAACATAGTATATTGGACTTTTATTCCATATGTTTACAAAAACTCTGCAAAATATCTTTTGATAGACCTAAATCCCCATGTCTCCCATAATACTCACCACCCCTATTTGACCTAACAATTTTAATGACTTACTAATTGTTTTTCAACTTCCATTTTAAATAACTTGAATTTGTCAACAGTTTTAAATTTATGGTTGATGAGATAAATATATTCATATCTAGAAAAATCATTTATAAAGGTCACAAAATAACTTTTACCACAAAAGCTATTGGAATAAGGTCTGCTAATATTTTTATGAATTATTTCTAAAAGATCATTACTACGATAGTACTTGTCCATTTTCTTATTTTGGTTATTTTACCCCTAATACAATCAACACATAACCTAGAATCATCAAACACAAGTTGGGGAAGGATTTGATTTTTAGCCAATATATCAATTCTCTTTTTAAAAATGTGAGCCAAACGTCTATGCCATAGAGAAAAAGATATTTCTTTTGGTTCCAACATTTTCCAAAAGCAATGTTATCAAAAGATAAATTCAATTGATATAAACCATCAATCAATAAACATTCACCAATAACATTAGAATTGAAAGGAAATTCAATATTTTTGTTTCCAAAATGAAAATGATATCTAAGTTTATCAAGTAAAGAAACAGAAACTAAATTTTGTCTTATAGATAGTACAAAAACAACTTTTTCCAAAATAAGACTAGAACCAAATTGAAAATTTAAAACAATTGTCCCAATGAATGTGATGTCAACTTTGGCTCCATTTCCCACATGCAATTAACCTCCCCTTCACTTGGTTTCCATTTGTTTATGAACCTATATAAAGAATTAGTTATGTAAATTGGACTTTCTCAATCTAACCACCAAGAATTTGGTGGTACATCAACCAAAGAAGTTTCAAAATAAACAAAGGTTAAGACATTACCTTTCTTATTTTTCTTTGCTTCCATGCCTTATATTTATGACAATACTTCTTCCTATGAACTTCATGCTTGCAAAATCAGCAACTATTATTATTTTTAACCTCATCCTTAGAACCTCTGGGATTTGGAACTAACTATTTTTTTTATTGATATTTGCCTTTATAATTATTGAAGTGATATTTCTTGTGGTGAGAAAAATGACTTTTGTTAGAAATATCATACCAGAATAAGACTGTTATACCAACTTTATTGATTCACCATATTCTTTTTTTAGTCTTTCTCCCTCTTAAACATAGACAGAGATGAGTTGGTTAACATTTCAGGTATCCTTTTGAGCATTATAAATGGATTAGAGTTGGCTAGATTTGGAGGTAAAGAGTTTAAGATTTGGTGGACAAGGAAAGATTCAGTGATAGAAATTTTGAAATTGTTTAGATGATTGGCCATGTCCTGCATTTTCAAAATATATGTCCTAATCCTAGAAACTTTATTATACCTCATATTTGTTAGATTTTGCATTAGTTTCCCTGCTTCAGTCTTTTTAAACTCTAGGAATTGTTGCTCTATAGTTTCAAAGAATCTTTTAATATTATTCTCATCAGCCACACTAAGAGAGTAATGCTAAGAGAATAATGTTCAAGTTACAGTGTCAAGAGATTCTTTGAATCTATAGGGCAACAATGAGAATAATACTAAAAGACTATTTGAAACTATAGGACAACGATTCTTAGACTCTGAGAAGACAGAAATTAGTGAACCAAAGTAAATCTAACAAATATGAGTTATAATGGAGTTTTTGGAATTATGACATATATTTTGAAAATATAGGACATGGCCAATCATTTTAACAACCTCAAAATTTCTATCATTGAATCCTTCCTTGTCTACAAGCCTTAAACTCTCTACCTCCTAAATTTAACCAACTATCATTTATAACACTCAAAAAGATACCTAAAATATCAACCAACTCATTTCTGTTTGTGTCCAGAAGAAAGAAAGACTTAGAGGAGAACATGGTGAATCAGTAAATTTGGTGCAACAGTCTCATTCTGATAAGAGTGTTCATCGTAAAAGTCATTTTTTCATCACAAGAAAAGTCACTTCAATAATTACAAGGGCAAATATTCAAAAAAAAAAATCAGTCCCATGATCCTAAAGGTCCTAAGGATGAAGTAAAAAACAACAATACTTGTTGATTCTACAAGAATGAAGATCATAGAAAGAAAAATTGCCATAATTATAAGGTATGGGTTGTAAAGAAAAATAAGAAAAGTAATATCTCAACTTTTGTCTATTTTGAAACTTTTTTTGTTGTTATACCATCAAATTCTTGTACCATATACGACCACCCTCCCCTACCCTCATACTAAGTCGGGGAATACTTTGTGCACCAGGTGAACCTTTTTTGTATTATCAAATTTTTTGTGGTTAGATAGTGGAAGTCTAATTCACATAGTTAATTCTTTATAAGGGTTCATTTACAAACAGAAACCAAGTGAAATGGAGGTTAATTTGTATGTAGGAAATTGAGTCAAAGTTGACGTCACATTCATTAGAACCATTGTTTTGAATTTTCAATTTGATTTTAGTCTTATTTTGAAAAACATTGTTTCTGTACCATCCATAAGAAGTTTAGTTTTTGTTTCTTTACTTGATAAATTTGGATATTATTTTCATTTTGGAAACAAAAGAGTTGAACTTCTTTTCAATTTTAATATTATTGGTGAATATTTATTGATTTCTAGTTTATATCAATTGAATTTATCTTTTAATACCATTGTTTTAATTGAAAATGCTAGAACCAAAAGAAATTCTTCAAAAGAAATATCTTTTTCTCGATGGCATAGACGCTTTGATCATATTTCTAAAGAGAAAATTGATAGATCGGTTAAAAATCAAAATTTTCCCGAACTTATATTTGATGATTCTAAGATATGTGTTTATTGCTTTGGTGTAAAATGGCCACAACAAGAAAAAAGATAAGTGTTATCTGTAGTAATGACCTTCTAAAAATAATTCATATAGATATTAGTGAATCTTATTTCCATACTCTTTGTAATAAAAGTTATTTTGTGACATTGATAGATAATTTTTTCTAAATATGGATGTGTTTATCTTATCAACCATAAATTTGAGCCTGTTGACAAATTCAAATTATTTAAAACAAAGTTGAAAAACAATTAAAAAAAAGTCATTAAAATTGTTAGGTCAGACATGGGATGAGTATTATGAGAGATATGGGGATTTAGCTCAATCGATATGACTTTTGCTTAGTTGTTACAAACATGTGGAATAACATCACAATATACTATACTCAGAACACCTCAACAAATGGAGTAGCTTAGCATTGAAAACGTACTCTAATGGATGTGATAAGAAATATGATAAGTAAAATCAAATTGTCTCAATCTTTTTGGAGAGAAGCATTTAAAACAACAATGTATATCCTTAATCGAGTTCCAAGTAAATCTATTCCTAAAACTCTTTTTGAACTTTAGGCTAACGAAAAACTAGTTTAAATCATTTTAAAAATTTTGGGGTGTACTTAGAAGTGAATATTTATAATGCTTATAATTCTATGACTACATCAGGATTTTTTATTGTTTATCCATTTATCTCTAAAGGTTGTAGGTTTTATTGTCCTAACAATGACACATGAATTGTGGAATCATTAAATGCTAAGCTTATTCAAGATGATATTGAAAATTATGATATTGCACCAATTGAGTCAGTGACTTAAGAGTCTCCTCGAGATTCTATTCTTTTATCTCTAGTCCATGAGAGACAAGTAATTTTGCCTCCATGGGATAGAAAACCTAGAGCACAAGACCCTTTATCTAAGTTTGATACTTCTCAAGGTGATATTCAAGTTGTGGAAGAAGAGACTACACAATCTGTAGAGTTGTATCACTTAAAAGTTCTTAAAGACAAAAAAAATTTGATTATCAGATAATTATGTGGTTTACTCTAGGGAGGTAGATTATGATATTGGAGAAATTGTGAATCCAATTGCCTTCAATGATACTGTTAATTGTCCACAGTGTGATAAGTAAAAAATTGCTATGGAAGAGGAATCATTATCCATGTCCAATAATGGTGTTTGGGAGTTAGTGGAGTTATTCAAGAATTTCAAATCCCCAGGATATTGATGGGTCTTCAAAAGTAAGAAAGATGCAAAAACAAAGATTGAGAGATTTAAGCCTCAACGAATAGCGGAGGAACATAACCAAAGAGAAGGGATTGATTACACCGAGACATTTTCTTCAATTTCATCTAAAGACTATTTTAGAATCATTAGGGCACTAACCGCACATTTTGATTTTGAGCTATATTAGATGAATGTCAAAACAACCTTTTTTAAATGGAGATCTTGATGAGGAAGTTTATATGCAGCAGCCAGAAGGTTTTGTGGTGACTGAAAAGGAGAAAATGATATGTAAACTTAAGAAATCAATTTATGAATTGAAATAGCTCTTGCTTCAATGGTATTTAAAATTCTATAAGATTATTTTTATGGGTTTTGAAAACAATATTGTTAATTCTTGTGTTTATCTTAAAGTCAATGAGAACAAATTTATTTTCTTGATTTTGTACGTTGATGATATTTTATTTGCAAGTAATGATTTTGGCTTATTTGCTCAAGTTAAATGAATGTTTTCTTAGAATTTTGACACAAAGAATCTTGGTGAGGCGAATTTTGTTTTGGAAATGGAGATTCAAAGGAATAGAACTCGTAAAGTTTTGAAACTTTCTCAAAGAGTATACATTGATCAAATTTTAGAGCATTTTTACATGAAAGATTATAAACTTGGTTTGCCGCCTATAATTAAGGGGGACAAAATTAATAAGAATCAATGTCCTATAAGTGATGTCAAAAAAGAAGCCATGAAAATGTTGAGACTACTTTGATGTATTCTATAGTGTACACCAGAACTGATATTGCCTTTGCAGCAAGTGTTTTTGGTAGATACTTGTCTAATCCTAGTCATGATCATTGGGTTTCGGCAAAAAAGTTTTAAGATATCTACGCAGAACTAGAAATTACATGCTTATATTCAAGCATGTAGTTGATTTGGAGATAGTAGGATTTGCAAATACTGATTTAGCTAGGTGTATAGATTATAGAAAATCTACTATTGGTTACATTTTTATACTTATTGCAAATGCAATATTATGGAAGAGTTCTAAGCAGTCATTGGTGGCTACTTGTACAATAAAAGTAGAAATTGTTGCTTGTTTTGAAGTTGAGGCTCATACTAAGTGGTTAAGGAATTTTATTTCTAGACCTAAGATAGTGAACTCTATCTCAAAACCATTGACGATCTTTTCTAATAATGCTTTTACTGTTGCCATTGCTAAAAGTACTAAAAATGTTGGTAGTGCCAAATACATAGAGTTAAGTTATTTTAAGCTCAAGGAATGGATGGATAATGTTGACATTGAAATAATTCACATTAATATTAATATTGATACCATATTTGCTTATCCATAAACCAAAGGACTGAGACCTATAATATTTGATGAAGTACAGTCCAAAAGCCTATTATCATAAAATTTGAAATCCTCTAAACCTATGGTTCAATAGACAAAATACGCTAAAACACGTTGAAACATGTTGTTTACATGGGATATACCTCCAAATGGGTAGGTATGCCCCACTCTCTTATTACTCATAGACTAGATCCTTCTCGGTAATGGGCTGATTGGCCTATAAATTTCCTTGGTGCTTAGTATTTGGTCAACCCAGAGAATATTCATCTTTCCATAAGTCATGAAAATAACATTTCGTAATTAGGAAAGTAATCTTTAACTCTTATCGACAAGAAGGTAATCCTTTAACAGCCTAAACTTTCCTGACCAGTAGGATTCCAAATCTCCTATGATTCTTTCATCAAGTGGCTAATAATATCGAAACACTTTGGTAAGGAAAGTAGGGTTTTAACACCCTAGATGCACACGAAACTCAAACGGGTAACCTATGTATATATACATCAAAGGGTTACTGTCCAGGTATACTCAACTGGACTCTATACTTAGTACACAAAAGGCATTGAGAAACTTTCTTTCACTTTGCTTTTACTCTCTCGAAAACTACTATCTTACTTGAGCGTCAGAGTCTCCCCCATCGGGATACTTTCCACTGGTTTTTTGCAGGTTTCATCAAATAGCTCAGCAATCACTCACCTTATTTAAGTTAGCATAGCTATTGTTGTAGAGCGAAACCCACATCCAACAGATGGCACCATTCGTGGAAATAGACTAGAAAGAAACTTATTTCATGCTCTATTCTGTCAAAAACCATGCCTCCTAAAATACAACCTAGAGGGGGTAAATAGGTAATATGGCACTTCGTTAATAATTTGGATGTTTTTCAATTTTTGAGTTTGGAAGTAAGATGAAGGAGTTGAAGAGAGAAAGTGAACAGAGCATGAAAGGAAAATAAAGATTGAAACAGAGTACACAAGGTTTTTATAGTGGCTACACCAAATTCGGTGTATATTCACTCTTAAACTCCACATAGATTTCTATTATTTGTAACCCAAATAGTACAAAAAAACTTGTTTTTAGGTACAAGTCAAACATTTACTGTGTTTTTTTCTCAAAACACTTAACCAATCTCCCACAGGTTGTTTTTCACACTAAACCTCAGACCGAGAAACCCTCTTTGGTCTTTGAACTTTATGTACAAGAGGAGAATAAATATTATAGTAAATGAATCTATAATTTTAGATGTAATAGACTGGAAGCTCACAAAAAAATTTTACATAAGTAAGAAAGTAGAGTATACGGCTTGAAACTCAAAGTGTTGTAAATTTCATAATGTTCAGCACTTCATTTTTCTTTTAGCACTTCTCCACCCTTTTTTGTTTCAAAGATCAGTAGTTCAATTTATTTCATCATTTACTTCATTCATCCAAATAACTATTGTGGTCGGTGAGTATTCAAACATTGAATATCAATGAAACAATAAATGCTTCAACAACCATAAGCTTTTTTTTTATAGAAATAGACGTTAGAAATAATGTATCGACTAGAATGAGCATTTTATCAATTGTTCAATTTGAAATTCAAATTTGTTCCTTTTGCTATCGATATCTTCTTTTGCTTAGTTGATTATGTCATATTTGATATCTCTTGGTATTTGTTAGTTTTGGAAACTTTGTCAACTATGTCGCATTTAATGTGTCTTGTTAATCTCAAGCTATGTATACTTAGTTAACTATTATTTGTGCTATCATTAGTTGTATCAATTAGTATAAGTGGTCTGTTGACTATTTAATTAAAAATTCCAAATTCTAGTTATTTCCTATCAGCATCAACTTTTTAAGTCAACTAAGTATTTTTTGCAGTTGGTTAGTCAATTAATTTACTTCCTTTGTTGTCTAGGTTTCAATTGAGGTCTCTAGTTTGTCTACTAAGTTGGAATCTTAGTTTGGTCTTAGTTAGAAGAATTTGATCTTATGTCGACTATTACTTAAGAACAATAAAGATTGTGTCGACTATTGTGTTAGGATGGCTGGCTATGTTTTGAATTAAGCTAAAGTTCTATTGGCTGAGTTTGGCATTAATCGACTATCATTCTATCTTAGCTGAAAGCTTTAATGCATTAGTCAGCTATAGTATTTTAACCTCGTTGGGTGCAAACCAACTTGTCAGCTAATATTTTTACTTAGTCGGAAGTTTCAATATATTAGTTGGCTAATATGTGTTTAAGCATTTGAGTGCAAACAAAGCTCAAACATGTCTTGACTAACATTCTTGCTTGGTTGAAAGTCCTAATTTATTAGTTGACTACAATATGTTTTTAATCCATTCAAGTTTAGATTAAGCTTAGTCCTCTATCAACAAGCTCATAAATTTGGTTGGCGATTCCTTAACTTGTCCTAGGATTTGTTGACTAAGTCAATTAGACTATTGATAGCTGCATGTTTCTGCAGAGATCTTTAGTCTGCTAGGATTAGAAGTTAGTTGACTATACCAATGTTTTTGCCACTACAAACTTGGTCTCTGTTGATTAACACATAGGTTTAGTTGGCTGGCACATAAATTTAATTAGCTAACCCGATGACTTAGTTGGCTAACACAATGATTTAGTTGGCCATTGTATTTTGATGTTCCTTAACTACAGACTAAATCCAAACTTGTGTCGACTAGTATCTTGATTTAGTCGACTATAGTATTTCTTAGGCTTTTCAGTCCAGATTAAGTGCAGATTGACATATGTCAACTACTTTCTTTTTGGTCTTGAGTATATATATTCCCTTGATTGGTGTTCCTATTTAGTTAACTGGAGTACGTGAGTTCAGTTCATGAGTCAACTAAAATTCTCTATCTGTCGACTAGGTACATGTCATATGTGTCCTTACTGTTGACATTTTCTCTTAGTTAACTAAATTGTTTCTTTATTAAGGTCTTAGTCGACATCTTCTAGCTGTTAGCTGACAACTTTGTCAGAACATAAAATCTTTCTAAGTCCAGAATCACCCTAGTTGGCAAGCTCTCAATTTTAGTTGGTTGAATTCAAAAGTTAGTTGGCTAGTTTAAAGATTAGCTGACCAACGTGATAACTTAGTTGGCTAACTACAAGATTTAGTCGACTACTTCACAGACTTAGTTGGCTAAAAATCAAGCTCAGTCAACTGTGTTAATGTTGGTGCTATACATGCTTTGGTTTTGTCAACTAACTCAATGATGTAGTCGACTAATTTAAGTTATGTGTATACTGCCTAGTAAAATTAGTCAACTATTTTTTTAATTCCTGTACTACGTGTCGACTAATCTGTAAGGTTAGTCAAAAGCTTCTTATTTAGTGAAGCCAACTCATATGAAAAAGCTACTCATGATTTCTAACTATATTTGCCTAATTTTTTGCTTTACTAATTTAATCTATTTTTCTAATCATCAAAACACCTAAATGCAACACCTTCCAAGAGAAGAAGTAGAACCACTTCCAGAGCCACGTTTCTGATGGATGGGCACACTGCTATCCTGACAAACACTATCCAACCTGCAGTGCCAGACAACCTTACAGAGGTTCCTACCACTGCCAACTTACCCAAGACCCAACCACTAGTTGTCCACCAAAATCAATAGATTCCACCCCTCACACCATCCTCTGCAAAAAGGGCCATGCGACCCCAGATAGAAAGACTCGAATCCAAATTGCAGGGATGAGCAAACAATTAGAAGAGCTTAGTCGCACCCTTGGACTAGAAGCACAATCCTCCTCCCCACGGGATGAGTCATACACGCCCTCGAAATCTCGAGCCCAGAGACAACAGAAATCCATCGGTGACTTCCCAACATGACCACGATGATCTAAGGAACAGGTTGAAGAACTTGTGAAAAAAAAAACTAAGACATGCTAACGCGAAAAGAGGCAAACTTATCTCAACACATTACCAGTCTCTCAACATTGGACTCCAAGGTTTCGACAAAATTGATACCTCATGACGTGCTTCTACCCCTATGAAAGGTATGATGGCACTATCGATCCCTGGGACCATGTGGCTCACTTTGCGACTATGATGATCTCAAGAGACATATCAGATGCGGCCATGTGCAAGCACTTTCCTACGACCTTAAAAGGCAACACGCTGACATCGTTCAACTCACTTCCTCCATTTAGCATCAAGTGTTCCTCCCATTTTGATAGCAGTTCAAGATGCACTTTGTGATTAGTAGAGAGGTTAAGAGGAAGTCCACATCCCTCCTTTTATTGCGACATAGGGATGACGAGTCGTTGAGAGACTTTCTCGACAAATTCAAAACTGAGGTGATGAAGGTCTCGAGTTTAGACCATTTTATTGCTTTAACAACATTACTCACTAGGTTACAACCATCAGGGATAAAAATGTCCATAACGAAGAACCCCCCATCTATCAGTCAAGAGTTCTATGTTTGTGTGGAGAATTATGTTACCGTAGAGGATGCTAAAGAGTTCAACAAATGGCAGAATTGACCAGCTCAGAATTAACGTAGTCGATCATCCCAATAGTTCTCACCTAAGAAAGCCCTACAAGGACCCTCATACCAATAAAGTTTCACGAGCTACACCTCTGAACGAAGTGCCGAGTCAAGTTTTGCTTTAGTTCGGAATAAGCCCTATGTTAGGTGGCCCTCTCACTCCATAGAAGATGATTCAAAAAAGGAGGATGAGATCGAGTTTCTCGTTCGAAGCAGCCAGCTGCAAAGATTTATAAGTATAGAAAGAGAAGGTCTCCCTCCTCAAGGCCCACATGCTGCGAGGCATGAGAATGAGCAAGACGAGCAACTGGTTCTATGAGGTTCCTGCAACTGACCAGTGGGGTAATTCTCCAAATGTAGAACAAATATGATCATTCGGAACCTTATCTTCCAAATCACATCTTGATGGTGCTGCATCAACAAAACTGAGAGTATACATAATGAAATGAGATAGGGCAATGGTGGCCTCAATCTTTTAAAAGACCAACCTATCCAATTCTACATCCAAAGATGTCCTCGACACCCATGTTGGGAAGCTATCCAAAAAGAAAAGACCAATGATCAACCTCAATAATGATGAACTAGTAGAAGTTGATCCAGCCTAACATGATTCTCTCATTATCACTACAAAGATTGAACAATACGAAGTAAGGAGAATCTTTATGGATCAGGGGACTAGCTGTTACCTCCTTTGTTGGAATGCTTTTCAACTGATGGGTTTCACCGAAGCACACCTATAACCTCACATCGGGCTGATTAAGGGACTCTCAGACGAATGGATATATAATGAAGATACCATTTCACTCTCCGTTACCCTCGGATTTCTGGCCGATCAAGCAATAGCTACAACAGTGTTTAGCATGGTCAAGTTGCCCTCATTCTACAATGTCATCTTTGGCTTGAATGCCTTGAGGCACCACCAAGCACAAAGCATATGAAGATCAAGTTCAAGACATCCGTTGGCTCTTCCTCCCAAGTAATCTCAAAGCTCTCCACACTATGTTTATGACCCTAGATCACCCACTAGATACTTTATGACATCTGGCTTTATTGCTTGTTTCGCTAGTTGCATTATGGTAATTTCCCTTATAACTCTTTGCCTCATTATCCTTTTGTAATAAATTGATCATATCGAACGTATATAGCCGGACCCCACACTCTCTCGATCAAACGAACATGCCATCAACAAAGTTTATATCTCCCCAGTGGGTAGATACGACCTACTCTCAATTAACAAGGGATATACATCCCCGACGGGTAGGAACCACCCTCTTTCTCTTGAACGGACTTGCCATCAACAAGGGATGTGCTCCCTGATAGGTAAGTATGGCCGAATCTCTCGAACGAACGTTCCATCAACAAGGGATATATCTCCCTGATGAGTAGATATGATCCACTCTCTCAAATGAACATGCCATCAACAAGGGATATATCTCATTGACAAGTACGCCTCTTGAATGAACGCACTGTCTACAAGAAATGTATCTCCTTAACGAGTAGGCATAGCCCACTCTTTTGGCTGTACACAATGAAACATACTACCGATACGATGATTTAAATACTTACTAACGGCTTACCAATAAAATTGTTGCAAATTTTCATTAATCAGAGTGTTGGGGCATACAAATGAAGAAAAAAAGAAAGGATCCCATGGAAAAACAAAAAACTAGGTAAGAAGGAAAATATATCAAGGGGGAATGAGAGATAGAGGAGCTCTGAACTCCAAATTGGCTTGGATGTATTGGCAATAATGTCCTTATCTATTACTTCAAGAGGAGCCTTGCCCACAGAAACAAGTGCAAGTTCAAAATTTGGCGCTTCGAGGTTGGCATTCTCACTTTGAGGGTATAGCACTCCTCAGCCTTGCTCGCCAGATGACCTCTATGGCATACTACAGCTTCTCAGATAGCCTATGTCGGGTACGTGTATGTTGATCGATGGTTTTTATGATAGTCTCTTCCAGCTGGACTATCCTTTGCTTAGCAGACTGAAAGGACCACTCGTATACTTTGGCAAGCCTCTTTGTAGCCTGCAAACATACGTCGTGTACCCTAGCTTCTGCCTCTAGTTTTTCACATCTCTTGGATTCCACTTCACATTGCTGGATCACATGTTCAGGTCAATTTTCAAACGCTTTACCTTCTCGTTTTTGGCATTCAAAGTGGTCGCCGATGCCTTTCCCTCCTCAGTCTCCTTCTTCCTTTGCAAAAGAGCATCTTGCAACCGAGAAACCTTAATGTCCATCTCGTTTGCTTGGTCATTTGCTCTCCCCTCATTCTTTAAAACTCCATCAAAATGATGGTTTACACGAAACAAGAAAAGTCATGTATAAGAACAGAAGATACAGACAAATTACCTTTTGATGTAGTCATACTATAAACCTCGAGGACATGATAGCCTTATTACCCTACTCGAGAGAAAGTTTGTTTAACTCCAGCTTCAACTGATAAAATTTAACCCGATCAGCTATCTTTTGGACTATGCTACTATCAACATAACTATAGCAACAATCACCTGTGTTGATCGCTATGGTATCTGTCTCTCTCTTTGTCCCTTATGATTGTCGTAGGAATGAACAGGAATAACGGGGGAAGAGCAGTTCCCCCGAACACCCTTTGCTTGCCCTTTTTCGGCATCAACGGAACGACAGAAGACAACCATACATCGGGCTCCTCGATTAGCCCTAAGGGGACACCTTCAGGGTCCTCCCCTTCTTCTTTAGGGTTCTCAGGGATGCGACCCTCAACCTCCTCCTCTGCTTTTTCCTTTCACTCTTTCACCCCCTATATTGTTTGCCTCAATGCTTTCCGATCACTCCACCTGAACTTCTACATCCCCTCAAACCTCGGACTCGTAATCATCGGCCTCTGCAGCCTTTGATGTACCTGGGAAGCATGTCCCCTATTCTCTCTCATAGCCTCACCTGATGAGCTCGATAGCTAATCTTTTTTCTTCTTCCTTACTAGAGATGGGATGGGAACAGCATTAGCTCACATCATATGCGCTCTCCACCTCCATTGCCTTCTGCTTCAACCTAGGCCTTATCTGCTTGTTGATAGTTATTTCCACAAGGTCTTCTTCCTTAGGAGAGGCGAGGACATCCACTAGTTTTTTATTCTTCTTCTTTACTAGGAGTAATCTCTCGATCTTCCTCTTCTTCCCCCAGCAACAAACCCATTAGTACCAACATTTCATTGTCTAAAAGGTCCTTAACCCAAATGTGTCAATCCTAGGCCTTATCTATGTCACGCCCCGAACCGGGATCGTGAACAGCCGCCCGTTGTCCCTGGATGCCGGCTGTATTTTTACAAAAAATCGGGCAGAACCTCCCCATAAATCGGAAGTTTCCCATGTACAATTTCATCTGTATATGACATTCATCCTGTAAAAATAAATAATTGGCCATCCCGGCCTCTCCAAAATCAACAGATATCCCAGCCAACATCCAGAACAACGCAAGGCTATAAAGTTCATAGCAGTCCTAGCAACAGACCTCTACTGTCATGCCCAACTAGAGCATGAGCAGCCGCCACACCGAGCGGACTTAAATTCTACGCATATATAAAATAAATTCCCAAGTTATTTTTTTTAAATATTTACAAATGCCTCAATGCAACGAAATAATCAACACGCGAGTTTCGCGAAATAAAGTCCATAATTTATACAGTCATCCCAGAAAATTTATATAAATACATTGGTCAATCTAAAACCTCCAATACATAATAATATCACCAATCATCATAGCGGAAGAGATGGAAAATATCCATACCCAATCCCAGTGGTATCTCCTCGATCCAACACTAATCCTGTGGGAAAGAAAGTGAGGGATGAGTATCTATGGGAGGATACTCAGTAAGTGAGGGGATTGACATCATGCTATCAATATCGAGGTGAATTTGGAGTGTCAAAGCATAAGATAAGAAAATATCCACAGTGTGCAAACCGATCATGTTATTTCAAAATCATATATAATACGAACACATCAGAAAGCAAGATATGCATCCCAAAATTTTACATCAATGTCATGAAGAACCGGCCAATGAAATATTCCCGGCAATGGTCTACCTCGACCAAGGACGGCGCATTGGGGGTTTTTCCAAATGCAAGTATTAAAGAATGGTTCTCTGCCCCAATGTTGGCCACAGACTACCCCAACTAGCCTGTAAAAAGTATATAGTGTACATATAACTAGTCGGCCGTGTATGGTGCCCCCGCCTGGTGCTAGACGGAGCCGTACTCAACGTCCTCTCCGATGAGGGTCAACCTGGGACACCCATACACACGACAATCTGGCAGATACCTCCGGCCGAAGCGTATCCGGACACAAGGGGTGCCTCTACCAGATGTCCTTCGTAGCTACGGATCACAATATCAAATCGGCCGGGCACGTAGCCCCATGCATCCCATCACCAGTCGGCCGGGCATATAGCCCCATGCATAATATCATAACGTCGGCCGGGCATACAGCCCAAAACATAATATCATAAAGTCGGCCGGGCATACAGCCCAAAACATAATATCATAAAGTCGGCCGGGCATAGAGCCCAAATGTGTAAGTAAATCCATTTAAAACCATGTGCCAATGCAGTGAAAGCATTTAAAACATATCAATATGTCGAAAATGTGGCACAATATATGTTTATCAAAACTCATGGATGCATATCAATAAGGTCAGCAGTTAAGACACTCCAAAGGTCACAAAACATTTTATCAAATATTGGAAAGTCATAATAATCATACATTTTGCAGAAGTATGTCATTTAAAAGATATTTTTGAAACATGGTTTTCAATCAATAGCGAATGTCAAAGTCCCACTCACAGTTTTACGGGAGGGAAGTCACTCCCTACTGACAAGCCAAATCGGATCTGACCGCTCGAGTCTCCAAAAGATCAACCTAAATCAGATTATCAAATTTCTGTAACATTCTATACTTAACCTTCAATTCATAGATAATCATTTCATAATTTGTATTCTATATGCATTCCACTTATACTCTAAACATATACAAAACTTTTCATCTTAAATTCAATCCTAGATTCGTCCAATTTATCAATTAGAGTCGAAATCTCCTCACCTAGGGTTTTCTCGAAGCGCCGAGTCTCGTCCGAAAGTCGTTTCGATCACTCCAAAGTCTGTAGGGTTTCCTATCAAAACAAGGTTCATTTGTTAGATCTAAACACATAGATCCGAAACAAAACCCTAAGTCATTTACCTGCGTGGAGGTTCGTGGGCTGTCACGAACTCACGGACCGTCACGGGCCGTCGCGGGCTCGTGGGCCACAGCTAGCGGGCTCGCTGGTCTGCGTGCTACGGGGTAGCGGGCCGGCGGGCTGGCGGGCCGATGGGCTGAACTGGGCCGCGGGCCGTACTGGACCTGCGGGCTTGGACGGGCTGTCGGGCCTGGTGGGCCCGTGGGCTTGCTGCTGATGGGCCTGCGGGCCGACAGTGGCTCGCGGGCTGGTGCTCGCCCGTGTGCTGCGCTGGCTCGTGCGCGCTCGCGCGCTGCTGCGCGCCCCTGCGCGCTCTGCTCGCGCGCTGCTGCGCGCCCCTGCGCGCTCTGCTCGTGCGCTCTGCTCGCGCTCGTGCGCTGGGCTGCGCGCCCGTGCACAACCGTGCGCTGGGCCGCGCGCTCGCGGCCTGGGCTCTCGCTCGCGGCCTGGGCTCGCGCTCGCGGACTCAGTCCTGCTCGCGGCCTAGGCCCGCGCTGCGGCTGGGTCCTGCTCGCGCGCTAGTGCGCTGAGGCGCGCTGGTGCATGCCCGTGCACTGATGCACGCCTATGCGCTGTGCTGCTGCGCACTCGGTGGCTCGATCGCGCGAGGAGGCAGCAATCGCACGCTGTGGCGTGCGGTGGTGCTCGATTGTGGCTCGCGACGGTGTGCGGCGAGGTGGAGAGAGAGCGATCGTGGAAGATCGCGAGAGGGAGAGAAGACAGAGTGAGGTAGAGAGGGAAATGTGCTGCGGGAGAAAGAAGAAAAAAGCAGAAGAAGAAGAAGAAGAAGAAGAAGGAGAAGGAGAAGAAGAAGAAGATGCCGGCGGAGCTTGCGGTGAAGACCAGCGCCGCGGTGGGGGAGGGAGGCGAAGGGTCGGCGGAGAGAGGGAGGGAGAGAGAGAGAGAGAGAGAGAGAGAGAGAGAAACGAATTAGGGCTTTAGCCCTAATTCAATTGGGGGGAGGGCCAAAACGCTGCGTTTTGGCTCTCCCTCTCTTTTTTTTTTTTTTTTTTTTTTTGTTAGGCTTGGTGTTACAATCTACTTGTTGATAGTTATTTCCACAAGGTCTTCTTCCTTAGAAGAGGCGTGGACATCCACCGGTTTTTTATTCTTCTTCTCTACTAGGAGCGGTCTCTCGATCTTCCTCTTCTTCCCGCAACAACAAACCCGTTAATACCAACATTTCATTGTCTAAAAGGGCCTCAACCCAAATGCGTCAATCCTTCGCCTTACAAAACCACCGACTAAACGGATGAATCGTGAATGACCAGAAGACTGAAGGGTCCTTAATCCAAAAAGTGGTTCCTCATCGGCCCCCGATAACGTAGGCATCAAATCCTTATTCAAGAACTCCACAATGAAGTACTTGTACATATAACTCTTGTCGATGGTCTCCTTGTACATCTTCCGGTTAGATTTCGACCTGATTTTCTAGTAAAATCATCCTTCAGTGGGACCTTGTGAGTGCACTTCTTGAGAGAGAACACAAAAGCCAAGATTTCAAAATCGAAACGGAGATGCAAAAATTCATCAATGATATTATAGCAACCACCAAGCGCCAAATATTTAGAATCAACATCATCAAGAAGATGTTCTAATATAGTAAAACTTGAGCGATAGAGCCCATATATGGCACCTTCAAATTGTATTTGACATACTATTTGTACAGCAAAACACGGCCCTCCAGTGCTCTATTAGCTTTCTCTTCATTAATAGCCAACCAAAGGATGTAATCATCCCCTAACAACATGTTATTCAAGATGCGACATAATTTATCCTCTGTCATGGTACTTCTAATGTCATTGATGCCTCAATGAGCACACGATGATGAGCCCTTAGCCATTTCTAACCTATTTTTTCTTTGAGTATTGGTTGCAAATTTCAAAGAACTTGACTTGTGAGTTGCCTCTCTATGCAAAAGTTAACTCTCAAAAGAAAACACGATAGTGTGTGAGCCAATGAAACACCTCTCCTTATAAAGCATATTGGAGATGATTCACAAGAATCGAAACAATATGTGCCGCATCTAATGCTCTATACTAATGTCCTTTCGAATATATATGCATTTAATGCCACTCCTGAAACCCTTCCTACAGAGTGACACGAGGAGCTAAGGGCAAGTGATGGAGCATAGTCCAAAAGCACATTATCATAAAGTTTGAAATCCTCCGATCCCATGGTCCAACGATCAAATATGCTAGGATGCACTGAACTGTATTGTCTATATGGGATATATCTCCCAAATGGGTAGGCATGATCCACTTTCTCGATACTCATTGATCAGATCTTTCTCGGTAGTTGACTGATCAACCCCAAAACTTCCTTGGTGCTCAGTATTTGGTCAACCCTAAGAAATATTCGTCTTTCCATGAGTTACAGAAATAACATTTCATAATTAGGATGGAAATCTTTAACTCATATCAATAAGAAAGGTAAACTCTTGACAGTCTGGACTCTCTTGACTAGTAGGATTCCAAATCTCTTAGGAATCTTTCATCAAGTGGCCAATAATCTTGGGATAATTCGATAAGGAAATTAGAGTTTCAATACCCCAGATGCACATGAGACTCATATAGGTAACACATATATATACATCAATGGGTCACCGTCCAAGTATGCTTACTGGACTCTACACTTGGTACCCAAAAGGCATTGTGAAACTCTCTTTCAATCTAAATCTGTTTTTACTCTCTCAAAAATCGCTCATTAATTTGAGTGTCGAAGTCTCTTCTGCAAGGATACTCTTAGGCGGGTTTTTGCAGGTTTCCAGATGGCTCAACAATCACTCATCTTGTTCAAAACAACGAAGTTATTGTTTGTGGAGTGAAGTCCACCTCCAACACTATTTAATAAACAAGTTGTACATATGAATCTTTTTACATCTTTTGATGTATTGAGTTAGTGGGGGCAAGTGATATATTTTTCTTTTTTCTCTTGTTGTTGTAATAACTTTTAGCTATTTCGATGAATGAATCTATTCATATAATATATTATTTGTTCTCAGGTTTTGTTTTTAAAGTTTTGATATTGAGAAAAGATCTCGAGATACAAGATATTTATAAGTTTCTTCGCAAATAATAAGGGAATTATATTCCATAAAAGGTCTATATAAGACCATAATGAGACCTAATATAGTCTTGGTTTTTTTAAAAGCATAAAAAGGATTGATTCCCATAAAGGGTTTCTATGAAACCATACAGAAGACCAAATATGGTGTTGGCGTATATATTATTTTGGGATCATTTGTGTCAAATGTCATTACATTTTACCATACTTGAAATTTATGTTAGTGTAATATTAACAATTTGTGATTGCAAAAGGTCTTGTATCATTTTTTGATATAATTATTGTTATAGTTCAATATTATTATTTACATTGGATCAAATTTTATACTAACAAATTTGACATATGTTTTTAGTGGCCACTACAGTATATTCAATATGATAGTCATTTATAAAATTATATTTAAATTATCAAAACCAATTAACATTGCTTAAGTGGGAGAATGTTAGAATATTTTTTTAATATGTATCTTTGTTAATTGTATTTTGTTTTATAAAAATTGAGTGAATTAAAGAATCTGTAAAGTCCAAAATTTATTTGTGACCCAATAAGATTGTATCTAGATTCATCTCAGTATATATATACATACATATAAGTATATGTATTGGGCATTTTATTTAAAATGTAACATGAAAGGATGTAAAGTCTAAATTAAAATGGGTTCAACCCAAATATAGTTTTATTGGCTCCCTCTCCCATACTATAAAAAGGGTTAATTTTACTCTATTTAAAATAACCCCCTTTCGGTTTGTTGATACAAAAGGAGGAGAAAAGTTTAGCTACTTAAAAATACAACAAAGAAAAAAAAAAAAGACACACTAGATCTAGTCCTATCGTAAAATAGTGACAAAAAAATCTTGACTCTAAAATCTTACATTGAAATATAGATAATACATTTATTCATAAAACTCATTCAAATTTGAAAAATTTTATACATGTTGCTATTTACACACTAATTTATAATTATTATGATAAAAAACATGTTAAGAAAGAAGTTTATACAATATTGTTAAGTCCTTAATGACTTTATTTGTATACAGAATATAACAAAATTTTTACAAAATTTGAACCAATAATTATTGTATATTTTTTATACTCAATTATTTAAGAGTCAAAAACATATATGAAAAAAAAGAAGAATTTCACGAAATTATCTTAAGTTATATACATCTTTGTATTTCATGGTGGCTTTAAGAATTTCCATTTAAGTTCATAAATAAAGTTCCCTAATTTTCTATCTTGGAAGAATTTTTAGAATTCAAATAAATTCCTCAAGAGATATAAATATTTCAATTTTGTAATTATAAAATTTTTATTATCTATATATTTTATTTTTGTGATATTATTTTTATTTTTTAAAATATTTTTCAATCAATTATAATAAATAAATAAACCCAAATTTAAATAATAAAATAAATTATAATATGTGTAATAACTAGTATTTAATACTTTAATAGATCCTAATATGTTATTGTTTATTGTTTTTCGGTTGGAATGACTCGTGAGTTGGCGATCCGACCATCGGTATAGCCGGCCCGCTCAGGTTGGGCTCAACTTGTTACCAAGCAATCCCTCACTCTCCCCCTTTGTGGATAGCCATACCATAGCAAAACACAAGCTCTGCAACTCTGACATCTTTTCGGCCACAGCATCGCAATTCAATTCTTTTGCTTTTTCCAAAGATATGCTGCATTGAATTTTTGGAGGGGGTCTTGTTTCTCTGCGACTTTCGGACGGGTAACTTTTGCAAGTCAAGTGTTTGTTGAATTTCCTCTCTGAAATGGTTGATGATGAACGAATGAACAGGAAGACTTATAACTTTACCTAGACAAACGGAGTATCTTCGCATGTGTTATTATTATTATTATTTTTTCTTTTTGTCACTCTATTTGCAGAGACTGAAAAATGTTGTTGTCAATCGCACCAAATCAGCAAATGGGTACAATCGATTTCCAAAAAAGACCACTTGTTTGGAGTTTGAATTCTCAGAAACCCAATTGTGGTTTTGCTTTGAATTATAAGAAAGTGAACAGAATCAGCACTAGACAATTGAATTGGAGAACAATTACCAGTGCTTTGTACGACAAGGTTCTCGATAAAGAGTTTGGATTCAAGCCATCATTTAATGAGTACTTGAAGGCCATGGAGTCTGTTAAACATAAAAGTGTCAATGGTAGTAATAACAAGTTCAACAGGGGTTCCAGAACAGCTGAAGAGAAGCCTCAATCAACGAGGAAACGACCCGAATCGACGGAACAGCGACCCTTTCCTAGTCTGGGTTCCTTTGATGTTGAGGGTGAACGAAATAAAAAGTTAAAAAATGCAAATGAATTGGATTCCATTAAAACAAAAATAGAAGTTGCTCGAGTAACATTGGAGTCCGAAGCTGTTGAAAATGTCAATCCTAATGTGAATGGGAAGGAACAAGTGAGAGATTATGCAGAGATCTTTGGAGGAGGTTTTGAATCAGGGCAGTATAATAGAGTCCATAGAACATTGAAAGAGTCCGGTGCTTTTAAAAATGTTGCTTCTATTGTGAATAGCGAGGGACAAGTTAGTGATTATGGTGAGAACTTCAGAGAAGTTCCTGAAACCAGAGAGTACCGTATGTCCAAGAGAAATTGTAAAGAGGAAGGATACAAGCATGAGATACGGAAGACTGGTTTTCCTATGGCCAACTTGGATGGAAGGCTTGACAAGAGAGAAGGTGAAAATGAGAGGCGTATTGAGGAAGAAGTAGAACTGAGAAATGTAAAGCCATCTGGGAGTACTAGAGGGCTGATAAGAAGAGGACATGATAGATATTTAGAAGTGGAAAGAGCGGCCTTCAGGAATGTTGAAGAATTTACTGATTTCAAGGGTAAGCCCCGTCTTTCCCGTAATGAAATGGAGGATAGAATTCAGCATCTGGCAAAGTGGTAAGTTTTCTCTTCTTTGAGTTCAGTATCTTGGTTGCTGTATTTCTTTTAGTAAGTGCTTTCTTTTGTGTTTGTGGATTAGTGCAAAAGATCTATGCTCTTGGTTCTCTATTACGAGATCTCATCATATGTGTTGTAACTTTGTATGCATTGTCCTTCAATATATTTGTCATACCTAAATAATGTGGGTAGGCTATATTGGGTTTTGGTTCTACATATGTCCTACACAACTCTAACTCATGTCCACTCCTATTAAGTAGAATACCATGTGGACAGAAAGTTGGTGTAGAGGAAGACTATGTATGCACTACGTGTTTTCCACATAGTCATGCTAGATGAGGATCTCTTTGATTGCCAGTTGCAGGGGCCACTCTGCATTGACTGTGGATGTTTCAGTTTTCTTGGTATATTTTATTCAAAGTTTCTACTAGGTCTACTTTACGGATATTGTGATCAATTACTGAAATGGTTAAATGTATTGTCTAGAAATGCCTGGGAGAAGGGCATACCATCTAGATATACAGCCAGAGGTCTTCTATGTTGCTGAGATTCAAAACATGTACATATTAGTGAGTTTGAATGTTTTAACATGTATAACTGTCTTCAATAACTTCTATTATCCTTATAGCTATCATGATTAACTTTGGTAAGGAGAATGCCATCAATGGTAAAGTTATAATAAATCTTTGTTCATATTTCTTCCCATATTTCCCTTGTTCCTCTCTATTCTTTTCTTCTTGTAATGACACTGATAGTTGTAGTGGGACATGTAACGCAGAATAGCAATAGGAGAGTAGAGAAGAGAGAGAAGCAGGGGAAGAAGATTGCGAAAGAAAAGAAACCTACAGATGAGGTAGAAAGAAAAAAGAGGCAAGAAAGATATCAATAATCCATATTCATTTAATAAGCAAACATAAGTTTACCACAATCCCTAGTGCCTAATTTATAGGTTCAAACACTAAACTAAATAATGAAATAGTTTCAATAAACAATCCCATGAAAATCAGAAACAAACTAATAATAGAAACTGTTGGAGGTGGGTTTAAGCTCCACAGATAATAGATCCTCTGGCCTGAGAGTGGAGACGAAGTCGATGTAGTTTTTCACCCGTTCCGCGGAGCACACCTGCAAAAGACTGCCGGGGGTTGGTCCGGCGAAAGAAGTTCCAACGCTCAGTCAAAAAGGAGTTTTTGTAAAGAGAGAAACGGGATAAAGAGTTGCATAACTGTTCTCTGTTGTTCTTGTGTGCCTTCTGTGTAGGTCTTAGAACATACTTGCTAGTTGCTGATGCTGAGTACATATAGCACGTATGTAGGGTAAGTCCTGTATCAATTTAAGAGTAGAAACCATAGTTTCCTTATGAAGGCTGTTGAGAATTTTTCAAGATTGTCGGGATTATAGTCAAAGATCCATAGGAGGTTTAGTATCTTCTTGATTAAGGGAACTTGTTCATGCCTTTTTGGAAGTGACCGCCAAGATATGTTTCCTTATTAAAAGAAATTTTTCCGAGAGGAAAGAAGATGCGTATCCAATTAAGGAATGTTTAAGTTTACCATAGATTTACTTCCTTAACAGTTGCCCTTAGGCTGTGTCTATCGTGGAATGGAATAAATAACGCTTGTAGCGATGGAACGTGTTCATTGAGAAGCAGGGTGACCGGGGAGGTCGAGCACCGAGAGTTGAGATGACCGAGAGGGCACTCGGCCGAGAAACTATAGGCATGCTTGGCGAATTTAAAGACAGTATAACCCAAGGGCTCAAATGGTGGTCTTATGACTATGGGTTTACGATAATGGGCTGCTAGACCATGTGTCATCATTTAACCCATTCCTAAGGCTAGTCTGAAGGAGTAGTATTAGGAGTAAAGTTAGGATGTTCGGAATTATGTGACTTGAAAGTCGTGGTTCGAATAAATGGAAACAATTTAGGGTTAGTGGAAAAGATGCAAAAGCAGAACCGTCTTGGGAGTGGGTGCATTAAATGCGGTTGGCATTGATATTTTGAGGCGAAAAAGTCGGAGATGCATTTAATGGGGAACAGATTGCTTCAGTTTCGAAGCATGTCGTTTTGTCTTCTGAGACTGGCTATATGTTGCGAATCATTTGCTTGGCTTTCTTCAATTCACCAGATGGCCTGTCAGAGAATAGGTTTTTGGTTGATAGTTGTTGAAAAAGTATGTGAAAATTAGTGGTTGTAGGGGGCTTTTTTATCTCAGTAACACTGTAGTATCAGCGATTTGAAAATGGGGGGTTTTGTATGGTGGTTATTTTGTGCTTTGCCATTGGGATGTTCGGAAGAACATATAGGTTCTGTCGACACAAGATTCCATCAATTATCGGATTGCCGACACGAGTTCCTATCACGTTATCTGAGAATCCGATACCGTGGTGGCCCATGGTGGTGGTTTCATGGGACCTTGCAGTATGTGTGGATGCCGTCTCCTTTTTGTTTTCCAAATTGGGAGGAGAGGGAGTCTATCCCATGTGAGATCTGACTGAGACAATTGAACGTTGGGCACAACAGACGGCAGATATTGGTTTGATTATTGTTAGTGCCTCTGCGCCCAAGTGTGAAGAGAATGAGAAATTGATGTTGAGAAGAGTGCTCACTTAGTTCCTCCTCTTTCTTTGCATCTAGTTTTCCCTATACTTTGAAGTTCAAGAGAGGAGATATCGCAATTTGAAGTTCAACTAATTTGACAACAACCCAAAGTTAAGAGGTGATTTTGCACGCTTCCTATTTTTTATGAAATAGCTCATTTAACATAGAGGACTTGATTCTACGGATAGTAGAAGCAACACAAAAACTGGCTAAGAAATGTTGGTACAAATCTAACTTATGAAATAGATGAGAATGAGATCAAAATCTCGACATGAGCTATTCAAAGTGGCATATACACCCATTCCGCAAAATTCTCGTCTCTTTTATTTCCTTCAAACTACAAGTAAAAATTTAGACAGACCAAAATTATTTCCTTGTGCTGCGCACTTCTTAAAATCCAAGGATCCTCCCTCATATGGTTAAGGTGGAACTATTTCAACTGCAAAATTGTACAGGCTTTTGCAAATTACCTCGTATATCAACCACACTGCAGCAATAAATGATTAATTGATTTAATCAACTTTCTGCAAGATACAGATTGGAAAGATGCCTGTGGATCCCAACAAGTTGGCCTTCTTTTCCATGTATTTGGCACATTTTCTACCTTTATTATATGTAGTGCTTGTAATATGAGAAATCCATTTGTATCTCTGGGGGATCCTTGAAATTTTTATTTACGTTGTATCAAAAAGGGTAATTTGTTTTGATCAGATGTTCCCTCTTTTAAATACGCATAGTGCCTCACATGCATATATTATGCATGTGACAATTACTCTTCTAGAATTGATGCCTTACATTTGGTGTTTGTTCTTCAATTTATGCAAATAATAGCAAAAGCATACATAATATAGACAAAAGAAAGAAATTCAGTGCTTTAAAAGTTTTGGTTCAAAGGTATCAAACTTAGTGAAGACTTAAGTTCTTGGATTTTCTTGTTTCAAATTCAGGTGAGGTGGGCATTTTTTTTCCTATTAGTTGAATAGTATCTTATTCATATTAAATAGTTCATTCTTGACAGCTTGAATGGTGCGGATATAAATATGCCTGAATGGATGTTCTCCAAGATGATGCGGAGTGCAAAAATCAGATTTTGTGATCATTCCATTCTGAGAATTATTCAGATATTGGGAAAGCTAGGAAACTGGAGGCGGGTGCTTCAAGTCATTGAGTGGCTTCAAATGCGCGAGCGCTATAAATCAAATAAACTCAGGTACTTCTTCATGTTTATTGTTGAACAATATAGAACGATAATGAAGCATCAGTGATCTAGGATTATAACAGCTGTCTTCAGGTCTTACCTCCGTATATTCTGCTGTGATTTTATTTCCAACATCATCACGAATCAGGCATTGCCCCCCCCCAAACATTTTGTTTTCCACTATAGATAATAATGACATACAATTGAGTAAGATTGCAAAGTAATATGATACTCGTATAAAATTGAAGTTAATTGGGCTTGCAGATGATTAAATGATATTCTTGCTAAGTCTTCCGCATGATTTGTTTCATTTGTTGAATGAGATATGGAGAAGAAATATCACACTCAACATAGAAAACTTATATTAGGTGGTGTTGGTGTTGTCTTTCTCATTTTTGTTGTTTGTTTTTCTTGATAAGTTATTTTTGTTCTTTTGATGATGATTATTAGTATTATTATTATTATAAATAAATGTGAATGGAGCATTGATCACTATAAGGTTGGGTTTTGCAAAAGGGGTGGCCATGGGGTGGAATGGGCTGGGTATGGGCCAAGCTGCATTTATAATAACACATACATGCTAAGGTCAGAGCCCAGTCCGGAGTGGACAGTCTTTGCAAAAGTAGCCCAGTCCAGGCCCGGCCCTTTTATGGGCCTCAAAAGCTAGGGCTGGGCCCTCAGCCCTACTTGATGGGAAATTGTAAAATAAAAATAAAATGGCTAGGAGAAGAATGGAACCTCTAATGTCTCAATTGAATGCAATGCTGACAACAGGCAGATCAAGTAAACCCTTTGTCATTGTTTGCACAATCATTATATTTTAAATGCGTTTTACATGCAATAAGTTCAAAAATTAAGATAAAAACTACTCTCCTGGGAAATTGAACCTGGGAGTCAAATATGGCACTGCCTATCATCTTACCAGATGCACTACCATTATTGAGTTTCAGTCATTACAAGTATATATTTTATTTTATTTAAATAGCTACAATTTTTTTTAACAAGTATATTGGTTGGGTGGACCAGACCCTTTTCAGAGGCCCAATGATGTTTAATGGCAGCAAAGAAGAGGAAAAGTATAAAAAGAAAAGAGAAGAGATACAGATCATGAGGGAGAAAGGGGAGAACTTTTAAGGAAACCGTGTTGTTCTATAGGAAAATGTATCTTACAATGTTTTGCTCCTTTTATATGGGAAGATAACTTCTAAAAAAAAAAAAACTAAAATCTTAATTCTCATAGTGGTTTTTAAATAATAAAACATAGACTTAACTATGCCTAACACAAGTGCGAAATCTTTGGATCCTCCGTAATTTCTCCCTGGTTCAAAAGCACTCGACTCTGGGGAGTGACGGTCATGATAAGCATCTTGATGATCTAGAACCAACTGGTGAAGCTCCTCCTCGGTAAGCCAAGTATCAACACAAATCGGATAACTCACCAACGAAGAAGATAGCGGTAAACTGATGAGTAGTGATCAATAATATCATCATCAATAATGTCTTCAACTTGATCACAAGTCAATTGAAGAAGTGGAGGATGTGGCTCGGGCGCTGCTATAGACCTATCACTGGACATACTTGTGGGCAGCATTGGAGGCTCAACGTGGCCTTGGAGAAAAAAAAAAAAAAAAAAATCCTCCACATTGAAAGCAGGATTAACACTTGTATGAGAAGGCTAATCAAGTAAGCATTAGGGCCAAGTCTCTAGAGAACAAGAAAAGGCCAATTATCAGAGCATACAATTTCTTGTTTGGTTGTTTAGGAATATGTTCCAGGCAAAACCGCACCATACCATTGTCACCTACTTGAAAATCACAATTTCTGTGGTGAACATTTGTAGTTAATTTATGATCTTGATTACTCATAGAAATCTTCCCTCTAACCTTTCACGTAAATAATGAATATGGTTGGCAAAAGAATTTGCAGACTCGAAGGTACAGACCTCAAGAGGTAAAGGAACAAGTTCAACAGGCTGATGAGGAGAGGAACCATACATAATCATAAATATACCCCGGCCAGTGGAACATTTAACAGAGCTATTGTAACCAACACCACAATGGGAGTTCAAGATCCCAATTCCCTGTTCGTCACCTGTAAGACATCGAAACAAATCACCCAAACTCCTATTGACAACTCTAGATTGTCTACTTGACTGGGGATGGAAGGCAGATGAAAAGCTAAGGTCTGTAACAGCTTCCAAGAGTAGCTAACAAGCTTGACATCATGATCACACATAATTGGAGTGGGGAGGCCATGTATTCTAACAACCTCTCTAAAGAAAAGCTTAGCAACATGAGAGGCCTCGACAGTCTTAGTATCAGGGATAAAGTCGGCTATCTTAGAAAACCTATCCACCACTAAAAAGATGGAATCATACCTCAAGTGCTCTATGCAAAACCAAGAATGTCCAAGGTAAACCAAGAACAAAATCCATATTAAAATCTACCAAAGGCCTGCGTGGGATAGGCAGACGAGTGTATAACTCACTATTCATATTCTTGGTCTTGTCAACTTTCCAATTGCAAACACAGTTTTAGCAACATTGTGCCTATCCTCAACAAGACTAATGATTTTATTGCACTCGAGATCAGCTGAAACACCACCAACATTCGTCTCCCTAACAAGGAAGTCTTGAAGAGAAGTACAACAAGAACACAATTAGATCCCCTAAACATGTATGTGTCGTAGCTAGCAAAATTAGCATCCTGAAGACGAGCACTACTCTGAAGCTCCTAGAAAATAATAACAAAGTCCAGACACGAGGGATATTTAATGCTAAATCTATAGAAACTTGTGACATGAACATCTGATTGTGACAACATGAATAAAAGTATCTGCAGTTTTGTTCTCAACACATACCGAATTATAAAAAACAAGAACTGTATGCAACAAGCAGGTCTTGCATTCATATTACGTTGTGAATGAAGGTGACACAAAGTCTCGTGATTGGAGTGAAGTATAAACTCACTAGGCAACGAAGAGTGTTGCCAATAGCAAAAGGGACTGCACTACCGCGTAAAAATCCTACACATAAGTTGGATTTGCCTCTTGAGTTTCTTGCTAGAGTAAGCAACAAGTAGCCTTCTTTACTGTGAACTCCACCTATTCCTACACTTGATGCATTACAAGCAATCTCAATGACTTCAGGAAAGTTTTGATGTTTCTAAATGGGTGAATTGATCATTTTGTCCATAAGAACATGAAAGGCCTTGAATATCACAGGTGGCCAAGAGAAATTACCCTTCTTCATTCACTTTGTGAGTGGTGCCATAAATACTAAACTCATAGATAAATTTCCTATAAAAGAAGGCTAACCCACAGAAAATACACATCTTAGACAATGCCATAGCACCTTCTTGGGACCTGGAGAAATCCATAAAAGAAATTATGAAGCCCAGAGATCATTTGGGATTGTAGGAAAAAACACTTCTTATGGTTAATCAACAAATCTTTTGCTCGATAAGTCATAAACTTGGCACAAATGGATCAGGTGTTTTTCTTGGACCTACTATAGACTAGAATGTCATCAAAGTCCAATATAAACTTTCCAATAAAAGGATGTAGAACTTGAGTCATCAACTTGCACGATTATGCTAAGAGCGCTAGAATAACCAAATGGCATCACTAACCACTCATATAGGTAATCTTAGGTCTTAAAGGCAGTTTTTCCAATCATTGCCTGACCTTATCCTAATTCGGTAGTATGCTAGTCGATGTGCCAAAAAATTCCAACACATTATCCAGCCTAGGAATGAGTACTTAATTGTAATGCGATTAATGGCTTGACATATATGCACATCCTCTAAGAATCATCTTTCTAAGGAGTAAGCAAAGTAGGTACAACACAATGGCTAATTATGGAGAAGGAAACCTTTCTTTAGTTCTGGTAGTCCATGTACTTGCCTATTCAATTCTTGACAATCTTTCAGATTCATCCTATAGTGAGGCATGTTAGGTAACTGAGATCTACACAGTAAGTCTATAGCATGCTGAATGTCTCATATTTTTTAGTTGGGAGCACATTAGGAAGCATCTTTGGAGTCACATCAGGAAACACATGCAAGAAACGAGAAATCTCAAGGGGATGATTACTATCAAGGGCATTGATAGAAAGGATGGAATCAGAAGGAACTAATGCTAACATAAGCCTTACGTCTACAGCCCTTCTGTCAAAAGCTTTATGGGTCACAAGGTGAAAAAAATGTGGTAGGAAGCATTGGTGGTGGGTATGTCACACTAAGGTTAGAGATTGGCTCCTTTGGTGATGTGGGATGTATCTGAAGATTTTATCCTCGAATTGGAAAACAAGGGCATTATCCTTGCCAGCATTGGTGGTGGGTATGTCATACTTAGGATTAGAGGTTGGCTTCTTAAGTGATGTGGGATGTATCTGAAGGTTTTATCCTCGAATTGGAAAACAAAGGCATTATCCTTGCCATTGTTAGTCACATAATGATCAAATAACCAATGGCGACCTAATAGAAGATAATAAACGTTTATAGGAAGAGTATCACTCAGTTTATGTGCCAAAGAGATATGGACTCTACATCTCAAAACCATAGTGGTTTTGTCCACCAAAGGAACGCGAAAAGGCATCAGGTAGGTTTTTTGCTTTCCAATTCTACTGCATAACAATGGATTCGGACACGACATTTATGACACTACCATCATGTATGATAATCTTTCATATCTTCGCTCCATATTTAACAAAGGTGTAAAAGATATAACTTTTAACAGTCATCACTAATAAGAGTAAACAAAACACAATGCCAAATCAAACTTACCTAAATCACACTCCTCTTGAGGGACTACTCTTAGCTATGAAATTTGTAGATATGCATCCACAAACCCACTGGGCTCGTGAACTAAGATAAGAGCTTGTTGAGGACAATGTGAAGCAGTGGCCCTTTGATGGCAACGATAACATTTATTAGTTAAGCTACCAATAAGGGATTGGCTAGGAACTGTCTCCTTAGAAGGAGTTGGCCCGACTTGTGGGGTCAAAGATGACCAAAGAGAGTAACTACCTCTTGAAGGTGTGATTAGAGTAGCACTACCAATTGAAAGACTGCCCCCTAAAAGTTGAGGGCCGGAAAGTACCACTAGGATAAGAAATCGAAGGTCGCATTTGCCGCGATTCCACTATTTGAAAAGCAGCATATCTAGGTGTAGGAGTATTAAGAAATTTCTTAATCTTCAAAGTTCTGTGATAGGTTTCATCAAAAGAAACAAGATCGTCTGACTTTTTGTGTTTCTTAATCTCATAGCTTAGACCTTAGGTCAATGCTTGGAACTTTTTGTTGAACTCATTTCCAATGCTGAGAAAAAAAGATGGAGTTCATTTCTAATTTCGGAAAAAGTATGGATTTCCAAATCAACAAAAAAAGATGGAATTTGCAAATGAATTCTACAAGTGTATGTGGGATCCACCAAAATTTAATTTTTAATTGTCATGGTAAAACTAAAAGAGATAGAATTAGAAATAAAGAGATTCGTAACAAGTTGATAATTAGTTCAATTGTAAATAAGATGCGAGGGTCGTTTGAGGTGATTTGGGCATGTGCAAATAAGATCCAAAAACGCATCGGTTAGGAAAATCGAGAACTTAAGTATAGGGGATCTAGTAAAACGTAGGGGTAGAGCGTTGAAAATTTGGATATAAGTTATCTATAAAGACATGATAGTTAAGGGTCTAAACGTCTTGGATATGAATGAGCGGCGTAAAAAAATCAGTATAAATTAAACCAACATATTATATATATATTTAATTTTTTTTAAAATCATCTTTATGCTTGTCTCTCAAATGGTCGACCTCAAATATTGAGATTAAAATTCAGGTTGTTGTTGTATGTTATATTATTAACTCAAGGAAAATCTAAAATTTTTTTTTCTTTAAATATCAATTTATCTAAACTTTCTCTTTCTAAGGGCAATCATTTTCTTTTTCTAAAAAAATTAAATTATTTTAAATTTGTTTCTACTTAACACTTTGATTTTAAATTTGTTCTCTCTAGAAAAATTAAATTTATTTTTCTCTTTTAAAAAATTAATTTAATTCATATTTTCTCTCTCTAAAAAATTGATTTTAGATTTTCATTCTTTAAAAAAATTAAATTATTTTTCATTTTGTCTCTTAATACATATTACTTTTAAATTTTCATTCTCTAAAACTAAATATATTATATAATTTATATTGTCTCCTTATAAACACATTGATTTGAGTTATCTCCTGTAAAAAAAAATAAAATAAAATTTAGTTTTTCTCTTTTGAACTATCCACATTAATTTAGTTCTCTCTTTGTTTTTATCTTTTATGTTGTAATATCGTTTGAATTAATAGTAAAGGGTAATTAAGTATTTTTTTGGGGGTTATTTCAAGTAAAGGAGTTCAATTAATTTCATATTTTATTTTCTGTTTCAAAAGCAAAAGTTTATTTCAAGTGATCTCAACTAATTTTTCATTTGGTTTGAAGCAGGGTTAATGAAATGAGCAATCATAATGCAAGGTCGTTCCTCAAGAGCACACCTAGACATGGACTCATTGAATTAATATTATTATTTGATAATGCTACTCAACTGTTGCTTAAGATCTATCGATTGCATAAGGAGTTGTGTTCGGAAGTAGGCTGGAAGATACTTTTCTTTAAGTTTTTGCTTCTTCTCGACCCAGAGAGCGGTTGGTAGTTGTCCTCAAAGTTGGCATTTTGAACATTCTGCCAATGACACTTAATAGAAAAGGTTAGCTTCATTTTGGCAAAGTAAACTTTGTGGACATTAGACATGTGATGCCACTCAAAATAGTCGTCCATGGCTGCTTACCAATTTAGGAAGTAATTAGGATCTTTCATATTGTCAAACTCAAGTTCATCTACTTTTAAACTTTTTGGTGATGCCTACCTCATGATGCACACTCCTAAACACCTTGTCTCTGTACTCATGTCATACCCTCTGTTGGAAGCAGTCATCGTTTTCTACAAAATGGAAATAAAAGTTACACCTAGGGTCAGGTTCCTAAAGGATTGGTTTATGTCTGAGTGGTTTGGTTAGGTTGAACTATTGACTCTTGTGCATGTGGATTAAGGTTGTCTAACTAATCATGCTGAAAAGGGAGCATATGGTTTTGAACTATAGTGGAATCATCTAGGAGATTCTCTATCGGTTGCTTACCAAATTGCTTTCCCAGAATGTGGTCTATGTTTTGGTTGGTCAACTCAATTGAGTGAATCAATCTTCTAAAGATTTGACCTTACGGCTAAGGTCCTCAGTTGGAGTGCATAGTGGAACCATGTTCAGTCATTTGTCATTTGAATAAAAAGGAAAGTCTCTTATTAAAATTGATATGAGCAAGCAAATTTATAAATAAGCTGCTAATGTACACAACAAAAGTCAGATTTCGGAATTCAAGTTTAATTATAGCAATAAGAGCAAAAATAATGTAAAGAAAACTGAAAAAAAAAAAAGCTGATTGATAGAATTAATTAATTTTATTTTATTTTTTTAAAATAAAAGTTTCTTCATTCTAAATAACAAGGAGCTAAACAATGTTTAAATTGACTAAACTATAAGAATAATCCTAAAATCAATGAAGAGAATTTGTTGCCAATTTGAGACAACTAGAAGACTCCAATTTGCAAGCATGGGACGAAGTTGAAAAAACCACTGTTGCTTGAAGTCGACTGCAAACTAATTTGAGAATGTTGCTGCTAGAATGGACTACAAATCAAAAAGAAGGTAGAATTGAACTTGCAGTCAGAAACCTGATCAAATAATGGAGAAACAGGTCAGGGATCTGGGGTTTTGATTGCTGCAAAGTCTGAACAGGTTTGTACTTTTTTCCTCTTGGAGGAAACCACCAACTGTACTTCTGCAAACTGCAATCCTATGCACATTAACTCTGTCAACAGTAACTTTGGAAGAACGCAGCTAGTGATTGTTTCATGGTTGAGCTCTGATACTAAAAAAATGATTTAGGATGGTAACAAAAAAGAGGAGAAGTAGAAAAAAAAAAGAAAAGATGAGGAACAGATCTGAGGGAAAAAGGGTGAGAGATCTTTGGGGAAACCAATTGTATACGTGTCTATGTTTTTCTTTTTATGCAGGAGGACAATCTAGAAATAAATAATTTCAGCGACAAATAATAAAATGAACAAAACCAAATATCGAACTCTATGTCTACGCCTAAGTGGAAAAATTTTGGATCTCCTACCACCCAGGCCTGGCCAAAAGTTTTGTAGCCCAAGCCCAAAAAAATAAGGCCGGATAGCCATGGTCTCTTGGTTTACTGTTGATGCATAATGAAGAAGCTTTATTGTTCCTTTAATGCTCACTTGCAACATGATCATTGACATCCATTATTATTATTATTGTTGTTATTGTTGTTGTTGTTGTTATTATTGTTATTAAATAATAATAATCATAATAATTAATAATAATGTAGTTGTTCTTGTGGTACTACATGGAGATGACAAGAAGCAATAGTGATGGCTGCTGGGGGAAAAATGATATTCCATTTATAGAAATAAAAAAGGAGACAATGATACTATCATTTTTCTTTTTTGCTACAAAAAGGGGAAGAGGGTTCATGGGGGCTCCAAACTATCCTCTTGCTGACGTGTCTGCTTGTAAATAGTTTCTTTAAAAATTTAGATACTGATTGCTATGTGCTACATAAGCAATGACATATTCTGGAATTTGAAATTGTAGTGTAAAGATACATGGTATGGATAGCATGGCTCGTAGGTGCTATAGATTATTAACTTGAAATTAAAAAAAAGGGAACAAAAGGAAGAATAACTGCATTGTGCCTTATGTGTGATAATGGTGTGTCTGAGTTTCAGTTTTATTAATCATGAAACCAAGCTTTATTTCCTACTTGACTGTTCAAAATAAGATATATTTTTATGTTCAGATGCAATCATCTCTAATCTCTTGTTGTATGTATCATAACACAGCCCATGGCTGTGGGGTCTTATCATCCATTCTTTTCTTAAACTTCACGACAAAGGAGTCCTCACTATGAATATCATGCAACAATTTTCATTGCAAGAAATAAGATTACAAATTTAGCTCCTTTTTTGGTCATCTATATGTGTACACATTTTTAACAACTCTTTGTTCTGCCAAGTTGATTTAGCATTTCGACTATATTTCTTAAGAGTTGTGTACATGTTCTAATTCATCTAAACTGTTATTGTGAATAACTTGTAACTTCTTTACTTCAATGGAGACAAAATGATGCGTGTAGTTTCCTTAACAAATGTTCTCATTCGAAATGCCCAGTAGGGCCATAAGCCCTTATATTAGTGGTTTTCTTTCTTCCATTGGGTAGCAGAAACTTGTGAAAATCCTTGCTGGAGTGTATAATTCTGGTTTTACTAATTTTGCAACAATTTCTGAGTTTTTGCCATATTTGTAGAAGTTGTTATCTCTTGTGTTGGTATTTTCCCTTAAGATTCTTAAATGAATAATTTTATAGAAAGAGAGAGTAGTGAAATGTTACATTGTGAAAATGCTTGCTGGAGTGTATAATTCTGGTTTCACTAATTTTGCAAGAATTTCTGAGTTTTTGCCATATTTATAGAAGTTGTTATCTCTTGTGTTCGTATTTTCCCTTAAGATTCTTAAATGAATAATTTTATAGAAAGAGAGAGTAGTGAAATGTTACATTGTGAAAATCCTTGCTGGAGTGTATAATTCTGGTTTCACTAATTTTGCAACAATTTCTGAGTTTTTGCCATATTTATAGAAGTTGCTATCTCTTGTGTTGGTATTTTCCCTTGAGATTCTTAGATGAATAATTTTATAGAAAGAGAGAGTAACGAAATGTTACATATAGTGTTACCCAGCTTTCACACCCTCTTTGACAGATTCTGCTTCTCAAACAGGTACATATACACTGCTGCACTCGATGCTCTTAAGAAGGCAAGAAGACCGGTGGAGGCACTTAATGTATTTCATCAAATGCTGGTAATGCACATTCAGATATCTTTGCTATGTTTCTAAACTTCCGAATTTGTTGCCTCTGGGCCTAAGGCCTGGTTTCGATTAATCCAGTCCTAGAGAATAAAAATTTCTCTCTCACTAGGCTTGTATCTTCATCTAAATCACTTCAAATCATTATGTAGATGGCTCCTTCGATACTAAACTTTTATGTTCTTGAGGCACCAATAAGGAGGCCATCTTGATGGTGGCAAGCTATATGTTTATGCTTCTTGATTTCAATTAGATAAGCCTGGGAGCAACAGATATGAAATTGTCACAATTTTCTTATACTATACTCAACCATTGTTTTGCCTCCGTGACTGAATTACTTAAAAGAATTTCTATCTACAGCATGATCCATGCACTCGGGACAGGGAGAAGGTGGATATTTTTCTTACCTTTCCAATTCACTTTTTTTCTTTTCCCCAGGGACAAATGTCATCATATCCTGACCTTGTAACATATCGGTGTATTGCCATTATTCTTGGACAAGCGGGACATATTAAGGAACTCTTTGATGTAATTGACACCATGCGATCTACGCCCAAGAAGAAGTTCAATATAGGGCCATTAGAAAAGTGGGATCCACGATTGGAACCAGATATTGTTGTCTACAATGCAGTGAGTTATTCCTTGCATCTGCTTCATTTGTATTGAATTTTGTCATCCTTTGTCAAATGCATACTCGAGGTAGATATGTGCTGGGCTGGGCATGCACTCCTATAATAACAGCTCTTGGCCAAATCCAGGCTCAATTACAAGGGATTTCAATTTTTTCGGGCCCACTGGTAGAAGCCCAATATATTTCATTTTATTTTTTTGTTGGAATATATATAATATAGGCACACTAAAATATTCACACTCCCACACATATAAGCTTTGTAATTATTTATTGGCCCTAGCATTTCTTTTTTCCAGTGATCATATATTCCAACCCTTTGTCTCAGCTCTTAAGCTCATTTCATATAATGAGGATCACTGCTTCACAATCAGTGCTAGCAACTTTGTTCCATCCACAATTTCTGCCACCATGGTTTGTCACTTTAAATCACCTCCACTGTATTTTCAATGTCATTAATTATTTTTAAACTAAATAATTGGTTTTTAATTTAATGCTTGTTGTATTGATATAAAGTGAGTGACAACATAATATTTTTTACAATACAGTATATTCTGCCACATTGTCGCGAGGCATATTTAATAGTGGAAAGAGAAGTTTGCTTATCATTTCCTTTTTGTTATTTTGGAGCATTAAGTGTCATCGTTTGTTTAGTTTAAATATTTAGGGCCGATAAACCTGCAGAATGAGTCATAATATTGATGTTCACTAAATAAATTTAGGCACCTAAGTAGAGTTGATTGAATTGCCGCCAGTAATATGGGATGGATTGTAATGATTGGGACTGTCAATTCCCAGAAATGTTTTGGGGCACTTCCATTCTTTTGTTTGACTACACATAGTGACTTGTGAAGCATAAAATATTCTGCTGTAAGTTTGCATAGCATGGTGAACAGGAGATTGGATGATGTGAGCTTTGATTTCAGGTTCTGATTATAAGAGATCCAATGAACAGTTTGCACTGTTGTCTTTAACCTTGTAAGTCCGCAAGTTGCTAAATGGTTGGCAAATGGTAGATTTCAGACACGAAAGAATTTAGAGAACTTTGAGATTGAGATGGAGGAGAGAAGAAAACAGAGTACTGTAAAATTAGCTTTTAATCCATTCCAACTGAAGGAGGGAAAGAGAAGTTTGGAGGGGGGCTGACAGTGTGCACATCCAAAAATGGAGAATGAAACTTGAAGCATTTACCCAGAAAATCATAGGATAATCTGAGATGAGATTAGTCCTGTGGTGCTGAAGAGAAGTGCAGAGCAGAAAAGATGGAGATGGAAAGCATGAGAAATCTTGAAAAGATGCAGACATTCTTAAGTGTCTTAATATTGCTGAGTTTGAGTCAATGACTTGGTAAAAAGTGACCAAAACCCTGTGGAAGGATGAAATTTGATTCAATCAAAGATGATGAATCCATCTTTTAAGTATTTTAGCAGCTGCACGTCAAGTTGGTTCTTGGCACTAAGACACCTCTATGCTAGCTTCAATTTACACAGTGAAGCATGTTGGGGAGCATGAGAAATCTTGAAAAGATGCAAACATTCTTAAGAGTCTTAGTATTGCTGAGTTGGAGTCAATGACTTGGTGAAAACTGACCAAAACCCTGTGGAAGGATGAAATTTGTTTCAATCAGAGATGATGAATCCATCTTTTAAGTATTTTAGCAGCTATACGTCAAGTTGGTTCTTGACACTGACACCTTCTCTCTGCTAGCTTCAATTTGCACAGTGAAGCATGTATTCTTTGTGATTATGGGATGGAGCCGTGACTTATTTTTGGATTTTTGAACCAGCTCATGCAACTCTTTGAGAGAAGGATGACAGCTTACTTTTTGTCTGCAACTCTGTCTAATTATCTAGTGTTTGTCATCTCAGAAACTGAAACGAAGTGCCTATTAAGTGCAGAAATGTGTATTTATCTCTACTATTCTAGATGTTTCTGAGGTGGATCCTTATATTGTTCTATATTCTCTATTCAACTTGAAATGTTATTGATATATGCTAAGGATGTACTTTTCATGAAAGTAATGATATATATTCCCAATGTTATTCGTCTATTTGCAGGTTTTAAATGCTTGTGTTAAACGAAAACATTGGGAAGGGGCATTTTGGGTATTGCAGCAGTTAAAGCAACAGGGCTTAAAGCCTTGTACCTCAACATATGGACTTGTGATGGAGGTGAGGCATATTTCCTTCGTACTCTCATTTTGCCTAAGGTTCGCATTGACATCTAGAACCATGCAGGTTTTTACTTTCTCATATTAAAGTGTTTATTTAAGAAAACAAACCTGATGCATCATTCTGTTTTTAATATTGATGATTTCGTGACATTTAACAAATGGAGTGTAGAGGTTTTAGTGATGCCACAATCAAGATTGCTCTTTTATACAGATAGATGACTTGGACTAGTAACAGTCGGATATCTTTAGTAGAAATTAGAAAAATAGGTATGTTGCATTACACTGTCCAAAAATTTGTTAGAATTGGGATATAAATATAAAATTGACTGAAGGTACACACTGATTGCAAGGTGCTCAATGCAAGCCTTATGTGCTGAGCTGAAGAAATTTGGGTCAAGTACATAAGATTATTTTTTCCATGAAATTCTATTCTAGTTCATTATAATAGTTAAACTAATAATATGTGAAAATCGAGACTACCAAATTCAATCTAGTTGCTTTTAGTAAGATTTCAGGAAAATAAAAAGAAGAACAAAGATGCTTGAAGGAAACTCCAAGCTCTTACTTTGTCCTGGATTTAGCTTCCCTTGTCATTCCTCTTCCTCTTAGATGCTTGAAGAACAAAGATTCTACGAACTAAAAGCTCCCTATGTTGATTCCCTATCCTTCACTTCTTTGCTTCTTTAGAGATATGAAGCGGCTCTATGTGCATGTCTTTTATTATTATTATTATTATTATTATTATCATTATTACATTAAGTTTTAGTTTTAACACTTTGACCGCCATTCCCTTTTAAAGAAATTTTGAATTAAGCCACCAGCTATATCCAACCAAGCATTCAAGTCGTATCCCAGATGTATCTTGTAGCTTAAGAATAATAAAATAATCATCATGTGGCACACCCTATATTTTGATGCGTGAATTTCCATGCCCAATTTGTGTCCAGTACTGGTATGTGAAGTGTTTTGGAGTGTCCGTGCTTCCTAGTGGGAGAAGAATCCAAATAATAAGTTGGGCGGTAAACTAGTATCCCTTCTAATGGGTGGATTAGACTTATTGTCACCTGATGCATGTCAACTCTACTCCTTTTGCTCGTATGGTGCTCAACTCTAACCCAGTTTAAAAGGTTTTCAAGAATGTAATATAAACACCCTAACCCAAGCACAATCACTTCGAATGCTATCTAAACATTGCAACAACCTCATTGGATGCCTACCCACAATAGAAGTCCTTAGCTAAAGCAAACGGTTCCTCGAACTGTGATATGAGCACTAGTATAAGATCTAGTAGATGGATACCTCGCAGGGAATTCCTATCTTCCCTTGCAGGGAATTCCTATCTTCCCTTGCTCAAGTTTTTCCCCTTTTAAATCCTATTTTTGATGGCTACAAATTTGTTTCCTAACAAGTTTCCTACCATACTTCTTTTAGGAGAAATTAGACTTGTCACTTTAGTGATCATACCCTCTTTAAATAAAAAAACTAGGGTTTATAATAAAATAGAATTTTTACTAAAAATAAATCCAAAAAATCATTCTTAGTATAAAGGATTCCTAAAATTAAGGTAACTACTAATTTTAAAAATAATTCTGTCAATTAAAATAAGAAAATTACTATTTTTTTCTAAAATCCTTCCTTACTAAATCCTAAATATCTAGAATATTTGTTTTCAATAAATGCATCATACGTATCATTACTATGCTCCAGGACAAAAGACTTGTCATCAAGCTTAATCTCAGGGTAGTTCCTCTCGAAGTCTTCCCGAGATTCCCAAGAAGACTATTCCTTAGGTAGTCTTTGCCATTGCACCAATAACTCCCATTTTCCACTGTTGAGCCTAGCGTGTGCAATTGCTTCAGGCTGGGGTCTTGATTTGCCCTCTAACAATAATGGAGGAATAGGGACTAGAGTTGGTCCGTTGTACACCTTCAACTACAAGACATGCACCACATCATGAATTTTGTTACTCGATGGCATGGCCAAACGATAAGCTACCTTGCCAATTTGCTTGACCACCTGAAAAGGACCGAAATCCTTAGATGCCAGTTTGGTAGAGTCACTACGGACCACTAACAGGTGCATAGGGTTGTAATTTCAACCATACCCATGCCCCTTCCTAAAATGAGGGCTCACGCTAGTGAAGGTCGTGTGCTTGCTTCATTCTTGCGTGTGCCTGAGCTAACTGCCCCCTTAACTCAGCCAATGCTTCATCCCTATCCTGAAGGGCTTGAGCTAACACATCCAGTTTCGTGGTTCCACGATCATAAGACAATAGAAGTGGAGGATCACAACCATACACCACACAAAATCGTGTAGCCTATAATGAGGAATGGAATGATATATTATAACAAAATTCTGCCCAAGGAATCCATTCTACCCAACTTCATGGCCGACCCCCCCAAAGCATCTTAAGTTCTTCACCACCTCCGTCTACCCATCCGATTGAGGATCGTATGGGATGAGTATGCCAATTTCGTCCCACATAATTTTAACAACTCCCTCCATAAAGTACTCGTAAAAACTTTGTCTCTATCACTCACAATTGACTCCGGGAGGCCATGCAATCTTAATATTCTGTCAAATAATACATGAACCACAGAGACTGCAGAATAGGGATGTGCAATGGGAGTAAAATGAGCCATTTTGGAAAACCAATCAACTACTGCAATAAGACATCCCCCCATTGGTAATCCACCAATGAAATCCATTGAAATATCAGCCCAGATTTGGATGAGAATAGCCAAGGGCTGCATTAACCCTGTTGGGTGTAGATTCTCCCATTTATTTTGCTGACAAATCCTGCATTGTTGCACAGATTCTGTCACCATCCTCTTCATTCTTTCTCAATAAAAATCAGTCTTGACTCTGTGCAATGATTTCTGAATGTCCTCGTGGGCAGAGTTATGAATTCCAGTTAGGACCGTGTCAATCACGGCTGAATGCAGGGGTAAATAAACCCTTCCCTTTTACAAGATGAGTCCCTCTTGGGCTGTCCAATAAGCCCTTGCCTCCCCTACTTCCGTTAATTGTTGCAGCTAGTTCTGTCTTTGTTGCAATTTCCTCCCTTATTGCATCAAATAGTGCCAGCCGTGGTTGAGAAATTGCACATAAGAGCCCCTGCAGTCTTCTGTCCTCGTTGGGATAAAGCATCTGCAACTCAGTCTAGAGAGCCAGCCTGATACTATACCTTTAAATCCTACCCCATCAATTCATTCACCCAATGTTGCTGTGGACAAGTGGACAGACGCTGTTCGAGCAGATATTTCATACCAAAATGGTCTCTCTGAATGGCGAATGACCTTCCCTATAAGTATGGCCGCCAATGCTGCACTGCCTTCACCAACCCAATCAATTGCCTCTTGTAGGCTGGCAATTTGTTGTGCCTGTCTATGATTCTCCTAGTAAAGAATGCAATGGGGTGCCCCCGTTGGTATAGAACAGCCTAAAAACGGTACAACAAACATTTCATTTAAATCTAAATAGAATCTGGTCTTTAACAATAATTTAAATCTTCCTATTGTTTCTACCAAAACGTTATTGTAATCGCTTACGTCGATATATCTTTTACCATCATTTGACAGTCAGCGATTTAGGCAACCCTGCGTAGGCACACTAGTGTGAGTGGGTAGAATGTTTCCACAAAGTGTGTCCTAATATTAAAGTTAAATTAACTTCAGGACAAACCAAACTAAAAAATATAACAGCATCCTTATCCTGTTTCATTTTCTTTCGTTTCTTGTCTTTAGTGATCAAGTGTGTTTGATTCATTTGAAACTTTCCAAGCCCTCAAAAGAAATTTCCTTTTCTCCATAACGCTTGAAACGTATGTTTCTTCTTCTATAAATATTGGGTTATTAAAAAGGCCTTACGGATTTCAAATTTCTTAGGGGCATATTTATCTTGAAGAATTGCCTTCATCTTCTCTTTGAAATTGGAAAATAGCTAAGCTTGGTTACTTATTATCATTAAGATGGTTCCAATTAATTTAAAACCTTCCTAGACCATATTATTAATGGTCCTCTGAAAGAGTCAGATATCATCCAAGCTTCTTCTATGAATTTATGATATGGGAAATCAAAATACATTCCATCCTGACCGTGATGATGAAGTTAAGGCCAACACTCTTGGTATGGTTCTCCCTTAGCTTGTTCTTTCTTGGACTTAAGCTGGTTCTATTGCCTAATTTCAGTCATTTTAATGCTTCGGAGCCTTTTCTTTTCTTCTTCTTCTTCCTTTTTTTTTCCCCCTCCTTTTACACTTGGGAATTATATATCTCATGAGATAAATATAGAGCCAAAACAATACTCTAATCCCAAGTTATTATATGTATGCTTTCTGCAAAAAGTTTTAGAAGTTACAGCTGAAATTATTTTTCCGTGAGCAGGTAATGTATGCTTGTGGCAAGTACAACTTGGTTCATGAGTTTTTTTGGAAAATGCAGAAATCTTGCATGGCAAATGCTTTAACATATAAAGGTTTGTCATTGGATGATCTTTTTCTTGCTATATCTCCATGTTTATATCTTCCAAATGACCAGAATCTTCTGTTAAATGCAGTCCTAATTAATACCTTTTGGAGAGAAGGAAAAACAGATGAAGCTATATTGGCAGTCCAAGAAATGGAAAGGCGTGGAATTGTAGGTTCTGCTAGTCTTTATTACGACCTTGCTCGCTGTCTTTGTAGTGCTGGAAGGTGCCAAGAGGCACTGGCACAGGTAATTTTTCTTGAACCTTTTCCCAAAATATTGAATTTACTTGTTTATTGGTAAATATTTAATTCCATAGTCGTGATGTGAAGTCCCCAATGTTTTGTGTCAAGTTGCATTTACACAGGAAGTTATTTGTTTGAGAAAAATGTTTTGATAAGGTGACAACATGGGTTGATACAGAAAGTTTGAATGTTTCTTCATTTTAAAATGTTTCACTTTTGGAAGTTCATCACATGCATTTGCTCGAACACCAGAGTTAGAATGCTTGGATGGATAAACTATTACATCTTAGTAGGCAAGTATTTTTGAGAAAATCGAAATTAGAAGTCTAATGGACAGCACTTCTACACCCATGATAAATGGCCTCCATTCTACTCATTGCAATACTGATGTTTTTCTCTCACAGATTGACAAGATATGCAAGGTTGCAAATAAGCCTCTGGTTGTAACTTATACTGGTCTGATTCAAGCTTGTTTGGAATCTGGACGAGTTCAGGATGGAGCATATATCTTTGGCCAGATGCATGGGTTTTGCAAACCAAATCTGGTGACATGTAACATAATGCTCAAAGCTTACTTGGAGCATGCAATGTTTGATGAAGCAAACAATCTTTTTCGCAAGATGTTAGAAGATGGAAGCAAAGTTACTAATAAAGCTGATTACAAGGATAGGGTCGCACCAGATATTTACACATTTAATATCATGTTAGATGCCTGTGTTTCAGAAAAGAGATGGGAAGACTTGGAGTATATCTTTAAACAGATGCTACAACACGGCTACTACATCAGCACAAAACATCATGTTGGAATGATATTAGATGCTTGCAGAGCGGGAAAGGTACCCATCTTCCCTTAATGTATAGAATCAGTGGGTGATCTTGTGAAGTATATTTTAACTCATTCCATAGCAATTAGAAAGAAAAACATTCATTCTATTGTGGGTGGGGGCCCTCATAACTCCTAAAGTGGATAGTGACATTGGTGGCCCCTCTCCACCTTTTTCTGAGCAAGAAAATTTTAAAAGGTAGCTACTAGTGATTGATTCAAGGCTCCAATTTGTGAAATTTTGCAGACATGGCTTTAATTTACATGATCTATGACCACAATGAAATAGTTCCCATTATATATTCGACTTTGAAACTCCAAAACCCAATATATAACAAAAAGAAAAGAAAAGGTTAGCTTACAATTTTCTTTTCGATTTTTAATTTGAAAAATTTCTTGTCCTTAAAGGTAATAGGGAACTGCAGTCATGTAGACTTACTTTTACTTGGCTCTCTCTTGAAGACATAATGGTAAAATACATATACGGCTTTCGAAAGGTGTTTAGACTAAAATATTGTTTGAGGAACTAAATATGCTGATGTGATAAATTGATGCAAAATAACCAAATGTAAATATTGAAATTAAAGAAAATTATGGAAACGGTTTTATAAGTAAACAAGTAAATGTATATATATAATTAAATATTTTTCTAGGGGTCAAGCATCAATAGGCAATAAGTCATTGCGGTGAAATGAGGATAGTTAAACTGTTGTACGAACCAAATGAGAGTGTTTAGGAATTTTAAAAGTAAGAGAGATAGTGATACATTTAAGGAGTATAAGATTGCAAAAATAGAGATAGAGAAGATTATTCACAAATCAAAAAACAAGATGTATAACGAATTATATAAGAAAGTAGAAACTAAGGACGGAGAAAAGAGATTTACAAAATTGTCAAACTAAGGGATAGGGAAGAAAGAGATCTAAATGGTGTTAGACATATTAAGAGTGAAATCAATAGTGTGCTTGTAAGGAATGAAGATATAAGAAAATATTGAAGGGATTATTTTGATAACCTCTTTAATGTTGAGGGTACAAGAGATATTGACGATATTACGATACCTGCAGAGTAGATTAATAGAGATTTTAAACACAAAATTCGTTCTCATAAAATTAGGGAGTTTTCAAAGAAAATGAAAAATAATAAAACTATAGGACTCGATGGCATCCTTATTGAGGTGTAAAAGTGTTTGGGTGAAGTGGAGATAGTAATGTTAACCGATCTTTTCAACAAAATTTGACAAACCAAGAATATGCTTTGAGCATGGTGGGAGAGTACTATTGTTGCACTATATAAGAATAAAGAAGACGTACAAAATTATTCCAATTATAAGAAAAACTTATTAGTCATATTTTGATGTTGTGGAAGAGGGTGAAAGAGCATAGATTGAAATTAAAGATAAAGTATCTCTTAATCAATCTGGGTTTATGTCAGGACGATCCACCACCAAAACCATTCACTTGATCGGACATTTGATGAAGACGTTTAAAGTACAGAAGAGAGATTTGCATATGGTATTCATTGACTTTGAAAAAACATATGATAGAGTTCTGAGAGACATACTACGATGGGTATTGATGAAAAAGGGGTTCTCTTTGAGATACGTTGATCTTATCAAAGATATGTATCTAGGAACTGCTACCAATATAAGAACATATGGGGTTGAAGTGATACTTTCCCAATTAACATTGGGTTTCGTCAAGATTTGGCCTTAAGTTTTCTCTTTCTTGCAATTGTGATTGATGCAATAACAAAAAGCTTCTCATATGAAATACTATGGTGCATGTTCTTTTGTAGATGATACAGTACTGGTTGATGAAATTAGAGAAAGTGTTAGTGTTAAATTGGAGATATGGAGGAATACACTAGAATTCAAATGATTTAAATTGAATCGATAAAAACCGAATATATGAGATGTACGTTTGGTGATAGTCATAAGAATGATAAAAAATGTTTAAGTTAAAAGGATATGACATATCAAAAAGTGAACGTTTTAAATATTTTGGATCCATCATTCAAAGCGATAGTAATATGGATAAAGATGTGAATCATAAAATTCAAGCGGGTTAGACAAAATGGAGAAGTGCATCCGGTGTTCTTTGTGAACGTATGATACTATTGCAATTAAAGAAGAAGTTTAACAGAGTTGCGGTAATGCCTATATTATTATAAAGCATCTAAGTGTTGAACTATTAAACAACAATAAGAGTATAAAATGACCGTAACTGAAATGAAAATATTCAAATGGATGTGTAGTAAAATAAGAAAAGATAGAATTATGAATGAATAAATACGTATTAAATTAATAGTAAGTTCAATTGTGGATAAGATGAGAAAGTATCGTCTAATGTGGTTTGGATATGTGCAATAAAAATCCAAAAATGCACTAGTTCGGAGGAGCGGGATCTTAAATATAGAACATTTAGTAAAATGTCGAGATAAAATGTTGAATGTCTGAATGCAAGTAATCAAGAGTTTAGTAGTTAAGATAACTTTAGATATTAATGAGTGACGTATAAGAATCCAAACCAATTGAATTATTATTCTTTATAAATAGTTTATTTTTATTTTTTTCTTTTCTTGATTTTTATTTTTATTTTTTAGTTTTATGTCTTTTATTTTGCTTTCAAACTTTAATTTTATGTTTTTTAACTTTTTTAATTTAATTTAATTTTTTTTCTCTCTTGTATTGATTTCTCAAATGGCCGACCTCAATATTTGGTATTGAGACTCAATTTGTCGTTGTGCATGTACGTATAAATATATATATATATATTCAATTGTTGCGATTCATCCATCACCTTTGAGATTGTGTTCCCCAATTAATCCTGATATTCTCAAAATTTTGTCTTGCCTTACTACCCCAGAACATTACATCAATCATCAGATATGGAGCTTGGGTTTTGAGAAAGGGTAGAAGATTTTTGGCCATCTCTCTCTCCATTAGGGTTTTTGGGTGAAGTTAATGGAGGAATCACGAAGGATCTTTTTGCATTATGTCCTATACATTTAATTGTTCATAATTTAATAAGATGAAATCTCCTAATGTACATCAATTCCCTCATGGAATAAAACAATGGGTTAAACTGATATATCCTCTCTCCCACCCACACAAAATACACAGTAATAAAATTATAGTAGTGATGATTATGATGATGATTAAAAGAAAAACAAAGAACAAGATATGAGAATTATAGTCTTTGAGCAGTGCTTCACACTGTTCCATAGTTAATTCTCCATTGAAGATTCTTACGATCTAAATTGTATTACAGAGTATCACTTGTTACTACATGCCATGAGTAGTAAACCTTTGTCCATCTGATGTTCACGCTGAACTAGAACTAAGGAGTTTATATGGGGTGAAGTTCTTGTTTCGCAGATGATTATATATATATAAACCTGGGTGATAATTGCATCCATGAAAGTAGACTTTGGGTTTTGATGAAGAGAATAAAGTAGGCTCAAGCATGAGGATATTCTTATCAAGCAAGTTTGAATGCCTTTATTGAAGATTTTCAAAAAATAACTTCTTAGATGTATGTTTGAATTCAAAATTCATAACTACCAAATATAGTTGGGTATGCCCAAGATTTACGTTTATGCTATTATCAGAAGCAAGGTGATTAGATTACCCTATTTTGTTTTGATGATCTTGTACATTTTTCCCCCAAAAAAACTAAAGTTATAGGTGTGTTTTGCACCATCTTTGTCCCCCGCATTTGTTCTATTTTGGCATATTGATACTTTTGTATTTTTGTCTAAGTATTGTTAACTATGATGGTCATAGTGGTTGGCAGCTCACTTGTTTTCACGTAGACAAACTAAACCAATAGCTTCTTCTATCTTTTTTTTTTTTTTTTTGGTAAGAATAGCTTCTTCTATCTTCCCAATTACCTTTTTTCTTCCTCTTTTTCCCATCATCATCGTTAGCTTCTCGTTTCTTTGATCTCTTTCTCAATATACTCCTTCCATCTCCAATGGTGTCGAGTCAATGCAAGACATGGTGGGTAGGTCTTTCCAAATTCAGAAATCCTTAAGACTACCTGTCCCCAAAAGAAAAATGTTACGCTCCAGAATTGCTCTCGATTCCAACTTTTCTGTTAAAAATTTGGGTTTCTTGTTTGGCTGCTGAGTTGCTTATGAGGTTGCATAGGTTTTACTTCTTCATTCTCTCTCTCTCTCTCTCTCTCTCTCTCTCATCTATATATCGATAATTTGGTTTTTTAGTTAACTTTTGGTGTGCTTCCATTTCAGGGGGAATTACTTGAGTTGACTTGGAAGCACTTAACTAGAGCTGATCAAGTTCCGCCACCTTCTCTTGTCAAAGAAAGATTTCTTCTTAAGCTGGAAGAAGATGATTATGATGCTGCTCTCTATAGTCTAAGGATTTGTCCTTCAAGGGGGTTGTGGGCTTTCTCCAAGAAGGCGTGGTTGAATTTACTCGAGGAAAACTCCCATCGTGTTACAAAGGATGCTCTTGTTGGTCTAATACAAAAAATTGTCAACTCCATTGCAATAGATGACTCGCAGAAAATCGTATTCCAGAATTTGGTCTCTTCTTGTAGAGAATTTCTATGGATGAACATGTTGAGGGTCAAAACTGACCAAACTGATGTTTCTGCATCTTTGTCTCATGCAGCTTTAAGACCTCGATTTTGATCAGACGGTTCTATATGTCATTCTGTTACTTTTGTTTCCTCTTGGTTTTTGATCTAAGGCCAAAATGGCCGAGGAAGGCATGTTCTCTCTTCTTTATGTTTCAAAAGATTTTAAAGCCCGGGATAGATTCTCTCTTACTTGGCATTACTAAGTTCTATTCCGTACCAGAAATTTCGAAATCAGTTTCAAAGCAGAGAAAAGATCACAATCCAATCACGAAAGAAAGCTTTAGCCTTACATTCTTCTCAAATCCAAAAGCTATTGAATCAAGTTTAGATAATCTGGTACTTTCCAAGATGGTTCTCGGAGTGGCTATTGTTAGAAGTTCTCTCCAAGGTCCCCAGACTTTGGCAGTGTCCTTTGTGTTAAAACATTGCAAATTTAGTGATGGGACGTGTGCCTAGAGGGGCCCAAAGTTTACCTTAATCCAAAACCGGACCTTAATGTTTCTAAAATGATCGGTGACGGCTGCACGAAAGCCAAAAATTTAAAATTCTCTCTCTAACCCCCCGGGCAACACACACACACACACACACACACATACATACATATAATTATTCAAATAGTTTGACTCTGATCATATCATTAATTTTTTATTAAAATAAATAAAACATAGTTACAATGGTTATTATACTTAAAAAATAATAGTCTTTTAAATTATATTACACTATACTAATATACCATATCTATCCCAAGCAAAATACCACAGACACACTTATTTAACCTAATAGCTGATAGTATAGTAGATTATACTTTTGATAGATGATGGTAGGTATACTTATAATTGGTACACATGGTATCATGCTCAGCCACCATATAACATATTGGAATTCGAAGCACTGGAAACCGAAACATTGCTATGTTGAGTAGTTTGGTTTGGAAGCTTTTCTCAGGTTCTGATCATTTTTGGATTTCTCACCCGAAGACAAAATACTTAGCTAGAGGTTATCTATTCTCTATACTCCTCCCTCATCCTTTCATCGGTGACAGTCCACATATCGGAGCTTTTCTTGTCTTAAGGAGGGTTTTTGCCTGTGGGTGGGTAATAGTAAGGAAGGACATCTTTTGTTGGTCTGATGTTTGGCATTCTAATCCTTGTCTTGGTAGTTTGGTGGATGTCATCCATGACTTTGATAGGCACTTTAAGGTGACTGATCTTATTTTGGCTAAAGATAGGTGGGACTTAAATAGATTATTTTCTTCTTTGAACGAGGAGCTGTTTCCTCTCATTTTAGCTATTTCCATTCCATCAACGCCTTCTTTTGATACGAGGATTAAGGGCTTTTCTTAAAATGGCATGTACTCAGTGAAGTAAGGTTATTTTTTGTGATGATTCGCCATTCGAATGTCACACCCCCTAACAAAAGAGGAAAAACATATGTAGAAATGGATAGTATAATCAACCTAAATGTGTAACACTTCAATATCACAACAACATATCATTCATAATACAAAACTTTTCCATTGTGACCCAACATATATAAACATAAAAATGTCAAATCCTGACACACCAAACTTACCAAATTATAATTTAACTCAGTTTCGTAAATATAAAGGTGGCACGCTATGTCGCACCAAAACTCATTCGTAAGACCCAAAATTTCAAATTGATCTAGAAAGTCTTGCACATATGCATTTTCATTTTTAATTGTATATGCATGACATGAAATGCATCCGTTAGCTGATATGAAATTTCTCCAAAAAGTAGAAGAACATTTTCTCTCTAAGTAGCCGTGGCAAGCTTTGTGGGGTGAGTTGATTCTCTTTTGATATTGGCATGAACCAATTATATAGAAATGCTATTAGGATGTAGGAAGATGAAATCGTAGCTTGGGTTAGCATATTAACTTGTGGAAGTAAAGATCGAGGTATTAAAGTGTCTGAAATCCAATTCAAATGTTTCCATGATTTCCTAAGGAAAATATTTTCATGCTTGTGTGATTTTTATCTCATTGGAATGTTTATTTCATATTTCTCCTGAATTTCATTTATACATGTTTCTAAGAATATGTTCTTTGATCCAAATGTTACAATGCTAAGGTATTGTCATTTTGAACTCACTAAGAAATTTAATTGAGCATGAAAATAAGAAAATGTCTTATAGGGGCCAAAATTGTCTATATAAGGAGGAGGAAAATGTGCCTGGAAAATCCTTGATTGTCCAGTTAAATTGATAAATAAAACTTGCACAATAACGTGGCCATTTGAGGCCTAAGTTATGCCTTTATGACGATGAAGCACTAGCATGGATAAGAGTGATTTCCAAATGCGGTTAGCTATGTTTTATGTTATAAAATGAGCACACTTATATGTATGCATATTTAAAATGCAATGATAACTATTTACTTGGAAATGGTTACACCACAAATTAAGTGAGAACTTGTATGAATGGTATGTCAATACGATGATTCAGTTCCATGATACCAATTCTCTTTATATTTCTTGGTTCCAAGCTATTATATTTGATGAGACGCCACAAGTCAGATGTGAGACTAACCATTACAAAAAATTTTCGAAGTACGGAAAAAGAGCAATGGAGCACTCAAATGGCACTCCAAGAGAGGTGAGGCATGCACCCTCCTAATGCAAAGGAAAGCAAGTTAACCCAGAGTTAACCACCATTCCTAAGTCAAGATATGTGGTGCTTGTCGCATGTTGTCAGGGGCAGAGAAAGAAAGCAAATTAATTTTAAGGAAAAATAATATGAAAAATACCCAACTCACTTCTCCTTCCGAGGTTAGGTGCAAGTTTTAACCAAGGGGTATGAGAGTCTAGTTACTATGTTATTCTCACATAGTATCTCTCTTTCTAACTCTCATTTCTGATGCAAAGATTAATAAAGTGCAAACAAAGAAAGGCAATAAGAAAGAAAAACATATTGGGCATGCAGGTTAGCAAGAAACAAAAGGCAAAGCAAGCAAGTTGATAAGCCATAAATTGGTATAATAATCATAGTTGATTTTGGTTGATTTTTAAATAAATATTACACTAATAACTATATTTTATGATTTTTGATATTTTAAAATTGGTGGAGAAGAGTTATAAAAAAAGTGAAAAAATGAGTTAATTTAGAGCTATAATGCATAGAAGGAAAAAACAGGTGGACTGCACCATTCTTATATTAGCATGTGGGCATATAGATTTTAGGATTTATTGCAAGATTTTTCTGGAGGTCAAGTCAATATCATTCCTCACTATTTGCATGTGATTTCAAGAAAAATTTGAATTTGATTTAGAAGTATTGAAAATTCTCACCATATTGACTTATTCCTAATATTTAGAAATATATATTTTTTAGAAATTCAACTTTCATAATCTTTTATCATTTAGAAAGTTTCTTTCTTTGAAACCAATTAAAATATTTTCTTTTAATAAAACTTTTCTTTTTAGTAGCTATCAAGATTTAGAAAAAAATTTCTTTTAAATTAGGAGATCCACTCCTATAAAAGAGGTTTTAAACTTCTCCAAGAGAGGAGGCAAGTTTTGTAGTATTATTTTCTATAAAATTTATTTATTCTTCTTGTTTTCTTTCTCTTCTATCACTACTAAAAAACAAGATATCAATAAAGAAAATATTTATCGTTGATAGTAAAGATTTCGTCACTAAAGAGTATTAGTGACGGATTTTTTCTGTCACTAAATCTGTTGTTGAAAACCACCCCACTAAATATTATCGATAGAATATTACCCGTCGCTAAATATCAATGACGGATTAGCAACGGAAATTTCTTGTCACTAAAAAATCCATCGCTGATAGAAAATAATATATAAAAGTATCAGTGACGAATTAGTGATAATTTTTTCCGTCGCTGATTCTTGGCACCTGAGGGCACATGCATATGCCCGCCCGCGCGCCTACGCACGTGCCCGTACGCTTGCCCACGCATGCCTACGCGCCTACCCACACATCAGTCCCCGCGCACAGCCGTGCCCATGCATACCCCTGGCATCAACCCCCACGCGCGCCCCTTGCATTTTTTTTGCAAAAAATGTCTCCACCTGAAATCGAATCTGTGCACGCAAGGTGGATTATGAGTTGTACGACCACTATATCATAATCCATTCTGTAATATTTTGTTTATTTATTATCTAACTCTCATTTTTTTTAATATTAATCTCACTCTCACTTTTTTTTTTAATTTTATCTTACTCTCACATTTTTTTTTCTTATCTCACTCTCATCTCCTTTTTTTTTTCTTTATCTTGGGGTAATTTTTTTATTGAATATTCTCATTAAAGTTTTTTAATTGTTTAAATTTGATATTGATTAAATTTGCACTAAATAAAGAAATAAAATATTTCTTTGATTAATTAAGATAGAATAACAAATTATTATTTTTTTTATTTACCCATTAATTGGAATAATAAAATAAAAGAAAAAAATAATAAAAGAAAAAAGAAAAATAATTATAAAATAATAAAAGAGAAGAAAAAATAGAAAAATAGAAAAAAATCCGTCACTGAAATTTCCATCACTAATTATACAACGTTTAGTAACGGATTAACGATAAATATTTCCCATTGCTAAAATTCTGTTACTAATCTATCTTTGATAGCTGTATATAATTTTTTTTTTTTACTTTTCATCACTACTCCGACGGATATTTTTTGTTGCTAAAAATATCGTCGCTACTCTGTCATTGATAGTTTTACAATTTTTTTTTATTTATTTTAGACCACTACAGCGATAGATTAGTGACTGAAATATTTTCGTAACTAATCCGTTGCTAATTTCTCGATAATCGTTCCGACGTTAATCCGTTTCTACTTACGACGAATTTTTTTTTCATGAGTAATTTTTCGTCACCAATACCCTGTTTTCTTGTAGTGTATGTTTTGTTTTTAGTTTTCTTTTCTAATTAAAAAATTATTGAAATCTTGATTCTCCATAATTATGATATCTAATTAAATATATTGTATCAACACTTAATAGATATTTATTTAATTCTCATACTCTAGTGTTTATGATTTTTTAGAGTTTATTGAATAGGTGGCCAATATTTGAAAATATTAAAATAATTTACAACCAATTAAAATAACAAATCCGTAATTGTTTGTTTGTTTAATATAGTGGTACATGACATAAATTCACTGCTTCGTAAGTAATCTAATTTGTATTGTAGAATTAAATATCTAATTTAAATGAACCTGTTTATGTATTTGTTAATTAGAATTGGATTTTTTTAGATTTTAATACTATCGGAATACTAAATCTATGTGTTTCTCAATAGTTGCCATTCGATTAGAGAAATAATTAATAAATTTCTCTTAATTATCGACAAAATAAAAAAAAAATTAGTTATTCAGCAATTGTTGAATGACTATAACAAATTTATTTATGCTTTATTGAGTTTATTACGTAGATCGATGATCAATCAACCCAAATCAAGATAGATATAATTCCTTTGAGTCGAAACTTATTTTCTATTGAATTTTTACTCTTTTAAATTTTAAGTTATTTATTTTTCTTTGGTCAATTATTGCTTTTCTTAAATTAATTTGTTAGTTTAGTTAATTTTCAAACCTCTCATATTTTTATTTTTCTTAAAAGAAGTAAATTCACCATTCCCTAAGAAGATGACCCTACTTGCTCTATACTAGAATTTAGTGAAACAGGTTAATTTATTTTTGATAGATTAACAACATACCAAATTTTGATGTCGTTGCCGGAGAATGATATTAAGTGATTTATTTCTTTTAAGTTTTATTTTATCCTTGTTTCTAGGACTAAATTTGACAGTAAACTTGTTGGAATTTGATGGTGACATAGAAGAGAAGGATTTTGAAAATGAAGACAAGGATGCACCAAGGACCTTGAGAGAGTTAGCAATACCTTATGTCAACCAACAATCTATGTGCATTAATTTTTCAAAAATTGAGAATCCATTTGAAATAAAATTAGGTTTTATTACTTTCTAAGTTTCATGGAGTTGTAGGAGAAGATCACAACTAGCATCGTAAGGAGTTTCACGTGGTGTATTCTACAATAATACCACAAGGTATAACCCTGGAGCAGTTGAAGATAAGAGTTTTTTCATTCTCTTTAGTAGATAAGGCTAAGTATTGGTTATTTTATTTGTCTTATGATTCAATTAGAATGATTTAAAGAAATTGTTTTTGAAGAAATTTTTTTCAACTTTTGTGCATTGAACATTAGAAAAGAAATATGCAGTATAAGGCGATTTAGTGAGAAGATTTTACACAAATATTGGGAAAGGTTCAAGCAGCTATATGCAATTTGTCTGCAGTACCAAATTTACCGACAGAGAGAAATATGATCGATGCAGCAAGTGGTTGCGTTATAATGAACAAAACACTTGAGGAGGCACAAAATTTGATTTTCAATATGGAAGCAAATGCACAACAATTTAGAGAAAAGCAAGATGTCCCAAAAAGGGTTAATGCGGTATTTCCTCCATTGATCACAAGTTAGATGCCCAAACGTCTATTGTGGAAAGCTTGGTTGTAGAATAGGTATAACAAGTAAATGCATGTGCAATTTATTCGAATGTGGGTTACCAAACCAGCATGTGCTCTGCTCTTCAAAACGACTTTAATGAACACTTCAATGCCATAGGCGGATTTTATAGGTAGTCCCAAAGAAAATATGACCCTTATTCCAACACTTACAACCAAGATTAGAGAGTCCATCCAAATGCAAGTTATGGGACTCAACCATAAAGATTTTTATAACAACCTTATGGACCACCCCATAAAAGCCTCATGCAAGAGATGCAGAAACTCTAGCAAGAAATAAGAGTTGGTATTCAAAATCTCGGCACCCAAAAATATCGCAATTGGCAACAATACTGAGCAAACTTAAAACTAATCATAGAAAATTACCCTCTCAAGTTGAAATCAATCCAAGGGAAAAAGTTGGTGCCGTGATCCTTAGAAGTGGCAAGTAGGTGCAAGGTACTATACCAAAAGTGGAAGCAAAAAACAAGACAAAAATTGAAAGAAAAGTCAACAACCTTGAAGGCTAAAACTAAATAAGTAAGTAATGAATTTAATTTAAAACCCGAGATAGTAGTTCTACCACCTTTACCTAGCAGGTTGACACAATTAAAAAAAGAGGAAGAAGAGAAAGATATTGAAAACTTTATGAAAGTTAAAGATCAACACTACACTCTCGGAAGCAATAAGACTGGTACTAAGATATGCCAAATTTCTTAATAAATTGTACATTAAGAAAGTGAAATTAAAGGACGATGATTTGATCTTAGAAAGTGAAAATGTCTCAGCTATCATTCAAAGAAAATTACCTCTAAAGTATAAAGAGCCAGGTATGTTTACCATACCTTTAAAAGATATCAATGTAAAATACAATTAGTTGATCGTACCTCAAAGGCATCATTGAAAATGTCTTGGTCAAGATTAATTAATTAATTTTTTCATTGATTTTTATACATTGACATGGATGATGTCTACGTACCCAATCTTACTCTCATATTGTTAGGGAGGCTTTTTATGAAAACAACAAAGACCAAGATCGATGTAGATTTAGAAATCTTGTTATTCGAATTTGATGGTGAAATTATTATTTTTAATATTTTTGTTGCCCTGAAGTATCCAAATGATTCTGAATTTGTTTTTCATGTTAAAATGGTAGACTCTATTGTATATAATAATTTTGAAAATAATTTTGTGCAAGATGATTTAAATTTCATGTTTAAGGAAAGTTTGACAGATTAGATTGCACAATAAGACAAGTTTCTCCATGACAAACTCCTACACCGAAAGCAATCCATAGTAGCCTAAAAAGTCCTTCACTTTAATTCAAGATTGAATTTTATGCCAAGCAAGTTGAAATCTAAATGAATCAGACCGATATATGAATGAGATTGAACCTAAGAGACTATGTCTAGCCAAAAACAGTAAAAAAATATATATACTTATTGGGAGGCAACACATTGTTTTATGATTTTATTTAATATTGGTTTTTGTTGATTTAATTTTAATTTAAGTTTTGATGGTAATTTATAGGTGGATAAGAGTTGGGAAATGACAATGGCCAAATTCGCTCAGTTTCTTTCACGTGCTCACATGAGATTTGAAATATGCAATGAGTCAATTCCAAGAGAAACCATAAGCGATTTAAAGACTATGATGTGCCCACATCTTAACTCTTCCTTCTAGTTTGTTGGATTTAACCATCTACTCCTCGGTCCACCATAGGGAAGTCTTGTTCTAACCTTACATTTTTATTTTTGTTTTTCTTTTGGGCTAGTTATCTTTGTTTTCCTCTCTCAACTTAGCATATATTGAGGACAATATATGATTTAGGTATGGAGAAGAATGTTTAGTGTTTGTGTTTTTGATAGTGTGTTTGATTTTCTTCAATAGATTAAGTTTAAATTTTTTATTTCTTTTAGTAAAGCCAACAAATTTTGGTTAAAAAATAAAATAAATAATAAATAAATAATAAATAAATTTTCAAACTTTCTAATTGATGTACGTCATTTGATTGAGCTGAAAATTTATGAGAAATGACTTGTATTAATAGTTTTTGTACTTGTAATGACTATTCATTTCTTTAATGGTTATTTTTTAAGGATAAATACGTAATATTTGATATCAACCCTACTTAAAAGTAAGATTTTGAATTTAAAACGAGCAAATTTATTTTTTATACTCGAAATTGTTTTCTTGATAAGTGAATATCACATTTGAATTGATCATTCTAAAATTTGTTTTGTTATGCATGTCAAGACCACATTTTTAAAATTTTGTACATTAAAATATTAAAGGCACCTAAATTTAACCCCTTTTTTGGTTTTTGTTAAAATCTACACCTTGATTTTACAAACCTCTTAATTAACCAAATTGAGTCGTAACATTTTCTTCATTTATAACCACCATAATATAACACCTAAAATTTTATTTTGGCTTTCTTTTTCACCCTTGTACCAAACGAATATGTAATTAATGGCATGATTTAGTTATTTGTTTGCTCCAAAGGAAAGATGATGATTGAAATATTGGTCCTAATGCTTTTATAGATACGAAAAGGAAATTTTCTTGACTATTCTATTTTTGGTGGTTTATTTTTTAAAACATAGGAAAATAAAAAGAGAAATGAAAAAAATTCTAAATCTTGTTTCTTTTCATGCATGGAGACGAAGGAACTGAATGAAGAAAGGATTTTGAAAAAGAATTAAGGGGATAATGAAAGAAGACAAATTTTCTCTTATGTATTGTTTGTTTGAGACAAAAGTGCTCAATATTAAAAAAAGTATGTGGTGATTATATATATATATTTTGTACATTTTCAACCTCAAATATTTCTTTTATACCATCCTTAGCTCTATCCCTCTTATAATCAAATAAAAGTTCTTTTGATTGATATATGAAATTCAAACTTTTGAATTGTGGAGATTTGATACATTTACAAACTTATGGTAATATCAGTCTATTGTATTGATTTGAGTGATATATGTTTTATATCCAATTTTAAGTGTTTGAGTAAATCCTTAGAAAAAACTATTGAATTTTATAGTTTTGATTTTGAAGGAGCTGTTAGGGGATATAACGGTATTTTAGTATAAAATGCTGTGAAATATTTGTTGTTTTGATCACATTTCCAGTTTGATTTCTATGATACACATTGGTTAGAGAGTTTTGAAGAAGAAAGGGTTGTCTTACAAAATAGTTTTTGTTTAGTTTGTGTTGGGAATTTTTGAGGTCAAATATTATTTAGGTGTGGGAAAATTTGATATGGCATAAATTGGTATGATAATTATAGTTGAATTTACTTGATTTTTGAATAAATATTATATTAATATTTATGTTTTATAATATTTGATATTTTAGGATTAGTGGAGAAGAGTTATAAAAAAAAGTAAAAAAATTAGTTAATTTAGAGTTGTAATAAATAGAAGGAAAAAAGGGTGGACAACGGTGCTTTTACATTAGCACGTCATCATATGAATTTCGGCATTTATTGTAAAATTTTTCTAGAGACCGAATCAATATCATTCTCTCTATTTGTACGTGATTTCAAGGAAAATTTGAGTTTGATTTGAAAGTATCAAATATTCTAACCATGTTAATTTATTCTTAATATTTAGGAATAGTTTTTTTAGAAATTCAACTTTCATAATATTTTATTTTTTTAGAAAGTTCCTTTTTTTAAACCAATTACAATATTTTCTTTTAGTAAGACTATTATTTTTAGTAATTATCAAGACTTAAAAAGATTTTCTCTTAAATTAAGAGATCTACTCCTATGAAAGAGACTTTAAACTCCTCCAAAAGAGGAGGTACATTTTGTAGTATTATTTTCAACAAAATTTATTTATTTTTCTTGTTTTCTTCTTCTTTTTCAGTGTTTTGTTTCTAGTTTTTTTTTCTAGTTGAAAAGTTATTGAAATATTGATTCTCCATGGTTGTGAAATCTAATTGAGTATATTGTATTAATATTTCATACGTATTTATTTAATTCTCATATTCTAGCATTTATGATTTTTTAGGGCTTATTGAAATAGATGGCCAATATTTGATAATTGTAAAATAATCTACAACTAATTAAAATTATAAATTTATAATTGTTTGTTTGTTTGTTTTAATATAGTGGTGCATGACAAAAATTCACGACTTTGCAAATAGTCTAATCTATGTCATGAAATTAAATAATCTAATTTAAATGAACCTATTTATATGTTTATTAATTAAAATTAGCTCTTTCTCTCTCTAGATTTTAATACTATTGAAACACTAAATCCTACAAGTTTCTTGATGGTTGTCTTTTTATTAGGGAAATAATTAATGAATTTCTCTTAATTATCAACAAAATAAGAAAATATTAGTTGTTCAGCGGTTGTTGAATGATTATAACCAATTTATTTACATTTGTTGAGTTTATTGTGTAGATCAATGATCAATCAACCTGAATCAAAATGGATATAATTTCTTTGATTAGAAACTTATTTTCTATTGAGTTTTTACTCTTTTCAATTTTAAGTTATTTATTTTCTTTTGGTCAATTATTTCTTTTCTTAAATGAATTTGTTAGTTTAGTAAATTTTCAAACCTCTCATATATTTTTTTTAAAAGAAGTGAATCCACCATTTTCTGAATCGTACAAATGTGGATATTTATCCTCATCAGAAATTTCTGCACAAACAATTCAATCATATTCTTCGGGGCTAAACGTCTTGTATTTAGACTTAATAATCAAAAGGAAATGAGCATCTGGCTTGCCTCTTTTTTTGGTACCCTATTACATAAGCAACATCTTGACCAAAAATTCATTTTTTGAAAAGTTATTCTTTTAACTGTTCTAATTTAGAATGAAATGCTCTCACAAATAAGTTAAACCTATTTTGTGCCTCTTCATGCTCAATCAAATGTTCTTTTATTTCAGGCCGATTTAGATTGCAAGTCATGGTCAAAAAAATATCCGCTTTACTAAATTTTTAAACCAATGTCATTGCATCCATTTATTTTCGCTTCTGTTTCTTGGTCCACCTATGAATGATGGCGGCAATATAATCCGCTTACCGACATTTTTTCCTTGGGTTTCACCAACCGCCATATCATCAACAATTCCTTATAAAAATTCTCTTATAATTTCATCTTGTCGTGTCTAAAAGTCTAGCTACTGTGTTTTAAGCTTCACGTGCTGGTCAATAACAAATTACTACAAAAAGGCGACCAAGATGCAAGAGGAACGAATCATCATTATCCCTAATTTGGAGCTTATATGCAAAGTACTCTCACAGGGAAATAAAGTAATGATCATCCTCAAATCGAGCCATCATTGTTAATAAACCAATTTTAGCAGTTAATTTAAAATAGTGAACTAACCATCTTCTTTGCTTTGGAGCAATTAATCAACAGTAGCAACATTTGTTGGAGAAATAGAATCTGCTACATTTTTTTTTTTTTTGGCCTTTTCTAGTGTGTGTGCCTTAATTCCCTTTTTTGGAATACCTTTTTGCAAACCAAGATCACCATAAAGAAAGAGAAGTGGATATTGAAGGGGATCATAGCATCCATAGTAGTATTTAATATTTCTCGAATGACCACTATGTGTGTGAACCTTTATATTGCGCCTACTTGTTTCTCCATTTTCCTCACCTTCAACCCATAGCGCTACTTATTGAGAAGTTGTAGATTTGTTAAATACTCTGTGATCAACCCTAAGAAGTGTTTCCAAAATTATTTAGCACTTATTCAGGTTTGGCGTATGTCTTAAACTGCTAAAGAACTTAGCATATGGATTATCTTCAAGAACATCTATAATCTTCTTTATTTTTGAAGGTTTTCATATAAACCAACAAACAATTTTTCTCATGCGAAAATTGTCGGATCTAAATTGGATTAGAGTCACTTATCTCTTTCCGACAGTTGGGTATTCTCGATCTAGAAGATGTCACGAAATTGGATTACCTTCTGTTTTTCACAATCCAAATGCCTCTTCATGATAATGATAAAAAAATTCTTTAAAAACCCTCTCTTTGAATTCAATTTGGGAAGACACTCCCTATATCTTGTGCAAATATAAATTGCACTCTTTTCCCTTTTTTTGTTGTTGTTCACGTCCATCATTTTTCAAAGAATGGAAGAGACACCTTTTTCTTCAAAGTGGGTTTCTTTGAGGGGAGTTGAGGAGGGTTGAGGGGTGGTTACCAAAAACCACCCCCACCCCTTTTCTAAATTTAAACACATGTTGGGAAGAGTTGGGTCTACCTACATGGGCGGACCCGCCCCATATTCCAACATCTCTCACTTGCATATGAGGGTTAGACTCGCACACAGCATAATCTTTACTATTGAACATTATGAATTTCATACAGGCAAGTGGATCGTGTGACCTGCGAGAATACTAAGAGCTCTAAAGCTATAAATCGGTTAAAGATAATAGCAGCTCATGGTCAATGTGGTGATGAAGACATCATTTCTCGTTATACCCCAGATCTCTTTTACTCGACACAGTTAACATATCTCTCATCTCTGAAAATAATGTAAAAGCATACTTGACTCAAGTCCATTCATGTATTCACAATTATATCTCTAAACACTAAGTCATAGACATAATTGACCGGTCTATGAATACAGAGTAATATGTCGATCAAAGACAATCTTTCTTTCATACTACTAACTTCTAACTTTATCTTAGCTATTTTCTTAGACATGCACTGTAAAATCGAATCAACCATGGTTAATTGATGACATGCTAAAGTAGCAATCACCAAGATAAAATCTCAAGAGACAGACAAAAGTTCTAAGGGTATAACTTGAGGTTGAATTTAAATCTCTAAGTCTCACACAATGAGATGAAGAGGGATACACCATCTCATTACCCATGTGGTCATATAAGCACACGTGGTATGAAACATGTGTTACGATACACTATCTTTCTATGTAGAAACGTATGTCTTGTTTTTTAAAATTAAGCATCGTACAGGTGTTAGTCCAAGTGTACACAACACTTGACTTGAGTTTTTCTTCTTACAAGTCCTAAAAAATCTCACAATATCAAGAAAAAATTCACACCTGGCTATTCGATAAGTCCAATGGATTGTGGGGAATCCATTTCGATTACCATATATGCATATCAATCGGTAATCTCATCTTAATACTTAACTAAGATGGCATATATGTATGTTAATCCACCACAAATTAACACAATCTCAACTTTACATATCACACAGATATTAAAGGCGATTGTTCGTGTAAGAGAGCCAATCTCAAAACTTGTCCGACATACTTTTAACTTAAACACCAAAATTTTTGGACACAAAAACAAAATTCAAATGTTATCAAATATGAGTATTATATCATATATACTCTGTATATGATTACAATCATAATCACAGTACTGTCATAATATAATCTACGCAACTCAAGAAACCAACATATCACACAAACATGTCTTTAAGTGTTGGCTTTGTAAACTGATCAGTCACTATCAAATGCGTAGACATGTACTTCAGTGTCATTTCCCTCTTTTCAATCATATCTCTAACAAGATTGATTTTTGTGTCTATATGTTTAGTTTTGCCATCATATTTGAAGTTTCTAGCATAGGCAACAACTGACTTATTGTCACTAATTTATAACTCCCACTAAATTGTTTACTACTCCCAAATATTGTAAAAAAATCTATATATAATCAAATATCTCCTGAACTACGAAAGTACAAATCTCAAAGTCTACTTTCACTATAGAAAGAGATACACAAGTTTTTTTCTTACTACTCTATGAGATAGCGCTATCATTGAGCAAGCAAACTTAACCAGATGTAGATTTTCTTTTATCTAAATCACATCGCCAATCACTATCATATATCATTTCAATACTACATTGTTTCCTTAATTACAAAGAAAATAATCTGCAGTTCCATTCAGGTCTTTCAATATTCTATTCACATCAATCCAATCATTATTTTCTGAATTAGACGGATACCTGCTGACCAAATTCATAGTATGATAAATATCGGAACGAGTACACATCATAGCGTACTTCAAGTACCTAACTATGCTAATATGTTATATTCTAATCATTTCATTTATTTATCAGGAGTTTTAGGGTATTGCATCGCTTGAACTATCGCATTTAGACATAAGAGTATTAATACGTTTGGAGTTTTCAATTTTGTATCATTCTAAAGTCTTTATAATATGAGACTCCTGAGATGATCCAAATAATCTCTCAGAACGATCTTTATGGGTTTTAATTCACAATTTGTCTTAATCCATATCTTTCATCTCAAAATTGGAACACAACCATTTCAAGATCTGAAGAACATACTCCTTATTATTCGCGACTAACAATATATTCTCGACATATAGAGATAAAATTATAAAATTATCATCAGACATCTCAACTTGAGTACAATGGTTTTCATCCATCATGACGAAATTATAAGATATCACACTTTTGTGAAATCTTAAATACCATTGTCTAGAAAATTGTTTAAAATCATAAATTGATCTACTCAATTTGTATACTCTGTTTTCCTAGCATTCATTGACAAAACCCTTTGGTTGTGCCATATAGACTTTTTCCTCAAGTTCTCAACTAAGAAAGGCAGTTTTCATGTCCATTTGATGTAATTCTAAATTCAAATTAGCCATTATTATCAACAATAGGCGAAAGGAGGTAAATCTTATTACCAGGAAGAGGTTTCCTCATAATCAACACCCTTTTAGAAAGTGTAATCTCTTACTACCAATTAAGTCTTTTATCTCTCAATAGTTCCATCTATTCTATACTCGGTTTTGAGAATCCACTTGTTCCCAATAACCTTGTGCCCCAATAGAAGTTCAACCAATCCCAATGTATGATTAGAACTCAATAACTCAATTCTTTTTCTTTCGTTGCTTTTATCCCCTCATCATTGGAAGGATCAGATGGAGCCTAATCTATGTTTTAGGCTTTTGTTCATCTTCTGGAGTAACAATAAATATGTGTCCCTTTATTCCCAAGATAATGTCTGGACACACTTTTTCTAATGTTTTTCTGAATTTTGTGATTCAGTTAGATCGCTAGAATTTGGATCCCTCCCACTAGGATCAACATCATTTCAATTATCCACTATAGACAGAGTCATCCTTTGAATCAACTAATTCAAATAAAAACTCATGTCTTTCATGTCACTTGTGCTAGAAAATTCATTCTTTAATAAATATGACATCCGTGATTCAATCTCTGCTACAGTACCATATTTTTTTGTTTACCAATGAACATTTAACTTTTAGACTAGTGTGAGTATCTTATAAAAATACTCTTACTTTTATGAAAACCCAATTTTCCAAACATATTGGAATAGATGGCCGATCCTCAAAATCTAAGATTACTCAGAATCGGTTTTTTACCTGTTCAAAGTTCATATAATATCAATGGTACTGATTTCGAAGGCAATTTGTTCAAAATATAACTAGCAGTTAATGAGCTATCTCCCTAAAAGAAAATCGATAAGTTAACCTACACTATCATGGATTTTGTTATATCCAACAATATTCTATTTCTTCTCACTACAACACGACTTTACGGAGGTGTTTAAGAAATAGTCAAATGTCGGATTATATTGCTTTCGTTACACAGATCCTTAACTCGATCTGATAGATATTCACACCATCTGTCCATTTGATTCTCTAATATGTCATATAATGTCTAAAACACTCCAGTGTTTCAAATTTGCAAGAAATCAAATAGATACAACCAAATGACATGAAGTCATCTATGAATATAATGAAACACAAAATTCAATGTCTTCTTGCCTTCATACTCATTGAACCACAAATGTTAAAATGGACAAATAGCAATGAAATTCAACCCAAATGGTTTTTCCAAATGGTTTTCTCATTATTTTGTAAGCATGACAAAGTCTAACTTAGTAGTTAAATATTTTCCATTATATTGCAAAATTATAAAACTAGTTACAAATTGTCCAGAACCAACACATGTCATTCAGTTTCGAATTCGCCTTGTCTTTCTAAAAGTTAAAATACATAGCCAAGTTCCAAAAAAACAAGAACAGATAAGATTCCATCATATTTTGGGTATGCAGAGAATATCACGCAAAATGAGAGCTCGGCAACTTGATAACTTCAATTTACAAGTACATGTTTCTCTAACCTCCTTTTTTGCATTTTCTCAACACCGATCTATCTCTAACTAGAAGACATTCAACGAAAATCTTCAAGTGTCTCTCAGTCTGTTCTTATCTCCAGCTTTTTTTCATTCTCCATTCTTTTCTTGTTTTCGTTCTAGTCCATTTCATACTTAGAGTCTGAAACTCTCTTGAAACTAGACTCTATAATGAAAGCATCAACATTAGTTGTGAATCTTACAGCACCAAGCCGCTCATCCTCAAGCTCAACGTGGCGAGTAACATCCGAGAAATCACACTATTATTGTGAGTCAAACTGACTTTTAGGTGCTCCCACTTGGCAGTAAGGGATTGGAACAAGATTTGAACATTTTATTTATCGGAGAGGATATGACCAACTGACTACTACTCTTTAATCATATTAGACATGACCCTTATATACTGTTTGATACTGTGACAATATCACATTTCATAGGTATCAAACATTATGGTCATTTGTCTAAAACGAGTCACTGGTACCTCTAAGTTTTACCATGAGATATACCCAGATGTCATGAGCAGTCGCATATTGCTCATACTCGGTTATCATGTTATTAATCACAGAGCTAACCAGGGTTACACGAACAATAGAAACTATCATTTTCCATGCCTGGTAAACCTCTTGTTCTCTTATTTGCGGAGCAGCATTGCCCATACCAAGGTCTTTCATGACATGCTGGATACCTTCCAAGGTATCATATTCTTTTATCACATATCAAATTTTATGGCGTCATATCTCATGATTGTCGCCATTCAATTTGTCATCTCTATTCAAGTCTCCACCAATGGATTTCGATACCATGGTTTGGTTTTCTAAGAGGGTGGACACTAATGCTTATATTATCCACATAATTTGTATTTCAAAAAATTAACATTCATGACAGATCAACGTTAGGTATCGAATCGAAAGTTCACTAGGTTACTAATTATCATCTATGATCATAATACATCACTATCATAAATTTAATTTAAAATTACAAAATTCAATAGGTTTTATGTGAGAATTACTCAAATTCTGCTAACCAAAAAACCTCCCACTTAAATACACAAAGTATTTAAATAACATTTTAATTTCGGATGAAAATTACTCAAATTCTACAAATCCAAAATTTTCAGTTAAGAGATCCTAGTTTTCTTTTGCCTACATGATCATACACTTTAATAAATAAAACCAACAATTGCTAAAAAGAAACTTTGCATTAAAAAGAATTAAAAGTTCATCTTTTACATGATCATGCTCCTAACCAACAGTCATAACACTCAAAAGAAAACATATAAATAAATTATCTTGTTGATGATAAATCCATTTGAGATATCATATTTACAATTCTCTTAAATAGTCTATCTCTGGGTGCAAATCTCTTGATGGCTCATGGAGAACTATTTATTTTTTGGGATAGCCTTTTCTTTTTTTGGTTCTGTATATTTTTGACTTCTCACTTTTCTATTAATAACGGTCTCACATCGTCCAGAATCATTTGCTCATTCTCGACAATTAACTCATCAACTATGCTTGTCCAATAAGGAGACAGAGAGTTTCTCAGTATATACACGTCATCCTCCAAAAGACATGACCTAACTGAATAAGTTCCAATCGTTTCACTTCGATAATCTCTAAATGATCTGGCAAAGTGGGTCCATTCTGTAAGTTAACATTTGACCCAACTTTATCAAACGTTCTGGACTTCTCAAATCTATTTCCCTCCCCAAAGGCCCAGAGACTTTCAAATAGGCATCCGATTATCACCATTTTCCCTGAAATTGATAACAATATTAGCTTAGGCACGTAGCCAACCATAATATTACAATAAATATCAGAAAATTTAATTTAAAAAATATTTGCTCAAATTTCAAATAATTTTATGTTGGAAAAAACTAATTTTCGAATATAAATAATTAATCCAAAAATTCAAACAAATGGAGAGTGAAAAACAAATCTTCACCCAGGTAGCCAAAATTAAGAAAATAATTTTCTTGCCTCATATAAAAATTTTTAGAATTTTTCGTGCATCGAAAGTAATTTTTCTGTAATTTTATACAATTTCTAAGTCAAAAAAATTAATAAAAATTATTTTTTCAATCTAAAAAATAAATTAAAATTTACAGAAAAATTTAGAGGGAGGAAAAAATTGTTCCAGTGAAAATTCCGGCTGAAACGGAGTATTCACACTCCCCCACACACCGTCAGAGTGGGCTGCCCAAAATGGATACGCGCCCACTCTCCTTGGGGGACCGTGACCTGCATGCTCCGCCTTCCTGACACCGGATGGCTCTAAAATTTTGACCACCCCCCATTTTCAATGTCTTTGAGTTCAATGGTACTTTCGGATTTTCAATCGGAGACCTCGAGCCTAGAGGGTGGATCTCACTTGCCGCTGCCAAGAGTGGGATTGGTCTGATACTGTTCATTTTCTTCTCCAAATTTCTGGTTTTCGATCCAAATTTCGAACGGCCATGTCTCTCAATTCTTAACCATTTTTTGCGTTCTTTATATGGTTGGAAAACATTTTTCAAGAGGAATCTAACCATATAAATTGCATGTCATGAAACACAATATTTTAAATGATACGGGTACTTTAAATTTCGACTAGGGTTTGCAATATTTCATGATATACTTATAAGATGTATGCCAAATTTTGTAGATTTTATCCACATGCAACAATCATCTTACTGTGCAAAATTGAGAGCATTCCATTAAGCCAATTTCAAGTTGTCATTAATGAACCTTGAAAATTATTCTAGACATTTTCATTTTTAATACCCAACTAAAGAGACAGGAAATACCCTAAACGGCTCTAATACCAATGAAGGTTTTCATATAAACCAACAAACAATTTTTCTCATGTGAAAATTATTGGATCTAAATTGAGTTAGAGTCACTTACCTCTTTTCGATGATTGGGTATCCTCGATCCAGAAGATGTCACGAAATTGGATCACCTTCTATTTTTCACAATCCAAATGTCTCTTCATGATAATAATAAAAAATTCTTTAAAAACCCTCTCTTTGAATTCAATGTGGGAAGACACTCCCTATATCTTGTGCATATATATATTACACCATTTTCCCTTTTTTTGTTGTTGTTCACGTCGATCATTTTTCAAAGAATGGAAGATACATCTTTTTTTTCAAAGTGGGTTTCTTTTAGGGGAGTTCAAGGGGTTGAGGGGTGGTTACCAAAAACCACGTCCACGCCTTTTCAAAATTTAAACACATGTTGAGAAGGGTTGGGTCTACCCACATGGGCGGACCCGCCCCATATTCCAATAATTTTTTTAAATAATAGTATTTTTTAAAATAAGTTGTAACTTTTTTCTTAGCAATAGTGACACTTTGGGTTTTTTCCAACTTATCTATGGAGTTAACTCATGCTGGCATATTATTTTTTTCACAAATGCTGCTTTTTTCATACACACCGATTTAGCAAGCAACTTCTTCGATTTCTACCTTAAATAAGCTTGTCTTCTATATTGTTTTATATTCCATCGCATCATAGTTTTAGGATCATGGTCACTCAAAAATTGGTACAATTTCTTGAGTATTATGATGAAGGTGAGGGGAAACATGAGAAGCTCCATAAGAAAATCTAGTCATCTCAAAAGTGCTCATATTGGAAGAAAGTTAATTAGTTGATGCTAATGAAAAGCTTCCTAATCCAACATTTGTTGGATCAATGGAGGCTATATTCGATTGTTCAAATTGTTCAATTATTTGGTCACTATTGTTGTCTCTTATTAGAAAGCATGTTTTACCGGTTCTCATTGAAAAAGTAGAACTTTGAGGAATAGAAAAAGGCAAAAACTCCTTCAGCACAAGAGTCATTAGCTTTCCTATGATAAGCACAAAGCTTTTTTATAGGAATTGATGATATCTCAACAGACAACTTGCATAATTCACTTGAAGCATAGCCAACAAATACATCAAAGAATAACCGATTACAATTTAAAATATCAACCTTGTTCATCTCTAGCTCTCTTTTTCTCTACATTTTCAACCAAAGAACAATGCAAATAGATGTTTAAATAAAACACAAAGTATAGAGAGAAATATGCAAAACAGATAATGAGCTAAGAACCAAAGCAGTAAAACAAAAAAAAAGAAAAAAAATAATAAAAACCACAAGAAGCCATATCATATGAAATAAAAAATGTAGGAGGTCAAATATAAACTAAATAGCTAACAAAAGCAGTAAAGGTTCAAGCTAATTACTTAAAAAAATAACCCAATATCTCAAATAAAACAACAAAAACAACACATACATCAAAAGACATATCTCTTTTACTTCTTTTATCTATTTTAAAATTTTAAAATTACCTAAGATGAAACAAACACATAAAGTAGCTACTACTCTCAACAAATAAACTTGCAAAGAAAATCCAATGAAAGAAATAAATAAAATGCAAATCATTCATTAATATCTCAACAAAACTAGAACAAAAATCCAATAGAAAGAAAGAAATAAATTGCTAACCAAAATCGTTTATATTCATAATTAAAATTCAAAGAAAAAAAAATATAGTAAAAAGAAGAGTAACAGAAACCTGAATCTTTTCGGCCAAGATTTTCCATTTTTTCTTGTAAGAAATACAAAAAACAACGCACAAGATTTCTTAACAATTGAAAGTGATCAAATGTTGGTATAATTCTTCTATAATCAAATGAGGGAGAGTTTAATATGGTACAATTGGGAATGATCTAAGGATGAAAATATGTCGTAGAAAAGCTATTGATTTTACGGGAAAAAGTAAACATAAAGTCTAGCTTCCAATTTGTGGACTCAATAAGGTAGAGTTCATCAGGCAAAAAAAATTATTGGAGAACAAATTTTATAAAGAAAACTTTTAATTGGCCAAAACCTAAAGGTAGGATTAACATAATTTATAATCCAATGGTCATAATTTTGATAGTAATAAGACCTAAATACAAAAAATAATCTTTTATTGTAGTATAGGTCAATACACAACTAATAAGATTTAAGATTTAAAGTTTAGGATTTAAAGTTTAATATTTAGGGTTTAGGATTTGAGATCGTAAGGATTCCTACTATATATAGTGTGGGGCAATGTACTAATAAGGTTTAGGATTTGAGATTTAAGATGTGAGGTAGGGTTTAAAATTTTTAGGACTCTTCATATATCTTCATATATATATATTTTTCTTATTTCAAAGAAACGAGTAAAAACCGAAGTCTCATATAACAAACAAAACAATCGAAAGAGATGATGTTTTCTCTCATATTGTCCATATCAACAAAAGGGTTAGTGTTTTCTCTTCGGTTGTCCACGTGGCAAAATGACACTAAACCTGATCATCTCCTTTTTATCCTGAGGCAGACAACAAATGAGTGGACAAGGAGAAAGAAAGATTTACAACAAACAAGTATATTCAATATTTATACATAGGCAAAATTATATGTAAAACTTTTAAAATTTGACCTAAAATTTCAATTAAAATCTATAGTTTTGTTTTACGACAATTGAACTTTTAAATTTTAAAATACATAATAATCAAGTTTTTGGACTGATATTGTTAATCACATGGAGGTTATGTGCTAAATTGACGTGCATCTTTACTAAGGTGGCACTGACGGGGACATGATGTGCTGACATATTATATGATATGTCAAAAAAATTTCCAAGTCAGAATAGAATTTCCACATCATTAACTTTTCAAATAAATGAGTCAATTATAACATATTTTAAAATTAAAGAACTCAGACATAAAAAACAAAGTTCAAAAACACAATTGAAACTTTAGTCGATACTCTTATTTTTAAGATCATCATCAAATTCAAGAGGCCAACAGCAGGTACAAATTAGTGGCGGAGTCGGGAAATTCTTTTTAGGGAGCCATAAAGCAAAAATCAATAAAAATTATAAAATAAAAATATATTAAAATTCATATAATTCTAATTAAAAATTTATAAAATAATAAAACAAATAAATAATTTATGAAAATTATACTCTACACATCTTTATTAATTCAAATTCATTTATAATTGATTCTGAGCTAAAAGCACGGATAATTTTTTAAATATAAATAACTAAACGATCTACAAAATACTCATCTTCTATCTTATTCCGTAGTTTTATCTTCAAAATCTTTATTATTGAGAAAACTCATTCACTAATTACTTTTAAAATTAAAAGAGTCAAAATAAAATAAATGAATCTACCAACTAAATGATAAATTTTTTATTTTCTAGTTATCACCAACTTTTTGCACAAGTCTAAGATGATCATTAAATTTGGAAAATCATCACATTTTAACACATCTAACTCGTAATGTTCCAATAGAATTTCTCAATCAATCAACATATGTCATTAATTTTAAATGTCTTGAAACCATCTTTTGAACTCAAGTTAGAACTAAGTTCCCGTTTGGCAGAACTTTTTTTCAACTTATCTTCTCCTTTTAAGGAGAAGTAAAAATTAATTATTTTTAAAAAAAGTTAAAAATTGTTTGGTTATTTTACTTTTGAAATAAAGTTAACAATTAAAAGTTAATTCCATTTTTACTTTTTTACTTTTGAAATAAAATTAAAAATTAAAAATTAATGAAAATATTTAAAATTTTACATCATTTAAATGAGAATATTAATAGATTAAAAACAATTATGTGAGAATATAAATGAAATAAAAAAACCTATATTTTTAGAAAAGCTGGAGTATTAAAAAAAGGCGAAAAAAAAGCTCCTCCCAGGAGTTTTTTCTTAAAAGCTATTTTTAAAATTTTTCTTCATAAAAAAAAAACTCATTTTTTAAGAGTTTTTAAAAATATTGTTTGGCAGGATTTCTCCTTATAAAGAGAAGAGAAGTAAAAAAAAAAGCTCTGCCAAACGGACACTAAAAGTAAGGATCTTCATTACGTGAACAATAAATGTGCTATTCAACACGTCCAACTAATAGTCTATTACGGCAATAAAAATTGTACTCCAATAAAAATACTCCGGTGCAAATCATCTTGTTCTTTGCACAATCCCCCTCGACCGACAAAATAAAATCCATTAATATCCGGAATAATAACCTCATACTTAAAACAAAATGTTTTCACATTTTCAATTAATGTATCTCATCCATCTTCTTTTAATTTTTGAATAAGAGACTTTGTGGAAGAAACAAGATGAATAGTATTTACAATATCTTGAGATTATTGTAAGCCTAGTAAAGAATATCAGTAATCCCCATAATCTCTTTAATAGCATACAAGATGAAAATAAAATCAAAAGATTTCAATATGATAAGAATACCATGAGCTTCACCTCTTTGAGCACCTAAAGTTCTTTTCTCTTTGATATTTTCAATAATAGATGTTATTTTATGTATCCCGATCAATTTCAAGCCCATCAATACTAACCATATATGTAATTTCCACTATTTTGATAACTCGAAACTCATCATGATGCTTACAAGAACCATCAATAAAATTCACAATAGTAATCAATCGAAAAAAAATACGTGAACATGAACTTCATCTCTTGACACTGTAATTAGTGCTAACCATAGTTATTAAACTCGACCCAAACATTGACGCTCATGTCTTGAAATTTATGATTCAACCAGTTAAACAGTTAGGTCACTAGTTTAACTGTCAATTATTTATTATTTTAAAATATAAAAGTATATATAATTATATTTTTTAAATATAAAATATTAATTGCAATATTTATAAAAGGTAACACTACAAAAAAACACGCTTTTAGTTACAAATTTAGCGATGAAAATTTAAAAAAATCCGTCGCTAAAAATATTAACGATAGATTTAGCTACAAAAAATTTTTCGTCGCTAATAACGCGTCGCAAAAATTTAGCGACGGAAATTAGAAATCCGTCGCTAAATTTAGCGACGAAAATCTAAAATTCGTCGTTAAATTTAGTAATAAATAATTTTTTGTCACTAAAATTCATCACAAAATTTAGTGACGAAAAATTATCCATCGCTAAATTAGCGACGGAAAAAAATCAATCATCAAATTTAGCGATGAAAATCTAAAATCTTTCGCTAAATTAGCGACGGATAATTTTCGTTGCTAAAATCCATTGCTAATTTAGCGATGAAAAATTATCCGTCGCTAAATATGCGACGGAAAAATTATCAGTCGCTAATATAGTGACAAAAAATTATCCGTCGCTAATTTAGCGATGAAAAAAAAGTCTGTCTCTAAATTAGCAACGGATTCCAAATTCGTCGTTAAATTCAAAATGCTGGGAGCGCACGCACCTGGACGGGCACCCACCCACCCGAGCCAACACCAGCCTGCAAGCGCGAGATCGAGCCAGCACCCGCCCACATGCCCACGCACCCACACGCCCGCTCCAACGCCCGCCCGCCCCCCTCACTTAATTCCTGGAAAATGCCTCCACTTTGCCTCCACCGTGATTCAAACTACTGCGCATGCATAAACCTGTAAAAGCATATAACCACCAAACCAAATGTTAGTATGCGATATACAATTTTTTTTTTTTACATACTATCTTTCCTTCACATTTTTCTAATATAATAACAATTTAAAATAATAAATATAATAACTTTTTTTACTTATTATCTGTAAAAGCATATAACCACAAATCTAAAATAATATTAATTAAAAATAATAAATATGATAATTTTTCATAAAATAAAAAATAATAAAATACCAATTTAAAATAAAATAATAAATGAATTAAAAAATATATTAATATTATTCTTAGAAAAATAAAATATAAAAAAATAAAATAAAATACTATTTTAAAATATTATAACATAATAAATTGATTTGTTCATATGGTTTTAAATAATATAATTTAAATAAAATAAAATATATGGTTTTCTTTTTAGATTTAAATATTATTATTCTTTTAAAAAAATGAAATATAATATAATAAAATAAAATGTTAAATTAAAATATTATAAAATAATAATATAATTTGTTAATATAAATTAATAAAACAAAAAACAAAAAAAATTCTAATTAAAAAAAGATTAAATTTAGCGACAGATTTGAAATCCATCGTTAAATTAATTTTTTAATTTAAATATTATATTAATATTATATTTTATTTAATTATATATAAAAAATTTAGTAACGGATTGAGATTTTCGTCGCTAAATTTAGCGACGGAAAACAAATCCGTCACTAAATTAATTTTTAATTTAAATATTATATTAATATTATATTTTATTTAATTATATATTTTAAATTTAGCGATGGATTCAGATTTTTATCGCTAAATTTTGCTACGGATTCCATGTCCATCACTAAAAAATAAAATACAACATATTAATTAAAAATAATAAATATGATAATTTTTTATAAAATAAAAAATAATAAAATGCTAACTTAAAATAAAATAATAAATGAATTAAAAAATATATTAATATTATTCTTAAAAAATAAAATATAAAAAAATAAAATAAAATGCTATTTTATAATATTATAACATAATAAATTGATTGATTGGTTCTTATTGTTTTTTGTTAAGATTTAAATAATATTACTCTTTAAAAAGATGAAATATAACAAAAAGAAATAAAATGTTGAATTAAAATATTATAAAATAATAATATGATTTGTTAATATAAATTAATAAAATAGAAGAAAAATATAACAAATATAAAATTCTAATAAAAAAGATTAAATTTAGCGACGGATTTCAAATCCGTCGCTAATTTAGCTACAGATTTCCGATCCGTCGCCAAATTAATTTTTAATTTAATTATTATATTAATATTATTTTTTATTTAATTATATATTTAAAATTTAGCAACGGATTGGGTTTTCCGTTGCTAAATTAGAGATAGATTTCGTATTCATCGCTAAAAAATAAAATATAACATATTAATAAAATATAAATATAGATATAAATATAAAATTGTAATTAAAAAAGATTAAATTAGCGACGGATATAAATTCGTCGCTAAATCCATCGCTAAATTAGCGATGGATTCCATATTCATCGCTAATTTAGCGACGGATTTCTCGAATCGTCGCAAAATCCGTCGCTAATTTAATCTTTTTTATGTGAATTTGCATTTTATATTTTTTTTCTTTTTTCTTTTATTTTATTATTTTATTATTAGTTTTCATTTTTTCTTATTTTTTTAAATCCATAGAATATTTTAAAAATGGATAGGTCTATCAATAACCATCCGTGCCATCCGTATCATTATCTTTATTCTCCGAAAACTAATGTTTGATCTACTTGTCAAACGAGATGGATCGTCGAATATGGATATATCATCTATTATCTTCCTTGTTGATAACAATAACAAATGAAGATGAACAACTGAATTTTCAAATACGATTAAACTATATGAGAGAAGCGAACGGATGTAGAAGATGAAAAACATAAATAGTGAACTCCACAACCGTGATATTTTTTATTATTGAAAATTCTCAATTTGGTAAAAATTATAATATTTATTATATATTTAATTTAATTTCGTTATTCAGAATTGATTAAACTGGAAGACACGATTGAAAATATTTTCTAATAGAGTATAGAAAAAATTTAGTTATGAAATTAGTCTTAAATTTTGAAATATAGATAATAAATTAGCGACGAATTTAGTACCGAATACTTTTTTTATGGTTAATTAGCGACGAATTTAGCCACAAATATTTTTTTATGATTAATTAGAGACAAATTTAGTCACGAATTTTAGAGTTCATTGCTAAATTTAGAGACAAATATTTTTTTGTGGCTAATTAGCGACGAATTTAACGACGGAAAACTTTTGTAGTTAATTAGCAATAGAATTTGCCATGAAATTTTTTTTGTTGCTAAATTTAGCGACGAAATTTATCACGAACTTTTTTTATCGCTAAATTTAGTTACAGATAACTGTATTCATGACAAAATTTAGTCACGAAATATTATTCGTCGCTAATTAACGACGAAATTTGTCACGAACTTTTTTTGTCGCTAAATTTAGCTACGGATAACTGTATCAATGACAAAATTTAGCCAAGAAATATTATTCGTCGTTAATTAGTGACGAAATTTACAACGAAAAATTTTTTATCATCAATTAGCGACGAATTTAGTCACGAAAATATTTTCGTCACTAATTAGCGACCAATTTAGTCACAAATGATGTGTCCGTCGCAAATTTAGTCACAATTTTTTTTTTCATCACAAATTTTGAGGCAAATTAGCGACGAAAAAATTTTCGTCACTAAAATCATAGTAAAATAGCGACGAATTTTTCCGTCACGAAAATTCGTGGCTAAAAGCGTACTTTTTTGTAGTGTAATAGATATTTTAAATTTGGACCATGAATAATATATTATAAATGTTGTAAAATAAAAATTCCTCCGTTATTTCAAATTTACCTTTATTGATTAGAGAGATATATATCCTTATATTATTTATAAAAGATATTTTATACATAATTTCTTTTAAATTCTCTTTTTTGTGAGAAATATGGTGGTATCATCATTATTGAGTAATTGATTAAACAATATAATTTTTTTATGCGTTTTTAAAATACGATACAAATTTTTTCACTCCTTTGACATTTTTTTTTTCTGAATAGAAAAGAGGGGATCATTACGACTCAGATAGTGTTATTGGGAAAATGTTTTTTTTCTTTTTGCTTTGAGTTTTTTGAATACAATAAAAGTCGACATGAAAAACCAAAAAGGGTTATAATAACTGTGCATAGGTTCAGGTCACACGAGTTACAAGTCAACCTGCTATTGACTCGCAAGTTTATTCAAATTAACTGTATAAATAGTCCAATTTATGAATTGACTTGTAGAACATATGGGTTGATAATCAATCCAGTCCGATCAAGGGTTGGTCTGGGTTTAATAACTATGGTGGTATCTGTAATTTATGATCGGTCGGTCTGGGTTTAATGACTATGGAGGTAACCGCAATTTGTGAGCAAAACAATGCACATAATAGGCATATGAGCAATCATTCAAAAATAAAGCTTGAAGTCCATGCCATTCACCATACATGCTACTAGCACCTTTGTATTCTTGACTTCTAATATTCTCAATAAGAATATTGCGGTGAAAATGAACAATACAATTCCATTTTTCAATGTTATTGTGACGGTATTTTTAGCATGCATTATGTCAAAAAAACACTTATGAATATGTCCATTTCTATTTACAAATTTCAAAATAATAGTCATTTGCTTATTTTTAGACTCATCCCCAACACTACAAAAAAACACGGTTTTAGCCACGGATTTTCGCGACGGAAAAAATTTGTCGCTATTTTGCGACGGATTTAGCGACGAAAAACTTTTTCGTCGCTAATTTGCCACAAAATTGGTAACAAAAAGGAAGTCGTGGTTAAATTAGCGACGGACACATCATTCATAACAAAATTCGTCGCTAATTAGTGATGAAAAAATTTTCGTGACTAAATTCGTCACTAATTAGTGACGAAAAAATTTTCGACACTAAATTCGTCGCTAATTGGGGACAAAAAATTTTTTGTTGCAAATTTCGTCGCTAAATATGACAAAATTTTGCCACAAATTTAAAATTCGTAGCAAAATTTAATCTTTTTTAAATAGAATTTTATTTTTTTATTTTTCTTTTTCTTTTATGTAATATTTAAGTTAAAAATCAATTTAGCGACGGATTTATTTTCCGTCGCTAGATGAAAATCCCAATCCGTATATCCGATAATTTAGCGACGGATTAAAATCCGTCGCTGAATTTATTTTCTTTTTATTTTATTTTAATAATTTCAGCGACGGATTCCAAATCCGTCGCTGAATTTTATATTCTTTTAATTATAATTTTATTTTATTAATTTATATTAACAAATCATATTATTATTTTATAATATTTTAATTTACATTTTATTTTATTATATTATATTTCATTTTTTAGAAGAATAATGTTATTTAATTCTTAAAAAAACCATATATTTTATTTTATTTAAATTATATATATATTTTAATTAATTTATTATTTTTTTTACTTTTTTTGTTTGATTTAAAAATTTTTATTATTGTATAGGTAATTTTATTTTGTTGTATTATTTTATTCAATAATATAAAATTTTTAATTAAATATTAATATGCCTACGCGGGCACCGGCGCATGCACGCACGGGCGCCTGCCTGCCTGCCTGCCTGCCTGGGCGCCCGCGCCCTGCGCGTGCCTGTCTCGGCTCTCGCGGGTGCCTGCCTGGGCGCCCGCGCCCGCGCCTGGGCGTGCCTGCTTGGGCGCCTGGGCGTGCCTGCCTAGGCGCCTAGGCAAGCGCGCGGGCGCCCAGTCAGGCAGGCAGGCAGCAGGCGCGGGCGCCCGCGCCCCAGCAGGAGCGCGCGCACGCCCGCGCGTGCCTGCGCGTGCCTGCCTAGGCGCCTAGGCAAGCGCGCGGGCGCCCAGGCACGCGGGCGCCCAGTCAGGCAGGCAGGCAGCAGGCGCGGGCGCCCGCGCCCCAGCAGGAGCGCGCGCACGCCCGCGCGTGCCTGCCTGCGCGCCCACGCGTGCGCCCGCGCCCAGGCACGACCTGCCTGCGCGCCCACGCGTCTGCCCGTGCCCAGGCACGACCTGCCCTGGGCGTGCCTGCAGCAGGCGCGCAGGCGCCCGCGCCTGGGCACCCTTTGTTTTAATTCTAAAAAAACATGCAGATGGAGGGATTCGAACCTTGGACCTTCGACTTCGGATTTGAGTAGATCACCACTCCACCATCACTTGGTATTAGTGTCATGTGATGATATTTTTGTTTTCTTTCTTCCACCTTTTTGTTTCCTATTCTTATTTTTTTTTCTTTTGGTTTTTTTTTTCTTTTTATTTTCATTTCTTATATATAATAATTTTATTGAAATTTGAATAAAAATATTTTGTGATTAAATATATAGATTTTTTAAATTATTAATATATTATAATTTATTGATAATTATAATTTTATAGTTTTGAGATACATTTTTAAATTATGGATTAAAAAAATAAAATAAAAATGAAAAAAAATAATAAAATAATAAAATAAAAGAAAAAAGAAGAAATCAAAATATAATATTAATATATTTTTTAATTAATTTATTATTTTATTTTAAATTAGTATTTTATTATATTTTATTTTATTAAAAATTATCATATTTATTAGTTTGAATTAAATATTATTTTAGGTTGGTGGTATAAATAAAAAAAGTTTTTATATTTATTATTTTAAATTGTTATTATATATTATTTTATTATTATTAGAAAAATGTGAAAAAAAGATAATAAATAATAAAAAAAAAACTTTATATCACATCGTTGGCTCGGTGGTTTACAGGTTGCGTGTGTGTGTGCAAGAGTTCGGAGTTCGAACCACGGTGGAGGTAGAAGGTGCGGCATTTTCCAGCAATTAAGAGTTGATGCTGCTAGCTCGGGCGGTCAGGTGGGGTGCTGGCTTGGGCGGGCAGGTTGCAGGGCGGGCGGGCGGTCAGGTTGGGTTGGTGCTGGCTTGAGCGGGCACGTGGATTTGCAAGCTCATGGGCAGGAATTCAGCGACGGATTTGGAATCCGTTGCTAATTCAGCGACGGATAAATTTTTGACGGGTTTGTATTCCGCTAAATTAGCGACGGATTTTAACGACAAAAATTATCTGTCGCTAAATTTAGCGACGAATAATTTTTTCGTCGCTAAATTTTGTGACGAATTTTAGCCACGAAAACTTATTTGTCGTTAAATTTAGCGACGGATTTCTAATTTTCGTCGCTAAATTTTTGCGACGCGTTATTAACGACGAAAAATTTTTCGTCGCTAAATTCGTCGCTAATGTTTTTAGCGACGAATTTTTTTAAAATTTCCGTCGCTAAATTTGTGACTAAAACGCTGTTTTTTTGTAGTGCAATCTCATCAACGATAATATAAAATTTTGCATCCCCAATTTCTTCATGAAACGCCTATTATACCTTACCAACAAATATATGCAAGATCTCCTTTTTGAATATCATGTAAAGTGTATCTAGCAATTCCTCAAACATTCTCTAAGTCAAATTTTCCAACTCTATCATTGTAAATTCCCAACAATTTTACTATCTCAATAAAATTTCCATGATTTTTTGAATTTGGCTATTTATCATGATCTCTAAAAACACAACTTTGAAATGCTAGCCATCTAACACAACCTATAAAAATTTTTAATTTTAATCGATTATTATCAATCTCCTCTAAGTTTGCCTTCTAATGAAACTATCAATATATTGTCATTTATTAACTAATTCTCACAAGATTTCATTGCCATAAAATGTGATGAATTAGAATCTTTTTCCACATGAAACAATAAAGGATAATTACTTCCATTATTTACTTTCTTCCAATTACTAAAACCTTTCTCAGTAAAGGTTCTGATTCATGACGTGCCCCAATTTTTCTACTAAAGAAATAACAAGATAAACAAAGTATAGCATCCTTAGAAGATGAATTCTCTAACCCAAGTAGAGTGTACTTCATACCATGATGATTAAAATCTACGTAGATGATTCACTGTGCAGAAAGATGGAAACTCAAGAAGTTTAGGTTACCATGGACCAATTTTGATATAAGCTTGCCAAATTTCATCACATTGGTCAACCAAAAATTCTAATATTTGTGAACAAAGGCCTGATCACGATTTAAAGAAGTAGAAGATATCTGTTTTTGCATAAGCAAAAATTCTTGAATGCTTTTGAGAAAATTACTCTTAACTATAAGAAAAATCATGATTTTTTAAAATTGTATTATTATTTGAATCGTCTGTAACAGTTTTCTTAAAAAAAAAAAGAAATTGTTTTTTTTTCTCTCGTTATTGATTTTTTATCTGTCTCTTTTAATCTCTAAATGAGAAAACAAAAAAAAAATCAAAAGCCATCATAAAAAAAATCAAGAAAATAATTTGAGTGAAATAAAAATTCTATATTTTTATTAAATTAGGGTTAAACGGGTCAGCCGGCCAAGTCCCATAAATATCGAATATAATATTATTTTAAACTTTTAAAATATAAAAAATTTATTATTTTATACATTTGGAGGGGTCACAGATTTTTTCCTGGGCCACAAAACTTAAAAACTAAAATTTTATGCCTAAGAAAACAATTTCTAAAGTTTTGGGGGCCATGGCCCTCCAAGACCGTACGTGGTTCAGCCCCCGCTATAATTAATACGTAAATAACTTATTAGTGCTCTCTAGATGTGGATATTTAGTTTGCAGTCATTGAAACATTATAAAAAATATATATTTTTTATGTTAATAAAAAAATCAAATAACATTATTTTTGATGATCGGAGAAATTTGGACAATATTTTGTGTTTTAAATGCAAAAGAATATGGGCATCTGAGATTATCCTAGAAAAAAGGAAAGAGTAGTAAGCGCTATTACGAATGGGATATTTTTATAGTCTCCAACGGTAATGGTATATCTTCTGATGATAGTTGGTGTTTGGATCCTTGTTATGTCACTAAACATACCTTCAGAAAGAAGTATAAAGGTTAGGGTAGAGTTCATAAGGTGACTCTAGTCTTAATGAAAGGAACACTGAATTGGTGTTTATGCCATCATAATAAATATGAAGCAAAGGTATCGAGTTGGAAACAGAATACACATGTAGAGAATGACAACTCTTTCTAGGTGCTGTTTGTGGTGGAACCAATGGAATCTGGTAGTTAAAAATTGTTTCGAGAGCTAGACAATTGTGAAAGTAAGAAACTTGCAGGTATTAAGTTGGAAGGACGGAGACTACACTCCAAAATCCAGTAGCAACATTGACTTAATAGCAATTACACATGACACATCGGTCATTTATTTGAATCGGGTAGGACCATTGATTCAAGTTTTGTGTGTAGCTGTGGTATTTTCAAAAGCCAATGATTTTTGTTGTTTTTTTTTTTTTTTTCGTTTTTTACAATTTCTATGTGGTCGTTATATATGATTGAATGTGTTAGAGATTGTTAGGGTTAGCTCATATTTAGGAAATAAAAGGTTTTCTTGGGTGTAAGTTTTCTTTACGAGTTTTATTATTTTTCCTATTTAGAATTAGTTTTTATTTAAAAAATAATCTTATTTTAGGGAGGGAGCTAGAAACTTCTTTATATTATTTATATTATTTTGAAATACCAACAAAAATCCACATAATTCTAGAATAAAAAATAAAAATAAATAAACGATTTATGAAAGTTGTGCCGTAACTTTTTTTTATCATTACAAATTCATGATAAATTTGAATTAAAAAATAGTGAAATTTCTTTTTTTATATACATAATTAAACTATCAATACAACTAAAAATATAATACAAACATAAAAGATGGCTTATATTTTTGAAAAAATTATATATCAAGTTCCTGAACTATAGGATTAGTGCATATTTTAATTCTTAAAATCAAAATTCAATACCTAAGAATTCAAATTTTAAAAAGTACAATAAAATGATCTCTTTGTTACTAACACTAACACTAACACGCTAGCAGTTAAAAGCTGATTCGGCTCGATGTGGTATCAAAGGTAAAACAATAGTTGCTGATAAGAGCTGCTAACGCGCCAGGCACACACGTCAACAAATATGACACTCACCATGCCATGTCAACAATTTGCTGTGAGTCAACCATGCCACAGTAGCAACTTGGCTGATGTGGCATACACCACTTCTCTCTCTCTCTCTCTCTCTCTCTCTCTCTCTCTCTCCCTCTCCCTCCCTTCCTTTCGGTTTGCAACACACAGTGGTGAGGTGGCGCATATCATTGACAATCCTTGAACCCAAAACTATGCTCTCTTCTCTCTCCCTCTTCTCTCTCTCTCTCTCCCTCCTTCCTTCTGCTACAGTAGATATATCGGTGAGATGCCACACACCATGGTCAATCCCTGAACCCAAAACTATGCTCTCTTCTCTCTTTCGCTTCTTTCTCTCTCTCTCTCTCCCTCCTTCCTTCAAGCTGCAGCAGATATCCATGAAGTGCCATACACCATGGTCAATCCTTGAACCCAAAACCATGCTCTTTTCTCTCTCGCTCTTCCTTTTCTTTCTCTCCCTTGTTTTTTCAAGCCGCAAGTCAAAGTTGAAGAAAGCAAACTGAGGAAGTGTTCAAAGATGTCAATGCGGTCAATTCCAAAGGCAAGCGATGACAATCAGCAATGATGGAAGCAGACGGCAGTGGCAGATTCAAATAGAAGACTGCAGAAAACGATGAAGATAAAGAGCCAACAGAATCGACCGAAGAATTGAAGGTTGTGGAGAATCGAACTATCGAAGACAGAGATCAAATTCGGACAAACGTGGTCGCCCTGAGGAACTATATAGGTAGAAGTCGATTGAGGCGAACGGAAGAGAATACAATATAATCAAAGTCGACGAAGATGAATCCAAAATCTAGAGAATGGTGACTGATATGATTGGACGTCAAATCAAATAAAATCAAAGATTGAATTGAATTAATGAATTGGCGATAAAAAAAGTGAAGCTGAAAGTGCACATGGGGAGAGTACTAAAAGCAATCAAAGATGAAATCAAGCAGCTAATTAAATTAAATTGACGAATACTAAAAGTCAAAGGCGAATTGGAGAGACGGCAGCGAAGCTTCCTATCTAGGGTTAAAGATGACCAATTGACGGAGATGGTGTCGAAGACACTGTGGAAGACTTTGTAGACGAGATAAAGAGAAGGAGACGAGGGAGGGGAGGGAGTGAGAGAGTTTCTTTTTTTTGTCAACCTACACTGACGTGGCAGAGCATTTCTGTCCAGGTATGTGCCAACTCAGCATTGTCCACGCTGGCATGAGTGATGTCATACTTGCTAACGTGTCTTTTACCACGCCTGCAACTTCAATCTGGGTGTCAAATCAATAAACTTTATGTGACGTTAGATGTCACATTGAATTGACTCAGTTTTAACGGTTAATATTTTTTTTTTATTATATAAAGATTTGAATTTAAGATCTCTATATTAAGAAGAAAAATTTATACCACTATACTGTTTTTTAGGAACAATAACTAACATATAGGCACAATTTTGTTGACCTTTATAAAAATTTTTTCAACTGTTGCATTTTAAAATCTAAGGAGTAAAATATGTGCTAACTTCATATATTATATTTTTATTAAATTGAAAGCCTAAATATTTATTCGAAAAAAGGGAGCCGAAACGTCCAAATGTGAAAAGAGGTGTATACTTTGTTGTCTTAGATTTTTGGGGACGTCCGAACGAGGAAAGACGCATAAACTTTGTTGTTTTGGATTTTTTGGGGACGCTTGGTTTTTGCTTAGGACCAAAAAGCCGAAAGCACATAATAATAATAATAATAATAATAATAATAATAAAAGGAAAACAGTAGACAGAGAAAGTTTGTATTTTATTAAATTAAGGGGTTTAAATTTTTATTTGAAAAGAGTGCCACAAAAGCCAAATATGAAAGAAAGTTTTGTCGTTTTGGACTTTGGGTGGCGAAAACTTTTGTTTGTGGGGCCCGGGGGGGGTGGGACCAAAAGGCCCAAAAGTAGAAAAATTATACATAAAATCTTTTGTTTTTCATAGACATCACTGGACCATGGTCCTTTGAGACAAAGTGGGTGTGCTCAGCTTCCGATAAATTCCGTAAGAATATTGATGTAACATTCTGTTTTTATTTTTAATATCGATATTTAAATTTTATCTAATATTATAAAATCTATTTTAAAAATTAATTTTTTCAAATTATTTTTTATCATTTTTAAAATTTGAATTCAAAATCTCTAATTAAAAAAATATAACGTGAAACCACTTATACTAAAAGAATTCATCGAATATTGCCGTAACATAAAACAACATATTAGGGCCAAAGAACCATGGACACCAATAAAAGTCCACACCACAGAAAATGTCCCAAGTTAAAATTAAGGCTGTCGGAAATATTTTTAAAATTAAGCTTCATAACTTATTTTTAAACCTTTCTTTCACAAATAACCAAACCTTAAAAGCTATTTTGTTAATTTAATAGATCATGGAATGGTAAAATAAATTATTGCATCACTTTTGTAGATGAAGCAATTCTTGTTTGATTTCCATCATAAGAAACAAATTTATTCTGAATAAATATTCTTTCTAAATTGTGGCTAAAAAAAATTGCACTATTAGAGACCTAACGTTGCACAACTAATAGCTTACAAAGAGAAAGCAGTGAAAAATAATAATTATTATTTTTTTTGGAAAAAAATAATAAAAAAAGTAAGAGCTAAAGGTTAATTTGAAACTCCTGAGGCCCTTGAAACATGGGTGACAGATCATGTCATGGAAAGAGTCAACATGCATGTGAAATGAAAAGCCTAAAAAAGTCCGAAGAGATAGCCTAGTGATCACAATCCACCTCCTCCAATTTGATAATCACAGATTCAAATCCCAGTGTAACAAAAAAAAATAAATCCCTAAAAGGGCCAATACTCAATGCACATTTCACTTTTTACAAAGATTGTGCAAAGGTAAAAAGCTGATTAAGCCATTCTCATTATTTAGCCTTCCATCTGTTTCAATTACATATAATGAACTGAATACCCTGCTTCTATAACTCCAGCCCCCAAAATTAAAATGATAGCAAAAGAATTTCCAAAAAAGAAAAATTTATGCTTTACCTAAATTAGAACCCCTTCTTTCAATGGCAATCCATAATTGCACCAAATGAGCTCCCATAAGAAGGGTTCAATTCCTTTTGTTAGCCCTTGGTTATGTGTTGCTCTCTCTTTTACCAAATTAAGAACTCATCACCACTGAGGTTCCATACCCGTTTCGGTGAGACTTTTGCCATCTCCATGCAATCTCCAAACTCTCCTGAAGATTTGTGTATTTTGCAGTCCAGTTGAGCTCTTGATTGATCTTGGTTGGATCACTGTACACTTCAGCATAATCCCCAGGCCTACGGTCAAGGTATTCAACCTTGATGATTGCCCCTGTAGCCTTCTTGCATGCCTCAACAAACTCCTTCACTGACCTACCTGATCACAGGCAACTCCAACAAGCATTGTGAACAATTTTTATTTTATTTTAGTTTCAAAAGCACAAAGTTCTCTAGCAGATGGAAGAATAAGCAAGAAAGAAAGATCCATCACATGAAATTACCTTTTCCTGTGCCAACATTGTAGATTCCAACTTTTTGTGGTTTTGCTTTCTCGAGAGCTTTCACATGAGCATCAACAAGATCAGTAACGTCTATGTAATCCCTTATACAAGTGCCATCAGGAGTCTTGTAATCTGTTCCTTTCACCTGATAAAATAAAGACAAGAATAAGATGGAAGAATAGAATATTGATGGAGGATTTGTCACAACAAGAAAAGGAAATATACAACTAGGAGGAAAAGTGACAGAAAAATGCCAAGGGGAAGGCAACTATAACACGGTATCAATACTTGGACAGCACCTTATGAATTTAAGATTTCAAAAAGGAATATAGGATATAAGAACGTATTTGCCAAATTATTTAAAAAAAAAAAGCACCAATCAGGAAAGCAAAGGAAGTAAATTCAGCCAACAAAACTCCATGGAGTTCAGGCTAGTGGCAAGTTGGACCCTGGTAAGCACCATGCGAGTACAAGTTAGAAGAGTTTTAAACCCCACAAAAGCATCTATACTTCCGGGAACACAGTAAGTTAGAAGAGTTTTAAACCCTACAAAAGCATCTATACTTATGGGAACTGATGAGGTCATCAAGATTGCAAAGAATTCACAAGATCCAACTCAAGTTCCAGTTGGGTCAGTGACAAAGGCCCAAGTTAAAAGATTCAAAAAAGTAATGAATAACTTACTTCAGGGGGCTTTACAACAAGAAATTGGAGGCCAAATAAATAAAGAATCAAAAGGGGCCTTAATTATGCTCATACAAATCCAGTTGGAAGAATAAAAGGCCCAAAACTACCCAAAACCAAGGAAAGACGAAAATAAAGAAAAATAGCAGCAAGACTTGATCAAAATAGTTTGGTTTATTTAGTTTCTTAATTTTTATTTTTATTTGTTGTAATTTATGTTTTAGTTTCCTAATTTTTTATTGTTTAGGAAGTTACTAAATTTTTAGTTGTCAATTATGTCTTTACCTTTAGACTATAAATAGGTCATTATATATTGTGTAAAAAACAACACTTTTTGAGAGAATTAATAAAATTGTGAGGGTTCTTCATGCAGGTCTTGTTCTTTTGAGAACTTTGAACTTATTCAAGATAGAAGTCTTGTTTAGTTCTTTGACTTATCAATCTAGATTTTGAACCACCTAGATTGTGACGTCATTCATTCCATCTTTATACCAAGGTTCTTGATCTAGTGAGAAACGAGTCTAAGGTCATACACCTTAGGTTCTACCTCCTTTTGGGCAAGGGTTGAGGTCTTTAATTCCACCAATTCAAATAATTCGTTTGAACAATTTTTGAGCTAAATTAACTTGTTCGTGGGTTTTAGGGTTTTTATACCCAACGAGTTCACATCAGGAACACCCTTAGATGCCAGATATCCTGGTAATTGCTTGGCTATACTGGAGCAAGGGTTCAGCCATGGCCCAAGAATTAATTAATCTACCAAAGATACCACAATATTCACAACAAGCACAACAAAATAAATACCTAAATACATCAAAAGTAACCTTTCCTATTGTACACTTCGATGAAAATTTGCAAGCTAATGTAAGCATCATAAATTTAGGGCCTGAATCATACCTTAAGCCCAGGAATAATACCAAGTGCAGCATCAAAACAAGCACCTGATATTCGCCCATGCTCTCGTAAATCAGGTCTTGGAGCTTCCCCTAGCCTTCCTTCTGGATCTGATCCAATCACATTGAAATATCTGAATATTTTCGCCCAAAAAAATCAGAAACAAAGTCAGTAAATCTATTATACCATGAAATACAACAATCTGCATAGAAAATGAGAAGATCATATGACCAAGAACCATGATGTAACATGAAAATTGATTGACAATGGTCTCTCATGAAAGTTCTCCAACTGATACACAAGGAAAACCTAGAAAAGTTGCCTTATCTTTACTATCCCCCAAGGATTGTCCGTGTTGAAACAGAAGAAGTGAAATAATTGAGAGGACCGTGACAAACAGGGCATTGTAATAGGTAACCATATGTGTCACCAACACTTACATAAGAACCATAGCAGGTGCTAAATGCCTAGTTCACACGCTCATTGCATGCTTTTTGAGAGTTTTTACCAGTTTCCCACGCTGGTATAAAAGTCTCAAAATACTTCAACACTTCAAACCAATGACAAGCAAAAGAAATGGAATGTTATTATATTTCTCAAAGGCATCCAAAGGTAAAAAGTTGAACAAGCAATAATGTAAAATTGAATCAGAAATCCAGAGTAAAGCTATTTTCACATAAAGTTGTGAAAGCTAAATAAGAACAGAGGAAGTGCATTAACATCACATGCAACACATATTAGGCACAGCCCCACAATCTTTGCACACAAGCATATGGTGCATATAATTATTTCAGGACGACATATTCATGCAAAAACTAGACATAGAACAACATCTTTCTACAAGCCTTCTGTGTTGGGATTCAAATCTGCCACAAATTTATTAATTTTCATCTATACTCAAAATTATAAACACATTTCTCAGTTTATCACATCAATTCAGATACTTTATATCATTAGTACGAAAGTAAAACGTGAAGCAGTGCTTAAAGCATCCTACTAAACAAAAGGGATCCAAGGTTGGCAACATGTAAACAGTTTTACCCTCGTTTTGTTGAGATGTTGCTGCTTCCCAAGTTGAACTTGAGACCTCGAGTAAAGATTCAGGGAACTTCACATCAGGTTCACCCACATCATAAGTATGCAACTAAATGCGAAAATATATCTGCGCCCAGGTCATTTATTTTGTTCTCTATGGATCATGTCTGAGACTAACCATAGCCTATGTCCATTGTCTACTCACTCACTTCACAACATTAGAGTCATCATTTCACTAAGAATATTATCCTTAAAGCACAACCAAGATAAAAGGTATATGCATGGGACAAGTATCAAAAATAAATTAGGCCTTTTCCTTTACCATTATCTATAAAAGGTCAATAGCAAATGACAAGCAAGAGATATGTGGGGTAACACATTTGGCTTGCCATGTATTTAGACTATCAAATTATGAGGTAAAAAAAAAAAGGACACAATTTGCTTGGTGAAAATTTGTCCTGATGTGAAATTTGAAACCCTATATCCATCACAATTTGTGCATGTATTCATTTTCAAATAAAAACTTTACAGTTTGCAAAACTAATATATTTCACATAAACTGAAATGTTTTCATAATGTCCACAAGTCATATTAATGAATTAATAAATCTATTAGTGATTTATATTTAGCAAGTGGCCTGAGAACTAAGTAATTTACTTACTGAATCCCTGGTGTGTAATTAGTAATAAGCACTGTTATATTTTTACTGTTTTAGATGTTTATATAAAAGTTTGAACATTGGATAGTTCTCATAATTAGTTGCACAGAATATTTTAAATTGCTTTCTAGGTTTAAATATGCAGAATATTTGCAAAATGACGTATGAAATGTACAGTCACATATACCCAACAGCTATATCCAGACTTGGAAATTTGCAATGGCACCATATCTGCATCATTGTAACTGGTATTTTCTTCACAAAAAGTAAATCGATGAAAACTCCAGTTTTTAAAACAGAAACAGAACTCTATCTTTTGACAAGTTAAAACCAAATCCTTGGGGGGGGGGGGAACTCTCAGAAGCAATTTAGTAGATCAATACTAAAGAGTCAATTTTTGCAATAAACAATGATAAAAATAAACATAATCAAAACCACAAAATGGTAAAGACCATATGCCAACCAACCTCAAAATCATGACAGCCATATCTGAATTTTTAGAGAAGTCCAATATCATATCCTCTGCCATCTTCTTGGCCTTTCCATATGGATTAATTGGAACCTGCACATCTATGATAATCAATTTGGAGATTTCTACAATGCTACTTTCAGTCCCATCCCAGCACAGGGCACTGGAGTGTTAAACATTACATCAACAACAGGAATATTTTTAATATTTTTCCTTTTTAAAACTTGTTATGGGTAAACACAAAACCCTCAAATCCAATGATTGAGAGCCAATCAAAAACCAAAAATAGAAAATGGTACTTTTCACAATAATGCGCATAATGTTGTTTATAAAATTCACCTGAGGAGTTACTTCTGTAATTGGCATTTTATCAGGCTCTCCATATGTAGCACACGTGCTGGAATATATCAGTGTCTTCACACCATGTTTTGCCATGGCTTCCAACACCACCAATGTGTTTGACGTGATATTGTGATAATACCTGCAAATCAGAGATATCTGTCATTTTTATGAGTTGGATTTACTTCTCCAGAAGCAAAAGATGCAATACTCAACACTAGAATCAGAAGATGGCAGTTTAACAGGTGACCTATCTTCAGTATCACACATGCACCATGTACCAGAATGCTGTCAAGAAAGGATATATCTCATTTCCCCCAAATATAGTTTGATGTCAAAAGTTTCATGAGAATTATAATTTCATTCAAAATCCAGAACCAGGAGCAATTAATAATACCAGAATATTGAGTTTTGAAAAGGAGGGAAAAAAAAAGGTCTGCTTCTAAGGAAAGGGGTGAAGGGGGAAAAAGTAAATCATAAAAATCAGAGAAAAATCTGCCTATGAGCATTTCTCATAACAACACTCAAGTGTCTAGCAGAAGTTTAACCACACCACTGAACCTGGTAACTAATACCATCCATACTTGCGTACAGATGAAAACTGCAATTTACACCATTATGACATTCATCTAATTTTGAAGATGGTATGTCCATAAAAGCAAATTCATCATCCAATTCACTTGCAAAAGCTACACCCAATTCAAGCCCTAGCAAATTGTGTACAAGTAATAAAAGCCGTGACTTAAACCTTGTCTTGTCAAGGTAAAAGGTTCGTGATAAATAAGCCATTAACAAAACACTTTAACCCTGTGTCCAATGGCCTAAATTAGAATTCTGTTCCATTGGAGTTTCCATGAGTTGCAGGACATGTACTAGTAAACCAAGCATCAGTATTCTATAAAAGAATTTACAAGAAAATAGAAACTGCAGCTGATTTACTCAATACTGATCTGACACTCTATTGCCTAATGATGCAATGCTACAGGAATTTGTGTGGTCATACCACAATATTATAACCCATGTTAGTTTTCCCTCTCCCCTTTTTTGGGATTTTTTAACTCAACAAATATGCTAGTTTCTACTGCAGGGGTGGTTCTCATTTCCCCAACAAGCAGCACATATATATTTGGTGAGAATTACTTTCTCTAATTCACAAAATTTTATCTCTCGTTTGTGTCTCATTTCAATTCACATGACAAATCCTACAGCTATTTCCTATCCAACTCTAATTGAAGGGCAATCTTCATCAATGTCTACAGGGAGGAAAAGAAGCAGTCCTTTCAAAAAGCAAGGTATCATCATCTAAAAAATTAAAGATACATTTTGGACCTTCAGACAGTCATAAGTCAAAACTTACCTAAGAGGCTCAAGGGTGCTTTCACCAACATATGCAACTGCTGCAAAATGCATGACAGCATCAAACGCATTTTCTGAGAAAATTTTGTTTACCTGTACCACAACTTAAGGAAACAACAAATAACCCAACTTAAAATAATCTGAAAAAGAAAAATCAAGTCACAGCATAATTTCATTTGGCAAGTTAAGAAGGAAAAAAGTCAAGGATACAGCTTTTGCATCTCCCAAGTCAGCATAAATAAACTGAAGTCTCCCAGGCTCCGGAAATAATTCTTGAAGGATTTTGACAGCTCCAAGGTTCCCCCGTGACAGGTTATCCTACAAAAGCAGATACATCCTCTTTGAAATCCTGAACTCTGACAAAATTCATGACCATTCTAAATTTGCAACAATTATTCTAAGAATCTCAGAAAAAACTGTACCACAATGGTCACCCGATATGAATCCTTCAGCAGTCTCAGTGAAGCATGTGAACCAATATAGCCAGCACCTCCAGTGACTAAAACATGCGTAATTCCCGGTTCACGACAAGAAAACTACAAGTTTGCAAGCGGAATGAGATCAGTTGATATTTATCTTATTTGCCACAAGGTTCCTACCGAATTGCAGGAATCGTGATAGAAGCATATAAAAAAAAACACAAGAACTTTTTTTGGGGTGAAGAAAAAGACCACACGAATCTTTTATATAATACACACTTTGGAAATTTACCACACCACAATTACCAATCATATAATTATTCAAATTATAACAGCCTCATAAGACCTGATTATTGAGCACATGCATGTTTTTTATCATGCAAAACTATTTATCAATTAATTCATTTGATTACTCATTACATTCCTCCGATAAGGAATAGAAACACGATTAGAAATATATTCTACCTCTATATTTTTACATCTACATCTCTTATAATCTACATCTACTTTTTGCAACACTTTCTAGCTACTTATAGCTCGCGTTTAGAGAAATAAAAGGAATAGGAAGAGAGATATGTCCGACGGAGGCAAAATATCAAAATATGTGTTGCAAACATTATCCAATCCACTCCAGCTCACATATTGAAACCTTTAGTACGGATGATGCATGGTTGTCTTTTACAGCATTCTTGTCAACGTGCAAGCCAAGCACAAGAATTTTTAAAAGCTTTGAAGTCTAATTGCAGTCGCAGACTACATATATTGTCCTGCAACTTCTTAAGTTGATCATTTTTCAACTGGGTTCGAGGGACCAAAAAAAAAGTAATGAGAATATGAGTAAAAGGAATTTACCGGACTGGCGGTATTGAAATTTGGGGATTGCTTGAGCATGACAATGCAAAGTGCCGTCAGAGTAGCGGCCAAAAGAATTTTGCCTACAGCATTGCTCTTCTTTTTGGGGTCAACATACTCCAAACCTACATGCAATTCACAAATTGCCGAAAACAAATTAACTCTATTTGTTCTTACATACATTTTTTTTTTATCAACACAAAATTCCAACATGCAAATAGATCATTGAAGTCCTAAATGGTCACAACCCAGAAACAAAATATATATTATTGATTAAAAAAAAAAAAGAAGACAATAAGAGGATCAGCAACCTTGATAAGGCACAGATCTGTTAGACCTGGTCTGACCTCTGTTTCGGCCAAAATTTAGCATTTTTTGGCTATGATAACTTCAATCAGACGCCCCCCACAATTGAATCCCAAGCCTTGAGTGTTGTGTAATCTGATAAAAATCAAGTTCAACTAACAAATGATCAGCCAAAAAAAAAATAATAATAACAATTAAAAAATGGTGCATAAGTGACCAAAAAGGAAAAAAATGAATAGTAACCTAATCGAGAGAAACAGATACAAACAACAATTATGGTATAAATTCATTAACAAATAGATACAAAGAAAGAGAATTTCAAAACGTCTAACAATACCCAATTTGAAAACCAAGATGGAGAAAAAATAGAAGAAATTTAAATTCAAAGATCTAATAAAAACAAACTGAAAATAAAAAGGCCTCATCCATTATAGAAATATGATCAATTCCAAGAAACCCCATCTCCCCAATCAATACAAAAAATAAAACCAAACAAGAAAACATAGGGTTATGTCATTTACAAGATCTAATGATGAAAAGCCAACGAAAACAACATGAAAAAATGATGGGAAGCCTCCACCACAGGATAAACAAACCCTAAGTGGGGGCGAGGAATTAAAGATGGAAGGCCCAAAGAAAAATGATCAGTGAGAAACAAAAGAGTTCAATTCAAAGGGGAAAGAAATTTTAGGCCTACAAAAAGGGCACCTGACTCAAATAGCATTTGAGGTCGCAGGTGCAAAACAGAGGAGAGAGAGTGATAGAGAGAATTCGGCCTCGTGCAAAGGAAATTGAGCGGAAAGGAAACGACGAGAGAGAGAAAGAGAGACAACGTCCAAGAGAGAGGAGGAATAGGAGGAGCGAGGAGGAGAAAGCAAATGGAGTTGGACCACGTAGCGCCTGGTCTTATGGGTACGTTTGAATCGAGGAGAGAGAGGGAGAGAGACAAGACTTTGTTTTTCCCTTTTATTTATTCATTTATTTATTTTGGGGTGGGGTTTTGATATGCGGGAATTTCACTGTTTCCCCGGTTTCATTTCATGTTGATGTTTTTATTTTATTTTTATCTACCGTTTAATATTTAAAATTTTATTTTGATTATTTTAAATCGAACCCATCGAGACGAGAAAAGCCTTCTAACAAGTTTCTTTTCATCCTTATGGGAAATTGAACTCTCGTGTAATTAAGAGGTAACATGTCTCTTACCACTTATGCATCGTTCTTTGTTGATATGTCACGTTGATGTTGGGAAAGAGAAGGTTCAAATTCCATTCAAACCCACCCTGCACTGCACCTCGTAGTATTTCAAACCTTCGTTTCTGCCACGTGTACCTATTTTCTCTCCCTCGCCCGAGAGTGATTTCCTGTAGGGACAGGACTAGGTTTTTTTTGGGGGGGGGGGGGATCCCATTTGCGCCTTTTCTTCTTTTCCATCCGATTCAAATTTGCTTCGTCAATCCTTTTCTTAATTTCTCCATATCCGATGGATGGCGATAATTGAAAGAAACAATTAAGACTAAATATAATCAAAACAAGTTTTTGCATGTGCATATACTAATGAAGAAAAGAAGTAGAACCCATGTATTTTTTTTTCCCTTTCCCTCGTCATTTTGGATTTTAGAGAATACCCTTGGTTAGATATCCTAAATATAAGTTAGGTCTCTATAGAATATTAACATATAAAAACCTTTGGATGAAATATTTTGGTTGGTCCAAATTTCATTGAAAGTTTTTATTTCAAATGCCCATTTAGACATTGGCATGATTTTAAAACTGTTGATTCACGATTCATGATTTAGAAAAATCAAATCGAACTTTTATATATAGTTTTAAATTTGATTCTCAGCATATAATAGCACTATTGTCGTTCTACATTACTCAATAAAATTTTCATAATCACAATTATTTTAAAATTTATTAAGAAAATATATAAAAAAAATTATCTCTTACAAAAAGCCAAATTCTGGCATCAGATCTAATTTGCATTGAAGTGAGATAATATTATAGTTAAGACAAAACAAAATAGCCATCACACAATGAGTTTTTGCGGCAATATGTTTAAAACCGTCCCTTCGGGGACATCCGACAATATGTTTAAAACCTTGAATATACGGAAGAATATATATATTGAAAAATGTCTAATATTTTGTTGGGGTAAAATTCTAAAGTTATATTAAACAACTCTATACTTTTTTTCTGATAAAGTATAATCACGTAAAATCTGATTAAATCTGATTCAAATCAAATTAAATTTTTAAGAGACGAATTTCGTCCGACACATGTTACTCCATACATTTTTCCTACCTAAAATTGAGCCATTCATTATTAATAAAGTTTAGAATTAATTAGTATTTTTATTGTTTGAAAAAAAGTGTCAAATTGAGGTTATGGTGATACCATCATGCATGCAGATGCAGTTGAGATGCGAATTCTCTCTTAATCTTTGACAGTTGCCCCTCAACATTATCCATCCTCCACCTACACCACAAAACTTGAATTTTTTTTTTTTAATATAACACATTTACTTCCTTTTGCATTAGTTATTTATTTAGAACAATACTATATATCACATTTGAAAATTTAACTTTACTAAATGTAGGGTTGGGTTGGGGGCGACCCATGTGTTGATATATGTATTATATATTCTCAACCTCACTCACCACGCACGTTCTCTTGAAGTCAACCCTAAACCAAATACACAAAGATCAATGGAATTTTGGAATCATGCCTGTGGAATGTCTTCATTGTAGACCTGGCCCCTCATAGCAAATGTCAGGGTTTGCAGAGAAAAATAGAACATCTACAAGATGGACGGCCCAGATCAAGTGAATCAAGATTTGCATCACCATCATGCGCAACACTTGCCTTTTTTATAATCACATTTCAATAATTGTTGGTGATTGCAAAATTTATAAACTAAAAATCTCAAAAGGGCCACCTGTCTCAATCACGCGGTCTAGTCTGTCTGGAGTACGTGCATTTAATTCGAATTTTCAATTTTTTTGGGGGCGAAATTTGTGCAGGAAGTCTTCTTATTTGTACCTAACCATGGTGTTGACTTCTTATCCTTGGTTTGCCATTTTCCAACTCCATTTTCAGTGGGCAAAAGGGTTATGCAATTGATTTTGATAATTGAACTCTACTTCTCTTGACAATCAAATTAGGCCATCATCCTCTTCCCCTAGTTTTACTCTTTTGGAGAAAAAAAGAGAAGAATTCAAGTTTAGGTCACTCTAGCTACAAGCTATTTGGTTACTTTCCCCTTTTAAAGAAAAGTGCAAATTGCAAATATAAGGAACTTTCACATGCAGATTAATCTTTTTGTTGGTAAATGCCTACGTTGGGACATTTTACCATAGATAAAAGCATTAATTGGGATAATAGTATAACTTCTATTATCTCACTAACCACTCTCCCTAATTTCCTCTTAATTAACCCCAAGGAAAAGCCTACAAAAATCTTCTTCTTCCTCGCAAGAGCGAGTTTTGGAGATGAGAGGAAGGAAAGGGTTTCTCGAGTGATATACACATATTTCTAGTGAGAGATCCATTTTTTAGGGTTTGGAAAAATTCTGAGTTAGAAATTTTTCGTGTCACTTTTATCACCAGACTTGAGGATCAAGATGTCGTGGATGTGCGGTGGTGGTTCGGTTTTCGTGATCACTATCCCGACCGTGCAATCTGTTCGAAAGATTTCACACAACTCAGTTGGATTTTTAGAGACTCTACACATTGAGATATTTATCCTGAAAATTCTGAATTATTTAATTTTTTACGCTTTCGCATGCGTATGATATATTGATTAAATCCAATATTGGTATTAGAGCGTTCGTTGGATTTAATTAAAAATTTTTCAGAATTATTTTTTGGTATAAAAAATTTGGGAATCGGATCACAAATGAGTTTCGTGAATCCGATCATACCATAATATTGCCCATAATGTGTAAATCACGAAAATAATTTTTTCACAATTTTTGGAACACTTTAAGGTTATGAAATGTGAAGTCAAAGTTTCGGACCCTAATCATACCCGAAATTTAAAATTTTATATCTGTCGAGTTAGAAAATTAGTTGATCTATAATAATGGCATAAATGCGTTCATTACAACATGATCTACATTTTGATATATTTTATTGTGAGTTTCGGTTGTTGGAAATTGGGTTTCAAAAATGACCGCGAAAGGTAGAAACTTTGGATGTTAGATTTGCCGAGATGATAGCCTAAATCGCGTGAGAAAATGGTCGGAAATGAGTTTTTCGGCAATTAGGTCGAAAAACCCGTTATAGAACCCGTCGGGCGAAGAAGACCCGCTCCAAACCTACAAGCACATGCGTCACACGCGTGCAGAGGTGCGTCTTGGAAGAAGCAGCGGGTGCGTGCACTTCATGCATGAGCCACGCGTAAAGCAGTATGATGCCAGCTCAGGTTGGACCCTGACTCGAATCCGACCGACCCGGTTGGGTTAGACCCAGACTCGTATTTTGACCCGGTCACCGACCTGGGTGACATGGCTCAATGCGTGAGCCACGCGTCGCGAGTGAGCATGTGTGTGCCGAGCCGTGCCAAGTGCGGGTAAGGCGAGCCGCTCGCCGCACTTCTGACGAGTGTGCCAGGCGGTTGCCAGCGCGTGGAGACGCATGGAAACATGTACAGATGTACCGCTGGCACGTGGCGGGATGTCCCGACGGCAAGTTAAGTCATCTGAAATTGAATTTTTTCAATTTTCTGAGGGTTCTTTATCTATATTTGTAACTATTTATAGGTTTTTGTGTACCGAATCTAAATCCGAATGGAAAGATGCGATTCCGAGTTGTGGTGTATGGTGTTCGTTGACTCATACGCTCACTTTGGGGTTTATATTCGAGTCATTTTGAATTTGTCGATTTGTAGAGTGCACAAAATATGAAATAAGTATCACTAAGTCACAAATGTTTCTCTTACTATATTGAGAGCTGTCGTATTAGATTTTTGCAAGGAGAGTAAATTGAATGATGTGATCTGCGAGATTTCGCGTCAGTAGATTTAGTTTATTTTCAAGAAGCAAAATTTGTTTGAGATTTTGAGACAGGAGATGGTGAGCCCTAGGGAGGGTACCGCACCTCAGAATAGACGGTATAAGAAGGTCTATCGTGTGTGGAAGAAATGGATAGCCAAGTTATTGGGAGTCCTTATCAGTAGCATGCACAATGACTTAATCTCGTTTTATGAGCAATATCCTATAGATATGTTGGTTAGGCTCGGCCTAAAAGAATATTGTGATGTTTTTTTCAGATTCTAATGTGAGAATGCTAAAGAAAATGGTTAATCATACAATGGTGTAACATTTGATTTAAATATCGAATATGATCGAATAGTTAAAGAATACAGACGAGTCCATTTCAGTTGAAATTCAGATACTTGGTGTAATCCAATCTTTTACCTGATTCATGGGAAACCATAAAAACCTATTTCACGAATAACAATAGTATTTGTACTTTCACTAATATGAGCAGACATAGTAAGCTCGAGGAGGAGCGCCTAAAGGCAAGCAGACCGCACTCGAGTCATACTTATTTAGAGGAGTCAAGTGCAGACTCCCATGGCACCAAGCCAATAGTATAAGCATGTGGAGAAGACTCGAGATCTAGGCAATAAAAATTATCGGAGAAAACCGACAACAAGGTACAAAAGCGTAGAAAGATGGATTTTGACAAGACCAATGCGAATTGCTACGTTTGAGGCAGATTTGGTCATTTCGTTTGTGAGTGTGACGAGCAGAAAGCATACCCTTCTTCTTTACGTGGCTTGACATTGTGATACTTGTTGATTTCTTTCCCTTGTGTATTGTAAACTTATGAGCTACCAACCACATAACTCAAGATAGAAGTATGTAAATAGAGTTCCGCCAAGTTAATCCTCAAGTTATGAAGATTTACATAAGGGACACAGCATTTGTCGTTATCAGAGGAATCAGCACTTACCATGACGTTCTTAATACTTCGAGTATTCAACGAAACTTGAATTTGGTATCTTGTTTAAGATTGATTAGGATATGTAAGAAAAACACATGTTTTATTAAATACGATAGCCTTTTTGATTTGTTCTGATTTTGATCCATGATATATGGAGTGTACTAGGTGCTACTCCTTCTAATGGTTTTCTTGTCATTCTTTTATTGCTTTTACATTTGATTACGTAGATAATGATATAAATGAGTAGCATAGTATACTTGGACACATAAAGCAAGAGATAATAAATCGGTTAGCAATGAGTGGTTTGATGGACCCGCTGACCAGATTCAAGTAGTCCGTATGTGAGTTTTTGTTTATTTGGCAAAACGACAAGAAAACCATTTAGTAATGCAATGAGAGCTGGGACTCCATTGCAGTTGAACTATTCTGATATTTGTGGTCTTATGAGTATGAGAGTCTGAAATGGAGCTGTGTATGTTATGACGTTCATTGCGTTTCGGTTCGTTTATCTGATGTCGCACAAATTTGAAACATTAGAATATTTTACGAGGTTTATTAGCGAAATTGAAAATCAGTTAGACTTGAGAGTAAAAACTCTTAAAACCAATCGGTGGTGCGAGTATTTGTCAAAATAACACAGAGAGCTCTATTTTGAGAAGAGTATCACGAGATTACTGATTATTTCTGTTATTTCTCAGTAGAACAGAGTAGTCGAGATAAGAAATATGACTTTGTTGGAAATTGTAAAATCTATGATGGAGCAGATCAATATGTTCATCTCCCATTGGGGAGATATTTTATTGACTGCAGTCTAGTTCTCAACCATGTCTTATTAAAGTCCGCAGTCAGTACCCCATATAAGTTTTGGATAGTATGGTAGGCTGACCTTAACCACTTGAGGTTGTAGGGTTGTGTCGCAATTTATCGCATCCACACGACAAGTTAGGCCCGCGAGAAAGTATGTATTCTTATGTGAACATACGACAGTACTGTAATCGAGATTGAGTCTCATGATACCACATTTGTTGAAAATGATTTTTCTAACAGAGGTGAAATCAATATGAACCTTACATTATATCAGATTGATGAGCCTAATGGCTTGAGTGAGCCCAGCAGTAAGATGTAAGAATCTATTACGGATCTTGATCTTAGTGGGAGCGATCTATCAAGAGGTAAAGATTTTTCTCTCCTCATAGCAGTATCTAGAATGCGTACTTAAATATCGTTTCTCGATTGAGGTAGACCCTCACTGTGACTCTAAAGGATGACAAGAAATCCAAAACGGTCCAAGAGACTCTCGAGAGTTTTACGGAGAATCATTTGTTGAAAACCATTGATGAAGAGAATGAGTTGATGAGAATCAACGGAATCTGGGACCTAGTTGATTTGTCTAAAAACAAAAGAACTATTGGGAATAAATAAGTTCTTAAGGTCAAAAGAAAGATTGAAGAATCGAAGGAGAGGTATAGACTCGTCTGGTAGCCAAGGGTTACTCAGACTTAAGGTTTGGACTACCATGGAGTTGTAGTCCAATTAATCTCGATTTGTTTATTTATTTTTTTTAGCGATTGTCAAGAATATGGATCTAGAGTCACGCCAGATAGACGTAAAGATCACTTTCCGTAATGGAAATCTGGATGAGGCGATCTATATAGAGCAACCCTCTAGATTCGTTCTAGTAGATCAGATGGATAAGGTCTATTGGTTTTGGAAATCAATATATAACTTTAAACATTCATCTGGGCGGTGGTACCTGAGATTTCACGACGAGATGATATCTTATGGTTTTATAATGATCGAGTAGAATCATTGAATTTATCTGATACGTATCGATGACTCTTTTATGATCATGTTATTAAATGTGAGTGATATTCTGTTGACCAGGAACAACAGAGAATATTCGATGACCATTATAACATGGTTATTGTTCATAGGTAAGTTTTAGTTCATTCTCAAAATTAGGATCCAGTGGGTTTAACAAGAGTTCTACATCAAGTAGATTCTTGAGCATCTCAAGATAAATGATTACAACCCAATAGATATTTTATCGCTAAAGGCAAAAACTTGAATCTTGACATACGTCCTAAAATTCGAAAAGAAATAAGGGAGATGAGTAGAATCCCTTATACCAGTGCAATGTACATTCTAGTATATGTGATGAGGCATACACGTGTAATGTACAGTCTAATGTATGCGATGAGGCTTATACAACCAGATGTTTAATTTGCAGTCGGTCTGGTAAATGGTATCAATCGAATGTTGAAAGGGATCACTGTAGAGCAGTGAAAAGGATTTTGAGATATCTCAAGAGAATTGCGGACCTCTCATTGTGTTATGGAAGAGGTAATTTGCATTTCGTTGGGTATTCAGACGCCAACTGTGAATAGCGATCTTAATGAATACAAACTAACATCAAGGTTTATCTTCTTAGAGTAATATGAAGCAAACCTGTATAACTTTATCTACGATAGAGATTGAGCTTGTGTATACTCAATGGCAGTTCATGAGAGTATTTGGCTCTAGAAATTTATAGATGACTTAGAGGTTGTGGCAGATAGTGGGAGGTTAGCGATGATTATTATGTTAATCAGACCACATTGCTAACAACCAAGACCCTAAGTATCATAGTAAAGCCAAACATATTGATACAAAAAACTACTCTATGAGAAACATTACCGAGAAGAGTATTGTGATAACTAAGTATATCTTGATATACAATATCATGGCTGACCTTTCACAAAACACATTGTGAGAGATTCTTTTGTAAGATAAGAAATCATTGGATTTAAAGTACTTTGACATTTCTCATAATGTACTGTTATTTGATGCTTACTGAAATATATGACATGCGTGCATCATTAAGTTATAAGTTTATTTTTTTATACTTATTTAATATCATATATTTTGTGATATATTGTGATAAAAAGATGTGTCAGGCAGGCGTGATCGACTCTCTCACATAAGTGACCATCTCCAACTCTAAGTGAACGGGTATGAGATGGTTTATAGTTATAAGAGGTTTTGAGAGTGGCCCTACAAAATATAAATCACTTTAATATGTGTTCAGAAAGAGGTCATCTACGATATGACCGACATGGAAATACTCATATCCATATTGTCTGTAAGTAGCCAAGTTTGAGATCTCAGATATCACCTGCGATTAGTGATATTGTCTCTGAAATACACTTTCTAAGATCTATGGATAAAATCTTATGTGTAGACTGAGTCTCATATCTATACAGTATTAGAGAAATCTGACATATGCCCTTTGAGAGATGAAAGAATAATACTGTAACACGTGTTTCATATCACGTGTGATGAGACGACCATGGGACAGTGGGAGTTATTACTTGAGACGATAATGTGATAATAATCCCTGCTCCCATTGTGTGAGACATGAGATCCATTGTGTGAGATCTCTTATACTCTTATTACTTTCTGCTGTTTCTAAAAGTTTTGGCTCAGTATTGTTATTTTAATTTGTTTACTTATGTTTCAGAAGATAAATTGAGGTATAAGGGGCAAGTTTAGGAAAGTAGATGAATTGAAACTAATAGATTTGAGTTTGGGAAAAAGAAGTCTAATATACATTATATCACTATGTTGTAATCATAGGTCGATCTATTATATTAATTCATATTAGAATTTAAATATAATAGTGAATATATAGTCGAGTAAACAATTGGGTATTACTTTCTGTATGCAAGTCCAGTAGAGTGATATAATAGATCGTATGAGTTGTGATCTTGTAACGTATGTAAAATGCTATCATGTGCAAGTATGAGATATTGGTAAATGTCCACGTTAGGGCATTTTATCATAAATAAAAAACTAATTGGGATAATGTGATAACTCTCATTATCCTACTAACTACTCTCCCTAACTTCCTCATAATTAACCCTAAGGAAAAACCTACAAAAATCTTCTTCTTCCTCCCAAGAGAGTTTTGGAGATGAGAGGAAGGTTAGGGTTTCTTGAGTAATATACATATATCTTTAGTGAGAAATCTATTTTTTAGGGTTTGGGAAAATTCTGAGTGGAGAATTTTTCGTATCACTTTCGTCACTGGACTTGAGGACTGAGGTGTCGTGGATATGCAGTAGTGGTTTGGTTTTCATGATCACCATCTTGACCCTGCAATCCATTCGAGAGATTTCGCGTGACTCAGTTGGATTTTTGGAAACTCTATACGTTAAGGTATATATCCATAAAATTTCGAATTATTTAATTTTCTACGTTCTGCATGCACATGATGTGTCGATTAAATCTAACATTTTTCTTTTCCTTTTATTATTTTGAATGAATTATTGTATGCTGTTAAAAAAATATTACCATATTGTCACAATTATTTAAAATAAACAAATTTGATTAATTTTTTGATTGAGAAAAGATACGAATTTTCTTCACGTGCCCTACAGCGAGAAAATGGTGAACATTCAAATAAAAGATCATCAAAGTTACTGTTTGAAAAGGGCTTTCAAAAAACGTTATGCAAGTCAAGACATTGTTTCGCCCACCTTTCTGGTTAGACATGTTTATTGGCCTCAGCCGGCTACCCAAGGTCCAGTAGTTGGAGAATTGGGACCGCAACCCCAACCCAAACCCACATGGCCGGTCTAATTTCGGTCCTAATTGGTTTAGCTAGAGGTTTCAAAATGGTCGATTTTGATTCCAAAATTTTCTTTTCTTTTTTTATAAAATTATTCAAATAAAATAAAAGTAATATTTTGCGCACACATATATAACCTAACAGTTAATTCACTAAATAATCAGGTGGATTGTTTCTAGAGAGCACGTTCGAGTTATAATAATTATATTCATTTTTTTTTATACTTTTGTGAGTTAATGAAACTTGTAAATAATAATCAATTTCTCATTAACTATCGACAGATAATATTTTTAAAACACAAATCAAGTTGCAAAAAAAGGAAGCGTTTGGTCGCCTGGAATAAATATTATCACTGTACCAAATCTTTTTCCTAAAATTAAAGAAAGTGAATTTAGGAATTATGAATATAAAAATATTTTAGAATAAAAACATTATTATGTGTTAATTTTCAAAATTATTAAATAATTATAATATAAAACTACTAAAAACTATTTTAATTACTTTAAAATAATTTAAAATTTTTTATTAAAAACAATAACTGATATTTTGAAAACAAACATTTTTCAATTATTAAAATTTCAATAATTTTCCCGTGGATTTAATATAGAAATTCACACTTTCAACGTAACCGTCCACACACTTTCATCGTAACCGTCCACTTTTCCTCTAATCCTATGCTCACACTTGGTACGATCTTAGACCTACACGTATCAAAGTCTCATCCATTTGCCATCCCCTTGTGTTCACACTTGTTTAAAGCTTCACTGTACCCAAACACTAGTTACGTAGTCAATTCCCTTGATTGGTTTGTTTTCGCCATACAAACTCGTATAACATAAAGAGTTATGTCTTTACACTTGAGCTCAAACCGCCCATGAAAAAGTAGGAAGGGCCGAGAGAGAGAGAGAGAGAGAGAGAGAGAGAGAGAGAGAGAGAGAGAGAGAGAGAGAGAGAGAGAGAGGATGGGAATGAGAAAAACAAAAGGGAAGAAAAAAGGGAGAGGGTTTAGAGAGAGAAAAGAAAGGAGAATATCTATGTATATATGTATATAGATATATATATATATATATGTGTGTGTGTGTGTGTGTGTATAAAATCAAAGAGGGAAAAAAAAAAGAAGAAGAAGAGAGACCGGATGGTTATGTCAAAAGAATTTCAAAAATTCAAATGTATTCAATATTTGGTTCATAATATTCTTTTTAAAATTTTTTTAAAAAAATTATACTTATTTGAAATTATTTTTGAAAACTATCTTTTTCATATATATTTTCTATGAAAATTTTTAAAAAGTCAAAAAATGCATATTCTTCTTAGAAATTATATTTAGGGCCATTCTTGCAAAACATTCTTAATTTTTTGGATAAAAAACATACAACAACAACAATAAATTGGATGTTAATCCCAATATTTGAAATTGACCATTTGAAAGATAAATTTAAAAAAAATAGAGAGAAAAAAATGAAATAAATAAATATATATATAATGATATAAAAATAAAATAAAAGAAAAAGAAAAATAAGTAAATAAATCAATAGATAAATATCTAAAATATATTGGTTTAATTTGTGTAGATACTTTTACGCCATCCATTCCTATTTAAGATTTTTTTTTCTTCTAAACTTTAATTTCCATATCTTTACAAATAATTTGTATCTACGTTTTAGCAATTTATTTTTACGTTTTATTAGATATCCTATATTTAAATTCTCGATTCTCGCAACCGGTGTATTTTTAGGTTTTCTTTGCACATACCCGACCCATCTCAAATGGCACTTTCATATTTTGTCAACAATTGAACTAACTATCAATTTGTTACGAATCTCTTCATTTTTAATTCTATTTTTTCTAGTTTTTTCACACATCCACCTAAATATTTTCATTTCTGTTACAGCCATATTTTATTTTTATTATTGTTTAATAGCCTAACATTTAGTACCATACAATAGTGTGGGTTTAACCGTATTTTTATAAAACTTTTCATTCAAATGCAAAACTATCGTGCGACCGTAAAGAATTTCGGATACTTTTCTCCATTCATTAAATCCGCTTAAATCCTATAATTCACATTTCCATCTATATTGTCATCGTTTTGAATGATAGAGACTAAATATTTAAATCGTTTCCTTTTAGGTACATTTTACCCATCTAACCGAATCGTTTCTTCATTATTCCGATAACTTTCACTAAATCAGTATCTTATATATTCGGTTTTCGATTTATTCAATCTAAATTCTATGGATTTCATTGTAAGTCTTCATAGCTCTATTTTAACACTAACACTTTTCTTAATTTCATCAGTTAACACTATATTATCGACGAAATGTATAAACCATGGTATTTAATCTTGGATATTTTTTATTATCTCGTCCATTACTATTGCAAAGAGGAGGGGAATTAATACCGAACTTTGATGAAGCCCGATGTTAATGGAGAAATTATCACTTAAACCCCCGTAAATTTTTATGTTGGTTACAGCTCCTTTATATATATCTCTAATTAGATTGATGTATATCAAAGATATCCCTTTATTCATCAACGTCCACCACAATAAGTCTCTAGTGACCCTATCATATGTTTTTTCTAGATCAATGAATACCATATGTAGGTATATCTTCTGTACTCTATATGTCTCCATCAATTGTCTTAACATGTGAATTGCTTTCGTAGTGGATTTTTCTGATATAAATCCAGATTGATTTTGAGATACATTTATCTCTAATTTCATTATACTCTATTACTCTCTCCCATAATTTTATGGTATGATTTATAAATTTAATTTCTCTATAATTGGAGCAATCTTGTATGTCTCATTTATTCTTATATAGCTGTACAATTACACTCTTCCTCTATATTTGCGGCATTCTCTTAATTTGTCAAATTTTATTGAAAATATCGGTTAATACTTTTATATCAAATTCACCCAAACATTTTCACATTTTTATAGGAATGCCATCAGCTCCTATAGAGTTATTATTTTTCATTCTCTTTAAAGCTTCATTCACTTTATGAGGGCGAATTTATGTTTAAAATCTCTATTAATCTTTTCTACAGATATCTCGATATTTTCTATATCTGTTATACTCTTAACATTAAAGAAATCATTAAAATACTCACACCAACGCTTTCTTATGTTCTCATCCTTTACAAAGATATTATTGATTCCACTTTTAATGCACCTAATACCATTTAGATCTTTACTCTTTCTTTCTCTTAGTTTAGCAATTCTGTAGATGTCTTTCTCTTTGTTTTTAGTCTCCAATCTTTTGTATAGTTCATTATACAACTTACTCTTTAACTTTTGGATAATCTTTTTCACATCTTTTTTTATGTTTTTGTATTTATTATATGTATCGCTACTACTATTATCTTTAAGATTCCTATAACACTCTCGTTTAGTACGGATAGCCGTTTGAATTTCGTCGTTCCACCACTATGATTCTTTGTCTATTGGGATATGATCTTTAGATACACCAAGAACTTTCTTACCTTTGCTTCTAATATTGGTAGATATCTCTTTTCATATTATTTTCGAATCATCATTAGTTGATCAATTTGTCATTTGAATTAATTTATCTCTAAAAATTGTCACATTTTCTCCTTTCAAATTCCACATTTAATTCTTGACTCCATACATGGGCGATATTTTTTTTGTCTTTTAAATACACGTATATCTAAAATTAAGGATCTATGCTAAGTTGCCATACTTTCTCCTGGTATAATTTTACAATTCTTACAAGTAATTCTATCACATTTCTTGGTGAAGAAGAAATCTATTTGACTAGTATTAGAGTCATTTCTATATGTAACTAAGTGTGATTCTTTTTTCCTAAAAAATGTGTTTACAAGTACTAAATTGAATGTTGTGGCAAACTCTAAAATGGTATCTCTCGCCTCATTCCACAACCAAAACCAAAGTTTCCATGTACGGTTTCAAATCCTTCATTCCTCTCGCCTACATGTCCATTTAGATCTTCTCCTATAAATAGTTTCTGTGTACTAGGTATAACTTGTATAAATTCATCTAAATCCATCCAAAATTGTCTTTTACTAATTGTATTTATACCTATTTGAGACGCATACACACTAATTATATTAATTATATTATCTCCATCTACTAACTTGATAGGTATAATCCTATCTCTGTTTCTTTTTATCTCTATTACATCTTCTAATAGATCCTTATATATAATTATTTCTACCTCATTCTTAGTTCTATCCCTACCTCTATACCAAAACTTATGACCATAGGGTTTTGCTACTTTGGGCTTCTCTCCCACCACTTAGTTTTTTGAAGACACAAAATATGAATTTTTCGTCTATTCATTGTTTCTCCTATCTCTCATAACTTACCGTTCAAGGATCTTATATTCTAAGTGGCTATGCGAATCCTATCTTCATGGATTAACTTATTTATCCACACTTTAGAGTCCCTAATTAACTTGTCGCTACACCCGAGATCCAATGTAACGCGTCGTTGAGGAGGAAATGCCCCAAAGGTTTTTAATCGTTTGTCTCTCATATTTTCTCATTTGACAAAATTTTTAAGGTGGCTTTCGACCTACCGCAACTCTATTCCTTTACCCGGGTTTGGGACCGGCCATGGTGGAGTTCTTCAAATAGAGATATATAAAACGAGTTAAGGGAAAAAACACAAAGTAAGTAATGGTAAATAATTAGATAGATAAATAGATATATAAATAAAATGAGATATATATATATATATATATATATATCATAAAATATATATTTATAATAATAATAATAATAATAATAATAATAATAATAATAATAAATGATATAATAATCCTACTGATAATAGTAATATTAATACTAATTATAGGATTACTAATAGTCCAATACTATTAGCACCGTATCAAAAACATGATTTTTGAAAAGTTAGTGGCAAAAAGTGTAATTTAAAAAATTAAACAGGTGAGTTCTAATTTTAAAATATCCTCTTTTATCTAACAAGATATAATGAGTAAGTTGATATATTCTCGAGATCTAAACCAAAATTAGGTAAAAAGTATGAACCACCTCAAAGATCAGAAGTTTCTTCAATTTTTAGGAATATAACAAACAATCTTGAGAGCAAGTATTTAAATGGTACTTTTTTATGATTTAATTTGTAAATATTGCAAAATTGATAATATTAATATTTTTTGAAGGAATAATAGTATGTGACAATTGTTTAACAAAAACTTGATAATTCAAAAATTTGGTTCTTAAGATAACTCGTTTATCTGATATTTGTTCAAATTTGTCCTAGCATTTTGATATTTTGACTCTTTTCTCGTAATGCCTTTTGTTTTAACACCAACATTAGATATTTGATTTTTTTTTTTTTTGGATAACACCTTGTTACTCTATTTTCATATTAGCTTTCTATACTTATTCAGTCCTAGAATGCTTCTTTGATTCAACAATGACCTTTCATTCACCCTATACTTGGGATCATTTAAGCCATGTTATCCCTTTGATAAGATTACTATTTTGTGGGGAATTTTGATATGGGATACTTCGTATTTTCTTGTGCATAATTTTGTTAAGAATATAATTGGATGTGAGAATGGCTTCCCTAGACATAGTTTGTGGCAAACCAAAACTATTTAAGATGGCATTTTCAATTTTGTGATGAATCAAACGAGATGTTATAAAAATCTTAAAACTAAGGGAGATAGCAATACATGCTACAAAACAAATGACTTATTGAGATGGTCGAAAACCATCTACTAAATTTACTAAAACTGTTGGCAGAATTTTCTCTAACAGATAGGATTTTAGTTGGCTATACACCAATCGGGATAGGTCTATCCCGATAATTTTGGTCACCGTTTGAGCATATTGTATATTTATACTGATGGTTAGAAAAGTATCGGTAAAATTAGAGCTTTTTATCATCAGTTTAAAAACATTGGTAAAAATTAATATTTTTATCGTCAGTTACACATATGTTAGAAAATATTATTATCTTTTATCATCAGTTACTATAAATATTAGAAAATGTTACTACTTTTAATTGTTAGTTACCACACAATTGTTAAAAAATGTTACTGTCATTTATGATCGATTACCACATATGTTCATATGTTAGAAAATATTATAACTTTTTATCGTTCGCTACTACAAATGTCAATAAATGTTACAATTTTTTATCGTCGGTTATTACAACTCTTAAGAAGTGTTACTACCATTTATCATCCATTACAACATATATTAGGAAATATTATTATCTTTTATTGTCAGTTACCATACAACTATTAAAAAATGTTACTGTCATTTATGGTCGGTTACCAGATATGTTTATATGTTAGGAAATATTATAAGCTTTTATCATCGATTACCACAAGTGTTAAAACATATTACTATATTTTATTGTTAGTTACAATGTTATTACATTTTATCATCAGTTGCCACACAACTGTTAAGAAATGTTACTACCATTAATGGTCGATTACCATATATGTTCATATATTAGGAAATATTATAAACTTTTATCTGCGATTTGTACGAGTGTTAGAAAATATTACTATTTTTTATCGTCAGTTACTATAACTGTTAAGAAATATTACTATCAATTATCATAAAGTAGTAGATATGTTAGGAAATGTTACTATTATCATTGGTTATCACAAGATCATCAGTAACCACAACTATTAAAAAATGTTACTATCTTTTATCATTGGTTATCACAAGTGCTGGAAATATTATTATCTTTTATCGTGAGTTAGAAAAGGGTTAGAAAATATTATTAACTTTTATCATCAATTATCACAAATGTTAGTATAACTTATTATCTTTGTATCATACCAAATGTTAAAGAAAATGGTAAGGAAATAACTTTTATTGTCATTACCACCAGAAGTGTTAGGAAATGTAAACCCTTTTATCATCTTCACTTACCATAAGTGATTGGAAAGATTACTATCTATCAAAATATTAGAAATGTTAAAAACTTTAAAATAAAGAAATTACTAAAATAATATAACCGTAATTCTCGTATTAATGAGAATGATTGATATATTAATAAGATAACAAAAAAAAAGATTACATATCCCACAAATGTATATCTTCTGAGATGCTCATATCAAAAATACTTCACTTCAATTATAAAAAATATTACTATCATAATTTCAAAACACAACCCCCCTTCATGTCAATCTATTCATAAAATAAATAGTGAAATGAATATAATATAATGGTATATGTAAGAATGGTTATAAATAAAAATATTATCTTTTGGATGGAGTATGTTAATCTATTCATAAACATAAGTGGTGAGATGAATATAATATAATGGTATATGTTAAAAATAGTTATAAATAAAAGTATTACCTTTTGGGATGGAGTGGGGTGGTGGTGATGATAATTGTTGGTTTTTATGTGCACTCCCAGGATCTAGTATCCGAGAAACGTGACAATATAAATAATTTGGATTATTATTTAAAAACAAAAGTGAAATTAGTAAGATTGAAGTGAAAACAGAGAAATAACATTCGTACCTAAACACTGACAATAAGCATTACTTCATTAACCATATTCATCAATTCATCCGGTTGTCCACTTCTAACATGCATAGCAGCATGCATAAAAATATTACTTAACAAATTAGTAAGATTATGATTTTGTTCCATTAATCATTTTATCATAATAGTTATATTTTCGTTCTCAGATCTGGTTGAATGCAATGTTGTGATGGAGTTGTAACTTTCCTCACATATCTAATTCTTCCTCTCAAATCAGATCCTTTAACTTTAGATACAATAATACTTTTCTAAAATAAATTTAAACTTTCTACTTGTACTTCTTCACTCTCAACAAACTTCATTTCACTCTTCATCCTTTCCTATAAAGTAAATGAATCAAACGTGAATATCCACAAACATATTAAGCGGTTTAGCTCTACTTCTGATACTTTTATAGAAACTAAACTGCCATCTGATCGGATTCTACTTGTAATATAAAGTTTAGCTCTACAAAGTTTCATCTCACATTGTGACGTCTATAATGATAAAAGTGGTTTCACTTTAAAATATTTGAAGTATTATACAGTAAAATTAATTATAAGTAAAATAAAATATGAATTGTTTATACCTTCTCATATATGAATTTTGCAAATGATTTAGATTCTAGACAATATGGATCTGTTAACTTTACACGACATTCTGAATTTTTTTTACTAATTTCCTAACACAGAGTATTAGAATACAAGTAAATGTATTAAAATACAAGTCAATATGAGAATTAAGAGAAATCGGTTTTTTTTTTTTTTTTTTTTTTTTTTTTTTTTTTTTTACCTTCCCTATATCACTCAACAAAAAATTAACAAGATCCTTATACTGATTTGAATTAACTCTTTCATCTTCCATTCTCATGATATTTTCATCCATTTCAAGTAAATTATCGAATCATTTTGATTTTATAGTATTTTTAAAATTCTCCCATTTGTCACACAAATTTTCAATAACTTATTTTTTAGAGTTATCTTTGAATGGCTTGAAACTAATCTTTGACTACAATTTAAATATGTAAAAAATAAAAGTAGATGTATTAATTTCTATTTATGTGAATGTACAATTTACTAGATTCTGTACAATTTTTCACATGTTTTCTTTATACTTTGTTGGCATATCATACCAAATCCTATAATTTATTGGAGTAATTGAATGGACTCTCACTATGGAGCCAATGAATCTGGTAATGATCGTACCATCGATTTCTATTGGTTGATTTAATTCGTTCATTTTAACCATCATGCATTTTCCTTTTTCTAAATCTCAAACATCTTAATAGCGTGTTGGGTCTCTACATTTTGTGAGAACTACTCAAAAAAATATATTAGAAATGGATAATTACTACTTATCTCACAATAAAATGATCTATTTGTAAACCAAATCGAGGGTAGCATCTTGGAATGATTGGGATTCTTGAGAGTCAAGTTGTTCATGGCTTGGTTGTGATTTTTCATGACCAGCAACAATACTTATCTTTCGTTTAGTTTGTCCCAATTGATCACAAGTTAGAAATTTAAAATATTTCAAAATATAGCAGAATCCAACTTTTATTTAAAAAAAATATGATTACCTACTTCAGGTATGAGATTTTGGTTGAGTTAGAAGGATGTTTTGAGAGCTTTGAGCTTTGAGGGGAGGAGAGCTTTTGGAGAAAAAAGGGTTTGTGGGGAATGATTTATAATATATTTGGTTTAGTTATTTCACCGCCCAAATAAATTTTCTAAAATCTGTCATTTTTTTTCGCTTTTTTTAACCCTTTTTATCACTTTTAGATCACATTTTGTAAGTTTAATTTCATCTTACTTTACCACTTTTTTTTATTATTATATTATCTGTTTTTGATTTTGTGTATTTGTTTGTTTTTTTTTGTTTCATACACAATTGTTACCTCCTACAACATTGTTCTACATTAGCATTACATTACAATACATAGATAACCCTTAATTTTATATCATTATATTATTTAAATCAAAAATATTAATTATATCATTATTCTATTTAATTCATATTTAAAATTTTTTATATAATAATTATAGCATTATGCACGCCCCATGCCGCATGCCTGTGCGGGTGCCCGCACAGCATGCACGGTAGCCCGCGCATGCGGGGGAATGCCTGCACGGTGGTGCCTGCATGGCATGCGTAGCATATGCCCATGCGGGGCAAGCGTGCATACAAGCGCCTGTGCTGGCGCTCGGCCATGCTAGTGCGAGAGCCCGTGCATGCCACTGCGTAGGCAAGCACGGTGCTACCGCGCATGCAAGCACCCACACGAGCACCCGACCATGCCCACACGAGCGCCCGGCCATGCCAATGCGGGCGTTCGTGCATGCCACCGTGCAAGCAAGCGCGGTGCTACGGCGCAGGCCCACGTGGGGCAAGGGCGCATGCAAGCGCCGCGAGGGCACCCGCCCATGCTTGCGCAGGCATATGTCGCGCATGCCATGCCATGTGGCCCTGTGCAGGTATTCCCTCACATCGCACATGCTATTAATTTTCTACAAACAAATTTTTCCACACTTTTTATCTTTACCTACTTTTTAACCTTTACTAATTTTTTTTCATTATTACATATTTATTTTATTATACATTACATTTCAGTTACTACATTTTTACATTATTAATACATTATGATTACATTATTACTACCATGACTTGTATATAATACACATACCATATTTTAGATTTTATAATTGTGAATATGACTTTGCTCGTGCAATGCGCAAGGCGTGGCAAAGGTGGGCATGTGCGCATATATATAAATTAGTAGTTTATATAATATAGTGTTATATTTTTAAAAATTCATTAAATACATAATATAATAATTATGAAATATAATAATATAATTAATTATTTTAATATAATTAATTATGTTGATACATTTATTATTATTTTATTATATTATTGAAAATCGAAGGCAATCAAATAACTATTTTTAAATATTTAAATAATTAAGAACATTATTTAAATTATTTAAATTACTAATAATTTTATTTAAATTAATAATGATAAAAACCAAGGAAATTATATAAAATTTAATTTTATGTATGGAGAAAATTCAAGAGACGTTTTCCAACTTTTTTTAACTTAGAGATGAATTATATTGAGATTAATATCATTAATATCTATTAATACTCGGCACAACCCAATTATTTAAAATTATTAATATTGAAACCGCTTTAACATGAAATATAATATTTCACATCTAAGATAATTAATTAGGTTATATAATATAATAATATAATATTAATAATAATTACATTATTATTATACAAATATTATATTTTTAAAAATTACATTATTTTGATAACCATTATATTATGAAAGTAGCTCGATCATTTGACCTAAATTGGTCGAATCCATAATGTAACTTATAGTAATACAATTATTATGTTATTTGTGTCTTAAAATATTCCCAAATTTTTTGTAAAATTTTTGCACTTTCGTTAATTTAAGACATATCAATCCAATGGCTTTCCATTTTCATAAACAAATTTTGAAAATAAGTTTTCAAAAACTTTTTCCTTTTCCGCCACATTTTTCATTAGAAAATTTTTTCCGCGTAACAACTTTTACAATTTTTTGAACCCGTCTTTTTAGCCTCTCTTTTTTTTTACACACTTTGTTATTATCTTAGTCACCATATTATTATAGTCGATGTCTCTCTTTTTTTCCTCCCATATATGTTATTTTCACATGCTTGTTATGGTTTTTCATGCAATTCATGTAATGTTTAGAATTAATTTTTAGAATTTGTTGACTTTTCCATATGTATATTGTTATAGATTCTTACCATGCAATTACTACTTGGAGTATTCGCGGTTTGTTTGTGCATTACATCTTAGTCATTGGCAGGTTAACCTAATTAAGTAATTGATTAAATCTAATTTTCACTTAAATTATCATATCAAAACCTAATTTTTATGATATAGGATACACTTGTTATCAATTATATCACTTTTTATAACAATATCACTTGTTGTCACTTGTTACTATTTATTACCACTTGTTACCATATATTATACTATATTACTATACATGATAAACCGAATAAAATAGACAGAATAAAAATATAAAAATAGAGAATGATTGCATAATGTGTAAATAAAATTATATTTCCAATGCATACGCATCCCATCTTGCTCTATCAACATCATCGTCATCATTCATCTCCATTGATATATTTCCTTCATCTTCATCAACATTATTTCGAACCCACAACTGCTTGGTTGAGGGGTTACATGATGAATTGTCACTTCATCAACCATATCAAATTCATTTTGAACTTTGATATACTTTACAACAAACCATCTTTGATGTCTTTTATCAGCCATATAAAATACCTTTTTTGCTTGGGATGCCAACATATAAGGATCATCCAGCAAATCGGTACCAGTATGATTGAGATAGGAAAAATTCACAAGAATTGAACCAATCCATCCTTCTTGCATTCTCGTGTAAGTCGACCCAGTCATACCCAAATAACACAAATATATACATTCCATTATAGTTTACTTGAATGATTTATCTTAACATTCAATAATAATTAATTTTATCTTGAATTGACATTTTATCCATCGTACCTACATAACTAACGTCATTGACTACTACCACAACTCTTGAATTCTGAATTTGAAGGTATTTCTCATGATCTTTTATATAGAATCGATATCCATTGATTTACCCATTGTAATTTCTAATGAATGGATCTGATCCACAAGTAATCCCTTTTATTTTATCTATAATCTCTCCGAAATATTTTGGATTTATAACCTGAATAAACGAAATCTAAACAAATTAACTAATGATATATTTTAACATATAAATAGAAGAAATTAATAATATTAAAAATTGATAAACTTACACGATAACTAAACCAGATAGTGAAGTCTTTGCTATGAATTTTCTCAATTTGGAAGGTGTTTAACTTATCACGATTTGTTCTTCAAATATGTTACATATGTTCCCTTCATATGAAATAGTACATATAATTATTAGAATTTAATAGAATTTAATATTCATAATATATATATATATATATATATATATATATATATATATATATATATATATATATATATGACAGTATATACTTACAGTTTAAAGGAAGTAATTGAGTCACTATTAAATAGTATGTATTTATAGCATTACTGGAATGATTTGTCATCGAGACAAATTCGAGATATTATTTTTCTTTTTTGTCTTCTAGCATATGAACGTGTTCTTATTCACAAAAACCTTCCAATAGTTATTAAAGTGAACTCATTTTCTCCAAATGCAATATGGTTGTCATCATTTTGCAATACACGATTAAATCTTGTTTCAACCCTGTCTAAATATTTTGAACAAAATAGTAAACATTCGTTTGCTAAATACCTTTCTGCGATGGAGCCTTTAGGTTGTGCTCCATTACATACATAGAATTTGAGTTGAAATAAGTATATGCATACATATACATATATTGTATTACATTAAATGTATATGAATGTTAAATAAAATGAGTAAAATAAGTTATCAAAATAAAACAAATCTTTCAACTGAATACATCAACTTATATGTCACTGGTCCATCAATTCTTGTTTCAGTTATCAAGTGTATGATCAAGTGTATCATACTGATGAAAAATAAAGGAGGGAAAATCTTTTCAAACTCACACATAATTTGTAGAACTGATACCTCCAATTGCTCAAGTTCTCGTGGGTCAAGAGCCCCAGAGCAAAGACATTTAAAAACTGTTATAAATTTTAATAATAATACAGTTAACATTGTCGGGGAGTGATCCACGAATTACTATGGGAATAAAGTCTTGTATTAAAATGTGATAGTCATAACTCTTTAAACCTATTAACTTCTACTATTTCAGTTAAACACATATAGAGATGTTAGTAGAGTATTCGTCAGGAAGTTTTAAGTCTTTCAAAATCTTGAGAAATGCATCTTTCTCCTGCAAGGTCATTTGGTAACATGCTTTAGGCAAAAATATGTTTATATAGTTTGATTTACGTATATGTAAATTTTTTTGTATTCCTATCTCTTCAAGATCAAATTTAGTCTTATAATTGTCATTAGACTTTCCTTCTTACCCAAGAATTGTACCAATAATTACATCAAAAAAATTTTTCTCAATGTGTATCATGTCAATATTATGTCTAATTAAAATCTTTTCTCAATAAGGCAAATGAAACAATATACTCTTTTTTTTTTCTATCCATGCATGTCATTGGTATTTGTTAAATCAATCTCATCTAATTCTCGCAACACATCGGATCAAAATCATTGTATATGAGCAACTTTGAATTCCTTTGTCCCATCAAAAGAATGTTATCATACTTGAATGGATGAGTTGACTCCAACCATCTTCGATTTCCTATATAACAATACTTTTAGTCATAAAATAACCATTGAGAACATGTATCATATCCACATACTGGACATGCAAATCTATGTTTAGTACTTCATCTAGATAAAGTAGCATATGCAGGAAAATCATTAATGGTCTATAAGAGTGCTGCATGCATTTTAAATCTTTCATCAACCAAACAATTATAAGTATCTACTCCTTCATTCCATAATTCTTTTAGTTTTTCCACCAATGGTTGCATGTACACATCTATCTTATCGTTAGAACTTCTAGGATCAGGAATAAGTAATGTGAGTATGAAGTTTGTAGATTTCATGCACAACCAATGATGTAGATTATATGGTACCATGATCACCGGCCACGTGCTATGTGAAACATTCATTGTTTTAAATGGATCGAAAGCATTTACTACTAACCCTAATCGAATATTTCTTGGGTTAGAAGAGAAGTTAGGGGATAGGGAATGAAATTCCTTCTATGCAGGAGAATTTGTTGGGTATCTTAAAAGTCCATATTTTGTTCTCTTATCATGATGCCATCACATCAAAGAATCAGTTTAGCCATATGTAAATAATCTTTCCAATTTATGAATAAAAAAACCATCTCAATATTTTAGTAGCTTTTTCTTATTAATATCTTGACCTCCTTGATCTCCATCTATATTTGATTTCCATATAGAAGCATCATGTAACACCGATTTTCGGTACTATGTATCATGTACCACTCCTCGTTTTATACATATTAAAATCCTTTTGGGACATCTAAAATAAAAATTTTATTTTCTATTTATTTATTTTGAGTTTTCTCCTCAAAATCGCTAAAACAGAAAATTTTATTGGTAAGCCGAAAACCTTCTCGGCAAGCGTTGGTAAAGCCTAAAGAAGTAAAAAATGGCTAAGAAAAAGCATATACACTTAAATAAAGATATTTAAAAGAAATTTCACATTTTTAAGAAATTTCGAACAAAATTTCATAGGGACCAAAAATGTAAATTGTTAAAAGTTAGGGATCTAAATGCAAATAAGGAAAATTAAGGGATTAAGTTGCAAACCACTCAAGGGTGGACAATTGGGGCCAAATGATTGGTCAAGGGGGTAGCAAGGTTAGTTAGTGGCCACATAAAATTGTTCCACATTCAAGAAAGCTCATTGGATGGAAATTTATACATGAAATTTAATAAGAATAGTTTGGTTAGTTTGTGACACCTCTCCCCTTGACATGGACATCCAACAAGACACCTAATGGAGTACATGGAGTTTACTTGAATCAACAATTGTATGCTTTAAGTATTAGGACAAGTGGAAGGTTGAGATGATATATAGAATAATCCAATGGTCAAGGATATTTTGCTAAATTTATAAAATAATTTATGTAGGAAAAGAATTGGCTCATTTTCTTCATTCAAACCCCCTTGCACGAAATATGTAAACTCTATATCCATTTTGAGTTCAACCATGGAGGTAAAGAGGTAAGAACATTTTTGGTAATTCTTGAATTTGAATTAAAAGTATAGAAATGTTGTATAGAAATTCATGTTGATGGTAATTTGATTTTACTAAGGTGACGAAAAAATTCAAAGATCCAAAGGGAGTGCTGGTGTTTATTGTTAACAAGAATTGTACAAACGAGGTAACATGTCTTAATTTGTATAAAAATTTGATTACTTGATGAGTAGTTACAATTGTATCCATACTAGCATGCTAGATATTGATTTCTAGATTGAGTCTTGTATAATATTCTTATGATATCTTATTTTATAGAAATAAAAAATATAAGCGATTTATTTATCTATAAACTAGACTTTCTAAGCTTTAAAATGGTATATTATGTAAAGCATTTCATGAAGGAATCGATTTTTGGTGATTTTTTGAAGTTTAGCATGCTTCACAAACTTTGTTTCATATTCTGTGTACGACTAGTATATTGTGTAAATTTTTGAGGTATCTTCTGTATGGGATTTGGAGAAATGTTAAACATGAAAGTTTTAGATCTCTGTCGTATCTTTAATTTGAGATAAAGATCAATTGAATTGGAGTTGTATGCAGAAAGGTATGGTGTTTGAACTAAAATTGTGCAGAAGTAGTTTTAAAACTGAAACTGAGATGAAAATGGAATTTTATAAAATTATACATTTAAAATCTGAGAATGGTATACACTAGAAAGTTTTAGATCTATGTTTTATTTTCAATTTGAGATAAGAATCAATTAAATTGGAGAAGTACACAGGGAGATATGGAAATTCGTCCAAAACTGTGCAGATTTGATTTTAAGAACTAAGACTGAAAAGTTAGAAAATTTTCTAAATTCGTGTGTTCAGAATTTGAAATTGGTCTGAACATAAAAGCTAGAGATATATTCTTAGTTTTAAGAGACATTTTGAATCATTTGAATCCGATCAAGATTTTAGAAGATATCATGATTTTACTGAACCTACGCGTGATAGGTTTTGTAGGAATTTTTATCTAAGTATGGAATTTTAGATTTAATCTTATGAAAGAGAACATTTCTATATACATCTTGTAATCCGACGATATGATATTGTCAAAGTAATTGAATTGATGATTGATACATATTGTTTAACTTAGGTGTAGGATTATGTTTTCGTATGAGGGGTGACTCGTTCGAGGTGAGTGGCGTACTCTCTCCAGTTGAGGTGAGTGAGACGAACTATTTCTGAATTTAAATGAAAAATAGTTTGATTATAATTTTTATAAATAAAATTTGAAATATGATTTAAAAATACTTTAGTGTTTGTGGCATGTCTTGAAATGATAATATTCTGTGAAAATTTGTATCATGATATTATGATGATTGATATCGCCATGTTTTTCTTTTACGAAAAAAGATTTATGAATGATGACATGTGACACATGTGTATAATTATGGGATGGTGTATAGTGGCTATAGCACACTCCCTACCACGGTATTGAGCGTTTATCCGACAGGGTAACATGGTGGGGTAACACGAGAGTAGGGGTTTGAGCCCCCTGACTCTGGCTAACGGATCCAATAGATGAGCACCCGTGAGAACCGTGTCAACACCAAGGGAAGGGGGTTAAAAGAAAAAAATATATATTCATTTTTATGATATTGTGGTGATTTCTTGGTGGATATTACCCTAATTAGGCCAAACTATGGGTAGAATGTGTTTTATTACCGATTGACACTCCATAATGTATGATTATGATAAAAATGCATATTATTTTGAGTTACATAATATGTTGCAAATGAATATAAATTTAAAAATGATGATTTGACTTGCCACTCTCACAAATTTATTTATTGTCATTATATAGTCATTGCATCTCACTCATCGAGTATGAACTCACCGAGTATGTGGATTATACTCACCGAGTATGTGGATTATAATCACCCCTCATATTTAAAATTTCAATTTATGTTGCACTTGACTTACATTGAGGTACTGTTTCATGAGTTCTACTGAGAGATGCTATTGGGTAAGTATTCATGCTCATTTTTGTTTACGATTGGATCGCACATATAAATATTATATATAAATTGAGGCAAATGTTTTTTTAAAAATTTTTAAAAAATATTCTTATTCAAATCTTCCGCTATATGATTTGACTTAAGATGATAAGTAGGGTCATGATATTAGTCAAAATATTAGCCTTGCGTCATCTCGGTGTGCAAGTAGGGCATACCCATGCCTTGAGGAGTCCGGCAGTCTGTTCGCATGCTCGACATGTGGGTCGGGGCATGACACACCACAGATATAACATGTATTGTCTTTGGCTTTATGTTTCTAGTACAACATACAATCATTTGAACAAGTATGTATTTTCTCATATCTTAACCATAAAGATGAAATAGTTTTCTTGACTTCATGTATAACACCAAAAAAAAAAAAAAAAAAAAACGGATTGGAGACGCAGCGTTTTGGGGCAAAACACTGCATCCCCAATTTGGGGATTAGGGTTAAAACCCTAACCCCCTTTTCTCTCTCTCTCTCTCTCTCTCTCTCCCTCTCCCGACCTTTCATCTTCCCGCGGCGCCGCGCCTCTCTTCCTTCCACAGCTGCTTCGTGCCTTCCTCCGCCACCGCCACCGCCAGCGCTGCCACCCTCTCCCTTTACTTCCTTCCCTTCTCTCTCTTTCTCTCTCAATCTCACTGTTTCTTTCTCTCTCTATCTCACTGTTTCTTTCTCTCCCTTTCGCGATCTCCTACGGCTCTCTCCCTTCCGCCTCGCCGTACATCGCCACGAGCCACGATCGAGCATCTCCTTCCGCCACAGCGCGCGACTGCAGCGCGATCCTCCAGCCGTAGCGTGAGCCAGGCCGCGAGCAGGATCCAGCCCACAGCGCGAGCCAGGCCGCGAGCAGGACCCAGCCAGCGAGCACGAGCCAAGCCACGCACGAGCCAGCGCACGAGCGCGCGCGAACCCAGCACATGAGCATGCACGGGTGCGCAACAGCGCAGCGCACGGGCACGCACTGGCGCAGCACACGGGCGTGTACCAGCGCACGGGCGAGCACCAGCCCGCAAGCCACTGCAGCCCGCAGGCCTGCCAGCCTGCAGGCCCATCAGCCAGAGGCCCGCTAGCCCGCAAGCCTGCCAGCCCACTGGCTCGCAGACCAACGAGCCCACTAGCCGAAGCCCACTGGCCTGCTGACCCGTGAACCCACGAGCCCACTATAGCCCACGAGCTCGCGAAGGCCAGTAACGGCCCGTGAGCTCGTGACAGCCCACGAATCTCTACGCAGGTAAATGACTTAGGGTTTTGCTTCTGATTTAAGTGTTGAGATCTAACAAATAAATTTTGTTTTGATAGGAAACACTACAGTTTTTGGAGTGACCGAAGCGACATTCGGACGAGACTCGGCGCTTCGAGAAAACCCTAGGTGAGGAGATTTCGGCTATAATTGATAAATTGAATGAATCTAGGATTGAATCTAATATGAAAGGTTCTGTATATGTTTAGAGTGTAAGTAGAATGCGAATAGAATACAATTTCTGAAATGATTATATATGATTTTGAAGGTTAAGTATAGAATGTTATAGCAACTAGTTGGTGTGATACGAAAGAAACATGTTATAGAATCACAAAATCATGTCGAGTACTAGGCAGGAATCAGAATCCCAGGAGTACAGGGCACCGGCCCCTAGTGCCACTACTCAGACTTCAGATCAATGACACCCCTTTTGTCACCGATGTGGTAGATACCACCCTTTTGGAGTGTGTAGGATACCCATTACATACTTCCAGTGTGGGAAGCAAGGGCACATCAGGAGTACCTGCCCTGAGTTGGGATTTGGAGGTCACATAGCTACTGGACACTCGAGTGTTCCCCGGGGAGGACAGCAGGGAGTGCCTGCACACTCGAGTCACACCGCTCCTCGGACGGTAGCCGGGAGCAACACGGTACCAGGACCATCACGACAGCAGCAGAGGATACAGGCCCGTGTATATGCGATGACGCAGGAGGATGCTGAGGCAAGTCCTGACGAGATTTTTGGTGTTCCTCCCACTGATCTCCATGTTTAGAGATGTCCATGTACTTTCTTTTGAGAACCATCACTAGTTAAAGCCGTAGACGCTTAGCTATATTGGTTTGTACATATATTTTGATATATATATATATATATATATATATATATATCTATGTGAGCATATATTTTCCTCCATATTTATCAACTAATCTTTTATTTCCTCATATTGGAGTTATGAAAATATGGAAAGTTAACGCTCGTGTCCTTATTCACACCGGATCAAACCATTCGTATGTGAGAGTGTCTTTTGCCCAAAGATTGGGTAAGCCTTTGTTGCCACTTGATGAGGAGACAATACCCCCACTTGTGTACTGGATAGTTTTCTTTTAGTTTCGAGAACGAAACTTATTTTTAGGGCGTTAGAAAATGTAACAAAAAAAAAAAAAAAAAAACGGATTGGAGACGTAGCATTTTGGGGCAAAACGTTGCGTCCCCAAATTGGGGATTAGGGTTAAAACCCTAACCCCCTTTTTTCTCTCTTTCTCTCTCTTTCTCCCGACCTTTCATCTTCCCGCGATGCTGCGCCTCTCTTCCTTCCGCCTCTGCTTCGTGCCTTCATCCGCCACCCTCTCCTTTTACTTCCTTCCCTTCTCTCTCTATCTCTCACCCATTGTCTCTTTCTCTCTCTATCTCACTGTTTCTTTCTCTCCCTCTCGCGATCTCCCGCGGCTCTCTCCCTTCCGCCTCGCCGCACACCGCCGTGAGCCACAATTGAGCACCGCCTTTCGCCACAGCGCGTGACTGCAGTGCGATCCCCCAGTCGCAGCGCGAGCCAGGCCGCAAGCAGGATCCAGCCCGTAGTGCGACCCAGGCCGCGAGCAGGACCCAGCCAGCTAGCACGAGCCAAGCCGCGCACGAGCGCTCGTGAACCCAGCGCACGAGCGCGCTCGAACCCAGCGCAGCGCGCGAACCCAGTACACGGGCGCGCACGTGCGCAGCGCAGCGCATGGGCACGCACTAGCTCACGGGCGCACACTAACGCACGGGCGAACACCAGCCCGCAAGCCACTGCGGCCCGCAGGCCCACCAGCCCATAGGCCCATTAGCCAGAGGCCGCCAGCCCGCAGGCCCGCCAGCCCACTGGCTCGCAGACCAGCGAGCCCACTAGCCGAAGCCCACTGGCCCGCTGACCCGCGAACCCATGAGCCCGCTGTAGCCCATGAGCTCGCGACTGCCCGTGACGGCCCGTGACAGCCCATGAACCTCCACGTAGGTAAATGACTTAGGGTTTTGCTTCTGATTGTTTTGATAGGAAATACTACAGTCTTTGGAGTGACCGAAGCGACATTCGGACGGGACTCAACGCTTCTAGAAAACCCTAGGTGAGGAGATTTCGGCTCTAATTGATAAATTGAATGAATCTAGGATTGAATCTAAGATGAAAGATTCTGTATATGTTTAGAGTGTAAGTAGAATGCGAATAGAATACAATTTCTGAAATGATTATATGTGATTTTGAAGGTTAAGTATAGAATATTATAGAAACTAGATGGTGTGATACGAAAGAAGCATATTATAGAATCATAAAATCATGTCGAGTGAATTCGAATAGTTTCCCTTAGAGTTAAACTTTGAAATATGCATAAAAGTATCTGGGTTGTAGGGTTGGAATGAAATGAGCCGTAAAGTGGAGAATATTATACATTTCATGTCTTTCGGATAAACCCTAAAGATAGTTGAGAAATTGATATTCAATTTTGATGATCTGATTAGGTTGATCTTTTTGGAGACTCGAGGAAGCAGATTGGATTTGTTTTGAAAATAGGGAATGACCACCCTCCCTAAAATAGTGAGTAGGAATTTGACATTCGCTATTTATTGAAACCATGTTTCAAAAATACTTTTTGAATGACATGTTTTTGCAAAATATATGATTGTTAGAATTTTCGAATATTTTATGAAATGTTTTGTGACATTTGGAGTGTCTTAATTTCTGACTTTATTGATATGCATCCATGAGTTTTCATAACTGAATATTGTGCCACATTTTTTACATATTGACATGTTTTTAATGCTTCCACTACATTGACACATGGTTTTAAATGGATTTACTTATATATTTGGGCTGTATACCCGGCTGACGTTATGATATGATGCATGGCTATATGCCCGGCCGACATGGTGATGGGATGCATGGGGCTATGTGCCCGGCCGACTTGGTGATGGGATGCATGGGGCTACGTGCCTGACCGATATGATATTGTGATCTGTAGCTACGAAAGACATCTGGTAGAGGCACCCCTTGTGTCCGGATACGCTTCGATCGGAGGTATCCGCCAGATCGTCATGTGTATGGGAGTCCCAGGTTGACTCTCATCAGAGAGGACGTTGAGTACAGCTCCGTCTAGCACCAGGCGGGGGTACCATACACGACCGACTAGTTATATGTACATTATTATTATTTATAGGTTAGTTGGGGTAGTCTGTGGCTAACATTAGGGTAAAGCGCCATTATTTAATACTTGCATTTGGAAAAACCCCCAATGCGCCGTCCTTGGTCGAGGTAGACCATTGCTGGGAATATTTCATTGGTCGGCTCTTCATGACATTGATGTAAATATTGGATGCATATCTTGCTTTCTGATGTGTGCGTATTATATATGATTTTGAAATAACATGATTGGTTTGCACACTGTGGATATTTTTTTTATCTTATGCTTTGACACTCCAAGTTCACCCTCGATATTGATAGTATGATGTCAATCCCCTCATTTACTGAGTATCCTTCCATAGATACTCACCCCTCACTTTCTTTCCCACAGGATTAGTGTTGGACCGAGAAGGTATTATTGGGTTTGTATAATTGTGACGCGAACGTGATATCACTGGGTTTGGGTATGGATATTTTCATCTCTTCCGCTACGATGATTGGTGATATCGTTATGTATTGGAGATTTTAGTTTGATCAATATATTTATATAATGTTTTTTGGATGACTGTGTAAATTATGGACATTTATTCGTGAAACCCTCGTATTGATTTATTTCATTGCATTGACGCATTTGTGAATATTTAAAAAAAAAAATAACTTGAGAATTTATTTTATATATGCGTAGAATTTAAGTCCGCTCGGTGTGGCGGCTGCTCATGCTCTAGTTGGGTATGACAGTAGAGGTCTGTTACTAGAACTGCTAGAAACTTTATAGTCTTGCGTTGTTCTGGATGTTGACTGTGGTATTTGTTGATTTTGGAGAGGCCGGGATGACCAATTATTTATTTTACAGGATGAATGTGATATACAAGTGAAATTGTATATGGGAAACCTCCGATTTATGGGGAGGTTTTGTCAAATTTTCTGTAAAAATACAGTCGGCATCTAGGGACAACGGACGGCTGTTCACGATCCCGGTTCGGGGCGTGACATCATGGTAACTATTTGGTAATATGTTTTTATCTGACAATAATTCTCTAAAAAATACTAATAGTAATGAAAAAAAATTTGTTGCTCCACCCGACAAACACTTTAAATGATATAGGTGCACAATAATTGTAAGCATAGTGTATTTTGATTTTGGATATATAGTTTTTTTGGCATTCTGAAGTAATTCATAAAATTTATCTGAATTTGATTCATCCACCTTAGATGCAGTGAAGGTATCATGTAATATGCCAAATATATTATGGTAAAAAAGATTATCATATAGGTTTGATACATTAGATGTATCAGATGTTGATTTTCCATTACTTTCTCTATTGCTCTTTCCATGTATATCTACTTATCATAGCCATGTTGAAACCCATAATATAACAAGTGATTAAACACCATCTGTGTAGGGAATCTCAATGTGTTGAAACATTTGACACAATCACATGATATCTTGCCATCGATGGATTGAATATTTTAAGATGCAAATTCAAGAAATGCATTAACTCCATCAATATATGCATCACTTTCTCTTGATTTGGAATATATCCATGTCTTGTCTATCGTATTAAAGCAGAGAATTGCAAAAGCAGAGAAAGCAGAGAGAGAATAAAAGAGAAAGAATAAATGAAACAGAGAATTGCAAAAGCAAATAAATGAAGCAAAAGTAAGAGAGAGAGAGAAATAAATGAAATAAGGAGAGAAATGCATAACCCAACAACATAAACATACAAAAGCAAAGAGAGTATAAAAAAGAGAAATAAATGAAATAAATATGACAAAATATTTTTGGAGCCAAAATGAAAATGTGATCAAATTGGCGCCAAAAAAATATGATTAAATTGGCAGAGAAGAAATAAAATATTTTTGGCACCAAAAAGTTAATTAAATTGTAGCCAAAACGCCTGGAAGAGAGAGATTTGGTGGTATACTTAAAATATTGATAATTAAAATTTTTGATATTATATAAAATTATATAATATTGATATTATAACGATAATAAAAAATATATTATAACACTATTATATAAATTATTAATTTAATAATATTAATAATTTACTAAGTTAATAATTAATATAGAGTGGTGTGGTTGCCAGTGCGGCGTGGTGTTCCGCGCGGGCACTTGCATGCGTGCTTGCATGCATAGTGGCATGGGCAGGGGCTTGCATGCGTGGTAGCCTGCACTGGTAGCATGCGCAGGGCAGCTGCGCGGGCTCTTTCATAAGCGCATGCTTGGGGGGTTAGTGACCGAGTTTCTATATAATTTTTTATTTTTATTTCATTTTTTCTTTTTTCTCTGAAATGACTATTTAGATTAAAATAAAAAAATTTGGGATTTTAATCCATTGTTTGTAAAAAGATATTTCAAGTGTAATATTTTAAAGTTTCCACTTGGATGCAATGGGTAGGGGTGTGACCCTCACGAAAGAGAAGCCAGACAAGCCATAGTTGAGCACTTCTTGGAGGCTCCAATGTTCTCATTACCTAGATTTTCTTTTCTATGAGATTAGAGAATAATATCAAGGTTGTGCACAAGTCCTACGGCAATAAACCTAGTTGTGCTATTGAAAAAACCCATTAACAACATCCCTTCTCGCGTGCATAGCATGATGTGATGTGATAGAAATAGTACAAGTCTCTTTGAGCTCCCTGCTTGCATGCTTACAAACATTGCCCAATTACCATTGCTGACACTTAAGGGCCAAGACAAATTTTATGTTGCACTGACAACATTATTCTTGGATAGATATAGGACAACTTAAGGCCAAATTTAATCTAAAGAAAATAGAACAACTTCTAGTTTGGATGATTGCCATATTGATCTTGCTGTTGTTTCAAAGTAACCAATGTTAGAAAAACACACTTGTTGTCCTATCCAAATGGTTTAGGTTTAATACCTCTTGGTTGAAGGAAAAAGTTGGGAATCCCGCTAATGTAAACTGCCCTACCGAGTTAGGTTAACAAAGTTTGACAATACTTGATCAAGTAATCCAAAAAACCTAGCTTTTTGCCCCAATTTTGTTAAAGGTAGCACATCATCTTGTAATGAGACAATGAATTTTATTTTTCAATATTTTATGGTATGGTGGTTTGATTCGCTAACATAAACTTAAACTTCAAATTTAAATTAGTGATTGTTTTTAGGGTTGTTTTCATTTAAATACAAAGCAAGCAAAGCGAGTAAAAAAGAAAAAAAGAGAAATGGCGGATGAAATAAAAAAAAATAAAATGTTTTTTTGTGTTTGATTGATTAAGAAATAAAATGATAAAATGTTTTTGGGGTTTGATTAAATTTGGCAAAATTTGTCATCAGATTTTGTGAGAGAGGTTTTGTGGTGTGGTAGGGGTGTTTTTTTAAGAATTCATATAAATTATATATAATATTATTTTGATAATTAAATTTTTTGATATTATATGAAATTATATAATATTGATATTATAACTGAGACTATTAAATAAATTACTAATTTAATATCATTATAATTTTTAAATAATAATATTAATAATTTAAATTAATAATTTAAATTAATAATATATAAATAACTACTTTAATAATATTAATAATTTACTAATTAGAGACATGAGCCGTTGCCCCGCCTCGGCATGCATGGTAGCCCGTGCCTGTGTGGCGGCATGGACAGCCACCAGCACGGGCATGGCTGGGCGCTTGCGCGGGTAGTTGCATACACAATGGCATCTACGGGTGCCTGTGCTAGCATGGGCGGGCTCCCATGGGAGCGCTTGCATGTGCGCTTGCCTCGCGCAGCATGCAGGCTAGCATCGTGCTTGCCTGCGTAGTGGCATGCACGGGCACCTGTGTTGGCAGGCCGAGCGCTTGCGTGGGCGCTTACATGAGCACTTGCCCCGTGCGGGCATGTGCACTATCATCGCGCTTGCCTGTACGTTGGCATGTTAGGGCGTCGGCGCTGGTATGGCCCGGCGCCCACTCGGGCACTTGCATGTGTGCTTGCCCAGTGTAGGCTTGCACGCTAGCACCGTGCTTGCCGACGTGGTGGCCCCACGTGGGCATGCGCACTAGCACCGTGCTTGCCTGCACAGTGGCATGTGCAGGCGGCCGCGTTGGCATGGACGCTGGCCTGTGCTTGCATGCACAGGGCACCACCCATGACTGTAGCCGCTCTGTTACACTTTTCGACTTTTACAATAAAATTTTTTTACAAATTCATAAAAATTAAAAAATTGAACATAAATAAATTCCATATTAAATGGAAAAAATGGGAAAAAATGAAAAAAAAAAAGAAAAATAGTGGGCAATTACAAGGATATATAATATATATGTTATTTGATGCATGAGAGTGAGAGAATGAAACATACGTATAATTAAGTAAACAGAGTCCACGAAATGAAACAAAGGGAAAAATTAGGAATTATAATCAAGGAAATTGAAGTTTAGGTCTAAAGTTTTTGCTTTGCTCACTTTAGAAGAGAATGCACTTGCAGAGGATGCACTTGTAGTCGTAGGAGAAGAGGATGGAGCAGAGGATAGGGTAGGCGATGAATTTCCTCTAATTCCTTCGATAACATCACAGATGTCAAAAGGATTATCATCCCTATGTCTCGAAGGAGAGCTGAATGAAGCCTTGGGAGAAGAACCGAAAAAACACACAACAAATGGGTTGGTAGAGCTTGCAGGATGAGGTGGTCTAGGTTCGGCGGTTGCAGTAGAGGAGGAAGATAGTCCAGCCGACTTTGTTACCTGCAAATGATCTCTTATACATAAAATAAAATTACTATTCACCCTTATATCTGCAGTCATATTCATCAAGTCAAATAGTATTTTTCTATATTTTTTCTCTTTGTGTTGCTTGAATTCATCGAAACTATATCTCAATTCATCAACTTCCCTCTGAACTTCTCCCATTTCCCTCCATACTTCACCCACTTCCCTCCGAATTTCATCAAATTTCTCATCAATACTATCCATGAACTATGTTTTCATATTATGGATGCATTCAAATAGTTCATCCCACCTAGCATTCTCATTTTCATTCTCATTCCCATGAGCTTCTCGCTCTGTTTATCGCACACCTCTTTTCTTTAGATTCATCCAAACACTATTTTCACAAATCCAATAAACTCTGCGTAAAGTTCTATCATTTATACCATTTTTAATAGTGCTTAATTGCACATGAATTTTCTTTCGTAGACTTATTACTTGACTTCTTAAAACAGCTGTAACCATACTGCAATATGATAAATTTGAATTTGAAGAACCTCTTGTACTTATCATAAAATAATGAAACAAAAAATGTAAACCTAGATTTTTGATTAGAAAGTGAAGAATTATTTCATGAAAATTTAAATCCATGGCATTTGTACTAAAAGTCTCTAAATTATTATTATCAAATACTATTTGAGCATTCATTTGTATCTCACTTTCCAAATATGAGACATACTTTTCGTAGTCCACCAACTGAAGATCACCCTCTTTGCATATCATTTTGGGATTCATTTCAATTATTTGACCATCAAAATAACTTTGAAAAATATATGACGTAATTTTACTATCAATAATTATATAATTTTCACTATCAGTTTCTTCTATATTATTGTAAAAAATTCTTATTACATTTTTATAATTTTTTTTTTGGGATTAAAAATCCAAGGATATATTTCTTTTAAATAACTTGCATACTTAAAACATATATTCTGCAGAAAATCTCAATTTATTAATCAACCACTAATAATGTTTCGATGAGAAAATATTTTCTCAAATAGCTTGCTTTTTTTAACACATGGAAAGTCTTTACTGTTGTATTTTTCTGATTCCATCATAATTTTTTTTTCTTTTTTGAGAGTAGGCCATTGTGAGAAAAGTGAAAACAATGAAAAGTGAAAACAATGTTTGGAGAGGGCATGAAGAAGGAGAACTGAAGGAGACGAGAGTAGTGAGAGGAGTAGAGAGTTTGTGAGAGGCGAGAGGAAAGGAGAGAGTGAGGAGTGAGTTTGTGAGAAGATTTCTTTAATTTAATTTTATATGGGTGAGAGTTGTGAGAAAAGAGTGTCGGCAAGAGAAAAAAAAAAAAAAACAAGTGAGTATTTTGTTGTGTTTAGGTAGTGTTATAGGAGGTTATAGGAGGTATAGGAGGTAGCTTATGCATGCATGCAGTGGCAGAAGTCTAGAACAGTTTGCATACACGGAAGTCAAGCTATGGCCTATGGCCTATCATTTATGGGTTGATTGATACAATTGAACAAATCTTATTTGTTTATATACGGTAGTCATCGCAAACTCCTCATACGGCTAACCTAACTCCTTATGGCCTTTGTTGTCAAGCTTTTTTTTGTTGTTATTTTTTACATCTCTATTGGCATGTCAATCACATGTTTTATTGTTTGTATAAAAGCATGCATGCAGAACTCCACGCTAAGCTAACTCCTGCTATGGCCTATGCATCTGAACAAATTTCTCTACTCAAGTTTTTATTTTTATTTTTTTACATCTCTATTGGGCTATTTGTTTTCTTTTTTTTTTTATTTGTTTGTATACGGAAGTAGCATGGCAGTCCTCAAGCATGGCATGGCAGAACTCCTCAAGCAAGCATGGGTTGATACATGTGTGTTGTCAAGCTTTTTTTTTAGTCGATCAAAAGCTTTTCTATTGTATACGGAACTCATAACTCCTTAGGATGGCAGAATTGGCCCTCCACAGCTAAGCTAAGCTAACTCCTCAACCTGCCCTATGCTATGCTATGCATGTGAACAAATTTCTTGTCAAGTTTTTAATTTTTTTTGCATCTCTGTTGTATTGTATTGGCTTGTCAATGACAATTCTTTTCTATTTGTTTGTATACGGCATGCCAGAAGTCCGTCCTCATGCACGTTAATGCTTGTCAAGCTTTTATTCTTCTTCTTCTTCTTTTTCTTCTTTTTCTTCTTCTTTCTTTTTTTTTTTTTTTTTTTTTTAACATTTTCTCTATTGGCTTGCTTGTGGTTGTTGTCAATTTCTTTTATTTTTTTCCAAGCTTGTGAATTTGTGAATATTTTTTTTGGACCAAAGTCATTCATCCGTTCTTCCATTCCATTCCATTGGCCAAAAAAAAAAAAAAAGAGCCTTAACAAAATTAACAAACAATATATAATATAAGAATTATAGATTTTTTTCCTATTAATGCAATTTTACGCAACTAATATTTTTCATATATAAACCCAAAATACTTAAATTAATAATAATATATTATTTAAATAATTAAATTAATATAGATAACTATTATCCATTATTATTATTATTAATTTTAATAGATTCATATTTATAATTAATTAATTTATAATGTCAGATACAATATTATATATTATATATGTAATTTTGTGTTAGTTATAATTTGGGATTATATATATTATTTATATAGTTTAAATATAATATAATTTCCCATTACATATAACTAATATAATATAACATAATATAAAATAATATAATATAGTAGTGATATTTAATAATATAGTAATATATTAGTAATATAGTAGTAATATAGTAATATTATTAATATTAGTATATAGTAATATAGTAATATATTAGTAATATAATAACCAAATATAATAATAATTGATATATTGTTATAGTGTATAACAATTGATATATTATTATATTATAAAAATATTGGTGTAATTGATATATTGTTATATCTGGTGGCGTACCAATTCATCCAATGGTTGAGGGGTGGGTAATCCGATTTTGATCCAATGGCTGGTGTTCGTTGTTAGGAGTTTCAACTTTGAAACTTTCTATTTTGCAAGCTAATGTCTTTTCAAGTATTTATCACAATTACCTTCGGATGACTGTAATTATCTCGAATTATTAAACATTCATATGAGCGCTGTGATTTTTAACATTTTGACATTAATTTTGAGATTTAAGGTATTCCTATTCCACTCGATTTGGATTTGAATTGAAGTTAAGAGAGTGGAGAAATTTCTAAAGCTGAGGTTGTGAGGAAAGATTTTGAAGATTCTGATTTAAAAAACAAAACTGATCAAAACTATCAAAAATGAAAAACACAAATCGAACTGGACAAATACCAACGAGGCTGCTAATGCGTGAGAGAAAGATGTTATAGTTTTCAGGTGAATTATTTAGTTTTAATTAATGACTAGTTTAGTTTTTCACAATTGTTTTTGGTACTTTATTTATTTTACTATTTTAATATGTGATTTTTAAAATAAATAAAATTTTAATATAAAGAAATTGTGTATGTTCTACTCTCACAAAAGAACATTTTTTCTCACATTTTTTTTTCATGGAAAGGAAATTTTTTCTAAGAATAAAGTCAAATCTACCACTGGCTTGCTTGCGATGACGGTGAGTGTATTTTACTCATTATTCATTATTCAAATATATTTTGTTTTGAATAGATTTAAATAGAGTACAATGAAGAATGTGATTTTTTGAATAAACTAAATGTTGAATGTGATTTTTTGAATAAACTAAATGCGTTAAAAAATGGAGGGAAATAAATGAAGATGAAAAAACAGTCAAAGAATTTGCTAGGGTAAGGAGAGCAATGACACCGATTCAAACCAAGTACTCTCCTAAGCAAGTAAGAGAGCTATTTTCTATCTTCACTCATGACATGAAATGTGTAGTCAAACAAATGGGATTCAAAAAGCTTTTGAAACTTACCTGCGACACACCGAGTAAAAAATTGTGTGAAAAACTTGTAATGAGATTTGTAGAAATTCATCTTTCTATCGCTCCAAATCAGATTTTTAAGCTCACAATAGAAGTAGGATGAATTTTAGGAATCTCTACACGGGACATGATATTTTGAATTGTTCATCTTTGATTGAATTCTTAGAGATAAAAAAGTATTTCTTAAGACTAAAATATAAACAGTTCAAACAAGAGATCCAAATACACATGCACATCGAAGATGCCTCCTCCCCCAAGTTTAAACGATATTTCTTGTTATTTATCCTTGGCTGCTTTCTATATCCAACCACCAATATCTTTCCTAGTTTGAGATACCTTACTGCTACCATTGATGTCGAGAATGCTAGCCAATATAATTGAGCCAATTTTATATTACAATGGTTAGCTGACGAGGTGTACCAATTCAAAGGTCTTCTAAATAGAGGAAGAGAGGAGAAAGCGAGAAAGAAAACATGAATCGGTGATTGTCAATTTTTACTTGGTAAGTTTTTAATACAATATAATTCAATATTTATAAATATTGTAATTTACATTAACAATATTGCCCTGTGTACATATCTTTTACTTTGAGAAGGTGAGAATTGGTGATTTGGGCGGCCAGATAACAAAACTATCCATTCGCTATTGGACCACGGATCAGGTAAATTGACGAGTTGGATTCGAGCATGTAAATGTAAGTTAAGTTTATTCTACATTATGTGGAATAATTTAGACTTAAATTTATGCTGCATTGTGGAACTGAATAGTAAGTTATTCATCTTAAGTTATTCATCTTGTACTATCTTGTACTATTTATTTAGGGTTTATTGTTTGCAAAAAAATCTATTAAAGTGAGTGTTAAAGGGAGTGGATAAAAAATTAAGGTAGGTAAACTTACAAGCACTAATTTAGAGAACTTATGATGATATATATGGAGTACTTATACCATATGTTTTGTAGAGAATTGGTATCAAACACGAACTTAAAATGTTTTTAAAGGAGTCAATTTGAATTCAATCCAATTTGTTGTGAATGCAGTATGATATGTTGTGCAAACTGTGTGATGATGATGATGTAGAGGATTCTAATGTAGATGAAGAAGAGAAGGAAGAAGAGAAGGAAAAAAGCAAAAGAAGCAGAAGGTTAAGGGTAGTGATTTTAGTGAGGACCAGGAGGGGAAGGATAGGGATTTTAGTAAGGATTAGGAGGGAAAGGATAGTGATTTTTTTGAGGCGGCCCCACAGGAGGAGAAAGGCCAGAAAAGCTAGGGGGACTTTAGAGGAGGGTTTGGAGAACAAAGGGCTGGAAGATAAATGATGGGAGGCTTGGAGGCTTTCAAGGACAAATGACAGGAGGAGAGATCAGATGATGACGAGGAGAGATCGGATGAACATGAGGAGAGGTCAGATGAAGACAAAGATACTAAATTATATGAAGCGATCAATATGTTAACTGAAATGAAGGATGCAAAGACAAACACAATTTTTATCTTTCCTTTTACTAAGCTTAGGGCTTTTTTTGACGAAGAAGAAAGTGTTTGGCTTTTTTATGGACAAAAAACCATAAAAAATAATGTCAGGCAAGTGTTCATCGTCATTTGTGACTCTGGAATCTAATTTTTATGAGACATGTTATGAATCTAATTTTTATGATAATTGATAGAACAATTTTGTGTAATATTAGCGGAAGTTACATGTGTTGGACCGATACCTATGAACTGCTACTCTCTCATTGGATTGGCACATTGGTATGAATTATGAATTTTTTCTATTTCTTTTTAATATTAGATTACTAATGAATATGTTTGATTATGTTTGTAGACCATAGAATGCTACAGACGTTTACTCAATACCACCTACAATCCAAACTCATGCCCAAAGTTATCTTTTCGAGATGTGTTTTTCCATTATGGTTTTTGGTAAGTATTGTTATTCATCTTTTCTCATCATATACTTTCATCTTTTCTCAACATTTACCTATTCATCTTTCATCAACATCGAAATAACTACTAGCTACCGTGGCACCCCCAGAATTTTAGTAGACCTTATTAATGCTATTAATGATAGTTTTCAAATATAACCTTATCGTATCCATATACATATCATTCTTTTCTCACATTTCTCACCCTTAGTGGAGTGATTTAGTAATAATTTGAATATAGTTTTATCATCTACTCATTTTCCTCCTTAGTTTACTTATTTTACGTTTAATAATGTAGATGTCTGTGGTTTCGTCTGGTGAAAGCAAGTCTGGTAAAAACAAGTGAGATATTTCGATCGTTGATAATTATTTGTCTGAGAAAACATTTGGATTCGACTTTGGACTGTGCAATCTAGTGAGTTACTTTACATTAAATACTAATATATATTCCTATTAATACACTATTAATATATTATTGCATTAATAGGCATTTATCCCTATCATTTTTAAACAACATTGGTTTTACTATTTGGATAAGCAGATTATGTATGTTCTAGACTGAGGTTATTGTTTTAGAGGCAATGAAGATGATGAGTTGGAAACTTTAATGGTAATTAATTACCTAATATACTTAAATATCAAATTTTCTTCAAACTATAAACTATAATCTTTTTATTCATTTCTCCTCTTCCAAAAAGATTGTAGTGAGAGGACTTATGAAAATTCTCTCATTATCTCTGAAATAGTGCGTGTTGAAGTTCCACAATAGCCTAATACGTAAGTTAAATTAATTAGTTCATAGCATTAATTCTACATATAACTTTGATAAATTTGATTTTTAAGTTAATGTATATCTAAAATTATTTTTATATGTATTGTTATATATCACGAATAATTGTACAATATTTGTTATGAGATTTTTGGAGACATAGGAATCGAGGATATTTATAAGTCCACCAAGTCAAGAAGTATGTTGTGTAACACCTTATCTCCTTCCTTATCTTATTTTATATTGTCTTTGAATTCAAAATTGTTGATAGTTTCATTTCATGACTTCATTTCAAGACCTTAATTTTGTTAAGAAAAAAATATTTTGTCAAAATTCTAATATCTGAACATAATACAATCTGTAATGATATCATGTCGATGATAGACAAAACAAAAAGGAAAAAGTTTGAAAGAGTTCAGAGAAAACCAAAGAAACAAAGAAAAAGGAAAATTGAGAGAAAAGCAAAGTGAGAACCAGAAGTTATCATGATGTATCATAGTTGAACAATTTATTCTACATGTACATATAATATGGATTAATATAATATGGATTAGAAATAATTTTTTCTTCTCGAATGAAATTATAACATATCACAACTTATCTCACAACTAAAAACTTACCATCTCCTTTCACTCTCAAAATTTTTTCAAAATTACCACAATTTACCATCTTAGTCACACACACTTACCAACTATGCAACATAAGACACTCACAAAATTATAGCACTTACAACCTTAAAATTTTCAACCATCCTAAACACTATATATACCAATAGGACTTCATATGTAAATATTTTCAATAAGGTGGTTGTTAATTTAAAGTATGCCTAAAATTTAAAACTCAAGTAACAAGAAATCCAATTCAATATTTATAAACATATATTTATATTTTTATAAACATATGGTAATTTGTGATATGGATAAAAATATAAATATGTAAACGCATAGCAAATTATATTTTGTGTGTGTGGTTGTGAGCATGCATAGGGACCGCACAGGCAAACTTGCCCGCATATGGCATGAACGAGCGACCGCGCTGGCATGGCCGGGTGCCCGTACGGGCACGTACATGCGCAGTACCACCGCGATTGCCTATGCGGTGGCCTACTTGGTGCCCGAGCTGGCATGGCTAGGTGCCCGCGTGGGTGCATGCATGTGCTCTTGCCCCTCGCGGGCATGTGCGGTACCATCGCGCTTGCCCCCATGGTGGTATGCGGGGGGACCCATGCTGCATGGCCAGGTGACCGCGCAGGTGCTTGCATGCACACTTACCCCATGCGGGCATGTGCGCTAGCACTGCGCTTGCCTGTATGGTGGCATACGCAGGTGCTTGCATTGGCATGGCCGGGCTCCCGCGTGGGCACTTGCATGTGCGCTTGCCTCGCGTGGGCATGTGATGTAGCACTGTGCTTGCCTGTGCGGTGGCATGCCCGAGCACCTGTGCTGGCATGGCCGGGCTTTAACGCGGGCGCTTGCACGGGTGCTACTGTGCTTGCTAGTGCGGTGGCACACGCAGGTGCCCGTGTTGGCAGGGCCGAGCTCCCGCGTGGGCATATGGTGTAGCTCCGTGCTTGCTTGCGCGTTGGCATGTGCGGGCACCTGCGCTGGCGTGGCTGGGCTCCCGTGCGGGCACTTGCATGTGCGCTTGCCTTGCATGGGCATGCATGGTAGTACCGAGCTTGTCTGCGTGGTGGCATGCATAGGCATCCACGATGGCATGGTTGGGTGCCTATGCTGGCACTTGCATGCACGCTTGCCCTGCATGAGCATGTGTGGTAGCACTGAACTTGCCCGTGTGGTAGCACTGAGATTGCCTGCGCGGTAGCACTAAGCTTGCCTGCTCGATAGCATGCATGGGCACTCGACAGCATGCATGGGCGCTTGCGCTGGCATAGGCGTGCGCCAGCACGGGCGCTTACATGCGAGCTTGCCCCATATGGGCATGCGCAGTAGCATCACATAGGCATTCCTGGCCCGCCCATGCATGCCTACGCCATACCTTCCTTCCGGGAGAGCTAGCCAGTGGGTTGTGTACTTTCCGGACCAGATCAGTCCAAGCATCCATTCCGGTTTAGGGTTTTCGGTTTTCCATTTTTTCCTTTTCTTTTTTCTTTTTCTTTTTTATTATATATGTAATTATTTAGATGAATATATATTTTTGAGGATGATTTTGTGATTTCCTATTAAATATGTAGTTTTTTTTAATAATATTATTACATGATTTGAATTTCTTTTTGAAAGCTATACTTGCACAAATAAATTTTATATAGATTACATATCTAATTTTTAACAAATTAATATCATTCGATAAACAAAATATTACAAAAAAAATTAAAATGAAGACAATTATGGAAGTAATGGAAATGATGTAGTAGTTGTATGAAGCAAAAATTTGAAGTATTGCTTAGGAAATTACCATGAAGTTACTATGATAATGCGAAATTACCAGTTACCATGAAGTTACCATGATAACACGAAATTACCATGATAGTGCAAAGTTATCATGATAAGTACGAAGTTACCTAACCCGCATCTTATTACCTCTTATCTCTTATCTCTTATCACTCACTTGGTAACAACAAGGTATAACACCAAACTATCTTCATCGTATAGTTAGTTTGGGCCATATTTACTCTCTCTCTCCTCAAATCTTTAATGACCTTTACTACTCTATAGTTTATTTTTATTATTTTGGAGCGAAATTAAAAAGAAAGGTAGATGAGTAAATTCAGAAAGGTGAAAAAAACAGACAAATATGATTCTGATTGGTGCAAATGGTGAGTGATTCTTGAGTGCTGAAGGATTCCTGACCTTGACCTACTTGGCTCTTGACCTCATTGATTGGTCCTGAAGCTTTATGAAGCTTTATAAACCCATCCTCTGCCTATCTTTTTTTGCACCCCTAAAACTTCTCCCTTCCTTATTTCTCCCAACCGCCAAGAACCTCTCTTTGCTCCTAGCTGTTTAACTCTCTACCCTCACTTATAAAATTCTAGCGAGGACATCCATATCTTCCGGAGTTCCGGAGTTGATGAGTACTAGGAAGTAGTAGGTAATTTGTCACGCCCCAAACCGGGATCATGAATAGCCGCCAGTTTTCCCTGGATGCTGGCTGTATTTTTATAGAAAATCGGACAGAATCTCCCTATAAATCAGAGGTTTCCCTGTACAATTAAACCTGTATTATCAAAATCAACCTGTAATTTAAACAAATGGCCATCCCGACCTCTCCAAAATTAACAATTTCCACTCCAAACATCTAGGACAACGCAAGGCTATAAAATTTTTAGCAGTTCTAGCCACAGACCTCTACTGTCATGCCCAACTAGAGCATGAACAGCCGCCACACCGAGCAGATCTAACTTTTATCTTATATACAATAATTTTCCCAAGTAACATTTACATATGTACAATCGCCTCAATGCAAATGAAATATGGAGTTAAATTATACAGTCATCCCAAAATAAGTACACGGCCAATTACGGATCTCAATGTCAAGACCTCGCAGGGTCGAAACTAAATTAAGATTTCATATTTCTATTTAAAGTAAATCTCACCGTCGGGAACACTAAATCCGCTCTAGAGCCTGTAACGTCGCTCTATCACAATAAACCTGTCTGAGAAGGGAAAAGAGAGGGGTGAGTATCATGGGAAGATAATCAGTGAGTGAGGGAGATAATATCAAGTATAAATAGTGTGGGTGAACCATTGGAGTGTCAAATAATATCATTTGAAACAAAAATTTATATTTCGTAGCAAAACATGATGTGTTTAGCAATTTGAAATCATTTAGTCAATCACACGATAACAAGTATATATGCATCCATTTAAAATCAAGTAATATTAGAGCAAACCAAAAATGATCCTGGTAAAGGTCAACCGTGACCAAAGACAGGCGCGTCGGGGGGTTTTATTATGCATAGACTTTAAAATGCCCTCTACCCCGACGTTGCCCATGAGTTCACTGGGGCTAACTCATCATTGTGTATAGGAGCCCGCCCGGTGCTAGACGGTAGCGTCATACACGTCCTCCCCCTACGTAGGTTCAACCGGCCGTGCCTATAGTCCTTAGAATAAATGACGTTTACGGATACTTCCTGCAGAAGCGTATCCGGGCAACCCGTGCCTCTACAAACGCCCTTCATAGCTACGGAATCATCATAGTATCACAAAAGGCACAACGTCCTAGGGCATAACGTCCCAGGGCATAACGTCCCACAAGTAACATCACATGATCGCATAACTAGTGGGCATCCAACCCACATGGTTCATCAAAAACATTTTAAATTTGCGTGCCAATACGTCTCATCAATTCATTTCAAAATAGCATATCAATGCAACGGTATAAAATGAAATTCATACATTTTCAAGTAATGGCACAATTATTGTTTCATTTCAAACCATGGATGCATAGTCATTGTAAATATAATTCAAAACACTCCAATAATCACAAAACAGATTTTTAAATTTAATATCATATGTCAAACGAATGCATATCAAAGCATGTTTTATCGAAAACACGGTATAAAACACGTTTTACTATTTTATGCAAGAGATTAGAGTCCCACTCACATATTTAGGGAGGGTGGTCACTCCCTAGTTTTTCAATAACTCTCCAAAAGACAAACCTAATCAAATTATCAAATTTTATATCAAATAAGACCCTAATAAGGGATTTTATCAACAAAATTTATTCAAATTTCGAAGTGGGTGCATTCTCTCACCTAGGGTTCCTCGGGTTTCAGACCTAGCTGTCGTTCGCCGTCGGCTTGGTCTAAAACCTGTAATATTTCCAAATTTTAAATATATTAGAAACAACTAATTTTCTAACACCAAACCCTAGAACTTCAACCAAATCATAGTCGTTACCTGCAGTAAAGATGCAGGTGAGCTCTCGAAAGGGGAAAGCCGGTTGCGGGCTCGTGGGCTAGCCGGCTGGCCTGCTGGTGGGCTCCCGGGATCTCAGCCCGGCATACTGGCCGCAGCGGGCTTTGCGGGCTGTAGTGGGCTCGCGGGTCAGGGGCTTGCGGGCTGCTGGGCCTGGTGGGCTAAGGCTCGCGCTCGCGCTCATGTTGGCGCTGGCTCGCGCTGTGTAGCGTGCAAGGGTAGCGCGCTGGCCTGTGCTGGGTCGCGCGCTGCTCGCGGGAGATCGTACCGGGGGTTCGCACAGTGGCGGAACCGGTTGTGAGCAGCGGAGCTGGCGCGCTCTGGAGGGTCGCGCTGGAGTTCATGCAGGATCGCGCGAGTGCGTGCTGTGCAGAAGGTGAAGCGCTGCTCATGGGCTGATCGCGCGCTCGCGTGAGGAGGGAGGAGGCGCTGCAGGCGGGAAGGTGCTGCAGCGGCGGCGATCACGGGAGGAAGGAGGAGCAGCCACGGTGGGTAGCGGAAGGGAGAGGAGAGAGAGAGAGAGAGAGAGAGAGAAAAGAGATTAGGGCTTTTTAGCCCTAATCCAAATTTGGAGATTTGACCTCTTTTTTTTTTTGGTGTTACATAATTGATAATATTTTTAAAATTTATAAAATCAAGATACTAAGTAATGTTGTATAGTTTTTTAAAACTTTATAAATAAAAATACAAGTTAATATATATAAAATTTTGTACCGGAGAAATTGAAGTAAATATAATATTTACAAAGAAATGATGTTTTTGGATTTTAATTTTGGATCCCTTTTCAAAGATTTTGTTATAGATTTTAAAATTTAATAAAAATGTACATAAGTTAATATTAAATTAATATAAATAATTAAAATATTTTATAAAAATATTTGTTGTATATAAGTTAATCTAAAATTAATGTAAAAAATGTATGTTAATAAATATTAAATAATATATATTAATAAAAATTATATATTTATATAATGGCAAAGAAAGTTTGAAGTTGGATCGAGAGCTGTACTGATAATATTTCTATTTGTTTTTCATCTTGAGTGTTCTTCCTTCAAGATCATCTACTTCTACTGAAGGACTATGTGGAAGTTGGATTGAGATTGAGAGAGACTTCTATGAAGGCATGTTTTCTGGTAGTGTTAGTATTTTGAAGGAAGAAGACACAATATGAAGAAAATTGGATTGAGAGACAGTTGGATGAGAGAGACTATTACTATCACTTGTGGATTGAGAGAAAGTTAGCATCTATGTTAGTAGCATCTATGATAGTATCGGTAGTCACTTGTGTTGTATTAATATCCTTGTTTTTTTGATCTCACTCCAGTTCTCTAGTTTTGTTACCCTTGAGTGAAGAAGTACTATATGAGTACTTAAACACAACACAATGAGGAGGAAAACCAATTAACTGACTGATAACAATCTCATTCAAAATAATTTTTTAATACATTAGAATATGGGTGCCAGTTACTAATAACCATATAATTTTCACTCAAATATATAATAATATTACCATTCATCACCGGAATAATGGTTGATAGGCATTTACACACTCTTTCAATATCCGTCCCCAAAGACTTCCATGCCCTAGTTATGGATTACAATGGACTACAACTAATAACCGTGCTTGATCAAACTTACTACCCTTTTACAGGTGATAAGTGGTGGTAAGTCACAATTATCACTATATTATCACTTGTTATTCCGAACTTACCACTAGTTATCATTATATTTTACACGAATAAAGTATGATTCCACAGTAAAGAAGATTGATATAGAAAATGTTTTCAAGCTATCCCTAAGAGAGTACCAATTTACTAACGACAAATGATAACCGTTTTAATTGAATATCGTTTTTACAGATGGCACAATATATAAGTTAACAGAGGTAGAATTTATGGAAATGGTACGATTAAGTGTTTTCAAACCATTGTTAAAGATTGCCACATTTACTGACCAAACGTAATATAGTCAAAATTGAATATAGCTTTTAAAGACGGTGTAATTTGTGTGTTACGACAAAGGTTGAACTTATGCAAATGATATTATTAATTAGACAGTAAAAAAAGATTTATATAGAGACCCTTTTCAAATTGTGTCAAAAGACTATCATATGTACTGATCACAATTCAATATCACTTTTACAGACGGTTGTACTACCTTTACTGACGGTTGGTAAACTTTGCTTGATGGATAATTTACCCTGTTGGAAAATGCATACATTTCTCGATAGTTTCGTCATGAGGCATCTCTATAGGGCAAAACCATCACTAAAAGTCAATGATAATAAAAATTACCGTCGATATAGTCCTTTAATTTTGTAGTGACATTTGAAAAATATAAAATTACAAAAAAATGTGAAAAAAATTATTAGTGAATAAAAAAATAAGATATATACCGAATTATATGAAAAATCAGAAACTAAAGATAGAGGAAAATAGTTCTATAGAACTGTCAAATTAAGGGATAGAAAAAGAAAAGTAATAAATGGTGTTATGCATATTAAGAGTGTAACCAATAGTATTCTTATAATGAATGAGCACATAAGAAAACATTGAAAGAATAATTTTGATAAACTTTTTAACGTTGAGCATATAAGAGATATCGGCAATATCGCGACACCTATATAGGTGATCAATTGGGATTTTAAACATAAGATTCATTCTTATGAAGTAAGGAACGTATTAAAAAAAATCTAAACAATATAGTCGTAGAACCCGATAGCATCTTTCTAAGGTGGTGAAGTGTTTGAGTGAAGTAGAAATAGGAATATTGGTGGATCTTACAAACAAAATTTGGTAAATCAAAAAAATACCCCAAGAATGGAGAGAGAGTACAGTTGTACCACGATATAAGAGTAAATGTGATATACGAGATTATTCCAATTATAGAGAAATTAAATTTATTAATCATATTATGAAGTTATTGGAAAGAGTGATGATAGATTAAGATTGGAAGTATGTCTTAGAATTAATTTGAATTCATGTCAGGACGATTCAAAACCAAACCCATTCACTTATTCAGACATTTGATGGAAATGTTTAGATTACATAAGAGAGACTTACATATGATATTTATTGATATAAAGAAAGCATATAATAGGGTTCCCAAAAACATAATGTGGTGAACATTAATGAAGAATATGATATACTTAAAACATATTGATCTCATAAAAAAATATATAAGGATCTATTACTATTGAAAAACTTCTGAGGGTTTAAGTGATAGCTTCCCGATTAATGATGGTTTCACCAAGATTCGTATTAAGTTTCTTCCCTTTTATAATAGTGATTGATGAAATAACGAATAGTATTCAAGATTAAGTATTATCTTGTATACTTTTTATAGATGATATAGTGCAAGTCAATAAAATTAAAGAAAATATTAGCGCTAAATTAGAGTTATAGAGGGATACATTACAATTTAGATGATTTAAATTGAGTTAGTAAAAAATCGAGTATATAAAATATACGTTTGATGGCGATCATCACAATGAAGAATAAACGATTAAATTAAAAGAATAGAACGTATAAAAAAATAAGCATTTTATATATATAGAATCTATCATTCAAAGAGATGGTAATATAGATTAAAATGTAAATTATAAGATCCAAATATATTGGATAAAATAGAGAAGTACAGCCAAAGTCTTTGCAATCACATAATACCATTGCAATTGAAGGGAAAGTTTTATAAAATCACACTGAGATTTACATTATTGTGTGGCATCGAGTATTGCACAATTAAATAATAACAAGAATATTAAATGGTTATAACTGAAATGAACATATTTAAACAGATATATGATAAAATTATAAAATATATGATTAAAAATAAAGACATACATATTAAGTTGGAGTGTTATCGATAAAATGAGAGACTATTGCTTAAAGTGGTTTGAGCATGTGTGACAAAGATTTAAAAATAACCAGTTAGGTGGATTGAGATCTTAAAAATAAAAAATTTAGCGAAACGTTAGAGTAAATTATTGAAAACGTGGATACAACTTATCTATAATAATAAGTATAAAAAATTTAGTTGAATAGATGATTTTAGATCAGAATGAGTGGTATAAAAAAATTTGAATTGATTGAATTAATGAACTTTTATCATCATCATCATTATCATTATTTTAAATTTATATGTATAGTTTATTTTTACTTCTTCTTTTCATTATTTTTTATTTTTTATTTTATTTTCTCTATTTTTTAATTTTAATTGTATGTCATTTTATATTATGTAGTACACAGTATGCACAACCAAGAGTGAATAGTTGTTTTTGGCACATTTAGGTTTTTCTAAGTTTTGAGGCAAGATTGACTTAAGAATAAGAAGATTGACACTCTTGATTTATAATGGTTTCATCTACCTTAGTCTATGTCCACTCAAATTTTTACCTAAATTTTCAAATCTACTATTTTATCAAAGATAGTACACCCAACTAAGTTGCACAGGTGTTAGTCAGATCTTATAATATTTCTCTCAAACACTACACACTAATTTTGCACAGGTGCTAGAATATCTTATATGTTTTACTTAAACACTTAATGCTCAAACCAAAAGAACCCTTTCTTATGGTCTTTTATAATAATTTACGACTGAAACAAATATACAATAATGAAATTTTAACTTCAAATAGATTATTAAAACATAAAAGAAAATTATAATACAGTAAACTTAATGAATGATGATCAATGTTTGCTTTTTTCACTTTTTCTTCATTAAATTTCTTGCATTTAGTTCAGGTTAGTATTTATAGAGCTGTTGAAATAGCCATTATTGAAAGAATCATTGTAAGTGATTCAAATAATTTAATGTTCATTTAATGCTAAAAAACTTTTCTATAGATCTAGCTGTTACTTACATCAAGTCTACTCTTTCTTCCTCCAGGTCGAGTTGTGTTTTGTAATCTGTGAAGTCCATGCTAGTGTAGGTTGATTCGTATATATGCAAAGTAGACTTGTGCTTCATTCTACTTGAGTATTTTCACTTTGCTATTCATGTAAGTTAGCTTGAATTCACTTAAAGATTTTTCGCATGCAAGTCGGCTTGTATTTATTTTAGGTCGATATATGTAGGTTGACTCGTGTATATTAGGTTGACTTGTACTTAATTAGCTTTAATACTTCATCATTTATATTCTTTTGATTCTGAGCAGGCTAACTCATTTCCTGATCACGTCGACTCATGTTTTCCTGTTGCTTTTGAATTTCTAAGATCTGATGAGCACAGGTCGATTCATGCTTCACTCTAGTCAATTTAAGCTGGTCTTCTATTAGGCCCAAGTTAGTGTAGGTCGACTCAAGTTTATATCAAGTCGACTTGAGTTTAATGAAACTCAAGCCTTTCACTATCTTGCATTCATGTTGGTCGACTTGTACCTTCATGGGTTGATTTCTTTAGTCTTACACAGGTTAGGCGAGTTTATCTTTTAAAACTCTGAATTTATGTATGTTGACTATGAGTTTATGTAGGTGAACGTGTTTCCCCCTCATGTTGAACATATTTGACTTATCAACTCTTCAGATTGACTCTTTTATGTTTCAAGTTGACTCATTTCTTATTCAGGTCGACTTGAACTTGCTTAAGGTTGACTTGAACTTCTTCAAGAACTTATAAGTCTTAGCTTAGGTGGACTCATTTCTTCTTTAGGTCTTTTTCAGTTTGACTTGAACTTGTTATATATTGACTTGTTATCGTCTCAACTTGACTTGTTATCGTCGCAAGTTGTCTTGTGCTTTCATCAAGTTTGGTTGTATTTCCATCAAGTTGACTAGTTAACTGGTGCTCTCATCAAGTTGATTTGTGCTTTCATCAAGTTGATTTGTGCTTTCATCAAGTTGATTTGTGTTCTTATTAGTTCAACTTTGTTTCTCTTTATTTTTCAAATTTTTGACGGTTGGAACTTTTCTTCTGGTGGGTCAACTTCATCCTTCATGCTGGGTTGATTCATCCCTTCATTTAGAAGGTTCATCCCTTTAGTAGGTCGGCTTGTCTTCTTGAATTGGTTGACTTATCTTTACATTTGTTCACCTAGGTCGACTTGTTATTTACTTGGTCCACTTGCTGACTTTGTTTTTTTCTTCTATAGAACTTTAAGCTACTTGAAACACTTGAAACACACTTTAAACATTATTAAATAAATAATTAAATGCTTATCATCAAAATGTGCTCATTATCAAAGCATATTTGGTTAACAATCTTCCTCGTTTTTCATGATGACAAAACATTTTATAAGATTTCAAGAAATCTCCCCCTTAATGACATCTCATTTATCTTTTGAAAGTTTTCAACAAAACTTCTCCCCAGACTAACATCCATCAGTTACAACAGTTAATTGTCAATCACAATTCATTTCATTAATTTTTAATTGACACCCATTACCAATTCTTCCCCTTTTTGTCATCAACAAAAGAGTAAGACTAGATTCAGCAACCAAGTCACATGCATAAGCAATTCAAATGTTTATTTCTCCCCCTTGAACTATGCTTAGTTTTTTCGCTAAATGTTTCAATTGAAATTTTCATCTTTCCATCAATATATCATGAATTATTTTCCCTTAAATCTTTCACAATTAATCTTTTCTCTTGATCAATTTTTATTTCTTCTTCCACTTTTTGTCATTAAGGGTAGGAATTAATTAGCAAGCATAAACCAATTCATAAACTAAATATAAAGGAATTAGCAATCATAACAATCAAGCATAAACAAATTTGTTATGTCAGCAAGCATGTTCATTACATAAACCATGTTCATTACATAAACCATGTTCATGTTCACAAAGAAATCAATAAATCAAATACATAAACCGAATACATGTCAAAAAATGAAACAAAGGAAGTAACAGCCATAAAACTAATACAAGCATCAATCAAACATGTCATACTAATCATTCTAAGGAAAATTTAAGATTATTTTTCATAATTCCTTCTTAAGCTATGAAACCTATTTTCGTTCAAAGGTTTAATGAGAATGTTTGCAATTTATTTTTTTGTCTCAATGTATTCAAGAATGATATCATTCTTTAGCACATGATCTTTAATAAAGTAATGTCTCATTTTTATATGTTTAGTCTTAGAATGATAAACTAGATTCTTTATTAGGTTAATAGCTCTAGAGTTATCAAATTTTATGGGAATACATTTTAAGTCTAAGTCATAATCTTCTAATTGATATTTTATTCATAAAATTTGTGCACAACACTAACTAGTAAAAAAAAAAAATCTACCTCAATAGTTAAAGTGGTAATACTATTTTGTTTCTTTGATAACCATGATACTAATATATTTCCAAAGAATTGACAAGTGTTACTTGTACTTTTCCTATCTTACTTACAACTAGCAAAATTTGCATCTGAATAATTGTGAGGCCCCGCGGGATCACACCCGACCGGCCAGCCCCCATATCCAGGTATTGTCCATGCAAGTCTGGAAATTCGAGTCTCGCTGCAGCGTCCGCGACTCGAACCCGTGACTTGCCAATTTGTCCCCCATCGTGGGAGCGCCTTTCACAGCCCAATTGGTGAAAGGCGCTCCCACGATGGGGGACAAATGGGCAAGTCACGGGTTCGAGTCGCGGATGCTGCAGCGAGACTCAAATTTCCGGACTTGCGTGGACAATACCTGGATATGGGGGCTGGCCGGTCGGGTGTGATCCCGCGGGGCCTCACATAAAAAAAACGCCTTTTTATGTGAGGCCCCGCGGGATCACACCCGACCGGCCAGCCCCCATATCCAGGTATTGTCCACGCAAGTCCGAAAATTCGAGTCTCGCTGCAGCGTCCGCGACTTGAACCCGTGACTTGCCCATTTGTCCCCCATCGTGGGAGCGCCTTTCACCAATTGAGCTAAAATGTAACACTAAGCTAAAAAAAAAAAAAAAAAGGGAGAGCCAAAAACGCAGCGTTTTGTCCCTCCCCAAATTGAATTAGGGCTAAAGCCCTAATTCATCCCACTCTCTCTCTCTCTTTCTCCCTCTCTCCCCCGACCCTTCGTCTCTCCCACACCACGACGCTGCGGCGCCGCTCCTTCGCCATGAGCTCCGCCGCCTTCTTCTTCTTCTCCTTCTTCTTCTTCTTCTTCTTCTTCTTCTTCTTCCCTCTGGGTTTTTCTCTCTACCTCACTCTATCTTCTCTCCCTCTCGCGATCTCCCACGATCGCCCTCTCTCCGCCTCGCCGCACACTGCCGCAAGCTACGATCGAGCACTGCCTTCCGCCACCGCACGCGACTGCAGCGCCTTCTACAGCGCGATCCCCCAGCTACAGCACGAGCCAGGCTGCGAGCAGGACCCAGCTCGTAGCGAGAGCCCAGGCCGCGAGTAGGACTGAGCCCGCGAGCGCAAGCCCAGGCCGCGAGCGCGAGCCCAGGCCGCGAGCGCGAGCAAGCGCGTGAGCCAATGCACGAAAGCGCACGGACCCAGCGCATGAGCGCACGCGAACCCAGCACACGAGCGCGCACGAGCGTGCACCAGCGCACGGGCACGCATCAGCGCACCAGCGCACGGGCGCGCACCAGCGCACGGGCGTGCACCAGCGCACCAGTGCACAGGCACGCACCAGCGCAGTGCATGGGCGCGCACCAGCGCAGCGCACGAGCCGCAGGCCCACCAGCCGCAGGCCTGCCAGCCCGCAGGCCCGCTAGCCGCCAGCCCACTAGCCCGTAGACCAGCGAGCCCGCTAGCTGTAGCCCACGAGCCCGCGACGGCCCGTGACGGCCTGTGAGCCCGTGACAGCCCACGAACCTCCACGCAGGTAAATGACTTAGGGTTTTGCTTTGGATCTAAGTGTTTAGATCTAACAAATAAATTTTATTTTGATAGGAAACCCTACAGACTTTGAAGTGACCGAAGCGACTTTCGGACGAGACTCGGCGCTTCGAGAGAACCCTAGGTGAGGAGATTTCGGCTCTAACTGATACATTCAATGAATCTAGGATTAAATTTAAGATGAAAGGTTCTGTATATGTTTAGAGTGTAAGTAGAATGGGAATAAAATACAAATTCTGAAATGATTATATGTGACTTTGAAAGTTAAGTATAGAATGTTACAGAAACTAGATGGTCTGATACGAAAGAAGCATATTATAGAATCACAAAATTTTGTCAAGTGAATTCGAATAGTTTGCTTAGAGTTAAACTTTGAAATATGCATGAAAGTATCTGGGTTGTAGGGTTGGATTGAAATGAGCCGTAAAGTGGAGGATATTATACATTTCATGTCTTTCGGATAAACCCTAAAGATGCTTGAGAAATTGATATTCAATTTTGATGATCTGATTAGGTTGATTTTTTTGGAGACTCGAGGAAGCTGATTGAATTTGTTTTGAAAAATAGGGAGTGACCACCCTCCCTAGAACTGTGAGTGGGATTTTGACATTCGCTATTGATTGAAAACCATGTTTCAAAAATACTTTTAAATGACATGTTTCTGTAAATGTATGATTGTTAGAATTTTTGAATATTTTATGAAATGTTTTGTGACATTTGGAGTGTCTTAATTTCTGACTTTATCAATATGCATCCATGAGTTTTGATAATTGAATATTGTGCTACATTTTCGACATGTTGATATACTTTAATGTTTCCACTGCATTGGCATATGGTTTTAAATGGATTTATTTACATATTTGGGCTGTATGCCCAGCCGACGCTATGATATGATGCATGGGGCTATATGCTCGGCCGACATGGTGATGGGATGCATGGGGCTACGTGCCCGGCCGATATGATATTGTGATCTGTAGCTACGAAGGACATCTGGTAGAGGCACCCCTTATGTCCGGATACGTTTCGGCTGGAGGTATCCGCCAGATTGTCATGTGTATGGGTGTCCCAGGGTGACCCTCATCGGAAAGTACGTTGAGTACGGCTCCGTCTAGTATCAGGCGGGGGCACCATACACGGCTGACTAGTTATGTGTATATTATGATTATTTATAGTCTAGTTGGATAGTCTGTGGCCAACATTGGGGTAGAGAGCCATTATTTAATACTTGTATTTGGAAAAACCCCCAATGCGCCGTCCTTGGTCGAGGTAGACCATTGCCGGGAATATTTCATTGGCCGGCTCTTCATGACATTGATGTAAATATTGGATGCATATCTTACTTTCTGATGTGTGCGTATATATATGATTTTGAAATAACATGATCGGTTTGCACACTGTGTATATTTTCTTATCTATGCTTTGACACTCCAAGTTCACCATCGATATTGATAGTATGAGGTCAATCCCCTCACTTACTGAGTATCCTCCCATAGATACTCACCCCTCGCTTTCTTTCCCACAGAACTAGTATTGGACCGAGGAGATATCACTGGGCTTGGGTATGGTTATTTTCCATCTCTTCCGCTATGATGATTGGTGATATTATTATGTATTGGAGATTTGACTGTATAAATTATGAACATTTATTCGTGAAACCCTCGTATTCAATTATTTCATTGCATTGAGGCATTTGTAAATATTTAAAAATAACTTGGGAATTTATTTTATATATGCGTAGAATTTAAGTCCGCTCGGTGTGGCGGCTGCTCATGCTTTAGTTGGGCACGACAGTAGAGGTCTGTTGCTAGGACTGCTAGAAACTTTATAGCCTTGCGTTGTTCTGGATGTTGGCTGTGGTATTTGTTGATTTTGGAGAGGCCGGGATGACCAATTGTTTATTTTTACAGAATGAATGTCATATACAGGTGAAATTGTACATGGGAAACCTTCGATTTATGGGGAGGTTCTGCCCGATTTTCTGTAAAAATACAGCCGGCATCCAGGGATAACGGACTACTGTTCACGATCCCGGTTCGGGGCGTGACAATAATCATGTAACTGAAAAGAGGAGTTACTATCATACTATAGTCTTGATTTGCATGTATCTCTTAAATACCTTTTCACTGTTACTAAATATGATTTCTTAGAATTGGATTGAAACCTAGCACATAAGCATATACTATATATGATATAAGGTTCAGATGTAGTTAAGTACAACAATGTTCCAATCATGTTTTTATAGAGTTTAGAGCCCATTGATTTTCCTTCTTCATCTTTATCAAGCTTTATTGAGACGCTTATTCGGGTTGTATTTCCTTTTTTCTTCACTAAGTCCAAATTTCTTAATAAACTCTTTGGTGAGTTTGGATTGACAAATGAAAATTTTATTTTCTATTTCTTTTATTTGCAATGCTAAGAAATAAATTTTCTCTTCCATTATACTAATTTCAAACTTACCATGCATTATCTTAACAAATTCTTGGTAAATGGTTTCATTTATTTCTCCAAATACTATGTCATCTACATAGATTTGCATTATTAGATTTTTTTTTTGCCTTTTCTTTTAATAATCTAGGTTGTGTTAACATTGTCTCTTTCAAAAACATTATCTATCAAGAATTTGCTAAAGTTTTCATATCAAACTTTTGGAGTTTGTTTTATACCATATAGAGCTTTAGACAATTCAAACACATGATCTAGATATTTTGGATCATTAAAACCAGGGTTGTTCTATATATACTATTTCGTGAATAAAGCCATTCAAAAATGCAATTTTTATATCCATTTGATATAACTTAAAATCCATGAAGCGAGAGAAGGTAAGAAACATTCTAATTGCTTATAATCTTACTACAGCGGCATATGTCTCATCAAAGTCTATTGCTTCCTCTTGACTATATCCTTGATCTACTAATTTTGCTTTATTCATAGTAATGGTTCCATATTTATCTAGTTTGTTCCTATAAACCAATTTACTTCCTATTATTGAGTTTTCTTTTGTTCTAGGAACTAAATCCCATATTTTATTTCTCTTAAATTGATTTAATTATTCCTACATTGCTAGTACGCAGTTTTCATTCTCCAAACTCTCATCCATGTTCTTAAACTCTATTTGAAAGATAAATGCAACATTATTGATTTTGAAGAGCGGATCCTGTCTTAACTCCAGAATTTATATTTCCCATAACATTTCTACAATTACACTTTTTCTTACTATTGAAAATCTTATTTCTTGTTTTTCCCGAATCTTTTCATCTTTCTTTTTTTCTTTTTCTTTTTAAGCATTCTTATGTTTGGTGTTTTCATTTTCTATTACAACTTCTCTTATGGGTTCATCTATCATATCATCATCAAAATATATATGTTTCTTGCTAGAAAGGTCAAATTCAGTATGAATTAATTCCTCTATTCTAATGGCCCTTCTGTTATAAACTCTATATGTTTTATTAAAGGATGAATAACCTAAAAATATGACTTTATCACTTTTAGGATCAAATTTTCATAGGGGATCCATTCCATTATTCAAAACAAAACACTTACACCCAAAGACATAAAAGTATCCTATGTTACGCCTTCTACCTTTAAACAGCTCATAACGTATTCTTAAGGATTTGTCTAATCAAAACTCTATTTAATATATAATATGCTCTACTCACAACTTCAGCCCATAAGAATTTGGCTAAATTATTTTCACATAAAATTCTTCTAACAATTTTCTCTAAAGTTTTACTTTTACTTTCCACAACTCCATTCTGTTGTGAAGTCTTAGGGGTTGAAAAGTTATGACTAATTCCATTTTCTTCACAAAATTTCTATATCAATCTATTTTCAAATTCTTTCCCATGGTCATTTCTTATATTAGAGACTGTGCAACCTTTTTCATTCTAGATTTTCCTACATAGTTTGATGAATTCATTGCTAGTTTCCTCCTTCTAAGCTAAGAATAACATCTAAGTGAATTTAGAATAGTCATCTACTATCACAAAGTCATAGTGCTTTCCTCCTAGACTTTGCATTCTAGTTGGTTCAATTAGATCTATATGCAATAATTCTAGAGGTATACTAGTTGAAATTATATTTTTATGTTTGAAAGAGCTCCTTGTTTGTTTTCCTTTTATGCAAATATTACATAACTTATCTTTCTTAAATTTCATTTTTGGCAGTCCTTTAACTATATCTTTTCTTAGTAATTTTGAGATTAAATCTATTCTTGTATGTCCTAATTTTCTGTGCCATATTCAGGCATTCTTATGGATTATGGCCATTAATTATGCTTTATTAACTTCTCCTATATTATCAAGGCTAATTATATTATTATTGCCTTGCCTAGTTTTGGTAAATTTTGTCATGCCCCGACCTACAGGTCAAGCACGTGAACAGACTGCCGTAACTCCTTGAGGCACGGGTTTGCCCTACTAGCACACCAAGGTGATGCAAGGCTAATATTATGAGTAATATCATGTCTCTGCTCGACATCCTAAGCCAAATCATACAACGGAAGATATGAAAAGAATATTTTAAAGAAATTTCGTCAAAACATTTACCTCCGATTTATATATAATATTTATATGCACGGTTCAATCAAAATAAGGATGAATATGAATACTTACCCGGTAGCGTCTCTCAATAAAACTCATGGAACAGTACCTCAAAGTAAGTCAATTGCAGTATACGCTGAAAATTTTTAAATATGAGGGGGTGAGTACAACCACATAATCAGTGAGTGAGGTGCAATAATTATATAATGACAATAAATGAATTTGTGCGAGTGGCAAGTCAAATCATCATTTTTAAATTTATATTCATTTGCAAGATATCATGTAATTAAAAATAATATGCATTCTTATCATAATCATACATCACGCAGTGTCAATCGGTAATAAAACACATTTTACCCATAATTTGGCCTAATTAGGGTAAAATCCACCAATGGGTCACCACAATATCATAAAAATGAAACATATATGTATTTTCGTTTTTAACCCCCTTCCCTTGGTGTTGACATAGTTCTCACGGGTGCTCGTCTATTGGATCCGTTAGTTAGAGTTAGGGGGCTCAAACCCTTGCTCTCATGCTACCTCAGCATGTCACCCCGTCGGGTAAACTCTCAATATTGTGGTAGGGAGTACACTATAGCCAATATGCACCATCCCATAATCATACACATGTGCCTCATGTCATTATTTATAAATCTTTACACGTAAAAGAAAAATATGGTACGATCGGTTATCATAATATCATAATATAATTTTCACAGAATATCATTTTAAAATATTCAACAAACATTAAAACATTTCTAAATCACATTTCAAAATTTATTTATAAAAATCAAGATCAAACTATTTTTTATTTAAAGTTAGAAATAGTTCGTCTTACTCACCTCGACTGGGGAGGGTACGCTACTCCTCTAGCTGTCCTCCTTTCTTGAACGAGTCACCTCTCGTACAAAAATATAACCCTACACCTAGGTCAAACAATATATAATTTATCAATTATTTTGATAATATCATATCATAGGATTACAAATTGCATATGGAAATGTTTTTATTTAAGGTACAATCTCAAATTTTATACTTAGAAAAATTTCAATTCTAAGTTTCCAAAGTTTAACTTTGCGCAGTTTTGGGAGAAACTCCATATCTTGCAGTGTATTCCTCCAATTTAAGTGATTCTTATCTAATCGAAGACAAGACATCGATATAAAATATTCCAGTTTATACTATCCTCAGATTTTATATGTATAATTTTATAAAATTCCTTTTTTATTTTAGTTTCGGATTTAAAATCTAGTTCTGCGTAGTTTTCAGTAAAAATACTATAACTTTCTGTCTACTACTCCGATTTAAGTAATCTTTAACTTAAATTAACGATAAGATAGTGACCTAAAACTTTCATGTTTTACATTTCTCCAATTCCAAACAAAAGATATTTTAAAAATTGACACAATATACTGGTCATACACAGAGTATGAAATAGAGTAAGTGAAACATGCTGAATTTCTTAAAATCACTAAAAATCAATTCCTTCATGAAATTTTTCACATGATATACATTTTAAAGCTTAGAAAGCCTAGTTTACACAGGAATAAACGACTTAGATTTTTGACTCCTACAGAATGAGATATCATAGCAAAACTACACAATACTCAAATCTGGAATTTAATATCTAGTATACTAATATGGATACTAATGTAACTACTCAACAAATAATTTAATTCTTGTATAAGTTAAAACATGTTACATTCCTTGTAACCTCTCTTGCTAACAATATATGTTAGTGCTCCCTTTGAATTCTTGAATTTTTTTTTCTTCTGACCTTAACACCAAAATCAAATCCTAACATATAAATATAATATTTCTATGCCTTCATTTTGAAATTAAAATTTCAAACAATACTCTTACCTCTTTTGCTTCATAGTTGAACTTAATTTTAGAGAGGAAGTCTTCATATTTTCGTCCAAGGGAGGAGGAATGAAGAAAAAAATGAATCAATTTCTCAAAACAAGTTTCTTTATAAACCTAGCGAAATATCCTTGACCATTGGATCATCCCATGCATTATCTCAACCATCCACTTGTCCTTGCACTTAACCTATGCAATTGTTAATTCAAACAAACTCCATGCACTTCATTAGGAGTCTTGTTGGACATCCATGTCAATGAGGAGGATTGTACAAGCTATCCCAATAGTCTTTCAAGTAAAAATTTACATTCAATGTGATTTCTTGAATGTGGAATCATCACATGTGGCCACTAACCAAACTTGTTACCCTCTTGACCAATCATTTGGCTCCAATTGTCCATCCTTGAGTGATTTGCAACCAAGTCCCTCAATTTTCCTTAATTGCATTTAGACCCATAATTTTTAACAATTTACATTTTTGGTCCTTATAAAATTTTGTTCGAAATTTCTTAAAAATATGAAATTTCTTTTAAATATCTTTATTTAAGTGTGTAGGCCTTTCCTTAGCCATTTTTGACTTCTTTAGTCTTTGTCGACGCTTGCCGAGATGATTTTCGGCTAATCGATAAAATTTTCAGTTTTTAGTGATTTTGAGACGAAACTTCAAAATAAATAAATAGATAATTAAAGTTATATTTAAAATGTCTCAAAAGGATGTTAATATATATTTAGAATCATGAGGAGTGGTACATGATATACAGTCACTGAAAATTGGTGTTACAATTCTTAACCCCATAATAAAAAGTTTCGTCCTTGAAACTAAACTGAAACTATATATCGAATAGCTGAGGGTACTGTCTCCTCATAGTATCCTTGGGCTCCCAAGTCTACTCCTTGATCTGGTCGTTCTCCAAAGTACCCTGACCAGGGGAACCTCCTTGCTCCGTAGCTTCTTGGTTTGTCTGTCTGAGACGGCTATGGGCTGGATGGAGAATCTCAAATCATCCCTCAACTCTACCAAGTAGAGGTTCCAGTACATGGGAAGGATTAGGAAGGTACTTCCTCAGTATCGAGACATGGAATATATCGTGAATCCGTATTAGCTCAAGGGGCAAGTCCAACCTATACGCCACTTTTTCAATCATCTCAAGGACTCGAAAATGGTTGATATACCTGGGGTTAAGCTTTCCCTACTATTTGAATTGAATTATCCCCTTCCAAGGGGATACCTTTAGAAACACCATGTCTCCCTCCCCGAACTCTAAAGGTCGCCGCCGTCTATCTACATAGATTTTTTGCCTATCTTGGGCAGCTTTCATCCGAGCACGGATGACCTTTACCTTCTCTCGGGTCTCCTCAATCAAATCTATACAGCTGAGCTGTCTCCCCCAACCTCGTCCCAACACAAGGACATCTGGTACTTCCTCCAGTACAAGGCTTCGCATGGTTGCATCCCAATACTAGCCTGATAGCTATTGTTATAGGTGAACTCGATCAATGAGAGGTGCTGGTCCCAACTACCCTTGAAGTCCATGACACAGGATCTCAACATGTCCTCTAGTGTCTGAATGGTCCTCTCAGACTGACCATCCGTTTGGGGGTGAAATACAGTATTGAACTTAAGTCGATTACCCATGGCCTCTTGCAACTTTGGCCAAAATCAGGAAGTAAAACGCGGGTGTCTGTCCTATACAATGGATACTGGGACTCCATGTAGTCGAACTATTTCACTGATATACTGGCAAGCCAAACCCTCTAGTGGATAGTTATTACAGATGGGAAGGAAATGTGTGGACTTGGTAAGTCTATTTAGGATTACCTAGATAGCATCGTGTCGTGCCAAAGTTTGCGGAAGACCCGTTACAAAGTCTATGGTGATATGTTTCTACTTCCACTCAGGAATAGGAAGAGGCTATAGTATACCGACAGGTTGTTGATGCTCAGCATTCATATGCTGGCATACCAAACACTGGGCAACAAAACTGGCTATCTCACACTTCATGTCCGCCCACCAGTAATTTTCTCGAATCGTCGGATACATCTTTGTGCTACCAGGATGCATAACATAGGTTGAAAAGTGAGCCTCCTCCAAGATGGCATGTCTAAGGTATCATCCTTGGGAATGTAGATACGTGACCCAAAAACTACTAAGCCATCATCCCTAATTCTGAAGCCTCCGCCTTCCCCTTTGTTGATCTTCTCAACAATTCCTTGAAGCTCCTCATCAATAGACTGAAGTTTCCGAATGTGGTCAAACAAAGTTGGTCTCACCTCAAATCTGGCCAAAAGTGCTCTAAAATCATATGTGGTTAGTCTGACTTCTAATGAGCAGAATCCAATAAGACGTAAGAGATAAGAACTCTCAGTGGGTGTTGATGACGACAACTTATGGCTCAATGCATCTGGAACGACATTTGCTTTCCCTGGGTGGTAGTCAATAGTCAGATCATAGTCTTTGAGAAGATCCAAACATCTCCTTTGCTTAAGATTGAGCTCCCTCTGAGTAAGTAGATACTTCAAACTTTTGTGATTTGTATACACCCGGCAAGTAACCCCATATAGATAGTATTGCCAAATCTTCAAGGCGAGTACAATAGCAGCAAGCTCTAAGTCGTGGTAGGATAATTTAGTTCATGCCTTTTTAGCTGTCGGGAGGCGTAAGCGATGACCTGACCCTTCTGCATTAGGATGCAACCTAATCCTTGTCGGCTAGCATCATAATATACCTCGTACTCACCATCGCTAATAGGGAGAGCAAGGATGGGTGCTGACGTTAGTCACTGTTTGAGCTTCTGAAAACTCACCTCACTGCAGTTATCCTAAACAAACTTGACCTCTTTCCGCGTCAAGTTGGAGAGTGGAGCAGCAATCTTGGAGCATCCCTCTACAAACCTTCGAAAATATCCTGCCAATCCAAGGAAACTCCGCACCTCAGTAATTCTCCGTGGTTGCTCCTATTTCAGAATAGCTTCAACATTTTTTGGGTTTACAAAGATCCCATCAGCAGAAACCACATGGCCCAGAAAGTCAATGTCCCTTAGCCAAAACTCATACTTGGAGTACTTGGCATATAGTTCATTCTCACGAAGTGTCTGCAATTTAGCTCGTAGGTGTTGGGAATGCTCCTCATCACTCTTAGAATACACAAGAATAGCGTCAATAAAGATGATAACAAGTCTATCTAGAAATGAGTGGAATACCCAGTTTATCAGGTTCATAAAAGCTGCTGGGGTGTTAGTCAGCCCAAACGGCATCACCAAGAACTGAAAGTGACTGTAACGGGTCTTGAAAGCTGTCTTGGTAATATCACCTTCCCTGATTCGTAGCTAATGATATCCAGATATAAGGTCGATTTTAGAGAACCCAGACCCCCTGCAATTGATCGAACATATCGTTAATTTGAGGTAGTGGGTATTGATTTTTTATGGTCACCCGATTCAACTGTCGATAATCTATGCATAGTCCGAGAGTGCCATCCTTCTTTTGGACAAATAATACCGGAGCACCCCAAGGTGAAGTGCTCGGTTTGATGAAGCCCTTATCCAATAATTCTTGCAACTGAACTTTTAGCTCTTTTAGCTTTGTCGGGGCCATCCTATATGACCGAATAGAGATAGGCGCAGTTCCTGGTGCCGAATCAATAGCAAAATCAAACTCTCGGACTGGAGGTAATCCGGGTAACTCCTCAGGGAATACATCAAGAAACTCCTGCACCACTGGGACATCATTTATTTTTGGTCCCTCTACTGTGGTGTCAACAACATGCACCAGATATGCTGTACAACCCTTACTCATCAATTTACGGGCTTCCAAGGCTGATATCACATAATTTCGGAGAACCCGTCTAATTCCATGGAAAACTAATACTAGGCTCCTTAGTCTCTGAAATTCGATTGTCTTAGCAAAACAGTCTACTGAAACTCTGTACCGATGTAGTCAATCCATACCTAGGATGGCGCCGAAGTCTCATATGTCTAGTAGGATCAGATCTGCCTTTAATACTGTGCTATCCACCTCGACCCCACAGTCTCAGTATACCTCTTTCTTGACAATCTGGTCCCCTAAGGGAGTAATGACCAGCAGTACTTTATCTATTGGTACTAGAACCTTGTCTCGTAGTGAGTGATGTTTGTACTTACAAAAGAATTATTTGCCCCAGTGTCAACCAGCACACGGGAGTCTCTTCCAAAGATAATCATAGTGCCTACATCGAACTTATAAAGTCCATTATCTCATTATTATTGAAATAATTGAAAATTACTTAAGGATAAAATCTCAAAATTGATATATATATTATCTTTCAAAGTTCACCAAATTACATCATAGTCTAAAGTTCCTATACGTCATTAGGATGAGGAGTAGGGGTAGCACCTGTTACTATGTTTGGACTAGCCTGTGCCTCCTCGTCGGTTATAGCATATAGTCTAGTTTGTGTCCTGGGTTGCTGACGAGGAGGTAGAGTAGGCATATTACTCCCAGTGGAAGACTTTCCTACGGTGCTACGACGAGGTACCGTAGAAGGTGCTGAGTTGTTGTCTGGGCCATAATAAAAGCTTGAATCTAGGGCGTGATTGTATCCCTCAGCTCACAGATCGGGACAATGGTCCTTGAAATGTCCCTCATTTCTGCACTAAAAACATCTGTCAGAGAATTGGTATGGGCCTGGATGTGTCTTTTCACAAATTGGGCAGGTTCTTCTCTACACTCCTTCGAACCATAACGCAGTACCCAAGCTACCTCCGGTATACTCATCGGGGCTGATGACTGCCTATATTGCCCATGAGGTGTAGTCCCAGGCCCTTGTCTAGGGCCGTCGCTATATGAATCTCGACCTCTGCTCCTCTTGGAGCTCTTTCCCTGCCCAAATCTAGGCCTCTTCCTTTGGTCTTGCTGCTCGCGGAGACTGTTCCGCTCTTTGATGTTCTATTCTGCCCTCAGTACCCATTGCATAACTCTAGCATGTGTATCCTCTTCAGAGACTATCATCTGGTCTCTGATGGCGTGATTTAGTCCATTTTCAAACTTGAATCTCCTGATCTCCTCACTCGCCAATAACTCTAGGAAAAATGCCGCTAGTCTGCGGAACTTAGTTTCGTACTCCGACACAGAATTCTGCCCATGCTTCAACTCCAGGAAATCTTGTCGTTTCATGTCGCAGTCGAACATCGTGTAATACTTGGAATCAAACTTCCTCAGAAAGTCATCCCTGGTCAGCGGCTCATTGGCTCTATCCTTGATGCCATCCCACCAGTCACGGGCGTCATCCTCTAGCAGTTGATTGCTATTATTACCTTGAGTCTGTCTTTAACTCCCATGTCCTCCACAGTCTCTTTGATTCATTTGAACCACTCCCTGGCCATAATGGGGTCGTGGGTCCCAGAGAAGGACTCATACCCTAAACTTCTAGCCTTTTTCAGCAAGGTGGAGGTCTTTGTCATCTATCGAGTAGTTGACATAGTCATCAACGTAGGAGAGGGCACTGGTGCCACTGTGGGTATAGGCGGAGCTTCAACCGCCGGTATAGGTGGTGCTCTCATCTGGTCTCGGTGGGTCGTTCACCACTCCATCATCTCCTGGAGTATGGGGTACAGTGGAGGTGCTTCTTTAGCAGGAGGGGCCTGAGGTGATTGAAGTGATGACGCGGCCAAGAGCAGGCCTCAATGGGATGCCTCAATCGTTCTCTGGGACGTATAGTTCTTCATAAAGGACCACGCTTAGTATTTAAGAGTAGAAAGCAAAAGGTTAGGTGCCAACCTAACCCCTAGTAAGGATTGATGTTATAGGACCATAGGAGGCAAATTATAAATTTTTTGAAAAACATTTTATAAATACCGGAAGCAAAATAGTGTAAATACAGAACCTAGCGCTCTGACCCGACCTGCAGGTCGAGCACGCGAACAGACCATCGCGACTCCTCAAGGCACGGGTTTGCCTTACTCGCACATCAAGGTAACACAAGCTTAATATTATGACTAATGTCATGTCCCTACTCGACATCCTAAATCAAATCATACAGTGAAAGATTTGAAGAAAAATATTTTAAAGAAATTTCTTCAAAAACATTTGCCTCCGATTTACATATAATATTTATATACACGATCAATTGTAAATAAGGATGGGTATGAATACTTACCCGGTAGCGTCTCTCAATAAAACTCATGGAACAGTACCTCAAAGTAAGTCAATTGCAGTATACGCTAAAAATTTTTAAATATGAGGGGGTGAGTTTAATCCAAATACTCAGTGAGTGAGGTGCAATGACTATATAATGACAATAAATAAATTTGTGAGAGTGACAAGTTAAATCATCATTTTCAAATTTACATTCATTTGCAACATATCATGTAATTCAAAATAATATGTATTCTTATCATAATCATATATCATGGGGTGTCAATCGGTAATAAAACACATTCTACCCATAGTTTGACTTAATTAGGGTAAAATCCACCAATGTGTCACCACAATATCATAAAAATGAAGCATATATATATTTTCCTTTTTAACCCTCTTCCCTTGGTGTTGACACGGTCCTCACGGGTGCTCGTCTATTGGATCCGTTAACCAGAGTCATAGGGCTCAAACCTCTGCTCTCGTGTTACCCCACTACATCACCCCGTCGAGTAAACACTCAATACTATGGTAGGGAGTGCGCTATAGCCACTATATACCATCCCATAATCATACACATGTACCACATGTCAATCTTTACTCGTAAAAGAAAAACATGGTACTATCAATAATCATAATATCATGATACAATTTTTACAGAATATCATTTCAGAATATGCCACAAATATTAAAGTATTTTAAATCACATTTCAAATTTATTTATAAAAATTATGATCAAATTATTTTTCATTTAAAGTCAAAAAAGTTCATCCCACTCACCTCGATTGGGGAGGGTACGCCACTCCCCTTAACTGTCATCGTTTCTCGAACGAGTCACCTCTCGTACGAAAATGTAACCTTATGCCTAGGTTAAATAATGTATAATTCATCAATTATTTCAATAATATCATATCATAGGATTACGAATTGTTTATGGAAATGTTTTTCTTTAAGGTTCAATCTCAAATTCCAAACTTGGAAAATTTTCAATTCTAAGTTTTCAAAATTCAATTCTGCATAGTTTTGGGAGAAACTCCATATTTCACTGTGTATGACTCCAATTTAAGTGATTCTTATCTTTAATCGAAGACAAGACATCGATTGAAAATCTTCTAGTTTATACCATCCTCAGATTTTATGTGTATAATTTTATAAAATTCCTTTTTAATTTCAGTTTTGGCTTTAAAAACTAGTTTTGCGCAGTTTCAGTAAAAATACTATAACTTTCTGTCTACTACTCCATTTAAGTGATATTTAACTTAAATTAAGGATAAGAGAGAAATCTAAAACTTTCATGTTTTTAGTTTCTCCAAATGCCATACAGAAAATATTTTAAAAAATGACACAAAGTATTAGTCATACACAAAGTATGAAATAGAGTAGTTGAAATATACTGAATTTTTAAAAATCACTAAAAATCGATTTCTTCATGAAATGTTTCACATGATATACCATTTTAAAGTTTAGGAAGTCTAGTTTACACAGGAACGAACGGCTTAGATATTAGACTTTTACAGAATGAGATATCATAGCAAGACTACACAATACTCAAATCTAGAATTTAATATCAAGTATGCTAGTATGGATACTAATGTAACTACTCAACAAATGATTTAATCCTTGCATAAGTTAAAACATGTTACCTTCCTTGTAATCTCTCTTGTTAACAATATATGCCAGTGCTCCCTTTAAATCCTTGAATTTTTTTTTCTTTTCACCTTAACACCAAAATCAAATCACAACATATGAATATAATAATTCTATATCTCCATTTTGAAATTTAAAATTTCCAAAAATTCTCTTACCGCTTTTGCTTCATAGTTGAACTTCATTTTAGAGAGAGAGTCTTCATATTTTCGTCTAAGGGAGGTGAAATGAAGAAAAAAGAGAATCAATTTCTCAAAACAAGTTTCTTTATAAATCTAGCAAAGTATTCTTGACCATTGGATCATCTCATGTGTTATCTTAACATCCTCTTGTCCTAACACTTAAACCATGCAATTATTGATTCAAGCAAGATTCATGCACTCCATTAGGAGTCTTGTTGGATATCCATGTCAATGGGGAGGATTGTACAAGCTATCCCAAAAGTTTTTCAAGCAAAAATTTCCATTAAATGAGCTTTCATGTATAAATTCTCATTAAATGAGCTTTCATGTATAAATTCTCATTCAATGAGGTTTCTTGAATGTGGAATCATCACATGTGGCTACTAACCAAACTTACTGCCCTCTTGACCAATCATTTGGCTCCAATTGTCTATCATTGAGTGGTTTGCAACCAAGTCCCTCAACTTTCCTTAATTACATTTAGACCCCTAACTTTTAACAATTTGCATTTTTGGTTTCTATGAAATTTTGTTTGAAATTTCTTAAAAATATGAAATTTCTTTTAAATATCTTTATTTAAGTGTGTAAACCTTTCCTTAGTCATTTTTAACTTTTTTAGGTCTTGCCGGCACTTGTAGAGAAAATTTTCGGGTTACTGATAAAATTCGGTTTTTAGTGATTTTGAGACGAAACTTCAACATAAATAAATAGATAATTAAAATTATATTGAAGATGTCTTAAAAGGATGTTAATATATATTTAGAATCATAAGGAATGGTACATGATATATAATCACCGAAAATCGGTGTTACAAAATTTGTTTCATTATTCTCTTTGTAAATTATCAGACAAGCAACAAAATCAAATGTCACTATACATCCTCTGTTATACAGTTGACTATTACTAAGTATATTATGTTTTAAATCTTTAACGAGTAAAACATGTTGTATCTGGGTTGAAGTGTTACCTATACTTTCTATGCCGATCATTCTACCTTTAGGGTTGTCTCCAAAGAGAACTTTGCTTCATTTCTTCTCTTTCACATTGCAAAATCTTGTGGAGTCTCTTATCATATGTCTGGAGCATCCACTGTCAAGGAACCAAATGTTCTGAGAACCATTGGCCTTGAAACATATCTGTAGAGAGATTCAATTAAGTTTTGGCCTTCCGTACTTAACCCTCAAAGATGTTCAAATGAGTTAATCAAGATCAAATTATTTGAAAATTTTAAATTGGAGTTTTTACTAAAGGTAAAATCAAAATTTAAAATTTGAAGAAAATTTCCAGAAGATAGAGGCTGGTTTTTAGGAGATATTCTCTCAAGTATAACTTCTTCATTAACCAAAGATTTTCAAATTTGAAAATTCCACACTTTAGGGTGATTGTTGAACTTCAAATTTGAACAATTACAGTGGTAAAAATCAGAAGATTTGAAGAAGAACTGGTTTTGAGGCCTACTTTAAGCCTTTAAATCTTCACAGTGCAACTAGTTTGGCAAGAACTTGAAGTAGTTTTTATATAGCAATATTTAGACATTATTCAAAGCCTTTTATTGATTTTATTCAATTAATACAAAGTCTAACAGGTCCCTTTAAGTTCAACTTCATCTGTCAAACTTTTCTGACAGACCTTGAGTTTTTGGGTTTTCTTGCATTCGTAACTTTTGATTTGAGTTTGTAAAGTCTCAGAAGTATGGAGAGAGCGTAAGAAACACTTTGTTGAGTAGATAGACTAGTTGGGTGAGAGTTAAAACCATTTTCATATTGGACTAAGCCATCTTCAAGAGGGGAAGGTATAGATCGTCAACAAAGGAGGATTGTACTCATATTTGTAACTCTCTTCATATAGTGAAACTAGTTATCGCTGGACCCTGCCTTGCTGAGCTGGAAGAGTGGATGTAGGCATAACATCGAACTAGTATAAAATGAGCTTGTTTTCTTCTCCCTTACTTTTATTGTTCCTATATATTTGCATGTAATTTTTGGCCTTAGAAATATTTAGATTAATTGGAGACTAATCTAAAAATTTGATGACAATCAATTTAATTCCCTTCTTGATTACCATAGGGACCAACACTCCCAATGAAGCTTAGAATCGAGGGAATCCCCACATGGGGCATATAATTAAGAGCATATCCAAGGGATATCCTTTGTATAGTGTGGAGCCAAGAAATTAAACTATAGGGAAAATTAAGTAGTATAGGATGCAGAACCAGTAAACACTGAACCTATAGATGATGTAGAGTTGAAAGATCATAAGAGCCACCCGCTCGGGGGTTAGATTCCATATATTGGTTAAGATAGGTATGGACCCATGCGAGGTATTAAGCCAAGAGAGTGAGGGTATAAAACCTTTACAAGGTACTGAATCGAGAGAATGGGCCGTATCCACCCGGTTAGGAGTTGCTTCCCGTTTTGACGACACATTTGAAGGTGTCATATGGCATTGTGTTGAGAGAGTTCGTTGGCTTTGTGTCGAGGTGGAGCATTTGATGGTATTACATCGAGAGGGGTTCATTGGCATTGTGCCAAGGGAGAGTTTAGTCGCATTGCATTGAGAGGGCTTGTTGATGTTTTGTCGAGAGAGATTTTAATGGCATTGTGCTGAGAGGGCTCATTGGCATTGCACCAAGAAGGAATTGATGGCATTACATCGAGAAGGCTCATTGGTGTTGCGTTAAGAGAGATTTTATTGGCATTGCATTGAGATAGCTCATTGGCATTGCATCGAGAGGGCTCGCTAGTGTTGTGCCGTAGAAATTTTATTGGCATTGTGCTCAGAGGACTTGTTGGCATTGAGCCAAGAGGGATTTTATTGGCATTGCATCGAGAGGGCTCATTGGGATTGTGCCAAGAGAGCATTGATGGCATTGCACCAAAAAAGCTTGATGGCATTGCCCCAAAAGGGTGCTGATGGCATTCCCCCAACAGGTGCTGATGGCATTGCTTTGTAGGAGGGTATGTTATGTCTACTCGGTCATGTATTACATCTCGTATTAGCGATGTGTTTGAGAGCGTTTGATACCTGTGAGTTGTTCTTGACTACAGATGCTTATTCCAGTTAGGGTGTTATGAAAAGACAATGAAGCATATGGAGATGTTATTATAAGAATAACAGTAAAAATCTTGAATCAACGTATCTAATTAGTGACCTAGAATCACAGACAAAATGATAATAAATAATGAATAGAGATTACTATATTGAAGTAGTGGATGACCTTAGTTTACATGGGAGCATTCCAATACCGAGAGGTGTTCTGAATTTTATTTTCATATGCCTGGAGCTCAGTAGCACTTCTAAAGCATTCAAACTGGGTCGATCAAGGATGACATTTTAGTCAAACTATAGCTTGACTATGTTGAACATCACTGTAGTAGTCACATGATTGGGTGGCATTCCAAGAGTTAGTAGAAAGGGAAAGTAACTTTGGGGTAGAGCAACTCGCTTGAGAGTTCCTTTACAGGTCCAACTTGAGGCTGGAGGTGTGAGTGATCAAAATAGATTTCTTGGACAGTGTCCCAATAGAGGAGATCACAGGTTGCTTTTCGATCGACAAAAATTCTCCCCATTGTGTACCGGCACATTTTGGTTGTGATGACCAACGGGTTATGACGGCTTGGATTAACACCTACCAAATCATCTTCATCAAAGCCTATCATGGGTTTTTCTTCTTCCATCCTTACTTGGTATAGGTGGTGAGAACCTTTTTGGAGGTGGATGTTGAAGAGGGATGTTTGCCTTCTATCTGGATGATTACCTCGTTGGCTTGGTTGTAGGAGGCTCTCAAAAGTGATGGTTCATTTGGCTCATTCGCTCATGCTGTTGCATGTAGACTCCGAGGGGGTTTTTTTCTCGTTCCGTACTGATAAACCTTTGGAGTCGGGCATCCAAACTAAAACCTTACGTTCATCCTTTAGTTTCCTATATTCATATGTTAGGTAGCTATAGTCTCAGTAGAAGTGGAAATACCAAGTCTTGTCTTTCTTTAAATCATCCCTTGAGAGATGTGGGGGCTATTTAGCATAAGATTTGTTCATGATTTGAATCAAGATTTAAGTATGCTTGTCATTTAGGGTAGTGTAGTTAGTGAACCTGGGATGAGGAGGAGGCCCAAGTCAGCTCCTCTTGGGTGATGATCACCGAGATGAGCTACTACATTCATTCTTTCCCGCTCCAATTCGGATTTTATTAACTGTCTCAGCTTCCTCAACTTCGATGTATTTTTTTGTTCAAGCATAAAATTCTTGAATGGTGGATGGAGAATCCTTCGTTATATAAATCTTTATCCACAAGGGCTATAAACTTGTGAGTACCGCTGCCAATATGATGGAGTGGTCTAGACTAGAGATCTTCATCATCTTGTTCTTGAACTTGTCTAGAAAATCTCTTAGAGGCTTGTGATCCCTTGTTACAAAGGCCAGAGCGAGGTATATTTCCTCTTGACTCCTCGACTGATCATAAAATAAGCTTCAAACTACTGACAAAGTTGGGAAAAGTTCCTAATGTTGAATGGAGGGAGCGAATTAAATCATGTCAGGGTGTTGCCCTTTAAAATTATAGCAAAGTGTTTGCATACGACTGTGTCTTGCATGTCTCTTGAAATCATAAGTGTCACGAGGTAGGCCACATGGTCTTGAGAGTAGGTAGTATTATCATACCTCTCCATAAGTGGGAGGCATCGATTCAGTAGAGAATTCAGGATCGAAAGGAGAGAGACCGACAACATATTGGGTGGTGTCTTCTTTTCTTGTACTAGCTCATTTCAATTTAGAGGCCACAAGATCCTCAATCTACTTCCTCAGGTCATTCGGATCATGTTGGGAGATGGCTGAGGACTTTCGGTGCCTTTGTGGTTAGAGTTTGTGCATGCGTAATTGGTTTTATCTCTAGGCTAGAGTTGTAACCGGGCTGGGCTGGGCCGGGCCCGGTCGGGTTCAAGGGTTGTTCTCGAAGCCGTGGGCCAGGCTAGCTGCGTCTCATAGGCTAGTTCAGGCCGGGCCGGTTCCAAATTTTTTTTTTAGTTGAATCGGCGTGGCTAGCTGAACCGGAGCCGGCAGGCCGGTTTATACCGAATCGGGCCCGATTCGGCCCAAAATTTTTTTCTCTATTGCCTTTTTTAACTCTCTTTTTTTTGTAACTTTATTTTTTAATTCTATTTTATTTTTGTAACTTCATTTTTTTTAACTTTGTTGTTTTTTTTACTCTCTTGTAATGATTTATTTTTTCATTTTGTTTTTTTTTAATTCACTTTTTATAAAAAAATAAATTAAAAATTAGAAACAAAAAATTTTTAGAGTGGTTCCATCGAATTCGGTGTCCGACCACTACCAAACTCATCATTTGGATTTTAAAATCCACTAATTTTTGTGTTGTATTATTTTGATTTTTATATCATTTTGATTTTTTTTCTGTTTACAATGATTTTTAAAATCCACGTCTACTATCTTTTTTATAATTGGGTTGTAAATATATTTGTACATATTTTTCAAATACGGGACATACAACTATATTAAGTGATAATTCTTTTCTTGCTAGCCATTCTATTTATCTAATTTTTCCTTTATCCGAATTATATTTAAATGTATCAGTTATATTACCCTCTGTAGCAATTTATGTTTATCTTGTTTGTGGTAATTTATCTGGATAATTATTAACTAAGTGTTTTCTAAGTGTACCTACCCCCAACCCTTAAAAAATTTATATTTTTGATAACAAATTTTACAAATTGTTTTTTGTTTATCATTTTTTTTCAAAAAATGTCCATATATTAATTTCATTTTTTTTAATTCGTGTTGTGCTAGATTCTGTATTACTAGATTCAGTTTCTTCTAAAAAAATTTCAATATTTATATTATCAGGAATTTCATCTTGCAAAGAAATGGAGGAAGAGAAGATTGAAAAGAGTGTGTTCCGGCTATTTTATTAAAAAATTAAGAATAAATTTTTAAAATAAAATATACAATTAAATTTTTAGAAGGAAATTTAAGATTAAATTTTCAAAAAAAATTTTAAGATTTAATTAAAAAAAAAAAGTAATGCAAATGCAAGAAAATAAATATGCAAAAAAATTAAATGTACCGACGTGACGGATATCATAGTTGTTTTTTGTAAAATCTTGAATTTGAGTTCCCAACTTTGAAATCTTGCCAAATCTTGATCAATGTTGAAGGTCGTGGAAAATTTGTAATCCTCCATTCTCTAACCAGACCGTTCTGTAGCAAGAGTACCAGGAAAGTTTCCAGGTAAGAGGTGGACCTTTTTTGTTCTCGCTTAAATACCTCTTTCCTTCGACAATTAGTTGCCCCCAGACAGAATTTTGCTCGACATGCTATGCCATTGTATACTGAGTCAATGAGTTTCACAAAAGTTTACAGTGCAAATTTAAGAATGTGTTTAATGAAAATATATTTAATGAATAAAATGATGGAAATAAAGATAATGGTGGAAATGTAGATAATGGTGGAAATGATAATAGCAATGGTGTAGAAATTTGTGGAAATAGTATAGAAAATAGTAATGAAAATAGTATAGAGAATTATAAAAATGGTGAAAAGGAAATGATAATGGAAATAGTAATGAAAATTGAGAGAATGTAGTAATATTGAGAGAATGTAAATGTGAGAGAGAGAGAGATATTTTGTTGTGAAGATTTTGAAAATGAGGTGTAAGGTATTTAGAGAAAACGTTTTTGACCTTATATACCAAAATGATCTCAAAACTAGCCGTTGGAACTGGCCGGGCTAGGCCGATTCCGGGCCGAGCAAGTTCCATGGCCAGGCCGGTTCCCAGTTTCAAAATCAGTTGAAGGTTTGTTCATGGAAATGTAGATAAAGGTTTGTTCATGATTTGTATCAAGATTTAAGTAGGCTTGTTATTTAGGGTAGTGCAGTTAATGAACCTGGGATGAGGAGGAGGCCCTAGTCAGCTCCTCTTGGGTGATGATCACTGAGATGAGCTACTACATTCATTCTTTCCCGCTCTGATTCAGATTTTATTTTGTCTCAGCTTCCTCAACTTCGATGTATTTTTCTGCTCAAGCATAAAATTCTTGAATGGTGGATGGAGAATCCTTCGTTATATAAGTCTTTATCCATGAGGGCTATAAACCTGAGAGTAACGTTACCAATATGATGGAGTGGTCTAGACTAGAGATCTTCATCATCTCAATCTTGAACTTGTCTAGAAAATCTCTTAGGGGCTTGTCATCCCTAGACCAGAGGGAGGTAGATTCCTCTTGACTCCTCGACTGATCATAAAATAAGCTTCAAACTGCTGTCAAAGTTGGGAAAAGTTCTTAATGTTGAATGGAGGGAGAGAATTAAATCATGTGAAGGTGTTGCCCTTTAAAATTATAGCAAAGTACTTGTACACGGCTGTGTCTTGCCTGTCCCTTGAAATCATAAGTGTCACGAGGTGGGCCACATGGTCTTGAGAGTAGGTAGTATTATCATACCTCTCCATAAGTGGGAGGAGCACATCTCATGGCATTGATTCAGCAGAGAATTCAGGATCGAAAGGAGAGAGACCGACAGCATATTAGGTGGTGTATTCTTTTCTTGCACTAGCTTATTTCAATTTAGAGGCCACAAGATCCTCAATCTACTTCCTCAGGTCATTTGGATCATGTTGGGAGATGACCGAGGGCTCTCGGTGCCTTTGTGGTTAGAGTCTGTGCATGCGTAATTGGTTTTATCTCTAGGTAAAGGATATTCCTTCTTGTCGGTAAGCCCAGATAAGCTCTTCCAACTACTTACTCATCCATTATATCTTTGATTTGAGCCTCTCCATCTCTGAGTAGTGGACTCTGTCGAGAAAGGTTGGAGTAGCAGGTGAAACCTACTGGCTCCAAGGTTAGGTGACAGGTGAATGGGGATTTTCCTGGGGGAGCATTTTTCATTGATGCTAATGACGGATGTATCCCGCTGATTTTTGAGACGTATTGGTGGAGGAGTGTTTGCGGGATTAGATGTCTATCCTCCCATCATCACCTTTGAGGTCTTTCCATTATTTCTTCTTGGTGGCATGGCGATTGAAATGATAGTAAGACAGGGCATGAATATGTTGGCTAAGAAGTCAGTCTGTTTCCACAGATGGCGCTAATATGATAAAGGTGGATTTTACTTCATAGTTACTCACACCGCTGACCTGAGTGTGGAACCAATGTTAAGGGGTCTTCTACGTCTTCGCAAGTGATGAAACCTACAAAATACCATCAGAGGATGCTTTGGCAGAAGAGGTTTTGACGTTCAAGTCAGAAAAAGCGGTTATGAAATAATAAGAAGCAGACTGAGAAGAGCCACAATATAGCTCTATGTTGTCTTACTGTACAAAGTATAATATTCATGAACATACCTGGCTGGTTGCCTATGTTGGAACATATATAGTATGCATATAGGGTAAGTTTCGTATGTGCTTAGGAGTGTAGAAATCCTACTTTTCATATAGAGAGATTATTAAGAATCTTTCAAAATTATAAAGACTATAGTCTAAGAGATTTAGAAACCTGTTGGTTAAAAGAAGTTCAAGTTGTTGCGGAGATTCCTTGCTTTATCGGGAGTGGCTACCAAGATCGATTTTCTCATTAAGAAAAACTTTCTTGAGACCAAGAAAGGTTCATATCCTATTGTAGAAGGTTTAAATTTGTTAGAGATTTCCTTCTTTACAAGATAATCTCAAGTTGAACTTATTGTGTAATAGAATTACTTCTGTATTAATTAAATGTATCTACTAAGTAGTAGAATAACTAAGAGACCCAGGGTCTCAGAGCTAGGATTATCGAGAGGTTAGGGAGTAGCTAGCTTCCCGAGAGAGAAAGACTGAAAGGGTCAAAAGGCATAACTTAGAGTACCGATCGAGAGAGCACTCTATTGATAGACGGGGAGCGTATTGGAATGTTTATGGACTTTATAGGCTTGGGCAGTTTTGGTCTCATGGTAATGGGCTTGGACCATGTACTATCAAAATCTAACATCTTTTCTAGTTTTATCTATCATTTTGCAACGATCAAAGTCAAATAGCACAACATAGCCTTTATGACAAACCTGACCAATGCTAAGTAAATTATATTTCAAGCCTTTAACTAACATAACATGCTGAATGAGGATTGGAGACATACCTTGTAACACTGATACCTTGTAACATCTCGGTGTACTCATTATTGTATTCCATTTCATTTTCTATATGATATCACTCATGTTCTATATAAAAATTTCATTAAGAAATTTTTCCGTTACAACCATCTCCAAACAAATATCGGTCAAAATCGTCAGAAATAAAAAAATTTTCAAAATGACCATAGATGGTCCAAATATAATAAAAATGACTTTAGAGTATATAACCACATCAAATTGAGTAAATCTTATTTCGTAGAGTTAAATCGTAAAATTTTTCAGAAATTTATCGGTAAAAACCCAGCCAGATTGAATGTGTCTTGGAAAGGCTAAACGACCACATTTTAATGCGAATAAATTAAATTAGGCATAATACAAGATTTTGGGTTTAACTTAGAATTAGAAAATTTTCGGGGTCAAAATATAATTTTTATAAGTCAAGGGGCTCCTTTGCAATTAACAAAAATTTAAAACTATTTGGCAAATGGTTCCTCCTCCCAAAATCATGACCAAACAAGTGAGAAGAGAGAGGAAAAGAGAGAGGACGTAAGATAGAGAGAGAGGAGACTTTTTTGGGCATTTGAAGGGCTGATCCAATGGTTGAAATTGAGTAAGTAGTAAGATAAATTATTTGGATCATTGGATTGAGTTAATTAGTGGGGGCAAAGAGCACTATTCATTTAGTGAAATATGTAGGTTTCTTGGGAACAAACCAAGGGTGAGAATTAACTTGGAGTTGGATCAGGATCAAATTTTGTGAGCCCTTGGATTTGGTTGTTGGGAAACATAACATTAATGAGAAGTTGAGTGTAGTGTGAGAAAGAGTGTGCTTGCAGTGTGAGAAAGTGAGATTTGTTAGGTGAAAGAGTGCAAAACGTGGGAGAGAGAGAGGGATTACACTTTGTGTGACCAAACAAATCCAAAGAAGCCAAGAAAATGCTCTCCATTCTCCTCTCCAAAACAGTGAGTTCAAGATAAGAACCCAAATATTTCCTACAATAACACCCAAATATTTTTACATAAATTCATTCCTCATAAACCCTAATATAACATATCCAAAAATTGAAAGGAAAGGAGAAGCCTAACCAAGTGGATCTAGAGAGAGACTAAAAGCTTCAAAGAGGTAAGAAATTCTTACCATGCTATGATGTTTTGGTCATAACATTTTTTGCGCAAAGGCAAACTGAGCTAGGTTAATTTTACTGAAACAAGACTCACGGAGCTTTAAAATGAGATATGATTCGTTTAATTCTGAAGAGCATTTGATTTAGAGTCATTTTTCAAATTTAAGTGTTCTGCACAGAAATTTTTGTTCTGTTATGCTTTAACTCTATTTTTGTCCGTGAGTTAGCCTCTGTTTTGAGGTGTCTTATGGTCTGAATTAGCAAATGCTCCAGTCATATAATTTGTAGATCTAGATCTTATCTTTCCAACGAGATAAGAATCGCCTCAATCCGACCCATATGTCAAAGGTTACAGCAATTCTTCTAAAACTCGTCAGAGGGTCATCCATTTTTCAACACTAAAAACCGTAGCATTGTACGACCTCCTTCCAGCCCTTGTTTGCAAAAACTCAAAGAAGAAACGTTGTAGATCTCTCTCTTATCCATCTGCTTTGAAAATGTCAGCCAATTTACACAAGGAAATCAAAAGTTAAATAAAATCTCCCAAAACTATGCAAATTTTCAATCTGTTTTTGGTCCTAGATTAACCGCCTTATTTGTGACCTGTTTCGACCCTTTACTGGACTGAATTAAGAAAAACCTTCAATGTGAAAGTTATAGGTATATGTGATTTTTTTTTTAAATTCTACAATTTGAATCTAAAGAAACATTCAAAATGAAAGCTATAGTGCTGTCTCTTAGCTTTAAAATGAAATAGGAATCATATGATTCGGAGTTGTGTAGTAGAAGTTATGACCATTTTTCCATAACTGCGCAAAGGTGCATATGTGCTGAAACCATGAATAATGAACTTTAAGCACATGTGTTGTGTTAAGGTGATGAAATGTGTACTAATTGAATGAATTGTAAAGAATATATGATAAGGATGATGGAAAAGGGGATAGAGCATGCCCTATGATACCCTGACTTTAATCTTAGAGGAAAGAATTGCTAAAATATAACTTAACCTAAAAAGTTTAAATCATGACACAAATCCTCATATATGCATTATGTTGCAATGTAGGCATATGGGTGGTGACCAAATGAGGGGAAACACTTTCGACACTTGTGATAATTGGTAGGGAGTGACTGACCATCCCATATACAGTGAGTGAGATTTATTATATTATGTGTTTGATGCACAATATCATATTTTAAAATGTTTTCTGATGCAAACATGATTTAATGAATATGTGATGTGAATTTTCAATAAATTATGAAATGTTTTTGTGAATTCATGGAGTATCCACAAACATATTTATACGTGTTATATATGCATCCAAACTAGTTTTAAAATGTATACATGTTTAATGAAATCATTCTTGTGGAAATGATTGACATTGCTTGAGAAATGTGGCGTGACACATGATTGATTTGATGATGATATTTTACATGGGCCGAGGGCCCTAGCATGTGATGATGATAACTTTGTGATGGGTAAATCCAATTCCGTAGCTACGAAAGATACATGTGTAGGGTGATCCATATTTGCACCCGATATGCTTCTGCAGAAAGTATTCCATATGACATCGGAAAATGGTAAATGTATTGTGAATCGACACGGTACTAGTCAGGTTGAACTCAGAAGGGGGAGGGCTATGGTGCGTCGTAGTCTAGCACCTGATGAGGTCTGTCGCCAACGTCGGGGTAGAGAGTTTTTCTAACCTATTGCATACAAAACCCCTGATGCGCCTGTCATTAGTCACGGTCGACCCTTGCCAGGACTGATCTAGGCATACTCTATTTTAACATGATTTGATGACATGGATGCATATATGTTTGAAATGTATATAAAAAGAATGATTTATGATAAATTGAGTATTATACATGATTTCTTACAATATGTGGAATTATTGAGAACTTTGATACTTCATTTTTTACCGATACATTAAATACATGATATATACCCTTTTACTCACTGGCTAACTTCCTTGATACTCACCCCTCATTTCCCATTGTGTACAAAGATAGTTATAATGGGACGTGTTGAGACTTATCAGCACACGAGACTTTTGTTGGAGATCGAGACTATTGATTAGGTAATCGATATGATATTGAAAAGGATTTGCCAATAAAATTGTATAATTGTGTATTGTGATTGTAGATAGACCATTATGTATAAAAGGGGATGGTTGTATGAAAATTTTTGTTTATCTTATTGAAACTCTCAGTTCTATTTTATTGTATTGAGACATGATTTGTACTATTGTGTACATTTACTTTGGGAAATGTGTCATATTCTAGAAGTGTCCTTCAGGTACCACATCTAAATCATAGGAAGGGTAACTAGTGACTGTTTATGCCTTTGATGGGGGCATGATAGTAGAGGTCTGGTGTAGGACTGTTGTTAGACTTACGTTATCCTGCATGGTTGACAGGGATTGGATGATCTGAGGAGATTGTTGATTGTGGCCGGTTTGGCCTATGTATATAGATATGTGACAGGTCAATATATGGTATTTGATAGATTTCTACTTATGGGGAGATTCTGCTTGTTTGATTATAGAAAGTCAACATCCGGGATAACAGGCGGCTGTTCACGGTTCCGATTTAGGGCGTGATATACCTATATTGTCAAAGCCAATTATCCTTCCTTTTGAGTTATCTCTAAAGACAACTTTACCTCCACTCTTTTCTTAAAAGCAGTTGAACCTTATGGCGTTTCCTGTCACATGTCAAGAGCAGCCAAAATCCAGGAACCATGTGTTCTTGGATCCTTCAGTCTTAAGCAAGTTTGTTCAAGAGAAAGTTAAGCTCTTTGGCACCTAAATCTTTTTGGGTTTAATATGGCTAGTCACAATATTGATCCTAACTATTTTAGGCACCCATTGTATTGTGATTTTCTTGGATATTTTAGTTCTAGCCAAGCATGTAGCATAGAAGTGTCTTGGTGCATCGCTTGTGCAATGCAGGTGTCTTAGTCTTGTGTCTACTTATTTGTTTTCTAAGCTTGCAATGCTCTATCTTATATCTTAATTTCATGCATACATGGCATCTAGTATTTGTTCTAGAGACTTTTGTACTACATACAAAGAATGTGTAAATCCTTTTCTGGTTAACTACAGGATTGTATCTCAACCTACGCTTATCATACACTTCCCTTTGAGCCCCTAGCATCAAGTCTAATTTATGTTGTCCTTGGGCAAACTTATACAAAAGGGAGCTAAGTCTCTGATTCTTATTCTTTTCTAAGTCTAGCTCCTCTTTCAATTTTGTTACCCCAGAGGTGGTGTTGTTCTTGACATTAGAAGCATTTTTAGATTATTTAGTTCTGTCTTTAAATTCCTAGCCTGTTTAGTCCTACTTTGGACTTCAGGTTCTAATTCCTTAGCTTCTATACACTTTATCTCTGTAATACCGAAAACCGATATCTAGTTGTATAAATGTCTTGTGTCCTATTGGGTGGATTTGGTGTTGAAAAATTTAGGCCATGAACCTTAAAGCCATCAAGAAATTTTGAAATCTTAATTTAAGTGCAATATAATTTGCATATGTTATGCCTAGGGAAAAATTAAACCGAATGATATTAAAGCATAGTGTGAATTCGGATGGATTAGGAATATGAGATTTGGGTTTGAGTTGAACTAGTATTTGAGCTCAAATTTTAAATTTCACCCTTGAGTTAACAATCCAACTCTTTGAACCAAGTTTGGAGGCCCAACTTTTCAATTAACAACTGCAAATCCTTACCTATGTTTTTGCTTTCTTTTTTCTTTTGTTCTCTTTTATTTCTTTGAAACCAAGAGATAGAAAAAAAAAAAGGATATTAAAGTGTGATGGGTACATTTAATGCAAGAAGTGAGAGTGTTGTGGTTGGTGTGTTTTAAAGAAAGAAAGGAAGAGTGTATGTATGTGTGGTCGAGAGAGAGAGAGAGAGAGAGAGAGAGAGAGAACCATATTCTTGAAGTTTCGTCGAGTGGGTTTTGTGTGTATACGACCAAGAGAGAGATAGAGGAAGAGAAAGAAAGAGAGGGAACGATTCTTGAATTTCTTTTCTTCTTCACACCTTTTTCTCCTCTCCTTCAAGCCATTCAAATCATCCAAACGATTGCTCAGTAGCACTCTTGATTTTTAAGCCCTCTTAACTTATTTTCAACAATTTTTAGTAATTTTTGAGTTAATTGTAAGGAAAGTTTTGCATTTTATCAAGTTGGATGAAGAAATTGGCATCTAGTAGTCATCATGTCGGGGATACATGTAAATCTCATGAAGGTACGTTTAATTCATGGTTTTAGATTTCGATTTATCATTTGAAGCATGGTGAATGGTTTAACTTGATGAATTGAACCTATTTAAGTGATGGTACTGTTAGAATAAGGATGAAAAACTTGATTTTTGCATATTGAATAGCATGACCTAGTATTGATATTTCAATCATATCTTTCTCCACAAAATTGTAAACTAAATTAGAATTTCTCCTATTGAATTGTGGGAAACATTTTATTAAGAATTTGATTTTTAGTGATTTTACAAATGGACATATTTTGTAGAAAATGTCTTGTTTCTGTTCTGTTCAAGTTTGAGCTGCCGCCTAGGCAGAATTAGCTAGACCTTGAATCAAAGTTATAGTTCTATATATTATCTTTAAATCAGGACTTGAATCATTAAATTCGAAATATGTACTAAAAGTTATAACGATTTTTTTTTGTGACAGCGCTGCTAGGTTGAGAGGTTAGGAGTATCATATTTATGAATTTGGATATTTTTGTGTGATTAGAATGGACTTTGATCATAAATATAAAAGTCATGTTTTATATCTAATCTTTAAGTGACAGTGAGATTTAATGCAATCTGAAAATTATAGTTTAAGAGATAGCCCTTTTTTAAGACATACGTGTGTTGGGAATTTGTTACATTAGTTGGATTTAATGATTTTGAAATGAAAATAAGCAATAAGTGGGAGTTTAATAGATGTCATTGGATAGCTTCAAAAACTGAAATCATGTCTAGATAGGCATAAATTCACATTTGTATATCATGTATTTAGTTTCATATTTATAATAAATTGGTGTCTAAACTTACTTTTATATCGCAGTGCATACAAAATTTAGGCAAGGGCCTTTTAACTAGGGATAAAGTTGAGGATTTGAATTAATGGGAGTGCAAACCACCCCAAACTGTGAGTGAAATATTTATGTGTTTTTTAATGAGAAATGATTTTATATATCTTGCATGCTTATTTTGAAAAATAGTCTTATAATTGAGTTCTTAGTATGATATGTACTCTTTGAAATTATGATAATGGAAAAGTGAACTTGGAATGTTAAAGCCTTAGAAATTGATTTTCATTACATGGTTGTGAAATAGGTTGTGAAATGATTTTGGGATTTAATTGCGAATGAAAAAGGTATTTTTCTGGTGACCGATTGTGCACGCAGCTACTGTCTTTTTCTTGACACTCATGGGCTGGCTAGGGGAAGAGCGACATGAGGGGAGTATGATAAAATTGGATTTGGGTGGTGTGATGTAGGGGATTCCCCTACCCAAACTTTATGTTGGACTAGCCATAAGTCACCAATGGGGAAGTCCAAACCAATACCAAGGATAAGACATTTTTCGAATAAATGAATTAATAAAAATTCTTGGTGGATTTAATTTTTGACCCCAGCCAAGATCTTGGATTAGGAGATATTTTCGGTTGTCCCATGGTTTTGAGTTAACTTGATATCAAGAGTAATGCTCTTTTGATTGTATTTATTTTGTCCATCATGTATTTTTTTGTAATGGACAAATGAACATGGTTTGCTAATGGTTTTAGAACACAATTACAAGCCCACTCATTAACACTTACATTGATTTTCTACTCACTTAGTAGAGATTGTACTCACTCTTCTCTTTCCCTATTATATTTTTCAGGCTTGCAGGAAGAAGACTCTCTTTTGAGTCTCATAACAATCATCTCCATTGGGACCACATATTTTATGTGAGTTAGTCTTGTTTTGGCATTTTTAGTTCGTAGATGGATCAATGGAGGTTAGTGGGAGTTGAATTTTGTCATCTTATGGATTTCATATAGAAGATTCATTGTATATATATAAATATACTTTCTTATTTTGATTTGCCACTTTGTTTTAAAATTACTGAGTCTCTACCCATATCATTTCAAAAAGAGATCTTTTGGGAGTATGATTTATGATTATAGAGAAGTGGTTGAGGATTGAGAATGTGATGATATTGGATTAGTCTTGTTGGGTCTCGGGGTGCATGCCTGGGGTTGCTCATAGTTTAAGGCAACATGGTAGTTGTCGTATGCTTAGGTCCAAGGATCGAGACAAGACAATCTCAATTTTAGCGTGCAAATCATTTTTATTTTGTTTTAGTATATCATTTTCTTCTTTTAGTTTTTGGTTTTTCATTGCCAGCCTATTTCTTTCCTCTTCCAGTTCAGCATATGCCTTCCTAAGTGATGAATTCTTCTTAGATAATTTCTTAAGTTCTTTCAATGATTATAATAATGCATCATGCAATTCTTGTATAGACAGTTCATCCTCAGAATCGGAAGAACTTAAAGAGTTAGGGCAGTAGAGCTTACCTTATCCTTATGAGACTCCTCCAATGCCATGAAACACATATTGACTTGTTCTGCCTTAGCTCCCTCACCACTTGAGTTGCTGTCTTCATAACTCTAAGTAGTTAAGGCCTTTTTCTTTCCTTTCTTTACTTTCTTCTTAGCCTTTTTGAGTTGGGGGTATTCTCCCTTGATGTGCCCAACCTTCTTGTACTCATAGCATCGGATCTCTTGTTTCTTTTTAGGCCTTTTAAATCTTGCTCTGCCCTTTATCATGGATCTTCTGAATTTGTGGGTGAGCAAAGCCATATCCTCCTCATCATCCTTTCTTCATCCCCAAAAGTGCTTTCTTTACTATCCACCTTGAGTACCATGCTCTTTCCTCTGTTATCCTTCATTGACCTTTTACATTCAACTTCATGTCATGTGTAATGAGAGATCCTACTAATTGGTCTATGGTCAATGTTTTAAGGTTCTTGGACTCTTCAAAGACAATGACTTAACACTACTAGAAAACAAGCTATTAGCGACGAAAAATTACTGACGGAAAAAAATCTATCGGTTATAGCGATAGATTTGCAACGAATTAACGTCGGAGTGAATACCAAGAGATTAGCAATGGATTAGTGACGAAAATATTTCCACCGCTAATCGGTTACTGTAGTGGTCCACGGAAAAAAAAAAATTTATTCAACGCATCAGTGATGAAATACTAACGGAATATTTAGTGACAGAAAATTTTTGTCGCTTATCCGTCGGTATAGTAGAGAAGGATAAAAAAAATAATGAAAATAAATAAATATAGCTATCAGCGACGGATTACCGATGAAAAATTTAGTGACGGATTACCAACGGATTTTTTTAATTTTTTAATTTTTAATTTTTAATTTTAAAAATTTTTAATTTTTTTTTATTTTAAATTTTAAATTTTAAATTTTTTATTTAATAATTATTTTTCCTTTTCTTTTTATTTTATTTTGTGAAAAAAATAATATTATTTTATTTTTTAAAATTTTGTAATATTTTATTTTAAATTATTATTTTATAATAAATATCATTTTATTATTTCGTTTTTGTAATATTTTATTATTATTATTTTATAATAAAATATTATTTTAATTTATTTTATTATTATTAAAAAGAGTATGACGAAGAGAAGATTTAAAAAAAAAAAGAATATGATAAGAGAGTCTAATATGGTGTGATGATTGTTGTGTCCTATGACTTTTGCTTGTGCGCAGGTTCGAGACTCAATGGACGTGGTGGAGGAATTTTATGCATGATTAAACAAGTCAGCATAAAGGCGGATGTACGGGCTGGGCCAGGCTCGGTGGGGGCAGGTGTACATGGTGGAGCGCGTGGAGCCTTTCCTGAGAGTTAAAAATGTGCTCAAATATTAGTGACGGAATTTTTTCCGTCGCTGATTTTTTCCAAGATTTTTTCATATTTTTTTTATATCAGCGACAGATTTTTTTCCGTAACTAATATCAACGATGGAGTTTTTTCGTCGCTAATCATGTGCTCAAATATTAGTGACGGAATTTTTTCAGTCGCTGATTTTTTCCAAAATTTTTTCATATTTTTTTATATCAGCGACAGATTTTTTTTCGTAACTAATATCAACGACGGAGTTTTTTCGTCGTTAATCCGATACTGATATTTGTAACGGAAAAAAACATACGTCGCTAAAAATTAGCGGGGTCACTTTTAGCGACGGATTTAATGACAGAAAAAATCCGTCGCTGATACTCTTTAGTGACGAAAAAGGGACTTTCAGCGACGAATTTGTCCATCAATGAAGCCACTTTTTCTAGTAGTATAATGCTCCCATGACTTGGGCATGCATCTCAATATCTTTTCCACCATGTCATCGTGAGACATGCCCTTTCCCAGTAGTTTGAGCTCATTCGTTATGATGTTAAAGCAAGTAATCATGTCTTGAACAAACTCTCCATCCTTGATTTTGAAGGCCTCATATCCTACTTCAACATTTTGACTTTGTTCTTCATCAATTGGTCAGTGCCTTCATATGTTGCCTCAAGCCTCTTCTATATTTCTTTGGCAGTGATACATGAGGAGGCTTTGTTATATTCATTCAAGCTTAATAACAAGTGAAGCAGGTTGATAGCCTCGCAATTTGCCATGTTCGCTTTCTTTTCTTCGGATGTCATATTCTTTATTTTGATAGGAACCCAGATACCATCTACCTCTTCAGTGGGGAATTCGTTGCCTTCTTCAATGATTTCCCATGCGATTTCATCTTGTATGATGATGAAATTTCGCATCATTTATTTCTAGTTGCTGTAGTTGCTATCATTGCAAAAAGGAGCCATGTTTTTTGAGCAGGTTTCGAAGGGAATACTATTTCGATTTAGTGCCACGTCGGATCTTTAGTGTTAAAATTGTTAAACCCTTTCCAATATACTACTCCAATACCAATTGAAGAACTAAGGTTTAACAACCTAGAGGGAAGGGATTAATAAGTTGTTTAGCACTTTGTTAGGTTTAGAATTTTCAGAATGAGAGAGACGAATGCTCAACACATAAGTTTATAGTGATTCTACCTTCTTGGTATATATCCACTTCTAGACTACACCTGGTATTTCTAATCCACTATTTAATACACAAATAGTATAACCAACTAGGTTTCGAAGGTCTTAGCTTTACCTTAAAACTGTTGCTCCCAAAGCACTTACGCTAGACTTTTCAGCTCTAGCAAACCCTAATATTTTCTCATGCAACAATTCAGCCCAGATCAAGAAAACCTTCTCTTCTTGATCTTTTACAAAGATTTTAAGAGAAAAAGGAAGATACAAATTTGAACTTTGAAGCTTAGATCAAGACTTATCAGCCCAAAAATTAATACAACACTTAAACTTAAAGAACAGAAGATCGAGTTGCGGTTGAGAGCAATTAATATGCCAAAAGAACTATTTGATTTTCAATACTTGTTGTATTTATAACCATTCCAATTGTCTTGACAATTGAAGCTCATTTAATGTGAGAATTAGCCGTTTGAAGGTTGTTGTTGCTTATTAAATGCTTGAAATGCTTTTCTGAATACTAGTTGTTACTCATGTGATAGATGACTATAGCTTCTATGCTAGTTGACTATATTTTGAATTTTTCCTTTGATGTCTTTTGCGTAAGTTAACTGCTACTACCTTCTTGGTAGATTGCCTCTTAGTATAGTGTTACAATTTGAGCTTGAACAGTACTGAGGATCGGTACTCCTCACTTCAAGGATCGGAACTCCTATCCATACTTTGCTACTTTTCCTTCAGCACTTGGAGTGAGTCGATTGTCCCTCTTATGCAACTCGACTGCTTCTTTTGCCTTGGTTAGACTTTGAGCTTTAATAGTGCTAAGGATTGATACTCTTGAGTTCAAGAATTGGAACTCCTCTTTAAGCCTTGCAATAGTTGACTTGCTTATTTTGATAAGTCAATTTGATACTAGAACATACTTGAGTGTTTGTGCTTTATGCATTTGTAAGATGGCTTAGAGCTCGTGGTTTAGTGCTTGTGTCATGGCGACTTAGTGCTTTGACTTGTGGGTTACTCATATCTTATTGCTAGGTGAGGTATTTTGTGCAGAGCAAGCTTGTGCAAGTTAACTACTATATTTTTTGAGAGTTGACTTGCTCTTGTTATACACATGGGAGGATTGATTTTTAAATATCAAATGATCGGTACTTCACCTCCATATATAGAAAATTTTCTAAGTCATAATGAGATGAGTCGATTATAGTGAAACCGCAAGTCAACTTGACTATTTGCCTAATGTGATCATGTGTGCTATGGCTTAATACAAGGGCTTGTGGTATGTTTATGCTTATGTTATGCTCATGTGATGCTAGTGTTATGCTTATGCCATGCCTGTGCAGTACTCCTGCATCATGCTAAGTGCTCATGGCTCAATCCTCTCTCGGCTGCCCAAGACCTCTCTCCGTTGGTTTAGTTCTCTCTCGATTAACCGAGAACCTTGCTTGGTGCAAGAGTAAGCTGCCATTAATGTGCAAATAGGCTAGCCTTAAGGTAACATGGGCTAATCTATGTCCTTAACACATCTCATCATCAAGTGTCTATACTCAAGCATGTACTTCCTTAGATTCTCTATGCTTCAAGCAAGTGAGTCGAGTTTGTGTCCCAAGCAAGTCGAGTAGTGCCAACACGTTTATGCAATGTGGTCCAGTGGCGTGTGTCTTGCTTATGTTATGATATGTATTTGGCCCATGGCTTGACTTGTATCTTGACGTGTGTTGCAACATGTGACATACCATTTGCTATGTTATATGTTAAGCTATGTGTCAGCCTACTGGCAATGCTTGTGACGTGTGTCACAACTTGTCTTATGTGTAATGTCATGTGCTTAGTGAGCTTAGTAGGCTAACATATGTGTGTGGCCCTTGCTTGCATGAGTTCGTTTGTTTATTAAGATTGTAAGTCGACTTAAAATTATAGGTGGTCAACTATTATATGTCATATTTTCATTTTGACCGTTATTATTCGATTGTTAGAATTTAAAAAATAGTTAAACTAATTGTATGGGTCGACTAGATCCCTTGAGCTAGTTAACTAGTGCACTATTCCAGGCTTGAGCTTGTGTAGGTTAAGCTAGTCGACTGCCATTATAGTATTAGTAGACGAGGTTCCTACAGTGAAATTGTTGGGGTGTTTTGAATAGGTTTAAATCAATCCTAACTTTATTTAATCCAATCTTTTATTAGTGTAACACATTCTTCAAACCCACTTTAAACTAATTATTTGCTCATCATAAAAACTCATTTTGCCAACACAAGACCCTTTGTTTTATTGGAAATTTTGATCCATGGCTCCGTTTTGTTGATTCTGTTTGCCAACTTTGATACCAAAATGGAACACACTGTTATACCTTTGATTTTTTTACCCTCTAGACTTGCGCAACAAGTTACATGAATGTATTGAAGCCTTGCGAGGGAGCTAATGCCACATGGAAAGATGACTAAATTTGCTGTTGATTAGGTTCAAGTAATGCAATGAAGACAAGCCGCCAATGTCATTTGGAATCACATCATCTGAGAGATGAAAGATTGCAACAGCTGATATTCAAACTTGTTAGTGAAATCAAACCGATTAAAGAGGTGGGTAGTAAAGACTTATATTACCCCACATCCATGATTGAACCAATGAGTACAATGTTGTATTCGGTGATCCTCTGCAGCCAGCCAAAGATGAAATCTTAAGGTTTTTCATATGTAGAATGCTAAGGGTACCTGCTCGATTGCAGTCCCATCTAGTTGCAGCTCTGTCATGGTTACCATCTCCACTAGATTCTTGGGCAACTTGTCCAATTTCGTGCAGTCAGAAAGAATGAAAACCTGTTTGCACATCAATTTACTGCTGCTTTCTGGTATGCGTTTAAGGTTTATACAACCTTCCAAATTTAGGAGTTGAAGATTTTGGAGATGCCCATTGTCTCAGAAACTCCCACCAAACAGGTACAGTCCTTTAGAAGTAACCATTGCAGACTTGGAATTTTGGAGAAGTCAGGAGTTTTGCACAAACTATGGGAATGGCTGAGATTCAGGAACTTCAAATTTATAAGAACCTGTTTAGAATTAGAAATAACTTCTCATACGACTCTTATCAGAAATTGTGGTTACTCACCTGGGGTTGGTGCATTTAATTCAAATTTGCATTTTTTTTGGGCAAAATTTTTGCAAGAAGTCTTCTTATTTTCACCTATGGTGTTGACTTCTTATTCTTGGGTTGCCATTTGCCAACTCCATTTTCAGAGGGCAAAAGATTATGCAATTGATTTTGACAATTGAACTGTACTTCGCTTGACAATCAATTTAGCTCATCTTCCTCTTCCCTTAATTTTACTCTTTTGGAGAAGAAAAAGGGACAAATTCAAGTTTAGGTAACTTTAGACACAAGCTATTTGGTCACTTTCCTCTTCCGAAGAAAAGTGCAAACTGCGGATATAAGGGACTTTCGCATGCAGATTAATCTTAACAAATTTTGTTCCTTTTTTGCACCTTCCATCCTAAACTCTAAACATTTAGGCACATACTATCCTTGCACTAACACTCAAATCTTTTCTTTCACTTTCATTATTTTCAATGAATCATTGTATGTTGTTAATAAAATATTACCATCTCATCACAATCATTAAAAAAAATGAAAATTAGATAATTTTTTGGCTAGAAAAGATATGGATTTTGTCGACGTGCCTTATAGTGAGAAAATAGTGAACCAGATGGTACTATGTAGTATTACATTGTTTCAAATAAAAGATCATCAAAGTTATTGTTTGAAAAGGCTTACAAAAAACTTTTTGCAAGTCAAGGTTGTATTTCTCGACCAGCAACTCAAGGTTTAGTGGAAGGAGAATTGGGACCGCAGCCCCAACCACAGTGGTCGGTCTGATTTCGGTTCAAACTACTTTAGCTAGAGGTTTTAAAAATGACCTGGTCTGATTCTAAATTTTTCTTTTCTTTTAATAAAATTGTTAAGATGAAACAAAATGATATTTTATGCAGACAGATGTATTCTAGCAGTTAATACACTAAATTGTTGGGTAGGTTATCTCACCCTTGTTCTCTTGATCATATTCTTTCTTTTTTGTAATAATCAATTTCTCATTAACAACCGACAGATAATCTTTTCCAAACACAAATCAAGTTGCAAAAATAGGAAGTGCTAAATCGTTTTCCAAAAAAATAGAGAAAACGAATTTAGGAATCTTGAAAGTTAATTATGAATTAAAAAATATTTTAGAACAAAATTATTATTATATATTGATTTTTGAAATTATTAAATAATTATAATATAAAATTACTAAAAACCATTTTAATTAGTTTAAAATATTAAAAAATATTTTATATAAAACCCCTAATCAATATTTTGAGAAGTTAACCTTACAAATTTTTTGATTTGGGTTATATATTTTGAAAACCAATATTTTTTATTTTTTTAAAATTTTAACAAATTTTACTGTTGATTTAATATAGAAATTTATACTTTTATGATAACCATCCACTTTTTCTTCGATCCTAAGTTCACACTTGGCATGATCTTAGAACTACAAGTGTTAAAATCTCGTCCATCTATGTGCCATCACCTTGTCTTCACCCTTGTTTGAGGCTTCACCATAGTCAAGCACTTGCTGCTTCTTAAAATCTCTTAAAATCACAAGTGGTCAATTTCCATCATTGGTTTGTTCACACCATACAAGATTGTATTTACATAAAGAGGTGTTTTTTAATTACATTTAAGCTCACACCACCCTTGAAGAAGTAGGAGCAAGGGTCAAAGGAGAAATAGAGTATAGGAAAGAAGAAGAGGGAAGGGATGAAAGAAAGGGAACAGGGTTAAGAGAGAGAAAAGAAAAGAAATAACACACATTTCAACGAATATAGCTTTTTGTGATGTTTAAGCACTTTGTCGTCAATATTTTTTTTTCTCAAGCATTTCAGTACCAAAGTATCGGGAAAAGTCGTTGGCACGTAAAAATGAATGGTCGTGGGAATTTTTTCTGATATTTTAGTACTAAACGTCAGCAAAAGTTTTGAGTTTTTTTTTTTTAAAAATTTTGACATTTCTTTCTTTAAACGTAGGAAAGTCTTCTAGCTTTGTCAACATTTCGCTGAAAAGTCGAGAAAAGGTGAAAAGAGAGACATAAAGAGAGAGCAAGAGAGAAACAAAGAGGGATGTCGATATTTTTACTTTAAAATGTTGGAAAAGGGTAGAGTGAGAGAGTAGAACTTGAGAGAGAGAGAGAGAGAGAGAGAGAGAGAGAGAGAGAGAAAGAGGGAGAGAGAGAGAGAGAGAGATTGATGTTTTCACTTAAAAATGTTGACATATTCGATTTTTGCTGACGTTTTGGGGGGCCAAAAGTCGGGAAAATCCCTTTTAGAACCCACAAATAGCTCTCTTCGCTCTATTTCGCTCCTCTCTTTTCTTTCTGCACTCTTTTCATGCCTCCGCCACTGTTCCTCCATAGGAATCTTACCACCATTGTTGTCCCGCTGTAGAAGAAATCTGTCGGAGGTTACCCTCACTCCTCACCACCTGCTATCTTCTCACTACTCTCTTTCCTCACTACCACCTCCATCCTCCACAGGTGAATTCCTCCCTTTTGTATAAATCTGAATGCATTTATGATATTATTAGTGTATTAGTAAGGCAAGATTTAGGGAAAATTAAGACAAATTTAGAATCAAGTTAGAGTAAAATTAGAACAAAAATAGGCCAAATTAAGATTATCTAAGGGCAGAATTAATTTATATTAGAGTAAAGTTAATGCACAATTAAAGCAAAATTAAATTATATTAGAGTAAAAGTAGAGTCAAATTAGCGCACAATTATAGAAAAATTAATTTATTATAGAGTAATGTTTGGACAAATTTAAGACATTATTAGGGTAAATTAATTTATGTCAGAGCAAATTAATTTATGATAAACTATTTTATACTACAGTAATATCATAGCAAATTTAAGGTACAATTAGTGTACGATTAGGGTAAAATGAATTTTATGTTTCCGAATTTATATTTTTGACATAATTATTTTATATATGTTTTGTATATATTCAAATTTCTTTATAAATGCCACTCGGAAGACGACTAAATTTGTTGTTGTTTAGGTTCAAGTAATGCAATGAAGACAAGCTGTCAACGTCATTTGGAATCACATCATCTGAAAGATTGCAACAGCTCATATTCAAACTTGTTAGTGCATTCAAGCCGATTAAAGAGGTGGGTATAGTAAACGCGGACTTCTATTACCCCAAACCCATGATTGAACCAATGAGTATAATGTTGTATTCGGTGATCCTCTGCAGTCAGCCAGAGATATATTCTTAAGGTTTTTCTGATGTACAATGCTTGGGGGTACCTGTTCAATAGCAGTCCCGTCTAGTTTCAGCTCCGTCAAGGATACCATCTCCTCTAATTTCGCGCAGCCAGAAAGAATGACAACCTGTAGACACATCAATTTGCTGCTACTCTCTGGTGTGCCTTTAAGGTTTGTAGGACCTTCCAAGTTTAGGATGTCCAATTGTTTCGAAATGCCCACCAGGCTTGTACAGTCCTTAAGACGTAACCGTTGCAGATTTGGAATTTTGGAAAAGTCAGGAGTTTTGTAAAACTATGGGAATGGCTGAGATTCAGGAACTTCAAATTTATATGGACCTGTTAAATGATACACAATTCAAATATATAAGAATTAGAAGTTACTTCAAGTGTGACTCTCTCTCTCTTTATAGGCTGGTTTTTGTGTGCCCTACCGTTTCCGTGTGATTCAGTAATTGAAAACATTTTTTATTTTCTAACTTAAAATTTTGACTCCATTTCCATTTTTCACTTTTCAATTTCCAATAAAAATTAAAAAATACGTTCATTTTTCAAAATTTCAAACCATTTTTCGAGTCAGATATAATGGCAATTGAATTAAATTTGAATATAATTATAAGTCTCTACTCTTGTTTGTTTTATAATTTATCGATTTTTATTTTAAATTATTTTAAATTATTATCAATTTAACCATTATTGTTACGCCTCGACCCGTAGGTCCCGGCACACGATAACCACTGTGTTAATCTAAAACATGTATGAGTCTCACCTCGTATTCCAAGGTATCACAAGTGCTCAAGTGTTAGATTCAATCACATGCAATGAAAGCGTGAAAAATCACAGAATTAAATAAATCAGAATTTTCGGATAATATCTCAATACATAAATTTATAGAAAATTATCCGAGTCGTGAACTCTCTCGCATGGATCGCTCAGTCGGGATAGTGATCACGAGATCGAATCACTATCGCAGTACCATGACACCTCAACCCTAGTCCGATGAAAAATATAACACAGAAAATTCCCTATTCGGAATTTTCTCTAGGCCCTCACTCTCTAGAGTTTGTATCTCGATCAAATTTCATCCTTTTGGTAATGTACTTATAGAGTTCTCTCACAGAACTCAATTCTTTAGTAGAAAGTTCACCGACCAAAAGAAAAAAAAAAGAAAGAAGGAGAGATAACATAGGTAAATGGGGATAATGGTAACCACCCATTATCCCCACTATTTTTAGATTTAAATTTAAGTTTTATGATAAAATATCCTTACGTGGGCATTAATCAACATCTCCCATTTGTATACAAGAATATTTTACATCCGTAATAAAATTACAACTTATGCGATCTTTCACATCACCCTACTGAACTTTTTTACAGGGTTGGGTATCGTGCGACCGACGAGTATATCTGTAAGCAAAGATTTCTCGATACACATGTTAAAATGACTGGAAGTCAACGTTAATACCAAAAAGAACACGCTATACCCCAAACTCAACACATTTACAACAATTGAACCACTTTCCTCATTGAAAGCGATGCCTAATCATTTGCTCGACTGTATATTCACTATTATATTTGAATTTCAACATGAATTAACGTAACAGGTCGACTTGTGAATATTATACAATGATATAATGTCGATTGATTTCTTTTCCCAAACTCGAATCCATCAGTTTCAATTTAGCTGCTTTCTTAAATCTGTCTTTTAGACCTCAATTTATCTTCCGAACCATAGGTGAACAGACTAAATTAACAAATATTGAACCAAGACTTCTAAAAATAGTCGAAAGTAATAAGGGTATAAGAAATCCCACATAATGGATCTCGAATCACACATAGTGGGAAAAGAGATCATGATCACACTATCGTCTCAAATAATAGCTTTCACTATCCTATGGTCGTCTTAACACAAGTAGTATGAAACGCGTACCATAGTGTTATTCCCCTATCTCTAAAAAAGACATATGTCAGATTTTTCTAATACTGTGTAAGTATGAGATTCAGTCTACAGATAAAATTTTATCCAGAGATCTCAGATAGAATATCTCAGAGACAATATTACTAGATACAAGTGATATATGAGATCTCAAATCTGCCTACTTATAGAAAACATAGATGTGGATATGTCTTTGTCGGTTATGTCGTATATGACCTCATCCTGAACACATATCATAACGACTTATATTCTAGCAGGACCACTCTCAAAACCTCTTACGACTAGAAACTGTCTCATCCCCACTCACTCAGAGTTAGAGTTGGTCACTCGTGTGAGAGAGTCGACCATGCCTGTCTGACATATCTTTTATTATAACACACTACAAAATATATGATAATAAACAAGTGTAAGAAATAAACTTGTGACTGTATAATGTACATATGCCATATATATCAATAAACATTAAAATTAGTATATGGTGAGAAATGTTAAAATACACTAAATCCATGATTCCACATCTCACAATGGAATCTCTCACAATGGATTTGGTGAAAGATCAGCCATCATACCGTATGTAAAAGTGTACTTAATCATCACTACACCCTTCTCAGTGATATCTCTCATAAAATGGTATCTGATATCAATGTGTTTGGTCTTACTGTGATTTTTAGGATCTTGGTTGTTGACAATGGCGGCCTGATTATCATAATAAATCATCATTGGTCTCCCACTATCTGCCACAACTCCTAAGTCATCCAAAAATTTCTATAATCAAACACTCTCATAAATTGCTACTCAGCATACCACAAGCTTAGTCTCTATCATAGATAGAGATGTATAGATTTGCTTCTTGCTTCTTCAAGATATGGCACCATTATTTAGCAAGATAGCAAATCTTGATATCAGTTTGTGTTCATCCAGATCGTCACGCCAAGTCGACGTCTGAATACCCAATGAAACACAAATCACCTCTTCCTTAATACGAGGAGAGGTCTGCAATTCCCTTGAGATATTTCAGAATTCTTTTCACTACTCTCCAGTGATCTCTTCCAGAATTTAATTGATACCTAATTCACCAGATCGATTGCAAAACAAATATCTGGTCGTATACAATTCATCGCATACACTAGACTACCTATTGCATTGGCATAAGAGATTCTACTTATCTTCCTTATTTCTTCCTGAATTTTAGGATATATGTCAAGATTCAGGTATTCACTTTTAATGATAGGAAAATCTATTGGGTTGGGTTGTAATCGTTCATCTCGAAAAGTTTAAGAATTTTCCTGATGTAGAACTCTTGTTAAAGAGTCAACATCCATCTCGAGCGATCCCTTTGAATCCTAACTTTGAGAATGATGTCACGCCCTAAACTGGGGTCATGAATAGCCACCCGTTGCCCTGGATGCCGGATATATTTTTACAGAAAATCGGGTAGAATCTCCCTATATTTCGGAGGTCTCCCAAGTACAATTTGACCTGTATATCTACATTCATCCTGTAAATAAATAAATGGCCATCCCGATCTCTCCAAAATCAATCACTGCCACAGCCAACATCCAGAACAACGCAAGACTATAAAATTTTTCCAATAGACCTATCCACAGACCTCTACTGTTATATCCAAGTAAAGCATGAGCAGCCGCCATACCTATTCACAAATGTCTCAATGCAATGAAATAAATCAATACGAGGGTTTTACGAATAAATGTCCATATTTATACAGTCATCCCATAAAAAAATTTAGATAAATATATCGGTCAAACTAAAATCTCCAATACATAACGATATCACCAATCATTATAGCGGAAGAGATGAAAATATCCATACCCAAACCCAGTGATATCACGTTTGCGTCACAATTATACAAATCCAACAATATCTCTTCGGTCCAATACTAATCCTATGGGAAAGAAAGCGAGGGGTGAGTATCTAAGGGAGGATACTCAGTAAGTGAGGGGATTGACATCATACTATCAATATCGAGGGTGAACTTGGAGTGTCAAAGCATGAAACACAATATCAAGTGTGAGAAAAATAACGTGCTGTTTCAACAAATCAGATATCATCAGGCACACATTTGAAAATAATATATGCATCCAATGTGGAAATCAATTCATAAAGAGTCGGCCAATCAAACAACCCCGGCAATGGTCTACCTCGACCAAGGACGGCGCATTGGGGGGTTTTCCAAATGCAAGTATTAAATAATGGCTCTCTGTCCCAATGTTGGCCACATGCTACTCCAACTAGCTTGTAAATAATAATAATGTACATATAACTAATCGGCCGTGTATGGTGCCTCCGCCTGGTGCTAGACGGAGCTGTACTCAATGTCTTCTCCGATGAGGGTCAACGTAGGACACCCATACATATGACGATCTGGCGGATACCTCCGGTCGAAACGTATCTGGACACAAGGGGAGCCTCTACCAGATGTCTTTCGTAGCTACGGATGCTATAGGAAGCATATCACAATATCATATTGGCTGGGCACGTAGCCCCATGCATCCCATCACCATATCGGCCTGGCATATAGCCCCATGCATCATATCATAATGTTGGCCGAGCATACAACCCAAATATATAAGTAAATCCATTTAAAATCATGTGCCAATGCAGTGGAAGCATTAAAGCATGTCAATATATCGAAAATGTGACACAATATTCAGTTATCAAAACTCATGGATGCATATCAATAAAGTCAGAAATTAAGACACTCCAAAAATCACAAAACATTTCATAAAATATTCGAAAGTTCTAACAATCATACATTTGCAGAAACATGTCATTTAAAAAGCATTTTTGAAACATGGTTTTCAATCAATAGCGAATGTCAAAGTCCCACTCACAGTTCAGGGAGGGTGATCACTCCCTATTTTCAAAACGAATCAAATCTGACTGCTCGAGTTTTCAAAAAAAAGATCAACCTAATCAGATTATCAAAATTTAATATCAATTTCTCAAGCATCTTTAGGCTTTATCCATTTACATGATACTGAGATCGTATTTAGATTGCCTATATGCAAAATAACTTATAATAAAAACGATTTCAACCATCCCTAAGCTCTGATCACCATTTTTAAGCTACCCTTCTTCATACATATCATTTTGCCAATTAACTACTCAAAACAACCTAAGAAAGATATGAAAAGTACAATATCCTCTATTTTACGGCTCATTTCATTTCAACCCTACAACCTAGATACTTTCATGCATATTCCAAAGTTTAACTCTAAGGGAAACTATTCGAATTAACTCGACATGATTTTATGATTCTATAACATGCTTCTTTCGTATCAGACCATCTAGTTTCTATAACAATCTATACTTAATCTTCAAAATCACATATAATCATTTCAGAAATTGTATTCTATTCGTATTCTACTTATACTCTAAACATATACAGAACCTTTCATCTTAGATTCAATCCTAGATTCATTCAATTTATCAATTAGAGCCGAAATCTCCTCATCTAGGGTTTTCTCAAAGCGCAGATTTTCATCCGAATGTCTCTTCGGTCACTCCAAAGTCTGTAGTGTTTCCTATCAAAACAAGATTTATTTGTTAGATCTAAATACTTAGATTAGAATCAAAACTCTCAATTAGTTACCTGCGTGGAGGTTCGTGGGTTGTCACGGGCCATCGCAGGCTCATAGGTTCCCGGGTCAGCAGGCCAGTGGGCTTCGGCTAGCAGGCTCGCTGGTTTGCAGGCCAATGGGTTAGCAGGCTAGTGGGCCGGCAGGCTTGCGGGCTGGCGAACCTGCGGCTAATGGGCCTGTGGACTGACAGGCCTGCGGTTGATGGGCGTGCGGGCCGGTAGTGGCTCGCGGGCCACAGTGGCTTGCGGGCTGGCTCGGGCTCGCGGCATGGCTCGCGCTTGCGAGCTAGGTCCTGCTCGTGGCCTGGCTCGCTCTCGCGGGCTCAGTCTTGCTCGCGGCCTGGGCTCGCGCTGTGGGCTCAGTCCTGCTCACGGCCTGGCTTGCACTCACGAGTTGGGTCCTGCTCGCTCAGGGACTGAGGCACGCTCGGCTCAGGCTGGGGGATCGCGCTGCAGAAGGTGCTGCAGTCAGGTGCTGTGGCGGAAGGCGGTGCTCGCGGGAGGAAAGGCAGTTGCGGTCACACGCGGTATGATCGCTCGTGGCTTGCGGCGGTATACGGCGGAAGGGAGAGAGACCGCGGGAGATCACAAGGGAGAGACTGTGAGAGAGAAACTGATAGGGAAAGAAGAAGAAGAAGAAGAAGAAGAAGAAGAAGGTGGCGATGGCGGCGGAACACGTGGCGAAGGAGAAGCGGCGCCGCGGTGGGAGGAGAAATAAAGGGTCGGGGAGAGAGAGAGAGAGAGAGGGAGAGAGAGAGGGAGAGGGATTAGGGTTAAAACCCTAATCCCCAAATTTGGGGACGTAGCGTTTTGCCCCAAAACGCTGCGTCTCCATTTTTATTTTTTATTTTTTTATTTTTTTATTTTTTTCTTCTTGTTGTTACAAATGAACTAAATCTCACCTATGTCTTTCAAATCAAAACTCGATAATATCCATATTTTAATAGTCATCAGATACTCTCTGTTGTTCCCAGCCAACAGAATGTCATCCACATATAAGAACATGATCACAAAAGAGTCATCATAACATATCAGATAGATACCATGATCCTCTTCGATCATTGTAAAACCATAAGATATCATCTACTCATGAAATCTTATATTCCACCGTTTGGATGACTGTTTTAGACTGTATATTGATTTTCAAAGTCAAAAGATTTTATTCACCTAACCTACTAAAACGAATCCAGATGGTTGCTCCATGTAGATCTCCTCATCCCAACTTTTATTATTGAAAGTGATCTTTATATCCATCTGATATAACTCTAGATCCATGTTCGCGACAATTACTAAAAGTAAACGGATCGAGATAAATTGGATTATGACTCCCCTGTAGTTTACGTCTTTAGTCTGAGTATAACTGTGGCTCCAGATGGGCCTTATACCTTTCCACCGATCTGTTGGCCTTTCTCTCGACCTTGAAAACCTATTCGTTCCCAATGGTCCTTCTGTCCTCAGGCAACTAGTCCCTGTTGATTCCCATTGACTCCTTCTCTTCATCTATGGTCTTTAACAAATGGTCCTTTGCAAAACCCTCGAGAGTCTCTTAGACCGTTTTAGATTTCTCATTATCCTCAAGAGTCACAATGAAGGTCTCACCCTCAATCTGGAAACGACGTTTAAATATACGTTCTCGATACTCCTAAAAGGAGAGAGAATCTCTTCACCTCTAGATGGATCGCTCTAGCAGGATCCGTAATAGATTCTTATATCCCGTCACTGGACTCACTTGAGCCACTGGAGTCACTTGAGCTACTAGGCTCATCCATCTTATAAAAGATAAAATCCAGAATGATTTCACCTCTGTTAGCGAAATCATTCTCAAGAAATATAGTATCACGAGACTCGACTCAATCTTAATGTTAGTGTCATCCGTATGCTCACCTAAGAACACATATCCCCTGAAGTGTTCTCAGTATCTTATAAAAATATATTTCTTTTCTCGCGGGTCTAACTTGCCATGTGAATACGAGAAATCATAATCATACACAACACAACCCATAACCTCAAGTGGTTAAGATCAGGCTACCTCTCTGTCCAAAGCTCATATGAGGTACTAACTGCAGACTTTGATGTATACAGTTGAGGACGTAGGCTATAATCAATAAAACATCTCCCCAATAGGAGATTGACAAATTAACCTATGCCTTTATAGACCTCACTATCTCCAACAAAGTTATATTCCTCCTCTTAGCTACTCTATTCTGTTGAGAAATAGCATGAATAATTAGCTGTCTTACAATACCCTTCTTGAAATAGAACTTTCTAAATTGTTCTAACAAATATTCGTGCCTCCGATCGGTTTCGAGAGTCTTCACTCTCAAGCCTAACTAATTCTCAACCTCATTAATAAACCTCCTGAAACATTCCAATGCCTTAGACTTGTGCGAGGTCAGATAGATATAACCGAAACACGTGTAATCGTCTATGAATGTAATAAAATACATAACTTCATTTCGACCTCTCATGTCCATAGGGTCACAGATATCAGAGTGGATCAATTACAATGAATTCCCAGATCTCATTGGTTGTCAAATAGTTTTCTTGTAGCCTTGCCGGTTAGGGAAAGACTCATATATGGGTAACTCGAAATGGTTAGCGGCCCAAACAAACCACTCGTTGCTAACCAGTTCATCCTCTTTTCCCCTATGTATCCAAGTCTACTATGCCACACATTTACATCATCATCTACACAATCATAGTAAAGGTAATAGAAGAACAACAAGAGTACCATTAAAAGAAGCAGCACCAAGTGTATACAATCCATTATGGATAAAATCAAAACGGGTTAAAGAGTTGTCATATCTCATAAAAATAGATTATTTTCTATATCACAAAGCATATCCTAGGCAATCTTAAACAAAATACTGAAATCAAGTTTTGTCGAATATCCGAAACATAAAAAACGCCGCTTAAATATAGAGTCTAACTACTTTGCAACTCTAACTTACAAGTGTCAATCCCTCTGATGATGACAAATGTTCCGTCCCTCACGCAAATACTCCTAACTTGAGGATTCACTCTTCGAAACTCTACTTACGCACTCCTATGTCAAGCTACGTGATCAGTGGCTCCTAAATTTATAATCCACAAAAAAAAGAAATCAGCAAACATCACAGTAGATAAGACAAAACTCAAACCACATAAAGAAGAAAAATATTCCTTCCACTCGTCACACTCACGAGTGAAATGACCAAGTCTACCTCAGACGTAGCATTCCGTATTGGTCTTGTCAAATTCTTTCTTCCCGCGCTTTTGTACTTTGCTGTCGGATTTCTCAAATGGTTTCTTCTTTCCTGGACCTTGAGTCTCCTTCTCATGCTTATGCTATTTGTTAGGTGTTACAGAAGTCCTTACTTGACTTTGCTGCACAAGTATGACCCAAGTGCAGCCTACTCACCTCTAAGTGCTCCTCCTCAAGCTCACAGTATTTGCTCATATCAACGAAAATACGAATACTCTTGTCATGTGTGAGATAGGTTTTTATGGTTTCCTATGAATCGGGTAAAAGACTGGATTACACCCAGTACTTAAATTTATCCGAAATAGGTTCGTTTGCATTCTTTAACCAGGTGATCATACTCGACATTTGCATCATTGTATGATTAGTCATTTTCTTTAGTATCCTCACCATAGGAGCTGAAAAGAGTAACATAATGCTCTTTTAGGGCGAGCCAAACCGATATATCCATAGGATACTGTTCATACCAGGATCATGTTATCGTGCATGCTGCTCAGAAGGATTACCCTAACTTAGCCATCATTTTTCTTCCATGCTGCTCAGATCTTGCTTCTCGAGAACAAACTGAATCTTGAGGTATAAAATCTCATAGTTATTGCCATTCAGTTTATACTCCTTTCAAAGATCTGATACGACAATGCTCAAAACATCAAGAGAGACTTTAGTGACTTACTGATGTATTTTCACATTTTGTGTACCCTTCGAAACAACAAATCCCAAATTATTCGAGTATAAACCCAAAAACGAATGTATGAATCAACGGATACCATACACCACAACTTGAAATATCATATTACCATTCGAACTTGGATTCAGCAGACAAAAACCCACAAAAAGTCATATTTAATAGCATGGGACTCTAAAAAAAGTGGAAAAATCCAATCTGAAACGACCTAACACGTCATCGAATGTCCCACGAGCTGCCCAAGCTCCTCCATGCACCCGCATGTGCTGGCAACATGCTACTACACACGCCAGATGCACAGCGAGTGGGCCATGCACCTGCATGCATATGACCAGCATCTTGAGTCAGGTCTGGGGTCGGGATGTGGATCTGGGTCGCCACCAACCCGGACAACATGATTCGGTTCGTGCCTCCCTTGCATGTGAACCTTACGTGCCAACTTCCCAGAGGCTGACGCTCCTTTGCGCGCGTGTACTGCATGCGCCTGTAGGTTAGATCATTTCTTCTTTCCCCAACGGGTCTATAAGCGGGTCCTCGCGACCCGGCTACTAAAAAATACTACTCCTGTCACTTTTGATGCCATTTTTCGATTGGAAATTATAATTTGGAATCCTCCAAATATCCTTAACTCGATTTTAAGAGGATTTCAGTCCTAAACTTGGCAAATCATGAAACTTTTGTCGCGGCCCTTCGCGGCCATTTTGGAAATTTCAGTTTCCAGCGACGATAATACATAAATCTATATCAAAATATAAATCATGACATGAGGAACACATATATACCAATTTCATAGATCAATTTGTCATATAACGTGACAGATTTATGGTTTTATTTTTTGGGCATCATTTTGGGACGAAAACTTCGACCTTGTTTTTCGTGGTCGAAATATACTCTAAAAATTATTTTTGTAATCTACAAATCATGGGTAGTATCGTCGTATAATTGGATTCACGAAACTCATCCGTGACCCGAATCTCGAATTTTTTTTCCCAACATTTTTGTACCCGAAAAATTCTGAAAATTTTTTATTAAATCTAACGATCACTCTGAACCGATGTTAGATTTAATCGTATGCAACGAAAGTGTGAAAAATCACATAAATTAAATAGATTGGAATTTTCTAGTAAATATCTCAATGCATAGGTGTACAGAAAATTAACCGAGTTACGAACTCACTCGTACGGATAGCTTGGTTGGGATGGTGATCACAAAATGGAACCACCACCGTAGTATTACGACACCTCAACCCTAGTCCGGTGAAAAATATGATGCAGAAAATTCTCTATTCAGAATTTTCTCTAAGCCCTCACTCTCTAAAGTTTGTATCTTAATCAAACTCAATCTTTTTGGTAATATACTTATAGAGTTCTATCACAGAATTCAATTCTCATGTAGAAAGTTCACCAACCAAAAAAAAAAAGGAGAGATAACTTAGGTAAATGGGGATAATGGTAACCACACATTATCCCCACTATTTTTTTTTTTTAAATTTAAGTTTTTTGGTAAAATGCTCCTACGTGGGCATTTACCAATAGCAAGACATTCTGAAAATTCAATTATTTCAAACAAGTGACAATCACTAATAGGCTATCATGACCTTTCATTTCAAATCTAAACGTCAAATGGCCAACTCGGCTATCAAAATATAATTTTCAAATCGTCACAAACTATTCTTTAAACTAATCAAAAAGTCCCCACTCAGGGAAATCATATCAAATTTCATAAAAAACAATTACCAAATAATTTTAAAGAAATAAAAGTATATTCACAATTTATGCATACAAAATCGTATCCAAATACCAAATTCGAATAGATATAGTACAAAACAGGTTTCTAAAATAATGATAAAGCTTGTCTCCATTGTATCCACTAATTGCCAAAATAAAAGTTAGTACCCGAAAGAACTCCAACAAAACAAGTTTGTTAAAATCCGGCACCAGACAACCACAAGTCTCAACTTGATTTGCTCTGTAAAAATGAAACTAGAAGGGGGAATATAAACAATATACAGTGAGTGATATGCATGTTATACATAAATAAGATTTTGTGTGGTTGATATATCAAACATATATATATTTCAATTCATCATGTAATTCTTAAAATCATTCAATAATAAATAGATTTCTTAATTATCACGCACTACAAAAAAACACGGTTTTAGTCACGAATTTTCGCGACAAAGCCGTCGCTATTTTACGACGAATTTAGCGACAAAAACTTTTTTATCTCTAATTTGCCACAAAATTTGTGACGAAAAGGAACTCGTTGCTAAATTAGCGACGGACACATCATTCGTGGCTAAATTCGTCGTTAATTATTGACGAAAAAATTTTCGTGGCTAAATTCGTCGCTAATTGATAACAAAAAAATTTTTCTTGCAAATTTTGTCAATAATTAGCGACGAATAATATTTCGTGACTAAATTTTGCCACAGTTTTAGTCACAGATTTAAAATCCGTCACAAAATTTAATCTTTTTTAAATAGAATTTTATTTTATTTATTTTTATTTTTATTTTATTAATATGTTAAATTTAATTTAAAATTAATATAGCGACGGATTTGTTTTCCATTGCTAAATTTAGTGACGAAAATCCCAATTCTTTGCTAAATTTTTTATATATAATAAAATATAATATAATATTAATATAATATTTAAATTAAAAAATTAATTTAACAACGACGAAATTTATCAGTTGGTAATTTAGCGACGGATTTTCAAGTCCGTCAAATTTAATCTTTTTTTAATTAGAATTTTATTTTATTTTATTAGTTTATATTAACAAATCATATAATTATTTTATAATATTTTAATTTATATTTTATTTTATTATATTATATTTCATTTTTTTTAAAGAATAATATTATTTAAATCTTAAAAAAACCATATATTTTATTTTATTTAAATTATATATATATTTTTTAATTAATTTATTATTATTTTTTTCTTTTTTTGTTTGATTTAATATTTTTTATTATTGTATAGGTACATTTTATTTTATTTGTATTGTTTTATTCAATAATACAAATTTTTTAATTAAATATTAATCCGGGGGGACATGTTGGGCGCGAGTCTGCGCGGCGCCGGCGCATGCACGCAAGGGCGCCGACACATGCATGCACGGTCGCCGGGCGCGGGTAGCCGCGCGCCTGTGCGGGCACCCACGCATGCACGCATGGGTGGTTTATATAAAATAATATATTATAGATTTTTTAAATTATTAATATATTATAATTTATTGATAATTATAATTTTATATTATTAAGATGTCGTAATCCATTTTTAAACTATGGATTAAAAAAATAAAATAAAAATGAAAAAAAATAATAAAATAATAAAATAAAAGAAAAAAGAAGAAAACAAAATATAATATTAATATAATTTTTAATTAATTAATTATTTTATTTTAAATTAGTATTTTATTATTTTTTATTTAATTAAAAATTATCATATTTATTATTTTTAATTAATATTATTTTAGGTTGGTGGTTTAAATAAAGAAAGTTATTATATTTATTATTTTAAATTGTTATTATATATTATTTTATTATTATTAGAAAAATGTTAAAGAAAGATAACAAGTAAAAAAAAAAACAATTATATCACATACTAACATTTGGCCTGGTGGTTTACAGGTTTATGTTTTTGCGTGTGCATGCAGGTGTGCATGAGTTCGAACCACTGTGGTGGCAAAGCAGCATTTTCCAGTGACTCGGGTGGGCAAGGGCCCGTCCAGGAACATGCGCTCTCTGGGCATTCCGACGAATTTGGAATCAGCGACGGATTCCAAATCCGTCACTAATTCAGCGACTGATTTTTTTATTCGTTGCTAAATTAGGGACGGATTTTTTTTTCCTAAATTAGCGACAGATTTTAGCGATAAAAATTTTCTGTCGCTAAATTTAGCGACGAATTTTAGATTTTCATCACTAAATTTAGCAACAGATTTTTTTATGTTGCTAATTTAGCGACGGATAATTTTTTGTCGCTAAATTTTGTGATGAATTTTAGCGACGAAAAATATTTGTCGCTAAATTTAACGACGGATTTTAGATTTTTGACGCTAAATTTTTGCGACGCATTATTAGCGAGGAAAAATTTTTCGTCGCTAATGTTTTTAGCGATGAATTTTTTTAAAATTTTTATCGCTAAATTTGTAGTTAAAAGCCTATTTTTTTATAGTGATGATTCAATATCATATGTAACCAACCAATTCACATTTTCAAATACGGGACAATCAAAATCATTATTCCCAATAAAGGTCTACCATGACCTAGGATAAAACCGTTAAAGGGTTTTAGTAATTTAACTTCGCAAGTACTCATATGTTTGGAGTTGGATGTCGTGTTTTATTGGTAATACAATCAACTATCCTATGATTTTATATATAATATCTGGTCATGAATACACCACACATACTTGACTACATTCAATGATCTATTAATGCTACCGCGTCACGGGTCATGCCGTGGAGGAAAATGACTAGTCATTTTTCATGATTTAGACTCTTCCCCCAAGCTAATCACATGCGTCATTTCACAAAATTCGTAAATTCATTTGATGTGGTATCAATTTAACAATTGCTTAATAGTAGTCAACATAACATATTCAATATCAATAAACCAACATGGCATATTTGTTCATTCAAAACATGTAGCATGCATAAATGTTTAAAGTTCAATACTTGAAGTATCCACACACATAAATCACATAAATTCAAATTTTAAAAATCATTTAGAATATTCAATAAATATATTTTTTTAATTTAAGTGCAAACATTAGTCACTCATCTCTTGGGATAGTCAACACTCTCAATCCACAATGCAAAACTAAGTTAACTTCTCCTAAAGTTTTAATTGTCTTAACTTAAGACAATACACACTATTTCACTGTTAATCATAAATTGAATTAGGGGCTAGTTGGTTTTTACCTAAATTTTCCTAACCCAAGATTTCTAATATCATCAAATTTATATTCAATTCTTTCTAATAAATACAATATATCTAGGAAAACCATCTTCCATTTAATATTTTCCTAAATTTTATCATTATACAAACGTTAGATTTAAACTCCTAAACTTAATCTTTTCAATCTCGACATAATTATTCAAAGACATGATAAAGTAAATCAAATTTAGTTAACATGAGAAGAGTACCATAAATAGAGATACCAAACGTTGAGTTACACCAAAATCATAAATTTTCTCTCTCTACAAAATCTCAAATTTCAACATAAATTGAAATTTTATGCAAATATAACTCATTTATAAGTTAAAAGAGAAAAATTACCTTTATTGTGACCATCAATTTCACCCTTGTTGAATTACACCAAAACTCTAAGTTTATCTCTTTCTAGAAAACCCATTTCTCTTATTAGAGCCAACCTCCAATGGTTTTGTTGGGAGTTTTAAAAGTTTCAATATTTGCATTTTGGTTTGAACTTGATTGCTCTTGAAGAGAGAAGAGAGAGGGCAAGAGAGAGAGAGAGCTGAGAGGAGAGAACAGGAGAGGGGAATGGGTTCATAGGTAAAAGAATGAGAAAGTGGAGGAGGAAGAGAGAGAGAAAGAGAGTAAAATAAAAGTAGGGGTTTTACTTTTCTTCTCTTCTTCTTTTTTCTTTTTGGTATTACAATTATATTATAAATTATATAATGTGATTATAACTATCCATTGTGCATATTATCTATAACAACTAATACGTGAGAAGTATTGCTCTCTATTAATTTTAAATATAGCACTATTTTGTTTCTCAAAATACCTTATACATTAATTTTTTTATTCAAAAAATAGCGGAGCAAAATAGAGATTTAAATAATAAACTACCAATAATTGTTTTTTTTTTAATGACCATATAAGACCATATAAGTTTGCCATAACTACCCATAACTTTCTAGATCATAATAAAACATTACTTATTTTGCAGAAAGTGAGACATAAAATAGGTGTGAAGTAGATAAATTCCTTTAGGAGTTATACATTTTCATAGTGAATTAAATTCCTTTGGGCAAACTATAGTGATTGTATATGGAATTGGATTGTTTGCTCTCTTTAGCCATTTCATTTCTTAGTATTCATGAATGTGTTTCCCAACTTGTCTAGAATGTTGTGGTATTTTTCATTCCTTACTAGACAAATAATGATGCATTCACAAATATTATATTGCCTTTGAGAATTTGATTTTGCTAAAAAAATAACTTGCAGCAAAGTGTGGGTAGCCACGTACCGATACATATTATATTGCATACCAAATGCAATAATGATTAAACATAATTAAAATAATCCAAGAGGGAAGATCAAATGCACCTCTGGCCATTCTCGATTCCGACGATCTCTGACGATTGTGATACCACCAAACGATCCTTAGAACGTGTACAATCTTTTTAAACATTCAATTTCACTCAATAGATGCTGTGGAATTTTGAAATTTGGATTTAGGGATCCAATGCATTAAGAGGGGATTTATATAGACTCACAACTATCAAAAAGTTATTCACCCTAAATTATTATTGGATATTATGAGAATTTAATAAAATACTCAAAATGGAAAAACAAAATTAATTGTATAGAGATTTGAATGGTATATCAAAATCTGGCCAAATGCATCCCAATTCAAATCTCTTCCATTTTTTATCACATTTAATCTTTTTTTCAGTTATGTTTTCCTCATTAACCTCATTTTGAATGCATTAACTTATGAGATTTGAATTTTTTTAAAAATTTCTAACATTCTCCCACTTGACCCAGAAAACCGACTTGAAATCAAAACCAAGTCAATTCTTGTATGAAAATAAAGTACATGAGTCATGACGATAAGTGCTCTAATAGCGAGTATTATCTTCCTTGTACTACAATGCATTTTATTTTCTAATTTTATGGTGACGTTTAATTTATGAATAAACCATACGTTAATTCGGGATACAAACTTGATGAATTTATTTCAAGACAATAGTATGTGCATAACTTTATTTGAGAAAATTCAATTTTGAGTTTCATTTAAATTCTAATCTTTGGTTAAGGGATCGACCAACATACAATCAGTGCTAATGTGTTGGATTATAATTTTATTTTCTAATGCTCTTTCTCTAATGGTTAATTACTTTATGTCAATGTGTTTACTTCGACTACCACTATTATTATTCTTAGCAAAAAATACGGCAGTTGAATTATCACAAAATACACATAATGACTTAGGTATAGAATTTAAAACCCTAAACTCGTATATGAAACTCTTGAACCATACCGCATGTGACGTAACCTCAAAACACGCCATAAACTTAGCTTCCATAGTGGAAGTCGCAGTCAATGTCTGCTTAGCACTCCTACACGATACAGCTCCACTGGCCATCATAAGATGTAACCTGACATTGATTTGTAGGAATCAACATACCTGGCAAAATCTAAATCCGAGTAACCGACTACTTCCAAATTGTCAGCTCTTTTGTATGTAAGCATGTGTTTCTTGGTACCTTGTAGATATCTCAATACCTTCTTTACAGACTTTCAATGTCCAAAGTCGGGTTACTTTGATATCTACCTAACATCCCCACAGCCTGCGGTATATCAAGTCTTGTATAGACTTGTACATACATGAGACTTCCAACAATGGAAGCATATGAGATGTTAGTCATCTGTTCTCTTTCCAAATTTGTCTTAGGGTATTGGTCTAAATTGAACATATCTCTTTTGATAATCGGAGCTATACTTGGTGAACAGTTCTCCATCTTGCATCTCTTAAACACTTGTTGATGTAAGTCTCTTGAAATAGTTCCAAAATCTTATGGAATCTATCTCGACATATCTTTATGCCGATGACATAAAATGTATCATCTAAATCTTTCATCTCAATGTTCTTAGGGAGGAACTGTTAAACCTTATACAGCATTCCCTTATCATTTGTGGCAAGTAGTATATCATCCATATAGAGGATAAGGAAACAGACTCTGTTCCTATTGACCTTGAGGTTTATGCATTGATCCACAATGTTTTCTTAAAAACCAAATGAAGTGACTACATTGTGGAATTTCAAATACCATTGGAGGGAGGCTTGTTTTAGCCGTATATGGATTTCTTAAGCTTGCATATCAAATGCTTACTGCCACTAGAGGAGAATTCTTCAGATTGACGCATGTAAATCTCTTCCTCTAATTCCCGATTAAGAAAAGCCGTTTCCATATCCATTTGTTGTAATTCTTATTCGAAATGTACAACAACTATTAAAATGATGCAGAAGGAATCTTTCTTATACATGAGAGAAAATATCTCCGAGTAGTCAATTCCTTCCCTTTGGGTGAACCCTTTAACAACAAGTCTGGACTTGTATTTCTCAATATTGCCTAATGAGTCAGTTTTAGTTTTGAAGACTCATTTATATCTGATGGGTCTTATCCCATCTGGCAACTTCATAAGATCTAAGATTCCGTTGCCCCTCATGGAGTCCATCTCATCCTCCTTGGCGTTCAACCATAAGTTCGAATCCTTAGAACTCATGACTTGTGAAAATGTTTGTGGATTCTCTATGGCTCCAACGTTATAGTCAAACTCTTGAAAATATATCACATAGTCATCAGGTATAGCTGACATTTTTTCTCGAATAGATCCCCTTAACGAAAGTTCAACATTCTCCGTAGGAAAAGATTGACCAACTTAATCTTGGTCAGCTGTTTGTAGAATTTCTTGGTTGTCACCCATAACCTGATTTGTGTCCATAGGCAGTTAAGAGTCATTTTGGATGGTAACTAATTTGGTATTTGAACTTGAAGGGATATTTAATGGATCCCTTTCAAGAGTTAACTCTCGAAAGTTATCCCTCCCTCTGATCAAGTCATTCTCTAGAAATTTAGCATTTCTAGATTCTACAAATCTAGTGTAGGATGGACAATAAAACCGATATCTTTTGGACTTTTCAGCATAACCGACAAAGTATCCACTTACGATCCTTGGATCTACTTTCTTTTCCCATGAATTGTAAACCCTTATCTCTGTAGGACAATCTTAAATGCATACACATCTTAAACTAAGTTTCCAACCTTTAAATAACTCAAAAGGAGTTTTGGTTACGGCCTTGGTTAGAACCCTATTTAGGATGTACACTGCCGTCTTGAGAGTTTCAATCCACAAGAATTTAAGCAATTTAGAGTTAGCCATCATGCTCCTAACCGTATCAAGTAAGATTTTGTTTTTTCTTTCAGCTACCTCATTCTGGCCAGGTGAACTAGGTATGGTGTATTGACAACAATTCTATTTTCCTGAAGAAACTTTGCAAATGGACCTGGTGCTTATCCATCCTTTGTATTCCTTCCACAGTATTCTCCACATCTATTTGATCTCATGATTTTAATTTGATTATCGCATTGTTTCTCTACTTCTGCTTTGAAAATTTTAAAGGCATTAAATGCCTCGTCCTTATAGCAAATGATATAAAGATACATATATCATGAATAGTAATTTATAAATGATATAAAATAATTATAATCATATGAGTCTGTACCTAGAGTACAAGTGTTCGTATATATGATCTCTAACAATTCTGAGCTCTTCCTAGCACCTTTTTGAGTCTTATTGGTATGTTTTCCCTTAATGTATTCTACACAAGTTTCAAAATCACTAAAATTTAGAGTATCAAGTACCTCATCATTTACCAACTTTTCTATTCTTTTTATGGAGATGTGTCCTAATTTTCGGTACCACAACATAGAAAAATTTTCCTCACTAACACTTCTTTTAACCCCTATATATGGTACATTCAAGCAAGTATTATCTTGTAAAGTAATACTATATAATCTATCTAATAATGGATCATAACCAACGACATTTAGACCATAAAATAATATCATTTTATTATTAAATTGGAAAGATTAATGGAATTGTACAGGTTTTGAAATGGAAATTAACTTTCTAAAAAACTTAGATTATAAAATACTCTCTCCAATTTTAAGACATCCCCGCTTGACAATATGAGCTCGCAATCTTCAATGGCTTTTACTCATGAGCCCATCTTATTACCCGAATAAATGAGTTGTTCACGATCCCTACAACACCTTCGTAATGTAGATGGTACAATCAGAGTCAATCCACCATGTGTCATGAGAAATCTCAATCATGTAAGATTCATAACAAATTAATGAGATTCCATACCTTTATTTTCAAGCTAACATTTGTACTTGGCATAATTCTGATTCATGTGTCCTTTCTTTTTATAGAAAAAACACTTGGATTCTTTCTTTATGTCCACTTTTAATTTTGTCCCCTTTGGGTTTGGTTTGGACTTACCCTTCTTCTTTCCTTGTACTGCCACATGTGCATTAACAGAACTTTGCTTCATCTCCATCAGCTGCCTTCCTTCCTCATATGCACGCATGGTTAACAATTCATTGATAGACTATTTCTCCTTATGTATGATGTAGGAGATCTTAAAAGGACCATAACGCTGAGGGAGAGAATTCAGAATAAAGTGTACGAGGAAGGAATCGAAATTTTGCTTTATATGAATATAGTACTTAGACGGTTAGATTGCTCATATTTTTCATAAAGAGTTTTATCGTCTATGGAGTTGGTATCGGTCACCGGAGGTAGCTCGTCCTTTCGTATAGTATAGTCAATATCCAAGAAGCCTAAATGGAAAAGTACTATTTCCCTTAATTCCTTATAATTCTCTCAATTCAAATCAGGAAAATCAGATTTCAAATCTATGGTTTGGAATACTACAAAATAAATAAACATATTTACTAATTATATACGAGGCATTTAATATACGTCTAATAATGCAAACATATGAAAATAAATCTATAATATAAAAATTGTCTGTGGGCTAAATTTCTAATTTTATTATATTTTTTGACCTTATGATAAGATTTATAAAAAATATATCATTTCCCAATACCTATAGGTTAATTGAGAAACTATCAATAGTTAATCTTTCTTTCTTAATCACTTTATCCTTTTCTACTTAGCCCCATAAGATGATTTTTCTAGTGCACTAGGTAGGTTCCTAGATAAGTGGTGGGTCACGTGAGGCCGTTTAAAAACCAACCAGCCTTAAACTTATCCATGGCTTTTTGAAAGAACCAGCATACATATGCACTAAATCAATCGTACTTATAGTATTATATAAAAAATAGATTTCAACTAAATAAACTACTATTAAAAATAACTATTTCGATATTTTATCTCTCAGTTTATTATTTTCATGCAACAAAAGTTCTTGTGGTATAAGATTTATTATATAAAAATAATTTTCATGACAAATTGATTCTTTTCCTAATGTGATCATGTTTTGATATATAATTTTCTATTTAATTGTAGCTGCTGTAGTTAACTCTAATTAATTTTAAAAATTATATCGATCATAGGGATAATAATATTAATTTTGTCTTGCTAAGGCGCATAAAATAAAAAATGTAATTAAATTATTTAATACATTTTATTAATTTTGTACCTCCCCTTATGTACAAATTATTTTTTTAAAATTAATTTTATGTACAATTTTTTAAAATTTGGGTTCAAAAATATTTTGAAAATTTTGAGAATTTTAAAAAAATTCTCTTTTTTTCCGGCCCAAAAAATATTTTAATAATTTTGTACATTTCCTTATATACAAAATTATTTCAAAATTAATTTTATGCATAATTTTTAAATATCATGCTCCAAATTTTTATTTATTTATTTATTTTAATCCAAAGTTCTAATATGAATAATCCATTTATGAGTTTGGAACAAGTGTCTCTAAAAAATTTATTTAAAGAAATCATTTAATACAAGACACACATGTTTCCCAAAACCGGAGGGATTGACCACATAGTCATTTATTAAATAAATAAATATTGAAAATATTATAATTTTAAATGTCCTTCATGGCGTATTTATTTCATTTTTATGCACTTTTAACATTGTCTTCTTCACCCGATGGACCCCGAGGGTCCCGACTCGGAATCAATAGCTTTCGACAAGTCTGTAAGCCAGAAAACCACCAGAAAGTGTAGAAATACTCCAAAATAATTTTTGAAAATATAGTTTTAATCGTAATAATGCAAGAATTTCAATTTCGGACTTAATTTTTCGAAAAATCAAGATTTTTGGGCTACATATTCAAAATCCGAAAATGCTAATTTTTGAAAAATTTTGAAATTCATTGGAATTTTGAAAGTAAAGGACAAAAAACTCTGATACCAGGTGATACATACTATATTGTATATCAAATGCAATAATGATTAAACATAATTAAAATAACCCGAAAAAGAGGATCGAATGTACCTCCAACCATTCTAAATTCCGGTGATTATGATAGCACCAAATGATTCTTAGGACATGTACAAACCTTCTAAACTCTCAATTTTACTTAATAAATGGTGTAAAGTTTTGAAATTTGGATTTAGGAACCCAATGCACTAGAATGGGGTTTATATAGACTCTCAACCATCAAGAGCCATTAAAACCCTATATTTGTCACTCAAAATTATTACCGGACATTATGAAAATTTAATAAAATATTCAAAACAGAAAAACAAAATTAATTATGTAGAGATTTGAATGAGACACCAAAATCTAGTCAAATGCATCCCAATTCAAATTCTTTCTATTTTTTATCACATTTAATCTTTTTTTGGTTATGTTTTCCTAATTAATCTCATTTTGAATGCATTAACTCATGAGATTTGAATTTTTTAAAAATTCCTAACACATGCTTGTTATTCTCTAGAATGTGTGAAGTCCTTTAGTTTTTACTTCTCTTATGAGTGTGCAATGGTGGGGAACAAGTGTAAGAGGGAGCAATGGATAAGTTAGTTTTCATCTTATTATCTGTATGAGAAGATAGAGAGAATTGAAGAGGTAAAACTAATGAATTATCTGGTAAAAGTTTGAAAATCTTACCTCCCTTTTTGAGATTACTATACGGTAAGTCAAGAGCAACTAGATTGTCTTGATTAAATTCTCTAGGAATGCACCGCAAAGGAAATCCTCACCATCACAACCATCTCAACTTTTTGGAGAAATTTTTATAACACCCTATTACATGCACATAACTAAGATTAAGCGGTCTCGGCCTGGTTGGCTTTGCCATGGCTTCAATTATAAAATGTGTCTCCTTTGATCTTGATGAATGGAAGGAAAGCCCCTCGACTGCATGTGTTCCCGACAAACACAATAAGTAAAGAAAATGTTCGTCTATGGTGAGCACGATTTGTTAACAGAGATTCCTTTTTATAATTTCACAAGTCTTGCCTACTCATCTTTTTGGTTTCAAGTTCTCTCCCTGATCTATAAATAAGCTTAGAATTTTTTGTTATTTTAAGAATAGCAATCTCCGAACATAATCTTTTGAACATACCATTTCCATATCCAACACATCATTAAGCCATAACCTGTTGCACTTAGCTACTTCTCTTTGAGCACTTTCATAGAAAATTTCTCTTCCCATGTCCCAAATGAGACCATGCATTTGTAGTTTGTCACTTGTGTCGATTACTAGAAGGCATTTATCAATGAGAACTCTCATCCCAATTTCCCCAAATAGTATACATCGGTCGAATTTCTTGGCAATATATTATCTCTCCTTGCCAACAAAAAAGCATGCAATATCAAGGAATATTTCCTTCTCATTGCATTCAAGTGCATGAAAACTTAATCTAAGAATCTCTTGTACTTGGTTAGGGGGAAACTTTTGCAGATTTTTCAATTTGCATCTCCATTTGGATTGACTTTTATCCAGTACAAAAGAACCTAACACTTTAAGAGCTAATGGTAGACCATCCGCATAGCAAACTACATCTTTGGAGATCTGAACATAGTCATTTTCTCGGTGATTTGATTTGAAGGCATGCCAGCTAAAGAGTTGTAAGGATTCTTCCTCATTCAAATTTTCAACCATATATACTCTCTCAACTTTTAGCTTATTGAGCAAATGCCTATCTCTCATTGTTACAATAATTCTATTGCCCGGTCCAAACCAATTTCTCTTTCCAGCGACTGCATAAATTTGATCCATTTGATCTACATCATCAAGCACAATGAGAACCCTTTTTTAACATAATCTCTCCTCAATCATCTTGATTCCCCTATCAATGCTTCCAACCTTTACCTTCTTCAACAGAATATCTGAAAGAAGTTGTTTTTGTAGGTGAACTTGACCACTGGGCTCTCGAGAACTCTCTCTGATATCAAAAAGAAAGCTACTGCCTTGGAAACAATGAAAATTTTCATTGTAAATAGCTTTGGCAATAATTGTCTTTCCTAGTCCACCCATAACACAAATTCCTATCACTGGAACATCATTCCACCCCACACCAAGCAACAAGTTTGCCTTGTTCATGCGAGTCTCTAACCTGACTGGATAATTATTAGTATTCAAGTTTGTTTTCCTAAACTTGTTTATAAGATCCTCTACAATTCTTTGAATGTGTGCTACTTCATGCCTACAAAATTAAGATAATGCAGTAGCATCAAAGGGTCAGACCTATTTTCTGAGGATGGTGTTACATATAATTTTGGGTGGATCACAAGTAAAATGCCGTGTGGTTTATTACCAACATAATGCTAGTGATTGTTCTTTTAGATGATCTTTGGATTTAATGAGGACAACAAATAAAGAAGTAAGGTCATGGGACCGACCGTTGTTGTTTAACCAAATTGATTTGATGTTAAAAATGGTAATTGATGGAACATAGCCCAAAGGTCCATAGCCATCTAGCCCAAAATTCTCCAGGCCCACAACTCCCTGAGGATTTTGCACCAAAGCATGACAATAATAAGGGATTTACCTCTCAGGAGGACGGACACAGCCCATTCTTCTGAAACCGGTCCGTTGACACTCCTTAATAATAGCCTGATCGAGTCATGATCCTAACCAGTATCCATTACTTGGTAAACCTTGGATAATACCTCTCCCGTCAGTTTGTCACCGATCACCTCGGCTAGATATAGTTCAATCTCATACCTATTGTTAATACCTCCATCAGTCAAAGGCAATATTCGCTTAAAATTCTCCTTAATGTATACTTGCCTATCCGACCATGCAATATGTTTTTCAAATCGGGAAGGAAATCTTCAAAATTTAATCGATAAGGAAGAGAATCTATTCACTCCACTGGACTTTCCCAAATAATAAGGATCTCAAATGTTTTGAAAATATTTGAATATAACCCTAAGATCTCGGAACATTTCCATAAGGAAACTAGGGTTATCACACCTCTAAGACATGCAATTCATGGGACACATGCCCATAAATACATCGTGCACAAGGACACCCAGGTACGGTCTCTTACCACATACTTTACACATGAGGTTACATAGGGCTCTCATTCTCAACCCTCTTCTCTGCTCAATTTGATTCTATCACTTTTGAAAACTACTCTTTCTAATTTGAGTGTTGGAGTCTCCCCGTCGGAGCACCCTCGGCAGTCTTTTGCAAGTTTCATCTCATCGGTCGGACTAGTTGTCAAAACTCTTGCTCGAGCCAAAGAAGCCGATTTCTGAAGAGCCAAAAACCCTCCAATAGATTGGCACCATCCATGAAAAAGCAGATTGATTTTTGGATCAAACGTGTTCTACATTTCTAGTTATGACGATAACAAAAAGAAAGAGACCAATTATTGGTTACAATAATGACGACTTAGTCAAAATCAAACTCCACCATGATGACCTTCTGGTTATCACTATCAAGATAGAATCTTACATCGTCAAGAGGATCCTCATTGACCAAGGAGTGGAATGTGACCTTCTCTTTTTGGATATCTTCTAGCGATTGAGTTTCAATTCGTCTCATCTTCAAGTCGTAACCGAATTCCTCAATGGTCTTTCAAAGGAATGCGTATACCCAAAAGGCATCGTTCCCCTCACCGTGATGTTGGGGACGCCCCCAATCATGCAACCATCAAAGCTACTTTTCATGCGGAAAAACTAATCTTTCCCTATATTTCTATTCTTGGCCGCCCAAGTCTAGATGAATTAGAAGCACTACGCAGCATGAAGCATATGAAAATCAAGTATAGGATGTTGGGAATCGCTACTCTTTATAGCGATCCCGATCCCCACATTTTCTCTACGGTCGGAGTGAGCAAGAGAATTTTCCAATTGATACTCTAGAACTTAGAGATGATACCTAGCAAGCATCTAAACCAAAGCCTGTAAAAGAAGTGATTGAGATCTCCCTTATCGACGTCCCTGGTCAAAACGTTTGAATCGGTGCTAACCTTCCAATACATCCATGTGAAGCGATCATTGAGTGCCTATGCCAACACTCTGTAGTCTTTACTTTGGTCCTCTGAAAACATGCCCAGAATCCACCCGTTAATTATAGTTCACAAGTTGATGGTTGATGCCAAACCCAAACTGATTAAACAAAAGAAAATGGTGTTTGCCCTGAGTACCAACGGACCATACAAGAACAGGTTTAAAAACTCTTAATAGTAGGGTTCATCCGCGAAGTGAAATATCCAGAGTGGCTAGTCAATGTAGTCTTGGTGAAGAAAGCTAACAGCCAATGAAAAATGTACATAGATTTTACAGACCTTAACAAGGCATGTTCAAAGAACAGTTATCTGGTTACTAACATTGATAAGCTGGTAGATAACTCTTCAGGTCATCAGCTCCTAAGTTTCATGGATGCCTATTCTGGCTATAATTAAATACGTATGGCATAAGAAGACGAAGAGAAAATGAGTTTCATTATCGAATTTGGTACGTACTACTACAAGGTCATGCCTTTTGGCCTGAAGAACGCTGGAGTAACCGTCCAATGGCTCGTCAATAAAGTCTTCAATGAAGAGCTAGGCAAGAACGTAGAAGCATACGTTGATGAGATGCTCGTTAAGAGTGCCAGCCTGGAGGTTCATGTCGCAGACCTCAAAGAAACTTTTCAAACTCTGGAACATAACTATATGTAGTTAAATCCAGCAAAGTGTTCCTTTGATTCGCATGGGGAAAGTTCCTAGGCTTCGTGATTATTAGCTAAGGGATTGAAGCAAATCCTGAAAAAATATAGGCCATGTTGGATATGACACCACCTAGAATGTTAAAAGAGATGCAGTGCCTCACAGCTAGAATAGCAACCCTAAGTCTGTTCATGTGAAAGGTAGAAGAGAAGTATAAGTCCTTCTTCGATGCCCAAAAGAAATGTCAGAAGTTTGCTTCGACACCCATATACTAGGCAGCCTTTGAACAACTCAAGGAGTATCTCATGTCACTCCTGTTGCTCTCTCATCCTGTCCTCCATGAGAAACTTTACTTATATCTCTCTATCTCTGAGCAAACGCTTTCCTTTGTTCTCGTAAGGTAGGATTCCACTATTCAGAAACCGATTTACTACATTAGTCAAGTGCTTCAAGAATCAGAAGTCAATTACTGGTCAATCAAAAAGATAGCCTATGCTTTGGTTATCTTAGCCAGGCTCCTCCGACTGTACTTTTAGGCCCATACTATTGTGGCACTCACTGATTAGCTACTAAAGTTGATCCTTCAAAGAAGAGAGACCTCTGGTCGTTTCATCAAATGGAGCATAGAATTGAGGGAATTCGACATTCAGTACCAACCCAGACTAGCAATAAAAGGCTAGGCTCTCGCGGATTTCATTCTCGATTACACCCTCCCAATTCTAGCCAAAGCAAAACTTATCGGTCACCGAGAATAGTGGTCATTACCAGAGTGGACACTACATGTCGATAGGTCTTCGAATTCCTCAAGGAATGGCACTGGACTCATGCTGGTGGGTCCCGATAGTTTCAAAGCAGAATACGCCCTTCAGTTCAATTTCAAGGCCACAAATAACCAGGCCGAGTACGAAGCTCTACTAATGGGACTGTGAATCGCAACATCTATGGGAGTTTAGAGCATTCGAGTGTTCATCGATAGCCAACTAGTCATTAAGCAAATCGTAGGGATCTATAAGACTAAAGATCCAACCATATAAGGTACCTGGGCAAATTACACGAAACGATGAGAAAGCTAGACAAGGTAGTCATATAATAAATCCTCGATCGGAAAACACGTGAGCTGACACGTGCTCTAATTTGGCCAGTTTAGATTCAGTTGCTACTAGCTGAATGGTATATATCGAGAAGTTGCCATGCCCTAGTATCGATGAGCCCGAACATGTGCTCGTGCCAATTCAGTCATCAAGTTGGAAGGACCCCATAGAGACTTATTTGAAACATGACCGTTTGCCGAACTCATCGACTAAAGCGATGAAGCTAAAGCGAAAGGCTGCTCATTATGCAATCATTAATGGGGATCTATACAGGAAGTCCTTCACTCATTTGTACTTGAGGTGTCTAATTCTTGAAGAATGAGACTATGTCCTCTGAGAATTTCAAGAAGGGATTTACAGCAATCACTTAGGCGCTCGAAATCTATTCAATACGGCCTTATACCAAAGGTATTACTGGCCAACCATGGAGACCGACTTTGATGACTACGTCAAAAGATGTGACAAATATAAAAAATTCTCTTTAGTGCTCAATTACCTTCCATCGAGCTTCCGATAGCGAGCCCTTGCCGTTTGCTCAATAGGGAATAGACATCCTCAGACCATTCCTGCCAGCTACTGGACAACAAAAATTTCGTATTATGGCCATCGATTACTTCACCAAGTGGGTTGAAACTGATCCATTGGGTTAGATAATAGTAGCAAAAACCCAAACGTTCATATTGACCCACATTGTCACCAAATTCAGTATACCCCACGTCCTTGTCACCGACAACAGAAAACAGTTCGACAACAAAAATTTTTGAGAGTTTTGTGACAAACTCAAAATTCAGCACCGCTTCACATCGATTGCCTATCTACAAACCAATGGCCTTGCTGAGATAACGAACATGACGATTTTACCGGAGCAGAAAACAACACTGAATGAAGATAAGGGACGATGGGCAAACGAGCTGTAATGCATCCTTTAAGCCTATCGCACCACACCCTGATGGGCAATCGGGGAGACATTATTTAGCCTGATGTATGATGTGAAGCTCTCATACTGGTGGAAATAGGAATTCACTTACTCTAGGTAGACCAGTACAATATAGTGTAGAACAAATCTTCCTTGCGAGAGCAGTTAGAACTACTTCCTGAGTTACGGGAAACCATCTTAACCCAGATGGTAGCATATCAATAGTAGATGGCTAGATATTACAATAGGTAGGTCAGAAGTAGAGTTTTTAGAGTGGGCACTTAGCTCTAAGAAAAGTAGAAGCTATTGGTTAGCCCCAACTGGGGGGCAAGTTGGCACCAAACTGAGAAGGCCCTAATCAAATATGGTCACTCGTTCATCCAGGGGCTTACTACCTCAGTAACCTAGATGGATCGGTGGTGCCCAAAACTTAGAGTACGGGGAATCTAAGCACTAACTATTAGTAAGCCTTGTTAACTCCTTGAGTGGGTAAATCTCCTTCCAAGTAAGATCTCCATGACTCCCCGTTATTCTATCATTTTACCTATTGGTTGATTTCCTAACTGAAATAGCATGCCTTCAATAACAGATGCTACCCTCGGACGGTTAGGCATGGCCTATCCTATCGGTTGATTTCCTAACGAATGTAGCATGTTGTCAATGAGGGATACTACCCCCAGAGGGGTAGGCACGACTCATCTTATCCATTGATTTCCTAACAAACATAGCATGCCATCAATAAGGAATGCTACTCCCAGATGGGTAGGCATGACCCTTTCTATCGGTTGATTTCTTGATGGACGTAGCATGCCGTCAATAAGGAATGCTACTCCTAGATGGATAGACACAACCTATCCTATCGATTGGTCAATAAGGGATACTACTCCCAAACGGGTAGATACGGCCCATCTTATCGGATGATCTATAACATGGTCATTGATTGATCTCATGACAAATAAAGCGTGTCGCCAAAAAGGGACCTGACTCCTAGAGAAGGTAGACACGGCCTATCTTATCATTTGGATTATAAAGAATACATCACCTCGATGGGTAAATAAAGTCTATTCTTGCGAATAAAGAAACAGATAGAAACACATCAATAGAGAGAAAGTTAACTTTCACAACAATAAAGGTAAGTCTCTATTACATAATTCAAATGATTCCATTACGCTTACAATTTAGGTACAAAGCAAATACACAGCCGAACACACTATGAGAAAATTTACAAGTCCCAAAGTCGGACCAAATCCCATGGAAAGATATACATGAGAAACTGAAATAGTACATGAAGCCATTGAAAAGAAACATTAAGGGGTGTACAATGTAGTCAGAAAGTACAAAAAAGGCAACCAGAAGACAGAAAGGATTTTGACAAAGTAGGAGTTTGCCAAAACAGAACAACTCATCATTATGACCCCCTTTACGCCTAGACTTCTCATCACACAAGATGGGATAAGAAGACAGTCGAAGGAGTTAAGATGGGTAAGAGATGACCAAAGAGGAATAGCATTAGAAGTTTCAAACCCTTTGCATCTCCATCCCTCATATTCTCTTATCACCTGACCCGAGAGGATGTCGAGACTGCATTGCCAAAAACCTTTGCTATAAATGGTCAGACTATGGTTCTGACCTTAAGAAGAGAGCTTCCATCATAAATAAAGGACTCTCTCTACCCAAAAGGAGAACCCATAAGCCCCGACAGATTCTACCATGACGTGACAGAACCTCATATCGGGAGCTCTAAACATGACAAAACCTCACATTGGCAGATGCTCTCTAAGCCTCGGGATTCGGTAACCCAAATCCTATTCTCATGCTATCTCTAAAAAAAGACACTCGATTTCAGAAGGTTTAGAATACAAAAGGAGAGAACACATGCTACTAAAGATCGATTCTATGGCACAATGCTAGTAAACCTCTCCCAATTTGAAGAGGAAAAAGATATGATCAATGCAAATCTTGGAAATCGAAGTATTTCAACAGAAGACATGCGTATTGCAGCGAAAGATGCACGCAATAAATAAAAGTGGAGGTTTTTCAACTTCCCATGTTGTATCAGGTAAAAGTGTATTTATTTGAAAATTTATTGTCAATTAATGATCTTGCATACTAACAAGTGAATTTTCTTACTCCATGAGTCATTCATTCGAATGATCTCATGACTGGGGGCAAATTATGGAACATAGCCCAAAAGTCCACTGCCATCAAGCCCAGAATTCTCCAGGCCCACAACCCTATGAGGATTCCATGCCGAAACATGACAATAATAAGGGATTTACTCTCAGAATGGCGGACACAGACCATTCTTCTAAAATCCGTTGGTTGACCCTCCTCAACAACAGCCTGATTGGTTCACAGTTCTAACCGATATCCATTACTTGGTAAACCTCGGATAATACCTTTCCCATTAGTTTGTGACCGATAGTCTTGGCTGGATATAGTTTGATCTTGAACCTATCGTTAAGATTTTCCTTAATGTTTACTTGACCAACTGACCATGCAATAAGTTTTCTAGATCGGGAAGGAAATCTTTAAAATCTAATCGATAAGGAAGAGAATTTTCTCATTCCACTGGATTTTCCTGAATAATAAGAATCTCAAACCTCTTGAGATTATTTGAATATAACCCTAAGATCTCGGGACATTCCCACAAGGAACTAGGGTTATTACACCCTTAAAACATGCAGCTCGTATGATATATGCCTATAAATACATCATGCACAAGGACACCTAGTTGCGCTTTCTTAAAACTGCACATTCTATACACGAGATTATACAAGAAGGTTGGGTCAAATATGAATTGCCTTCGTTACTTTATCATATATTAAAAAAATTTAAAAAAGATTTCTTTTCCACATGGTCGGGGATTCTTAATTTAGTACAGACCATAGTGAGTACAGATGTAAATTGATTAGATATGCCTCCGTAGATTCTTGGAAGCGGTTCCTTTGTTTCCTTTCACACTCCGAACTGATGCCTTCACCTTTGTTGATTAGTCAATGATTATGATTTTAAAAATTATAAATAATCTATGATTAGTTAAATGGGTTTAATCGGTTTCCCGGAAATGGTGATGTCAATTTCACACTGTTTTTATATTAATGCTATACCAACAAAACGTGTCTTAATTTTAAATTTTAGATTTGACCATTTAAAATCAATAAAAAAGAAAAAAAAATAAACAATCATAAAAATTTAATAATAATAATAATAATAATAATGTATTAATTCAACTCATTTGATTTTTTTATATCACTCATTATTATTTAAACTTATCTACTCAACTAAATTTTTGATATTCATATTCTTATAATTAACTTTGATTTACTTTTTTAACGATTTACACTGACGTTTCGTTAAATCTTCTATATTTATGATTTCACTTCTCCTAAATTGTACGTTTTTAGATTTTCATTATAGATATGTGAACCATCATAGATGATGTTCTTTTACCTTATCTACAATTAGACTCATTTCAAATTAGTACGTATCATTTTTTTCTAATCTAAATTAGTACGTATCTCTTTATTTCTAATCTTATTTTTTCTAATTTTATTACACATCTATTTGAGTATTCTCATTATACATACAACCATTTTATACTCTTGTTACTGTTTAATGGCTCAACACTTAATTATATACAATAATATCAATTTTATTACGTTTCTATAAAATTTTCTCTTTAACTGTAATGATATCGTGCGATTGTAGAGAAATCCAGATTCATTTCTCTATTTCATTTAATCCACTTGAATTTTATGATTCATATCTCTATCAATATTGTCATCAATTTGAATAATAGATTCAAGATATTTAAAACATTTATTATTTGGAATATTGTATTCTCTTTATTTAATCATTTTTTCATAATTCTAATAACTGCAACTAAACGTACATGTCACATGCTTAATTTTTGACTGACAATTTAAATTCTCTAAATTTTAATGTAACCCTCCATAATCCTAATTCATCACTAATATCTCCCTAATTTCATCGACCAGCACTATATATCAACAAAGTACATGCACTAGTACTTCATCTTATATGCTTTTAATTATTTGATCTATCACTATTGTAAAAAGAATGGAAATTAATGCGAAATCTTGGTAAAGTTCAATGTTAATTGGAAAACTATCATTTAAACTCCCGCAAATTCTTAAATTAGTAATAACTCCTTTATTCATATCTTTGATTAGATCAATGTATCTCAAGAACGTTCTTCTTTTATCTACATCCATCATTTCATGTCTCTAGAAATCCTGTCGTAAACTTTTTATATATTAATGAATACGACATGTAAGTCTTTATTTTATCTTCTAAATGTCTCTACCAAATGTCTAAACAAGTGAATGTTTTCAACCGTGAATTATTCTGTCATAACTCAAATTGATTCTAAAACACATTTATTTTTAATTTCAGTCTATGCTCATCACTCTCTTCCATAATTTCATAGTATAACTAGTGAGTTTAACTCTCTTATAATTGAAATAATATTGTATGTCATCTTTATTTTTATATAATAATACAACTGTGCTCTCTCTCCACGTCTGGGGTATTTTCTTAATTTGTCAAATTTTGTTAAAAAGATCTATCAATATTTTTATCCACACTTCATTCAAATATTTCCACACCTCAATAAGGACGCGATCGGGTCTTATTCTCTTATTATTCTTCATTTTCTTTAAATCTTTCCTTATTTCATGAGAAAAAATTTTGAATTTAAAATCTATGTTGATCTCTTCTATAACTATCATGATATTACTGATATTTTTTGTGCCCTCAACATTAAAGAGGTTAAGAAAATAATTCCTTTAACACTTTTTTATATCCTCTTTTTTACAAGAACACTATTGATTTCACTACTAATACGCGTAATACCATTTAGGGTTTTTCTCTTCCTATGCTCTTAAGTTGACAATTCTGTAGAACTCTTTTTCTCCATCCTCGAATCCTAGTTTCTTTTATAATTCATTATATATCTTGTTCTTTGATTAGTGAATAATTTTCTTCATCTTTTTTTTTTACAATTTTGTTCCTCTCAAATGCATTGTTGCCTTTCTTACTTTTAAGATTCCTATAATATTCTCCTTTGGTTTGAGGCATTTGGATTTTGTCATTCCATCGACATGACTCCCCACCTATTAGCACCCGACCCCTAAATATGACAAGAACCTCTTTACCCAATTTGTTAATATTATTAGACATTTTTACACAGTTTCTGAATTATCGTTAGTAGACCATTTAGTTTCTTGAATTAACTTATCTCTAAAGGTTGGCATATTTTTCTCTTTCAAATTTCACGATTTAATTCTTAACTCCACAAATTAACAATTATTCTTGTATCTTTTAAGTTCACATATATCTAAAACTAAAATTTTATATTGAATTACTAGATTCTCACTTGATATAATCTTGCAATCCTTACGTATGATTCTATCGTCCCCACTGGTGAAAAAGAAATCTATTTGGCTGGCGTTCGACCCACTCCCAGATGTGGCTATGTGTGACTCTCTCTTGTTGAATAATGTTTACGAGTATTCAATCAAATATTATAGCAAATTCTAAAATACTATCCCAACTCATTCCTACTATCAAAACCAAAGTTCACATGTATGACTTTGAATCTCTCATCATTCTGACTTATATGCTCATTTCGATCTCCTTTAATAAATAACTTTTCCCTATTAGATATGATTTGTATAAATTTATCTAGATTTTCTAAAAATTATTGTTTACTAATTATATCTATACCAATTTGAGATATATAAATACTGACTATATTGATTACATTTTCCCTACTAACTATGATTTTCATTACACCTATCCACTTAGTTTTAATTATATCTATACCAATTTGAGATATATAAATACTTACTATATAGATTTTCTTATAGATAATTATTTCTAACTTGTTCTTAATTTTATCTTTACCTGTACACCAAAATTTATGAGTAAAAATCTCTACTTCTCTAACTTTTTCCTCTATCCACTTAGTTTATTGGCTACTGGTCGGGTTGTCAAAGTTCTCAAATTAATACTGATTTTTCCAATTCAATAAACTGTAGCAATAGTGGTTACTAGGTCGAATTCCAAGGGAACTATATTAACTTAACTCCTTAGTAAATGTCAAAATAAAATGGGGGGTTTATAAAATAAATTCTTAAATAAAAAATTAAATAGCTAAAATTAAAATACAAATCAAATATTAAAAATTACTAAAAATTGGAGAAGAAATTCAATATGCTAAACATCTAATCCAAGGGTTCACACATATGATTGTTTCACTGATCATTGGTTAAAAAAATATTATTATTACGATTCAAGTATTTAACCTTAGATTTATTAGGATAACCGTAATAAATCTTACATTTTCCTAAAATAATTGACCAAACCCAGCATCCAATCAGAACTTATCATTAATCGACTGGTCACGATAGCGTTCCATATCAAATAATGACAACATTAAGTTCTGTGAAAACAGTTAAACTAAAATACAAATAACCAGGATAGCCGTACCATTATTCGATTTTGTTTCATCGATTCCTTAGGTTAAAATGAATATTGGCAAACGACCCATAAACATATATAACCTATTTGCTACTTGTACTATTTATTCATGATAATTACGGAATACTGAAATCCTGGGTGCAGTAGAAAAAATTGATATTGAATTAAATTGTCAGGTTATCCAATACCAATCCTTCATAAAAATAAACCAGGAATCGACGAATACTTGAATTAAAAATGCAAAAAATTAAATAAAATACGTAAACTCACAATGAAGACAATCAATGAAATTTCCCTTGAATCAGAAGAAAAATTAGTCACTCATGGTGAAAACAAACGAGAAAAGAAAATTGTTCTTAAAAGAAAAGAGAAAGAAAAAACTAAAACCTAAAGGCATAAAATGTGCAGCCGCCCTCTTCTCCTGTGAACAGTAACATGAATAGTGCTGTGGACTCCCTTGGAATATATATAGGCCATAAGACTCCAAGATAAATTAGAAGTCTTCTCTTGTTTGACCTAAATCTCAAAAAGATTCTTTTCTAAAAAATATGAAACAATTAACTCTTTTAAGCAATTTTACTTGAAATAAAATTTATATTACAAATAAGTTTCCCATTTTAGATCTTCCTCTTTCCTTTGTAGGCCCAATTGATATCTTGAACCAATTAATTCCAAAATTGCCTTCTTAAACCCATTTTGATCCAATCTCCAATTTTGATCCCCTAAAAATAAAAATGTCATAAAAATATTTATTAAAACATTAATCAATTTAAAATCAAACCATGATATCAATAATAAAATAGACAATTTATGCATTATCAGCTACACATAATACACAAAATATTTTTCCTTTTAAGATCGACTACGTTAAAAAAATGCTTATATTTTAAGATCAAATAATAATAAAGTTTGTTTTTATATTAACCTATTTTTAAATTATTTTCTTAAAGAATTTAATTATCTTGCATGGTGCTAATATGATGGGAAAAATCACATAAATCAGTACATGATAAAACATGTCACCCTACTCATTTATAGTCTACTTACTAAGTATAAAAGTAGTGATGGACTTCCTCTCCATTATTTTTTGTGTGATGTTTAAGGAAGATGACAATGCTATTTGCATTTCATTGAAATTTGTTGTTGATACTAAATCATCACACGATATATTATAAGGTATCTTGTTCGGTGCTAAGGATGGAATTCGCAATTTTGATCCTTTTCCTCTCGAGTCCTCCATTAGATCTCTCCAAAACTTCGAAGGCCTTTTAATTAGTGTTCACAACCTTTTTTGTCCCTTTCTAATAAAACTCTCCACAAAAATTATTGTTGCAGAGTTTGGGACAGGACCACAATTTGTCTACATTGACTTAATTTGTTTTTATTTTATTTTATTTATAATTTTTTAAATAAAATAAACAAAAATAGAGAAAATTTAAAGTTTTGTAAATAACTCGATTTTTTTAAATAAAAAGTTGCCATTCAAATATAGAATTTGCAGATTTTTTTTATATATAAATATAGGGTTTTATTCACCATTAAAATTCCCAGAATTTCATTTTATGTATAATTGGTAGACAAATTCATTTAGAGGGCAGGGCCACATTGGGGGAGGTAATTACCCCTTTTGGAGAAAAATTTTATATGTTGAATATTATCAGCATTTCCAAAAAAATATATATATATATATTTAAAGTTACAGAAAATCATTATTAAAATACCAATAAAATTCTAAAATATTATAAAAATCTTTTAAATTAATATATTTTTTTAAAATTATAATGAATGTTCTCACTTTATTAAAAGTTAAAGGAATATTTGCCTTTGATATTCAATCTATCGGTGCGGAAGAAGAATCTAGAAATTTTCGGTCAGGTATTTGGATAAAGGATTGTGTATAATATTTTTGTAATTTTTATATTTATTAATTTTAAATTATGACCTAATATCAAAATTTCTAATAAATTTATTTCTCTCTTTTTTATATTAATGAGTTATAATTCATTTGACATCATCTTTTTTCTCTTACAGGTTTCAAGTTTGAGTCTTTTCCATGTATATAAAAAAAATTATACTTTTCTTACTTTCTTAACTTAATGGCTAATAAATATCATCTTCTCTCATTTATTTTAGTAATCTAATTAAAATTTAATTTCTACAAATGAATTGAATTGATAATTTTATATTTCAAATCAAATATTTAGAAAAATAATATTTATATTATTTTATCAAATAAATTAAAACCTCTTATTAAAATTTAGCACTAAACTACCGGAACTTTTGGTGCTATTACGATGATATTAGGAAGAAAAATACACAATGTTGCCTTTTAGTAACCTAAGAATGGTTTGATTTATATTGACTAGTTATAAATTTTAGAGAATTTGGATGGATGTCTATGAAACATATGATATCATACACATTTAATATGTGTGTTAATATATGAAAGATAAATATTCTCGAATGATAAACATGACACCATTATTATTATTATCAGTATTTTTTATTTATTTCAAATTATATTACCCCAAATGTCACAATTTATTAACATATCATATATTTAGTAGAAAATTTAATTAATTGAACTTTAAAACTCTTTTTTATGTATATACTCCAATTTGTATAAATACCCCATTGTTCAATGTATTGTATATACACAAAAATAATATAGAAAATAAAATCATACTCTATAAGATTGTAATTCTCTCTACGTTGCATTTAATTTTTTTAGTTTTCATAGTTCTTGAATTTCACAACACGTTATTAGTATGAAATTCTAATCGATTGAGCATGAAGTTGTGATCACCTGAGGTGAAATATTATTAAAAAAAAAAATAAAAGAAAGAAGCATTCTCGGGTAAGTATGATATGTTATTGTGTTTACCATTTTATGGTTTAATATAAAGATACTTTACAAACTTTTAATATGATATCTCTATTTATTTATGTTTCTTTGTTAATTATATGAGTATTTGTATCATTAAATACCAAAGAACTTGCATTTTATAATTTAGAGAAAAGTTTAACCATGAAAAGATAGTAATTCTTCGAAAATTTATTATGATTGGATTCATTTGAAATTTCAAGATTGAATATAATTTAGTTGTATTTAAAATTAGTTCTCAATTGAAATTTTGTGAAGAGAAAATTACTAATTTTGATATACTATAAAAAATATTCTCCACTTTTCATGTCTCGAATATGTTTTATAGCAAAAATATTGAGAAAGAAATTTTAAAATATTTTGAATCGATTTCTTGTTTGATTGTGGTCGAACAAAATAACGAGTTACTAATGTCCACCTCAGTCTTCGTTTCACAGCCGCCACGAAGTTTGCCTTCATCAAGGCTTTCATTGCCTCTGCTTCATCGTCGATCACCAACTGCTACCATCCGATCGTCTAGTAGACCGCCGCCTTCGAGTATCTTATCTTCACCATTGATTACTCTGTCTCCATCTTTGATGTCGACTTCTACAGTGATGATTGTTTGAGTTCTCTATCTTTGCCACTATCACAGGCTATCGTCGATTTGCCTTCTTCCCCATCCTTGACAACTCTACCTCAATTCACCTCAAAGGGTGTAAGGGGAGTTGGTTCGCTAGAGAATGTCCATATCATGGTGGATCTGGCGGCGGATATCGAGATCGAAATCTAGAGGGCTGTGGACTTGGGGATTCTTAAAATTGGGGGAACAAAAGGTAGTGCATTGAGTAGTAGAGGAGGCATAGTTAGAAGGAGGAGAAAGAAGGAGAGGAAAATGAGGCACGGATTGGGGATTCTGGGAGAGGGAGGCAGAGGTTGAGTTGGCGACCATCACGGACAACGGCCATAGAGAGAGAGAGATAGAGAGAGAGAGAGAGGGAGAGGGAGGAAAGAAAGAGGATATGGGGAAGAGGGGATAGGAATGGGTTTGGACCCACTTGGCAACATGCTAAGATATGGGGATGAGGATATGAGATATGGGGACTTGTACCTCAAGTGTACCAAATCTTCTAGGTTTAGTTTAACCCAAATCGAACCATTGTTTAACTAAATCGAAATTGAATCAAAAAATTTTGATTTAGTTCATTCTGAACAGAATTTATATTTTTAAAAGGGAATCAAATCGAAACTTTTGGTTTGGTTTGGTTTGGTTCGGGTTGTCAGTTTAACCCGAACCACCTATAGTCCTAATTCTAGACATGGATGATGATGTGGTAATGGCCATTGTTGTGTACATGGCCATAACCATAACCCTGGTTGTAGTTAGAAAGTTTGTCATAATGACTATGGTCATTATGCAAATTCTTTGAATTACTTGAAGCGGTCATGCAAATCCATTGAATTGCCAAAAGCGGAAAAAACATAATGAAAAATAAGACAAAAAGTAGAAAATATTAATTGATTTAATGACTTTTTATTTCCTATATCAATCTATAATTTTTATTATTACTCCAAACACTTTCTCGTATTTTGAAAAATGTAAACTTATGTTATGGAAATGTAAGATAAATTGATTTTATAATTACTTTAAAGTTAATTAAATGTTTTTCTTATGTATTGCACATTATTATATATTTTTCAACTTGATTTAATCATTTCTATTATGTAATAAACTTTTCAAAGAAAATTAATAGTCTGTTGTATTTTCTTCTTGACAAAGATAGGGATAGGTGAAGAAGATATATCTCATTGATAGTGCCACAATACATAAAATACTCAAAACTAAGAATTTTTTTCTCTCACATGAAGATGAGAGAAACAACTATTAATATTATAAGTGGTAGCACAAAATTAATTGAAGGATCTAGTAGAGCAAATAGATGTCTCCCTAAAGAAATGAATTTAATTATAAATAATGCACTATACACTACTATGTCACGAAAAAATTTGCTAAGTTTTAGATATCCACTGAAATGGATATCATATTGAGACAATGAATAATACAAATATAGAATATTTATGTATTACAACTATTATTTCCGGAGAAAAATGTAAAGAGATAATTAATACCCATATGTCGTTATAACACTACAAAAAAACATGGTTTTAGCCACGAATTTTCGCGACGGAAAAAATTCGTTGCTATTTTGCGACGGATTTAGCAACGAAAAAGTTTTTCGTTGCTAATTTACCACAAAATTTGCAATGAAAAGGAAGTCGTGGCTAAATTAGCGACGGACACATCATTCGTAGCAAAATTCGTCGCTAATTAGTGACGAAAAAATTTTCGTGACTAAATTCGTCGCTAATTAGTGACGAAAAAATTTTTGTGGCTAAATTCGTCGCTAATTGGGGACAAAAATTTTTCGTTGCAAATTTCGTCGCTAAATATGGCAAAATTTTGCCACAGATTTAAAATTCGTCACAAAATTTAATCTTTTTTAAATAGAATTTTATTTTTTTATTTTTTTTTTATTTTATTAATATGTAATATTTACGTTAAAAATTAATTTAGCGACGGATTTGTTTCCGTAGCTAGATGAAAATCCTAATCCGTATATCCGGTAATTTAGCAATGGATTAAAATCCGTCGCTGAATTTAATCTTACTTTTATTTTATTTTAATAATTTCAGCGACAGATTCCAAATTCGTCGTTGAATTTTATATTCTTTTAATTATAATTTTATTTTATTTTTATTTTATTTTATTAATTTATATTCACAAATCATATTATTATTTTATAATATTTTAATTTACATTTTATTTTATTATATTATATTTCATTTTTTAGAAGAATAATGTTATTTAATTCTTAAAAAAACCATATATTTTATTTTATTTAAAATATATATATATTTTAATTAATTTATTATTTTTTTACTTTTTTTGTTTGATTTAATATTTTTTATTATTGTATAGGTAATTTTATTTTATTTGTATTATTTTATTCAATAATATAAATTTTTTAATTAAATATTAATGGCTGCGTAGGCGCCGGCGCATGCACGCACGGGCGCCTGCCTGCCAGGGCGCCCGCGCCCTGCGCGCGCATGTCTCGGCGCCTGCGCGTGCCTGCCTGGGCGACCGTGCCTGGGCGTGCCTGCCTGGGCGCCCGTGCCTCAGCAGGTGCGCGCGCATGCCCAAGCGTGCTGCCTGCCTGGGCACCTAGGCAGGCGCGAGGGCGCCCTGGTAGGTAGGCAGGCAGGCAGGCAGGCGTGGGCGCCCACGCGGGCGCCCTTTGTTTTAATACTAAAAAAACATGTAGGTGGAGAGGTTCGAACATTGGATTTCGGATTTGAGCAGAATACATATCACCACTGCACCAACACTTAGTGTTAGTGTTGTGTGATGATATTTTTGTTTTCATTCTTCCACCTTTTTGTTTCCTATTCTTACTTTTTTTTTTCCTTTGGTTTTTTTTTTTCTATTTTCATTTCTTATATATAATAATTTTATTGAAATTTGAATAAAAATATTTTGTGATTAAATATATAGATTTTTTAAATTATTAATATATTATAATTTATTGATAATTATAATTTTATAGTTTTGAGATGCAATTTTAAATTATGGATTAAAAAATAAAATAAAAATGAAAAAGAATAATAAAATAATAAAATAAAAGAAAAAAGAAGAAATCAAAATATAATATTAATATATTTTTTAATTAATTTATTATTTTATTTTAAATTAGTATTTTATTATTTTTTATTTTATTAAAAATTATCATATTTATTATTTTTAATTAATATTATTTTAGGTTGGTGGTATAAATAAAAAAAGTTTTTATATTTATTATTTTAAATTGTTATTATATATTATTTTATTATTATTAGAAAAATATGAAAAAAAGATAATAAATAATAAAAAAAAAATTTATATCACAATAATATCTTTGGCTCGGTAGTTTATAGGTTGCGTGTGTGTAGGGGTTCTTGCAGGAGTTCGGAGTTCGAACCACGGTGGAGGCAGAAGGCGCGGTATTTTCCAACAATTAAGAGTTGATGCTGCGCGGGGGTGCTGGCTCAGGCGGGCAGGTGGGGGTGATGGCTTGGGTGGGCAGGTTGCAGGTTGGTGCTGGGTGGGTGGGCACGTGGCTTTGCCGGCTCATGGGCAGGGCAAATGGAATCTACGACGGACTTGGAATCCGTCGCTAATTCAGCGACGGATAATTTTTTGGCGGGTTTGTTTTTCCCTAAATTAACGACGGATTTTAGTGACGAAAAATTATCTGTCGCTAAATTTAGCAACGAAAAATTATCTGTCGCTAAATTTAGCGACGAAAAATTATCTGTCGCTAAATTTAGCGATAAAAACTTATTTGTCGTTAAATTTAGCGACGGATTCCAGATTTTCGTCGCTAAATTTAGCGACAAATTTTTAATTTTCGTCGCTAAATTTTTGCGACGCGTTATTAGCGACGAAAAATTTTTCATTGCTAAATCCGTCACTAATGGTTTTAGCAACGAATTTTTTAAAAATTTTTCTCGCTAAATTTGTGGCTAAAATGCTGTTTTTTTGTTGTGTAATCTCTATGTTTCTACCATTCTATATATTATTTCATCCTTTGGATGTTTTTATATGAAACGTCTCTCTTTTTATGCCAATTTTTATTTAAATTATGAAATGTTATCTCTTTTCGATGTTATAAATTTTATAGAATCTGGATGGATATTCATAAAATATTTAAGTTCACACATATTTAACATGTATGTTAATATATGGAAGGTAAATATTCTTAAACGATACACATGATAACATATGACGCCATTATATCAGGTATTTTTATATATGTCAAGTTATATTACCCTAAATGTCATTATATGTTGACATATTAAATATTTGGGAGAATATTTGTTTAGCTTGACTTTATGTCTTTCCTTTTATATACACATCCTAATTTGTATAAATACCGTCTTGGTTCAATGTATTATATATACACAAAAATAATAGAGAAAATAACATCCTCATTTCTAAGATTGTTCTCTCTCTACATTGTATTCTATTCTTGACTTTATTATAGTTCTTAAATTTTACAATACGTTATCAACACGACTCTACAATTGTGAACTATAGTAGGGTGGAAGATTCTATTGCTCAAGTAATATGCAGGTAAGTTTTGTTTATCAATTTGTTTCCTTATCACTAATCTTACTAAATTTGAATTTCTATCTCTCGATATTTTTGGAAAGAACTATTTATCATGTGTCCTTGAGAATGAAATGCATCTTAATGCGATGGGTTTTGATGACATCATTAAAGTAGATAATACTATTGTACAAGACGATGCCAAAGCAATGACTTTCATCCATCATCATCTTGATAAAGGCTTGAAAGCTGATTATCTTACTGTCAAAAACCCTCTTGACCAGTGAAATAAGTTGAAGGAAAGTATGACCCCCTGAAGATGGTTCTTCTTCCTAAAACCCAATATGATTAGTTATATCTGAAATTACTAGATTTCAAATCAATAAGAGAGTACAATTCTACAATGTTCAAAATCACATCCCAATTGAAGTTATGTAGAGAAAATATTACCGAAAAAGTGTTGGCAAAATGAGTTTAGATGATAAGCAATAGTAACCATATGATAAGTATGATAAGTTAGACAAATGAAAGATTAGTTTGAATGAAATTATGATGAATTTAACAATGATTAAAGATTGAAATATGAAACTCAGATCTAAAGTAGTCAAGTTACCCTCAAGCACAAGTTGACTTGCTAAATTTAGAAATGCTTTTAAAGTTAAATAGAATGGTAGGTCAGTTGACTCATGAAGGAACATAAGTTGAGTCACCATGTATTATAAGCAAATAGAACTTAGATAGTTGGTTATTTAAGTTGACTCACTATGAACATTTTGACTCACAAAACCATATGTGAAATGCAGTAAGTCAAGTATAATGCACAAGTCAACCTACCCAAAAGTACAAGTAAACTTATTCATTTAATGAAACTGGAAAGTTAAAATTCAAAATCCTAATGGTCAAATATTTTAAAAGGTTAACACTCAAAATGAAAATAGGAAATGTCATGAGTCATAACACGTGTCAAGACATAGGCTAGACCTTAGAACTTAAATTTTGCATCAAAATAGGTCAACTTACATGTTATCTCAAGTTGACTTATACTATAAGGACATAAAAAATTCATGAGCATGACATGAGCCATGACACAAGCCACGATGTAGCCCATGACACATGCCATGACACAGGTCATGACAAAAGACATAGGGCATTAGACCAAGCCGACCTGCTCATTGCACTAAGTTAACTCACATAGTTTGAACTTAGAATGTTTTAAGAGAACTCAAGCTTCTGTTGACTTACCCAAGCTATTAAGTTGATATGTAAATGAACAGACACTGAATATCTCATAGGGCACAAGCATAAGTCGACTTGCATTATACACCAAGTCGATTCACTGATTCTAGATTTAGAAAATTTTCAATAAACTAAAGTATAAATTGACAGAAAAAAGCTTAATATATAGAAGTACATATGTTTAGAACATAGAATAGATCAAAAAGGTACTAGGACAAGTCAACTCATATCATAACCAAGTCGACTTGCATAGGACTTGCACATCATAGAACACTTTACTCATTGAGTGCATAAGCAAACTAACTTGCAATGTGCTAAATAGCATATAGTCTAAGCCAAGTTGCACTAAGTCAACACAGCATAATTAGTAAGCCAACCTGCATGTAGCAAAATACATATACACTTAAGGAGGAATAGGCACAAAGTCGACTCATCAAGAACCCTAATTTGACTCACATAAGCCATGGAGTAAAATTTATCGAGTCTTTAAAACCTAAGTCGACATGATAACGAATGTAAGTTGATGTACACAAACTTCACAAGGCAAATGCTTAGGCAAAACAAAGAACAAGTTGACTTGAAAAATAACACAAGTTAACGTGTGCAAGGTACGAAAGGAAAAGCTTAAGTACAAAAAGATATAAAACGACATTGGAAGATGAGTAAGTAGCTTACATGAAATTCCAAGTACAAAAATCTAAACGGACTCAAGAGGAAGTTGCATGAAAGCAGTCGACTCAACCTAGCCAGAAGCAAAGCAAAATTCAAATATTAGTTGACTCATGAGAAGAGCAAGTTGTTTTGCTGCAAGTACAGACTAATTGTTCAGAAAGCTTGTTCTAGCATTAAATTCAACTGCCAACCACCTCAATGACTATATTTATGAATTAAATGATCTCCAATGGCGATCTACCCATCCAGTGCTATAAGTACAACACTAAATACGATGATCAATATCTGTTGGAATTTTTATGGGACTCGATTGCCTTAAGATCTTGGGTAAGCTTTTAATTTTCTGTGTTGTATTTGTTTGAACAACAAAGATCACGTCTAAACTTTGAGATTCAAGTTGTATTTTCTATTTTTCACTTTTTATCATTGTAATGGACCGAAAGAAAGTGTCTTTCTAGCTAGGGCTTAGATTGTATTGGTAAGACAAGTTAGATTTGCTAGCATCTATGTAAGCTAGTGGTGCGTGTTTGAGCAAAGCAACTATGAGGTTTGATTAGTACCTACGTAAGCTAGTTGGCTGTACTATTTTGAAAGAAAATAATGGATTAAAAATGTAGGTGTAGCTTGGGAGTGGGTATATATAAAAAAAGATAGAACTACTATAAATTCTATGTGTTGATTCTTCTTTCTCCACCTTCAATTTCTCAGATTCTCAAAAAAGCCAAAAAGTGCCAATGAATCTATCCACCTCTCAGTAGGTTGAAAGAATTCGGTTCTTCAATTCGTAATAGAGCAACTCTTTTAAAGCAAAAGGCTTAACCACCTCAGAAGAAAAGATCTCATATAGTACTCAACAACGACGTATTCCTTTCAAAACTTGCTCCACAAATAAAGTATATTTTTTCAATGGCAACAATTATAGCTACCGAAAGTAGCAAATAAGGAACTTCATTATCGCCCAGGACAAAACTATTTGGGAGATTATTGAAGAGGGTATTGAATTCCTGATAGAAGAGGTTGACATAGTGAGAGTTTCAGTCAAAATTAAAAATATGACAACATAGGAGAAGAAGGCATACAAAACTAATTGTAAGGCTGTCAACCTCCTTCACATAGCTGTTTAAATGAATATAATAGGAATTTATCTTGCATCACTAGCAAAGAGATATAGGAGAGACAGGATGCCACATGTGAGGAAACTAATCAGGTTAGAAAGAATAAAATCAAAATGTTGAAACAAGAATATAAGACATTCAGAATAAAGGATGAGAAGACTGTTAGGGAGATGATCACAAAATTCAACGCAATCACAAATGAACTTAGACCATTAGGAAAAGGAATAAGTCAGGAGGACATAGTGGATAAAGTCCACAGGTGCATGCCAAAATATGAGAAGCAAAGATCACAACTATAGAGGAGTCGAAGAACATAGAGACCCTTACCATAGGCCAACTAGTGGGACCGCTGACTACCCATAAATTGAAATTGAACTCAAAGGAAGATAAAGGGAAATCCATTGCCCTCAACGTAGATAGTGAAAATAACTCCTTGAGTGATGAAGATGATGAGGAAGATATGGCTCTATTTACACAGAAGTTTAAAAGATTCATGATGAGGAAGTGAAACAGAGGAAGGAGAGAGTTCAGAAAACCAAAAAAAATAAAGAAATCTGGCCACATCAAAACTGATTGTCCTTAACTCAAGAAGGTAGAGGAAAAAAAAAGAAGTAAAAGAAGTAGCCTGGAGTGATAAGGAAAGCAGTTCAAGTGAGGAAGAAGTTGAACAAGAACAGGCTAACCAGAGCTTCATGGCACTAGAAGAAAACCAAAGTGAAGAGGTAACCAATTATTTCTTTGACTCCTCTAGTTTTTTTAATTCTGATAAAGAAATGTATACTAATGCATTACATGAAACGTTGTTGAAATCGCTTAGAGACCTTAAGAAAAATGAGTAAAAGGAATTGCTCATTAAAGAAAATATTAGCTAAATTATAAGAAGAAAATAATATGCTAAAAAGTGAAAATGAAAAACTAAAGAAAGAGTGATGGTTTGAAGCTAGAAAAGAATTGTTTGCATAATGCAGTAAAAAATAAGACCGAGGAAGCAAACCAACTGAAGACAAAATTAAAAAATATAAAGAATGAAAACATTTGCAATATGAAGAACTAAAATCTAACAATCTAGAAGGGAGGGGTGAATATGTTGTTAAGCAGTTTTTAGGTTTTTCAAAAACTTTGATAGAAATAATAGAAGGGAAGAAGAGGAATCCTCGAGACAAGATTTATAGTGATTCCATCCATTGTTGCTCACAGAGCACTGACATTAGCTTTCTCGATACTAACTAATCCTAACCTTTTCTCACACAAGTAACTCTACCCAAACCAAGAAAACCCCTTTTTTCTTGGTTTCTTACAAGATTTAGAGTGGAAGAAGGGTTATAAGCTTGAGCTTTAAAGCTCTGGTTGATATTTTACATCTCAGAAATAAATGCAACCTAAGAGAATTAAAAACAATGAAGACCGAGAACACTTAATGCTCAATAAATGTTTACAATAGTTCCAAAACCGTCTTTGGTCTTCAATGATGGTTGTATTTATAGCCTCATTATATGAAGACTATTGGAGTTGTAAAGAGCTTATTTAATGCTCAAACCACTTTCTTGAAAACTAGCTATTACTTACAAGTAAGTCGATTACCTTCTCTTTGCCAATCGTCTAGCTTTTGAATTTTGCTCATGTTGCTCATTTATGAGTCGACTACCCATGTCCTTCAAGTTGATTTCTGTCTGACTTAGTTTAGTCTTTTGAGCATGAATAGTTCTAAGTTTCAAAACTTCTTAGATCAAGTGTCAAAACTCCTCTCCATACTTAGCTATTCTTCCTTCTATACGTTGAGTAAGTCAACTACCACTCTTATGCAAGTCGATCACTTCTTTTGGCTTTGGTCAAATTTTAGTCCCGAATAGTGCTCAATTTTGGTACTCTTCACTTTTAGTGTCAAAACTCTCTCTTTTATGCCTTATGATAGTTAACTTGTACTTTTTTATGCATCAACTTTGTACTTGAAACTGTTTCAGTATATGTGTATTGTGTATATGCATGATGGCTCGGTGCATATGGCATAGTGTATTGGGCATTTGGCATCTGCCATATGGCATTTTACATTAGGGTTACTCATGTTCTTAGGCTTGTGAAGTTTTCTGTTCAGAGCAAGAATTATGCAAGTCAATTACTACCTCTTTGGTAGTTGACTTGCCCATGATTTACACATGTGAGTATTGACACCCATCCATCCAAGTATCAAAACTTCACCTCCATACTTAGAATTTTTCTAAGTTTTGATGAGTTGAGTAGACTAGGGTGAAACCGCAAGTTGACTTGGCGATTTGTCTAATGTGATCATGTGTGTCATGGCCTAATGCAATGGCTTGTGGCATGTGGTTTGTGGCATATGGCTTGTGTCATGCTCATGCAATACTAGTGCCATGCTCATGCGATCCTTGTGTCACACTTGTGCCATGCTAATGCCATGCTTATGATAAGCTTATGTCACACTTAAGCCATGCTTGTGCCAAGCTCATGTATTTCACTAAGTGCTCTGTGCTCGTGTTGAATGCCAATATAGTGAAAGTCAACTAGGCCATTTGACATATGAACTATTCTATGTCCTTAGCACATCTCATCATCCAAGTATCTACATCCAAATGTGTACTCGTCAAATTGCTCTAAGTTCTAAGTAGGTGAGTCGATTTAGGGTTTCAAGCAAGTCGACTAGTGCTAACATTGGTGCAATGTGGTCCAATGGCATGTGTCTTGCTCATGTTGAGACATGCATTTGACTCATGGCTTGACATGTATCTTGGCATGTGGCATGGCATCCATTGCAGAATCTGTTGAGCTAAGTGTTCTGCTAGTGTAAAGGTCGGTGACATGTGTCACAGCTCATCTTAGTATGCAATGCCTTGTGCTTTGTCGTGCCTTGTGAGCTAGCATGTGTGTCGTCCTTGCTTGCATGAATTTGTCTAAGTGTCACAAGTGTAAGTTGACTTGAGTTTATAATGGGTAGGCCATAATGTGTCATATTTTCATTTTGACCATTATATTCAACCATTACAATTTCAAAAATTAGTTTATATCATTAAGCTAAATGTGTAAGTCGACTACGGTTAATAAGGAAGTCAACTAGTGCTAGGTGCAAAGCTTTAACTTAATTTGTGTAGAATGAGCAAGTAGATAGGCATAAGTTAGGTAGTCGACTTGTCATAAGCTATGAGTTGTCTAACTGTTTGGAATTAGTCAGATACTTGTCCTAACACCAGCTAAACCAATCTTTCATTGGTCTAACACGTCCTTTACATCTTCAACTCACTTTAACTCATCATTTTCTCATTATTAAAACTCATTTTGCCAATATAATACAAAAAATGAATATGACAGAGAATTATTAGTAAGTGAAATAGTGCATGAGAAAGAAAAAAAATAAGAAATTATGCTCTTTGTTACATAAATTTATCCAGGGCCAAGGAAAATTGGACCTACAATTCAGAGTCAAGAGAACTATGCATAACAAAATTGGATTAGGTTATTGAAACTAGGATGTATTTCACATTAGTGGAAGCTTAGGAGGCAAACCAACACTAACAAGACTAAAAGGCCAGTAATACATTAGAAATGTACACACTATCAAATGAAGGGACATAGTATAAATGTATGCTCGTTATGCTTGTTTAGGAGCAGAATACTAAGAAAAACAACAATGCAATGGATGCCAAGAGAACTAGTTAGAACTTGTGTTATCACTAACATTGTTGGACCCAAAAAGATTTGCATATGAAAACTTAAAGATTTCTTTGTGTAGACTTGCCTCAAGGCTGAAGCTTTTAGGAATATCTGGTTTCTAGGCAATGACTGCTCTAGACACATGATCGGGGATGCCACAAGGTTTAGTTGCCCCAAAGAAAAGAAGAGAGACAAGATTGTTTTTGGAGACAACTTGAAGAACAAGATAATTGGTATTGGCAACATAGGTAAGTCTCCTACCCAGATTGAGCATTTTTTGTTACTTAAGGGCCTGAAGCGTAATTTATTTTGCATTAGTCAACTGTGTTAAAGCATATATGTTTTGTTTGATTATAATTGCTATATAGTGATAGATAAGATAAATAAAGAAGTAAAGGAAACATTTATGTAATCAACCTAAATAACATAAGAGATATAGATGAGACTTGTCTAATGGTAGTGGACCATGACAATGTCTGGTTATGACATAGAAGGCTAGTCATGCATGCATAAGCTTAATTTCAAAGTAAGTTAGAAAAGATATAGTTAATGATCTTCCCAAATTAAAATATGAAAAAGATAAGTTTTGTGATACTTGCATAAGAGGAAAACATACTGGGTCTTTCTTTAAGCCAAAAAATGTAGTATCAACAAGTAGGCCTTTAGAATTGTTATACATAGATTTAGTTGGTCGAACTAGAACTTAGAGCTTAGGGGGAAGCACTATGGGTTTGTGATCATAGTAACTATTCAAGGTATATACCAGTGCTATTCTTCGCTAGAAAAGAAGAGGAAAACAATGCCTTCATTAAATTGTGCAAGAAAATCCAAAATGAAAGGGGCTACACAATAAAAAGTATTAGAAATGACCATATGAAGGAGTTTGAGAATATGTTAATGTAAGATTTTTGTAATGAAAATAGCATAGATCACAACCTCTCAACTCCTAGAACTCCAAAACAAAATGGTGTTATTGAAAGAAAGAATAGACCTTTAGAAGAGATGGCTAAAACCATGCTCTCTGAACATAATGTACCCAAATATTTTTAGGCAAAAGCTTTGAACATAGCCTACTACATATTTAATAGAGTCTTAGTAAGTCCAATCTTAAAGCAAACCTCATATGAACTTTACTAGGGTAGGAAACCTAACAAAGCCTAGTTCCATATATTTTGATATAAATGCTATATTCTGAATAATGGAAAGAAACCTCTAGGAAAATTGATGTAAAAAGAGATGAGGGGATCTTTTTAGGATACTCAACTACTAGCAAAGCTTATAGAGTATACAATAAGAGAACCATGATGGTAGAAGAGTTCATTCAATGCAAATTGAGGAAAATGATCCTCTGGACAAACAAAGTTTTAATGATGAGGCATTATATAAACTTACCAGGGAACCAAAAGCATTAGAAAATGAAAAAGTCAAGGAAGAAGTCTCTCAAATGGAAGAAGAAACTAAGAATGATGAAGAGACTCCTGAAGAGCAAGAGTTTAGATCTCCTACAATCAGGAAGAGTATTAATCTAGACAATATGATAGGAATTTTAGAATCTGGAGTTAGGACTAGATCAGCTCTTCAAAACTAATGTGAATTTGTAGCATTCATCACTCAAATAAAGGCAAAGAATGTAGATGAAGTTTTGGGAGATGAAAACTGAATTCTAGAAATACAGGAGGAGCTAAACTAGTTTGAAAGAAATGATGTGTGGGATCTAGTTCTTAGGCCTAAAGATTAATTCATCATAGGAACAAAGTAGGTCTTTAGAAATAAGCTAGATGTGTATGGGACAATTATAAGAAACAAGCCAAGATTGGTAGCTCAGGGCTATAGTCAAGAAGCAGGAATAAACTTTGATAAAACTTATACCCCTATAGCAAGATTGAAAGTTATAAGAATACTACTTGCCTTTGCTTGTTTCATGAATATCAAATTATTCCAAACGGATGTCTAGAATATTTTCTTTAATGGTATAAATAATGAGATGGTCTATATAGATCTACCTCTTGGATTTGAACATCCAAAACATCGAGATCATGTGCACAAACTGTCCAAAGCTTTGTATAGTTTGAAGTTGAGAGATTAATGTGAGAGACTTAACAACTTCTTAATAGAGAATGAATTTGAGAGAGGCAAGATTGATACAATCTTGTTCATTAAGAGGAAAGGTAAACAAATATTGATAGTGCAAATCTATGTAGATGACAAAATATTTGGAGTCACAAATGAGAACCTTTGCTAAGAATTTGCAAAGGCCATGCAAGCTGAGTTTGAGGTGAGCATGATTGGAGAGTTTAACTACTTTCTAGGATTACAGATAAAGCAACTAAAGAAAGTAATATTTATTAGCCAATCCAAATTTACCAAGAAATTAATCAAGAAGTTTGGATTAGGAGAGGCTAAAGGGAATACAACTTCTATGAGCACCATAGTCAAGTTGGATAAGGACAAAAAATAGGAAGTCTGTGTGCTCTAAGTTATATAAGAATATGATTGGACTTTTGTTGCACGTAATTGTCTCTAGACCTGAAATCCTATATAGTGAACGGTTGTGTGCAAGATTTCATTCCAATCCTAAGGACTTAACACTTGTTTGCTGTAAAAAGGATCTTTAGATATCTTAAGAACACATGCAATTTAGGTTTATTGTATGATAGGAGATCATCTTTCCAATTGCATGAATATTCTGATACAAACTTTGCTAGTTGTAAGTTAGATAGGACAAGTACAAGTGGCACCTGTCAATGCTTTAGGAGTATATTAGCATTTTGTTCTTCTAAGAAACAAAATAGTGTTGCCACATTAACCATAGAAACTGATATGTTGCAGCTAATCAATGTTATGCTCAGATATTATGGATTAAGCAATTATTTAAGGATTATGACTTAGAACTAGAATGTATCCCATTAAGTGTGAAAACACTAGTGCTATAAACTTAACTAAAAATCCAATCCATCATTTAATAACAAAACACAATGAAGTGAGATATCACTCTATTAGAGACCATGTACTGAAAATGATATCATTTTTCAGTATATAGAAATTGACAAAGAAATCGACGATATATTTACCAAATCTCTAGATAAGAATAGGTTTTATAACTTAAGAAGAGAACTAGGGATGATGAATCTTGAAGAATGATTATTGGTTGAGTGATTTGATGTGTATATGTGATGATTTATGCTTGTCTATATATGAACTTCAAAATCTGAGAACGACAAATTAATTTCTTTAAAGTATGGGTCGATTTGCCTTCAAACAGTTGATAAAAGTGTTGAACTTTGTGACAAGGAAGTTGATTTATTTAAGTGCATGAGTCAACTTGCCTATATGACTTAATGTTATGGGTCTCATTTGGACACCATAGTCTAACTTATAAACATTCATAAGTCCACACAGGATAGCTCAGTATACTTAGAATATAGGTATGAACATAGCAAGTGTAACACCGATACTTGGTGTACTATCTTATACTCCTCATTATCTCATATATGATTTATTTTCATTTTCACAAAGAGAAAAATCACTCAGAAATTTTTTTGAGCCAAAATGTCTTAGAAGAATTTTGGGCATGGCCCCGGGGCTAAAAAGGGACTTCCGGGCTATCTTGAAATTTACGCATGCGATTTCGAGTCCAATGAAACTCGGGGGGCGAGAAATGAGCTCCTACCGAGCCAAATCAAAATCAACCCGTGCGAAATAGCTGAAATTTTGTTAAGAAGTAAAATTTAGGTTAACTAATCATTTACACATGTCAAAATGAGATTTTGAGAAATTTTCTAAAACTCGCCCGGTAGGATGGGAATTTACCCTACCGAGCCAAAATAAAACCCACGCGTGCAAAATTGACGCCGTGTGGTTATACATGCTAAATTCACTTTAAAAGTGAATACCAAAGACAAAAAATTAAAATTTAAGCCGTAACACAAAAGTACTCGGTACCCTAGATTTTCACTTGATAAACCCTAAATTTATGGGCCAAATCAAAATTTGACTGAGAAAATGGTCTCGTTTCCACTCAAGACCCTTATTTTTGGAATCTACACGTAAAAAGGAGTCCATAGTGAGATTCCACGCGTTTTGAGGTTGAGATCAAATTTTGACCGTTCGCGGATTTCGTTCACTCTGAAGGACGTTTGGGTGACCAAACGATCTCAGATTTATACAAAACCAGTGGCATTGGACTCAGTATGAAAACCTGGGTCTCGTGTGTGATTTTAAAAATTCTCAAGATGAATAGTAATTTTGACCGATCTTGGATCGCGAGTCAATGAGTGGATAAGCACAAAGGACAAGCATTTAATACTCTTGAAGTGTGTGCAATCACTTACTGGAATGTGTGAATCCACTTTATTGGACTTTGTGTGCTCTTGAGAAGTGGCACTACATGATTGGAATAAACTAACCCTAGTTAATTAATAATGGTTAAATCCAACTAAGAAGTTGTAGCCTTGTGTCTTGACTACTACATAGTCAAAAATCAGAGTCTTTGCATGAATAGATTGTGAGATAGGGGAAATTTACTAAAACAGGACAGAATGGAGAGTGAGATTTAGATTGGTTTGAAAATATGGAATTTAAGAAATCTTCCATCGAGATTTTGGAGATAAGTTCAACACAAAAGGTATGTATTTTTATGTGAGCCAACGATAGAAATAGAAATTTCCTAATTCCGACCCCGATTAAGGAACTTATGGTCAATTCCCTAAAATGACACAAGAATAGAACTTGAAAACCCTAGGTTTGTCTATAACTAGGGTTGCATCACATTTACATTATTATATACGCATCATATGATCTCTTAAGTGACACATATTCTATATTGTGTTTATAGAACTTTGTTGGTGATATTGAGGGGAGCATTTTTTGTATGTCTCGAGATTCGTACCAGGAGTGGCGTACCCTTCCCGCATACAGTGAGTGAGATTTATTATATTATGTATTCAATGCATAACATGTTTTAAAACGCTTGTCAGTGAAAGCATGACTTATGATCGTGTGCTATGATTTTTGGAATGGATTTGTGAAATGTTTTACGAATCATTAGAGTGTACACAATATGATTTTATTATGAAATATGCATCCAAATGATTTGCGAAATAAAAAACGTGCCATTGTATCGATATGCATATGATTTTATCAAATCAATTATGAGAAGTGTTTGATATGGTTTGATAAATGTTGGCATGACATGTACATTATGATGATATTTTGTTATCGACCGAGCGCCTTTATACATGCTATGATGATATGATTTATGAGATACGCCCATGAATTGGGTATGCCGTAGTTACGAAGAGCGTTTGTAGAGGCACCCATTGTGCCCGGATACGCTTCTGCAGGAGGTATCCCCAAGCGTCGTATATGATATTGGGACTCGACACAGTATTAGTTGGGTTGAACCCGAAAGGGGGAGGACTAGGAAATGCCCTAGTTTAGCACCTGATGAGGTCCATCGCCAATGTCCGGGTAGAGAGCATTTTCAAACTTTGCATATAAAAACCCCCGATATGCCTGTCATTGGTCGTGGTTGACCTTTGAGAGGAACTGATTTTGGCATGCTCTATACTTATGTGATTCGATTGATATGGATACATATGTATTTGAAATGTATGAAAAAGAATGATTTATGATGAATTGTTCATTATGCACTATTTGCATACATTATGCAGACTTGTGGATTTATTGAATCATTTTGACACTCCAATTTTCTCCAACACATTGAACACACTTATATATATCCTCTCACTCACTGAGTATTCCCCATAATACTCACCCCTCACTTTCTGTTCCATAGAGATAGCTATAGTGGGACACGTTACGATATAGTAGTGCACAAGGCTTTGTTGGAGACATCGGACCTGGGTATGGTGTTAACCATTCTTCCGCAGGATTATGTTTAAAGATATGTGATGATATATATATATATATATATGTGTATATTTGGGATTATAGATAGACCATTGTACATGTATATAAAAGAGATGACTGTATGTAAAGAATTGTACATATTTTTGTACCTCTCATTTCATTGTATTGCATTGAGGCATGATTGTACTATTATATTCAATCACCTTGGGAACGTGTTATGTCTAGGATTGTCTTTTAGGTTCGCTCGGTGTCACCTCTAAATCACAAGAGGGGTGACTGGTGACTGTTCATGCCTTTGATGGAGGCATGGCAGTAGAGGTCTATGGATGGGAATAGATTAGCCTTACGTTATTTTGGGATGTTGACAGGGATGCAGATTGGTTGGTTGTGGTGATGATTTGTCATGTTGGCCTTTATACATTGATATGTTATTGATTGACGGGATTTTGATATATGATGGACCTCCGATTTATGGAGAGGTTATGTCCGTTTGTTTATTGATGGTTTGGAATTTAATGTCAGCATCCGGGATAGCATGGCGGCTGCTCACGTATTGGATCGAGGATTGGGGCGTGACAGTTCGGTTGGTATCAGAGACAAGTTAAGAGCTTTATATCTATGTAAATCGTTTCCCAAGCATGAACATGTTTAAAGACCTTATTGCATGAGAGTTTCATACAGTCATATATATCCTTGCATACCATTTGGTCTTAGGTTTATGAGTTCAATTCATTTTAGGGGGTTAGATATAATGCGTATCTAACCTAGTATGTCAATTTCTATTGATTCTTAGACCATTGACTTCATTCATTTTAGGGGGTTAGTTACTACGTAACTAACCCTAATCCTTAAATCATGCTAAACTCTAGAATTATATCTAATGAAAATCTTCCTTTGCAGAATTATGCCGCCTAGACGCGGTAGATCAGCGGAACGCGGAGCTAAACTCACGCCACTCGAGACTCCTCAAGTGCCTGACCCTCTGAGGGAACCTGAGACCCTTGGAGTGCCTGAGGCTGCTTCCTCTTCACGGGCGCCCCCCGCAGTACCTACTTAGCCGGCTACTATAGCCGAGGTTCCACCACCGTCACTCGAGATGTTTAGGCAGGTGTATGAGTGTTACACCTTGCACGGGGTTCAGATGCCACCCGCACCACCACCGACGACAGTGCCAACTCCTACGGCAGTGTGTATTCCTCCAGCAGCACCTACAGTTGCAGCACCAGATCCTCCACCAGTGGCAGGTCCTTTTTTAGTCTCTAGTCTGAGTAACACTACTTCCTCCACACTTAGACGCATCTACGAGTTGACTCAGCTAGTCAAAGAAGCTCGACAGTTGGGATGCATGGACTTTGTGAGATCTGGTGATGCCACAGTAGCAAAACACTGGATTAATTGGACCTGTTGGATCTTGATAGACTTGGGGTTGGGTGACGAGTATAGGCTATGGGTAGTAGAGAGGCTACTAGACGGAGAAGCCCTCACTTGGTGGGAGGCTATTAGTGACGATGCTACCAAGCCACTGCGGTGGGATGACTTCCTGAAGGAGTTTGATCATAGATACTTCTCTGAATTTTAGCAGGACCACAAGAGGACGGAGTTCCTTCATTATGGTAGGGGACTAGGTCAGTGGCAGAGTACGAGGCTGAATTGAGATGATGAGCTGCCTTTGTCCCTGACTTAGCTACACTGAAGCAAATGAGATTCAAGTTTGAGGACGGCCTCAACTTGAATTTTAGAAGGTACATGACAATTACTCCTAGTTTCTCCCTCGCGGAAATAGTTGACTCAGCCTACCGTGCGGAAGAGATTGTCTGCGCCGAGGTTAGGCGAAGGGAGAGTAGAGAGTAGAGAAAGAAGATGACTGGGGCACAGTCAGGTCAGAGCTTGAAGAGGGGTAGGACTTCAGGCTTTCAGAGAGGCCCCTCTCGCTTTACCCTGGCACACTTTGGGCAGAGACCACATCTACAGAAGTTTGTAGCACCAGCCCCCAGTGCCACGAGCCACACTACTGCTCAGTGGCCCTTTCTTTGCCATAGATATGGCAGGCATTACCCTTCGGGAACCTGCAGGGCACCTATTACTTGCTTCCACTGTGGGAAGCCAGGACACATCAGGAGTTCGTGTCCTGATTTAAGACTCGGAGGTCGGGTGACTCCGAGTCATTAGAGTGATCCGCAGGTAGGACAACAGGGAGCACCTACACCTTCAGTATACACTACTTCATGGATTGTAGCCGAGAGTAACACTGTACAAGGACCTTCGCGGCAACAGCCGAGAGCACAGGCCCGGGTGTATGCTATGACTCAGGAGGACACTCAAGCAAACCCGGATGTAATCATAGGTAATCCTCCAGTAGATCCTTCTGTTTAGAAGTTTATGTACTTTTTCTTTCTTTTTGAGATCATGAGTACCATGATAGTTATGTATATCCACTTCTAGCTAAAGCTCTAGAGGCTTAGCTATTTTGATTTCCCTTTTTGAAATCATGTATCTCATAGTGACATTTATGGACAGTTAAAACCCTAGAGGCTTAACTATTTTGATATATATATATACATCTTTTGAGTACTTTCGATTAATTATTTTAAATCTCTCACATCCACGTACTATAAAAATATTTGGAGCCGACGCCTATGTTCTTATAGACACCGGGTCAAACTTTTCTTATGTGAGAACTCCCTTCGCTCAATGATCGGGTAGGCCGTTATCGCCCTTAGAAGAGGAGCTATTGGTTGTCACTCCTCTTAGTGGATAGCTGATTAGAGATTCCGTATATAGAGGGAGTGATGTCATGATCAAACGGACAGTGTTAGAAGCAGACTTGAATCCTCTCGACATGACAAATTTTAATGCCATCCTAGGGATGGATTGGTTGAGTACTCATAGGGATTTCGTGGATTGTTTTACCAAGGAAGTAGAGTTTCGGAGGTCTGAAGGGCCACCATTGACATTTGTTGGTAAGAGACGAGTACTACCTTACTTTGTAGTATCAGTGATGGAAGCCAGACGAATGATACGTCGAGGATGCACGACATACGTGGCTCATGCGATTGATACCACCATAGAAGGACTGAGACTTGATGAGGTTCCGGTGGCATAGAAGTTTCCCGACGTATTCCCTAAGGAGCTACTCGGATTACCACCAATTATGGAGTTCAATTTTGAGATTGATTTGGCTCTGGAACCACTCCTATCTCTATCCTGCTATACAGAATGGCACCAGCTGAGCTGAAAGAGCTCAAAATTCAGTTGTAGGAATTGTTGGAAAAAGGGTTTATCCGTCCGAGCACTTTACCTTAGGGTGCACCAGTATTATTTGTGAAAAAGAAGGACGGTACCTTCCGACTTTGTATGGATTATCGGCAATTGAACAAAGTCACTATCAAGAACTGATATCCATTTCCTCGTATCGATGATTTGTTTGATCAACTACAAGGTGCTAGGGTTTTCTCAAAGATAGATCTCCAATCGGGTTACCACCAATTGCAGATTAGAGCTGAGGATGTGTCAAAGATTGCTTTCCGTACCCGATGTGGACACTTTGAGTTCTTGGTTATGCCGTTTGGGATGACCAGTGCACCAGCCACCTTTATGGATTTGATGAATCGAGTTTTCCATGATTATCTAGATCTATTCGTCATCATATTCATTTATGACATTCTAGTCTATTCGCGGAGTGATGAGGAGCATGCTTAGGACCTTCGGGTTATTTTGTAGATCCTTCACGATAGATAATTGTATGCCAAATTCACCAAGTGTGAATTTTGGCTACGGCAGATTGGTTTTCTAAGGCACATAGTTTCTACAGAAGCTATCTTTGTCGATCTGCAGAAGGTTGAAGTCATATTGAGGTGGGAGCAGCCGCAGACGGTGACTGAAATCCGGAGTTTCCTTGGTCTTGCAGGATATTATTGACGGTTTGTAGAAGGATTCTCCCAGATTGCTACCACACTATCTAGGTTGACATGAAAGGACGTCAAATTTATATGGGATGACCGTTGTGAGGTGAGCTTTCAGGAGCTTAAACAGCGATTGACGTCCGCTCTGATTCTAGCCCTTCCCACGAGTAGTCGAGAGTATGTGGTGTATAGTGACTCCAGCAGGCAGGGATTGGGTTGTGTATTAATACAGGATGGTAGGGTTATCACCTATGCTTCGCGACAGCTAAAGAAGCATGAGGTGAACTATCCAATGCATGATTTGGAATTGGCGGCCATAGTCTTTACACTAAAGATATGGCACCACTATCTATATGGGGTCACATATAGGGTGTTTACAGATCACAAGAGTCTGAAGTATCTATTCACTCAGAAGGAGCTGAATTTGAGGTAATGGAGATGGCTAGAGCTGCTGAAGGATTATGACCTCATCATTGACTATCATCCAGGCAAGGCAAATGTAGTGGCTGATGCCTTGAGCCGGAAGTCATCTTCTTCTTCTCAGACTACTGAGAGTACTTATCTCTTATGTTTATTGGGACTTTGAGCTTTGGTAGTCAGGTTGGCTAGTGATGATCAGGAAGCTATACTAGCTAGATTTGAGGTTCGGCCTAGTTTGCTCAACCACATCAGGGAGCTTTAGGAAAGTGATGAAGAGCTCCAAGGTATTTATGAGAATGCCAATAGAGGTGATATTAATGACTTCAGAGTCCGTAGAGATGGATTGTTGGTTTTTCGAGATCGGGTATGTGTACCAGTAGATAGTGATCTTCGTAGGGCTATTCTTGAGGAGGCTCATTCATCTGCCTATGCTTTACATCCCGGCAGTACTTAAATGTACCGCACCATCAGAGACAGTTATTGGTGGTCGGGTATGAAACGGGAGATTTCAGAGTTTATTACACATTACCTTGTATGTCAGCAGGTAAAGGCCGAGCACCAGCGTCCAGCTGGCACTTTACAGCCCATTCCCATTCTTGAGTGGAAGTGGGAGCATATCATGATCGATTTTGTAGTGGGGTTGTCACGGACTTCGGCACAACATGATGCCATCTGGGTGATAGTCGACCGACTTACTAAGTCTGTATATTTCATCCCGATCAGGAGTGATTACTCAATTGAAAGATTGGCACGCCTCTATATTGATACGATTGTAAGACCTCATGGGGTTCCAATATCGATAGTATCAGATCGAGACCCCAGATTGACTTCCCGTTTTTGGCCCAATCTGCAGGAGGCCTTGGGTACTAGACTGAATTTTAGCACAGCGTATCACCCCCAGACAAATTGTCAGTCAGAGAGGACCAATCAGACTTTAGAGGACATGCTTAGGGCATGTATTATGGATTTCCGGGGGAGTTGGGATCGATATCTTCCATTAGTGGAATTAGCCTATAATAATAGCTATCAGGCGAGCATTGGCATGCACCTTATGAGGCATTATATGGGAGGAAGTGTCGTACCCTGTTGTGCTGGGATGAGGTTGGTGAGCGACGATTCACCAATGTTGAACTGGTGAGGAGATGAAGGTGAAAGTGAGGATTATCCATACACAGATGAAAGCCGCCCAGGATAGACAGAAATCCTATGCAGATCATAGGCGGCAATCTCTAGAGTTCACTGTGGGAGATATGGTATTCTTGAGGATGTCTCCTTTAAAGGGAGTTATTTGATTTGGGCAGCGAGGGAAGTTGAGTCCCACGTATATTAGGCCCTTCCGTATCCTTGAGAGGGTCAAAAGTGTGGCGTATAAATTGGAGTTGCTAGTAGATCTATCTCGTATTCATGATATATTTCATGTCTTAGTACTTAGGAGATATTAGCCAGATCACTCACACATTTTAAAGGCTTCGCTAGTTGAGCTTCGAGAGGACTTGAGCTTACCTATTCAGCCCATGTCTATTATGAATCGATAGGTCAGAAAGCTACGGAGCAAAGAGGTTCCTCTTGTTAGAGTTTTGTGGAGGAGCGACCAGGTCGAGAAAGAGATTTGGGAGCCCGAGGTGGCCATGAGGAGACAACATCCCCAACTTTTCTTTGTATAGTTTCTTTTAGTCTCGATAACGAGACTTGTTTTTAGGGAGTTAGGAAATATAACACCGACACTCAGTATACTGTATATTGTACTACTCATTATCTCATATATGATTTATTTTTATTTTCACATAGAGAAAAATCACTCAGAAATTTTTTCGAGCCAAAATGCCTTAGAAGAATTTTGGGCATGGCCCAGGGGGCTAAAAAGGGACCTTTCTAGGCCATCTTGAAATTTACGCGTGCGATTTCAAGTCTAATGAAATTACACATGCAAAATCACTCTAGAAAGTTAATACAACTTGAATTTGGGTGAAGCCATATCGTTTGCTCGGGAGTGTTCGATGACTACTCGTCGGGGCGAGAAATGAGCTCCTACCGAGCCAAATCAAAATCTACCCATGCGAAATTGTTGAAATTTTGCTAAGCAGCCAAATTTAGGTTAACTAATGATTTTCATATGTCAAAATGAGATTTTGAGAAATTTGTCAAAACTTGCCCGATAGGATGGGAATTTACCTTACCAAGCCAAAATGAAACCCATGCGTGCAAAATTGATGCCGTGTGATTTATAAGTGATAAATTCACTTTAAAAGTGAATGTCTGAGACAAAAAATTGAAATTTAAGCCGTAGCATAAAAGTGCTCAGTACCCTAGATTTTCACCTGATTAACCCTAAATTTATGGATCAAATCAAAATTTGACCAAGCAAACGGTTTCGTTTCTACTCAAAACCTATATTTTTGGAATTTACATATAAAACGGGGTCCATAGTGAGATTCTGCGCATTTTGAGGTCGAGGTCAAATTTTGACCGATCTTTGATCGCGAGTCAACGAGTCGTTAAGCATAAATGACAAGCATTTAATACTCTTGAAGTATGTGCAATCACTTTATTGGAATGTGTGTATCCACTTTATTGGATTTTGTGTGGTCTTGACAAGAGGCACTACATGATTGGAAGAGAACCCTAATTAATTAACAATAGTTAAATCCAACTAAAGTTAAGTTAATTAAACTTAACTAGGGATAGAAATTGACTTAAAAATGAGCTTTGATTGTGTGGCCAAATAATCTTAGGGCTAGGAATTTACCTCACAAATATTGGATGGCTAGGATTCATTGGGGAAAAATCCTGACAAAGCTAAAGGCACTTAACCTTTCCTTCTCCTTCCAAACACTTCAATGTCCAAGCAAAAAGGCAAGAACACAAATGCTCTCTAGTCTTCCTCTATGGCCGTGAGCTTCTAGGCAAGAGGTAAGTGATTGTTTTTCCAAACAACACCCCATAACATATCCAAAATATAGGCAAAAAGGAGAAAGTTTGCTCAGAAAACTAGGGTAGACGAATTTGAAGTCATTCTGGGTTTTCGGAAGTCTAAACAGGTTGTAATTTTTAGGCTATAGCATTTTCTGTGTATAGGCAAGTTGAGTGAAATTTTTACACATGAAACTAGACATTCAAAGCTTTAAAAAAGGAACCATTGCATTCTGAGTAGAGATGGATTTTATATGATTTTTCAAAGTTAAGTATTCTGCATTAATTCCCTGTTCAGTCCTGCATTTTTGCCCTGATTTCGGCAGCAACATTAACCTACGTTTTCAAGCCCCTTCCTGATATATTCAGATCTTGTGATAGTTGAAAGAATTGTAGATCCATCTCTTAGCTTTCCAACGAGGTAAGGATCACCTCAATCTGATCCCTGTGTCAAATGTTACAGCCATTCTACTGAAACCCATCAGAGGGTCATCTATTTTCCAATACTAAAAATAGTAGCATTGCATGACCCTCTTCCAGCCCTTGTTTGCAAACTCTCAAAGATAAAAAGTTATAGATCTCCCTCTTATCCACCTACTATTCAAATTTCAGCCAATTTGGCCAAGGGAATCAAGAGTTATACAAAATCTTCCAAAACTGTGCAAAAATAATTCTGTTTCTCAGCCAAAACTGAATAGAGATTTTGGTGGTCAATTTCTGATCCCTTCTAGGTATAATTGGAAGAAACCCAACACATGAAAAATGTAAGGTTATGTGTCATCTAGGTACTATAAAAATGTGAGGTAATTTGGAGTTATGTGTTAAACATGGTCATGGTTGTGCTAAAAATTCATTAGAACAGACTTCTAAAACGTAATGTGGGTAAAATGTTGCTATTTTAGGGACTTGCACTAGGAATCGGAGAACGTGCCAAACAAAGAAGTTGTAGCCATGTGGCTCAACTACTACATTGTCAAAAATCAGAGTTTTTGCATGAATAGATTGTGAGAAAGTGGAACTTTACTAAAACAGGACATAATGGAGAGTGAGATTTAGATTGGTTTGAAAATGTGGACTTTAAGAAATCTTCCAACGAGATTTTGGAGATAAGTTCAACATGAAAAGTGTGTATTTTTATGTGAGTCAACCAAAGAAATAGAAATTTCTCAATTCCGACCCCGGTTGAGGAACTTATGGTCAATTCCCTAAAATGGCACAAGAATAGAACTTGAAAACCCTAGCTTTGTCAATAACTAGGGTTGCATCACATTTACATTATTATATATGCATCATATGATCTCTTAAGTGACACATATTCTATATTATGTTTATAGAGCTTTGTTAGTGATATTGAGGGGAGTATTTTTTATGTGTCTTGATATTCGTGTTGGGAGTGGCGTACCCTCCCGCATACAGTGAGTGAGATTTATTATATTATGTATTCAATGCATAACAACATGTCTTAAAACGCTTTTCAGTGCAAGCATGACTTATGATTGTGTGCTATGATTTTTGGAATGGATTTGTGAAATGTTTTGCGAATCATTGGAGTGTCCACAATATGATTTTATTGTAAAATATGCATCCAAATGATTTGCGAAATGAAAAACAAGGCATTGCATCGATATGCATATGATTTTATGAAATCAATTATGAGAAGTGTTTGATATGGTTTGATAAATGTTGGCATGGCACGTACATTATGATGATATTATGTTATGGGGCGAGGGCCTTTATGCATGCCATGATGATATGATTTATGAGATATGCCCATGAATTTGGTATGCTATAGCTACGAAGGGCGTTTGCAGAGGCACCCATTAAGCCCGGATACGTTTCTGCAAGAGGTATCCCCAAACGTCGTATATGATATTGGGACTCGACACGGTACTAGTTGGGTTGAACCCGAAAGGGGGAGGACTAGGTAACGTCCTAGTCTAGCACTTGAAGAGGTCTGTCGCCAACGTCGGGGTAGAGAGCATTTTCTAACTTTGTACATAAAAACCCCCGATACGCCTGTCATTGGTCGTGGTCGACCTTTTCCAGGAACTGATTTTGGTATGCTCTATACTTGTGTGATTCGGTTGATATGGATGCATATGTATTTGAAATGTATGAAAAAGAATGATTTATGATGAATTGTTCATTATGCACTGTTTTCATACATTATGCGGACTTGTGGATTTATTGAATCATTTTGACACTCAAATTTTCACCAACACATTGAATACACTTATATATACCCTCTCACTCACTGAGTATTCCCCATAATACTCACCCATCACTTTCTGTCCACAGAGATAGCTATAGTGGGATGCGTTGCGATATAGTAGCATACGAGGTTTTGTTGGAGACATCGGACCTGGGTGTGGTGCTAAACCATTCTTCTGCAGGTTTGAGTTTGAAGATATGGGATGATATATATATATATATTTGTATATTTGGGATTGTAGATAGACCATTGTATATGTATATAAAAGGGATGACTGTATGTAAAGAATTGTACATATTATTGTAACTTTCATTTCATTGTATTGCATTGAGACATGATTGTACTATTGTGTTCAATCACCTTGGGAAACGTGTCATGTCTAGGATTGTTTATTAGGTTCGCTCGGTGCCACCTCTAAATCACAAGACGGGTGACTAGCGATTGTTCATGCTTTTGATGGGGCTTGGCAGTAGAGGTCTATTGATAGGACTGGATTAGCCTTACGTTATTTTGGGATGTTGACAGTGATGCTGATTGGTTAGTTGTGTTGATGATTTGCCAGGTTGACCTTTATACATTGATTTGTTATTGATTATTGGGATTTTGATATAGGATGAACCTCTGATTTATGGGGAGTTTCTATCCGTTTGTTTGTTGTTGGTTGAGAATTTAATGTCAGCATCCGGGAAAGCGTGGCGGCTGCTCACGCCTTGGATTGAGGATCGGGGCGTGACAGCAACAGTTGACTCACAATGCATAGCTAGTCAACTTGCTTTAAATTACTTGGATTTAGAATGACATCTCAACCTTCTATGTCGACTTACATCCTACTGTGGGTCGACATATCCTTAATGTCTTAAGTTTATAGCATAACTTATGGCTTCATGAGTTTACTTGCTCTGGATGACAAGTCGATTTGTTGCAATTTAGAAAACTACAAATTTTAGGCAAAAGGGTTCATGAGCCGACGTGAGTCCACTTGCAATAGTCGGATTTGAGATACTATAAATAGGAAACCAAACCTTAGTCAATCTAAACATCTCTCTGTCTCTCATGAAGGTGATTCTAAGCAAAAAGGAAACTTACTAGAAACCCTATCCCTAGCCTGCCCACGCCGAAGAATCATCATCAAACATGTCAAGATCAAACAATCCTTGCAGTTTTCAATCACACTAACTTTTAATGCAAAGAAAATAGTTATTTGAAGAAAATTCTCTTCTAGTGCTATCAATCATTCTAGGCTTATTGATGGGAATTTCTTAGATAGCATCGACTTCCCTTGTGGTCAGCATATTAGGAAAACATGTCTTAATCATCTTATTTACTCATTCTCTCCATTATATGATAGATTAGTAAGAGTGTTCTATAATAACATAGTGGACTTCAAAGGAACCAAGCAGGATATAAGTGAAAGTGACATAACCATAAGTGATTATGTTCAAAGATGTATGTATAAGACTTACATCGGAGGAATGGAGATAGAGTCATACCCAAACTCCTGTGTACTATAAGTTATGAAGAATGGGTACCCAATGATAAATGTGAAGAATATCTAGCACTGAAATATTAGATGATGCAATATTTGTTTTCAAAAACCCAAATCTTCAAGAAGTGAACATCAAAGCTATATCATTAGAACTTCATGAAATATTACTTCATTTAATATAGTCACCCATGTGTTAATACTTAGAAAAGGCAATCATGCTGCAATGACTAGAAAAGACTTTTAGATAATGGCTTGTCTTATGTAAAACAAGAATCCCGGTTTCCATTTTCTAGTTCCTCATCACATGAAAGTAATAAGAACCTATGATAAAGGAAACCATGATCACCAATATCTTAGCATTGTATGATATAGATACCTCTAGAGAAATTAGGATGGAATTAAATCACACACATAATACCTCATCCCTCTTAAATGGATAGAAGTTAATGGAGTATGGAGAAAAAGAAAAGGAGGTGAATGTAGGGAAGAAAGTGGAGAACCTAATATTAGAACTTATGAACCTATTACAGAACCTACCCAACCTTCATCCACTCATTCTAACATATCTCAGCCACCAACATTAGCTTTGTATATTGAAGGAGATGCTAGAACTCATCTTACACCCACATAGCAAAACAACATTCAAAACTGTGACAATCCATTATCCAGGCATCGCACCCCTTAATAAAAGGAGACATACATGCAAATACGGAAGCATCTAACACAAATAAAATACAATATTTGGACTCGTGACAGTCGTATTCTTATGTGTGATAACATGGAAAGAAATTTAAATTAAAAGAAAACAAATTGTTTATTCTTTCCAAAAGAAAAATTTACAAAGTTTCCCTATTTAGTGACTATTTAGTAACCTGAGGTTAACATAAAATCTGATAAAACAAACAAAACACTTCTAATACCAAACAAACTAGCATTAATGTCTCTCTCGGCTTTCTAACACAACACATCATGGTATTTAATCATAATATAAACAAAACTGTATATATGTGGCTCTCCTTGGCCATCAACTATGCATATACATATAAATCATAATTCATACAATCCCAAAGGAAATACAAAGACTACTTACCTTAACTAAACAAGTAGTCAGAAATGAGTAGGGATCTAAACCCCATGGCTCAAAGGCCTTTACCATGTGAATCCCTCATCTCTCTGATCACTAGAAAATAAAGATATTGGGGTCAGCATAAGCTGAGCAAGTACACGGGGTGACCAATAGCATGCATAGCAAGCAAGCAAGCACAAGAATATCAACAACACCATATAAATAATGTAAACTTACCAGAGTATACAAGGGATACATATTGTCACAAGAAAACAATTATGATTATCACTTTTAGAATCATTATCCATTTCTTTTAATCTTAAAAATTAAAGAAAGGAATAAAATGTCAAACAAAGTTAGTGTATGAGGGTCTGGAGAGCAAACTAAAATTTGGGATTCTTAAATGAATCTATAACTTTTTTTGGGGTGGGATTAGATTCTCAAACACTTCACTTGCTTCTAATTCTAACCTCATAGGGAGAAGAGATCCATCCATGGTTTCTCAAGTTTTGCCCACAGGTTTTGTACAAGCTTTTGGAACTCTTTGTGCAAACCATACATCTCAAGTTTCGCCCGCAGGCTTCGCACAAGTTTTCAGAGGTATTTTTATGTTATCACTTTCTCTTTACATTTCTTTGTGATTCTCATCATGTAAAAACCACAAAGACCACAATCTATCACAAGTTTCACACAAGCGATGCAATCCAACATCACAATTATACATGCCATACAACTCAATGAGTACTCAAGAACTCGTTCAACAATTTCCAGCACAAGCAGTTTTAGGAAAAGTGCCAAAACTCAAACTATAGTACTTAGATTAAGGTGTTCCAATTGCCACTTAAAGATAAGACACAAGGCTATAATTTCATGTTTATAGCTAGATTCAATTCCAACAATCAATCAATGTTACAGCTCAAAATTCATAATACAGCTTGTGTAGTCATAGAAAAATTAAAATAACTTTTTCTGCGCATAAGGGATTGAGGTGATTCTAGTGCCCATTTAGAGATAAGCTAAAACTTTTGTGTTCAGACTTTAACTTAATTCAGCATAGAAGATTGGTTAAAACTACAGTAAAGACACGAAACAAAGTAGAAAACACAGAGTTTCTTCAAAAATCATGTTATGTTTAAAATTCACCAAAAATTTAAATCTCAATGAAATCTTCGAATTATATTTCATTTTAAAGTATAGAAGTCTAGTTTCATTAGAAAAAAACCTTATTCGAATTGCAGTTATGTAGAAAAAGATATGAAATAAATAATAGAATATGGTTATGTTGTGAAACAGGGTAGAATATCTCAATTTCCATACCTTATGTTCAAGATTCGAAATTTTCTTTCTTCCTCTCCTACTCTACTCTTATCATAGCATGATAACAACTTAAGAAACATGATTTACATGATCTTTAAGTGTCAATTTAATAAACACATGCAACGTACTTACATTTACTAGTCTCTAATTTCACTTTGTCTTCTACCTCAAACTTCCTTGCTTCCTTTGTCTTTCTCAACCTGTTTTATAGCTTTTGTACCCTTCTTTATGTTAGGGATACTAATTATATGGATGGAGTTGCTGAATCTAAGCTTAAAGAGTAGTTTTTTGGAGTTAGGGTTTGGTTTTTGGGAGAGAAAGGTTGGATGCTGGAATAGAATAATCTAGGAATAGGAAAGTGTATGTTAAGAGCCCTCTCTCTATATATATATCTCATTACTAAAGTGAAAAGTAGGCCCTCCCCCAAGCACAAGTGATATTTAGAAATGAGCTATGTGTCTTGTCTTATGCCTTATAATTGTGTGACATATGCTCATTGTGTCCCACATCGAGCCCTTTGTTGGTCCCATACCAAACCCTAATTTAGTTCTATTGTTGACTTATTCCGACCATTCTCATTCGCTAACATGTCCCACTAGTCTATACCAATCTTAATATGTTTGCACCATAAATATAAAGTCCAGACATGCATTGCACATAAAAGTTTAAATAATTTTAGCTCAAAGCAATGTGAAGTAAATTTAAATATTCTCAACAAAATAATAATGCAAATGTAAATGCTTGTATTAACGATTTCTTGAGACGGAACCTTACAAGCATCCTCCTTAAGAGATTCGATCCTCCAAATCATTACTCATGGTCAAAGAGGTACGGATACCGTTTCCTTATTTTTTATTCCAGCAGCCATGATGCCTCCTTGGAGGTATAGTGTTTCTACAAGACTTTCACCAATCTAATAGTCTTATTTCTCAAGTTCTGCTCTTGTGAATCTAGAATCTGGATTGGTTGCTCAACATAAGTTAAGTCTTCTGCAATTTGGAATGAATCATAACTGATCACATGTGAAGGATCATAAATGTACTTTCTCAACATATAAACATGAAAAGTAGGCAATCTACTCTAACTTATATAGCATCATATCCACTCGTAGTTCTGGGCAATTCCGAGACATAATCCAAGATAATATGCTCCCATTTCCATTTAGGAATAAGGAGTGGCTCAAGTAGTCCATCAGGTCTCTAGTGTTCAGCCTTTACTTGTTGGCATATCAAGTACCTACAAACAAACTCTGCAATATTTTTCTTCATATCAGGCTACCAAAAAGATTGACGCAAATCCCTATACATCTTGGTGATCCTAGATGAACAGAAAAGACTGAATTATGTGTTTCTTCTAAAATCAATCTTTGCAACCCCTGACCCTCTAGAACTTCTAGTTTATCTTGAAAGCTGACTGTCTCATTTAATATATTGCATTCAGGCTTCCCCCCTTCAAGAACATCTTCTTTGAGTTTAATTGTCATCTTATCAGTTTGCTGAGCTACCCTTATGCGATTAGATAGGTCTTGTTGAATCATAAACCAAGCCAAGAGAGATCCTTGGTTGGTAACCTCAGCATCAATCCTCAACTACTCAAACTCAACTATCATCTTATGCTCTCTTACTCGTAAAGCTGTTGTTGATACAATGTATTTGCGGCTAAGTGCATCTGCAACCGCATTTGCTTTGCTGGGTTGATATTGGATGGTAACATCATATTCCTTCAATAACTTAAGCCATCTGTGTTGTCTTAAATTCAACTCTTTTTGGATAAATTAGTACTTGAGACTTTGATGATCAATAAATATTTCACGGTACTCACCATAAAGGTAGTGTTTCCAAATCTTTAAAGCAAAGACAATAGCTGTAAGCTCAAAATCATGAGTAGGATAATTTTGTTTATGAGGTTTCAGCTATCTAGAAGTATAGTTTATCACATTTTGCCAATGCATCAGTACACAACATAAACTGGTACTAGATGCATCACTAAAGATCACATATCTTTGTCTACTAACCGGTAGTGTTAATACTAGAGCCGATACAAGTCTATCATTTAGAGTCTGAAAACTAGTCTCACATTATTCATTCCACCTGAAAGGTGTATTCTTACGAGTTAATCTTGTAAGTGGAGTAGCTATTGAGGAGAAATTCTTATCAAATCTACGATAAGAACCTGCCAAACCAAGAACTATGCACATTTGTAACTGTAGTAGGTATGGTCTAATTAACAATTGCTTTAACTTTCTTCGGATCTATAGAAAGTCCTATACTAGTGACAATATAACCCAAGAAAGTTATGTTGCTGAGCCAGAACTTACATTTATCTAGTTTCGCATATAATTTCTTGGTTCTCAAAGTTTGTAAAGTAATGCGGAGATGCTGTCCATGCTGAACTCTATCTTTAAAATAAACCAAAACATCATCAATAAGTACCGCAATGAAGTCATCCAAATAGGGTTCAAAAACACGATTCATCAAGTTCGTAAAAACTGTTGGGGCATTGGTTAAACCAAATGGTATCACCAAAAATTCATAATGACCATAATAAGTGCGGAAAGATGTTTTAGGTATATCTTCCTCCTTGACCCTAATCTGATGGTATCCCGTTCTTAGATTCAATTTAGAGAAAATTATGGCATCTCTTAACTAATTAAACAACTCATCAATTCTCGACAGAGGGTATTTATTCTTGATGGTAACTTGATTCAATTTCCGATAGTCAATATGCAACCACAATGAACCATCTTTCATATTTACAAATAAAACTGGTACACTCTAAGGAGAAACACTAGACGAATAAATCCCCTGTCCACTAATATTTGCAATTGAGTTTTCAACTCTTTCAATTCAGCCAGTGCCATTCTATATGAAGCTATAGAAATGGGTATGGTATCTAACATCACATCAATAGTGAACTCTATCTCTCTGACTAGCGGTAACCTAACAAATCATCTGAAAATACATTTGGGAAATCCTATACCGTTAGTATGTCAAACAATTGGACCTGTTCTTTCTTATCTTCTATGTCATACGCTAAATATCCTTGACAACCCCTGAATAGCATCATAATTGCTTGATTAAAGGATACGACATGAGCTCTAATAAATCTATCACCAATAAACAAAATTTACGGCCATTCTGGTTGTGAAAAGCAAACAATCTTTCGATAATAATAAACCAATGCATAATTAGCTGATAACCAATCTATGTCCAGTATTACATCTAGATCTATCAACTCAAATGGTAGCAAATCAATATTAAAATCATGCCCCTAGAAGCTCACAATGCAATATCTATAAATTTTAGTAACAAGAACTTGATCTCCAAGCGGTGTAGCAACCCATAAGCACTGTTCTAGAGGTTCAGGTCCACACAACAAATGCATAATAAATACTAATGAAATAAACGAATACGTGGCACTTGAATCAATCAAAACAGACATATCACAAGGAAATAATTTCATTTTCCCTACAATCATATCAGGTGAAGCACGAGCCTTATGAGCAGTCATAGTATGAACTCTAGCCTGACCTCCTGAACCTAGTAGTATACCCTAAGGCCATCTCTACTATGGTTGTGGTGGTAGAAATGGTCTAGGTGGTCTTTGCCTTAATGGAACTAGAGTAGCTGCTACCTGCTGGGCTGGTAGAGATCTAGATAGTGGAACATGCTGCAGAGGAATGGGTAATCGCTGCCTGGGTCTAAGAGGATAATGTGAAGCATAATGGTGCGACTGCAAACAAGTAAAACAAAGTCTCATTCCTCCTTCACATGGTCTTGTATGAAGATTCCTATAACTGGGACATGATGGTTTTTACGAGAGCCCTCATCTTGCTCATAATGCATATTCTTTTCCTTTTCTTCTTCATGCTTGCAGTGTGAATTTCCGCTGGCCTTTTTCTCCATAACCTTTCCTGTCTATCCTCAGTAACCAATTCTAGAGCTTTGGCATTATTCCCCATATCCTTATATGTGGTAAATGGTTGGGTCATAGATACCTCTGAAAGAAGGATCGCAATCCTTGAACTCTCATTTCATTTGTATCAACCAAGTCTGGAGCATAAACTAACTGTCTAGCAAAGCGTTCCTCATATTGATAGACGGTCTGACTACCCTATCTCAAATTCAGAAACTCTGACATCTTTTGATCTCTAATAAAAGTAGGTACAAATCTCTCATGGAATATCTGAGTTAAATCATCTCAAAAAATATACTGAAGGTCATTCCCATATTGGAGTCTTAACTTCGAACTCCACCAATCACAGGTAGCTTCCTTTAGGTAATGGGTGGCAAGTCTGACCTTGTATTCCTCAGTAGCCATAAATTTAGAAAAGAGTCTTTGCATCTCAACAATCTAACTCTCTACAACCTGAGGGTTATCACTCCCTAAAAAAAATCATCGACTCCATTTTTCTGAACTCAATCATTAATTTCTAGAACCGACAGTTCTCCCGAGGTACACATATGTTCCCTCTATCTTCATGTCCCTCTGTATACTTTGCGGTTCGTTAATCTCTATTTGATATAGCTTAATCTGATTCGGAACTAACCGATATAGTTTGAGAGTTGAAACTGACATAGTTGAGGGGCTGTGTCATGCCCCAATCCTCGATCCAAGGTGTGAGCAGCCGCTACGCTATCCCGGATGCTGACATTAAATTCCCAACCATCAACAAACAAACGGACAAAACCTCCACATAAATTGGTGCTCCATCTTATATCAAAATCTCGTCAATCAATAACATATCAATGTATAAAGGCCAACCTGGCAAATCATCAATACAACCAACCAATCCACATCCCTATCAATATCCAAAATAACATAAAGCTAATCCAATCCTATCCACAGACCTCTACTACCATACCCCCATCAAAGGCATGAATAGTCGCTACTCACCCTTCCTGTGATTTAGAGGTGGCACCGAGCGAACCTAATAGGCAATCATAGACATGACACATTTCCCAAAGTGATTGAACACAATTGTATAATCATGTCTCAATGCAATACAATGAAATGAGAGTTACAATAATATGTACAATTCTTTACATACAATCATCCCTTTTATATACATGTACAATGGTCTATCTACAATTTCAAATATACAAATATATATATATGATCCCATATCTTTAAACACAATCCTACGGAAGAATGGTTAACACCATACCCAGGTTAGATGTCTCCAACAAAACCTCTTGTGCTGCTATGTCGCAACGCGTCCCACTATAGCTATCTCTGTGAAACAGAAAGTGAGGAGTGAGTATTATGGGGAATACTTAGTGAGTGAGAGGGTATATATAAGTGTGTTCAATATATTGATGAAAAATGGAGTGTCAAAATCATTCAATAAGTCCACAAGTCCGCATAATGTATGAAAACAATGCATAATGAATAATTCATTATAAATCACTCCTTTTCATATATTTCAAATATATATGCATCCATATCAACTGAATCACACAAGTATAGAGCATGCCAAATTCAGTTCCTGACAAAGGTCGATCACGACCAATGACAGGTGTATCGGGAGTTTTTATATGCAAAGTTAGAAAATGCTCTCTACCTCGACATTGATGACGAACCTCATCAGGCGCTAGACTAGAGTGTTACTTAGTCATCCCCCTTTCGGGTTCAACCCGACTAGTACCGTGTCGAGTCCCAATATCATATACGACGTTTGGAGATACCTCCTGCAGAAGTGTATCTGGGCACAATGGGTGCCTCTGCAAATGCCCTTTGTAGCTACAGCATACCCAACTCATGGACGTATCTCATAAATCATATCATCATGGCATACATAAAGGCCCTCGGCCGATAACATAATATCATCATAATGTACTTGCCATGCTAACATTTATCAAACCATATCAAACACTTCTCATAATTGATTTCATAAAAATCATATGCATATCGATGCAATGGCACGTTCTTCATTTCGCAAATCATTTGGATGCATATTTCACAATAAAATCATATTGTGGAAACTCCAATGATTCGCAAAATATTTCACAATTCCAAAAATCATAGCACACGATCATAATTCATGCTTGCATTGAAAAACATTTTAAAACATGTTGTTATGCATTGAACACATAATACAATAAATTTCACTTACTGTATGCGGAAGGGTACGCCACTCCCGACACGAATCTCGAGGCACACACAAAAAATACTCCCCTCAATATCACCAACAAAGCTCTATAAACACAATGTAGAATATATATCACTTAAGAGATCATATGATGCGTATATAATAATGTAAATGTGATGCAACCCTAGTTATAGACAAACCTAGGGTTTTCAAGTTCTATTCTTACGTTATTTTAGGAATTGACCATAAGTTCCTCAACCGGAGTCAGAATTGGGAAATTTCAATTTCTATGATTGACTCACATAAAAACTCACACTTTTTATGTTGAACTTATCTCCAAAATCTCGGTGGAAGATTTCTTAAAGTCCACATTTTCAAACTAATCTAAATCTTACTCTCCATTCTGTCCTATTTTAGCAAATTTCTCCTATCTCACAATCCATTCATGCAAAAACTCTGATTGTTGACTAGGTTGTAGTCAAGACACAAGGCTACAACTTCTTAGTTGGGCACTTTCTCAGATTCCTAGTGCAAATCCCTGAAATAGCAACATTTTGCCCACATTATATTTTAGAAGTCTGTTCTGACCAAATTTTAGTACAACCATCACAACGTTTAACACATAACTTCAAATTACCTGAATTGTTATAGTACCTTGAAGACACATAACCTTACATTTTCCATGTTTTGGGTTTCTATAATTTTTCCTAGAAAGGGTCTGAAATTGACTACCAAAATCTCTGTTCAGTTTTGGCAGAGAAACAAAATCATTTTTGCACAGTTTTGGGAGATTTTGTATAACTCTTGATTTGCTCAGCCGAATTGGCTAAATGTTTCATAGTAGATGGATACAAGGGAGATCTATAACCTTTCGTCTTTGTGTTTTTGCAAACAAGCGCTGGAAGGGGGTCGTACAATGCTACTATTTTTTAGTGTTGGAAAATGGAGGACCTTTTGACGAGTTTTAGAAGAATGGCTGTAACTTTTGACATAGGGGTTAGATTGTGGTGATCCTTATCCCGTTGGAAACCTAAGACATGGATCTACAATTCTTTCAACTAGTACAAGATCTGAATCTATCAGGAAGGGGCTTGAAAACTTAGGTTAATGCCGCTGCTGAAATTAGGGCAAAAATGCAGGACTGAACGGGGAATTAGTGCAGAACACCTAACTTTGAAAAATCATATAAAATCCATCTCTACTCAGAATGCAACGGTTCTTATCTCATTTTAAAGCTCTGAATGTTTTGTTTTACCAGAAAGTTCCTAGTTCAATTTAAAGTAGTGTAGGTAAAGTTATGATTTAAACAATTCAACAAGGTCATATGTCCAGAATTCCAAAAATCAGATTTTTTCTCCATCCTCATTCCTCCTATTCTTTGCCAAAGATAAATAACTTTCAGCATATCTTCAATTCTCATTTCAACCAACACGCACACACACATATTTTCCTAAACATTGCATTAAAATTCAGCACACAACATCACATCGAATGCATTCCATTTTCGTCCAAACACCAATCTCATTTTTCTGCACACATTTCCTTGTGTTCTACCAAGGTTCTAAGTTAAAAAATCAAGCTAAAAACACCACATTAAATCATTCATGCATATCCTCAAAAATTCCAGCAAGTTCAGAATTTTTATTTACCTCAAATGTTGATGCTCCAAGCCCAAATCAAGATCCCCTCACAAGATCAATCATTCATTTAATTTCCTAGCTCTAAGTTATACAAGATTTACCATGTTAGCTTTCTCCTTTTGACCCCAAATTAACATATGTTATACTAGGATAGATGAAGAGTCTTTTACCTCAAAATGACCAACTGAACTTGAAGAAAAATAGGATTTGTCCTTCCTTGAAGCTCTCGGCTATCCCTTGGATTCCACCAAGCAAAACTCCTCCTTTTGTCTTGATTTTTGGATATGTTATAATTGGACTAGTAAGGGATTTATGTAAAAACATTTAGATAGTGTAGTAGAAAAAATTTGGGATTCCTCACCTTGAACTCACAGCTTAGAGAAGAAAAATGAGAGCTTGCTTCTTTGGACAACACTCCCACACTCCCACGGTTTTGCAAGGAACGAAAAAGGAAATTTGCCTATGTGTTTGGTTTTATTTGTTTTGCCCATCCAATCCTAGCCATCCAACAAATTTCAAGAATCAACTCTAGCCATTAGATTATTTTGTCATAATAAGCTTTCTCTCTCTTCCCACAAGAATACTCTTTCTCTCTCCCATGTTGGCTCTCTCATTTTCATACACAAACCTCACTTTCTCCCACTACATGCACACTCTTCATTAATTGCATATTCCCCCAACTACCATGATCAAAGGTCTACAATTTAGATTCCATTTCTTGGGAAAATCCTAACCATTGATGTGTTTTCAAGAAGGCTTACTCTTTTACCCAATGGACAATGTTTTGTCTCCCACTAACTAGATCTAAAGGTTCATATTCATTTATCTCTCTTCAATTCATCTCTACCATTGGATTTATATATATATATATATTTTAAAAGTAAATAAAATAATATATAAAAGAAAAATCTCTTCTCTCCTCACCCAAAATCATCCATGTCACTCTCTCCCTCTCTACACTCTTTTGTTTAGTCTTTATTTAGGAAAATACATTTATTTAAATTACTTCTAAATTTTATAAAATTTCAAGTAAGTCTCTTGATTTATAAAAATTATAAATTGACCCCTAATTTTTTTTTTTAAAAAAAAAAATTCAAGTTAGACCCAAAACCTCATTTTAGGTCTAACTTAATTTATTCCGTATCAAAACGTGATTGTTTAGCCGTGCCGGTGCTCATTTCTGTTCGATTAGGGTTTTTTGGGGGCGATTATCCGGAAATCCTCGATTTGGCTCTACGAAGCACGATTCACTCATATTTGAGGTGTCTATACACTCTAGAGCCATTTTCATTGTGTTTGGACCCTTTGTGGTCATTTTGAAAATTTTTAATTTTTGACAATTTTACCGATATTCTGGAAACGATTTTTAAACGAAAAAATTTCTGAGTGATTTTCTATATAAATGAGAAGATATATCATATATGGAGTAATAAGTAGTACAATATACAGTACACCATGTGTCGGTGTTACAGGCTGTGGTGGCTTGAGGGGCTAAAGGGACATCTGTGGTCTCACTCCATGTCACTCGTTGAGATAGTTTCTTAGTTAATTTACATATATCCCTAGACATAGTATCACCATAGTCATCAAAATATCCAAAATCCATTGCAAATTTGGCCTCTGCACCCTCTGATCACCTGGAGTTTGAGATTGATGCTCCTGCCTCTGATCATCATCTCTCGATTCCCCTAAGAAAGTATCTCATCTCGTCTTCTCGTCTTAACCATTTCGTATGCCAATGATCTGATGTCACACCCCAAATCCACCCCCTTACTGGGCTTCATTGATAACAGACTGCCTGGTTCTCACCAAGACTCAGTCTCTTGTATGGTTGTGAAAGTCATACTAAAATAGTAGATTTTTCATTTATTTAAATCACTGCATATTACAAAAGTCATTTATATATAATAAAGCAGCAGAACTTTTATATTAGAGAGGTTATCCACAACAAAATTATCTCTATCCATTCATCTAATCTTCTTTGACCTTTCTTCCTGCAAGATCTAAAAATAATTTTTGGTGTGAGGTTGATAACCCAGTGAGGTCCATATGTACATGTGAAAAAAATTATTATAAAATTATATGATAACGACCTTATTGTAAAATCTTTTGAGAAAGTTTTCACTGTAGTAACAACATGCATAATTTAATAATAATGCAACACAATATAGTACAAGTAACAGTTTACTTCCATCTTATCTTTCCATAAGAATAGTCTCCTTAACCTCATAGCAGGTCCAATTTTGAAAAGACCTAACAATTTTCCCCACATTAAGTGGACAAATCTCCTATCCACAATAATGGGGTGGTACTAATATGTATTTGATGTTCGACAAAACCCTTGCTTGCTCGAGCAATCTCCATACATATCAGTTTATATAACAATTACAAACACATATATTGATATAACAATAGTAAATCATGATAATGGTAGTGAATCATAATAATAACAGTAAACCATGAAATCAGCAATAAATGATGATCATAAAAAAATCATGGTTATAAGAACACTCAATTCAAAGAGTTGTCTAAGATCTTCTTTCATTTTTTCCTTTCTTTCCCTTCTTTTCTTTCTTTCTTCTTCTTTCTCTCTTTCTTTCTTTCTTTTCTCTCTTTTCCTCACGAATTGCTTGATGGTTTTAGAATGGGAAGAGGAAAGGGGTATTTATAGGTGTTGGAAAATGATGAGTCATCATCTTCTTTCATGGGTTGTGGACATGTGTAAGATACTTGTTTCATCATAGATGACACCTTTCATGGATTGTTGACATGTGTAGGACACTTGTTCATTTTGTAGAACACTTGTTATTGATGCAAGATACTTGTTTAAACACATATTCATCACATTTTTATTGTGGTCGGTGGCATGGCTGGTGGATGCTTATCCTTTGATTGGTAGTAAGGTAGTTGTCTATATGATGTATCAAGATTCAATATACTTTAGGTATTCAGCAGTTTTGATTAATTGTTCTGGGTACTTATTTATGTATAATATTATTTAAGTAAATGTTCATTTAATTAAGAATTACACGTAAACAATGAATTATCCCTCATTTGAATTTAATAAAATAGTTTCAGGATCTAATATCTTAAAGACAAAAGGTCAACACTCCCTTTGAAGAATAAAAGTCGAAATGGTTAATTTTAATAGATTTTATTCGGAGGGCTAATGACTTAGAAAAATTATAGAGAAATAGGTTTTAACTTATTTGATATATAAGGAACAATTATCTGGATTTTTCTTTCTTATTTTCTAGACATTTCAGATATCTTTTTCTTTGGAAACTTAGCTTCCAGCGAGTTGGTCAAATCTAGATTTTTAATATCTCAAATCCCCTTGTTCTTTATCCATATCCTTATCCCCTTATTTCTTAACTTTCTAAATACCCGATTATGTATTCAATTCACTTGTAATATTATCGTTCCATTATTAATTATATAACTAAATTAGGGCATGTGACTTCTAATGCATGTAAATGATAAACAACGTTACTCATTAGATAAACCACCTTTTATCTAGTAATCTATACCCATAGTCTCAAATCTTAGGTGAAGATTACCCAAAACTTTGGGTTCTAATACCAACTATGATGACCCGCTATCCAGACGTCGTACCCCTTAGCAAAGGGAGACAAACATGCAAATGCGGGAGTGACCATCACAATTAAAATGCAATGTCTAAACTCATGACTGTCGTACTCCCCATGCGTGATAACACGAAAGAAGATTTAAATTCAAAGAAAACATATAATTTGTTCTTTCCAAAAGAAAAATCGGCAGTGTCTCCCCTGTGAATCCCTCTCGTCTCCCTGATCACTTAAAAACAATGATATTGGGGTTAGTATAAGCTGAGAAGGTATATGGGGAACCAATAGCATGCATAACAAGTAAGCTAGTGCATAACAAGCAAGTTAGTATAAGAATATCAACATCACCATATAAATAACGTAAACATAGCAAAGTATACATGAGATACACATTGTCTTAAAAAAACAATTGCAATTGTCACTTTTAGAATCATTCTCCATTTCTATCTTTATTGATCCAATTTAATCTTAGTATTAATGAAAGGAATAGAATGTTGAATCAAGTTAGTATATGAGGATCGGAGAGCAAGCTAAAATTTGGGATTCCAAAATGAATCTATGTCTTTTTTGTGGGGGTCAGACTCTTAAAACATTTTATTTGCTTCTAATTCTACCTTCATAGGGAGAAGAAATCCATCCATGGTTCCTCAAACTTCAACCGCAAGCATCACACAAGCTTTTAGAACTCTTTGTGCAAACCATACTCCTCAATCTTAACCCATAGCTTCACACAAGTTTTTGGAGATATTTTTATATTATCACTTTCTCTTTACATCTCTTTGTGATTCTTATGATGTAATAACCAGAAAAACCACAATCCATCACATGTTTTACACAAAAGTTGCAATCCAACATCACAATTATACATGTCATACCACTCATTGAGCACTTAAGAACTCATTCAACAAATTTTTAACATAAGTAGTTTTAGAAAAAGTGCCATAGGCCAAACTATAGTACTCGGATTAAGGTGATTCTAACTACCACTTAAAGACAATACATAAGGCTATAACTTTCATATTGTTAGTTAAGTTCAATTCCTATTACATAGGGAAACCCAAATCAATCAACTTTACAGCTCAAAATTCACAATACAGCTTATGCAGTCTTAGAAACATTAACATAATATCTTCTGCACATATCAGATTGAACTAACTCTAGTGCCCATTTAAAGATAAAATATAAAGGTGCAACTTTTGTGTTTGGAGTTTAACTTAATTCAGTATGAAAGATTGCTTAAAACTATAGTAAAGTTCAAACACGAAACAGAGTAGAAAACAGAATAGTTTCTTATATAAATCATGCTATTTTGAAAATTCACCAAAAATTCATTTGTCAATGAAACCCTTCAAATTATATATGATTTTAAAACTATGGAAATCTAGTTTCATAAAAAAAACCTCGCTTGAATTGCAGTTGTGTAGAAAAAGATATAAAATAAATAACAGAATATGGTCAAACAATAAAACAATATAGAATCTCTCAATTTCCATACCTTATGTTCAAGAGTCAAAATTTCATTCTTCCTCTCCCACTCTACACTTATCATTGCATGATAACAACTTAAGAAACATGATTTACATAATCTTTAAGCATCAATTTAACAAAAATATGCAAGGTACTTGTATTTACAAGCCTCTAATTTCAGTATGCTCATCTACCTCAAACTTCCTTGCTTCCTTTGTGTTTCTCAGGTTGTTTTATAGCTTTTGTACACTTCTTTATGTTAGGCACACTAAGTATATGGATGGAGGTTGCTAAATCTAAGTTTAAAGGGCAGTTTTAATGGAGTTAGGGTTCGGTTTTTGGGGGAGAAAGGTGGCATGCGGGAATAGAATAGTCTAGGAAAAGGAAAGTATGTATTAAGAATTTTCTCTCTCTTTCCCTCTCTCTCTCTCTCTCTGTCTCCATTACTAAAGTGGAAAGTAGGCCTCCCCAAAGCACATGTGATATTGAGAAATGAGCCATATGTCTTGTCCTATGCCTTGTAATTGTGAGACATGTGCTCATTATGGGTCCTACACCAAGCGCTTTGTAAGCCCATACCAAACCCTAATTTGGTTTTATTGTTGACTTATTCTGACCATTCTCATTTATCAATGTGTCCAACTAGTCTATACTAATCTTAATATGCTTAATCTATGGTTAAACCACAAATATAAAACCCAGACATGCATTGCACATAAATGTTTCAACAATTTTAGTACAAAGCAATGTGAAGTAAATTTAAATATGCTCAACAAAGTAATAATGCAAATGCAAATGCATGTATTAACGATTTCTTGAGATGAGGCCTTACAGAAATGCTCTAGGATTTCATGCACAAAATGGATGGTAGAGTGCAAAACTAGCTTTATGGAATGCAAAATGAACTTTCTAGGATAAAGAGACAAAGTGGATGCTTCGTCCAACTCGAAGAAAGGCAAATGCGCACCTTAGTGAGCCTATTCGGAGATCCAAGATGCATGCTTGCTTTAGTTATTTTGAGTATATTTTACATATTTTTACTGAACTACGCTTAAGCTTTGTATGAACTTCTTTGACACTACGAAGTTATTTAGGCCTTCATATGCTTCTGAACATGTTTACTTGCTTATATGCATAAATGCCATACATTGAATCCACTCATGCCTATATGCCAAAATATTACCTATGTATGCTTATGACACTGTCTACATATCACCTAGATCCACCGCACTGTCTATATATCCTGTAGGTCCAGTCATAACCCGACCTACCCCTGGGCCGAGCATGAGACAACTGCCGTGGCACCTCGATACACGAGCACAACATCCCGCGTATCGAGATACTGTAAGGCTAATAACAACATCCAATCTAATGTATCACAGACCAAATCAATTCCCAAGTCATTACAATGTGCCTCAATGCATCAATATATCAAATCAAATGAGAGTTATCATTTTCACGAGTCAACATAAGTATAATACAGTCATCCTAGGTATATAAATACAATGGTCAACTAAATGCTCCAAATATAACAATAACATCAAATGATTACAGCGGAAGAGCGAGTAACCATACCCAATCCCAGTGTCTCCAAAATGCCCAATGAAATCAAAGCTCTACTAGCCCTCAGTTCAAGACTAAACCTGTAAGAAGGGAAAGTGAGGTGTGAGTACCTAAAGGGAGATGGTACTCAGCAAGTGAGGGGATTAACATCGTACTATTAATATCGGTGTGAACTTGGAGTGTCAAAGGTAATAATATCCATAGTGTGCAGACCGATCATATCATTTCAAAACCATATATCATACACACACATCAAAAATCAAGATATGCATCCAATATTTACATCAATGTTATGAAGAGCCAGCCAATGAAATATTCCCAGCAACTACCTCGACCAGTGACGGGCACATTGGGGGTTTTCACAATATATGTATATAAAAACAATAGCTCTTTACCCCAATATTGACCGCAGGCTGATCCAACAAGCCCGCAAATATCACAAGTACAATTATCAACATAGATCTGATATTTGGGGGATAGCTCTGGCCAAAATGTATTCGGGCACAATGAGTACCTCTGCCAAATGTCTTTCGTAGCTACGGAACATTATTATACAGTGGGAAAATGGGGGCACCAAGCCCAAAGTGTGGAATCATTTCAGGGCATCCAACCCAATCACATGTTCAAATCCAGGTTATATGAAACCGTGTGCCAATAGATATGAAAATCATATAAATACCACATGTTATGAAAAAGTGGTACAATATCATTTGTGAAAGTGCATGGATGCATATCAAACAAGTCAAGTAATTGGGACACTCCAATGGTCACAAAAATATGTGTAAAGCAAATATAAAAATCCGAAAACTCAATTTATCACACATTTGAAATCGTGCTATAAAAAGTATTTAAAACAGGATTTTCCAATCAGTAGTAGACGTCAAAGTCCCACTCACAGTTTGGGGGAGGGTAACGCACTCCCCAATATTATCACGAATCATAAATTAAGTGCTCCCCTCGTTCAAATCAAATAACTCTTATAAAGAAAATCAGTCCACAGATTTTCAAATCTGCGCAGTCATGGGAAATAAGCTATAACCTTTTGCACAAAACTCCATTCCAAGCGAAATTGTGAAATGTTATAGGTAATTTCATGACCTATAACTTTCATTTTATACACTTTCTCAAATTCACATCACAGAATTCCCAGAATTCCTCACTTTGTTTCAGTCGCATTCCAATTTCAGCTTCTGTCCAATTTTTGTCCAGAAGCTATAACTTTTATTCTACTTATCAAAACTTAATGAACTTTTAACATGTCATTTCCAAGAAATAGATCTACAATTTCCATGTTTTGAGTTTCACTCAATTATGCCGATAAAGGGGTTGAAATAAATCATGATCAGAACAGGCAGTTTTCAGTTGGAAACAAAATTTCTGCCAACACACCTTTAGGAAAAATAATATAACTTTTGATTCCCTCGTGGGTTTTGGCTGAAATTTTAATATGTGGTAGAAAAGAAAGATAGCTACAACTTTTATGTATTGAGTTTCTCCAAAATAAAGTTGGAAATGGTTCGTTTGTACACACTGATTTTATAGTCCGAAACAGAATAACTTTCTGTCATGCTTCAGGAAAAATGCCATAACGTGTGGTACAGATATCTGATTAAGGTGGTTCTTATCTCGTTGGAAAGATAAGAATTGGATCTACAATTTACTTAATAGATAATTTTCAAATTCTGACTGTAAGATATCTTAAAACAAAGGTGAATTCACAGACAGAAATAAAATCTAAAACAAGACAGAACAAAAAATTTACCTCAATTTCTTTGCCTTCCAAAGCTCAAGCAAGCTTTTCACTTAGTCTCAGCCTTTGGTCACCCTATGTACACCAAGTTAAGAGTCTCCCTTTGGGTTCAAAACAAAAATATAGTATTCTAGGATGTAAAAGAAGGCCTTACCTTGTTTTCAAATGTGTCTAGAGATTTGAAGAAATTTTTCCAACACAATCTTCTCCTCCTAGATTGGACTCACTAATTTTCACTCTTGGCTCGTGAAGAAATGAAGAAAGCTCCATATTTTTCTTTCTTCTTCCTCTCACTTACATCCACCTCATGGTGCAACAAATGAAGGGGTTGAAATCTTTTAATTTTTACAAGCATACTTCATTCCCCAAAAGTCAAGATTTGTACATCATCAACATACCTTAATAAATGTTTGCTTTTTCATTCCATACCACACCATGCTTTGGCATTAAGTGCTTGTCCAATTTGTTGTCTACCATCTTATTGCATTGAAGTCTCTATCTTTTGAGAAATTGCTTCTAGGTTATTGTTAATTACAATTTGGTCCCAGAACTTATAAAAATTATAAATTGACCCCAAAAATTCTCAAAATTACACGCTAGGGCATAAATCACATATTAGACCCAATGGGACCAATTTCAAATTTTAATATAGTCGTCTCGACCCCATTTGTCAAAATTGATCCGAATTAGGGTTTACGGACCAAATTTCTAGACTTTTGCAGTTTTAACCCTAAAAATAATTATTTATCAAATTTAAAAATTTTTTCACTCTCAATATTACATCTTATCATCATAGGACCAATTGTGGCCCATTTCAAAATTATTCATTTATGCCTAAAAATTGGAGCAAAAATTTTCTAGGGTGATTTTATCGGAAAAATTTCTGAGTGAAATTTATAAATGAATTTATGAAAAATTATCATATTTAAAGATAAAATAGGATACATGAGTATATACCGAGAGTCGGTGTTACAGGTCCACCCCTTTTGTTGATCACAAAAAGAGGGAGAATGGTTGGTATCTCAGTAATTAATAATTCATATCTTGGTAATTGGTATCAAGGAGAAGTGTGTATAGATTAAGGGGGAGCATAGGAGCAAACACTAAGGGGGAGAACTTAGATAGCACATAGAAACCACTTAGACAAATCTTTCATTAGGCAACATTTTGTTATCAAAAGGGGAGATTGTTGGCAAAATAAGTTTTGATGAAAAACAATAGTAATTACATGATAAGTATAATAGGTTAGACTAATGAAAAATTAGTTTGAAAGAAATTATGATGAATCTAAGAATGATTAAAGATAGAAATATGAACTCAAATCTAAAGTAGTCGACTCACTCTTAAACACGAGTAGACTTGCTAAGTTTAGAAATGCCTTTAAGGTTAAACAGAATGCTGGGCCAGTCGACTCATGAAGGAATATAAGTCGACTCACCATGTATCTTAAGCAGACAGAACTTAGACAGTAGATTACTAAGTCAACTCACCATAAGCACCTAATCGACTTACAGAACCATTTGTGAAATATTGCTAAGTTAAGAGTAATACACAAGTTGACCTACCCAAAAGAATAAGTCAAGTCACAACATAAGCCATAACATAAGCCATGGTATACGCCATGACACATGCCATGACAGTCGACACACATATGTCCAAAACATAGAATAGTTCAAAAGACACTAGGACAAGTTGACTCGTATCATGACCAAGTCAACTTGCATAGGACATGCACGTCATAGAACACTTTACTAGTTTAGTGCATAAGCAAACCAACTTGCAATATGCAAAATGATATATAGTCTAAGCCATTTTGCACTAAGTCAACACAACATAATTAGTAAGCTGACTTGTGTATAGACAATGTATGTACACTTAAGCAGGCGCAGGCACAAGGTTGACTCATCAAAAAGCCCAAGTAAACTCACATAAAGTATAAAGCAAAATTTACTAAGTCTATCAAGCATAAATGAATAAGATAATTAATGTAAGTCAACATGCACAAGCTCTACCAGATAAATGCTTAAGCAAAACAAGGAACAAGTTGACTCGACACAAATAATACAAGTCGAATTCACAAGGCACTGAAAGAAAAGTTGAAGTACAGAAAGGTATAAGTTGACATTGGAAGGTAAGTAAGCCAACTTATATAAAATTCCAAACACAAAAATCTAAATAGACTCAAGAGGAATTCGATTTATCACATGAAGGCAATCGACTCACACTATCCACAAGCAAAGTAAAATTTAAATATTAGTCGACTCATGTGAAGAGGAAGTCGACTTACTGTAAGTACTGGCTAGTCATTTAGAAAGGTTGTTCGAGCATTAAATTTAACTCCCAACCACCTCAACAACTATATTTGTGCATTAAATGTGTAAATAACCTAGAAGGGTGAGTAGGCTATTTTGGCACTTGTTGATTTCTTTAAATTTTTTTGGGATCTGTAAGAGAGTTAAGGATAGAGAAAGAAGAGTTTGACATAAACAATTTATTGTGGTTCCATCCTCTCCAGTGTACGTCTACTCTTAGGTTTCATCTGGATTTTCAATCTACTATTTGCTACCAAAATAATACAAACAATTTGGTTTAATAGGTCCTAGCCACACCTTACAAGTGTTACTCTCTGAACACTCCTACTAGCTTTCATGGTACTGGCAAACCCTATGCCTTTTCACAATCACACTAAACTGTGACCAAGAAAACCCTTTCTTGTTAGTCGATTACAAGACTACATGCGAATAAGAAGATTATAGACATGAGCTTCTTTGTTTTGAGATGATCTTGGTTGCTCAAATAAATACAACTTAAAGAATTAAAATACAAAAAATCAATGTACACTTAAACTCAACTAATGTTGACAAAGGTTCCAAGAAGATTATTTAATCTTCGATGCTGGCTGATTTGTAGCCCACCTTTATGTTCTAATTGTTAAAGCTCATTTAATGTCCAGAAGTAGCCATTGCAAGTAGTTGAGGGGTCATTTAATGCTCAAATAGCTTTTCTAAATACTAGCTATTACTCATAAGCAAGTGAACTACTTCCCTTTGCAAGACGACTATTATTTGAATTTTTCCCATGTTGCTTGTTGCATGAGTCAACTGCCAATATTCTTCAGGTCGACTGCCTCTTGGATAAGTTCAGTCAATTTGAGTTTTAACAATGCTTTGTGTGGACACCACCTCTCCTTACTTAGCTGATTTTCTTTCTAGGCTTGGAGTGAGTCGATTGCCTCTATACTACAAGTCGATTGCTTCTTGGCTTTGATCAGACTTTGTGCTTTGAATAGTACTTAGTGTTGGCACCCATAAGGTTTGGTGTCGATACTCACTCTTTTATGCTTAGTGGTAGTTGACTTATGTTTTCTGATGAGTCAACTTGTTACCTAAAGCTGCTTAAGTATATGTACATTGTGCATATGTAGGATGGTTTAGCATGTATGGCATGTTGGTTTAGCATATTTGGCATTGTGCAGTGACGTTCGCTCATATCCTTAGGCCAATAAGATATTTTGTGGAAGTTGATTGCACATGATTTACTCATGGTTATGTCAACACAAACATCTTGGTGTCGACGCCATACTTCCATGTTTAGAATTTTTCTAAGTTATGGTATGGTTAGTCAACCTAGGTGTAACCATGAGTTGACTTGGGCATTTACTGTGTGGCATGTGCATTAGTCTTATGCTATGGCTTGTCCTACTCGTGCATTGCTCATGTCATAGTCAACTTGCCATGATTTACTCATGGTTGTTTCGACACCCATACATCATGGTGTCGACACCACCCTTCCATACTTAGAATTTTTCTAAGTTATGGTCTGGTGAGTCAACCTAAGTGTAACCATGAGTCAACTTCAGCATTTGCTATGTGTGGCCTGTGCTATAGTCTTAAGCTATGGCTTGTCATGCCCATGCATTGCTCATGTCATGCTCATGTATTATACTGAGTACTTAGTACATAAGTCGACTGCTCGTAGACTACAAGTCGACTAGGCTAACTGTCTCATGAGATACTCTATGTTCTTAACCAGATTTTGTTGATTCCTCAACATCCAAGTATTGACACCCATGCATGTGCTTGTTTAGTTTTTCTATGCTCTAAGTAGGTGAGTCTACTTGGCATCCCAAGCAAGTTGACTTGAGCCAGCATGTCAGTAAAACGTAATGCATTGGCCTATATCCTACTCATGTTGTAACATGCATTCTGACTTGTGGCTTGATATATACCTCGACATGTGGCACGACATGCAATGCAGCATGTAACACACTATGCTCTAAGACAAATGTTGTGCTATGCTCATGCTAGTGTCATGGTTTGTGACATGTGTCACAGTTCATATCATGGCTCATGTCACTACATGTGTCATGGCTTGTGACATTTGTCATGGCTTGTGTCATGGCTCATGAAATGTGTCACTTGTGTCCTCGCATATGTTAGTTGGCTCGGGGTGATGTACAAGTCAACTTGTCTGTGATCCGATCACGTTGGTATCGACATCTCGAACATTCTGTGTCGACACAAAGTATTGTTACATTGTACAGGTCCTACACTAGTCAACTTGGGGTATATAGTGAGTTGACTTGTAATATGTAATGTTGACACAAGCTTGTGTGCCATAGGCGCTATGCCTTGTGTCATGGCCTGTGCCATGGCATGTATCATGCATAGTGTGGCTTGTGATGTGGCATGGTGTTGCTTGTGTGTTTGGTAGGGGAGGTTATGGTGGAGGGTTGAATACACCTTATAGGCAGCACCTAAATGTCCTACACACAAGGATGGTTAGCTAGTGGATGGAATGGAAATGAAGTGGAAAAGATGGAAGGATTTGAGCTTGGCTTTGATGGTCTGTCAAAGTCAAGAGCCTATATCACAACTTACTTGAGTATATGATGTAACCTAAGGGGACATTGTCTCCGTAAGCCCTAAGATAGATCTCACGTTAGAGAGAAAACTCTAATACTGAAAATGCTTTCCTACGAATGAGAGAAGAGAACCCCCTTTATAGTTAAGGGGTCGGGGCCAAAGGGCCTTATTACATAAGTCTTTTTATGCCAAAAGTCTCCTCATACAAATAACTACTAAGCAGTTATAACTGCGTATATTACAACTATTGAATGCCTTAGATAAATAAAGGAAATTTATTCGTCTAGGCAGTTATTGCCTTATACTACTCATGACCTTTCGGGCATCGCCATACTGGCACTAAGCGCTGGCACCTTGTACTGGGTGCTAGCATTGGTTTGTCTATGCACTAGTGTCCTTATAGGCTTTGTAGCTTGTGCATCTAGCTCTTGATTCACATGCGCCTATGAGTGTAAGGTCATATTTTGAGAAAATAGTAAAGCATGCATTTGCATTTGTATTTTATTGAACACACATAAATTTTTGCATCACAATATGATAAAGTTTATTGATTTCGAAACATATTTATGATACATGTTTCAATTTTTATGTTTATAATTTTAAGTAGAGGTCGAGAATATTAAAATTAGTATAAATTATGGAATATATTGGCTTGTGGAAAGAATCGAAAAATGCAACAAAAGAACCAAATTAGGGTTTGATGTGCGACCCACAAAAGAAAAAGAAAAAGAAAAAGAAAAAAGAAAGAAAAAAGAAAAGAAAAGAAAAAAATAAATAAAATAAGAATAATTTGAGGACACTATGACACATCATCATCTACCACATAGTACCCTTACCTTTGACACTTCACCATGCTTAGGGCCCATATTCCACTTAGGTAGAGGAGAGGAATGATGAAGGAACTTAAAATATAATACTTATCGTCAACAAAATTCTTATTCTCGGATTTCATATTCCTCCAAAAACCTATCCAAACCTCCATGAAAATGACCTTAAGCTTGAAATAAACCACCTCCATCCATATATATGTTAACCCTAGCCTTTGGGAAGCAAAAGAAAGTGTAAAAAACCTATAAAACAAGCTAGAAATTTAAAAAAAAAAAACTTGGAGAGGAAAGGAAGGAAAACTTAAAGAAAGAATTGCAAGTTTGAGGCAAGTGCCATACTTGTAATTGTTTTTTTGATATCTAATAGCCATGTTTAATATGTTTACAAACTGTCTGTGGTATTTAAATAAGGATGGAATGAAAAAAAAAAAAATCTCACTTTGGAATATCAAAAGATAAAAGCATACCTAGGTTTAACATTCTAGATAGTCTAACTATATTCTATTGTTTATTTAATGTCTTTTTCTACGCAGCTACAAGTTAAGTAGGGTTTTCTCTTAAAAAAACTAGACTTCCATAGATTTAAAATAACATATAATTCAAAGCGTTTCGTGAAAAATTGAATTTTTGGTGAATTTTTTAAATAGTATGATCTCTGTAAAAAAACTGTTATGTTCATAACATGACCATCCTTTATTCGTTATTAAATATCTTTTTTTACACAACTGTAAATTGAGTATGGTTTTCTTTTAAGGAAACTAGACTTCAATTAAAATGTCATAAAATTTGAAAAGTTTCATTAAGAAATAAGTTTTGGTGAATTTTCAAATTATCACATTTTTTGCAGAAAACCTATTTTTGACTATTCTATGCTAAGTTTTACCTCGATTGTTGGCTACCTTCTAGGCTGAATTAGACAATCTCTAAACATAAACATTGTAGCCCTGTGTCTTATCTTTAAATGGCCACTGGAATCACCTAAATCCAATATGTGCAAAAGAAGTTATGTTAGTTTTTCTATAGTTGCACAAGTTATATTGTGAATTTTGGGTTTAACATTGTTTGGTATAGTTTTCTCTGCGCAATTGGTATTGAGTCTTGCTATGAATCTTATATAATCCTTGTCATAAATTGGGATTTTTATGATCATTACTTATGTGAATATGAAGTAATATGAAGAGAAAGTGATACAAAGATAATTTCTCCGAAAGTTTTGTGAAGCCTGCGAGCGAAATTTAAGAAATACAGTTGGTATATGGAGTTTAGAAAATTTTACGAAGCCTACGGACGAAGTTTGATCAACTATGGATGTATTTCTTCTCTCTACAAGGGTTGAATTAGAAGTAGGTAAAGTGTTTAAGATGTCTAACTTAAAAAGATCTAGATTTCATTTACAAATACCAAATTTTGACTTGCTCTCCCAGACCCTCAAACATTAGCTTGGTTCGATATTCTATTCCTTTCTTTAAATATCAATTTCAAATTAGAACAATCAAAATAGAGAAAGGTAATGAATCTAGAGTGGTAATTGTATTTATTTCTTTGAGATTATTTAAGATAATGTGTGTACTCTTCAACGTCATGATATTTGCTTGTTGATATTGACATTGCTAGCCTGGTTACTTGTTATGCATGCTTTTGAACTTCCGTATACCTGCTCAGCTTATGCTAACCCTGATATTCTTGTTTTCAGGTGATCAGGGAGATGAGAAGGAATCGCAAGATAGAGGTTTTTGAGTCAAGGGATTTCAATCCCTACTCTTTTCCTACCTACTTGTATTATTAAGGCATATTATTCTTATGTTCTTTTGGTTTTGTACAAACTACTTGATGAATAGTGAAGGCCAAGGAGAGCCCTACTTGTATAGTTTTGTTTATATTGTGATTATACACCAAGGTGTGTATTTGGATGATCGGAAGAGCCATTAATACTTATTGTTTGATATTAGAGGTATTTCGTGTGTTCTATCAGATTTCATATTAACCCCAGTTGACTAAATAGTCACTAAATGGGACAGATTTTATCATTATTTTATTTGAAAATAACAAACAATTTATTTTTTTTGAATATAAATCTCCTTCTATATTATTACACACGGGGAATGCGACTGTCGTGAATTCAGACGTCACATTTTAATTGCGTTAGCTGGTTCCAAATTTACATGTCTATTCCCTTTTGCTAAGGGGTACAACGCTTGGATAACGGGTCATCATAGTTGGTATCAGAGCCCCAGGTTTTGGGTAATCTGTACCTAAGATTTGAGTCTATAGGTTTAGGTTATTAGGTAGAGGGTGGTTTATTTCATTAGTAATGTTGTTTGTCATTTATATGCATTAAGTCATTAGGATACAAATGGTTAAGACTTGGAGACAGAATTAAGTATCTCCAAAGAGAGAGTATAGAGATGATGAGAAGAGGCAGGAGTCTTAATTTCAGGTGCCAAGCGATCAGAAGCTAGAAGGGCTAGGTTTGTAGCAGGCTTTAGCCACCATGATAGTTATGGTAGGTTCTATGTCAGGGGACATTTACAGACTGACCGAGAGATTTTCTCAACCAGTGATAGGAAGTAAGACTGTAGATGTCTCTCCAACTACTCATACCTCGCCTACCTTTTCAGCTATGCTAGTTTCAGCAACTTCAGTGGTATCCATTGGTTCTGAGTCATATCAGGCTAGATCATATAGAGATCAGAGGGCTTCCAAATCTAAAGGGGGACATGAAGACGGTAGGAATGTATGCATGCCATCAGAGGGTCGTCGATTCCAGAAACTAATGATTGAGTTTAGAAAGATGAAGCCAATGATATTTTTAGGGAGTGATGATACTCAGGTTGTAGAGACTTGGATTATAGAGATACAGAGATTTTTTTCCAAGTTTATGGTTGTAGAGAAATATAAAACCAGACTAGCCACCCATTATCTGAAGGAAGCTGCATCTGACTGGTGGAGTTCAAAGTTGAGACTCCGATATGGAGATGACCTTCAGTATATCACATGGGGTGATTTTATGCATATCTTCCATGAGTGATACATACTTGAATTTATTAGAGAATAGAAGATGTCAGAGTTTTTGAATTTGAGGCAAGGCAGTCGGATGGTTAGTCAGTATGAAGATCGCTTCGCTAAATTATCAGTGTATGCTCCCAAATTAGTTATATAGATGAAAAGAGACCCAAGAGGTTCAGAAAAGGACTGCGATCCTTTTTCCAAAGGTACCTGGTAGCTCAGCCTTTTATGACTTTCTAGGATTTAGTGAACAATGCTAAGACTTTAGAGTTGGTTACTGAGGACAGATAAGAAAGGTTGTGGGAAAGAGGCCAGCAGAAGTTCAAAGTTCTGGCATGAAGAAGAAAAAAGACAAGAAGATGCATTTTGAGTAGGGTGAGAGCTCCCGCAAGAGGCCATCATATTCTATTTGCCGAAATCTTCATACGAGGTCATGCAAGGAAGGAATGAGACTTTGTTTTATATGTTTTCAGTCGGGCTATTATGCTTCACGTTGTCTTCTTAGACCCGGGCAGTCATATCCTAATCTTTTACAACATGTTTTACCACCTAGACCTCTACCAACTCAGGATGCAGTAGCCCCTCAAGTTCCATTGAGGCCGGGACCACCTAAACCAGCTTTACCACCACAACTATAGTAGAGACGACCTCAGGGTATGCCCCCAGGCCCAGGAGATCAGGCTAAAGTTCATGTAATTACTGCTGAGGAGGCTTATGCTTTACCTGATATGATTATAGGTATGATGAAATTATTTTCTTGTGATGTTCGTGTCTTGATTGATCCAAGTGCCACACATTCATTCATTTCATTTTCATTTTTTATACAATTGCCTCGTGAGTCTAAACCTCTAAAGCAATGGTTGCGGGTTGCTAGTCCTCTTGGAGATGAGGTTTTTATTACTGAGATTTATAGAGGTTGTATTGTGATCTTTCAGGAGCATGATTTTAGCATTGATTTGCTACCATTGGAGTTGCTAGATTTGGATGTAATTCTGGGCATGGATTGGTTATCAGCAAATTATGCACCGGTTGATTGTCACCGGAAAATTGTTTGCTTTTCACCACTAAGACAACCACAGATTTTCTTTATTGGTGATAGATTTATTATAACTCCAGTTGTATCATTCATTAGAGCAACTGAGTGTTTCTCCTTGGAGTGTACCAGTTTTATTTGTAAAGAAGAAGAATGGTTCATTGAGATTATGTATTGATTACCGCAAATTAAATCAAGTGACGATCAAGAATAAATACCCATTGCCGAGAATTGATGATGTGTTTGATTAGTTGAAAGATGCAACAGTTTTCTCTAAGTTGGATCTTAGATCTGGCTATCATCATATTAAGGTTAGAGAGCATGATATACCTAAGATGACATTTCGTACTCGCTATGGTCACTATGAGTTCTTGGTTATGCCGTTTGGGTTAATTAATCCCCCAGTAGTCTTCATAGACTTGACGAACCATATTTTCAAACCCTATCTGGATGATTTTATTGTGGTATTTATTGATGATGTGTTGGTTTATTCTAAAAATAGAGCTCAACATAAACAGTATCTTCACATCACCTTACAAACTTTGAGGAATGAGAAATTATATGTAAAGTTAAGTAAATGTGAATTATGGCTTAGTGAAGTAACTTTCTTGGATCATATTGTCTTTTGTAGAGGGCTTTCTGTAGATCCGAAGAAAATTAAAGTTGTTGTTAACTGGTCCCCACCTACTACAATTACAGAGGTGCGTAGTTTTTTGGGTTTGGTAGGTTATTATCATAGATTTGTTAAGAAATTTTCTTCGATAGCTGCTCTACTTACGAAATTGACTTGTAAGAATGCACCATTCAGGTAGGATGAACAATGTGAGACCAGGTTTCGGATTCTAAAGGATAAGATTGTATCCGCTCTTGTACTAACATTATTGGTTAGTGGACAAGAATATATGATTTTCAGTGATGCATCCAGAACTAGTTTGGGTTGTGTACTGATGCAGGGATGGAATGTGATAGTTTATGCTTCTAGACAATTGAATCCTACGCAAGATCTAGAGCTTGCAACTATTATTTTTGGTTTGAAGATTTGGAGATACTACCTCTATGGTAAACATTGTAAAATATTCACTGACCATCAGAGTCTGAAATATCTATTTACCCAGAAGGAGTTGAATCTAAGACAACGCAGATGGCTTGAACTATAAAAGATTATAATGTTACCAATCAATAGCAGCAAAGCAAATGTTATAGTAGATACCTTTAGCCGTAAATTTACTATTCCAGTAGCAGCTCTACGAGTAAGAGAACATCAGATGATAGCTGAGTTTGAGCAATTGATGATTGATGCTGAGGTTACCAGCCAGGGGTCTCTTTTGGCTCGGCTTATGGTCTGACCAAATCTCTTTTATCACATTAGGGTGGCTCAGCAAACTGATAAGAAGACAATTAAGTTGAGGGAAGATGTTCTTAAAGGGGGGAAAACTAAATTTAATATAACAAATGAAACAGTCAGATTTTGGGATAGGGTGGTAGATCCTAAGGTTCAGGGATTGCGGAGATTAATTTTGGAGAAAGCGCATAATTCAGCCTTTTCTATTCATCCAGGATCCACCAAGATGTACAGGGATTTACGTCAATCCTTTTGGTACGGCATAAAAAGGAGACATTGCAGAATTTATTTATAGATGCTTGAAATGTTAACAAGTGAAGGCTGAACACCAGAGACCTAGTAGATTACTTGAGCCACTCCCTATCCCTGAGTGGAAATGGAAGCATATCATCATAGATTTTGTCTCAGGATTAGCCAAAACTATGAGGGGGATATGATGCTATATGGGTGATAGTGGATCTACTCACCAAATCAGCTCAATTTCTCCCTATTGCGTGACCCATTCCATGGAGAAGTTAGCTAACTTTACATTGCCGAAATTGTGAGGGTACATGACATACTAGTATCAATTGTTTCCGACAGAGATCTGAAATTTATTTCTCGATTATGGAAAAACTTTCAGTCTAGATTGGGAACTAAACTTAATTTTTCCATGGCTTATTATCCTCAGACAGATGGTCAATCAGAGAGGATTACACAGATTCTATAGGATATGTTGAGAGCCTGTATTTTAGAATTCCATGGTAGTTAGGCTGAACATTAATGCTAGTGGAATTTTCCTATAACAACAACTATCACTCTAGCATTGATATGGCCCCTTTTGAAGCATTATATGAGAGAAAATGTAGGACTCCTCTTTGTTGGAATGAAGTGGGAGAGAAGCAGGTACTTCAATCCGAGACATGGCCTGCTTATCTACAAGAAACCACAAAAAAGGTTCAGACCATTCGAGAAAAGTTTAGAATATCTCAATCTCGCCAAAAGAGTTATGCTGATCAGAGACACAGAGATTTAGAATTTAAAGTAGGAGATAAAGTTTTTCTGAATGTTTCTCCAATCAAAGGGATTGTGAGATTTGGGAAGAAAAGGGAAAACCTCAGCTCTAGATTTATTGGCCCTTTTAATATTTTAGCGAGAGTTGGGTTATCTGCATATAAGTTGGCTCTACCTTCAGTATTTGAGAGAGTTCACCTGACCTTTCATGTTTTTATGTTGAGAAAATATGTTCATAATCCTTCACATGTGATTAGCTATAAGACTCTCCAAATTAATAAATATTTAACTTATGTCGAGCAGCCAATCCATATTTTAGACTTTCGAGGGCAGAACTTAAGGAATAGGATTATTAGATTGATAAAAGTTCTGTAGAGATACCATACTTCCGAGGACGCATCCTGGGAACTGGAATCAGAGATGAGGAAGCGGTAGCCATATCTTTTTGAGCATGAGTAGTGATCCGAAGGACCGAATCTTTTAAAGGGAGAAGAATGTAAGGTCCCATTTCGAGAAAATAGTAAAGTGTGCATTTGTATTTGCATTTTATTGAGCACATCTAAATTTTTCGTATTACACTATGATAAAGTCTCTTGATTTCAGAACATATTTGCGATACATGTTTTGATTTTTATGTTTATGATTTTAAGTAGATGTTGAGAATATTAAAATTAGCATAGATTATGGATCATATTAGCTTGTGGAAACAATCAGAATAATACAACAAGAGAATCGAATTAGGGTTTGGTATGGCACCCACAAAAGAAAAGAAAAAGAAAAAAAAGAAAGAAAAAAGAAAAAGAAAATAAAATAAGAATAAATTGAGAATACCATGGCACATCATCATCTACCACATGGCGCCCTTACCTTTGACACCTCACCATACTTGGGGCCCACATTCCACTTAGGGAGAGATAAAAGAATGATGAAGGAACTTAAAACACAACACTTATCTTCAACAAAATTCATATTCTCGGATTTCATGTTTCTCCTCCAAAAATCTACCCAAACCTCCATGAAAATGACCTTTTAAGCTTGAAATAAACCACTTCCATCCATATATATGTTAACCCTAGCCTTTGGGAAGCAAAAGGAAGTGTAAAAGACCTATAAAACAAGTTAGAAATCCAAAGAAAGCTTAGAGAGGCAAGAAAGGAAAACTCAAAGGAAAAATTACAATTTTGAGACAAGTACCATACTTGCATTTGTTTCTTTGATGCCTAATAACCATGTTTAATATGTTTACAAACTGTTTGTAGTATTTGAATAAGGACAGAATGAAAAAGAAAAGGAAAATCTCACTTTGAAACATCAAAAGATGGGAGCAAACCTAGGTTTAACATTCTGGATTGCCTGACCATACTCTATTATTTATTCAATATCTTTTCCTACACAGCCGCAAGTTGAGTAGGGCTTTTTCTGAAGAAACTAAATTTTTATAGCTTGAAAATGACATATGATGCAAAGAGTTTTGTAGAGAATTAATTTTTTGGTGAATTTTTGACGTAGCATGATCTCTGCAGAAAAACTGTTCTATTCATAGCATGACTATGATCTGTTCTTTATTAAATATCTTTTTCTGCACAACTATAAATTGAGTATGGTTTTTTTTTTTTTGAAAAACTAGACTTCAATAGCTTTAAAATGATATAAAATTTGAAAAGTTTCATAGAGAAATGAATTTTTGGGGAATTTTCAAATTGTCACATTTTCTACAGAAAACCCAATTTTTGCCTGTTTCTGTGCTGAGTTTTGCCTTGATTGGTGGATGCCTTCTAGGCAAAATTAGGCTAACCTCTAAACATAAACATTATGCCCTATGTCTTATCTTTAAATGACTACTAGAATCAATGCAATCTGATTGTACAGAAGAAATTATGTTAATTTTTCTATAACTACACAAATTATATTGTGAATTTTGAGCTTAACTTTGTTTGATATGACTTTCTCTATGCAATTGATATTGAATCTTGCTATAAATCCTATATAATACTTGTCATAATTGGGATATTTATGATCATTACTCATGTGAATATGAAATAATATGAGGAGAAAGTTGTCACGCCCTGATCCTCGGATCGAGCACGCAACAACCACCGCGTTGTCTTGGTACACGAGCAGAACCTCCCCATATACCGGGACCCCACAAAACTACATTACTGAACAATAAATCCATTAAAGTAAGAAATTCATAAAAACAATATATATGCAAAAGACCCATCATCTGGTCCATCCCTGTACACACAAGCATGCAGTGTGGCTATCCTAGCCATTCTAGAAATCTCAGTACAAATAAAGCATTCAAAATAAAAGAAATCTCAAATCATAGTCGTAGGATTTTTACTAGTGCTTACCTGAAGAAAAAGAGCTAGCATTAATAAAGTCCAAATGGTATGAGATGTACAGAACTTCATAACACCGAAAATAAATATCGAAATTCAAAATTTCAATCCAAATGTCCCAATACAAGATAAAATATTATCCAAAAATAGTTAAATCAAAATAATGAAGTTCCAAATCATAATTGTCAGATTTTACCAATCCTTGCTGAAGAATTCAACCAGTATCAGAAAAATCCACACACATGAGATGTACAGAACTTCCTTCCCATGGTTTTATGAACTACAATTCCCAAAAATTCTACATTTGCTAGATACCTATACAAATTGGCGAAATATCCTTCGCAAACTCCAACGTCTAGTCTCTAAGCTAAGTATTCTCTGAAAAATGTGGAGAGAGGGGTGAGTATTGGAGAATACTCCGTAAGTGGAGTGCAATGGTGTAATTGTATTTATAAATGAGAGGTGAATGTGGGGCAATCAAAGCATATCTCATCGGGATGTAAGCCAGATATAGCACGACCTCGGTAATGGGAGGGACGTCTAATTCCCCCACACATCCAACCCCAACCACACCACCTCGTCGGGTCGCTCCGTGGTGGGAATGACTATAGCCATTAACTACCAACATCCTTCATTTCTCAAACATCTCATTTCACAAACCATGTGCCATAATTTCCAACAAATAATCATAAATTTCTTGCCATAGAAATTCATAAAACAACATCAATTAACATATTGCATACATGCATTCATAAACACGGTGGATGTATTCATATTTCACAAATCAGTTCAGACATCCCACATTCACAAAACAATTTATATAAAACATGTAAAAATCTTACAAAACCATCTATAAAACAATTTTAAAACAAATTACTCATTTAAGAACACAATGAACTATCCACTCACCTTTTGGGAGGGAAATCACTCCCAATTCCCAAATCGAATAAAATCATACCCCTCCGTAACCTAAGACATTGGTCACAAATGATCATTAAATCGTACACCAAACTCTAATGAAAGCTGTTCTATGCCACCCAACAAGTTTCTAATTTCATCTAACACATTTCTTTCGTATTAATCAGCCTACATTCATGTAGGATTTATACATAATCCTAGAAATCACGTATCAATTTTTAGGAAGGTGCACTCTCTTCAAATTCCACACATTTTTCAGAACATATACAAAGTTCTCATTTTATATTCAGCCTAAACTCATTCAACTACCGAAAGGATTAGAAATTCCTTCACCTAGGGTTTTCGCAGCTCGCAGACCTAGCTTTCATGCGCCATTTGATTCAGTCCCAAACTTGTTACGCTTCCAAATTGAAGCACATTTTAGCAATTAAACCTAATTACTAAGAAAATTCAAAACCCTAGAGCTAGGATTAGGAACCAGTCCTTACCTGCGCAGAGAGAGAATCGCAGTTGTGGCTTAGGGTTTTTTGAAGGTCCAATCGGGCTCCGGTTTGGGATGGCTACAAAAAGGAAGTGCTCACAATGAGCACTGCACAAGCGAATAAAGGAGGGAGAGGGAAAACTATTCACGAGCGAGGGAGAAGAAGAGAAAGCTCTGTTCGTGCGTGGCAGAGAGAGAAAAGGAAAGAGAGAGAGGGAAGGATGGCCGCGTGCGGTGGTCGAAGGAGGAAGGTGTTGGCCGTGGCAGGTAGAGAAATTGAGAGAGAGAGAGATTGAGGGCAAGAGATGAGAGAGAGTGACAGGAGAGAAATGAGGGAAAAGGGAATTGGGAAAGTGATTTTTGACCCTTTTTTTTGTTAGTGCCACAACACTTAACCCATAAAAACATATTTCATCCTTGAAATTTAAAAGAAAATTTATATATCAAACAATTGGGGGTGCTGTTTTCGTATCAGCTCTTCAATCTCCCACGTTTCCTTTTGCACTTGATTACTTTTCCACAATACCTTGACCATGGGGATTTGTTTACTCATCAACTACTTGATCTGTCAATCAATGATTTTCACCGATTGTACCTTGAAACTCAAATTTTCATTTAACTCTACTGGAGGAGCTTTCGATACATGCGAAGGATCCGGTAAATATTTCTTCAACATTGAAATGTGAAACACATTATGGATCCTTTGCAACTCCGACGGCAATTCTAGCTTATATACTACTTGTCCAATCATTTCAAGGATTTTGAAGGGATCGATATATCAAGGTTTAACTTTCCTCATTCCTGAAATCGAATTATTTCCTTCCAAGGAGAGACTTTCAAAAATACCCTATCCCCTATTTCAAACTCCAAGGGTTTCCTCCTCTTGTCGGCATAGCTCTTTTGGCAATCTTGAGCCATCTTCATTCTTTCCCGAATCAATTTCACCTTTTCTTTAGTGATCTCGATCAATTCTACACTCTCAATTTTTCTCTCTCTAACCTTGTCCCAACACAATGGAGTCTGGCACTTCCTTCCATAAAGAGATTCATAGGGCAACATCCCTATGCTAGCTTGATAGCTATTATTATAGGCGAATTCAACCAATGAAAAGTGTCGGTCCCAACTTCCCTAGAAGTCCAAGACACACACCCTTAACATGTCCTCTATATTCTGGATTGTACGTTCCGATTACCCATCGGTCTGAGGATGGAAAGCAGTACTAAATTTTAGCTTAGTCCCTAAGGACTCTTGCAACTTTGGCCAAAATCTAGAAATAAATCGAGGATCACGGTCCGATACAATGGATACCGGAACTCCATGAAGCCTCACGATCTCATCAACATATATTTTAGCCAATCTTTCCAATGAATATGTGTTCTGAATTGGCAAGAAGTGGGCTGATTTCATGAGACCGTCCATAGTTATCCAAATGGCATCGTGACGTCTTAGAGTACGTGACAATCCTATAATGAAATCCATAGTAATATGTTCCCACTTTCATACGGGTATCGGCAATGGTTGGAGGACACCAGCTGGCTTATGGTATTCAGCTTTGACTTGTTGGCACACTAGACATCTCGTCACAAATTCGGCGTTCTCTCACTTCAATCTAGACCACCAATATGACTTCTTGATGGTTCGGTATATCTTGGTACTCCCCGGATGCATAGCATAGGCCGAGAAATGTGCCTCTTCAAGTATGGCTTTCCGGAGATCCTCATTCTTTGGAACACAAATCCTTTCCCTATACATGACTGTACCATCCTCTTGAATACGAAAATCACAATTTTCACCCTTGCGAACCTTTTCCACTATCTCTTTTAACTCTTCATCGATGGTTTGGAGTTCTTTAATACGGTCCACCAATGTTGGTCTAACTTCAAATTTTGCCAATAATGCACCATCGTCATCACAAGCAAATTTAGTTCCAAGAGCACAAAGTCCTATTAGACATGAGAGGTAACAATCTCCCTGAATCAGAGAAGAAGATGAGGACTTGCGGCTTAAAGCTTCTACAACTACGTTCACCTTACCCAGGTGATAATCAATCACCAGATCATAGTCTTTAATCAGTTCTAACCATCTCCTTTGTCTCAAATTGAGCTCCTTCTGGGTAAGCAAATGCTTGAGGCTCTTGTGGTCGGTAAAGATTCTACAAGTGGCTCCAATAAGTAATGTCGCCAAATCTTCAAAGCAAATACAATAGTAGCAAGTTCTAGATCATGGGTAGAATAATTCAGCTCATGCTTTTTTAATTGTCGAGAAGCATAGGTGATAACTTTATCGCCTTGCATCAAGATGCATCCTAACCCTTGTTTACTAGTATCGCTATAGACAACATAATCATCACCGGTGGTAGGAAGAGCGAGTATGGGAGCCGATGTGAGTCTCCTTTTGAGTTCTTGAAAACTCTGCTCACATGTATCTGTCCATTCAAACTTGATTCCCTTCCGCGTCAAGTCAGACAACAGAGCTGCAATCTTGGAAAAACCCCCTACGAATCTTCGGTAGTAACCCATAAATCTGAGAAAACTTCTCACCTCGATGACGTTTTTGAGTTGTTCCCATTTCAAAATTGCCTCAACTTTCTTCGGATCGACAAATATCCCTTTTCCCGATACTATGTGCCCCAAGAAGCTAATTTCCTTTGGCCAGAATTCATATTTTGGGAACTTAGCACACAATTGCTTCTCTCGGAGAGTTTGTAGCACAATCCGAAGATGATTTGAATGCTGTTCATCATTTTTGGAATACACAAGGACGTCGCCAATGAAAACAATGCCGAACTTATCGAGATAGTAGTGAAAACTTGATTCATAAGATCCATGAAAGCTACTGGAGCATTCGTCAAACCAAATGGTATCACCAAGAATTCATAATGCCCATACTGCGTCCTAAACGCAGTCTTGGGGACATCATCTTCCTTAGAGAATACACTGGCCCCTTGGAGTTGATCAAACAAGTCATCAATCCTCGACAAGGGGTATTTGTTTTTTTTGGTCACTTTATTTAATTACCGATAATCGATACAAAACCGAAGCGTGCCATCTTTCTTCTTTACAAACAGGACTAGAGCTCCCCAAGACAGTGGACTTAGTCGAATGAATCTCTTATCTAACAACTCTTGAAGTTAAACCTTCAACTCTTTCAATTCTGCCGGTGCCATTCGATAAGGAGGAATAGAGATTAGCGCTATGCCGGGAACAAGATCTATAGTGAAATCAAACTCCCGGATCGGTGGTAACCCAGGCAACTCTTCCGGAAAGACATCCAGAAACTCATTCACCATAGGGATATCGTTCAGATCAAGGCTTTCTGCCGTAGTGTCAATGATGTGAGCTAAGTAAGCTTCACAACCCTTATGCACTAATCTCCGTACTTCAAGAGCTAAAATCATACAGCTTGGCAATACTCGCCATTCACCAACGAAAACAAGTAGGTAATGCCCTGGCCTACTGAATTCTACTTCTTTAGTGAAGTAGTTCACTAAATCTTAATGAAGGCTTAGCTAGTCCATGCCTAGGATGGCATCAAAATCTTTCATATCCAATGGAATCAAATCCGCTTCAAGGATTGTCTCACAAACTTTCACCTTACAAGACTTATATACTGAATCCCTAATCAAATGCTCTCCCAAGAGGGTGATAACCAACAATTCTTCATCAAGTGGGACTAATGGCCTATCAGCTTGTCTCTCAAATTCTGAACTCATAAATAAATTATTCGACCCAGTATCTATGAGTATATGAGCATCAACACCAAAGATATTCATCAAACCTATAAATATAAACCATAAACAAAATTATATCACCACACTCCTTAATGCATAATCACAAATCATCAAATCATAATTATAAATCATAGATATCACATTTCAAATTCTGAAATTAGATTTAAATGAAAATTACCTGTAACTACGTCGGGATTAACTTGGGCTTCTTCATTAGTCATAGCAAAAACTCTAGCTTGAGATCTAGGCTGAGGTCGCTAAGCGGAGGTGGCTATAACATTACTTCCCGTACTCGTCCTAGGGTTGTACTAGTAGAAGGTGTCACCAAACCAACTCGGCCAATTTTGGAGCCGTTGAGGGACCTTTGACTTGATGACTCCATTGCCCTTCTTCCTTCAACTTAGGGCAACAATAACGGAGGTGTCCCTCCTTCCCACAGTGATAGCATCGTTTAGGTCCTCTGCACGGACCCGTGTGATACCCTTTACAATTAGGGCAAGTCCCTATTTCACTTCCCCATGGTTTAGCTCCTAATCCAACATTCCCAGTGTTAGGAATACTTGATCTATGAATTGGTTGGCCTTGAGGAAATCCAACCGATCCTGAAACAAATCCACCACTTTTATAGCCTGTAATTTTGTTCTTTTTAGAGCTTTGGCCCGGTACAAATCTATCGGACCTCTTCTTCCCACGGTGGTCACTAACATTTCCCCTTTCAAGCACCATCTGTTCATCCCTCAAGGCCAATTGCAACACGTTCTCGTATGTGTGCTCATCCGTGACTGACATCTTCTCTTGGATATTCAGATTCAAGCCATCCTCAAACTTGAAGCGTCTATACTCTTCGGAGGTGATTAGCTCTGGTACGAATGAGGATAGGCTTCTAAATTTCGCCTCATATTCCATCATAGACATATTTCCTTGGCGAAGCCAAAGGAATTCTCTTCTCTTCAAGTCTCGATCGAATCGAGTGTACAACCTCTGGTAGAATTCCCTAAGGAAATCCTGCCAAGTGAGAGGTGCAGCTGCCCTTTCCTCTTCTCTATCCCACCATGTGCTAACAACTTCGTCTAACAATCTCACAGCTACCATGAGCTTCAAACTACCCTCTATCCCCATATCCGTTACAGCTTTTTTGACCTTCTTGATCCATTTCTTTGCTTCTACAGGATCACCGAATGCCGAGAAGGTCTCACATCCCAGTTGCCTTGCTTCCTTGATTAATTTGGACAACTAAACTGGGGAACGGCTGATTAGTGCAACAACCAGAGGAGGAAGTACTAGTGGGGTATTGGGTACAGCAGTTGGCACTGAAGGAGGAACATGTGGAGGGACTGAAAATGGTTGTGGAGCTTGATATTGCGCTCTAAAGGTACTCCACCACTCCATTACTTGCTGAAGAGCGGCGATAGGAGGAGCAGTAATCCCGGGAGAAGGAGCTGGGTGTGTGGACACAGGTGGAGGAAGAGCATACGAGGATGACTCATCCTCGTGCTCCTATAGAGGAATCTCATTCACATTCCTCATTCTCCTTCGTGGAGGCATGGTTATCTATAAAGGAAAAGCTATGTTTAGCAAATAGGGTTAAGAGAAATACTAATAACTTAACCCCCTAACAAAGATATCCCTAATTCTCTAAGAATCCATGGAAGGCTTTTGTACATTTCTTAATTTTTTTCTTTTTATATAAATCTGAATTTTCAAAAGAAAACTGTTTTGAAAACTTTTGAAAAATCATTAGGGACATTTGGAGACATTTCAAATCTTCAAACATTTAAAAGAAAATCGAACGTGCGCTCTGATAACAATAAGTTGTCAAGCCATGATTCTCGAAACGAGCACACAACAACCGCCGCATTGTCTCAGTACACGAGCAGAACCTCCCTATATACCGGGACCCCGCAAGGCTATATTATTGAACAATAAATCTATCAAAGTAAGAAATTCATAAAAACAATACATATGCAAAGGACCCATCTGGTCTATCCCTATACATACAAGCATGCAGTGTGGCCATCCTAGCCATCCCAGAAATCTCAGCACAAATAAAGCATTCAAAATAAAAGAAGTCTCAAATCATAGTTGTAGGATTTTTACTAGAGCTTGCCTGAAGAAAACAAGCCAGTATTAATAAAGTCCAAACGGTATGAGATGTAAGAAATTCATAACACTGAAAATAAATATCAAAATTCAACATTTCAATCCAAATGTCTCAATACAAGATAAAATATTATCCAAAAATAGTTAAATCAAAATAATGAAGTTCAAAATCATAATTGTTAGATTTTACCAATACTTGCTAAAGAACTCAACCAGTATCAGAAAAATCTGCATGACATGAGATGTACAGAACTTCTTTCCCATGGTACTATGAACTACAATTCCCAAAAATTTTACATTTGCTAGATACCTATACAAATCGGCGAAATATCCTTCCCAAGCTCGAACGTCCAGTCTTCGAACTAAGTATTCTCTGAAAATATGGAGAGAGGGGTGAGTATTGGAGAATACTCAGTAAGTTGAGTGCAATGGTGTGATTGTGTTCATAAATGAGAGGTGAATGTGGGGTAATCAAAGCATAACTCATAACCTCACTTTATATATGTAAAAACATTTCAATAATTCGATCAATTTGCAAATCATGCATGCACATTGATCATTCCATCAAAAAATCATGAGGTCCCATCGAAAGCACTCTCGTCTTAGGCTAGCCGAACCTAAACGAAAGCCCGCCAAGGTTTTTTCCATCCAATGTTTCAAAACATACCCCCTTTCTTAGAGTTGACTCATACCTCACCGGGGTGCAAACCTAATATAGCACGACTTCGGCAGAGGGAACGACGTCTAACTCCCCCGTACATCCAACCCCAACCACGCCACTTCGTCGTGTCATGCCCCGACCTACCCCCAGGCCGAGCATGTGACAACTGTTGCGATACCTCGATACACGAGCACAACGTCTCGCGTATTGAGACACCGTGAGGCTAATAACAACATCTAATCTAATGTATCACAAACCAAATCAATTCCCAAGTCATCACAATGTGGCTTAATGTATCAATATATCAAATCAAATGAAAGTTATCATTTTCACGAGCCAACATAAGTATAATACAGTCATCTTAGGTATATAAATACAATGGTCAACTAAATGCTCCAAATATAACAATAACCTCAAGTGATTATCGTGGAAGAGTGAGTAACCATACTCAAGCCCAGTGTCTTCGAAATGCCCAATGAAATCAAAGCTCTACTAGCTCTCAGTTCAAGACTAAACCTGTAAGATGGGAAACTGAGGGTGAGTACCTAAAGGGGGATGGTACTCAGCAAGTGAGGGGATTGACATCGTACTATTAATATCGGTGTAAACTTAGAGTGTCAAAGCATAAGGTAATAAAATTCACAGTGTGCAAACCGATCATATCATTTCAAAACCATATATCATACGCACACATCAGAAATCATGATATGCATCCAATATTTACATCAATGTCATGAAGAGCCGACCAATGAAATATTCCCGGCAAGGGTCTACCTCAACCAGTGACGGGTGCATTGGGGGTTTTCACAATACATGTATGTAAAAACAATGGCTCTCTACCCCAATGTTGGCCACAGACTGATCCAACAAGCCCGCAAATATCACAAGTACAATCATCAACATAGATTCGACATTTGGGGGATAGCTCTGACCAAAACGTATCCGGGTACAATGGGTGCCTCTGCCAAATGTCTTTCGTAGCTACGGAACATTGCTATGCAGCGGGGAAATGGGGAGCACCAAGCCCAAAGTATGGAATCATCACAGGGCATCCAACCCAATCAAATGTTCAAATCCAGGTTATATGAAACCGTGTGCCAATAAATATGAAAATCATATAAATACCACATGTTATGGAAAAAGTGGCACAATATCATTAGTGAAAGAGCATGGATGCATATCAAACAAGTCAAGTAATTGGGACATAACAATGGTCACAAAAATATGTGTAATAAATATATGAAAATTCGAAAGCTCGGTTTATCACACATTTGAAATCGTGTTATAAAAAGCATTTAAAATAGGATTTTCCAATTAGTAGCAGATGTCAAAGTCTCATTCATAGTTTGGGGGAGGGTAACGCACTCCCCAATATTACCATGAATCGTAAATCAAGTGCTCCCCTCGTTCAAATCAAATAACTCTTATGAAGAAAATCAGTCCGCAGATTTTCAAATCTACGCAGTCATGGGAAATAAGCTATAACCTTTTGCACAAAACTCCATTCCAAGCGAAATTATGACATGTTATAGGTAACTTCATGACCTATAACTTTCATTTTAGACACTTTCTCAAATTCACATCACAGAATTCCTAGAAATCCTCACTTTGTTTCAGTCGTATTCCAATTTCAGCTTTTGTCCAATTTTTATGCAGAAGCTATAATTTTTATTCTACTTATCAAATCTTAATGAAATTTTAACATGTCATTCCCAAGACATAGATCTACAATTTTCTTGTTTGGGTTTCACTCAATTATGCCGATAAAGGGGTTGAAATAAATCATAATGAGACAAGCAGTTTTCAGTTGGAAACAAAATTTCTACCAATACACCTTGAGGAAAAATAATATAACATTTGATTCCCTTGTGCGTTTTGGATGAAATTTTAATATGTGGTAGACAAGAACGATAGCTACAACTTTTATGTTTTGAATTTCTCCAAAATAGAGTTGGAAATGATTCGTTTGTACACACTGATTTTATAGTCCGAAACAGAACAACTTTCTCTCATGCTTCAGGAAAAATGTCATAACCTTTGGCACAGATATCTGATTAAGGTGGTTCTTATCTCGTTGGAAAGATAAGACTTGGATCTACAATTTACTTAGCTAGAACATTTTCAAATTCTGACTGTAAGATATCTTAAAATAAGGGTAAATTCACGGACAGAAATAAAATCTAAAGCAAGACATAAAATCTAAAAGAAGGATCAATTTCTTTGCCTTCCAAAAACTCACTCATTTTCATTCTTGGCTCTTGAAATAATGAAGAAAGCTCCACATTTTCCTCTCTTTTTCCTCTCACTCACGTCCACTTCATAGTGCAACAAATAAAGGGGTTGAAATCTTTTAATTTTTACAAGCATACTTCATTCCCCAAAAGTCAAGGTTTATACATCATCAACATACCTCAATAAATGCTTGCTTTTTCATTCCATAGCATGCCATGCTTTGGCATTAAGTGCTTGTCCAATTTGTTGTCTACCATCTTATTGTCTTGAAGTCCCTATCTTTTGAGCAATTGCTACTAGGTTCTTGTTAATTACAAATTGGGTCCCTAGACTTATAAAAATTATAAATTGACCCCAAAAATTCTCAAAATTACACGCTAGGCCCAAAATCACATATTAGGCCCAATGGGACCAATTTTGATATTTAATATGGTTGTCTTGATCCTGTTTGTCAAAATCAATCCCAATTAGGGTTACGGACTAAATTTCTGGACTTTTACCGTTTTAACCCTAAAAATAATTATTTATAAAATTTAAATATTTTCTCACTCTCAAAATCACATCTTATCATCATAGGACCATTTGTGGCCCATTTCAAAATTATTCACTGATGTCTAAAAATTGGAGCAAAAATTTTCTGGGGAAATTTTATCAGAAAAATTTTTGAGTGAAATTTATAAACGGATTTATTAAAAATCATCATATATAAAGACACCGAGAGTCAGTGTTATATGTCGGGTCTCTTTGTGGTGGGAATAACTATAGCCTTTAACTATCAGCACGCTTCATTTCTCAAACACCTCATTTCACAAACCATGTGTCATAATTTCTAACAAATAATCATAAATTTCTTGCCATAGGAATTCATAAAACAACATCAATTAACATATGGCACACATGCATTCAAAAACATGGTGAATGCAATCATACTTCACAATCCAGTTTAGATATCCTACAATCACAAAACAATTTATATAAAACATGTAAAAATCTTACAAAACCATTTATAAAGCAATTTTAAAACAAGTTGCTCATTTAAGAATACAATAAACCATCCACTCACCTACCCGTCCTTTAATTCTGAATACCTTAACCTAAGATATTGGTCACAAATGAATCATTAAATCGTACACCAAACTCTAAGGAAAGCTGTTCTACGCCACCCAACAAGTTTCTAATTTTATCTAACACGTTTCTTTCATATTAATCAGCCAACATTCATGTAGGATTTATACGTAACCCTAGAAATCACATATCAATTTTTAGGAAGATGCACTCTCTTCAAATTCCACATATTTTTCAGAACATATACAAAGTTCTCATTTTATATTCAACCTAAACTCATTCAACTACCGAAAGGATTAGAAATTCCTTCACCTAGGGTTTTTGTAGCTTGCAGACCTAACTTTCGTGCGCTATTTAATTCAGTCCGGAACCTATAACGCTTCCAAATTAAAGCATATTTTAGCAATTAAACCTAATTACTAAGCAAATTCAAAACCCTAGAGCTAGGATTAGGAACCAATCCTTACCAGTGTAGAGAGAGAATCGCAGTCATGGCCTAGGGTTTTTCGAAGGTCCAATCAGGCTCCGGTTTAGGATGGCTGCAGAAGGGAAGTGCTCACAGCGAGCACTGCGTGAGCAAACAAAGGAGAGAGAGAGAAAAGTATTCACGCGCGAGGGAGAAGAAGAGAAAGCTCTGTTTGCGCGCGGGAAAGAGAGAGGGAAGGATGGCCACGTGTGGTGGTCGGAGGAGGAAGGTGTTAGCTGTAGGAGGTAGAGAAATTGAGAGAGAGAGATTGAGGGCAGGAGATGAGAGAGAGTAACGGAAGAGAAATGAGGGAAAAGGGAATTGGGATAGTAATTTTTTACCCTTTTTTTTTGTCAGTACCACAAAAGTAACACTACAATGATTTCTCTAAACATTTTGCAAAGCCTGCAGATGAAGCTTAAGGAGTACAGTTGGTATATGGAGTTTTAAAAGCTTTGCGAAGCCTATGGATGAAGCTTAAGAAATTATGGATGTATCTCTTCTCCCTACGAGGGTGGAAAGAAGCAGGTAAAGTGTTTAAGATGTCTAACTTAAATAGACCTAAATTTAATTTAGGAATACCGAATTTTGTATTGCTCTCCCAAACTCTCAAATACTAGCTTGGTTTGATATCTATTCATTTCTTTAAATATCAATTTCAAATTAGAACAATCAAAATAGAGAAAGGTAATGAATCTAAAATGATAATTGCACTTATTTCTTTGGGATTGTTTGAGATATTTGTATCTCTTGTGTACTCTTCGGTGTCACGATATTTGCTTGTTGATTTTGACATTTTTAACTTGATTACTTGCTATGCATGCTATTGGTCCCCTAAGTTCTTGCTCAGCTTATGCTGACCCGATATCCTTGTTTTCGGGTGATCAGGGAAACGAGAAGGAATCGTAGGGTAGAGGCCTTTAAGCCAAGAGATTTCATTCTCTACTCTTTTCCGACGTACTTGTATTATAAAGGCATGTTGTTTTTATGTTCTTTTGGTTTTGTACAAACTACCTAATATATGTAAATGAATAGTGAAGGCCAATGAGAGCCTTATATAAATAGTTTTTTTATGTTGTGATTATACACCACGGTGTATATTTGGATGGTCGGGAGAGCCATTAATACTTGTTGTTTGATATTAGAGGTATTTCGTGTATTCTATCAGATTTTATATTAACCCCAAGTGGCTAAATAGTCATTAAATATGAGAGATTTTACCATTTTTTATTTAAAAATAACAAACAATTTATTTTCTTTTAATATAAATCTCCTTTCATGTTTTCACACACGGGGAGTGTGACTGTCATGAGTACAGATGTCGCATTTTAATCATGTTAGTTGCTTCCGCATTTGCGTGTTTGTTCCCTTTGCTAAGGGGTGCGATAGCGGGTCGTCATAGTTAGTGGGTGCATGGGTACTTGCTTATTGCTTGATAATGCCTTCTTATGATGGGCATGTCTTCTCTAGGCTTTAGCTCCTACTCATGCACTGCTGCTCACATCTCCTCATGCCATGATGCCTCTTTGCATGGTGTCCTTTCATGTGATGGGTTTAATGCTTGTGCTTTTGCATGTGTGCCTGATGTCTTTCTTCTCTTGGAGCCTTTTACTTGCTAATGGGTAGTAGTGTCATGAAAGGTTGCAATCTTTGGCTGAAGGGTAGCATCCTTTGGTGTCCAGGTGCTCAGTTGTCATGTGTGGTTGCTTGGGAGCTGCTTGTCCTTGCTCGAGTGGGCTGGTAACTTCTCCTTGGGCAATGCTGGTATCTCTTCAATGGTGTGCTTAGTTTGCTTTGAAGTAGAACACTTTCTCCCGTGTAAACCTCCATCATGTCTTCTTGTGTGCACCTTATGGCCATTTGTCGTACGTAATTCCAGGCATTACGGAGTGCCTTGTGAAGGCTGCATCACTATGTCGTATCTCATGTAATCACATATCGTGGCTCATGGCATGTGTCTGACTCATGTAACTATGTCTACAAAAACTTGTGTCAACACCTCAAGAACTTGGTGTTGACACCAGCTCCTATTGCCATATGTCCAGTGTCATAGTATGGTGTAGCTCATGTCATGCTCTTAGGGTCATGAGTAATTTAGTACATCTGACAGAGTTTTGAAGTTTGGTTCTAAGCAATGTGTAACATTTCTTAGGATGATTTAGAGGACAGATTTAATTCAAGCTTTGTTAAGGTTGGCTCGGACCAATAAGATAAGGTAGGAGTTGGCATCACATTAGGTGCTATTTGATGGGAGACACCGGTAACTATGGGTTGTGATTTTTTTGGGAAAATTACCTCAAGCAATCATCAAATTATTACAAATAGGTATCTGAGAAATTATTGTGCAATTAGCATTCTCTGTTCTGTTGTACCATGCAGGCAATTCTTCTCTTGTTTCAAGCTATCATTTTCCTTCTTTAAATTTTCAATTTCTACCTTTAATCTATTCATTTCCTATTCTATTTCAGCCAACAATTTCATTAATGAGGAGTTCTCTTTGCTTACTTTCTTAAGGTCCTTTAGTAACTCAACTAAAGTTTTATGCAGTTCCTTCATGATTAATTCATTATTAGAATCGGAGAAATTAGAAGAGCGATCAGATAAGCGAGGTAAACTTACATCATTTTGTTTTTCTTCTTTTTCTGCCATGAAGCACATATAGATCTGCTCCTCGATAGTCCCTTCATTAGTCCTTTCATGCATGGCCTCCAACCTTTCCCAGATTTCCTTGGTAGATATGCATTATAAGACTTTGTTGAACTCGTTTATGCTTAGTCCAGAGTGAAGGAGATTAACTGCTTTGCAGTTCACTTGATAAGCTATTCTTTCCTTGGCAGTCATCTTCTTCATTTTGATCAGGACTTTCATGCCATATATTTCTTCAATCGAAAATTCAGCTTCTTTTTCAATTACTTCCTAGGCTTCCTTATCTTTTGCTATAATGAAGATCCTCATTATTTGCTTCTAGTGGCTGTAGTTACTTCCGCTGAAGAATGGTACTTTGTCAATTGATCCAGCTTCGAGGAGGACATCATCTCGATCAAGTGCTATGATGGATCTTTGCTTCTGAGGATGTTAATCAGTATCTCCAGAAGACCCGCTTTGCTACCACTTGTAAACAACCTAGAGGGCGTGAATTGATTGTTTTGACACTTTTTGTTATTATAAGATTCTTGAATTCTAGAGCAAACTATAGAATATAGAGAGAAGATCTGTCGATTCCAGATTTTATAGTGGTTCTACCTTTTCTGGCACATGTTCACTCCTAGACTTCTCTTGGATTTTGAATCCACTATTTTTCTCCAAAAATAGTATAACTAGCTTGAACGGGTGCTAGCAAACCTAGCCTCTCATGTTTCACTTAACACACTTTCAATGCTCAGAACAAAACAACCCTTCCTTCTGGTCTTTTACGAGATTTGGAGTAAGAAATAAAGATACAATGAAGCTTCTATTTCAGATTTGCCATAGCCCAAAGAATATTACAACACAAATGAGAGTTTTCAACTCAAAAGATATTTGCACTTCATGATGTTTTCCCTTGTTCAATCAGTGTGGCAAAAGTAGTTTGATCATCATTTGGTGTTGTATTTATGGCCTTGGACGTTGGTCTAGCCATTGGAGAATATTCACAACACAAATATAGCCATTGTAGGTCATTGGATGATTATTTAATGCTCGAACAAGATTTTTGAGCAAACTATTTGTTACTCACAAGTGAATCAACTTCCTTTTCTACTGAGTCAACTTCTATTTGAATTTTTCATTGCTTTGTGTGTGTGAGTTAACTGCCTTTACGCCTTGAGTCGACTGCTTCTTGATCTTGTTCATAAATTGTGCTTAAATAGTGTTTCAACACCAATAAGATTTTGTGTCGACACCCACTCTCCATCCTTATTTTTCATTTAGTGCTCGGTGCAAGTCAACTTCCCTTATGCCTTAAGTCGACTGCTCCTTGGTCTTGTTTAGGGATTTGTACTCCAACAGTGTTTTGTGTCGACATTTACTTTACACACTTGATGCTAATCTACTCGAGCATTCTCGTGAGTTGACTTTGCTCTTGAACCTGCTTAAGTGTAACTGCTTTGCACTCTATGCAGGATGGCTTGGCGAGTATGGTGTGATGGCTTAGTGCTTGATAGCTTAGCATATGTGTCCTTGGCTCATTGCACTTGGGTTTACTCATAGCTTAAGTTAGTGTGGCATTATGCAAGTTGACTTCTAAAAATTAATAGTCGACTTGTTCATGATTCTGTTTAGCATGAACAGTGTTTTGTCTCGACACCAAAATAATCTTGTGTGGACACCAACCTTCTATACTTAGGATTTTTCTAAGTTATGATTAGTGAGTCGGCTTCAGTAAGATCGTGAATCAACTTAGCCATTTGTAGTGTGTCTTAAGTCTTGGTCTATGCTACGAGTTATGGCCTAATGCTAATGTGTCATGGGTTGTACTGAGACATGTGGCTTATGGCTCATGACTTGTGTCATGCTCATAATTTGTTTAAGTGTAGTATACATGAGTCGACTTGAAGTATTGTGTATGTCAATTTGGTTTGGCATGACTAAGGTGTTTTGCCTTAGCCCGTGTAATAACATGTGTCATTGCTTGTGCTAAGGCATGTTTTCTAGCCTATGTCTCAGCATGTTTCATGGCTTGTGCACTATATATGTCGCGGCATGTTAATGCTGCATGCAAGTCAACTTGTTTGTGATCTGGTCACAATTGTGTTGACTCCTCAAAATTTTGTGTCGGCACAAAGTATTGTTATTTTGTTTTTATTGTGTGCAAGCCCTACACAAGTCGAATTAGGTATATAGTGAGTCAACTTGTGACATGTTGTGTTGACAGAGACTTTTACTTGTGTAGACATAAGCTTGTATGCCACAGGCTTTATGCCTTGTCATAGCCTATACCATGGTATGTGTCATGGCTTGTTTACTAGAATGGTATGACTCACGTCATGGCCTGCGCCGTGACTCGTGTAATGGCATGTCATGGCTCATGGCACATGTTGTGCCTCGTGTACCTATGTCCACAACAACTTTTATCGACACCTTAGGAATTTTGTGTTGACACAAACTCTTGTGTCATGCCATATGTCTTGTATCATAGTGTGTCATATTCTTAAGCTCATGAGCAACCTGGTGCATCTAAGGGAGTTTCTATATTTTCTTCTAAGTGTTGTGCAACATTTCTAAAGATGATTATAGGAGAGATTTTATTCAAGTTTTAGTAAGGTTGGCTTGGACCAAAAAGATGACATAGGAGTTGGCCCAACACCATTTGATGGGAGACACGGGTAGCTTTGAGTAATTGTGATTATTTAAGAAAACTAACTTAAGCAATCATCAAGTTATCGCAAATCTCTCCCAGATACTAAAAATAGTGAAGTTTTATTGAGATCAGTGTAGATAACTTTGTTTCTCACCACCTGTAGTGAGGGAATGACTGCTTCAGGGGCAGGTCAACTTGGGAGTTACAATTGCTCATAGGTCTATTTACATACTTCCATAGGTCCACTTATGGTGTTACAATTGCTTTTGTAGGTTTGGTACATGTGGCCCAACGATTATCGATGTATGCGACATTTCTTGGAAAATCATTCAAATTTAAATTTGAACACAGTTGAACATTTGGAGGAATGTCTAAAAGACATTAAAATGTTGTCTTAAAGGATGTTACTGAATAGTTTGCTTGACAATGACATATGCTATATCTCATTACATGTGTCATTTGTCTTATCTTTAGTGAGCTACTTGAGTTTCCTTTGTCAATCCTAACTCATCTTATTTTCTTCCAGACTAATCTGTCATTACTCTAACCTATTTTGCTCATCATTAAACTTAGGCTTTGCTCATCAAAATTAAGTCCATTACTCAAAAATCAAATATATTGAAGTGAGACATCACTTTATAAGAGATCAAATCTAGTTTTACTCATAATCAAAACATATTTTGTCAAAAATAATTACAACACTAAATGTGAAGATCAACATTTCTTCGAATTTTTATTGTACTCGATTGCATTATGATCTTCAATAAGCTTTTAATTTCCTATGTTCTATTTGTTTGAACTATAAAATCACATCTGAATTTTGAGGTTCAAGTTGTATCTTCTATTTTTCACTCTTCATCTTTGTAAACAACCAGAAGAAAGGGTTTTTTTTTTTTTTGTTAGGGCTTAGGCTGTCTTGGTAAGACAAGTTAGATTTGTTAGCACCTGTATAATCTAATGGTAAGTGTTCAAGTGAAACACTTGTGAGGTTTGATTAGCACCTGTGTAAACTAGTTGGCTACGCTGTTTTGAAAGAAAATATTGGATTGAAAATATAGATGTAGCCTGAGAGTAGACGTACACCAAGGAAGTTGGTACCACTATAAATTCGACACATTATATTTCATGCCTCGAATTTCTCCTATAGTAGCAATATAGAGACAAGGGATTCAAAAGGTGAACAAATTTCATGTCTTCTTGTGGTTGAACAAAAATAATGTGCTATTGATGAAAAATCATGAAAATTGATCAATTGGTTCTATTCCATTCCCTAAAACGAATGTGACTAAGTATTTTAATTATGAATATGTAAGAAGTTGAGGCTGTGGTTGTGGCTGTGGTGTGGTTGTGGTCATAGTTGTGACAATGGTCGTGGTTGAGAACGAAATAACTATCATCTCAAAAGGCAAACAAAATATCTACTACTCGTATAGTGCGAAGGGATATTTGTTTTGTATTTGTAGAACTCTAAAACATCTTATTGAATTATATCAAGCATCATTGAAAAGGAGAGACAGACATTGAAGCAAATTTCACAAACCTAGTAATGATATTAACAACAATGACAACGTTGACATAACCTATGTTGATATGGCCAATTTCTTTGAACATCTTGAAGTAAAAAATTGATCATCTAATTAATGATGAGAAAATCTGAAACATGTAAACTTATGTTATGGAAATGAATCAGGTAATTGTTTTTTGGATGTTAAGGTCACTTGTCATAAGCTGATGCATTCGAATTCCTTTTACTAATCATTTAAATGTAGCATGTTTAATATGTAAACATGTAAACTTATGTTAAGGTCACTCGACATAAATCAATACATTCTAATTCCTTTTACCAATCGTCTAAATATAGTAGTTGATAGTATCTTAACAAAATACAATCTTAACTTACTACATGAATTGTTATGATCTCATCATGATTCGAAGAAGTGCAAGCTATAGATTATTTTGTAGATCGCCATGATATAGTAGTGCCACAATATGTAAATAAGTACCAAGTTTGAGACCATACTTTCTCTGGATTGAATAAGAAACTAGCATCTGCACATCCAGTTAGTATTAAATTAGAGTAGAATAGAACAAGTCAAAATCAACCGTTCCTTGGAGATATCAAAGAATATGCTTAGATTCCATTCCAATGTTGCCATGTAAAAGAAAAACTAAATGTTGCTAATATATTCACAGCAATAAATTATCAAGTCTTGTACAATTTGCAAAATATAGAAATGCCCTAATTGCATTGAGATGTGGTACTTCAGGACTAAGAAATTTTTCATTTTTTCCCTGTGGTCTACAAGTATCTTAGTCAACGACAATTGATCGGACGACCATTGGGATACTTAATAGATGTGCTTTATCTATATAAAAACATTTTAAAACTTTAACAATATAATTTAATTGATGAATAAATATCTCATCTTTTAGATGTTTAATTTATAAATGTAGACAAAATTTTGTTTTTCCAAAATCGTTGGTCTCAAATTTCCCTTTTAACTGGAAATCTTTTCAAGAGTTCAAATAAAATTTAAACCACAAAAATGATCACAAAATACATTGTAGTTTTCTTAATACATATGGACATATTAGGTCATTTGTATAGTCTTCTTTAAGCAAACATTTACTTAAATGATTATACCACATTCACCTAGATTGCTTTAAACTACACAAAGATTTTTGCAACTTGATTAAGTAAATTCCTCGAGAATAGATCATATGTTTTAGGCAATTTAAGGAATTTTCATGTAAATGTCATTTTCTAATGTCCCATATAGGTAAACAGTGACTTCATTCATCAAATGTGTTTCAAGTTTTTCATATAGAACTAGAGTTACCGTAATGTAATTGCATCTACAAAATGTGAATATGTATCATCATAATCAAAACCTACCCTTGCAAAATTCTTGTGCTACAAGACTTGCTTTACATCGCACGATTTCATTTTTCTCATTTTGTTTTCACACAAAAGCTTATTTATAAAAACCTATTTATATCCTACAAATTATACACTTTTAGGTGTTTAGACTACAAATCTAAAAAACTTTATGTTTTGCAAGTGAATCCAATTCAAATTGAATCGCATCTTTTTATTTTGTCCAATCATTTCTTTGCCGACATTCCACAGTCAATTTCAATTCAAGATTCTCGATTTCTTCCATAATTTCAAGTGCTAAATTATACTCAAAAATATTATTCACAATTAATGATTTGAGCAACCAATCTCGCAAATGCCAAGTCGTGAGTTGATAATAAACAAACGTGTGACCATTTTGTAAAAGCATCAATTAGGATCATAAAATATCTAAAAAGCACACATGGTGGATGAATTGGTCCACATATATCACTATAAATCTTTTTTAAAATCTCGAGGATTCAATTCCACTTTAATTTAGGAAGGTCTCAGAATATATTCTCCTTAAGAACAAACAACACATGAAAATTCATTTGAGAATAGTAATTATTTTGTTCATGTGAATTTTTAATTATTTTGTTCATCATTATCAACTCAGGATATCTTAGTCGATCATATCAAGTGAGAAAATGTTTAGAATTAGTAAACTTCTAGTTTACTAAATGGTACATTTCAATTGTACTAATATGAGTATAATGTAGGTTAGGAGAAAGAGAAGTCAATTTCTCTGCTCTTCATTTCTGTCTAGAAATGATAGTTGTAATACACAAATATTTAATATTTGTGTTATCCATTGTCTCAATATAATTCGTATTTTGGCTGATATCTTAACACAGTACAATGCATTATTTATAACTAATTTTATTCCTTCAAGTATATATATATATATTTGCTCTACTGAAACCTTCAATTAATTTTGCATAACCATTTATAATATTAACAATTGTTTCTCTCATCTTTAGGTAGGAGAAATAATTTTTATTTTCAAGTAGTATAGGGGTTGCGGCTTTGTCAATGGAACTTATATCTTCTTTGTCTTTTATTGATCTCAAAATTTTGTCAATTTCCATATTTTCTTTAGGAAGAAAATACAAACAATAATTAATTTTCTTAAAAAATGTATTTCATAATAAAAACAATTGAATCAATTAGAAAACAATAATAAAATGCATTATATAATAAAACCAGTAATTATAAAAACAATTACCCGATGCATTTCCATAATAAGTTTACATGTTTCAAATATTCCCATCATTAATAAGATGATCAATTTTTCCTTCAGAATGTTCAAAAATATCAGCGATATCAAGATAGGTTATATCAACATCATCATTGTTGTTAACATCATTACTTGGACTTTTGAAATTTGCTTCAACACCCTTGTCTCTCTTTTCAATGATTTTTGATATAATTGAACAAGATGTTTTGGAGTTCTACATATACTGGACTAATGTCCCTTTGCATTACACCGATACCAAATATTATCAGAGCCTTTGAGGACCTCTCTTCTACTATACCATCATTATCATCCCACTTCTAGTGGTGATATAGGTCCTTATGATTTGATGGGCCAAAGTTATGGTCTTCATTATTGTGATAGTTATTTCATTCCGACCACGACCACAACCACGACCATGACCATGACCATGACCATGACCATGACCACAACCTCAACCTCTTCCATATTCATAATTAAAATACTTAGTCGTGTTCGCTTCAGTGAATGGACTAGAACCAGCTGGTCAAGTTTCATGATTTTTCATTAATAACTCATTATTTTAGTCACAAGAAGAAATGAAATCATCTCAAAATACTTTTTGAATCCCTTGTCTCTATATTGCTGTTGTAAGAGCAAATTTGAGACATGAAAGGTGGAGAAAAGTTTTTTTTTTTTAACATACTTTTTCAGTAATATTTTCTCCACATAAATTCAATCGATATATGAGTTTGAACATTACAAAATTATACTCATTTATTGATTTGAAATTTTGTAGTCTCCGATGTAACCGATCATTGTGGGTTTTAAGATGAACAACCTTCTTCGGGTGATCATATCTTTCCTTTAGGTTATTCCATAGGTCAAGAGGGTTTTTGACCGTAAGATATTCAACTTTCAAAGTTTCATCAAGATAATGATAGACGAAAATCATTTCTTTGGCACAGTCTTGTGCAATAATATTTTTTTGCTTTAATAGTGTCTCCAAGATCCATTACATCAAGATGTATTTCAATATCAAGATCCCATGATAAATGCATCTTTCCAGAAATATTGAGAGGTCAAAATTCAATTTAAGTAAGATTAGTAATAAAGAAAGAAATTAACAAACAAAACTTTCTTGAATATCACTTGAGCGATGGGATCTTCCACTTCACTATATTTCATGAATGTGGAGTTGTACTGATAACATATTGTAAAATTCAAAAACTATGATAAACTCAAAAAATAAAATACAAAGTAGAGAGGAAAAAATCTTAATGAGAATAATATTATTTTCTCTATTATTTTTGTGTACATATAATATATGGAACAAAGGGGTATTTATATAGATCGGGGTATGTACATAAAAGGAAAGTTTTAAAATCAAACTAATCAAATATTCTTCTAAATATATGATATATATATATATATATAAAAATATATTATGAAATTTGAGGTAATATAACTTAATATATATATGAATGTCTAAGATAATGATGTTATATGATGTCATGTGTTCGAGAATATTTACCTTCCATGTATTGACACACATATTGAATATGTGTGATATTAAAAGTTTTATGGACATCCATCCAAGTTTTCTAAAATTTATAACATTGAAAAGGGTGTTTCGTAATTTAAATTGAAGTTGGCATAAAAAGAGAGCTTTTTCTTATGAAAAACATCAGAAAGAAGAAATAAAATATAGAATGGTAGAAACATTGTGATTATAATGACATGTGGGTGTTAATCACATGTATAAATGTTGAATTTAGATAAATTATTTTTGAGATTTCAAACATTTAATCATTAAAAATAGAAGATTGATGAATTGAAAATAAAAGTTATACAAAAATAATTGCAAATTGTCAAAAGGATGTTTCATGGTGATTCATGTGGTTCATGGTGATTCAACTTTGTAATTCATCCTGTTTGCCCCTCCTTGAAGAGATTCCAGGCACCATTAGTATTGACGCTACAGATTTTTATAAAAACAATTAGGTCGGGTGGGGTTGAATGTTTCATGAGATAAATATATATCCAAACTGACCCGATTATTTAATTAAAAAATACGTCTGCACGTAACTTGTTTTTCAAACAAAAAAACCGTTCCATCGAGTCGAATTAATTGGATATTCATCAGATTGGATCGGATATTGCCATCCGTTAGAACCAAAGAGAAAGAAGAAGAAGAAGAAGACGGAAAGGAAGGTTTTATCAAATGAATTTCAAAAACCATCCTTTTCGTAGACACTTTTATGAAAATTTCTGAAATGTAAAACCTATTCTTCTTAGAAATTTTATTTATGGGCATTTTTGTAATAGATTCGAAAATCTTTTGTTCAATAACATAATTTATGAAAAGTTAGTGGCAAAAATATAATTTTTAAAAAATTAAACAATCAAATTCTAATTTTGAAATATACTATTTTCTTTAACAAAATATTATGAGTTACTTGATATATTTTTGAAGTCTAAGCCAAAATTAGGTGAAAAGTATAAACTGGCTCAAAAATTGTAAGTTTCTTAAATTTTTGGGAATATGACAAACGCTCTCCAGCGCAAGGATTTAAATTGTACATTTTTTTTAGGATTTACTTTATGAATATTGCTAGTTTGATAATATTAATATTTGTTTGAAGCAATAACAGCACCTGGGAATTGCTCAATTAAGAATTTGGTAATTCGAAAATTTGGTTCTTAAGAAAACTCATTTATCTGATGTTTGTTCATCGTCCTCCGCTTGGGGTCATCCAAATCTATACAAACATTTTGATATTTTGACTCCGACTTTTGTCTTAACACTCATGTTAGATATTTGACTTGTTTTTTGATACAACATTGATACTTTGACTCTGTTTTCAGATTAGTCTTCTATACTTGATTGAGTCCTTGAATGCTCCTTTGATTAAACAATGACCTTTCATTCGCCATTTAAGCCATATTATCTCTTTGATAGGAAAAGTTTTTCGATCATTATGTGATAAATGAGTAAGTTTTGATGATTCAATGAACTACTATTTGTCCTTAGTCTAATAATTTGAAATAATTTAACGTGATGTTTGCTTTAGTGTTTTAACTTAATATGATCTTATCAGAGATTCATTGGCTTTGATATTAGTATTGATATCTAATATTATGTTCGTAACTTGTGATTTATTGATTTTTTTTTTATTAATATAACTCTCTTTATATGTGTATTGTCTTAATACTCGCTGAGTTCTTATAACTCATCCATTTCTTTCTTGGGTCTTTGTTGTCCCACAGGAGATCCAGATGTTATGCATATGGAGATGGATCACAAGGAGATGGTCCAAAATTATGTTTATGTTCATATATGATGAAAGTTATGATATTTTTATGTCCGGAGATATTGAGACTTATATTAATTTCATATTGAAGGAATTAATACCCACGTGGGGCATCTTTCCATATTTGAAAAATGGAAATTTTTTCACTTTCCATATTCACAAATACTAACTGATGGAATTTGAATTCCTACCATGTGTGGTGACGGAAGGATATGAAAACAAGGGCAAAACTTAGGGATTACTACTATTGCACAAAAACAATTGAGAGAGGGAGAAAATTCTATGAAGAGAATTTATGACACCGGATTTCGATTGCGGTATTGTGGTGCTGCGGTGATAGTTTGAGTTTTATGGTTATCATCCAGACGGTGAGGTCATTTGATCAAGGTTCGTGGTTCCCTGGATTTTTATGATCTACTTTTTTAGATATACCCGAAAACTCTAATCTTTTATAATTCTGAAAAATTTGCATGCTTCCGCATGTGTATGTGCATATAAATCCAACATTGATATCAGAGTATAGGGTTGGATTTATTAGATAATTTTCGAAATATTTTCAGGTATAAAAAATATGGGGTTGCAAAAATGGGTTTCGGATCACGGATGAATTTCGTGAATCAGAATATACCGTGACGTTACCCATGTCACGTAGGTCTTAAATATATTTTTTTCTGAATTTTTGGAGTACGTTTTAGCCGTGAAAATTGAAGTTAAAGTTTTCAACTTTAAGGGTGTCCAAAATTTAAAAACCTAGATCTATCCGTGTAGAGGGATTTTTGATCTAAATAAATGACATATTTGTATTTCACGTGCATTGATCTACAATTTGACATGTATTTTGCATTGAGTGGTTGCCGGAAACTGGGTTTTCCGGCGAGGCCGTGGAGGGCCAAAACTTGGATAATTGATTCGCCGTGTTTAGGGCTTGAATCTTTCAAAAAATTAGTTTGAAATATTTTTGGGAAGTCCAAATATATTTTCCGGCAAAAATCGCCATAAAAAATGAGCCATAAATGGGTTTTCGGAGAACCGGGTCGAAAAACCCGGTTGCAAACCCGTCGGGTAAGGAAGAAGAGGTCCAGACTCGCGGGCACGTGCAGGACACACACACAGAAGCGCGTCCAATAGGCGCGTGGGCCTCACGCGCAAACAAGGCGCATGGGCCTCACGCGCAAGCAAGGTGCGTGAGCCGGTCTGGGATCGGATCAGGTCGGAGCGGATCGGCTCGGGTCAAAGATCTGACCAATGACCCGACACGTGTCGGGTCGGATCCCAACCCGTTTACCGTAAGTCGGGTCAAACCCGACTCGTTGACTGACCTGGCAGACTTGGCTCCACGTGTGAGAGCGCATGAATATGTGCCACGACTGGGCATGCGTGAGCGCAGCCGCACCAGGCGCATGGCAGCACATGAGATACACGCCGTGACTGGGCGAGCGTGAGTCGAGTCGCGCCAAGCGCGTGGCAGAGCGTGAGATATGCGCCGCGACTGGGCACCCGTGAGCCGAGCCGAGCCGCGCCAGGAGCGTGGCAGAGCGTGAAGGGCACACCACGCGTCTGGCGCGTAACCCAAGCTTCTACCGAGACGTGGAGGCGAGTAACAAGGTTGCAGACGCGCCGCCAGAGCGTGGCGGCACGTGGGGACCCCGGCAGCGCATCAGGTCGTCCAAAATTGATTTTTTCAAATTTTTTTGGGTCCTATGTGTATATTTATTACTATTTGTGAGATTTTGTGTGCCGAATTAAAATACGGATGGTGAGATGAGATCCCGGGTTATGGTATATGGTGTCCGTTGACTCATATGCTCACTTTGGGGTCAATACTCGATTCATTTAGGATTGTTAATTCGTAGGGTGCACAAAATTGTGAGAATAAGCATTATTAGTCACTAACGTCTCTTTTTTTCAGTGTGACGGAGACAATAGCTGCAACGAAAAGTATCGTATTTGATCTTGTTAAGGAAGACAAGTTGAACAGTGACAATTATGAGATTTGACACCGTAAAGTTCAATTTGTCTTCTAGGAGCAGGACCTAGTGGAGGTTCTACTACACGAGATGACAGATCTCGGGGTGGGTGATATGCCTCAGGCGAAATTGGATGAGGAGGCGTATCGTGCATGGAAGAAGAAGGAGGGCCAAGCTAGGGTCATCCTCCTTACATGCACAATGATCTAATTCCGGTGTACGAATAGTATCCTACTGCAATGTCGGTTTGGAGTGCTCTGAGATAGCACCTTGGCTCCCAGTCAGCTCCTAAGCTAAGGATGCTGACCTATAGCTTCATCACCTATAAGAAAAGACCCGATCATACCATGAAGCAGCATTTGATGCATATGTCGAGTATGATCGCTTCTCTAAAGAACATGGGGGAGCCAATGTCTGATGAGCTTCAGGTACTGGGAGTAATCCAGTCCTTGCCTAACTCCTGGGATGTGGTAAAGACCTATCTCACGTACACTGAGAGTATTTGTACTTTCATGGACGTGCATAGGCATTGTGAGCTCGAGGAGGAGCGCCAGGAGGTGGCTGGTCAGTTTCTGGTCTTGCCTATGTGGCAGAGTCTAGTAAGGGCTCCAAGGGCGTCAAGCGTAAATGGCGCAAGCATGACAAGAAACCTAGCCAGGCTAAGAGGAAGCCATCAGCGAAGACCGGTGACAGAGGGCAGAAACGTAAGAAGAAGGAGCTCAACAAGAGCAGAATTTGATGCTACGTTTGTGGAAAATCTGGGCATTTCGCTCGCGAGTGTGGTGAGTGAAAAGTATGTCATTCTTCTTTACATGGTATGAGTTATGTTTCATCCACTGTGATGCTTACTAACTCTTCTCCTTTGTGGATTGTAAACTCAGGAGCCACCGACAATGTAGCTCGAGACAGGAGCGCATATGTGGTTGTGAAGGGGATTGGCACATGCAAGCTGATGCTACCAAGTAACCGAGTCCTATATCTGCATGATGTGCTGTATGCTCCCGAGATTCGGTGGAATCTCATATCTGTCCTTTGTTTAGATTGTTTAGGATACTCTGTCATTTTCAGAAATTTCAGTATTTCTGTCATCTACGATAACTCTATTTTATGTACTGGTTTAGTCCATGATGGACTTATGCGTTGGATTTGGTTTTCTTTAATAAAATTTCTCATTTGTCTTCTATTGCGTATACATCTGATAGTGTAGTTTATGATATTTCTATTTGGCATAGTAGACTTGGCCACATAGGGCAAGAGAGAATGAACTGGTTAGTTACGAGTGGCTTGTTGGGCCCGCTAACCCAGATCGAGTTGCCTTTATGTGAGTTTTGCCTAGCCGGCAAAGCAACGAGAAAACCATTTGGAAAGACAATGAGGGCTGGGACCCCATTGTAATTGATCCACTCCTATATTTGTGGACCTATGAATGTGAGAGTCCGAAACAGAGTCATGTATTTTATTACATTCATAGATGATTACACGTATTTCGGTTACGTCTACTTAATCCCGCACAAGTCTGAGGCATTAGATTGCTTCAGGAGATTTATCAGCGAGGTAGAAAACCAGTTAGACTTGAGAGTTAAAACTCTCATAACCGATCAAGGACGCGAGTATTTGTCTGAGGAGTTTAAAAAGCTCTATTTCAAGAAAGGCATTACGAGACAGTTGACTGTTCCTGTTACTCCCCAGCAGAACGGGGTAGCCGAGAGAAGGAATAGGATTCTGTTGGAAATGGTGAGATCGATGATGGCACAGGCTAATTTGACAATTTCCCACTGGGAAGATACATTGTTGACTACTGCCTACGTTCTTAATCGTGTTCCAACCAAGTCCGTAGTTAGTACCCTACACGAGCTTTGGGTAGGGAGGCAGCCTGACCTTAGCCATTTGAGACCATGGGGTTGTGCCGCATACATTCATGATTCCTAGCACCCACATGGCAAATTAGGCCTGCGAGGAAAGAAATGTATCTTTGTAAGATACTCTGAACATTCTAAGGGATATGTGTTCCTAGGTCAATGTACAGATGGCACGGTCTCCGAGATCTAATCTCGTAATGCTATGTTCCTGGAAAATGATTTCTCTAAGAGATGTGAAATCGACCAGAACTTCACCTTTTATAAGATAGGTGAGACTAACGGCCCAATTGAGCCCAGGGGTAGGACCCAAGAGCCTGAAACAGATCTTGGTCCCAGTGGGAGTGGCCCATCTCGAGGTGAGGAGACTCCTCCTCCTCGTAGGAGTAGTCAGGGACATGTACCCCGACGTCATTTTTCGATCGAGAATGAGATCCTCATCGTGACTCCTGAAGATGATAAGAAACCTCAAACCTTTGAAAAGGCTCTCCAGAGTCCTATGAAGGACCAATGGCTAGAGACCATGAAGAGAAGATGGAATCAATGAAGATCAACGGGGTCTAGGACCTAGTTGACCTACCTGAGGATAGAAGGGCCATAGGGAACAAGTGGGTTCTCAAAATCAAAAGAAAGGTTGACGGATCGGTGAAAAAATACAAAGCCCGTCTAGCAGCCAAGGGTTACACACAGACAAAGGGTATTGATTATGAGGAGACTTTCTCCCCTGTAGTCAAATTTACATCGATCCGTCTACTCTTGGCGATTGTCGCAAGCATGGATGTAGAGTTGCATCAGATGGATGTAAAGACTACTTTCCTTAACGGAAACCTGGATGAGGAGATCTACATGGAGCATCCCTCTGGGTTCATTCTAATAGGTCATGAGGATAAGGTTTGTCGACTTCGGAAGTCGATATATGACCTAAAGCAATCATCCAAGCGATGGTACCTAAGATTTCACAAGGAGGTGATATCTTATAGTTTTACAATGATCGAGACGGATCATTGTATTTATCTGATACGATCTGATGACTATTTTGTGATCCTGTCCCTATATGTTGATGATATAATGTTGGCTGGAAACAACATTCAGTATCTGATGACGATCAAGGCATGGTTGTCATTGAGTTTCGACATGATAGATATGGGTGAAATGGGTGAAACTGAGTTCATCTTTGGAGTTAAAATCCAAAGAGATCGATCGAGAAGAATATTGGCTCTTTCATAAGAGACCTACATTAAGAAAATTCTCGAACACTTTGGGATGAGTGATTGTAATCCCATTGATACTTAAATCACCAAGTGTGATGGCCTGAGTCTTGAGATGTGCCCGAAAACTCAGGAAGAAATAAGGGGGATGCGCAAAATCCCTTATTCTAGCGTAGTGGGAAGTCTGATATACGCGATGTTGTGTACACGACCAGACATATGTTACGCAATAGGTCTGGTGAGTAGATATCAATCTAATTCTGGAAGGGGTCACTAGAGACCAGTGAAAAGGATTTTTAGATATTTCAAGGGAACTGCGAGCTACTTCTTGTGTTATGGGAGAGGTGATTTGCGTCTCATAGGATATTCAGATGACGATTGGGGCGGTAATCTGGATAAGCGCAAATCGACATCAGGTTTTTCTTTCTTGCTCAATGACGATGTCATTTCTTGTAGCAGCAAGAAGCAGACCTGTGTAGCTTTATCTACGATGGAGACTGAGTTCGTGGTTTGCTCAATCACAGTTCATGAGAGTGTTTGGGTCCGGAGACTATTAGATGACTTAGGGGTTGTGGCTGATAGTGGGAGCCAGTGATGATATACTGTGACAATCAAGCCACTATCGCCTATACTCGAGACCCTAAATATTATAGTAGGACCAAATATATCGACACCAGATATAATTTTGTTAGAGACATCATCGAAAAGGGTGAAATGACCGTCAAGTATATCTCGATACATAGTATGGTGGCTGACCCCTTCACCAAACCCATCACTAGAGACTCATATATAGCACATAGAGAGTCATTGGGTTTGGGAATATTCTGACTTTTCTCATTATACTAAACTGACGATGTGATACTTATTATATTTATATATGATTTTATGTATTATTCAGTCACATTTAGAATTATATTTCCTTAAATAATGCACTTATTTATATCATGTATATTTTTGATGTAATAAAATATATGTCAGGCAAGCAAGGTCGACTCTCTCACACGAGCGACCACCTCCAGCTCTAAGTGAGCGGAGATGAGATGGTTTCTAGTCATAAGAGGCATTGAGAGTGGACCAGCTAGAACAAAAGTCGCCCTGATACGTGTTTAAGATGAGGTCATTTGGGATATGACCGACATAGAAATACCCATATCCATGTTGCTTGTGAGTAGCCAGATTTGAGATCTCAGATATCACCTGCGATAGTGATATTATCTCTGAGACACTCTCTCTAAGATCTCTAGGTAGAGTTTTATTTGTATACTGACTCCCGTATCTACACAATGTTAGAGAAATCTGACATATGTCCTTCTGAGAAATAAGAGATTAACACTGTGGTACGCGTTTCATACCGTGTGTGATAGACGATTAGAGATAGTGGGAGCAATTACATGAGACGATGATCTAGTCATAATCCCCGTTCCTACTGTGTGAGACCCGAGATCCATTGAGTGAGATCTCTAATACCCTTATTTTACTTTCGACTATCTCTAGAAGTCTTGATTCAGTGTTTGCTATTTTATTCTGTTTACCTATGGTCCGGAAGATAAAATGAGGTCTAAGGGGTAGGTCTAGGAAAGCAGCTGAATTGAGACCGATGGATTCGAGTTTGGGAAAGGAAGACCAATCTACATTACATCATTGTGTTGTATTCACCGATCGGTCTATTACGTATATCCACGTTGAGATACGAACGTAATAGTGAATACATATTCGAGTATATATTAGAGATCACTTTCGATGAGAAAAGTAGCTCGAACGATATAAGTGTGTTGAATCTGGGGTACAGCGAAATATTTTTTTATTATTAACGGTGACTCCTCGAATATTCTAACAGGTGTATCGAGAAATCTTTATATGTATGTGTACTCGCCAGTCGCACGATATCCAATATAGTATGAAAATCCAGAATGGTGATATAGGAGATCGCATGAGTTGTGATCTCATGACGGATAAAAATGTCCTCGTGTGCAAGTGGGAGATGAAGGAATTAATGCCCACGTGGGACATCTTTCCATATTTGGAAAATTGAAATTTTTCCACTTTCCATATTCACAAATAGTAACTAATAGGATTTGAATTCCTACCATGTATGGTGACGGAAGGATATGGAAGTTAGGGCAAACCCTAAAAATTACTACTATTACACAAAAACAATTGAGAGAGGGAGAAAATTTTGTGAAGAAAATTTGTATCACCAGATTTCGATTGCGGTGTTATGGTTCTGCGGTGATAGCTCGAGTTTCGTGATTATCATCCCGACGGTGAGATCGTTTGGTCGAGATTTGTGGTTTCTTGGATTTTTGTGATTTACTCTTTGAGATATGTCCGAAAACTCTAATCTTTTATAATTCCGAAAATTTTGCGTGCTTCCACATGTATATGTGCATATAAATCCAACACATATGTTTAGAGATATGAGGGTTCAGGATATTGAAATATTTATCAGGTTTAAATCTTGATTGTGCAAGCCTGACATTTTTCGGGAAAAACTCTATCCAATTCTCTAGAAAATTTTGGAGTTAAAAGAATAAAATTTTCTTTTTTCTTTTTCCTTCAGTGTTTTCACATATGCGGATAATGGTCTCTAAACTGCTATTGTGGGCGTCGTCGTATGTTCTGCAATATTTGTACCTTTAAACTTCTGCATATCCATGGCCTTTTTGTTAGCTGTAACACTCAAATAGTGGATTGCCATATATAGAAAGGAAACTTACCATTTAGTTATGACATTATTATTATTATATTTCTTGAAATCTTAATTTTGGAAAATTGCTAATCTTTCTAAAATTTATGAAGGATTAGCTAAAAGTGGAAAATCTGTTACATTTTCACTTGATAGATTGATACGTCTTGCTTTAACTCTTCAAGTTTCAACAACACAGATAGAGGGAGCATTTTCTGCAATGGACATTGTCAGTATTTCCTTTTATCATTTTTTTCAGTGCAGAATACATGATGACTACTTGCTTCTATTAAAAAAGTCAGAACAAGACAGTTTTTTTGAAGAAGATGACACTTTATTGAAATAAAGAGGACAGAGTGTTTAAGAAGAAGATGACACTCCTTTTTATTTTTTCATTGCCAATCCATGATTATACAAAGGGGGTATATATAGGTACAAAAGGGTAATTCTACATACAACTTTTAGACTGCTCTTATTAATTCTGAATTCATGTCAAAAGACTTATTCTAGAGACGCCCAACAAAAGTAGCCCATAAGACATATTCTAAAAATGATAGCCCAGAGACATATTCTAGCAATGATATCCAAGAGACATATTCTAGAAAATTCAAATTATTATCAGCTTCTACGTACAAGATATGTCTAACATGCCGAGATACAGTGGCCCTTAGCTTATTAGCAATAGTGGTCTAATGAATCAGGCATCTCTCTTAATCTTTTGGTCCTTGGATCATCCCCATTGAACTGGTCACCATCATTCCAGCTTCTCTTGCTTTTAGATACCATATGCTCTACAACGAAATTTCCATACTGATCCCCATCATTATCCCCATAGGAAAGAGGAAAGCAAGTGGCTGCATCCATTTTTGGAGAAAATGTGTATTGGATCACTTCTAGATGTTTCTTTTGAGATCCATCCTCATCTATGTCATATATAAATCGAAGCCCGCATTGCCTCACCAATATTTCATCACCAAGAGTAATGGAAATCTCCACTTGGTCTCCATCATCCAACTGATCATCAAAAAAAGAGTGTGGGAAACCATTTAACCACATATGATCCTGGGCAGTTGGTACGGAAATCCAAGATTTTGGACAAGTATATGTCCACTCTAGACCCTTGGTTTTATCGGAAACTTTGATCGATGGCTCTATTTTGGAGCTTCTGTTTGCTGACTTTGTTACCAAAATGGCAGACATTGTTATACCTTTGATTTTTTTACCCTGCAGAGGAGGCACCAAGAGGGATACCGAAGACCCGGTGCTTTGAAAGTTGAAACAAGTGGATAACTCAGTTCCTGGAATCAAAATCCCTTGTTTTACATGATTTGCTGGTATTTTCTGGCAAAAAAAGAAGGAATTTTCTTTTAACTATAATGGCGTTTGTATACAGAGAGAGAGAGAGAGAGAGAGAGAGAGAGAGAGAGAGAGAGAGAGAGATAGGAAACCTGGAGTAGGCTATATATGAATGTCTTTTGCAAGTTGTTGTAGAGTCCCATGTTGTAGATTCCTACTTGAATGTCCCACTTGTCCAATCTTGGAATGTGTACTATGCTGTTGAAACTAGTTAGAATAGTTAGTGAACTCCAATAGTTCATACTCGTGCACGGTATGTGAACCAAGGCTGGGCAGGCTAAAGAATACAAAACTCTCAAACCTCTCGGTAGCTCTGGGAGTGACACTAGACTTCTGCAACAACTTACATGAATGTATTGAAGCCTTGAAAGGGAGCTAATGCCACTTGGAAGACGACTAAAATGGTTGTTGTTTAAGTTCAAGTAATGCAATGAAGACAAGCTGCCAATGTCACTTGGAATCACATCATCTGGAAGATTGCAACAGCTGATATTCAAACTTGTTAGTGAATTCAAGCCGAATAAAGTGGTGGGTAGTAAACGCGGACTTCTATTACCCCACACCCATGATTGAACCAATGAGTACAATGTCGAATTTGGTGATCCTCTGCAGTCAGCCAAAGATAAATTCTTAAGGTTTTTCAGATGTACAATGCTTGGGGGTACCTGTTCGATAGCAGTCCCATCTAGTTTCAGCTCTATCAAGGATACCATTTCCCCTAGATTCTTGGGTAACTTGTCTAATTTCGCACAGCCAGAAAGAATGAAAACCTGTAGACACATCAATTTGCTGCTGCTCTCTGGTATGCCTTTAAGGTTTGTACAACCTTCCAAATTTAGGAGTTGAAGATTTTGGAGATGCCCAATTGTCTCAGAAATACTCACCAAGCTTGTACAGTCCTTTAGAAGTAACCGTTGCAGATTTGGAATTTTGGAGAAGTCAGGAGTTTTGCACAAACTATGGGAATGGCTGAGGTTCAGAAACTTCAAATTTATAAGGACCTGTTAAATGATACCCCCAATATTAATTAAAAAATATGAGAATTAGAAATAACTTCACGTCTGACTCTCTCTCTCTCTCTCTCTCTCTCTCTCTCTCTCTCTCTCTCTCTCTATGGTTCCCACAACTGATATCCGACTAATCCAATTTGAGTGTCTTAAGAGACCTTATTTAGGGGACAGCTCTCCCGTAGTTTTTTTTAGATCATCATAAAACATTACTTAATTTTGCAAAAAGAGAGACAGAGAGTTGTGAAGTGTTGAATTAACAAATACATTTCCCGAACCAACATTTGCATCTGAGAGTTGTGCTCATTCATAGTGAATGGGCAAACTATAGTGATTGTATATGGAATTGGATTGTTTGCTCTCTTTAGCCATTTCATTTCTTAGCATTCATGAATGTGTTTCCCAACTTGTCTTGAATTTGTCATATTTTGTGGTGGGGAACAAGTGTAAGAGGGAGCAATGGATAAGTTAGTTTTCAACTTATTATCTATAAGACATGTCTTATAGTGACAAAATAGAGAGAATTGAAAATGTTAAACTAATAAATTGTCCACTAAAAGTAAAAGTTTGAAAATCTCACCTTGCCTTCATCCCAAACTTTTTTGAGATTACTATACCGCAAGTCAAGAGCAACAAGATTGTCTTGACTAAATTCTCTAGGAATGCACCGCAAAGGAAATCCTCGCCAACACAACCATCTCAACTTTTTCGAGAAACTTTTATAGCACCCTCTTACATGCACATAACTAAGATTAAGCAGTCTCAACCGGGTCAGCTTTGCCAAGGCTTCACTTCTAAAATGTGTCTCCTTTGAGCTTGACGAATGGAAGGAAAGCCCCTCGATTGCATCTGTTCCCTGCAAACATAATGAGTAAAGAAGATGTTTGTCGATGGTGAACATGATTTGTTAACAGAGATTTCTTTTTATGATTTCACAAGTCTTGCCTACTCATCATTTTGGTTTCAAGTTCTCTACATAAGCTTAGAATTTTCAGTTACTTTTAGAATAGCAATCTCGGAACATAATGTACGAAACATACCATTTCCATATCCAGCACATCATAAACATCTTCATTAAGCCACAACCTGCTGCACTTTGCTACTTCCCTGCGAGCATTTTCATAGACAATTTCTCTTCCCATGTCCCGGATTAGACCATGCATTTGTAGTTTGTCGCTTGCATCGATTACTAGAAGGCATTTATCAACGAGAACTCTCATCCCAATTTCCCCAAACAGTTGACATCCATCTAATATCTTGGCAACATATTCTCTCTCCTTGCTAACAAAAAAGCATGCAATATCAAGGAATATTTCCTTCTCATTGCATTCAAGTGCATCGAAACTTAATCTAAGAATCTCTTGTACTTGGTTAGGGGGAAACTTTTGTAGTTTTTTCAATTCACATCTCCATTCGGATGGACTTTTGTCCAGTAGAAACGAACCTAACACTTCAAGAGCTAATGGTAGACCACCCGCATAACTAATTACATCTTTGGAGATCTGAACATAGTCATTTTCTGGGTGACTAGATTTGAAGGCATGCCAGCTAAAGAGCTGTAAGGATTCTTCCTCATTCAGATTTTCAACCATATATACTTTCTCAACTTGTAGCTTATTGAGCAAATGCCTATCTCTTGTTGTTATAATAATTCTGCTACCAGGTCCAAGCCAATTTCTCTTTCCAGCGACCGCATAAATTTGATCCATTTGATCTACATCATCAAGCACAATAAGAACCCTTTTTTGACATAATCTCTCCTCAATCATCTTGATTCCCCTATCAATGCTTCCAACCTTTACCTTCTTCAACAAAATATCTGAAAGAAGTTGTTCTTGTAGGTGAACTTGACCACTGGGCTCTTGAGAACTTTCTCTGATATTAGAAAGAAAGCTACTGCCTTGGAAACAATGAAAATTTTCATTGTAAACAGCTTTGGCAATAGTTGTCTTTCCTAGCCCACCCATACCACAAATCCCCATCACCACAACATCATTTCGCCCGAGATCAAGCAACAAGTTTGCCTTGTTCATGCGAGTCTCTAACCCGACCGGATGATTGGTAGTATTCAAGAATGTTTTCCTTAATTTGTTTATAAGCTCCTCCACAATTCTTTGAATGAGTGCTGCTTCATGCCTGCAAAATTGAAATAATACAGTAGCATCCAAGGGTGAGAGATGATGTTTAACCAAATTGATTTGATGTTAAAAATGGTAATGAGAAACAAAATTTTATGCATTATTAGTTGTAAAAATAATACAGCTGATCCATAGTGTCTTTTTTCTCAAAACCCATCAATGATGGAGAACTGAGGTCCTTTTTTTCTCATACTCCAACCCTACTTTCTCTCCGTAGGACTGCTCTTCTTCTTCCCTAGAGTGTCAACTCCTCTCCCTCTGTACGAGGTAACTGAGGAATTAGAGCTGCTGGGCCTTGTCTCTGCCAAACCCATGCTATCCAAGCTGGGAAAGCACTTGCCTCCCGTGACTTTCGTCAACTTCACTCCTTTTTCTTTTCCTCTCTTTTCTCGTCTGAAGCTCATCTTCCATGGTTTCATTTTTATTTGTATTAATTTTTTAATTTGTTCTCGATCAGGCATTTTAAGAGCCGGTGCACACAAATCTACAAGTCTTCTTTGAGAGCTAATTTAAAATTACTCAAATTTGTTAGTTTTTTTTTTCCCCCAGTCTCTTCTTTCTCTTATTTGGATCGATGATCGTTCAATCGATCTTTTGTTGGGGATAGTGAATCAAATTGTAAACTATGGAAGATGTTATTGCATATCAAAACTCTTGGAAAACTTTTGGAGATATTGAATTTCATTCATACGATAGATCTGAGAACATGAGGAAAAGGATTTGGTTTGTTCAGATATTTTTATAGATGTGAATGATATTTTATGTAAACTTTGTAGTAAAATCTTGGGATTTAGGTAGAGGGTTGTGTTTGTGAATTTTGAGTTAATCCAATTAATTGAGCTAATTTGAAAATGCCAAACAATCCGCTAATTGTATCACTTTAGATTTGAGATTCCTAAAGAAAATCTTCCTTCTTTCTCCTTGCGCCACGTGTTAGCACAATAAAAAACCGGTTTCGATTTTATATGTGCCTATTGATCAAAACAAATTTCCCTCAATTTATATAATTTAAAATCTAAAACATAAGGAAATGATCTTTATCACTGTCATATTTTATTTTTTATTGAAAAGTAACATATTCTTTCTTTTATATTATATGGTAATAAGAATTAGGATCAGGACCCGACCCACAGAGCACCACATACCTAATGTATATTTCGTTTTATATTATATAGATTAGATTGCATAGAGGAGTGGGAAGTAATGCAATCTAACAACTTGTATGAAAACAAGGTTTACCAATGATTTTGGTATAATGTCTAATGTTCAATCAACCTACGCTTCCCCGAATTGGGGACAAGGATCCAATTCATTTCAAAACATAAGGTCTTTGGCAACAAAAGATATAACCCTGACCCATAAAGTCAAACGTGTCTAAAAACAATATGAGAGATGTTCTTCTTAAAAGTAAGAAAAGCAGAAAAACTGACCCATTAGAAACATTTTGAAGATCCCATCCAGATAAATTAGCTGCTTCAGTGAGAGCTTCCCTCCACTTGCACACTTTCTCGGGAGCAAAACGTAGTTGATGCTGAGGAAAGGCTTTTCCGAAACAACCATTTTGTTTCCTAACATGGGAAGGATCAACATCATAGAAAATTGGCAAGACATGCAGTCCCATTTCCCTCCTGCACTTCATTATGTGAACAAGTTCGTCGAGGCACCATCTCGAATCTCCATAGTTTCTGGAGAAAATGATGATGGCTATCCTCGAGGTTTCGATGGCTTTCAAGAGCTCCATAGATATATCTTCTCCTCGACGGAGCTCCCAGTCGTCTATAAAGGTATTTATGCCTGCTTGGATTAGAGCTCCAAACAAATGGCCCGTAAAGTTTTTCCGAGTGTCTTCTCCTCTAAAGCTCAAGAACACGTCATAATTCCATTGACGCTTAAAAGGTGAGGAAGAAGAAGAAGAAGAAGTAGAAAACAAGGATGATGTTGATAACATTGTTGTTTTGTTTTTCTTCAAACTTTTAAGGGGGAATGTTCTGGTCTCTAAATCTGAAATGCAAGATGACTATATATAGAGTATGTTATAGTACTATGTTGCTATTGGATCATGTTCCTTTTGTTGTTTTATGTTGTTAGCTTTACTTTCTAGGAAATTTCTTTAATTTAAAATTTTGTCATTGCTTTATAGTCCCCCATCCCTCCTGAACTTTCAACCACCGACATTTTGGGCAACGTAAAATTCATTTATTTACATATATTTCTAAGTCTAAATCTAAACAGCGCAAAATTTTTTTAAAACGCTTGCACTAATAATTCACAATTAAGTTTTTCAAAGGAGAAGTGCTCAACTATTAGTATTTCAGTAGAATTGCAATAATAGATTGCTCAATAAATTGTAATAATAGATATTTTTATAATAATTGGAGAACATTATTATAATTAATAGGTAAAAGGTTTAGTGATAGGACAATATATTCATTTAATTATGATCTCAAATTTCAATCTTAAAAATATAAAAATAGAAACAGAAAGAACCAAACTTAAATTTTACCTTACAATTATTTGAATCAAATTAATTAACTTTTCAAATACCGGTGATTAAGTAAAAAAAAAAAAAAAAGTCATGTCCCTCTGTATCCTGTCTGGAAACCAAAAAAGAAAGAAAGAAAATTTCTAATCCACGCCATTAGATAGTGATTGAAAGCCATATCAATGGAGACGCCTGTATTGAAGGATGAAAACTAGAAATGGATGAAAGGAAATGCAGAGTTGTTTTGAAAGCGTAGGTAAGTAATAATTTATGTCATGATACCAATATCATTGGTCCGTGTTCAAAGTAGAAAGTTGGGTCAAATATGAATTTCCATCATTACCTTAACATATCATATCATATCATTTTTTAAATTTTGTCGTCCACATGGTCAGGATTTCTTAGTCTAGTATTGACGATACTTAGTACAGATGTAAATTGACTAGCATGCCTCGGCAGATTCTAGGAAGTGGTTCTCTTGCTTCCCTTTCACACAACAAAGTGACGCCCACGGTTTATAATTTGTTGATTAGTCAATGATTATGACTTTAAAAATTATAAACAATCACATATTAGTTAAAAGGTTCTAATCGGTTAGCTTGATAGTACATTATCATCATGTTAGTACCATATTTTTTATTTTAATCTATTTTTAAATTATTTTTACTAAAAAAGGTCTAGTTGTCTCGCATGATACTACTATGTTGGGTTAAATTTCGTTAACTAGTACATGATAAATCTTGTCTCGCTGCTCATTTACAATATCTAATTACTAATTATAAATGTAGCCATGTGATTTTCAATTATATTTTGTGTAAGCAATACTATTTTCTTTTTATTGCTATTTGTTGTTTGTTTTTTTTTTTTTTTTTTTGGCATACGTGGGGGCATGAATTCGTATTACATGTATTACATGGTGGGAGGGGGAAGAAGTCACTTGAGCCGAAGCTTTTTGGCATTGCTATTTGTTGTTAATACTAAATCATCGCACAATCAATTATCATGTATCTTGCAATGTGCTAAGGAGAGACTTCACGATTTTTTTATCCTATTCTTCTCCGGTCTTCCATTGGATCTCTGCAAAGCTTCAAAATGGAGGCCTTTTAATTAGTATTCACAAGATTTTTTCTCCCTTCTTAATAAAATCTCTAATTTTTTTTTTAATAAAAGAGATAAATTTATGATATATGTTAATAAACTATCATTATGCTTGGGCAAAAGATTAAGTGGCGGCTCAAGGGTAGTCTTGAAAAGAAATTTATGGCGCAAAGTTGATCATTAATAAAATTTTTTACGGTCATTCCTATAAAATCGAGTCTTCTGGTTATATTGGAAAAATTGTTGAAGGAAAACTAGTCGTAGCAAAGTTGGAAAACTATGATTTTGTTGAAAGGTTTATTCACCATTCAAATTCCTAGAATTGGTAGTCAAATTCATTTAGAAGGCAGGGCTACATTGTGGCGAGGCAATTGCCCATTTTAAAAAATTTTCACATGTTCAATATTAGTAGTATTTAAAAAAAAAAAATTAAATGATTGAAACATCACTAGAAATTATTATTGAAATGTAAGTAAAAGTTCTTAAATCTTGCGCATATAGAAAAGAAAATGGCCGTCGGAAGGTTTTTGTCTTTTAAATGATCAATTTGACTTGAACCGAATTTAGTTGATTTTAACTTATTTACCAGATATAGGTGATTTATTTTTTTTTAAAACATAAACGCCATGAGATGAAAGTTAGTCTAAATTAAATTTCGAAAGATTTTGTTTCAAAAAAATCAAGTCTTCTGTTTTTATTGGAAAAAATTGATGAAGGGAAACTAATGGCAGCAAAGTTGGAAAACTATGATTTTGTTGAAGTGTTTATTCACCGTTCAAATTCCTAGAATTTTATTTTATGTATAATTGGTAGACAAATTCATTTAGAGGGCAGGGCCACACTAGGGGAGGCAATCACCCTCTTGAAGAAAAATTTTACACGTTCAATATTAGTAGTATTTCTTTTAAAAAAATTAAAGTTGCAGAAAATCAATATTAAAATGCCAGTAAAATACTAAAATATCAAAAAAAATCTTTTAAAATAGTATTATTATTAATTTTTAAAAAATTATAATGAATGCTCTCACAGTTTATTAAAAGTTAAAAGGAGTATTTGCCTTCCATATTCAATCTATGGAAGAGGAAGAAGACTCTAGAAAATTTTGGGTCAAGTATTTGGATAAATTTGTGTTTTAGTAACCTAAGAATTGTTTGATTTACATTTGACTGTAATAATAAACAAAACATAGGACACCCGTACTTGGATTGATGACGAGGAGAGGAGAAGAGAGGAAAGGAGACAGCATCTCAATTTTTATTTTTTATTATTTATCATATTAAGGGAAGCTTGGGGAATAGGTGTTGCGCCTTCAAAGGAAAACACGTTCCAGTCAATCCATGAATTCCAGAGGAGTCCATGATTAACCTTTCAAATCCAACTCTAATTCCAGAATACACACATACAATGCACCAACACTGTGAAACAGAAGTTCATTTTTATTTTTTCCCAAAAAAAAAAAGTGAAAACCTTCCACACAAATGTATTTGTCCTGTATTTCATGACAGGTTCATGTCCTGCATAATTTTATTTTATTTATTTTATTTTACATTTTTGAATATCTATTAATGGAAATTGGACAATTTAGTGCAGCTCTTTTGTATTGCTAAATAAATGAAAGCTTTTTAAATGATTTTTCCCCATGTTAAATCACATGAGAAGGTATTCAGAGATGCAGTTGATGTGAGAATTTGGTTTTTTGAAATTCTAGAAAAATCTTTTTTCAACTTATTTTTATATTTAATTTTATATTTTGCATAAATTATTTATGAATATATCTCATGTTGGATTTAATCGCACATGCGGAAATGTAAAATAAATAGTTAGAAATTTTTCAGGATAAATACCTCTATAGGGCGGTTTCCAAAATCCACCGTGTCGTGATATCCCTCGAACGGATCGCACAGTCAGATGGTGATCATGCAATCGAACCACTACCGTAATTCCACGACACCACAACCCAAGTCCGGTGACGAATGTATCATAAAAAATTCCCTACACGGAATTTTCCCAAACCCTTATGGTTTACTCTCTTACTTCTCTCATGGTTACAGTATGCCCTTGGCTTGAACACAGGAAGGATAGTCATTTTTCCTACCATATTGCTGTTGTCCTCACGAAGGAAGGAAGGAGTTATTTCTCTCACGTTCATTGAGGAAGAAGAATAGGCATTCACATGGGCATCAATTGGGCTTAATTGGGAATGACCAAATCTATTTCAAACGTAACAATTTATATTGGTCTAATCAAATTCTTTTTTCTTGCGTTCTTGTACCTCGTTATCGGTTTTCTCGGATGATTTTTATTACCTGGATCTCAAGTCTCATTCACATGCTTATGTTATTGGTTTAGCGCCAGGGAAATCTTTACTCAACTCCTCTGAATTAGCATGACTCGAATGTGGCCTACTCACCTCTAGTTGCTCCTCATCGAGCTTACATTACGTATTCACGTCAACGAAAGTACGAATACTTTCGTCAAATATGAGATAGGATTTCACGATTTCCTATGAATCAAATAAAAACTGGATCACATCCAGTACCTAAATTTCATCCGAAATTTGCTCGTTCGTATTTCATAACTCGGTGATCATACTCGACATTTGCCTCATTGTATGATCAGCCATATTCTTCTGCATCCTCACATTAGGAGCGGAAGAAAGCAACACAATACTCTTATAAGGTGAGTCAAACCGACATGTCCATAGGATATGACTCGTACAACGAGATTAAGCCATCGTGCATGCCACTGATAAGGATTGCACTAACTTGGCAATTCTTTTCTACCATGCACGATAGATCTCTTTATCTCGTATATTCTGAGACGCGGTGCCCACCCTGGGGCCATCATCTCTTGCCTCAGATTCCCGTTAAATTTTGACTCTCGAGAATAAATTGAATCTACTGATGTGAAATTTCATAAATCACATCATTCAGTTTACTCTCCTTACAAAAATTTAATACGACAGTTCTCAACACATTAAGAGAGATATCTGTGACTTGGACATACTTATTATCATATTTTTGTATGCCCTACGTATCATCATGACCAAAGTGACTTGAGTACAGACCCCAAAGCGAGTATATGAGTCAACGGATACCATACATCACAATCTGGAATCACATCTTACTATTTGGATTTTGATTCGGCACATAAAAAACCCACAAAAAAGTCACATTTATGGATATAGGACCCCCAAAGAAATTGAAAAAATTCAATTTTAATCGACCTCACATGCCGCCCGGGGCCCACACACACCGCCGTGCGCCGGCGGTGCGCTCCACGCGCTGCCACGCACCTCCATGTGCTGCCACGCACCTCCACGCGCTGGCAGCAGCCTGGCGCATGCCCCAGACGCACGGCGTGCCTCACGCGCGGCGTGATGCATGCCTCACGTGCGGCGTGCCTCACATGCGCTGCCACATGCCTGGCGCGGCTATGCTCACGCGCGCCCAGTCGCGGCGCGCGGCTCACGCGCCTTTACGCGCTGAGCCGTGTTGAGCTGATCAGACTGGGTCAGTCAACGGGTCAGGGTTGACCCAACTGTCCGGTGAACGGGTCGGGGGTCCGACTCGATCGGGTTGGTTGCGGGTCGGTCGGGTTAGGGTCCGACCCTGAACCGGGGACTAACCTCTTCACGCGCTTGTGTGGCACGTGAAGTATACGCTCCTGCTGGACGTGCGTGAGATGCACGCGCCACGCGGGTCTGGGTCTATATTCTTCGCCCGACAAGTCCTGTAACGGGTTTTTCGACCCGGTTTCTGGAAAACTCAATTCCGACTTCTTTTTCTTGCATTTTTCGACTGGAAAAAATTAGTGGACATCTTCCAAACATCCTACACTTGCTTTTAGAAGGATTCTAGCCCAAAAAAATGGTGGAACTCAACCACCCGAGTTGCGGCCCTCCGCAGCCATTCGGAAATCCTGGTTTTCGGCATCCAAAACTCACAATAAAAGACATAAAATTGTAGATCTAGATGCAAGGAACACACTTATAACATTTTTATGCATCGATCCGCCCTTTGAAGCCATATATCTAAGGTTTTCGTGTCCGTACGGTCGCAAAGTTCGACCGGACGTTTGATGGCCTAAACATGCTCGAAAAATTAAACAAAAAATAGTTTTGTAATCACTGAGCCATGGGTATTCCTACGGTGTTCTCGGATTCACGAAACTCATTCGTGATTCGGATCCCAAAATTTTATATCCCCAAAAATAATTCCGAAAATCATTTAAATTAAATCCAACGATCGCTCTGATGCCAATGTTGGATTTAATCGCACATGCGGAAGTATAAAATAAATAGTTCGAAAATTTTCGGGATAAATACTTCTATAGGGCAGTCTCCAAAATCCACCGTGTCGCGATATCCCTCGAACGAATCGCACGGTGGGATGATGATCACGCAATCGAACCACCACCGTAATTCCACGATACCACAACCCAAGTCCGGTGACGAATGTATCACAGAAAATTCCCTCCACGGAATTTTCCCAAACCCTCATGGTTTACCCTCTTACTTCTCTCATGGTTACAGTATGCCCTTGGCTTGAACACAGGAAGGATAGTCATTTTTCCTACCATACTGCTGCTGTCCTAAGGAAGGAAGGAAGGAAGGAAGGAGTTATTTCTCTCACGTTCATTGAGGAAGAAGAATAGGCATTCACATGGGCATCGATTGAGCTTAATTGAGAGTTACCACTTAATTGAGTGGTTAATAAGGTGGTTAATGATGGGGTTACCCCATTCCTAAATTATCCAAATGCCCCTCAATGGGCATATTCCAACATCTCAGAATAATATGATGCGCTTGCTAAATTTAGTTGTAGTCTTAGAGTTTCCATAGAAATCCATTTTTGACTTTTGGGTTAATCTAACTGAGTAATCAAAGGTATGAGAAAGATTAAAGAAGAGTAGACTGAGATTCAAGAAAACTCACGATATTAGAAAGGTTAGAGTTATGGCTAAATATATATATATATATATATTTACACTCATATCATTTTTATGAAAATTCCACTCAAAATACTCAAACATACTCTTTTGTGGGTATTTATCTTTTTTATAAGTTCAAAAGTTTTTTTTGATCAATTTGCATGCTTCAAAAGCAATTCATAAGTCATTTTGGACTACACAAATTTTATACTTAATCTATACCATTTTTTTTAGTACTATACCAATCGGTATTCAGAACCATATTCTGACTAATCCAGTTCTGGACTTGTAGTGGTTCATTTAACGGGACTACCCTCCCAACATAGTTTTTACTATACCCAAACCACAAGTTGAACTTAGAAATTTAGTTAAAAAATTTAATATTATATCTTACTAGATCAACTATTCGTTGGTACTTAATCTATACCATTAAATAAAAGTAATGTCTTATGCAAGCGGTAGGGAGTGCAACATAAAAAAAGGTGTACATATATTTTTTTATTTAAAAAAAATTAGAAATTTAATTATCTATTTTTTAAAATATAATTAATGAAATTATTTGATATTACAATAATAAAATTATTTGATGGTGATTTAGTATTTATTGTGATTTTAAAATTATTAGCTATATACAATAAATTAAGATAATATATAAATATAAATATTTTTATATTTAATACTTTTCTCTTTTTTTCACTAATTTACATTCATTTTTGCTTAGTAATCTGTTTCTTGAGTCTTATCTTAACATAAAACTATGATGGTCAAAATCTCTTTTCTTCCACTCATATGACAGAAACAAGAAAAGTAGTATAGAAATTATAGAGAGTTTCACTCCTATAATAAGAATAAGAGATTGTTGATCCGTAAAAATCAATTTTATATCATAATTAGGTAAGTCATCATTCTTTTTAATTCTATATCACTATTTTATTTAACTGATATTCCGTGATAAAGAGTTCTACTCGTAATGTAAGTACGAGCATGTGACCTAGTAATATATTAGAAAAAGAAAATAGAAAAGAAAAATTGAAGATAAAGAAGTGGAATGTGATTTGTGTTTTCTCTCTCCTCCTACTTCATTCCCTTTTGACTTGATGACGGTGATAGCAATCTTTGGCATCGCTATTGAGGCCCTCTCTCGCCCTTTCCCTCCAAGCCAAAGCCATTCTGTTTCTCTCTGCTTTATTTTGTTTTGTATGAAGAGAAATAAACAAATGAAATCGAATAGAGGAAGGGATAATAGAAGTGAAAAAATCCTACTAGAGTTATCTCAAAGGGACAAAGCACCCTCACTTTCCCCCTCTCTTAGTCTCTCAATGCTCTCCCTTACTTGCTGCAATCGAATTTGAAAATTTCGTTGGAGCTATCAAATTTGAAAATTCATATCTTAAATTAGAGAACTCAAGATTGATTTTTGGCATTGGAAACAAGATTTTGAGATTTTCAACTTTTTGTGTTGGAAAAAGGGTTAATTCAAATTGGAAGATGGTAAATTCACATACGTAAGGTAATTGGGTCAGATGGTTAACATTGTTGATTTAAAAAAAAAAAACATTATTGATTTTGTTTGTAAGTCAACCGAGCTCAATCAAGCCCAAACCATCGAAGCCCACATTCAATTCTCAAAGCCCAAATCAAGCCTAAGCTACAATCAACCAAGTTGAGGACCCCAATCTCAGAATTTGCAATTGACGAAGATAACAAGAGTCCTTATGCAAGTAGAAGAACAAAGAACAAGGATTAACAGAGAGCTGGAGTTTGACTAGGATCAGAGGGAAAGAATTCTATAAAACAGACCAAGCATGCATGAGAGAAGACATATTCTGGGGTTGCTAACAGCAGCCTTGAAAGCCTTCAATTCTTTTCCACCGTCTTTTAATTGCTTTCTTCAATTCTCTACTTTTGTTCTTTCTTTCATAGTTGTCATCTTCAGTCTTTCAGTTCCAAATTTCTAGCACTTCAATCACAAACTGATTCTATCGTCATTATCATCTTTAACTAACATTATCGCCCGTGTTTTCTACAGTCAAATTCACTATCGAGTTCATACATCCTCATAGAAGTCGCCATCTTTCGCAGTCAATCTCCGCCTCAATTCGTCTCCTTCGCCTATTCGAACCCAGATTCACAATCACCGCCTTCTTTTCAATATGTCTTCCAATTCCACCTGTCTAGGGTTTGACTTTGCCACCGTTGTCTTCAGTCTTCTTTCATTTCACCACCAGTCTTCATTCTTCACCATCGCCCGAGTTCAAATCACCTTCTGTCTTCATATGCAATCCTTCGATCATCCATAGCCGTCGTCGCATGTCTGTTTTTTAGCTTGGTTCCACGTCGTTTCGTTCACCTTCAGCCATCTTCGATTTTTCCGTCCAGAATCGACTCCTACCACATCAAATCCTCAGTCAGACGTCGCTTTAATCTCTCTTGCTATCAGAACAAGTTGCTGCTGCCAGAAAGGGAACCACCTTCGTCCGACAGCATCGGCTCCCTTGTAGAAGCCCTTCGGTTTGCCTTCAACAATTTTGAGAATTTATTCGGTTATTTAAATTTTAATTGTATATCTTACTCTCCTTGATGTCTATTTTAGTATCATTTCGTATTTTTTTATATTTTATATATATATTTTTTATTCTCTGGTAATTTAATTTCATGATTTTAGTTTCAGTTTTAGAAAACAAAAATAAAAATAAATCTTAATTTTAGGACTCATTTGATATCAATTTAGTAATTCTCTTATAGGTCTAGGGTGTTAGATTTTCCTTATTTATTTAGCCAATTTTTTTTTTTGGATTTTGCATCTATTTAGATTTAATTAATTGAGATTATTTATTTATTGGAAGTTTTATGTACTTAGATTTAGAATTTAAAATGACTCAATAATTTGGTATTCACTTAAATAATTAGAATAAATCACAACTGCTCTGGAAAATTGACTAGTACTCGCAAGATCAATAATCCAATTCATCCATATATACCGCATCAGTTTTCTTTAATCCGCTTATACACTCAAAGGGATCTTCTTTCCTTAGTGTTTTCAGAGGGATTGGGATGAGATTTAGAGACCAAATCATGGCAAGAGTGTGTTGCCTATCTCTTTTTCTTGCACTACAAAAAAACATCATTTTTGCGACGAAATTTAGCGACTAATTTTTTTTGTTACAATTTTGCGACGAATTTAACGACGAAAACTTGTTTACTCGCTATTTCCAACGAAATTTCCAACGAAAAAATAATCGTCGCTAATTTCCAACGAATTCGGTTTTTGTCGCTCATTTGCGACGAATTCAGTGACAAATTTTGAATTTGTGGCTAATTTTGCGACAAATTTGGAATTCGTCACTGAATTCAGCGACAAATTCGGAATTCGTCGCTAAATTTGAAATATAATAAAATAAAATAAAATATAAAAATATATTTTTTATTTAATAATTTTATATTTTATTATTTAATAAATTAATTTAGCGACGAATTCCGTTTTGTCGCTAATTTGCGACGAATTCAGCGACAAATTTGAATTTGTGGCTAATTTTACGACAAATTCGGAATTCGTCGCTGAATTCAGCGACAAATTCAGAATTCGTCGCTAAATTTGAAATATAATAAAATAAAATAAAATATAAAAATATATTTTTTATTTAATAATTTTATATTTTATTATTTAATAAATTAATTTAGCGACGAATTCCGTTTTGTCGCTAATTTGCGACGAATTCAGCGACAAATTTGAATTTGTCGCCAATTTTTGCGACAAATTCGGAATTCGTCGCTAAATTTGAAATATAATAAAATAAAATAAAATATAAAAATATATTTTTTATTTAATAATTTTATATTTTATTATTTAATAAATTAATTTAGCGACGAATTCCGTTTTGTCGTTAATTTGCGACGAATTCAGCGACAAATTTGAATTTGTGGCTAATTTTGCGATAAATTCGGAATTCGTCGCTGAATTCAGCGACAAATTCGGAATTCGTCGCTAAATTTGAAATATAATAAAATAAAATAAAATATAAAAATATATTTTTTATTTAATAATTTTATATTTTATTATTTAATAAATTAATTTAGCGACGAATTCGGTTTTTGTCGCTAATTTGCGACGAATTCAGCGACAAATTTGAATTTGTTGTCAATTTTTGCGACAAATCCGGAATTCATCGCTAAATTTGAAATATAATAAAATAAAATAAAATATAAAAATATATTTTTTATTTAATAAATTTATATTTTATTATTTAATAAATTAATTTAGCGACGAATTAGGTTTTTGTCGCTAATTTCCGACGAATTCAGCGACAAATTTGAATTTGTGGCTAATTTTGCAACAAATTCGGAATTTGTCGCTGAATTCAGCGACTAATTCGGAATTCGTCGCTGAATTCAGCGACAAATTGGGAATTCGTCGCTAAATTTAAAATATAATTAAATAAAATAAAATATAAATATATATTTATTCTTTAATAATTTTATATTTTATTATTTAATAAATTAATATAACGACGAATTCGGTTTTTGTTGCTAACTTTGCGACGAATTCCGGATTTCGTCGTTAAATTTGAAATATAATTAAATAAAATAAAATATTAATATATATTTATTATTTTTATTTTAAAAAGTTTAAAAAAATTAATCACATTTATTATTTTTAAGTAATATGTTATATTTTATTTTTATTTTATCTTTTAAAAAAATAGTATTATTATTTTTTTAAATCTTTTATTATTTTATTTTACACTAATATTTTATTATTTTATAATAAATTGTTATTTTATATTGTTTTATTATTATTAGAAAAATGTGAAGAAAAGATAATAAGTAAAAAAAAAAAATTATTACAGATATTAACATTTAGCTTGATGGTTACAGGATCTTAAAGGTTTATGGAAGCGCAGGGGTTCGAACCTTGGTGGAAGCAAAGCAAAGGCAATTTTCAAGAATTAAGTGAGGTAGGCACTGTGGGCGCCGGCTCGGGCGGGTGTGCAGGCGGATGCTTGCTCGGGCGGGCGGGCTGGCTCGGGTTCAAGCGGGCTCGGGTTCAGGCGGGACTGCATTATTTTTCATTCATAATTTAGCGACGGATTTTGCGACGAATTTATATCCGTCGTTAATTTAGCGACCAATTTTTTTTGTTCATAAATTAGTGACAGATAATTTTTCGTTGCTAAATTTGCGACGAATTTAGCGATGAAAAATTATTCGTCGCTAAATTTAGCGACGAATTTTATATTTTCGTCGCTAAATTTAGAGACGGATAATTTTTTGTCGCTAAATTCGTCGCTAATAATTCGTCGCTATATTTAGTGACAAAATTATAAAATTCGTCGCTAAATTTAGCGACGAATAATGTTTTGTCGCTAAATCCGTCACAAGTTTAGCGACAAAAAATTATCTATCGCTAAATTTAGCGACGAATTTATATTTTCGTCGCTAAAGTTAGCGACGAATTTTATATTTTCGTCGCTAAATTTGCGACGGATTTAGCGACAAAAAATTATTCGTCGCTAAATTTAGCGACGAATTTCTTATTTTTCGTCGCTAAATTTTTGCGACGCGTAATTAGCGACGAAAATTTTTTCGTCGCTAATTTCGTCGCTAACGAATTTAGCGATAAATTTTTATTAAATTTTCGTCGCTAAATTTGTGGCTAAAAACTTGTTTTTTTGTAGTGTTGTGCAACTTTCAGTGATTCAAACTCTCTCTCTGACATTCGAGTTGAAATCTCCAATTCACCATTTTTGCAACAAGAATCAAGCCTTTATGAGGGGATTCAAGTGTATAGTCAAGAAAAATTTTGATCCTTGTTCATAGCCAATTTAAAGCAAGACCTCTTTGATGTTTAGACCTTCATTTGCCTCCAATTTCTAAATTTTTTGAGTCATCTTGATTTTTGAGTATTCTATCGATGTCCTAACATGATCCTTTGTAGTATGAATCCATCGAATTGTGTTCAAATTAGATTAAATGCTCTTACTTGGCCTTGGTAATTAATGTGCTTATATGGGTGGTAAATTTTCTTGTCGTGATTTGGTTGTTCTATGATTTTGGGGTGTTTTAGTATAGCATTAACGATGCAAAGTATTTGTAAGAGTATTAAGCTAGAAGTTGTTGAAACTTGATACATAAAAATGAATGCGAACTCTTGAGAGATAGGATGGAAGGTTAATCAAACCAAACGTGAAAGGCAAGTATTTCACATACTCATGTACTTTTTTGTTTTTTCTGTAGCATGCTTTCCATGTTTCATGCTTGGTATGGTTTAATTTTAAATGGTCAAGGCATGAATTTCCTCATTAATTTATTAGAATTTTTAATGAATTTGTTTATATTGTTGGTAAAATGAGTTTTGATGATGAAAAGATTATGGCTAATAGTGAGCACATGATGAAAATAGTAAGTTAAAGTAATGAAAGATTAGTTTGGAAAATAATAGGATGAGTTAGGAATGATCCAAGACACATACATGAAACTCAAAACTACAGTAGTCGACTTACCCTCAAGCATAAGTTGACTCATTAAGTTTAGGAATGCTTTTAAGTATAGATAGAATGTTAAGTCAGTCAACTCACGAAGGAACATCAATTGACTCACCATGCACCATGGCAAATTGAACTTAAACAGCAAGCTACTCAAATTGATTTACCACAAAGGACCAGTCGACTCACTCACTCTATGAAGTAATAGAACTAAAATTCAATGTGGCAATGGTCGAACATTTAAGACAATAACAATCAAAATGAAAAATTGGACAAACTATATACAGGTCAAGTCGACCTCATATAGATCATAGGACAATTAGCACATTCAGCACTTAGAAACTTTTATGGAAAAACAAGTCGACACATAATACTAGACCATAGATCACTCACATGCTAGATCATAGGGTACAAGGCACTAGAACACGTCATAAGCCACAACACGTGTCAAGACATAGGCCAGACATAGGCTAGACCTTAGAATCTAAGTATGCACTATGCCAAGTCGACTTACATGTTACCCTAAGTCGACTCATTTAGAAAAATAAGCACAGCACTAGCCATAACACATTGTTGGGTGCTCAGCTATAAAGGTAATGAAGGGTTGGAGTACAAATAGCTTCACGTAGCACACATGTCCATCTTGGGCTGCTGGTTGGGGAGAGATTTGGATCGCAAAGATCTGGCCACCTTTTTTAATCATGTACTGCATCAATGCCATTTAACTCCTTTGACTAAATCTCAGTTGTCCATCTTTAACTTGATCCATCGGCAATCATGTAAAAACTTTATCTCCATGTGCTTGTAATCAGCAACAATACGGCCTAGTTTCTCAAACCATTGCACTCCACGGACAACATTCAAACCAACTAGTTGCTAAGAATAGAGATTGACTTGTAACTCCAAACCTTGGATCCGTAAGTTTACTTTTCCATGGGCTTCATGACATCTCTGCTTTTCACCATTGGCCACTCAAACTTCAAACTCCTTTACTTTCTTAGCAGGTATTCCTAAGGATTTGGCAACCTTAGGGTTGATTAAATTAAGAGTTAAACCATTGTCAATCAGTACGGTCACTTCCGTTTGCTAATTTGTGCACTCCCGTGTATTATCTTGGGTCCTTTGATTCCAACCATAGTATGGATAGAAACTAGTGAGTCCTCCTCATAATTCTTTGCCTTTTGAACTATAGTTTCATAGGAGAAAGGCTCGAGGTCTGCTGGATCTTTGGACTACTTAGATATTCTATCTCTTACAGGATCTACCATGTAGATCCATGGAGTTTTGCACTTATGGTTGGGCATAAACTTCTCATTGTAGTTAGAACAGAGTTCTTTGGCTGTTCTAGCCTCTATCTTTATGTGGGATAGCCTTTTAACTACTAGTGGTAAGGTTTTGGGATTGTTTAGCTTGGTTGCACTCGTAGCTGGTGTGCTAAAGGGCCACGATGTGTTGCTATGTACATGGGCAAGGCTGCTGGTAGCCATGGTGCTTTAGGTGCATGTAGTATAGCGGATGCCCTGTAGTTGATCCTCCTTGAGTCATGCAATCTCCAAGGCATGTATCAGTGATTTGGAATACTGGAACTTGATCTCAATGGCCAACTCATGCTTGAGTCCAGCCACAAAGGCATTGATCAATGTTTTCTCATGCCAATCAACACAAGTGGAAAGTTTTTTAAATTCATTTTGGTAATCCCTTAACGAATCTGATTATCTTAACTTTGAAACGGCCTCATTGTAATAAACCATTATTGTGACTTGTATGGTATCGTTCTTTAAGACATGACAACAATTGTTGTGATTCGTCTTCGAGATAGAATCGAGTGATTATAACCCTCTCATATTTGTCTGTAGGAAAGCAGCTAAAGTATATCTTGGTTCAAACACCAATGCATTTGGATCTCCCCCATGAAACTTGAGAAAGTTGAGTTTATAAGCAACTGGCCGCTGTCTTAGTTCGCGATGACCTTTTCTCCTTTCTCTTGGCCAATCATCATATTCTTGGGCAATAGACATGACATGATCTTCCTCTGATCTTCCTCCTCACTGCTAGAGGATTCAAATCTATGCTTTAGCTCATCAGTTGGTTTGCCATCACTACTAGAATGATCGGTAGAATGTAGATCTTGGTCATGGTGTCTTCTTCTATGCTTGATGCTCGTCTTAGGCGACACTGTTTGTAGTAGATCAGGATTGCTTGCATATTTTGTTCCAACCGAGCCAAACACTTGTTGGATTCATTCATGGTAGTGCATGAAGTTTTGAGCTGTGCCTCTAATGCCTCTATACACTCACATTTAGTGAGTTGTTTTGCTTGATCGACCATGGGCAGAATTTTAATTCTTGATTTTTCGGTTCATAGGGATTTGTGCCCTTCAGATGGTTTGGATGTTGACTCTCAATGAAAGTACCAAAAACTACTGGGGCCTTAGCTATGAAGTTAATTCACAGAGTGCAAAAAACTTCACATGGCATACATGTCACATGTGAAGATGGCTTGGTAGAAAAGTGGAATTAGGGTTAGGGTTAGGGTTGGATAATTGTTTCTCTCTTACTCACAATTTTATCGAAAACCTCATTTTTCTATACCTTAGGATCACTTGAAAAATAGTGTGACACTAGGGAAAACAAGTCTCCTTCATGCTGTAACACCGACACTATGGTATCTGTAATTTAATTATATAGAGAGAAATTTATTTATTTAAATTGATTTTTGATTTTTGGGGTATTTAAATTAAATTTTGGTATATTTTAATTTGCTGAAACCGTGAATCGAAGTAAACCCCGTTTTTATAAAATAAATTTAAATTTTAGTGAAGTGTGGGTGTGAAGACATACATATATATGTATAAATATATATAAATAAAAAAAAGGAGAGAGAGAGGAGATGCTGCATTTTGGAGTGAAACGCAGCACCTTTCCCTCTTTTCCTAATTAAGATTGTAAACCTTAATTTCATTCTCTCTCTCTCTTTTCCACTTTCTCTCTCTCCCCGACTCTTTACCTTCCCGCGGTTATTCTTCCTCCGCCGCGATCAGTCGCTCGCCCCGCCACCTCTGTCCACCGTGAGCAACCACCACCATCTTCTTCTCATTCTACCTCACTCACGGTCTCTCTCTTACTGTTTCTCTCTCTCTCCGTTGCTCACTTTCTCTCTATCCCTAGCGATCTCCCTCCCTCTCGATCGCACACCGCCGCGAGCTTCCATCGCTATCCGCCACCACTATGAGCGCACCCAGCTGCTACATCTCCTCCCTCCTGCAAGCGAGCCGCTGTAGCTCCTCCCTACATGAGCGCGAGGGCGCCGCAGCGCGCGTTGCCCCGCACGAGTCCGCCACAGCGCAAGCGGGACCGCACGACCGCGCGACTGTGCGAACACACCACAGCATGAGAGCGCCTGCTCGGGAGCGCACCTACGCACGAGCGCGCGCCTGCGCACGAGCGCGTGCTTACCCACTAGTGCTCAACCCAGGAGCGCGCGACTACAGTCCAGCTCGCGAGCGCACGTGCCAGCCCGCGACAGCCCATGAGCCCGCACAGCCCTCAAGCCCACAGTGGCCACGAAGCCCATTGCGGCCCGTAACCCGCGATAGCTCGTGACAACCCACGAGTCTCTACGTCGGTAACTAACTCAGGGTTTTGATTTTCTTCTAAGTGTTTATGACTTAACTAATAAATCTTGTCTTAATAGGGAGCATTGTAGATTTTGGAGTGATCGAGGAGACATTCGGACGAAAGTCTTCGCTCTGAGAAAACTCTAGGTGAAAAAATTTCTTATCCATTCAATTTAATTAAATGAATGTTAGGGTTAAGTTGAGAAATGAGGAGAAATGGTTGGTGTGTAGGAGCTGCACGCCTTGGGTGCTGCGCAAAGGTGCTGCGCACCCTGCACATGGGCACTGTGTGCCCTGCACACGGGCCTTGCACACGGTCAATGCGCGCCTTGCACATGGGCGTTACGCGCTGCACAAAGGAGCACTGGGCTGTGGCCCTACTGGCCCTACTGGCCCTTGGGTGCGAGCGAGAGATTTGATTGGTATGAGCCCTGTGCGGGATTGGTTGAGTACCAACACTTGTGTCTTGTAGACTTGTAGACTTGTTGTATGCATAAACAAAATATAAGGAATTAGGGTAGGATTCTAATGGATTCGAACTACCTGATTTGTATACGTGTATTAGAAGTGATAGTCTATTTCCTATAACTACGTAGATTTGAAACTTGTTGATTTATATATTTATATATATATACATTCATAGGTATTGGGTACCTTGAGTTAGGGGAACACTTTTTTTCGCTTCGTGATAATATTGGGGAGTGCACTACCCTTCCCCATATAATGAGTGAGATTTATTTCAATACTTTTGTTTAATATGTAAACCCTGTTTTACAACATTTTGATAATTGAGTATGATTTGTCGTGTGTTTGAAATGTTTTGATTGATTTTGGAACTGATTTTTTGTGAATCGTTGGAGTATCCAAAAATTGGGTTGAATTATGAAATTATGCATCCATGTGGTTGAAATGTATAATGTGTCATTTTACGCTGTATATTATATTTGGTTTGTGAACCTAATTTCGGCACATTCTTGATACGAGATTGATTTTGGCCTTGAGAGTCTTGGTATGTATTGTTCCGTAGCTACGAAGGATACCGTGAGAGGTGCTTAGGTGGCGTCCGGATATGCCTAGGCCTAGGGTATCCCACGAGTTGTCATGATTTTATTAACGACATGGTACTAGCCAGGTTGAACTCGAAATGGAGGAGGATTTGGATACTCTCTCCAAGTCTAGCACCTGGACGAGATTCGTCGCCAACGCCGGGGTAGAGAGCACTTTAAAATAAATTTGTATATAACACCCCCGGTGCACCTGTCATAGGTCGAGGTAGAGCTCTGCCAGGACACTTTCGGTTGGCAGCTCTATGATTTTTATTGACAGTGCTTTGGATGCATATTTAACTTGCTAATGCGTGCAAATGATATATTGTTAAAATGAAAGTATGATGATTTGATGTATGATTTGTATACTTACGTTTTGACACTCCAGTTTCACAATTCTTATTAGACGATTGCATTGACCCACTTACTCACTGAGTATTCTTTTGCTGAGTACTCACCCCTCATTTCCCTTCTTGTTTCAGAGATAGTATTTGGCAATGAGCGTTGCTTTTAGGACGCTTAGTATCATTGGGAGATCTGGTCTGGACTTGAGGAGTCATTGATATTTTCGCTACAATTTCGTGAGTTAAAAATTCTATTGATGATGTATATGTTTTTTGAGATCTATAGATGACCATTGTATAATTCTAGGATAACTGTACAAATATGGATATTTAAATTGTGAAACTTTCATATCATTGCATAACACTTGCATTGAAGCAATTTCTATTCATTGCGTATGTTACTTGGAAATGTGTCATGTCCTAGAAGTGTACTTTAGAACCGTTCGGTGCCACCTCTAAATCATAGGAGGGGCGACTGGCGGCTGTTTATGCATTTGACGGGAGAATGGCAGTAGAGGTCTGTGGTTAGGACTGTGAAAATTCGTTTTGTTAGCCTTGCGTTGTCTTGGATTGTGCGGTATGGATTTTTTGGTCTGATGTTGGGATTGGATTTATGTATTGTGGGGCCGGGTTGGCCCTATTGTACAGGTAGTAGGTTGTTGCTATATGGGAGACCTCCGATATGCGGAGAGATTCTGTCCGATTTTCTGTAAAAATACAGTCGGCATTCAGGATAGCGGGCGGCTGCTCATGATCCTGATTCGGGGCGTGATAGTTGACTTGGTATCAGAGCCTAGGTTGAGAGCTATGTAGGAAGAAAGTCTTGAAAACATTTTCGAGTGTGTTTGTGTTTAAAGCCCTCAATGCATGAGAGTTTCATACAGTTATGAAGTCCTAGTACATGGTCTTCATCCATTTTAGGGGGATTAGATACGGTTGTATCAACCTAACATTTTTTTAGAATTCTATTCTTTGTGAGGGTAGTCAAGATATGACTAGTCTAAATTTCTTGAACCATGCATATTCATTGAACGATACCTAACAAAGATCCTTCTCTTGCAGAAGTATGACGACCCGATGGAGCACCTGTTTTGCCCCCATCAGAGGAATTAGATGAGCTGGAGGACCGTTCCTCGACTCGCGTGCCACCACCGGCACATACTCAGCCAGCTGCTCAGCCTGAGACTCCCGTACCCATACTCGACGCCTTTCAGTAGGTGTACGAGTGGTACGCTTCGCATGGGGTCCAGATTCCGCCCCCACCACCTCCTACAACGGCGCCTACACCTGCCGCATCGCCAGTTCCTTTGGTACCGGTTCCACCGCTGGTGGCCGGTCCTTCTATCTTGTCAAAGCTGAGTGAGAACACATCGGCTACTCTTAGACGGGTACATGAGTTGACTCAGTTGGCTAAAGAGGCCCGTTAGCTAGGGAGCACTGATTTCATAGGGCTTGGTGATGCTGCGGTAGCCAAGCATTGGATCAACCGCACTCGCAGGATTTTGACCGATCTAGGGATTGGAGAGGAGCTCTGCCTGAAAGTGGTACAGCGATTATTAGAAGGAGAGGCCCTCTTATGGTGGGAGGCCCTTACTGATGAGGTGACAGAGCCACTGCGGTGGGATGACTTCCTTCGGGAGTTTGACCGTAAATTCTTCCCACTCTACCAACAGGACCGGATGAGGTCAGAGCTGGGACGACTTACACAGGTGTCTAGATCTTTCTCGAAGTATGAGACAGACATGCGGAGACTTGCCACATTTGTACCGGATCTGGCCACACCTCAGTATTTGCGCTTCAAATTTGAAGACGGTTTTAGCCTCAACATAAAGAAGTATATGACTGTTACTCCACAATTTACACTGGCCGAGGTGATAGACTTTGCTCACCGCGCGAAGGCTTTGGTCCTCGCTAAGACTAGGCAGAGAAAGAATAGAGAGCTGAAGAGAAAGAAAGAGAAGCCTCATTCTGCGCACAGCTCCAAGAGGGGCAGGGGATCCAGTTCGCACAGAGACAGATTTGGACCTGGATCTTCTAATCTAGGACAGGGACAATACTCCTAGGGGTTCAGACACCCTGCTCTAACTCACCCTACACAGTATACTACTCAGCGGCATCCTTATTGTCGTAGGTACAATAGGTCTCATCGGATAGGAGCTTGTTTAGTGTCGGTCACTTGCTTCCATTGTGAGAAGCCGGAGCATATCAGGAGTTCTTATCCTGAGTTAGGACTCGGTGAACAGAGTTCACAGAGTCGCACTAGTACTCCTCATATGAGTCAGTAGGGGCAGCTTACTTGGCCAGCATCTTCTACTCCCAAGGTGACCACTGGGAGTTATACAGTGCAGACCCAGGCACGACAGCAGCCTAGGGCTCAGGCTCGGGTTTATGCCATGATGCAGGAGGACGTCCAGGCAAACCCCGACATCATCATGGGTACTCCTCCTTCTGATCCTATAGAATAGGATCTCTATTCGTATTTCCACTTCTTTTGGGGATGTCAGCATTGTATCATGATAGTTGTATAGGTATTTTATATTGTGTACCCTTTTGTCGACATGATACTACTCTGACATCTTTGTACACTGAAGTTGTAAAAGCCTTAGAGGCTCAACTATTTTGATATATATATATATATATATATATATATATATCAAATTTGAAATTATTCTAAATCTATGTGCATTTTGTTCAAAGATAGGTACTTTACCTATCTTCGGAATAGATGCTCGTATCCTTATTGACACGGGGTCTAACTATTCGTATGTAAGCGATCAATTCTCCTGACATTCTAACAGGCCGCTCTCACCTTTGGACGAGAAGATATTGGTCATCACTCATTTGGGTGAGCAGATTGTGCGCGGCATAATATATAGAGAATATGAGATCAAAGTTGGGGATACAGTGTGAAGGCAGATCTAATCCCTCTCACCATAACTGATTTTGATGCCATCTTGGGAATGGATTGGCTATATATGCATCGGACTTCAGTTGACTACTTTAAGAAGCATGTGGAGTTTCGAAGACCCGATCAACCAGTGTTATTTTTTAGGGCGAGAGGCTGGTTTACCCCGCTGTGTCATTTCAGTTTTGGAGGCCAACTGTATGATTCACCGTGGGTGTGTAGCATATCTGGCTCACATCATAGACACCACTACTCAGGGACCAAGACTTGAGGATGTTCCAGTGGTACAGGAGTTTACTGATATTTTCTCCGAGGAGCTACCTGATTACCGCTGGTTTGGGAGTTTGACTTTGAGATCGATTTAGCTCAGGGGACTACCCCTATCTCTATGTCGCCATACAGGATGGCGTTGGATGAGCTGAGAAAGCTCAAGGTTCAGCTACAGGAGTTACTGGATAAGGGGTTTATCCATCCTAGCACGTCACCTTTGGGTGCTCTAGTGCTGTTTGTAAAGAAAAAGGACAGCTCACTGAGATTGTGTGTGGATTACAGGCAGCTTAACCGGGTGACTGTGAAGAACAGATATCCATTGCCTCGCATAGATGATTTGTTTGATCAATTGCAAGGTGCCCGAGTTTTCTCGAAGATTGATCTTCGATCGGGATATCATCAGTTGTGGATTATGACTTAAGATGTGCCAAAGACAGCTTTTCGCACTCGATACGGACACTATGAATTCCTTGTCATGCCGTTTGGGCTGACTAATGCCCCAGCTGCATTCATGGGCTTGATGAATAGAGTTTTTCACGACTATCTAGACTAGTTTGTCATAGTCTTCATAAACGACATACTTGTGTATTCGCGGAGTGACAAGGATTATGTTCAACATCTTTGCACCGTTTTACAAATCCTCCGCGATGGGTAGCTGTATGCCAAATTCACAAAAATTGAATTTTGGCTAAGAAATGTTAGATTTTTGGGGCATGTCATTTCTGCAGAAGGGATTTTTGTTGATCCGCAGAAGGTCAATGCCATTATGAGATGGGAGCAGCTGCAGACAGTGACTGAGATCAGGAATTTTCTTGGTCTGGCCGGTATTACCGTAGATTTGTTGAGGGGTTTTTCCGGATAACTGCACCATTGTCTAGATTGACACAAAAGCGCATCTAGTTTGTATGGGATAACCATTGTGAGGCGAGTTTTTAGGAGCTCAAACAATGGTTGACTACAGCTCCGATTTTGGCGCTTTCTACCAGCAGTCGGGAGTACACAGTGTACAGTGATGCTAGCCAACAAGGGTTAGGTTGTGTTTTGATACAAAATGGTCGGGTGATCACCTACGCTTCTAAATAGTTGAAGAAACATGAGGTGAATTATTCGACACACGATTTAGAGCTTGTGGCCATAGTCTTCGCATTGAAGATATGGCGCCATTACTTGTACGAGGTAACTTGCCGGGTGTATACGGATCATAAAAGTCCGAACTATTTATTCACCCAGCGAGAACTTAACCTGAGACAGAGGAGATGGTTGGAACTTCTCAAAGATTATGATCTTGTCATTGATTATCATCAGGGCAAGGCCAATGTGGTTGCTGATGTCTTGAGCCCAAAATCAGCTTCATCATCTCAGAAAAACGATATGGCATACCTCACTTATTTGATGGGACTCCGGGATTTGGGAGTCAGATTGGCTAGTAATGATCAGGGCACTCTACTAGCCAAGTTTGAGGTCAGGTCGACGCTGTTGGACCATATTAGGGAGATTCAGGGCACTGATACCAAGCTCCAGGCTCTTACCGAGAGAGCCTGCAGAGGTGATATAGATGATTTCAGAGTCCGTAGTGATGGACTTCTGACTTATCAAGATAGAGTGGTTATACTCGCCAATAAGGATCTTTGCAGGTCCATATTAGAGGAGGCATACTCCTCGGCGTATGCCTTACACCCGGGTAGTACAAAGATGTATCGAACTATTCGGGGTAGCTATTGGTGGCCAGGTATGAAGAAGGACATTGTGGAATTTGTAGCTAGTCTGTCAACAGGTGAAGGCCGAGCATCAGAGGCCAGCGGGTTTACTACAGCCACTTCCCATTCTCGTATGGAAGTGGGAACATGTGACTATGGACTTTGTTATGGGATTATCGCGGACTCAGACCAGATATGATACCATTTGAGTGGTAGTCGATCGACTCACCAAGTCCGCTCATTTCATCCCGATGTGCAGCGACTCTCTATTGGAGACATTGGCACATCTGTATATTGACGAAATAGTTAGACTGCTGGAGTTCCCATGTCCATAGTCTCAGATAGAGATCCGAGGTTCACTTCTCGATTTTGGCCCAAGCTGCAGGAAGCTTTGGGCACGCGGCTCAGTTTTAGCACAACATATCACCCACAGACAGATGGTCAGTCGGAAAGGACCATTCAAACGCTCGAAGATTTGCTTCAGGCTTGTGTCATGGATTTTCGAGGTAGTTGGGATAGGCATTTACCGCTGGTGGAGTTTGGATATAATAATAGCTATCAGGCTAGCATCGGTATGCCACCCTGTGAAACACTCTACGACAGGAAGTGTCGTACCCCGTTGTGCTGGGATGAGGTAGGCGAGAGACACCTTACCAATGTTGAGTTAGTCGAGGAAACTAAGGAAAATGTCAGGGTGATCCGCGAGCGGTTGAAAGCCGCCCAAGACAGATAGAGGGCGTATGCGGATCGGAGACGCTGGCCTTTAGAGTTTGAGGTAGGTGATATAGTGTTTTTGAGGATTTCTCTCTTGAGGGGACTCATTCGACATCGGCAGCGGGGCAAATTGAGCCCCAGGTACATTGGCCCATTCCGTATCCTCAGTAAGGTTGAGAGCGTGGCATACAGACTAGAGCTGCCAGACAAGTTATCTCAGATCCATGATGTCTTCTATGTATCAGTGTTGAGGAAGTACATCCCAGATCCTTCGCATATTTTAGAGCCTCCACCTGTTGAGTTACGAGAGGACCTCAGTCTTCCTGTTTAGCCCATGGCTATTCTAGATCAGTAGGTTAGGAAGCTGCAGAGCAAGAGTCTTGTAAAGGAGTGACCAGGTTGAAGAGAAGACTTGGGAACCCGAGGAAGCTATGAGGCGACAGCATCCCCATTTGTTTACTGTTTAGTCCTCTTTTACTTTCGAGAACAAAACTTGTTTTTAGGGGATTGAAAATGTAATATCAACACTGTGGTGTCTGTAATTTAATTATATAGAGAGAAATTTATTTATTTAAATTGATTTTTGATTTTTGGGGTATTTAAATTAAATTTTGGTATATTTTAATTTGCCGAATCCGCGAATCGAAGTAAATCCCGTTTTTACAAAAAAAAATTAAATTTTAGTGAAGTGTAGGTGTGAAGACATACATATATATGTATAAATATATATAAATAAAAAAAAGGAGAGAGAGAAAAGATGTTGTATTTTGGAGTGAAACGCAGCACCTTCCCCTCTTTTCCCAATTAAGGTTGGAAACCCTAATTTCATTCTCTCTCTCTCTCTCTCTCTCTCTCTCTCTTCCTCTTTCTCTTTCTCCCCTACTCTTCACCTTCCTGCTGCTGTTCTTCCTCTACCACGATCGATCGATCGCTCGCCCCGCCACCTCTTTCCACCGTGAGCAACCACCACCATCTTCTTCTCTCTCTACCTCACTCACGGTCTCTCTCTCACTATTTCTCTCTCTCTCCGCTACTCACTCTCTCTCTATCTCTCGCGATCTCCCTCCCTCTTGATCGCACGCCGCCGCGAGCTTCCACCGCGATCCGCCAATACCACGAGCGCACCCAGCCGTTGCAGCTCCTCCCTCCTACAAGTGAGCCACTGCAGCTCCTCCCTGCATGAGCGTAAGTGCGCCATAGAGCGCATTACCCCGCGAAGCGCGTCACAGCATGAGCACGCCTGCTCGAGAGCGTACCTGTGTACGAGCATGCTCCAGCCCACTAGCGTACGACTGTAATCCAGCTCACGAGCGCACGTGCCAGCCCACGAGCCCACAAGCCCACGAGCCCACCAGCCTACCAGCCCATGAGCCCACCAGCCCGCAATAGCCTACGAGCCCGCGCGGCCCACGAGCCCACTGCGGCCGCGAACCCCACTGCGGCCTACAGCCCGCAATAGCCCATGACAACCCGTGAGTCTCTGCGTAGATAACTGACTCAGGGTTTTGATTTTGTTCTAAGTATTTATGACCTAACTAATAAATTTTGTCTTCATAGGAAGCATTGAAAATTTTGGAGTGATCGATGAGACATTCAGACGAAGGTCTACGCTCTGAGAAAACCCTAGGTGAAAAAATTTCTTTCCCATTCGATTTAATTGAATGAATGTTAGGGTTAAGTTGAGAAATGAGGAGAAATGGTTGGTGTACAGGTGCTGCACGCCCTAGGTGCTACGCGTTGCACAAAGGAGCACTGGGCTGTGGCCCTACTGGCCCTTGGGTGCGAGCGAGAGATTTGATTGGTGTGAGTCCTGTGCAAGATTGGTTGAGTACCAACACTTGAGTCTTGTAGACTTGTTGTATACATGAACAAAATATGAGGAATTAGGGTAAGATTCTAAAGGTTTCGAACTACCTGATTTGCATACGTGTATTAGAAGTGATAGCCTATTTCCTATAATTGCGTAGATTTGAAACTTGTTGATTTATATATATATATATATACATTCATAGGTATTGGGTGTCTTGAGTTAGGGAAACACTTTTCTTCGCTTCATGATATTATTGGGGAGTGTGCTACCCTCGCCCATATAATGAGTGAGATTTATTTCAATGCCTTTGTTTAATATGTAAACCCTGTTTTACAACATTTTGATAACTGAGCATGATTTGCCGTGTGCTTGAAATGTTTTGATTAGTTTTGGAACTGACTTTTTATGAACCGTTGGAGTGTCCAAAAATTGGGTTAAATTATGAAATTATGCATCCATATGGTTGAAATGTATAATGTGTCATTTTATGTTGTATATTGTATTTGGTTTGTGAACCTGATTTCGGCACATTCTTGATACGAGATTGATTTTGGCTTTGAGAGCCTTGGTATGTATTGTTCTGTAGCTACGAAGGACACCGTGAGAGGCGCTTAGGTGGCGTCCGGATATGCCTAGGCCTGGGGTATCCCACGAGTTGTCGTGATTTTATTAACGACACGGTACTGGCAGGTTGAACCCGAAAAGGGGGAGGATTTGGATACTTTCTCCAAGTCTAGCACCTGGACGAGATCCGTCACCAACGCCGGGGTAGAGAGCACTTTAAAATAAATTTGCATATAACACTCCCAATGCGCCTGTCATAGATCGGGGTAGAGCTCTGCCAGGACACTTTCAGCTGGCAACTCTATGATTTTTAATGATAGTGCTTTGGATATATATTTGGCTTGCTAATGCGTACAAATGATATATTGTTGAAATGAAAAACACGATGATTTGAAGTATGATTTGTATACTTACGTTTTGACACTCCAGTTTCACAATTCTTATTAGACGATTACATTGACCTACTCACTTACTGAGTATTCTTTCCCTGAGCACTCACCCCTCATTTCCCTTCTTATTTTAGAGATAATATTTGGCAAGGAGCGTTGCTTTTAGGACGCTTAGTATCATTGGGAGATTTGGCCTGCATTTGATGAGTCATTGTATATTTTCGCTACAATTTCGTGAGTTAAAAATTGTATTGATGATATATATGTATTTTGAGATCTATAGATAACCATTGTATAATTCAAGGATGACTGTATAAATATGGATATTTAAATTGTGAAACTCTCATGTCATTGCATAACACTTGCATTGAGGCAATTTCTATTCATTGTGTATGTTACTAGGGAATGTGTCATGTCCTAGAAGTGTACTCTAGGACCGCTCGGTGCCACCTCTAAATCACAGGAGGGGTGACTGGCGGCTGTTCATGCCTTTGACGGGGGGGCATGACAGTAGAGGTCTGTGGTTAGGATTGTGAAAATTCGTTTTGTTAGCCTTGCGTTGTCCTAGATTGTGCGGTATGGATATGTTGGTCTGATGTTGGGAGTGGATTTATGTATTGTGAGGCCGGGTTGGCCCTATTGTATAGGTAGCAGGTTGATTGCTATATGGGAGACCTCCGATATGCGGAGAGATTTTGCCCGATTTTCTGTAAAAATATAGTCGGCATTCAGGACAACTGGTAACTACTCACGATCCCGGTTCGGGGTTTGACACACGCTCCTAAAGAAAGTCCTTGAAAGAAGAACTTAACTTGAAAATTTATTAAAGAAATCAACCTAAAGCCTAGCTTTTACGTTCGACCTCCTTAGGTATTTATAGAACTAAGTCATACCTTGAGGAGTAACATATTAAGTGAAACTCTAAAGACGAAATTCAGATCTAAATCTGAACTTAAACTAAATTTTATTCTTATCTAATCCTTTAATCAACTAAACTACTCAATCAAGATTCCTAATCCATGTGAAATGGCTAGGAATTCAACTTAATCTAGGAATATGATCCCTTAATGGATTAAGCTACTCTTATCCAAATAATGGTCTCCTTTGGGACTTAGAGCTCTATTCAGCCCGTTGTTAATCTCTCAGCTAAGGTTTGCTTACCTAAGTTAGGGTTTTGAACTTCTTCAAGTTGTTGTTCTCCTTTTAGCCTAATTTTTTGTTTCCTCGAGCCATGTTTAGAGTTAAGTAGATTGCTCAAATCACTTTGTTAATCGTGGAAGTCTGCTCAAGGGTCTTTAAGAAATCGGGTTTGGCAAAGGATATGCTTGGCTCAGTTAGGCTTGAGGATCTAGTTAGATTCTTCATGGGTCAAACCTGGTTCTCAAATCTTGAAATCCTCTTTTGCTCCTATTGAATCCCTTCAGAATCCTAGTCGATTTAGGACTCTTGTGCATGAGCCTTTAAGCTCTTGGTCGTGAGGTTAAACTCCTTTGAACCTTGCTACTTGTTACGTATTCACTCGAGCTATGGTTCCTCTTGGGATTCTCATGTTCCCTAGTGGCTTGAGGACTCCTCCATTAATGCTGTTCAGGTCCTGGTTGCTACTCAATTTTAATATCACGAATTTGGTCAAATATATTCTAGTCAAATGTTATGTATAATGATGAGAGCAAGTGTTACTCCTACCTGACTAATTTGTAGTATCAATTATGAATTAGCCTATTTAAGTTGGATAATTCGAATCACAATTATGAAGATATTGAAAGACTAAAATCAATCGACATAAGACCTTAAGACATCGACTTTATCTATTTTTAATCTTTCACATAGCCGAATATATTCAAACTCAATCAAATTTATTGACTAATGAATTATTGTATATAATGGCAGATTCCCTAAAATTAGATTTCACCCAATGGGTCATGCAAATTCAACTAATCAAAATCCAATAGTAATGTAATTTTGGTTAATTCAAATTGTATTAAATTTTTCAAAAATCTGTAATCTAGCATTTACCTTAAATTTCTACACATGAAATTAATATTCGGTCGATATCATAATTTCATGTGGATTTTATTGTTATGGACTAATATTATACAATTATATTAGTCATGCACACAATGAATTTCAAATCATGCAAAATGTAGACCTAAACATTTTGAAATATTTAACACTGGACAAATTCAGATTGTGATGCTGGCTCTAAATAGATTATTTGAAAATTTTTATAATTTTGCGAAAATGTCAGAGGATAATTAATTTGAATAAAAATGTAAATTTTGCTCTTTGGGCTATCTAGGAATCCTTTAGGCACATGGTCGGTAGACCATCAATTTTTAAAATATTGGTTACTAAAGTGCTCGGTGAATTTACTTTCTCGGTAGAGTTTTAACTTAACGGAATGTTTTTTCAAATTTTGATTTCCTAGTCGGCGGTGACTATCTTTGTATATCCTACCATCTTTAGATGATTTCTATCTTTCGGTATATATTTTTCATATATCTGTTGATATGTCCATTATTTTGCAATTTTTATTTGTCTCTCGGTATAGTACCTCTTGGTAATCGTATGCTATTTTGCAAGTGGGGACCCTATAGGTACACTCCCCTATACCTCCTCGGTACACTATGAGTTGTAGCCTCTAGGTATATCATAGTATTTCTATTCCTATCAGTGATTCCTCTAGTTTTAGTGTGCATTACGTTCTCCAAATTTTTTCTTGGTATATCGATAGTGAACCTCCTCAAGTTAGTAAAATTAGTAGGCTGTTGGTATATTGGAAAGTTTGTATCTGTCAGTAATTGCCCGCTAGCTATCAGTGTCTGCCTTGCAAATTGAGTCATAGAGATATTGTCGGTTCATGGTGTAGTAGCAATTTTATTTACCTTGTCGGAACTTGCACTTGTGGAGACTTGAACTTGGCTTTCCAGGTCACAAAAAGCTTGTTACCACTAGGCTACTCAAATTCTTTAATTATAATACACCCAATTTATATTATATCCAATATATTTTGAATATTCCAAATTTTAATAATTCTAGTTTACTTTCTATAAATTTGTATTCTTCAATTCAACCTTTTTTGCTAGTCACCGAACACGTTTTCTTAACAAAACCAAAACTTCAAGTACTTAACTTTACAGGGTTGACCTTCCCACCAACCCCAAAAAAAAATATTGGATATTTTGTGCAATTTAGGAGTACAAGAGAACCACAAAGCAAATGTTAGAAATGTGTTTGATGATAAAAGGAGGATTGATATTCGAGAACACACAAAAAACCCAAGAACTTCACTTCTCTCTCTCTATACCATTCTTCTCTTCTCTCCTAATTCCAAACCGATCCACCACCAAAACTCAAGATCAAGAGTTCAAGATTCCCCATCCAGCTTCTCAGAGTTAGATTTTAGATTTGATTTTTGAAGAACTTAAAGCTAAAGTTGTCACCAAAAAGGGAAAACTCAAGGGTTTGGTGTAACCCAAACTAGACGGATCATTTTGAAGACAAAATCAAGGTATTGTAATCTTTCTAACCTAAGTTTTAACTTGTTTAATTACCTATCATTTTGAATTTGGAGGATTCTAAGTCACTGTAAGTAAATTAAATTTTCAGTGTAAAGGTTTATGTGTTGAATTAGATTAATAGATATTGATGATTTTGGTTAATTGATGATGTCCTTTAGGTTTTGCACAAGTTGATTAGGATAGGACCCTTGTCGTAGACAGATTTGGGAGTCATTACCCTCCGTTATACAGTGAGTGGATAGTTTGTTGTGTTTGCGAATAAGAAAAATATTTTTCTTGATTTTCTAAAATGATTTTTAATTTGGATTTATATAAATGTTTTGTGAAAGTGAATTATCTCTAAAAATGTTTTGACTTGAGTTATAAAATTTATGTTCTTGTAGATATATCTTGTGCTATGCTACATTTCCTACTGGATTTTGTTGTTGAAATTATGGATTGTGAGATTGTGTTGATTTTCTATGGCACATGATATGATGTTCATGAAATTGTGTATATGTGGGGTGTGAGCACCCAGGGAGTGGCGTTGAGTACTTGTTAGACTTAAGGAAGTAGGCACGGTGAAGAGTTGACCCCAAGTCCGATTGGGCTATTCGGTTGCACCACCGTGGAGGTCACAATCTAACGCCAAGGTTGGGAGTGATGTTTGTGACTAGTAATGATTGAAAATCCCTTGGCAGTTCCACCATTGGTTCGGGCTAAGCCATTGGTGTTGAGATTTAGAGGCAACCCCATGGTTTTTGAAAACAAGTGCATATTATTTATAATGATTGTTTTATTATATTTCATTGAAACCATGACATTGTTGAGAAATATTTTGATGACTACATTATGTTTTGTTGAATTGGAAATGTGATTTTTAAAATTGTTGTTTGACACTTTTACACTGACCACTCACTTACTTTTAGAACTATGCTATTGTCCTCCACTCAATGGGTATTTCTATATTAACTCATCCATTTTTAATCTTTTTCAAAGGAAGTATAGAGATAAAGGCTATTCTACTGTTGGCAATCTCCAGTCGAGGACAAAGCCTTCTCGGACCAACTGTTGGTATTGTTCCTTCTTAGATGCTGATTTTTTAAGCATGTAGTCGGACCTATTAGAGAGTATTTTGGAAGTTGAAACTTATGTTTTGGAAATCGTACTTTGAAACTCATCTTGTGTTTTAAATATATATTTTCCTATAGTTGAAACTTATGTTTTGAGATGTTAATTATTCAGTGTGTTGGATTTTCTTGATCTTGGGAAAGATATTTTCATAGCCTTGCGGGATCTTGGGGGTGCGTGCTACTAACTACATATATTTCTAGATCATGCAGTGGTTGTCACGTGGTTAGACCTAGAGGTCGGAGCGTAATAATTTTATTGGTATCAAAGCTAAGATTTTGGTGTTATTAAAAAATTGTCAAATATTTTTAAATGTTTACAAACACTTTTAAATGTTTCAAATGTTTCCAAATGTTTTTAAAGGTTTCTATATTTTTAAATATTCTTGGAAGGTTCAAAAGCATCCTATGGGTCCTAGGAAATAAAGCTATAGCTACACATGAGCATGTTATTAGTTTATCTAATTTAGTAAGTTAAGGTTAGTTTTCTTTTTGTAGAATACAATTGCTCCCTGTTAAAAAATAAGGACTTTAACTAAAATCTCTCATTATGAGCATGAGACTGCACATCTTCCCGTGCTCCTCCTACTAGTGTACTCAGACCTTTGGTTGCAACATCTGAGATTCCTCCACTGCCACTTGCTGCATTCCAATATTGTATGGAATTGTGGAGCGAGTATGGCATTTATCTCCAAACCCAAACTCAAATGCAGACTCCTCCCCCAACAAATACTACTGCAACAACCAACACTCCCCTAACTCTGATAACTCCTCCTCCACCAGTAGTTGCATCAACTACCTATCCAACCATTAAGCTATCCAAATTGATCAAGGAAGCAAGGTAACTTGGCTCTGAAACCTTTTCAAGCACGAGTGATGTTACGATAGCAAAGGACTGGATTACAAGAGTACAAGAAATTGTGGCTAACATGAGATCAGATGATGAGATGAAATTAATGGTGGCTGTAAGGTTGCTTGACAAGAGTGCCAATACATGGTGGGAGAACTTGGAGAAGAGATCCTCTACTCCCATCTCATGGAGTGAGTTACTTAGGGAATTTGATGAGAAGTACTACGCTAGGTTTTATCGGGATTTAAAAAAAAAAAGGAATTTTTCCACCTTAGGCAAAGGAACAAATCGATGGCAAAGTATGAAACCGAGTTTAGAGAACTCTCTTTGTTTGTCCCAGAGTTTGTGGTCTTTGAAACTTTTTATGCTTTAAGTCTGAAGAAGGTTTGAATTTGAGCATTAGAGAAAAGATGTCAGTTATCAAGGGACACACTTTTAAAGATGTCATACAATTAGCCTTAGGTGCTGAGAAGATGGTTGAAGAAAGAAAAAAGGTTAGAGAGGGCTATAGAAAGAAAAGGGGATCTGAGTTCATTTCAGGTCAAAGTTTTAAGAAAAGTAAGGGCACGAGTTCTTATAGTGGTGCCTCCGACATGGGATCTGTTGGCTTTTCCCAAGTTCAATACTTTTCCAATGTGGGTACCCAAATACTAGTGCCATGTCCAAAAACAAGACGGTGGATTGCAAAAAGGATCCATGCAGAAACTGCAAGAAATTTCACCTCAAACCTTGCAATAAGCCTAGAAGGTGCTACCATTGTTGGTAGGAGGGCCATCTCTGAAATGTTTGCCTTGAATTGGATTTGAGAGGGCAAGGGAGTCAACAAAACCCAGGTTTTCCTAGTGGCTCCCAAGATGGACCAGCCAACACTTTCGCACCTCCTTCCAATACTACTCTAAGGACGAGGATCGGTAGCGACACCGTGGCTCCCAATCCCCAACATTCTCAAACTTGAACCCAAACTAGGATCTATCTAATGATCAATGAAGAAGCACAGAATAATCCGATATGGTCACAGGTAAATTTGGTTAAGTATAAGATTATTGATTTGAAAAGCATGTTAATGATGTTATATGATCATTGAGGTTGGTAGTAGCATTGAATCATTGCATGATAGAGATAAATTGATGAACCAATCTTAAGCATCAACGTTGTATAATGAATGGTTGTTAGTATTGCTATGTGATGAATATATGAGTATTTTTGAGCAAGTTGATGATATTAGAGGTATTGATGACTATTCTAGGAGAATATCTAGATTGGTTGGTATCCATGATTTAATGTCGTATTATAGGAAGCATATATAGAATGTGTAATATAAGTTTGACTATTCATTACTTGGTGGTTTATATTAATAGGTATAATGAAAATTTTTTGTGTTTATGCCCGCATACTTATTGACATGGGGTCCATTAGTTCATTTATTAGTACAAGTTTTGCTAAACATGTTGATAGACCCTTGACCGCGCTTGAGGAAGAGTTATTGGAGACTAAACTTTTTGGTGAGCAACTGGTTAAAAGTACAGTTTATAAAGACTGTGATGTACGATTAGACAAAATAATGAGGTAGACTTGATCTGCTAGAACAAGGGACATTGGATTTTCTTTTAAAAAGTTAAGGGTTATTTGATTTCAATAATTGTTTGAGGGTTGAATTGAAAAAAGGCATAAAGTTTGAGGAGATATTTGTGGTTTTGGTGGGAAATAAAAAGAGAGAAAGTAGGTGGTCATATGGAAAATTGTAATACCGACTCTCGGTGTATACTCATGTATCCCATTTTATCTTTATATATGATGATTTTTCATAAATCCGTTTATAAATTTCACTCAGAAATTTTTCTAATAAAATTCCCCCAGAAAATTTTTGCTCCAATTTGTAGGCATAAGTGAATAATTTCGAAATGGACCACAAATGGACCTAAGATAATAAGATGTGATTTTGAAAGTGAGAAAATTTTTAAATTTGATAAATAATTATTTTTAGGGTTAAAACGGCAAAAGTCCATAAATTTTTTCCGTAAATACTAATTCGGATCGATTATGACAAACAGCGTCGAGACGACCATATTAAATTTCGATATAAATATTGATATAAATATTGGATGCATATCTTGATTTCTGATGTGTGTGTATGATATATGGTTTTGAAATGAAATGATCGGTTTGCACACTGTGAATATTATTACCTTATGCTTTGACACTCCAAATTCACACTGATATTAATAGTACGATATCAATCCCCTCACTTATTGAGTACCATCACCCTTTAGGTACTCACCCCTCAGTTTCCCATCTTACAGGTTTAGTCTTGAACTAAAGGCTAGTAGAGCTTTGATTTCGTTGGACATTTCGGAGACACTAGGCTTGGGTACGGTTACCCACTCTTCCGCGGTAATCATTTGAGGTTATTGTTATATTTGGAGTATTTAGTGGACCATTGTATTTATATACGTGGGATGACTGTATTATACTTATGTTGACTTGAGAAAATGATAACTCTCATTTGATTTGATATATTGATGCATTAAGGCATATTGTGATGACTTGGGAATTGATTTGGTTTGTGATAGATTAGATTGGATGTTGTTATTAGCCTAATAGTGTCTCGATATGCGGAACGTTGTGCTCGTGTATCGAGGTGCCGCGGCGATTGTCGCGTACTCAGCCCGGAGGCAGGTCGGGGCATGACAACTCGGTTGGTATCAGAGCACTTGGTTAGAGCGATGTTTTATGAAACGATTTTGAAAATATTCCCAAGTATTTGGTATTAAAGTCCTCAATGCATGAGAAGAGTTACATTACAATCATGAAATCCCAATACATGGTCATAGGCAGATGAGTTCATTCGATATTAGGGGGTTAGATACGGGCCGTATCCAACCTAACACATCATTTTTATTGGTTTATAAACCAGTTGTTCATTCATTTTAGGGGGTTAGTTATACCATAACTAACCCTAATCCTTACATTTCTGCCTGATCAGTACCGTTTTCCTCGCAAAAGTATGATGACTAGGCGAGGCACTCGTTTTGGTCCTATTGAACCCACGAGCATCCCGGAGGACGCGTCTTCTTCGCACGCTTCTCCTATAGTACCTACTCTACCGGCTACTATAGCTGCAGGTCCACCACCACCACCGGATGCTTATAGACAGGTGTTTGAGTGGTTCACAACACATGGCATTCAGATACCACCTCCACCACCAGTACCGATGGCCGCGTTGACTCCTACGGCCATGCCACCTCAAGTTGTACAAAATCCACCACCAGCAGTTGGTCCTTCCACTATTTCACCCACTATACTACCTCCTCCACCTTGAGACACATTCATGAGCTAATCTAACTGGTGAAGGAGGTGAGGCAGTTAGGCTGCACAGAGTTTTCCGGGATGGATGATCCTACAGCAGCGAAGTATTTGATCAACCGCACTCACAGAGTGTTGATTAATCTGGGCTTGAGTGAGGAGTTCAGATTAAGAGTGGCAGAGAGGTTGCTAGACGGCGATGCCCTCACTTGGTGGGAGGCGGTCAGTGATGATGCCACTGAGCCCCTAAGTTGGGAAGATTTCCTGCGAGAGTTTGACCATAGATATTTTTCAGAGTTTCAGCAAGACTGTAAGAGAGTAGAATTCTTGCACTTACGGTAGGGCACACGATCGGGCACGGAGTACGAGACCGAGTTGAGGAGACTAGCTGCGTTTGTCCCAGACTTGGCAATGCCAAAGCAGCTAAGGTTTCAAGTTTGAGGACGGCCTCAACTTGACTATCAGAAAGTATATGATAGTTACTTTTGGTCTCTCCTTTGCAGAAATAGTTGACTTGACACACCGGGTAGAGGGGATCGTCCGTGTCGAGGGCCGGCAGCGTGAGAGCAAAAAGCAGAGGAAGAAGAGGCTCGGGTCTTCTATGTGCCAGAGCTCGAAGAAGGGCAGGACCTCAGGATTTCACGGAGGTCCTTCTCAGTAGAGACAGGCCTAGTTTGTGCAGGGATCATGATCCAAGGGTTCAAAGTACCAGCCCCTAATGCCAACACTCAGACGACAGTTCTGCGGCATCCCTTTTGTCGCCGGTGCAACAGGCACCACCCATTCAGAGCGTGCAAAGTTCCAATTACCTGTTTCCATTGTGGGAAGCAAAGGCACATACGAAGTCAGTACCCTGATCTGGGAATGGGTGGTCAAATTGTCTCGGTTCAGTTGAGCATTCCACGAGAAGGACAGCAGGGAGCACTTGCTCATTCTAGCCACACAGCTCCACGCACAGCAGCTGGGAGCAGCATGGCACCAAGATCATCGCAGCAACGGCCAAAGGCTCAGGCCTGAGTGTATGCGATGACTCAGGAGGACGCGCAGGCATATCCTAACGTGGTTATTGGTACCCCTCCTACTGATCCTCCTGTTTAGAGATTTCTTATGTATCCTTTCTTTTGACGCCATCAATAGTTAAAGTTTTAGAGGCTTACTATGTTGGTTGTATATACATTTTGATATATCTATGAGTAGATATGTATTTTCTTCTATATTACTATTAATCTCTTTTACTTCTCTCACATTAGGAGTTATAAAAATTTGGGGAGTCGACCCTCATGTTCTCATTGACACCGGGTCAAATTTTTCATACGTGAGAACGACTTTGCCCACCAATTGGGTAAGTCCTTGTCACCACTTGATAAGGAGATATTGGTTATCACTTCTCTCAGTGAACAGCTACTTAGAGACTTAGTCTACAGAGGGACCGAGGTCATGATTAGAGATGCTGTACTTGAGGCAAACTTGATTCCCTTGGATATGTCAAATTTCGATGCCATCCTAGGGATGGACTGGTTGAGCACGCACTGAGCCTCCATCGATTGCTTCACCAAGGAGGTAGAGTTTCGAAAATCAGAAAGATCACGTTTGAAGTTTTCTGGTGAGAGGCGAGTGTTACCTCGCTGTGTGATATCGGCGATGGAAGCTAGAAGACTGATATGTCGGGGCTTACCGGCATACCTGGCTCATATTGTAGACACCACCGTTGAAGGGCCAAAGCTTGAGGATGTCCTAATAGTGTAGGATTTTCCAGACATATTACCTGAAGAGCTACCTGGACTACCACCAGTTCGGGAGTTTGATTTCGAGATCGATCTAGCTCCAGGGATAGCTCCCATATCTATTCCGCCATACAGAATGGCATCGTAGAGCTTAGAGAGCTCAAGATCCAACTACAGGAGTTACTGGACAAGGGTTTTATCCGTCCGAGCACTTTGTCTTGGGGTGCTCCGGTGTTGTTTGTAAAGAAAAAGGACGGGACCGTACGGCTTTGTGTGGATTATCAGTAGCTGAACAAGGTCACTATCAAGAACCGATATCCACTGCCGCGAATTGATAACTTGTTTGATCAGCTTCAGGGTATGAGGGTTTTCTCGAATATTTATATTCGATCTGGATATTATCAGTTGCGGATTAGGGCTGAGGATGTGCCCAAGACTGCATTCCGTACTCAATATGGGCACTATGTGTTCCTGGTCATGCTGTTTGGGCTAATCAATGTACCAGCAGCCTTTATGGATCTGATGAACAGGGTTTTTCATGACTACCTGGATCGGTTTGTCATTGTATTCATCGATGACATCCTGGTGTACTCGCGGGGCGATGAGGAGCATATGCATCACCTTAAGGTGATTCTACAGATTCTCCGTGAGCGGCAATTGTATGCCAAGTTCACCAAGTATGAATTTTGGCTGAGACAAATCGGATTTCTTGGACATATTGTCTCTACGGAGGGTATTTACGTTGATCCGCAGAAGGTTGAGGCCATACTAAAATGGGAGTAGCCGTAGACATTGACCGAGGTTCAGAGCTTCCTTGGTCTAACTGGGTATTATCGACGATTCGTAGAGGGCTTTTCACAGATTGTTACTCCACTCTCGAGATTGATGCAGAATGACATCAAGTTCATTTGGGATGATCGCTGTGAGGCGAGTTTTCAGGAGTTCAAACAGCGACTGACGACGGCACCAATCTTAGCTCTCCCTACCAACAACAGAGAGTATGTGGTTTACAGTGATGCTAGCCGGTAGGGGCTAGGCTATGTATTGATGCAAGATGGATGGGTAATTGCTTGTGCTTCAAGGCAGTTGAAGAAGTATGAGTTGAATTATCTGACCCATGATTTAGAGCTGGTAGCTATAGTTTTTGCATTGAAGATATGGCGGCATTATCTTTATGAACTGACCTACAGAGTTTTTATGGACCACAAGAGCTTGAAGTACCTATTTACTCAGAGAGAGTTGACCTCAGACAGAGGCGATCGTTAGAACTGCTAAAAGACTATGATCTGATTATTGACTATCACTCGGGCAAGGCGAACGTTATGGCAGGTGCCTTGAGCCAGAAGTCATCCTCTTCCTCTGCATTACAAATAGTAGAGAGAGCGTATATCTCTTGCTTAGTGGGACTTCGTACTTTGAGAGTCAGTTTGGCTAGCGACAGTCAGGGTATACTGCTAGCTAGATTTGAGGTGCGACTGACCCTATTTGACTGCATCAGGGAGCTTCAGGGTTCAGACAAAGAGCTCCAGGTATTCACGACAGGATCCGCCGAGGAGAGAGCGTAGATTTCCGAGTCTGTGATGATGGACTCGTGGTATTCAGAGAGCGGATTTGTATCCCAGCAGATGATGATCTTAAGCCTACTATCCTTAAGCAGGCGCATTCGTTAGCATATGCTATACATCCTGGAGGTACGAAGATGTACCAGACCATCAGAGATAGTAATTGGTGGTCTAGCATGAAGCGGGAGATAGCTGAGTTTGTAATGCGATGCTTAGTGTGTCAGTAGGTGAAGGCCGAGCATCAGCGACCAGCTGGTACATTGCAGTCTCTTTCTATTCCTGAGTGGAAATGAGAACATATTTTTATGGATTTTGTGATGGGGTTGCTGAGAACTTCTACTCGACACGATGCGATTTGGGTGATTGTCGATTGACTCACCAAATCTTTACATTTTATCCCCATCCGTGGCGATTACACTCTGGAGGCGTTGGCACACCTCTATATTGATACCATGGTTCGGCTTCACAGGGTACCTATATCGATTGTTTCAGACAGGGACCCTAGATTTACGTCTAGATTTTGGCCTAGGTTGCAGGAGCCATTGGGCACTAAACTGAAATTCAGCACGGCATATCATCCTCAGATGGACGGATAGTCAGAGAGGATAATACCGACGTTAGAGGACATGCTTAGGGCATGCGTGATTGACTTTCATGGTAGTTGGGATTGGCACTTGCCACCTGTGGAGTTTGTATACAATAACAGCTATCAGGCGAGTATTGAAACGCCTCTATACGAGGCATTGTATGGGAGGCGTTGCCGTATACCTCTGTGTTGGGATGAGGTTGGTGAGAGGCGCCTCAGCAGCATCGAGCTTGTTAAGGAGACAAAGGGGACGGTGAGGACCATCCGTGAGAGGATGAGGGCCACCCAGGATCGGCAGAAGATGTATGCAGACCGTAGGCAGAGACCACTGGAGTTTCAAGTTGGAGACATAGTATTCTTGAGGATCTCACCCTGGAAATGGGTGATCCATTTTAGGTAGCGGGGCAAACTGAGCCCTACGTATGTTAGACCCTTCCGTATTCTTGAGAGGATCGAAAGTATAGCATATAAATTGGAGCTGCCAGAGTTGTCGCGTATTCACGAAGCATTCCATGTCTCTGTACTTAGGAAGTATATGCCGGATCCCTCACATGTATTGGAGCCTCCACCAGTTGAGCTACGGGAGGACTTGAGCTTACTTATACAGCCCGTGGCCATCCTTGACAGATAGATCAGGAGACTGAGGAGCAAGGAAGTCCCGTTAGTTCGTGTTTTGTGGCGTAGCGACCAAGTCGAGGAGGAGACTTGGGAGCCTGAGCAAACGATAAGGGAACAGTATCCCTATCTATTCACTGAGTAGTTTTCCATTCCCCTATATAGCCTTCTTAGAGTTTCGAGGACGAAACTTGTTTTAGGGGGTTAGAAAATGTAACACTGACTCTCGGTGTATGTTCATATATCCCATTTTATCTTTATATATGATGATTTTTCATAAATCCGTTTATAAATTTCATCCAGAAATTTTTTCGATAAAATTCTCATAGAAAATTTTTGCTCCAATTTGTAGGCATAAGTGAATAATTTCAAAATGGGCCACAAATGGTCCTATGATAATAAGATATGATTTTGAGAGTGAGAAAATTTTTAAATTTGATAAATAATTATTTTTAGAGTTAAAACGGCAAAAGTCCAAAAATTTTATCTGTAAACCCTAATTCGGATCGATTTTGACAAACAGGGTCGAGACAACCATATTAAATTTTGACATCTATCCCATTGGGCCTAATATGTGATTTTGGGTCTAGCGTGTAATTTTGAGAATCTTTTGGGTCAATTTATAATTTTTATAAGTTTAGGGACCCAATTTGTAATTAACAAGAACCTAGAAGCAATTTCTCAAAAGATAGGGACTTCAATGCAATAAGATGGTAGACAACAAATTGGGCAAGCACTTAATGCCAAAGCATGGTGTGGTATAGAATGAAAAACCAAGCATTTATTGAGATATGTTGATGATGTACAAACCTTGACTTTTGGGGAATGAAGTGTGCTTGTAAAAATTAAAAGATTTCAACCCTTTCATTTGTTGCACCATGAAGTGGACATGAGTGAGAGGAAGAAGAGAGGAAAATGTGGAGCTTTCTTCATTCCTTTAAGGGCCAAGAGTGAAAATGAGTGAATCCAATCTAGTAGAAGTTTTAGAAGGCAAAGAAATTGAGGTAAATTTTCTATTTTGTCGTGTTTTAGATTTTATTTCTGTCTGTGAATACACCTTTATTTTAAGATATCGTATAGTCAAAATTTGAAAAAGTAAATTGTAGATCGAATTCTTATCTTTCCAACGAGATAAGAACCACCTTAATCAAATATCTATGCCAAAAGTTATGGCATTTTTCCTAAAGTATGACAGAAAGTTGTTCTATTTCGGACTATAAAATCAGTGTGTACAAACGAATCATTTCCAACTCTATTTTGGAGAAACTCAAAACATAAAAATTGTAGCTATCTTTCATATCTACCACATATTAAACTTTTAGCTAAAACACAAGAGGGAATCAAATGTTATATTGTTTTTCCTAAAGGAGTGTTGGCAGAAATTTTGTTTCCAACTGAAACTGTCTGTTTTGATCATGAATTATTTCAACCCCTTTATTAGCATAATTGAGTGAAACTCAAAACACGAAAATTGTAGATCTATGTCTTGGGAATGATATAACTTTCATTGAGTTTTGATAAGTAGAATAAAAGTTATAGCTTCTGCACAAAATTTGGACAGAAGCTGAAATTGAAATGCGACTGAAACAAATTGAGGATTTTTGGGAACTCTGTGATGTGAATTTGAGAAAGTGTATAAAATGAAAGTTATAGGTCATGAAGTTACCTATAACATGTCACAATTTCGTTTGGAATGGAGTTTTGTGCAAAACATTATAGCTTATTTCCCATGACTGCACAAGTTTGAAAATCTACGGACTAATTTTCTTCATAAGAGTTATTTGATTTGAACGAGGGGAGCACTTGATTTACGATTCATGGTAATATTGGGGAGTGCGTTACCTTCCCCCAAACTGTGAGTGGGACTTTAACGTCTACCACTGATTGGAAAATCCTGTTTTAAATGCTTTTTATAACACAATTTCAAATGTGTGATAAACTGAGTTTTTGGATTTTCATATATGCTTTACACATATTTTTGTGACCATTGGAGTGTCCCAATTACTTGACTCGTTTGATATGCATCCATGTGCTTTCACAAATGATATTATGCCACTTTTTCATAACATGTGGTATTTATATGATTTTCATATATGTTGGTACACGGTTTCATATAACCTAGATTTGAACATGTGATTGGGTTGGATGCCCTGTGATGATTCCACGCTTTGGGCTTGGTGCCTCATTTCCCTGCTGTATAGCAATGTTCCGTAGCTACGAAGGACATTTAGCAGAGGTACTCGTTGTACCTGGATACGCTTTGGCCAGAGCTATCCCCCAAATGTCGATCTATGTTGATGATTGTACTTGTGATATTTGCGGGCTTGTTGGATCAACCTGCGGCCAACATTGGGGTAGAGAGCTATTGTTTTTACATACATGCATTGTGAAAACCCCCAATGTGCCCATCACTAGTCGAGGTAGACCCTTGCCGAGAATATTTCATTGGCCGGTTCTTCATGAAATTGATGTAAATATTGGATGCATATCTTGATTTCTGATGTGTGCGTATGATATATGGTTTTGAAATGATATGATTGGTTTGCACACTATGAATATTATTACCTTATGCTTTGACACTCCAAGTTCGCACCGATATTAATAGTACGATGTCAATCCCCTCACTTACTGAGTACCATCCCCCTTTAGGTACTCACCCCTCACTTTCTCATCTTACAGGTTTAGTCTTGAACTGAGGGCTAGTCAAGCTTTGATTTCGTTGGGCATTTCGGAGACACTGGGCTTGGGTATGGTTACCCACTCTTCTGCGGTAATCATTTGAGGTTATTGTTATATTTGGAGTATTTAGTTGACCATTGTATTTATATACCTGGAATGACTGTATTATGTTATGTTGACTTGTGAAAATGATAACTCTCATTTGATTTGATATATTGATGCATTGAGGCACATTGTGATGACTTGGGAATTAATTTGGTCTGTGATACATTAGATTAGATGTTGTTATTAGCCTTACGGTGTCTCGATACACGGGACATTGTGCTCATGTATCGAGGTGCCACGGCGGTTGTCGCGTGCTCGGCGCGGGGGCAGGTTGGGGCGTGACAAAAATTATCATTTTAGGGTCTAAATTCATGGAGAAAATTTTGTTTAGAAAAAGATTGTGTCATACGTATTAAGAGATTTGAGCTCTTTTAATAATTGGTGAGATGAATAGGGTATGAGAAGCCAAATAAGAGAAAACAGATTAGTTGTATTTCAAGTGAAATAAACATCCTTAGAGGCTTGTGTTAAAACTGTTTTTATTTTACTCTAAATTTTTAGGTGACCATCTTCTTTGAATAGGCTTAATTTGTTAACAACCAAATGGAGATAATTTGAGAAAATGTGAAAAGTGAATGGATAGCTAGGAGAAGTGATTTCTGGTTGATGGTCTGAACATGTTTTGTCACTCCAGAATACTTGATATTATAGGAAAACTTTGGGAATTTAGGGAGTAACACACTATATAAAATATGAAATTGAGATAGATTGATATTTGGATATGGTCTATGTGATTTACTTTAAATTGTCCTAAATTAGCCTCTATTTATGGAAACAAAAGAAGTACTTACTGGATCCTTCCCATGTTTTTGAAGTTTCTCCAATTGAGTTAAGGGAAGATTTGGATTTTTGGAGTCCATTTGATAGCCATCCTAGAGAAATAAGTTAAAAGATTGAGAAATAAACAGATTCCAATTGTTAAGCTTTTATGAAAGAATAACCATGTTGAAGAGATGACTTGGGAATCTGAGGAGACGATGAGGAATCAATATCCCCAACTGTATGAGGAGTAAACATGTAACGAAATTTTAAGGACAAAAATTTTCTTTTAGGGGGGAGAAATTGTAACATCAGACAAGTCCAAATTGTGATGCTAGCTCTAAATGGACTATTTGAAAATTTTTATAATTTCGTGAAAATGTGGGAGGATAATTAATTTGAATAAAAATGTGAATTTTACTCTTTGGGCTGTCTAGGAATCCTTTAGGCACATGGCTGGCAGATCATCAATTTTAAGACATCAGTTACTAAAGTACTTGGTGAATTGACTTACTCGATAGAGTTTTAACTTAGTAGAACATTTTTTCAAATTTTTATTTTCTAGTTGATGGTGACTGTCTTTGTATATTCTACCATCTCTAGATGATTTCTACCTTTTGGTATATATTTTTCATATATCTGTCGATGTATCCATTATTTTGTAATTTTCATTTGCCTTTCAGCATAGTACCTCTCGATAACCATCTGTGAGGTAACCATTTGCTATTTTGCAAATTGGGACCTTGTCGATATACTCCCACTCATCTCCTTGGTATATTGTGAAGCCATAGCCTCTTGATACATCATATTATTTCTATTCCTATCAATGATTCCTCTGATTTTGGAGTGCATTACATTTTTCAAAATTTTTCTTGGTATGTCCACTGTGAACCTCCTCATTGGCATAAAGTGAGTAAAATTGGTAGGCTATCGGTATATTGTGAAGTTTGTATCAGTTGGTAATTATCGGTGTCTACCTTGCAAATGGAGTCATGGAGATATTGTTGGTTCACAAATGGAGTCATAAAGATATTGTTGGTTCATGGCGTACAAGCAATTTACCTTGTTGGCACTTGCACTTGTGGAGAGTTGAACCTTGGCTTTTCCATGTCTCAAAAGGCTTGTTACCACTAGACTACTCAAATCCTTTAATTATAAAACATCCAATCTAAATTATATCCAATATTTTTTGAATATTCCAAATTTTAATAATTTTAGTTTACTTTCTATAAATTTGTATTCTTCATTTCAACTTCTCTTGCTTGTCACCAAACATGTTTTTTCAACAAAACCTAAACTTCAAGTACTTAACTCTATAGGGTTGAGCATTTTTTTGCAATTTAGGAGTGCAAGAGGACCACTAAGCAAATGTTAGAAATAGATTTGATGATAAAAGGAGGAATGAGATTCAAGAACACACAAAAGACCCAAGAACTTTACTTCTCTCTCTGTAGACCATTCTTCTCTTTTCTCCCAAATCCAAATCAATCCACCACCAAAATTCAAGATCAAGGTTCTAGGTTACCTATCCGGTTTCCCAGAGTTTGATTTCAGATTTGATTTTGGAAGAACTTAATGCTTGAGTTGTCACCAAAAAGGGAAAATCAAAGGTTTGTGTAACCCAAACAAGACGGATCATTTTGGAGACAAAATCGAGGTATTATATTCTTTTTAATCCAAGTTTTAATTTGTTTAGTTATCTATCCATTTGAATTTGGAGGATTCTGAGTCACCGTAAGTGAGAGAAAAATTAGGTTTTTAGTGTAAAGTTTATGGGTAGAATTAGATTAATAGATATTCATGATTTTTGTGACGACCCGCTATCTAAGTATCGCACCTCCTAGCAAAAGGAGATATAAATAGGCAAATGCGGAAGCAATCAACCTAATTAAAATGTGATGTCTGAATTCGCGACAGTCGCACTACCCGTGTGTGATAAAACAGAAAATTATTTATATTAAAAATAAATAAATCGCTTGTTCTTTTCAAATAAAATAACGGCTAAATCTCCCATATTTAGTGACTATTTAGCCAGCTGAGCTTAATATAAAACCTGATAAAGCATTCAAATCACCTGAAATATCAAATAAACGACAGTAATGGCACTTTCGGTCATCCAATAATACACTATAGAATATAGTCTCAACATAAACCAAAACTATACATATAAGGCTCTCCTTGGCCTCTAACTATTCATTTACATGTAACAAGTACTCATACAAATCCAAAGGAAACACAAAAGCAACATGCCTTAATATTACAAATAGGTTGGAAAAGAGTAGGGAATGAAATCTCTTGACTCAAATGTCTCTATCCTGCAGTTCTCTCTCATCCCTTTGATTAGCTGAAAACAAGGATATCAGGGTTAGCACAAGCTAAGCAAGTATATTAGGAAACCAATGGCATGCATAGCAAGAAAATAGGTAACAAGATATCAATATCCTCATATAGTAATATAAACTTGCAAATAGTACCAAAGATGCACATTATCACCAACATTCTCAAGAAAACAACCATGATAGTTACTTATGGAGCCTTTATTCTTTCTTATATTCATTGTTTCATTCCACTTAATAATTAAAGAAAAGTATAGAATGTCAAACCAAGCTGGTATATGAGGGTCTGGAAGAGCAAGTCAAAAATTCGGTATTTCTAAATGAAATATAGGTTTTTTTAGGTTAAACACTTCAAACACTTCACCTGTTTATAATTCTACTCTTGTAGGGAGAAGAGATATATCCATAGTTCCTTAAATTTCACTTGCAGACTTCGCAAAGCTTTCAAAACCCCATATGCCAACTATACACCTCAAGCTTCACCCATAGGCTTTGCAAAGCTTTCGGAGGTGTTCTGGTGTTATCACTTTCTTTTTATATTTTTACATGATTCCCAGATGCAATAACCACAATTCATAACATGTTTCACATAAGTTATAATTCAACATTATAATTATGCATGTGATACAACTCGTTGTGTATCAAAGAATTTGTTCAACAATTTTCAATAGGAGCAGTTTTAGGAAAAGTAATATAACTTGAACTACAATACTCAAGTTAAGATAATTCCAAATGTCACTTAAAGCTAAGAATATATAATGTAACTTTTTCTACAATCTGAATTCACCCTGCATCTCGCGTAGTCTTAGAATATATAATGTAACTTTTTTTACACATATCAGATTAGGCTAATTCTAGTAGCCATTTAAAGATAAGAGGTAGCACTATAATTTCTATGTTTAGAGCTTAACCTAATTCAGCATTAAAGGAAGCTCAAAATTGAATCAAAATTTAGTATAGAAACAGACAGAAACAAGTAAAAATAGATAGAAATAGGATTTTTTGTAAAAAATGTGACATTTTAAAAATTCACCAAAAATTCATTTCTCAATGAAACTCTTCAAATTTTATGTCATGTTAAAGCTATGGAAGTCTAGTTTCTTCAAAATAAAACCCTATGCAATTTGCAAATGTGTAGTAAAAGATATTGAGTAAAGAACAGAGTATGGTCATACTATGAATAGAGCAGTTTTCTTACAGAGATTATGTTTTTTCAAAAATTCATCAAAAATCCAATTCTCTATGAAAATCTTTGAATCATATGTCATTTTAAAACTATGAGAGTCTGGTTTAATCAGAAGAAAACAGTGTTCCATTTGCAGTTATGCAGAAAAAGTTATAGGCCAAAAATGGAGGCATTGTCAATCTATCTAGCAAGCAGAATTCATGTCTATTCATATCTTTAGGTTCAAAAACACGACTTCTTTCTTTCCTACATCATTTCATCCTTATTCTAATATCACAAATAGTCTAACACATATCAACATGGCTATTAGGCATCAAAGAAACAAATATAAGCATGGTACTTGCCTTTCAAAGCTTCCAACCTCATTTTGCTCTCCTATCTCCAACTTCCTTGCTTCCTATGTACTTTTCAAATTGTTTCACAGCTTTCCTACACTTTTTTATGTTTGGAACACTAAGTATATGGGTGGACATTGCCAAATCTAAGCTCAAGGTAGAAGTTCTATGGAGTTAGGGCTTGGTTTTTGGAAGGAGAAAGAAGAGGATGTGAATAGTGTTCAAGAATGCCTCTTTACCTTTCTTATTTCAATTCTAAGTGGAATGTGGGGCCCAAACATTGTAATGTGTATGGATGCCATGTGTTGGGTTATGCTGTGCAGATGTGTTCCCAATTTATTTTCATTTTTTTTTCCTTTTCTTTTTCTTTTCCATTTTCTTTTCTTTTTCTTTTATGGATCCCACACCAAACCCTAGTTTGATTCTTTTATTGCATCTTTCCAATCATTTTCATGAGACAATATGTTCCATACTCTTGCTAATTTTAATATACCTGACATCTACTTAAAATAATAAACACAAAATTCAAAATATGTATCACAAATGCGTCTAAAATCATAGTACATCTAATTTATCACAATGCAATGTAAAAAAATTTAAGCGTGATAAGTAAAAATGCAAACGAAAATACATGTCTTAATATTTTCTAAGAATGGAATCTTACATCCTTCTCCCTTAAATGATCCGATTCTCCGGATTACCGCTCAAGCAAAAAAATATATGGGTATCTCTTCCTAATTTCTAATTCCAGCTCCTAGGATGTCTCCTCAGAGATATGATATCTCCACAGAACTTTTATCAATGTTATAGTCTTGTTTTTTAAGTTATACTCTCGAGAGTCTAGAATCTGGACTGGCCGCTTGACATAAGTTAAATTTTTAGTAATGTGGAGAGGCTCATGACTGATTATATGTAAAGGATCATGGACATACTTCCTTAGCATGGAAACATGGAAGGTCGGGTAAACTCCCTCAAATGGTTTGGATTTTTTCCGTAGTTTCTTGTAGATAAGCAGGTCCTGTTTTGGATTGAAATAGCTGCTTCTCTCCCACTTCATCCCAACAAAAAGGAGTTCAACATTTTCTCCCATATAAGCTTCAAATAGTGCCATGCCAATTTTAAACTGATAGCTATTGTTATAAGCAAATTCCACTAGCATTAAGTATTCAGCCCAACTACCACAGAGCTCTAAAATACAGGCTGTCAATATATCCTCTAAAGTCTGTATTGTCCTCTCTGATTAACCATCTATCTAAGGATGATATGCCGTAGAGAAATTAAGTTTAGTTCCCAACCCAGATTGAAAGCTCTGCTAAAATCAAGAAACAAATCTCGGATCTCTATCGGAAAGAATTGATACTAGTATGCCATGTAACCTCACGATCTCGTCAATGTAAAGTTTCGCTAACTTCTCCACGGAATGGGTCACCGCAACAGGTAGAAAGTGAGCTGATTTAGTGAGCCGATCCACTATCACCCATATAGCATCAAATCCCTTAATGTTTTAGGCAATCCTGACACAAGATATGCTCCTATTTCCATTCAGGAATAGGGAGTGGTTTAAGTAGTCTACTAGATCTCTAGTGTTTAGCCTTTACTTATTGACATGTCAAGCATCTATGAACAAACTCCGCAATATATCTCTTCATACTAGGCCACCAAAAGGATTCACGCAAATCCCTGTACATCTTGGTGGATCCAGGATGAACGAAAAATGTTGAGCTATGTATTTCCTCCAAAATCAATCTTTGCAATCCTTGAGCTTCCAAAACTACTAACCTGTCCAGAAATTTGACTATTTCATTTGATATATTAAATTCAGGCATCCCCCCTTTAAGAACGTCTTCCCTGAGCTTAACTGTTGCTTCATCAGTTTGCTAAGCCATCCTAATGCGATCAGATAGATTTGCTCAGACCATAAATTGAGCCAAAAGAGACCCATGGCTAGTTACCTCAACATTAATCTTCAACTGCTCAAACTCAGCTATCATATGATATTCTCTTACTTGTAGAGCAGCTACTGGAATAGTAGATTTATGGATGAGGGAATCTGTTATAACATTTGCTTTACCGGGTTGATACTGAATAATAACATTATAATCCTTTAATAGTTCAAGCCATCTGCATTGTCTTAGATTCAACTTCTTTTAAGTAAATAAGTATTTGAGACTCTGATGATTAGTCAATATCTCACAGTGCTCACCGTAGAGGTAGTGTTTCCAAATCTTCAAAGCAAACACAATAACTACAAGCTCCAGATCGTGGGTGGGATAATTCGCTTCATGAGGTTTCAATTGTCTACACTACAAAATTATATCTCTATACTGACGGTAACTTTTATTATCGGTAACCTTTAACAACGGTTTCTTCTTACCTATACCGACATTTTTTACAAAACCGTAGAAAAATATATACATATTTTAACAGTATAAATTATAACGTCGAGAAAAGTTTATAAATCATGAGTAAAGTTAACAGAATCGTCGGTAAAAATGATATTCAATTTCTGATGATTATCTGTTGTCGTTGGTAAATATAATATTTTTAAAGATGATTTGAAAATAATCAGGTCTACTGGATCTACTTAACCATACTATTTGTATAAATCTATAATTAAGATAACTTGTATTCTACTATTTGCAAATGTTATATTTCTATATATATTTATATAATTTTTAGAAACAGTTTAAAATTTTAGAGTTAATATAGAAGGGAATAATTTATGATAACGTGTGTTATGTGTATTGTAATACGTTATAATCTGTGATGACGTTATAATCTGTGATGTTAATAACGTGTGATAAGTGATGGTAACAACTTAAGTAGTGGTAACCTATAACTTGTGATAAGTAGTGGTAATAATTTGCGATAAATTTGTAAAAATATAAAAAATTTATAAAAAAATTAGAATTATTTTGAAATACACAATATACAATTTTCTAATAATACATACATAATATTAGTACTGTATATATTATTATAAATTATAAATTATTGGAGAATATATGTTAGTTAATATTAATTTAAATTCTCTTATATTAACAATTTAAAAAATTTAAATATTTTTGTATAGAAAAAAAAAAGAAAAAAGAAATGTTGAAAAAAGTGTGGAAGGTTGAGAGAAAAAAATAAAAAATAAAAAATAAAAAAGAGAGATAACTTTTTTTTCGTTATTTTTTAGTATTTTGACAACGGACATTTTTATTAATATGAAAGTGAGAAAAGTTGAGACTAAAAAAAAAAAAAAAGAAAGAAAAGGGACATGTGGTAAGTTTATGATATATAGTTGTGGTAAATAGTAAATAGTAAGTGGTTAGTATATGGATGGTAAATAGTTGTAATTTAAGTTTTATTTTAATTTATATTTCAACTATTACATTTTATCATTTTATATTTTCATTAATTTAATTTAATTGTATTTGTATTTTTTTTCTTATTTTGTGTTTTTATAGAATTTATATAAACCATTTTATAAATAAGTTGTGATAATTTATAGAATTTATAGAATTTTTTTAATTTATGATAAATTGTAATAAAAAAGTTGGTAATTGTGAAAATAAGTGGTAAGTAATTATAAGTTGTGATAAGTTGTGATAAAATTGTTGGTAATTGTGATAATAAATGATAAATAATTATAATTTTGAATGGTAATCGGTGATGATAATAAGTGGTAAGTAATGATAATTTTGAATGAATAATATTATTATGTTAGTGTGATAATATAAAATCATGATTATTAATATTAATTTAAATTATAATATATTAATAATTTAAAATTTTTATATATTTAATTATAAATATTTATCAAAATATAAAATATTAATAAGTTAGGAATATAGAGAACAAAAAAAAAAAAAAAAAAACACATGGAAACTGTGGCATAATGGTTGACAAGTCAAGCTTCCAAACTCATAGACAAGGGTCACATGCATTTTTATGCATATTTTTGCTCAAGCATGGGCGAGCGCCCCTGCATAGGCGCGCGCTTGCAGCCACGCAACCCCGCGCGCGGGGCATGCTTGCGCTCCTGCGCGTGCCTACAGCCGTGCGCCCTGAGGCTGCAACTGCACACACGCGGGCATTCCAGCGCCCCTGCTCACGCCTGCAACTGTGTGCCCCGCGGTTGCAACTGCGAGGCTACTGTTCCCTCTTTCCTTTTTTTTTTTTTCTTTTTTTGGTTCCCTTTTTTTTATTTCCTTTTTTCACATATTTACCTTTTGCCTTTTTTTTTTTTTACCCCTTCCCTTTTTTTTGTTTCTTCTTCTTCTTTTTTTTTTCCTTCTTTTTTGGGTTTCTTCTTTTTTTTTTTTTTTTACTTCTTTTTTTCACATATTTACCCTTTTTTTTGCTTTTTATTTTTATCCCTTCCTTTTTTTCTTCTTCTTCTTCTTCTTGTATTTTAGAATTTGATATTATTTTCATTAATTTTATTTCAGTTAATTGCATTAGTAGTAACTTAAGTTTTATTTTAATTTATAACTCAATTATTATATTTTATCATTTTATATTTCCATTAATTTTATTTCATTTAATTTAATTGTATTTGTATTTTTTTTTTCTTATGTTGTACTTTTTATAGAATTTATATAAACCATTTAAAAAATAAGTTGTGATAATTTATAGAATTTATTGAATTCTTTTTAATTTATTATAAGTTGTGATAATAATGTTGGTAATTGTGATAATAAGTGGTAAGTAATGATAAGTTGTGATAAGTTGTGACAAGAATATTGGTAATTGTGATAATAAGTGGTAAATAATGATAATTTTGAATGAATGATATTATTATATTAGTGTGATAATATAAAATGATGGTTAGTAATATTAATTTAAATTATAATATATTATTAATTTAATAAATTTATATATTTAATTATAAATATTTACCAAAATATAAAATATTAATAATTTATCATAATCTGTGGAAGGTAGAGAATAAAAAGAAAAAAAAATGAGACACATGGCAAGCTATGTCATTTCCGTTACTTCCATTTTTATTTAATTGTGTGTCTTTATTATTTGTTTTAATTTATTTTTTCTAATTTTTTGTTTTTCAAATGATATTTATTTGTGAAAAATTACATCTGCAAAATTTATTTAAAATTTATTTGTCAATGATAATATAAAAAATCTATATCATCTTCAAATATAATATTCATCTAAACAATTATATATTATATTTAAATACCTGAAATTTGTAAACTGAAAAAAAAAAAAAGAGAACAAAAGGTTGAATGAGAGTGAGATAAGGAAAAAAAAAGGTGGCAGATAAGAAAAAAAAAAGGAGAGTGAAATAGAAAGAAATATCATCGGTATTTTTGAAAAAAAAAAAAAGAAAAAAATAAAAAAAGAAAAAAATTGGAAGATGAAAAATGTGTAATGAAAAAGGGTAGGAAAATTGTGTAATAAAAAAATATCCGGAAAAAGAGATTTTAAAATTTTATTTTGAAATTTTGTTTGTTATTAATTTAATTTGAAAAAGTGGTATATCCAAGAAGGTAAAATGAAAATGTAAAAAAATTACAAAAAATTGAGATACATATTCACCATTTTCCAATAATATAATAATATCAATCTTATATTATTATATAATATATATATATATTGCTATATATATTACTATAAATTACAATGAATTTTAATATGTTGATTATCGATATTAATTTATATTATAATATATAAAAAAATTTAAAAATTTAAATATTTCATTACAAATTTTATCAAAGATAAATTACAATGAATTTTAATATGATAATTATCGATATTAATTTATATTATAATATATAAAAAAATTAAAAATTTTAAATATTTCATTACGAATTTTACCAAAGAGAAGAAATTTTATTTTATGGGTGAGAGTAGGATAGAAAAAAAAATTGATAAGAGAAAGAGAGAGAAAAAGGAAGAGAAGAGAATGAAAAAAAAAAAAACAAAAAAACAAAAAAAAAAGGTTGCCAGAGAAAGGGACCGGAATCGAACCTGGGCATTGGACATGATATCAGAAGATTCAACCACTACACCGCTTGACAAATATAGCATAGAGTGGCCTTTGCCTTATATATTTTCTTCTCTTCCTCAATTTTTTGAACTTGCGCGGTTGCAACCGTGCAGCAGCACGGCTGCAACCACGAGTGCAGGGGCATGCCAGAGCCCCTGCGCCCGCTTGCGGCCGTGCCCCCTGCGGCTGCAACCGTGGGCACTACTGTTCATCTTTTTTTTTTCTTTTTTTTTTTAACTTCTTTTTTCATATATTTACCAATTTTTTACTTTTTTTTTAATTTTTTTTACCCTTCACCCTTTCCTTTTTTTTTTTAACTTTTTTTTTCTTTTTCTTCTTCTTTTTTATTTTTATTTTTATTTTTTTTTACCTTCATCCTTCCGTTTTTTTAACTTTTTTTTGTTTCTTCTTTTTCTTTTCTTTTTTTTATTTCAGTTTTTTCTTCACCCTTTAATTTTCTTTTTTTTCATTCTTTTTTTTTCTGTTTCACTATTACATGTTGCCCTTGTGTAGTGCGCCAAGAGAAATATTGATAATAATACATTAATTATCAATATTATATAATTTTATATAAATTCTAAAAATATTTAATTTACAAATTTAACTTTTTAACATTGAAAAATTGATAACTCTACAATAAAATTATATTCTCGTCAAAATCAATTTTCTAATTTAATCAAATTTCTCTTTTTTGTGAAAAAAATATTTGTTTTTTTATTCTAATCTAATTATTTTTTTACCAAAAACAATTAATTCATTTTAGATAATTCAAAACAATGATTTTTTTTTGTACCACATCACAAATTAACAATCAAATTTGATTGCAAAAAAATTTTATCATTTTATTTCAAATTCAAACAACTCAACTTTATAAAAGCTGGCGATATAATACAGAGTAACAAGTGGTAATAAATAGTAATAACCGATAACAAGTGAGATATGATACGTACATTTAATTTAAAAAATATTATTATAGTTGTTAAATTAATTAGTGATAATGAAAGTATAAAAAAATTATAAAAAATTTAGAATTATTTTCAAATACCAATGTATTATTTTCTAATAATATAATAATAACATTCGTAAATTATTACATAATACATACATATTACTATATATATTACTATAAATTATAAATTATATTATCGTTAAATGGAGAATATATGTTAGTAATAATATAAAATCATGATTATTAATATTAATTTATCAATTGTCCCGCATGCCAAAATGATGAAACATATTGGTTGAGTGTATTTGAAATAAATATATTAGTGGAATTATCAACGTTATATAATTTTATATAAATTTCAAAAAAAAATTATTTAATATACGAATTTAGTTTTTTAAAATTTTTCAGTGATAACTCCACAAATTCATGCCAAAATCAAAAACAATTCAAACAATGATCTTTGCATCACATCACAAATTGACGGTTAAATTTGATAAAACTCCAAAATATTTTATCATTTTATTTCAAAATCAAGCGGCAAATTTTGTGAAAATTCCAAAAACATTTTATCATTTTATTTCGGAATCAATGTACCAGCAAAAAACTTTTTATTTTTTTGCCCATTTTCCATGAATATTTTTCATTTTACAAATCATGACTATTAATATTAATTTAAATTATAATATATTAATAATTTAAAATTTTTATATATTTAATTACAAATATTTGCCAAAATATATAATATTAATAAAGATAAAAAAAAGAAAAGAAAGAAAAGAAAAATGTGTCATGATTTGCATTTTGCATTTTACATTATATATTTACAAAAAAAAAAAAGAGAAAATATTGTTTTATCGTGATAACAAATAATAACAGCATGTAAGATAGTGTATTAATGTATGGTAATAAATGCTAACAAATAATAACAATCGGTAACAAATGATAATATATCATAATATAATGCATGATAACAAGTGGTAACAAATAGTAACAACTGGTAACAAATGGTATTCTTATAATAAGTGATACAATTGGTATAAGTGTAGTAAACAATGTTAACAGAAATGAAAATATAAAGAAAATCAAATACAAAAATTATAAAATAAAATTCATGATGTAATAATAATAAAAACAGGTAAAACAAGATAAAATTAAACTCATAAAAATAAAGATACACTATACACCAGTGGGGATAAGTATATTCATGAAGAAGAGAGTAATAAAAATTTATATGGATCTAATATATCCAATTACATGATAAGTTTTTGAACATGATATGTTTGGCATGTATGATTTATTCACAGATTTTCATGATCATTTACAAATTTACAGATAAACCAACTTCTCATGCATTTAATGTGGATGAAAATAAATTTCATGAATTATTTTTAGAATGTCAAAAAACCAATATATCCAAATTGAAGTTCACTATACTAATTTTAAATAATATTACATGTGAAATATTAGTGGTTGAAATTAGTGGTATGTGTGTGTGTGTAATATGTAAAAGTTGTGTATATGGAAATTGTGGAGTGTCTATATAAAAGATTAAATTTTTATTTATTGCAAATTATATTTTGTAATTATAAATTGTAATTGAATTTGAAATTCAATTTCTACCGATACAATAGATGCAAAATTTAGTGTTTTTCATTAATTATACCAATATAATTAATTACACCATTACATATAATTACATTATATTATCATATTTTCAAATTATATTCAATAAATGTTCAAAACTATAACACTATATTATATAAATTATTAATTTCGTATCATTGCATTATTTAAATTAATAATATTAATAAATTTATTATCATCGAATAGAATATATATTATTTTTTATTAATCAAATAGATATGATATTAATCAAATATAGTAACTACTTAGTAAGTATTTGTTAATAAATAGTAAAAATTATAAGTGATTTTTTCAAAACACATATGAAAGACATATGTGAAAAATTAAGAAACGCGGTAATGAAAAAAGAGACGGGAGAAAAAATGCGGTAATGAAAAAAGAGGCGAGAGAAAAAGCGCGAAGGCAGAGTTTTAAAATTTTGTTTGTAAAAATTATATATTATAAATCATACGTAGGCTAAAGTTCCACAATCAAAATTTCTCTATCATTTTCTTGAAAGTTCTTCTCTCATTACCCATTTAAACCTCTCACTCATACTTTGTAAAGTTTTATCAAAAGTTAATCATGTTTGGTATTTGAAAGGTTTGACGAACGACGGATAAGTATTGTATGAAGAATCACAACAATTCCAAGAAAGAATAAGTTCAGTCGAACAAGCTCAATCTTCCAAGATGTTATTCAGATTTTAAAAATAAACATCTTATTTTTATTTTAATTTGAGATTTAATATTAAAATATTATTTTTAATTTTTTATTTTGAACCGTTGTGAAGAAATATAAACATCAATGCTATCAAGATATTTTGCATTTAGAAAAAGGAAACGCTCTCTGCTTACTTCTCAGGTAATATTTTCATTTACATTCATTATTTATTATTTATAATGATTTCATTATTTTACTATTGAGTTTTAATGAACAGATTGCCACGAAAGATTGTGGATAAAAACGTCTTCAAAAATTGTGATTGTGAATAAAGATATCTTCAGAAACTGTAACGAATATTTTTGGTTTGAACCATCTCAGAAGACATGTAATTGTGAGATATGTAATCTTTTTTCTATTTTTTTTGTCTTATATTTATCAATCATTTTAGTTTGTATCAATTACAATTCTTATAATATTTATATTATTTTTATAATTTCTTTATTTTTCAGTATTTTAATTTACCTATCATCTTAAAAAAAAAGAAACCGTCAATGTGATAATCATATGGTAATATTGGTAACGAGCAGTAATTTAGTGATAACAGAAATAATAAATTTTTTTAACATTTATAATAACTAAGAAAAAAAAAGAATAACATTTCTAACCTAATATAATGATAAAAGAGAAAGAGTAACTTTCTGACACTTGTGTAACCGACGGTACAAAATAGTAACCATGACGATTAGTAACCATGTGGTAATCGACAGTAACATGATAATTGACAGTAACATGTAGTAATCTATAGTAATCTTGTAGTAATCTACAGTAATTTATACTAATATTTTCCAACCGATAAAAAAAGAAATTTTTTCTCGCTTGTGGTAACCGATAGTACAAATAGTAATTTATACTAACGTGTAATCGACGATAAAAGATAGTAACATTTCCTAACATATGTGGTAACCGATGATAAATGATAGTAACATTTCTTAACAGTTGTGATAACTGACGATAAAAGATAGTAACATTTCCTAACACATGTGATAACCGACAATAAAACCTAATAATTTTTACTGATATTTTGAAACCGATGATAAAAAATAATATTTTTACTAATACTTTTCTAACTGTCATTATAAATCAATCACATGCTCCAACGGTCATCAAAACCGTCAACTGGTGATAACCCGATCGGAGATCTATCTTTACGAAAACCCTAGCACCCTGAAACTGATCAAACAGATCATCAATACGAGGCAACGGATATCGATTCTTGATAGTGATTTTGTTCAATTGTCGATAATCTACACAAAGTCGAAGGGTACCGTCCTTCTTTTTCACAAATAACTCTGGAGCACCCCAAGGTGAAGTACTCGGACAGATAAATACATTGTCCAACAATTCTTACAGCTGAACCTTGAGCTCTCTCAACTCGGTTGGTGCCATCCCATATAGCGGAATAGAGATAGGAGTAGTCTCCGGAGTCAAATCAATCTTAAAGTCAAATTCCCAAATTGGTGGTAATCCGGGTAGCTCCTCGAGAATATGTCGGGAAACTCCTATACTACCGGGACCTCATAAAACCTCGGACTCTTTATGGTGGTATCTATCATGTGGGCCAGATATGTCATGCATCCTCGGCGTATCATCTGTCTGGCTTCCATCACTGACACCACACAATGGGGTAATACTCGTCTCTCACCCGTAAATATCAGTGGTGACCCTTCAGACCTCCGAAACTCTACTTCCTTGATAAAATAGTCCACAGAAGCCATATGAGTACTCAGCCAATCCATCCCTAGGATGGCATCGAAGTCTGTCAAGTCGAGTGGGATCAAGTCTGCTTCTAACACTGTCTCTCATAATCATGATATCGCTCCCTCTATATACAGAATCCATGATCAACTGTTCACCAAGAGGGATGATAACCATCAGTTCCTCATCTAGTGGCGATAACAGCCTATCCGACTGTTAAGCGAAAGAAACTCTCACGTAAGAATAATTTGACCTAGTGTCTACAAGAACACTGGTATCAACTCCAAATATTTTCATGGTACCAAGACGCGAGAAATTAAAAGAGAAATTAATTTATATATATCAAAATAGTTAAGCCTCTAGGGCTGTTAACTAGTCATGACTGTATATAATCATCATGGTATACATGATTTCAAAAAAAAAGAGTACATAAAAACTCCTAAACAGGGGGATCTATGGGAGGATTACCCATGATCACATCTGGGTTCACCTGAGCATCCTCCTGCGTCATAGCATACAAGCAGGCCTGTGCCCTCGACTGCTATTATGAAAGACCAGGTACAGTATTGCTCTCGATTGTCGTCCGTGGATTAGTATGACTCATATGTGTAGGTGCTCCCTTCTGTCCTACCTATCGACCACTCGAATGACTCGAAGTAGCCTGACCTCCAAGTCCTAAATCAGGGCATCAACTCTTGATATGTCCTGACTTCCCATACTGGAAGCATGTGATAGGTACCCTGTAAGCTCCTGGAGGATGGTACCTATTACATCTAGAGGCCGGTGCTCCAAACCCCTAGGGGCGTGGTCCCTGCCCAAAATGTGCTGGTCTAAAATGAGAGGGGCCTTCATGAAAACCATAAGTCTACCCCTCTTTGAGCTCTGATTCATATAGGTCCCAGCACTCTTCTTCCTTTGATCTCTACTATCCCTCTACCTACTCTCAGTACGGACAATCTTCTCCTCACGATAGGCTGAATCGACTATCTCTGCGAGGGAGAAGCTAGGTGTGACCTACATATACCTCATAATGTTCAAACTGAGGCCGTCCTCAAACTTGAACCTCAACTGTTTCGGTATTGCTAAATCGGGGACAAAAGTGGCTAATTTCCTTAATTTTGTCTCGAACTCCACAACTAATCTAGTCCCCTACCGTAAGTGAAGGAACTCTGCCCTCTTGCGATCCTGCGGAAACTCTGAGAAGTTACTGGGGTCAAACTCCCTCAAGAAGTCCTCCCACCGCAGTGGCTCGGTAGCATCATCATAGATAGCCTCCCACCAAGTGAGGGCATCTCCATCTAACAACCTCTCCGTTATCCGTAGCCTGTACTCCTTACTCAACCCTAAGTCCTTCAAGATCTAACAAGTCCGGTTGATCCAGTGTTTAGCCGCAGTGGCATCACCGAGTCCCGCAAAGTCTGTGCATCCCAATTGCCGAGCTTCCTTGACTAGCCGAGTCAACTCGTGGATGCGCCTAAGTATGGATAATGTGGTATCACTCATACTATATACTGAAGAAGGATCGGCCACCGGTAGAGGATCTGATGCCGTAGGAGTAGGCACTGCTATAGAAGTAGGCACTGTAATAGGAGTCGGCGTGGCGATCGGTGGTGGTGGGGGTGGCATATGAACCCCGTGCTTGCTGTACCACTCATACACCTGTCTTAATGCATCAAGTGGTAGTGAAGGAATCGTGGCTATAGTAGCCAGCTGAGAAGGCACTGAAGGGGGCGCACGTGATGAGGATGTATTCTCGGGTACTCTAGGTGGCTCAAAGGGCACAAATCTAGTGCCCCGCCTAATCGCCATAGTTTTGTAAAGGAAAATTTTTTCATTAAACATGATTCAAGAATTAGGTTTAGTTATGAAGTAACTAACTCCCTAAAATGAATGTACTTATCAGTTTAGGAACCGATGGAAATGGTATGATAGGTTAAATACGAACCGTATCTAACCCCCTAAAAATAAAGGAACTCATATGCCTAAGACCATGTACTGGGATTTCATGACTGTAAAGAAACTCTCATATGCATTGGGATTTCATAAAGCATAGCTCTCAACTTAGACTCTGATAGCAACCCAACTGTCACGCCCCGATCCTCAATCGAAGGCCATGAACAGCTACCTGTTACCTCGTATACTACCCATTATATGACACATATACTGAGGCAACGCAAGACTAACATCTTCACCTATTTAATACCTGTTTTTCCTCAAAATATAATTTTTCAAGTAAGAGAAATTTAAAATGCAACATTGTGTCTCAATGCATGAATATACAACGAGTTCGAGAGTTTCAATTTACATTTATAATAACATAATTATAGTCATCCCATAAAATATACATGGTCATTCTATGGATCTCAAGTATGTACATTATTCAACTTCATCATGGAAGAATGGTTGGTACCATACGCAACACTCGCGTCTCCAAAGGCAAGGCAAGTGTGTCGAAAGACTCTCGACATGTCTCCCTACCAAATCTATATCTGTCATCATGGAAAAGTGAAGGGTGAGTATTAAGGAAAATACTCAGTAAGTGAGGGGATTGACATTATGTTATCAATAGAAGGTGTGAGCAAGGAGTGTCAAACACATTCTTAAAACATGATGATATTATAAATCAAGTATGACATTTCAATAAATCAGGTAATCATGTATCATACATCAATATATCAACATATGCATCCCTTTACATTTTGAAAATCATTTAGTGTTTGTTAATAAAATATCTCTGGCAAAGGTCTACCATGACCAATGACAGACGCATTGGGATTTATATGCAAGTATAAAAATATTTAGCTCTCTACCCCAATGTTGGCCACGAGCCTCACCGAGGGCTAGCTCGTGTCAACGCGCATACACATAATCAATCATGTATAGAATCTTGCCCGGTGCTAGACAGTGTCATCACACATGTCCTCCCCGATTTGGTTCAATTGGCCGCAACTATACATATGACGTTTGGAGATACCTCCTGCAGAAACATATCCGGACACAATGGGTGCCTCTATAAATACCCTTCATAGCTACAGTAGTATATCAAGGATATCATCACATCATCACATCATAAGTAGGCATCCAGCTCATACATTTCCATTTAAACCATTTCAAATCAGTGTGCCAATGCAATAGAAGCAAATAATTTATATCAAGTTTTCAAATAGCGACACGATGTCATTTCAACACAATTGATGGATGCATATCATTTGAATCAATCATTTGAGACACTCCAATGATCACAAAGAGAAATATTTGTAAAATATAGACCAAATCTCATGCTTTCACACATGTCATAAAATATGTCATTTTGAAAAACTATAAAACATATATTTTTGCTCAATCAAAAACATAGCGTTAAAGTCTCACTCACATATATGGAAGGGAATGTCACTTCCTGAAATGCACCACAATGTGTAAGGAATATGCTCACTTCGTTCGATCATCAAACGTGTCACTACAATGGCAACACATAATATATATAAAATTTTCAAGATTTCAAATGCTCATTTTCAAAAGGACACAATTCAGCCCGCAAGCTTCAAGATTCTACCTGTTTAAGATTTTAATTCCCTTTTTCATATTGTGTATTCCAAAATTCTTAAAAATGCACATTTTCTCATGCATATATTCTCGACCTCAATGTTTCCTATACCTTCCTAAGAAAATAATACTACTTTAAATTACCAAAACTATCACTCCCACATTCTATCTCTTTGTATACCCAAACAGTCCGCAAAATTTCAGAATTTAGTATGCTCAAAATCTCACCTCCTTTATGCACTAAATAATCCACATTCACATTGCATATCGAACAATTCGTCCATTAAAATTCTGCATATTTACATATCAATTGAATTCATCACTCCATAAGATTTCCCATTCTAAAATCATTACATATACACATTTTATCACACCACCTAAGCACACATATACTAACACTACATACACACACACATTCATTACTTTACCAAAAATTTTGCACACATTATGACCCTTTTCCTTCACAATTCACCTCTCGGCTAACATGAAAATGGCCCCATCCCAATCATTTTTTGTGCAGAAAATTTTGCACATTATTTAACCACATTTCTTGGCCTTTAAGGTAGTTTTCTTGCACAACTACGTCCCCTTGTTTTCAGTCAACAACAAAATGTTTTTCAGTCAACATGCACATTTACATACTCATAATTCTCATTCAAAATCCTGTACACAAAGTTTACAAAATGAATAACAAATTTTCAATTCACTAATATACCTTTTTCCCATCATTTTAAACCAATAATCATACACAAATATTGATCACTTTTGTACTGGAATTCAGCACGCATGATTGGCCTTTTGAAACTAAATTCTCAGCTCATCAAAAACACATTTATCCTCTAAGTTTTTTGCAACAATAAATGTAAATTTTTTTGCACACATTCCTCATGCTTCATTTAGGTTCCACCTAGGCTCTAAGTTATAGAATCATGCTAAAATATCATATTAGTCTTATAGAAATTTTCCAGCAAGGTCCGGCATACATACCTCTTTCAAGGTCTCGGTTTCCTTGCTCAAAATCCTCCCGGCTACCTTGCCTTTAGCTCTCGGTCACCCTAGGTCCACCAAGTTAACTTCCTCCTATCGGCTCCAAAGCAAAGTATGTTATACTAGGGTGTGAGAGGAGACTTCTTACCTAGAAATGTCTGGCTGAAACTTGAAGAAAACTGAGTGCCCCTTCCACTTGAAGTTCTCGGCTCCTTTGAACTTCACTATGCAAAACTCCTCCTTTTACTTCAATTTTTGGATATGTTGTAATTAGAATTGTAAGGAATTGATTTATGTAAAAATATTGGGGTGGTGTTGTAGAAAAATTTTGAAAGTCCCTACCTTGAAGCTCATGGCCATGGAAAGAAAAAAATGAAGAGTCTTTTTGCTTCTTCTTGCTTTGGATGTTTCAAGAGTTTGGAAGAAAAGAAACTAAGTATTTAACTTGTTAAATTTTTGCTCCATTTAATCCTAACTATCAAACATTTTCAAGATCCATTCTAAGTCCTATGATTACTTGGTCACAAACAAGTGTTCATTCTCTTTCCCAACAAAAGAACATGATTTTGCTCTTTTCTCCTTCTACAAACACTTTCTCACACAACATCTCACCTCATTCATTAATTGCATGTCTCTTAACTAGCAAGATCCGAAAACTCAAAATTTTGATCCAATTCCAAGCCAAATCCGCGCCATTGGTACGTTTTCAAGAAAATCCATACATTTCACTCAATGAATAGTATCTTGTCTCCTACTAACTCAATCCAAGGATCCGAATTAATTCATCTCACTTTAACCCAATTTCCACCCTCGGATTAACTTTTCAAAGTCCAAAGATTTTCTTCTCTCTCTCTAAGTTTTCTCTCACTTTCCTACTCTCTCCTTCATCTTCCTTGTTGGTCACGGTTTGGGGGAACACTTGTGCTAATTTGGTTCAATCTCCACCATTGATCAACTCAAGGTTTATTCATCACCATCAGATCATTTTACACCAACAACAATTTATTTTCTCTCACTTCTTCAACCCAATAGTTAAAACCTAATTACAAATAAACCAAAAATCCTAATCACCCACTCACACTACAACTTTATTAGTTGTTTATTTCTTCTAAATTCTTATTAATTGTAAATAAGTCTCTTGACTTATAAAAATTACACTTTGACCCTAAAAATTTTTTAAATTTTAAGTTAGACCCAAAATCTCATATTAGGCCTAATTTAATTTATTCAGCGTCAAAACATGGTCGTTTAGCTTTTCCGAGACACATTCAATCCGGCTGGAGTTTTACCGATGATTTTCTGAAAAATTTACGATTTAACTCTACGAATAAAGATTTACTCAAATTTAGGGTTCCTATACACTCTAGAGTCATTATTATTGGACCATCGGTGGTCATTTTAGAAAATTTTGAATTTCCGACAATTGGGCCTAAATTTTTTGGGAGTAATTTTAGCAGAAAAAAATTGCTTAGTAGATTTTCTATATAGAATATGAGTAATAGTATAATAAAATGAAGAGGAGTACAATAGTGAGTACACTAAGCTGTCGGTGTTACACATTTGAAAAGCTTGAATCTTCTCTTTATAGTTCTGGATGACTATTGCAAATCTTAGTTTTCATTTTTCAATGATATTTTCTTCCTGGTTAGTTGCTTAATCTATTTATCTACCCTATTACAATATTCAGCCAAGAATTGACCCTATTTCTTTTGATAATCTAGTTTTTCTTTTAGCGCAAAAGTTTTCGGTTCATACACGTGTTTCATTGCAGCCAATTCTTCCCTGTACCTATTGTTGTCAAAACAAGTATCATACGTTAATCTTCTTACCACCTCAATTTCCTTCTTCGTTTCAACCGGTTGTTGTTGGAAGTAACTACACACTTGGCGACTATGATACAATTGTTACTGTGATTCATTAATTTCTTGTACTTGAGCGTCCATTAGTAAATTCTTCCTTCACCACTTAGTAGACTCTACTTCTTCTCCACTCTCTTCTATTAAAATGTAATGTGTTTCATTATTTAGCTCATGAACTCTCTCTTCTATTTCTTCATAGGGATCCTCCTATATTGACAACTGATTTTTATCTCGATTCGTTACTATAAAATTTTCAACAATCACTACAATGTTACTGGAAAATTTTTATGAGGCATGATAGCTACTCCTAATCATGATGAATACTTGTGTTCAAGTTTTATTATTCCTAATACTGTCTTTTCTTAACCTAGACTCTGATACCACTAGTTGTCACGCCCTAACTCCACCCCCTAGCAAGGTTTTGTTGCGATGGACTGTCTGGCTCTTGCCAAAGCTCACTCACTAAGATAACTCAAAACATGTAAAAATAAACAGATCTTTGATTCATATAATTAACCACATTGTTGTGTACATAGCAAGGCAGCGGAATGATGACAACTTTTAGGACTCCATTTTGCCTGAGATATAATTACTACAACATAGGGTACACTACAAAAAAACACGATTTTAGTCACGAATTTTCGCGACGGAAAAAATTCATTGCTATTTTGCGACGAATTTAGCGACAAAAACTTTTTTGTCACTAATTTGCCACAAAATTTGTTACGAAAAGGAAGTCGTGGCTAAATTAGCGATTGACACATCATTCATGGCCAAATTCGTCGTCAATTAGTGACAAAAAAATTTTCGTGGCTAAATTCGTTACTAATTGGCGACAAAAACTTTTTTGTTGCAAATTTCGTCGCTAATTAGCGACGAATAATTTTTCGTAGCTAAATTTTTCGTGGGAAATTCTATCGCTACTTAGCTATAAAAATTTTCTATCATTAAATTCATCGCTAATTAGTCTTGAAAAAATATTTATCTCTAAATTTAGCAACGAACTCTAAAATTCGTGACTAAATTCTCCACTAATTAACCAAAAAAAAATATTTATAACTAAATTCGTCGCTAATTAGCCACAAAAAAAGTATTCGTGACTAAAATCGTCGCTAATTTATTATCTATATTTCAAAATTTAAGACTAATTTTGTAACTAAATTTTTTCTATACTCTGTTAGGAAATATTTTTAACCGTGTCCCCGTTTTAACAAATTCTGAATAACGAAATTGAATTAAATATATAATAAATATTATAATTTTCAATAAACTGAGAATTTACAATAATAAATAATTCCGATCGCGGTTGTGGAGTTCACCATTTATGTTTTTCTTCTTCTATATCCGTTCGCTTCTCTCATATAATTCAATCGTATTTAAAATTTCAGTTGTTTATCTTCATTTTTCATTATTATTAACAACGAAGATAATAGATGATACATCCATATTCGATGATCTATCTCGTTTGCCAAATAGATGAAACATTAGTTTTCAGAGAATGTGGATAATGATACGAATGGATAGGTTAGACGGTTATCGATTTTTAAACTATTCTATGGATTCAAAAAAATAAAATAAAAATGAAAAAAATTAATAAAATAGAAGAAAAAATAAGAAAACAAAATATAAAATACAAATTAATATAAAAAAAGATTAAATTAGCGATGGATTTTACGACGGATTTAGAAATCCGTCACTAATTTAGCAACGGATCAAGAAATCCGTCGATAATTTAGCGACGAATAAAGAATCAATTGCTAATTTAGCGACGCATTTATATCCGTCGTGAATTTAGCGACCGATTTAGCGATGAATCTATATCCGTCACTAATTTTGCAACAAATTTTCATATCTGTCACTAATTTAGCGATGGATTTAAAATCCGATACAAAATTTAATCTTTTTTAAATAGAATTTTATTTTTTTTATATTTATTTTTAATTTATTAATATGTTATATTTAAATTAAAAATTAATTTAGCGACGAATTTGTTTTCCGTCGCTAAATTTAATGACGAAAATCTCAATCCGTCTCTAAATTTTTTATATATAATTAAATGAAATATATATTAATATAATATTTAAATTAAAAAATTAATTTAGTGATGACGAAATTTATTTGTTGGTAATTTAGCGACGGATTTCCAAGTCCGTCGCTGAATTTAATTTTTTTTAATTAGAATTTTATATTATTTTTTATTTTATATTAACAAATCATATTATTATTTTATAATATTTTAATTTACATTTTATTTTATTATATTATATTTCATTTTTTAAATGAATAATATTATTTAAATCTTAAAAAAAACAATATATTTTATTTTATTTAAATTATATTATTTAAAACCATATATGAGCAAATTAATTTATTATGTTATAATATTTTAAAATAGCATTTTATTTTATTTTTTTATATTTTATTTTTCTAAGAATAATATTAATATATTTTTTAATTAATTTATTATTTTTATTTTTTTGTTTGATTTAATATTTTTTATTATTGTATAGGTACCTTTTATTTTATTTGTATTATTTTATTCAATAATACAAATCAAATTATTATTGCTTTATAATATTTTTTAATTAAATATTAATTCGGCAGACATGTCGAGCGTGAGCCTGCGCAGGCGCCGGCACATGCACGCACGAGCGCCAGGCGCATGCATGCACGGGCACCGGGCGCAGGCAGGCGTGCCTGGGCGCCCGCGCATGCACGATGGGCACTCGCCCTTCATTGTTTTAATACTAAAAAAATGCTATAAAATTCTATTGAAGGTATTCAAATCTTGGATCTCAGATTTGAATGGAAAACTTTTCACCACTGCACCACCACTTAGTATTATGTGATTTTTTTTCTTTCTTCCTCCTCATTGTTTTTCTATTCTCACTTTTTTTTCCTTCCTCTTACTCTCATCTCTATTTTTGGGTTTTTTTTTTCCTTTCTATTCTCATTATTGAAATTTTTTATATGTAATAATTATATTGAAATTTCTTATATATTCAAACAAATAAAAATATTTTGTGATTAAATATATAGATTTTTTAAATTATCAATATATTATAATTTATTGATAATTATAATATTATATTATTAAGATGTCGTAATCCATTTTTAAACTATGGATTAAAAAAATAAAATAAAAATGTAAAAGAATAATAAAATAATAAAATTAAAGAAAAATGAAGAAAACAATATAAAATATTAATATATTTTTTAATTAATTTATTATTTTATTTTAAATTAGTCTTTTATTATTTTTTATTTTATTAAAAATTATCATATTTATTATTTTTAATTAATATTATTTTATGTTGGTGGTTTAAGTAAAAAAGGTTATTATATTTATTATTTTAAATTGTTATTATATATTATTTTATTATTATTAGAAAAATGTGAAGAAAAGTTAATAAGTAAAAAAAGTTATTATATTTATTATTTTAATTTATTATTATATATATTTTTTTATTATTATAAAAATATGAAGGAAAAATAATAAGTAAAAAAAAATTATATCAGATACTAACATTTGGTTTGGTGGTTAAATACTTTTATAGATCCTGCCTATGCAAGAGTTCGAACCACCTGCGTATGCAGGAGTTCGAACCACCTGCGTATGCAGGAGTTCGAACCATGGTGGAGGCAAAGCGGTATTTTCCAGCGATTAAGTGAGGAGGGCTGACACTGGAGCGAGGGCGGGGCGTGCTTGCAGGCGGGGATGCTGGCTCGTGTGGGAGGGCACACTTGCAGGTCGGGATGCTGGCTTAGGCGGGCAGGTAGCTCGCAGCCTGGTGCTAGTTCGGGTGGGTGGGTGGGTGGGGCCCGTCTAGGCACGTGGCTTCTAGGCTAGTGCTGGTTTGGGTAGGCGGGGCCATCCAGCCACGTGCTAGCTCAGATTAGGGACGGACTTTTTTTTGTCGCTAAATTAGCGATGGATAATTTTTCTATCGCTAAATTAGTTACGGATAATTTTTTTGTCATTAATTTAGCGAAAGATAATTTTTTGTTCTAAATTAGCGACGGATTTCAGCGACAAAAATTATCTGTCGCTAAATTTAACGACAAATTTTAGATTTTTGTCGCTAAATTTAGTAACGGATTTTTTTATATCGCTAATTTAGTGATGGATAATTTTTTGTCACTAAATTTTGTGACGAATTTTAGCGACAAAAAATTATTTGTCGCTAAATTTAGTGATAGATTTCAGATTTACGTCACTAAATTTAGCGACGGATTTCTAATTTTCGTCGCTAAATTTTTGCGACGTGCTATTAGCGACAAAAAATTTTTCATCGTTAAATCCGTCGCTAAATTTGTGATTAAAAGCCTATTTTTTTGTAGTGGTACAACTCCATATATTAGATAATCTATACTTCTTTATCTTTGATTCCTGTAAGATTTGTAAATATTTTTGTATGACTTTGACAAATCAGTGAGATCCGTGTGTGCATATGTGAATAAGTTTTCAATGTAAGAATGCAACAAATATTTAACAATAGCACGTACAAAATGGTAATAATAATAACATATTAAGGATATAGCACTAATTTCTAGGTATAACCTACTTTATGCCACCATCACGATCATGAGTACAACCTTATTACTTCAATTACGAGGTTAGTTTTGTAAAAACGTATCACTCTCCACCTCATTACATGGACAATCCTCCTGTCCAAGTAATGGGCTGCTATCAGCATGTGCAATGACATTCAACAAAGTCATCTGCCTATCCAATGGGTCTCAACATAATATTTGCTATCACTAATACCAATGTGATAAAGTACACAATTGGCATAATAAACACAAACTGAGGCACTTATGGAATATGTAATAGTAGTAAATTAAGATAATTAATGCATGCAAGGCTATATGAATATAATGTACGCTCACTTTCTTGTAGTATCAACTCGCTCTCTTTCTTTCAGTCGCTTCCTCAGCTCCCCCTCTCTCCTTTGCGAGTTGGTTGTGGTTGTGTTGACGTGGGGAAGGGAGAAAGATATTTATAGCTATGGGAAAATGATGAGTCAGAAAGTTGGTGCACGAATTGACGACACGTGGCGAAAGTGTTGACCCGTCTCCAAATACGTGTCTTGTGGAGACATGAAGGAGACATGTGCGTGGACACGTCAAAGGTGGTGGAACATTTGTTGTTTACAAGTTTAGTCATCAGGTGCAAGGTAAATTCATTCAAGGTACATCATTACAAAAAAACACGGTTTTAGTCATGAATTTTCGCGACGAAAAAAATTCGTCGCTATTTTGCGACGGATTTAACGACGAAAAACTTTTTCGTCGCTAATTTGCCACAAAATTTACAACAAAAAGGAAGTCGTGGCTAAATTAGCGACGGACACATCATTCGTAGCAAAATTCGTCGTTAATTAGTGACGAAAAAATTTTCGTGGCTAAATTCGTCGCTAATTAGGGACGAAAAAATTTTCGTCACTAATTAGGGACGAAAAAATTTTCGTCGCTAAATTCGTCGCTAATTGGGGACAAAAAATTTTTTGTTGCAAATTTCGTCGCTAAATATGACAAAATTTTGCCACAAATTTAAAATTCGTCACAAAATTTAATCTTTTTTAAATGGAATTTTTTTTTCTTTTATTAATATGTAATATTTAAGTTAAAAATTAATTTAGCAACTGATTTGTTTTCCGTCGCTAGATGAAAATCCCAATCCATATATCCGATAATTTCACGACGGATTAAAATCCGTCGCTGAATTTATTTTATTTTTATTTTATTTTAATAATTTCAGCGACGGATTCCAAATCCGTCACTGAATTTTATATTTTTTTAATTATAATTTTATTTTATTTTATTAATTTATATTAACAAATCATATTATTATTTTATAATATTTTAATTTACATTTTATTTTATTATATTATATTTCATTTTTTAGAAGAATAATGTTATTTAATTCTTAAAAAAACCATATATTTGATTTTATTTAAATTATATATATTTTTTAATTAATTTATTATTTTTTTTACTTTTTTTGTTTGATATAATATTTTTTATTATTGTATATGTAATTTTATTTTATTTGTATTATTTTATTCAATAATATAAAATTTTTAATTAAATATTAATGCCTGCGCGGGCGCTGGCGCATGCATGCACGGGCACCTGCCTGCTTGGGCGCCCGCGCCCTGCGCGCGCCTGTGTTGGCGCTCGTGGGTGCCTGCCTGGGCGCCCGCGCCTGGGCGTGCCTGCGTGGGCGCGCGCATGCCCGCGCGTGCCTGCCAGTGCACCCGCGCCTGGGTGTGCCTGCCTGGGTGCCCGCGCGCCTGCCTAGGTGCCCAGGCAGGCACACCCAGGCGCAAGCGCGGGCGTGCGCGCGCGCCTGGGCGCTCTTTGTTTTAATTCTAAAAAAACAGGCAGGTGGAGGGATTCGAATTGAGCCGATCACCACTGCACCATCGCTTGGTGTTAGTGTTATGTGATGATATTTTTGTTTTCTTTCTTCCACCTTTTTGTTTCCTATTCTTACTTTTTTTTTCTTTTTATTTTCATTTCTTATATATAATAATTTTATTGAAATTTGAATAAAAATATTTTGTGATTAAATATATAGATTTTTTAAATTATTAATATATTATAATTTATTGATAATTATAATTTTATAGTTTTGAGATGTATTTTGAAATTATGGATTAAAAAAATAAAAAAAAATGAAAAATAATAATAAAATAATAAAATAAAAGAAAAAAGAAGAAATCAAAATATAATATTAATATATTTTTTAATTAATTTATTATATTATTTTAAATTATATTTTATTATTTTATATTTGATTAAAAATTATCATATTTTTTATTTTTAATTAAATATTATTTTAGGTTGGTGGTATAAATAAAAAAAGTTTTTATATTTATTATTTTAAATTGTTATTATATATTATTTTATTATTATTAGAAAAATGTGAAAAAAAGATAATAAATAATAAAAAAAAAAACCTTTATATCACAATAATATCTTGGCTCGGTGGTTTACAGGTTGCGTGTGTGCAGGAGTTCGGAGTTCGAACCACGGTGGAGGTAGAAGGTGCGGCATTTTCCAGCAATTAAGAGTTGATGCTGCTGGCTCGGGCGGGCAAGTTGCAAGGCGGACAGGCGGTCAGGTGGGGGTGCTGGCTTAGGCGGGCAGGTTGTAGGGTTGCAGGGTTGCAGGGCGGGCAGGACGGGTAGGTTGGTGCTGGGGTGGGTGGGCACGTGGATCTGCCGGCTCAGGGACAGGGCATATGGAATCAGCGACGGATTTGGAATCCGTCGCTAATTCAGCGACGGATAATTTTTTGACGGGTTTGTTTTTCGCTAAATTAGCGACAAAAATTATCTGTCGCTAAATTTAGCGACGAATAATTTTTCGTCGCTAAATTTTGTGACGAATTTTAGCGACGAAAACTTATTTGTCTCTAAATTTAGCGACGGATTTCAGATTTTCGTCGTTAAATTTAGCGACAGATTTCTAATTTTCGTCGCTAAATTTTTGCGACGCGTTATTAGCGACGAAAAATTTTTCGTCACTAAATCCGTCGCTAATATTTTTAGCGACGAATTTTTTTAAAATTTTTATCGCTAAATTTGTGGCTAAAACGCTATTTTTTTTGTAGTGCATGATTTTCATATATTTAGCATTTAGTACTTATTTTTGTGTAATATCATTAATTAAATATATTTGAGCTACTACATGGCCATTTACTTAAGACATTACATGTAAATAAGAAATTATCTCCTATCAAAATTCAATAAAAATTGTTTTATAGTCAAATTTCTTAAAAATAAAAAATCAACTTTTTTTTTAAAAAACAAAATTCATAGTGTTTAATTTGAATAGCTATTGTTTAGAGATTTAACAATTTAGAAAAAAATTTTAAAACGTAGGTTTTAACCTTATGTATATATGAAGAATAAATACGGCTATTTTATTTCTCATTTTTTCAGTATTTTAAATACCCCTTTTTTTAATATTTAATTTTCGGTAATTTTGTTAAATCTAGTTTTTTGAACATTTTAATACCTAATTTCCTACCGAAACTATTTGCTTGAGTGATATCATTATTTTATTATTAATAATAGGGTTTTTTTTTTGACTAACATGAGGTGTGTGACAAGTAGTTTCTTTTTAGTTGGCAAAATTGACCGTCATCGGCCATCCAACTTGACTAAACACTAGCCGATTGAAAAGCGGTTACTAGCAAGTCATTTGATGAAGCGCTGGAGTTACTGGTAGCCAAGATTAACGGCTGTTGACTTGGCTGCTTTGCTGACTAATGACAGCAGGCATTAATGAAGTCACATTTCGGGCTTTGTTGACTAATGACTAATTACCTGGGGGCTGTTATAGACAGCAGGCACATTTCGGGCTGTAAGTGCTGTGAGTCAACTAATATTCTGCCGACATTATTTCTAGTTGATATGTGAAGTCTCCATGGTGTTTAAGACTTCCACTGACAACGATAATGATGGCCTATTAATGAAAACCTCAAAAGAGATTGGCCTCCGGGTCCTGGGCATGCCATTTTTTTCGTTGATTTTTATATCATCAATGGAAGTGGTTAAATAGCAAAATGATTCAATTTTAATAGGCAATTTACATCAAAGGAACTGTGTCCGCCAATCATGGGCACCGAGGTTACTTCAAAAAAACTCTTAGCAAACAGGTTTTTGATCGGTTAGGTGATATAATCGAGAGATGATTAAAATTGAAGAATGGAAAATGGCTGAACTTAATAGAAAATGGTAGGAAAGTAGAAGTGTGGGAACTGAAAATGAAATGCATGAAAGTAAATGCCAGAATTAAATTGCTAGAAATTAACGAAAGCTATCAAGGAAACGAATATGGAATCGCACTAATTGAAATAGCAGGAGAGTTGGAAATAAAACCAGCAATCGGATAAATTGTAAGTAAACTAAGCGAAAATACATAAAATTGGGATCTGATAGTTTGAATGTTTGGATTGGGACCCCCTAAGCTTATTTAAAGATGTAAAGCTAGTAAAAACACTTTTACCACATTTACGGGCCTTCCACCTAAGTTTCTTATTAGTTAAGACCAAGACTTTTGGGCGAAGATCAACACTTTTAACTGATAGAATAAGTGCCCTGCGAGTTGAAAATTCATTCACATCCCTATTGTCCACGCAGTATGTACTTGTAGACACTTGTACTTGGTCGGTGATAAATCACTCTTACATATACATTGATATTAAGTTTTAAGATTTTTTATATTTTTATTTAAATTTAGAAGTAGATTTCTAATCTTTCTTTTTTTACCTTGATTAGACCACCACCCAGCATTCAGAACTTTACACTGACTATTCTGAATCTATTGGATCGGCTTTACGGGGACAGATCTCCCAGCATTTATTTTTTCCGCTTTCACCCCAAGTCAAACCCCAGAAGTAATAGAATAGTACTGCCCGTTGGCCAGCTATACCAACCAATGTTGGTGTAGATTTCTATTCAAATAATTCAATGATGTTTTCAGATTTTAAAATGAAGTAGGAATGAGAAATCAAGTTCACAATCGATCTAAATTCGTCTTCAAGAGGACAGTTTAACGATACAAATCTTTTTTTTTATTAATTTGATAATTTTATATTCAAATATTTATACAATCAAAAAATAATAATTAATCTGAATTCAAAGTCTAAGTCCAAGATTCAAGACCCAAATCGAGTTGATGTATTAGCCCAAGTATAAGCCCAATTGCATCTACAAATGCAAGCCTAGTCTGAAGCCCAATAAAGAGAGTGAGACACAGCTTCTCTCTCTCTCTCTTATTCGGTGATAACAGCTTCTCTCTCTACTGGAGAGCAATGGAACACTAACGGAAGGCTGGTTCGTTGATAAACGATGAATTCAAAATTTAAAAATAAAAAAAATTATATAAAAGGAATCATATTCTAGATAAGGTTCCTACATACAATTGAACTATATTAATTAAAACATGACTCTGTATAATGCGAAAAAAAAAATAGAGTGCATTGGAATAAATCCCTGCATGAGCTAAGAATGGAAGAAAGAAACAAAATGGGGAAAATTAGAAGCAAGGATATTCGGCAGTCGAATATGGGAGAAGAATTAGAAAGAAATTCTCCGAAATTCTCCCGTTCCTTATAATACAATCTACTAATCTAGACCCACCTTTTTGCAAAATCTCTTTAGACATTCACAATCAATTTTAAGAAAAAAATCTGTGATTGTATATCTCATTTTAAAATTTTGAAATACAAAATACTATTGACAATTTTCCCCCTTAATGATATCTAACCAATTTTTTTTTATCGAATGCTCATGCAATCTTTGTTGAAGTATATCTCCATAAACCATATCAAGGCATGTGTCTCTACTATCATGATTGCATGTGGATTAGGAATACCTAAACATAACGATGACTTAACTTTTTCTTTAAGCATTTTGACTACATGTTTACCGGTCAAGGGGAATGATTTTTTTGTAGTCTCTTATATAATATTGAACAATATTATCTAAGTTTTGGAAAGAAATTTATCTACAAACTTAATTGTTCTCTTAATTAACTTGGTTGTAACTCTATGAATGTCATGACCTAAAAATCTTATATTAATTTGAAATAATTTTATCTTAATAGCTAAAACTACTAGTTAATTTCTTTTTACTATTTTTAAGAAAATATTTAAGTGTTTGAAATGTTGATCTATTGATTCAGAATATATTAAAATATCACCGATATATATTATTATGAATTAAATATATCATTCATAACATGCTGAAATTCAACATGAGCATTTTTTATTTCAAATGATATTACATTTCATTCGTAATAACCAAATGGCACTATGAAATACTGTTTTATATTTATCTTCTTCTTTTATTTAAATTTGACAAAAATCAGATTTCATATCAAATTTTAGAAAAAAAATTACATTATATAATTTTTTTATTAGGAGTTGGATACTTGATCTATTATGATACTCCATTTAATGCTTTATAATTTATTACTAATTTTGAAACTCCCCATTCTTTTTCAGCTTGACTCATGACATAAAAATCTATACAATTCCATAGTAATTCTAAAGGTCTAACTAATTTTTTTTTTTATCTAAAAGAGTTTTCTAACTATTTTTTTATCTAATTAATTTTTGAATTTTTTTTTACAGATTTTTAAATATTCATGATTTATTTGAATAGATCTAACTTTAGTAGTAATATTTTTCTCTAAAAAGTTTTTTTTTTTTTTTCACAAGGTAAAGCAACTTCATGCCTTTTTCTTTCCCAAAAATCATTTGGAAGATCAGAATAAATTTCTTTTTTAATTGTTTCTTCTAAGTCTATTATTTTCTTTTGCAGTATTGAATTGTGTAACTGTTCTTCTACTCTTACATAAATCATTTCATCCTTTGAATAATATTTAAATAATAAATATAAATTTTTTTTTATTAATATTATTTATCTGTTGATAAATAGAATTATTTTGTAATAAAATTATGTTTTTCTGTTGCATAGGAGAAATAAATTTAAATTTTATAGTTTTCCCTAATATCTTTGCAGATATACCTTCCTTATCAACAAAGAAAGGATAAATTTGAGTTACGAATTGTGTTCCTAATATCAAATCTTGAGACAAATTATCAACAACTATAAATATATTTTTGAAACGGTAATCTTCATTAGATAAATAAGCATTTGAAAGTTTATATTTAAAGTACAATGGTGATGAATTAGCTGCTAATAAAGTTTCTTTACTACTTTCACAATATTTCGTTGGAATTATTCCTTACCTAATACAATTATTATCTGCTCTGTGGCCTTCCTTTCCATATTTCCAACAAACAATTTTATTTTTATTATTTTTTTTAATCTTTTAGAGTTCTAGCTCTATCTGAACCATACTTTGGCTGAAGTTTAAGTTTAGAACATAAACCAAAACCTTCTTTTTTTTTTAATGAACGAAATTGAGCAAAAGTAATACTATCTAATGGAATATCTTCTTGACATGTTGTATCTTTTAATTTTTGAAGAATTCTCTCGGCAAATAATTTTGGAAGTCCAGAAATAAATCTTTCCTTCCAAAATGAAGCATTACAATCATTTCTTTTTAATACTTGAACAAAAAACATGAAATACAATATAAAGGGATTGAATAAATTGTATGATACTTTTTCAATAGTTTTGAGATTTTTCAGTTTATTGGCAATGTAGGTGAGCTAAAAGAGTTGAAAAATGAAAAAAAAAACAGAGTACACACAATTTTATAGTGGTTCCAGTAAACTCGGTATATGTCTATTCCTAAATACCTTCTGGATTTCTACTATTTCTTTCAAATAGTACAAAAAAAAAAAAATAGTACAACTCACTTGCTTTCAATTGTAAGTGAAACATTTACATGTATTTCCTCTCAAAACACTTCTAACCTCTATAGATTGTATTTTTCTCTAAACCCCATACTAAGAAACACTCTCTAGTCTTTGAACTTAGAGTACATTTGAATAGAAAATATTACAATAAGAGAAACTTTTACTTCGATGTAACAAATATGAAACTCATAGAAATAATTTTACAAAAAAAAAAAGAATATGTCCTTTGAATTTCAAAGTATGAAAATGTTCAGAATGTTTAGCACTTCATCACTCTCTTCTCCTCTATGTATTTATTGAGTGGTGTCAAAAGAGAGCCATTACGGTAGGTTCAAATTTGAATCATATTCATTAATGCTCTAACCACCGCATTAATCTCCTTTTTGAATGCTCTCAACTATTGCTCTATTAAACCAATAAGATTGTTTTTTTTTTGGTTTTCTATATATTTCTTTAGGTAGTCAATAAGAGAACTTGCTTTTGTTGCATAAGTTGAATGTTAGATCTCAAGCATGTTATTAAAAAATTGTCAACTAATGACATGATTTTCAAACACTTACGAAGCTTAAGTCAAGAGATTTCTAATTAGTTCTATGTGTACGTCCAAGTATCGACTAATTAAATTATTAGTCGATCGGGTTTAGAGAGTTTTAAACAAGTGTTGACTGCATTTATTGATCGGTCGACCATTCATTTCTAGTCTTTTAAGTCCCTTGTTTCAAAATGTGCTAACTATCAAAAAGAGTCGACCATTTCTGATGATACAGGACCCAACAACCTATAACTATAAAGTCCAAAGACTATCAAGTTCACTAAACTACAACCGCAAAACCTACAGACTACCACTCGGTAAACAACCGAGATGACCGAGCATGTGCTTGATCGAACTCTCTCGGTTAAACCTCTCGACCACTACTGAGTGATCTTTTGTGGAGCAACTATCAAGCAACGTCACCGCTAAGCAAGTCAAGATCATGATCACATGAGATATGAATCTCCTATAGTCTTGCCCAATAGGAAAAGAAATCTCCATGGTAGCTTGAGCCTTCCTTAATCCCAAAAGATCCTAAATTTCCAAAAGATCTTTTATTACAATCTTTATAATTTTGGAAGATCTCTAATGATATTTCCATAATGCAATTAGGGTTTTTACACTCCTAAGCACATAAGAGACTTACCATACATATACATGCTATATATACTGAGCAAAGGCGACCCACAAAGAGGGTGAGGGGGGAAGACTCCATACATACATAACACGAAGGTAGCATAGGGCAAAAAAAATAGCTCGTCTCGGTCTGTTCTCTTTTCCATTATTACTCTTTTTGATTTGAGTATTAAAATTTCCTCTACCAGATCACTTTTGGTGGGTATTTTGTAGGTTTTTTTGTCAACGAAGATCCAATGGACACGTCAACACCACTTCCCTACTTGAGTCGATAAAGCAATTTATTGATGGAGTAGACCTACTTCCAACAAATTGGCACCCACCGTGGGGCCAACTTGACTATTTATCCAAAGAAGCTTAGATGTGTTGTCTCACTTTGTCTTTCCTATCACCATGCTATCCAAAAGGAAGAATGGAAATAACAACTTCAAAGTAATATCTAAGGTGGGAGGACAAACGTCAAATCCCATAGACCCTCCTCCACTAACAACTCCAGTTAATCAGTCAGATACTTACATTGTCCACTCATAGCAACAGGCAGAGCTATCATTGCAGGGAGATTCCCATCCTCTTACTGCTTAACCTCAAGGCTAGCCAACTCCTCCCCCTATTCCAGCAAGGCACTCATACTCATACAGTCTTAGGCTTAAAAGTACTAAAAACCTTCAATAACCACTCAACAAAACTCATATGACTTGAAGAAACAAGTTAAAGAGCTCATGGCTGCTGAACTTAAACATGCTGACACAGGACAGGATGATACCGGCCAATACGCTCCTAATCCATTGCCATTAGCTCCAAAAATCTCCACCAAGCCAAAATCGTGAGATGTACTCTTTCCTAATATGGAGATGTATCATGCTACCACCAACTCTCGATATCACGCGACCTACTTCATGACAGTCGTGATCTCGAGGGACATGTCGAATGTTGCCATGTGTAAGCACTTTCCCACAACCCTAAAGGGCAATGCACTGATGTGGTTCAATTCACTTCCGTTGCTCAGCATCAAGAGTTTCTCATGGTTTAGGTAGTAGTCTAACGCCCTCTTCATGATTAGCTGAGACACCAAGAGAGAGTCTACCTCCCTACTATCCCTACGACAAAAAGATAACGAACTATTGACAAAGGGTTTTAATGATGAACAATGTAGTAAATATGATCTGAAGAATTTGGAAATACTTAAACAATTTGAGACAAAAGACACAGCCTGAAATGTATTGACCCAAGACCATATGGCTCTAAAAAATGAAGTGCTAAAACTAAACAAGTTAACCCATTGAAAGATACAGGTCAACATTGAAGTAACTTGTCTTGATATAGATCATGTCAACCTGCATCAAAGTGTCAACCTGCTCCATGATTGAAGTGAATATCTACCTATTAAAATGATAATGATTCATACTCCTAGTCTAAGTCGACCCGAACCACATAATTAAACGAAAGGACGGTCAATCGATAAACACTCAACACTTATAAAACTAGCTGAAAGCCATATAAGTAGACTTGCAGCTATAGTAAGTCGATCCACATGCATATTTCGATCAATTTAAACATAGTATGTCGACAGAGTGAGAAACGATCAGGCAGGTGTCGACCCAACACAATAGTAGGTTGACTTGAACATATTAATAAGTAAACACTTCCTTAAATAAGTAGACTTTTCATCAAGAAATAAATTATGAATATTGACCTTCCTATAAATGAGTCGAACAACACTTTAAAATTGGTTGACCGAAAGCATTGAAAAAAGTTGACAATGAGTTAAAGATCAACCCAAAGATTACATATGTCAACCCTTGTATTTCTTGCCATAAACATATAGTTTAGCATGTCAACATTACACTTGAGTAAGTCCACTTATACTCTAAAATCTGTCAATCTATCCAAAAAGCAAGTCAACACCATTACTTTACAATTATGAATTTTAGAACACATGTTGACCCCATATTAAAAACAAAATCGATACTTCATAAAATTCAAAACTGAGTCAACCTTTAACTAACAATATGTCGACCTGTGTCAAACAAAACTCAAACACAACGGAATATGCATTAGTGCATTTAATTCGTGTTTGAGTACTAATGATTGATGTGCAACAAAAGTAAATCACTTCATTGGCCAAGGATGGAATATGCAGCAACAAAGAAAATGCCGCCTGCAAAAAATGAGGAATGGTTGAAAATATTAAATAAAGCCAATGAACCTCATTAATGACCAACGTTCGACTTCATCCAACTCCACAACGACACTATTAGGTTCATCCTTAAATTCTGAAACAAAAAGAAGAAGGAGTGAATGCTCTGTAACCAACAAAATGAACCAGAATTTACTACATGCACGATCAATATACTCTACTACTAAAAGAAATACACTTTGTTTTTCACTCTAACATTCTTTTCTTGAGTGTAAATTTATCATAAGCTTATAGATAGTTACATTTGATGGTTAAAACCTCACTACTTGTAACATTTCTTCTTCTCTGTATAAAATTTCAGAAGACTAGTGAAATATTCACAATCTTGGGTTTAGAGAAAGAAAGCAACAACCTAAGGAAGGTTGAAAAATTAATGTTGGAGGGTAAACATTGTAACATCTAATTGAACCATTAATCTTGTTTGTATCTTTGTGATATTAGTGAAAATCTAGTAAGGTGTCCTAAGAGTGGACGTACACCGTATTGGTGGAACCACTATAAAAATTCTGTATTTTTATCTTTACATTCCTTTGTAAACGTTAAACATATTTACTCTGTTTAAATCACCACTCTCTATACTATATTCAAATATGCAATTAGTGTCAAAATAATTCAAATAAACTTATTCACCCCCTCTAAGTCTCTTTTAATTAGTATCAAAGCAGGTCTCTAGTTTGTGGGTTTCACAACCTTAGACTAAAGATGCTTACCTCTACCTCAAATGGCACTAAACTGAGACTCTATTCCAATTGAGGCTTGCTCAACAAATAGGACTCTCTTCTTCAATGGAAGTAACTCTAGCTATTGAAAATAAAGAATGCATAACTTTATTATAGTTCAAGATCTAATTGCTTGGGAAATTATTGAAGAAGTGCTGAGTTTCCAACTAAAGAGATTGATGGTGTCCGTGTACCAATGAAGTTAAAAAAACATGATACTAAAATAGAAGAAGGTGTATCATGCCAACCATAAAGCCACCAATCTTCTTTATCTTGCCCTGAGTGTTAACTAATACAACCGAGTCTCATCATGCATCATACCTAAAGAAATTTGGGAAAGACTCAAGGTTACTTATGAAAGCACTGATTAAGTTTGCAAAAGCAAGATCAAATTATTAAAATAAAAAACAAAACTTTCAAGATGAAGGAAGGTGAATCTATCAGCGAAATGATAACATGGTTCAATAAAATAATGAATGAATTGAGGTTGCTTGGAAAAGGAATTCCATAGGAAGATATGGTAGACAAAATTCTCAGAAATCTATCAAAATATTGGGAACCCAATGTTACTACAATTGAAGAATCAAAAAATCTTGAAACTCTAATCATGGATGAGCTCATGGGTTCGTTAATAACACACAAAATGAAACTAAATGTCAAAGGTTTAGGTAGAGAGGAAAAAGGAAAAAGAGTGGCTCTCAAATTTAAAAGTGACAAGAGCTCTTCAAATTCTAAGAATGAAGACAATAAAGAAGATAAGGCACTATTGGCCAAGAGATTTAGAAGATTCATAATGCGAAGGGGAAATAAAAGCAAACCTAACTTAAAAAGGCTAGAAAAAAAAAGAGGAAATCAGATACTACAAATGCAAGAAGCTTGGGCACATAAGAGCTAAATGTCCTCAATTGAAGAAGACTGATAAGAAAGATAAGAAGGAAAGAAAAAAGAAGAAAAAGAAGAAGGCTCTCGTTGCCTATAACGACGAAGACTCAAGTTCTAGTGAGGACAAGGCCATGGAGGAACAAGCAAATTTGTGTTTCATGGCCACCGAATAGTCTTCTGACAATGAGGTAAGCTTAACTTCTTACTCTTCTTTCTCAGATTTTGATGTTTTGCAACAATTGAATTGCATAAAACATTGCTTGAATCACTTAAAGAATAAAAAAAAATTGAAGATGAAAAATAACTCCTTAAAGAAAAAACATGTCTAAACTTGAAAAGAAATTAAAAAGACTTAAGACTGAAACTGTTGATTTAAGAAAGAAAAATATTGATCTAGAATTAAAGAATACCAAACTTAGTAATGAAATAAAAAGTGAAAAAGAATTGTTCAATCAACTTCATGAAGACCTACACATTGAAAAGGACAAATATTTAAAACTGCAAGACACAACAGAGCTTGCTAAAATTGAGAACAACTATATAAATGAAAATTAAATTCTAAAAAAAGAGTTATCATTTCAGAAAGAGAAGAACATCAGGGAAAGTGGCATTTTAATGAAGTTTATATAGGGCCAAGAAAAGCTAGACACAATCCTAGGAGCTCAAAGATAGTCTTTGATAAGGCCGAATCAAGATTTAATCCAATTCAAATTCAGGAAAAGTTGAATAAAATTTTCACAACTAATTCTAAAGTTATTAAATAACAAAGATGTCACACATGCATGAAATTTGGTCATAAGTCAAACAATTGTAGACTAAAGAAAAATATCTCAGACATAGTAAAGAATATAAAGTCCAATGGACTTAGATGCATCAACTGCAAAAAGAATGTGCATTCAATTCTTTGGTAATGAATGTGAAATGGGTACATAAAATTAGTACTAACTCAGTTGGACCCAATAAAATATGGGTACCAAAGGCAAATGATGATTGATTCTTCTTTTTGATATGTCTGAAATCAAAAGAATCTTCTGAAAGGTCAGTATGATGTATCGACAACGATTGCTCAAGGAACATGATTGGAGATATTTCCAAATTCTCCTCGCTAGAGAAAAAGAAAAGATGACAGGTGGCCTTTGGAGATAACTCTAAAAGAAAGATCATCGGAATAGGTAATATTAGAGGTAAGTTCACTGATACTCAAATTCAAAATAGTTTTCTTGTTTCTGGTCTAAAATTTAGTTTACCGAGTGTTAGTCAGATGTGTAATAAAGGTTTTACAATTATATTTGATTCTGATATCTACTCTGTCATCGATAAAATTTCTAATTGCATTAAGTTCATTGGTTATATGAGAGGTAACATCTATGTGATAGACTTTGATCAGTCAGAAACCAAAAATGAATCTTGTTTTGTTGTAATAAATCAAAACAATTTCTGGTTATGGTATAGAAGATTAAAACATATTAGTATGGATACAATATCAAAGTTAGTTAGGAAAATATTGTAAAAGGCTTTCCAAAATTAAGATTTGAAAGAGATAGGTTATGTGATGCATGTATAGAAGGAAAACATATTAGAACCTCTCTCAAACCCAAAAACGCAATATCCATTAGTAGACCTCTAGAGGTTTTGTATATAGAATTGTTCGAACCAACTAGAACTCAAAATTTAGGAGAAAAACACTATGGTTTTGTGATTATCGGGGATTTCTCTATATACACTTGGGTACTATTCATAGCTAAGAAAGAGGAAGCAAGTGAAGTCTTTATCAAACTTTGTAGAAAATTTCAAAATGAAAGGGGGTTTTCAATTAAAAGTATTAGAAGTGGTTATGGGAAAGAAATTTGAAATAAGACTATGGAAAAATTTTGTGGAGATCAAGGCATTGATCATAATTTCTTAGCCACTAGGACACCTCAATAAAATGGGATAATAGAAAGGAAAAACAGAATGTTGGAGCAAATGGCTAAAACAATACTTTGTAAACTTAATCTACCTAAATATTTCAAGGCAAAGCAGTAAATTTTACTTGTTATATCTTGAATAGAGCTTTAATTAGATCTATTCTAAAGAAAACTCTCTATAAACTCTATAAAGAAAGAAAATCTAATATAGTATATTTTCAAGTTTTGGGATGTAAATACTATATCCTGAATAATGATAAAGATGCTTTAGGCAAATTTGATACCAAAAGTGATGAAGGAATATTTCTAGGCTATTCAACATCAAGTAAAGCATATAGAGTATGCAACAAAAGAATCATGACAGTAGAAAAATCAATACACTTAGAATTTAATAAAAATAATGAATTAGACAAAAGGAGATTTAATGATGAAGATTTAACAAAACACTTCAACGAATTGGAATTCATGAAAAACATAAATTCTCAAAAAGAAGAAACTGAAGTAGACCATGAATGGGAAGAGAATGAGGAGACTCATTAGACAAGAAATTAAATAATTAGGAAAAGTGTTAACATAGAAAATATTATAGATAACATAAGATTAGGAGTTAGAACTAAATCTACAATACAAAATCAATGTGAATATGTAGCATTTATATCATAGATAGAACCCAAAAGTATTGATAAAACCCTAAAAGATGGAAACTGGATAATAGCTGTGTATGAAGAATTAAATCAATTTGAAAGAAACAAAATTTGGAATTTAGTTCCTAGTAAAAAAATCAATTTATAATTGGAACCAAGTGGATATTTAGAAATAAACTTGATGAAAATGGTACAATCACAAGAAACAAAAGAAAGATTGATAGCAAAAGGATACAGCCAGGAAGAAAGAATTGATTATAATAAAACATATACTCCAGTACTTAGATTAGAAACAATCAGAATGTTTTTAACTTTCTCTTGCTATATGAACTATAAATTATTTAAAATAGATATTAAAAGTGTCTTTCTAAATTGTAACATAAATAAAAATGTATATGTAGAATAACCCCAAACTTTAAGGACCCAAAATATCCAGAGCATGTCTTTAAACTAATCAAAACCTTATACGGATTAAAATAATCCCCTAGAGCCTCGTATGAAAGACCAAGTAACTTTCTGAAGGATAATAACCTTAAAAGAAGAAAGGTTGATATCACACCATTTACAAAACGAAAAAATGAAGATCTTCTAATTGTCCAAATATATGTAAATGATATAATTTTTAAAGAAACTGATGTGAGTATGTGCAAAGATTTCACAAAAAAGCATGAAATGAGAATTTGAAATGTGTATGATGAGTGAATTGAACTAATTCCTAGAACTTCATATCAGACAATCTAAAAATGGCATATTCATTATCCAATCAAAATATACTAAAGATTTAATTAAAAAATTTGACTTTAGTGAATCCAAAGGGAATGCTACATATGAGCATAAGTATCAAACCATATAAATATGAAAATAGCAAATCAGTTTGTCAAAAATTGTACAGAATTATGATTGGCTCACTTTTATACCTCACTGTTTCTAAATCGGATGTATAATATAGTGTATATTTTTATACGAAATTTCAATTAGATTCAAAAGAATTCCATTTGATATCAGTTAAAAGAATTTTTTAGATATCTTAAAAAAATCATTAACTTGAGTCTCTAGTATGACAAAGATTCAAATTTTCAGCTACATAGGTTTTTAGATGCAGACTTTACAGGCTGTAAATTAGATAAGAAAAGAACCGATGGTACTTGTCTATTTTTTGGAAACATGTTATTATCATCGTCTTTCAAGAAACAAAATTGTGTAGCACTATCAACTATCGAAACTGAATAAATTTCTATTGGACAGTCTGTAACACAAATTTTAGAGATCAAATATCAAATGAAGGATTTTGGTATAAATTTTATTTATATTCCTATAAAATGTGACATTACTAGTACAATAAACATTACCAAAAACTCAATATATCATTCTCGAACCAAACACATTGAGATAAAATACCACTTTATTAAAGACCATGTAATGAAAGATGATATAATCCTCGAATATGTAGAGATAAAAAAACAAATCGCTGATATTTTCATAAAAGCATTAGATAAAAACAGATTCTATGAGCTAAGGAGGGAGTTGGGATTGATGGAATTTGAGAAATGATCAAAGGATTGAAAAACAAAGCACGACTAAGACTATAGAAATTTAATAAAGATTGACACCACTGACACACAAATCAACCTTTCTAAAAAAAGTAAAGAATATGTCGACCAACTACGGAGAAAAGAGCTGACCTATTAAAAGACATGAAACGACTGTATAATTTTATATGTTGAGTCATTCATGCAAACAATAGATTAGTCTACCTGATGGGAAAGAGGTGTCAACCCGTGCTCAACACGAGTCCACCAATTTTAAAAATGAGGTTGACATATTCAGGGAATGATCGAATTTACTAAAATCATCGGTCAACCCACTTATTATAAAGTGTCGACCCACAGAATAGTGAAATTAAATCCATGAGGATAGTATCATCCCAAGATTAATGTGTCAATACGTATACTTGACGGTTCACTCGTGTTCGAAACTCTTAAGAGGATGGTATGCACGATGACAGGGCAGTATGTAACTTGTTTCATCTTTGAAAGGCAATCAACCTGCATAGCATGAGTCAACCTACTAACTGAGTAACCGCCCAAGAATAGTTATTACTTCGACCTTTCTCTTTCATCCTTCTCTCCCTAGGCATTTTCCCCCTTTTGAAAACCTAACAAAATCTATCTTCAAAATCCACGAATCTCGTAGCAAAAATCAAGTATTGAACATCAAAAGGTTCTTATAATCCTTTGATGGGTTAAGTATTAAAGAAAAATCATTTATCTTTCCAGGCCAAATCGAAACTCCAAGTCAATTTCTTCCCAAAACCCTTCTTTAAATATGAAATTTCCAAAGGAAATCAAGTGCTAAACATCAAGCTTTCTTGTTCTCTTCATAACTCTCAACAAGATTTTGTTGTTATCTCATCCAATGGCATCGAAAACTTTCCAAACAACCTATAACTACAAAACCCTCTTCGTCAAAATCTATCTCCATTAAGCAACTTGTGGCTAAAACTCCTAAATACAACACCAAGGACTTTTCCTCTTAAGAGCACAGCAAACTATTTGATAAGGTTTTCACAAGTCGAAATATTAATCAGGGATGTCTAATAGATTGGATGTTCCCAAAGCAGATCAACTTCAAGTACAAAAAATTCTTAAGTGAGGTATGTCCCAATTGGCTAATTCTTCGCAATAAATACATTCATGAAAGAGCAAATAGAATCTTCTATAATAATATTGAACTCGTTAGTGGTGGGGAAGAGGATGAAGGCAATGAGACACGGATTATAGTTGGATTTAAGATATATGTGAATGGGAAAGTTATTGGACTAAATCCAAGATTTATTTTTTAAGAAAATGGCTTAGAATGGGTTGCTTACAAATATTTTGAACCATACATGAAATCTGAGCATTTGGCAAATGATAGAACAATATTTGATGATCCCCAAGTGTCAATAGTGAACACCAATGCCACAAATTTGGGATTTCATGAATGAATCTTACATATGTTGGTGGCAGATGTGATCAGACTAAAGGGAGGAAACTATACAACTATCATACGAGAAGACTTTTGGCTGATGGCCTGTATTATTCAATAGAGAAATCCAGGTTTACATTTCTCCATCCCTTATTTCATGATTGTGGCCTATAGATCTGAGAATGCTAATCTGCCTTATGGTAGTATGGTTACCAACATTTTGACATCGTATAAATTAGAACTGAGCAAGGCCAATTGGATTGAGCTAAATGAGACCCATGAAATTAATGCCTTTTCAATGCCTAGAGTAAAATGGGTAGGCACGGCTGAAAGGAAATGGATAAGAAAGAATGTTGGAGAAAGAGGAAATAGAGGAAAAAGGCCAATAGAAGAAGAAAACTTAGGCACAGAGCAAGGAGGAGTCACAGAAGGTATAGAAGGACATGCAACCGATCTCAATAGGTAACTCTTGACAAAATTTGGAAAAAGTTAAATAGGATTGAGACAAGGCAAATCTTGTTGGGCCAGCAAAACCATGTGTTAAAATTGGAACTCCAAAGTGTTGTTGACAGATTAGACACAAGCAAAAGAAAAATCATCAGCTCGTGACACTAGACCTACCCACTCCTATTAAAGATCACCTTCTCTTGTCTATGACATGTCTCTTTTAAAACTTTGTGCTTGCTTTTTATTGTGCTCTTGTTAACTTAGTATGTGTTTAAGTTAGTATGTACTCAAGTATACTTGCTATCGTTAGGCTTATCTGCTTATTTTCAAGATGTGTTCAAACTTGGTTGTATCGTTCACTTTAACATAATATATCTATGTCATGATCTATTAGCTTTAATATGACTATCTATCTGGTTTGCTTTAAATTACTTCACCATCACATTATATTAATTTTTTACACTCTATTATTTGGCTATAACTTTGGGGAGAGTATCGTCTCCCAACAATAGGTCAATGACCAACAATCTCTGACTATATTTTTACCCTTCAAGTTTAAATTTGCCTTTCTACTCCTTCTGTTGATGACAAAAAGGGAGATAGATTTCCATTTCCTTTTATAGGTAGAACACATTTCCTTTAATAGTTATAGTTCTATCACTTACATTTATAGGTTTAAGACAACCCTTAATTCAAACTTAACATATTTCCAGAATCAAGAAAGTTTTGTCATCATTAAAAGGGGGGAGATTGTTGATAAAGGATTTTGATAATGATGAATGTAGTAAATATGATTTGAAGAATCTGGAAATACTTAAACAATTTGAGTCAAAAGATATAGCCTAGAAATGTGTTGACCCGAACCATGACTCTCAAAAATTAAGTGCTAAAATAACTAAACAAGTCAACCCACTGAAAGATACAGGTCAACCGATTAAAGTGACTTGTCTTGATATAGCTCATTTCCACCTGCATCAAAGTGTCGAATTAAAATGATAATCTCGACATATTCATACTCCTGGTTGAAGTGGACTTAAACCACATAGTTAAAGGAAATGACGGTCGACCAATAAATACTCAACACTTATAAAACTAGTTGTAACCCATACAAGTAGACCTATAGCTATAGTAAGTCGACCCACATGCATACGTCGACCAATTTAAGCATAGTATATCGACAGATTAAGAAAGGAATAAGGAAGTGACTTGAACATATTAATGAGTCAACACTTCCTCAATAAGTAGACTTGTCATCAAGAAATAAATTAAGATTGTTAAACTTCACATAAATGAGTTGAATGACATTTTAAAATTGGTCAACTGAAAGCATTGAAATAAGTCGATAACGAGTTAAAAGTCATCCCAAAGATTACACATGTCGACCCTTGCATTCTTGCCATAAGCATACAGTTTAGCAAGTCAACATTACACTTGAATAAGCCCACTTGTACTCTAAATCGATCAATCTATCCAAAAAGCAAGTCAATACCATTACTTTACAATTATGAATTTCAAAACACATGTCGACCCCATATTAAAAACAAAGTCGACACTTCATAAAATTCAAAACTACGACAACCTTAACTGACAATATGTTGACTTGTGTAAAACAAAACTCAAAACCAAAGATCTGAAATTTTCAAATACAATGGTGTTATACATTTGAGCATTTAATTCATGTTTGAGTACTAACGATTGATCTGCATTAAAAGAAAAAGCAATCACTTCATTGGCTAAGGACGGAACATGCAACAGCAAAGAAAATGTCATCTGCAGAAAATGAGGAATAGTTGAAAATATTAAATGAAGCCAATGAATCTCATTAATGATTAACGTTTGACTTCAACCAACTCCATAATAGTACTATTAGATTCATCCTTAAATACTGAAGTAAAAAGAAGAAGAATGAATGAATGCTCTATGACCAACAAAACGAACAAAAATTTATTACATTGCACAATCAATATACTATGCTCCTCAAAGAAACACACTCTATTTTTAACTCCAACATTCTTTTCTTGAGTGTAAATTTATTATAAGTTTATAAATAGTTGGTTAAAATCTTACTACTTATAACATTTATTTTTCTCTGTACAAAATTTTAGAAAACTAGTGAGATATTCACAGTCTTGGTTTTATAGAGAAAGCAACAACCTGAGAAAGGTTGAAAAGTTAGTGTTTGAGGGTAAATACTATAACGGTTTAACTTGAACCATTAATCAAGTTTCTATCTATGTAATATTAGTGAAAATGCATAAAGGTGTCCTGGGAGACGTACACCATATTGGTGGAATTACTATAAAAATTCTATATTATCATCTTTACATTCCTCTATAAACATTAAACCTATTTACTCTATTTAAACCACTACTCTCTATACTATATTCAAATATGCAATTAGTGACAAAATAATTCAAATAAACTTATTCACCCCCTCTAGGTTTCTTTCACGAACCCTTAAAGGACTGCCTCAACAAGTTCAAGAATAAAATGATGAAAGTCTCAGGCCTAGACCATTCTATCGCTTTAGCAGCACTGCTCATTAGATTGCGGCCTTCAGGAATGAAGACCTTGATCATGAAAAATCTTTTGACCAGCATCCAAGACTTCTACGCTAGAGGCGGAACAGGAAGAAACGAGTGTAGTCGCTCCCTACGGCAAGAATCCTCGCCCAAGAGGGGTCGAGAAGAACCTTTGCCCCATCACATATTCAACAGCTACTCTTTTGAACGACACACCTAGCCAGATCTTAATGCAAATAAAAAAAAGCCCTATGTTAACCGGCCCCCTCACCCAATGGGAGACAATTCCAGAAAGGACAACATCCAATACTACCACTTCCATAAAGACTACGGCCACCTGACAGATGAATATCAAAAACTAAAAGACAAGCTCAAGGCCTTGTTCGAGATGACAAACTCCAAAAATTTATTGGCACAGAAGAGAGAGCAATCCCTCTTGGGGACCGAGCATAAGGGGCCAGACGGAAGCTAACCTTGAAGAATCGATTGAGCAACCATTTGCTGGAGCTGTCTGGAACTAGGCAAAAGGAGTAATCTTCCACATACAAAGTGAAAATCTCTCACCACGCAGCTTTTCGACATTCTCCACTCTCGGTAATTCTTCTATAGCCAAGAATTTGGCTGACCAAGTGGTAAAACGACAACGATAGGTTGAGCAAATGGTTGCCTCGATATTTCAAGTGATAGAGACAACGCTTTTAAGGAGGTTCTCACTACTCAAATGGAGAAGGGATAGAAGAAAACTAATGATTGGCTCCGGGGACAACGATTTAGTAAGAGTTGACTCAAACTAACACGACCATAGGTCATTACCGCTAAGATAGACAAATATACCATGAAAAGAGTCTCTGTCACCCTCTTTATTGACTAAGGGGCGAGTTACGATCTCTTTTATTGGGACGCCTTTAAACTAATGGGTTTCAGCTAATCACATCTTCAACCCCACACCAGACCTTTGAAGGGACTCTCTAGCAAGTGACGATATCCTGAGCGTACAATCTTGCTCCCAGTAACCTTGGGAATACTACCCAACCACGCTATTACCACTACCACCTTTAATGTGGTCAAACTTGTTGACATATTGATACGTTTTGAAGATTAGCAAAATATAATTATAATGATTAAGAAAAGAATTAAGAGACTGTTAGCTGAAAATTTAGGAGTAGTTGACATGTCACTTAAATTAATCGACTTACTAGATGAACATAAGGCTGGAAAGTCGACACAAATATATAAGGGTAGTCAACAAGTCACATAGATAAGTTAACTTACTATGCACAAAGATAGTCAATAGATCTCACAAGTTAGTCGAATGATTAAGAACATTAAAGAGCAAATCAAGTCCCATAGTAAGGAGAAATAACCATTTCTAATAGTGAGATAATGGTGCTACTCAAGCAAATAAATTGGATAGGAAATAAGATACTTAGAATATTGAAAATGAGGGTTGACCAATTCACCAAAGACTAAGTATTTGAAAATACAGATGTATAAAATATCAAGAGAATAAGAATTAAAAATGGTGGTATTTATTCACAATCAATCAATTAGGTTAAAACCTATTTTTCTAGAATTTTTTCCTATTGTCCTTCCAAAAAAATACATCCAAATTGAATCGGAATATCAAAACTAAAATTTGGTTCTTTGAAACAAAAGTTGACTTTTCATTCTTAAAAAATTAGGTCTTAAAACAATTTTTATTAAATCTAAATGGAAGTATTTTCTTATTTACGTATAAAATTTTAAGTAAATGAAAATGTAAAAACTCAAATAAAAAACTGGACATTTACTTAAATGATATTTACTAAGAAAATAAGGTCAAATAAGAGACAAGTCGACCTGATTTATAAACATGTCAACTCATGAACATGAAGCTCTCAAACACTAAGTTCTAAAACACTTCAAGTCAACTTACCCTTAAGATATGTCAACCTATTACAAGAACAGGCCGACCCATTGGATGAACATGTCGACCCAAATATCTCTTAGTCTCTCGGTCTCTTCTTTTGGCCACTTCAAAGAATTGGTCTATCCAAGAACACAAACCAACCCATTAAGGTGTACATGTAAACCAATTGAAAGTCTAGGTTGACCCGAACATACTTAGAACTTATCCCAATTTGAAGTAATGTAGATCAACCCACACATAGATCTGTTGACCTATGCTTAGTTGAAACTAACTGATAAGTTGACCTATCTTCGAACAAGTTGACTCATGCCTATAGAATTACTTAACAATGTCAACCAGTTTTATGATAGTCATATGGATTTAACCAATTGGTCAACCCAAGAAGCTAAATTGGTCGATCTAAACATGTAAGCCAACTAGAAAACATCCATGTCGATCTAAGAACACAAAGAACTCTTGTAATTCAATACATAGGTTGACCCGAGGATTGATTTAAGTCAACCCAAACGTCATGTAGACTATTTATACAACACATAAGTTGACCTTGCATGGTAATAAGTTTACTTACATCTGTTAATGAGTCAGTCTATTTGTTTGATAAGTCAACCTATACCTATATCTTTTAAGCATAACAAACTAAATTTTAAAAATGAGTCGACCTCTGAACAAAACCATGTTGACCTGTAGCAAACACTTTTTAAAATGGCCAACGCTTAGTTTCTGGGGTCCAATTGGCAAAGCAAATCACTTGACTTAACCTAACCCATTATGTTTAATGAAATACTTGTGAAAAGCAAGTAGCAAAGCAATGGTTGAATATGCATTTAATGGTTAATTAGAGAAGCAAGTAGCAATGGTTGCAATAAAGCAATGGTTGAATATGCATTTAATGAGATGGATGAGAGCACTTATGAAGAATGTTTGAATTTAACCTACCACCACAATGGCTCTCAACCATTCTTACATAAATACTTTGGAGAAGAAGGAGCAAAATAATGGATAAGGGAATGAATAAGTGATGAACTGAATACTCTGAACACCGAAGCATTTATTGAACATTCAAAACTCTCTGTAGTCAATGAAAATACACTTTTTCAAATCTTTTGTAGACTCTTCTTTTGAACTTTAAATTTGTTACATTTGAAGTCTCAACTTTCTTCATTGTAACATCTATTCTTCGATCTGAAGTTTAGAGAGAGAAAGAATCAACTTTTGAGAGATTGTAAGTGTTTCGTGTAGTAATACTTGTAAAGGTTTTTACTTGCACTTGTAAGCAAGCAAGCTATACTATTTGGGAGAAATAATGGAAATCCAGGAGTTGCCTAGAAGTAGATGTATATCGGGTTTGATGGAACTACTATAAAACTTTGTATGTTCTATCTTTTGTTCTCCCTTCATTTTCGTTCTCTGTTTCTTTATCTTTCTTCAACCTTCACATCTCAATTTTACTTTCCTCCAAATCCTTTCAAAAGTATTATACAACCTATCTATTCCCTCTAGGTTGTATTTCAAAACTGTCTATCCCTAACAACGCCATCTTGGGTCGGCCTAGCCTGGACACCTTGGAAGCATTGCCAAGCACCAAGCACATGATAATCAAATTTAGGATGCCTCTCGATATTGGAATGCTCAACTTTGATCCGAATCCATCGAATGTCCTAATTTAGTAATTTTTGTCCACCGTCAATTATTACTTTGTTAGGTTCTAGATTCTAACTAGTTGTCCCAAATTGGAATTTTGTCTTATGCTTATCATGACAACATCTCTATTTTACTTGCTCTGCCACTTCTTCATGACACTTTGATCATGTCAACCGTACAATAATCAAAAACAACTTTCAGCTAGTGGTAATACAGTTAGGGGTATCCTTCTGTTGAGTAGCTCCAAGAATCGATCGTGTTGAGCCGTTCCAAAATCCAATTCTGTTGAGCAATAGCAAGATTTGGCCCTTATGCATGATAATCAACAACTCCAGAAATTGACTTTGTTGAGCAACCACGAGACTCGGCCCTTGTACCTAGTAGTCAATAGCTCTAGAAGGTAATGCCCGTTCTCTCAGCTCCACACCATATATGGGTTGCAACACCCGGTCGGATCAAACTTCCATTCTCTTGGCTCCATGCCACATACGGGTTATAACACCCGAGCCAGATCTGACTCTTATCCTCTCGACTTTAAAGCCTAAAAGGGTTCTAACACCCACTCTCGGCTATAATGTCTCTGAAGACAACTCAACGCTCAAGTCACTCTGTTTTAATACATGATCAATACGATAAAAAGAACGCAATGGTGACAAGAAAACAACTTTCCACACAATCATTCATATAAATTCTCATAGATTGTGTAAGTGAAATACAACAGAAGGAGATAAGGTTCATAAAAATTCTAGGGGGACAGAATACATAAGAAGAAGAGACAACACAGTACTCGAATGAGGGATCATAATGAATGAGGTGGATGAGGGGGAAGAGTCTTTTAATGCAAAGACTCAAAGTTGGCTCGAAGAGTAATGACACGAGAGCTTGTATCATCTATTTTGTGAGAAGCATCACTTTGATTAGCACCAACTAGGCTTGGACCTAGCATTTCAGAGTTAACACCGCTAGTACCTACAACCATGATCCCCTCGAGCCCTGCCTGGCGAAGAGTTTCCTCAGCCTGCAGCAGTTTCTCAGAGAGCTCATGCTAACTACACTCGTGGCTCTCAACTGCTTTCATGAACTTGCTCCCCAAAACGACCAACCTTTGCTCCATGGCAAGACATGATTACTCTCGGTTCTACATCAACCTCTCAACAACCTACAACCTCACCTCATTCTGCCTCACTTCAGCTTCCAGCCTCTCACACTCCATGAGAGCCATGTCATATTGACAAAACACAGACTTTAGGTCAAACCTCATATCCTCTATGCCCTTATTTTTACCATTTAAGATAGCTTTCATATACTGTAATGCTACATTCCCTTATTCGACTTACCTCTCCCTCTGAACCAAAGTAGCACGCAATCAGGAAATCTCCTCATCCGCTGTCCCAGGATCTGGTTCCACTTCAACCTCTAAAACTCAGCCAAAATAATAGCCTACACGAAACACATTAGATTAGGTTACCATAATCAAAAACTTAAACAAAACATACCTCTAAGAGAAAAACCCCACCTGAATCCCAACCACCATGATAGCTTTGTCGCCTTGCTTCATATCAAACCATTCAACTCCAACTCGAAGTGATGGTAATCCTGTTGGTCAACAAATTTTCTTCCCTTAACAATATTAACATAACTAAAGCGATTATTTCCTACACTTATCGCAACTATACCTCTCTCCTTTGCTTCTTCCTAACGTCAAATGACCTAACACGAACAATAGACCGAGGAAATTTTTGGTTTGGCATGATTTCTTTGCCTTCTGTACATACAAACTCCCAAGAAAGGTAAAGACGGTCCAACTCCAGCCATCGGAGGTGCCAATAACCTCTTCTCCTCCTTACGAATATGATGATCCCCCACAAGAACATCCTCCCCATGACATAGATCATCCCCTGCATCTAACTCCAGAGCCATGAGCTCAGGAGACACATGTCCACATTCACCGAGAGCCCCAGTCTCATAACCTCTCTCGCGATGCCCTCATTAAGAAACATTCTTGGCGTCTGAGAAAGGGCCCTTTCAACCTCGCCCTTTCTCCCCTTGGTTCTTCGGCTATCTCTAGCAGACGTGCAACATATGTACCTATCGAGCCTCTTTCTCTATCCTCCTTCACTTCCTTATTGCTTGGACTCAATGTCTGCATCTTTTTCCTCTTCCTTCTAGGAATAAAAGTAGGGAGAGTGTCCATTGATGAAGCACCTTGTTTTGACACACTCTCTCCCTCCCCAACACTTCTCTTGGACTTGACCCTCATTAACCTATTGGTAGTTATATACTGAAGATCATCCCCCTCGACAAAAGTAATAACCTTAAAGAGTTTCACTGCTCCTTTCTCCTCACTTACCAATAAACCCGCTAATTTAACACCACATAGATGGCCCTGTTTTTTACAGAATAGAAATTCCGAACAGAGTGCACAAAACATGAACGCTGAGAAGGTTTTGAAGGCCTTAACCCCACAGAGGGCTCTACCCCTGCCTCCAACAACATTAGCATCAAATCCTTATTTTTCAATTCAACCAAAAATAATTTCTCTATCCACATTGTATCAATAGTCTCTTTATAAATAAACTTCCACTTTGACTCCGACCTTATTTGAAGGCAAAACCAGCCTTCTGTAGGACGCCAGAAATACACCTTTTCAAATAAAAAACATACAAAAGAATTAACTTAGCAAGCTAACTACCACCATGAACAAATGCCAAGCACCGGGAATCAACAAGGTCGGAAATATATTCCATCCTTTCAAAATCTCAGCTAAAGGAATCAAATAGAGTACTCAAATCCTGTACCTCACGTCCTCCTTATACATAGGGATGCACCCCTCTGGCACTTCATTCGCCTTTTTACAATTTGTCGGTAACCATAACCAATAATTATCACCCAACCCCATCTCATCCATCATTTCTTGTAATTCCTTCCTTTCATTGCACTCCTAATCTTGCCAAATATCGTGGTGAGCTTATGATTTAGAAGATTTCGCCATTCTAGCTTTTTCACGAATTTCTCAAAGCCAAATCCTAAACCCCAAATTCTCTCCCAACAAACAAACTAATGAAACTACATTGAGCACCCTTTACCATCTATCACTACTTACCAACAATTAGGGGTGTGCAATATTTGGTGATAACCGAAAATCCGACCGAATAAAATTAAATTTGAATTCGATTTTTGGATTCAAATCAGTTTTCGGTTAGAATCGAATTCCAAATTTGGTTTTCGGTTCGAGTTTCGAATTGAGATTTTTAATAGAATTCAAACCGAAAACCGAATTAAAGTTTTTAATTATCTCATTTTTTATTTATTTTGATTATTTATTATTTATTTTCTTTTCTTTTTATACAAACTTTGATTGATAATTTTTCTTTTTTAAGCAAGCAATAAAATAGTAGTTAAAAAGTTTATTATTTTATCAATTCGAATTTAGTTAAATTGGATTTATATGAAAATTTAGATCTCAAAAATCAAAATCAAATTTTTTGATTTATTCGATTCAATTCGAATTCAAACCGAAAACCGAATTTTAAATTTAAACGAATTCGGTTTGGTTTTCGATTTGGAGTTAAAAAATGTTAAACCAAATTAATCAAAAAATTCGAAAACCAAACCGATGAACACCCCTACCAACAATAGAAAGCATATCGAACACAATTCACTTAAATCGAAACCCTCTCAAAAATCACAAAATGTCTAATCGGTGCCTTTTACATTTAATGCTCCACTTTGTACTTTCTCTGATTACTCAATTCCAGCCTCAACTGTACTTTCTAATGCCACTTCTTCAAAATGACATTTAGAGTGGAGGGCAAACGATAATATATATTCAAATCAAATGGGACCACTTATAATCTCTAAGGCTGACCAATGGATTAACAAACTTACCAATGTCTCACCAACACTCAATCTTAGATCTATTTTAAAATTAAATGATTCACGATAATCCAATTCTAATCAATGACACAAAAATGAAATAAATGCAATTCTACTCTATGGCTATGATACCAAAATGAACATGATCACAAAATCAAGCATTTAAAAGTAAAATTTGCTAAAGAATATGAAATAAAATAGATAATAAAATAGAGAATTAAATGACCTACTTGGAAATTCTTCAATTTATTAAACCTCAATTTCAAATGAATTTACAAAAAATTCCTATTAAAGAAGATCATATCCAGAAAAATGACTCACATGGAATTTCAAAGTGACTTCACAATAATTCGTAAAAGATTGGTTTCATAAGAAGCTATTAATACTTTGCAAAATAAATAAATATCCCAATATTTTAGAAAATTCTTGAAAAAAATGTTAATTTTTTTGGGATATGTTGCAATGTCATATTTCATCATGTACTTGTTAATTATGATTTGTACTATACATTATTGAGAATTGACGAATAAAAACTATTAGAATTTTAAATCAGAAGAAAATCAAACCGAATGAAATTTTAAACTAAATATATCATCTTAGGTTACGTTGAAGAACATTTCATTTATGTTATTAGATGATATTTTACTAAGATTAATTTACAAGAGAGGTATTTTCTTTACACCTAATATGAACCAAAGCTAGAACACAAAAAATTTCCATGTAGTATTAGAAATGTATACTTTTTTTACTTTTATGTAATTTAGTAATGTTAGATTAAGAAAAATGACTGAATTATCATAATTAAAAAAAGAAAAGTTATATTAGTAAGCTAAATTACTCTTTGAAAAATTAAAATTAAGCATCCAAAGAGATATCGGTAAAGTTGGAAAATGAATAATTAATACTTTCTTTATTTTTTTATTTTTGTAAAATGCAACGAAAAGAAAAAATTCTCTAAAGCGACACCAGAAATGAAACAGATTTCTTTGTAACATAAATTAATTTTACTCAAATTAAGAATATGATGACTGCATTTTCCTTTTGTTGATATAAAATTTCAATATTATTTAAATAAAATTTTTCTGAAATTTCTGTGGAAAATATCTGAACAACACTTGAGAAACTCCTCCTTTTAGTACAGAATATCCCACTTCAATTAAACAACTAAATTTTAACCAAGAATATTTCCGCTTTCTTTCGCAAGTGGGTGTAATCAAGATTTTAAATTTCAACAATCTGACCCACTTTTGAGTTTCGCTGGGCAAATGAATCACATATAGAAGAATGGTAGCAAGAAAGTAATACCAGAAAGTGGGAGAGGAAAGGTTGAAGAGGGAGCAGGAAATTGAGTTTGAGTGTGGTCCACAGGCACACGTCTACTAGCAAAACCAGATTTCCTTTTTCCTATGCTACCACCGCCATTACTTTGTTGTATTTTGATGATGATGATGGTCTCTTTCCCTTCCTCTTCCTCTTCCTCTACCTCGTCTTGAGCCCTCCCTTGCTCCTCCTCCATGGTTAGCCATGATGACTTTTCTTTTTCTTCTCATCACAGTGAGAATGGGAGGGTGAGTGAGTGGGTACCGATGACCATTGACCCTGACTAACTACTCCGTAGTCCCTTGTCGGTGTGGCCAAGTGTGGGTGCCCTCCCCCAAAGACCAAGACCTGCTTTTCCAGGCGTCCAGTCTCCATAGTCCCCCTTTGGGGTTGGCCTATTCTATTCTATTCATTCTATTTTTGAATCTTATCGTATCATGTGCACTTTAATTGGTTTTTATTTGTTTTCAAATTACATGCCAAACATGGTCACAATATTAGCAGTAGCGAATTTAAAATCTGTTTGGTGATAAATTTCTTATCCATTTAGTTTAAATCAAGTGTTATTCCGAAAAGAATATATTAGGAAAATGGATAAGTGTTTGTTAATGGGATCTCCACCCCCTGTTGCCTATCGATAAATATTGACAAAGCAAATCTAAATATCATTTAGGTTTAAGTGGTTTCCATGTTGAACGAGCCGCCAAAAACTTGTGAAAGTGCCGTAGCAACCCTCCCCCGTTGGTCTTGATATAATATATACATATACATATATGTAACAATAATAATTTTAATTATTTCTATATAAAAAAAATAATTTATATTTACAAAGTTTTATAATTTCTCAGTTTGTCAATATATGGTTGTAAGTATATATAAATACAAGTGACGAAGGACTTGTGGTTCAGTTAGTTCGGAGACTGATACCCCTTAACCATGGTTAGAGTTTCACTCCCTTATGGGCACGGAAAAGCCAGTATTGGGAGACCTACCCCTTCTGGCCCTGCAATGATCGGTCCAGATTAATTGGGATGAAATTCTGAATACTGGGCTTAGCCAACCCAATGCACAAAAATATATATATATATATACATGTGAAGTTAAAATTCCGAACAGGGCATGGCATTAAATTTCCTAGTTAAGTAATCAATCAGCCTGTTTATGCAAATGAGAGTCATGTTAGTTTTATGCAAATGCCAAGAAAACAAGAAAGAGGGAAAAATGATTTCTCCCTACTTCCAATGCCAATTTTGGAACAGCCCATTGTTCATTAACATAGATCAAACTGCATGCTCCAGAAAACAGAAACAATATCAAAGCCACAACCATAAACTTCAGATAAAGACGAAGACCTAATATTATGTCAAATTACAGACAACCATACATAACTCAAAACACAAATACCTCTAGTAACCTGAAAGATTTGACTGGTAGTAGAAGACACCAACAATTTTATCCTCTGACGGAGGGAAGAGTGACCCCTTTACAATAAGCAAATGGTTGGTGCAGGAAGCCACTCACTCATTACGATGAAGCTCTGTTTATTGAAGACAAAAGAGTGGAAGCCATTAGATTCACGCACAAACTCCTTTTAACTTTCAAAGTTGAAGGAGACTTGGCCTACAAAAGGGCCTTAACACTGTTAACCACAATCCCTTCTTAGACTTGTGGTAACAACCACCCCTCACTACAGTATATAGTGAAAGAGACTGCGACCTTATCAGGTCCCCCCGCTCTAACACAAAAGGCACTACATTTAAGGTCCCCATGCAGGTTGTAGACCCTCTCATCGAATGAATCTGTGGCTGACAATGATGATGAATACAATCTTGCAGATGAAGATGATGAAGCAGAAGCTGGAGACTGCCGTTCAATCAGTGCTTCCTGGAACATCCTCCCTCTGTACGCAACAAGATCCGCATAGTAAACTGGCGGGACAAGTGAGACCGGTTTGGTGCACCTCACAAAGGTAAAGCACAAATTATAAATGAGTGTCTGCAGTTGATCTGAAGTGAATCCATCCTCATCCCAAAAAGCATATGACAACGAATTGGCTTGCTTGTTCCAATAATCCCTTGATGGCTACAGAGAGAGAAATCAAACTCAAATGGGTGAATGATTGTTGTGTCCACCACTGTCCCTGGAGGCACATTGCGACTGCCGCTCTCAAGGAACAACCAAGTTTGATGGCGTTTCTGTGCCACGATTAAAGTGATTGTTGGGAAGTAATTTGCCACTTCAAAAACTCCTTCGAGATCTAACAGCTCTTCATGGAGAACCATATCCAATTGGCTCTCACTTACACCATCACGGAATACCAGTACACACTCTGGCCTCATTCCATTGATGCAAGCTTAGGTATCAACAAGTTCCAAACACATTTCTCCAAAATTTGATAGACTCTTTTCTATGCTCTTGAGGTCGGAGCCTTGCAGCATAGTGAGTTGCAGCAGGCCAATTGACAGCTGCAACAATGGCAGCAATTGAGGGACAAGTCTTATTGCGGGGTGCAGGGTGATTAACATCAGCGACAATAAACATAACATAGCCTCCATTTACAAACCGAGGGAGGTGCTCAATAAGCTCTACATTACTGCCTCCAAGCTTAGCATTGATCTTCATAGCAAGATTTGCAAGATACCAGTCATTAGCTCCATTGGCTGAACCAGACAAACAACACTGGGTCACGAAACCCATTTCAGTCTCACAAATCCACTTGAGAGTCTTATAACCATTATCCCACCATGACATTACGCAGATAAGAATTTGTAAATTCCGCATGCCTTTTTCACATGCCTGAGTAATAACCCGGTGAATGCATTCCCACAGTGTGTGAGCATTCCGAAACACACGCATAGAAGCAGTTTCATAGTGGGGATCCCTCTTTATGTGGATACCTAGCTTCTCACACCGACGTATTAGCTTTGGAATAAATTGATTAGGATACAATCTCTTGTTTCGTTCCCCAGCACTGAAGGCAAAAACTGCCCACTGGTCAATAGGCCTAACAGAGTATTAAAAACTACTCAAATGCAGCCGAGACAATAATCAGAAGTGGATAACTCGACAATCTAACTTTCTAATCATTTAAATTAGCAAAACTTTAAGAAACTCAGGTTCTAGAAATCTTAGGTTTGTAGAAGAAACGGAACAAAAATATCTAGTAGTCAACTTTAGCCAATCACATCAGCAAGTCAATCCAAACAGAAAATGACTAGCCCACAGTAAGTCATGTAGTACTGTATGAAACGAACAGAACCATTACAATCTTTAGGAAGTGGCTTCCCTAGCATGAAAGCAATCTGGCATCCCTAGATAACAATCCTAAAATAAGGAAAATGATGACAAGCATGCATAATGATGCAGATGTTTACAATCAAATTTCAAAACAAAGAGAGTTTAAAAGGATGAACAATCAAATTCTTGAAACATAAAATATAATCCTCTTCCTGTTGGGAGGTGGAGCCAGTGACAACCTGTTCAACATCAGACGAGTATCTCTCCCCAAATCATCCTTAGGATACCACTGCCAGTCAACTAAAACACACAACTCCATAGGCACAAAATTTTGCTCGTTATTCTTTCCCAAATCCAAGCATGGAATGTTTAGGTGCTGAATTTTGACACCATACTTTTCACTAAAATAATCAACAAGACAAACATGCTTTGGTGGTGGCTGCCCACTAGGATCCTGATGGTCAAAATCAACATAGCAGGTGTCCCTATCAGACAATCCCACAATTGAGAATTTCTGTTTAGTTCTCCGGTGGGTTACTGAGACTTTCAATTCTTAGAAACAGTCCCAAACATTTTCCTAAAACTTCGGAAATTACCAATATTAAAACCATCAATATGCTACTCAAGAAACTCGATAACTGGCAAATGCTTCCGAATTGCCAAAATTGAGTAGTCCAAGCACAAGGCCATACCTTGGGAGGTGGGTTTTAAACTATGCTGAAAACCTCTAGATGCTGCAATGACACCTCCCAAATCATCTCTTGGATCGGTCTCCCCGGAGGGTGGAAGCGACGGGCAATGGATATCATTTGCCTGGCTGGATTTTCCTTCATTACAATATCCATTCCTTGCAATATATTGCAAGGAACAGAGAGGACCTTGCCACAAAAATAATCCTTCAACCTTCGTACCTCCGGATCACTCACATGCTTTATAGCAACCTTATAAGTAGTAGTCCCATCATCCCCATCAGGTATCTCCACCTTATATTGTTGGAAAAAATAATTTTAATACAAAACCTATGTCAGTGTTAAATTATCGAAATTAATAAACTTAAACACCAAAATTGAAAACTCAAATCAAATTGAAAAATACCTCCATCCATAGCTGGAAATCAAATAGAATGAGATTTTGGTCCGGACAGAGTTTTGGGTCTAGCATTTCAGGTCAAATGAATCATCACAAAACTCTCTGCATAATATGGGTATCAGAAGAGTAGAGTGATGCATTGACTCAGAAATTATAACATTTTTATAGCTATAGGATGACTTTTAACTTCCAAATCTGTCTATTCAGTTTATGCCAACTTTCCTTAAGTCATTGTTCGACATTCCCTATTTAACCCATTATAAAGTCAACGACATTCTCTCAAGTAGCAAAGGCAAGACGAATGAAGCTTTCACCGCTAATCTTAGTTAACCCAAAGGTCTCGTAATTCCAATTAGTTGACATAGAAGTTAGTTTATCTACATATTTATTTATTTTCATATCTTATGAGATATTTAAACCCAAAATAACAAATTTCTAAATTTAATAGATCACTTTCGTATGGGTTTACTTTAAATAATAATATGCATAATATAATTATTTTAACATATAATCCCAACATTGTATTAATGATCTAACAATCTTTTACTTGAGCTATATATGAAATTTTATAATCATATAATTGTGATATAATCGAATGAACTCAACTCTTATGTCCGTACTGAAATGTATCTCCAACCAATCCCATCCATCAATCGTATCAATTTAGAATCAATGTGGCTTTTGTTATATTTTTTTCGTAAATTGATATAACTAAATGATATGGATCATGAAATGGATGTGTAGTATGGAAATGTCATATAATGTGACATTTAACATGTCTATTTCCAACTGATTCTCTTTAGTGAGATTATACTATACTTAATGTTAGAGTGTGATCCAAAACTGAATTTTTATTTTCATAGAAAATGATCTCAAACTGAAATAACAAAAAATTGTCTATATTAGATAAATATCTAAAATCACAAATTTCCACTAAAACTAAATATCTTGAAATAACATGACATCCATATGAGTAATGTGCTCATAAATTTTTTTAGATGACAATCCCTTAGCGCACAATCATGGAATTTGTGCCAACATAATTTATAGACAATTATTCACTCTAAATTCTTTTTGTTGACAACCAGAAACTTGATATCAAAATACTCTGATATCGTTCAGTTCCTATTGTTAGTAGAATAGAGGTCTACCGATTTATCATTATAAAATAATCTAAGTGGCTTGTGAATGCCATCCACTATCCATGATCCCATAACAAAATTTCATAATCATATTCCATAGTTAGATGTCTCTTGACATATTACAAATTCCATCGCCATAGTAAAAGAGATTGTAAGAAACTATTTAATATTGTTCCAAGAAATGGCTCCTGCTGTTAACATGTAAATGTAGCTTGATATAGATTTCATACTATCTTAGCATCCCCAAAATTAGAATCAATATACCAAATGATCTTAAACCGATCTAACCTCTGATATGCATATGTTTCTTCTTTCTTTGTAAATACTTGAAGACTCATTCGATGACAGTCTAATGACCTATTCTCGGGTTACTTAATATCTACCCAACATTCCTATAATATATGCAATATCCCGACACATACAAATCCGAGCAAACTTCAAATTCCGTACTACTGATGCATAAAGAATCTTTAACATTTAAAGTCATTCTTGAGGCAATAGTTGAGACTAAACTTGTCTCCTTTAGCTATACGAGTATCTCATGATTTATAATCCTGAATGTTATATCTTTTGAAAATCTTTTTGACATGTAAAACCAGAAAAAATGTATCTACTGCCACAGATCTTACGGTATACACAATTATTAACTGAATTCATTCATCTCAAAAGCTAACGAGATGAAAATTTGATAAAATTTGTAATACTATTGCCAGAATCTCTTTAATGACGTAGATTCTTGAGGTACTTGAGTTTGTTCTTCTAGAATGAGGGGTTCTCCAACATTGTCTAATTTTTTTGTGTTTCGAACAGGATCAGGGATGTAAATCTAATCAAATCCAATAACATCTATAGGAACATGTTCCTCTTGGAAGACAATATCTCTAACCATATCTCCCCCCGCAAACTCAATATTTTCAAAGAATCGGTCATTTTTTGTGAAAAAATAACCTTATTTGTGAAATCATAAAATTTATACCTCTTGAACTTTTCAAACTACTCTACAAAATAACAATTAACCGTCCTAATGTCCAGTTTTCTTCCATTAGACCTAATAAACCTAACCTCTACTAAATAACCTCATATGTGCAGATGCTTTAAACCAAGGCGTGTCCCTATCCAAAGTTCGTGGGTAGTTTTGATAGTTGCCTTAGTAGGAACTCTATTCAGGATATATGCTACGATCTTGATTAAGCCATATCATGAACAATTGTTTATGAATATGATAAAATATCTTTGACCATTCTAAAAACCAAAAGGAATGACCTATAAATATCCGTATGTATTAGTTCTAAGATGATTAAAGTTTTATTGGCTTCATTTTCCCTTTTGTTGGCTTGTTTTCCTTTATACAATTTACACAAATATCAAAATCTGTGAAATCAAAGGAATTAAGAATTACTTCTGACATAAGTTTCTCTATTCTCCATCTAAAGATATAATCTAATCTCTTGTGCGACAATAAAAAGGAATTCTCCTTTGTTAATTTACGCTTTACATTTCAAATACTAATTTATAGAGATTCACTAAATGAAGCAACAGTATTTATTAGATAAACATTATCAGATCATGATAAAAAATCGAAACCAACCAATTTAGATTTAAGAAACAAACTAACTTTTATATTTTTGAAAGAACAAGTAAAACAGAATTTGTTCAATACAAAAATTGAAATCTAGTTCCGTCTAAAAATGAAACAACTAATGTTTCATCCAAATATAATCCGATGTTTAACAATAATTTAAATTTTCCTATAGCTTTTATTGAAACTTTATTGTCGTCGCCTATATAAATGTATCTTTCACAATCATTTGACAATCCGCAATTTATGTAACCCTGCATAGACACACTGGTGTGAATGATTACAGCGGAATCATTCCACCAATTGTATCCTAATAATGAATTTAAATTAATCTCAGAACAAATTAAAATAAGAAGTATACCTTTTCTCATATGCCAGGCGTAGTAGTTAGTATTCTCCTTTTTATACCTCTCACACCACAAGAGAAGCATTCTTTCTTTCCCAATTCACCCGTTGTCTTTCGTTGGTTCTTCTAAAATATCATAGTGTCGTACTTGTAATATCATTATCCTGTTTCCTTTTTCTTCCTTTCTTGTCCTTAATAGTCAAGTGTTATTGATCCTTATATCATTTTGAGAGAAGATTTGTCAAGAACGTACTAGGCTCAACCTTTTCAAATTTGACAAATCATTTCTCAATATCTTTAAAGAAAGTTTTGACTGTCGTAACAAACTCTAATATTGTGCCTCTAAATGTTTTTGGGATGACTCGTTTGATAATTAGTAGATACATGTGATTTGACTTCTCCCACATTTCAAACTCCCTCTTTTTATTAGAGATACTCCTATCCACAAGAGGTGGGGAGAGTCGACCCTTAATGCAAGATCTAAATTTATGACTCCAGGAACTATCAACAAATCCTCTTGTCATGATTTGAAATTCGAGCCATTCAACCTAGAGATCAATCTGAACCGCGCATTAATGTTGATGGGAATAGTATTAACTGACAAACAAAGAACAATAATCAATATATGATCAAATAGAACTTTAAAATCAAATAAATTTAAATATGAGAAATCCCTATCCGAAGATACCGACACTCTATTAATATTTCATCTTTGAACAAAATAATTAACTTGTAAGTGGTTGGTTTAGTAATCAAATGCAGAAAATAAAAAGAAGTCAACCAATTATCTTTTTTTGGACCGATGAATTGGTCACATGTAAAACTAAAGAATTGTCATACATTTATTACCACAAGGTGTGCATGTAACTCTATCAAATACGGACCTTTCATTGGGCCGATTGTTATTTACATGAATTATAGACACACAACCTTTTATATCCAAAAATAAATTAATTTCCACAAGAGATGTCACTTTGGTAATATGTTATTTCAATTAATTCATCTCAAGATATATACAAAGTTATCTCATATTCGAAAAATATCCGTAATTGAAAAAATTCTAATTTTATTTTGATGGACTCAAGAAGATTGGACAATTTAAAACCCAATCCTATTAACCTTAAATTGGGTCTATAAAATCCCAATTTATCAAATCTGCCTCATTTATCTTACTTTTCCATCCCCATACTTTAATTATCGACATAAAACTAAAGTCTCCACTTTTTGTCAATAACTGATCCAAGACTTGGCCAATCTCCGTTCTATAGCAAGAAGCACTAGAAAAGTTCCCAAGTAGGTATAAATTCATTTAGAAACACTTAAAAACCAGTCAATTTTAGATTTATTCCTATCTTTTTGACAGAACTTTTCTAGACATATTATGTCATTGCATACTAAAAGAATAGTCTATCTTGAACACAAAGGGATAATGAAAAATGATAAGGATGAAAAATGGATTCAATTAAATCCAGTGAATTCCAAAATATTTACACCCACTATTGGGTCTGTCTAGACCCAAAATGGCCCACAGAATTTTTTTTGAAAAAAAAAATGATTCTTTTCTAGTGTAGATTTGAAGTAACAAAATAAGGGAACAAAAAAAATTTTGTTTTATTTTGTCGGAATTCAAAAAGTTTTCTTCTGAAATTAAAAAGTCAAACCTTAAGAAAAAGGAAATTGAAATTCAGAAGTTTCCTTTTCTTTAACAAAAACAGGAAGTTTCTTAATTGCAATTTATTTTCTGAAATTGGTAAATCAAACTTAAAAAAAAGGGAAAAATAGAAATTAAAATCTAGAAGTTTCCCTTTCTTTGTTTCCCAAAACTGAAAATTTCTTAATTGCAATTTCTTTTTTGAAATTGAAAAATCAAGCTTTAAAAAAAGAAATTAAAATCTAAAAGTTTTTTTTCCCAAAATTGGAAATTCCTTAAAAAAATATTTTATTAGAAAGTTTTCCTCTAAAATTGGTAAGTCAAACCTTAAAGAAAAAAAAGGAAAATATTGAAATCTGGAAGTTCCTTTGCCCCCCCAAAATCCAGAACTTTCTTAAAAGAAACTAAATTCCAAAAGATTCTTTAAAACTGAAAGTTTCTAAATATATATATATATATATTTGAATCAGGAAGTTTTTTAAAAGAAAATTAAATTGCCAAAAATTCTTTAAAACTGAAATTTCCCCAACAAAAATTTGGCCATAAAAAAAATATTTGAAAGATTCTTTTCAAAAGGAAAAGGAAGTCAACTTTCTTTTAAAAAAAAGAGTATAAAAATAGCAAAAAAACTCTGTCCTCCGTATTCCTTTACTGGAAAAATGCCCTGCTACCAGGGATCTCGAGAGGAGACCTTACAATTTCTTTCTTTTTTTTTTAACACCGGATGGAGATAGTGGGGTAGCATTGAAGACATTGTTCTCACCATCATATGTAGTCATTGCCATAGGAAAGTCATTGAGACAGTTCGAGCATAACTTTTCCCGGATCATGCAAAGTTCAGACTTCGAAATCTTTGCCAGCCGACCATTCCTAAATGGAGACTTTCGCTGGATATCTATGTCATAGCGGCCAATAATGGTGTTTGGATTGTAATTAATAGGAAAATGATTCACAAGAAGCCTCACAGACCAAATGGCAAGGGCACCACCTTCGTCAGGTCGATTTGGTGGGACAAACTTGTATAAGACTTTCAGGACAGAAGGTAAAGGGATAATTTCAAGCCACTGCATATCTAGTACAGCATTGGATATATGACCACAAATATCAGTGAAAGTTTTAATGCTATGTTAAAGGGGGCAAAAAATCTGCCAGTTTCTTTTTTGGTACTTCAAACTTTTATAATTTCGTTAACTATTTTCAGACTCGTTTGGGTGTGGCGAATGTGGGAATTGGAAGAGAAGAGTGGTATACTAAATATGCATTCGCCATGCTAGGGAGATGGATGAACACGACTAACCTTCATACCGTTGTTTCTTTCAATAGGGAGCATGGGATCTTCGAGGTTGAAACTAGGAACAAACAGACACGGTATCAGTACAAGGGAGATAATCAACAGATTGTCATGCATATGCGGGAAATGGCAAACCTATATAATTCCTTACTCCCATCTAATTGCTGCATTAACATGGACGATGATTGATATGCATATGATCGTCAGGAAATGGTATACATGGGAGCATCAACTTAAGGTATACAAAGCAAAATTTTTTCCCCATCGGAGACCATTCGGCATGGCCCATGGATTTGTACCCTATAATCATTCCCGATCTATCCCTGAAATGTCAGAAAGGAAGACCTAGATCATCTCGATATCACAACGAGATAGATTTTTGAGAATCATCCACACGGACATTATGCGGTAGTTGTAATACTGAGGGTCATAATAAGAGATGCCTGAGACGATTGAGGTGCGGACTTTGTGGTTGAGAGGGTCACGATCGAAGATATTGTCCAACAACAAATTAATAATATGTTTTAGTATTTATATCATTCTCTAATTGTTGTATTTCTTAATGTATACTATATTTTGAAGACTTAAACGTGTTGGTGTATTTTTCTTATTATGCAATTCATAACGTCTTGGTGTGAATGTCTTTATTTCTTTTTGTGTATTTCATAATGTGGTGATATATTATTAATTCTAAATGTACATTTATATATATATGCTAATTGTTATACTTTTTCTATATTTCAAATGGATCCCAGACCTACTAATCCGAGCATTCTACATTTGCAGTGAGGACATCGTTTTACTAGAGTTTGGGAGGGAGATGATAGTAACTCACTTGTCTATCATAGACGTGAAGCAGTGTTATGGCGTTTAGGGTATGGTCATATTGACGAGAGAGTACTTCCGCTCCTACAGTCATCGGGTTTTTTTAGGGTCGCTTGACTTCGTTTCATTCAGTTAGATTGGCATCTCATCACGGCCCTAGTGGAGAGATGGAGGCAGGAGACACATACATTTCATGTGTGCCACAGTGAGCTTACAGTTACCCTACAGGATGTAGGGGTTATTTTAGATTTACTTTTAAATGGGATACCCGTAGTAGATAGGACGACGGGTTTCTCATGGGTTGTGCTGTGTTAGAGATTATTAGGTGTTAACCCTCCGTGTATGGTTTTTAAGGGCCATTCATTGAGTATGCCGTAGTTGTCAGATTTCATTGGTAAGTTGCCCCACGATACAGATTATGATCATATTTTACGATGGACATGAGAGTATATATTACTATTGATAGGGGGTGTTTTGTTTTCTAATAAGAGTGATTATTGTATACATTTACAGTATTTATTAGTATTAGAAGATTTAGATTACTCTAGTCATCGTAGTTGGGGTTCTGCGTGCTTAGCTTACTTGTACAGATAGATTTGTATAGCCTCGCACGTAGACTCGCATGAAATTGGGGGGCTCTGATTCTTTTACAGATTTGGGCATGGGAGAGGGAGATTCCCATTCATAGCTCCTATTAGATGATTTTTATATGTAGAGGGACATGGGCCACTAGCTTTGAGGTGAAGGGCGTATTTTGATATAATTTTCCTTTCTACACATGTCATGACCGTGTATAGGGAGGCATTCGATAGATTGACGAGCGATGAGATTGTGTAGTAGCCTTATACTTATGACGTGTTGTCTTCCCTCCCCGACTATTGTCATGAAAGTAAGGATATTTGACATGTCCGCGTACCGCTTATCTGTTTTTCTATTGTAGAGTGGTACTTTCTAGATCGAGTGATCCATCAGTACAGAGGATTTCAGTTCATTTTGGATCATTGCGATAGTGAGGGTCGATTGCACAACACTAGCTCTCGTGGTTCACAGGAGACAAATCGGTCAGTCGAGCATGCCCGTTATATCGAGATTTGGACTTATCTACACGATCACCTAGTCTCTGTTGATACGTTATTTGGACCAACTGTCGATTCTTCTTATGTCACATGGTACCGCACTATCTCTCATATATTTATTGGTCAGTATGGAGCTTATTTGAGATATGTAATAAGTATATAATTTAATTTTTTTATTTATATCAATTATTTTATTTCTATTTATATCAATTATTTTTTTGTTTCTTTAACTAACGTGTATTGCGATCTTTGTAGTGGGATTCGTTGTATTAGATTCGAGAAAACTCTGACGATGTTCATATCCGTGGAGTGGCGGATACAGCTATTTCAGCTTTGAGTGATGACATGGCATACCTCTAGAGACCTAGATCGCCTAGAGGTCGTGCTGAGGGAGGTGACGAGGAGTAGCGACCTTGACGAAGCTGAGTGAGACCACGTTCGAGGCCATCATCTCATGATGCGTCATCGTTCCCATCTCAGCATCTAGAGGACATCGCAGGACCTTCCACTACGTTTCAAGACTCCTCTTCTTTCTACACTCCAATGTTTGAGTTTCCTCATTTCTCTACTCCTAACGCCACATAGAGGGGCATTCGTATAGTTGAGGACAGACACAATTTCAGAGAGATGATACACGCACGATGTACCATGTTTCCTCTCCACATTTTAGTGACGTAGGTCCCTCTCAGTTCATATAGTTATATGATCTGGGTTTACTATCCCAAGATGACTCTACAAATATTATGAGAAATTTAGATGTTAGACGCTATAATAGAAGAAGACGACGACGACGTTAGTTATATATTATGTACTTTATATCATGTATTATATTAATAATAATTTCATTCACTTATATATATTTATTTTTCTGATCTTATTTGTTTCGTTTCTCGTTTCTATTCTATTTAGAAGAAAATAGTTTTTTTTCCAGATTGTTATTTTCTTTAACTGTTAAGAGAATACATTTATTTGTTTGGGCTTGCAGATTCGATTCGCAGCATGCTTATGAAGCTGAATGTTGGAATAGCCGAACACATATATGAATGATACGAATGGGTTTACTAAGTCACGGGTTGGGTCCATTAGGCCATAGGGTCTTTCAAACCCCGATTTTGATTTTGCCTACCACATATATCAATGGCCCGTCCGAGTCATGTTTTCTGGCGCATTGACCTACGAGTTAGCCCGTCGGCCCGCGGGGCGGGCCGTGGCCCTGGGGTCTTGTTGAGGGTTGAAGACGCGACAAGGTCTGACGCGTCTTCAACCCAGACGGCCTTGGTCACATCTTGAAGACACGGTAATCCTTGTCGCGTCTTCAAGACGCGGTCCAACCACTAGTGCACACGTGTTTATGTCGTGAGTTCAACTCGAGACACACTGACTCGCGTGTCAAACCCGTTATAAATTTGGGTTATTTATAAAATTTATTTCTCTTTCGGATTATTTAAAAAAAAAAATGGTTAATTTGGTACATCTCTCTTAATTACCCTGCAAGTTTTCCAACATTTTCCCCCCGGTCCTGGTCCTGGCCCTACCTGTCATGATCAAATAATTCCGATCTAGCCCATTAAAAAAAGTTAAAAAAGAAAAAAAAAACCTTTTCTGCAATAATTGCCTGGGGCTGACTCAACTCATAACCTGGTATAGTCGGAATTAGCCCTGACATGAACCCACTAAAAACCTGTAGAATGGTGAGCAACCAAGGCTTAGTGAAACTTTTTCTTTTATTTATAAAAAAGTATTTACGTTTACTTATAAAATATATTATTTTTATAAGAATTTTTTATTTAATTAAAAAAATGTTATAGATGAAATAAAATAAGATACAACGAATTAGAAAATACTTTTGCACATTTAACACGCTAAAGGCAGTATACATTTTCTTTTCCTATTGAGAGTAAGTTAAAAATATTTTACTATTAAATATTAAAATATTTAATATGGTTAAATTCGAATTGTGAAATCTATTACACAAAATGAATTTGTTATTTGTTAAAACATTGGAGTATGGCATCGATTAATTCCTTGATAAAAATATCTTTATAATTAATTTTATTCATAACTAGGTCATATGTCCCGCGTTTATATTGTGGATGGAATTTCATACCATAGGATATAAATTAAATAGAATAATAATATATATTTAAATAGAATAGTGACTATATAATTGTGATTTAGAGTTAATTTTCATGGATCGACAATTTCTTATCTTGCTATAAGAGTGTAACTCTTTACAATCTTCACAAATCACTACTTTGCTTTTTTCTGCCACAGGAGTGGAGGAAACAAATTTTAACCACCGTACTTCTATGTAAAAATAAAAATTAAAAGATAGATAACTGATCAACATAGAATACAAATTAGTGAGAAAAAGAAAAAAATATACAACATGAAAAAATATTTTTATATTATTTTAATACATTATATATATTTAATAATATTAAAATTACAATAAATATTAGTTTATATTATTAAATAATTTGATTATAATAATATTAAATAATTTCATTAATTATATATTTAAGAAAATAGATAATTAAATTTTTAATTTTTTCAAAAATAAAAAATATACTTCTTATTTTTACGTGACGCTTCCTATATGAGATATTATTTTTTTTATTTAATGGTAATGATAATGTTTAGAAATTTTTGGAAAAGAGCATGATAGAAAAGAAAAGTGGGCCCTCGGCTGCTTTATGCATGTGGCAACATGTTACGTGTCCCATATTCGATAAAAAAAATCATATAATAGTACTGAATTCCAATAGTTTCTCTCATTTAACGAATCGATATTTTGAATTAAATTCTCTTATTAGATTTGAGTCTATCATGTGGATTCAAAATAAATATGTATTAGAGCCGATCCAATATCAAAAAAAGCTACCTAAAAGAGGGTTACCTGATACTCTGAAGAGTCCAGAGTGAGAGTCGTTCAGAATGAGAGTCATCCATGAACATTCAACTTCTCAAAAGGTGAGCAATGTTATGAGTTCCATATTGGATTCAAAAAAAAATTATAGAATAGTATTTAAATCTAATAATTTCTTTCACATGACAAATCGATCTTTTGGCATTGGAAAGTGTGAAGTCATTTTGGGGGGAGGGTCTTTAAGGCGACGTGGACATTGGAGATTTTTTGTTAGAAGTATCTCAAAGAATACCCATTGGAGATTTTTTGTTAGAAGTATCTCAAAGAATACCCAACAAGAGGGAGAATATCAAAAAGGATTCCCTTGTATCTATCATTTCATTTTTAAAAAGTATCCAAGACTAAGGAGTGTGTGAAATTACCTTAAGTCCAAGGAAGTCAAAATTCAATCTGAGTAAGATTGAATTGAAATGTTCAGACGTAACACTATATGAGGTTGAATTTGAACTTGTAATCAAGTTTGTAAACTAGCATTTAGTGAAAAATCCAGAGAGAGCTTGGAAGTGGACGTACATTGGGTTTGGTAGAACCACTATAAAAATTCTCTGTGTCATCTTTATTTATTTTTCATTTTCTGTCATATTGTTTTAAAGTTTTAAAAAGTCATAAAAATCCGTATTCAACTATTTACTCATCCATTCTAGTTGAATAATAATTGGTATCAGAGCGGGTGTGTTGTCAAAAGGCCTAACAGCTTAACACCAAAGATCGAAATGACAATCAATGGACACAACGTACCAGTTAAAGCTTGCTCAATAAATCGTGCACCATTCTTCAATGGACGCAACTTCAGCTATTGAAAGCAAAGGATGCACAACTTTATCATCGCACAGGACCTAAATGCATGGGAAATTATCGAAAAAGGAGTTGAATTCTCCACCGAAGAGATAGATAGAGTACGTATACCGGTTAAATTGAAAAATATGACTATGGAACTAAAGAAACCTATCAAGCCAACTGCAAAGCGATCAACTTTCTTCACCTTGCACTAAGTATCAATGAATACAACCGAGTCTCATCATGCATAATAGCAAAGGAAATTTGGGAAAGACTCGAAATTACCTATGAAAGGACTGATCAAGTTCACAAGAGCAAGATCAGATTGCTAAAGTAAGAGTATGAAGTTTTGAAAATGAAGGACGAAGAAACAATCAGTGAGATGATCACAAGATTTAACAAGGTTACTAATGAGCTCAGATTACTTAGAAAAGGAATCCCTTAAGAAGATATAGTGGACAAAATTCTGAAAAGTCTACCAAAATCTTGAGAGCCTAAGGCAACAACAATTGAGGAATCCAAGAACCTTGAGACTCTGACAATGGATGAACTCGTGGGATCCTTGATAACTTATAAAATGAAGCTGAACGTCAAGGAGCCAGCCAAAGAAGAAAGAGGCAAAGGAGTAGCATTAAAGGCTAACAATACGGAAAGCACATTAAGCTCAGAAGAAGAAGAAGATGAAGAGGATGAAGCTCTTCTGGCAAGAAAATTTAGGAAGTTCATGATGAGGAGGAATAAGAACAATGCCTTCTTCAAAAAGCCATAAAGAAGGAAGAAATCATATGCTTTGAATGCAAAAGGCTAGGGCATATGAAGGCTGACTGCTCTTCTCTAAAAAAGGATGAAAAGAAATACAAAAAGAACAGAAGAGAGAAGGAAAAGAAAAAGGCACTTGCTACATGGAGTGATGAAAATTCAAGCTCAAGTGATAAAGAGTAAAATGAGGAACAAACAAATGTATGTTTCATGGCAAATGAAGAATCTTCTAACAGTGAGGTAAACTCCACACTCTATTCATCATGTTCTGAATCTGAAAATGATTTTTCTATCACTGAATTATGTGAGGCCTTAATAGAATCACTAAAGGAATTAAAAAAACCCAAAAGGAAAAATAATTTGCTAATGAAGGAACTAACTAAAAATGTCAAAGTATCAGAAAAATCAAAAAGTGATGTAAATGAGTTAAAAAGGAAAAATGCTAAATTGGATCTGTACGTTGATGAATTTGAGAAGAAATTGAATATTGAATGTTCAGAGAAAAATAATGACACTCTTGTAAATGAAAATGTGTTTCTAAAAAAAGAATTGGGTGAACAAAAAAAAAATGAATCAAAGGCAAAACATTAAACTAATGAAATTTATTCAAGGACAAGAAAAGTTAGATGTCATGCTAGGAGTTCAAAGAACTGTATTTGATAAGGCAGAATTGGGATTTAACCCTAACCAAATGCAGAAAAAGTTATATAGATTTTTTGTGTGAAGTTCTGTAAATGCTAAACTAGAAAGACATTACATGTGCATGAAGGTTGGGCACAAATCTGAAATCTGCAAATTCAAAATAATATCTTCAAACAATATTGAGAGACCAAGGGCACATAATAGATACTGCATTTATTGCAAGAAGAATGGACATTCAACTTATGATTGTTAGTTTCTAAACTCCTCAAGAACAACCTTAAAATGGATCCCCAAAGATAAATTCAAAGCTAACTCAGCCGGACCAAAAAAGATATGAGCACCAAAGGCAAAGGTGTGATTGTTCTTCTCTACAGGTGTGCTTAAAGTCAAGAGAATCTCCTGGCAAGTCTGTGTAGTACATTGATAGTGATTACTCATGACACATGACTGGAGATGTATCGAAATTCTCCTACCTTGAAAGCAAGAAAGGTGAAAAAGTTGCTTTTGGAGACAATTCAAAAGGAAAGGTTGTTGGCATAGGCAACATAGGAGGTAAGTCATCCGAATTTCAAATCCAAAATGTGTTGTTTGTTTCTAAACTAAATTTTAGCTTATTGAGTGTTAGCCAATTGTGTGATAAAAGCTATTCTGTGCTATTTGAAACTGATGCATGCTCTATTATTGATAAATCTTCTGGATCTATAAAGTTTACTGGTCGTCATAGAAGAGGAAACATATATGCAATTGATCTCGATCTCTTAGAACCCTCAAATAAATCATGTTTAGTTGCTGTAAATAAGAATTCTTCATGATTATGGTATAGAAGATTAGAACACCTTAGTATGGATACAATTTCAAAACTAGTAAGGAAAGATATAGTTAATGGTTTTCCAAAATTAAAATTTGAAAAAGACAAATTGTGTGATGCATATATGAAAGGAAAGCAAACAAAAATATCATTTAAATCTAAAAATTGTGTATTAACAAGAAATCCTCTAGAACGTTTTCATATTGATTTGTTTGGACATACTAGAACACAAAGTCTAGGAGGAAAATATTATGGATCTGTAATCATTGATGATTACACTAAATTCACTTGGGTTTTATTTTTTACTAAAAAGGAAGAAGGTAGTGAGGCATTCATCAAATTGTGCAAGAAAGTTTAAAATAAGAAAGGAATGTCCATTAAGAGCATTAGAAGTGATCATAGCAAAGAGTTAGGGACAAAACCATGGATGATTTCTGCAGTCATTATGGTATTGACCATAATTTTCAGCTCCTAGGATATCTCAACAAAATGGGGTTGTAGAAAAGAAAAATAGAACTTCCAAGAAATGGCAAGGGCAACGCTTTATGAAATAACCTACCTAAGTTCTTTTGGTCAGAAACTGTAAACACTGCATACTATATTTTGAATAGAGCACAGAAAACTCTCTATGAAGTCTATAAAGGAAGGAAACCAAACATAGCATATTTTAAGATACTTGGATGCAAATGCTTTGTCCTAAATAATGGAAAAAAAACATTAGGAAAATTTGATATTAAAAGTGATGGAGGAATTTTTCTAGGTTACTCCTCAGCAAGAACAGCTTATAGAATCTATAATAAAAGAACCATAACAGTGGAGGAGTCAATTCACGTAGAGTTTGATGAAGAAAATGATTCCATTCAAAGAGCAAGGGATGATGAGGAAGTGTCTGAAAGGCTAAATGAAATAAGTTTGTCTGATTTAGTAAACAATCAGAAAGAAGAGCCAAATGATCTCATGGTGCAGGAGGAAAGCAATGAAACACAGCAAGAACGATGATCAAATATCCTCATTTTAGGAAAGATGTAAATCCAGAGAATATAATTGAAAATATTAGTTCAGGAGTCAGAACCAGATCTACAATCCAAAACCAATATGAATATGTAACTTTTATCTCTCAAAATGAACCAAAAAACAAGGATGAAGCCTTAGGAGATAAACATTAGATTATGGCAATGTAAGATGAATTAAATCAGTTTAAGAGAAATAAAGTTTGGAATTTAGTTCCTAAACCCACAGATCAATCAGTGATTGGAACCAAATGGGTCTTTAAAAATAAGTTCGATGAATTTAGCACAATTACAAGAAATAAAGCAAGATTAGTGGCTAAAAAATATAGTCAAGAGGAATAAATTGATTACGATAAAACTTATGCACCAGTAACAAAATTAGAAACCATAAGGATGTTACTTACTTTCTCTTGTTTTATGAATTTTAAGCTTTACTAAATGGATGTCAAAAGTATATTTTTAAATGGTTATTTGAATGAGACAGTGTATGTTGAACAATCTCCTAGTTTTGAAGATCCTAAATGCCCAGAATATGTTTACAAATTAACAAAAGTTTTGTATGGTTTCAAGCAAACTCCTAGAGTTTGGTACGAAAGATTAAGCAATTTTTTGATAGAAAATGACTTTGAACGAAGAAAGATAGACACCACCCTATTTATCAAAAAGGAAGATGATAATTTCTTGATCATACAAATATATATAAATGACATAATTTTTGGAGAAACTAACACAAGAATGTGTGAAGAATTTGCAGCCAAAATGCAGGGAGAATTTGAAATGAATATGATGGGAGAACTAAATTACTTCCTAGGACTACAAATCAAATAATCAGAAGATGAAATTTTTATAAATCAATCAAAATATACAAATGATTTAATTAAGAGATTTGGGTTTAGTGTCTGTAAGGGAAATACAACACTAATGAGCACAAACATTAAGCTAGACAAAGATGAAAATGGTAAATCAATTTGTCAAAAACTTTTCAAAAGCATAATTGCGTCTTTGCTTTACCTCACTACTGCAACACCTGACATACAATTCAATGTATGTTTTTGTGCAAGATTTCAGTCAGATCCTAAAGAATCTCACTTGGTTGTAGTTAAGAGAATTTTAGATACTTAAAGGAAACAACTCACTTAGGACTTTAGTATGACAGAAACTCAAACTTTTAATTGCCTGGGTTTTATGATGCTGACTTTGCAGGATACAAAGTGGATAGAAAAAGTACATGTGACACTTGTCAATTTTTCGAAAGCATATTAGTATCATGGTCTTCCAAAAAGTAAAGTAGTGTGGCATTGTTAACAACAGAAATTGAATATGTTTCAACTGGACAATGCACGGCTCAGATCCTTTGGATCAAATATCAAATGAAGAACTATGGGTTAGACTTTGATTGCATTCAAATCAAATGTGACAATACAAGTGCAATAAATCTCACAAAGAACCTTGTACATCATTCACGAACCAAACACATAAAGGTGAGACATCATTTCATTTATGATCACGTTCTGAAAAATAAGATTGCTCCTGAGTACATTAACACTCAAAAACAAATTGCTGATATCCTCACAAACCCTTAGACAAAAATAGATTCTGTGAATTAATAAGGGATTTGTGAATGATGGACTTAAAGAAATAAACATGATAGAATGAAAAACAGAGTATTAGTTTTCTGAGTAACAGATCTCAGGTCGACCTAATTATTGAACTATGTCGACAAATTTTAAAATATACACAAGCATGTCAACCTGATAAACGTTAGTATTATGAACCATGTCGATCTGATCACGAACCCATACTTAGAACAAAAACTCTGAAAATGACACATCGACTAGCCTTTAATGATGTCGACCTGAGAAGCAGCAAGAATACAGGTCGATACTTTTCTTAGTATGTTGACCCGATAATTCAAAATTACTAAATAGGTCATTGTGTACTAAAGCGTGTCGACCTATGACATACCTAATAGAATACCAACAGTCGGCACATCGACTTATCTAATCCTAATCCCCAAATTTCAAACTTTCCCTCTCTTTTCCGAAACCCTAATCTCCCAAATTCATAACCATATTCCCCAAATCAAGAACCTAATTTACCAAATCTATATAAAAATCAAATGCAAATGGCTCTTAAGATGAAAATGGCCATTAAGAAACCCATTGAACAATCGAAATGACCTACCACACCGACGAAAAATGGCACCCCTCTTCTGTGTAACTCGCGAAACCAACACCCCCTCCACCGCAAACATTCCCTCAGTTTAGCACCTATAAGTTTCAATCGATTAAACAGAGTGAACTTTTCGATATGGTGTTTTTGAAAAGGAAACTGAATCACGGTTGATTGATTGATTGGGAGTTTTTGAAAAAAGTTGGGTCCAAGTACGAAGAACATCTAATAGAGGTATGCTCTACTTCTCTTTTGAATCCTAACAAGTATATCCATGAGAAAGAGGTCAAATTATTTTACAACAATCTAGATGTCATTTGTGAAGAACCTACGGATGAAATGAGAATTAATCTAGATGACCATTTCATCTCATGTGCATTCAAAACCTTTGTAAATGGAAAGGAATTCAAAGTGACCCCTAGGAATATTTGTGAAGACAATACAATGTTATAGGTCCTTTATGAAAAGTGTGAATCAAACATGAAATCGAACTATCTGGACAATACTAGGATTGTGTATGATGATCAGAACCTCACCATGGTAAACTATAATATTACTGAACTTAGCTTTCATGAAAGGATTCTACATCTAATTGTCAGTCATGTATTAAGACCTAGAGAAGAAAACTATACCACAATTTCAAAGGAAGATTTCCGATTAATGGCCTGCATCATAAGTGGAAAGAACCCTGATTTGCATTATATCATTCCAGACTTCATGATAACAGCACATAGATCTGAAAGCTCCTTGTTGCCATACGCGAGTTTGATTACTGATGCCTTCTCAAAGAATAGGATAGACATTGAAAAGGATACACTTATGGAGTTAAGTAAGAAGAATGCAATCAATGCATCGTCAATGTTGAAAGCAAAATGGATGTGCAATAGTGAAGGAATATAGGTGAGAAAAGAAGGGGAACAGGTAAGACACAGGCTGAGGAGATTGAGGCTAAGGCTGACAAGGAGACTAAAAATGCTCCAAGGAAAGAAAGAAGAACTGAAGAAGAAGAATCCTCAAGCATCCAGCCAATCACTCTTCAAATGATTTGGGAAAAGTTACAGAATATTGAAATGCGACAAATCATGATTGGTCAAATGTGTTGATTTAACAGAATGGATCTTTCTAACGTACAAGAAAAATTGGATGCTTTAATGAAGGAGAAAGGGAAGTCAAAGAAAGATTCAAAACCATCAAAGTCCTTTTAGTCTAGGAGTTTAATCTCTTTTCTGTTATCTGTCTTAGTTTACAAATCTTTCAAACTTTGATTATGTTATTTTCTAGTTCTGTTCAAAGCATCCTCTAGTTCTATTATCTTTGGTTCTCTTACTACTATGAAACATGGACTGTAAATTGGTTGTGTGCTCTTGCTGCTGAAATGTGCGTGCTGAACCTGGATGAGCTAATGAATGATCTAGTTGTTGAATCTGAAATATGTGTGCTGTGAGTATGCTATGGTATGCTGTGACCTGCTTTACTTGTTGGTTTTGAAGTATGTGAGCACTGTAGTATGGCCATAACCTAGTTTTGCTGATGACAAAAAGGGAGAGAAGTTATAGTATGTTGTTAGTGTGCAGTATGTATATGTATATGTTACAGGATGTATATGTTAGTATATGATGCTAGTGTACTTGTGTAATGCTAGTAGGTACTCTCTGTGTTGAAATGTGTCATGCTTGTGTTGAGTACTGAAGTGTGATGATGAGTTAGCTAGGTATATGTGCTCTGTATGGAATGAACATATGCTATAACTTTATAAGAAATGTGCTGAAGTACTGATGGTCTGAGGATGTGCAAACACACATGTTATGCTTGTGTGCTGAAGTATATATATATGCACTGTTGTTTGATAAGTATGATATGCATACTGAAGTACTGAAAGCTTGTACATGTGCTGAATGTCTGAAGTTTTGTTAAATGGCATGTTAAATATGCTGTGATATTGGTATGTGAAATATATGTAAAAAATTAGAGGTTTTATTAACTAAGTATTATAGATTAAACACTAAAAGTTTTGTCATCATAAAAAAGTGGGAAAATGTTGACCAAGTAGAGTTTTGATAATGAAAGAGTGAAAAAAAATTATTCAAGAAAATAAGAAAACAGTTAGAAAATTCAGAAGTCTACAGTATGGGTCGACTTGATTAGAAAATACATCGACCTGTAACATTCATACACACACGACCCGTTTGATATTTTTGTCGACCTAAGCCAAATGTTGTCCGTATATAAACAAGTATCTAAACACTTCGACTTGCACAAACACATATCAACTTGAACAATGAATGTCATATAGATTAGACATTTCAACACATCAACTTGAGCACAAATTTTGTCAACATGAAACTATAGGAATAGTGACACATCGACCAATTCACCTCAGTATATCAACCAATTCCATTTGTGAATAGTGACACATTAATCTGTTCTCCATACACAACCTGATTTCTAAAAACATATCAACCTGATTTGCAACACATTAACCTGAATAGTGTCATGTCCACCAATTTCATACACTATGTCGACCAATTTAACTTCTCAATAGGAACACATCAACCTAAGTAGTTAGCACATCAACTTGTTAGTCCTTGACTCTGAAATACACACATAAACACATCAAGATTCATGTCGACCAGGCCAAAAACACATAGACCAATTCACTTAGACATATCGACCAATTGAACCAATGAATAATAACACGTCAACCTGAGATTGGCATATGTCAATCTGTGTATATAGGTCTTTATAAAATCATATTGACATGTCAAAATTGTTGTTGACCTGTAAAAAACACATTTACCAATTTATCTATCCAGATCCACCAATTTGTAATTGCACAGTAGCATGTCGATGTACGCTGAGAGACCTATTGACCTGATCTTTGTTTGCTCATTAAATCACACGCCGATCCGTTATCAACTTGTCGACACAACATATGCACATTAACTGACTAAATTACATACGTCGACTAATTTGTTGCCTGAACAGGAACATGTCGATTCATTAAAATGACTTGTCGACCTACTACTCACAAAGTCTAAAACATTACACATCGATATGACTGAAAACTTGTCGACACATATGAACACATCGATCAATTAAAAATCACATGTCCACCAATTTTGTTTAGCACAGTTCCTTATCGACCTGGAATAGTATCTTGTTGACCTGTTCGTATAAAAATACACTAGAAATGATTCAAATTCAAGTTGATGTCCTCATCAAGCTTGTCGACCTGCATGTATCAGAAATCAGATCTGGGAAACAATTTTAAACCTAACGGACTCCTTATTTTTTTGATTTATGAAATATTTTCTTTTCTATCAAAGCTAATGTTCGAATGCAGCGCAAAAAAAGTTTGATTGACTTATTTAAAAGAGGTGCCAGTTAAAGGAATGAAAATTCAGTGCGAACGAAGGAATAGTTGCAGAAGCTTTTAAGGCGGAAATTAAATGCGCAACGTTCGTATGCAACAATCACTACCAACTCTCAACGGATCTATTCAATGACTCAATAAATACCGGGAAGCATAAAATAGAGAGAGTAATGAGAAAAACGAGACTAACGAGATAGACGAGACACAACAATTTGAATTAAAAACTCTATTGAATGCTGCAAAATCTCTATACACTTTAAAGCCTTCAATTTGTATTTAGTGTCTCTATTAATTTTTATACTGTCAAATCTAAGGAAAACAAGTCTCAATTCTTGGCATTCATTTCATAGATTAAATCAAGTGTCAAATACTAAGGAGTGTGTGACATTGTGTTAAATCCAGAGAAGTCAAAATTCAGTTTGAGTAAGATTGAATTGAAGTGTTCAGATGTAACACTGTATGAGGTTGAACTTGAATCTGTAATCGAGTTTGTAAACTAAATATTTTGTGAAAAATCCAGGGGGAGCTTGGAAGTGGATGTATACCGGATTTGATAGAGTCACTATAAGAATTCTCTGTATTCTCTTTATTTATTTTTCATTTACTATCATATTGTTTTAAAGTTTCAAAAAGTCATAAAAATCCATATTCAACTATTCACCCTTCTCCTCTAATTGAATAACATTTCCTATCCCTCAACTCTCAATCAAAGAAGAAGAGCCATTATAGGAAAATTATTGGGACCATTATTGGTTGGTTAATGGGATAATAGGAGTTACCTATTATCCTAAAATTACCAAAATACCCCTCGTGGGCATTTACCAACAATATTCTTTCACTAAATCTATATAAGATTATCTTTGATACCCTTCCTTAATAAAGCTTAGAATTGATTATTTGTTGTCCATTTCCCATTTTTCATTGTCATCATGCCCATAAGAAGCAAACCTTTTTCCTTTTCATTTTTTTTTGCTTTTGATTTTTATCATTTCTTTCTTAGCCATAACCAATAAACCCAACTTCTATTCGTACATTTCTATCAATTTATTGATAATAATTGTAATTGGAATTATGTTCACTTCACAAAATTTAGGAAATAATAAGTAATTTTTTTTGTTACCAAAGAGCGAGTAGACTGGTCTCTAAATTATCTAGCTCCCAAATGTCATTACGCAATGCACTTACACCTCACTAAAAGGGGACCATAACTCATGTATTCCCGCTAGAGCTGTATGACCAAACCTTGCTAGAATGTCTACACAAGTATTACCCTCTTGTGGAAGTAATAAAACTGTATGAACCATAGCTTCATTCATAAGAAGACGACACTCTTGAATCATATGATAAGCAAGATAGTGTGAATCTACTTCATCTGATACTACCAAAACCAGCTCCATAGAGTCTAAGTCGATGACTGCCGACAAGAGTCTATCACATAAAAGTAGACGTAAACCCTCTCGAACACCCCACAATTCTGCCATGAATGGGTCAAAGACGTAAAACCCTAGATCCATAACCCACATTTATCTCGGACTAATCCTCCACATCTTGCAAACCTGGTGCTTCGATTCACAAACCCATCTGATGCACTACCGGGCAATCAAAAAAAAGATGCATGGTAGTTTTTTCATGTTCCTTGCAAAGGGGACAAGCTGGGTCTTTTGTAAGTCTTCGCCTAAAGTGGGTGCTGTTAGTCATCAAATTATCATGCACTGCTAACTAGACCATGAACTTAATCTATTCTTGACATTTCAATCTCCAAATCCACTTCCAATGAATAGTGACGGGGTATTTGGAGTCATTTCATGACAAATGAAGGCATAGGCTGATTTAACAGTGAGCTTACCCGAGGGATTGCCTACCCATGCAATGTAGTCCTACGATTTTATATCATGCAGAATCAATACAGCTCTAATCTCCTCCACGATATTCCCTGAGCCAGGTTAGTTATACCATCTATATCCCACACCCTCTCCGGTATGATAAATTATTGAACTTTCAACCCAACTCGATCACCTGGCGGTACACCATTGGGGATCCTTTTAACTAAAGGGATCTCTCCTACCCAAGTGTCCTCCCAAAAATCAATCTCCAACCCATTACCAATTCTCCAATGCAAATCATTCCAAATGAATTCTCTTACTTGAAGAAGCTCTGGTCTTAAGGGTGAGCTAGTCGAACGCTTATGGCAATGCAAAAAGGACTTCTCTCGAAAGTATTTGGCCCCAAGTATCTCAAACCAGAGAGAGTTGACAATTAAGGAGTACAACCAATGAAAAATGAGTAAAATGTCCAAAATTAGCACCGCTATATATTTAAATTAAGTAATTAAACTCCTTATCTTATAATTGATAATTAGTAATTTTAAAGTTTTAAAGTTTTATTTTATTTTTTATGTGGGCTTTGTCTTAAGAAAAATAATGGTGTGTGATTTGCCAAAAGAAATGAGTGAACCACCTGACGAAGTTGATGGGGCTAAGCGCTCAGTCATACTCAAGCATACTCCAAGCCGAAATGGTTTTGCCTCTTGCCACCTACACATAAACTATAATGAAAATGATATTATAAAAATAGTTTTCATGTAGGGTAAGGATAACATGGAAACAAAAGTTAATTATTCATTTGCTCTTTGAAATCTATAAAAAATAAAATAAAATAAAATAAAACCATCCTACAACTTTTACCCTCAACAAATGTTTAATATTCACTTTTTCTTTTTAGTTGGAGCACAACATGTATTCTGCAAAAGCAATAAAATAATTTAAAATAAAAAAAAAATTTTAAAAGTAAGTTATTTTCAAAAATATATTTAAAACCTGCAAATTAAATTTTAAAACCTAGCAACTAATTCTATAAAATAAAAACAAATTGATTAATTGGTTTTCACACAATCATGCAATTTTTTTTAATCATGTAGCTTTTATCAAGTGAATTTCAATAAATTAAAATATTATATTAGATGAGTAAAACACTTATTATGCCGTTATATGAGTGGATAGTAGTTAAAATCCAAATATACTAAAAATATATTAAAATAAACAATTAAAAGTATTTGAAATTTATACATTAAATATTAAAATTCACATAAATTCACCGCACCCCATTTGTGTATAGAAAATTTTGTTAATTGGTCTTTTTTTGGCAATTAATTGATTAATTTATTAATAAAAAACTAAAAACTGGTAAAAGAATAAAAATTTAACGAATTTTTCAAAGAAAAAATTGATATGTCAATAAAAAATAAGAAAAATATGGTAATAAACAAGAAAGAGAAGGGGCTGGGTTCTTTCAATGCTAGAGGAGAGAGATGGTGAGAGAGAATGGGAGGGGGAGAGAGAGACTACAACATCTGGGAGTTACCTAATTGTTACGATGCATGAAAACTTTTTAACATCATTGTTTCTCTGCTTTGAAAGTATTTTTTATTTTTAAAACATTTTAATGTGTTAATTAATTAATATTTATGTAAAATTATTACATTTTTTATATTTACGTATTTTTTTATATTTAATAAATTATTTATTTTATAATTAATAATTATATATTTAATTATTTTAAATTTTTATTATAAAATATGATTTTTTATTATTTTCATAAAATAATTAATATTTACGTAAAAATATTTATAATTTTTATATTTACCTATTTGTCCATATTTCTATTTTTTTATATTTTTATAAGTATAATTTTCTTAGACCATTTTGTATTCCTTTTTATTTTTTTATTTCTATTTTTGTACAGCCTTGTATAGGAGAGGTAAAAGTATATGTGCACGTGGTTTAGACTTCAAAGAGTAAAACGATGTGTTCTCGATAAAATTGTTTTATAAATAACAAAATTAAATTTTATTTTTTATAAATTTTTATAGAGACTAAATTCCTTTTGAAAAAATTTGAAAGGGCAAATCACATTAAAGTTAGAAATTTTTAGAATTTTACACAATAAAATTTAAAGAAAAAAATTTAGAGGGGTGGCGGCTTCCCCCCCCCCTTTTGCCACCGACCTTATTACTACTGATATTATTCCTGCCGCCATGTACTAAAATAAAATCGAAATACATTTAATATTAAATTATAAGAAAAGGACTTAAAGATGAGGGATGGAGGATAAACTAGTAAATTTTTTGAATAGTTTTAAATTTTTTTATCTACAATATTTAAAAAAAATGACAGCCATTTAAGTAATTATGTTTAACCAAAAAATTTTTTTAAAAAATATTATAAAATAGAAAATGTTCACACATTTTAGGTTATTATATATATATATTGTATTGTCAACTTGCTCGTTAATGATTTTCTTATTTTGTATCCTACTATGAGCTAAGCCAGCGTTACCACCCAACGAACCACGTGGCGACACTCACAGGAATATGATTTTAAAAATGGACCACAAAAATTATTTATTAATAATAAGCTACCAACAACAGCTTGTTCCCCGTAATTCTCATTTCACATGCCACTCATATCATTGGACAAAGTAAGGTCAGAAATATGGTAAAAGTGACACTGGAACTTGGGTTTGTTAATCCTATTTAATAGAGCATTGATGGTTGCGGATGATTTCTACCGATTCTTTTTAAGGATGATACGAAAAAGTTGATCTGTATTTGGTGGTAAATCCCAGATGGACTTGTCCGGTTTCAGGGGTAATCATTTGAAATCATTAACATGCAAATGCCTAGTTTTGGCCGGTTTTCTTCTGCTGTTTAGATCTTTGTTGTTTCCTAAATTCCCGGCGTTGGTGTTGGAGGTGGATTTTATTTTATAAATAAAGATTCTACTAACTCAAACGACATGACTTGATCATATGGAGATTTCAAATGATGAAACTTACAAAAAAATCGCCGGTCGATACTTCAACGGGAAAAGTTTCGACGCTCAAGCTAGAAATTAGTTTTTGAAAAAGAAAAAACAAACAGAAAGAAAACTTAAGTTGTGCTGAATGCAAGACAATGTATAAGCGAAAACATAAGAGTCTATGCACATCGTTGATTAATTTAATGGGATATATATAATTATCTGGTGGGAAAGACAAATGCATGCGGGGTATTAATCCTAGTTTCCTTATAGAAGATCCTCAAAATTATTGGGATTACAACGAAAGGATTCCAAAAGATTTCAAACGCCATCGATCAGGAAAGTTTTGACGGTTGTTGAGATTTCTTTCCACGATTTGAAGTCTTCTTTCTATTCACAAAAAATTCTGTATGTATTTAGAAGGGAAATGAATATTTGTCTCATAGGGTCGAATGACGATCACCAAACACCAGGTCTTCAGTCAGTGTGTCCCCTGGGCTGGGGGTCTGGAGGGTCTCAAGTTTCGTAATGATGACAGGTTTTCAAACTACGATCAGGTGGTTATCGACTGAGGGACAATAGGAATATAGGCATTCGTTTTGGACCAATCTTGAGCCCAGTACGGCTTGAGCCATTTTGGCCATGCATCATCAGCCGGGTTTGATGCAAATTACTTTTTAGCAATTTGTTGGTAATGTATGCCCAAGAGGGGAATTTGGGTAATTTAGGGGATAATGGGGTAACTCCCATTATCCCATTTTTACCACTCCATAACTCCCATTAACCACTCATGATTAAGAAACCCTAATAACCCTTGGAGAGTGCCTCACGTGAGTCCTACTTCTTCTATAGAGAATTAGGCGGCTAAGTCTTCTTAAGAGAATATGCACAAATCTTTAAATAGAGGCAACACGATGAGAGTTAAAGATTTTCACGTAGGAAAATCTCTCTTGTCAAGAAAATCACCGGACTTGGATTGAGGCATTATGATATTATGGTGATGATTCGATTAATATCGTGATCACTATCCCAACTACGAGATCCGATCGAGAGACATGTCATTCGGTTGATTTTGAAGATTTGCATATTGAGGTACCCTTATACCCGATCATTTTATTTTTCTAAAAATTATTGTATGCTTCCGCTGTGCGTGAATGAGTCACCAAAAATATCCAATTTTGGTATCAGAGTCAGGTTAGATTATTAAAAATAATTTTCAGATTTAAGTTTCGGGTATAAAAATATAGGGCATAAAATTTGGGGTTCAGATCATAGATGAGTTTCGTGAATTCAAAAATACCACTGTGTTACCCATGATCCGTAAAACACGAAAATAATTTTTTCGTAATTTTCTGAGTACGTTTAGGCAAAGAAAATTCTGGTTGAAAGTTTCGGTCGTGAATAGTGACCGAACCATTCAACCCCAGATTTGTCGAGTTTTAGGGCAAATCAATGCATGAAAATTATAGATCTGTGTTCCTTGTTTCATGCTTTTCGGTTTGATATATAAATATATTGCATATTATTGTGGCCGAAAAATGGGGTTTCAAAATTGGCCGCGGAGAGCCGGAATTTTGGATCCAAAATATGCCGAGATTAGGGCTTGATTATTCCAAAAATCGAGTCAAAGATGATTTGAATAAATGGAATAAGAGATTTCTTAAAAAATCCGATATAAAATAAAAAACAATAGAACCGGAAAATGGGTTTTTCGGCATCCGGATCGAAAGACCTGGTTACAAGAAAATTCGGGTGAAGACGAAGAGGTCCGACCCGAGGGCGCGTACACCTCACGCCCACTGAGGCAGGTCAGAAGGCAACAACATGGCGCGTAAGGTTCACGCGTGGGGAAGGCACGTGAACCGGTCTGGATCATCCGGGTCGGTTATGACCCGGACATGTGTATCCTGACCCGTTGACCAGTCAGTCGGGTCAAACCCTAACCCGTTGACCGACCCGGTCCGACCACCAGTCTGTACCTAGCTCGACACGGCTCAATGCGTGAAGGCGTATGAGACGCGCGCCGCGAATCGCCACGCGTGAGCCGAGCCGAGCCGAGCCACGCCAGGTGCGCTACAGCGTGTGAGACGCGTGCCGCGACTAGGCGCGCATGAGCCGAGCCGCGCCAGGCGTTTGGCAGTGCGTGTGAAAAGTGCTGTGACTGGGCGCGTGTGTGCCGAGCCACGCCGGGTGCGTGGGGGTTCGTGTGAGGCGCGCCGCGCATCTGGCGCGTGTCCCAGGCAGCTGGCGGCGGGTGGAGGCGCTTGGGGAGGCGCCACTGGCACGTGGAGGCAGGTAGGACCTTCGGCGGCGCGTCAGGTCGTCAGCAATTAAAATTTTTTCAATTTTGAGGGTCTTACTTCTATAAAAGTGACTTTTGTGGGTTTTTGTGTGCCGAATCTTAGTCCGAATGGTAAAATACAATCCCGGATTGTGATGTATGGTGTCTGTTGATTCATACGCTCGCCTTGGGGTCTGTATTTGAATTATTTTGGTCTTGTTGATTCGTAGGGTGCACAAAATGTGATAATAAGCATCACAAGTCACAATTATTTCTTTGACTGCTTCTAAAATTTTCGTATTGGATCTTTGCAAGGGGGATAAAATTGAATCGTGATAATTACGAGATTTTTCACCTATAGATTCAATTTATTCTCAAGAGACAAGATCTAATTAAATTCTGAGGCGTGAGATGGTGGACTCCGGGGAGGGTACCACACCTCAGAAAGATGGGATTATGAGACATTACGTACATGGAAGAGGAATGATGGCCAAATTAGAGCAATCCTCATAAGTAGCATGCATGATGATGTGATCCCAGTCTATACGCAATATCTTATGGCTTTATCGATTTGGCTCACCCTATAAAGAGCATTGTAGTGCTCTTTTAGATCCTGAGATGGGGATACTGACTTATAAGTATAATAACTTATAAGAAAATTATTGATCATACAATGATATAACATTCGATGAAAATGTCGAGTATGGTCACCGAGTTGGGGAATGTGACCAAGCCCATTTCGGATATGTTTTCTTGTACTGGATGCGATCCGGTTCTTTACCTGATTCATGAGAAATCATGAAAGTTTATTTCACATACGAAGTAAGTATTCGTACTTTCACTAATGTAAATAGGTACAGTGAGCTCGAGTAGGAGCATCTAGAGGCAAGTAGGCTATACTTGAGTCATGCTTATGCGATGGAGTCGAGCAAAGACTCCTGTGGGACTTGAGATTCACGAAAGAAGAAAACATCTTGTGGGACTCATGGATTGTAAATGCAGGAGCAACCAACTACGTAGCTCAAGATAGAAGCGTGCTTATATAGTTCCGCACAGTGAGTCCTCAAGCAGGAGGATTTACGTAGAGAAATGTAGCGTTTGTCGACATCAGAGGGAGTAGCACTTGCAAGTTGGAGTTGCAAGTATGCTAAACTTTGTATGCTCTTTACACTTCGAATATTCGACGGAACTTGATTTCAGCATAGGATATGCTCTGTCAATTTGGAAATTTTATAATTTCCATTCATTACGACAATGCTTTAATTGGTTCTATTTTGGTCCGTGAGGAACTGAATGCACTAGAAGTAATTCTTTTCAATGATATTTCTTGTCATTCTCTTAGTTTGTGAGAGGATGAATCTGTTAGTAGTGAGTGGTCTGTAGGGCCCGCTAACCAGTCTTGTCCAGACGGCAAACTTACAAGAAAACCATTCGACATAATAATGAGAGTTGGGACTCCATTGTAGTCGGTTCACTCCAACATCCATGGCCTTATGAACGTGAGAACCTGAAATGGTGTTGGGTACTCTATTACGTTTATAAATAATTATACGTGTTTCGGTTACATTTATCTGATCTCGTGCAAGTCTGAGGCATTGAGATGCCTCATGAGGTTATTAGCAAGATTGAAAATTAGTTAAGCTTCAGAGTAGAGGCTCTCAGAACTGATCGAGAGCACGAGTATTTATCTGAAGAGCTCTGTTTCAAGAAGGGCATTGCGAGAAACTGACTATTTCTTGCTACTCAGTGGAGTAGAGTAGCTGTGAAAATGAAATAGGACTTTGTTTGAGACGGTGAGGCCGATAATGGCGCAAGCCAATTTACTCGTTTCCCATTGGGGATATGCGTTATTGGTTGCAGTTTACGTCCTCAATCGTGTTCCATTGAAGTCCGTAATTAGTACTCCATATGAATTTTGAACAGGGAGGCAGCCTGACCTTAGCCATTTGAGATCATGTGATTGTGTCGCGTATGCTCACTATTTCTTGCATTTAGACGGTGAGTTAGGCCTGCGAGAAAAGAGATATATCTCTATCAGATACCAAGAACACTCTGTGGGGAATGTGTTCTAGGTGAATATACGGACGACACTCACTGAAATTGAGTCTTATAATGCCGAGTTTCGTGAAAGTGATTTCCCTATGAGAGGTGAAATCAGTTGGAACTTTACCTCCTATGAGATGAATGAGCCTAACGGTTAATTGATCCCAATGGAAGCAATCCATTTAGAGGAAAAAAGGTTTTCCCTCATCTTAAGAGTAGTTGACGATGCGTACCTAATCGTCGCTTCCCGATTGAGGGAGAGGCTCTCAGTATGACTCTTGAGGGTCACAAGAAACCTTTAACTGTCCTAGAGGCTCTTGAGGGTTCTATGGAGGACCATTGGTTTGAGGTCATGGATGAGAGAAGGAGTTGATGAGAATCAATGGGATCTGGGATCTAGTTGATTTGCCTGAGGGTAGTAAGGCCGATGGGAACATATGGGTTCTCAACATTAAGAAAAAGGTCGACGGATCGATGTAAAGGTACAAGACCCATCTGATAACCAGGGGTTACTCAGGCTAAGGTCGAGATTACCTCGATCCATTTACTTTTAGCGATAGTCACAGACATTGATTTGGAGTGAGACCAGATGGACGTTGCGACTGCCTTCCTGAGTGGGAGTTTTGGATGAGGGGATCTACAAGGAACAGTCATCTGACTTTATTCCTATAGATCAGGATGATGAGGTCTGCTGATTTCGGAAGTCGACATATGACCTTAATCATCAATCCAGGCAGCAACGTCTGAGATTTCACGAGGAGGTGATATCTCACGGTTTCGTGATGATCGAGGAGGATCATCGCGTATACCTTATACGTTCTCATGACTTTTATGATCATGTCCTTATATGTGAATAACATTCTATTGACTGAGAATAACAAAGAGTATCTGATGACCACAATGAAGTGGATATTGTCGAGTCTTGATGTGAAGGACATGGGTGAGACTCAGTTCTTCCTCGAAGTTAAGATCTAGAGGGATCACTCGAGACAGGTGTTGACTCTTTCACAAGAGTCCAACATCAAAGTTCTCGAGCGCTTTGAGAAGAACGATTGCAACCCTAAAGATACTCTTATCGCTAAAATATTAAAGTCTAATTCTTGATATATGCCTTATGACTCAGAAAAGGACAAGGAAAATGAGTAAAATCCCTTATTCCAGTACATTAAGTACTCTGATGTACACAGTATCACATACACAATCAGACGTTTGCTTTGCAGTCAGTATGGTAATTAGGTATTGATCGAATCCTAGAAGGGATCACTGGAGAGCAGTGAAATGATTCCGAGACATCTCGAGAGAATTACAGACCCCTTCTTGTGTTACGGAGGAGGTGATTTGTATTTTATTGGGTAATTAGTACCGACTGGGTTGGCGATCTAAATGTACGCAAATCGATATCAGGTTTTGCTGTCTTAGAGTAGCAAGAAACAAACCTACATATCTCTATCTACGATAAAGGCTGAGCTTGTGGTATACTCAACGACAGTTTAGAAGAGTGTTTGGCTTCAGAAATTTCTAGATCACTTAGGGGTTGTGACAGATAGTGGGAGGCCAGTGGATGATTTATTGAGAAAATCAGGCTACCCTTGACCACACTTGAGACCCTAAATGTCAGTAAGTCCAAACACATTGATACCTAATACTATGTTATGAGACCGAGAAGGGTGAAGTGACAAATTAAGTACACTACTATACAGTGTATTGGCTGATCCCTTCAATAAACTCATTATGAGAGATTCCTGTATAAGATATAGGAATCATTGGGTTTGCATGTACATTGACATTTCTTACCTTATACTGATGCTTATTGTGTTATATATATGACATGTGTGCATGATTGAGTCATGATTTTATTTATTGTACTACTTTAATTGTCATATATTTTGTGATTTATTGTAATAAATGATATGTCAGGCAGGCATAGTTGATTCTCTCACACAAGTGACCATCTCCAGCTCTGAATGAGAAGAGATGAGACGGTTTCTAGTGGTAAGAGACTTTGAGAGTGGCTCTACTAGAACATAAGTTGTCCTGATATGTGTTAAGGATAAGATCATATGCAATATGACCAGCATGGACGTACCCACATCCATGTTGCTTGTAAGTGTCAGGTTTGAGATTTCATATATCACCTGCGATTAGTGATATTGTCTTTGAGATACTCTCTCTGAGATCTTTGGGTAAAGTCTTATGTATATACTGGTCCCACATCTACACAGTGTTAAAGAAATCTGACATATGCCCTTTGAGTGACGGGAGAATAACACTGTAGCACGCGTTTCATACCGCGTGTGATATGTCGACCAGGGATAGTGGGAACATTATTTTTGAGACATTGATATTATTTAGATCTCCATTCTCACTGTGTGAGACCGAGATCCATTGGGTGCGATCTCTTATACTCTTATCACTTTCAGCTATTTCTAGAAATCTTGGCTCAGTGTTGCTACTTTAGTTTGTTTACCGTGGCCCGGAAGATAAATTTAGGTTTAAGGGACAGGTCTAGGAAAGCAACCGAATTGAGGCTAATAGATTCGAGTTTGAGAAAAGGAAAACCAATTGACATTACATCATTATGTTTTATTCACCAGCATGTCTATTATGCTTATTCATGTAGAGATGTAAGCATAATAGTGGATACACAGTCGGACGTTTATTGGGGATTACTTTCAATTAGGAAAGTAGCTCGATGGATGTAATTAGTTTTCGATCTGGGGTGCAGCGAGTTATTATTTTATACTAACGATGATTTCTCTATTATCCTAACATGTGTATCGAGTCGTTTTTGCTTACAGGTGTATTTGCGGGTCGCACGACGTCCAATCATGTATGAAAGTCCAGCAAGATGATGTGATGGATTGCATAAGTTGCGATCTTGTGACGAACGTAAAATGCCCTCATGTGCAAGTGGGAGATGTTGATAATGTATACCCAAGAGGGGTATTTTGGTAATTTAGGGGATAATATGGTAACTCCCATTATCTCATTTTTATCACTTCATAACTCCCATTAACCACTCATGATTATGAAACCCTAATGACACTTGGAGAGTGCCTTACGTGAGTCCTACTTCTTCCATAGATAATTAGGCAGCTAGATTTTCTTGAGAGAATATGCACAAATCTCTAGAGAGAGACAACACGATGAGGGTTGGAGATTTTCACGTAGAAAAATCTCTCTCATCAAAGAAATCACCGGACTTGGATTGAAGCATTGTGATATTACGGTGGTGATTCGATTAACATCGTGATCACTATCTCGACCACGAGATCCGATCGAGAGACATGCCGTTCAGTTGATTTTGAAGATCTGCATATTGAGGTACCCCTATACCCGATCATTTTATTTTTTTCAAAAATTATTGTATATTTCCGTTATGCGTAAATGAGTCACCAAAAATATCCAATACAATTCAAAGTGACTCATCATTGTCCTTGTCATTGTCGAATGCTAAATTTGAAATCAGGAAAGATAAATTTGTGGAGGCTCCTCAAATTGTCTTGGGGATTAAACAATCAGAAGCTTACAGTAGCAAGGGTTTGTTTAACAGTGAGAATGATGAACCGAACACTTTTGATGCCTAGTTTGAGTGCTTCTTTGTTCTACAAAGAAGAAGACCAATTGCAACATATTTCCTTTGATAAAGTGTTCCAAGTTGACAAGTATAATTCACTCTGTAATGGGTTTGTTCGATTGGGTTGATATTCTGATATGTCAAAATAGACATATGTATTTGAGCTTCAGAAAGGCAGTGGAGGGATGTGGTAAACTAAGAGAGATTTGGATCAACTGAAACAATCTAGCAAGTTTCCAATTGATGGGTATGAGGTGATCAAAATAATTGAAAAAAAAATCCACTTCTTTGGCACAACCATTAGCCGGTTAAGGACCATGCCAAGATCTATAAGTACTTTATGTAGAAAATTCTAGTCCAAAAGGACCAGAGATTCAGGTCCAGAATATGGACCTTGTTCTGGAATCTAGGGCCTTAATGGCTCGCAAAACTAGCCATTAAGACCCCCAACGACAAGTGAAAACTAGTTGTTGGATATTGTCCAATGGCTAGTCACTAGCTATCGGAAGGAGTAGCAATAGGCCCACTTCCATCCCCTCTCTCTTTTTTATTTTTTTACTAATTTTTTCCCTCAAAACTCCTCTATAAATACTCAAGAATGGCAAGGGTTGAGAGTATGAAATGGAGTTTGAGTCTCCTTGCAAATCTAAGACAAATGTGACCTTTCTTGAATACATTTTTTGAAGAAAAAAAATCTAATGTATTTTCTTCAAATCTTCTCCAAAATCTCTTCTTCCTTTTTTTCAAATTTCTTTACTTGATTTCTTCTTAGTATACATATTTTTCATAGTATAGAGAAGTGTTGCATGTCTAGGAAAGTTTTGTCTAAAGAAAGTGGTTTTTAAGGGAGACCATTGTGATTCCACCACTTACTTGAAAGCTTATATGGTGCAACAATAATCAATCATTAAGGATATCTATACTTTAAGGTAATTTTTGAATTTCAACATGATATTAGAGCAATCATTGATCACCATCTCTTCTGGGTTGGGTGATCAACCCACTCAAATAAGCTCTATAAATATCTAAATGTTTTTTTTCAATCCTTTTAGATTGCTCAAACCATAATACCCGACAAGATATCATCAAGAGGTCTCTAAACTTTTACATTTTTGAAAGCCACGTTTAAGATAAGTCTCTTGATGCATCAAATCTATCTTTTAGGTGTAGGAAAAAAAGAGATGACCTAGTAGATATCTTGCTTCCCATGTCTCTTGACCAAACCCACCAAGTCATGGTCTCATACATTCCTTATGCAAAAGTCTTATGGGATCAAATGTATGCCCTTTGTCGGCAAAAATCCAATACTCAGAGGTTCTTCGAGATGAAAAGAAAGATCTCGAGAATCAAGAAAGAAGGAAGACTCTCCCTCAATAGTTTGGTGAATATGGTGATCTTTGGAATGAGCTCAATATTTTAAGGCCTCTGACAACTGACCCTAAAGTCATTGTTGGACAAAAATAAATCATTTGGCCTTCCAATGGGTCTTGGAGAAGCTTGTGCTAACATTCGCCAAGAAATCTTAAAAATGAAGGATTTTCCTTTATTTCAAGAAGAACAATTCATGGTGCAAAGGGCTTAAACCAACTTGAGGCTAGAAAAAGCCTCCAATACAAAAATGGAAGCTCACAAATTTAGTGCCACTCTAGAGGAGCAAGTGGCCAATAAGGCATAAAGAGAAGTATGCACCCATTAGAAGGAAAAATGATGGTTCCTTCATTCTAATCTAAGACCAAAGTTCAAAAGGAAAGACAAAAAATAACTAGCTTTAGCCTAACTCATAGCTAAGGGACATCTAGCTATGGTGCAATATATATCAGTTGAAAGTAAGGTGGATGATATCTAAAAGCTATTAAAACAAATGTCTCTCACCCAAATACTGATCTAAACTCCTTAAATTCTAAAAATTGATTTATATACTTTAGGTGTGACTGTCATATAATTATGGATAAAAGAAAGGTTAAAAAATTTAAACCCCTATTTAACTATAAGATAATCAAAATTGTTAATGGACAAAATTCAAAAGTAAAAGAATTAGATAAAGTTGAACTTCTGGAAAAACTACAAACGCTTTATATATCCCCAATTTCAGCTCCAAACTAATGTCCATTAGCAAAATTACCAAGGATCTAAAATGCAAGATTGTATTTGATTGTAACATGATTGTTTTTCAGGATCTTAAGTTAAATCAATTGAGTGGCAAGGGGTTTAGAAGAAACAACATATACATTTGGAACAAGACAATCATGCACATGTAGCACATCATTAAAATCTTCATCCCTTGTGGCATGCATGTCTTGGACACCCTGGCTAGCATGCGTTACAATGTCTATTTTCAGGAAAGATCAACAAAGATAGATATTGTAAAACTTGTACTTTTGGAAAAAAAAAACCAAAGCATATTACTCAATTTCAAAAATAATATATAAAAATGTTTTTAAATTAATTCATTCTGATTTATGAACATCACCTATTGTATGAAGTCGTGGTTACAAATATTCATAACCATAAGTATACATGCAAACAACTAAATTGGAAGCATTTTAAGCATTTAAAAATTGCTTCAAATATGTCATTAAGCAATTCAATGCTAACATTAAAATGTTTAGGATAAACCATGGGGAGAATACACTAACAACATGTTTGAAAATATTTTAGAAGAAAGAGAGATTATACACCTGAAATCATGTGTATACACCCCTCAACAAAATGAAGTCGCTGAGAGAAAAACTAGCACCTTGCAGAACTGTTAGAACTATCATGTTCCATGCTAATGTGCCGAAGAAATTCTTGTGCGAAATAGTTAGTACCGCTACACACTTAATAAATCTCATGCCCACTGAAGTATTAAAAGGAAAATCTCCCTTGAGCTAATCCTCAATAAAAAAACCAAACATCTCCCATCTTATGATATTTGAATGCATTTGCTATATTCATGTCCTAGAACAATTTAGGGACAAATTAGATAAAAATGGGAGAAAATGTTTATTCTTAAGATATGCATCATTTGAAAAGGGTTATAAATGTTTTGATCTTGTCACTAATAAAATGCTTACATATAAAGATATGATACTTGTGGAGAATGAGTTTTATTTTGCAGAAACTAAAGATGAAGAAGCTCCAAACAAAGAAAGAGTGTAGGACTTATGACATATCCAAATTCAGCCTAACTCTCTCGAAAGCAACGAGCAAGAAGAACTAGATTAAGGGGGAGATAGTCAAGAAACTCCTGAGCAACAGCACTCCAACTCAAGTCCCTCAGAGGCTGAGGAAGATTGGGAGATAGTGGGAGACCATGGGCTAGAAGAATTGTCATCTCAAGAAGAAAAATTTGGTAGCTCTCCACCTTCTCCTCCACCTCTCAGGAGATCTACTAGGTTAAGACATCCAGTATTAGAGTGGATGAACCAACATTTTTGCTACAACTTTGAGATAACATCTCACCCTATCTCTGATTTCTATACCATAGATAACATCTCCACTAGTCACCAAACATTTTTGAGTGGCATTGACCAAGCACAAGAAACTAGAAATTTTGATGAGGCTAATGACTGCCCTAAATGGAGAAAAACCAAGAATGAGGAATTAGATGCATTGGCTAAAAATGGAGCATGGGAAACCACTACCCTACCTAAGGGAAAGAAAATAGTGGTTGCAAATGATTCTAAAGAATCAAACATAAAAGTGATGGTTCTATAAACTGATACGGGACCAGACTTATAGTAAAGGGGTTCATGCAAACATATGGAATCAACTACATGACAACCTTTGAACCAGTAGTTAAGATGAAAACAATTAGGGTCCTCATGTCTCTCGCTGCCTATCATAGCTGGCCCATGTTCCGGATGGATATGGCAAATGTTTTCTTGCAAGGAGAATTGGGGGAGGAAGCTTACATGTAACTATTTCAAGAACACCAATCAAAGCAATAAGGACAGCCATGCATGCTGAGGCAATTTATGGATTAAAACGATCTTCATGGACCTGGTATGCAAAAATAAACTCTACACTTCAAAGTAATAATTTAAAAAAAATGCAATAGTGATTCCTTTTTATTTATTAAATTTGCAAATAGAAAAATCACTATTATACTCATATATATGATGACTTAATTATTACTGGAAGTGGCATGAGTAAAATAGACTAAGTAAGAAGTTTTCTTAAATCTAAATTTAAAATTAAGGACATAGGGAAACTAAAATACTTTTCTAGAAGTAGAACTTGCTTATTCCCCAAAAGGTCTTGTTTTATCCTAAAAAAATATATTTTTAATCTTTTGCAGGAAATAGTTAAACTAGGAGCCAAACTTGCTTGTAGTCCTATCTCTAAATAAGAATGGCATAGGGATGCTGATCAACCCTTTGATGATGTTCAAAAATATCAAAATCTCGTAAAAAATCTCATTTACCTTACCATCATCTTTTCAATAAGTCAAATCAACCAGCATATGTATACACCCAAAAAGTGCCATTAGCGAGTAGTTGAGAGGATCCTTCACTAGCTAAAAAGATCACCGGCAAGGAAATCTGGATGAAAAACAACCACTATGTTGAAATTCTGAGCTTTTATGACGTAGATTAAGCAAGAGACTTAACGGAAGTCAATTGTTAGGTACTTCATGTTTGTATAAGGTAACTTGGTATCTTGGAAAAGCGAGAAGTACACAGCAGTCTCCAGATTTAGTGCAGTGGTCGAGTACAAAGCCATGGCTGCAACCGCCAGTTAGATTGTGCAGTTTAAGGTATTAGTTGAAGAGTTAGGATTTAAGATCACTATACCAATTAAACTCTTAAGTGACAATCAGTCAACCATTCATATAGTTTCATATAGTTTCAAATCTGATATTCCATGAGAGAACCAAGCACATAGAAGTAGATTATCATTTTGTGTGCTAAAAATTTGGAAAAATGATCATCATTATTCCTTATTTAAAGGGCGGTAAACAACTTGCTAATATTTTCATCAAAGGGGGTACAGTTAGTCACTGGCAGACTATTTTGGGCAACTTGGGTACTATGGATATCTATGGTTTTAACTTGAGTGAGAGTATTGTAAATTATGGTCCAAAAGAACCACAGATTCTGGCCAGGGTCCATTCTTGACCCTGTTCTGGGCCACATTGGGCAGCCAAGGTTGCTCAATCCAGGGCCTTGAAGGCCCACCTAGACAGCCAAGGGCATGATATGGTGCTTAAACCTCCTTATAAATCTAAGGCAAATGTTGCATTTCTTGTATACAATTTTTGAGGAATAAAAGTCTAGAGTATTTTGTTCGAATCATCTAAAAAATTCCTTGTTCCTTTTTTTTTCAACCTTCTTACCTTGATTTCTTCTTAGTATACATCTCCTGAATAGTGGTGAAAAGTGTTGCTTGTCTAGAAATTTTTGTCTAAGGAAAATAGTTTTTAAGTGAGATCATTATGACTCCACCATTTATCTGAAACTTACTTGGTGCAACACTAATCTATCACTAAGGATATCTATATTTTGATGTAATCTTTGAATTTTAACAATTTATTCTAGTTGAAAAAATAGTGAAAGAAGTAGATAGGGTTGTTTCCAAATTAGAAATACAAGAAAGAAGGTCAACTCTAGACCTAATTTAGATAAAATCAGGAGTATGAATTCAGAGAGGTCTAAGTTATAGCCTCAACTACCATATGTTGCTGTTCACATGAGGATAGAAAAGTGGATGATTCACAACAAGAAAGTGGAGCATAGATTGAACAAAACTCAATTATCTAGTAGTAAGAATGAGATTTTAGAAAGAGTAGGAAACATTGTGGGCTTGAAGACTCCAACTGTTGTTTATCATGCAGTTGCAGATACTTTGCTTGAAGACCGCTTTATATTAAATGGTTGGAGCAAAGGCCTAATAACATTTGCAAAGAAAAATTTAGGGGTAATTGGGATTGACAAGAAGTACCCTATCTCATTCAGTCTGTGATTGACAATGAAGTGTGCGCAAGGGTGAATGTGTTTGTTGGGAATAGCTTTCTACATTTTCTGGTTTAATTGCCCTTGAGAGAGCACATAAGATGATCAAATTAGGTGTTAAATATTTTTGTGACAGAGATGTAAGAAGACCTTATTATGCATGCAACATTTTGGGGGAGTCAAGGGGTCCTCGGAGATGGACGACGGATATGTTTGCTTCAAGCCTTCAAGGCATAAGCAATGGTTCTGAAGATATCTCAAGTTAAAGTTTCAGATTCTTTTGCTAGTACCAGTAAAATTGGTATAGTTTCGCTCACTTTTTCTTTCCGGGTAAAAATACCTGATTCTTACAATGGTTGTAACAATATTTAATGGTCCTTAATAATTGATAATATACTTTTTTTTAGCAATCGACCGGTATTCAAGTTACTCGATTATTCCAATTAGTGATATCAACCGACTGATATTCACGTTATTCGATTAATTTGATTCGAGTACTGTAGAGTCCAATTTAAGGGTTAGTTTTTTCGGCATTTATTTTTCTATTTCTAAAACTCGAATTTGAGATTTTGATTAAGGGAGTGTTGTGTCCTGTGTTAGGAATTTTTTTCAAATTCAAATTTCATAAGTTATACAGTCAAAATGAAATTAATTAGGAAAACATAATAGAAAAAAATAAATGTGATAAAAATGGAAGAAATTTGAATTGGGATGCATTTGCCTGAATTTTAGAGTCTCATTCAAATCTCTACACAATTAATTTTATTTTTCTGTTTTGAATATTTAATTAAATTATTATAATATTCTACAATAATTTAGAGTGACAATTACAGAGTTTTAATGACTTTTTTATTATTGAAAGCTTATATGAACCCTCTCCAGTGCATTTGGTCTCTAAGTCCAAATTTCAAAAACTCCACACTATCTATTGAGTGAAATTGAGGGTTTAGAAATCTTATATACATTCTAAAGATCATTTTGGTGCTATCACAATCGTCAGAAATTGTCATAATCAAGAACGGTTGGAAGTACATTCGATTATCTTTTTTGAATTATTTTTATATTAAATCATTATTGCATTTGGTATGCAATATAGTAACTTAACATTTGGTATCAGAGTATTTTGTCTCTACCTTCAAAATTCCAACGAATTTAAAAATTTTTCAGAAATTAGGATTTTTGGATTTTGAATATGTGGCCCAAAAATCTTGATTTTTTTGAAAAATTGAGTTCAAAATTGAAAATTTTGTATTATTACGATTAAAACTATATTTTCAAAATTATTTGGAGTATTTTTGCACTTTTCGGCAGTTTTCCGATATATGGACTCGCCGGAAGTCATTGGTTCAGGGTTGGAACTCTTGGTCCATCGGATAAAGAAGACAATGTTAAAAGTGCATAAAAATGAAACAAATGAGCCATAAAGGACATTTACAAAAAAAAATTACAATATTTTAAATATTCATTTATTTAATGAATAACCATGTAGTCAATTCTTCTTTTTTGGAAATGATTTATGTCTTTTATTGAATAATTTCTTAAATAAATATTTTTTTTGGAGACGCTTGTTCCAAATTCATAAATGGGTCATTCATTTTTTTTCTTTCAATCAAGTCCCTACAATATATTTTAAAAATCCTAATAAAATTTGAAATATTTAATATTAGACGTTTGTAATAATTTTGTATATAATTGAGCGTATAAAATTATTAAAATATTTTTTGACAAAAAAAATTGAAAATTTTTCAAAACATTTTCTAATCCCAAATTTTAGAAAATTACGCATAAAATTAATTTTGGATATATTTTGTACATTAGGAGAGGTACAAAATTAATAAAATGCATTAGATAATTTAATTACATTTTTGTTTTATATACCTTAGTATGGAAAAATTAATTAATATTATTATCCATGTGATCAATATAATTTTTAAAATTAATTAGGGTTTAGCTATACTAGCCACAATTAAATAAAAAATCATATATAAAGACATGATCAATTAGGAAAAGAATAAATTTGTTATGAAAATTATTTTTATGTAAGGAATCTTATCCAATATGAATTTTTGTTGCATGAAAATACTAAAATAGAATATAAGATATAAAAATAGTTATTTTCAATAGTAGTCTACTTAGTTAAAATCCCTTATCTACATAATACTATAAGTACGATTGATTTAGTGTATGTCTGAACTAGTTCTGTCAAAAAAAGGGGGATAAATTTAAATCTGGTTGGTTTTTAAACTATCCCATGTGACCCAACACCTATCTGGAAATCTACCTGTTGTACTAGAAAAATTATCTTAAAGGGTTAAATAGAAAATGATAAAATGATCAAGAAAAAATTAACTATTGATAGTTTCTCAATTAGTCCACAAGTATTGGGAAATTATCTATTTTTGATAAATTTTATCATAAAGTTAAATAAATTTAATAAAATTAAAAATTTAGCCCACAAATAATTTCAATATTATAAATTTATTTTTATATATTTGTATTGGTAGACATATATTAAATGTCTCACATATAATTAGTAGCTATATTTATTTATTTTGTAGTATTCCAAATCATAAATTTGAAATTTGATTTTTCCGATTTGAATAGAGAGAATTATAAGGAATAGAGAGAAATTGTACTTCTCCATTTAGGCTGCTTGGACATTGACTATGTTATACGGAAAGGCAAACCACCTTCGATGACCGATACTATCTCTATAGAAAAAAAGACACTTTATGAAAAATTGGAGCGATCTAATCGCCTAAATACCGTATTCATAAAGAGTAAAATTTCGGTTAGTATCCGTGGTTTGGTCAATAGCATACCAATGTCCATGCTCTCCTTGAAGCTATAATGAGTAATTTATGGAATCGAAGAAATCTTTAACCAATACCCTAATTATAAAATTCTCTTCCATGAGACTCATTACTATTCATGGTGTGCGCAAGTATATCATACAGATGCGAGATATTACGGCTCAACTAAATAAGTCGGAGGTTGGATGTTTGAGTCCTTAGTTGTGCATTTTATTTTGAACTCTCTCTCTTAACCCTACGATCCTTTTAAGATGTCCTACAATACACATAAGGAGAAATGGTCCATCAATAAATTGATGGCCATGTGTATACAGGAGGAAGGAAGGCTGTTGATGGAGATCAAGCAAAGTTGTGTTAGTGCATATGTGACAGTACATGGAAAGAAGAAAGACAAGTTCAAACCAAATAAATAGGGCACAATATTAAAAGCGAAAATAAAGAAATAATCCAAGTGTTTTTTCTGTAAAAGAAGGGACACATGAAACAAAATTGTACCAAATATAAGTAGTGGTTTGAGAATAAAGGTGTATTACATGACTGAGATTTCTCATTACACATGGTGGATTAACTCTAGTTGTACTATCCACATCACGATGTGTTGCAGGGCTTGCAAAACTTAAGGAAATCAATGGATCGTGAACATTTCATTTATTCGGATAATAAGATGGGTTTACGAGTAAAGGCTATTGAAGATTATGAGCTCATATTAGTAAGCGGGTATGTCCTGAAATTGGAGAGAGTATTTTATATATATATATATAATTTTTTTAGGAAGTTAATTTCTGTTTCAAAACTTATACAATTCAATTACTCTTTCCAATTTAGTAATAAAATGACATTATTTCATGGTTCAAATGTCATTGGTTATGGTGTAATATTAGATAAATTATATACTATTACTTTACAAGATAATGTTTACATGAATGTCACACATACAGGGGTTAAAAGAGTGTCATTGAGGAAAATTCTTCCATGTTATGATACTAGAGATTAGGACACATGATAGGGTACTTGATACTCTAAACTTTAATAATTTTGAGAATTATGTAGACTGCATTAAGGGAAAGCATATCAACAAAATTCAAAAATGTATTAAGAAGAGTTCAGAATTAATAGAGATCATACATACGAATATTTGTACTCTTGGTATAAACTCGTATGGTCATAGTTACTTCATCTCATTTATAGATAACTATTCACAATATATTTATCTCTATATCTTTAGTCATAAAGATGAGACATTGGATGTTTTTAAAATTTTTAAGACAGAAGTAGAGAAATAATGCGATAATCAAATAAAAAGCATGAGATCAGATAGAGGTGGACAATAATATGGAAGGAATATAGAGGATGGACAAACACAAGATTTATTTGCAAAGTTTCTTCATGAAAATACGATTGTTGCTCAATATGCCATGACTGGTTCACTTAACCAGAATGGGGTAGCTGAAAGAAGGAATATGATCTTACTTGATATGGTTAAGAGCACGATGGTTAGCTCTAAATTATGTAAACTCTTGTGGACTGAAACTCTTAAGATGGTAATGTACATCCTAAATAAGATACCGATCAAGGCAGTAGATAAAACTCCTTTTGAGTTATTTAAAAATTAGAAACTTAGTTTAAAACATGTATACATTTGAGGTTGTTTTGCAGAAATAAAGGTTTATAATTCATGGGAAAAGAAACTAGATCTAAGGACCGTAAATGGATACTTTATCGGTTATGCAAAAAAGTCCAAAATATACTGGTTTTATTATCCATCTTATCACACTAAATTTGTGGAATCTACAAATACTAAATTTCTAGATAATGATTTGGTCAGTGGGAGGGATAACTTTCGAGAATTAATTCTTGAAAGAGACCCATCAAATATCTCATCAAGTTCAAGTACCAAGTTAATTGTTGTCCAAAATAACTCTCAAGTACCTATAGACACAAATTAGAGTATGAGTGACAACCAAGAAATTCCACAAACAGCTAACCAAGATCAACTGGGTCAACCTTCTCCTACAGAGAATGTTGAATCTATATTAAGGAGATTTACTCGAGAAAAAAGCTCAACTATATATGATGACTATGTGGTACACCTTCAAAGGTCTGACTATAATGTTGAAACAGTAGATGATCCAGAAACGTTTTCACAAGCCATGAGTTCTAAAACCTATTGGATGGGACTCTATGAGATGGACTCTATGAGGAGTAACAAAGTTTGGGATTTTGTAGAGTTGCCAAATGGAGTAAAACCTATTGGATATAAATAGGTCTTCAAAACTAAGACAAACTCATTGGGCAATATCGAGAAATACAATGCCAGACTTCTTATTGAAGGATTCACCTAAAGGGAAGGAATTGATTGCTCGGAACCATTTTCTCTGGTATTTAAGAAAAATTCCCTACACATCATTCTAACATTTGTTATACGTTTCGATCTAGAATTGTAACAAATGGATATAAAAATAGTTTTCCTTAATGGGGAACTAGAGGGAGAGATTTACATGTGTCAACCTGAAGGATTCTTTTTTAGTGGTAGTGAGCATTTGGTGTGCAAACTCAAAAAATTCATGTATAGGCTGAAACAAATCTCCTGTCAGTGATATTTGAAATTCCACAATGTAGTCACTTCATTCGGTTTTGAAGGTAACATTGTAGATCAATGCATATACCTCAAGGTAAGTGGGAGCAGGTTTTGTTATCTTGTCCTATATGTGAATGATATACTATTTGCCACAATGATAAGGAGATACTATATGAGGTGAAATAGTTGCTCTCTAAAAACTTTGAAACGAAAGATTTAGATGTTGTATTTTATGTTATTGGCATAAAAATATATTGAAATAGATTTCATAAGATTTTAGAACTATCTCAAGAGATTTATACCAACAAAATGTTTAAGAGACACAGGATGAAGAATTATTTACCAAGTATAGCTCCGATTGTCAAAAGAGATATTCTCAATTTTGACCAATATCCTAAGATAGATTTGGAAAGGGAACGGATGGCTAACATCTCATATAATTCTGTTGTTGGAAATCTCATGTATGCACAGCTCTATACAAAACCTGATATAACATACATTGTAGGGATGTTAGGAAGATATTAAAGCAACCTAGTTTTGGAATATTGGAAGGCTACATATAAAGTGTTGAGATATTTACAAGACACCAAGAAACACATACTTACATATAAAAGAACTGACAGTATGGAAGTAGTCGGGTGCTCAGATTCGGATTTTTCCGGTTGTGTTGATTTTCGGAAATCAACGTCGGGTTACATCTTCGTGATGACTGGTGGAGTTGTTTTGAGACTACGTCACACACGGTGTAACTCAAGAGTTTCACATATGGGCTAAGAGTTTTAAATTTTGTATTTAAGTCATATTTAGAGATAAAGTTATCGGCATAAAGTATTTAACTATTAGGGAAAGAGTGTTGGAAAATAAGCTTGTAATCTGACACTATCACTGATTATATGTTGGCCGATCCCTTAATGAAAGGCATGCTACCAAGTATATTTAGAGATCATGTTGTAAATATGATCTTATTGTCTTATTTAAATGAACCTAAAAGTTGAATTTTTTTCAATAAAGTTATGCGCATGTTGTTGTTTTGAAATAAATTTATCAAGTTTGGATTCCGAATAAATGTAGGGTCTATTGAGAAAGTAAATGTCACCATAAAGTTAGAAAATATAATGTATTGTAATATATGGAAGATAATATTCATTTTTTAGAGGATTTATTGTAATAACTCATGTACTCTATTTTCATACATGATTTGGTTTTGATTTCAAATCAATTTATTAGACCAAGTGGGAAAATGTTAGGAATTTTTTCAAATTTAAATCCCATGAGTTAATACATTTAAAATGAAATTAATTGGGAAAATATAACCAGAAAAGGATTAAATGTGATAAAAAATGAAAAAGATTTGAATTGGAATGCATTTGGCCAGATGTTTGTATCTCATTCAAAATTCTACACAATTAATCTTGATTTTCTATTTTGAATATTTAATTAAATTCTCATAATATCTATCAATAATTTGGGGTGACAATTATAAGATTTTAATAGATTTTTTATGGTTAAGAGCCGATATAAACCTCCTTCTGGTACATTGGGTCTCTAAATTCAAATTTCAAAAACTCCACACAATCTATTGAGTGAAAGTGAGAGATTAGATGGATTGTGCACGTTCCAAGTATCATTTTGGTGCTATTAGAATCGTCGGAGATAGGAATGGCCGGATGTACATTTGATTCTCTTTCTCGAATTATTTTTATATTTAATAATTATTGTATTTGGTATTTTTTTGTTATACAAAAATTCGAATCTGAAATTATTAGATTGGGAGGGAGGAGTTGTGACCATTTGATTGTTCCCTTAGAAACATTATTGTATTTGGTATGTAATATAGCAACTTAACATCCTATCATTAAATTCATAGGATATTGGTTAATTGACGATATACTTTGACAATATAGTTTAGTTGGGTTTACTTGATAATATACTTGACCCTTCCATTGACCTTAATAATTGACACAATTACCTCCCATATTTGATTGTCCAATTTCAATGAATTGTTTATCCATTTTTCAATTTGTTTTATCTCGAAACATGAAAATTTTATATCTTAATTTTATCTTTTCGGCTCAATTTAAATCATGTTAATAAGTTCTCTAGTCCAATTTTATATGAAAATTTTCTAAGATAACTCCAGGTGTAATTTTCTGACCCATGACCCAACTTCGACTGCATCTTTCTCCCATTTGTGAACTGAATCTGAAGAAGTGATAAATTAGAGACTTGTACATCTATCTTCAAGTTTCCACTGCAACATGAATCGCTACAGTCCAATTAGCGTAGTCAAGTTACGATTTTTCAAAAGAGTGAAGGTCACAATATTTTGTGGTTCAAAATATTCAATTTTTGCTCTTTAACACGCGTTGTTTGGTCTTTTGGGCTTCAATCATTGATTTTTACTTCATTTCAAATCTTAAAATATAATTGTATCATTTAAGTAAAAAAATTTGACAAATTTTGCTAGAAACATATAAAAAGTCGTAAAATCAAATTCAAAATATAGGACAAATTTGGTTTTCAAATCTCAAATGTCGGCCAAGAAAGGCCTGTTACAAGGCCAAAGGTTAACCTTAGAAAATCACGTGTTTATCATTTTTGGTTCTGAACTTTCATCGGCATTTTTCGTCTTCTTTAGTCAAACTTGCCTTTTTTATTTCTAAATATTATCGATTTACAACCCAAACCAAACTCATCATGAGTAGCTCCCTGAAAGTGCACCATGGCCCACTAAAAGAGGCCGCGCTCTCGAGTGTCGCTGTTATCTGTCTTTCACGCTTACTTCGCCTTTTATTCTTCCTCTTTATGAAGCCAAGTAGCACCTTTTCGTTTTGCATCTTTCTTGCCTAATAATGCGAAATCGATTCTCGGAAGTGTTAAGGGTTGTCCCTAAAATTGAATTATATTAATTTTATTTATAATTTTCATTTCAGTTTGATGGGCTATGTGTGGAGGCCCAAATAGGGAGGATCTTGATCTTTTCAATGAGTCGGTACTTTGTACCAGATTCAAAAAGCCCTTAGTGTCTTTTTTTTTTTTTTTTTTTTTTTAGAATTTAAATTTAAAATTATCATATTGAAGAAGATGAAATTTGTATCATTAAACTATCCTTTAAAGACTCTTGAGTGCCTATTATTTGGATGGTTATTCACTAACATTACTGATTTTGATTTATATGTGCAAATTTCGAACAAAAATTTTAAATGCTTTCGTTGAAAAATACCATGTGTCAAAATACCTTGCTTAGATATAATATAAAAATATCAAGATTTAATATTCGGCTGATTCAATTATATCATGCTTTTGCACACTTATGCTTTTGTTATCAAACTATAACTTAATTATCATTATTTCTCTTTCAACTAAAAAATGATTGATTGTACCGGTGAGAGAAGTCATCATCGGTTATGCACTGTATGTTAGATTGACAAATTAAACTTAAATTTATGTAAATTTTAGTATATTAGGGTTTTAATTTTTATAATATCAAACTAAAAGATAATATTAAATTTTATTTAAAAAGTAAAAGTTAAATATAAAAATTAATCTCTAAAAGATTTAATATGTAGTAAAATAAAAGGAGTTCAAACTTAACAATACCGATGAGTTGGGGGAATTAGATTTACCCTCGATCATAGAAATATCCAAGGTAAGGATGTTCTTTACCTTTTTTTACTTTCTGATTTTAGGAATATGTAAGGTAAGGATAAAGATCAAAATGAAAAGTAAAGTGGTTAAAAATAGTATGTAAATTAATACACTAGGGTTTCATTTATTCTTAAATCGTGTCCTCTTTAGTTTGCAAATATCTTATGCAATAAACTATTGTAAAATAAATAAATAAATAAGTATTATATGTATATAAAAAAGAAAACCAATTTACACATTACCTTTCTACTTTTTCATTTTTTTGGTAAAATAGCATAATCGGCCATAAAAGGAAAGCAATAACTTTGGTATTTCGTTCTCTTTCTGTTACTAAATTTTGCTTCCTTTTTTTAATGGTTTACTTTATGGTATCCTCCGAAAAATAAAATAATAGAAACAAAGAGAGAAGGAATTCATGGGATTCATCAAAAAATTGGAAACATTTGGGGAAAAAAGAGAACAGAAGCAACAATAATTCCTAAGGTGGAGTCATATAAGCACCGTCGCGTCCCTTTGTTTCATGACTGTTTCCTCTCTCTCTCTCTCTCTCTAGGGTTTCCGATAGCAGCCTTCTCCTTCTCCTTCTCCTCCTCCTCGATGATCATTGCATCAAACCGACACATTCCCAATTCAATACTCACAGGGTTCGATTCCAATTCCATGTCGATTTTCAAAATCTGACAACAGAAATTTGGTAATTTCAAAATCATGCCTCTTCCATGGAAGAAGCCCAAGACCAATCGAATCTCTCGACTTGTCGCCGATCTCCAGTCGCCGAAACACGGTGGCTCGCTCGTCGTCGAGCCCGGATTCCCAACTTCACTGATCGATCTTTTCATGAAGCATCGTGATCGAATGAGGAAAATTTCCGAGAAGAAGAAGACGAAGAATAAGAAAAAGAGAGTTGTCAACGGGTACGAGGTGTCCTCGACAAATACTAACGTAACTTCACCTATGATTTTGAGCGACTCTGTTGCAGAAATCGAAAACCCAGATGGAGACGGAATTGTGGAAAAAATTGTTGATTCTGTTGATGAAGTGAGAAATGAGATTGAAATTGATTCTGGGGTTGGGAATAAAAGAGTTTTTACGTCACTTTTGAAAGTTTTTATTGTGATAGTTCTAGCTTTGGTGACTACCAAGTTGGCTCTTTGGATTACAGTGTCAGCTTTTGTGCTTTGGATTGTTGAATCCATTGCAGAGCGGGTGCTTTGTTTCTTGAAACCTTGTAAAGATGCTCAAAAGGGTGTGGATTCTTTGATTCAAAGGAGTTCGAGCTTAGTGTTGATAAAAAGGGATTGTGGAAAGTTAAGATTACAAAGGAATTTTGCTTCAAGGGCTTTGCTCAAAGAGAAAGAAGAAAACCTTGTTGTTTCGGATTGTGCTGATTTGGTTCAGAGTCTTGAAACCAGTGCTTCAGTTGATAATATTGAGGTTGAGGAAAGTGATTGTAATCCTTCCAACCCTCAAGTCGACCAATGTAAGATTATAGGACAGAAATTTGATTTTCTTTATTCTGCTGAAATCCAAGGGGAGACAGAGTTGAGGGTTAAAGAGCACAAGGAGGATAACAATAGTGAGATGGAAGCCAGAGATCAGCGAAAGATAAGGTCTAAATTAAAATTGAAGCTGATAAAGTTTTTCAAGCAACTTCGGAAGCAGAAGATGGCGAAAAAGAGAAGGGAGAGGGAGCTGGAGCTGGAGCCAGAGCTGGAACTAGAGTTGATCAGGGAAGCAACTACAGACTTTGAGGAAGATAAAGTTTCCATGATTGAAAAGCAAGAAATACAAGTTAATGAGAATCATGAAGAACTGAAAATTGAAAAAATCTTTCCCGAGCCAGAGAAAGAAACGGTAATGGTTTTAGAGGAGGTTGAGGGTGGAGTTGGAAGTGTCTGTGATGTGCTACAAGTTAACATAGAAACCAAAGAAGAAAGAGGGAAAATGGGAAGGAAGAGAAGCGGAAATTATGGGTATTTCTTATTCCTTCTTATTGTTCTTCTTGGCCTTGTAGGCGGTCGAACTTTAGCAATTGGATTTACCATTGGATGGTATATAGTTTTTAAATCCGTTGAAGCTCTTAGTAGATTCAACAAAATTTTGAGGACCTCTATCTTTGGCTAGAGGATTTTTTTTTTTTTTTTTCCCTCTTTTCTTCTTGGTTGTAAGTTCATGGTGCTGTTAAGTTTCTAGGTCTGTCATCATGGAAGGATCAACCTTTGGTTGGCAATCCAACTTGAGGTGTGTAATCAAATCTGTAAATCCTTTGATACAAATGGCAATACATACTCCCGTGTCATAAACTGTCATTCAAAATTGCTTGTACTGTAAACTTTATTGCTTGGATAATCCAACTTGCTTAGTATATCTACAACTCTCTCTCCTAGATCAAATTTTGAGTGAATTATACAAGCATTGAGCGAAGCCTTGTAGGCAATGAGTTTAGTTCAATAAGTTTGTATAGTCATATTTTTATTTGCTAATTCACTGTTAGCATCACGTGTAGAACTTATTTTGGGAGAAGACAAGCTAGGAAAAAGAAAAGAAGAGAGAGCTAAGAATATATGCAACTGGAATTTCAGGATTTTGAACTTCATAGCAATACAATTTCTAGTGACAAGCACCAATTCCCCTCCTCTGAGTTCAGAGTTTCCAATGTGCTTTACTGTGGGCAATTATTTGAACAAAATTGATAATCCGCAACATCTGACCTTGCTTGTACTACATTGGAACTAAACATCACGAATTGTTCTTTTGATGAGAACTTTTGCACATAAAATTGATGATTCATGCTGGCCATTTTTGGAATCCGAATTGCATTCTTGACGAATTCCTGGTGAATCAGAGGCATGCGACCTCCCTTTTGTTACAGAACATCTTTTGATTGCACATTTCGACCAATCAAATGTTTAGTAGAGATACATCACTAAAGGGTTTTGAGATCTGTTGTCACCCTTAAGTTATACGAGGATTCTCCTTGCCCCTGTACAAATTTTTTTCTTCTATGATTGCCATTGGATTCCTGGAATGCAAGAGGATATTGCCTTTTATCCCGCACCCTGTAGTCTGCTACCGAGTCCATGAACTTAGATCTTTGTTCCAGAGAACTGATTCCCGGCTTCTTTCTCAAATCTAGCCCTTTTGCTGTTCCTCTCAAATCGGCAACTCTAGCCCATTGTCCTGACAATGCCAAGAAGTTTGATAACAAAATGTAACCTTCATTGCTTGGATAATCCAACTTGCTTACTGTATCTGCAACTCTCTCCTAGATCAAATTTGAGTGAATTATACAAGCATTGAACAAAGTCTTGGAAGCAATAAGTTTGTCTTCGTGTGTGATGCGTTCAATCAACTCCTGCACTTTAGGTAAGAACCCTGCTCTACTCAAGAGATCAAATAGGCACCAAAATGCTCGACCTTTGGCTTTATGTTGTAATCTAACCATCTTGTTAAAGAAACTGCAGCCTTCATTAACTAATCCTGATTGACAGCATGCCGTTTAACACAGAAACAAATGTTGCTTCATTTGGTTCCACACCTTGCTTTTCCATCTCACTGAAAAAGCTCAAGCTTTTTCTCCCATGTCTACTATTTGCAAGTCTAATTACTGTGTCCAGGAAAAAACATCCTTGTAACTCATCTTATAGAAAACAAGCATGGTTTCATCCATTCTCCCACACTTGGAGTACATTTCTATCAGAGCTTTTTCAACATACATATCTCGTTTTATTCTCTTTCGGAGAATAAATCTGTGTACTAGTCTACCAGAATGTAGGTTTGACATGGTAGCACAGGCCTCAAGCACACCAATTGTGGTGGTCTTGTCAGGTTCGACCCCCTCATCCACCATTTTCTTAAAAAGATCTAAAGATGCTTCTGGATTCCCTCTCTTAACATATGCATGAATCATAGAGTTCCATGAAATAAGGTCCTTAACAACCATCTGATCAAAGATGTCACGAGCTAGAACAGCAGAAGCCATCTCCACATATCCATTCATCAGTGTTGTATATGACACGACATTTCTCCTGCCAAACATTCCATGAAACAACATCAATGCTGCATCCATATCTCAGCATTTGTTGTTCATACGCAATAACGCATTCTCCAATTTTACTTTGCCTATAGATCCAACCTCAATAATATGGGAATGTACTGCTCCTCCGCAAGCTCTGTCTTCAGTCCTAGCACATGCTGACAAAAGAATCACTAGCGATAATTCATCAGCTAGTATGCCTTCATGCATCATCTTTCCTTTTTTTTTTAAAAAAAAAAGATAAAAAAAAAGAAAAAAAAAACTTCTAGCAATGACCCATTATATGTCAGCCAAAAGAGTTTTCCTACTCACCATGTCTCCCTGAGGAATTGTGTCAAACATACGGCGTGCCTCGGTCAACTGTGCCGTAAAACCATAGAAATGAATCAGTGCATTTTGCACATGAACATCACAACTATGTTGGCAACACAAGCGTGGTTTTGGGTTAAGCTACACTTACAAGGAACAATGGATGGAATGAGAGAACCGGAAGAAGATTGAAAAACTAAAATTACTTGAGAGGCTTGGTTTTCAATTGAGAACCAAGTTGAGTTTATATAGGACTTAAGTCTGGATCCACATTTAATATAATGATTCAATACTAGGAATACAATAACCACCAATCATTTGATCTTTTGGAGTTTCTAGACATGGTCCATATATTTGATCTTGTCTCCTCGGTATTTGGTGTGATTATTGATCTTCTATGGCTCATCTTATTTCCACATTTTCATAGTACTAGACTCTTGAAACTTCACAATAATTATGGCTCCAATGAAGAGTCATTTTGCCTTTATATCAAGTTTATCTATTAACACCCCCTCTTAAACTTGATCTTCTTGTGATTCCTAACATCACCAGTATCTTCTTGAAGTTTTCAGTATTGAGAGGTTTTGTGAAAACGTCAGCAACTTGATCAAGAGACTTAACATTTTGAAGTTGAATCTCCTTTCTTTCAATATACTCGCGAATGAAATGATATCGAGTATCTATATGCTTGGTTCTTTCATGATGCATCGGGTTCTTTGCCAAAACTTGTGTTGACTTGTTATCTATATGTATCACTATGGGCTCCTTCTGTTCCATGTGAAGCTCTTTCAACAATCTTCTTAACCAAATAGCATGGCATGCACAAGAAGTTGTGGCTACATACTCCGATTCGCAAGATGATAGTGTAACTATGGGCTATTTCTTGGAACACCAAGAGATAGCACCGTTGCCCATAAAAAATATATAGCCGCTAGTGCTTTTTCTATCATTAATATCACCTGCAAAATCACTGTCACAATAACCAAGCAACGAGAAATTATCAGAGGATGAAGAGTTCCTTTCAAATATCGAAGGATTCTCTTAGCAGCCTTCATATGTGTCTCTGTAGGTTGTTCCATGAAGCGACTTATAATCCCGACTGCGAGCATGATGTCTGGTCTTGTGCAAGTTAAGTATCTTAAACTTCCTACAAGGCTTTTGAACAGGGTTGGATTCACCTTTGATACGCCTTCTTTTGATTTTAGTAATTTGGCTCCATATTCCATGGGAGTGTCCACAGGCTTGCATTCTGACATCCCGAACTTCTTCAAAACTTCTTTTACTTAAGCTTCCTGTGACATGAAAATTCCATATTTTTCTTGTAACACCTCGATGGCTAAATAATAGGACATGAGACCCATGTCTGTCATTTCAAATTCTCGAGTCATAGACTTATTGAACTCTTCAAGTAGTCTAAGATTGTTGCCTGTAAATATGAGATCATCAACATATATACAAACAAATAATAAAGCACTTTCATCCTTCTTCACATAGAGTGCATATTCATGTATGCATCTAGTGAAACCATGGGCTATAAAGTACTTGTCTATCCAGTGATTCCATGCTCTTGGTGCTTGCTTCAGCCTGTACAAAGCTTTTTTCAACTTGAGAACCTTTTCTTCATGTCCTTTTTCTACATAACCCAAAGGTTGTTCGATGTATACTTCTTCCTCAAGATAACCATTCAGGAATGCTGATTTTACAACTAGCTGATAAATTTCCCATTGGTTTTGGGCTGCCAAAGACATGAGCAGTCTTATAGTTTCAAGGCGAGCAATTGGTGCAAACACCTCTTCATAATCAAGGCCTTGTTTCTATTTGTAGCCTTTAACCACGAGTCTTGTCTTGTATCTTTCAGCTTGGCCTTAAGTATTTTTTTTTTTTATTTTGAATACTCATTTAACTCCAATGGGTTGATGAGAATTTGGAAGTGTTGCTCACTCCCAAGTATCATTCTTCTTGATTGAATGAATCTCTTCATCCATAGCTTGCTTCCACTTTTCTTCTTTCTTAGCCTCTTCAAAAGTTAAAGGCACAAAATCAGCATATAAACAAATTAAACTTTCTTCATCTAACCTTTCTGTGGTATTGTAAATGTTCTCAAGACTTCTGAATCTTTGCGGCCTTTCACTTGAGCTAGAGCTTTGAGATTCTCCTCGGTTTGATAATGATGGAGTTCCATGAGATGGTGAAGAAGGTGAACTTGGTGGAGTTATTGGCTCTTGACTTGTTGGAGTTGAATCTTCTTCATCAAAATAGGGATAGAAATCGTAGGATTCAGTTTCACCTACGTTGTAATCCCAAAATGATTCTTCATCAAACTCCACATCACAACTTATCACAATCTTGTTAGTTGTTGGATCTAATAGTTTGTATCCTTTTGAATTCTCATCATAGCCGATGAAGACATATTTTTGACTTCTATCATCGAGCTTGGATCTCTTTTCTTCGGGAATTTGTGCAAATGCTATGATCCAAAAATTTTCAAGTGTGATATAGTTGGCTTCTTTCCACTCCAAGCTTCTTGAGGTATCATCCTATCCAACCCTCGAGTAGGACAACGGTTGGATATATACACTGTACAAGCCATAGCTTCTGCCCATAATTCTTTGGGTATGTTCTTACTCTTGAGCATCGATCTTGCCATGTTAAGGATGGTGTGATTCTTTCTTTCCACGACACCATTTTGCTGAGGGAGTCGTGGAACCGTCATAAGCCACTGGATTCCATGCAACTCACAAAATTTTTAAAATTCATTAGAAGTAAACTCTCCCCCTCTATCAGTTCTAAGAGCCTTTATTACATAGCTACTTTCCTTTTTAACTTTGGCTTTGAATTTTTTAAAGGCTTCAAAGACTTCAAATTTATTTTTCAAAAAGTATACCCAAGTTTTTCTACTATAATCATCAATAAAAAAATAAAAAATAAGAATTTTTACCCAACGATAAAGGCTTGATGGGTCCACAAACATCGGCATGGATTAGTTGGAGTGGTTCCTTTGCTCTTGTCATGGCTTGCTTTGGGTAGCCTTTTCTTGAGTGCTTACCAAGTAAGCATGCTTCACATAATTTGTTGGGATGTTTAATAATTGGAATCTCATATACCATCTTCTTTTCTCCCAGATCTTTGAGAGCTCCAAAATTTAAGTGACCCAGCTTCATATGCCATATCCATGATGGATCTTGTATGCACGTCTTGAGACACATAGCTCCACCTGTGCATATCTCCAACAAAAACATCCTATTTTTTCTCATAACAACTTTTGCAATAAGGTTAGAGAATCGATCTCGTAACCAAAAAGTACGGCCTGCCATATATACTGTACAACCAGATTCAAGAAGTTATCCCAAACTAAGAATATTACTTCTTAATTTAGGTATATAAAACACATTATTGAGAATTTTATGGCTACCATCTTTTGTTTCAAGCAAAATTATACCTTTTCCATGGATCTCCACCTTTGTATCATCTCCAAAGTGAACAATTCCATTCACTCTGGTGTCTAATTCAACAAATTTACTTTTGTCACCCATCATGTGATTGCTAGCACCGTTATCAAGGTACCACATACTTTTCTTGCTTGAACCCTCTTCTTCATGAGAAAGTAATAACATTGTCTTCTCTACTTCTTGGTTGTAGGTAGCCTCCAATGTAATAGAAAACAACAATATTGATTCCTCTGCTTCTTGATTATGTTCAAGAAGGTTTGTCTCATTTTTGACATTCCCAAGAATAATGACCATTAGCACCACATGTATAACATTGAACATGAGATTTATCATATCTTCCGTCATTGGTGCTTCTTCCTCTTCCTCTTCTTCCTCTTCCTGGGCCACGTTCATTTCTTTGATTTGCTTGAGGAGGATTTTGATCACTTCCACATCTTCCTCTCCCATGGTTGGAACCTCTTTCATGACCACGGCCTCTTCCTCGAGGTTGGCCTCTTCCATTTCTTTTGGTGAAGTCACCTTCCACCTTTACTTGCAAGACTTGTCCATTTTGCTCTTTTTTGCCACGGTTCATTCTCTCCTCATATGCACATAAAGAGCCATTGAGTTGATCAATCGATATCTCCTCCAAGTCCTTAGACTCTTCTATAGCCGGTACAATATGATTGAATTTGGAATTGAGAGATCGCAAGATCTTCTCAACCACACGAACATCGTCAAGTTTCTCTCCAAGCCTTCTCATTTGGTTCACCACCACCAAGGTACGGGTGAAATAATCCGATATGGATTCACTCTCCTTCATGAAGAAGGCTTCAAACTCAGCCCTTAGAGTTTGAAGTCTTACTTTCTTGACTTTGTCAACACCTACGAGAGTACTCCGAAGAGTATCCCATGCTTGCTTGGATGTAGTCTTGTCGGCTATCTTTTCGAACATATCATCATCCAATCCTTAATGGATAATTGTAAGTGCAGCTTGATCCTTCTTTCTATCATTATCCACGGTTTGTTGTTGGGCTTGTGTTGAAGGATCTTGAAACTCTTCAAAACCCTTTTCAACAATCTCCCAAACTCCTTGAGAGCCAAGCATAGCCTTCATTCTAGGAGACCAAGTATCATAATTGGTTTTAGTGAGTCGTGGGTATTGGAAAGTAGAGTTTTTTTAAGCCATTGCACTCTAACCAAAGCTTTGATACCACTTTGTTGGCAACACAAGCGTGGTTTTGGGTTAAGCTGCACTTATAAGGAACAATGGATGGAATAAGAGAACTGGAGGAAGATTGAAAAACTAAAATTACTTGAGAGGCTTGGTCTTTAATTGAGAACCAAGTTGAGTTTGTATAGGACTTAAGTCTAGATCCACATTTAATATAATGATTCAATGCTAGGGATACAACAACCACACAATTATTTGATCTTTTGGAGTTTCTAGACATGGTCCATGTATTTGATCTTGTCTCCTCGGTATTTGGTGTGATTATTGATCTTCTATGGCTCACCTTATTTCCACATTTTCATAGTACTAGACTCTTGAAGCTTCTCAATAATTATGACTCTAATGAAGAGTCATTTTGTCTTTATATCAAGTTTATCTACTAACAATCTAGGCCCGTTTTCATGACATGGGTGTGAATTTCTTTCCTTTGAGAATCAACTTTTGGACAGGCGCATGATGCGAGCAAAGCAGGATGGGTGTAATTATCAGACAGATCGAGCTTTGATTAACGTAGTTGTACATTTGAAAAGCCTTAATGGGTGTGGGGCATTTAGTGTAGGCTCTTAGATTGCGGTTCCATAATGGCGCGGTGTTGATGAGGCCAGTTGTGATGGTTTAGGTGAGAATTTGGTTTATGTTATGAATTGATCTTTTGAGTGGCAGGAGAATTACCTGCAATTGCCTGCACATTTTGTGCTAAGTAGCCGTTCTTTCATGTTTCTGATTTCTTGTATAAACATGAAAACTTGGGTCGCCCTCGTGGTGGTTTGAGGTCGCTTTTAAGCGAAGATACGATTGCATGTCATACTTGCTGTCTCTTGAGATTTGTGGCTGGAAATTTAAACTATTAACTCGAAGCTCGACCTCGATAACGACTGTCGGTGTTTGAAAAAATTAAGATCATATTAAGAGATCAACTCTCGCCTAATCCTTCTTATACTAGCTTGTGCATTCATCAAATATATAAATTCCATATTTACGACATCTAACACTCTCTATCAATCTAGAGCATACATATACGTATTTTTTTTAAAAATCAACTGATGACAAGATTACGCTAACAAAACTTGTAATGACTCGCGGAGAAAACTGACACTCACCTATCCTTCCCTTGTTCTTCTCCATCTAAAGAAGGTGCCTCGTTGGGGAAAGCAAGATTGCTCGAATACCAGAACAAGAGATAGGAAAGGTCGTAGGAACATGCTAAACCATCATCAAATGTCATACCTCTCTTGAGAAAGGACAACAAAAGAATAGGTGATCAAAAGTCTCCCTTTGACTGGAACAAGTCAAGAAAGTTGTAAGTCTAAACCTAAACAGGTGATCACTCATCTGAAGAACCAATGGATCTCACCTGGGAACCATACCAATTCGGTCCACATTACATGGTCATATGAACATCTAAGGTACCTCCATGCCGAAACAATAGAGAACCCTCCACTGGGCGTGATCATCCATAAAATGCTGATCAGATTCCGAGATAAACTCTCAAATACTATGTAAAAGGCTCACATTGATCTCAAAATTCGCTGTCTTTGAACATACTTCAACCAGTGGTTGTTGGAAAAGACATCTTGCACGGTTCAATTATTAGGAAAATCTGACCTCTCCATAGCCCCCTCTTGAGGACCTCTATCAAAGGCACTATACATAATCATATGTCGTACCAGAAAGAAATGCGGCTACTATCACCCATCCTCTAGGTTACAGGATCCCGAACCAAGTGCAGAAAAGATAGGAGTTTCTTCCATATCCATGAGCACCTGTTCGTAACTCAAACATACTAGAGGCTACGACCATACATAAGATACATCTTCACCCATCTGGTCCACACATTATCCTCGAGGTCTAAAAGGAAATATCAGATATGCTAGACATGGACTGACTTATTCGAATCCGTTACTCTTTTCAACCTTAACCCCCCTCATTTGTTGTGTGACAAACAAGGGATTAGGCTACCTTGACTTTATGGTAATATAAAAATGGACCAAACCATAAAAACCATGATATGACCTACTCAAGTTCTTTGAATACCGTATTTGGAAGGAGAAATAGAGGAGACCAGTATGTTGGAATTGAAAAAAGTACGATATTAAACCACCCTATATAGGATACATGAGAACTAGTCCAATGCTGAATTCGTGCTGTCACCTTCTGAACAAGTTGGGCACACTCTACTATCGAGAGTTTGATCAACAAAAGTAGAACTCCTAACTATTTGACTGGAAGGTGACTCTGTCAAAACTCCAAAATCCTCAATATATCCTCTTGCACCCTTTGTTCAACCACTCCAAAGAATATCTCATACTTTTGATGGTTCATCCACAGTCCAGAAAAAAGACCTAAATTGAGTCAAAATATCCAAAATACACTGCACAGGAGATAGACTACTATGAAAGAATAGTATCAAATCATTTACAAAACATAAGTAGGAAAGACTAATCTCTTGGCATCTCTAATGATACTCAAATATCGACCCCTTAGCAACCTTGCACATAAAACCCGAAAAGACCTCCATAGCTAGCACAAAATGCATATGTGATAGAGAATCCCCTTGCTAAAGGCCTCTCGAGCTCCGAAAGAAATATGTCAACTCTCTATTAACCATTTTTACGAAACCCGCTGTCGACACACACACTATGATCCTATCGACCAAGTAGATGCGAAAGTCAATACATTCCATAATGAATGTGGGAAAATCCTATTCCACCGAGTCGTATGCTTTCATGATATTCATCTTTATCACACATCTAGGGAAACTGCGATTTATGTGATATCCATGAAAAAACTCTTGAGCCAATAGGATGTTATCCCGAATTCTCTTACTGCTCACAAAGGCAGACTGTTTGCTAAGAGCATACATATTATATGTAACAACCTTGGAGCTCAGAGAGATTTGGTGAATATATATATCAGTGAGTTAATTACAAAACCAATGAAGGTGGTCACAATATCACCGAACAATACCTGTTCTCATATAAAGTGACATCAATCTCAATATATTTAGTTCTCTTGCAAAAGACTTGATTTGCTGCAATATGTAGAGCAATTTGATTATCTCAAATGAGATTCATAGAACTTGTTTCACAAAATTATCGTTTTTGGATCAGTTGTTTCAATTATATTTGTTCCCATGTGGTTAGGGTCATGGCACGATATTAAGCTTCTGTCATCAATCTTGTAACCATAATCTATTTCTTATTTTTCTATGAAACCAAATTTCCTCCCATAAGAACATAATAACTTAAGGTAGAATGCCTATCACTTGGAGATCTTGCCCACTTAGAATATATATGCCCAACAATTTGAGTATCTCCTTTTTTCTCATATAAGAATCCTCTTATAGGTGCTTTCTTGATATACCTGACAATTTGTATTAGTGCATCCCAATAAATATCACATGGGCAACAAAAAAATTGACTAAAAACACTTATGGCAAAGGAAATGTCTAACCTAGTGACAACAAGGTAGTTTGGTTTTCTTGTAAGTCTGGATATCTTCTCGAATTTGAGAATAACTTCCCTTGTAAAAGCTTAAGGTTAGGATTCATAGGGTTATCCACAAGTTTACAATCCCATATTCATTTTTCTTCCAAAATATCTAGAGTATATTTCGTCTGATAGATAATAATCTCATATTTTAACAGAGCTATGTTTATTCCAAGAAATACCATAGTTTTCACAAATCTTTTGTTTGGAAATTTTGAAAGAGATATTAGAATGCATGGCAATCCTAATGTATGCTTCTAATGTAAAAATAGATCCAAAATAAAGCGGAAGTGAAAAATGAGATTTAAGGTTATCTCCAACCAAATTTTTCCTCTTCATTTTCAACAATTGTAAAAACTCCAAAACATTTCTCAAATGTGTACAAACTCTTCTAAACCCTCAATTTCACTTAATTGATGGTGAGAACTCACAAAATTTAGATTTAGGGACTCAACACACTAGGAGAGAGTTTATATAGGTTCTTAATTATCAAAAAGTTATTAAAACTTTATAATTGTCATCCTAAATTATTACTAAATGTTATAGGAAAAAAATTAAATATTCAAAATGGAAAAACAATGATTAATTGTGTGGAAGTTTGAATTGACTACCAAAATCTGGCCAAATGCAATTCAAATCAAAATTTTCTATTTTATATTACATTTAGTCTTTTTTTATTATATTTTTCCTATTAACTTAATTTTGAATATATTATCTCATGGAATTTGAATTTCTATGAAATATTTCCAATATCCTCCCACCTGACCTAGAAACTGACTTGAAGTCAAAATCAAGTTACTTTCTTATGAAAATGAAATACACGAGTCACAGTGATAAATATTCTAAAGCGAGTATTATCTTCTGTATACCACAACATATTTTATTTTTTAACCTTTAACGTTTACTTTATGAATAAAGCTTATATTTATTCGGTATCTAAATTTGATGAATTAAGAAAATTCAACTCTAAATTTCATTTAAATAAGACAACAGATTCATATTTATAACATGATTCTTGAACTTGTTTGGTGTCATGCCTTTGGTTAAGGGATCAACGAACATACAATCAGTATTAATGTGTTAGATTATAACTTTATTTTTCGCTAGTTTTCCCTAATGACTAAATATTTTATATTGATATGTTTATGTCAACTATCACTCTTATTATTCTTAACAAAAAATGTAACAGCTGAATTATTATAAAATATACATAATAGTCTAAATATAGAATCTAAAACCATAAGTTTGGATATGAAATTCTTGAACCATACCGCATGCGATATAGTCTCAAAACATGCTACGAACTCAAGTTCTATAGTGTAGGTAGTAGTCAATGTTTGCTTAACACTCTTCTATAATATAACTCCGTTGACCATCATGAAGATGTGACTTGATGTTGAATTCTGAGAATCAACACAACCAAAGTCCGAATCTAAATACCCGACTACTTCTAGACTATCGATTCTTCTGTATATAAGCATGTGATTCTTGGTGCCTTATAGATATCTCAATACCTTTTTTATAGTTTTCCAATATTTAAACCTGGATTATTTTGATATCTACCTAATATTCCCACAGTATGTGCTATATCAGTTCTTGTACGGACCTGTGCATACATGACCCTTCCAACAATGGAAGCAAATGGAATGTTAATCAGATGTTCCCTTTGCAAATCTATTTTAAGGTATTTGTCTAAATTGAACCTATCACTTTCGATAATCGGAACTATACTTGGTTAATAGTTCTTTAATCTATATTTTTTAAACACTTTGTTGATATAGATCTCTTGAGATACTCTTAGAAGCTTATTGAATCTATCTTGATGTATCTCTATACCGATGATATAAGATATATTAGCTAAATCTTTCATCTCAAAGTTTTTAGAGAGAAATTGTTTTAGCTCATATAGCATCCACTTATCATTTGGTGTAGTAGTATGTCATTCACATGCACGATAAGAAAACAAAAGCCGCTCCCACTAATCTTGAAGTATATGCATTGATACGTGATATTTTCTTTAAAACTGAATAAATGACTATATTGTGGGATTTCAAACACCACTATCAGGAGGTTTGTTTCAACCTATATATCGATTTCTTGAGTTTGCACACTAAATGCTTACAATCACTAGAGGAGAATCTTTTAGGTTGATATATATAAATCTCTTTCTCTTGTTCCCCATTAATAAAAATCATTTTCATATCTATTTGTTACAACTCTAGCTTAAAATATGCAACAAGTGACAGAATGATGTGGATGAAATATTTCTTAGATATTGAGAAAAATGTTACTGAATAGTTGATTTCTTCCCTTTGGGTGAAATAATGAATTTGGTCTTGTATTTCTTGATTTTACCTAATGAGTCGGTCTTAGTCTTGAAGACCCATTTACATCTTATTAGTTTTACTCTATCTGACAACTTTATAAAATTCCAGACTTCATACTCCTCATAGAGTTCATCTCATCTTTCATAACATTTAGCCATAACTTTGAGTGCTTAGAGCTCATAACTTGTAAAAATGTTTTCGGGTCTTCTATGGCTCTGAGATTATAGTCAAACTTTTAAAGGTATACTACATAGTCATCAGGTATAGACGATCTTCTTTTTCGAGAAAATCTCCTTAACGTTGGTTCAACATTTTTCATAAGAGAAGGTTAACCAACTATAGGCGATCTTCTTTTTCGAGTAAATCTCCTTAATGTTGGTCAACATTTTTTATAAGAGAAGGTTAACCAACTTGATCTTAGTTACCTGTTTGTGAAATTTCTTGGTTATCATCCATACCCTGATTTATCTCCATAGACACTTGAGGGTCATTTTGGATGATAACTAATTTGATACTTGAATTTGATGGGATATTTGATGGATTCCTTTTAGGAGCCAAGTCTCGAAAGTAATTCTCTCCACTGATCAAGTCATTCTGTAGAAATTTAACATTTCTAAATTCCACAAATCTAGTGCAATAGGATGGAAAATGAAACTGATATCTCTCGGACTTGTCGACAAAATATCCATTTATGGCTCTTAGGTTTATCTACTTTTCTTGTAGATTGTAGACTTTTATCTTTGTAGGACAATTTTAAATACGTACATGTCTTTAATTAGATTTCCAACCCTTAAATAACTCGAAGAGTGTTTTGACTACAGTCTTGGTTGGAACCCTGTTTAAGATATATACTATTGTCTTGAGAATTAAGTCCACAAGAATTTATCTAGGTTGGAGTTAGCCATCATGCTCCTAACATATCAAATAAGGTCATGTTCTTTCTTTCTGTTATCCCATTTTGGTTATGAACCAAATATGATATATTGGGTAACAATTCTATTTTCATGAAAGAATTTTACAAATGAATATGGTGTTTATCTATCTTCTATATTCTTTTCATAGTATTCCCTACTTCTATTTGATCTCATGACTTTTCTTTACTTATCGCATTATTTTTTTACTTCTATCTTGAAAATGTTAGAGACATCCAACACTTTATCCTTATGACGAAAGATATAGAGAATAAGATAAAATAATTATGACCACATAAGTCTGTATCTAGAGTACAAATGTCCGTATCTATGATTTAAAACAATTTTGAATACTTCCTGTCATATTTTTTAGTCTTGTTAGTTTGTTTTCCCTTAATGCAGTCCACACAAATTTCAAAATCGCTAAAATTTAAGGTATCAAGTACCATATCATTTACTAACTTTTTTATCCTTTTTATGAACATGTGTTCTAATATCCAATACCATAACATAGAAGAAATTTTCTCGATAATACTTTTTTAACCCCTGTATGTATTACATTTATAAAAGTATTATCTTGTAAAGTAATATTATACAACCCATCCAATAATTGATCATAATCAACGACATTTGAAATAAAAAATAATGTTATTTTATTTCTAAATTGGATAGAGTAATCGAATTGTATAAATTTTGAACAAAAATTAATTTTCTAATAAATTTAGATACATAAAATACTCTTTCCTATTTTAAGACATGTCTGTTGGGGAGAATGAGCTCGTAATCACCAATAATCTTTATCCATGAGGTCATCTTGTTGCCCGAATAAATGAGTTATTCACAATCTACTAATTTTCTTAGATTTTGCAAACCCTGTAATATATTCTTAATGTAAATGGTACAACCTGAATCAAGTCACCATGTGTCATGAGAAATCTCAGTCATATAAAATTCATAACAAATTAATGAGATTTTTTTATCTTTATTTTCTAGTATGTACTTGTACTTGACACGATCATATTTCATGTATCTCTTCCTTTTATAGAAAAAAACAATTAGACTTTTTCTTTATATCCACTTTCAGTTTGCACCCTTTTGGTTCAAATTGGACTTACCTTTTTTCTTTCCTTGTACTATCACATATATACTCACAGAACCCTACTTCATCTCCATCAGCACCATTCCTTCCTCCTCCACACACATAGCCATCAACTTATTGATAGGATATTTCTCCTTATGTGTATTGTAGGAAATCTTAAAATGATTGTAGGGTTGTAGGAAAGAGTTCAAAATAAAGTGTATGAGAAAAGATTCGAATATTTTAACTTTCAGCATTTTTAAACAAGCCACTATATCACGTATGTACATGATGTGCTCATGTACGCCGTAGATAGTAGTGAGTTTTATGAAGGAGAATTGTATAATGAGGGTATTGGTTAAAGAATTCTTTGATGCTACACATTGCTTTTCTATAGTTTTAAGAAAAGTACGGACATTGGTATACTGGTTGACTAAGTCACGGATACTATCTGAGATCTTATTATTTATGGACATGGTATTTCGGTAATTAGATCACTCTCAAAGTTTATAAAGAGTTTTATTAGTCTTGGAGGTGGTATTAGTCACCGGAGATGGTTTGTCCTTCCTAATAACATAATAAATATCCAAGAAATCCAAATGGAGAAACACAGTTTCCCTCAATTCCTTATAAATCTCTCTATTTAAGTCAAAAAAATCAAAATTCAAATCTATGGTTTAAAATATTGTAAAATAAATAAATGTGCTTATTAACTATATATGAAATACTACCAATGTAAACATATAAAAATAAATTTATGATATAAAAATTATTTGTAAACTAAATTTATAATTCAATTAGATTTATTTAATTTTATGATAAAATTTTCAAAACTAACTCATTTCTTAATACCTATAGGTTAATTACCAAATCACCATATAGCTAATCTGTCCCAAATCACTTTATCTTTTTCTACTAGACCCTATAAGACGACCTTACTAATGCAACAAGTAGGTTTTCTAGTAGATGGTGTGTCACATAGAACTGTTTAAGAGCCGGCTACCCCTAAACTTATTTTCGGTTTTTTGACCGAACTTTTCTAATCATATACTAGATCAATCGAATTTACATTACTTTATAGAAAAGGTGACCTTAAAATCAGGTAGATTATTATATGAAAATATCTATGTTGTTATCCTATCTCCAATATTATTATTTTTATACAATAAAAATTCTTATGGAATGAGATATATTAGACAAAAATAATTATCATTTGCAAATATTCATTACCAATGTGATCATTTATATCATAATATATAATTTCTATTATAATTATAACCACTGTTACTATATCTTAATTAATTAAAAGTTATATTGATCATTAGGATATTTTACTATATGTCTATACCATATAAAATGCATAAAATTTAATTTTGAATATAATAATTATTTCATATGTGTTTTGTCAATTTTGTACATATCTTTATATATAAAAATTTATTTCAAAAATTTTCAAACATTTAAAAAAATATATATTTTACTAATTATGGCTATACTTTTCTTATTTATGTTTGGCGACCGTAAAACTTCCAAAATATTTATTGAATGTACAAAAATTCTTCTAAATCCTCAATTTTACTTAATAGATAGTATGTAGTCACGAAATTTGAATTTAATGAGCTAATACACTATGTAGGGGTTTATATAGCCTCATAACTATCGAAAAACCATTAAAACCTTGAATTATGATTCTAAATTATTATTGAATATTATGGAAATACAATTAAACATTCAAAATGGAAAAATAAAGATTAATTGTGTGGAAATTTGAATGGATCACCAAAATCTAGTCAAACGTAATTCAATTCAAAATTTTTTCATTCTTTTCACATTTAATGTCTTTCAATTATATTTTTCTTATTAACTTAATTTTGAATGCATTAATTCATGAAATTTGAATTTTTATAAAATATTCCCAACGGATGTCATTTCAAATTGTCAATGCCAACTTGATCATTCTTGATTATGACTGTATCGTTTACCAGCACCACCAGAAATATGTAGCAGTCACATGAATGGTGTTGACAAAACTGGTGGCCAAACCCACTTTGAGTTATCCCATAAATTTGAATAACCTAAATGAATTTTTCAAACCGAACTTGAGGGGATTGTTTTATTCAATATATGGATTTATATGAATTTTTCAAACCAAACTTGAAGGGATTGTTTCAATCCATATAGTTATTAATATAAGCGACATACCAATCCGGACTTTGCCTTAGAGACAAATCCCAAGGTTTCACCATATATACCTCATCGGCAAGATTACAATAGAGAAAGGTATTCTTGACATCTAACTGATAAAGAGGCCATTGGCAAGCAGCAGTCATGGTGAGAAGGAGGCATACAGACTACATTTTGGCGACAAAAGAAAAGCTATATCTATGAAATCAAATCCAAAATCTGTGTGCAGCCTTTAGCAACATGGCGAGCTTTTAACCTGTTGATCTTGCCATCAAGACCAACATTTACCATATAAACCCACCGACATCCTACAATTGATTTGCCCGGAGACAATTGAACAAGATCCCATGTGAGCTTCTAGAATAGTCATTTCCTCAAGATAGTTTTGCACCAACCTGGATGAGAAAGGGCTGCTGCTTGCTAATGGCCTCTTTGGATTTGTAAGATAAACGAATACATCGTCAATTGGATGGTGGAAATGTATTCGTTTGTCTTATTGTGACAAAGAAGTAGGAGACTCGAGCGATAAAAAGAAAGGAGTGGGCAATGCTTCTAAGAATGTGGTGGACTCAATTGACGATGTGAAGTATGGAGATGATTCAAAAAAGGTAACATGTGCAGAGAGATAATAACAATTTAACTTAGGGGAATAGTATTACACCCTTTTTGAAGATGAAAATCACTTGAGAAGTATCATCAGATTGCTTTAGCAGATAATTTATCAAAGCCAAAAGCAATGTCGTGAACAAAACAAGTGCAACCAAGACATGAAGAGACATCGGGTATAGGGTTTCATTAAGAAACAAGATAGTGTGAAGTATTTGATCATTTGAGATAGAAAACGACATGCAGATAGTAAGGTACTTGGCAAAGCTTTATGTCGGGTTCACCAAGTTAGTCATCATAATATACAGACATTGACTATCCATGGTGTATAGTTGCTCGGTGCAATTTCAAAAAAGATAATGCATTTTATATTTGTTGGAAATGGGAATCGGGTCACCCATGTGGGTTTGACCCGACCCAATACTATTTAAATTCAAATTTGTAATTAATAAATAAAAGGAAAAAATTGAAAATGGGAGAGTAGTTTTTTAAGTAAAAACTAATTCTCTCAACTCCTTTGTTTTTTGGATTTTGAATAGTATGTGGGCGTTATCTTTTATTTGAAAAACATACATAAAAGTTGGTTCCTCTCTCTCTCTCCCCCTTCTCCATTGAAACACAAAAGAAAAACTTCCAATTTTGAGGGATTAAACCAATTCATATATCATACTCAAGGGCATTTGGATCGTGGAAATCAAAAACAAATCCGTACGTAATTGCTTCTAGACCTGTGCATCAAAAAGTTTTAGTGATTCAACCATAAATTTTGGGATTTAATTTGTGACAATTGATTTTTATAGCATGAAAAATCATATTTAATTATTAGAAAAATTATTTCATTGGTATTAGAGTATGCAATGGTTGTTTCGTAATTTTTTATATGTAAGGAAATAACATAGGTAATTAAAATTAGATATTAGAGCATTGTGAGTATATTTTTTTTGAGAAAATTGTTAATAGTAACTTGTATGATTCTCAACGACATGCTCTAAAATTTTAATAGATGAATACCCATAATATTAAAAATCTCTCTACAAAAAAATGAAGCATGCATGTCTAGTATTTTGGGAGAAAAATGAAACTTTAGCTGAAAATTATAATACTTATATCTCTTTGCACGGAGTGATTCATGATTTAATATTTGTATGGTTAGATTTCTTGTTAAAATCCCTTTCTAATCATATAAAGAACGTGCAAAATAATTTAGAAATGAAAGAGATATAATCAAGAGAAATAATGGTCGAAATGCAAAAAACTTTCTACAAGAAGAAGATGATTAATAGTAACATCAAACCAATCCCACCCTCAGCCTTGTATGTGTATGACCCAAACAATAGGTTCTAGGCCTCTGATCCGAAAACTAAAACCACAGTTGGAATCAAAGATACCAAAAATGTAGGATAGTCAGAATTTGGGAAGCAGGAACCACCGGGAAGGCAGCGCATGGATGTCACGCAACACCAGGGGCAAGTGGGCATGTGGCCTAACTTGCTCGGCCTTCCTGGTAGTGCATGAGGGCGCATGGGACATGCTCTCTGGCTAGAATTTTTTTACAGAAATTATTTTTAGAATATTCTTTATTTTTTTTGTAATTTTTTACTTATTTTTCTGAGATGAAAAATATTTTTTATTAATTTTAAATTGAAAATTTCTTAAAAAATTACATAAAAGTTAATTTTCAGTTTTAAAATTTTCTGAAAATTTTTTCATATGTTAAGAAAATTATTAGGTAATCGTTGGCTATCTAAATTAAAATTTTCAATACCTATTTGATTTTATACTCATTAATTTATATATGAAAATTTTGTTTTTTCAATATAAATTGATTAAATGATTAAGTATAATCATTAGAAATGGTATTTTAAAATTTTAATGATTGGTTTCGTGACCAATTTGATGTTTACCCCATTTTTTAGGATATGGTAAGAATCAGACGTATTCTTGTAGTTCTTCAGGGGAGACATAAAGACAAGAGAACTCTAGAGCGTTTGGCGAAATCAAATATAATGATGAATTATATAATGAATTCAGTCATAGTAATATAACGGATATTTTTAACAAAATTTGGCAAATTAAGAGAATGCCCCAAATTTGGAGAAAGAGTATAATTGTACCGTTATATAAGAATAAAAGAGATATACAAAATTGCTCGAAATATAAAGGAATCAAATTTATGAGTCATACCATGAAACTATGGGAAAGAGTAATAGAGCATAAGTTGAGACCAGATATAAATATATTTCAAAATCAATTTGCATTTATGCTTGGGAGATCTACCACGGAAGCAATCTATTTGTTAAGATATTTGATGGAAACATATAGAGTACATTAGAAAGATCTACATATAGTATTCATTGATATAGAAAAAGCATACGATAAGATTCCTAAAGACGGATTGTGGTAGATGCTAATGAAGAAGGAGATCTTCTCGAAATACATTAATCTCATCAAAGATATATATGAGGAAGCTATAACTAATGTAAGGACTTGTGGGGTTTGAGCGATAGATTCACCATTAACATTGGCCTCCATTAAGGATCAACATTAAACCCATTCTCTTTGCAATAGTAATAGACAAAATTACAAAAAAATTTCAAGATGAAATACCATGGTGTATGTTTTTTTGCAGATGATATAGTGTTAGTTAATGAAATTAGGGAGGGTATTAGTACTAAATTAAAGTTATGGAGGGTCACATTAAAATATCGAGAATTTAGATTGAATAAATTGAAAACTGAGTATATAAAATGTATGTTTAGCAACAGTTATCGGAATGATGATAAAACGATTAGATTAGATGGACAAAATGTACCAAAAAGTGAACGATTTAAATATCTAAGTTCTATCATTCAAAATGATGACAATATAGATGGGGATGTGAAATATAGAATACAAGCGGGTTGGATGAAATGGAGAAAAGTATTTGGAATTCTTTGTGATCGCATGATGCCAATGCATTTGAAGGGAAAATTTTATAGAACTGCAGTTAGACCTGCACTATTTTATGGTACTGAGTGTTGGGTTATTAAACAATAATAAAAATAAAAACAAAAAATGACTGTATCAGAAATGATGATATTTAGATGGATGTGTGGCAAAACTAAAAGAGATAGAATTAGAAATGAAGAGATTTGTAATAAATTTAGAGTTAATTCAATTGTGGATAAGATGCAGAAATGTCGTTTGAGATGGCTTGGGCATGTACAAAGAAGACTCATGGACGCACCGGTTAGGAGAACCGAGAACTTATATATAGAAAATCTAATAAAACGTAGGGATAGACCGCTAAAAATTTGGATGTAAATTATTCGTAAAGACATGATAGTTAAAGATTTAGACGAGAAGATAATTTTGGATAAGAATGAGTGGTATAGAAGAATCCTAAAAAATTAAACTATTATATTTTAAATCTATATATCTATATATTTATTTATTTATATTTTTACTTATTTATTTATATTTATATTTATATTTATTTATGTATTTATTTACTCATTTATCTTTGTACTTATTTATTTATTTTGATTATTTTCATATTTGTCTCTCAAATGACTGACCCCAAAGTATTGAGATTAAGCCTCAATTTGTTGTTATTGTTATATGAAATGAATTCAGTACACATTTTGTCACAACACTTGAGAGTCATGAGCCGAAAATGCTATATACTTATGTGTTTGGGTCACTAGTTTGGGATAGATAGAGGCGGGATCCATATAATTATGAATTCTCTTCCTAATGATATAGCTAGAATGACTGAGAAGATAATAGAGGAGGATGAACGGATCATTCTCAAGAACTTTAGATTAAAATTACTTAAAATATAGAATACTAAGCAGATAGTGATTAAGATGAGAAAATCACTATCTCTAAGGTTAAATAGCTCTACACTACAAATTGTTAGGAGACTTGCTCCTACTAATAGACTTTCAATAGAAATGATTAACGTGGTTACTCGCATGTATATGGAAAAATAGAAAAAGAAAGAATAGAAGTAATGAAATAATATATCTCTCTTTCTTTATTTGTTATGTAGTTGTGTACTATGATCATATATAGTAGATATCTATTAATATGTGTAGTAGACTAACTTTTTTTTATATGTATGTATTTAGAATGTCTTTAGTATTTTGAAAGGGATGCATATTTATGTAAATATACAAGCATGTGAAAATAATGTGTTCTTATTTCTATAATTCTAAAAACGTGAAGTATTTGAGTGGGAGGTTTTAGATTGGACGGATTTGAGTAATTCTTACCTAAAATTTATTGAATTTTGTTGCTCTAAAAATTAAATTTATGATAATCAAACATTTGAATCATGAATGATGATTGGAAACTCAGTAAATTTTCGAGTCTATACATTTTGTTTGGTTATCATAAATGTTAATTTTAACTACAAAATTGAAAGCATTATATGAACATGAAAGCTAATGATTACCTCCTTTTTTTTTAAAAACTCAGACCATGACATCAAAATCCATAATAGCTGACCTTAATAAGGGTGATAAGTTTAATGACGACAATTATGATATTTGGTGCCATAAGATATACTATGTGATGGAAGAGTAGGATACCTTAGAGGGTATCAACCATATCATGCAAGACTCTGGAGTAGGAAACACTGCTCAGTAGAGAAAAGATCAAGAAGTTTATCAGACATGGAAGAAGAAAAATTTTACTACCCATGGCATTATGGCCAATTCTGTTATTAATGATCTTATTCACGAATGTGAACAATTTTCTACAGCTCATAATATATGGGTGTACCTCAGAGAGAAGTATAGAGGTACTAGTGTAATCCGTTTGAGACAGTTGACGATCAAGTTTGATACGTATAGAAAGAAATCTGATCATAGCATCAAATTATATCTGAGAACTATGTCAAACATGATAAGGGAACTGAAATCAATGGGTCACATTTTATCCGATGAGTAATAGGTTCAGGCTTAATCCGATCCCTTCCAAATCAGTAGGAGCACCTAAAAGTTAATCTGACTCAAAATGAAAGCATTAAAACTTTCTCTAATGTTGCTCACCATGTGGAACTCGAAAATAAGCGACTTGGTGCCGCAAGATCAATTTCTAGTGCCTTGTAACTGAGTCTAGCTCCCAGAAAGTTTTGAGCTTTAAGCGTAAATGGAACAGGAATAAGAACAAGAAAGGGAAGGAAGTTGCAGAAGGGTCTAAGAAGAGCAATTCCGACTGCAAGAATAAGCATAAATGGTTTTGGAAGAAGAAGGACGATAGTAAACTGAAGTGTTACAATTATAAAACTCTTGGTCATTTCGCTTGAGAATAGTCTGAGCCAAAAAAGGTAGCATCTTATAAGCTTCTCTAAGTGTTATAAATGTCTCTAGTACTGTTTTACTTTTTGAATCTTATTCTGTATGGATTATAGATTCAGAAATAACAAACCATGTAACAAGAGATCGAGAAGCATTCGTGGATTTTTGTCGAATTCCTTATGGTTCAAGATGGATATATATAGGGAATAATATGAGAATAGAAGTTAAGGGAATTGGCACTTGTAAACTAGAATTACAAAGTGGCTAAACCTTAATTTTACATAATATTCTTTATGCACTAGAAATTCGACGAAATTTAATTTCTGTTGTTGTTCTTTTTAGGCTAGGTTACGATTTGAACTTTTCTCATGATAAGATTTGTATCTATTGCAATGGTGTTTTATGGTACTGGTGAATGGATTTCTTACTTTGGATTGTGACAAACAAATATTTAACTATTATGTTGATCGTTATATTTCATTAAATGCTTGTTCTTCTAGTGATGCTAATATTAATGACAAAGTGTGGCATGTTAGATTTGATAACATTAGGCTGGACAGGATGAATCAGCTTATGAAAGCAGGACTATTGGGTTCGATTACTAAAATTGATTTATCGAATTGTAAATATTGTCTTGTTAGGAAGATGACTTGAAAACCATTTGGAAAGGTCGTAAGGGCTGAATTTCCATTACAATTAGTTCACTCTGATATTTATGGTCTAATGAATGTGAAGGCTTGGCATGGAGCATCAAATTTCATTACATTCATAGATGATTTCACTTGTTTTGGTTATGTTTATTTGATTTCTTAAAAGTCTGAAATACTTGAATGTTTTAGACGTTATATGAATAAAGCAGAGAATTAAATGAACAGAACAATTAAAGTCTTGAGAACAGATAGAGGACGTAAATCTCTATCGGATCAATTCAAGGATCTATGTAGTGAAAAGGGAATTACTAGACAATTGACTATTCTTCATACACCTCAACAAAATGGCATTTCTGAGAGGAGGAATAGAACAATGTTGGATATGACGAGATCCGTGATAGCATAAGCTAACTTGCCTATATCCTTTTAGGAGAATACATTATTAACTATGACCTATATTTTGAATAGGGTGTCTTCAAAATCAGTATCAATTATGTCGTATGAACTTTGAATTGGTCGAATATTGAGTCTGAATGGTCTAAAACATTGGGGATCGACAGCATATATTCATAACTCTTCCAATAAGTTTGGAAAGTTTGGTCCTTGATGAAAGAAATATATCTTTATTATATATTTGATCAGTCAAAAGGTTATTTATTCATCGGTGAACACCATGATAATACTGTAACGGAAATTGAATCACAAAATGTGATTTTTCTGGAAGATGATTTTCCTAGTAAAGATGAAATAGCGAAATGAAAGTCTTTGTTTGAATTAAAAAATTCAAATGATGGATCTATGTAGGATGGATCAAGAGAACCATGAGAAATTGAATCCCTAGACGATCTCAATGGGAGGGATTCAAATTCTAACGATCTAACAAAATCATCAATTCAGAAAAGTACTAGAAAAGGTGTGCACAAATGATATTACAATATTGAAGGGCACGTTTTTATTATTTTTTCACAGGACGAGGATGAGCCTAAGAATATGAGTGAGGTTTTGTCTTGTCCTGCCAAGGATAAATGGGTGAAAGCAATGGAGGAAGAAATGGAATCAATGGAATCCAACTATATTTGGTAATCGGTTGATCTTCCACCTAGGTACAAACTATTAGGAACAAGTGGATAGTTAAACATAAGGCTGTTGAAACAATTGAGAGGTACAAAGTTTGGTTGGTGGCAAAAGGTTATATCCAACAAGAGGGTATTGATTATGAAGAAAACTTTTTACCATTAGTGAGATTTGTCTTTATTCATTTATTGTTGGCTATTGTAACCAATTTAAATTTAGAATTACACCAGATAGACGTAAAAACTGCATTTCTCAATGGAGAAGTTAAAGAAGAACTCTACATGCAATAACCAGTAGATTTCATAGTTGAAAGCCAAGAAAATAAAGTTTGTTAATTGAATAGATCAATTTATAGCTTTAAGCAGTTTTCAAGACAATGGTATTTAAGATTTTAAAGAACTGTAATCTCTTACGATTTCGTAATAATAGACGAAGACCATTGTGTTTACGTGAAGAAATCCAATAATAAGTTTATAATTTTATCTCTATATGTCGATGACATATTATTAGCCGGAAATGACACGGAGTATGTCATGAATATCAAGAGTTAGTTATCATCCGATTTTGAGATGAAGGACATGGGTAAGGTAGAGTATGTACCGGGTGTCAAAATCCACAGAAATCGTTTCAAGAGGTTATTAGCCTTATCTCAAGATTTTTATATTAAAAAGATTCTGGAATGGTTTATGATGGACAACTATAAATACATTGATACTCTTGTGACTAAAGGTGAAAGTTTAAACATTGTGATGTATCCAAAAACTATTTAAGAAAAATATGAGATGTCAAAAGTATCGTATTCCAGTGCTGTTGGGAGTCTGATATATGATATAATGTGTACTCGTCCTGATATGTACTATGCAATGGGTTTGGTCAGTAGGTATGAATCCAATCCAGATCGAAGTCACTGGATTGCTATAAAGAGGATTTTGCTATACTTGAAAGGAATCACGGACTATTCTCACTACAAAAAAACACGGTTTTAGCCACGGATTTTCGCGACGGAAAAAATCCGTCGCTATTTTACGACGAATTTAGCGACAAAAATTTTTTCGTCGCTAATTTGTCACAAAATTTGCAACGAAAAGGAAGTCGTGGCTAAATTAACGACGGACACATTATTCGTAACAAAATTCGTCGCTAATTAGTGACGAAAAAATTTTCATGGCTAAATTCGTCGCTAATTAGTGACGAAAAAATTTTGGTGACTAAATTCATCGCTAATTGAATTTTTCATTGCAAATTTCGTCGCTAAATAAGTTTTTTATATATAATAAAATAAAATAAAATATTAATATAATATTTAAATTAAAAAATTAATTTAACAACCATGGTTTAGCGACGGATTTCTAAATCCGTGGCTGATTCAGCGATGGATTCGAAATCCGTCGCTAAATAGGTTTTTTATATATAATTAAATAAAATAAAATATTAATATAATATTTAAATTAAAAAATTAATTTAACAACCGAATTTAATTTAGCGACGGATTTCCAAATCCGTGGCTGATTCAGCGACGGATTCCAAATCCGTCGCTCCATAATTAGAATTTTGTTTTATTTTTATTTTATTTTAATAAATTCAGCGACGGATTTGGAAATCCGTCGTTGAATTTTATCTTCTTTTAATTATAATTTTATTTTATTTTTATTTTATTTTATTATTTTATATTAACAAATCATATTATTATTTTATAATATTTTAATTTACATTAAAAAAAAACAATATATTTTATTTTATTTAAATTATATATATATTTTAATTAATTTATTATTTTTTTTCTTTTTTTTGATTTAATATTTTTTATTATTGTATAGGTAATTTTATTTTATTTGTTTTATTTTATTTAATAATATAAAATTTTTAATTAAATATTAATATAGCACCGGCGCCGGCCTGCCTGGGCGCCCGCGCCCTACGCGTGCCACAAAAAATTTAAATACATCTGTGGTTGATGAGATTCGAACCTTGTACTTGGATCTCGACCTCAAAGATATGTTACCACTGCACCACGGGTGTTGTTGTCTGACTTTTTTCCTCCTCTTTGTTTTCTATTCTCACTTTTTTTTCCTTATCTCTATTTTTTTTTCTTTCTACTCTCATTTCTTATATATAATAATTTTATTATAATATATAATAATTTTATTATAACGAATAAAAATATTTTATAATTAAATATATAGATTTTTTAAATTATTAATATATTATAATTTATTGATAATTATAATTTTATAGTTTTGAGATATTGTAATCCATTTTTAAATTATGGATTAAAAAAATAAAATAAAAATGAAAAAAAATAATAAGATAATAAGATAAAAGAGAAAAGAAGAAATCAAAATATAATATAAACATATTTTTTAATTAATTTATTATTTTATTTTAAATTAGTATTTTATTATTTTTTATTTTATTAAAAATTATCATATTTATTATTTTTAATTAATATTATTTTAGGTTGGTGGTATAAATAAAAAAAGTTATTATATTTATTATTTTAAATTATTATTATATATTATTTTATTATTATTAGAAAAATGTGAAATAAAGATAATAAATAATAAAAAACGAAATTTATATCATAATAATATATTTGGCTCGGTGGTTTACAGGTTGCATGCAGGAGTTCGGAGGAGTGCGGAGTTCGGAGTTCGAAACACGGTGGAGGCAGGAGGCAGAAGGCATTTTCCAGAAAATTAAGAGTGCATGCGCGGGGTACGGCTGGCTCAGGTGGCACGCGCTCGGGCGGGCGGGGTACGGGGTGGGCAAGGGTGTCGCTCGGGTGACACGTGCCCTTCTTGAACATTTGAATTTGAAATCAGCGACGGATTGAATCCGTCGCTGAATTTAGCGACGGATTTTTGTGACGGATTCCAAATCTGTCGCTGAATTTAGCGACAGATTTTTTAATTATTACAGATTTTTTTCTCCTTAATTAGTGACGGATTTTAGCGACAAAAATTATCTGTCGCTAAATTTAGCGACGAATTTTAGATTTTCGTCGCTAAATTTAGCAACGGATTTTTTTTTATGTCGCTAATTTAGCGACGGATAATTTTTCGTCGCTAAAGTTTGTGACGAATTTTAGCGACGAAAAATTATTTGTCGCTAAAATTAGCGACGGATTTCGATTTTCGTCGCTAAATTTAGCGACGGATTTCTAATTTCCGTCGCTAAATTTTTGCGACGCGTTATTAGCGACGAAAAATTTTTCGTCGCTAAATCCATCGCTAATGTTTTTAGCGACGAATTTTTTTAAAATTTTCGTCGCTAAATTTGTGGCTAAAAGGCTATTTTTTTGTAGTGTCTCTTTGTTATCAAGGAAATAATGTCGTTGAGTGGATACACATATATTGATTAGAGTAGGGATTTAGATGAACGTAAATCCACCTCAGGTTACGTTTTCTTGCTGAATAATGGCGCCATCTCTTGGAGAAGCAAGAAACAAATATTTGTATCACTTTCCATAATGGAAGCAGAGTTTGTGACTTGTACTTCTGTAGTTCAAGAATGTGTTTGGTTAAAAAGGTTTTTACAATACTTACGGATCGTGAGTGATTCAGTAGGAGATGTGACAATTTATTATGATAGTCAATTAGTTTTTACAACACTTAAGTATAATTTTATTCGAGACATTGTTGAAAAAGGAGAGGTGACGTTACAGTATATGCCTACGCATATAATGGTGGCTGATCAAGCCTATACCTAGGAATATATTTTTAAAGCATGTAAAATTTCTGAAATTATGTAGGATTTAATTGTATTTGTATGTACAATGACTATGATGTATTGTTCATAATTTTATGACATTTGAATTTTTTTTGTACTTGCAAGATCTTATGTCTTTATTTAAAGTATGTCAAACAAGTTTTAGAGATTTGATCTCTCATACGAGCAATCGTCTCTAATGTTTATGTGATATGTAGAGATAAGACAATATTAATTTATGGACAATTAACATATGTATGCCATCTTAGTAGAGAACTAAGATGAGATTACTTTTTGTATATTTTCTTGGTAATTGAAATAGATTTCCTACGATCTATTATACTCGTCTACAAGTTAGGTGTTGTTTTCTCTTAAAATTCTGATCATTATAGAGGATTTATAAGAAGAGAAAATTAAGTCAACTGTTGTGACACACTTGAACTAAAATCTGTACGATATATTATAATTTTGAAATAGAAATACACTTATAATTAAATAGAAAATGTATCATAGTATATGTTTTATACCACGTGTGCGTTTTGTGACCCTATGAGTCAAGACTGGTTTTCTCTTAAAAATTATGATGATTATAGAGGACTTATAAGAAGAGAAAATCAAGTCAAATGTTGTGATACACTTGAACTAAGATGTGTACGATTTATTATAATTTTAAAATAAATATACACTTTTAATTAAATAGAAAAAGTATCGTAACACGTGTTTCATATCACGTGTGGTTTTGTGACCCTATGGGTAATGAGTTTATGAATCTCTTTACACCTATTGTGTTAAACCCAGAGATTTATACTTAACATCATTCAATACTCTTAAGACTTTCACATGTTTCTTGAAACTTTATTTTAGTTTTGCTATCTTAGCATGTTACCACAAAGTCATGATTGATTCAGTTTTGCAGTGCATGTCTAGGAAAGCAACTAAAATGGAGAAGATATATAGTAGTGTGGAAAGACGATTATCTTATAGCTGATACATTGATTTGTGTTCATAGGCTGACCAATTATGTTTTAATTTAGTGTTTTGAAATATAATTGTAAATACATAATTTGTGTTGAGTCAAGTATACTCCCATTTGTATTATTTGAGAGAGAAGAGATACATTGACTGTATGTGGCAGAAAGAAATCCAGGGTATAGCGAGATTTGATATCCTCATTGTTTTAAATGATGTGCTACTATATATCATTAACCGATGTGTAGCTCTGAACTCTTGATATACTCACTGGTTACACAATCTATTTACTTGTATAAAGTTGATGGTATGTGAAAATGACCGGCTTAAATGTAAGTCTAACCCTGACTTGCGAGTGGGAGATGTTGGAAAAGGGAATCGGGTCGCTCATGTGGGTTTGACCCGATTCAATACTATTTAAATTCAAATTTTTAATTAATAAATAAAAGGGAAAATTGAAAATGGGGGAGTAGTTTTTTAAGTAAAAAACTAACTCTCTCAATTCCCTTGTTTTTTGAATTTTGAATAGTGTGTGGGGTTATCTTTTAAATAGTGTGTGGGGTTATCTTTTATTTGAAAAACACACGTAAAAGTTGATTCCTCTCTCTTTCTCCCCCTCCTCCATTGAAATACAAAAGAAAAGCTTATAATTTTGAAGGATTAAAAGAGACCGATTCATATATCATATTCAAATGCATTTAGATCGTGGAAATAAAAAACAAATCCGTACATGATTGTTTTTAGACCTGTGTATAAAAAAGAGTTAGTGATTTAACCCAAAATTCTGAGATTTAATCTGTGACAATTGTTTTTTATAGCATGAAAAATCATATTTGATTATTAGAAAAATTATTTCAATATTGGCAAAAATAGACCATGAATTCTTGAATGATCGACTACCATAGTAAAGCACACAACTGAGCATCAATTTTCTACAATCCTCAGTTTAAAATATTGGAATCTTTTCATCAAAATTGGTTAGATGACTTCCTGACACCCTCTGCCAAGAACTATAGTTCAACACTATATGCCCGTGTGACATAATTCTTGCTATATAATTATTTATTATAGATAATGGATGTACGAGAAAACAAGAGTGAAAACTTTCCGATTACTATTTTAAAGATGAAATCTCAAGAAAACGATGAAGGAAGAGATTAATTCAGAGATGAAAATCTCTAACAGATTTCACCCAAGGGATACGGGGAGTCAAATGGAGATGTCAGGGAAGATCAAAGATTGATTTATGCTGGAATAACGCACGAAAAGAGGTGGAAGGGTTGGAAAGGCGCGCGACACTGCTCATGCTGAAAAAATCTACTGAAAGAAGGATTTGTTACCAACTTAATGTTTATGAATGGATTACATGTAACATTGAGTCCTTACTTTTATTTATTGGGGATGATAAGAGAATACATCAAAACAGGTCAACTGTAATCTAATCCCCGTATACTAGCATGCCCACTCATTAAATATATACTTTCTTTCTTTACAATATGTAATATACATATTATAAGAAAAAATGATGCAAATCATATAATAACTATGGCTTTATAAGAAAAGATAATTAATTAATCCGGATACAAACTAAAATAATAATTTAAATAATTTTTATCTTTTAAAAAATTAAACAAATCCTAATAAAATAATTCTAGAGAAATAGAAAGTTTGATATTTATTGTCATTGATGTAAAATAGGTAAAATAGTGAGGAAAAAAAAATCCCAAAAGCAGAGTTTGAATAGCCATAAGTTATTTTGCGTAGCTGATGACCTTTTTAGAAATTTTGAATTATCAGTTAGGAGTTCCATTAACTGCCAGAGTCCCAAACACCCTTTTTACATGTTCGAAAAGCTAATACACAAGTTTATCAATTGGACTGATCCAGTATATTGCATATAAGATATATCCATTCTTGTTCCGGTCGATTAGTTCTAGTAATTCAACACACAATACACAAAGCATCCACATCACTCCAAAAAAGAATATTAAACACACAAAATACAAAAAATACAAAACTTGACATTAGCAAGAATAGATGACTCGAAATCATAAAAAGGAGAAGAAAGCACCGAAACTGTAGACTCGAACCTCCCTCATTTGATCTCTAGCTATAAAACCAGATAATTTCAAATTTCTCATGTTATAGGTGTTAAGATTTCTTGATATGTTGTCATTTCTTCCAATCCCCTTCATTGCACTTGACATTGTGTTTCGTATGGCACGAAATTCCTTTTTCCCATCAACAAGATGCAGGCCTCCAAGCGGACACACAGAACTTGATGATACATAGAGAGATGCAGCAAATATTTGTTGATCAATAACCTCGGAGCGTAAGGACCCAATTGAAATTGAAATATCGATCATAGTTTTTAATAGGGTACACATAAGTATACTGGTTTTACCATTGATATAAAACATTTCGATAACGAAGTATGGCAACATACCCTACCAGAGGATATGTATATATACACTAAAACTTTTAAAGCAATAATAAAAAGTTAAGATGATTAAATTATAACTCAAATATATAATGCTAAATAAATTCCAAATTACTCAATACAAACAAAATATCATGCGCATTTAAAAATAAATTCTAAAGTTTAAATCCTTACAAAATATTTTAAAAAATTAAAATAATGTAATACAAAATAAATTATTAAATACCCAACAATAAAGAAATTAAATGTTTAACAACAAAGAAATTCTAAACATTCACAAGAAGATTAAAATTTGGAAAATCTTGTAGCAGCCAAGCAAGGGGATATCGTTATTATCTTCGTTACAAACCAAACCAAGCTCCGAATAACGACTTCCAGACAACCGATCCCTACATAACTATTTCCGAGTAACCGACCACCAAGTGATCTCTGTGCAACCAAGTGAGCTCCAGCAACCTCCTAGTAGATTAAAAATATTTTATTTGGGTTGCAAATTATAGCTTCTTGATTAGAGAAATAGAATCCAAAGTTACAAGTTTCAACTTTGGAACTCATTTTGGACCCATGTCGACCTTTTAACCGGTGCCTTTTCCTCATTTTCAAAATCCATAGAGTTAACAAGCAATTTTAGGAGTATACATAAAGAATCATCCGTGCATGTAATAAAAATTGCAAGGGTAAATCCTCCTAACTATACATTAAAATGGTATGGAAGAATTACGATCAACACACTAGGCTTTAAACGGATGGCATTATCCCATAAACCAGCCATGAATCAGCCATTTCTATAATCACAAAACAAGAACATTCTCCGAGTTGATCACACCTCTTAAAGGTCTTCCAAGTTGATCACATAGTCATTTATCCAATATATCTCAGATGGAAAAGCTTTGACATTAGTTTCTGAAAATGGGGCATCATCTTCCAAGGCCTTGTCTCGGGCATCAGATAGATCAGCCTCCAACAATCCCAATCTACAAACGTGCTCATAAGTTTCATGACCTGCTGCTCTTAAACCTTCTGCAATAATTTCTTCGGAGACTCACATCGAATACCACCACAAGACATCTCAAGAATGGCAATTGACAAACGAGGTTGCCAAGAATTGCACAGCTAACACTAAGTTATCTAACTTCAAATTCTTCAGAGAAAATCTGATGGATTTGGAGAGAATATTCTTCAACGAACCAGCAGATCTCCCTCCTCTGAACAACATTCTCAGTGCCCACTTTTCTTGTATCACCTGCCCAATTAAGTAACTTCCTGTTGGAGGTGAATTTGACTTCACAAATACCGGCTTCCTAGACTCGAGTGGGAGTCTTGATAGCTGCTCCAACCAATGAGATGAAACCTGCAAAAGATCACCGGAGGGTATTCTGACGGGAGAGATTCCGACACTCAAGTTAGAAAGAACAGTTTTTGAAAGAGATAGAAACATACTGAGTCAAGAGAAGGGTTGGGAATGAGAGCACTGTGTAGTTTCATGCTTAAAGTCTATAGTTTTGAGAGAACGTATCTGGATAGCCATATGCATGATGTATTTATATGCTTGTATCTCATGAGTTGTGGGTATTCGGGGCGTCATAGCCCTAATTTTCTTGTGAAGACGTCCTGCGATCTTAGAACTTTAATCAAATATTTTCAAAAGATTCAGGATTCTTATCGCTTGGAAAGTCCTACAGGTTGAGAAGATTTCCTTTCTTATTGATAAGATATTTAAGATTCCACTCCTTATCTAGGAAGCCTATTACATGGTTGAATAAGAAAGTCAACCTTAGTACTAATTTTAAGGGATTCTACCGGTAACCAATGAGGATAGGCCACGATATCCAGGTTGTCGGCACGACATGAGGAGAAACACGCTACTCCAACCTTTCTACTTGCTAGATGTCAATGAGGGCTACGAGCAGATCAGGTTGCCATCGAGATAAGTCAGTTTGGTCCACTGAAGAGGTAAACACTCGGCTTGATTATTTGTAGCTATGAAATTGAAGCGAAGAGCATATTCTACTTTGAAACCATCGGGATCCATTAATATGAGTCCAACACCACTCCTTGAGGAATTTGATGACCCGTCGACATTTAGTGTCCACTCTAGTAATAACCACTCTTCTTGGTGACCATTTGGTCTTGTTTCAACAAAAACCAGGAAGGTGTACTCGAGAATGAAATTCACGAGAGCTTGACTTTTAATCGCCGGTCTAGGCTGGTACTGAATGTCTAATTCCCCTAGTTCTATGCTCCACTTGATGAGACGACTAGAGGTATCTCTTCTTTGAAGGATATGCTTCAGTGGCTGATCGATGAGTACCACAATAGTATGGGCCTAAAAGTATGATCGGAGGTACTAGTAGAGATGACAAGAGCATAGGCTATCTTCTTGATCAACCTGCAATTGACTTCTGGTTCTTGGAGTACCTGGCTAATGTAGTAGACTGGTTTTTGAACAGTGGACTCCTGCCTCACGAGAACAAAGCAAAGCGCTCGATCAGAGATAGAGAAGTATAAGTAGAGTTTCTCACCGAGGACAAAACGAGAAAGCAACGTAGGTGACATGAGATACTCCTTGAGTTGTTCAAAGGCTACCTAGCATTCGGGCATCCAAGCGAACTTCTGATATCTTTTTAGAGTGTCGAAGAAGGGCTTGTACTTTTCTCTTACCTTTGATATGAATTTGTTCAGGGCCGCTATCCTGCCTAAGAGGAGTTGCACCTCTTTTAGTGTCCAGGGTGGTGTCATGTCCAATATGATTTGTATTTTTTTAGGATTTGTTTCAATCCCCTGGCTAGTAATCATGAAGCCCATGATCTTTCCTAATGTGACTCCGAAGGTACACTTTGTTGGATTTAGACACATGTCATAGCACTTCAAAGTTTGAAAAGTTTCTTTAAGGTCTGTGACATGGGTCTCTAGACTAGTGCTCTTGACAAGCATGTCATCAATATATGCTTCTACATTCCTATAGAGCTATTCCTTGAAAACTTTATTGATGAGCCATTGGAAGCTCGCTCAAGCATTTTCAAGCCGAATGACATGACCTTGTAACAGTACGAGCCGAATTTAGTAATAAAACTTGTTTTCTTTCTATCTTCGGGTGCTATGCGTATTTGATTGTAACCAGAATAGGCATCCATGAAACTCAGGAGCTGATGACCCGAGGAGTTGTGTACGAGCTTATCAATGTTACGGAATGGGTAGGTGTCCTTTAGGCATGCCTTGATGAGGTCTGTAAAGTCTACGCACATTCTCTATTTGCCGTTAGCTTTTTTCACCAAGACTAGATTGGCTAGCCATTTTGGATATTTTACTTCATGGATAAACCCTGCCATTAGGAGTTTCTGAATCTCTTATTGTATTTCACATTGATGCTCAAGGGCAAACACCCTTTTATTTTATTTGACTGGCTTATGATTAGCACCAATCGTCAACTTGTGAACTATAATTGACAGGTGGATTCCAAGCATGTCTTCGGTGGACCAAGCAAAGACTTCAGAGTTGCAGTGTAGGCACTCAATGATCGCTTCGCATAGATGTATTGGTAGGCTAGCACCGATCTGAACATTCTAGCCAGGGACGTTGGTAAGGGGGATCTCAATCATTTCTTTAGCAGACTTTGGTTTAGACGCTTGCTTGGTATCATCTCTGAGTTCTAGAGTGTCAATTGAGAAATTCTCTTGCTCACTCCAACTCTACCCTTTGCCGGAACAACCAAAGGTACAAGGTGCTCAAAGGACTCTTTCAACATCTGCATTTAGTAGAAAGGACAACACAAAAAGTAAAGATGATATCACTACAAAAAAACACGGTTTTAGCCACGGATTTTCGCGACGGAAAAAATTCGTCGCTATTTTACGACGGATTTAGCGACGAAAAACTTTTTCGTCGCGAATTTGCCACAAAATTTGCAACAAAAAAGAAATCGTGGCTAAATTAGCGACGGACACATCATTCGTAGCAAAATTCGTCGCTAATTAGTGACGAAAAAATTTTCGTCGCTAATTGGGGACAAAAAATTTTTTCGTTGCAAATTTCATCACTAAATATGACAAAATTTTCCCACAAATTTAAAATTCGTCGCAAAATTTAATCTTTTTTAAATAGAATTTTATTTTTTTATTTTTCTTTTTCTTTTATTAATATGTAATATTTAAGTTAAAAATTAATTTAGCGACGGATTTATTTTCCGTCGCTATATGAAAATCCCAATCCGTATATCCGATAATTTAGCGACGGATTAAAATCCGTCGCTGAATTTATTTTATTTTAATAATTTCAGCGACGGATTCCAAATCCGTCACTGAATTTTATATTCTTTTAATTATAATTTTATTTTATTTTTATTTTATTTTATTAATTTATATTAACAAATCATATTATTATTTTATAATATTTTAATTTACATTTTATTTTATTATATTATATTTCATTTTTTAGAAGAATAATGTTATTTAATTCTTAAAAAAACCATATATTTTATTTTATTTAAATTATATATTTTTTTTAATTAATTTATTATTTTTTTTACTTTTTTGGTTTGATTTAAAATTTTTTATTATTGTATAGGTAATTTTATTTTATTTGTATTATTTTATTCAATAATATAAATTTTTTAGGCGGCCGCGCCCTGCGCGAGCCTGGGCGCCCGCGCCTGGGCGTGCCTGCCCGGGCGCCTAGGCAGGCGCACGGGCGCCCAGGCAGGCAGGCAGGCGCGGGCGCCCGCGCCCCAGCAGGAGCGCGCGCACGCCCGCGCGTGCCTGCCTGCGCGCCCGCGCCTGGGTGTGCCTGCCTGGGCGCCTAGGCAGGCACGCGGGCACCCAGGCAGGCAGGCGCGGGCACCCGCGCCCCAGCAGGCGCGCGGGCACCCGCGCCCCAGCAGGCGCGCGGGCGCCCAGGCAGGCTGGCAAGCACGGGCGCCCGCACCTGGGCGCCCTTTGTTTTAATTCTAAAAGAACATGCAGGTGGAGGGATTCGAACCTTGGATCTTGGACTTCGGATTTGAGCAGATCACCACTCTACCATCACTTGGTGTTAGTGTTATATGATGATATTTTTGTTTTCTTTCTTCTACCTTTTTGTTTCCTATTCTTACTTTTTTTTTTCTTTTGGTTTTTTTTTCTTTTTATTTTCATTTCTTATATATAATAATTTTATTGAAATTTGAATAAAAATATTTTGTGATTAAATATATAGATTTTTTAAATTATAATTTATTGATAATTATAATTTTATAGTTTTGAGATACATTTTTAAATTATGGATTAAAAAAATAAAATAAAAATGAAAAAGAATAATAAAATAATAAAATAAAAGAAAAAAGAAGAAATCAAAATATAATATTAATATATTTTTTAATTAATTTATTATTTTATTTTAAATTAGTATTTTATTATTTTTTATTTTATTAAAAATTATCATATTTATTAGTTTTAATTAAATATTATTTTAGGTTGGTGGTATAAATAAAAAAAGTTTTTATATTTATTATTTTAAATTGTTATTATATATTATTTTATTATTATTAGAAAAATGTGAAAAAAAGATAATAAATAAGAATTGTTGGCTCGGTGGTTTACAGGTTGCGTGTGTGCAGGAGTTCGTGCAGGAGTTCGAAATTCGAAGTTCGAACCACGGTGGAAGCAGAAGGCGCGGTATTTTTCAGTAATTAAGAATTGATGCTGCTGGCTCAGGCGGGCAGGTTGCAGGGCGGGCGGGCGGTCAGGTGGAGTGCTGGCTTGGGCGGGCAGGTTGCAGGGTTGCAGGGTTGCAGGGTTGCAGGGCGGGCAGGTTGGGCAGGTTGGTGCTGGGGTGGGTGGGCACGTGGATCTGCCGGCTCAGGGGCAGGGCATATGCAATCAGCAACGGATTTTAGCGACAAGAATTATCTGTCGCTAAATTTAGCGACGAATTATTAATTTTCGTCGCTAAATTTTTGCGACGTGTTATTAGTGACGAAAAATTTTTCGTCGCTAAATCCGTCGCTAATGTTTTTAGCGACGAATTTTTTTAAAATTTTCTTCGTTAAATTTGTGGCTAAAACGCTGTTTTTTTGTAGTGTATGTGGGGGAAAAATTGAACGAGTAAAGAAAAAAAAATGCTTGGGCATCATAAGCAAAGTGTTAGGTCTTCAACAGATTACTCCACCTGTAGTGTAAGTTGTACTTGATGTTTGCTACAACATCAATATTCATGGATGGCCTTGATCCATACTCTTCGCTTCCCAAGACAAGTTTTCTTAGGGACCTCACCGAAGCCTCTGGTTCATTAACAAAGAAAAATTCTGACCCTTTGACATGGGAAACAATGGGGCTCTCTGATTTTTGCCTTCCAATAATGCTAAATTTACCACCAATATCTTAACTTCATAATTATTTTTATTCTGAAGCACTTCTTTGATACTTCTAGTCCATAATTCTACATAAAAATACTGATTAACCTCCTCGATTCCAATACTTTGCAACCCCAATAATATGCGTAACATTCTGATGATTTGTACCTATGCACCAACAACAAAGAGGGGAGTAATAATATTAAGTGTGTTAGACCAGTTGTAGCATAATCATGCCTACATCAAAAGAGAAAGCCTCCTCGGACAACAATAGCCAATCCAATAGCTAGAATACATATAATGTTGGCATTTTACCTTCTCCACTAAATCTTATGTAAGTTATGGGTGCTGGGTCGGGTCGCCCATGTGGGTTTGACCCAAACCCATTCCCTTAATCCATTTGAATTTCAAAAGGAGAGAAGGGAGGGAGTGGTTTTTTAAGAGAAAAACCAACTCCTAACTCTCTTAACCATCCATTATGCACATTGAAGGTTATGAGAGAACAAGCACATTGTTAGGAAGAAAAAGATCTATACCATATACAATTTCTTTTTATCAAAAAGACTCTTGGATTGTGAACCAAAAGTAAATTGATCCATTGGTGATATTGTTCAGACCTGTACATCGAAAAGTTTAGTGATCTGACCCTAGATCTTGGGACATTAAATATTTACTTTGCTATAATTGCATCAAAGAATGCTTTCATTGGTATCAGAGAATGATTTAGGGTGTTTTTTATTTTTTTTATGTACATTCGAGTTCCATTTTTTTCAAAAAAAATTAAAAATGGTAACTTTGATTATAGATCACGAAATGCTTTGAAATTTGAAAGGTAGAGTACCCATGATGTTAGGAATCGATCTGCAAAATTTCATGCATGGCCGTCATGTATTTTTGGAGAAAAAATGAAACCCTAGCCGAAAATGAAAATGCTTATATCTATTTGCATGATAGGTTTGATGATTTAAAACTTGTATAGTTAGATTCCCCATTAAAAATCCTTTCCAACCATATAAAGAACATGCAAAATGGTCCAGAAATGAATGAGATATGGCTTAGGGAAATTAGGGTTGAAGTGCAGAAAAAATTTTCTGCATGAAGAAAACGAACAGTAACGTCAGCAGTGACATCAGCACAGTCCCACTCTCGGCCCTAGATGTGTGTGCCCCAAACGCCAAGTTCTAGACCTCTGATCAGTAAACTAAGACAACCAATAGAATCAGAACATCCAAAAATTGGGGGGGGGTAACCAAAAATTGGGGAGGAACAACTGTCGGGAAGGCGGCGCATGGAGGCCACGCGCCGGGGCATCCCTGCGGCGCGTGAGGGCGCATGAGAGATGCCTTCCGGCAGCGATTTCCACCCTAATCATTTTCAGAATATGTTTACTTTTTCTGTAATTTTTTAATTATTTTTGTGAGATGAAAAATATTTTTTTTATTTTAAATTGAAAAATTCTTAATAATTACAGAAAAATTATTTTTCAGTTTCAAAATTTTCTGAAAATTTTTTCATATGTTAAGAAAATTATTAATAATTTTTTGCTGCCTAAATTAAATTTTTCAATACCCGTTTGATTTTATGCTCATTAATTTATATGTGAAGTTTTTTTTTAATATAAATTCATTGAATGATTGAGTATAATGATTATAAATGGTATTTTAAAATTTATTGATTGGTTTCGTATCCAATCTATTGTTTACCCCATTTTAGGGATATGGTGAGAATCAAACGTACTCTTGCACCACTCCGGGGGAGATGCAGAGATGAGAGGACTCAGAACGTTTGACAAAACTGTATATGATATTGCTTTATAAGATGAAAGCAATGCACACTTTGCCGCAACATCTATAGGTTATGAGTCGAAAACGTTATGAATTTCTGCATTTGGGTCATTAGTCAGAGGCGACGAAGCCGAGATTAAGATTATAAGGAATTCCCTCCCTGATCATTTGGTTGGAATGACTGACAAAATAATAGAGGATAATAAGTGGCTCTACCTCAAGAATTTCTAACTAAAACTGCTTAGGATGTGGAGAGATAGAAAGATAGAGATTAAAAAGAAAAGGACGTTGTCTCTAAAGATCAATGGCTCTACACCCCAAACTGTTAGGAGATTCACTCCAAGAGATAGACTTTCAGTTGGGATGGTCAATATGGTTACTCGCATATATATGGAAGATAAGAAAGAAAAAAAAAAACAAATTTGACTGTATATTTTTTTTCTTCTTTTCTTTATGTATAGTTATGTACTATGATGAGAACAATGCCATGAACATATGATATAATGTTTCTCTCTTTAAATATATATCAAGAATGTGCATATTTGTATATTTACGTGAGCATGTGAAGAGATACGCTCTAAATTCACATGATTTTAGTGGAAGTTTTTTAGGTTAATAGAATTTAAGTAATTCTCACCTAAGACTTAAAGGATTTTGCTACTTTAAAATCAAATTTATGATAATCAAACATTTGATTGATGGATGATGATCGGGAACTTAGTGATCTTTCGAGTTTACACTTTATGTTCGTTTATGATAAATTTATTAGATTTCATGTACAAAATTATATGAATGAATGATCATAAATACTTACAATTATCTCTCTTTGAAAACCTAGACCATGGTATTGAAATCAATAATAGCAGATTTAAATAAAAGTGATAAGTTTAATGGCGACAATTATGACATTTGGCGCCATAAGATATGGTATGTGCTGGAAGAGTAAGATGTCTTAGAGGATATCAACCATATCACGCATGTCACACCCCGACCCACCCCTGGGCCGAGCACATGAGCAACTGCCGCCATACCTCAATGCACGGACACAACCCTTCGAGACATCGAGGCTTCATAAGGCTAAAAACACATATGTCCAAATCAGTTTACAAAATCACATGAGTTCCTAAGTAATAAAAGTAAAATATCTCAATTTGCCTCAAATACATAAATATGTAAACCCAAGATGAGAGTTACCATTTACATGCACCAATAGTAATATGCAGTCATCCCCAAGCAAATAAGTACAATGGTCAAACTAAATACTCCAAAATAATATGATAACCTCAAATTGAATATAACGGAAGAAACGGGTAACCATACCCCAGCCTAGTCTCCAATATAAATCCAACAAAATCAAGTCTCTACCATTCCCTCGATGTAAGACTATACCTGTGAAAGGGAAAGTGAGAGGTGAGTACCTATGGGAGGATACTCAGCAAGTAAGGGGATTGATATCGTGTTATCAATATCAAGTGTGAATTTGGAGTGTCAAGGCATGTAATACAATATCAAGTGTGTGAAAAATAGCGTGCAGTTTTAACATAACTCAAGGCACACATCGAAAAATAACATATGCATCCATCCATGTATCAAGTCACATATGTATAGCCGGCCGAATAAACAATCCCGACAATAGTCTACCTCGACCAAGGACGGGCGCATTGGGGGTTTTCACAATGCAAATATCAAATAATGACTCTCTATCCCAATGTTGGCCATAGGCTACTCTAATTAGCTTGTGTCCAGTTTCCAGAAAGTTTCGGGCTTTAAACGCAGGGGGAACAAGAACAATGGCAAGAAAGGGAATAAAATCGTAAAAGAGTCTAAGAAGAACAATTCCAACCACAAGAACAAGCGTAAACAGTTTTAGAAAAAGAAAGATAAGAGCAAACTGAAGTGCTACAATTGCAAAGCTCTTGGTCATTTCGCTTGAGAATGCCCCGAGCTGAAAAAGATAGCACCCTGTAACACTTCTCTAAGTGTTATATATGTCTCTAGCACTGTTTTACTTTCTAAATCTTATCTTGTGTGGAGTATAGATTCAGGAGCAACAGACCATGTGACAAGAGATCAAGAAGCGTTCGTGGACTTTCGTCGAGTTCCTCCTGGTGCAAGATAGATATACGTAGGGAATAATACAGGGGTAGAAGTCAAAGGGATTAGCACTTGCAAACTAGAGTTACGATGTGGCCAAACCCTAATCTTACATGATATTCTCTTTGCACCGGAAATTCGATGAAATTTAGTCTCTATATTGTTCTTCTCAGACTAGGTTATGACTTAAACTTTACTCATGATAGGGTTTGTATTTATAATTATTGTGTGTTTTATGGTACTGGACATTTGTTAAATGGATTTCTTACTTTGGATTGTGACAAACAAATATTTAACTATTATGTTGATCGTTATATTTCGTTAAATGTTTGTTCTTCTAGTAAGCTAATATAGATAACAAAGTATGACATGCTAGACTTGGTCACATAGTGTAGGACATGATGATCATTATATTTCATTAAATTTTTATTCTTCTAGTAATGCTAATATAGAAAACAAAGTAGGCATACTAGACTTGGTCACATAGGGCAGGACATGATGAATCGACTTCTGAAAGCAGGACTATTGGTTTCGCATACTAAAATTGATTTACCGAATTGTGAATATTGTTTTGTCGGGAAGATGACTCGAAAACCATTTGGAAAAGCCGTGAGAGCTGTACTCCAATACAATTGGTTCACTTGACATTTGTGGTCCAATGAATGTGAAGACTAGACATGCAGTATCATATTTCATTACTTTTATTGATAATTTCACACGTTTTGGTCATGTCTATTTGATTACTCACAAGTCTGAAGCACTTGAGTGCTTTTGATGTTATATGAATGAAGTGAAGAATCAAATGGATAGAACGATTAAAGCTTTAAGGACAGATCGAGGGCGTGAATATCTATCGGATCAGTTCAATGATCTATATAATGAAAAAGGAATAATTAGACAATTGACTATTCCCCACACGCCTCAACAGAATGGTGTTAATGAGAAGAGAAATAGGACGTTGTTGGAAATGACAAGATCTATGATGGCGCAAGTTAACTTGCTAATTTCCTTTTGAGGGGATGCATTGTTAACTGCGACCTATATCTTGAATAGAGTGCCTTCAAAAACAGTACCCACAACACCGTACGAATTTTGAACTGGTAAGAAACCAAGTCTGACTTGTCTTAGACCATGGGGATCGGTAGCATATGTTCATGACCCTTCTAATAAATTTATAAAGCTTGGTCCCCGGAGGAAGAAATGTATCTTTATTAGATATTCTGATCAGTCAAAGGGTTATGTGTTTATCGATGAAAGAGAAGACGGTACTGTAACCGAAATTGAATCACAAAATGTGACATTTTTGGAAAATGATTTTTCTAGTAAAGGTGATATAACAAAAGGAGAACCTTTGTTTGAATTAAATAATTCAAATGATGGTTCTGTGCAGGATGGATCAAGAGAATTACGAGAAGTTGAATCCCTAAATGATCCCAATGGGAGGGATTCAAATTCTAACGATCCAACTGAATTATCGATTCGAAAAAGTACTAGGAAAGGTATGCCCAAACGTCATTACGAAATTGAAGGGCACGCTTTTATCATTTCTCACAGGACGAGGACGAGCCGAAAAATATGGACAAGGCTTTGTCTTGTCCTGCCAAGGATGAGTGGATAAAAGCAATGGAGGAAGAAATAGAGTCGATGGATTCCAACCATATTTGGGAACTGGTTGATCTTCCACATGGGCGCAAACCTATTGGGAACAAATGGGTTCTCAAGATTAAACGTAAAGCTGATAGAACAATTGAGAGGTACAAAACTCGGTTGGTGGCAAAAGGTTATACCCAACAAGAGGGTATTGATGAAGAAACTTTTTCACCAGTAGTGAAATTTGCCTCTATTCACCTATTGTTGGCTATTGTAGCCAATTTAGATTTAGAATTACATCAAATGGATGTGAAGACTGCGTTTCTCAACGGAGAACTTAAGGAAGAAATCTACATGGAACAGTCAGTAGGTTTCATAGTTAAAGGTCAAGAAGACAAAGTTTGTAAATTGAATAGATCAATTTATGGTCTCAAACAGTTTTCAAGACAATGGTATTTGAGATTTCATAGAGCCGTAATCTGTTACGACTTCGTAATGATAGACGAAAACCATTGTGTTTACATGAAAAAGTCTAATGATAAGTTTGTAATTCTGAGTCTGTATGTCGATGACATATTGTTAGTCAGAAATGATATGGAATATGTCCTGAATATCAAGAGCTGGTTATCATCAAATTTTGAAATGAAGGACATGGGTGAAGCAGAGTACATACTGGGTGTTAAGATCCGCAGAGATCGTTCCAAGAGATTGTTGCCTTATCTCAAGAATTTTACATTAAAAAGATTTTGGAACGATTTATGATAGATAGTTGTAAACCTATTGATACTCCTGTAGCTAAAGACGAAGGTTTAAGTTTAGCAATGTGCCCAAAAACCGCTGAAGAAAAACATGAGCTGTCAAAAGTACTGTATTCCAGTGCTATTAGGAGTCTGATCTACATTATGATGTATACTCGCCCTAACATCTGCTATGCCGTGGGTTTGGTCAGCATGTATCAATCCAATCCAAGTAAAGGTCACTCGACAGCTGTAAAGAGGATTTTAAGATACCTGAAAGGAACTGTGAATTATTCCCTTTGTTATCAAGGAAATGACTTATTATTGAGTGGATACACAGATGCTGATTGGGGTGGTGACTTAGATGAATGTAAGTCCACCTCAGGTTATCTTTTCTTGCTAAATAAAGGCATCATCTCTTGGAAAAGTAAGAAACAAACGTGTGTATCACTGTTTACGATGGAAGCAGAGTTTGTAGCTTGTGTTTCAGCAGTTCGGGAGTGTGTTTGGTTAAAATGGTTTTTACAACATTTGAGAATCGTAAGCGACACAGTGGGAGTTATGACAATTTATTGTGATAGTCAATCAGCTATCGCTTACACGAGAGATCCCAAATATCATGGGAGAACCAAACACATTGATACGAAATTCAACTTTATTCGAGACATTGTTGAAAAGAGAGAAGTGACATTGAAGTATTTATCTGCACATTTAATGGTAGCTGATCTATTCACAAAACCGATACCTAGAGATATATTTCTAAAACATGTAAAATTTCTAGGATTGTGTAGAGTGTAATTGTATGTGTATGCAATAAACGTGATGTAATGCACATTATTAATATGACATTTGAATTTGTTTGTATTTGTGAGTTTTTATATCTTGATTAAAAAGTATGTCAGACAAGTTTGGAAGATTGGCTCTCTCACACTAGCAATCGCCTCTAATATCTATGTAATATGTAGGGATGAGACAATATTAATTTTGGATAATTAACATAAATTTGTCGCCTTAGTACAGAACTAAGATGAGATTATTCTTGATATTTATTTATTTGATAATCGAAATGGATTTCTCACAATCCATTACACTTATCTAGAGACCAGGTGTGGTTCTCTCTTGAAAAAGTGATTTTTGTTTTGAGGATTTATAAGAAGAGAAAATCAAGTCAGTATCGTAATATATTTGGACTAAGACCTATACGATGCATTATAATTTTGAAATAGACATATACTTCTAAATAAATAAAAGGCATCGTAGCACGTGTTCATACCGTGTGTGCTTTCAGTGACCCTATGGGTAATGAGTTAATGAATCTCTCTATCTCATTGTGTGAGACCCAAAGGTTTGTAATTAACCTCATTTAATACCCTTAAGACTTTCCTCTATTTCTTAAAAATTTGTTTTAGTGTTGCTACTTTATCATATAACCAATAGATCATGATTGATTCGATTTTGCGGTACATGACTAGGAAAGCAGCTAAAATGAAGTAGAAAAATAATAGTGCGAAGGGAAGACTGTCTTACAGATTGTATGTAATTTTTGTATTTACAGACTAGCCAGTTATGTTTTTAACTTGATGTTCCGAAACATAATTGTGAATGCATAGTTGAGATGAGTCAAGTATGCTCTTATTCATTAATAGAGGGATAAGAGGTACGGTGACTCTATATATAGCAAAAGAGGTCTGGGGTATGCGAGACTTGATGTTCTTATTGTATTAGATCTTGAGTTGCTACATATTCTTAACCGGTATATAGCTATGAGCTCTCGATGTACTCGCTGGTCACACGATTCATTTGTCTGTATGAAATCGATGGTATATAGAAGTGATTAAGCAAAATGTAGGTCTAACCCTCATGTGCGAGTGGGAGATGTAAGTTATGGGTGTTGGGTCGGGTCGTCCATGTAGGTTTGACCCAAATCCATTCCCTTAATCCATTTGAATTTCAAAAGGAGAGAAGGGAGGGAGTGGTTTTCTAAGAGAAAAACCAACTCCTAACTCCCTTAACCATCTATTATACACATTGAAGGTGTGAGAGAACAAGCACATTGTTAGGAAGAAAAAGATCTACACCATATACAATTTCTTTTTATCAAAAAAACTCTTGAATTGTGAACAAGAAGGAGATTGATCTATTTGTGACATTGTTCGGACCCGTACATCGAAAAAGTTAGTTATCCGACCCTAGATCTTGGGATATTAAATATTTATTTCGTTGTAATTGCGTCAAAGAATGCTTTCATCTTATGTCAACAATTCGATTCAATTCTCTTGTCACCTGTTCCTCGTTTTGCATTGATACAAGTCGGCTTCGAGAGTGCATTTTCCTTTTTTATAGGAAAAGCAATGGTCTAAATTTATCTTCCAAATTTAATTTACAGGGAAGGGAAATATTGCACTGTTATCTAATGGTGAAGGAGATAATAAAGGCTGTTTGATATTTCCTAGTCCGGATATGGGTCCTAAAGTTACGTGCCCCTAAATTTAAATCTTTTGAAACTCCACCTAAACAAATAACATCATTATAAATTAGCTTAGATGGTTCTGCCATTTGTTTTTTCCAAACCCCAAACTATAATATATTATTCCACCTTCATATTCATCACAAGTACAAGATGAAGTACATTCAAGCAAAGTGCACAATCTCCTTATAATAGAACAAAGTGAAGGTCATAACTATGAAGGCTTTCTGGATAATATGATGGAGGAATTCTTTATTGTTGCATTGGTCAACTTTCGAAATGTGACGGTACACGCCAATAACAAATCCGACACTGAAATGTATTGTCATGTTGCCAACCAAATTCAGGCCAAGCGTGATTTTCTTATAGGAACTTACATGTGTAGGTAGTGAGCGGCAGGGGTTGTGCACCGATTTGGAAAGTATGCTCTCTTGAGAGACAATAAGACAAACACCATTTTTTTTAATGAGGATCAGGAAGATAAACTTCTGGAAAATGCTATCCATTTGGATAAATAACTATATAGTGACATTATTGATTGTCAAAGGACTAATAGAATTAATTTTGAGCAAGTCGAGGTGAAAGTGTATCAAATTTTAAACATTAATTCTTTATTTGTTAAAAGCATAAAACAACGGAATGTTGCATATCTACCTCTTTGACAATTGACAAAATTTTCATTCATTTTAACTGACGTGAAAAGTTAAAATATTTAAATATATATATATATATATATGATAATATAATAGCAAATAAAGTAATATAACCATATTCATATCTTGCCGGTCACAATGGACCAATTTGTACCCTGAGGCCTAGGTCATGCTTGGTGCCCAATCAAAAATCAAGGGCCCGGCGCTCTTTCTTAGTCGGGCATTATTCTTTTATTTTTTTATTCTTTTTTTATTTTCTCCGACTGATATTCGACTTTCACCCAATAATTAGGTCTGAATACTGTGAGACCCATATAAGGGGTTACCTCTCACAAATCTTGTTTTTTCATTCTCATGGTTTGAATGCAAAACGTATGGTTAATAGAGTTTAGCACTCTCTCCCTCACGGCTTCCTCTCTCTCCCCCGTTCTCTTTGCTTGCTTCAAGATCAAGCAAGATCAAGTAAAATCCCACACATCTAGGCTCTCAAATCCTCAACAAACTTGATGATTGTGGTTCTAGAGAGAGAAATCAAGGGTTCTAGAGAGAGAAATCAAGGGTTCTAGAGACAAAAATCAAAGATTTGGAGTGACTCAACAAAGGATGAAATTGGTGGCTCCAATAGAGGTAAAACTCTTTTCTAAGCTTGTATTTTCATTCTTTGATATAAATTTTGGATTTATTTTGAGATTTTGGGTTTTTATAGAGAGAGAAAAATTAGAGTTTGAAGATGATGTGACCAAGAGACAAAATTGATGGTCCAAGTAAGATAATTTTTCTTCATTTATCTTAATTTTATGTTGAGATTGGAAAAATAAAGTTTAGGATTTTAAATCTATGGTATATATAATATAAAAATTTAGGAAAATCCTGAAAGAAAAATTATTTCCCTAGATCGGTGATATAGTTTGATAAAATTAGATAATGGATTGATGAATTTTAGAAAATTAGAATTTGAGTTATATGAAAAATATTGATTTTTCCTAACGTTAGTTTGTGATTAGTTGTTAAATTCATATTTATTGGTTTAGGTTGAAACAATTAAAGGGTTAAGAGGATTTACCTTGGATTGAATTGTGGATTGGGAGTGTTCATCCTCCCAAGAGGTGAGTGATTCCATGCTTGTACTTAAATAAAAAAAAATGTTTTTATTTAATTTCCTAAATGATTGTCAAACTTGAGTTTATATGTATTAGTGTGTGTGGAATATCTTGAATATTGAATTCTGAATTTTTAATTCTGAATTTTTAATACATCCTATATGTTTTAAATGAATAAATGTGTTATGTGAAATTGTTGATATTGAATCCATTGGTATAATAAATACTAATGAGAAATTGTTGAAATTGTTAGCACATGAATTGGATTTATGATTTTTAAGAAATGGTATATATGATTGGTTTGAGGTGAGAGTCTGAACCTCTATTAAATGTCTAGTCATTTCCCACTACGGAGCGACTCGACGGGGTGACGTAGTAGGACTGGTAAACCATGGGATGTAGTCGAGCACGTATGGCACATTCATGGCTGGATATAGTGTTCACGAGCATGAGATAATTGGACGCACATCCAATGAGAGTCCACAGACAATGTCAAGGATGGGGGTATTTTTAAAACGTGAAAATTATTAAAATTCTTGACGGTTCCACCCTACATCGTGGTAGACCTTTGTTGGGATCAGAAATTTAGGTTTGCTCATGTTTGAAAATATGAAATTGTTGGATGTATATAAGATTGAATTATAAGAATTGAGAATTTTGATGATATTGGAAACTATATTTGAGTTATTTATTTATTTGATGAAATTGTGAATGACATGATGGTTTGAAATATATACATTTGATATATCCACCACACAAATCTTATTCTTATACAATTTGTACATCACTCCCTCAGTATATTATATACTCACTCCTCCTACTTCCATTTTCACAGAGGAAGCATAGTCGAGACTGGTGGATGCTGAGGGTGATTTGAAGAAGATTGTTTTGTTAGATTTCTTCAGGTAATAGTTTGCTTTTGAATTAAAATATTAGTGGACCCAAGTGGAGGCATACTATGTATTTTAATTTTAAAAACTTATTTTCTACTATATTTATTTGGGTTTGGAACTTGATTATGGGTTGTATATTTAAAATGATGACCTTCCCTTTTTATTTTCCTGAATTTTTTCTTGGGAATTATTTTGTTGGAATTTGATATGGATCCCGTGAGAAGGGACTTGTAAATACTCTGTGAATTTGATTTGACTAGCCGGGTTGGCTCGAAGCATGCATGTTTCGAGCAGGGATAGACCAGGCTCGTCTTTTGATTGTGTGATGATGCATGCTGGTTTATTTTTATGGTTAAATTATTTTGAAAAATGAATGAATATAGTTGAATGCCTTGAGATACTTTGGTATATGGGTTAGATTTACTCAAATTCCGGAACGGCGGTTGTTGTGTTCTCGATAAGCGGGTTTGGGCATGAAAATTTTATTAGTCTTAGAGCTTAAACTCTTGTTTTGTAAAATTTTAAAAGGTTTTCAAATATTTTTAAAGGTTCTCAATTGTTTTCAATTATTTTAAAGTTTTGATTTTCAAAATGCTTCCAAAGGATTTTTAAAGTGTCTCCTATGGGTCCTAGGAATCATGTCTAGGTATGAGTGCATTCATCAAACTATCAGCATATGATATAATCAAAAGCAAAAGACTTGTCAGATAACTTCTGAGAGAGAATAGAGGATGATGAACAGAAGCAAAAGCTTAACCCTAAATTCCTTGTGTTCTGACTCCATGTGGACTAGATTTTTATTAGACCTTGGATAGGTTGTTGGTCATAGTTATCACAATGTCATGGGATATAAATAAGATGACAACTAGATTGTCTTAGCAAATGATACGAAATAAGACTGCAGGTGTTCCTCCAATTATTTAGGCCACTACTACGCCTTCAGCTACGTTAGGCCACTCGTGTCTCCAGCTCCAATAGTTAGCTTTTAATCAAGTCTAGCCAAATTATATAGATAATAGAAGGCCACAAAGTACAAAGATGGATATAGGGATACGAGGAGTAGATGTATCTCCTGAGAGAACTATCGGTTCTAGAAATTGATAACTGAGTTTTGGAAAATAAAATTGATGATTTTTCACAGGAGTAATAATCCCTTGGGCTGTAGAGTATTTCAGTGTTGAGTTTCTATAAGTTCATGATCATAGAAGGGTACAAGGTTAGACTTGTCACCTGTTACCTAAAGGAAAATCCCTATGATTGGTGGAATTTAGAGTTGAGGGACTCTGATATGAAAGTAACTTTCAAGGTGTTACTTGAGGTCATTTTATGTAGATCTATCATGAGAGGTATGTACAAACCTATATTAGATATCAAAAGATACCTAAATTTCTGGACTTGTAATAGAGTAGTTAGACTGTTAGTGAGTAATAGAGTGGTTAGACTATTAGAGAGTATGAGGTCACTTTGCCCAATTATTAGTGCATGCCCAAGAGTTAGTTGAAATAGACGAAAATAGAATAAAAAGATTCATGGAAAGATGACCATCTTTTTTCTAGAATTATTTAGTAGCTCAACTCTTTACCATTTGTAAGATCTAGAAAAATAATTTAAAGACTTTGGAATTGATTACTAAGAACAAGCAAGATATGTCACAAGAGAAAAGATCAATAGAAATTCAAACTTTAGACAAGAGAAAAAAAAACAAAGAAAATAGAAACAGTATGAGCAATGTGATAGCTCGATAAGAGGCTATTATGTTCTAGTTATTGAAATATCCATACAAAATTATGAGATGGAGGGATAAGACCTTCTTCACATGTTTTCATATGGGCCACTATACCCTGTGTTACCTCTTTGCCCCATGCGGCCATAATCTGCTCCTTTACTACATGTTCTACCATCTAGATCTATACATCCTCATAAGCCAACACTTCTTTAAGTCCCAACGCCAATACTACCTAAACCTGTTGTATCACCATAGCTAAAATAAAGACAAACTCATGGTATACCACCAGACTTAAGAGGTAAGGTTAGAGTTTATGTAGTTATTGTTTAGGAGGTTAATACTTCACCAAATGAGATTACGGTGGGATGCGGTTATTTTCTTACGATATGTTTGTTTAATCAACCCAAGTATCATGAAATCATTAGTTTCATTAGTATTGAACATATATTTACAGCAAGGCTCCAAACCATTAGATAAGTGGTTGTGGTTATCGAGATTTATAAAGATTGTATTGTAAAATTATAGATGTATGATTGTAAAATTGATTTGTTGCCATTAGAGTTGATGGATTTGGATGTCTTTCTAGATGTGAAATGACTATCACCTAACTATACATTGGTTAAATGGTACTGAAAGATGATTAACTTTTTACCACTAGGATAGCCATGGATTTTGTTTGTCAATGTTAGATGTGTTTGGATTTTAGTTATATTTTTTTTATTTGAGTTACTAGGATGCTATTTAGAAGTTGTTATGGATATTTAACCTTTCTCAATAAGGTTAGGGATGAGCAAACTTGTTGTTTGACATACCAATGATTTAAGATTTCCCTAATGTATTTCTTGATGACTTGTCAAAGAGAGATTTCATTATTAATTTGATGCCAAATACTACACTTATTTCTATAGATTCATAAAGAATGATACTAGTTGAATTGAAAAAGTTGAAGACTCCATTACATGAACTTGTGGAATGAGGATTTGTTTATTCTAGTGCTTTTTCCTAGGGTGTACTAGTATTACTTATGAATTTTTTGAGATAACTTGTAGAATAAGGATGATTTCTTAAGAATATGTATTGACTATCAAAGATTGAATTAAGTTACCATTAATAATAAATACCTTTGTGAATAATTAATAGTTGTTTGAATAATTAAGTTGTACCACAATCTTCTTAAAATTATATCTTAGATTGGGTTATTTGCATATTATGGTTTGGGAGGGAGAAAGGTATTCCAAAGATAGACTTCCATGTTTTCTATAATTAGTATGAGTTTTTAGTGATACCATTTAGGTTAACGAATGATCCAGTTTGTACACTATCCAGATAACTTCATGGTTATATTTATAAATGATATTTTAGTTTACTCTTAAGATACATTATGGTATAAGCACCATTTTTGGATTACTTTACAAACTTTGAAAACCAAGGAATTGTGTCACGCCCCGGTCTTTGATCCAAGGCATGAGCAGCCGCCACGCTATCCCGGATGCTGACATTAAATTCTTAACCATCAACAAATAAACGGACAGAACCTCTCCATAAATTGGAGGTCCATCCTATATCAAAATCTCGTCAATCAATAACATATCAATGCATAAAGGCCAACCTGGCAAATCATCAACACAACCAATCAATCCACATCCCTGTCAACATCCAAAATAACGTAAGGCTAATCAAGTTCTATCCACAGACCTCTACTGCCATGCCCCCATCAAAGGCAAGAACAGTCGTCAGTCAACCTTCCTGTGATTTAGAGGTGGTACTGAACGAACCCAATAGATAATCCTAGACATGACACGTTTTCCAAAGTGATTGAACACAATAGTACAATCATGCCTCAATGCAATACAATGAAATGAGAGTTACAATAATATATACAATTCTTTACATACAGTCATCCCTTTTATATACATGTACAATGGTCTATCTACAATCCTAAATATACAAATATATATATATCATCCCATATCTTTAAACACAATCCTGCAGAAGAATGGTTAACACCATACTCAGGTCCGATGTCTCCAACAAAACCTCGTGCGCTGCTATGTTGCAACGCGTCCCACTATAACTATCTCTATGGAATAGAAAGTGAGGGATGAGTATTATGGGGAATACTTAGTAAGTGAGAGGGTATATATAAGTGTGTTCAATGTGTTGGTGAAAAATGGAGTGTCAAAATGATTCAATAAATCTATAAGTCCGCATAATGTATGAAAACAGTGCATAATGAACAATTCATCATAAATCATTCTTTTTCAAATATTTCAAATACATATGCATCCATATCAATCGAATCACACAAGTATAGAGCATGCTAAAATCAGTTCCTGGCAAAGGTCGACCACAACCAATGGCAGGCGCATCGGGGGTTTTTATATGCAAAGTTAGAAAATACTCTATACCCTGACGTTGGTAACGGACCTCATCAGGTGCTAGACCAGGGTGTTACCTAGTCCTCCCCCTTTCGGGTTCAACCCAACTAGTACCGTGTCAAGTCCCAATATCATATACGTCGTTTGGGGATACCTCTTACAGAAGCATTTCCGGGCACAATGAGTGCCTCTGCAAACGCCCTTCGTAGCTACGGCATACCCAACTCATGGACGTATCTCATAAATCATATCATCATGGCATGCATAAAGGCTCTCGGCCGATAACATAATATCATTATAATGTACGTGTCATGCCAACATTTATCAAACAATATCAAACATTTCTCATAATTGATTTCATAAAATCATATGCATATCAATGCAATGGCACATTTTTTATTTCGCAAATCATTTGGATGCATATTTCACAATAAAATTATGTTGTGGACACTCCAATGATTTACAAAACATTTCACAAATCCATTCCAAAATCATAGCACACGATCATAATTCATGCTTGCATTGAAAAGCGTTTTAAAGCATGTTGCTATGCATTGAACACATAATATAATAAATCTCACTCACAATATACGGGAGGGTACGCCACTCCCTGCACGAATCTCGAGGCACACACAAAAAATGCTCATCTCAATATCACCAACAAAACTCTATAAACACAATATAGAATATGTGTCACTTAAGAGATCATATGATGCGTATATAATAATGTAAATGTGATGCAACCCTAGGCATAGACAAATCTAGGGTTTTCAAGTTCTATTCTTGTGCCATTTTAGGGAATTGACCATAAGTTTCTCAACCGGGGTCGGAATTGAGAATTTTCAATTTTTATGGTTGACTCACATAAAACTCACACTTTTCGTGTTAAACTTATCTCCAAAATCTCGGTGGAAGATTTCTTAAAATCCACATTTTCAAACCAATCTAAATCTCACTCTCCATTCTATCCTGTTTTAGCAAATTTCCCTTATCGCAAAATCTATTCATGCAAAGACTCTGCTTTTTGACTATGTTGTATTCAAGACACAAGGATACAACTTCTTAGTTGGGCACTTTCTCAGATTCCTAGTGCAAGTACCTGAAATAGCAATATTTTTCCCACATTACATTTTAGAAGTCTGTTCTGACCAATTTTTAGCGCAACAATCATAACATTTAACACATAACTTCAAATTACCTGAAATTGTTACAGTACCTAGATGACACATAACCTTACATTTTTCATGTTTTGGCCTAGAAGGGGTCTAAAATTGACCACCAAAATCTCTATTCAGGTTTTCGCCGAGAAACAGAATCTTTTCTGCACAGTTTTGGGAGATTTTGTATAACTCTTGCTTCCCTTGGCTGAATTGGCTGTTATTTTCACCGTAGGTGGCTACAAAGGAGATCTACAACATTTCATCTTTGTGTTTTTACAAACAAGGGCTGGAAGGGGGTCGTCCAATGCTACTGGTTTTATCGTTGGAAAACAGAGGACCCTTTGACGCGTTTTAAAGAATGGCTATAACATTTGACACAAAGGTTGGATTGAGGTGATCCTTACCTCGTTGGAAAGCTAAGACATGGATCTACAATTCTTTCAACTATCACAAGATCTGAATCTATCAGGAAGGGGCTTGAAAACTTAGGTTAATGTTGCTGCCGAAATTAGGGCAAAAATGCAGGACTGAACAGGGAATTAGTGCAGAACACTTAATTTTGAAAAATCATATAAAATCCATCTATACTCAGAATACAACGGTTCTTATCTCCTTTTAAAGCTCTGAATGTCTAGTTTCATGTGTAAAAATTTCACTCAACTTGCCTATGTACAGAAAATGTCATAGCCTAAACATTACAACCTGTTCAGACTTTCAAAAACCCAGAAATTTTGTCATGACTTCAAATTCGTCTACCCTAGTTTTCTGAGAAAACTTTCTCCTTTTTGCCTAAATTTTGGACATGTTATACTAGAGGGTGATATGTGTTTACCTTATGATGTGCAGGTTGTTTTGAGCCTTAAAAGTGCAAATCTCCTTCTCCCTTGAAGCTCTCTGTGGTTAAAGGTATATCGGATAAGTTTTGAGATTGGTTCTCTCATATGAGCAATCGCCTCTAATGTCTGTGTGATATATACAAATGAGGCAATGTTAATTTGTGGTGGATTAACATATATATGCCGTCTCAGTTAAATACTAAGATAAGATTACGGATTATATATACATATATGGTAATCGAAATGGATTCCCTACAATCCATTGAGCTTGTCTAATAACCAGGTGTGAATTTTTTTTTCTTAATGTTGTAAGATTTTTTTGAGAACTTGTAAGACGAAAAACTCAGGTTAAGTGTTGTGTATGTTTGGACTAAGACTTGCATGATGCATTAATTTTAGAAAAGAAAACATACACTTCCAAGTGAGAAGAAAAAATATCGTCACATGTATTTCATATCACATGTGCTTATATGACTATATGGGTAATGAGATGGCATATCCATCTTCATCTCATTGTGTCAGACTCGGAGCTTCATATTTAATCTCAATTCATACCCCTAAGACTTTCGTCTGTCTTTTGAAATTTTATTTTGGTGTTGCTACTTTAACATATCACAAATTAACCATGGTTGATTCAGTTTGGCGGTACATATTTAGAAAAGCAGTGAAGATTATATTGAAAGTTAATAGTATGAAAAGAAAACTGTCTTTTACTGACGTATTGCTCTATATTCATAAACCGGTCAATTATGTCTATAAATTAATATTTGGAGACGTAATTGTGAATATATAATTGAGATTGAGTCAAATATATTCTTACATTGTTTTTTAGATATGGGAGATATATTGACTAAGTCGAATAAAAGAGATATGGGATATAGCGAGAAATTGTATTCTCATCACCACATTGACATTAAGTTGCTATATATATCCTTAATCGATATATAGCCCTAGAATTTTTGGTATTCTTGCGGATCACACGATCCACTTATCTGTATGAATTGGTGATATTCGATTATAATGATCACATTATGTGCAAGTCTACTCCTCATGTGTGAGTGGAAGATATTAAAAAACGAAGGTCTGGGTCCGCCCATGATACAAACCCATGAAACCCATAAATTTTGAATGAGGGAGAAGTTAAAAAGGAAGGGAGTGGTTATTTGTAAAAACCACCCCTCTCAACTCCCTTAACTCCGCCCTCTCTCTAACATTCAAAAAAAGAAATGAATGTTTTTGTTGTTCCTCCCAACATGATGGAACAAGAAAGCAAGAACATGAGAAAGCATTTTGCTTTAGAATAGAATGAGAAAACAAGAGAGACTTTGAAAAATCAAAAAAGGGTTTGGTAAATATTGATCATCATCTACATCAAAGGCATTTAGATTGTGAAATATAGAAAGTGATCTGATTTTATGATATTCTCTTGGTTTAGAATATTCAACCGTCAAAAAGAGATACGTAATTGTTATCCAATTTAGATTCAAGAATTTTCAAATACGAAAAATTATTTGTTGGTTTGTTTAAAAACTTTTGGTCTAAACGAATTGTTAGCTAAGTAAATAGGAAGGTTGAAAGATTTAATTCGCGCGATTGGTCATATATAGTGCCTTTACTTTGCCTATTCCATACAATTGTTTTGGCATTGTATCCTTGTCTTTTGTGCTTTACCAAGGACGTCATCATAAAGTAGAGGCAATATGAGAACTACTATTAAAATATAGATCTAGAAAATTTAAAGGGAAGGAGTACACAGAAGGGAAATGGATGCTTCTATCATAAACTTTGATAAGTTTACTGTCTTGTAATCAATGCCCCCCCAAAAAAAACCAAAAAAAAAAGAAAGAAAGAAAAACCTATAGTTGACATTGAGGCAAAAAAAAAAAAAAAAAAAAAAAAAAAAAGAGGAAGAAAAAGAGAAAAATACTTTCCATTTGCATTACCTCTTTCAAGGTTCTCTAATGCGTATACAATTTACAAGATCATGAGTTTCTCTTTTTGTGTTCCCTTGTCTCAATAGTTAAAAAGGGGCTAAGATGGTCGCTAAGGGCTTTAGTGTGGAGTTGACCAAGCCCCTCGTCTTCCAGGTAAATTTCCCGCGAAACAATTACTTTAATAATATTCTTGACCTACATTAACCAGCAATTGCATTACATGATGACAGGATCATATTCTGGTTTCCTGCACATTCCATGTCATTCTTCATTACTCTCCTGATTTTTTTTTTTAGTATCATATCTTGGATATTGCCCGATATCCTGAAATTCACCCCAACTAATTCAGACTGACCGTTGCAGTGACTCATTTTCAGAGGATGGGTCTCCCAACGGGAAATGCTCCATACACATACACAGGAAGGTCTGATACTTCCAACAGGAGTCAAATCTCGGTCATGTTTAAACGAACTCAATCTCACATCCAATTGAACCAACCCACGTCGGTCCTGATTATATTATAATGGGATTTCTTTTGTCATCTATTTGTGTTTCTGAAATGCTTCTTGTTTTCTAATTCTTTTGCAGCTCTTCTTGAAAGTTATTTAATTTTTTATTCCTTTTCACCTTTTCCCGTGTTCATTATCTAATTGTTCGCAGGTGGGGCACCTTGGGGATATGAGAAGTGGGTTCACATACCTATCATAAGCAAGGAAGGACCATGATTCTTTGCAAGTGACATTTTGGAGGTATAGATTTATACTCTCTTTAAATGAAGCATTTTGGATATTTAGCACTAAGAATCTGGAAAAAGCTTTAGTCAAGATGGAAACAACTTCCACTGCAGGGCAAACCATTATGAACTTGTTTGCCTCGCTTGATAATGAATTAGCAAGAAGTTTTCTTTAGTAGAGTATGTGACCAAGCCTCAAGGAGTTATGTCTAAGTTGGAAAATCATCATGTGTGGTTTATGTAATACTTCTAATACATGAAGTTATCTGGTAATTGCTAAAGTTTAGAAATCTACACAACCAAAAAAATGAGGAAAAGAGGAAAAGGAAAAGGATGACACGGCTCGACATGCTTATGTTGATTAAACAAGCATAACAACATGAGAATACTATTAGATATGTGTAATAATGTAATCTTAGATATGAAATCTGTCACGCCCTGAACCGGGATCGTGAACAGCCACCCGTTGTCCCTAGATGCCGGCTGTATTTTTATAGAAAATCGGGCAGAACCTCCTCATAAATCGGAGGTTTTTCATGTACAATTTCACCTGTATATGACATTCATCCTGTAAAAATAAAGAATTGGCCATCTCGACCTCTCCAAAATCAACAAATACCACAGCCAATATCCAGAACAACGCAAGGCTATAAAGTTTCTAGCAGTCCTAGTAACAGACCTCTACTGTCATGCCCAACTAGAGCATGAGCAGCCGCCATACCGAGCGGACTTAAATTCTACGCATATATAAAATAAATTCCCAAGTTATTTTTAAATATTTACAAATGCCTCAATACAATGAGATAAATCAATACGAGAATTTCACGAATAAATGTCCATAATTTATACAGTCACCCAAAAAAAATTAGATAAATAGATTAGTCAAACTAAAATCTCCAATACATAACAATATCACCAATCATCGTAGCGGAAGAGATGGAAAATATCCATACCCAAACCCAGTGATATCTTCTCGGTCCAACACTAATCCTGTGGGAAAAAAAGCGAGGGGTGAGTATCTATGGGAGGATACTCAGTAAGTGAGGGGATTGACATCATACTATCAATATCGAGGGTGAACTTGGAGTGTCAAAGCATAAGATAAGAAAATATTCACAGTGTGCAAACCGATCATATTATTTCAAAATCATATATCATACGCACACATCAGAAAGCAAGATATGCATCCAAAATTTACATCAATATCATGAAGAGCAGGCCAATGAAATATTCCCGACAATGGTCTACCTCGACCAAGGACGGCGCATTAGGGGTTTCTCCAAATGCAAGTATTAAATAATGGCTTTCTACCCCAATGTTGGCCACAGACTATCCGAACTAGCCTGTAAATAATCATAATGTACATATAACTAGTCGGCCGTGTATGGTGCCCCTGCCTGGTACTAGACGGAGCCGTACTCAACGTCCTCTCTGATGAGGGTCAACCTGGGACACCCATACACATGACGATCTGGCGGATACCTCCGGCCGAAGCGTATCCGGGCACAAGGGGTGCCTCTACCAGATGTCCTTCGTAGCTACAGATTACAATATCATATCGGCCGGGCACGTAGCCCCATGTATCCCATCACCATGTCGGCCGGGCATATAGCCCCATGCATAATATCATAACGTCGGCCGGGCATACAGCCCAAATATGTAAGTAAATCCATTTAAAACCATGTGCCAATGCAGTAGAAACATTAAAGCATATCAATATATTGAAAATGTGGCACAATATTCAATTATCAAAACTCATAGATGCATATCGATAAAGTCAGAAATTAAGACACTCCAAAGGTCACAAAACATTTCATAAAATATTCAAAAATTCTAACAATCATATATTTTGCAAAAATATGTCATTTAAAAAGTATTTTTGAAATATGATTTTTCAATCAATAGCGAATGTCAAAGTCTCACTCATAGTTCTAGGGAGGGTAGTCACTCCCTATTTTCAAAACCAATCAAATCTGATTTCTCGAGTCTCCAAAAAGATCAACCTAATCAGATCATCAAAATTGAATATCAATTTCTCAAGTATCTTTAGGGTTCATCCGAAAGACATGAAATGTACAATATGTTTCACTTTACGGCTCATTTCAATCCAACCCTACAACCCTACAACCCAGATACTTTCATGCATATTTCAAAATTTAACTCTAAGGGAAACTATTCGAGTTCACTCGACATGATTTTGTGATTCTATAACATGCTTCTTTCGTATCAGACCATCTAGTTTCTGTAACATTCTATACTTAACATTCAAAGTCACATATAATCATTTCAGAATTTGTATTCTATTCGCATTCTACTTACACTCTAAACATATACAGAACCTTTCATCTTAGATTCAATCCTAGATTCATTCAATGTATCAGTTAGAGCTGAAATCTCCTCACCTAGGGTTTTCTCGAAGCGCCGAGTCTCGTCCGAAAGTCGCTTCGGTCACTCCAAAGTTTGTAGGGTTTCCTATCAAAACAATATTTATTTGTTAGATCTAAACACTTAGATCAGAAGCAAAACCCTAAGTCATTTACCTGTGTGGAGGTTCGTGGGCTGTCACGGGCTCACGGGCCATTACGGGCTGTCGTGGGCTCATGGGCTACAGCTAGTGGGCTCGCTGGTCTGCGGGCCAGTGGGCTGACGGGCTAGCAAGCCGGCAGGCCGATGGGCCTCTGGCTGATGGGCCTGCGGGCTGGTGGGCCGATGGGCTGATGGGCCTACGGCCAATGGGCCTGCGGGCTGGTGCTCGCCCGTGCGCTGGTGCGCCCTCGTGCGCTCGTGTACTGGCTCGCGTGCACTAGTACGCTAAGCTGGTGCGCGCTCTTGCACTACTGCACGCCCGTGCGCGCTCCTGTGCTGGCTCGCGTGCGCTCGTGCGCTGCCTCACGCGCGCTCGCGGCCTCACTCGCGGTCACGGCCTCGCTCCTGCTCCTGGCCTGGGCTCGCGCTGCGGGCTGGGTCCTGCTCGGGGATTGGCTCGCGCTACAGGCTGGGTCCTGCTAGGGGCCTGGCTCGCGCTGTGGGCTGGGGGATCGAGCTGCGGGCTCGAGCTGTGGCGGAATGCGGTGCTCGCGGAGGCTCGCGGCGGAGAAAGGCGAGGCGGAGAGAGAGCGATCGCGGGAGATCACGAGAGAAAGAGAAACAGTGAGATAGAGAGAGAAACCGAGAGGGAAAGGAAGAAGAAGAAGAAGAAGAAGAATGAGAAGAAGGTGGCGATGGTGGTGGCAGTGGCGGTGGCGGTGGAATACGCGGCGAAGGAGGGTGGCGCCACGGTGGGAGATGAAAGGTCGGGAGAGAGAGAGAAAGAGAGAGGAGAGAAGGGGGGTTAGGGTTTTAACCCTAATCCCCAAATTGGGGACGCAGCGTTTTGCCCCAAAACGCTACGTCTCCAATCCTGGTTTTTTTTTTTTTTTTTTTTATTTGGTGTTACATTTTCTAACCCCCTAAAAACAAGTTTCGTTCTCGAAACTAAAAGAAAACTATCCGGTGCACAAGTGGGGGTATTGTCTCCTCATCAAGTGGCAACAGAGGCTTACCCAATCTGTGGGCAAAAGACACTCTCACATACGAATGGTTTCCGGTGTCAATAAGGACATGAGCGTCAACTTTCCATATTTTCATAACTCTAATGTGAGAAAATAAAAGATTAGTTGATAAATATAGAGAAAAATATGTGCTCACATAGATATATATATCAAAATGTATGTACAAACCCACATAGTTAAGCATCTACGGCTTTAACTAGTGATGGTTCTAAAAAAAAATACATGGACATCTCTAAACATGGGGATCAGTGGGAGGAACACCAAAAATCTCGTCAGGACTCGCCTCAGCATCCTCCTGCGTCATCGCATATACACGGGCCTATGTTCTCTGCTGTTGTCGCGATGGTCCTGACACCGTGTTGCTCCCGACTACCGTCCGAGGAGTGGTGTGACTCGAGTGCGCAGGCACTCCCTGCTGTCCTCCCCGGGGAACACTCGAGTATCCAGTAGCTATGTGACCTCCAAATCCCAACTCAGGGCAAGCGCTTCTGATGTGCCCTTGCTTCCCACACCGGAAGCATGTAATGGGCATCCTACACTCTCCAAAAGGGTGGTGTCTACCACATCGATGACAAAAGGGGTGCCATTGATCTGAAATCTGAGTAGTGGCACTAGGGGCCGGTGCCCTGTACTCCTGGGATTCTGATTCCTACCCAGTAAGTGTCTGTCTCGACTGAGAGGAGCCTCCCTGGTACCCTAAAGTCCTACCCTTCTTCGAGCCCTGGCTCGAAGAAACCCCTGGTCTCTTCTTTTGCTCCCTGTTCTCCCGCTGTCTGCCCTCAACACAGACGATCTCCTCCGCCCTAAGTACTGAGTTCACAATCTCCGCAAATGAGAAACTAGGGGTCACTGTCATGTACCTCCTGATGTTCAAGTTGAGGCCGTCCTCAAACTTGAACCATAGCTATGTCGGCGTCGCTAAGTCTGGAACAAAAGCAGCTAGTCGCCTCAACTCCATCTCATACTCTATCACTGTCCTGGCTCCCTGCCGCAAGTGCAAAAACTCTGCCCTCTTGCGGTCCTACTGGAACTCAGAGAAGTACCTGCGATCGAACTCCCATAGGAAGTCCTCCCATCGCAGTGGCTTGGTAGCATCGTCACAAATCGCCTCCCACCAAGTGAGGGCATCACCATTTAAAAGTCTCTCTGCTATCCGAAGCCGGTAGTCCTCGCTCAACCCCAAATCAGTCAAAATTCTGCGTGTACGGTTGATCCAGTGTTTCGCTGCTATGGGATCACCCGTCCCTACGAACTCTATGCAGCCTAACTGCCTCGCCTCCTTCACCAGCTGGGTGAACTCGTGAATACGCCTCAAGGTGGAGGAGGTAGTGTCGCTAGGTCCCGACACAGTAGAAGGACCAGCAACTGGTGGCTGATCTGGTACAACAGAAGGTGGTACGGCCGTAGAAATCGGCGCGTCCGTCAGTGGCGGTGGTGGAGGTGGCATTTGAATCCCGTGGGAGGTGTACCACTCGTACACCTGCCTAAACGCCTCAAGGGACGGTGGTGGAACCTCGGCAAGAGCAGCCGGCCGAGTAGGCGCTGCAGGGGGCGCCCGTGTAAAGAAAGCAGCCTCAGGCACTCCAAGGGTCTCAGGCTCCCTCGGAGGGTCAGGCACGTGAGGGGTTGCGGGTAGCACAGGTCTAGCTCCGCGTCCTGCTCGTTTACCGCGTCTAGGCGGCATAACTCTGTAAGGGAAAATTATCATTAGATATAATGTTATAGTTTGTCGAGATTTAAAAATCAGGGTTAGTTACATAGCAACTAACCTCCTAAAATAAATGAAGTCTTGGATCTAAGAATTAAATAAAAAATGACATACTAGGTTAGATACGAATCGTATCTAACCCCCTAAATGAATATCTTATATGCCGAAAACCATGTATGGGACTTTAAATGACTGTGTGAAACTCTCAAATGTGTTGAGAACTTTAAAAACCAAGTTACTTGGGAATGTTTTCAAATCATTTATAAAACATAGCTCTAAACCAAGAGCTCTGATACCAACCGAACTGTCACGCCCCGAACCGGGATCGTGAACAGCCGCCCGTTGTCCCTGGATGCCTGCTATATTTTTATAGAAAATCGGGTAGAACCTCCCCATAAATCGGAGGTTTCCCATATATAATTTCACTGTATATGACATTCATCCTGTAAAAATATACAATTGGCCATCCCGGCCTCTCCAAAATCAACAAATACCACAGCCAACATCCAGAACAACGCAAAACTATAAAGTTTCTAACAGTCCTAGTAACAGACCTCTACTGTCATGCCCAACTAGAGTATGAGCAGCCGCCACACCGAGCGGACTTAAATTCTACGCATATATAAAATAAATTCCCAAATTATTTTTAAATATTTACAAATATCTCATTGCAATGAGATAAATCAATACGAGAGTTTCACGAATAAATATCCATAATTTATACAGTCATTCCAAAAAAAAAATTAGATAAATAGATTGGTCAAACTAAAATCTCCAATACATAACAATATCACCAATCATCGTAGCGGAAGAGATGGAAAATATTCATACCCAACCCCAGTGATATCTTCTCGGTCCAACACTAATCCTGTGGGAAAGAAAGCGAGGGGTGAGTATTTATGGGAGGATACTCAGTAAGTGAGAGGATTGACATCATACTATCAATATCGAGGGTGAACTTGGAGTGTCAAAATATAGGATAAGAAAATATCCACAGTGTGCAAACTGATCATATTATTTCAAAATCATATATCGTACGCACACATCAGAAAGTAAGATATGTATCCAAAATTTACATCAATGTCATGAAGAGCCGGCCAATGAAATATTCCCGGCAATGGTCTACCTCGACCAAGGACGGCGCATTGGGGGTTTTTCCAAATGCAAGTATTAAATAATGGCTCTCTACCCCAATGTTGGCCACAGACTATCCCAACTAACCTGTAAATAATCATAATGTACATATAACTAGTCGGCCGTATATGGTGCCCCCGCCTGGTGCTGGACGGAGCAGTACTCAACGTCCTCTCCGATGAGGGTCAACCTGGGACACACATACACATGACGATCTGGCGGATACCTCCAGCCGCAAGGTATCTGGGCACAAGGGGTGCCTCTACTAGATGTCCTTCGTAGCTATAGATCACAATATCATATCGGCCGGGCACGTAGCACCATGCATCCCATCACCATGTCGGCTGGGCATATACCCCCATGCATAATATCATAACGTCGGCCGGGCATACAGCCCAAATATGTAAGTAAATCCATTTAAAACCATGTGCCAATGCAGTAGAAACATTAAAGCATATCAATATGTCGAAAATGTGGCACAATATTCAATTATCAAAACTCATGGATGCATATCGATAAAGTCAGAAATTAAGACACTACAAAGATCACAAAACATTTCATAAAATATTCGAAAATTCTAACAATCATACATTTTGCAGAAACATGTCATTTAAAAAGTATTTTTGAAACATGATTTTTCAATCAATAGCGAATGTCAAAATCCCACTCACAGTTCTAGGGAGTGTGATCACTCCCTATTTTCAAAACCAATCAAATCCGATTTCTCGAGTCTCCAAAAAGATCAACCTAATCAGATCATCAAAATTGAATATCAATTTCTCAAGTATCTTTAGAGTTTATCCGAAAGACCTGAAATATACAATATCTTTCACTTTACGGCTCATTTCAATCCAACCCCAGATACTTTCATGCATATTTCAAAGTTTAACTCTAAGGGAAACTATTCGAGTTCACTCGACATGATTTTGTGATTCTATAACATGCTTCTTTCGTATCAGACTATCTAATTTCTGTAACATTCAATACTTAACCTTCAAAGTCACATATAATCATTTCAGAATTTGTTTTTTATTCGCATTCTACTTACACTCTAAACATATACAGAACCTTTCATCTTAGATTCAATCCTAGATTCATTCAATGTATCAGTTAGAGCCGAAATCTCCTCACCTAGGGTTTTCTCGAAGCGCCGAATCTCGTCCGAAAGTCGCTTCGGTCACTCCAAAGTCTGTAGCGTTTCCTATCAAAAGAAAATTTATTTGTTAGATCTAAACACTTAGATCAGAAGCAAAACCCTAAGTCATTTACCTGTGTGGAGGTTCGTGGGCTGTCACAGGCTCACAGGCCGTCGCGGTCTCATGGGCTACAACTACCGGGCTCTCTGGTCTGTGGGCCAGTGGACTGACGGGCTAGCGGGCCGGCGGGCCGGCGGGCCGGCGGGCCGACGGGCCAATGGGCCTCTGGCTAATGAGCCTGCGGGCTGGTGGGCTGATGGGCTGATGGGCCTGCGGGCTGGTGCTCACCCATGCGCTGGTTTGCGCTCGTGCACTGGTGCATGCTCGTGCGCTGGTGCGCTGTCGTGCTCCGGCTCGCGCGCTCTAGTGCGCTAAGCTGGTGCGCGCTCCTGCACTACTGCACGCCCGTGCGCGCTCCTGTGCTGGCTCGAGCGAGCTCGTGCGCTGGCTCGCCCGCGCTCGTGCGCTGGCTCGCCCGCGCTCGTGCGCTGCCTCGCCCGCGCTCGTGCGCTGCCTCGCCCGCGCTCGTGCGCTGGCTCGCCCGCGCTCGTGCGCTGCCTCGCTCCCGATCACGGCCTCGCTCCTGCTTGGGGCCTGGGCTCGCGCTGCGGGCTGGGTCCTACTCGGGGCCTGGCTCGGGCTACAGGCTGGGTCCTGCTCGGGGCCTGGCTCGCGCTGTGGGCTGGGGGATCGCACTGCGAGCTCGAGCTGTGGAGGAAGGCGGTGCTCACGGAGGCTCGCGGCGGAGGAAGGCGAGGCGAAGAGAGAGCGATCGCGGGAGATCGCGAGAGAGAGAGAAACAGTGAGATAAAGAGAGAAACCGAGAGGGAAAGGAAGAAGAAGAAGAAGAAGAAGAAGAAGAAGAAGAAGAAGAAGAAGGAGAAGAAGGTGGCGATAGTGGTGGCAGTGGCGGTGGCGGTGGAACACGCGGCGAAAGAGGGCGGCGTCGCGGTGGGAGATGAAAGGTCGAGAGAGAGAGAGAGAGAGAGAGGGAGAGGAGAGAAGGGGGGTTAGGGTTTTAACCCTAATCCCCAAATTGGGGACGCAGCGTTTTGTCCCAAAACGCTGCGTCTCCAATCCTTTTCTTTTTTATATTTGGTGTTACAAAATCAGTCAAGTTTCATAATTATTCATTTAATAGAGGTGGAAAATTATTTTATGTCATTGTTTTCAAATAGTGTATGACATTGTGCCCAAAGTAATGCAACTGCAATTGTCTTATCATATTGCCTACATGTCCTTGCCATGGTTAGGCAATGGTAAAGATCAAAACAAACAATTATTTCTATTTGAAGAGGTAAGAGCATGTCCAGCATATGCCAAGGGTGTGCTCATGGCTTACGTGTTGGATACGCCAAACAACTAGCCAAGTGGTATGAGGATGCTCAGAAATGAACACGCTTTGGTTAGTCATGAGATGGAAAACACGAATTTGTTCTTAGTATAACCACCCAAACAGACCTGTGATAACATAAAGATTGAATTTCATATAGAAGGTGTTAGTGTCTCTCTTTCTTTAACACTCACACAGATGCCATATGCACAAACTGTGGTCTGTGGACGAGGAACATTAGCACACTTCAATTTTGCATACGGGGGTTGCTGTACTGTTCTCTTTTTCAATTTGTAAGATGTGTATTAAACTAAATAGACATATATGACTGCAGCAGCTACACATGGTGAATTGGCATTCTATTGGTGACTTCTGGTTTTGTTGAGAATGCATAGGCAACATATTTAACATTCTAAATGTTGTCTATTATTTTCTGCTAATCTTACACCTCATTTAACACCTTTCCAATTTGAATCAGTTCTTTACCAAGACTAAGTGGTGGGTGGTTCCATTGGTCTGGTTTCTTTTTATATGCTGTCTTGTCTCTGTATCTCTCCAACGAGGTCTCCTTCCTCCTCATGCTGCTTTAGCACTGGCTAGTGGTGTCCTAATATGGACATTGCTAGAGTACACTTTGCATCGCTTCCTTTTCCACATGAAAAGGACGAGTTACTGGTCTGTGCTCTCTCCCTCTCTATTTTCAAATAAACACATTTGCACTAGGATGGTGGGAATTTTATTCGTATATAGGTTTATATGATTGTTGACTGCAATCATTTTTGCAGGGGAAACACCTTACATTATCTTCTTCATGGCTGCCATCACAAACATCCTATGGATGGGCTGCGGCTTGTTTTTCCTCCTGCTGCTGCAGCTATTCTAAGTATTCCGGTATAATATTTCCTATTCTCTCAATTTTCTTAGTATTAACTTCAAAATGACGTGGGATCTCTTTACGGATTACTTTCTTTTATGCACTTTATATTTTCAAAGGACATTGGGTTGATATGAAACTCAAAGATTGCTTTTCTGACAATTATTTTAGTCTGTTGACCTAAACCATATTTACCTAAGGAGATTATCTAATAGGGTCTAAAAGGAAGTAGCACTCTAACTTGAACCTACTCCTCGTGGATCTGTTGATGATGTCTGATTAAGACAACCATTATGGGTCTTATAAATCTAACTAGAATAAAATTTTGGCACTAGCGTGTCTCGCTTGGTACACAAAACTTGGAGTACATGTCTCGGTTACATTTGTGCTTATCGTTTTCTTCTCACTTCTAATTTGTTATGCTACGTTGCTGCTAGGTGTGGACAATATTTAAGCTCTTGTTGACACCATGTGCTGATCGTGCGTTTTTTGGAGGTAGCTTGTTGGGCTATGTCATGTATGATTGCACTCATTACTACCTGCACCACGGGAAGCCCTCCAATGAAGTCTCTCAAAATTTGAAGGTAAAAATTATTGCAGAACTGAAATCGGGTTCATTGACATTTCTTGTAGAGTAGATGCTATCACACATAAGAATTAAAGTAGTAGATTTTTTAATATCTTGTCGTCATTATTCTTTTTTTATGCATTTCCATGAGCTTAATAGATTTTGGGCATCAACAGAGATACCATTTGAATCATCACTTCAGAGTTCAGAGCAAGGGATTTGGGATCACCTCTTCACTGTGGGACAAGGTTTTCAGGACATATCCTGAACCAAAAACCGCTGAGAAAAGTCGATGAGAATGCTGCACTGCGCTTGTAGAGAATACCGTTGTTGTGCTATGATACTCAAAAAGTATTGCATCATGAAAATTTGTGACCTTGTGGTAATAGCTCCATGAATAAGATTGAGAGCTTAGGCTAAGCTTCAGTCCTGGTGCCAGCATCAACGTCAACAAAAAGTCATACTATCAATGATTCTCCATGCTTCCATCACTTTTTTTTTTTTCACTTTGCATTATATTCTCTCTCTCTCTCTCTCTCTCTCTCTCTCTCTCTCTCTCTCTCTTTTCTTGTAGCTAGCTGTAATAAAATATATACATTTCAAAGATCAACACTATATTTTAGAAATTAAATCTGAAGTATTTCAAGAGAGGGTTGCAGCATCCACATGTTCGAGATCCTTGGGCCCAGCTTTGGCAGCCCAAATTTCTAGTACAGCCTTTGGGATTTAGGTGAGGCATCGCCCTCCCATCAAACATGTGGAATAAACTAAGATGAAAATAAGACACGCTCTTGTGGAATTTTATTGGCTCTTGTGGCTATAATTGTAGTCGCAATTTTATGGAGTGTGCAGGCAAGAACGAGACATGCCCCATGCTGCAAGGACTACTGTTTGAACCGATGCTAATAAGAAGGACACTAACATCTCACATCAAAAACTGGAGTTCGAGTCTTAATAGTAGTAAAAACGATATTGAGAAAACTCTCTCCCAATTAGAACCCTACCGCAACTCAGTTAAAATTAGTCAAAATAAAATTCTGAATACTCCACGATGGTCTAAATCCAAGAGACAAAAAAAAAAAAAGGATTAGTGTTTGAGAGACACAATTCCAATTGAATATGACTCTCACAACTGATGTTTGCCTGTTAAAAATTGAAGCATGGAACGTGGGGCTCCCGTCAAGTCATGTTTGTCTGTTTATCCACGCATTCCCTTTTCTTTTTGCCCAGAAGTAGCTCAGAATGGACACCAGAGACCACAACATCAATAAATATATATAATATGTAATATATTAGGTTATGAATCATCCACACCCAACTGGCGGCGCACATCGCTTTCAAATTCAAATTTGAAATAAAGAACAAAGAGGGGAAAAAAATACAAAATTCCCTTCCAGTTTGACCAATTGTCAAATTAGTAACCAATCTTTTCCTTTTAATACGTAGTCAAAGGTGGTAATTTGATTTTTTTGGATTTTCACCGATTATTATCTGAAATTTATTCAATTAATTCGGTTTGAATACTGTATAATCTATTAAGAGATTGATTCTTACTAATCTTATTTTTTTATTCATATAACTCAAATCCGAATTTATAATTAAGAGAATATAACACCCTAATGCTATTCTTGTTGGATTTTGGTCAAAAGTGGTAATTCTATTTAACCTACTTTAAATCCTACGGTTTGCAGTCCACATGCAAATTACGTGTCAGTCTCGAACAAGAGCATTAACAGTTCTCCTTCGCTGCAGATCTGATAAATTTAGTGAAAAGGGTTATCGATTGTACAAGAATTATTCAATTTTTTGGATTTAAAGTTGAGGGAGTATATTGCCAAAAAATAAAAAGTTCATGCACTAATTTGACAATCGAACAAAACCACGGTCACTTTTCCTTTTATCCAAAAGGAAACAAACAAACAAGCCAAGTGCTAATCATAAGTGCACAACTATGTATGTTGATATAAATAAATAAACAATAAATTCACTTGGACATCTTTGCAATGTTGATGTTAATCGCACATTTGTCATTGCCTTTGGTAGAAGGGTAGAAAAAAAAACTCAAGAACAAATAATCAGATGAAATATAAAGGACAAATGTGACAGAAAAAACAATTAATGGAAAAATACAAAAATAATATTTCAATGAGTAAATGTTACTCCCTTACCCCCTTCGATTTCTATTGTTGTATTGTTGATTTAGTTAATAAATGTAATATTTGATATGGAGCAAAAAGTTAAATGACAAAATGCAAAATTTAATTCATATTTTTTTTATATATAAACACATTTGTTCTGAATTTTCTCTTTCTCAAAAATAAAAAATCAAAATTTTCTTTTTATAAAATTAAACAAATTAATTTTTTAAACAATTAAACTATTTTAAATTTTTCTTAGTAAACTTTGTTTTAAAAATTTTTCTTTTTAGAAAATCTAAAATCAATATTCTCTCTTTAAAATTAAACAGATTAATTTTTTTCTCTGAAAAATTAATTTAATTCACATTTTTTATCTAAATACAATGAATCTAAGTTTTCTCTCTCTAAAAAATTTTAAATTTAGTTTTTCGATCTCTAAAACTAGATAAATTAATTCTTCTCTAAAAAAAAAATCTATTATAAATTTTGTCACTCTAAATATATTAAGTATTAATTTTCTCTCTCTAGAAAAACTAATTTACTTTTCTCTATGTAAAACTAAATACATTAATTTTCTCTCTATAAAAATAACTTAATTTATAAACACATTAATTTTAAATTTTTTCTCTCTAAAAAAGTCAAGATTAGTTGTTTTTGACTAAAACTAAGCATCTATATATTATTTTGTCTCTAAAAATTTAAATTACTTTAAATTTTAGCACTCAAATTGTGTCGATTTTTAATTTTTTTCCTTAAAATAACTATTTTATTTTTCTCTCTCTAAAACTAAATATATTAATTTTTCTTTTAAAAATTCAATTTAATTAATATTTTTACTCTCTAAACATATTTATTTCAAGTTTTTTTATCTCTAAAGAAATCAAATTTAATTTTTCTCTTTCTAAAAAATCAATCTAATGCTCATTTATTTCTGAAGATGTTAATTTTAAGTTTTCCCTATCTAAAATAACAAATTTAGTCGTTCTCTCTTTAAAACTCAACATATTATTTTTTTTCTCCCTAAAAAAATATAAATCTCATTTTATCTTTGAACACATTGATTTTAAATTTTTTTCTTTTTAGAGTTAAACACATTAATTTTCCCACTGAAGAAAAATTAAATTTATTTTAAATGTTCTTCCTCTGAATACATTGATTTTTAATTTTCTCTTTCTAAAAAAATGGATTTAATTTTTTTTCTCTCTAAAACTAAATAATTCTGTTTTCTCTCTCTTTAAAAATCAATTTTATTTACATTGTCTCTATCTAAACACGTTTGCTTTGAATTTTCTGTTTTTAAAATAATTATTTTTTTCTTGTTTTAAAACTAAGCACATCAATTTTCTACTTCTTAAAAAAAATAAGTTATTTAAATTTTATTTCTATAGAAAAATTAGATTCAAAATTTTCTCATTAAAATAAAATATATTAATTTTTGTATCTAAAATAAGTAATTTCATAGAATTAAAATGTGCTACAAAATTACATATCTTTCGGTGGCACTACTCAACTTAATAGAAAGTTACTTTTGTGCGTGATGAAATGCTTCCTAGAATCGATTGGACAAGCTGGACATGTTTCTTTTTTTTTTCATCATTGACATTTGAGTTTTCTTAATTAATTTAACTCGAGCACTATAAGGTCCATTTTAATCCAAAAGAATTTAATGCTGGACATGTTCTAAACTCTAAGTTTAGATAAATTTTGGAAGATTAGGTGGGAGTTCTTGAAGTTAATGCTCCAATGGTCAATTTGGGTTAAAATTATTGGATAATAGAAAACTATTTAGAGAGAGAGAGAGAGATTCGAGTGATTAAGATCTAGTTTTCATCATTGCATACCTCTTGTGTCTAATATTTTAGGTGATAATATGTAAGTGATGTAGTCGAGTTACAGTACGTAAATGATGTGGTTTAGCTATGGTACGTAAAGAATAACATCCAAACCTTAAAATTTCTAAAATTGTAGGTGATTTTGCTCTAAGGGATGAATAAATCGAATAAATACTTATTTTTTATGAACCTCAAGTTGATACTCCCTAAAAATTTTAAAAATAAAAATAAAAAAAATAAAGAAAAAACTAAGTGAAGATGTAAAATACTGATGAAATATTGTCGATGGTGGATGAAGCAAATCTGTTTTTTTTTTTTTTTTTCCTTTTCATTTCTTTTCATTTCTTTTTTTTTTTTACCGGTTGGATCATAGAAAATAACAGCAGCACCTCTTTGGTTGAAATTCCATACCTCCACTGAGTGTCGAAGGCGGTGATCATGTAAAGTAAACAAAGATTAATGAAAAGCAAAAGTTCTGAGAATAGAAAAGGAAATCGACGGTTACCCTTGCCTCTGCCATAAGTCAAAGATTTTATGTGACTAGTTGGGATCTAAATTCCAGTCTCCCTTTTAAGTAAAATGAAAAAAATGATAAGTTCAGCGAGCAATAATAGTTTCCTTTTCTGAATAAGATTAGGTTGAATACCTTAACTCCGTAGGCATTCATGTTGCCTTAGATATCTGGGTGAGGGAGATCTTCAAACTAACTGAAACTCCTTCCGTTTTACTTTTCTCAGTCTTATTATCTATTTACTTATATGTATATGTGTATGTGTGTCCAAAAATGATGATGATATAGAATGGACTATAACTATTGTTCACGAATCATGTTTCACGCATAATAAACATCTTATATAATGTGCATGTTATATATAATTCATTTTCCTTATCCCTTTGGGATTATTTACTCAACTGATGATTGATTGATGCAAATTAACATTTCGGATATATCATGAGTCAAGCAAGGATATTCACGTAGTGGTAATGGACTTTGTGTTTTGGGACACCATATCCCTCACGTTACTTTATTTACATTTTCATTCCATTGCTTTTTTATTTCTCCAAATTTGTTAGTCCAAGTAATGTATTTGAGTAAGTTTATGTAATATTTTTTAACATTCTCCTCAAATTCAATATAATATAATAAAAATTATTATTTTGAATGAGACAATATAGCACAAAACGGCGTTGAACTTCACCAAGGCTATCAATACTAATAAATGTTGTGACAGAAAAACTCCGATAAGAAGTCACTATTAGAAAATTTGAGTGAAAATTGCCTCTATTAGAATCGAACCTATACACAAGAAAAGAGATAAGAGCAACCCAACCACCCAACCATCTTACTTATCTAATCATTCTTCTTTTTTTCATTTATTTATTTTATCTCATATTTTTTAATAATAATAAAATAACATAAAATAATAATTTATTATAAAATAATAAAAATAAATTTTATTTTAGATAAAAATAAATAATAAAAAATTTGAAAAAATAAAATAATATTATTTTTCAACAAAATAAAAAAAAATAAAAATAAAAAGAATTATTAAATAAAATTTAAATATTTAAAATTTAAAAAATTTAAAAATTTAAAAAATTTAAAAATTTAAAAATTTAAAAATTTAAAAAATTTAAAAATTTAAAAATTTAAAAAATTTTTAAAAATAAAATAATATTATTCTTCTACAAAATAAAAATAATTAAAAAATAATTAAAATAATCCGTCGCAAATCCGTCTATAATCCGTCTCTAAAATTTCCATGGGTATTCCGTCGGTATATTTCCGTCGCTAATCCGACGCTAATAATTGTAAATATATATATATATATATATATATATATATATATATATATATTTTTCCTTCAACAAATTAGCGACGGAAATTTTTCGTCGCTAAAAATTCCGTTGATAATCCGTCGTTGATAGGTTTAAAATTTTTTTTTTGGGTTTAGGCTTTACCGATGGATTAACGACAGAAAAATTTCTGTTGCTAAATAATTATAAATCTCATGGTATTCTGTCCAACGGTAATTCGTCACAAATTCGTTACTATTAGCGACGGATTTTTGTTCGTCAGTAATTTTCTGTCACTGATATCGTGTTTTCTAGTACTGAGTGCAATAGAGAAAACCTTATAAAAGCAGCAATAGAGATTCTAATAAGAGCAGTGATAAAGCGATTTTAATAAGATCTAATTATCACTATTGGGATCTAAAAGTTCTAAAATAAGCCAACAAACATAATCTTTATGTGGAAAATTTCTCGTATCTAATTAGGGTTAAAATCATTTATCCCTTTATCATAATTGGGTATTTTAAGTTGAGAAGATGTCATATATATCGGATCACATTTTATGTTCCACAATCTAAATGTCTTGGTGAAATTAACAATTGATATTTTTCAAACTCTCTTTTTACCTACAATATGAGAAGAATTTTCTTTTTTTCACTCACACAAAAAAATGGCTTTTTACTTTTGTCATACACAAAAAAGAGGATTGTGCCTTCCCCTTTCATTTCAAATTCACATACAAGAAAAATAGGGTAGTTGGCATTTTGAAAAAAGAGGGGGTTTTTTAGGAAGAGAAAAATTGAGTTATTCCAATAACCATCTTCTCTCCATTTGTAATCCAAAAAATATATATATTTGAATATGTTTGGGACGGGTTTACCCTCATAGGCGGACCCGCCCCATTTTCTAATGTCTTTCACTCGTGCATGAGAGTTAGATTCATACATATCATGATTAGTATAATCGATCATCACTGATTTCATACAGGTAAGTGGATCATGTGACTCACGAGAATATCAAGATCTTTAGAGTTATATACCGATTAAGAATATATAACAACTCAATGTTAATGTGATGATGAAAATATCGTATCTCATTATACACCAAATCTCTTTTACTCGACACAGTCAACGTATCTCTCATTCCCGGATCTAAGTAGAGTTAAAATCACTTACCTCTTTCTGACGATTGTGTATTCTAGATCAAAAAGATATCACGTAAATCGAATCACCTTCCATATTCCACAATCCAAATGTTTTCGTGAAATCAACGATCGATATTTTTCAATTGCTCTCTTTACTTATAATGTGACAAGAATTTTATTTCTTTCACTCACACACAAAAATGGCTTCTCACTTTGTGATACTCAAAAAAGAGTGTCGTGTCTTCCTCTCTCATTTTAAATTCATGTACAAGAAAAATGGGGTGGTTGACATTTTGAAAGGAGAAAGAGTTTTTTAGGGAGAGAGGAGTTGTTTCAATAACTACCTCTCCCCATTTGTAATTAAAAAAACAAAAATATTTGGATGTGTTTAGGATGGGGACAGGTCTACCCTCATGGATAGACCTGCCCCATTTTCTAACAGGATCGAATTGAGAGATAGTAAAATTTAGTATATAATAAACAATTACTTGATGATCGGCCAAATCGTGGAGAGCTAAGTTCTGGTTACCACCATTAGAATTGATTTTAGAGGTAATAAAATTTGGTATATATCAAACAATTTTTGAATAATCGAACGAGTGGTAAAAAGTCAAAAAAGTTGAAACTATCGTAAAGATTTGAATGGTTGTTGCACAGGAATCTGGTGGCTTGTGTAGGAGCATGAGAGAGTTTTTGGATATGTGATTCTTGCTTATATGATTGTTTTGAAGAGTAGAACCATTTGATGTGTACCAAATAGTTACCAGATGACCTAATGAAATAATGTAATAATATGAAATCTTAATGTTTCATTATTTCAATCAAATATTACAATAATATAGATTTATATAAAAAATTCATTATTTCAATCAACTAATATCAACGGTTAGTAAATGGATCTAATTTGGTGTAATTTGAAGTTAAAAAATTCAATCGTAGTAAAATTGATGTTAAACACTCAATTAAAATTTTGATGCAAACTGAACTTTACAAGTAATTTCCCCATCTCTAAAATTTCCAAGTTTATAATTTGTTTGAATAAAAATACCCTCTATATTTTGAGTTCATAACAATTATACCTAATTTATATATGAAAATGTTCTTAACAATACCAATTGGAAAATTTTCTTAAAACTTTAAGAAATGAACAATTTTTTTTGTTTAATTTTCTATTAGAAAATAAAAATTAAAATTTAAGTTGAAAATTAGAATTGAGGGATGAAAAATATTTTTTAATTATTGAACAGTATCTAAAAATTGACAGCGAAACCTAAAAAAAAAAGGTAAGAATCCAATATTCAAAATAGATTTGGAGAATATGATAGAAAATTTTGAAATTGCAAGCTAGGAAATTTCATGATATCATATAGGTTTGCGGACGCAGCCAACGTAATGTTGGAAAAATATTGTACACAACACAATGAATGGTACGCCAATTCAATACTCTTAATGGGAGAGGATATCAACGCGTCGCCCGCAGCTTTGGCTAATCCTCCCTTCCCCTCCCACACAAACTTGCTGCTTTGTGCTCTTCAAATAAACATCTCCGAGTGTCGTTGACTATTGTGCATTGCCCAATTTCTAAGGTGGACTCATTCCCCCGCTCTCAGAACATAAACCCTTGGGGAGAAACCAACCTCGATGCCCTGGTATTAATATCGAGTTGATCTAGTGAGATATGATGTTAAATATTTTAACAAAGATTTTGAATTTGACTCACGACTTAAACATGGAGCAGACTATATTAGAAGAATAGTTCTCTTAAATAAGTCACTGTAAATCTCGAAACAGATTAATTAGAATATGATTTCGCATATTGATTGATATAGTACAAAAAAAATATATATTATTTTAGGATGGTATAATAATTAATGAAGAATAAATGAGATTTAACGGTTATAGATTTCGATATTAAAAATTCCCATCAATACGAGATAATGGTTGGAGAATACATTTTTTGATTTCAATTACAATTAATAAAGAACAGATAAGATTTGACGATAATTTTGATACTAAAAATTCCCGTCAATGCAAGATTATGCCTAGGAGAAGATATTTTTTTTTTATTTTTGATTTTCCTTGTTTTGTTTTGTTTTGTTTTGTTTTTTTTTATTGTAAAAGGAAAAGGAATAATTAAATTTTTTATATGCATTGTTTAAATGAGGATTTTATTTTATAGTCGCATCTCTCAAATTAGGAAAATATGATAATGATGATATTGGATGAGGAAAATGTGTTTAATTTCTTTAAATGAGGAATTTTATTTGATAATGTTGGAAAATGGATACATGTTTGCCCATGAGGGTAGAATTGATCCAAACTTCTTTTAAGTTTAAATTTAAATTTGAGAGCTAGTTAAGAGTGGTTTTTCATTTTTGGAAACCACCCTAACTTCCCACATCACTAATAACTCCCCCTCTTTTTAACCTTCCGAAGATCTCACATTTTTTTGGACATACGGGAAAGCGAGAATTGAGATGGAAATTGTATACAATCTTTGGAGTATCTTAAGTGAGTGTAGAGGAGATGTTCTTCCCTCATTGAGAGAGAAAGGGTTTGGAGAACATTTGTCAATTTTTTTAAGGGCATTTGGATTGTAAATAATAGAAAGTGATCCAAATTTGTGATATTCACTCGATCAAAAATACCCGACTGTTGGAAAGAGACAACTGATTTTAACCCATTCAAGATCCAAAAATTTTCACTACAAAAAATTATTTATTGATTTGTTTAAAATTTTTAGATCGAATCAATTAGACGTCAACGAAAATGAATAAAAATATTATAAATTGTTCTTTTGTATTTCAGAAAATGAAAAATCCAATATTATTCTTAAAATGCATCTATATATATATTTATGATAATTAGAAAATCAGAAAATATTCTCCATTGATGAAATTAACGCTTCTTTGTGCCAAAGAAAAATGAAAAATATTCCTTTGAAAAATCATTTTGATCGAAAAAGGAAATACAACAAAAAGTCCAATGCGAAAGAGTTGGGAAAATCTATAAAATAAAAAAATAACATATATATATATATATATATATATATATATATATATATTTTGTAATGGTTGGAAGGGAGGGTGTCTTTTATTATTTTCAGTTTCTTATAATTAGATCTTTGAATTTAAATTTGTTCCGTTGGGTATTATTAGATGCGTTGATTGAAGATATGGTACCCACCCACGAAATGGTAAATTTTAGCAGAAACAGGAAAGAATCAGACAAGATATGATACATTTATTCCTTAATTATATATATATATTAAGGTTGCTGATTCTCTTACTTTTTTTTGTCATTAACAATATATTTTATGGTTTTTAGATTGTGTGATTATTTAGGACTTTAATGATCTCATGGCATACACAAACATATATATATATACATACATATGTACACATGCGTATATATACATTGTACGTTGGGACTTAAGGGAAAATGTATGCATACATCGATGTAAAAGCAAAAAAGAAAAGTTTATTTATTTTAAAATATTGTGTGCTAGAAAATATCAAGAATCAAAATTAAATTAATTATAATTAATTTCATTTTGACTCGTGATATTTTCTATCATCTTAAATTATGTAAGTTTTATAACTAGCTTTGTCTTGGGAAAAAGAGTCGGGAAAATGCAAGTTGGTTTAACAAAATATTGGAGGAGCTGCTTCCTAAATAAAAACCAATTTTTTTTTGTCTGCCGGTTCGACCGTTTCTCCGCTTACAGCATGCTAGGCAACTTGAAACAAAAAGCTTGGCTCAAACAAAAAGGCAAAAGGGTGATAAGTGCGGAAAGTCTAAGGAAAAATTTCATGAACCAATGTTAGACAAAAATTATTTCAGTTAGGGATGGACCCATTACATTATTAATGTGGTAATTTTTTTTTTATAAATATGTGATATTCAAAAATCACGTAAAATCTGATCAAATTCGATTCGAATCAAATTAAATACTTAACAAGTAAATTCTCTCGACATCTATTTTCTCCATACACAATATTAGAATTTAAAATTTTATTTAAAAAGAGTCGATAACTGACCATTAGACCAACTAGGAGTTGGTTATTGATACAGTAATAATATATCTTTCGATTAACAATTTTTTTTTGTATTTATTGATGTTGAAACTAATATTTAAAAAATAGACTAAATTGACCGGTTAGACCAAGAAACTTATTAATACTCTTGCCATAATAACAGATGGTTATAAAAGCAGTTTAAAAACTAGTAAACCAATAAAAATAACTAATATTAGATTTTCGCTTGTTAGACACATTTTAAAATAAAAAATTACTATCTTTGAATTTTCACTTTTTCTACTTATTATTCCAACTAATATTTCAATTTGAAATTCTTATTACTAATGATGATGAATTTAGTATTAAAACTATAAACTTGACATATTGGTATTTTTTAAATTTCAAATTTGTTTTTCTTATTTTTTATTAATTATATGTATAATACATACTCTATGTCATAATATTAAATTTTGCATTATATTTTATAATATTTTAATATTTAAATGGCTTGACCATGGTTCGACCGTAATCCAACAATTAAGAGATCGTTTGGGATTGTTTAAAAAATGCTGCTTATAATCATTTAATGTTTATAAACAGCTTTTTAGTTTATAAACTCATTTTATATTTTTTAAAAAATCAGTTGTTATCTGTTTGGATAAATATTACTTAAAAGTAATTAACTGCTTGGTAAATGAATACTTACAAACTATATAAAATAAAGAAAAAGCCATAAGAGGTATAAGATGTGGTATAATTATAATTTTTGTTAAATACAAAAGGGTAAAAATGTATTTTTGTTAGTCAAAATAACTTATTTTAGTTGTGTTTAAAAGTATTAAAATAAAAATGTTAATGGAAGCGACTTAGGTATAAGATGTGGTATAAAAGTATTTTTGTTAGTCAATTATAATTTTAATTTTAACTTATAAAATAATTTGACTAACTTATAAACAATTCTAAACACCCATTACAAGTGTTTTGACCAACTCAGTGACCAATCTAGTTTTCTAAACATTAGTAGAAACACTATTTTAACACTTTCTATTGTTTGATTGAATTAAAATACCTATATTATTCTTTTTGTTCTCTTCTTCGCCTACCATTCTCTTCTCTTTATAATTTATTTTCTCTCTTCCATCTCGTCGATAATGATCAAATTTGAAAGAATATAATAGTTACTTTTTTTCAAATAGTTACTTTTATAAATTTTCTCTCTTCTCTTTATATTATTCCTAAACGATTCTCTCTCGCTCTCTCTTTCTTCCCCATCAATAGAATTTTGTCATTTTCTTTCTTTTTTGTCTTCTCTAATACATACAAATTTCTCAATATTAACGTTTCTCATTTTTAAAATGTTTCATATTTATAAAATGATTTAACACATTAAATAAATTAATATTTACATAAAATTTTTATATTTTATATTTATATATTTTTCACATTTAATGAATTATTTATTTATTTTAATTATAATTATTATTTTTATATTATTTATCATATGATTAATAATTATATATTTGATCATTTTATATTCTTATTATAAAAGTAACTATTCTATTATTTTTATAAAATACTTAATATTCATATAAAAATTTATATATATATTTTTTATATTTAGGAATTTCTCCATATTTTCATTTTATATGTTTTTATAAAATGTCATTTTCTCGTATCATTTTATATTCGTTTTTATTTTCGTGTCATTTAGCCTTTCTATCTCTCTCCTCTCCTTTTGCCTAGGCTGGCCTACAATGTTTTTCTTTCTCTTCCCTATTCTCTAGTTGTTGTTGGTAGCCCCCAGCTCTCTCTCTCTCTCTCTTTCTTGTCTTGATCAATCATCAATTGAGGGAATCATTTGAAAGAAAGATCACGAACTTAAATCTAAGATCACAATGAATGATTAATGATCAATCGGCCATTGTTTTTTGTTGAGAGACAATGGAGAGAAGAGAAAAGCGATGAAATAAAAGAGATAAAAATTGAAGACGGAGAAAATAATAAGAAAATAAGAGAGAGGTGAGAAACCGGAGACCGGAGACCAAAGAAGAGAGACAAAAATAAGAGGAAAGAGAGTGACCGTTTGGCAAGTTTTTTCTTTCAACTTCTTTTTTTCTCATAAGGAGAACGCTTACCAAATAAAATTTCTTCTCCTTATAAATAACTTTTTTAATGAAAAAGATGATAAAAGTAGTTTTAACGTAGAAGTTTTTGAAAGGAGATTTTTCCTCTCTTTTTTGAATGTTCCGGTTTTTTGGAATCTTATTTTTTTATTCTATTTATATTCTCACTTGAATAAAATGAAATTTTAATTATATTCAAATATCGTAAATGCTATAATTTGGGTGGATTTAAATATATATATATATATATTATAAATTTCAAATATTTTAAAAAAATATTTTTTAGTCTATATATATGACTTTCGTGTTTATGAATATATACCAGAGTATATTTAATTTTTTTTTTTAAATTTCAAATATATTCATATATTCTAAGTTTGTTCATAAATATTTTTTAATTCCATTTGTATGATTTAAGTGTTCATAAATATATGGTTTACGTTTTTTTAGAATTTTTATTTTTTTATATTATATAAAAATGATTTTATATTTATAAATGTTTGATTTTAATAGTTTAGAAAAATAATTAATTTATTTTTATTTTAGTTATTAATATTTATATCTTTTATTTTTAAAACGTAGATTTTTGAATTTTAATCGATCTATAGTGAGGAGAAAAAATTATATTTTATGTATATATCTTTTATGATAATTTTATTAAAAATAAAGTTTATAAAAAATATTTTATCAAATAGTTTATTTATAAAAATGAGTATATAAACATATTTAAAAAATAAAAATACTAAATAACTTTATTTTTTTAAAAGAAATTAATTTTTGTTTCTTCTTAAAAAAAGAATATATCGAGAAAAAAAGTTATGCTAAAAATGAGAGGAAAGAGAAAGGTAGAGGTCATTGATGAAGAGGGAAAGATCGATGAAACAAAGGAAACAGAGATATATTTTATAAGAGATGGGAGAAAGAAAAAAAAAGGGGCTAAATAATCTTTTTCTCACATTAATGAACAGTAAAAAATTTACAAACTGAAATGAAAATTGAAAACAATTTTTTTCATCTCTAACTGAGGTTAATTTTCATTGGATATCGATAAGCGAAATTTGACCAAATGTACGGCCACAAATTTTTTTTTCCGGAGCATGGTGGTTTGACGATCCAAACCTTTGGGCGTTGACCGTGGTTTACAATAGGGGACCAAAAACGAAGATACCAAGATTTCTGTACCTGGTCGCGCCAACGCCCGATACACATCTACGGTCCAGATTTGCCAAAGGTAAGTGGGACCCACTTAAGGATGGAAGTGTGATACAGATCAATCATCCCGTCAACGCTACTGGTTTAATTAGGATCGCACGCAGAAGATAATTTCCCAAACACGTTGCTGAGTTGTACCGAAAAGTGCCAGACTGGAAACGGAGGTTCTGCCGGGCTGCTGTGGATAAACCGCTTAAAATCGGACTGTCCTGATTTCTCCTCTCATATCCACGAGACTCCTCTCTCTCTCTCTCTCTCTCTCTCTCTCTCTCTCGACTCTCTTCTGTAGACTAACGCGAGTCAGTCGTTCTTCTGTTTTTATAGAGAGCAGATAATTTACTTGTTAGGGTTTTTGAAACTCTAACGACATTCAGAGATCTGTCCGGCATTGTTACAGGTTCGTTGTTTCATTCAGATGCATCTCTTTCTCTCTCTCAATCAGTAGATCTGTTGTTTTCGCTTCGTTTTTGTTGGTCATCTACTTTGATCACTCACTGTTTTCGTGAAATTTAGGGTTTAGATTTCGGTATCTACTTGTTTACTGTCGAGCACATTGTATGAATTCAGTGGTATTGAGTGAAAAATTAGATATTTCTTAACGGCGGAGAGAGAGAGGCGGACAAAAGTGAAGCAATATTACACAATTGAGAACCTAGGGTTTCTCTGATCGACGATTTTCTGTCATTTCAGAGCTTGCAAAGATGTTTTTGTCTTTTTATAATTGATTTTGATTTTTGGATATCAAATCAGTGAGACATGTGAACCATAAGTGTTTTTTATGATAAAAATGAAGTATAAGTTGACTTGTGGTGGTTGATTGATTTTCACTTTAAGTGCTTAGTGATGTTTTGCTTGTGGTGGGGTCAGAAATGAAAAAGTGTTTTGAATTAAATGCGAGGCTATTACATAAATTCAGTGCGGCAATGCACTTTGCTATTTTGTGAAGTTGACTTCTGTCCAATTTTTGAAAATCGGCTGCTATCCACTGCATTCTGCAATAAGTTACTGAAAATCAATTAAGCTGACGGGTCGTAGATGAATGGATTAAGCTGATGAAGTGAACAATCTGAAATTTTAATGCTGAAACTACGAGGAGATAGAGGTTCAAGCTGAAATTCTTCTGATTTGAAGATATGAAAAAAAAAAGGATTACTCTAGGCGGGGGCGGGGGCTTCTTTGTCAACTTTGATGGGAGTTTTGTTTGAATGATAAAGAGAGAGAGAGAGAGAGAGAGGGAGGGACTTGAAATGGTGTACTGTTTCTGATTTTGAGCTTAAGGCTTTATTCTTGATAACTCTGAGCTTTGCAGCAGAAACAATAACATGACACACCGCTGGGTGGTGGAAAGGAAATTTTCAAAAAAGAAAAAATAAAAAAGAAGAAAAAAAGTATCCCGTAAAATAATATTATTTTGTGTTAGATAAAAAGGACTGTGATCTTTGAGTCCTTTGTAAAAGCATATATCATGAGATATACAAGCTATGTTTTGATAAAGATTTTAAGTAGCTTATGAACTATAACTGTGAAGAAAGATTTGCACGCTACCTTTCAGGCTATTAATCATGAATACCAAGCAGTGGACCTACTAAATTTGTTCCTATTTTGCTTTGTAGCATGAGAACTTGATGCATGTTGTGCTTCAATGTTTAGCTGAATGGAACCCAAAGCAGATGTGAAGTATGTTTGAAGCAACTTATCTGAATGCAATTCAGGGCTAGCTTAATTGATCCATGTTGTACATCAATAAGTCAATTTTTTTTTTTGCTTTTTTTATTGATAACGCTTCAAATACTGTATCTTTAGGTAGTTATTTTGAACTTGTCTTCGGTTTTCACATACTGTAAGTGAAAGTTCTTTAACTTTCAATGCACTGAGAAGATGAATAATGCAGTTAAATAATTGGTTTCTAGGGTTGATGGATGGTTTAATGTGGGGTTTGCACTCCTGAGAAAGTTGAAAAAGTGATTTCTGCAATGGTGATTGCCACAGTTTTAAGCACTAGTTGAGAACAGGAACAGAGTTAATTTGGGCGTGTAGCTAGCAGCAGATGTTTAAATACTTCAACTTTTGGAGAAATTTTTTCCTCAATTGTTATAATAGTTAATGAAAGGACCTGCAACTCAGAAAACCACATGATCTGAAAAATTTGAGCTTGCAACATTTTAAGATCAAATTGTGACCTTTGCAGGAACTTTCAAGCTTATGGAAACCATTCTCTATCCTCAGTAGCCATTATCCTGTTCTTCAGTTTCCATTGTCTCTGCCCAGTTGGATTCTCTCTCTCTCTCTCTCTCTCTCTCAAATACACACCCTTGAGCTGTTTGCATGTGTCCACAGGTTAAAAAAACAAGGTGCCAAGATGGTTGCACAAGTGTTTACAGTGGATTTAGATAAACCCCTTGTGTTCCAGGTACGATCTCCATGCTATTCTCTGCCTAAGCTTTCTATGGTTCATTGAATTTCTCATTGGCATGGTTGTGCATGTGAGTTTGTTGGACTCATTAGTCTCTATTTGCATCAAGAGCTGGCAGCCTGTCATTCTAGACCCATGTGGGATTTTTCTTTTCTTTTATTTATTTATTTATTTTTTATTATTATTATATTTTGTAGATTGGAATTCTAGATCCATTGCCTATCTTTCATTCTTTTTGACCCATTTCCTTAATCTTCTCCTATCAAAAAATTATGTTGCTTTCCCTTTCACCATCTAAAACTTTGATTTTTATCATTGTGACAGTATAAACAGTGAAAATAGGTAACTGCAGTCTTGGTTCTTTATCTCCTGGGATACCATACCTTTATATTATGCTATATACTATCAGATCTGATTTTCTACTTCCTATCTTTGTGTTATCTAGCTGGAAAATTAAAATAGTCTCTGAATTAATAGTCATCATCTCTAACTGGAGAATGCTTGCAGGTTGGTCACCTTGGAGAAGCTTACCAAGAATGGGCTCACCAGCCCATAGTCAGTGTTGAAGGCCCCCGATTTTTTGAAAGTGATTTTTGGGAGGTAGCACCCATTTCTTTGTTTATAAAGGGCTCTAAAGATCTGTAAGGTCCTGTTTTTCCTTGAGATGTACATAACCGCAAATACAGTTTTTCCTTTTTTCTAGTATAAAAATGCAATGATTAGATATTGATTTTTTTTGGGGGGGGGATAAAAAATGATTTTAAGTGTGATTATGTCTGAAATTTTAACACAATTTCCTCTCAAACTAGTCTTTGACGCTCACAAAATGGTACGCCATTCCAATCATTTGGCTCCCTGTGGTATGTTGGTTCATATTGAAGTCTGTCAGAATGGGCCATACACTTCCTCAGATTGTTGTGATGGTTCTATTTGGCATTTTTATCTGGACTTTACTGGAATATACTTTGCATCGCTTCCTTTTCCATATCAAGACAAAGAGCTATTGGTTAGTAACCTCCTTATTTGGCATGCTTCTTCCAGACCCTTGCTTCTACTTCTTTATTTTTTGCTTTAAAGAAACAAAATAACATACTGGTTATAACTTGGTGCAGGGGTAATACCATACATTATCTTCTCCATGGTTGTCATCATAAACACCCTATGGATGGGCTGCGCCTGGTATTCCCTCCTGCTGCAACAGCTGTATTACTAGTGCCGGTAATTTTTTAAAATCCCTACTGCTTTTGAGGTTCAGCTTAAAAATTATGAAATGTTGGATTCTTATATATGAGAATTTTTTTCCCAATATTACTGTATCTGCTGATCATCAACCAAACATGTTTGAACATCACTAACCAGTTCATTGAAAGTCTTTCTTGCATTATGTTATGATGCTCGTGCTGTGCTTAGTGCCTTCAGAACTATGACCGCTCTATACTGTTCATTTTGCAAATTCATAAAGTTGAGAAATTTAATGGGCCTCTTTTGATGAAGCACACTATAGTGTAACCTTGTGCAACCCATCATAACTAAACTAGTCCTTTAGTCTTCCGTTGGTGTTTGCAACTGTGTAAAGTTGATTGATTTGGAAAAATTCATCCCATGTTTCCCTTATACATGGTTTTCGTTAAAGGTTTTTGGAATTGAGCATGAGAGCTTTCGAAACCTTCTAATATTATCTTTTTCAAAGTCCTCAATACCAAAAAAGGGGGGACTCAATTTTCTAGTTGATTGTGAAATTCATGACCATAAGTATCTTTCATATTATAGGCTTATCTTTGGTTTCTTTTTACCCATTAGAAAGCAATATGAATACATATATTAAATTTGGCTTACAATGAATCACTTCACTTACATGGGCTATATAAGAAAAGCCCATTTGGTTAGTCTTAGATCACTTAATCCCATTGGGACCAAAAAGTGCCCACTGTGTCTCCTATGTGTAGAAGCAAGAAAAGAGAAATCCTCGTGTATTAATTTTTGTTAGCAATGATGATTGCCCCTGTTACTTTACAACATTAAGATATGCACACTTTGCATGTTTGCCTCTCAACCCTCAACTGGCAAGATTGAAAGCTTAATGTCAGAAAACTGAAAGGCTAATCACATACAAGTGGTAAAATTTTGGAAATTTAAACGTTTAATTGAATCATTTAGGGCATAACTTTTTTTTTTTTAACTGAAATTCCAGGATTAATTGTGAGGATGTCTGGAAGTGCAAAATTGAGTATAAAATGAAACCCGTATTCTTTTAACACTCAGTTAAAATACAAACTGAGCTTGTGCATATTGCACGGTGAAGGTTTATTATTGAACTTTCCATATTGGTCCCTATGCTCTTACCGCATGAGGTTAATGTATGAAACCTATTTCTATGCTGACTGCAGATGTTTTCTTTTGTCATCAGTCATTGATAACAATATATACTGCTTCCATGCCAGATCTGGAATTTGGTCAAACTTTTTTCAACTCCCTCTACTGCTCCTGCATTGTTTGGAGGTGGTTTACTGGGCTATGTGATGTATGATTGCACCCATTATTACCTGCATCATGCACAGCCAACAAGCAAAGTGCCTAAGAGTCTAAAGGTAAGAAATGACAAGATATCAAATAAAAATATTGCACATGATCACATTGTGTGTGGGCACCAGCAACCATCAGGAATAGATTTTTGCCATACTATGAGGAATGTCGATTTAGAGTAATAATGTTGCTTTTAATGTTCTTTGCAAGTGAAGAATATTGCAGTGTCTCATCTCATATAAATGTGCATCTTCCTTGAGAGTAATCATGGTCACACCAAAATTATTGTCTTTTCCCTTTAGGAGCTCTGGGGTTTCAGCCATCGAATTTACTGTTTCATCTAGATGATTTCATATTTCACTTTAAACTGGTGCTTAAGATGAATGTTGTATGATTGTGCTTTGGCAGAAATATCACTTGAATCATCATTTCCGGATTCAGAACAAGGGATTTGGGATAACTTCAGCACTTTGGGACCGAGTGTTCGGAACACTTCCGGGAACTAAAGCTGCAGCAAAAGCTAGATAAGCCAGCCAGGTTGGAATTATTGTATCCTGTCTGCTAATGGTGTCTGCGGATGTCTTCCTGTTAGTGGATGTGATTTTTTTCACATAAACAAGTTCTTCTCATTTTATTAAATCTTTTTATTTATTATTGATCTATTGGTTTTATAGTTCTAAGCAGCATCTTTCAGTCAGGTTTAGTGTGCTGTCGACTGTAATTTTGGTGATGCCACTAATGGGACACCGCTGTATAAAATGGAAGCTTTGAGTTTATAATAATCTATCTTCCCTGTGTCCTCAACATTATTTTCAGTTGTAGGTGAGGTACTTTAGAGTTAGGCTCCTATGCTCATCACAGTGTTTTTTTTTTTTTTTTTTTTTTGGTGAAAGTCCGTACTCGCCACAAATTGGTATTTGAGTTTTAACTCGACTAATCCGGCTGAGTATTGTGAGGCCCATTAAGGGATTGGATCTTCCGATACCTATATTTCCATTGCCAAAGTTTGAACTTGAGATCTTGATCAGGAGATTTAGCATCCGATCGTTATACGCACAGATCATTGGTCTCATCACTGTGGTTCTCCTATATTCATTGAACTAGTCACTGGGTTATGGAAGTCTTTGTGGTGCATCTTTAATGCATATGACGAGGACACCATTATTCTTCAATGAGTAGAACTTGCAAGCTTGATGCTTAGGACGCCCGGCCGGATTGTATCATTAACGAAAAATATAGTCATAAGTACACTATCCACGCCACAAGACCCTCTCTAATCTTATTTCGACCTCCTTATTTGCCAAATACACTTGAAAGCAGTGAAATTTATAGAATTTATATTTTCCATCATTTCCTCTCCTTATTTGCTCGATTTCACTTCGATACTTTTATATTTGAAGAAACTATACTTCTATTTGGTAACTACGGTATCACTGGAGTACCCCCTTCACTCGTGGTTTAATATTTTGAATTTGTCATTAAAAGCATTGTTAAAAAAAAAAAAAAAATTAAAAGCATTGTCAGGTAAACATCTCATAACCCAAGAATGACGTGATGGTGTAGATGTAGAACAAGGTAAAAATAAAATACATGAACAGGGAAAACAAAAATCAAAGATCAAACTAATTATGAAAAATACATTTTAAGATTCTGTTTGTTTCACAAAACCTCCCTAACATTTTTCTAGAAAATGAATTGTTTTATGTTCTTTTGAAGGGGAGGAGCTTGATCGGATGAATCCTTTATCCAGTATCTCTTGAAATTGTACTTTCAACTCCTTCAATTCTGTGGGTGCCATTCTATATGGTGGAATGGAGATGGGTGTAGTGCTGGAGAGTAAATCAATGCTGAGATCAAACTCCCAGACTAGAGGCAAACTAGGTAACTTTTTCGAGAAAATATCCAGAAACTCATTCACCATTGGAATATCATCTAGAGTAGGATTCTTTATAGTTGTGTCGAAAATATGGGTTAAATATGTTTTACGTTTTCGAAACTCTATTTTCTTAGTAAAACAATTTATGAAAACCCAACAAAGGTGTAACCAATCTATCTCCATAATAGCATCAAAATCCTTTATTTCTAAGGGAATCAAGTTCGCCTCAAGAATCATTTCACCTACCATGACATCACAACCCCTGTAAACTACACTTCTATAAATTGCTCACCCAAAGGTGTAATCACCAACAACGCTTCCTCAAGTAGGGTTGTGGGTCTATCGGCATGCCTAACAAAGCTTGCACTAATGAATGAATTATTGGACCCCGTGTTAATAAATATGTGGACATCAAAACACCAAAAAATTTCATTAAATCTATTAATATAAACCATCAAGTGATCATTAGTTAAACCGTACAACGCACATTCCATATGCAACTCCTGTTACATTGCATGAATTCAAATATATAAACATCAATCATCCAAAATATTCTCCTAAAATAACAATCAGTATATCAATATTATGCAACATACTTAACATAATTCACATATTTATCACCAAGCAACACTTTCATTTCTTGCAATACCAATGACGTGCCTCTTTTTAAATCAATAATTTATACTTCAACAAATTGACCTATGACAACCTTAGGATTGTTTTGTACATCTTTATTAGTCATTGCATAGATCCTAGTTTGGGTTCAAGATTGAGAATATTGTGGATCGGTAGCCACGATGTTGTTTCCCGTCCCCGTTCTTGTAGTAACAGTAATGAGAGGTGCTAAAGTAGTGGCCAGGCCATCTTTGGAGCCACCGGAAGGACCCCAAACTGGTTGGTTCCCTTATCTTTCCATATTCAACTCGAGACAAGAATGCCAAAAGTGGCTCTCCTTCCTGCAACAACATCATCTTTTAGTTCCCTACACGGACCCGTGTGATATCCTTTGCAATTTATGCAAAGATCTCCTTTGCTTCCTCCTAGCCTTACTCCCGATCCAATGCTATTGCTATAAGCATTCCACTTGAAGAATGATTGGCCTTGGGCGGTGCCAACTAAGCCTGAGATGGAATTACCTTGTATGAGCCCATGCTTTCACTATAAAAAAACACGGTTTTAGCCACGGATTTTCGCGACGGAAAAAATTCGTCGCTATTTTGCGACGAATTTAGCGAAAAAAACTTTTTCGTCGCTAATTTGTCACAAAATTTGCAACGAAAAGCAAGTCGTGGCTAAATTAGCGACGAACACATCATTCGTAGCAAAATTCGTCGCTAATTAGTGACGAAAAAATTTTCATGGCTAAATTCGTAGCTAATTAGTGACGAAAAAATTTTCGTGACTAAATTCGTCGCTAATTGGCGACAAAAAAATTTTTCGTTGCAAATTTCGTCGTAAAATTAGTTTTTTATATATAATTAAATAAAATAAAATATTAATATAATATTTAAATTAAAAAATTGATTTAACAACCACGGTTTAGCGATGGATTTCTAAATCCGTGGCTGATTCAGTGACGGATTCGAAATCCGTCGCTAAATAGGCTTTTTTATATATAATTAAATAAAATATAATATTAATATAATATTTAAATTAAAAAATTAATTTAACAATCGAATTTAATTTAGCGACGGATTTTCAAATCCGTGGCTAATTCAGCGACGGATTCCAAATCGGTTGTTGAATAATTACAATTTTGTTTTATTTTTATTTTATTTTAATAATTTCAGCGACGGATTCCAAATCCGTCGCTGAATTTTATCTTCTTTTAATTATAATTTTATTTTATTTTTATTTTATTTTATTATTTTATATTAACAAATCATATTATTATTTTATAATATTTTAATTTACATTTTATTTTATTATATTATATTTCTTAATTCTTAAAAAAAACCATATATTTTATTTTATTTAAATTATATATATATTTTAATTAATTTATTATTTTTTTTCTTTTTTTTGATTTAATATTTTTTATTATTGTATAGGTAATTTTATTTTATTTGTATTATTTTATTTAATAATATAAATTTTTTAATTAAATATTCGCGGGCGCCGGCCCATGCACGCACGGGCGCCTGCCTGCCCGCGCCCTGCGTGCGCCGGCCCATGCACGCACGGGCGCCTGCCTGCCCGCGCCCTGCGTGCGCCTGCCTGGGCGCTCGCGCGTGCTCCTGCCTGGGCGCTCGCGCGTGCTGGGGCGTGCCACAAAAAATATGTAATTGAAGGGATTCGAATCTTGGACTTTGACCTCGACCTCGAAGACATGTTACCACTGCACCATGAGTGTTGTTGTGTGACTTTCTTCCTCCTCTCTGTTTTCTATTCTCACTTTTTTTTCCTTATCTCTATTTTTGGGTTTTTTTTTTCTTTCTACTCTCATTTCTTATATATAATAATTTTATTATAATATATAATAATTTTATTATAACGAATAAAAATATTTTGTAATTAAATATATAGATTTTTTAAATTATTAATATATTATAATTTATTGATAATTATAATTTTATAGTTTTGAGATATTGTAATCCATTTTTAAATTATGGATTAAAAAAATAAAATAAAAATGAAAAAAATAATAAGATAATAAGATAAAAGAAAAAAGAAGAAATCAAAATATAATATAAACATATTTTTTAATTAATTTATTATTTTATTTTAAATTAGTATTTTATTATTTTTTATTTTATTAAAAATTATCATATTTATTATTTTTAATTAATATTATTTTATGTGGGTGGTATAAATAAAAAAAGTTATTATATTTATTATTTTAAATTATTATTATATATTATTTTATTATTATTAGAAAAAAGTGAAATAAAGATAATAAATAATAAAAAAGAAATTTATATCATAATAATATCTTTAACTCGGTGGATTACAGGTTGGATGCAGAGTTCAAAGGAGTGCGGAGTTCAGAGTTCGAATCACGGTGGAGGGTGGAGGCAGAAGGCATTTTCCAGCAATTAAGAGTGCGCGGAGTTCAGAGTTCGAACCACGGTGGAGGGTGGAGGCAGAAGGCATTTTCCAGCAATTAAGAGTGCCTGTGCGGGGTGTGGGGTGCTGGCTCAGTTGGTACGCGCTCGGGTGGGCGGGCGGGCGGGCTCGGGTGGGCAAGGGTGGCGCTCGGGTGACACGTGCCCTGAACATTTCATTTGACGGAATTTGAAATCAGCGACGGACTTTTGCGACGGATTCCAAATCCGTCGCTGAATTTAGCGACGGATTTTTTTATTATTACAGATTTTTTCCCCTAAATTAGTGACAGATTTTAGCGACAAAAATTATCTGTCGCTAAATTTAGCGACGAATTTTAGATTTTCGTCGCTAAATTTAGCAACGGATTTTTTTATGTCGCTAATTTAGCGACGGAAAATTTTTCGTCGCTAAAGTTTGTGACGAATTTTAGCGACGAAAAATTATTTGTCGCTAAATTTAGCGACGGATTTCAATTTTCGTCGCTAAATTTAGCGACGGATTTCAATTTTCGTCGCTAAATTTAGCGACGGATTTCTAATTTTCGTCGCTAAATTTTTGCGATGCGTTATTAGCGACGAAAAATTTTTCGTCGCTAAATCCGTCACTAATGTTTTTAGCGACAAATTTTTTTAAAATTTTCGTCACTAAATTTGTGGCTAAAAGGCTATTTTTTTTGTAGTGTTTAGTTTTTCTTGAAATTTTGGCCCGAAGTGAATTCAGACCCTTTCTTCTTCCCAAGGGATTTCCTAATCTTGCCTCTTTCTCGCACCATTTGCTCGATTCTTAAGGTCAATTGTAGAACATTCCGGTAGGTGTAATCTTCTATGTAACAGACGGGAGAATGTGGTGTTTTCTTCTCTTTCACATAATTTATGGTGTGTTTATGGCAGGGGAGAAATGCCCTTGGGATAAGTGAGAGAGTGATTCCAAAGAACTAGAAAGGGCAAAGGATTTAGTTGCCTTCTTTTTAATATTACTCGGAGGTGTACACCGCGCACCACGCGGTGCAGAGTTTTGATTTTGGCTACAGTCCTACATAAGAATTTTTTTCGACCCTTGGTAGTTTTGTTGTTGTGCAGAACTGCTACTCCATTTTTTATTAATTTTTGTATAATGACATTATTGTAATATCGACAGTTTTACAGTTCTACAAAAATTTTTTTAATAATTAAAATTTTTAAATATAAAAAATTCATAAATATTAATATTTAATTTAGAGTTTTCAAAATATAAAAATTTTAAAAATTAATTTAAATATTTAATATTTATATAATATTAAAAGTAATGTGAAAAATAAATATTAAAATTAACATTTTTTTAGATCAAATATTAAACTCTAAATTAAATATTATTTATCTAAAAAAAAATAATTCTATAATTCACAGAACTACTTAGGTGGGAAGCAGGGAGAAAGAGATAGAGAGAGACGGGGAGAGAGAGAGAGAGAGAGAGTGAGAGGGAGGTAGGAGGGAGATAGGGAGAGAGAGAGAGAGAGGGGGGAGAGGGAGAGATTGATGTATGCATTTAATGCATATATTAAATAATGGAGAGAGAGAGAGGAAGAGTAATAAATAAAGAGAGAGAGGAATCGAGAAAGAGGGTTACTTTTTTTTTATTAATTTTTTATAATGATATTGTTATAACATTAGTAGTTGTGTAATTTTGCACAAGAAATTTTTTTTTATTTTTTCTACTTTTGATAGTTCTGCGATTCTACAAAACGACTATTTCATTTTTTTATTTTTTAATAATTTTTAATAATGATATTGTTGTAATGTTGGTAACTCTAGTTTTAATAATTTTTTGTAATAGCATTCTCTCTTTTTATTTTTTATTTCTCAATTTTTTTTATAATGGTATTCTTGGTAACTTTTTATATATTTTAATATAATGGTATTCTTGTTATATTGGTAAATCTTTTTTTATTTTTTTAATAATTTAAACTTTTAAATATAAAAAAGTCATATATATTAATATTTAATTTAAAAGTTTCTAAAATATACAAATTTTAAAAATTAATTTTAATATTTTAATATTTATATAATATTAAAAGTAAATTGAAAAAATAAATAATAAAATTTAACACTTTATCTGAGTCAAATATTAAACCATAAACTAAATATTGTTTATGTCTAAAAAAGCGGAATAACTCTGCAATTTGCAGAACTACCTTTGCTCTTCTAAATAAAACATATATTTAAATATAACATTATACAAATATTTTTTCCATTTTAATATAATATATTTAATACATAATAAATTTAATATTAAATAAATATCTAAATATTTAAATTAAATGTTTTATTCTTATATAATTTTAAATTAGATAAAAATATTTATAAACTTATTTAAATTAAATCATTGAATGACATAATTTTATTTTATTATTTAATATTTTTATATTTTGTATTAGGTGCAAAACTGTATGGCTCTTCACTATACAGTTCTACACAATACAGAATTCACAAAACTTGGGTACTTAATGTTTGAGTAATAGTGCATCTGTATTAAAATATTTTTACTATACACCATTTATTTCAAATTCTTGTTATATTTTTAGTATAACCATAATTTTTTTTTAATAAAATTATCATTATTTGGCATATATTTAGTATTTTTAAAAATATTTTTATAGTATCACATTATAAAAAAAATTTCTGTATTATACAATATTTTAATATAACACTTTTAGATATTTTTTAATATAAAATTATTTGAATTTTTTTTATGTAGTACTTTTAAAATCATAATTTTTCTAGTATCTTAATATATGTATTAAAGTATTTTTATATATGCACGAATATTTTGTATATAATAAAATTATAATATTTTTTTACATATATATTTTTTTTTATAATGACATTTTTTGTAATATTGGTAATTTTGTAATGATATTCTTGTAATATTGGAGTATAGTGAAGAACTATCCGCAGAACTGTGATAATGACATTCTTATAATATTGGTAGTTCTGAAATGGTATTCTTGTAAATTAGTAGTTCTGCAATGACATTCTTATAATATTGGTAGTTCTGCAAAACTATAGAAATGACATTCTTGTAATATTAGTAGTCTACAATGGCACTCTTGTAATATTGGTGGTTTTGCGATGGCATGTTTGTAATATTGATGGTTTTGCGATGACATTCTTATAAATTGGTGGTTCTGTGATAACATTCTTGAAATATTGATGGTTCTGCAATGACATTTTTGTAATATTGGTGGTTTTTCGATAGTATTCTTGTAATATTTGTGATTTTACGATGATATTCTTGTAAAATTGGTGGTTTTACGATTCTTGTAATATTGGTAGTTCTGCGATGGCATTTTTGTAATATTGGTAGTTTTGTGATGACATTCTTGTAATCTCGAAGCATAGTGAAGAACTAACAACCGCCACACCATAGTGTGTGTTGGTTCTTTTTTTTGTTTTTCTCTTCTTACCTTACTCCTTATTAATTTTTCTTTTTTGATATATTTGAATGATATCATTGAATTATTTTTTATTAATATTAATAAAATTTGAAATTAAGGATTTTAAATAGAAAATAATAACATAATAATAAATCGATTAAAATAATTAAATAATTAATATAATATAATATTAAATTATACATCATAAAAGAAATTAAATAATTAAAAGAAACAAAACAAATCTAGTGACTCAGTTGATTATCATTTTTTTGTTTAGCATGTAAATAACACCAAATAGAAAGAAAAATATGTTCAATGGGCTGACGAACGATCAAACCAGATGAACGATCAAACCATATCTGGTCCGAGACAACTAAACCCTAGGTTAACTCTAACATAATAAACCTCAAACGTAAGCAACATAGAATAGAGTTGATGCAGTCAATGGTGTGTCTTACTTGGTTTAGTTTCAAAATTAAGGCACACATCACAAGCGTAAACCTAAGTAGTAAAGGGGAATAAGTAAAATTATGAACCATTAAAAATGATGTAAATGAACAATGAATTTCTCTTCAAAGTTATACCATCTCAAAGTAGATTAAACCTCAAAATAATTAATTTATGTTTCTGAAATTGTATGATTAATGTCTACAATTCAAAATCAATTATGAGTTTCTAATGAAGATATAAATCACAAGTTAGAGAGAGAGATACAGGGGAAGATGACGGAAAGCGGGGAGAGTCTTGGAAGATGAGAGATTGGAGAGGTTTTTTAAGCATTTCAAGTCAACACCTTACTTTTAGTGGGTTTTTTTTTTAAATATTAAAAATTTTGTCTTCAAAATTAAATTTATTAATTAAAAAAATCAAATTTAAGTGTCGTATATGTTAGTTTTTTCAGTTTTATTTGTCAAAAATTACTTAATATTTAAATTATTTATATAAACAACTTATTATTTACATTAAAATGACTTATTTGTACCATAAAAGGCTAAGTGGGGTGGGGTTAGACACGAAGCTCCAGAGGGGATGGCATGTCCCCATGACAACAAGGCCGCTGGCTGGTATTCACCATTTGGGATGAAAGACCAACTGTAGCCACCAAACTCATTTACATAGGAAAACAAAAGAAAAATCGATTCCTAATCTCTGACCTTCTAATAAAAATATAATGACAAAATAAGAAATAAAGTCTTCTTTGGTGATAGAGTTACACCAGCGATGGAGCATCAAATTGAGTTAACCAAATAATATGACCTTGTATCAAAAGGGTGAGGGTAAAAGGAAAAGATTATAAACTAACATAAAGCAAAGAAAGGGAGAAATTGATTTTACACAAGAATAATGTACAAAATACTACTATATAAACTATATGAATACAAGATATTGAACAAATTCAATATAAATCTCTGTAACTATCTAGAATCCCACAACCATGTTTTAAATACCACACATTTATAATAATTTAAAACCCACACAGTAGTGAGAACTGAGTTGTAGAATGGCTATATAATTTTCTTGTCTCCCAAGCATGACACATGAATGCCAAACAAACCATTTGAAACAAATATTGTTGACAATCTTGATGTGAGTTTTTTTTTTTTTTTTGGGTGGGTTTTAATCACAAGGGCATTGTTGTATAGGAGGCCACGAAGCTACAGCTAGACTTTCCAAATGAACATCTTAGGCTGACAATGTTGAGTCTCTCTCTTAGTTGAAAGGGGGTTTTGGGCCTTCCTCAAATTCTAATCCCATTTTTAGTAAACGGAACTGATTTATAACGTAAAATCTGCTTTTCACTTGTCTAAAGAAAGTAAGTCAACTGTTGCCTCTTCCGTGAATCTCCTTCTCCATACAAAGCATTCCATTGCTTTAGCTCACTCATAACAGATCCCATCGCAGCAAAGCTTGCAGCAAGTTGGTTCATTGAAATTACAGTTTTAGTTGAAATTTTGAAGGAAGAACCATAACATATGGATATTAAGGTTCAATTTTGTTCTAAAAATAATTAATTCAGAAATCTTCAAATTCTAATCTAGACTATAAGTTTTTAAGAATCGCTCTCAAATCAACAAATCTGGGAAAGGATAACAAATCTGGGATCCAAAAGAGTTGACAAATTTCAAAGTTCCCAGTGAAACCTCCTATGGCTACTTGTCCTCCATAAATTTCAAAAGAATAGCATCCATGCTTAAAATTTACAGAACACTAAGAGTGCAAGTTCTAACTTACATTGACAACTGTGATATTTAATGCACAGGACCAATAGACTTCTAACAAAAGATAGCACAATATAGAAAAGTGAAAGGAGAATCAAAATCTGACTACTTTTATATAGAAAAACTTGTCTACATCTTTTAAAAGGGTTTCAGAACAGAGGAATCGTCACCATACACCACAATCATCATTATTAGACATACCACCATCTTCAATAAGAACAAAAAAAAGTACCATTTTTTAATCAGAAATAAATACGAAGAAAGCAAGCAGAATAAAGATAGAATAAAGTGGAACAAAATAAATGTTAAGAAACGAGAAAGACAAACACAAACTTTCACAGCAGAAAAGAGAGCAATCACTTCCATAACGAGCAACTAAACTTCTCCATTTGCTATACTGAGAGTGAGAAATAGACAGAGATGCCTTCTTATATAATGACTAATAAGATCACACCACTCCATCTATAAGGTAAATAAAATGAAAAGAGAAAATCTAATCACAAAGGGCTAGTAATCAATTTGAATTTCTCCACTACTTTATTATTATGTTCGGCAGTTTTGGGTACTAAATAGAGTCACAACTTGAAAATTTTGATGAAATTCTTTTCATTTCCATTTAATATTTCCTTGTTAGATCAAAAAGCAATTATATAAAAGAGAAAATTAGAGACGGATCTCGAGATAAGGTCGGAGAAGAAGACCAACTACAAATTGAAAAGAAAAACATAGAAAAAAAATATTAGTTGCATAATTTCATATTTCTTTTTGTATTGTTAATATAATCATAAAATTATTTCGAATATGATTTTTTTAACTTAAAAATATTTTCGAATATTTTTTACTTAATATTTTTATTATTTTAATTTTTATAATATTAAAATATTGTATTATTTTCTCTAATCATCATTTATTTGAAATAATTTTGATATTTTTAATATAATTATAAAATTTTTTAATCTAAAAATAAAAAAGATTTGAAAAAAATGTTGAAGTTCTGCGTAGTGCAGAACCACTTTGTTCTGCATTGTGTGGTTCTGCATAACAGGGTGGTTTTGCGCTTTGCAGAACCACGTCATTTTGTATTCGTGGTTCTGCGCTGTGCAGAATCATGTCGTTCTGCACTTTGTGGTTCTACGCTGTGCAGAACCACGTGGCTCTGCACTTGAAATAACACTTAAAAAAAATTTAAAAAGTTCATAAATCAATTTATTAAAAATTTATCTTTATTCAGATGCAAACTATATAAACTGAAAAATAAAAAATAAAAGAAAAATTAAAATCACTTTCGAAACCCCAAACTCATTTTTGTCCTCCTCGACTAAGTATTGAAACCTATATGATAAGTTGTTTGTTGCCCTTTTATATATGCAAAAAAAAATTGTATATTTTAAGTTAGTATTTTTAAAATTATAATTTTTCTAATACCATAATATTAAATTAAAGTACTTTTATAAATGTAAAAAAATTTTGCATATTTTTAGTATTTTTAATATAATCGTAAAATTATTTCGAATATGAAAATTTTAATGTAAAAATACTTTCAAATATATTTTACTTAATATTTTTTATTATTATAATATTTATAATGTTATAATATCATAATATTTTCTCTAAATATTATGTTTTATACTGCTGAACTATAGAACTATGTGGTTTTGTATGTGCAGAACTTGATTTTGTGTTCTGCATACTGTAGAACTTGATTCTACACTGCAGAACTATGTGGTTCTGCATGTGCAGAACTATGTGGTTCTGCATGTGCAGAACTATGTGGTTCTGCATGTGTAGAACTTGGTTTTGCTATTCTGTATAGTGCAGAACTTGGTTTTGCAATGCACTATGTCTATTTTTTTCATTCTGATATGTTTAAATTCGATCTAAATATTCTAAATTAAAATAAAAAAATATCTGAATAATATTAATATATGTGTAAATCTAAAATATATAAAAAATGTATGTTCTGAGAAGATAAGTTATAAAAAGTATTCAAAATATTTGTATATCTTCATTGACGAATTATTTTCTTTAGAGGGGCTAAATTACAATATTTTATAGTTCTGCAATGCAAAATGTGTAAAACTTAGTTCTGTAGTGTAGAACTTTTCACCACTTTCAATTTTTTTTTTACTTTTCAATATAACACAATCTAACACGTAAAATAAATTAATAAATTAATAGTTAAGATATATTTTGATTATGTTTTTAACATGCCAATATTATAATAATATTTTATTATCTTTATCGATCACTTTGAGCAGAAAAAATAAAAGCCGTGCACTATACCTATGGCACACATACTAATATTTGATAACACAAAAAAAAAATAAAAACAGAAGATACTGTTTCATTTGATGGATTTTTTTTTTCTTCATAAAAATAGTATTATCCTATCATAAAAGAAAAAATATTCCAAATATAATTTTATACATATTATAGTAAAAGGAAAAAAAAATAGCTCACTACGCAGAACTATGAAATCATGCTAATTTTACGAATCATAGTCAATTTTGCTCTACTAACTATGGAATTATCAAAATCTATCATGTTAATTCTGTGTGCTAAATTTTTTTCTTAAATTTAATGAATTATAATAAACTAATGAAATATAATTTTTAAAATGACATACATTAAATCTTTTTTTTTTTTTAATTTTAGAAGCAACTGTCTCTCTATCCTATAAAAGTTTTGATATCTTAGAGATGTAATTCTTCCGATAAATTTTTAATCACCAATTTAAATTTCTCTACTACTTTGTTATTATGTTCGGCAGTTTTGTGTACTAAACAGAGAGACAACTTTAAAAATTTGATGAAAATCTCTTCATTTCTATTTAATATTTCATTGTTAGATCAAAAAGTAATTATATGAAGGAGAAAATTTGAGACGGATCTCAAGACAAGGTCAGAGAAGAAGGCCAACTATAGATTGAAAAGAAAATAAAAAAATATTAGTTGCATAATTGTATATTTTTTGTATTTTTAATATAATTGTAAAATCATTTTGAATATGATTTTTTTAATATTTAAAATATTCTCAAATATTTTTTATTAATATTTTTATTATTATATTATTATAATATTATAATATTTTCTTTAAATATCATTTATTTCAAATAATTTTGATATTTTTAATATAATTATAAATTTTTTAATCTAAAAATTAAAAAAAAATGATTTGAAAAAAATGTTGAAGTTCTGTGCATTGCAAGACCACATCTTTTTGTACTACGCAAAACCATGTTGTTCTGCACTCGTGATTCTGCGCTGTACAGAATCATGTTGTTCTGCACTTTGTGGTTCTGCGCTGCACAGAAGCACATCGTTCTGCACTTGAAATAACATTTGAAAAAATTAAAAAAGTTTATAAACCAATTTATTAAAAATTTATTTTTATTCATACGCAAACTAAATAAACCGAAAAATAAAAAATAAAAACAAAATTAAAATCACTTTCAAAACCCCAAACTCGTTTTTGTCCACCTCGACTAAGCATTGAAACCTATATGATAAGTTGTTTGTTGCCCTTTTATATATGCAAAAAAAAATTTGAATATTTTTAGTTACTATTTTTTAAATTATAATTTTTCTAATATCATAATATTAAATTAAAGTACTTTTATAAATGCAAAAAAAAAAAATTGCATATTTCTAGTATTTTTAATATAATCATAAAATTATTTCGAATATGAATTTTTTAATGTAAAAATATTTTCAAATATATTTTACTTAATATATTTATTATTATAATATTTATAATATTATAATATCGTAATATTTTCTCTAAGTATCATATTCTGCACTGCTGAATTGTAGAATTATGTGGTTTTGCATGTGCAAAATTTGGTTTTGCTGTTCTGCACAGTGCATAACTTGGGTTTGTAGTGCAGAACTACAGAACTATCTAGTTCTGCAGAGTGAAGAACGGTAGAACTATGTAGTTCTGCACGTGCAAAACTTGATTCTGTTGTTTTGCACAGTGTAGAACTTGGTCAACAACCAAGAGAGAGTTTGCTGCTTAGTCAACAATCAAGAATGAGAGATAGTTAACTATAGTCCAGTAGAAGCAGAAGCAAAAGCAGAAGCAGTAGCAGAAGCTAAATGTAAAAAAATGTACAAAACAAATAAAAAACAAACAATAAAAATCAAAATTAAAGAAATACCAAAACCCAACTCAGCAAGCAAATCAAATTCTCATAATAAATCCTCAGACACCACTCTCCAAAAGCTAAAAAAAAAAAACTTTTGCAATAAACACGAAGAGCAACAAAATAATGCCAAACAAAACGAATACTTAGAAACACAAAACTTTAGAATAGAGAAAATCGCTTCCATAGACCATTACCATTAGGTACATCACTCTCCTCAACATGAATTAAAAAAGTAAGAATTTTGAATAAAAATAAATACGAAAAGCAGCAAGTAGAGTATATGTGGAACAAAGTAAATGTTTAAAAGGAAAGACAAAGACAAACCATCACAACAGAGAAGAATACTTCCATAATCGGTACCTGAAACTGAACATCTCCATTCGCCCCACTCAGAGAGTGAGAAACAGAGAAAGAGCGCATTTGTCATGCTTTTATAGAGAGATAACAAAGAGAGACACAAAAATTATAGAGAAATGGTCTCATATACTTTTTTTTCCTCAAAAGTATAAAAGTCTAATCGCAATGAGTACTAAAAGAATGATCTCACATATTTTTTTTCCCCAAAAGTACAAAGGTAGGTAAATTGACAAAAGTGACCAAACTCTAAAATCATCACAGGACCGCAAGAAGAAGTCCATTCTAAAAAAAGGGGAAAAAAAGCAAATTGCTAAAGAGTCCTCCCAACTACTCCAGGCATGTTTTCTGTAAAATCAACAACAAAATCTAATTCATTAATGTTTTTGAAGGAAAAAAAATCAATGACAAAATCTATTATTGAAAAGAGGTTTTTTATGCTTATATCTATATGGTTAATAAAAGGAATCACCTTGAGATTTTTTTATGCTTATATCTATATGGTTAATAAGAGGAAGTCTCCACCACCGTGAGCTTTTACGTGGCCATCCAAGGAAATGATTTGTGCTTAATCCAAAATCCTACATCATCATGGACCAGCCGGAAATTCTGATTTTCAGTCCTAGGGTTCTCACTTGATCAAATACATTTTTTATAATTATTAATTTTTCTTTCCAATGTGAAAAGAGGTTGAGGCGAAATAAACTGAAATTTTATATTGAAAATTCATATTTTCTCTTCTCTCTTGTATTTAGAACATAACCCTCTTAAAGAACCAAAAAAAGGTATAAGCTTGAGTGAGATACAAATAAAGTATCATAAGAAATGTCATGTTCCAATAATGATTAAATAATATGAACTTGAGCCAAACTCTTCTAAAACATTTTTAGACTAGGTTTGTCTTGCAAGAAAGAAAAAATTTAATGCTTAATTATAATTTTTTTTTTTTGATTTTGAACAAAATCATACTTCATAAAAGAATTAAAATTTTGAGTTTGAAGCTTCCTTGAGCTTCTTCTCCTTCTTTTTTCTTTTTTTTTTTTTTTTTTTTTAATATAACCTAGTTTAGTCTTTTTCATTCTTACTTCTTTTCACTTTTGCTAATCAACCGAGTGAGAATGATAATAAAGCTATTAACAATGGTTTCTTATAACAAGTCAGTCCCATCTTTGATATTAAATAAAAATAATCCACACAATCTCTATTAGTCCCATCTTTCCATCATGATTTCAAATATTTAATATCAAAGCTTCTCACTCAGTATCAATTACCTGCAAATTAGCTATTAACAATGGAAACTTCCTCATGCTCAGAAGACAGTTAATCTTCAGTGTAGAGGGTGAAAACTCCATTCGTAGAGAAATATCAATCACATAGTAAGGAAATAAAACATTCAAACTATGGTTTCTCTAAGCATGATCACCAAATAATTCACGAATGGCAAGATGACAATGGCTGCAATGCAGTCATACAAAACAATAACAAACTGAATCTTAATCCTAATAATTTAGGATCGGTCATTTAAAAGACAAAGTTAGAGATAATTAAAAAGAAAATAAATAAATAAATAAATACATAAAAAACAAAACAAAATATATATATATATATATATATATATATAATATTAGTTTAATTTGTGTAAATTTTTTTACGCCACTCATTTCTATTCAAAGTCATCTTCTCATCTAAATCTTTTACTATCATGTTTTTACGAATAATTTGCATCTAAGTTTTCAACGGTTTATCTCTACGTTTTATTATATTTCCTATATTTAAGTTCTCGATTTTTCTAATCAATGCGCTTTTTAGTTTTCTTTACACATGTCATACCGATATCAAAATTCAATTTCTAAGCATTGTGCATAAATGTCCAGCACAGATCTTGGAGAATCTTTCCGGTTTTCATTTAGTTGATCACTGTAAAATAGCAGCACAAATTGTGGAGCCAATAAGAATATATTTGCACAACATTAATTAAACTCATCAAATCACATGGTGGGATGTCAGCATAGAAGCCAGTGAGCTGAAAACAAGAGATGTTAAGAGAGAGAGATGTAACACAAATAACAGATTTGAGAATGTTAAATCTGACAATGTATAATTTGGCTAGTTTTGATGTGGCTTGACAATCTAGGATATGAGATGGATGGCTGCCCAACCCACATTTTGATTAAGAATATAAAGTGGATATCAGGTTAAGAAAATGCTCTCAACACATGATTTTTTTCTGCAATCATGTTTAAGAAAACAATGGATGGATTATTCCAGAGAAGGACAACAGCCATTAATATCCATTTGGTCCTAATTGATGATGATCAAATTCTGAAACTGCAGGTCAACACAAAACAAATGATGAGGTGAAATAATTGGTGGTTCACATCTAAATCCCCCCCTCTCTCTCTCTCTCTCTCGGGATTTACAAAGTGATTGTAATCATGTTGGCTTTCATATTCTAATACTTTGATTTCATTTTATAGATCATTCGGGTAGTTAGTTAAAATATCGGTCATATTCTGTCTGTTATAAAATTTTGAATATGATACGTTTTTTGAGACACTTTCTTATGTATTTCTAAAACATACAATTGTTATTTTTTTAATTTGTCTAACATTTAAATTGGATAGTATAAACGTGAAGGACACGCCTAAATTTCAAAAAGAAGATCAAGTATTTCTCCTTTCCCTAAACCATCCCCATCTCCATCTACTTCTGAATTTCTTTTAGTCCCATCTTCTTCCGTTGCGTTAGTGCAACAATCAAATGTTGCGGGGGACATGTATAGAAGATACGCGAAATATCATATCTGCATGTGGAGATTCACAAGTATTTAATTTTAAAATTTTATTTATTTGTTACATCAATTAAAGTTCATGTTTAATAAAGTTAAATATATTTTTACTTATTATAGCGGAGATTTAGTTGGGATGAATAAGAAGAGACCGAAATAAAACGAATTTTGGAGAAGAAAATTAGTGATCACATTCGAAATATAATCAACAAAACCAAAACAATTCGGACAAAACCAAATTATATCACAGAGGAAAATTGGATGAGAATGCTGGTCATTTGAGAATTTGAGGAGAGTAAATAAAGAACTAAGCAGAACAAGAGGAATATATATTGTAATTCTGGATAAGAGTTTGCTACTTATGCAGGGTCAATCAATATCAATGAACATAGAAAATGACCGGTAATTTTGTTTTTAATATTTCATTATTAATAATTGTGAATTTTTTTTTAATTTTTTTATAAGCTAAGGAAAGGACATCCGAACCATTATATATGGACACTTTTCAGCGCACATTTCAAAAGAAGAACTTGGAGTAGGGACAGAGTAAAGCAATATCGGTATGTAATTGACCAACTTCGTAAATTAAAATAGCAATTCAATGATTCCACATTTGTCCATTAGTAAGACAATGTTTAGGTGAAAGCAAAACACACACACACATATAGTCAGGTGAGCTTCATATTTTAGTGTTTTATATTCCATTTTACACCTAAATAATTGTAACTTTACAAAACCCTTATCTTTAAGCTTGAACTAACCATTACTCTCATAGTCAAAAGGGCATTAGATGCTTACAGTTTGTTAACTGTTGAATATTAGAAAGAATGTGTAGGATTTGAGACCTCTACATCAAGTAGAGAAAATTAGATGACAAGGTGAAGTTTGCGGAACTGAATTATCAATGTATTTGATATTTCTAGGTTTATAAGATCTGAGGGTTGCTATTTTGAGATTGTTGTTTGTTGTTCTTCAATTTGAAGTGAACATATTTTGCATTACTAGTTAGAATTGAAGTTTGTTTACTGCCCGCAGGATAAACAGTGTTTGCCTTGTGAAATGCATATAAGAATCATACACGTGTATATATTATATAATATTTATATTTATATATTAGCATAGGTCTTGACTCCATAACTTTGAGATCCTAAGTTTGAATCCCGATTAAATCTAAGCATTCTAGGGTTTCGAAAGGATTTCTTGTCATAATGGGCCAGCTGCATATTGAACAATCATAATGTTATTCTTCAAACAGACACATTAAGGTACACAAACAATCATATGCTTTGTAAATTTATGATGTCTTTTGTCCACAGGTGCATACATGTTCAATTATAAATGTTTGCTTGTTGGTTTTCCATAGGACAAAGCATTGTAAACATCGTCACACCTGGAATGACCAGAAAGAATCCCTGCACAAGATTGCAATAAATATAACTTCATTAGGCTTCACTTCCCCACCATTCATCTCTCTAAGGGGTTTTGAGGCTTCCTCCCCTTGCCCAAGCTTTCCATAACCCATGATTAAAACATTCCACGTGATCAATTTTTTGTGAGGCAATTCATGAAATAGTTTCCTAGATAGACCTAAACAGCCACATTTTGCATACATATCAACCAATGCACTGCCCACTGCAACATTAGAAACTAGAACATTCTGAAAGGCATAAGCATGGATCTCCTTGCCCTTTGCTAATGCTGACAAGGAAGCACAGCCAGGAAGGATGGTCACTCTATTTTTGATGTCATGATCATTAATATTTTGGTTACGTGATCCTACTTTTTGCATCCTATTTAGCAAGATCAGGGCATCATTACAGTAACCAGAAATAGCAAAGCCATTAATCATGGTGTTCCAAGAAACTATATCTCTGTCCTCCATGCCGTCAAATATAAGTTTGGATATCTCTACGTTTCCCATCCAAGAGTACATATCCATTAGTGCATTCTACACATCAGTCCTTCTCAAAACCCCTTTTCACTAGTTCCCATGAAAACCTTCCAATCATGGTGTTCCAAGAGACACTTGCAGATGTGGTTGTGTTTAGGCAATGTCTTGCATCTGCTTCCATTTCAAAGAAAAGCATAAAGTCTTCCTCATCAAAACCATTCTGTGCATAACCAGCCAGTTCTTTCTGGGATGCCATCAATTACTTGCTGACAACTTTCAACCTTTTTGCAGTTGCAATACATGTCAACCAAAGTCCTTCCAACGAAAGTATTTGTTATCAGATCAATATTCCTCAAGGCATAAGCATGAATTTCCTTCCCAATATCTAACTTCTCCTAATGGGAACACGAGGGCAGAAGGCTCGAAATTGTAACTCCATCAGGTTTTACCCCTTCTTGTAGCACAAGATGGAAGAATGCCGGAGGTTCCGAAAACTGATCATTGTGGGAGAATGAGCTCAACATAGTGTTCCACGAAACCACGTCGTGTTCCCCAGACAACTGAAACAACTTTTTCGAGTCATTAAGTTTTCCTAGCTTGGCAGCATAGCCATCAAAGAGTTAATTCGTAAATGTCTTCATGTCACTATTCCTCAAGCTATAACCATGAGCCTCCTGCCCAAGCCTTAACACATCAAACTTGCTCCTCAAATTTGAACATGCGAGTGCAACGCTGACTAGCGTAAATGAGCTCGCTCCGCATTTTCTGAAAACATCACCCCAAACGCCTCAATAGCAATTTCCCATTCCTCGAGATGACATAATGCGGCAATCAATGAATTCCATGACACTTGATCTATTAATCATTAGTAATGTTACACAATGTAGATGCCCTAATGTGGTATTGGCTTCTCCTTTATTATTATTAGTAATGTTTGTCTTGTTTTTCTTTTATTTTAATAATGCAATTGTGTCTAATGTATGCTGTCCTTTATTTTTATTAGTATTGTTTGTTTTGTCTTTATTTTATTTTAATAATTTCGTGCTAATTTGTTTCACTTGGTTTATTGTTGATCCACTTGTCGCCACTATTTGTTTGTTGGTGTGTTTATTTTTTTTTTCTTTTTCTAAATTTTATTGGACTTCATTTATTTTTTTAGCCTCATTTGATATGGTATGATTTGGTGGACATATTCTATTTCACTATATTATTTGTACATATTTTGTTGTCGTTTTTATAGTACTATTATTTTGATGAATTTGTAATTGTTCATTCTTATTACTTTATGTTACTTTCCTTTTGATTTCTGTCATAATAATACAGGAGAAATATATTGAATTTCTACTTACTTATTCGAGTAGTGCTGATGATGGTGCCTCATCTGAGCCGTCTGTTGATAATATAGATTTGTGGTTAGAGACATCTAGTGGGGTAAAAAAAGGAAGAATACTTGGGATGAGATTATTAAGCAGAATGTACACCCATCTTCCTCCATCATGATTGTTTCAAGAAGACAAGTGCAACTAGATGAAAAAGTGCTTAACTTCAAAGTGCGCCTTGCAAAGAAAGATGAAGAAATAAATGAAATCAGACAATCGCTTGAGTTAATGCAACGACTTATGTTATATCACCTCAAATTAGATGTAAGTCAGTTTTTCCCCTCGCAGAGTTAGGTTTCCCCTTCTATACCTCCTACCGATAACCCTGATGATAACGAGTAGTATGATGATTGATGGATGTTTGTTGGATGTTATTATTACTATTTTCTTGGATGTTGCATATTGGATGATATTGATATTATTCTTAGTATCTTTTTCGATATTGGATATTGGATTATATTGATATTTATTTGATTTTGTTCTTATTGACATTTTGTTCGATATACAAAATTTTATTGGATAGATGTTGGTTGGATTGGAAAATTTTTAGATTTACTGAATGAATGTCGATAGTTTATTGATTTATTCAAAAAGATATTGGATGAATATTGATAGTTTTTTTGTTCGATTGGATATTGATGGATTATTTGGTTAGATTCGAAATGATATTGGATTTGATGGATACTGATGGATTATTAGTTGGATTGGATATTCGAAAAGACATTGATTATTATGAGTTATATGTTGATTGGACATGACAATTTTTTTAATAGGGAAAAACATGAAAACAATCAATTTTTTTTTCCTAAATTTACAGCTCTGTCGCTAAATCACATTGTTTTATGCCTAAAATTTCTAGAATCATTGTAAAATTCATTGCAAAAAAATCTTCGCTAAGTTACCCGTGAATAATAGTGCCCGTCGCTAAATATTGGCTCGGCTTAATGATGGACTCTCACTTCTGTCGCTAATATTTAGCGACAAAAGCGATTATCTGTCACAAAATTTAGTGATAGAATCAATAGATGGTCACTAATTTTAGCGACAAAATACGATCTGTCCCTAAATTTAGCAACGAAATTGGGAGTTCTGACTAAATTTAGTGACGAAATAAGTTTTATCACTAGTTTGGCGACAAATTTCTACTTTTCGTCATCGTTAAATTCGTCATTAAGATTGTGTTTTTTTTTTTTTGTAGTGACACTTCTAAATTGCAGAAATGTACAATGTGTCTCTTTTGGTTATTGGAAGGGTCAACCATATGGGTTTAAGTATTTGAAAATTTATTTTGTTGAGAAAATGTGTTCGATGAATAGCAGGGACTGTTGGAATGAAAATGCAATTTATGGGAAGTAAACTAGAAATATTAAAATTTGGAAGTATTTAAGAACATGGGATTTAATATAAATAATACGTGATAATGCTTTCTTGATGCCTAGGAGTGCAAGGTTCAAGCCCCTATGAGTGCAAATGTTCACCGAAAAGGAGTTGGAAGGAATTGTAGGTGTAGTGCAACACTGATAAGGTTTACAAGTGAATTCTAATAGGTGGCACAAATTGTACCAATCACCGATAGGTTCAAAATCCTAAGGAGATAAGGGGGAGTATACCAACAAGGTCCCCTATTTTTAAAACAACAAACAATTACCGAGAGGTAATATACCGAGAGACAAGTGGAAGGATATACCAACAGGTAGCAATCATTGAGAGATGATGGAGTGTACAAAAATAGTCACTACTGACAAGCAAATCAAAATTTAAAGAAACATTCCATTAAGATAGAACCTACCGAATAAGTCAATTCACAAAGCACTTTAGAAACCGAGGTCAACCGACCAAGTACCTAAAGGATTCCTGGACAACCCGGGGCAAAATTCATATTTATATCTAAATTAATTATTTTTTTTCACATTTTCACAGTATAAAAATTTTTAAATAGTTCATTTAAAGTCAATATCACAATTTGGAGTTATCCAATATTACAAATGACCTGATTTTTTTGGCACTTAAAGCAAGTTTAACTCAAGTGATTTCTAATTGACTCTAAATGCACTAAAGTTCAAGTGTCAACTGATTAACTTATTAGTTGACTAGTTTTAGAAAGTCATAAACAAGTGTCGAGTAGATTTGCTAATTGATTAAGTCCCTTAGTTCAAAAAGACTCGACTAGTCTAATAAGATTCTGAAAGAATTGTAAGGTATTTAGATGTGTATGCAATGATCAAGCAACTTGAAAAACCATATGAATAATGCATTGACAAATGACTATATAATTTGGCATTAGCATTGATTGGACAATTAAAATCAAGCTACAAATCTTTTATGCAGTGATGATTAATATGAAAATGTTAATACTTATGTGTTGAGTAAACCATTTTTCATAGGTTTAGGTCAACTTATGCTACTTCTTGGATCGACCTATGTAGTTTGTAATTCATCTCTCATAGGTTTGGGTCGACCTATATTATTTCATGGGTTAGCCTTTGCATTGATTTTCCTTTGATCTTAGGTTCTTGGGTCGACATGCTTGTTATTAGGTCGGCTCATAAGTTTGGGTCGATCAATTTAACTCCTTGTGTCAACCAATTAAGAAGGATCATTCGACTTGTCATGAGTAAGTTAACAGTTCAAAACAATTTTATCAACACAAGTCGACCTATTCGAAAGTAGGTTGACTCATTAACTAGTTCCAGCTAAGGTTAGGTTGACATGCTTATATGTGGGTTGACCTGTGTAGGCTCAGACTTAATTTTGTTTTGAATATACTTGGGTCAACATGTTGGTTTCTAGGTCAACATATTATATGATTCTAAGTCAAGTTAACCTGGTTATGTATTGGTCGATCTATTCTTTGAAGTGGCCAAGAGAAGAGACTCAGAGACCGAGGCCCCAAGGATCTTTGGGTCGACATGTTTATCCAATGGGTCGACCTGCTCATATAAATGTTGGCATGTCTTAAGAGGGGTTGACTTGAAGTATTTCAAGACTTAGTGTTTGAGAGTCACATGTTCACAAGTTGACATGTCTACAAATCAGGTCGACTTGTCTTTGATCTGACCTTATTTCCTAAGTAAACATCACTTAAGTAAATATTCAGTTTTTATATTTGAATATTTATATTCCATTTACTTAAGATTTTACATGCAAATAAGAAAATAATATCCGTTTGAATTCAATAAAAATTATTTTAAAACCTAATTCTTTAAAGATAAAATGTTAACTTTTCCCTCCAAAAACAAAATTCCAGTTTTGATTTTCGAATTCAATTTGAATGCATTTTTTCATAAGGTTAACAACAAGGAAAAATTCTAAAAAAATAGATTTTAAGCTAATTGGTATATGAGGAACAAATATTATCATTTTTAATTTTCTTTTTTTTTTGTTATTTCAAACACCTATATTTTCAATACTTAGTCTCTAGCGAATTGGTCAACTTTGGGTTTTCAGTATTTTGAGGTGTCTCATTTTCTATGCATCTTACTTACTTGAGTGGTACTATTATCCTTCTATTAGTAATGGTTATTTCTCCTTACTATGGGACTTGATTTGCTCTTCAATGTTTTTAATCATTCTACTAACTTGTGGGATATGTCGACCTTGTGCACTAGTGAGTCAACTTATCTATATGACTTGTCACTACCCTTACGTATTTATGTCGACTTTCCGGTTTTATGTTCATCTAGTGAGTTGACTAGTTTAGGTGACATGTCGACTACTCCTAAAGTTTCAGTTAACAATTTTCAGATTATTTTCTTAACCAATCAAATCATATCTTGCTTATCATCAAAATATATAAATACACCAACAAAACCATTAGTTGTCACTTCCTCAGAGTTTTGAATTAGAAGATCAGCTTCTACGATAAACTATTGGAAAACAAATTCCTAAACTATTGGAAAACAAATTCCTCCTGAAATAATTAACAATGAAAGATTTTGCTCATATTTTAAGGTGATTTCACTTACTTAACAATTTTATATTTTAATTACAAGTACTTACTACCATGAATTTTGACAGATCACATAATTGATAGGATTATGTAGGTGCAATTGATGAAAGTTATATATTGTCCTAGTAATGATGCAGCAAGATATTGAGATAGAAAAGAGCCTCCATCACAAAATGTGCAAACTGTGTATTCCTTAAACATGAGATTTACCTATGTTTTATCCGGTTGGAAGGGGACTACATCAGATTTTAGGATCATAAAAATGTACCCAATAGACACTACAATGGAAATAACTTATGGAGACGGACGAAAACTATGAGGAAAATGTGATAAATCCATCGATAAAGTCTTCTCCAATGGATAAAAGTTCAGTTGGCTAAGAAGGGGTCGGGATAGACCTATCCCGACATTTTTGATAACCATTAGAGTATGTTCAACATTTGGACGATTAGAAAAGTGTCGGTAAAAATCAACGTTATATCGTCGGTTGTAAAGGGATAGTAAGAGTTATTACATTTATCTCATCGGTTGTAAATGAGTAGTAAGAGTTACTACATTTATCCTCTCGGTTGTAAAGAGAGTAGTAGGAGTTACTACATTTATCGTCACTTTTGTAAAGGGCTTAGTAAAAGTTACTATCTTTATCATCACTTGTAAAGGGTTAGTAAAAATTACAATTTTTATCGTCACCTAGTAAATGGTCAGTAAAAGTTACTATTTTTTTCATCAGTTTAAGGGTTAGTAAAAGTTTTTACCTTTATCATCATTCAATGACTTAATATAACTGTTACAGTTGATATAACTATTTATTGTCGCTAATAAAATAATAGTATGTTAGGAAATGTTATAACTTTTATTGTCGATAAATATAAATGTTAGTAAATATTACTACAATACCGTCGAATCTTAGGACATAGGAAATGTGAATTCTTTATTTTCACACGTTTACTGTTGGGTTAGTAAATATTAGTATATTTATTGTCGTTTACAGAAGTATTGGGTTAGTAAATATTATTACCTTTATTGATACTTATTGGGTTAGTAAATATTACTACTTTTATTGTCATTGTCGCTTACAGAGTCATTGGTCAGTAAATGTTACTACTTTATTATCATTTACAGAATTATGGGTCAGTAAATATTACTGCCTTTGACATCGATTATAGAAATAATTTGTTAATAAATGTTACTATATTTATTGTCGTTGGATAGTAAATATTACTACTTTTTACAGAATTGTTGTTGGTGAGTAAATTTTACTAACTATGCATGTGTTATTTGTTATTTAATATTGATAACCAGATGTTACTACTCTTTTGGGTCGGTTATCACAAGATTAGTAAATGTTACGATATGTCAATACAAATAATACAAAGAGTTAAGAAATTTTATAAATACCGTATCTTAGGAAATGAAGTACCTTGTATATCATCATGAAATATATATGATAGTGTTACAGACATAATACAAGAGAAAGAAAAAGATGATAATGTTACAAACACATTACAAGAGAAAGAAAAAGATTGTAACTTCTGGTCAGTACATATCTTCATATCTTTTGAAATGAAATGTTCATGCCAAAAATATTGACTTGGAGCACCCAAAAAATTCCAGCGTCCGTGGTATCTGGTTTCAGGATCCAGCGTGATGTGTGGTATCATTCTATAGTAATGAAATTAATATAATTATAAGGTATATTATAAAAACTTGTACATTTAAATATTACCTTTTGGGATAGACTGAGGAGGTGGTGATGATGATGATGGTTAGTTTCGATGTGCACTTCCAGTATCTTGTATCGGAGGAAGCTAACAATACAAATACAAATAATGTGGATTATTATCCAGAAATAAAAGTAGTTAGATTATGGTAAGAAGTAAAGAATGATATTTGTATCTCAACACCAGCAATGAGTCTCGCTTCATTAAGGAAGTTCAACAATTCATCTCGTTGTCCACTTCCGACATGCATAGCAACATGCATAAGAACATTGCTCACCAGATTAGTAAGATTCTGATTTTGTTTTATTAATCGTTCAATCATTACAGTCTTATGTTCGTTCTGAGGTTTGCTTGAATGCTGCCATTGTGATGGAGTTGTAACTTTGCCAACACATCTGATTTTTCCCCTAGAATCAGGCCCTTAATTTTGGATATGATATCAGTTCTCCAAGATAAATTTGAACTTTGTGCTTCACTCTCAGTATCCATTCCACTTTTCATCATTTCCTGTGTAACCCTGTGTAAAATGAATTAAAGGTGAATGTTTATAAACATGTGAATTGAGAATACATAAAAACAATCAATCATATACCACAAGTTCTGATACTTTTGTAGAAACTAAACTCCCATCTAATCGGGTTCTACATGTAATATAAAGTTCATCTCAACAAGGTTTTGTCCCAGATTGTGTTGTCTGATAAAATGATTTAGTTTGTATTATGATGTAATAAAAATTAATTTCAAATAAAATAAGATATGAATTGTTTATATCTTCTCATGTATGAGTTTGGCAAAGGACTTAGATCCTAAGCAATGCAGATCGCTTAACTTTGCACGACATTCTGAATTTCTTCTACTCATTTCCTAAATAGGAAAAAGTATCAAACTACAATTAAAATTCCCAAAGAAAAAAATAAAAGTAGTAAAGTTTTACCTTCCCTTTATCACTTAACCAAAAAACAACAAGGTCCTTGTACTGATTTGGATCAACTCTCTCATCCTCCATTCTCTTTATATTTTCATCTATTCTGAGTAAATCATCGAACCATTTTGATTTGAGAGAATTTTTAAAACTCTTCCATTTGTCGGATAAATTTGCAAGAACCCATTTCTTGGTATCATCTCTGAATGGGTTGAAGGTAATCTTTGACTACAATATAAGAAAAAAAATTAGATATCTTAATTTTCATGTATGACATGATTCGATTGAGTAGTTGAGGTAGATATCTCTATAATTTTCCACATATCCTCTTTATACTTGGTCGGCATATCACGCCAACTTGTATAATTTATTGGAGCAATGGAATGTACTCTGACTATGGAGCCAAGGAATCTGGTGAAGATTGTACCTTCGATTCCTATTGGTTGATTCAAATTGTTCATTTCAACCCGCATACGTTTCCCTTTTTCTAAATCCTAGAGATCTTGACGGGCCCTTACATTTTCTGTTGAGAACTAGTGAAAATGAAAAAATAAATAGATAATATAGTAATTACATAGAAATATATTATAAAAATGTATAATATAAATATAACAAAACCAAATCTAGGATATCATCTTCAAATAATTGGGTTTCTTCAAAGTCAACTTGTTCTTCGAATGGTTCTGATTCTTTGTCTTCAGCTACAATTGTCATTTTTTGTTTATTTCATCCCATATTTTTCGCTGAAAAATTTTGGTTGAAAATATTTGATGAAATGAGATTTTGTTTAAATTAGAAATTTTGAGAGATGTGAGGGAGAAGAGTTTTTGAAGAAAATGAGAAGTTTCGATATTTGTGGAGGGAAGACGGGTTTGTGGTATATATATTTTATTTAACGCCAAATAAATTTTGGTTTGTAAAATATATAATTTGTTTAGTGCGAAATATACCCGCCATTTTGCCTCGTTTTTCACATTTTAGTTTTTGAATTTTTTATTGTTTACCTCTCGTTTTTAGTTTGAGCAATTAAAAGAGAAGTTTTGACTTTTATCTTTATAACTCCGTGAAGCAGTAGTAAATATTACTACCATATCACTAGATCTCGGGCGAATGCCTACGAGGCACAACCGCCGACAGAGCCACCCCGACAAAAGCATTCGGAAATGCCTGGACGGCACAACCGTTGGCTGAGCCGCCCGCACGCAAATGCCATCGCGGCATAACCTGTGGCTCAACCGGGCAAAATAATACTAGGCGAATGCCTACGCAGCAAAACCGCCGGCAGAGCCGCCCAAGCAAAAGCGCTTGAAAATGCCTAGACGGCACAACCACTGGCTGAGTCGCCGTGTGCAAATGCCATCGCGACACAACCTGCGGCTCAACCGGACAGCGTAATTTAAAATAATAATTGTATTAAAATAATAATATAGTGTCATAATACATTTATTATATTTTTTTATGAATATATAATTTTGAAAAAAATCATATATTACAAAAAGTCATATATTATTATTACTACATTATTTACATAATTTTATATGATCATATTATTTAAAATGATAACATTTGATACTTCATTTATAATTAAAATTTTGCGGATAATGTGGTTTGGATGGATTGCATATGATGTATGAGTATGAGTTATTTAAATTAATAATATAAATTAGATACGTTAATGTCTAATTTATATTTTAAATTTTATAATTAAGGAATTTGATAATTATTTTTAATATTATTTTTTAGAAAGGTAAGGAATTGAAATCAAAATATATGATAGCAAACTTTACAATCTATAATATTATCAAAATTAATTAAATCAGTAATAATTTAATTGAAAATAATAATAATAAGAAGCTAAAATAATAAAATGAGACATGAAAAAAATTAAGAAAACTACCATAAAAATATTATGAGTATATATACCAGTATTTTATATAAAATGTTACCCTACCTTAATAACAATGATTAAATTTAATAATTATTTGATATTAGTAATAAAATATGATTATTGGAATTAGTAAGTAGTATTATTTAGTAATATTAATATTGATAAGTAATTAAGTTGTATGGAATAATAATATTAAATTATAGTAATATAATGTTAATCAAATAATTTTGATAATCGTAATTATAATAAATTTATAAATTTATATTATTAAACAATATAATTTATATTTTATAAATGTATATTATGAAATAATATAATTTATAGTTATATTATATTGGACAAACAACATATTTATGCTTGGTGTGTTTGTATTATACCGCTATTCATATTCAAATACTAATTATTTTTCAAGCGAAACTACGGGAAATGTTGAAAATCTATTTGCGCGTTTTTTTTCTCCTTTACAAATTTATTGGGAGGTTTGAATTTTTAACGGGGATTTTAAAATTTTTACCATATAGTTATAGTTTAGAATGGAATGGTTATAGTGAATACTCTTGGAGTAGTGTTTCATATGTGTTATTTTATTGTTACGTATGTAATTTTTAACATTACATATTTTCATTAGCATTATTTTACCTATTTATATAAATTTCAGTTTTAAAAAATACTTGTTACCATATTTGTTACTATTTGTTATCATTTGTTCGAAGAAAAAATAGTAATTCTTACCACTTGTTACCACGCGACCCGCTTGTTCAGTTGTTACCATTATTACGATATTTTATTATATGAAATTTATATAATTATTATCTTACCACTTGTTACATTGGATCAATATCACTTGTTACTACTTATTATAATTGTTATCACAATAAAAATCATTGTTATCAGAATTAAAATAATTGTTACCATTTGTACGAAGAGAAAGTAGTAATTGTTACCACTTGTTATCACGTGACCCTCTTGTTACCAATTGTTACCATTGTTACGATATTATATTATACAAAATTTATATAATTATTGTCTTACCACTTGTTACATTTGACCAATATCACTTGTTACCACTTATTATCATTGTTATCATAATAAAAATCATTGTTACCGGAATTAAATTAATTGTTACCGTTTGTTACCATTTGTACGAAGAGTAAGTAGTAATTGTTATCATTTGTTACCACGCGACCCGCTTGTTATCAATTGTTATTATTGTTACAATATTTTATTATATAAAATTTATATAATTATTGTCTTTATCACTTGTTATATTGGATCAAAATCACTTGTTACCACTTATTATCATTGTTACCACAATAAAAATCATTGTTACCAGAATTAAAGTAATCGTTACCATTTGTTACTATTTGTTACCATTTGTACTAAGAGGAAATAGTAATTTTTAGTACTTGTTACCATGTGACCGTTTGTTACCAATGTTTCCATTATTACGATATTATATTATACAATATTTATATAATTATTTTCTTACCACTCGTTATATTGGAGCAAGATCACTTATTATCACTTATTATCATTGTTACCAGGAAAAAAAATATTGTTACTGGAATTAAAGTAATTGTTACCATTTGTACGAAGAGGAAGTAGTGATTCTTACCATTTGTTACCATTTATTCTTTGTTAGTTATCACTTGTTACCGTGTGCATACAGAATAAAAGTTATCATTTTAATTTTTATTATATTATAATAAAAGTATATGTGGAGTTTATATTTGTTATTTGTTATAGATCACTTTTTATTAAGGATATTGATTGAGAATAAAAGTAAATTCTACCATTTGTTAGCATTTGTAGGAAGAGGAAGTAGTTATTATTACTATTTCTTACCACTTGTTACCGTGCCACGTCACAATAAAGAAGAAGAAGTGCCACGTCACATAAAGAAGAAGAATGAAAATAGAGTGATTAAAAATAAAAAAATACAGAAGATAAGAAAATAAATGTATATAGGAAACTACATTTCATACGTATATGCATCCTATCCTACTATCAACACCTTCATCGTCATTCATTTCTGTTGATACATTTCCTTTATCTTCATTTACATTAGTTCGAACTCACACTTGAGTTGAGGGGTTACTTTCTGAATTTATATATTGATTGATCAATGCATCACCCATATCAAATTAATCTCTAACTTTCACATATTTTACAACAAGCCATCACAAGTGTTAAACCAAATCCGTCATTTTATATCCCCGTTGTAGATCAATCCAATCACATCTAAATAAAAGAAAAGTATACATTCCATTATAGTTTACTTCAATGATTTGTCGTAATATTCCATAATAATTAACTTTACCTTGAATGGGTGTTTTATCGCTCGTAGTTGCATAGGTAATATCATCCACCGCTACCACAACTCCAGAATTCTGAGTTTGAAGGTATTTCTCATGATCATTTATATGGAATCGATATCCATTGATTATATAGCCATTGTAATTTTTAACGAATGGATGTGGTCCACGAGCGATCCATTTAATCTCATCTCTAATCTCTGTGGTGTTTTTTGAATTCATAACCTGAAAGGAGAAATCATAAAAAAACAATTAAGAAGAAAATTAACCCAGGATATATATTTAAAAGATTAAATATCAGTATACTTACACGATGAAAAAACCAGCTACTGAAATCTTTATTGTGAAGTTTGTCAATTTGAAAAATATTTAACTTTTTTTCATGATTTATTCTTCTAAGATGTTGTATATGTTTCCTGATCATGTACACATGATGTTAAATTACAGTTTAATACTTTTAAAAAAATATATGAGAATGTAGACTTACAGTTTAAAGGAGGCAAGTGAGTCACTATTAAATAGTATATATTTATGGCATTGCTCTAATAATTTCTCATCCAGACGAATTCGAGATATCCTCTTTTTTTGTCTTTTAGTAGATCTATGTGTTCTTAGTCCCAAAGGTCTTCCAATAGTCGTAAAAGCGGACTCATCTTTTCCATATATAATCTGATTGTCATCATTTCGCAACACGCAATTAAATCTTGTCTCAACTCCATCTAAATATCTCAAACAAAATAGCAGACACTCATTTGCTATATTCCCTTCAGCGATGGATCCTTCGGGTCGTGCTCTATTATGAACATTGATACCGATGACCATTTTTTGAGAGATATCATCGAGAAAGGTGTTGTGACGATTAAGTACAATTTACAAATAGCATGGTGGCTGATTCATTCACTAAATCCATTGTGAGAGATTCTTTTGTGAGACATATAGAACGTTGGGTTTAAAGTATTTAGACATTTCTCATTAAGTATTGATATTACTGTTTATTGAAATATAGACATGCGTGTATTATTAGGTCACAAGTGTGTTTCTTACATTTATTTATTGTCATATATTTTGTGATGTGTTATGATAAAAGATATGTCAAGCAGGCGTAGTTGATTTTGTCACACGAGTGACCACCTCCAGTTCTGAGTGAGCGAATATGAGACGGTTTCTAGTTGTAAGAGATTTTGAGAATGGTCTTGATAAAATGTAAGTCCCCCTGATATGTGTTTAGGATGAAGTTATACGTGATATAACTAGTATGGACATACCTATATCCATGTTATCTGTTAGTAGACAGATTTGAGATCTTAGATATCACCTACGTTTAGTGATATTGTCTATAAGATACTCTTTCTGAGATCTCTAGATAAAGTCTTGTTGTAAACTGAGTCCTACACATGCACAGTATTAGAGAAATCTAACATATACCCTTTTGAAAGATGGGGGAATAACACTGTGACATGTTTTTCATACTGCGTGTGATAAGATGACCATGAGATAGTGAGAGCTATTATTTGAGATGATAGTGTGGTCGTGATCCCCATTCCCACTGTGTGAAACCCGAGATCAATTGGGTGAGATCTCTTGTGCCCTGATTATTTTCAGCTATTTCAGGAAGTTTTGGTTCAATATTTGTTACTTTAATCTGTTTATTTATGGCTCGGAAGATAAATTGAGATCTAAGGGGCAAGTATAGGAAAGCAGCTGAATTGAAATTGATAGATTTGAGTTTGGGAAAAGGAAAACCAATCGACACTATATCATTGTGTTGTATTTACAGGTCGACCTGTTATATTAATTCATATTGAGATTCAAACATAAAAATGAATACACAGTCGAGTAGATCATTGGGGATCACTTTCGATAAAAAAATGGCTCGATGGATGTGAATGCTTGGGATACAGCGAATTCTTTTTGATACTAACAGTGACTCTTCGATTATCCTAATAGGTGCACTGAGAAGTCTTTACCTGTAGGTATACTCGCCGATCGCGCGATATTCAATCCTGTATGAAAGTCCAGTAAGGTGATGTGATAGATCACATGAGTTGTAATCTCATGATGAATGAAAAATTGCCCCGTGTGCAAGTGAGAGATGTTGATAAATGCTCACAATAGACATTTTAGTAATTTTGAAATAATAGGTTTACCCCATTATCCCATTAACCAACCCATTTATTTCTCATAATGACTCCCTAATTCAGCTCGGAATGTGCCCACGTGAAGGGGCTCTCCTTCAATTGAGTGAATTGTAGACAAAAGGAAGAGGAACATTCTTTTTTTAGAGCAAGCACACATAATCGCTTAGAGAGAGAGATCCATGGAGGGTTTGGGAAAATTCCTTGTAAGGAATTTTCTGTATCACTTTTGTCACTAGACTTTGGGTTGAGGTATCGTGACATAGTGATGGTGGTTCGATCTCGTGAACATTATCCTGACCGAGTAATCTGTTCGAGAGATTTAGCGATTAGATTGAATTTTTTGAAAACCTACACATTGAAGTATTTTTCCAAAAATTCTAAACTATTTAATTTTGCTTCCGCATCCGCATTTTGTGCCAATTAAATCTAATATATTACTATCTTCTTTTCAGCGTTATTTTTAAATTTTAATGACAAAGTTGTAGCTCATTTACTCTCGTTCTTTTCGTCCCTTCTTCCCTTGGGATCGATCATTTCAAGGAGAAGACTTGTGCTTTCTTTTCGGTAATGTTGCAAAAGTTGATTTATTTAGGAAATTTGCAACTCATGTTGACCAGTGGCTTCATCCTTCCTCTGGACATTCACTACTAGAAAACATACATTCAGTGATGGAAATTTTCATTACTTAAAGTAAAAAATTTGTCGCTAAAGAGTATTAATGATGGATTTTTTCCGTCACTGAAAATTACCCCGTTAATTTTTACCGACGGAATATTATTCGTCACTGATATTAGCAACGGATTTTTTCCATTGTTAAAAATATCAATCGCTAATCTATCGTTGATAGAAGAAAATATGTAAAAAAATCAGTGACGGAATTTTTCCGTCGCTAATCTGTCGCTGATAATTCAATATCAGTGAAGGATTTTTTTCGCCGCTAATTCTGGATCCCTCACGCACACGCATGCGCTCCCCACCCACGCCTTACCCACCTATGCGCGGACCTACCTGTGCCACACTTGCCCACGCGCTGTCACGCGTGCAACTTGGTCTTGCACCGCCTGTGCCTGCAAACCCGCCCGCCCACCCCGCCCACCCCGCCCACCCCGCCCACCTGCCCACTTCTTTTAGTTTGTGAAAAATGCCTCCATGCCTCCGGCGTGATTCGATCCCCGGCGTGTGTAAAATAATCATCTAATCATATTCTTTTTTTACTTATTATCTTTATCTCATAATTTTTAATAATAATAAAATAATATAAAATGATATATTATTATAAAATAATGAAATAATAAAATTTTAGCTTAAAATAAAATAATAAAAAATTTTAAAAAATAAAATAATATTATTCTTGTACAAAATAAAAAAAATTAAAAAAATTAAAAAAATTAAAATATATATAAAAAATAAAAAAATAAAAAAAATTCGTCGCTAATCCATCGGTAATCTATCTGTAAAATTTCCGTAGGTAATCCGTCGTTAAAATTACCATCGCTAATGGCAGTACATGTTTTTTTTTTTAAGTTTTTTTCGTTCACAAATACACTAACGGATTAGCGACAAAATCCGTTACTGATAGGTTTAAAAATTTTTTTCTATTTTTTTTCAGTAGACCACTACAACGACAAATTAGCGACAGAAATATTTCTTTTGCTAATTTTCGTTGTTAATCCGTCGCAAATCTCTTGGTATTCTGTTTGACGTTAATACGTTGCTATTATCGACAGATTTTTTTTTATCAGTAATTTTCCGACGTTGATAGCGTGTTTTATAGTGATTTTTGCCACTCAAATTAGTACAGGTTGGTATATCTGTTATTTCTTCACAATTCTGTTCCTTACTTGCATTTTGCAGCAATAAAATTTAACGAACCAACTAATATTGCTTTTCTGCAGCCTTGGATGATGCAGTAACGAGACGTGCTTTGGATGAATTGCTTCTTCTTATTGAGGAATTCCTTTCAGAAGGAAGAATTTTGGTACATTGTATTGTGCCTTAGGAGTCCAAAATGTTGAGTGTGACTCAAAAATCAGTATGCTTATGGATGGCATGAATAAAGTATTGGTCTCTAGAGCAGCTTCATCTGACCAGCTGATTCCAGCGAAGTGTTATTTTAGCCTGCGTTTGTGCTGCAGTTGACTATGTTGGGTTTATTTGTGAGGTCTCTTTTAATGTTCTTCGGATTTATGGATGTAATCCTTCACTGATGCTGACAATTCTTCATGTTTTTGCTCATTTCTGTGGAAAGAAATACTTCTCCATGAAAAAGTATGAGTTAATGATGGCTGTCATTGAATCTTTGGTTACCAGCATTGAGAGGGGAAAGATTTTGGACGGTTCACCTTGTTCTTCTTCGTCTGCTTGCAAGAGTAGGCCCAAACTTCCCCAGCGTGATGAATGCCCTTTCCATGATGGTGCCATTGATGGTATTGCATCATTACTCTTGGAAAAAGTTCATCGATTTGCTCTCCCAAGGACCATATATTGCCATCTTGGATCAGCCAGTTTAACAAATTATGATGCGTCTTGTTTCCTAAACCTTTGTCATAAGAATGCTAATCTTTCTCCCTCTGATGCTGACTTTGGCGGGACTATCTGTCGATTAAGTGACGCTATATCACTTGTTGAGCTGGTTGCATGCAACATGGTATGGACATCTATCATTTTACAAACATTTATGATACTATTTTTCATTAATTGTATGTTTGTTTACCAATAACTAATATTGTGTTTTTAAATTCAATTATGATTGGGTGTGCTCTTCAACAAATTGTGTAAGATTTAGCAGTTTCAGATATACCTTTATGAAATCATCATTAATTACTCAAAAATGGTTTAAGAAATTGTTGTACCCACACTAATGAATGACCCTTGGATATTTTTTTATAAACAAAACATTGATATAATGTTTTATGGATTATAATAGTATTTACAACTTTTCTCATCATTATTTTGTGTCATGTCATCTCTTATCATCTCCCATATTTAATATCACCTACAAAAAAAAGACCTCTGGCAGCCACAAACCGTCGACAAAGATCTTAAAAACCATTGGTAAAGATTTTGGGGTTTTTTTTGACGATCAAAATTTCCACCTATATACTGCCGCTAACAAAGGGCTATGCCTGTTGCCAAGCCACTGCCGGCATAGGTTAAGATCTATGCCGACAACAACCTAACCGCTGACATAGGTCCAGATATTTTCCAGTGCACCGATAAAATCTATATAAATCATGTTTTGTCGCATGTAAGAACCATATACAGTGTATGTTAATTTCTTATATTATTAATATTTAAAAAAATAATATATAACTAAATTTTTAATAGATACGTCTTTTAAGAAAATAAGTTATAAGAACATTAATACGTCATGTGGTTATGTCTAAGGCATAGATTTATATATAAAATCATTACAAAACCAAGTCATTTTTTAAATCCAAATCATTATAAATTATTAAAAAAATCAGAATAATTCAGATAACCATAAATTTTTCCTAATCCAACTTTTGGTCATATAGGATCGATGATAAGAAGTTAGAGCGAGAGAATTGTGATTTCAACTCTTGCCAAATTGTCTACTACCATTCAAACTCCACCTATGATCAAAGAGTGCAAACAATGAGCCACACAAATCTTGGTGGGAATAGTATATATTTTGCTATGGTTTTAAAATGTGTGTTGGGAAAAGATTTTTAACCATGGCTAAAGGTAGCATAGCGTTTGTATAAATAATAATCTATACTTACGGATATAAATGCGTCTATATTTACATATCACTATACTTACGGCTATAACTTATGATCGGTAAATATAGATTTTGTCGTGACAATATGAAAGCTATTTGTATAGCTAATGTATATGCTTACGGTAAATGTTACTTAGTAAATGTAAGTAAATGCTATTTCGGATCGGATGACAATAAATTTACTATTTTTGATTATCGCGTGTTATCATTAGTTAAAAATATTATTTTTTGTCAGATCGTCAAGAAATTTGCTGAAAAATGGCATATAAAAAAGGAAAATTTGATTAAATTAGATTTGACCTGGAAATTGGATGAAGATAAGAGATTTTATTATAAAATCAATTATATAGATCCTAAATATGAATTAAAATAAATTATATAAAACTATATAATATTCAAAATTAATAAATAATGTATTATTATCATCTATATTATCTAATATTTAAAAATAAATTATAACACTATATTAAATAAATTAGTAATTTAACATCATTGCATTATTAAAAATAATAATTTTAATTATATTAATTAAAATTAAGAATATTATAAATTTATTAGTCCGCGCATAATATCTTATTACTACTATATTACTACATTAGTAGTAGTAAATATTACTATACTATAAGTATCACGACACCTAGTAAAAATTACTGCTATATTACTACATTGCACATCTCTTGTTACTACTATATTACCACTACCACTATACCACTAGTAAATATTATTTCTATATTACTACATTGTTCTAGACATCTCAACCATGCATAATCTTATTTTGTTATTACTATGTTACTATATTAGGTAAATATTATTACATATTTAACTTATGCAGCATAATGTTCTGTTATTAGTACTATATGGTAAATATTACTACATTACTACATTATACTATATATTTTTGCTTATTATTACTACATTTGGTATTAACATAAAAATTCATTACCTTATTTTAAATAATAATATTAATTATATCATCATACTTAATTTATATTCAAAATTTTTATAAATAAAGAATGTGGTGGATATTATTTAAATTATTAATATTAATTAAACTGAATTCAAATTTATATTTTAGATTTTATAATTAAGCTATAAAATATATTTTAAATTTTATAATTAAGCTATAAAATATATTTTAAATTTTATAATTAAGGAATAGTAATATTATATTATTGTAATAGTGATAGCATGGATAAAAAAAGGAAAAAGGAAAAAAAAAAAGGAAAATAGAGTGAGGGTGAGATAAGGAAAACGAAGAAAGGTGTTCGAGCGAGATTGGGAAAAAAAAGGAGAGTGATCCAAAGAATAAGAAAAAAAAATAGAGTAAATAAATACTTGCGCAGGCCTCCCCAGCTATGCCGACGAGGCTCAAGCAGCTATGCCGCCCATGCAAAAATCCATGCGTGCACGGCTGTGCTGCGAGGGCCGATGTGGTTGTGCCGGGGCATGCAAGAATGCATGCATGCGCACGCTTGTGCGGCTATGCCGCACATTCAAGAATGCATGTGTGCGGAAGCCTGCATGGTTGTGCCGCGGGAGTCGCGCGACTATGCCGCACTTGCAAGAATGCATGCATGTGGAAGCCTGCATAGCTGTGCTGCAGGGGCAGCGCTGCTGTGCGCTGCTATGCCGTGCTTGCATGCGTGCGCACACAAGAATGCATGCAAGCGCACGCAAGAATGCATGCGTGCATACGCCTACACGGTTGTGCCGCGGGAGCCCTCGCAGCTGTGCCGCTCATGCAAGAATGCATGCATGCGCATGCATAGTTAGGGGAATTTTAAAAAAGTCAAGAAATAAATTATATAGATAATGTATATTATAACAGAGTAACACTTACTATTATCTTACTATCTACACATTATTAACACTATTACATATATAAATATAATATAATAAGTAATATTATTATTATATTGATATATTATATGATATTACATCTATATGAGTATATATTATTATAATATTATATTCTATTTATATATTATATTGATGTATGTATTGTATGTTATGATAGAGTAACGCTTATTATTATGTTACTATATATTAGAGTGATATATTACTACAAATTATTAACAATACAATGTAGTATTACATATATATATTTGTATATTATATAATAAGTAATATTATTATTATATTGTTCTATTACAACTATATCGCTATACATTACTATAATATAATATTATATTTATATGGGTAATGTATATCATAATAGAGTAACACTTACATTATGTTACTATGCACTACAAAAAAACACGGTTTTAGCCACGAATTTTCGCGACGGAAAAAATTCGTCGCTATTTTACGACGAATTTAGCGACAAAAATTTTTTCGTCGCTAATTTGCCACAAAATTTGCAACGAAAAGGAAGTCGTGGCTAAATTAGCGACGGACACATCATTCGTAGCAAAATTCGTCGCTAATTAGTGACGAAAAAATTTTCATGGCTAAATTCGTCACTAATTAGTGACGAAAAAATTTTCGTGACTAAATTCGTCGCTAATTGGCGACAAAAAAATTTTTCATTGCAAATTTCGTCGCTAAATAAGTTTTTTATATATAATAAAATAAAATAAAATATTAATATAATATTAAAATTAAAAAATTAATTTAACAACCATGGTTTAGCGACGGATTTCTAAATCCGTGGCTGATTCAGCGACGGATTCGAAATCCGTCGCTAAATAGGTTTTTTATATATATTTAAATAAAATAAAATATTAAAATAATATTTAAATTAAAAAATTAATTTAACAACCGAATTTAATTTAGCGACGGATTTCCAAATCCGTGGCTGATTCAGCGACGGATTCCAAATCCGTCGCTCAATAATTAGAATTTTGCTTTATTTTTATTTTATTTTAATAAATTCAGCGACGGATTCCAAATCCGTCGCTGAATTTTATCTTCTTTTAATTATAATTTTATTTTATTTTTATTTTATTTTATTATTTTATATTAACAAATCATATTATTATTTTATAATATTTTAATTTACATTTTAAAAAAAACCATATATTTTATTTTATTTAAATTATATATATATTTTAATTAATTTATTATTTTTTTCTTTTTTTTGATTTAATATTTTTTATTATTGTATAGGTAATTTTATTTTATTTGTTTTATTTTATTTAATAATATAAATTTTTTAATTAAATATTAATATAGCACGGGCGCCCGCCGTTGCACGCACGGGCGCCCGCGCCCTGCGCGTGCTGGGGCGTGCCTGCCTGGGCGCCCAGGCAGGCGCCCAGGCGGGCGCCTGCCTGGGGCGTGTCACAAAAAATTTAAATAAATCTGTGGTTGATGGGATTCGAACCTTGGACTTGGATCTCGACCTCAAAGACATGTTACCACTGCACCACGGGTGTTGTTGTGTGACTTTTTTCCTCCTCTTTGTTTTCTATTCTCACTTTTTTTTCCTTATCTCTATTTTTTTTTCTTTCTACCCTCATTTCTTATATATAATAATTTTATTATAATATATAATAATTTTATTATAACGAATAAAAATATTTTATAATTAAATATATAGATTTTTTAAATTATTAATATATTATAATTTATTGATAATTATAATTTTATAGTTTTGAGATATTGTAATCCATTTTTAAATTATGGATTAAAAAAATAAAATAAAAATGAAAAAAAATAATAAGATAATAAGATAAAAGAGAAAAGAAGAAATCAAAATATAATATAAACATATTTTTTAATTAATTTATTATTTTATTTTAAATTAGTATTTTATTATTTTTTATTTTATTAAAAATTATCATATTTATTATTTTTAATTAATATTATTTTAGGTTGGTGGTATAAATAAAAAAAATTATTATATTTATTATTTTAAATTATTATTATATATTATTTTATTATTATTAGAAAAATTATTATATATATTATTTTGGCTCGGTGGTTTACAGGTTGCATGTAGGTGTTCGGAGGAGTGCGGAGTTCAGAGTTCGAAACACGGTGGAGGCAGGAGTGCGGAGTTCAGAGTTCGAAATACGGTAGAGGCAGGAGGCAGAAGGCATTTTCCAGAAAATTAAGAGTGCATGCGCGGGGTGCGGCTGGCTCAGGTGGCACGCGCTCGGGCGGGCGGGGTGCGGGTGGGTGCGGCTGGCTCAGGTGGCACGCGCTCGGGCGGGCGGGGTGCGGGGTGGGCAAGGGTGGCGCTCGGGTGACACGTGCCCTCCTTGAACATTTGAATTTGAAATCAGCGACGGATTCAATCCGTCGCTGAATTGAGCGACGGATTCAATCCGTCGCTGAATTTAGCGACGGATTTTTGTGACGAATTCCAAATCCGTCGCTGAATTTAGCGACGGATTTTTTAATTATTACAGATTTTTTTCCCCTTAATTAGTGACGGATTTTAGCGACAAAAATTATCTGTCGCTAAATTTAGCGACGAATTTTAGATTTTCGTCGCTAAATTTAGCAACGGATTTTTTTTATGTCACTAATTTAGCGACGGATAATTTTTCGTCGCTAAAGTTTGTGACGAATTTTAGCGACGAAAAATTATTTGTCGCTAAAATTAGCGACGGATTTCGATTTTCGTCGCTAAATTTAGCGACGGATTTCTAATTTCCGTCGCTAAATTTTTGCGACGCGTTATTAGCGACGAAAAATTTTTCGTCGCTAAATCCGTCGCTAATGTTTTTAGCGACGAATTTTTTTAAAATTTTCGTCGCTAAATTTGTGGCTAAAAGGCTGTTTTTTTGTAGTGATGTACATTGTTAACACTATTTATTATATATATAATATAATATTTAATAATATAATTATATTGTTCTATTATATGATATTACAACTATATCACTATATATTATTATAATATTTTATTATATTTATATATTATATTTATGTAGGTAATATATATTGTAATAGAGTAACACTTACTATTGTCTTATTTTATTATTATGTATACATTATTAATACTATTACATATATGTTTAAAATAATAATATTTTTAATTTAAATAGCAAAATAATAATATCATTATTATTTTTTTATATGATATAATGATATAAATTTATTAAATTATTTTACAAATTTTATTATATACAATTTGTATTTAAATTAAATAATTAATTTTTCATTTATATTTTTCTTATTCACGAGTAACTAATTTTAGATCAAATACATCGGGTTCTTCCCACTTCTTCCTCCTCTTTCGTCTTTGGCGCCATTTCTTGGTGCCAAGAAAAGAGGCGTCAAAAGTTAAGCACTAATATTAATACGTATTTGTTTTATTGAAATTTAGATTCAGGTGCAACCAAAAAAATATTTCCCTATTAATTAATCTTTCTCTTTCTATAATGATTGTATATAATAAAATTAATAAGTAGGTGGTAAGTATTAGTGTGGTAACTTAACATTGTTTGGAGTGCTTCAACATTGTTAATATATTAATAATTTAAATTGTAATATATTAATAATTTAAAAAATTTATATATTTAATCACAAATTTTTACCTGTTCAAAATATATACTATGAATAACTCATAATTCATTACAAAACATAATTCAAATAAATAATAGACAATTTGAATATATCAACTTGAATTTAACAGTAAGAAAATTCAAAGAGAATAAAAAAAAACACAAACGCAAAGTGAAAGAAAAAAATAGAGGTGAGAGTGAGAGGAGAGAAAAAAAAAAGGTAAGAGTGAGATAGGAAAAAAAGAGTGAGATGGTGAGAAAAGAAGAAAAAAAAAAGCTAACACATCAACAGAATATGGCGTAGTGGTTAAAACAATCTGTGGGTGGGAAGTCATGGGATCAAATTTGCATGCTAGTATTTTTTGCCAAAAAAAAGAAGGCCATGCGCGGTGCGTGCTTGTGCGGCTTTGCCACACATGGCACCCTGTGCTGCTTGCCCTACGCGGCTATGCCGTGCAGGGCGCCATGCGCGGTGCGCCCCTATTTAAAATTCTATTATTAATATAAATTATTCAACGATTTTAAATTAATAATTTATATAATATAGTGTTATAATTTATTTTTTATTATTTGATAATATAGTATTATAATATAAAATCATGAATAATGATACATTGATTTATAAGTTTACCATTTTAACATTTAGAATCACGCCGAAAACAATTTTTCTATCCACATTTAATTTAATCAAATTTCACGCCAAAAATAATTTTAAGATCAAATCCAATTTTTCTTTTTTACACCAAGAATGCATGCGTGCACATGCCCGCATGGCTGTGCCAAAGTACCCATGCGGCTGTGCTGCGGGGACCGTGCGGCTATGCCGCGCATACAAGAATGCATACGTGCGCATGACTGCATGGTTGTGCCGTGGGGGCCGCGCGGCTGTGCCACGGGGGCCACGCGGCTGTGCCACGGGGGCCGCGCGACTGTGCCGCTCATGCAAGAATGCATTAGTAGGTGGTAAGTGATAACTATATGATAAATAGTAAGTAGATAGTAAGTAGTAAGTTCACAATACATTAGTATGGTAACTTAACAATGTTCGAATTGTTTCAACATTGCTGAGAAGAAATAGGGGGTATTCACTACATTATATGACTAAAACAATTATTAAATTATTAAAGTCCGAATGATTAAAAAAGAAGGTGGTAACGCATCACACAAAAATTTGTAATGAAAAACGGGCAGAATGGTTTAAATTTTGGCACGGAAAATTTTATTTTTATCATTTGTTTTGCATGCGGTCGCTTGAAACATAAATTTTATAGTAATTAGTAATTAGTAATATTATTATATTAGTATAACATAATATTACTATGTTATACAACTTAATTATCATATTCCTTAATTATAAAATCTAAAATATAAATTATCATATGAATTAAGTGTGTAATTAATATTATTAATTTAAATAATCGCATATCTCCACACCACCTGCCTCTGTATATTATGCAACCTAGTGTTGCGAACTAACATTCTTTATTTATAAAAAAATTTAAAATATAAATTAAGTATAATTATATAATTTATATTATTATTTTAAATAATATAATCATATAAAATTTTTATGTAAATGTTAAATTATATAATAATGTAGTAATAATAAGATAAGATATATAATATAATGTAGTAATATAGTATTAATATTTACTAGTAGTAGTGGTAGTTATATAGTAACAGAGGTAATATATCACTCAACCGCGCACATCCACAGGGCCAATTTATTCAGAGCCAAAAACAATTTTCTATTTTTGGAGTCAATTTAATCATTTTTGTTTTGCAAAAATATTGGACAAGTCATGGTTTGTATTCTTAATCAATTAACGGGAGTAATGTATTTCTTGAATAAATGATGTCCTTGTGTTCAATGATTCAACGGTGTTCACTTTGTTACAATGTGGGGAGAGTTATAAGTTATGAGATAAAACTAACTTCAGAAATATGCCAAAAAACCTTAATTCAAATATAATATGCTTGCAACTATTGCACTTATACCATTTATAGTGTGTGGATGGATCAAGTGTATCATATCTCTAAAAAATACAGGTGTTAACAAGTGTATCTTATCTTATAAAAATTAGATGTTAATTAGATTTTGATAGTGAAAATTTAAGTAAAAACTAAATTTAAAAATAATCTGAAAATTGTGTGAAATGTAGTAATGCTAAGTTAACAAATTCTACAAATTGCATGAAAAGTAATAAGTAATTTTTTGAATAACACATATATGAGAAAGATATGATAAAGACGTGATATTAACTATGAAAAAATGTAAGAAATTAAAAATAATGCGGGTATATAATGAAAAAAAGGTAGGGGAACACATTGTCGATGCTATAATAAGTAGTAAGTAAGCCACACTGCCAAGTAAGTCGATACTATAATAAGTATAATAAGCAGAACGGATGGCCAAGAGCAACGCGGGTAATGAAAAAAATAGGCACGAAAAAAAGTGCAAAAAAAATGGGTGGCTTTTTTAAAATTTAGAAAATGATATATTATAAATATCCGCATGAAAGTTTCACCATCAGATTTCTCCACCGAAAGTTTTCCTCCTCTAACCATCTAAACCTCTCACTCAAAAAATAAAAACTAATCACAGTTTTCTTTTATATATAGAAAAGTCACTTGGGTTGGGTTCTAAGCATTCCAAGAACAAGTTCTACTACTACTTGTAGTTGAGAGCGAAGAATCACAACCATTCCAACTATTTCAAGAACAAGTTCAGTTTGATCAAACTCAATAATCCAAATATGTTATCCAGGTTTAAAAATAAACATAGAGGTTTAATTTTTTACTTATTCATTTTTAATTTTTTATTTTGAGACCATGCACTACTGTCAAGATGTTTTGTTCACTTTTGTTTTTTTTTTTTTTCATTTTAGGATAATTTTACTAATTGACTATAGTTAGATTTCTCTAATACTAGATATACCAGATGCTATGCTCGATACTGGATGCTAGAATGAACATAGAACCAACCATCATTATCACTACCATCACTACCATCATCATCCCTACTTGACTCCATCCAAAAGGTAATATTTTCATTTACGATAATTCTTAACAATGTTACCATAAAATTATATCAATTTCATTATTTTTTGTGTTTTTAATGAATAGATTGACACCGAGCATTGTGGATAAAGATGTCTTCACATTTTGTGAGTGAACATTCTTGGTTTGAAACATTTTAGAAGACATGCAGAAGAAGACAGAGACAGTTGTGCAATCTTTTTTCTTTTTTCTTTTTTTTTTGGTCTTATATGTAACTATATCAATGTATCAATCCTTCTCTCATATTAATAAACCGTCATACGTTTACATTATTTTTGTAATTTTTTATTTTTCAGTCTTTAAATTTACCAATATTAATTTAAATCTATACCATCTTAAAAGTTGTAACCGATAAAAGAAGCAAATTTTTCTATCACTTATGTTAACCGATGATAAAATATAGTAATATTTTTTAATACTTGTGATAAAATGATAACCGACGATACAAGACAGGAATTTATAGTAACACATGTGGTAACCGAGATAAATGATTATAACTTTTCCTAACCCTTTTCTAACTGACCATAACCGACAACAAAACTAATAATATTTTTTAACATAATAGTTTATACTAACAGACATGACAACCGATGATAAAAGGTAATGAATTTACTAACACTTATGGTATCTGATGACAAACGATAGTAACATTTACTAACATCTATAGTATTGATAAAATGTAGAAATATTTACTCTAGTTACCCATGATGAAAGGTAGTAACATTCTTAACAGATGTGGTAATCAACGATAAAAGGTAGTAACATTTATTAATATATGTGGTAATTGACAATAAATGACATAACATTTTTCAACATATATAATAATTGATAATACAAGGTAGTAACTTTTACCGACACTCTTCTAACCGTTAATATAAATACAAGACATGCTCTAACAGTGACAAAAATTGTCAAGATAGATCTATCCCGACGAGTGTATAACCAACTAAAGACCCATCCGTTGGAAAAGATTCTGCCAACGGTTTTAATAGGTTTTGTAGACAGTTTTCGTCCATCTGGATAAGCCATTTATTTCGTAGTGTGATAATGATCAAGAAATTGACACATAATAAAAATAAATTAATACATGCAAAACATTAAATAAAATAATAGGTCAAGTCAATATTTTAATGACTGAGGGAGGGGGCAGCATGACGTGCAGTATTTCAAACATCAAAAAGAGAACTCCCCTGTTCTGTTAACAAACAAACATGATCGGCCATTCTGAAAATTTCCATACAATATTTCAATTCATGCAGTTTTGGGGTTCTTTTGATTTGGAGTCCCTGTAGTTCCTTAGGCTTTGAAGAAGAGAGACATAATTATTACAATTCATTTACCACACGTACGTAATTTATATCTTTTGTTCACTGCTGAGAAGCAGTGAAGCTGTAAAACATTTGTACAAATAGTTACAAATATGTAGAGATTTGATTACATTTATTTTTTTAGTTATTATCATAGAGTAACCAAGGATCAGCACTAACTCCCATGGCAGTCAAAGTGTACTCAAGATGGTAACTTTCCTTCTAACATTTAAAAGGCAGGAGAAGCTGAGGAGAGACACAGCATAGGATCAAAGAGATTGTCAGAAAAGTAAACCACAACCAGTAAAGCTTTAAAGCAGTTTTCTTTTTTCTTGTTAATATATATATAAAAAGGATAAAAAATCTTTACTGGATAACAAGTCTTTACTTAGGCACCAGGGGAAGACTTGAGGGTGAAGGATTGAGATGTGACAAAGCTAACATGGACAAGGATAGGGACAACTAATGATTACAAAATCTTACCCAACCAGAAGAAGGTTGTAATTTTCTCTTACTACTTCCTCCTCCTTCTTGTAAAATGTCTTTTAGAATTTCTAATGTATTACCAATGCTAAAAAATGTTGATCAAAAGTTTTAATAAATGCAGATAGTAGACTAAAGTTGGTTGCGGGATCTGCTGAAGGGTATTCTGGGCATGTTGATGTGAAGCCCCGAGTGGCAAGAATGAACCATCCAAAGGGATTAACTGTGGATGACAAAGGAAACATTTACATTGCAGACACCATGAACATGGCTATCAGAAAGAGAAGTGATGCAGGTAATTCAGAATTGCATATCCTTTAATTAGTCCTTTGCCTGCACTACATTCCCAAGGTTGAGGCTATACTTGATTCATATTTTCTTCCGGTGTATAACTTGTTCATATTTTGTCCATAAAGGTGTACCCATATACACCTGAGGTGGTATCTAGTTGACTTTAGAAAGTCAGCTTTTCTTCATAAGTGCCACATATTTCAAATGGTTAGAAACAGAGTACTGCTGCTAAGGATAATTAAATGTAGAATCTAAATCTTGATTCCCTTATGCAGGGTTTACAACTATTGCAGGAGGGAAATGGAGCCATAGTGGTAGACATGTGGATGGGCCAAGAGAAGATGCAAAATTCTCCAATGATTATGATGTGGTTTATATTGGAAGCAGGTGCTCCTTACTGGTCATTGACAGGGGAAACTAGGCAATACCGGAGATTCAACTGCATTTTGACGATTGTGCTGATCAATATGGAAGTGGATTCCCTCTAGTTGAGTTACCTTTTCAAATTTCAGTCTTTTGATTATTAATCTTAGTAATAATGGAGCTGCTTGCTATATTAGGGGTTGCTGTGCTTGTTGCAGCTGGCTTTTTTGGTTATATGCTGGCACTTCTGCAATAAAGGGTGCGTACAATGGTGTCTCTCCAAAATGTAAACTAACCGAAGGAGAATTTGGAATAGACGATGAAGATCACAAGGAATGCGAGCCGTAATCTACTTCTCTTGCTCTATCTGAAGTAGAGAGAGATAATGCGGATGAGAGGGAAGGAGAAGAATTGAATGGAGGTGAAGATGGTGATGAGGTGGAGAAGAGGAGAGAGGGAGAGAAGACGAACCTGAGAGATGAGCTGAAGAGAGAATAAGCCGTCCTTCGTCGATTTGTATGGAGATGAGCCTTCCTTCGTCGATTTGTATGGAGATGAACTTGAGAGACGGGGAGAGGGTGAGACGAAGAGAGAACGGAGTAGTGAAGAGAGAGGAGAGGGAGAGAATGTGATTTTTAAGTTTTAAAATGACCTATATCAGTTGCCCACTGGCATAGGCTGAGAACAATTTATGTGTCTTCACTGGTGATTTCTTTTTTTTGTCAATAAAGAACCATCAATACCTGTGTTTGTGCCGGCCACTGGTAAAGGCAACTGCTGGTAAATGGCTTTTTTTTTTGTTGTGGTGATCGGTGTCCATGCTTCAAAAGTTTAAATATTTATGATGTACTTGGAAAATAGCCTGTGGGGCTGATTAGTTGTTTAATGTTTGGGAGGTTTCCATGTGGATGCTGACATAAATTTATTCTGATCTTATATGATATTATTCACTTCACGGTTGCATAATGGGAATATTCTAATTCTCTGTATGCATCTGAAGGATTTATTTAACTATATACATAAAAAGAAACGTATAAATTAAAATTTCAGATTTTTAGTATAAATACCTCGATATATAAGGATTTAATAAATCAACCGAAATCGCGTAATCCCTCATACAGATCGCTCGATTAGGATGGTGATCACGAAAATCGAACTGCCATCATTATTTCACGACGTCTCAACCCAAAATCCGGTAATCTCTAACAACGGGAGAAATTTTCATTCATAAAAATTTCTCAAACCCACAAAACAATTCTCATTCTAAGAATATTTTCTGTGCTCTCAATTTCACTCTAGACAATCTGTTCTTCAAGTATGGTCACAATTGCCTTCATTAATTTTCTGAACATTGAACCTTTCCTCGACTTTTGTGGAAGACACCATGAAGGCATCATTGGCAGCAATAGAAAGTAACCTTCCCATTTTCCACACACATACCGGAGAGGAAGAGAGAGAATCATGGGAGAGGGAGACATGTCAGGGAGTTATTTTGGGATAACTACCTTTATTCAAAAATGTCCGTAACTACCCATATTCAAAATATCCACATGGGCACATATAACTAATATCTCTTATTTGCACACGAGAGAATTTTACATCCGTCACAAAATCACAATTCATGTGATCTATCATATCACCTTACTGGACTTTCATATAGAATTAGGTGTTGTGCGACCGACAAGTACATCTGCAAACAAAGACTTCTCGATACATCTGTTAGGATGATCGAAAAGCTATCGTTAGTATAAAAAAGAACTCGTTGTACCCCAAACTTAACGTAATTATATCTATCGAGCCACTTTTCTCATTGAAAGTGATCCCCAATTATTTACTCGACTGTGTATTCACTATTATGTTTGAATCTCAATATGGATTAATATAACAGATCGACCAGTGAATACAATACCATGATATAATGTCGACTGGTCTTTCTTTCATACTACTAACTTTTAATCTCATCTTAGCTGCTTTCCCATATATACACCGCCAAACCGAATCAACCATGGTTCTTGATGACATGCTAAAATAGAAATACCAAAATAAAATCTCAAAAAAGAGACGAAAGTCATAAGGGTACAAGAGATCCTATCAAAAGGATCTCGGGTCTCACACAGTGGGAACGAGAATCTTTAATCAAACTATCGTCTCAAATAATAACTCCCACTATCCCTTGGTCATGTCATCACATGTGGTAGAAACACATGCCGCAGTGTTATTCTCCCATCTCTCAAAAGAGTATATGTCAGATTTTTCTAATACTGTACAGGTATGGGTTTCAGTCTATACAATACCTTACCCCAGAGATCTCAAAGAGAGTATCTTAGATATGATATCACTTGACGCATGTGATATTTGAAATGTCAACCTAACTTCTCACAGACAACATAGATGTGGGTATGTCCATATCGGTCATGTCGCATATGACCTCATTCTAGACACACATCAGAGTGACTTATGTTCTAGTAGAGTCACTCTCAAAGCCTCTTACTACTATAAACCGTCTCATCTCCACTCACTCAGAGTTGGAGGTGGTCACTCGTGTGAAAAAGTCAATAACGCCTGCGTGACATATCTTTAATTATAACTCACTGTAAAATATATGACAATCAACTAGTACAATAAATAAAATTTGTGACTATATAATACACATATGTCATATATATCAATAAGCATCAAAACCAGTACATATTGAGAAATGTTAAAATACTCTAAAGCCAATGATTTCATAACTAAAAAAAGGAATCATTCACAATGGGTTTGGTGAAGGGATCAGTCACTATGTTGTATACCAGTGTACTCAATCGTCACTACACCCTCTTTGGTGATGTCTCTCACAAAGTGATGTTTAGTATCAATGTGTTTGATCTTACTGTAATACTTAGGGTTTTAGTTATAGGCAATAACGGTCTGATTATCACAATAAATTATTACTGCCCTCCCATTATCTGTCACAACTCCTAAATTATCTATAAATCTCTGAAACTAAACAATCCCATGAACTGCCATTGAGCATACCACAAGCTCAATCTTTATCGTAAATAGAGATATACAGATTTGTTTCTTACTTCTCCAAGACATGATACCATTTGTTGAGCAAGACAGCAAAAACTGATGTCGATTTGCGTCTATTTGACTGCCACCCCAATCGGCCTCTAAATATCCAACGAAATGCAAATTAACTCATCCATAATACAGGAAGAGGTTAACAGTTTCTTGAGATATTTCAGAATCATTTTCACTGCTCTCCAGTGATCCCTTTTAGGATTTAATTAATATCTTCTCACCAGATCGACTGCAAAACAAATGTCTAGTCATGTATGCCTCATCACATATACTAGATTGCACATTGCACTGCCATAAGAGATTCTACTTATCTCCTTTATTTCTTCCTAAGTTACAGGACATATTTTAAGATTCAGGTTTTTGCTTTTAACGATAAGAGTATCTAATGGATTGCTTTCGTTCATATCGAATTCTCAAGAATCTTTCTGATGTAGAACTCTTGTTAAAGAGTCAATATTTTTCTCGAGCAATCCCTCTGGATCCTTACTCCGAGAATGAATTAAGTCTCACCTATGTTTTTCATGTCAAAACTCGACAATAACTATGTTTCAATGGTCATTAGATACTCTCTGTTGTTCTCGGCCAACAGAATATCATGCACATATAAGAACATGATCTTAAAAGAGTCACTAGAACGTTTTAGATAGATGCAATGATCTTCTTCGATCATTATAAAAACATAAAATATCACATTTTCGTGAAATCTTAGATACCACCGTTTGGATGAGTGTTTAGGTTGTATGTTGACTTTCAAAGTCAACAGACCTTATCCATCTGATCTACTAGAACGAATCTAGAGGGATGCTCCATATAGATCATCTCATCCAGACTTCCGTTACGAAAATTGGTCTTTACTTCCATCTGGTATGACTCCAGATTCATGTTTATGACAATCGCTAAAAGATAAACGGATCGAGATAAATTGGATTATGGACGGGTCTTATAACTCTCTATCGATCTATCGACTTTTTTTTTTATCTTGAGAACCTACTTGTTCCTAATAGTTCTCATGCCCTTAGGCAAATCAACTTGGTCCTTGAGAACTTACTCGTTCTCAATGTTCTTTCTACCCTCAAACAGATTAACTAAGTCCCAGACCTTGTTGATTTTCATCGACTCTCTCTGTTTATCTATGGCCTTAATAAATGATTCTTTACAAAAACCTACGAGAGTCTCTAGGACTGTTTTAAATTTCTCATTGTCCTCAAGAGTCGCAATGAGGGTCTTATCGTCATTCGAGAAGCGACGTTTAAGTAGCGCCTTCAATATTTCTACGAGGAGAGAGAACCTCTTCACCTTTAGATGGATCGTTCCCACTAGAACCAAAATCTACAATGGGTTCTTTTGTCCCACCTCTGGGCTCGCCTGAGTCACTAGATTCATCAATCTCATAGAACGTAAAGTCTCGATGGATTTCACCTCTCGATGAATCGCTCCCACTAGGACGAAGATCCTTAAATGATTCTTCGGTCCTCCCGCTGGGTTCAGCTGAGCCACTAAATTCATCCATTGAATAGAAAGTAGAGTCATAATTGACTTCACCTCTCTTAAGAAAATCGCCCTTAAAAAATGTGGCATCACGAAACTAAATTTCAGTAACAGTGTCGTCAGTATGCTCACTTAAGAACACACACCCTTTGAGTGTTCTCAATATTTTATAAAGATACATTTCTTTTCTCGCAGGCTTAACTCGCCGTGCGGATGTGAGAAATCGTGATCATACGTAGCGCACCCCCATGACCTCAAGTGACTAAGGTCAGGTTATCTTCCTATCTAAAGCTCAAATGTAGTACTAACTATAGATTTTGATGGGATACCATTAAAGATGTAGGTTGCAGTCAATAAATCATCTCCCTAATGGGAGATAGACAAATTAACCTGCATCATCATAGTTATCAACATTTCTAACAAAGTCATATTTATTCTTTCGCTACTTTATTTTGCTAAGAAGTAGTAGGAATAATCAGATGTTTCGTAATTCCCTTTTCGGAAGAGAACTCTCTAAATTGTTCAGACAAATACTTGCGTCATCGATCGGTCTTGAGAGCTTCACTCTCATATCTAACTGATTCTCAATCTCGCTAATAAATCTTTTGAAATAATCCAATGTCTTAGACTTTTGCGATATCAGATAGACGTAACCGAACTGTATGTATTCATCTATGAACAGAATAAAACACACAATTCTATTTCAGGGCTCTCATGCTCATAGGGCCATAGATATTAGAGTCGACCAATTGTAATAGAGTCCTAGCTCTCATTGCTTTATCAAATGGTTTTCTTGTCATTTTGCCAGTTAGGCAAAAATTCACTATAGGCAACTCGACCCTAGTTAGCAGGTTCAGCAGACCACTTGCTATTAACCAGTTCAACTTCCCTTACCCTATGTATTCAAATCTTCTATACTATACATTTACACCATCATCTACGCAGTTGAATGTAAATACAATAGAAGAATAACAAGAAATACCATTAAAAGGATTAGCATACAATGCATACAGTCCATTAAGGATAAAACCAGAACAAACGAAAAAAACTGTCATAACTAATAGAAATATTAGAGTTTTCAAAAGCCAAAATATATCCTTGGCAATACAAACAAAGTATAGAAATTAAGTTCTGTCAAATATCCAGAACTGTAAGGAACGTCATTTAAATACAGAGTTTGGCCACTTTGCAACTCCAACTTACAAGTGTGAATCCCTTTACTGATGACAAATGATCCATTCCTCACGTAAATCCTCATAACTTGAGGATTCACTTGGCGAAACTCTACGTACGCGCTACTATCTTGAGTTACGTGGTTGATGACTCCAGAGTCTACTATCCACTAAGGAGAGAAATCAGTGAGTATCACAGTAGATAACACAAATCTTAAACCACATAAAAAAGGACATTCATTCCGCTCGTTACACTTACGAGCGAAATAACCAACTCTATCACAAATATAGTATTTCATATTGGTCTTACAAAAATTCTTCTTGCGCTTTTGTACTTTACTATCGGATTTCTCGAATGGTTTATTTCTTGCTTGGAGGTCGAATCTTCTTCTCATACTTATGCAATTTGTTAAGTGCTATAAGAGTCCTTACTCGACTCCGCTGCATAACCATGACCCGAGTGCGACCTAATCGCCTCTAGGCGCTCTATCTAAAGCTAACTATACCTGCTCATATTAACGAAAGTACGAATACTTTCGTCAGACATGAGACAAGTTTTCATGATCTCCATGAATCAAGTAAAATACTGAATCACACGCAGTACCTGAATCACACCCAGTACCTGAATCTCATCCGAAATAGGTTTACTCACATTCCTAACTCGGTAATCATACTCGACATTTGTTTCAAATATTGTATCATTATATGATCAGTCCCTTTCTTATAAGTTATAAATTTATAAGTCAGTATCCTCACCATAGGAGCTATAAGAGCACAACAATGATCATTTAGGGTGAGCCAAACCGATATAACCGTAGGATATTGCTAAAAAATTCGGGATCACATCGTCGTGTATGGTGCTCAGAAGGATTGTCCTAACTTGACTATCCTTTTTCTTCAACGCACAATAGACTTCATTGTTCTGTCTATACTGAGGTATGGTACCCGCCCACTATCTTATACCTCAGAATTTTTATATAAATCTTGCTCCTTGATAATAAACTGAATCTACTGGTATAAAATCTTATATTTGACACCATTCGGTTTATCATCTTTGCAAAGATCTATTATAATAGTATTCTATGCAGGTAGAGAGACTTTATTGTCTTATTGATACTTATTCTCATATTTTGTATACCTTTCGAATCAACAAATCCCAAATGATTCGAATATAGACCTTAATTTGAATCTATGAGTCAACAGACATCATACACTACAAACCAGAATTGTATCTTACCATTCGGAGTTGGATTCGATACAAAAAAAAACTCACAAAAAATCACAAATGTGAACGTGGAACTCTCAGAAAATTAGAAAAATCCAATTTAGAGCTGTCGAACTGGTTGCTCGGAGTCCTACGATGTGTCAGAAGCAGCACATCAAGCGCTTGCATGCTCCGACTGTGCTCTGGCACACGCGCCAGACACGCAGCACACGTGTGTTGTGCAACACATGACGCCTTCAGAAAGAACTATATATAGAATGAGATGAATCTCACAATAGCCACGTGCTGTGGCCTGGCGGTGGGGCGCTTGAGAGAGAGAGGGACATACCAACCTTGGTTCAAATCCAGATGACATTTCTAAATTTAAAATTTTTTTTTTTATTTGAATGGAATGTGTACTCCTTAACACAGCACTATGTTGTAGCCTAGTGGTTCAGGGTGCCTAAAGCAGACAGATACACCAGTCTCGGGTTTCGAGCCTAGGCTGTCATATTGTAGCATTTTTTTCTTCTTTAACAGGGTATTAAGTGGGTCGAGGATGCGGACCCGGGTAAGAACCGACCCGGTCTGAGCCAGGGCTGTCCACGCTCCTCAGCGCGCGTGGATAAACGTGCTTGCTTCCTTTTTGCTAACCGGGCCGAGTCTTCTTCTCCCGGATGTCTGTAACTGGGTCTATGCAACCGGTTGCCGGAAAAACACATTTTTTGGTCTTATTTTCGTTTGGATTTTGGAAATTCCACATTTCCAATTCATCATAAACTTGATTTATTGGAAAAAATAACTTAAATCGGGCGAATTTGAAATTCGCTTTCACGGCCCTCCGCGGCCAATTTTTGAAAGTCAATTTCTGGCAACTCAAAAATCACAACTAATATGTCAAAATACAGATATGAGTATGACAAACATTTTTAGACCATTATTACATATCGATTCATCCTTAAATCTAAGGTTTTGTGTCTGCAGGGTCGAAAACGATAGGATTTTTCATAGCCTTAATATGCTCCAAAAAATTCAACAAAAATATATTCAAGATCTTCACATCATGGGCAACATCATGGTATAATCGGATTCACGAAACCCATTCGTGATCCGAGTCTCAAATTTTTTAACCCTACATTTTTGTACCCAAAAAATTCTGAAAAATTTTTTTAATGATAAATCCAACTTTGCTCTGATACCGATGAAGGATTTATTACACTATATGCACATACGGAAGCGTATAAATTAAAAATTTAGAATTTTGGTATAAATATCTCGATATATAAAGCTCCAATAAATCAACCAAAACCGCGTAATTCCCTGTACAGATCGCTTGGTTAGAATGATGATCACTAAAATCAAACCACCATCACTATTTCATGACGTCTCAATCCAAAATCAAGTAATCTCTAACAAAGGGAGAAATTTTCATTCGCAAAAATTTCTCGAACTCTCAAAACAATTCTCATTCTAAGAATATTTTTCATGTTCTCAATTTCACTCTAGGCAATTTATTCTTCAAGTATAGTCACAATTGCCTTTATTAATTTTCTGAACATTGAACCTTTCCTCTGACTTTTGTGGAAGACACCGTGAAGGCATCATTGGCAGCAATAGAAAGTGACCTTCCCATTTTCCACACACATACGGGGAGGGAGAGAGAGAATCATGGGAAATGGAGACATGCTGGGGAGTTATTTTGGGATAACTACATTTATTCAAAAATTTCCATAACTACCCATATTCAAAATGTCCACGTGGACACATATAACTAAGAGCATCTTATCTGAATTTTGAAAATGGTAAATAGTAGTTTTAACAATAAGGAGAAAATTTTGGTTGAACAGATAAATTCAAAAACAAACTAATTGGATATTAGCTCTTATATGTGTGCTAACTACTTTTTCTTAGCATAATGTATCGGCTGTCATCCAAACCAATAGATGGCAGGGTTCACTCTTCGTAGAATTCATTAGGAGTTTTTGTAAGACCTATGTGCTGCCTTTTCCCTTTTTTTCTCTTTTTTTGAAACTGGAGTGAATTTTGATATAAAACTGGTGAACATTTCTCTTGGATGTGTTAGCAGTGTCTCACAGGAGCTTACATGGAACTCTTGGACATGATATATATTTATCTTTCATTTTTAACTGTTTTTTAAAATTTTATTTTAGTGTCACTATATTAACATATCGTCGAAAAACTATAATTGATTCAATTTTACGGTTTATATCTAAAAAAACAGTTACAATGAAGTTAATAGATACTAATGTGAAAAAAATTATCTTTTAACTTACACGTTATTTTAAATTTACAGACCAACAAGTTACGCTTTGATTTAATATTTTGAAATATAATTGTGAATATATAATTTGAATTAAATCAAGTATACTCTTATATATACTTTTGAGAGATTAAGAGATACGTTGACTGCTTGCAGTAAAAAAAATCTGGAGTATAACGAGATAAAATATACTTATTGTATTGAAAAGTGAGCTATTGTATATCTTTAACCGATATATACCTTTGAATTCTTGATATACATACTGGTTATATGATTCATTTGGTTGTATAAAATTTATGATATATAAAAATGAACGAACTAAATGCTGCTCAAAATCTTGCGGAGTAAAAGATGTTAGAAAATGGGTATCAAGTCGTCCCTGATATCTTGACCCAATTCAATTCATTTGAATGCAAAAAATAAGAGACAAAGAGAGGGAGAGGGAGTAGTTTTTCACCAAAAAACTAACTCCCAACTTCGCTCTCTATTTTGATTTTGAAATGGTGCTTTTTGAAAAAAGGTATAAGAAATGTATGAAATGTGAAAAGATAAACATTGTTCCCAAATTAGATTTTGAGGGCTAAAAAGGCCGATCATAAGTTGATGATTTTGCAAGAATTACATCACATTTAATGGTATATGAATCGTGAAAATTGAAATTGTTCTATTTATGACAATTTTCAAACTATTTTCATATAAACACATCAAAGAAAAAGGCTAATGATTTAATGTTAAAAAATTTTGGGATTTATTATTAAATTTTATGTATGAAAAATACATAAAATTGAATTTAAATTCTGACAAGTAGGGATGATTTTTTTTTATTTTTTATTTTTTTGCTATTTCTCTTTGTTGTCTCAGTTGAAGAGGACCCTGACGTACGATAGGAATCCACCCTTTGAATTTGCAAATCAAATTGACCCTAGATTTTGTGACCTTCATTCTTGTAAGTAAATACTAATAATAATTATTATGAAAAATTAAATTATTATTTTAAAAATTAGTTGTTAAGAGGGAGGTTGCCATATTTATATTATTTATCAACCATAAAATTTTGAATTAATTAATATGAAATTTAAGAATCATGTAAATGTAAGAAAGACTATAATAACTCAAAGTTTGCAACACATGTGATATTATTCTCTTGGATTTTTAAACTCCCTCGCCCCCAGAAAGAATAATAAAAACTTACTTGGCCGGTGGAAATTATGGAGGATTCTAACTTATCCCAAAATTAATTATTATTATTATTGTTATTTGTTGGGTTTCCTTCCTAAGTGGAGAGCCCAACAAAAGGGGTCATTGTGGGTGGCCCAAATAAAGAAAAAACATTCCAAGCCCTTTTTGCCTGATAATGTTGGATGCATGTAGAGGTTGGTGCGAATGTCGACACTTGGAGCTTTATACCGTAATAAACCCATTAAAAAAGTTATTTTTTAAAATGACCCTCATATAAAAAAAATTTCGAATCTAATCGTTATTTGTTGCAAATTTGACCTGTTTGTTGCGGGTTGAACCCACAACAAGCCACGTGGCAGCCTCTGGATGGTGTTGCGTCTTTAAGATTCAACACGGGGGCGCTCCTCCACCCGCGGTGTTACTCTCCTTTCCCGCGGCGTTGCGTTTTCCCTCTCCCCCCCGCGGTGCTGCGCTCCTCCCCCCACACGCTGCGCTCTTCCTCTCTCTCCCCCTGCAGTGCTACCCTTCTCTCTTCCTCCCCCCGCGGCACTGCACTCTCCCTCTCCCCCCAACAGTGCTGCACTCCTCTCTCCCTCCACCCCGCGGCGCTGTGCTGCTCTCTCTCTTTCTCTCCCCCCCACAGCACTCGTCCCCCGTTGCAGCAGTGGGGGAGGGAGGGAGAGGGCTCCTACTGCTGTGGGCGACAGTAGGGGAGGGAGAGAGAGGGAGAAGGCCGCGAGGGGGAAGAGAGAGAGGGAGGAGTGCCGCAGGGGGAGAGAGAGAGGAGTGCCGGGCCGGGGGGAGAGAGAGAGAGAGAGAGGAGAGCAGCGCCGCGGGGGGAGAGAAGGAGAGCGCAGCGTCATAGGGGGAGGGATAGAGGAGCGCAGCGCCGCGAGGGGGAGAGAGGGAAAGCTCAACGTGCGTGGGCAGGAGATGGAGAGCGCAGCGATGCGGGGAAAGAGAGCAGCGCCGTGGGTGGAGCAGTGCTGCCGTGTCGCGTCTTGAAAACGTGACACCATCCGAAGGCTACCATGTGGCTTTGTCGTGGGTTCAACCCGCAACAGAGCCTGTCGCGTGTTGAGCCCATGATAAATGAGTGCTAGACCTGAAATTTTTTTGATCTGAGGGACATTTTAAAATTTTTTTAATGGGTTTATTTTGGTAAAAAGCTCTCGACACTTGATCACTCCTTTATCAATTAGGAAAGTGGGGAGACAAAAATGCCTTCTTTTGTTAACCCTCTTTGAACTGATGTAACTAATCGAACCACTATTCAGACCAAATCAAATTGGAGTTTTTTTATTTAGTTTTAGTTTAATTAAAAAAAGGTTCGGTTTGAGTTGAATCAAACAAAATAAAAATGACTTTTTTGAATCGGAAGAAGGGGAGAGAAAGAGACCAAACCAAAAGGAAAAAAAGGAAAAAATCCCAGCCACCATTACTACTCTTATTCTCTCTGTTAAAAAAGGAAAGAGAGAGACCGAGAGAGAGGGAAAAGTGAGAAGTAGCATTTGAAGAGAGAAGTAGAATGTAATTGCATTATGCCCTCTCTCTCTCTTTTTTCTTCCCTCTCTTATAGAGCTCTCCATCTCTCTGCATCATAGTCACCACCACTTGATCTCTTCGACAATAGTTGGAATCCCTCTCTTTCTTCTCTCAGTCTTGGTCGAAACCCTTTCTCTCCACATTTTGCTCTTCTGCTCTCTCAACCCTCTCCCTTACTAATCGTGACTGTTGTTGATTGCTGCCAGTAGTCAAAGACTCATTGAGAAACAGGGCTCATCCTCTCTCTCTCTTCAACATCAACCTTAGCCTTGGTCTCTCTCCCTCGATCTCAGATTTGATATCTCTCCCTCTCCAACAATACCATCATTATCGCCAACATTGTCTTTGAATTTAAAGACATTCAATGACCTTATCATTCTCTTTCATTGTAGTCGAGCATGCAAGTAATTGGGTTATGAACTCTTAAGGTTTCTAGAGTTTTCACCGAGTAGCCCTCTGATTCATCAAAGGCACTGAAAGGACATCCTTTCCTCAACAAATTGGACAATGCAATTGTAATTTTAATTTTATAAAAAAATTAGTTTAAATCGAATCAAACATAATTTCTTCAGTTTGGCTCGGTTTAAATCGAATTTAATTTAGTTTAGATTTTTTTTTTTGAAATTTTGATTTTTGTTTTGGTTCGATTTGGCTACTAAACCCTGTTCACACCCCTGGTTGTAACCCCTCTTACACTTCCTCCGTCAGGCGTCGGCTCTATCCATCATTCTCTCTCTCTGTTCATTCTTCATTTTCTCTTCAAAATTTAAGAACAAATAAATTTCTCTCTGTTCTTTTTTGGTGCTACACAAACAAACCGATATTCAATACTATGTGTAATTTGATCAACCGATATTCAATACTACGTGTAATTTGATTCATTTATTTTAGGAGATAATTCTTCAGGTATATTAATTTTTATTTTTAAATTTTGAAGGCAAGAGTTGATTAAGATATTTAGCGTTTACCTACTGCTCTCTCTCTTTTTCTCAAATCCTTTTTGACTCTGTCCCTCTATATTTCCTCTCAAAATCTCTTAGGGTTAGTGTAAGTTATAGGTACCGGGTCGGGTCGCCCATGTGGGTTTGACCCAAATCCATTCCCTTTTAAATTTTCAAAAGGAGGGAAGGGAGGGAGTGGTTTTTCAAGAGAAAAACCAACTCCAACTCTCTAATAACCATCCATCCCATCCATGGTGCTCTTGAAGGTTGAGAGAGAATAAGAAAATTGGGAGGAAGAAAATGGATCTACATCATAATTCCATTGCATGAAAAAGACTTTTGGATTGTGAATCAAAAAGGAGATTGATCCATTGGTGACATTTTTCAGACCCGTACATCGAAAAAGTTAGTGATCCAACCCTAGATCTTGAGACATAAAACATTTATTTCGCTATAAATGCATAAGAGAATGCTTTCATTGGTATCAGAGCATGATTTAGGGTGTTTCTTATTTTTGATGTATTTTCGAGTTTCATTTTTCTTTAAAAAATTGAAAATGGTAACTTTAATTATAGATCACGAAATACTTTGAAATTTGAAAGGTAGAGTACCCATGATATTAGGAATTGATCTGCAAAGTTTCATGCATGGTCGTTATGTATTTTTAGAGAAAAATGAAACCTTAGTCGAAAATAAAGATGCTAATATCTATTTGCATGATAGGTTTCATGATTTAATACTTGTTTGGTTAAATTCCCCATAAAAAATCCTTTCCAACCATATAGAGAACATGCAAAACGGTTCAGAAATGAATGAGATATGGTTTAAGGAAATTAGGGTTAAAATGCAGAAAAAACATTTTCTGCATGAAGAAGACGAAGTGACATCAGTAGTGACATCAGCACAAGCCCACTCTCGGGCCGTGGGCTGTGAAGCCCAAACGTCATGATCCAGACCTCATATTAGAAAACTGACAGCACCATTAGATTTAGAGACCCCAAAAATGGGGGGGTAAGCAAAATCCGGTAGCCGGATTCTGCCAGGAAGGTGGCGCATGGGCTTCACGCGCCGCCTGGGCGCATGGGTGGGTCACCCACCCGCCGCCGCCACCAAGTGGCACGTGAGGGCTCGTGAGGCACCCTCTCAGGCCCCTTTTTTTTATTTATTTTTATTATTTTTTTGATTATTTTTTCTATATTTTTAAATTATTTTTTTTGACTGAAAGTATTCATTAAGTTTAAATTAGTAAATTTTATTTGAAAACTGCAGAAAAATCAATTAACAAGTGAGACAAAATTCTGAAAATTTCTCACATGTTTGAAAAAATATTTTTTAGTTTATACCTACCTGAATTAAATTTTTATAACACATATTTTGATTTGTACTCATTGATTTAAGTATAAATTGTGGATGGTGTTTTAAAATTTTTTGGTAGGTTTCGTGTCCAATATAATATTTACCCTATTTTAGGGATATGGTGAGAATCAGACGAACCCTTGCACCTCTCTGGGGGAGATGCAGAGATGAGAGGACCCCGGAACATTTGGCAAAGTTATATATGATGTTGCATTATAAGATGAAAGTAACGCATACTTTGCCGCAACATTTGTGGGTTATGAGTCGAAAACGTTATGAATTTCGGCATTTGGGTCACTGGTTTGGAGGCGACGAAGCCGAGATTAAAATTATAAGAAACTCCCTCTCTGATCATTTGGTTGGAATGGCTGACAAAATATTAGAGGATAATAAGTGTCTCTATCTCAAGGATTTCAGACTAAAATTGTTTAAGATGTGGAGAGCTAAGGAGATAGAGATTAAAATGAAAAGGGCGTTGTCTCTAAAGATCAATGGCTCTACACCCCAAACTGTTAGGAGATTCACTTCGAGAGATAGACTGTCAGTTAGGATGGTCAATATGATCACTTGCATGTATATGGAAAATAAGAAAGATAAGAAAAAAGAAATTTGATTATATATATATTTTTTTTCTTTGTGCATAATTATCTACTGTAATGAGAACAATACCATGAACATATGATATAATTTATATATATATATATATATATATCAACAATATGCATACTTTATATATTTATACGAGCATGTGAAGAGATATGTTCTAAATTCACATGATTTTAGTGGGAGTTTTTAGATTGGTAGAATTTAAGTAATTCTCACCTAAGACTGAAAGAATTTTGCTACTTTGAAATCAAATTTATGATAATCAAACATTTGGATGATGGATGATGGATGATGGATGATGATTGGGAACTTAGTGATCTTTCTAGTTTACACCTTATATTCGTTTATAATAAATTTATTAGATTTCATGTACAAAATTATATGAATAAATGAGTATGAATACTTATAATAATCTCTCTTTGAAAATCCAGACCATGGCATCGAAATCAATAATAGTAGATTTGAATAAAGGTGATAAGTTTAATGGCAACAATTATGACATTTGGCGTCACAAGATATGGTATGTGCTGGAAGAGTAAGATGCCTTGGAGGGTATCAACCATATCATGCAAGATCCTGGAATTGGAAACACTGCTCAACAGAGAAGAGATCAAGAAGCTTACCAGGCGTGGAAGAAAAAAAATTTCATTGCACGTGGCATCCTGATTAGTTCTGTAGTTGATGATCTCATACATGAATGTGAACAATTTCCTATTGCTCATGACATATGGGTATACCTCAAAGAGAAGTATGGAGGTGCCAGTGTGACCCGTCTGAGGCAGTTGACTATTAAGTTTGACACGTACAAAAAGAAGTCTGATCACAATATCAAACTACACCTCAGAACTATGTCAAACATGATAAGGGAATTGAAGTCAGCAGGTCATGTTTTATCTTATGAGCAATAGGTTCAAGCTTTAATCTGATCCCTTCCAGACTAGTGGGAGCAGTTGAAGGTCAATCTAACTCACAATGATAGCATTAAGACTTTCGCTGATACTGCTCGCCACGTAGAACTCGAAGATGAGCGGCTTGGTGCTGCAAAATCGATTTCTAATGTCTTTGTAGCTGAGTCAAGTTCCCAAAAAGTTTCGGGCTTTAAATGAAAAGGGAACAAGAACAAGGGCAAGAAAGGGAAGGACATTACGGAAGGGTTTAAGAAGAGCAATTCCAACCGCAAGAACAAGCGTAAGCGGTTTTAGAAAAAGAAGGATAAGAGCAAACTGAAGTGCTACAATTGCAAAGCTCTTGGTAATTTCGCTTGAGAATATCCCGAGCCGAAAAAGGTAGTACCTTGTAACGCTTCTCTAAGTATTATATATGTCTCTAGCACTGTTTTACTTTCTGAATCATATCCTATGTAGATTATAGACTCAGGAGCAACAGACCATCTAACGAGAGATCGAGAAGCGTTCGTGGACTTTCGTCGAGTTCCTCCTGGTGCAAAATGGATATACGTAGGAAACAATACAAGAGTAGAAGTCAAAGGGATTGGCACTTGCAAACTGGAGTTACGAAGTGGCCAAACTCTAATCTTACATGATGTTCTCTTTGTACCGGAAATTCGACGAAATTTAGTCTCTGTTATTGTTTTTCTTAAACTAGGCTATGACTTGAACTTTACTTGTAATAGGGTTTGGATTTATAATAGTGGTGTGTTTTATGGTACTGGATATCTGTTAAATGGATTTCTTACTTTAGATTGTGATAGACAAATGTTTAACTGTTATGCTGATCGTTATATTTCGTTAAATGTTTGTTCTTCTAGTAATGCTAATATAGATGACAAAGTATGGCATGCTAGACTTGGTCAGATAGGGCAGGACAGGATGAATCGACTTCTGAAAGTAGGACTATTTGGTTCGCTTACTAAAATTGATTTACCGAATTGTGAATATTGTCTTGTCGGGAAGATGACTCGAAAACCTTTTGGAAAAGCCGTGAGGGCTGAACTTCCATTACAATTGGTTCACTCTGACATTTGTGGTCCAATGAATGTGAAGGCTAGGCATGGAGCGTCATATTTCATTACTTTTATTGATGATTTCACGCGTTTTGGTCATATCTATTTGATTACTCACAAGTCTGAAACACTTGAGTGCTTTCGACGTTATATGAATGAAGTGGAGAATCAAATGGATAGAACGATTAAAGCCTTAAGGACAAATCGAGGGCATGAATATCTATCAGATCAGTTCAATGATCTGTGTAATGAAAAAGAAATAATTAGACAATTGACTATTCCCCACACGCATCAACAGAATGGTGTTGCTGAGAGGAGGAATAGGACGTTGTTGGAAATGACGAGATCTATGATGGCGCAGGCAAACTTGCCAATTTCCTTTTGGGGAGATGCATTGTTAACTGCGACCTCTATTTTAAATAGAGTGCCTTAAAAAACAGTACCCACAACACCGTACGAACTTTGGACTGGTAGGACACCAAGTCTGACTGATCTTAGATCTTGAGGATCGGCAGCATATGTTCATGACTCTTCTAATAAATTTGGAAAGCTTGGTCCCCGAGGGAAGAAATGTATCTTTATTAGATATTTTCATCAGTCAAAAGGTTATGTGTTCATCGGTGAAAGAGAAGATGGTACTGTAACCGAAATTGAATCACGAAATGTGACATTTTTGGAAAATGATTTTTCTAGTAAAAGTGATATAACAAAAGGAGAACCTTTGTTTGAATTAAATAATTCAAATGATGGTTCCGTGTAGGATGGATCAAGAGAACTACGAGAAGTTAAATCCCTAGATGATCCCAGTGGGAGGGATTCAAATTCTAACGATCCAACTGAATCGTCAATTCGGAAAAGTACTAGGAATAGTGTGTCCAAACGTCATTACGAAATTGAAGGGTATACTTTTATCATTTCTCCACAGGACGAGAATGAGCCGAAAAATGTGAACGAGGCTTTATCTTGTCCTGCCAAGGATGAGTGGATAAAAGCAATGAAGGAAGAAATAGAGTCGATGAATTCCAACTATGTTTGGGAACTAGTTGATTTAGATTTAGAATTAGATTTAGAATTAGAATTAGATTCCAACTATGGAACAAATTAGCTATTGTAGCTAATTTAGATTTAAAATTATATCAAATGGATGTGAAAACTGTGTTTCTCAACGGAGAACTTAAAGAAGAAATCTACATGGAACAACCGGTCGGTTTCATAGTTAAAGGTAAAAAAAACAAAGTTTGTAAATTGAATAGATCAATTTATAGCCTCAAACAGTTTTCAAGATAATGGTATTTGAGATTTCATAGATCCGTAATCTCTTACGACTTCGTAATGATAGACGAAATCCATTGTGTTTACGTAAAAAAGTCTAATGATAAGTTTGTAATTCTAAGTTTATATGTCGATGACATATTGTTAGCCGGAAATGATATGGAGTATGTCCTGAATATCAAAAGTTGGTTATCATCAAATTTTAAAATGAAGGATATGGGTGAAGCAGAGTACATACTAGGTGTTAAGATCCACAGAGATCGTTCTAAAAGATTGTTAACCTTATCTCAAGAATCTTATATTAAAAAGATTTTGGAACGATTTATGATGGATAGCTGTAAACCTATTGATACTCCTGTGGCTAAAGGCGAAAGTTTAAGTTTAGCAATGTGTCCAAAGACCGCTGAAGAAAAACATGAGATGTCAAAAGTACCGTATTCCAGCGCTGTTGGGAGTCTGATGTACTCTATGATGTGTACTCGCCCTGACATCTGCTATGCCGTGAGTTTGATCAACAGGTATTAATCCAATTCAGGTAAAGGTCACTGGACAGCTGTGAAAAGGATTCTAAGATATCTGAAAGGAACTGTGAATTATTCACTTTGTTATCAAGGAAATGACTTGTTATTGAGCGGATACACAGATGCTGATTGGGGTGGTGACTTAGATGACGTAAGTCCATCTCAGGTTATGTTTTCTTGCTAAATAAAGGCGCCATCTCTTGGAGAAGTAAGAAACAAACATATGCATCACTGTCGACGATGGAAGCAGAGTTTGTAGCTTGTGTTTCAGCAGTTCAGGAGTGTGTTTGGTTAAAACGGTTTTTACAATATTTAGGGATCGTAAGCGACACAGTGGGAGCTGTGACAATTTATTGTGATAATCAATCAGCTATAGCTTATACAAGAGATCCCAAATATCATGGGAAAACCAAACACATTGATACGAAATTCAACTTTATTCGAGACATTGTTGAAAAGAGAGATGTGACATTGAAGTATTTATCTACGCATTTAATGGTGGCTGATCCATTTACGAAACTGATACCTAGAGATGTATTTCTGAAACATGTAAAATCTCTAGGATTGCGTAGAGTGTAATTGTATGTATAAGCAATGAACGTGATGTAATGCTCATTATTATATGACATTTGAATTTGTTTGCATTTGCGAGTTCTTATGTCTTGATTGAAAAGTATATCGGACAAGTTTGGAAGATTGGTTCTCTCACACGAGCAATCGCCTCTAATATCTATGTGATATGTAGAGATGAGACAATGTTAATTTTAGATAATTAACATAAATTAGCCACCTTAGTACAGAACTAAGATGAGATTATCGTTGATATTTACTTATTTAATAATCGAAGTGGATTTCCCACAATCCATTACACTTGTCTAGAAGCCAGGTGTGGTTCTCTCTTGGAAAAGTGATTTTTTGGAGGATTTATAAGAAGAGAGAATCAAGTCAATATCATGATATACTTGAACTAAAACCTGTACAATATATTATAATTTTGAAATAGATATACGCTTCTAAATAAATAGAAAAAAGTATCGTAACACGTGTTCATACTACGTGTGTTTTCAGTGACCCTATGGGCAATGAGTTGATAAATCCCTCGATCTCATTGTGTGAGACCCAGAGATTTGTAATTAACCTCATTTAATACCCTTAAAACTTTCGTCTGTTTCTTAAAAGTTTATTTTAGTGTTGCTACTTTAGCATGTAACCAATAGATCATGACTGATTCGTTTTTGCGGTGCATGACTAGAAAAGCAGCTAAAATGAAGTGGAAAGATAGTAGTGCGAAAGGAAGATTGTCTTAAAGTTTGTACGTAATTTTTGTATTCATAGACTGACCAGTTATGTTTTTAACTTGATATTCTGATACATAATTGTGAATGCGTAGTTGAGATGAGTCAAATATGCTCTCGTTTATTAAAAGATGGATAAGAGGTACAGTGACTCTGTATATAGTAAAAGAGATATGGGGTATAGCGAGACTTGATGTCCTCATAGTATTAGATCTTGAACTGTTATATATCCTTAACCGGTGTGTAGCTATGAGTTCTTGATGTACTCGCTGGTCACACGATCCATTTGTCTGTATGAAATCGATGGTATATGGAAGTGATTGAATAAAATGTAGGTCTAACCCTCATGTGCGAGTGGAAGATGTAAGTTACGGGCACCGGGTCAGGTCGCCCATGTGGGTTTGACCTAAACCCATTCCCTTTTGAATTTTCAAAAGGAGGGAAGGGAGGGAGTGGTTTTTCAAAAGAAAAACCAACTCCAACTCCCTAATAACCATCCATCCCATCCATGGTGCTCTTGAAGGTTGAGAGAGAATAAGAAAATTGTGAGGAAGAAGATAGATCTACATCATAATTCCATTGCATGAAAAAGACTCTTGGATTGTGAATCAAAAAGGAGATTGATCCATTGGTGACATTTTTCGAACCCGTACATCGAAAAAGTTAGTGATCCGACCCTACATCTTGGGACATTAAACATTTATTTCGCTGTAAATGCATAAGAGAATGCTTTCAGTTAGAATGTAGGATCAGAAAATTTGTGAAGACAATTGGGAGAGCTAATTTGAAAACGAAAACTAGATTGAAAATTTTGTGAAGACAAGTAAGAGAGCCGACTTGAAGATTAAAACCCATATAAAGTTCGAAGATGAAAACTCCAAATTGACCACTTCACCACTTATCCCAACAACTCTTAAACAGCTTATAGGAGATGGCGTTGCAAAAAATTGGGAAGCTTCACAGACAGCCCAAGTAACCAGATAATGAATTCTTCTCTGATGACGCTTGGCTGCTTGTCCAAGGAATGGAGCTATTTGGACCTCCATAAATTAATAGGGAAAGAGCCAAATGATAAGGAAAATAAGAAAAAGGGTCTCCTATCTGGTATAGATTCTACTTTCAGAAGCTGACATTCAATTGAAGATTGCAACTTCAAACCCAAGTGGAGATCTACAAACAAGATGGTACAACAATTTTAATTGAAGATATATAGTAATATACATTAATATGTATATGTGTATAGAAGGAATTCTAATGCAGTATTCTTTTAAACTCTAACAAAATATAGTAAAATGCGAATTCTAACTAAAGTGATTTACATCTTGTCTTCAGTATCCGCTATAGGGTGGTGCAAACAATTTAATTGAAAACACTGTATCATACAATATCATTTAAAGAAAAACTACAATTTTACTGTTTCACTCAAATGGTGTATACTTCTTAATTAGAAAGACTATATGGAGAATGCTACATGTAACCAAAGTGTGTTTAAGAACTTGCGCCTTTAGGATTGGCAATATGGTACTGCAACAAATTTAATAGAAAACAGAGTCCCACATAATATATACATAATTTAATTGCCTTTAGAGACTAATTCTTGATTCTTCCAAGGTACAAGGAATTGAACAAAGCTTTGCTTGTTTTGTTCCCATTGGAATCATTTACAGACATTTTTAGTATTCGGATGCAAAGCTCCTTTGGAAGTTTATCAGCTATTTGTTGGCACCTTTCAATCAGTTTGGTAGCACCTTTTTCAAGTGTTTTGGAGAAGGTGAAAATCATGACTTGAGGAGGAATAGAACTAGCTTCAATGGCCATAAGAGGACAATCCCAAAGCTTGAGGCTCCACCTCTGCCCTATCATGGTTAGTGCCATTAGCATCAACCAATTTCACATCCACTACATGACCATATTTTCTCATCGATGTGCCCTGTCCTTCTCCTCTGACATGCCCACCAAGGCCTATAGTCGGGCAAACTCTGGTGGGGAGAGCAAGCGTGCCATTAATTTCTGTGAAAACTCCCAAGCTTAGCATCAGCTCCAACTGATGCAGAGTTCCCTTGCACAAGCACAGAGTTACAATTAACAAGATCAATGAGGACAAATGGTGTTCTTGCTATGCAGGAGATGACTTCATAGTCATGTCCACCACTCCATACTCTTTAACTCTTCGACCATTTTCTTGTTACAAATACCTGCAGCTCGAACTTGGTCATCACGATGCGGTGTTAGGATGTACTTTGGTTTTGGTGTTTTGGATAAATTGAATCTTGAATTTCAGATGGTTGACTGTAGGGTGAATGAGTACGAATTGTTTCTGGGGGAGAACATACATGCGCTCCCTTGGGAGATTGCTACAGAAGCATTCATGCAGTCTATAAAGCTTTCAGTGGATGATTTTAGTTTTGATTTAGCAGAACAAACTAAGAACATAAAGGAAAACACTGTAAAGCCTAAAGAAACATGGGAATCCATTTTTCCTCCTACATTTTGGGGTATTGACATATGAAATTCTGTTCCTTCCTGATCTTTAAATCGACTTGGAAATGTCCTATATAGTAAATGGAAACCGGAAATATCACACTTGTGTGTATATGTGGGAAAATATGCATATATTATCATGCATATTTCCATGGGAGTTCAACTTGATGATCCCAGTAGTGTAATTTTGAAAGACTTCTTGCATATTGGCAGCTTGAGCATATACGGTAATTTATGGAATTGCGTACTTTTGTTTACATGTTGAGAAGATTTAGAAGGAAACCCAAAATAAGTGGAATTTGGTGAAACAGGAGAGCAAAATATAGATTATTACTACTATTTATCAGCAAAAAACTTCCTCATATGAATCAATTTACAAGGTGCAAAGGTCGTGCTAAAAGTAGGAAATAATAATAAAAATATAAAGGTTTAATATTCTATTGTTTCAATGAAATATTATAATATATTGGGTTTATATAAAAAACTCTGTTATAAATATGAAAATAAATATTACAAATATAGAAATAAAAAGTCAAAATTCTTAAAATCAAATTAATTATTGATTTAATTTTGATATATAATATTTGTAGTACCATAGAGTACAAAATCTCACCCAATTTTTGTATACACAGACTGTTAATGGAAAAATATTGTATACGTCGCAGAATAAGTATGGCGTGTGGGGGATTAAACGTAAATGTGTATGGGTAATGATTTACACTAGCCATGATCGAGTGCAAAAAGTTTTAGACAATGCCCTTCGCCAAACGGGTCAACTATCCTCATGTGATCATATTGTATTGAAAACCATAAAAAAAGGGAAAAAGAAAAAGAACCTGTCGAAGAAAAGTTCGTTGCAAGCCATAAAAAAGCAGAGTTTACTTTAATGCCAAATATAGGAAATTATCAGATTTAATTCCAACTCTTTAAGTAAAAGGTGGAATACTTTGCTCATTTCTGAAGATATTCTTGGGATCAACCCTGCTTTTCACAACTGCTAAGCGCCTGAAATTTTGCTTGAAGTATTTAGTCCCCCAAACTAAAGCAGAGGAATAGCTTCCTTTGGCATCATTAGTTCCCAAGGCAAAATCTCTGTAATTAAGATATGCCGTCCTGGGGTTTTTGGTAACAAATGGTTGCATGAAATTGTAAACACTATCAACCCACTTGAAACGCTTATTCGCTGCCTCCTGTCCACCTTCACTCCAGCTCACAAAGTACTGAATGTTGTACAAAATCCCTGCTCTATGTGGGAATGGAGTCTCAGTTTCAGAAATCTCACTCATTCTTCCACCATAAGGTTCAAATAACAACACACCTGCTTCACCTTCTAAGAATATCGTCCAGATTGACTCTAGCTCACTTTCAGAAATGGGGTTGTCCACAAAATCTGATTTTGCTTTGAAGTAGCCCTTACTGTAGTGAGTCCTATTCATCAAGACATCTATGGTCTCCCCACTAGGGTACCCATCATAGAAGAAAAGGACAGACTCTATCCAACTTAATTGCCTAGTGTCATTGGGTTTTAGTCCTAATTCGGGAAAGTTGGCTTGCATTACAGGGATTAGTTCTTGGAGGGTTCCAAGATACATGGAATTAAATGTAACTCCTACCGTAGGGTTTCCTTTCGAGTCTGTACTTTTGGTTATGATAAGTCTAATGAAAAGATCTTTGGGGAAATTGGGAGCAAATTGTTGCCACCTATGAACAAGCTTGGTTGCACCTTGTTCGAGGTTTCTAAAGATGTTGAAGACAGTAACTTGAGGAGGGACAGGAACTAATTGAAGCTTCCACGAAACAATGACCCCGAAACTTGCACCACCACCTCCTCTAATAGCCCAAAACAAATCCTCCCCCATTGATTTTCTATCAAGGAGTTCACCATTCGCATCAACTATTGTAGCATCCAAAACATTATCAGCTGATAGACCATATTTTCTGGTCAATGAACCTTGACCACCTCCACTAATAATCCCTCCTACACCGATTGTTTGACAAACCCCGGAAGGGAAACCAAGTGTACCACCACTTCCTTTGGCAACTTGGTAATAGAGTTCCCCGAGTGTTGCTCCAGCTTCAACCCATGCAGACTTTTCATTTGTATTCACCATCACATTTCGGAGATTGACAAGATCTATGATCACAAAGGGACTGTCCGCCAAGTATGACACGCCCTCGTAGTCATGGCCCCCACTTCGAACTCTAACTTGAAGGCCAAATTTTTTGCTACAAAGGATAGTGGCTTGGACATGAGAAGGAACCGAAGGGGTAACAATATATTGAGGTTTTGGCGCAGCGGATGTATTGAACCTCAAGTTCATGAGGGTTGATTGAAGAACAGATGAATATGAAGGAGAATTTGCTGTGTACAAGACTTGACTGGTATTTTGATTCTTCACAGGCACAGAATAGGAGGCGAGGCAATCGATGAAGTTAGCATTAGATGAGGTTTGCCCTGCCAAGGAAGTAGAAAAAATGAGGGAAATGAAAGCAAAGACCAGTGAAATTACAAGATCCATGTTTCTCTCTCTTCTCATTCTCATGTTTTTCTCTATATCTCTCTCTCTCTCTCCCCCCCCCCCCTCTCTCTGGAAATTGCTTGGGGAGGTACTTATAAGCAAGTTGAAGATGCGTGAAGAATAATCAAATTTTGGTAATGGATGTGAGAGCCTACCCCCTCGGGCGGGTACCTTCACTCAAGGTATTGTTTCTCTAGGCCGGTCATTCGACCCTTCGCATCCCTGCAGGGCCTTGACGTCGAACCCGCAACCTATTCCTTTACACCCCCCTCAGGAGGTCACCTCTCACCAATTGAGACAATTGGTGAAATTTTTAGATCAGATTAGTTGAATATTATTTTTCATATATCTAAAATCATGAAATTTTTCACTAAAATTTTACCATTTTTTATATTTATTTTCCCACTTATCAAAACATCAAAATCATGAGGGGATATCCTATTTTAATTAGTTGGCATAAGTTCTTTACTTTAATTAAATAAAGCAATTTTCTATTTTCTATAGAGCCAAGTCAGTTTTGGGACACATGATTCAAGGAAAAAAGATATTATTCAATAAAAATAAGTATGGGACACATACGATTCAAGAAAAAAATGAATTAAGAGAGTCACAATATGACAATGTTTTGGTCAATTCAATGGCACTATACATGCAGAAGACAACAAAAGCTGCCATTTGGAGAACGTCAACTTTGGCCAATTTGGTTAGTGGGGTTCAATTAATGTGTTTGATTTTCTGCTGCAAAAGAAAAGTAGGAGCTTGGTCGACTTGACAACTGAGGATAAGAGCGGTTGCAACTGAAGTTGCATGGTTCTTTCTTTAGGCAAATTGCCGTATAGATGTGGGATTGTGCATGACTTTTATGTCTTTATAATACAAAATTCTAATTCCTATTTTCTAAATAAAATTATGAAATATGCAGACTGCAGTGTAAATCATGCGTTGGGTATATAACACATAAGGTGTACGCAAGCCTTAAATTAAATTTTGTTTTTGTAATTAAAAAAATAGATCGAAATCGGATACATCTGAGCAACCCAAAAAATAATATCAATTTTAAATGAAGATATATTTCTTTAATGACTATGGGACTTTGATTTTGAAAGAAAAACGACAAATTTTGATGCGGTTTACATCTTACTTTCAGATTTAGGGTTTTACTTTTTATTTTTAATTCTTTTCATAGGAAGAATAACATTATATATAGTATGATTATAGATATTAATTAAGTATAATTGCTTTCCGAACAAGATTAACATGGCAGAGATGAAAGATTCATTACTCCATGGCTTCTCTCATTCAAGCATTCGTTTCCTGGTAATGAAACTTGGGTATTTATTAGAAAAGCTAATAAATTAAAATAAAAAATGAATATTTTAGAAAATTCTGTAATTATATAATGGACGTGTGTTTTATGGTTAATATAATTATACAAAGCCTCTAATGTTTAGTTGTCCGGTGACCGGACACTAATGTATAGTTGTCTAGTGACTAGACACTAATACTGTTAAGTAAAATATCAGATTCAACTCTTGTATACAAAAAAAATAAATATCACGAGATATTTATCTTTTAGGGATTCAATTTGACTTGAATATAATTTAGTCGAAGTCTAACATGATTACCGAACAATGAAAGCTTATTAAAAAAATAATTATACAAACCCTAAAGATCGGAGTGCATGGGCATTTGATGATTTAATTAATTACCTGTTTATAAAGCAGTTTTTAGCAGTCCAGCTAAGCTATCATTTGGAAAATCATGATCTTGATTTGTGTTGGTCAACTTGAGATTTTCCCTCCAAAATATTATAAAATAATTATACAAACCTAAAGATTTGGAAAATCATGATCCAAAATATTATTAAAAAAATAATTATACAAACCCTAAAGTTGGAGTGCATCGGCATTTGATGATTTAATTAATTACATGTTTATCAAGCAGTTTTTAGCAGTCCAGCTAAGCAATCATTTGGGAAATCATGATCTTAATTTGAGTTGGTCAACCTGAGATTTTCCCTCCAGAATATTATTCTTTTCTGTCCCATTTTATTTTATTATTATTATTTTTGGAATCCAGCTGGAATGCGAGAAATTCGACATAGAATATATCTTATCTAGACGTAGCAAATAAGATGCATTGACTCTCAAAAATTTGAGGGCAGGGGGACTCTCCAATCTATGCTTACTCTAACACATTCACGTTATCCCTTAAAAAAATCATTTCTTATAATAAACAAATATTTTCTTTCTTTTTTCTTTTAAATACAAAAAATAATAATTGATATCTCCTGAAAGTATATTAGGAGCTTGAGTCGATTACATTAAAACCTTGTAAACTGAATTTATTATTTTTTTTAACAAACGATCGATATTCAGAATTATATTTTAATTAATCTAACTCGAATATTAGTAAAAACCTTATTTATGGGACGACTCTCCGATCAATCATTGTGTTACTAAATATTGCGGACCAAATGTAATTAAAATCGAACAAAAATTGAAGATTGAATATACCTCTACTCAGTTGTGATTTTGACGGGCTCTGACAAATGTAATACCTCCAAAATAATTCTTAAAATATACATAAATTTTCTAAACCCTCAATTTCACTCAATAGATAGTATAGAGAATTAAAAATTTTGAATTAAGAGAACCAATGCACTATAAGGTGTTTATATAAGCTCTTAATCATCAAATAATTATTAAAATTCTATAATTGTCATCTTAAATCATTGCTAGATATTATGGGAAAACAATTAAACATTCGTAATAGAAAAATAAAATTAATTGTGAGGAGATTTGAATATGATACCAAAATCCAACCAAATGCAATTCAATTCTAATTTTTTCCATTCTTAATCACATTTAATCTTTTTTTGTTATATTTTTTCCATTAATTTTGATTTTGAATGCATTGAATGCATGGAATTTGATTTTTTTTTTTAAATTCATAACATTCTTCCGCTTAACCTAGTAAATCGACTTGAAATCAGAACCATATCAATTTTTTATAAAAATAAAGTATATAAGTCACAGTGATAAGTCATCTAAAAGCGAGTATTATCTTATTTGTACTATAATATATTATATTTTCTAATCTTATGGTGACATTTACTTTATAAATAAACTTTACGTTTATTCGGAATTCAAATTTGATGAATTTAACTCAAAATAAAAATATGTGGATAAATTCATTGAGAAAATTCAATTCTGAATTTCATTTAAATAGAACAATAGATCCATATCTATAATATGATCTCTAAACCTATTTGGTGCTATACCTTTGGTTAAGAGATCTGGTAACATACAAACAGTATTAATATATTAGATTATAACTTTATTTTCTAACACTTTCCCCCTAATGGTCAAATATTTTATATCGATATAATTATTTCGACTACCACTCTTATTATTTTTAGACAAAAATACAGTAACTGAATTATAACAAAAAATATATAATGGTGTGGTACTGAAATACAATCTAGAGGGGTGTGAACAGATTGTATAGCAATTTTTTGAGAATTTAGATGTTTTGTAATTTGTGTGAGATAAGAATGATTTATAATAATTGAATATGATTGAAGAAACAGAGTACAAAAGAAAAATAAAAATAAAAATGAAGGAAAAACAGAAAATCAATCACATGAAATTTTTATAGTGATTCCACCAAACCCAATATACGTCCACTCCCAGATTCCACCTAAATTTTCACTATTTGCCTCCCAAATAGTATAACAAATATACTTTCAGGTGCAAGTTGAACCTATACAATATTTCCTTACGAAACACTATTCAACCTCTCACGGGTTATTTCTCTCTCTAAATCCTGGACCAAGAAATCTATCTTTGGTCTTTGATATTTTTGTATAGGAGGAAAATAAGTGTTACAATAAATGAATTTATAATTTCAGATGTAACAGATTTGAAGTTTGTAAAAAGAACTTTACAGAAATATAGAAAGCAAAGTATATGGCTTTGAAGCTTAGAGTGATATAAGTTTCAAAATGTTCGGCACTTCAATTTTTTCGGCATTTTTCTCTTCATCATTTTCAAACATCTATAGATCGATTTATTTCATCATTTACTTCATCTATCAAGTAGCCATTGTGGTTGGTGAGGTTTTGAACGTTGGCCATTAATATCCGTCATTAAATGTTTTCCGATCGTTCCTCAATTTGTGCTGAAAACTTACTTTTCCAATACTGGTTCATTTTCTTTAACCACTTGCGTGAAGTGCTTTCACTGCATTGGGATGTTAACTTTGATCGAAATGAAAAGATTCAGTGATTCAGAAAAAAAAAATATGACCGTTGAGTTCAAATGTGTTTCGAAAATTTGATTTCTAACAACTTTTAAGTCGACACGTTTAAATGGATATCGACCTCAATTTGAAAATTTTATAATGTTATTTTATCAAAACAGGTCGACAAGCTACTATGCAAATTTAAAAAGGTAGACACCTAATTTTAGATTGATCGATGTGTGTATATGTGTTGATAAGCTAATGACCAAATTGTTATGTAACATCTATGATTAAATGAATATCAGGTCGACATGTCTACTATACGCATCGACATGTTCTTATTCAAATAGGAATTGGTCGACGTGTGCTAGTTAATTGGTCGTTGTATATATGTTATGTCGATAAAAATTTTTATGTGTCGATATGTATATTTCAAAAATAACAATAGAAAGGTTGACACAGTTTTCTACACGGGTTGATGTGTTACTATTTATCTGTTGAATTGGTTGACCTAATGAAATAAATTGATCGATATGTTTCCTTAGGTCGACAATGATTTTGATGTGTCAAGGTGTATTTTTCAGAACCAAACATCAACAGGTCGACATATGCTAATCCCAGATTAATGTGTTGCTATTCATGGATTCAATTGGTTGATGTGTTGAGATGAATCGGTTGATGTGTTTGTATGTAGGTCGACAAGATGTGTTATGAACTAACAGGTTGATGTGTTACACCAACGGATTGACCTGTTACTATTTCTAAATCAAATTGGTTAATGCATTTGGATGAATTGGTTGACATGTCACTATTCATGTTATTTCGGATTGACATGATTTGTGCCTAGATCGATGTGTTGGAATGTCATATCTATAGAACATTTAGCTTCGAGTCGACATGTCTTTTCTATACATCGACATATCCCTGTTTAAATTAAAATTGGTTGATACATTACTCTAAATTTGTTCACCTGACACTATTCAGGTCGATGTATTTTCGTGTGGGTTGAAGTGTTTAGACTTATTTATTTCTAGAGAAGTTCTATACCTCAGATAGATAAGAACAACTAAACAGGTCGATGTGCTTATGGATAAAATGAATTAGTCAACATAGGACTTACAATTGGTGGACCTGAAGGCAGGTTGATATGTGTAAAGAGCAGGTCGACATGTTTTCTGCTTTGATTTAGGCTTTTCACAATTGGTCGACACTTAACTTAGAATTGGTTGATGTGAACAGGTTTAGGTCGACATGCTTTTCATCATATTATGGGACATTCAAGTCGACATGGATTTGGGCAGCTCAACATATTTTGCTCAATTGGTTGACATGTGTTTTAAATTGGTCGACATAACTGTTCAAAGTAACAGACCGTTCGACATGGGACTGAATCAGGTTGACAGGTTTCAATTGTCACCTTATTTACTCTGTACTAGTCATTTAAGTAAATGTCCATATTTTACGTTTGTCATTTTACATTTCCATTTACTTAAAATATTACATGTAAATAAGGAAATACCTTATATTTGGATTCAATAAAAATAGTTTCAAAAACTAATTCATTAAGAATAAAAAGTCAACTTTCCCTTAAAAAACAATATTATAGTTTTGATTTTGGATGATTTTTGTTCGAAAGGTTAATGATTTAAAAAAATTCTAAAAAAATATATTCTAACATAATTTATACATGGAAAACAAATGCTGAGAATTTTTATTCTCATTTTCTTGATATCTCAAAAATCCATATTTTGGAGTACTTAGATTTTAGCGGGTCGGTTAAACCTAGTTTTCAAAATTGAAAAATGTTGTATTTTCTATCCAATTTTATTTGTTTGATAGCAACATTATCCCACTATTGGTAATGGATTATTTCTCCTTGTTCTGCAATATTCTCAAGTGTTGACTATTTTTACACATATTGCCTCTTTCTTCTTGTGAGTCGACTATTTCAACTAAAAAGCTTCAAATTCTTTCATTTATCAAACTAATCATGTTTTATTTATTATCAAAATCTATAAATATGCCAATAATCTCCCCCTTTTTTATGATGGCAAAACATTCTAGAATTTGGACTTGGCTCCTCCTTAGTTTATAATCTCGATGTGTCTTGTTATTCCTAACCTCATACTTCAATTCATTCAACTTAGTAGACTTCAATACATCCAATGTATTTCATCCAGATTACAAACATTTCTCCCCCTTTTTGTTATCAACAAAATAGGGGTTAACTATACGCATTCAATTCAAGTATAACAGAACGTCTTTCTTCTGGATCTTGAGCTCTTAACAATTTCTACAACAAGTTTAAAAATTTTTCTTTTTGGACCAACTTCTATCTAGCTATCTGTCGAGCCATCTCTCCTGTAGTTATAACCTTATTTTTTCTCCTTCTTTTCTCCCCTTTTGTATGCATGGGTGTGGCACAAAATAGACCAAGTTTAAATTTATTTACCTATTATCAAAGAACTAAACTCCCCGTAAAATTATGCGTAGATAGCATTACGTTCCCTTTAAACCTATTGTCAAGCAATTGTCAGCTAATAGGCCATTTTATTATAGCAATAACAAGTCAGAGTATCTAAAGTATTCTTACTCATAACAATGTTGAATCAAGTTATTCAAGCTAGTAAACTAAACTTATTGTTTCCCCCTACATTATATAGTGCCTATTTATATACTCTCTCTTTCAACCATTAGTTATTATCATGCAAATACATTCAACCATCCGACGTGTTTCTCAGACTTGACATGGACATTTGTCTCTTTAGAACATGCCATTATTATATGCCTTAAATTTCATTGTTTTTCTCCCTTCTCTATACGAATTAAACATTTATACATTCATTCAATGCAGAAAATTAATTATTTAGACATTCAAATAAATCATTCAGTGATATCAGTTATATTAGTGCACGATATGCATAGTGTGAAATCAATTAAGAAAATACTTAATCATTCAAGAAAATAAGCATGCTACGGATATAGAGTTTTTGTACATTCCTAATCAATCATGCATTTATAGTCAATGCAGTGCATTTTATCCCACAAAAACAAATACTCATGTTTTGCTTATGATATGGTCATAGATATTTCCCTCGACTCATATAGAATTGGAGCAGGAGCAAATTTTATCAAAGGTTTAGAGGTAGGAGAGACAGAATAGTACATAGTTAAAATGTAGAAATAAGATCAGTAGAAGAGGGATCAAATAGTTCATTTAATACTTCAAGAGTAATGTTGGAAATATGCTTCTCTTAAATTATGCTTACATTTTCTTAATACTATATTCATTTAACCTCTAATTATTTTAGTTATTTTCCTCCTTAGATAGCATTATAAGAATTAATGGTTTTAGAAGAAAAGATCTTTGAGGAGCTTCTGAATTTTTACAATGACAGCAGTGAAGAGTTTCAGAATTTGGTCGTCCTTTTTTTGTATGAGAGAGTTCACATTTTTCCTTATTTTATTTGATTGTTCTTGTATTTAAGAGTTTTGTCCTACTCTGCATTCTCTTCAAACTACCCAAAATCATTTGTAAAGTAATATGTTAAGATTGAAAAAGTTATCTATTGCTCTAACTTCTGTTTCAACTTTTTCTTTCATTTGAGCTCTTTCTCCGAATTTCATTTCTACATGCCATGTTTTGCTTTAATTACAGAGGAACCTCCGACGTCATTTTTCATTTTAACTCCATCACTACCTTTTTCTTTATATTAAATCAATTGGTAAAGAGAAATTCTGAGATCAAGGAGTATAAAAGATATTCAGGATTGAGACTTTGAAATAGGGATTATAAAATGGAGATTTAAATGGTATAACTTAGGTTCTTTTCTCTTATTATTATGTTGACAACCAAAAATCTTCTTAGATAATGGTTGAATAATTTCCTCTCTAGAATCACCAAAAATTGAAGAATTCTTTTGTTTATTCCTAGAGAGTTGGTATTTATATCTCCAAACTAGGATTCTTGGACACTATATTTTTGCATTTGCTAAGTGTTCCTTTTTCATGGGTTTTGCAGAAGGCTCAGGATAGTGGAGATAAGGACAGGAGATGGAATGGTGAATGAGGTATGAAGGAAGATGAGAGAGACATTAGGTAATTGCATACGAGGCACCTCATTGTCATCACTCGAGTTGTCACTCTCTTCTTATGTCCAATTTAAGCCTAACCCTTGGAGAGTTCATCTAATTGCTTACTCATTCTTACCAATTTCTTTAAGATTTTAGTATTCTATTTCTCAATACCCTTAAATCTTTCTTGAAAAACTATATTATGAGCTATAAGTATAATCTCTACTTCTCCCAACATAAGTATGATTAGTTCTTCTTCAGAGAAGTGAGGAATATGTTTCATTGCCTTAAGTAATTTCTCAATGTTCTCAGTGATAAGAGTAGTTTTCTATTGCCCATTAAACTCTCCTTTTTCTGTTTTCTTCACTTTTCTTACCCATTTCCCATTTTTCTGCATTCAGCCACCCTTGATTAATGAAGAAGCACTAGTTGCATACTTCATTTTTTGTCTTTGTTCAAACAAAAGAGATCTGAATTTGAGATTATTGAGGGTGAGAGATTCAGATTTCAAGTTTGATGATTAAATGAGTTCTTTTGGTCGATTTGAGGAAAAGAGAAGAAAGTGAGTTACTCTTGTAGTTTTAAATTTATAAGGGAATGTGAAGAGTCGATGCAAAATTTAAACATATATTCAATTTCGGGTCAGTTCAGGGAAAATTCCTTCGACCTAGTATGTCTACCTTTCCTTCCTCTTAACCTATCTAGCTCTATTTTGAAGCTATTTCCTCATATTGGTTTTCCAGATCTCAATTAACTCAAGGTGATCATCTTCATTTTCTCTTCTCTCTTATTCAATTTTTGATATTTTGAATTATTATCTTATTTTTGTTTTTCTTTTCTTGAAATGTCTTCTAGCTTTTGACTTATAGGGTCATCATCAAAACATTTGTGCTTTAAGTTAGAAGGATTAGATTCATTAATTTTGATACAAATTGATTTCTTTATTATCCACGTTCTCTTATTGTAAATTTTGAATGTTTTATTAGAAGTTTAATAATATCATTACTCATATATCATATTTTCCTAGGTAGCCCTTTTTATTTTCTAGCACTTACACCTAGAGAGTAACCCAAATCTAGTTTTCTTCCTATATAAAGCTTGAAGGTGATTTCATCTAAAATTATCTCGATTAAAAACTCTATTAAATATGAATCTGGCTACACCCTATAAATAATCAGTTAAGTGTTCTTTCAAGATATAATCTTATCCATCATAACTAATATTCTATGTAGTATACCATCATCTCTCCCTTTTTGAACATTTATATGTGTTTGTAGCCATAGTAAACGATTTAGAAAAACATGACTGGTTCAGTAGCTGAGAAATGTGGTGACTCATGAATAATTTTGAAAAGAAAAGATGCTCAGAGGGATTCTGATAGTTTAGAGTCTTTATTTTCATGTGTTTTAGCTAGAGTATCAATTAAATCTTCAATTTTATAAAGTTGATCTTTTGTTTATAGCTTCTAACTTCGTTATAGGGCATAAATCTCATCAAAATTTATTCTTTTCTCATGACTATACCTTTGAGCTTCTTAATTCCACCTATGGTTCTCCCATTATCTAGTTTGTTCCTATACTTAGTTCCTATAATTTAGAGTTCTTCTTTCAGGCTTAAGAACTAAATGCCATTTTCTATTTTTCTCCATTTATATTCTTTCTTAGAGTTAAGAATTTAGATTGTTTGGAATCATTATTGATACTTTATCTACTTCTAGCAGATTTTACTTCATTATTTTCTTTGATGATCGTCAAACAAGCAATAGAATTAAGCATCATTATATATGCTCTATCACACTATTTTCTAGCACTGAGTATAATGTCTTAAACCTTTCATATGTAAAACATACTTAATTTAAATTGAAGAGTTACCTTCGTTTCTTATGCCAATGACTCTATTTGAAGTTGTCTCCAAAGGTATCTTGCCTCTTTTCCCCTTTTTCAAGTTGAGGCATTCTATGGAGACTCCTTTTGTATGACTTGAGCATCCAATGTGGAGGGATCAAGTGTCTCCAGAACTTTGATGATTTAACATGACTGCTCTTTCAATAGTCCCCTTTCCTTTTGAATTTGAACATTCTTGATTCCATTTAACATCACACTTTTAATGTTCCTCATCTGGAACTAGTCTGCACTATATACACATGCTTTGCCTTTTGGTACCCAAATTTGTTTGGGTCCAACTGAGTTAGTTAAAATAATAGTTCTAGCTACATTTGGTACCCACTGCATTATAGTTTTCTTTGATATTTCATTTTTAAACCAGCATGCATGTGAGTTATGACCATTCTTATAGCAGTATGTGCTTTTTTGAAAATTTAATGGTCTTTTATCCTTATTTAGACTGATTTGCTTCTTGAGTTTGCAATGCCTTGCTTTATGACCTAATTTCATACAAGCATAACATATTGTTTTAAGTTTACTAATTTCTAAGTTAGGCACAAAGAAGATATATAGCTTTTTCTGAATTGTTGCAGGATCATATCCTAGGCCAGCTCTATATATACCGCTCTTTAGGCTCAAGTATCAAATTTAATTTTTCTTGCCCCTGAATGAACTTGTGTAATAGAGAACTAAGTTTACGATTCTCGATCTTTTCATTCATAAGTTCATCTTTAACAGTTGATAATTCAAGTTCATTCTCTCTGGTGCAGACTTGCATGCTCCTAAGATTTTCAGTTTCAATTTTCAGTCTATGAATTTTCTCAATTTGGTCATGCAATTTGTTTTTATCTTGCTTTAAAGTATTATTTTCTTCTTTAAGAATTTTATTTTCTTCTTTTAACTTCTCATTTTCTGTTTTTAATTTGTTTCTTTTTTCTATAATTTGAGTCATTAGCTTATTTAATGTAGAATTTTTATAACTTATTTTTTGAAGTTCCTTAAGAGATTTTATTAAAGTTTCATACAATTCATTTGAAGAGAATTCATTGTCATAATAAGAATCAGAAGATTAATCAGATGAATAAGGAGAACTTTCCGTATTTTGTTCTTCTTCTCCATAAAGCATATATTAGTCTGGTCTTGCTCATTGTCCTCATTATTGGAACAACTATCTCATCACTTCAAGTTGTTAGAGATTTCTTCTTTCCCATCTTTTCAGCCTTCTTGAGTGGTGGATAGTTGACTTTTAAATGAGTAGGCTTTATGCTTTCATAGCATTTGATTTTATCTTCCATTTAATTTGTCCATTCATATGTGGCCTCTAATATCTCCCAAATTTCTTTACAGTTATGCACGAAGAGACTCTATCAAATTTGTTTAAGCTTAGGCCAAGAAGAAGCAAGTTGACCAATTTGCTCGATAAGATTTTCTTTACTCGATGGACATACTTTTTATTTTGATTGGGACTTTACTCCATCAATTTCTTTAGTAGGGAATTCAGCTCCTTCTTCTAAAGCTTCGTAGGCATTTATATCCTCAGCTACAATGAAGATCTTCATTATGTGCTTCTAGTAGCTATAATTTTTGCCATCGAAGAATGGAGCTCTGTCGACTAATCCAGCTTCCAGTGGGAAGCTATCTACATCTAGTACCATTTTGGATCTGTGCTCTTGAGGTCACTAAACCCGTTACCAAGAGACCCGCTCTGATAGCAATTGAAATACAATATAGAGGGGGATAAATAGGTTGTACAGTAATTTTTCGAGAATTTGGATATTTTGCAATTTGTGTGAGATAAGAATGATTTACAGGAATTAAATGTGATTAAAGAAACAGAGCACAGAAGAAAAATAAAAATGAAGGAAAAATAGAAAATAAATCACATGAAATTTTTATAGTGGTTCCATCAAATCCGGTATACGTCCACTCCCAGATTCCACCTGGATTTCCACTATTTGCCATCCAAATAGAACAACAAACATACTTCCAGGTGCAAGTTGAATCTATACAATATTTCCTTACAAAACACTATTCAACCTCTCACGGGTTGTTTCTCTCTCTAAATCCTAGACCAAGAAACTTATCTCTGGTCTTTGATATTTTTGTAAATGAGGAAAATAAGTGTTACAATAAATGAAACTATAATTTCAGATATAACAGACTAGAAGCTTGTAAAAAGAACTTTACAAAAATATAGAAAGCAGAGTATATGGCTTTGAAGATTAGAGTGATGTAAGTTTCAAAATGTTCGGTACTTTAATTTTTTTGGTATTTTTCTCTTCATCTTTTTCGAACATCTGTAGATCGATTTATTTCATCATTTACTTCATCTATCAAGTAGCCGTTGTGGTTCGTGAGGTTTCAAACGTTGGCCATTAATATCTGTCATTAAATGTTTTCCAGTCGTTTCTTAATTTGTGCTGAAGACTTACTTTTCCAATACTTATTCATTTTCTTTAACTAATTGCATGAAGTGCTTTTGCTGCATTGGGATGTTAGTTTTCATCGAAGTAGAAATATTCAGTGATTCATAAAAAGAATATGTCATTGAGTTCAAATGTGTTTTGAAAATTTGGTTTCTGACAACTTTTGGGTTGACACGTTTAAATGGACATCGATTTGAATTTGAAAATTTTATAGTATAATTTTATGAAAGCAGGTCAACAAGATATCCTATGAGTTGACAAGCTACTGTGCAAATTTAAAATAGGCGGACATATAGTTTTAAATTGGTCGATGTGTGCATGTGTGTGTTGACAAACTAATGACCAGGTCATTGTGTAACATCTATGATTAAATGAATATCAGGTAGACATGTCTACTATACGCATCGACATGTTCTTATTCAAATAAGGAAATGGTCGATGTGTACTAGTTAATTGGTCATTTTATATCTATTATGTCGACAAGAATTTTTATGTATCGATGTGTGTATTTCAAAAATAACAATAGACATGTTGACACAGTTTTCTACATGGGTTGATGTATTACTATTCATCTATTGAATTGGTTGACCAAATGAAATAAATTGGTTGATATGTTTTCTTAGGTCGACAATGATTTTTATGTGTCGAGATGTATTTTTCAAAACCAAACACCAACAGTTCTACTTATGCAAATCCCAAGTTGATGTGTCACTATTCATGGATTCAATTGGTTGATATGTTGAGATGAATTGATTGATGTGTTTATATGTAAGTCGACAAGTATAGTGGTGGGTTGATGTGTTATGAACTAATAGGTTGATGTGTTGCACCAACGGGTTGACCTGTTACTACTCCTAAGTCAAATTGGTTGATGTGCTTGGATGAATTGGTTGACATGTCTCTATTTATGTTGTTTCAGGTCAACATGGTTTATGCCTATGTCGATATGTTGGAATGTCAAATCTATAAGACATTTAGTTTCGGGTCAATAGGTCTTTTCTATACATCGATATATTCCTATTTAAATTAAAATTGATTGACACATCACTCTAAATTTATCCACCTGACACTATTCGGTCGATGTGTTTTCGTGTGGGTCGAAGTGTTCAGACTTATCTATTTCTAGAGAAGTTCTATACCTCATTTAGACAAGAACAACTAAACAAGTCGATGTGCTTATGGATAAAATGAATTAATCGACATAGGGCTTACAATTGGTAGACCTGAAAGCAGGTCGAAGTGTGTGAAGAGCAGGTCGACATGTTTTCTGCTTTGATTTATACTTTGCTCAATTGGTCGATACTTAACTTAAAATTGGTTGATGTGAATAGGTTTAGGTCGACATGTGTTTCAAGCAGGTAGACATGCTTTTCATCAGGTTATAGGACATTCAGGTCGACATAGATTTGGGCAGGTCAACATGTTTTACTCAATTGGTTGACATGTGTTTTAAATTGGTCGACATGACTGTTCAAAGTAACAGACAAGACGATATGGGTCTTAATCAGGTCGACAGATTTCAATTGTCATCTTATTTACTCTGTAATAGTCATTTAAGTAAATAGAAATATAAAATGTCCATTTACTTAAGATATTACATGTAAATAAAGAAATACCCCCTATTCAGATTGAATAAAAATAGTTTTAAAACCTAATTCATTAAGAATAAAAAATCAACTTTCCCTTCAAAGAACAAAATTGCGATTTTGATTTTTGGATGAATTTTGTTCGAAAGATTAATGATTTAGAAAAATTCTGGACAAATATATATGGGAAACAAATACCGGGAAATTTTATTCTCATTTTCTTAATATCTCAAAAATCCATATTTTTGAGTACTTAGATTCTGGTGAGTCGGTCAAACCAAGTTTTCAAAATTAAAAAATGTTTTATTTTCTATCCAATTTCATTTGCTTGAGTAGCAACATTATCCCACTATTGATAATAGATTGTTTCTCTTTATTCTGCAATATTTTCAAGTGTTGACTATTCTCATACATATTACCTCTTTCTTCTTGTGAGTCGACTATTTCAACTAACAAACTCCAAATTCTTTCATTTATTAAACTAATCATGTTTTACTTCTCATCAAAATCTATACATATGTCAACAGGTATAAAATCTAAAATCTAAAACTTTAAACACGGATATGAAACTCTTAAATTACACCTCATATGACATACTCTCAGAATACATCATGAACACAACTTTCATGGTGGAGATCACAATCAATGTGTGCTTAGCACTCCATCAATATACAGCTCTACCAGCCATCATGCAAGATGAAACCCGATATTGATTTTCGAGAATCAACACAGTCGATAAAATCTGAATTTAAGTATTCGATTATTTCCAAATTGTTGGTTTTTTGTATGTAAGCATATGATTCTTGGCGTCTTGTAAATACTTCAATGCCTTCTTTGTAACCTTCTAATGTTCTAAACTCGAGTTATTTTGATAATTTCTTAATATTCCCACTACATGTGTTATATTAGAATTTGTACAAAACTGTGCATACACGAGTCTTTCAACAACGGAAGTATATGGGATGTTAGCCATATATTACCTTTCCAAATTCGTCTTAAGCCATTGGTCTAAATTGAATCTATTCCCTTTAATAGTCGGAACTATACTTAGTCAACAATTTTCCATTCTATATCTTTTAAACATTTTGTTGATATATGTCTCTTGAAATAGTTCTAAGATCTTATGAGATTTATCTTGATATATCTTTATACTGATAATATAAGATATATCACTTAAATCTTTTATCTCAAAATTTTAAAAATGAATTATTTCACCTCATACACCATTCCCTTATCATTGGTGGCAAGTAGTCATCCAAATACAGGACAAAAAACAAAACCTACTCCTGCTGATCTTAAAATATATATATTGATTTATAATATTTTCTTCAAAACCAAATGAGTAATTATATTGTAGAATTTCAAATACCATTACGGAGGGATTGTTTCAGTTCATATATGATTTTTTAACTTTGTAGACCAAATGTTCACTACCATTAGAGAAAAATCGTTCAGATTGACATATATAAACCTTTTCTCTAGTTTTCCATTAAGGAAAACCATTTTCATTTCTATTTGTTGTAACTTTATGTCAAAATATACAACAAGTGTTAGAATGATGCGGAGAGAATCTTTCTTAAATACAAAAAAAAAATGCCTCTAAGTTGTCGATTCTTTCCATTTGGGTAAATTCTTTAACAATGAGTCTGGTTTTGTATTTTTTGATATTGTTTAATGAGTCTATCTTAATTCTGAAGACCCATTAGCATTCAATGGGTTTTACCCGATCTAGTAATTCTATAAGGTCCTAGACTTTGTTGCTCCTCTTGAAATCTATCTTATCTTTCATGACATTCAGTTATAAGTTCAAATCCTTAAATCTCATGGCTTGTGAAAACGTTTATGGAGCCTCTATAGCTCCAACATTTCAGTCAGACTCCTGAATGTATGCCATATAGTCATCAATTATAGTTAACATTCTTTTTCAAGTAGATCTCCTTAATATTTGTTCAACATTTGTTATAAGAGAAAGTTGACCAACTTGATCATGATTAGCTGTTTGTGAAATTTTTTGGTTATCATCCGTACCCTAATTTATGTCCATAAGGACTTAAGGATCATTTTGGATGACAACTAACTTGGTACCTATATTTGACGGGATACTTGATGGATCCCTTTTAGGAGTTAAGCTCCGAAAGTAATCCCTCTTACTAACCAAATCATTTTCCAGAAATTTAGTATTTCTAGATTACACAAATTTAGTATGGTAAGATAGACATAAAACCGATATCTTTTGGACTTATTGGGATAACAGATAAAGCATCTACGTATGGTTTTTTAATTTATTCTTTTTTTCTCATGGATTATAGATCATTATCTCTATAGACAATTCCAAACGCGTACTTGTCTTAAATTAGGTTTCCAACCCATAAATAACTCAAAGAGAGTTTTGGTTGGAATCCTATTTAGTACGTATACTACCATTTTGAGAGATTTGATGTATAAAGATTTAGACAATTTGGAACTAGCCATCATACTCCTTACTACATCAAGTAAGTCTTATTTCTTCTTTCAGTTTCCCTATTCTGGTAAGGTGAACCAGATATGATATATTGGTTAGCAATTCCATTTTTTTAGAGTATTTTACAAATGGACCTGGTGCTTATCCATTTTCTGTATACCTTTTATACTATTTCCCACATCTATCTATTCTCACAACTTTTATTTGCTTACTGCATCATTTCTCTAATTTTACCATGAAAATTTTAAAGACATCCAACGACTCGTCTTTGTAGTAAAAAATATAGAGATACATATATCGTGAGTAGTTATATATAAATGAGATAAAATAATTATAACCATATGAGTCTGTACTTGAAGTACAAATATCTATATGTATGATTTCAAACAATTCTAAACTCTTCCCAATACCATTTTGACTCTTGTTGGTCTGTTTTCCATTATTGCATTCCACACAAATTTCAAAATTGTTAATTTCTAAGGAATCAAATACCCCGCCTTTTATCAACTTTTCTATCCTTTTTATGGAGATATATCATAATTTCTGATACCACAATATGGAATATTTTTTCTCAATAACATTTCTTTTAACCCCTGTGTATATTACATTCATATAACTATTGTCTTGTAAAGTAATACTATACAATCCATCCAATAATATTATTGGATGCCACAACATGAAAGATTTTTTCTCAATAACATTTCTTTTAACCCCTGTTTGTGTTACATTCATGCAAGTATTGTCTTGTAAAGTAATACTATACAATCCATCCAATAATAGATCATAGCTAACGACATTTGAAACAAAAAATAATATTATTTTATTACTAAATTGGAAAAAGCAACTGAATTGTACAAGTTTTGAAACAGAAATTAATTTCCTAGAAAACTTAGGTACATAGAATACTCTCTTTAATTTTAAAACATTTCCGTTATCCAGAATGAGCTCGTAATCGCCAATGCTCTTTACTTGTAAACTCATCTTCTTATCCAAATTTGTTCACGATTCATTGGTTTCCTTAAATTTTGCAAACTCTACAATACATTCTTAATGTGGATGAAACAACAAAAGTCAATCACTACAAAAAAAGCGGAATTTAGCGACGAAAAATATTCGTCGCCAATCTGCAACAAATTTAGCAACAAAAAATGTTATCGTCGCTAATTAGCCATAATTTTAGCAACAAAAATATTTTCGTCGCAAATTTAGCAACTAAAAACTTTTTCGTTACAAAATTCGTCGCAAATTTGTGACTAAAATTATTTGAAGCAAAATTCGTTGCAAATTTGCGACGAAAAAATATTTCGTTGCTAAATTTGCGACGAATTTCAAAATTCGTCGCAAATGTTGCCACGAATTTCAAAAATCGTCCCTAAATTTGCGACGAAAACGAAATTCATCCCAAAATTAGGGACGAAGACGAAATTCGTCCCAAAATTACGGACGAAAACGAAATTCGTCCCAAAATTAGGGACGAAAACGAAATTCGTCCCTAAATTCGGGATGAATTAAAAATTTGTCCAAAATTATTGGGACGAACTTCTCAATTCGTTGCTAAATTTGGGACGAAAATGATTTTGTCCCTAAATTTGCAACGAATTTCTAAATTCGTTGCAAAATTAGCGACGAATATTTATATTCGTCGCAAGAAATTTGATTATTTGTTGCTAATTTTATTGCAAAGGAGTAGGAAATATAACATTTATGACAAAATTCGTCGTTAAAATTTATTTTTCAGTAATTAGATACATTTTCTAGTATGATAAATATTTTCTAATATAAAAAATGATTTGAAAACGGTGTTATACACTTAGAGCGTATAACAATCTTAAAATGTTTAAAAAATATTAAATAAAATCTTTTATTCATTGTCTATTTATATAAAAGAGTCATAATATAGTATCTTTTAATTTGTTACAAAAAAATATTATTAGTATATTCATTTTTTATTCATTAGCTGTTAAATTTTCCATTTATAACACTGATAACTTTATTTTATATATTTGTTTAAATATTCGATTAAGTAAATGAAGAGTTAAAGTAGAAATACTTGTTAAATAATAATCAATACATTGAATATTTTTTTATAATTATATCATAATACGCCAATATTATTAATAATTTATCGATTTAGTTTCTATTTTAGTGTATTCAAAGAGTTTAATTATTAGAAACCATAAGTATTGTTGCAAAAATCGTAAAGAAAAAAATTATTTTTCGTTAAATTTACTACAAATTGCTACGAAAACATATATTTATTGAAAATTTAGCGATGAAATTATTCTTTCATCGTAAATTGTAGCGAAAAAATAAATATTTCGTCCCAGATTCAGGGACGAAAAAAAATTTCGTCCCTGATTCTGGGACGAAAAACTTTTTCGTCCCTGAATCAGGGAAGAAAAAATATTTTGTCCCTGATTCTGGGACGAAAAATAAATTTCGTCCCCGATTCAGGGAGGAAAAGGTTTTTCGTCCCAGAATCCGGGACGAATTTTGGGACAAAATGGTGTTTGAAGCAAAATTCAAAATATAAGGGAATGGTTTCCGGGACAATTAGTGGACTACTAAAGTCTATCTTCGGGAGGAACATTATAGTGTATCATTAATTTCCTCTACTAAACTTAAATTCAATTTTGAATTTGTTTATTTAGTAAAATTTTTAAAAATACTATTACAATTTGAAATTTATATTTTCATAACATAATTGAAGGGTTAGTGAGTAAGAAAATAACTTGTCGAAAAAATTAAAAATCTATAAGCAAGTTCGATATTTTCGTTCCGTTTTGAATTTGTTATTAGTATAATTTTGCTTTAAACTAAATTAAACCAATAAAATATATTTAAAATGATTCTGTCGATAAATGGTCGTTGATAAAATCAAACATAAAATTGAGTTGTGATATCAAGCGAGATAATTTTTGTTGTACCTTGTTCCATCATCCTCAAAAAACAATTTTGAAATTTTCAGAAGAAAAAATTTCGTCCCTGAATCAGGGACGAAAAAGAAATTCGTCCCTGGATCAAGGATGAAAAAGAAATTCGTCCCTGGATCAGGGACGAAAAAGATATTCGTCCCTGGATCAGGGACGAAAAAAAATTCGTCCCTGGATCGAAAAAAAATTTCGTCCCTGGATCAGGGACGGAAAAAAATTCGTCCCTGGATCAGGGACGAATTTTGGGACAAATTTGTTTTTGAAGCAAAAGTGAAGATATTTCATATGAAAAAAAATAAAAAATAAAAACCATCTCTCCCATGACAAATTCTTGGCCATGTTGAAAAACAGAATATGCGTACGAATCTATTAGAACAAAGATCTATTTTTCATTTATCGGGTCTTTTTCAAGCCCCTTTTCGATATGAATTTATTCCAATCTACACTCTATAAACTTTCTAATCTTCCCACTACAAAAGGCATATAATTTACTCTCATTCCCTTCTTAACAATGTACATTTTGTGATATGTTATCAGATTAGTTCTACTAGAACTGGTAGTTAAGGTCTTATGGTTTTGAACAAGAAAGCGTAAGCATAAATCATTTCTTTCAGTTAATCAAAAATAGTAGACTCGATATTGTTTGATTGCTTTCAATATTTTTCCTTCAACTTTGACTTGAAAAACCATGTTAATATAGTTGAGATGGCACGAAAAAGATATTCGTCCCTGAATCAGAGATGAAAAAAAAATTCGTTCCGGAATAAGGGAGGAAAAAAAAATTCATCCCGCAATCAGGGACGAAAAAAATATTTCGTCCCTGAATCAGGGACAAAAAGGTTTTTCGTCCCAGAATCCGGGACGAATTTTGGGACAAAATGGTGTTTGAAGCAAAATTCAAAATATAAGGGAATGGTTTCCGGGAAAATTAGTGGACTACTAAAGTCTATCTTCGGGAGGAACATTATAGTGTATCATTAATTTCCTCTACTAAACTTAAATTCAATTTTGAATTTGTTTATTTAGTAAAATTTTTAAAAATACTATTACAATTTGAAATTTATATTTTCATAACATAATTGAAGGATTAGTGAGTAAGAAAATAACTTGTCGAAAAAATTAAAAATCTATAAGCAAGTTCGATATTTTCGTTCCGTTTTGAATTTGTTATTAGTATAATTTTGCTTTAAACTAAATTAAACAAATAAAATATATTTAAAATGATTCCGTCGATAAATGATCGTTGATAAAATCAAACATAAAATTGAGTTGTGATATCAAGCGAGATAATTTTTGTTGTACCTTGTTCCATCATCCTCAAAAAACAATTTTGTCGCTGAATTATGGTCGAAAAAAAATTTTCAGAAGAAAAAATTTGGTCCCTGAATCAGGGACGAAAAAGAAATTCGTCCCTGAATCAGGGACGAAAAAAAATTTCGTCCCTGAATCAGGGACGAATTTTAGGACAAATTTTTTTTTGAAGCAAAAGTTAAGATATTTCATATGAAAAAAAATAAAAAATAAAAACCATCTCTCCCATGACAAATTCTTGGCCATGTTGAAAAATAGAATATGCGTACGAATCTATTAGAACAAAGATCTATTTTTCATTTATCGGGTCTTTTTCAAGCCCCTTTTCGATCTGAATTTATTCCAATCTATACTCTATAAACTTTCTAATCTTCCCACTGCAAAAGGCATATAATTTACTCTCATTCCCTTCTTAACAATGTACATTTTGTGATATGTTATCAGATTAGCTGTACTAGAATTGGTAGTTAAGGTCTTATGGTTTTGAACAAGAAAGCGTAAGCATAAATCATTTCTTTCAGTTAATCAAAAATAGTAGACTCGATATTGTTTGATTACTTTCAATATTTTTCCTTCAATTTTGACTTGAAAAACCATGTTAATATAGTTGAGATGGCACGAAAAAGATATTCGTCCCTGAATAAGGGATGAAAAAAAAATTCGTTCCAGAATCAGGGAGGAAAAAAAAATTCGTCCAGGAATCAGGGACGAAAAAAAAATTCGTCCCTGAATCAGGGACGAATTTTGGGACTAATTTGATTTTGAAGCAAAATTGAAGATATTTCATACATTCCTTTCACGCTCTCTCTCTCTCTCTCTCTCTCTCGGGTTCATATCGTTTGTGAAGAGCAGCCGCGAAGGGGTACTGCGAAGGGATGGCGGAAAGGATGCCGGATTTACGATAGTGTTAGGTAATCTCTCTCTCTCATTCTCTCTCTTGGCCGTAGACGGCAGATCCGGCGGCCAGCCGCCGGATCTGAGTTTTTGATGGCAGATCCATGAAGGGCGAGGTGCGCGAAGGCGCTGCCTCCCCTGTGCTGCCCAGGTACGTGAAGGGGCCTTCGCCCCTTCGCTGCCCAGACGTCGAATGGGGCCGTCGCCCCTTCGCTGCCCAGAGGCACAAAGGGGCCGCTGTCCCCTTTGCGCCTCCGCCGCGATAATGGCCAGCAAGGGCTGCGCGAAGGGCCTGCAGCCCCTTTGAGGCCCAGACGCGCGAACGGGCCGCTGGGCCCTTTGCGCGTCCTCCACGGGAAGGGGCCGCTGTCCCTTTTTTGCGCCTCCGCCGCGTGAAGGGGCAGTAGTGGCTGCGCGGCCCCGGCGCGGGAAGGTGCCGCGCAGCCCCTTTTGCGTCACTGCAGCGCGATGGGCCACGATGGCCCCTGCGCTTCCCATCGGGGCCCATTGGACTGGGCCATTGATGGGCCAGGCCCAATGGGACTGGTCTAGTACAAAAAGCAATGTATTTGAATTTTATTATTTAAATTTGTGAGAAATGTTATTTAAAAGATATTTTTATAATATTGTTTTAACTACCTTATTAGTTATTTATAAATCTTTTTTTATGTGTTAGGTTTTGCAGTTCTCGACTATTTGGATTGGAAGTTGTTACTGGTGTTGATATCGGACTCCATCGGTGAGTTATTAATTGGTGGTGAAAATTGTTTTATTATGTACTCTAATGATGTTAAAATGTAATTTATAGTAAATTTTATGTGATAAATGATTATGAGATGTTTGTGATTAACAATATTCAGTACTTTATATTAAATCTTATATCGATTTGTTAAATAATCAATGTTGTTAAATGTTTAATATTTGATAATTTATTTATTTTTATGATAATATTTAATGTTATTGTAATAATATTTAATGCTTAATATTTTATATTATGTACTCTAATGATGTTAAAATGTTTGTACAAATAACGTTATTATTTATTGTTATATGAATTTAGTTTGAAATATTGATGATATTACTTATGATGATTTAGTAGTTTTGTTTGTAGTTCTTATTTGAATTCTTATTAAAATTTCAAAAAGTTTAAATTTGGAGACAGGGAAAATGCAGAACGAAAGAAGTTGAATATATAAGAAGAACTTATCTGATCGTCGGGGTTTAACTGATGAATTTATTTTTGGGTTGGAGCAATTTTTACATTTTGCTTGTACTCAAGTTGATTTTATGGATGGGAATAAGCTAAGGCGTCCGTGTAGAAGGTGTCGGAATGGTAAATATTTGGAGTGTGATAAAGTTAGGGAACATCTTTGTAGAGTTAGTTTTACCCCGAATTACTATAATTGGACATGTTATGGTGAACCATTCATTTCTGATGAAGAGTTTGGACGAAATAGACAATTCTCAGTTAGTGGGGATCGGAGTTATTATGAACAATTGAATCCGTATCAGAGGATGGTAATTGATGCAGTGGGTCCGAATTTTGTTCCCGATCCAAGCGCTAGAAGTTCTAGTTTTGCTCCAACATTTGAACATGGGTATACTAGTTATGCATCACCATTGGAGGAGGTATAAGTAGTAGGTGTTGATCAAAATCTGTCAAATGAATCATCTCTCCAATTTCATGAAGTCTTAAGAGTTGCAGATGAACCTTTGTGGGCTGGTTGTGATAGCCATACCAAACTATCTCTAACCGCAAGATTGTTGAATGTCAAGGCAGAGCATAATGTGTCTGAGAATTGTTTTAATGATTTTGTTCAAGTTATTGGAGAAGTATTGCCGCGTGATCATATTATGCCCAATGACTTCTATAGTATGAAAAAGCTTGTGAAAGAATTAGGTCTTCCAGTGCAGAGAATAGATGTTTGCAAGATGCTTGTATGCTATTTTGGGGAGATGACAAAGAAGCAGAATTTTGTAAATTCTGTAATCAAAGTAGATACAAGAATTCTCGGAGGTCGGGTCGTAATCAGCAGCGTAAATCATACAGACAAATGTTTTATTTGCCTTTAACTCCTAGGTTACAAAGACTTTATGCATCTGAAACCACTGCTAAACACATGACCTGGCATGCAAATCATGAAACAGAAGAGGGGTTAATGTGTCATCCTTCAGATGCAGAAGCGTGGAAATATTTTGATAGAACATATCCTGAGTTCGCGAAAGAGACTCGAAATATTAGATTCGGTCTTTGTGCTGATGGATTTGCTCCATTTGGCAAATCAGGAAGAAATTATTCATGTTGGCCAGTTTTCTTAACTCCGTATAATCTTCCACCCGGTATGTGTATGAAGATACCGTATATGTTTTTAACATTGGTTGTGCCTGGCTCGCAAAATCCAAAGAAATTAATAGATGTTTACATGCAACCATTGATTGCGGAGTTGAAACAACTATGGGATGAAGGTGTTCCTACATATGATGTTCACACTAATCAGATGTTTGTAATGAAGGCTGCTCTTCTTTGGACCATTAATGATTTTCTAGCGTATGGTATGTTATCAGGATGGAGTACCGCAGGGATTTTAGGATGTCCAATTTGTTTGGAAAGATCAAAATCATTCAGATTGAAACATGGGAAGAAAGCGAGTTATTTTGATTGCCATCGACAATTTTTACCGTTAAATCATAAATTCAGAAGAAATAAAGAAGAATTCACTAAGAATAGAAATGAAAGAACATCTCCTCCACTGAGATTAACCGGTGAACAAATTTGGCATAGAGTCATTAACTTTCCATCTGTTATTGAAGAGCCACATGGTACAACATATGGCTACGGACATTCGCATAAATTGACTAAACGAAGTTTATTTTGGGATTTACCGTATTGGAAGACACAGTTGGTTCATCATAATCTCGATGTAATGCATATCGAGAAAAATGTCTTTGATAATCTGATAAATACAGTGATGGATATCACTGGGAAAACGAAAGACAACTTGAATGCAAGAAAAGATATGCGACTCATTTGTAAACGACCCACTCTTGATGTCGATGAAAGTAGTAAGGGACCAAAACCGAAGGCAGTTTATACATTGAATAAGGATCAGAGACGGCTTGTTTGTGAATGGTTGAAATCATTGAGATTTCCTGATGGTTATGTCTCAAATCTTGGAAGATGTGTCGATTTAAAGGAATGTAAGTTAATTGGTTTGAAAAGTCATGATTGTCATATATTTATGGAAAGATTAATTCCTATTGCTTTTAAAGAACTCTTATCGAATTTTGTTTGGGGTGCCATTACGGAGCTAAGTATTTTTCTTCATGATATTTGTTCGACAGTATTGAAACATTCACACATGGAGATGTTAGAGAGAGAGATTCCAATAATTTTATGTAATTTAGAAAGGATTTTTCCGCCGTCATTTTTTGATTCCATGGAACATCTTTTGGTTCACTTGCCATATGAGGCGAAAGTTGGAGGTCCTGTCCAATTTAGATGGATGTATCCATTTGAAATGTGAGTTTTTCATCTTTTTTTCTTCGTTATGAAGGCATATAAATTTCTTAATTTCATTACATATAATTTTCTAAAATATTTTGTTTTATTACAATTAGATTCCTATATCATTTGAAGAAGAAAGTTAAAAATAAGGCACGTGTTGAAACCTCTATTGTCAATGCATATATTGTGGAGGAAACGTTTGCATCATATTATTTTGAACCTCACGTTCAGTGCAAGAGGCGGAGAGTGGGAAGAAATGATGAAGGTTCTATTGATCCAAATGAGAATTCATTCTCAATTTTTAACTACCTTGGTCGACCAAGTGGATTATGTAAGCGTAGATATTTAACTGATCAAGAATGGAGGGTAGCCCACACATATATTTTACTGAACTGTCCAGAAGTGACACCATTTTTCGAGTAAGTGGATAGTTTTTATTTTATATATTTCTTATGTCGTACATTATGTGTGATAAATTTTATTTCCTTTGATGGTAGAATTTTCCAAAACGTATATTCTCAACTTTCGAGACATGAGTTTGATCGTTACTACGATGAAGAATTTGCACCATGGTTCAAAAAATATGTAAGTAGACTATCAATTATTTAAATATTTATGTTAAAATATTTAACATATTTACTTAACTTTAGATCCATGATAATCAAGCTCAACTTCAGCAAGAATTGTTAATCCATCTGTCATGGGGTCCAAAAGCAATGGTACGAACTTGGCCATCTTATTTTATAAACGGGTATAAATTTCATACTAAAGAATATGGAGTGGGCAAAATGACAATGAATAGTGGAGTTTGTGTTCAGTCATCCAATGATGGTGGAGGTCAAAATGATTTTTATGGTTTGTTGGATGAAATCGTTGAGGTAGAGTACCCTGGTCCAGCATTACGGGTTGTTTTATTTATGTGTCGCTGGTTTGACCCTGTGAAAGGGATGAAAGTGCATCCACAGTTTAATTTGGTTGAAATAAATCATAAAAAATTGTATAAAAGATATGAACCATTTGTGTTGCCACAACAAGCGATTCAAGTATTTTATGCTTCATATCCTAGTTTGAAACGTGACAAAATTGATTGGTGGGCTGTTTTTAAAACGAAAGCACGGAAAAAAATTGAAGAACATTGGGAAGAAACAGCATATCAACAAGAGCAAGTTGTCAATACAGTTCAGACCGAGAAATATAATATTTCAATGTTACGAGATCCTAGCGGAATAGTGATAGATGTGGACGCAAGTGAAATTCATGAAGAAGATGATGAAGAATCTAATTTTGAGACAAATGATGAGGATGAGGATTCTGATGAGGATGATGAAGAGGATGATGAAAATGATGTTGAAGAGTCTAATTTTGAGACGCATGATGACGATGAGGATGACAATGACGATTCTGATTTTTGTTGACGGGTAAATTTTGTTCTCTTCATATAATAAAAATCAGATATTTATCTTGATATATGATAATATATTTCTTTTAAGTGGGTAAGTTAGTCGACACGTATAATTTGTAAATTTCTTTAAAAAAATTCTTGTTTATTTACATTCTTATTCTTAAATTTATATATTGAATTTGTTAATATACTATCTTTTTTTTGTATAGGTCATTCAAGAAAATTTCTTCACATATTGGTACCTTGTTTCGTCCGAAATAATTTATCAAATTAAATATGGTAAGTTTATTCATGTTCTTAATTATGTATATGATGAATATGCAATTTACTTTTTTTTGTTTAAAATGTATTATGGTTGACAGTTTCGACATGGCGGCCATAGACGCAATTCGGATGGAAATTCACGGTTTTCACCATCGCAGTCCGCTTCGGCCGCTTCGGCAGCTTCGCAATCGCATTCCCTTGCCGGCAACGTACCTTCGCCTCCCCCTTCTGTTGCAGGCCCTTCACATTCTCAACACATCGCTAGCAATGTACCTTCAGCAGTCCCTTCGGTAGAACAGTCACATGCTGATAGAGAAGACAATCGAGAGATAATAGCCCCATATGGAGATTCGTAAGTACTAAATTTGAAATTTATAGATGTATTATTTCTTTTATTTATGAAATAATTTCTTCTTTTAACTACAATATTTATTTAACATTGTTTGTTTGAAACTTTACGATAGATTTACAAATTCTGTACATGTTATTCACGAGCTGAATAGAATTGTGAATAATCATTGGGGAGGGGCTTCGATGTCTTACACAAGCACTCCGGATGAAACAAAAGAACTATGGTGGAACGAGTTCAAGGTAAGTTATCCCAATCAGTTTATATATGAAATGAAGTTAATAGCTTTATAAGTTATTGCTTGCTTTCCATTGCAGCGAGTATTCACTTGGAACGAGACTGAAGAATTGGAAGTAAGAAGGATTTGGAAGAAAAAATGTGGCGATCACATTCGACACGTTTTAACTCATGCAAAGAGACATGCAAAAAAGCCCAACTGCATCACCGAGCAAAATTGGGGCAGGATTCTTAATTTTTGGGAATCGGAGGAGAGTTAACGAAGGAGTGAGCAAAATAAAAAAAATCGAGCTTATAATTCAGGGGAATCGTCTGCGACGTATGCGGGAGGCTTGATCACTATCGGTGAACATAGAAATAGATTGGTAATTTTATACAAATATTAATTTTTTTTATCTAATTTAAAGTATATCATTATTTGTAATAGTGTTTTTTTATTTTAGGCAAAGGAAATAGGGACCGAGCCTTCATTCATAGATACTTTCACGCGCACATTTCAGAAAAAAGACAAGACTTAGAGCGGGGAGAGAGCTAGAGCAATTAAGGTTTGTAATTTCAATTTTTCCAATTACTTTATGTACATTTTCAATATTGATATGAATATTTTATGTTGAGCATATCATAACGATGTATGAAGATGATTTCTTTATGTTAGTCTCTCCCAAGTTTATTTTTATTGTTGACTTGATTCTTTGATTTCTAATGAATTACTTGCTAGAGATTCTCTTTTATTTTTTTTTCCTAAAATTTCAACTTATTCAATGTTAATATGAATGTTCATAATTTAAATCCTATATGGTGTCATGATTTATGTTACAAAATTTTTTATTTTCCTTGATTATGTGTTTGAATTATAATGTTATTGTAATTTTATTTTAATTTTTCTCATGACAATGTAGGAGAAATATGACGAGCTAGCATGTAGAAATTCGAGTGCTAGTGATGATACTGGCGGATCTGAGCCATCTGTTGATAACATGAATACAGGGCTTGAGGTGACTGGTGGACGAAAAGGGAGTAGAGTAGTTGGGCTAGGTTCTTTGAGCATAACATACAAAAATGCCGGTTTATCTTCTTCCACACCACCAGCAGTTAGAGCACAAATAAATCAATTGAATGAAAAGGTGAGCCAATTGAAGGACTTGCTACTGCAAAGAGATCAGGCATTCAGTGAACTTCAAGCAAAGCACACGCAAGAATTGCACGAGATCCGCACGCAACAAATGTTAATCATGCAGCATCTTCAGTTATTCTCCGCTCCAAATCAGATTCCCCCTTCTATTTCTCCTCCTGATAATGCTTGCGATGGTGATGAGGGTGATGATTTCTTTGATGATGATGATGATGATGATGATGGTGGATGTCATACTTGAAATTGTGCACTGTTATGTTACTGTTATATTGATTTTTTTAAGTGCATGGTTATTGATAATTCGATATTTAGTTTTGATGTTGTTTTTTAGTTTGATATTATAAATATGATTGCTTGTTACATTTTTAATATTTTAATCTTATTGAATAGGTAGTTATAATTATGAGTATAGATTGTTTAATTTTATATTATAAATGATTTGGATGATAATATTGTTGATGAGGTTGGGTGAGCACGCAAATTTTGTCCAAATATTATAATAAAATTTGTATTCGTTGTAAAACATATATTATTCGTGACAAATTTTGTTCCATGGTGTTGTAAATTTAAATTTCCGATGAATTTTGCAACGAAAACATTCGTCGCCAATTTGCGACCAATTATTTTTCGTTGGTAATTTCTGACGAAAAACTAAATCGTTGCAAATTTAGCAACAAATATTGTTTCGTCGCAAAAATTTGGGACGAAATAAGATTCGTCGCAATTTTGCAACAAAATAGTATTCGTCACAAATTTTGCAACGAAAATAGTTTTCGTCCAAAAAGTTGCGACGAATGTATTTCGTCGCAACTTTTGCGACGAATTTTGCAACGAATAATTATTCGTCGTAAAGTTTGCAATAAATTTTTTTTGTTGGAAATTTGCGACGAACAATGTGTTCGTCGCAAAATTTGCGACGAAATATTATTCGTCGCAAATTTTCCGACGAAAAATAATATTCGTCGCAAATTTTGCGACGAACAATGTGTTCGTCGCACATTTTGTGACGAATATTATATTTGTGGCAAATGTGCGACGATATATTTTTCGTCGCAAATGTCGTTGCAAATTTGCGACGAATTCCCCAACATATAAATATTTGTTGCAAATTTTTGCGACGAATAATGAATTTTTCGTCCCAAAATTTTGCGACAACTTATTAGCGACGAAAAAATATTTGTTGGAAAAGTCATCGCAAATGTGTTTTGCGACGAATTTTTCTTCCAATTTCGTCCCAAATTTTGTTGCAAATTTTGTCTTTTTTTGTTGTGAATCTACCATATATCATGAAAAATCTCAATCATGAAAAATTCATAACAAATTAATAAGATTTTCATAACTTTATTCTCAAACTACTATTTATATTTGACACAATTCTAATTCATTTATCTTTTCTTTTTACAAAAAAAAATATTTTGACTCTTTCTTTTTGTCCGCTTTCGATTTTGTGTCCCTTTGGTTTGATTTGAACTTACCATTCTTTTTCTCTTGTACTATCACATGTGCACTTGCAGAACTTTGATTCATCTCCATCCGCAGCCTTCCTTCCTCCTGCACATACATGGCCATCAATTCATTGATGGACTATTTTTCCTTATGTTTGTTGTATAAGATCTTAAAAGTACTATAGGATTAAGAGAGAGAATTCAGAATAAAGTATACGAGAAAAAATTCGAACATCTTAACATCTAAGGTTTTTAACTGAGCTGCTATATCCCGTATCCGCATGATGTGTTTACGTACATCGTGGACAGTAGTAAAACTCATGGAGGAGAACTATATAATGAGAGTACTATAAAAAACTTCTCTTATATCACAAATTGCTCATCTATAACTTTAAGAAGAGTACAGACATTGGTATGCTAGTTGACCGAGTCACGGATACCCGTTGAAATTTTGTTCTTTATAATTGTGGTACTTAGATGATTAGATCATTTCTACTATTCATAAAAAGTTTTTTCTTCTATAAAGCTAGTATCGGTTGCCGGAGGTGACTCGTCTTTTCAGATAGTATAGTCAATATTTAAACATACTAGATGAAGAATGATCATTTTCTTCTACTTCTTATAGTTCTATCTATTTAATTCAGAAAATTTAGATTTCAAATTTATGATTTGAAATATTACAAAATAAATAAATATACTTACTAACTATATGTAACATATTTAATATATTTGCCTACCAATGCAAAGATATAAAAATAAATCCATGGCATAGAAATTATGTGTGAATTAAATTCATAATTCTATTAGATATATTTGATTTTAGATAAGATTTACCAAAATTATCTTATTCCCCAATACTTGTGAACTAATTAAGAAACTATTAGCAGTTAATCTTTTTTTGATCATTTTCTCCTTTTTTACTTAACCAAGTAAGACAACTTCTCTAGTGCATCAAATAGATTTCCAGGTAGGTAATGAGTCATATGGGACCATTTAGGAATCGGCTTCTCGTCTTTTTGACAGAAACAGTTTGGATATACACTAGATCAACCACATTTATAGTATTATATAAAAAAAAGATTTCAACCAAATAGATTACTATTGTAAATAGTTATTTTGATATCTTATCTTCAACTTTATTATTTTCATAAAACAAAAATTGCTATGAGATAACATTCATCACATAAAAATAATGTTTATGACAAATTTATATTTTTCCTATTGTGATCTACATTTATATATAATTTTTCATTTAATTATGATTAATACAGCTAAACGCTAATTAATTTTAGAAATTATATTGGTCACAATGATAATAATGTTAATTAATTTTATCATGTCAAAATGCATAAAATTTTAATAGAAATGTAATCAACTTATTTAAAGCATTTTATTAATTTTGTACCTCTTCTCATGTACAAAATTATACCAAAAATTAATTTTATGCATGCTTTTTCAAAATTTCAATTTAAAGATATTTTCAAAATTTTGAAAATTTTAAAAATTTTTCCTGCCAAAAAAATATATATATATTTTTAATAATTTTGTATGTTCCTTTATGTACAAAATTATTTCCAAAAATTATCTTTATACATAATTTCCAAATATCATGCTTAAAAGAAATTATAATTTTTTTGGAATTTTTTGGAATTTTTAAACTTAGAAAATTAAATTTAAAGTGCTAGGGATCAAACTATAACATGTTAAAGGTTATTAGGCTTTACAAAATATGTTGCAGGGACCGCAATGCAACGAATTATAATTATTGAAAAATTGTACAATTAGTGAAAGTCGTGGACATAACCACAATGTCTTTTTAAAATATTTAAGCCCAATAAAGAAGGTTCAGTGTTATATCCAAAAGTTAAGTGACATTCAATAAATTGTACTAACAAATCGAAAAATAAATAGCTAAACCACAATTTATTTTTTTGAGAAAATTATATATCAAATCTTTAAACTTTATCTCTAATTCATAAATTAATCTCAAAATATTAAAACATAACGATTGAAAATTTAAATTTTAAAATTTATAACTCATTTATCATTTCGTTTCTAACGAAGACAAACTATTCATTAAATACAGAGTAAAATGACGTGATATATTAACCCGATGTACGTATGCTAACATGGCACTTCTTGGTTAGCTCCTCAAAACGTCTTATACTACCACATCAGCAAATACTGACATGGCAATTCTTTCGTCAGCAAGTCAAGAGCATTCTGATCTGAACCGAACTCCTCTCTCTCTCTCTCTCTCTCTCTCTCTCTCTCTCTCTCTCTCTCTCTCTCTCTCTCTCTCTCTCTCTCTCTCTTATTTTTCTTTACTATAAATACCCAAACCAACCCTAAGCTAAACCAATCACCACTCTCTCAATCTCTCTCTCTCTTACTTTTCAAAAAAAAAAAATCACTACCGTCTAAATTATGGCAAAAAAAAAAACTTAATTTTGTTTTTAAAAATATATACAAAATCTTCCAAAAAAAAAGATTTCAGTACCCTCTAATTTTGACCAAAAAAAGAACATTAAATTTTTTTTAAATGTATAAAATCTTCCCAAAAAATATAAAACCTTAAATTTTTTTAAAAAAAATATAAAATTTCCTGTCAAACTAAAATTTTGTGATATTTTTTCAAAAAATACAAAACCAAAATTTCTCTCTCTCCTCCTCTCGTCCTTGAGACTTTTTTGAAAGATAATGTTACATCTGCTCCCTAGAATTGGAAAAGACTACCCCTTCAGCAACAACATTTTCCTCTTTCTTTTCCCTTAAAATTCTCTCTCCTCGGCTTGCTCTCTACAACCACAGAACCCCAGAACCCCATTTCTCTCTCTCACTCCAGACCCAGGCCCTCTCTTTTCATCTCCTCTCTCTCTCTCTCTCTCTCTCTCTCCTTCCCTACTCAAAAAATCCCTGAAAAATTAGAGCCAATTCAAGTGATTTTGAAACCACTTTCTTTGATGAACAAAACCCAGAAGAAGACCGACAATAATTAACAATTGAATGCAATTGTAGATCGAAAACATATTGCAAGGTTTTAATCAAGGCCAAAACGAAGAAATAAGACAAATTTGAACATTAATTTAAAGAAAAGAAGTTCATTGTACTGTCCGTAGGTGAAGCTTTGGTGTCCTCAGTGGAGGGTCCAAAATTGGGATGAAGAGGGGATTTTTGATATTTGTTGTAGTGAATTTGTGGTTTAATTGACGCTAAAAAAAATTTAAGCCCTGAAATTTGAAGTCAACCCGAAAAGTCTCAAACAGAGGTAGGTTTGATGATGATGATGGAATCTTCTTCTCCATCAATAGTGACAGAGGACGATGAAGCAAACGCTGAGGCAGAGTAAACAAGGTGATGAAGAATGGTAGCGATAGTTCGAAATTGACAGCGAAGACAAGCAATCGAAGACGAATCAATGACAAACAATCAAATAGGGACTGAAATTTGAAGATGCATAGGTGATTCCAAAGCGAACAAAGATGGTTGATTCCATTGTCCACAGGCGGTGCTGGATGAATCTTAATCGGTGGCTTGCGAATTGACTTCGAGGGCAAAGGAATTGAAGTTGCAGGGGAGATGATGGAGGTAGGATAGGCGAAATTAACGGAGATGATGATGATGAACACCATTATCAGCTGATCTGACGGCTGGAGATTCTTTTTTCGGAGAAGATGATGTTTCCTCTTCATTACCATCAACCTCATTTTTTTTTTAGGTTTTTGGTTTTTTAAAAATCGATGGATCTCATCCTTCGGTCACCCACTCTCATTTGAGCCACATCCAAGAGCAACCTCTCTCTCACTCTCTCTCTCTCTTGAATGGCAAAAGGATTGTTCAGAAAAGGCTTTCGACCCGGGCAAGCTATCTTTCTCTAATGGTAGAAGAAGAAGATGAAGGGGGAGAGAGGAGCGTGTCTTCACGCACGCAGTGGGGAGAGAGAGAGAGAGAGTAAGAGAGAGAGAGATGGGTTTCTCTTGAACAGTTTTTAACCATTTTTAGAAAATCTCAGGCAAAGTATTTAGTTCTAATTCCATCTTTTTGATCTCTGTAAATCTGGGCTCGACACAATCGTCAGAGAAGATGAATTTTCTTAATTGAATTGAGTAAAATTTTAATTTTTTTTTTCAGAAATAATCTTTAAATTTTTATTAATTTTAAAATAATTAATTTTTATTAATTCATAATGACGAAGGGTCAAATCACGTCAACATTTTGTTAACGAGACACTATTTGTGTGTACGGTGCTGATGTGTCAACTAATACCTTAGCGATTTCTGTTACGCTGAAATCAAGTAAGAAAGCATGTCACCACATCATTTATCACATGCACCGTATCGGCATTTAACGGTTAGGTTAACGTTATTATTAATAAAATGACCGACAAGTTATCAATTTTAAAATTTAAATTTTTAATCGTTGTATTTTAAAATTTAAAAATTAATTTATGAATATTAAAATTTAATTTATAAATCGGGGGTATGGTTCATGAAATTGACACATAACTTCTTTTTTTAATAAAAAAAGTCAGGCCCATGACATTTAGGTAATTGTACCAACAAAACACGAGGGAACAAGTTTTGGCTTCCCTACAAGCAACAGCCTGAGTCGCCTCCCTTTCCGGGTCTTCTTCACTCGGAAAGGGCACGGGGTCCAGACCGACCCAATGAATTTTCGATGACCGGAGGTTCGTAAAATATGATTTTGATCGTAATGATATAAAAATTTTAATTTTAGATCCATTTTTTTTGAAAAGCATTAAGATTTTAAATAAAATATTAAAATATTCAAAAATCTTAATTTTTAAAAAATTTTGAAATTCATCGGAGTCTTGAAAAAAGAGGATAAAGATACTCTAATACCAAATGTTACAAAATATTGTATACTAAATACAATTAAAATTGAACACAAACAATGATAATCCAAAATAGAGGATTGAATGTAACTCCAGTGGTTCGTGATTCTGACAGTCTCCTATGAATGTAATATCTCCAAAATGATTCTTAAGATGTGCACAAACTTTTTAAATTCTCAATTTCATTCAATAGATGATTTGGATTTAAGAAATTTGGACTTAATAACTTAATACACTAAAAGGGGTTTATATAAACTCTCAACTATAAAAAAATTATTAAAATTTTATAATTGTCACTCTAAATCATTGTTAGGGAAAACAATTAAACATTTATAACGGAAAAATAAGATTAATTGTGTGGAGATTTGAATGAGATATCAAAATATGGCCAAATGTAACCTAATTCAATTTTTTTTTTATCATATTTAATTTTTTTTAATTATATTTTTTCCATTAACTTTGATTTCGAATGTATTAAATGTATGTAATTTGAATTTCTTAAAAAATTCTTAAGATAATTTATAATCAGGTGATGACAGGGGTATGCTTGGGTATTCCAGGCCCATCTCTTAGGTCTCAAGTCCCAAACTTCTGTCATAACTGTTGTATTCCAGCCCGCATTTTGTTGCAAACCCACCAAGACAATTACCCAAAATGGTTTCTAAGGAGCACTTCAGCTCCTATTCTGCCCGGGTTACCCAAACAAGAGACCATCTCTGTTTAAGGTAAATCAATCTTGAGTTGGAGGGAAATGAGCATGGCGACCCACGTGTTCAACTTGTCATGCCGTCCTCAAATTGAACAAAATGATAAAAAATAAATAAATATTATTAAATAGCGTGTGAAATAAGGTATTATTAGGGTTTGTGTAATATAAATTCATATAAGAGGAGTTTTGTTATTTTAAAAATGATTGAATTGTATTTTATTTGATAAAAAAGAAGTCACATTAATAAGTTAAAATTAGATGTAAAGGAGATTTTATTTTTTATTTTTGATTTATTTTAAATTGTTTATCTTGATTTGTAATTCATTATAAATACCTTTTAACTTCTTACCTTTTTAATTTAAAAATAACTTTAATCAACTTATATATCAAAATAAATATGGTCGAACTCTACTCAATTCTAGTCGGAGCTAAACCTCTCTATCTCCTCCCTAGACAGACTGGAAATTGTGGCAAATTTTGAAATTTATATTACAGGAGGCGAGGTATAATATATTGAACGTTCGAGAAGGAGGACTACTAATATTATAATATTATGGAACCATTCATCAACTTGTCATACCCTTCTATTCAACCAAATGAAAGAAAATTTGAGAGGAGCCATGGCACAAGGTAAGAAGGACATGCTCGGCTACCCAGTTCCAACCCGAGCTAAGCCTCCCTCCTTCCCCTCCCTTGTTTATGATGCACACAAAGACGTCACCTAAACTAAGATAAGGACCTGAATCAGTGGAGGCAAGACCAGAGGTCTAACTAGGAGTGATCCAAGGAGAGGAGTCAGGGCAGTCTAAGGAGTTTCTAACCTCCACAATATTTGGACAAGTCCACAAGTAAGTGGAGGAGGTTTCATGGGCACTTTTGTGTGTGCAGCTGAAGTGCTTGTTCTTAATACAATATATCAAGTTGGCAGCTCAAAACCTTTTTGGCACTCTAGTGGAAATTTTGTATTACTTCTGCAGCACCATTTTTTTTTTTAACATATAAATATATGTAGAACAAGTATCTTCAAATCCAGATATTGTGAGCAACAACTCAAGCACATTGAGAGTAGAAACTAGAAAATCACAATACTAGGAGACCACCAAAGGTAAAAAAATACATCAGCCGATGCGGCCTTTTTGGCCCTTTCTGCCCCTTTTCAATGTAGACAAAGGAAGGGGTGGGATGCTTTGCTCATGCCTAAAAAAGTTATCGGGATCAACCTTGGTCTTTACTCGCACCAACTTGTTGAAATTGTCCTTGAAATACTTCATCCCCCAAGAACTTGCTTCTATGAAACTTGTATTTTTATTTTTGTTCATCCCCAAATCAAGGTCCCTATAGTTGACATAGGCTTGCCTTGGAAACATGGACACATATGGAGCCATGTAGTTGTAGAGCCTTCTCATCCAGTCCATATGCTTCGCACCGTCTCCTCCCTCTAGCCAAATTATGACATATTGGATCTTAAACAATATACCTTTTCTGTGAGGGAAAGGTGTCTCAGTTTCCGAAATCTTCCCCATCATTCCACCATAAGGGTTCCATATCATAAGCGGGATATCTTCCTCCAATATCCTCTTCCATAGCCCTTCAAGCCCGCTTTCAGGGATTGGTTCACTCACAAAATCTGACTTAGCTTTGAAGAAATTCTTAAATGTTGATTTCCCCTGAAGTAGAACTTCAGGGGCTGTACTATTTGGATAACCGGCAATGTATAGCACCGATTTGATCCAACTCATTTCAATGCAATCGCTTCTTTTTAAACCTAATTCAGGGAAGCTATCTCCCATTACATTAAGGAGTCTCTCTGCAGTGCCAAGAAACAATGCATTGTACTGTGTTTGAACAGTTTTCTCACCTTTATTGTCTGTGGCTGGTTGTATGATCACTCGAATGAAGAGGTCTTCATCAAGTTCAGGTGCTACCTGTTGCCATCTGTAGAGTAGTTTTGTTGCGCCTTCTTCCAAGGTCTTTCCAACTGTAAAAACAGTCACAGTTGCAGGAACAGGAACCAGCTTTACTTTCCAAGAGAGAATGATTCCAAAGCTTGCTCCACCACCTCCTCTGATTGCCCAAAACAAATCTTCCCCCATTGACTCCCTATCCAGAATTCTCCCATTAACATCAACTATGTGAGCATCCAAAACATTGTCAGCTCCAAGGCCATATTTCCTCATCATGGAACCATATGCGCCACCAGTGATGTGCCCTCCAATGCCTAAACTAGTGCAAAGACCACCGGGGAAGCCATGTGTCCTGCTTTTCTCATAAATTCTATAGTAAAGTTCCCCGATTGTTGCACCGGCTTCAACCCAAACACTGTTGTCTGCAAGGTCCACAGTGACAGATCGGAGTTTGGAGAGATCAACAATGATGAAAGGGCTTTCAACTTCTGAAACATAAGATAGGCCTTCATAGTCATGGCCTCCGCTTCGGATTCTTAGGTGAATATTTAGCTGTTTTGAGCAAATGACCGATGCTTGGACATGGGACTCATCCAAAGGTGTGAAGATAAGCTCGGGCTTGGGAACTGCTGGCTCCAAGTACCTCAAGTTTTGTGCAGAGGACTGCAAAATAGAAGAAAATGAAGCGTTGTATGGTGTGTAGATTGCTGTGGATACTGGTACAGTGAACTCGGTATATTGAGGAAGGCATTTAAGAAAGTTTTCATAGATCGAATTTGAAGCTGAGAATGTAGACTGAAATAGTAGGAGCAAGAGAAGTGGGAAGATGGCAAGGCATGAAGACTTCATTTTTTTGAGAAGTTATTTCTTGGTCTATGCACATGAGCAGCCTTGTCCTTGTTGGCTTATTTATATACAATGATTTGTCGTGTGTTTAAGCTAATGTCAACGTCATCATGAAGCGTGATTTGTAATCTTAATGTTGAGTCTTCTTCAATAGGAAGTGCTTTCAAAATCATGAGGTATTAGGAAAAATCTTTAGATGAACCTTCCTCGATTAGTTTTGGTCACTTTATCCTTTCAAGTATTACAAAAAAATTTTTTTTTTTGGGGGTTGGGGGGGGGGGGGGTGGAATCTTTCCCACCAGCTAAGTTTGGTAGAAATCTTAGAAAATACTAAAAATGCTAACGATTATATCTACAGAATTTCTAGCTTTGCTTGCCCTCAAATAAAATCCAAAAGTAAAGCAACAAATTTCGAAAATGTTGCTCTACTGACACGCATAAATTTCAAGGGCTTCACTTTTCTTATCTGCTTAGGCTTAAAGAAGTTAGCACAAACACAAATGATCAAAAGATGTTGGCTCAATGTAGCTATGCTTCATCATGGTCCTAAAAAGAAATCCCTTTTTTTTTTAGCCGGGGGGGGGGGGGGAGGCGGGGAGGGGGCACTGAACATTTCTTTGTTTAGGATCTTTGACTTTATTTTCATGATATTTCCCAAAATTTTTAGTCGAATCTGTCCCATAACATGATGCTATTATATTTCAGCTATTGATGACCGGAAGTGGAACTTACATTGTGCAAGAAAAAACAATTAAGCCATCAAGTATGCCACTGAAAAGTGGCTTTTATAGAGAATCAAGAGGTATTTTATTATAAGCGTGCACGGATCCTATGTTAAGTGATAAATTATTAATCATAAAACCTATGCTTTTCCTCTTTTGTGGGATTTTTCTTATGTTGTTTTTTTTTTTTTTGACTGTAAAAGAAAGTAATAAACCACACTGATAATAACACTTTGTGGGGTCAAATTTATCCACAGAAACACAGATGAGAAATGGTTGAAGCATCCAGAGTAGCTGATGGAATATTTAATACACATTAATGCAGCGAAAGTACAATGAAATTTTCTCAGAATAATAAAATAACAAAAATACGGGACGTATCTCGATGAATAAATACAGTAATTTTGGGAACCGTGATACTTTTTTCAAATGTCTCACAGTCGGGATGATAACCACGTTACACGAACTATCATCACAAAATCACAACGTCGCAATTTTCAATCCGGTGACGACAATGACACGATAATTCCCTTTTCAAAATTTTCGTAAACTCTCGTAATAGTATATTTTTCTCAAAAAAAAAAATTGAATGCTCTCTCTCTTATTCTTCAAAAAAATGCATTCACTCGTAAGAACCAATTACTCCCTTCTTCTTTTTGGTTAATTGGTGCATTCCATCAATTAAGGAGCATTTTTTGGGGAGATGAGATAAATGGGTAGTTACCCGTTATTTCTAAAGTTTAAAATTTAAACTTTTACTATGTTGGTATATGCCTCACGTGGGCACTCTCAACCAACATCTCCTACTTACACACGAGAATATTTTACATCCATCACGAGATCACAATTCATGTGATTTGCTACATCACCCTGCTGGACTTTCATACAAAATTGGATGTCATGCGACTAGCGTGTACACCTGCAAGCAAAAACTTCTCGATACACCTGTTAAAATGATCGAGAAATTATCGTTAGTATAAAAAAGAACTCGCTATACCACACACTCAATACAATTACATCTATCGAGTCACTTTCTTCATGAAAAGTAATCTCCAATTAATACTCGACTGTGTATTCACTATTATGTTAAATCCCAGCATGGATAAATATAATAGATCGGTCGGTGAATACTATATTATGATGCAAGCCTATTGGTCTTCCTTTTCCTAAATTCGAATCGAACAGTCTCATTTCAGTTGATTTTCTAAACCTGTTCCTTAGAGCTCAATTTATCTTCCGAGTCATAGGTAAACAGATTAAAATAACAACACTGAACAAAAACTTTTAGAAAAGGCTGAAAGTAATAAGGGCACAATAGATCCCATCCAATGGATTTCGGGTCTCACACAGTGGGAGCGGGGATTGCGATCATACTATTGTCTCAAATAATAGCTTCTACTAACCCATAACCGTCTCATTACACGCGGTATGATCCATGTGCCACAGTGTTAATCCGTCAGTTATCAAAAATGGCATATGTTAGATTTTTTTAATACTGTACAAATACGGAACTCAACATACAATAAGAATCTACTTAGAGATCTCAGAGAGAGTGTCTCAAAGATAATATTACTATCGCAGGTGATATTTGAGATTTCAAATCTGGTTACTTACAGACAACATGGATGTGGGTATTTTTATATCAGTCATATCCCCGATAACCTCATCCTAAACACATATCAGAGCGACTTGTGATCTAGCAGGGCCACTCTCAATGCCTCTTACAACTAGAAACTATCTCATCTCCGCTCACTCAGAGTTGGAGATGGTCACTCGTGTGAAAAAGCTAACATCGCCTACCTGACATATTTTTTTATCACATCAAAATATATATAACACAAAAAAAGTGCATTATTTAAATAAAAATAATAACTCAAATGAGACTGAATAATGCATAAAATCATATATATAAAAGTAATAAGCATTATATCGTCAATTTGGTACACAATAAGAAATATTAAAACATGACCAAACCCAATGACTCTCTATACGCTACAAATGAGTCTCTAGTGATAGATTTGGTGAAGGGGTCAGCCACCATACTGTGTGTCGAAATGTATTTGACCGTCACTTCACCATTCTGATGATATCTCTTATGAAATTATATCTAGTATCGATATGTTTGGTTTTACTATGATACTTAGGGTCTCGAGTGTAAACGATAGCGGCCTGATTATCACAGTAGATTATCACTGGCCTTCCACTATCAACCACAACCCCTAAGTCATTTAATAGTTTCTGGAACCAAACACTCTCCTGAATTGCGACTGAGCAAGCTACGAACTCAGCTTCTATCGTAGATAAAGCCACACAGACTTGTTTCTTGCTGTTCCAAGAAATGACACCACCATTAAGCAAGAAAGCAAAATCTGATATTGATTTGCATTTATCCAGATCACCACCCCAATCAACATCTAAATATCCCACAAGACGCAAATCTCCTTCTCCGTAACACAAGGAGAAGCTCACAATTCTCTTAAAATATCTGAAAATCCTTTTCACTACTCTCAAGTGACCCATTCCAAGATTTGATTGATATCTACTCACCAAACCAATTGTATAACATACGTCTGGTAGTGTACACAATATCGCATACACAAACTTCCCATTGCGCTGAAATAAGGGATTTTACTCATTTTCCTTATTTTTTTATGAGTTTTCTGGCACATCTCAAAACTCAACCATCACAATTGGAAATTGGAGTATCTATGGGATTACAATCACTCATCCGAAAGCGCTCAAGAATCTTCCTAATGTAGGTCTCTTGTGAAAAAGCCAACACTCGTCTTGAGCGATCCCTTTGGATCTTAACTCTAAGGATGAGCTCAGCTTTATCCATATTTTTCATGTCGAAACTCGATGACACCATGCCTTAATTGTCATCAGATATCCAATATTGTTCTCGGCCAACATGATATCATCCACATATAGTGATAGGATCACGAAAGAGTTATCAGACCATATCAGATAGACACAATGATCCTCCTCGATCATTGTAAAAATATAAGATATCACATTCTCGTGAAATCTTAGGTACCACCGCCTGGATGATTGTTTTAGGTCATATATCGACTTCTGAAATCGACAAACCTTATCTTCATAACCTACTAGAATGAACCCGAAGGGCTGCTCCATGTAGATCTCCTCATCCAAATTTTCGTGAAGAAAAGCGATTTTTACATCTATCTAATGTAACTCTAGATCCATGCTTGCGACAATCGCCAAAAGTAGACGGATCGATGTAAACTTGACTACTGGGGAGAAAGTCTTCTCGTAGTCAATGGGGAGAAAGTCTTCTCGTAGTCAATGTCCTTTGTCTGTGTGTAACCCTTGCCTACGAGACGGGTCTTGTATCTCTCTATCGATCCATCGGCCTTTCTTTTGATTTTGAGAACCCACTTGTTCCCAATGGTCTTTCTACCCTCAGGTAAGTCAACTAGGTCCCAGACCCCGTTGACTCTCATAAATTCCATCTCCTCATGCATGGCCTTTAACCACTGGTCCTTCGTAGAACTTTCGAAAGCCTCCTGAAAAGTTCGAGACTCCTCATCATCCTCGGGAGTCACGATGAAGATCTCATCCTCAATCGAAAAACGACGTCGAGGTACTTTTCACCGACTACTCCTATGAGGAGAAGGAGCCTCCCCACCTCGAGATGGGCAACTCCGACTAGGACCAAGATCCATAACAGGTTTTTGAGTCTCACCGATGGACTTAATTGGGCCGTTAGGCTTACCCAACTCATAAAAAGTAAAGTCCTGATCGATCTTACCTCTCTTAGAGAAATCATTTTCTAGAAATGTAGTATCATGAGATTCGATCTCAGAAACCGTGTCGTCCGTACGTTCACCCAGGAACACATGTCTCACAAGCCATGGTTTCAAATGGCTAAGGTCAGACTGTCTTTCTGTTCAAATCTCTATAGGGTATTGACTACGGACTTAGTTGGAATACAGTTAAGAACGTAGGCAGCAGTCAACAATGTATCTTCACAATGGGAGATTGCCAAATTGGTCTGCACCATCATCGATCTCACCATCTCCAACAAAGTCTTGTTACTTCTCTCGGCTACTCCATTCTATTGGAGATTAGCAGGAACAGTCAACTGTCTCGTAGTACACTTCTCGAAACAGAGCTCTTTAAACTGCTCAAACAAATACTCATGCCCTCGATCAATTCTAGGAGTCTTAACTCTTAAGTCTAACTGATTTTCTACATCGCTGATAAATCTCCTGAAGCAATCTAATACTTCAGACTTGTGCGAGATCAGATAGACGTAACTGAAATGCGTATGATCGTCTATAAACATAATAAAATACGTAGCTCCATTTTGGGCTCTCTCATTCATAGGCCCACAAATATCGGAGTGAATCAATTGCAATGGAGTCTCAGCTTCATTGCCTTTCCAAATGGTTTTCTCGTCGCTTTGTCCGTTAGGCAAAACTCAAATAGGGGTAACTCGACCCGTGTTAGCGGGCACAATAGGCTACTCGCTGCTAACCGATTCATTCTCTTTTGCCCTATGTGACAAAGTCTACTATGTCAGACAGAAATATCATCAACTACGCTATCATATATATAGGTAATAAAAGATAAATCAGAATTATTATAATAAGAAACCATGTCCAACGCATAAAATCCATCATGGACTAAACCAGTACATAAAAGAGTATTATCGTACGAAACAAAAACACTCAAGTTTCTAAAATTAACAGAATATCCTAAGCGATCCAAACAAAGAATAGATTTGAGATTTCGCCGAATTTCGGGAGTATACAATATATCTTGTAAATACATAACTTGATTACATCGCAGCATTAGCTTGCATATACCAATCCCCTTTACAGCCACAAATGCTCCATTCCCTACATAGAGCCTCCTCGCATGGGGACTCAATCGACGGAACTCCACATACGCGTTCCTGTCGCGAGCTACATGGTCGGTGGCTCCTAAGTCTACAATCCACAAAGGAGAGATGTCAGTGACTATCACAGTGGATGAAACATAACTCAAACCATGTAAGAAAGAAGAACTTACCTTCTGCTCGCCACACTCACGAGCGAAATGCCCAAACTTACCACAAACATAGCACTTCACTTTGGTCTTATTGAGCTTCTTCTTTCCACGTTTTTGCATTTTATTGTCGGTCTTTCCTGATGGCTTTTTCTTGTTTTGGCTTATGGCCTTTCAATCAAATTTATGCCACTTGCTCTTAAAGCCCTGGGAGCCCTTCTCGACTCCGCCACATTAGCTTGACCGGAAACAGACCTAGCTACCTCCTGACGCTTCTCCTCGAGCTCACAATGCCTACACACGTCGGTGGTGACTCAATCGGCGGAACTCCACATACGTGCTCCTGTCGCGAACTACATGGTCGGTGGCTCCTAAGTCTATAATCCACAAAGGAGAGGTGTCAGTGAGTATCACAGTGGATGAAATATAACTCAAACCATGTAAAGAAGAAGAACTTACCTTCCGCTTGCCATACTCGGGAGCGAAATGCCCAAGCTTGCCACAAATGTAGCACTTCACTTTGCTCTTATCGAGCTTCTTCTTCCCACGTTTTTGCCTTTTATTGTCGGTCTTTCCTGATGGTTTTTTCTTGTTTTGGCTTTTGGCCTTTCGATCAAATTTGTGCCACTTGCTCTTAAAGCCCCGGGAGCCCTTCTTGACTCGCCACATTAGCTTGACCGAAAACAGACCTAGCTACCTCCTGATGCTTCTCCTCGAGCTCACAATGCCTACACACGTCTATGAAAGTACGAATACTCTCAGTGTGTATGAGATATGTCTTAACCATATCCCAGGAATCAGATAAAGACTGGATTACACCCAGTACCTATAACTCATCAAACATCGGCTCATCCATATTCTTCAGAGAAGCGATCATACTCGACATGTGTATCAGATGCTGCTTCATAATATGATCAGACTTCTTCTTATAGGTAATGAATCTATAGGTCAGCATTCTCAGCTTAGGAGCCGATCGGGAGCCAAAGTGCTCTCTTAGAGCAACCCAAACCGACATCGTAGTAGAATACTACTCATACACTAGGATCATATCATCGTACATGTTGCTTAGGAGGATTGCCCTAGTTTAGCCATCCTTCCTTTTCCATGCACGATACGCCTCTTGATCCCGACTAGCTTGAGGCATAGAATCCTCCCCGGGGTCTGACATCTCATGCTTTAAAACCTCTGCTAGGTCTTGTTTCTCGAAAATAAACTGAACCTTCTAGTGTCAAATCTTGTAGTTGACATTGTTCAACTTGTCTTCCTTCACGAGCTCAAGTACGATACTCTTCATCGCAGCCATTTGTCTTTATCACACAGAAAAAGAGACGTTAATGACTAATAATACTTATTTTCACAAAATTTCGCGTACCCTATGAATCATACAATTCAAAGTAATTCGAGTATTGACCTCAAAGCAAGTGTATGGGTCAACGGACACCATACACCACAACCTGGGATCTCATCTTACCATCCAAACTTGGATTCGGTGTACGAAATCCCACAAATGTCACAAATATAGATTTAGCACCCTTAAAAAATTGAAAACATTCAATTTCAGATGACATGACGCGCCGCCACAAGCCGGCAGCGCGTCTGCCGGCCTTGCCACTTACCTCCACGCGCTGCAGCAGCCTGGCCCACATGCCAGACCCGCGGTGCGCCTCACACGCGCCTGGTACGGCTTGGCTCACGCGTGCCCACTCGTAGTGCGCATCTCACGCGCGGAGTTGGGTCAGACGGGTTGGTGACCGGGTCGGTCAATGGGTCAAGTTTGACTCGACCGACAGTTAACGGGTCGGGGGTCCGACCCGACACGTGTCAGATCATGGTCGGAGCGGGTCAAGCCCCGACCCAGTCCGGCTCCCTGGCCGCCTCACATGCCTTGCAAGCGCATGAGCTGCACGCGCCTGCCGGTTGCTGTTGGTCACGCCTCTTCGCGCGTGTCTTGCACGCTCTTGCGGGTTTGGGTCTTTCTTCCTCACCCAATGGGTCTGTAATCGGGTTTTCCGACCTGATTTCTGAAATACCCATTTTTGACCTGTTTTTCATGGCGATTTCAACTGGAAAATAATTTTGGACATTCCAAAAATATCCTAAACTCGATTTTTGGGTTATTTATACCATAAACTCGACGAAATAAATATCCAAAGTTTTGGTCCTCCGTGGCCTTACTGGAAAACCCAGTTTCCGGCGACAACAAGTCACAAAATTCATGCCAAAATGTAGATCACCACACGTGAAACATAATTATGTAATTTTTTCAGATCAATCATCCTCATATATGGACAGATTTAGGTTTTTAGTTCCAAATACCCTTAGAGTCGAAAACTTTGAATTCAATTTTAATGGCTAAAACATATTCCAAAAATTACGAAAAAAAATATTTCTGTGACCTACATAATATGTGTGATATCATGGTATAATCAGATTTACGAAATTCATCCATGATCCGAACTCCAAAATTCTAACCCCATATTTTTATAGCGAAAAAATTCTGAAAATTATTTTAATAATACCAACATGTGTTCTGATACCAAGGTTGGAATATTTAATACACATACACGCAGCGGAAGCACAATAGAATTTTTTTGGAATAATAAAACAACAAAAATATGGGATGTATCTCTGTAACTAAACGCCGTAATTTTGGGAACCATTATACTTTTTTCGAACATCTCGCAGTCGGAATGATAACCACGTTACACGGACTATCACCACAAAATCACAACGTCACAATTTTCAATCCGGTGATAATGGTGACACGATAATTCCCTTCTTAAAATTTTCGTAAACCCTCAAAATGATGTATTTTTCTCTCAAAGAAAATTGAATGCTCTCTCTCTTGTTCTTCAAAAAATGCATTCACGTAGAAGAACCAGTTACTCTCTTCTTTTTGGTTAATTGGTGCATTCCATGAATTAAGGAGCATTTTTTGAGGAGGTGAGATAATGGGTAGTTATCCGTTATCTCTAAGGTTTAAAATTTAAACTTTTACTATGTTGGTACATGCCCCACGTGGGCACTCTCAACCAACAGTAGCTTTTCTGTAAAAATTTTCTCTCTTTACCAAATAGCAGAATGATTTAGTTTGTATTATGTTAGGTGGTGGTATGACTTTGAAAGGGTCCATTAATGTCACACATGTTTCATACCACTCCTTTGATAGGCGGTAGTACGACTTTGAAAGGGTCCATTAATGTCACACATATTAATGTCACACATGTTTCATACCACTCCTTTGATAGGCGGTAGTATGACTTTGAAAGGGTCCATTATGTCGTACATGTTTCATACCTCTCCTTGGTCCAACTTTTTGCTTCTTTTGCAGCTCCTTTGATCCCTCCACAATGACCGGCTTTTACTAAGATTTTGTAAACAGGCACAATGACTTGCACTATCTTAGCGAACTTGATAATTGCAGTCAGGCGCCTACAATTAATAGTCAATGTAAAAGTCACGATGACGTTTTTCTTTCGTGACTATGCCAATGAAGAAAATCTTTTCCCCAGTTAAGTTACCAAGCATGGTTTATTCTTTGAAGCCAAAAAGGAAAAAAAAAAAAAAAAACGAAGAAAGACCTGAGTATTCAGTCACCAACTTTGCGCATTATCTCATTTGGGTGTGGTTTAATGGAGCAATATGCATACAGATTCCATATGAACACCACAGATGCTGCACATTTCAGTTTCTTGTCAGCCACGTGTGGATCCACCAAGTGTTTGATCTGCAAATATTGTCTTGTTGTGATTACCAAATGAGCATTGTGCATCAAAATATTCAAACCCAGTTATGATGAGGAATGGGTTCACGATATAGTCTATTGTCCACTTTAAAAGAAGCTTCACTGGTCTGAAATGCGGAAAGTCTACATATGTGGGAGCTGCGTGGAGGAATAATGTATATGGTAAAAAGGTGGAGTTTGCCATGTAAGAACACACTCAAAATATGTACAAGCACACACTGCTTGAATTGACACAACGAAGTTACGACGGAATGGACATATATTCTATTGAGTACAAAGGAGCCGTTCAACCCACCATAATAGGGATGCACAATGCTCGTTTGCTACACCTGTCCCTAAAAGCCCTTTTAAGATATTTGAACCTCTTAAATCGAGGTATATAAATATTTTATAGGAACATGTAAGAGAAGCATTAAACCTTGATGAGTCATTTAAAATTGGTCGGCAAAAGTACAGCATCATAAGTATAGAATTGTAAGTACATATCAATGAAATTTTATATAATTTTAAAGAAGGTAAATAAATTTAGAAACTTTACAAATCTTTCTACAGAATAATGTTGGATAGCCCTGACCCTGTTATCTTTGTTCTGCTCACTACTCCTCCAGCTGTCAGGTTCTCCATGTAGCCCTTATTTCATCCCATTTGGGATTGCCACACTTTGGATGGGAACAAGGGGTTATTAGGTCAAGTGCCCTCCTCTGCACTAGCTTGGATAGACTTGTTTTTCTATTGACGAGGATCTTTTCAAACCGATTTAAACTTCATTTTATAAAATTGAATATTAACCTAAAAATGGACAAAACTCGCTTTAAAGATCTCATAGAACACCTATTTAAAATATCAATCCAAGGCACAGACTTTATGTAATTTCCCACACTAGATAGCAACTAAGATGCTTTGGTATTACTCAGAGTATAAAAGGGGAAGGGTGGAGGTTGCTTCCACATTTGCTCATTTCAGAAAGATTCTCAACCGTACAAAGATGACAACACCCCAATATTGTAAGACACATTTTTGGGGCGGAATCACGAGGCCTTCGAGTCAAAACAGATGATAGTTAAAGCATCGAGGGTCGTGAAATATACATTTGATTCATTCGATTTGATTAAACAGAAATAGATTTAATTCCTATGATTATATTTGTCTGTCAGATATAGAAAATCTGATGATGAGCAGATCGTTGAAATTGAAGATCCTTATTTTCTGAATGATAACTCATGGTGCGAGAACCGAGTTTCAAAAAATCCTAAAAATCACCTTCCATACGTTTGATCTCATTTCTATATTTTTAATACATAATTTACATGATTTATTTGTGAATGTTTTGGTGCAATGGTGGAATAAGCATGCTAAATTCAGTCGTGGCCTTAGTGTTTTATTTGGAGGTTAAGGTAGACTTTTGGTTTGATCTGATGAGATTTTGAGTAAAATGGTAAACCCAGATGTAAAAAAGAAAAATCATTTAAAATGAAGAAAATTAAATTGAGTTTTATAAAAAGTCACAAAATTAGAGTGGTTAAATTTTGTGATCGAGAGGATCAAAATCTCTTAAAAACATAGTTTCTAAAAAATTTCACTTAAATGGTCAAAAATTCCTTTTTGGGTATTTGGTTTCTTTTATAAGTTCAAAATACATTTTTACGAGAAAAATTACCTATTTTTGATCATATGCGCTTTTTAGTGTTTTTTTGAGCCATTAAATATTTAATTAATGTAAACTCCCGGCGGTGGGTCCCACCAACCCGGTTGTGAACCACCCAAGCCATATATTAAAAAAACTATGAGGTGCACATCGCGTGATGTGAAACGTAAAGTTTTGATTTTGACCGTAAAATAAAGGGTCGTATTAATTTTAGTTTTGTTATATGTAAAATAAAGAGTCGTATTAATTTTAGTTTTGTTATATTTATAATTTTTTTTATAATACCAAAAAAATAAAAGCAAAAAAAAATTTGAGAAAAATATATTTTAAATATATTCATTTAACATTAAATATATTATATTAAAATAAAAAAGTATATTAGAATGAGAATAAAAGTATGTTATATTTAAATATATTTAAATTTAAACTGTTTATTTAAATACGTTTGGATTTAAATGTATATATTAAAAATATAGTGTACATGGTGTGTGTGTTATATATTAAAAATTATATGTTAACTCAAAAAAAGTGTTTAAAACAGAATTAAATATGTTTTTTTTTATTATTTTTATTTTTTTTTATTTTTTTTATTTTTTTATCGGTTTTAATTTTTTAAAAAGTTCTGCATTGTGCAGGACAACAACGTAATTCTATGTTTTGGAGAGCTAGAAGGTGATTCTGCATTTAGCAGAACCACGTGTGATATATTTGAATATGTATATTTAGATATTTGAGATTGTATTATAATATTAAATTGAAATAGAACGTGATAATATTAAATAATAAATTAAAACTAAATTATTATTTAACTATAGACTTTTTAAATTAAAGTTTTAATCTTTTAAAGAATCTTTGTCTATCTAAAATCTTTACTTTAATAGTTTTAATTTTTGTCTGTACTTAACTAAAAGTTTTAAAAATTGGAGTTTCAAATAAAATGTTAATCGTAGAACAAAATATAAAAATATTAAAAAATAAATCAAAACTAAAACTTATAAATATGAATATGCAATTTAAAATTTTATAAAAATAAAAATATTTAAATATTTAATTTAAATATGTAGATATTTATTTAAAATTAAATATTTTTAAGTGCTTGTTTTTAAGGTCTTATTTGTAATGTTATGCTTAAACGACATAATTGTTTTGGTTCATCATTTAATATTTTCATATTTCATGTTACAATTTCATATTTTATTTAAATAAATATCAAATATCCAAATAAATTATTTTTAATATTATAAAAAATTGAATATTAGAATAATAAAGTAGTACGCAGAACCACAATGTTCTGGTATGCAAAACGACATGATTCTGCTATACAGAGCGATGTGGTTCTGTTGTAACATAAAATTTGAAAATATTAAATGATGAATAAAAATAATATTATTAATATTTTTATTTAAATAGACGTATAAATATCTTTATTATTTAAAATTGTATGAGAATAAAATTTAACAAATTAAATATATAATTTTTAATATATAGCATACACACCATACACACTATAAACTACTTTTTGTCACGCCTCCCTCTATATAGAAAAAAAGACAATATATATATATATATAAGCACTCAAAAACAATTATGTCGTTTAAACAAATATTGCATAACATTATACAGATACTTTTTTTCCGAATATAATTTATTTAATATCTAATTTATTTAGTTTTAAATAAATATTTACATATTTAAATTAAATATTTAAATATTTTTATTTTTATAAAATTTTAAATTGCATATTCATATTTATAAGCTTTTGTTTTGTTTTTATTAATATTTTTATATTTTATATTACGTTTAACATTTTATTTGAGACTCTAATTTTTAAAATTTTTAGTTAGACAAAAATTAAAACTATTAAAGTAAAGGTTTTAGATAGACAATAATTCTTTAAAATATCAAAACTTTAATTTAAAAACTCCATAGTTAACTATAGGCAAAATTTATAAAATTAGATAACTTATACATAAATTGATCGGCACAAACTCATATTTAATGCCTACCAAAAGAATATTTGATTTATTATATGAAATATTTAAATAACTAAATTATTTTTTATATTTTTATATTTACAAATTTTAAATTAAATATTAATATTTACGCATTTTTTTGACTTAAATTATTAAATATTATAATTTCAAATTAATATTTATGTATTTTTAATTTCACACCGATATTAATATTATACATGTTATGTCCATGTCTTTTTCATTTTCATTTAGGATGTTTAATATTATATAAATATTTAAATATTAGCTAACCTAAAAATGCAATCTATAAAAATTATAATTATAAAAATATCTACTATGTTATGGTTTTTAATAATATTTCACTATTTGTGAAAAGATTTAATATATGTAAAAAAGAAAAATTATATTTATTTTACAGAAACAAATCGAATTTAAACTTTTTTAAATCATTTAAATGTGGTTTCTCAAAAATTTACATTATCACAACTCTAAACAAAATAAAAAAAATGTTTTCGGGTGTTTTAAAAATAATAATAATATTTTGGGAGATTAAAAAGGTTTTGTTTTTTGGGGGGGAATAATAGCATAACAAAACCTTGTTTAGGCATTAACAAAACCTTGCCTAAATAAAATAAATCAAATATTAATTTATAATAATGTGTTGTAGTTAATTTAGTTATTTAAACAATGCATAAATATTAATTTAGTTATTTAAAGATTTCATATAATAAATCAAATATTCTTTCGGTAGGCATTAAATATGAGTTTGTACTGATCAATTTAAGTAAAAGTTATTTAATTTTATAAGTTTTGCCTATAGTTAACTATGAAGTTTCTAAATTAGAATTCTGATCTTTTAAAAAATTATTGTCTATCTAAAACGTTTACTCTAATAGTTTTAATTTTTGTTTAACTAAAATTTTTAAAAATTGGAGTTTCAAATAAAATGTTAATCGTAGTATAAAATATAAAAATATTAATAAATAAAAGAAAACTAAAACTTATAGATATGAATATGCAATTTAAAATTTTATAAGAATAAAATATTAAATTGAATACTAAATTATCTTGGTAGTTTTGCATTTCGCACGTAGTTTTATCAATTTTAGTGCCCATATGTATTTTTTTAATTTAAAAATATGTGTAAAATATTTTTTACTTAATATTTTAAAAATTGTAATTTTTCTAATATCATAACATTAAATTAAAACATTTTTATATGTGCACTAAAAATTTTACATAACATTAAAATGAAAATATCAATCGTCACTATGCTTGGAATTTTTTGAAAATTAAAAAAAAAATTCATGATTAATATATTTATAATTACCATTTTGAAGTTGAATTTTTATTTTTTCATAATAATGTGTTTTAGTTAAAAAAAAAACTATTTTCTAGTTATGATACATTGCAGAACTACATTGTTCTTCTACATGGCAGAACTATATTGTTTTGCTGCTAAAATTCTGTAATGCAGTCTCACCTTATAGTTTTGCTACATAGTAGAACTGTGAAGTTCTGCTATGAAGCACGCGTCGACGAAAGCTAAATACTTGAGGGAGATAGTAAATTTGTATTGAAAGCAATCAACTTATCATTCTTAATAATTTTTAAAATTATAATATTTTAATTTGGATATAAAATTAAAGTTTTATAATTTTTGCTTTCTTTTAATAATTTTTCAAATTTACTTATTTTTTTTTATATTTTTGCTTTCTTTCTTTTTTTGATTTTTTTGCTAATTGTAAAACTTTTTAATATATAAATTTTAACATTAACATTTTAATATATTAAATATTAATACTTCAAGTTTTAGAATAAAATATTACATATTTTAAATTTCTCATTTTTACAACATTAATATTTTTTTAGTATTAATACTAATTTGTAATATAAAATTAAATTATAATATTGAATTAAAATTTATAAAATTTTAAATTGAATATTATATTACCTTGTTAGTTCTGCACTTCGTACGTAATTCTGTTAATTTTAGTGCCTATCTGTATTTTTTTAATATAAAAATATCAGCAAAATATTTTTTGCTTAGTATTTTTAAAATTATAATTTTTCTAATATCATAACATTAAATCAAATTAGTTTTATATATGTACTACAAATTTTGCATAACATTAAAATAAAAATATCGACCGCCATTATACTTGGAATTTATTGAAAATTTAAAAAAATCATGATTAATATATTTATAATTACAATTTTGAAGTTGAATTTGTGTTTTTTCATAACAATGTGTTTTAGTTAAAAAAAATCTATTTTCTAGTTTTGCTACATAGTAGAACTATAATGTTCTGCTGCTGAAATTCTATTATATAGCAGAACCATCTAGTTCTGCTATGTAACACTGCACGCCTTCGTCGATGAAAGCCAAATACTTGAGGGAGATAGTAAACTTGCATTAAAACCCATCAACTTATCGATCTTAATAATTTTTTAAATCATAACATTTTAATTTGAATACAAAATTAAATTTTTATTATTTTTGCTTTCTTTTAATGATTTTTCAAATTAATTTTTTTTATAGATTTTTGCTTTCTTTTTTTGATTTTTTGTTGATCGTAAAACTTTTTAATATATAAATTTTAAAATTAACATTTTAATATTTAAATATTAATACTTTAGGTTTCTCAATAAAATATTTTATATTTTAAATATTTAATTTTTACAATATTAATATTTATGCAGAATCACCAAACAGTTCCGTACTATGCATAACTTGGTAGTTTTACATATAGCAAAACTACCAAGCAGTTTTGCACTATACAAAACTACCAAGCAGTTCTGCACTATATAGAACCACCAAAGTTTGAACCACATGGAATAAGCAAAACAAAAATATAAAAATACTAAATAATAAACCAAAACCACATTATTCAATTTATTAAAATATTTTTATAATTTCAAATATTTTTAATTTAATATTTCAATAATTTTAATTTTTGCGTTATTATAATATTATAGCAAATTTATTATAGATCATCCATTTCGAATACTCTTAATATTTTCAGTGCATTCATTTTTTTAATAAAAGCATCGGTAGTTTTACACCATGCAGAACCACTAAATAGTTCTACTCTAGGCAGAACCACCAAGTACTGCGCTTTGAAGGCCTATGTGTAACAACTATTAACCATAAACTTAGTAGTTAATCATAGTTAATAAGAATAGTTAGTGGTTAATTGTAATTGTTAGATTAGTTAGTAGTTAAATGAAATGATTAGTAGAATTAGTATAAATAGTAGTCTCTAAAACATGTAATGGGATGTTTTGAGTTGTATTGAATTTTCTCATTCACTCTTGTATTCTTTCTCTCTTTCTCTCTCTAGCCCTCTCCCTCTCTATCTCTTTTTCTCTTTCTTCTCTCCCTAATCTCTATCTTTCTCTCACATTCTCTCTTTACCTTACTTGGGTTATGACAAATGGTATCAGAGCGTACAAATCCTTGGTTAATATTAAAAAATGGTAGAAGAGATTAGGTATGAAGCCATCGAAGAGCAAGCCTTCTATGAAGCCATCGAAGAACGTCTCAAAAGGCAAGAAATTATAATGCAAGAAATGGTTGTAGAAATCAAAGAATATCATTTGCATGTTGACAAGAAATTAGAAAAGATCAACCAAAGGATTGGCGAATAAAATCAAATGATTGATGAACAAAATCAAAGGATTGATGCACAAAACGAAAGGATTTATGCTAATATGGTAAGTCTTGATGACAAATTCAACATTTTATTGAAAATGTTCGGTATCGATGAAGATATCAAAGTTTCGATGGAAAAAGAACAAGAAAAAGAGCAAGAAAAAGAAAAGAAATTGGAAAGCAACAAAACAAATCAAATGGTAGAGAAGCAATGCCAAAATCTATGGAAAAGCAAGGGTTTTGCATATCCAAGAAAGAAGAGTCTTGCATAATCAAGAAAGAAGGGTCTTGCATGATCAAGAAAGAAGGGTCTTACATGTTCAAGAAAGAAGAATCTTGCATGCTCAAGAAAGAAGAATCTTGCATGCTCAAGAAAGAAGTTGTTGATGGTGGGTTCTTGCTAATCCCTCCAAAGATTGAATTTTTGGTATTCATCGAACCAAATTCTTCATCAAAAAGAAGTTCAAAAAACGGTTTTTTCAAGTTTCCTCATCTATACTTTTCTCCCATTATTCTCATTGCAATTCAAGTTATATTCATTGTTCGTCCTCATCACCTTATCATTCAATACAAATGTAAGCTTTGGTACAAGACTTATGGATTCAAATCTCAATTCTTGATTTTCCATTCTTGAGGACAAGGATGTCTTCAAAGGAAGGAAGTATTGTAACAACTACTAACCATGAGATTAGTAGTTAATCATAGTTAATAAGAATAGTTAGTGGTTAATTGTAATTATTAGATTAGTTAGTAGTTAAATGAAATGATTAGTAGAATTAGTATAAATAGTAGTCTTTAAAACATGTAATGGGATGTATTGAGTTGTATTGAATTCTTTCATTCTCTCTTGTATTCTTTCTCTCTTTCTCTCTCTAGCCCTCTCCCTCTCCATCTCTCTTTCTCTTTCTTCTCTCCCTAATCTCTATCTTTCTCTCACATTTTCTCTTTACCCTACTTGGGTTATGACACTATGGTAGTCCTGTACTACGTAGAACTTCCAAGTAGTTATGCACTATGCAGAACCACCAAATCTCAAACCACATGGAATGAGATATATCATTTATTTCAAATATTTTTTATATTTTTGTGTAATCATATATTTTTTTAATAAAAGTATTGGTAAATTTGTATTATGCAGAACCACAAAATAGTTCAACACTATGCAAAACCACCAAACTTTGAAGCACATGGAATGAGCAAAAGCAAAATGTAAAAATATTAAATAATAAAACAATGCTACACTATTCAATTTATTAAAATAGTTTCGATGGTAGAATATTTAAGTACTAATATTTAGAAATTTTGGAATCTTAAATTTCAAAATATTATATTTTAGTATTATATAATTATAATTTTATTCGTATTATAATACTATAGTATTTTTGCTATATGCAAAAATATTTTGTATATAATAAAATAACCTATATAATATCTTTTCATAACTTTATTATAATTGGTTTTTTTAAAAAAATATTTAAAAATATTTTTTATTTAATATTTTTATAATTATAATTTTTGCATTAATGTAATATTATAGTAAACTTATTATACATCATCAATTTCAAATATTTTTTATATTTTTAAACATAATCATTTATTTTTAATAAAAATATCAGTAGTTCTGCTTTATGTAGAACCACAAAGTAGTTTTGTGCTTTGCAGAACTATGGTATTTCTGTGCCATGCAGAACTACGAAGCAGTGCTGCACTATGCAGAACCACATAGAATGAATATAACTATAATGTTAAAAGTAATCTCAGACACGAAATACTTAAAATATTAATATTTTCATATTTGAAATTTTGACAAAATCCGAAATTATAGTTATGCACTTTGGTAGTTCTGCATTAGATCCACATGTAATCCTGTATCTTGGCAAACTCTATAATTCGGTAGTTCTATACTATGCAGAACTATGCACTTTGGAGGTTTGCAGAACTATAGCACATGTATGCACTTTGGTATTTCGTAGTTCTGTACTATGCAGAACTATGCATTTCGATAGTTCTGTGGTGCAGAACTATACACTATGCATACAAAACCACTCACTCTCTATATAATGGCGTACAGAACCAGCTCGACTCATGTAAGATGGGAATGTGGACTATTAATATCGGTGTGAGGGGTGAGTACTTAAAGGAGGATGGTACTCAGCAAGTGAGGAGATTGACATCGTACTATTAATATCGGTGTGAACTTAGAGTGTCAAAGCATAAGGTAATAATATCCACAGTGTACAAACCGATCATATCATATCAAAACCATATATCAAACGCACACATCAGAAATCAAGATATGCATCCAATATTTACATGAAGAGTCAGCCAATGAAATATTTCTGGCAAGGGTCTACCTCGACTAGTGACGTGCATATTGGGGGTTTTCATAATGCATGTATATAAAAATAATAGTTCTCTACCCCAATGTTGGCCGCAGGCTGATCCAACAAGTCCGCAAATATCACAAGTACAATCATCAACATAGATCCAATATTTGGGGGATAACTCTAGCCAAAACGTATCCGGGCACAATAAGTACCTCTGCCAAACGTCCTTCGCAGTTATGGAATATTGCTATACAGCGGGGAAATGGGGGGCACCAAGCCCAAAGCGTGGAATCATCACAGGGCATTCAACCCAATCACATGTTCAAATCTAGGCTATATGAAACCGTGTGTCAATAGATATGAAAATCATATAAATACCATATGTTATGAAAAAGTGGCACAATATCAGTTGTGAAAGCGCATGGATGCATATCAAACAAGTCAAGTAATTTGGGACACTCCAATGGTCACAAAAATATGTCTAAAGTATATATTAAAATCCAAAAACTTAGTTTATCACACATTTGAAATCGTGCTATAAAAAACATTTAAAACATAATTTTTCAATCTGTAACAGACATCAAAGTCTCACTCACTATTTGGGGGAGGGTAACACACTCCTCAATATTACCATGAAGCGTAAATCAAGTGCTCCCCTCGTTCAAATCAAATAACTCTTATGAAGAAAATCAGTTCACAGATTTTCAAACCTGTGTAGTCATGGGAAATAAGCTATAACTTTTTGTACAAAACTCCATTCCAAGAGAAATTGCGACATGTTGTAAATAGCTTCATTACCTATAACTTTCATTTTATACACTTTCTCAAATTCACATCACAGAATTTCCAGAAATCCTCACTTTGTTTCAATCGCATTCCAATTTCAGTTTCTGTCCAATTTTTGTGCAGAACCCATAACGTTTATTCTACTTATCAAAACGTAATGAAATTTTAACATGTCATTCCCAAGACATAAATCTACAATGTTCGTGTTTTGAGTTTCACTCAATTATGTCGATAAAGGGGTTGAAATAAATTATTATCAGAATAGGCAGTTTTCAGTTGGAAACAAAATTTCTGCCAATACACCTTTAGGAAAAAAAATATAACTTTTGATTCACTTGTGTGTTTTGGCTGCTATTTTAATATGTGGTAGACAAGAAAAATAGCTACAACTTTTATGTTTTGAGTTTCTCCAAAATAGAGTTGGAAATGGTTCGTTTGTACACACTGATTTTATAGTCCGAAACAGAACAACTTTCTATCATGCTTTAGGAAAAATGCCATAACTTTTGGTACAGATATTTGATTAAGGTGGTTCTTATCTCGTTGGAACAATAAGATTTGGATCTACAATTTATGTAAGTAGAGCATTTTCAAATTCTAACTGTAAGATATCTTAAAATAAAGATGAATTTACGGATAGAAATAAAATCTAAAGCAAGACAGAACAAAAAATTTACCTCAATTTCTTTGCCTTCCAAAACTCAGGCAAGCTTTCACTTAGTCCCAGCCTTTTGTCACCCTATGTACACCAAGTTAAGAGTCTCCCTTTGGGTTCAAAACAAAAATATAGTATTTGGATGTAAAAGAAGGCCTTACCTTGTTTTCAAATGTGTTTAGAGATTTGAAGAAAATTTTCCAATACAATCTTCTCCTCCTAGATTGGACTCACTCATTTTCACTCTTGGCTCTTGAAGGAATGAAGAATGCTCCACATTTTTCTTTCTTCTTCCTCTCACTCACGTCCACTTCATGGTGCAACAAATGAAGGGGTTGGAATCCTTTAATTATTACAAGCATATTTCATTCCCCAAAAGTCAAGGTTTGTACATCATCAACATACCTCAAATAAATGCTTGCTTTTTCATTCCATACCACACCATGCTTTGGCATTAAATGCTTGTCCAATTTGTTGTCTACCATATTATTGCATTGAAGTTCCTATCTTTTGAGAAATTACTTCTAGGTTCTTATAAATTTCAATTTGGTCCTTGGACTTATAAAAATTATAAATTGATCCCAAAAATTCTCAAAATTACACGCTAGACCCAAAATCACATATTAGGCTCAATGGGACCGATTTCGAAATTTAATATGGTCGTCTCGACCTTATTTGTCAAAATCGATCCGAATTAGGGTTTACGGACCAAATTTCTAGATTTTTGTCATTTTAACCTTAAAAATAATTATTTATCAAATTTAAAAATTTACTCACTCTCAAAATCACATCTTATCATCATAGAACCATTTGTGGCCCATTTCGAAATTATTCACTTATACCTAAAAATTAGAGCAAAAATTTTCGGGGGGAATTTTATCGAAAAAATTTCTGAGTGAAATTTATAAACAGATTTATGAAAAATCATCATATATAAAGATAAAATATGATACATGAGCATACACCGAGAGTCGGTGTTATAGGTTAAGGAACACAAGACTAACATTATATAATCTTACTTAACAGACTATGCAATGCTTGTTTAAGTGTTTAGGCTTATGCAGCAAAAGCAAGCAAGATCATTAGCGAATAGTCTAAGGCACCAAAAGCATTCATGAGCAACAACTAAAACATTTAATGGAGAAGTTGAAGAAGCATTAATGATCAACGTTCATCTTCACCAACCTTTAACAACTCTCTTGAATGCTATTATAAATACCAGTATGAAGTCAGATGAGAGAGCCCTAGGAATTCCTAGAAATTGTCATCGATGTTCTATGTTGAGATGAATACTCTATTCTTTGGTTCTTTATTTCATTTATTGAGTGTAATCTAGTATAAACCTAATGTTCATTACTTATAAAGATTAAGCCTCATTCCTTGTAACACGTCTCTTTATTGAATTTGATTGTATTAAAGATTGGTAAGAGATTCACCATCAGGGTTGAGAAAGAGAGAATCAACCTGTTGAGGTTGGATATTAGTGTTTGGGGTGAAAACACTGTAAAAGGTCTAAATAGAATCTTGAATCAAGTTTGGAACTATTGATTCAATAGTGGAAAAATCTAGAAGGATTTTGGGAGTAGATATACACCGATGTTGGGTGGAACCACTGTAAATCTTGGTATGTTCATTGTTTCACTTCCTTACTTATCCATACCTCTAACAACATAAGTATCCAACATTCTGTAAATTGTTAGAAAATTTTAAAATTGTCATTCAACATATTCACCTCCTCAAGATTGTATTTCATTTTCTTTAATTTTTTAATTTTAGTTTTATATTCTTGCTTCAATTGCATTATGTTATTGCCGAATTCAGTCTTTGCTTGGTTCTTCTATTATTGTCATCTTTAGCTTTAGTTCATGGTTTAAATTCACCTTTAAGTACTTTACCTTCGGGTTTGATTAATTTCTATCTCAACCACTACCGCTTGTTCAATTTTGCCAGTTTGAATTTGTTTCTATTTCTATTTCAATATTGATTCATCTTTCTAGTCAAATTTTCCAAAGTTTATCACCATCTTTGTCTTGAGAAGTCTCACTTGCAGATATCTTGTAGATAGTCGTCATTATTCTTCATTAAGTCTTTAAGTCTCTCGCACATTTCATCACTTTCGCCATGAAGGAGTTAAATTTTCCTGTCACCATACTTATTTATCATCAATCCACTATCTTTTCATCTTTGTTCACATCTTGTGCTTCAATTTAGCTGTCAGAGTTTGTCCTTGCTTAGATTTCACTACCAATTCAAGATTTGGCCCCTCAGCATCTTTAAATTTGGTGGAAATCGATTTAAGGACAAATGCATCAGCAGTAGCCTCATTGTCTATTTCAAATACAAATCTCCAATGTAAAAGAAAATATTTGAATGAGATCATGTTGCAACAATTATAAAAGGAAACATATCTAGAAAGTACCTTTATAAAGGTTTTCGTGTGTTGTGACTAAGAGGGCAAAATGGCAAGCTCCTACCTACAAGACCACAAAACTGGCTAGAATATGAGATTCCCATCCAATTGACTGCATTTCAGAATTGAAGGATACTACAATACACTATGATCCGAGATCCTGTATATCCTTCAAAGTGGTCCTCCCTCTTCTACGGGTATTTCCAACATTATCAGTTGTGAAATATAAGTTAATAAATTAATAATCAACCTTACTCAATATGTTTTTAAATAATAATGAGTATTGCTACTACCAAAGGTGCCCTCATGCAAAGTATTGTTTCTTTCTTCATTCAGGCATTCGTCAATAATTGCCCATGGTGTTTCTTCATATACTTCCACAATCCTAATTTCTCTTAGTTTCCCTCTTCCCTAGGACATGATTACATTTTGTTTCTAGCATAAGAATTAAAAATTTGAACATGTTAGTATGACATAAGCAAATAAGAAATATATTAAACATATGAACATCATCGGAAGGACCATATAAGAGTTAAAAAGTTTTAAGCATGTTAGTATAAAATAAGCAAATTAGAAGGAACATATAAAAAATAAGTAAGTCAACAAATAATAAGTAGACCATGAATATGTATGTTAACATGAGGTAATGATCTAGAATCTTCAATACATTCTAAAAATTGATGAATATGCGACGTTCACTTGTGAGTAAGATTGCTTTTACATGCTTTACTCTAGATCAAATCCTTCAAGAATAAATGAACAAAATCTCTCTCTAAAAGGTTACGACATACTTTTGGAGGGAGCATTGATTCGCTCTTGATCTTGACATGCTCTAGTGGTGTAGAAATGCTATTAAAGCATGAAGGAGACGAAATCCAAGCTTGGTTTTGCATATTATCACTTGGGTATGGTGTTTGACATGATAAAGTTGGGTTTCTCTCTCTAGATTTGAGCACAAATTTGTGGTTTTGTTTAAGGAGTAAGTTTTTTAAGTGTTAAGGAAAGTAGTCCTTATAGCTTGCATATTAGATCCATGCTTGGTCATTAAATTGTGGAAAACATAAGTATGTTGTACATAAGGTTCTTTGATTAATTTCTTGGTTCTAGGCTTAATTTTCGGATTAATTTCTTTGCTTTTGGTTAATTTTGAGATAAATGTATATATGAGCTTTGATCTTAACTGGATATACAAATGCATAGGTCATGTACATATGAAATGGTTGTTCCTTGCTTTGGCTATGTTTTTAGCTTAGACCCAATACTTGTTCATGCTCTAGGACATACAAGTTAAGTGGTCATGATTGAATGTGTGTGTATATATATGTGTATATAAGTTTGCAAGATAAGTGATCAAGATTCTCTTATGAACACCCTTCTTTTTATGAGAAAATTTATGTAATTTAAGAAAGTCATACTATAATATGAAGTTGCTTCCAAACGAACTCTCAACTATACGTGATAGTGTTGCCTTTGTTTTTATTCTTGGCACACCATGTTAATTTTAGAAAGTACTGAAGATTCAAAATCATAAATTAATTGTGTTCTAATTTGGCCCTACTTTTACCCTAATATAATTTAATTTTGCCATAATTATAACCTAACTTTACCCTAATATAAATTAATTTTGTCCTAATTGTATTCTAATTTTACCGTAATATAAATTAAATTTTACCCTAGTTGTGCCCTCATTTTGCCATACTTTTTACCATAATATTAATTACTTTTACCTTTGTTTAACCTAATTTTACCCTAATTTTGCCCAATCTTGCCCTAATGATGTCTCTGTGTCAAAATTCATTTACTAATACACTAACAACATCATCAATGTATTCATATTCACACAAAAGCAAGGTACTCACCTATGGAAGGGACAGCAGTGGTGGCAAGAAGTGAGGAAGTAAGAGGTGAGTAATGAAAACAAGGAAGTAGGCGGTGAGGAGAGAAAGCAACCTCCAATAGCTTTTTTTGATAGTGGGGTAGCAACGGCAGCGGTTTTCTTTAGTCTAGAGCTACGATCGAGGCGAATGGAGAAACAAGAAAAGAGATAAGAGAGAAGAAAGAATAAAGGAGAAGAGAGTAGTACATGGATTTGAAAAGGCCTTTTCAATGTTTGGCCATGAAAACATCAACAAAAAGTGAGGATGCCAATGTTTTCATAAAAAAAGTCAGTATCCTCATAGTGAAAGGACAACATTTTTAAGTAAAAATGTAGGCATCTCTCCTCTCTCTCTAATGTCTTTCATTTGTCTCTTTCTCTCTCCACTCTTTCCTGACATTTTTCTAGATAACATGTCACGCTTCCCCTCTCTCTCTACCCTCTGCCGACATTTAAAGAAAAATGTCAATAATGCTCAAAGCTTTTGCAGATTTTGGTGTTGAAACATCAACAAAACTTCCTGCCACTACTTATTTTTGCACGCCAACAACTTTTCCCATGTTGTGTAACTAAATGTCACCAAAAAATCATTTAACAATGTTTCTTTGTGAAAACATCACAGAAAGAAATATATTGGCGACACGTTGCTTAAATGTTGGGAAATGCTATGTTTTTTGCAGTGCAAGCTACCTTAACAACAAGAGAGTTACAATTTTTCTAATAATTAATTTGGCAGCAGTTTAAGGAAATCTCATGCACCTCATTCTGGTAGAGAATTTCTAAAACTAGTAGAGAGAATAAAAGGAGAGAAAAATGACATCGTTTGATTTTTTAAATAAAAATATCAAAAGAGAGAATGAGATTAAGAAATCTTATTTTCTTAATTAATAAAAAAAAATAAAATTATTTTTGTTCTTGATTTGAGATTATTAATGTTGGTATCCAAATCAATCTCAAATCTCAGAGCACAATTAGAAAATAGTTCTGCAATCATTTGGTGAATTCATAAGCCCAGTGGATGGACTACAAACCCTTCACATGCAGGGTTAATTCAATCTATTCATGGAAGCTTTGCTCATAGAAGCTTTATTCATAGGTACTTTGTTCGTGAGAGGGGCATCTATAAGTATATGCACCCTGTTTTATGTCCCTACAAAGTTTCTTATTTATGTAAATATGTGTGTGGTAGATCTACATGCATAATATGAGTTAAATGATTCTTTGTAAAATAAATCATTGATCTAATAAATAAAAATAATTTGATTTAAATTTAATTTTTGAAATATGCATATTCCGCTGTGCAATTCTTCCTCCTATTCTAATAGTAGTATTAGAGCCACCTACTCTATTAAATGGGATTTTGGCTATTTAAAGTTATACTTGTTATGATTGTTAGGTTAATGAGTATATATATGTTTTGATTTAAGAAATTAAAAATATTAGAAAGGGTAAATTATAAAATAAGATTTATTATTTTGCCTAAAAATAATTCCTTGTTTGAATGTACAACTATTGGCTTTGTAATATCAATGTAAGGAGTAATTTCTTTTACTATAAATTATAGAAACTTGTTTTCTTTTAAAGAAAATTAAATTCGCGTCCAATAAATTTTAAGATTTTAGAAATTTGGTTTTATTCCTTACACACGCACACATACACACACCCGACTTCTATGAAAAGTTTTGGTAGACATGACATTAACAAAATAGTTTGTCATAGTTTTATGAAAATACAATTTCACGAATTTATGAAATTTGGATTAATTTAACAACAGGATAGTTTTATGAAATTTGATTTCAAACCATTAAATAGATGATATTGATTAGAAAAATAAAATTGTATTTTATTTTTTATAATTTATTTATTTATTTATGCAATGAATGAATACAAATGCAGTGTTAGGTGATCATGGATATAGGAAGATCAATGGCGGTTGGCAAAATAAGTTTTAATAATGAGCAAATAATTAGTTAAAATGAGTTAAAGATGGAAAGGACATGCTAGACTAATGAAAGATTGATTCAAGTGTAGTTAGGACAAGTATAGGATTGATTCAAAACATTTAGGTAACTTACAGCTTAACATAAGTCGACTCACCCACTTAAGCTAGTCGACTTGCATATTCTACGTAGACTAAGTTTAGTTAAGCGCATAGCACAAATGGACTTCCTCATTAGCAATAGTTGACTCAAACTAACTTTTGAACTCCTAACGGTTGAGTAATAACAGTCAAAATGAATTTAGGACACATTATAGTTAGGTCAAGTCGATGTACTATAAGTCTCAAGTTAACTTACATTTGTGACACTTGGACAAATTCATGCAAGGAAGGACTACACACATGCTAGCTCATCAAGCACAACAAAACACAAGGCATTGCACACAAAGCATGAATTGTGGCACATGTTACAAGCCTTGATACTAGCAGGACACATAGCATGACACAAGTCTCAGCACATAGCATGTTACACGCTACAATACATGCCCTGCCACATGCCAAGATATTGAGTCAAATACATATTATAGTATGAGCAGGACACATGCCACTGCATCACATTGCACACATGTTGACCCCAGTTGACTTGCTTGGGATATCAAGTTGACTCACCTACTTAGAGCATGGAGAAATTCAATAAGCACATGCATGGGTACCAATACTTGGAGGATGAGGTGTCGATATTACCTAGTTCAAGACATAATACAAGTCAAGAGACAATAAGGCTAGTCAACTTGCACTTCATTGATAGTCGACTCAAACACTGAGCACTTAGAGTATTACATGAGCATATCATGTGTGTGACATGAGCGTAGCACGTGCATTACATGAGCATACATTGGCATGACATTAGCTTAGTACAAGCACGGCACGAGCGTGGCACTAGTATCGTACAAGTATGGCACAAGCATAAGCATGCCACAAGCAACATGTGACAAGCCATTGCATTAGGCCATAACACACATGATCACACTAGACAAATGGCCAAGTCAACTTGTAGTTTTACCCTAATTGGCTCAACCCAATATAATTTAGAAAAATTCTAAGTGTGAAGGTGGAGTAGCAATACCATGATGTTTGAGTATCGATACTCTCATGTGTAAAACATGGTAAAATTGACTACCAAATAAGCAGTAGTTAACTTGCATAAAGATTGCTCTTCACAGAGCACTTCACAAGCCTAAGTATATAAGCAACCCTAGTGCATAATACAACATGACACATGCCATAAACCCAAAGCAAGATGCTACATGCACTAAATGATCCTATATATACACAATGCACATAAACTCGAGCAGGTTCAATTGACAAGTCAACTCTTCAAAATGCATAAGTCAACTTACACAAGGCATAAAAGAATGGGTTCTGATACTTGAACTCAAGAGTATCGATACTCAGTATTATTCAAGTTCAAAATCTGACCAAAGCCAAAGAGCAATCGACTTGCACAAGAGAGGTAGTCGACTCATTCCAAATGAAGATGGAAAAATAGTCTAGTATGGAGAGGAGTTCCGATACTTGAACTTAGAAGTATTGAAAATTGGAACCATTCAAGCTCAAAGATCTGAACTAAGCCAAGCAAGAGTCAACTCATGCAAGAGGCAACAAAAGAAAAATTGAAAAGATAGTCAACTGGCAAAGAGGAAGAAGTCAACTTGCTTATAAGTAATGGCTAGTTTTCAGAAAAAGTAGATGAGCATTTAATGAGCCCTCAATGACCTCCAACAACTATTTCTCAATATTAAATGAGTTTCAATGATTAGAACATCTAAAGAAGCTATAAATATAACTATCATTGAAGATCAAACAATTTTTTGGAACAGTTGTAAACATCTATCTAGCATTAAGTATTCTCGGTCTTCTTTGTTCTTAATCTCTTTAGGTTGTATTTATTTTTGAGCTCTAAAAGACCATATCAAAGCTTTAAGGCTCAAACTTGTAATCTTCTTTCCACTTTTAATTTTCTCAAAGACCAAGAGGAAAGGATCTTCTTGGTCTGGGCAGTGTTGCTTATGTAAGAAAAGGTTAGAGTTAGCTAGTACCAAGAAAGCTAGTGTGAGTATTCTGTGAGCAACACTTGTAAGGTATGACTATGACCTATTCATTCTAATTCTTTGAGAGACAAACAGTATATTAGAATCTCTAGGTGAAACCTAGGCGTGGATGTATACCGAGTTGGTGGAACTACTATATATCTTATCTCTTGCATTCTTCTTCCTCCCTTTTGGTATTTTTGTCAAAGTTCCTAATAAACCCATAAACTACCAAACAATTTATTCACACCTTCCCTTTAGGTTGCTAGATGTAAGTTCTTTAATTGATTTCAAAGCAGGTGTATTAAAAAAGCATAACAGTTTTAGTACTAAAGATCTGGAATGGCATTGAATGGGGATAGTGTACCATTTGGAGCATGTTCTACAAATAGATCACCATTTTTCAGTGATAACAATTATAGTTACCGGAAGCAGAGGATGGTAACTTCATAATCGGTCGAGATAAAAATGCTTGGCAGATAATCAAAGAGGGAATTGAAATCCCTACAGAAGAAATACATGGTGTTCAAGTGTCAGTCAAAATGAAAAACATGATACCTGAAGAGAAAAATGTATACTGGGCAAATTGCAAAGCTGTTAATCTCTTGCACTTAGCTTTGAGCCTTAATGAATATAACAAAGTCTAATCTTGCATCACAGCCAAGGAGATTTGGGAAAGGTTGGAGGCAACTTATGAAGGGACTAACCAAGTGAGGAAAAACAAAATCAGAATATTGAAGCAGGAGTATGAAAACTTGAGAATGAAGGAAGGAGAATATATTTGAGAAATGATGACCAACTTCAATACAACAACTAATGAATTAAGATTGTTGGGAAAAGGTATTTCTCAGGAAGACATGGTTGACAAGGTGCTCAGATACTTGCCTAAGGCTTGGGAGCCTAAAGTTGCTACTATTAAAGAATCAAAGAATCTGGAAACACTTACAATAGATCAATTGGTGGGGTCACTTATGACTCATGAAAAGAAGATAGACGCAGAAGGAGCAATGAGTGAAAACAAAGGAAAAATAGTGCCTTTTAAGGTAGACAGTGAAGAAAGTACCTCGGACAATAAGGAATAAGATAAGGAAGACATGCTTTTGCTTACAAGGAAATTCAAAAGATTCATGATGAGAAGGAGAAGGAACAACGGCAAAGTGGGATTCAGAAAGTTAGAGGAGGAGGAGGAGGCTGATGCTACAAATGCAAGAAAATTGACCACATGATGGTAGAGAGTCCTCTACTCAAGAAAGCTGAAAAGAAAGACAAAAAGGGAAAGAAGAAAAAGTCATTGGCTGCTTGGAGTGATGAGGATAGCAGTTCTGTAGAAGAGGAAGCTGAAACTGGATAGGCTAATATATGTTTCATGCTATTGGAGGAGAAGCAAAAGGAAGAGGTAACATTTTACTACTTTGATGCTTCTAATCTTTTTGATTCTAAAAATGAACTATCTGTACAAGTATTGTATGAAGCCCTAATAGAATCCCTCAGTGATCTTAGAAAAATAACCAAAAATAATTCCTCACTTAAGAAAATGATTATTGAACTAGAGAAAGAAAAGGATATCTAAACTTAGAGAATCAAAAAGCTAAAACTGAATAGGCCAACATATGTTTCATGGTATTGGAGGAGAAGCAAAAGGAAAAGGTAACATTTTACTACTTTGATGCTTCTAATCTTTTTTATTCTAAAAATGAACTATCTACACAAGAATTGCATATCCCTCAATGATCTTAGAAAAATAACCAAATATAATTCCTCACTCAAGAAAATGCTTATTGAACTAGAGAAAGAAAAGGAAATGCTAAACTTAGAGAATCAGAAACTAAAAGAAGAAAATGACTCTTAGAGGCAAAACAAAAATGAATTGCATGCTGAAATTGAGACTAAGTCTGAAGAGGCTAAGAAATTAAAAACCAAAGTATAAAATTTCAAGAGCATACATGTTTGTGTGGAAAAGAATGATCCGAAACTATCAAAATTGAAAGATGAATAAACCAAGAAAAGGAAAGGGCAGTGTATGACAAAATTGACCTAGGATATAATGCTGTAATGACTAAGAAGAAGCTTTATAGCTTCTTTTTGTCTAACTTACGGACCAATAAGGCCAAGACTAGATGCTATGTTTGTATGGAAATAGGGCATAAGGCTGAGCATTGTGAACTTAAGAAGCAACCTCGCATAAGTAAAGATAAAAGGCCAACAAAACACCTGTAGTGCATGCAATGTCATTGAATAGGCCATAGCACTAATGCATGTTGGTTTAGAAGCATTGCACAAAGAAAATGCATAATGCAATGGGTGCCTAAGGAATTAGCTAGGACTAATGCTTTAACTAGTAAACTAAACCCAAAAAGATTTGGGTACCAAAGATCTTAACTTCTTTTTGTACAAACATGTTTCAAACTTGAAGGACCTAGGAACACATCATTCCTGGATAGTGGCTACTCCCGGCACATGACAAGAGATGCCACAAGATTTAGTTGCTCAGAAGAGAGGAATGAAGGCAAAGTTGTCTTTGGAGACAACTTAAAAGGAAAAATCTTTAGCATCGACAATATAGGTATGCCTCGAACCCAAGTTGAGCATATTTTTTTAGTTAAAGGCCTTAATCATAGCTTACTTAGCATTTCTCAACTCTGTGACAGAGGCTATGAGTTTTGTTTGACTTTTATTGTTGTAATTTGATAGATAAATCTACCAAAGAGGTTAGATTTAAACGTGTTAGGTGAGGAAACAAATATATGAATAACCTAGACAACATAAGGCACTTAGAAGAGGGCATGTCTCATTACAGTGAGATATGACAATGCCTGACTATAGCATAGAAGATTAGGCCATGCAAGCATGGACCTTATATCAAAACTAGTGAAAAAAGACATTGTGAAAGGCTCGCCAAACTTAGATTTGAAAGAGATAGGTTGTTTGATGTTGCATGAAGCGCAAGCATACCAAATCATCCTTCAAGTCCAAAATGAAGTGTTAACCAGTAGACGCTTAGAACTTTCGCACATTGCCCTATTTGGATTTACTAATGGACCTTATATCAAAACTAGTGAGAAAAGACATTGTGAAAGGCCTGCCAAACTTAGATTTGAAAGAGATAGATTGTTTGATGCTTGCATGAAGGGCAAGCATACCAAATCATCCTTCAAGTCCAAAATGAAGTGTTAACCAGTAGACACTTTAAACTTTTGCACATTGCCCTATTTGGACTTACTAGAACTTAGAACCTAGGAGGAAAGTATTATGGATTTGTGATTATGAATGACTACTCTAGGTATACATAGGTGGTTTTCTTGGCCAAGAAAGAGGAGGCAAGCAATGCTTTCATTAAGTTATGTAAAAGAGTCTAGAATGAGAAATGGTGCACGATTAAGAGCATTAGGAGTGATTATGGAAAGGTGTTTAAGAATAAGATCATATAGGATTTTTGTGAAGAGTATGGTATAGATTATAACTTATCAGCTCCTAGGATACCCCCAGTAGAATGGGGTTGTAGAGCGGAAGAATAGGACTTTAGAGAATATGGCAAGAACAATGCTCTATAAGTACAACTTGCCTAAGTACTTCTGGGCTGAGCATCCTGAATAAAACCCTAATTAGCCCTACGCTTAAGAAACCCTACATGAGCTTTACAAAGGCAAGAGACACAATGTAGCCTACTTCCATATATTTAGATGTAAGTGCTATGTGCTGAATAACAGCAAAGACTCTTTAGGAAAATTTAATACAAAAAATGACGAGGGCATATTTCTTATATAATCAACCTCTAGCAAGGCATATAGGGTATATAACAAGAGGATTATGATGGTTGAGAGTTATTTCATATAGAATTTGATGAAAATGGTCACATCGGAAAGAAGAGCTTTGATGATGAAGCATTGGATGAGTTAATCAAGGAACAAGAAGTTATAGAGAATAAGAATGCTCATGAGAAAACTTCTGAGATAGATCAGGAATCTAAGGATGGGGAAGTAACTCCCCAAGAGCAAGAAATTAGATATCCAAGGATTAGAAAAGGAGTGAATATAGAGACAATCATAGACAATGTAAGTTTAGAAGTTTGAATAAGATTAGCTCTACAGAACCAATGTAATTTGTGGCTTTTATCTCACAAATTGATCCAAAAAATGTTGATAAGGCATTAGCAGATGCGAACTGAATGTTAGCTATGCAAGAAGAGCTTAATTAGTTTGAGAGAAATGATGTTTGGAACCTTGTACCTAGGCCAAATGATCAATCTGTTGTTAGTACTAAATTGGTGCTCAGAAATAAGTTAGATGAGTATAGAACAATCACAAGAAATAAAATAAGACTAGTAGCATTGGGATATAGTCAATAAGAAAGAATAGACTATAATGAGACCTATACCCTTGTGGCAAGATTGGAAGCAATTAGGATGCTTCTTGTCTTTACTTGTTTTATGAATTTTAGGTTATATCAAATGTCAAAAGTGCATTTCTAAATGAAATGATCAAGGAGACTGTATATGTAGAGCAACCACCAGATTTTGAACATTTTAAGCATCCAAACCATGTGTATAAACTGTCAAAGGCATTGTATGGTTTGAAACAAAATCCAAGAGCTTGGTATGAAAGACTACACACTATTAAAGGCATTATATGGCCTGAAGCAACTTCTAAGAGCTTGGTATGAAAGACTGAGTAGCTTTTTTGTTGAGAATGAATTTGAAAGGGAGAAGATTGATACAACCTTATTTATCAAGAGAAAAGACAAAGAAATATTGATAGTACATATTTATATTTGTCACGCCCTGATCCACGATCTAGAAGCCGTGAACAGTCGCCCGTTACATTGGATACTGGCCCAATCGCGTTACGTATCCTAAGGCAATGTAAGGCTAATCATAGAACAGTCACATATATTTTCAAAATCATTTTCCAACTCATAGTAATAAATATAAAGTTCTCGTATATATATATATACAAAGTACTTAGTCAGTACAAATATGAATTTCAATCGAAAGTTCCATTATTACATACAGTCAACGCATATGATCAACTAATAACTTAAAATATAGAGAAAGATAATTACCGTAAGCGGTCTCTGATATTATGTACATCGAAATAAGTCAACGTGTCTCTCCAATGACTAACTCTGTAGATATTTAAAAATATTGAGGGGTGAGTATAATCAAATACTCAGTGAGCGAGCAATCTATGACAGGTAATTAATAAGTGAGGTGAAAATGGAGTGTCAAGGTCATATGTATATATATGTATATCCATGCAAGACATATTATCAAAATTATAGCAATTTCAACACAGTTTTTCATTCAATCTAAACATATGCATCCAAAATCTTATGTCATAAATTGTAGGATCATGCCAAATCATGTTCTCGGCAAAGGTCTACCTCAACCAATGACGAGCCACCAAGGGGCTTTTGTATGTAAACGAAAAGCAACCCCAAAACCTTGGTGTTGGTGTCGGGCCTCCCCAAGTGCTAGACTGAAACGTCATTCAGTCCTCCCCTTTTGGTTCAACTTGGCTAGTCCAAAATATAGTATCGTATACACGCCACCTAACCATGTAGAGTGTTTACGTCTCAGGACATCGCAAACGTCTGACAATCTATATAACGAGACGAGTCTGCTATAGCATATGAGGCGAGTTTATGTGGGATGATGTCTATCATATCATAATATCATGGTTATAAGTATTATCCCCGATCTACGATCAAGGGGATTCAGGTAATAATACCCGAGTATCTAGTCTCGCATCAAAATTATCAATAAACCTACCGTCCCATACATGTAAAGAAAAATCATGAAAATCAAATATAGTATGTTATAGCATATATCATCAAAGTACATTTCATGATTTAAAATATGACACATATATTTTTCATCAAAATTCATGTATGCATATTTTGGAATTTTGGGACACTCTATTTATCACAAAGTATGTTACCAGTCATTTAACAAAACCATGTTATAATCATTTCACAAATCATGCTTTTAAAAAAGATAAAACATGGTTTTGTTCATTAATTACATAGCAACAGTAAGACCCACTCACATGTACGGGAAGAGTCCCTAGAATCTCGATACTCAATTAAGCAGCCCCTCAAGTGTAGTATAGTCATTTACTCATAAAACAACAACATAAATATATATGTCAATCCGATCAGACCCAATTTCAATTCACCCTAGTTTGTTTAAGCCCATACATCTACAAAAATTCAGATTTTCAAATCTACTCTTGCGCAGTTTTAGAAAAAATATCATACCCTTCTCTATATAACTCGGAATCAAATGATTCAAATTGCTAATTAACGTTAAGACATCTATCTACATTTTTCATATTCAACTTATCTCCAAATTACCACTGCACGAATTTATAAAAATCTATATTCAATGCAGTTCGTACTTATATAACTAAATTTGCACAGTTTTGGTAGAAAATTCTTATCTTAGTATACATATCTCCGATTTACATGATTTCAAGCTCCACTAAAAGATAAGAGACAGTTCTACAACTTTCATGTTTAGTATTTTCTTTAATTATAAGTGCAGAATTTCATAAAATTTATTTCTACCTCAGTTCCAGTTCTAAATCATGCTCTGCACAGTTTCAGTAAAAATACCATAATTTCCAATATACTACCCGATTCAAGTGAATTTTATCCCATTTTAAAGATAAGATAGAGAACTAAAGGTTTCGTGTTTAGAGTTATCCCTAATGTTGTCCAGAAGATATTTTAAAAATTTACAACATACGAGGCATGCATAGAAGATGAAAAAACAGAACATGTCATTTTACTGTCATATTCCAAAAATTACTATAAATCACATTCTAAGTGGAAATTTTCATGCCATACCCTATTTTAAAGCTTTGAGAGTCTAGATTTTATAGAATCAAACCAATCTAAATTTTGATCATCACAGGATAAGATATCATGGAATTACTACGACTTGTTGACCATGCTAACTTACTTAAACAAACCTACTTCATGGGACCAATTTAATCCAAATATATACTCACAATGTATTACCTCTTTAATAAGATCTTGATATCCAAATATTTACCATCAACACCATCCTTTAGCACTTGATCACCACATCTTGCAATACCTATACATCAATATAAAAACAAAACTTCTATATCATACTAATACTATCTAAACAATTAGAATCCTATCAATAAAAAATTTTTCTTACCTCTTCAATTCCTCAAGTGCTTGGATGAACACAAGAAATTTTTACGTCCTACACTAGAAATCATGGCCAAGAGGGTAACCTTTGAGAAGAAAATGAGGTCCAATGCTTGAAACAACTCATTTATGCAAGCCTAGCAAAAATTTTGACCATTAATTCATTTCCATGCAAGATCTCTACTCTACACTTGTCCTAAGTCTTTCTCCGATGCCAAGTTGCTTACAAGCTACCTTCATGCACCTCCTTTATGTGAAATTTAGCCATGATGAATTCTAAGCACAAAGAAGGGGTTTTTAACCAACCAATGTGAATTCATGCAAGGATTTTTCAACCAATGAGGTTTCTCCTTGGTGGAATGAGCTTAGGTGGCCACTATGTGTCTTGGTATCCTTTTGTTCAAACATTTGGCTCCAATTGTCCATCTTTAAGTGTTTTGCAACTTAGTTTCTCCGCTTTCCTTATTTGCATTTAGAACCCTGACTTTTAACAAATTTGCATTTTTAGTTCTTATGAAATTTTTTTCGAAATTTCTTAAATATCTGAAATTTTAGTTAAATATCTTTATTTAAATGTGTATGTCTTCTCTTAGCTATTTTTAACTTCTTTAGGCCTTGTCGGCGCTTGCCGAGAGGGTTTTCGGTTTACCGATAAAATTTTCAATTTCAGCAAATTTGAACGACAAAGTTTTAGAAATTTCAAATCATGTGTCTTAAATGGATGCAATATCATATATTTGAACATTAGGAGAGTACTTCATACACCAAGAGTCAGTGTTACAATATTGATGACATAGGCTTTGGAGCCACCAATGAAAAGCTTTGCTAAGAGTTTGCTTAAGCCATGCATGTTGAATTTGATATGAGCATGATGGAAGAGCTCAATTACTTCCTATGACTACAGATAAAGCAAACTTAGAAATAGATTTTCATTAGTCAATCTAAGTTTGCTAAGGATTGATAAAGAAGTTTGAGTTAGAAGAAGCCAAAGGGAGTGCCACCCCTATGAGCATTATTATGAAAAGAGACAAGGATGAAAAAGGCAAACCTATGTATTCTAAGTTATGTAGAAGCATGATAGATTCCTTGTTGTATCTCATTGTATCTAGGCCTAACATTCTCTTCACTATATGCTTGTATGCAAGATTTTAGTCAGCTCCTAAGGAATCCTACATGTCTACAGTGAAAAGAATCCTCAGATACGTTAGTCACATACATAGCTTAGGCACCTGATATGATTGACGGTTATCTTTTGAGCTTCATGGCTATTCTGATGCAGACTTTGATGGATGCAAAGTGAATAGGAAGAGCAAAAGCGGCACATGCCAATACTTTAGAAGTATGTTGGTGTTCTGGTTTTCTATGAAACAAAATAGTATAGCGACATCAACCACTGAAGTATAATACATTGCCACTGGATAGTATTGTACTCAAGTGTTATGGATTAAGTATGGTTTAGAGTTAGAAGGCATTCTAATTAGGTATGACAACATTAGCGCAATTAACTTAACAAAAAATCTAGTTCATTACTCAAGAACAAAGTATATTGAAGTGAGGCATCACTTCATAAAAGATCATGTGCCAAGGAGATATAATTCTTGAGTATATTGAAACAGACAAGAAAAAAGCCGATACACTCACCAAACCACAAGATAAAAATAGGTTCTACGGCCTAAGGAGAGAGTTACGGATGATGAACTTTTGATGATTGCTTTGATTGTGTATTGAATTTCTATGTTTCAATGCATGATGTTGAAAATCTAGGTTGACAAGTTAACTTGCTCATAGTGCTTTTCAACTTGTGGACTCAAGGAGATAACAGAAAATGGATGGATCTCAGGTTCAAAATATTAGATGAGTCAACTCCCTATAAATAGGTAGTCGACTCGGACTTAGTTGCATTGGATGAATAGGAGTGAGTTTCGATACCCAAACCTTCATGTTTTGACACCAACCACTGTAGCTCTAAGGTAGATCACACACCATGGCATTGGGAGTCGACTAACTATGAATAGCAAATCAATTGGCTCATGTGCACGAGTGCTGAGTACCAACACCTGAACAATTAAGTACCGATACTAGGTACTTAACAAAGGAAATCTAGACATAATGAGTCGACTAGATGAGTACATTAAGTCGACTACCTCTTGAACACTTATGAAAATATGGCATGAACAGGACTAACCCTTGAATACTTGGTGGATACTCATCACTGTACACTTAATCTTAGACATGGCAAGTTGATTACTCTTGGACGATGAATTGAGTGACTTACACTATCAGAAAATGGGTTTTCAACAACGGAAAAAAATTCTTCACTAAAAATGCTAACAAAAGAAAAAAAGCTTCACTAAGCCTGCCCAGCCAGCTCCTTTAATTCCTCGAAAAGTGTCTCTAGCACTCTTCAAACCCAAGAACAAAGACACCTCCATGAGCAACACAACCACCAAAACACACTCCATATCTAATCATATAACTTTTTTTTTTACTTATTATCTTTATCACATATTTGTTATAATAATAAAAAAATATAAAATAATATTATCCTTCTACAAATTAAAATAAAAATAAAAATAATTATATTAAATAAAAATTAAAAAATTAAAAAATTAAAAAAATTAAAAAATTAAAAAATTAAAAAAATTAAAAAAAATTAAAAAAAATTAAAAAAAAGTAAAAAAATTAAAAAAATTAAAAAAATTAAAAAAATTAAAAAAATTAAAAAAATTAAAAAAATTAAAAAAATTAAAAAAATTAAAAAAATTAAAAAAATTAAAAAAATTAAAAAAATTAAAAAAATTAAAAAAATTAAAAAAATTAAAAAAATTAAAAAATTAAAAAAATTAAAAAATTAAAAAAAATTAAAAAATTAAAAAAATTAAAAAAATTAAAAAAATTAAAAAAAATTAAAAAAATTAAAAAAATTTAAAAAATTAAAAAAATTAAAAAAATTAAAAAAATTAAAAAAATTAAAAAACTAAAAAACTAAAAAAATTAAAAAAATTAAAAAAATTAAAAAATTAAAAAATTAAAAAAAATTAAAAAAATTAAAAAAATTAAAAAAATTAAAAAAATTAAAAATTAAAAAACTATCAGTCGCTAATTTTTTCGTTGGTAATCCGTCGCTGATGGGTTTACAAAAAATTTTAAAAAATTAAAATTTAAAAAAATTTAAAAAAAAATTAAAAAAAAAATTTAAAATTTTAAAAAAATTTAAAAATCTGTCGGTAAAATTTTTATCGGTAATTCGTCGCTGATAACTTTACAAAAACATTAAATTTAAAAAATTAAAAAAATAAAAAAATTATACATAATTCATCGGTAATTTGTCCAATTCCGTCGCTATTACCAATGGAAAAAAATCTATCGATAATCTTTTATCGCTGAAAGTCCATTTTATAGGAAAACAGATGTCTAAATCTGAGATAGAAAGTTGAGTGAGTTGACTACCAATGGACATGAGTTGACTCGTGAAGTGTGTAGTCACTAGTAAAAATAGGAAACCCTAGGTTAAGTCATCACATAACTCCTAAAGCCAAAAAAACTCTCCTTTTCTTTTTCTCACTCTAGATCAAAACTCCTATAAACAAAACCACACTGAAATAAGAACTCTGTCCAGCTGAAATCATTCTAAAAACCTAGACATCACTATCCATTCCTTTAATTCTTAAGGAAATTGCCTTTCCCTGACAATGAAATTCAGTCCATCACCATGTCAGGAAGTTCTTCAAGATTCAATCAGAAAAACTTCTTATCAGGAAATCAATGAAGCCTTTTGAAGAAGATTTTCAACTAGAGCTATTGTTTTAGAGAGCGTTAATTTCCTCTATGGAAAGCACATTGTACAAGTATGTCCTACTGGCCTCAGATTGCCATAGTCTCTATCATATGATGGATTTGTGAGATTATTTTACAATAACATATGAGAATTCAAAGAAAAAAACAAGATAGAAAGGAAAGTTATATAATCATTCAAGATTATGAGCAGAGATGTATGTTCAAAATATACCTCAGAGGATTGGAAATAGTGGTGACACCCAAACTTATATGCAGCATATGTCAACAAGAATGGATACCATATAATAAATGTGAAGAATATAAGAGGACCAGACCATAGATGATGCAAGAGTTGTATTTAAAAATCCTCTTACACAAGAAGTGGATAATAAAGGCTCATCTTTAGATCTTCAAGAAAGGATACTACATTTGATAGTCTATCACAATTTGAGACCTAGAGGAGGAAAACACGCCATAATTACAAGAGACAACATCTGGTTAATGGCTTGCTTGATGCATGAAATGAATCCTATTCTTTACTTTATAAATCTCCCTTAACATGGTAGCTATAGGAAAGTCTAACAGAGGATATCTTCCCTACTCCTCAATGATCATAGACATTTTGCATAGATATGTAGTAAACCTGTCTCAAGAAGTAGGAGTTGAATTTAAGTCCAGAATGAGTAGAGCTTCCTTTTTCTTAAGGTCAAGTGGATAGAAATTGATGGAGTGTGGAAAAAAAAAAGAAGAAAAGGAACATAGCAAAGATACCCAAGAAAATGATACAGACATTCTTAAAAACATTGAACCAGCCCAATCAACTTAATCTTCATCTAATGAATCTCATTCACCAATCATAACTGCTCATCATGAAGAAAATGTTGGTGCTCATACCTTCTGCTTTCAACCAATGACAATGGACATGCTTTGGCATTTTATGCATCAAATGAATGATGTAGTACAACATCAACTCTCTTTGATGCAAAATGAACTATCCAGCATGCAGAAGCAGTTTGTGATGGTAGAAGGAAAGGTGGGCATGTTTCTTAGCTCTAGTGATTAGACTAATGAAAGATTGATTTGATTGGAGTTAGGACAAGTATAGGATTGATTCAAAATATTTAGGCAACTTACAGCTTAAGACAAGTCGACTCACCCATTTATGTTAGTTGACTTGCTTATTTGCACAGACTAAGTTTGGTCAAGTGCTTAGCAAAAGTCAACTTCCTCATTAGCAATAGTCAACCCACACATTTAGCCAAACAAAATAAACTAACTTTTCATTACAAAAAAACACGGTTTTAGTTACGGATTTTCGCGACGGAAAAAATTCGTTGCTATTTTGCGACGAATTTAGCGACAAAAACTTTTTCGTCGCCAATTTGCCACAAAATTTGCAACGAAAAGGAAGTCGTGGCTAAATTAGCGACGGACACATCATTCGTAGCAAAATTCATCACTAATTAGTGACGAAAAAATTTTCGTGACTAAATTTATCGTTAATTGGCGACAAAAAATTTTTCGTTGTAAATTTTGTCGCTAAATAGCGACGAATAATATTTCGTGGCAAAATTTTGCCACGGATTTAAAATCCGTCGCAAATTTAATCTTTTTTAAATAGAATTTTATTTTTTTATTTTTCTTTTTATTTTATTAATATGTAATATTTAACTTAAAAATTAATTTAGCGACAAATTTGTTTTCTGTCTCTAGTTCAAAATCCCAATCCGTCACTAAGTTTTTTATATATAATTAAATAAAATATAATATTAATATAATATTTAAATTAAAAAATTAATTTAGCAACGACGAAATTTATCCGTTGGTAATTTAGCGACGGATTAAAATCCGTCGCTGAATTTAATCTTTTTTTAATTAGAATTTTATTTTATTTTTATTTTATTTTAATAATTTCAGCGAAAGATTCCAAATCCGTCGCTGAATTTTATCTTTTTTTTAATTAGAATTTCATTTTATTTTTATTTTTATTTTATTAATTTATATTAACAAATCATATTATTATTTTATAATATTTTAATTTACATTTTATTTTATTATATTATATTTTATTTTTTTAGAAGAATAATATTATTTAATTCTTAAAAAAACCATATATTTTATTTTATTTAAATTATATATTTTTTAATTAATTTATTATTTTTTTTCTTTTTTTGTTTGATTTAATATTTTTTTATTGTATAAGTAACTTTTATTTTATTTGTATTATTTTATTCAATAATATAAAATTTTTAATTAAATATTAATCTATCAGGACCGCGAGCCTGTGCGGGTGCCGGTGCATGCAGGCACGGGCGCCTGCCTGCCTGGACGCCCGCGCCTTGCGTGCACCTGCCTGGGTGCCTGCACCTTCTGGGGCGTGCCTGCCTGGGCGCCTAGGCAGGCATGCGGGGGCCCAGGCAGGCAGGCACGGGCGCCTGCGCCTGCTGGGGTGTGCCTGCCTGGACGCCCTTCATTGTTTTAATACTAAAAAAATTGATAAAATACAGTTGAAAGGATTCGAACCTGGACCTCGGATTTGAGCAGAAGACATATAACCACCCACTTAGTGTTGTGTGATAATATTTTTTTTTTCTTTCTTCCTCCTCATTTGTTTTTTATTCTCACTTTTTTCCCTTATCTCTATTTTTGGGTTTTTTTTTCCTTTCTATTCTCATTTCTTATATATAATAATTATATTGAAATTTTTTATAACGAATAAAAATATTTTGTGATTAAATATATAGATTTTTTAAATTATTAATATTTTATACTTTATTGATAATTATAATTTTATAGTTTTGAGATGTTGTAATCTATTTTTAAACTATGGATTAAAAAAATAAAATAAAAATGAAAAAGAATAATAAAATAAGAAAATAAAAGAAAAAAGAAGAAATCAAAATATAATATTAATATATTTTTTAATTAATTTATTATTTTATTTTAAATTAGTATTTTATTATTTTTTATTTTATTAAAAATTATCATATTTATTATTTTTAATTAATATTATTTTAGGTAGGTGGTATAAAAAAAAGTAATTATATTTATTATTTTAAATTGTTATTATATATTATTTTATTATTATTAGAAAAATGTGAAGGAAAGATAATAAATAATAAAAAAAAATTTATATCACATAATATCATTTGGCTTGGTCGTTTACAGGTTGCGTGTGCGTGCAGGAGTTCGGAGTTCAAACTACGGTGGAGGCAGAAGGCAAAGTGGCATGTTCTTGTAATTAAGAGTTGAAGCTGGAGCGCTTGTTGGAGCGCCTGCGCGGGGGTGCTGGCTCGGGCGGGTGGGCTGGTTGCTGGTGTTGGCTCGGGCGGGTAGGGTCATCCAGGCGCGTACTGGCTCGGGTGGGCAAGGGAGGGCAACGGATGTGCTGGCTCGGGTGGGCATGGGACGTGCCGGCTCGGGTGGGCAAGTGCCATTTCGACGAATTTTGAATCAGCGACGGATTTGGAATCCGTCGCTGAATTTAGCAACAAATTTTTTTATTCGTCACTAAATTAGAGACGGATAATTTTTCGACGAATATTTTTTTTCCTAAATTAGCGACGGATTTTAGCGACAAAAATTATCTGTCGCTAAATTTAGTGACGAATTTTAGATTTTTGTCCCCAAATTTAGTAACGGATTTTTTTATGTCTCTAATTTAGCGACGGATAATTTTTCGTCGCTAAATTTTTTGACAAATTTTAGCAACGAAAAATTATTTGTCGCTAAATTTAGCGACGAATTTCAGATTTTCGTTGCTAAATTTAGCGACGGATTTCTGATTTCGTCACTTAATTTTTGCGACGCATTATTAGCGACGAAAAATTTTTCGTCGTTAAATCCGTCGCTAATGTTTTTAGCGAAAAATTTTTTTAAAATTTTCGTCACTAAATTTGTGGCTAAAAGGCTGCTTTTTTGTAGTGTTTGAAGTTGAGTAATAATGGTCAAAAAGAATTTAGGACGCATTATAATTAGGTTAAGTCAACCTACTATAAGTCTCAAGTCGACTTACACTTATGACACTTAGACATGCTAGCTCACCAAGCATGACAAAGCATAAGACATTGCACACAAAGCATGAGCTAGAACACTTGTCACAAGTCTTGATACTACAGAACACATAGCACTACACGTCTCAGCATATAGCATGTCACATGCTAAGATACATGTCAAGCCATGAATCAAATACATATAAGAGCATGAGTAGGACACATGTCACTACATCACATTGCATACATGTTGGCACCAGTCGACTTGCTTGGGACACCAAGTTGACTCACCAGCTTAGAGTATAGAGAAATTCAGCAAACACATGCATGGGCACTGACACTTGGAGGATGAGGTATCTATACCACCCGGTTAAAGACATAATATAGCACATGGGACAATAAGGCTAGTGACTTGTACTTCATTGGCAGTCGACTCAACCACCGAGCACATAGAGTATTATATATGCATAACATGTGTGTGACATGAGCTTAGCATGAGCATTACATGAGCGTGACATTGGCATGACATTAGATTAGCATGAACATGGCACAAGAGTAGTACTATTTAGTGTAATACAAGACAATGGAGATGTGACAATAGATGGAGGCTTAAAGGCCCACAAGGATGCCATAGAGGTAGTAGGAGTAAGAATCCAATATCATTTGGATTGAATTTATTTTATAACCCGAGACCTTAACCCATATGGCCAAAATTGGGTAACCATAAAAAGTTCATGATCATTCCAACATTTTACTTTTTCTGTTTTTATTTTGCACTATGAATGAATATCATTTATAGCATGTTAAATAAAATTGATAGAGTTAAATAAGACCACAAAAACCATCTAAATAAAATATTAAGTAAAAATGCAAAATTAGTTTTGATTTGGCGTCTCCATTGGAATAGTATGGAAATCTTAGCTTATGTGCTAGTATGGAGGCTATATGATAGTTCTATACAAAATGGTTATTTAATTACCATATGGATGCTAGTTACAATGAAGGATGAACCTCAGCTGGTTAGTATGCCTTCATTTTAAATAAGTTTCATTTAACTAGCATAAGATAAGCCATGAAAGATGTATCTAAGGCCTTAAGTCCTAGGAGCCGAGGGATTGATCTATGCATATGATGTATTGATCAAGTGTTGATGGCTTATAGCCCATTAGTTATCCATGAAGGATGTACTAGAGGAGGCTAACCACCCTTAAAATCCCATCATCCGCTAGAAACATATCCACCTATGGTTTCTATTTACCATCATAGAAGTAAAGGAAGCACCAAATTATTATAAGTAAGATAGTGATTTAAAGAAAAGCAACCAATATCACTAAAATCTAACAATTTTTGTTATTTTCTACAAATTTTCTGATAATATGAAAATAATGAAGTGATTGGCTCTTATCATAGATTCTAACAAACTTATTGGCCTAACTTTTTGTATTCGCTCCAAAAGCTTCAAATTCTTTGGATACACAAAAAACTCTCGTATGTTTTAAACAAACCCTTCCCTGATCCATTATGCCACTTGGTAAGCAAACAACCACTTATTATTGACAAGAGGACAATGAGGTTGTCAAATGCTATATGATCCATATAAATGATTCTTGAGCTCTAATGCCAACATGTGAAAATAACTTAAGCATAGGATATTCTCATTCTTTTAACCAGTTGTTTGGTGAAGAGAGTAGGTCAACCCTTTGAGATATCGAGACTTCTATTTTGCACCAAGATGGTAGAGGGAGAAGATGTGGGGACTCATGTTCATAAAATGATTGAATTTCTTGAGCATCTTGAAATTCTAGATTTTTAACTTGAAACATACCATCAAATATATTTGTTTTTACAATCCCTCTCGAATTCATTTTCTTAGTTCATTATGAATTTTCACATGAACAAGTTAGATTGTTTTCTTACTCAACTTCACAATATACTGGTCAGAGCCAAAAAAGGCCATGCCCAACAACAAGAGAAGGAGACTATTCTTGTTGCTTTTTGTTTAGTAAGCCTTAGCAAAGGAAAGAAGTTGAAGGTAGACCCAGTTGACAAGAGAAATTATCACTATTGTAAGGTGTTTGGGCATTAAAAGAGGAATTGCTTTGCTAACATGGAGCTAGTGAGGGGGACACAGAAAGGCAAGCCTTCTAAAGGTATATCTCTTTCATATTCCAATACTTTAGATTTATCTAGGATTACTTTGATTCTTAATACTGGTTTAAACTCACATATTTATGCATCGTTTCAAAAGCTTTAGTATAGTAGAGTTTTAGAAAGTGATGAGGTGATGATCAAAGTTGGGAGCATAGCGACAGTTGGTAGTTGATCCGGTTAGGTCATCATCTATTTCTATTTCTAATCATGTTATTATTTTGAATAATATGTTACACATTTTAGGTGCTTTTAGGAACATTATTTCTATTTCTAATCCTACAATTTGGAATATAAATTTTTCTGTAAGCGAGTTGTTTTTGAAGTTTTCCATCTTGATAAAATCATAGGTATATGATGTATATATAATGGATTGTATCATTTAAGTAATCAATATAGGATTATCCCAAAGATCAATAAATGGTATACTACTAGAATATCCAAGCCTAAACATGTTTGGTATCTCAAACATGGTCAAGTAACCGAAGATAAGATTTCCAAGTTTGAGAAAAAAGGGATTATATCCTCATTAAAGTATGAGCTCATCCCCACTTGTTAGGGCTCTGTACAAGTTGAAATGACTAGGTCACCTTTTAATAAAAGAAAGGGAAGGGTCAAAGAAGTTTTAACACTAATACATAATGATTCATGTGGGCTTTTTAATACATTGGCTTAATTTATTTTGGATTTAATTTAATTTGGTTTAATTGTTATTTATTACATTTTAAATTAAAAATTGGTTAATCATTTTAGGTAATTAGAATAAATCAAATTAATTGATAAAAACTAACCGGCACTCATGGGATTGACAACTCTATTCACTTAAAAAATACAACATCTTGAATAGCAAATACATGAACCTTGGACTGTTCTCTATGATTTTGGGTGGCAAGCTGTGTTGGTGATATTTGGGAAGGTGGAACAATAATATGAAAGCCCAAGCCCAACAATTGGTGTTACCTCTAAATGACCACTAAACTATTTGAATCATGAATAGGATACCACTCAACTAATTTAGGATTTTGCATAATTGCACTTGCACTAAACTGAGCCAAACAACTCAACAAATTCCCCGATTCATATTTGAATCTCCGAAGGTTTGAACTCTAACCATTTGTATTCTCTCTCACTCTTAAGAATCCCTAATCCTTTACCCTTTAGATCTGCTATGAGCTTATGTATTCTATTGTAAAGCTATGATCATGTTGGTGATTAAAGCCAAAGCTTAATATAGAAACCTAACAAAAAAAAGCACTTATAAAATAAACCCCCTCTAACAAAGACCTTAATCATATTGGTCTCAAGTTTTTAAGTATAGAATTCATAAAATCATAGATTTTGATACCAAGTGTGATGACCCGTTAGTTGAGTTTTATCTTCTCTTTCCAAGAAAAAAAAGAATACTAATTGGAAGCTTACTAAACATCACAAAACAAGCAATACTTGCTATAACAACTATATAAACCATCATCTATGCATATGAAAATACACAAGCATAAAGAAATGCTATACATGATAAATGACTATCCAAGTATGGATAAAAACAACTAAATCTTTTTTTTTTTTAAAAAATAGGTAGCCTCCCTTGGAAAATGACTATCCAAGCTACTTAGAGAATAACATAAACTTGCTAAAGGGTAGAAAGCATGTTTATATCATCAACAACTGTGTAAGCTCGTATGGCATGACCTTCCTAGCACACCTAACAAATAGAAACAAATCATAACCACTTAAAACTTATCAAACTCAACAGGACATGAGCTCAACTAATGAAGAACTTGTTATAACAACCTAGAGAAGGGTGAATAAGTTGATTTGGCACTTTCCAATTTTTTGGGTTTTAGAGTAAGATTGAGGAAAGAATGAGGAGAATCGACAAGAAAAGATTTATAGAGACTCCACATTTTTCAATGTACGTCCGCTCCTAAACTTTACATGAATTTTCTAATCTACTATTTATTACAAGTAGTATACACAACTAGCTTGTTTAAATGCTTGTTGGACCTTACAAGTGTTTTACTCAAATATTCACCACTAGCTTTCAATAAGTGCTAGCAAACCTTAAGTGTTTCACTCAAACACTCTAAGCCCAAACTAGGAAAAACCTTGTCTTCTGGAATTTTACAAATATTTTAATAGTGAAACAAAATATACAATGTAGCTTCGTATAAGTTGTTTAAACCCAGAAATAAAAATACAACATATAAATGCTTAAGCACATAGAAGACTGTTCTTCAATCTTGTTCAATAAAACCTCTAAAAGTTGTTCAATCTTCTTATCAAGTATTATATTTATAAGCTTGATGAAAAGATAGTTGTTGAGGTTATTGAGTCTTCATTAAATGCTTAAACAACTTTTTTGAACAACTTGCCGATATCCACATTGAGATGACTTTTTCTTCCTTTGAGTCGATTGAGATTTTAATTTTGTATAGACCAACACTAGTGTAAGTCGACTATACATGTGTGTTGAGTTGACTTGTGTTGTACTCATATATTAATGCTTAGATGCTTAGATGCTCATGTGTAGGTTGAATTGTGTTCTTCTTCAAGTTAACTTAGTCATCCTTCTGCTTAACTGTTTTTGCTTAACTGTTTTTCATTGTGTTGCTTGTACAGGTCAATTTTTCTTATGCTTTAGGTTAAATTGGGCTTGATGGTACTTAAGCATTTTGTTTCATGGTTCATGCAAGTTGACTTGACATTGCTTTCGGGTTAACTTATACTAGACAATCCTTAAGTGTATTTACGTTATGGCTCATGTAGGTCGACTTGTTGTTGTGACAAATCGACTTAGTATAACTTGACTTCGTATATTTTCTACTTGAGTTTATACAATTGACTTGCTATTACTTGTAGTCGACTAGTAGAGTGTTATATGAAATTTATGATATGTGCAAGTTGACTTGGTCATAGGTCAGGTCCACTTATGTATAATGACCTTTGAGATTTTCGATGTGCTACAAATGTATAGGTTGACTATATATAATACCTAGGTTGACTTGAGCTTAAGCTTAGTTAAAATGTTCTAAGTCCAGGATATGCAAGTCGACTTGGTGGAATGTAGCCTGTGTCTTGATATGAGTCATGGCTCATGTTGCTCATGTTTTTTGTGCTTTTGGACCTAACTTTATGAGATGACTTGACTTAAATTTCTCTATGCGTTGGTGTAGTAAGTAGACTCATGACATGCCAAGTCACTTGACCTCAATATAATTTGCCTTATCTTCATTTAGACCATTGGTTTTTCTAAATTTTTGACTATTAGGATTTTAAATTTGAGACTTTACTGTTACATTCATTGAATGAGTCAACATGTGCTTTTGGACTGGTCGACTTGATCATTTGACTCAACTTAGTCCTATTTCATAGAATATTCTTTGAGCTAACTTGGTTCTTTAGGTGAGTCAACTTGACTAACCTACTATCTATATTCATTAAGCTTGTAACATATAGCGAGTCAACTTGACCTGTATTTGAATTGACTTGAATATCTTACTGTCTTAATTTAAAGAATAATCATTGCTTAGCAAGTCGACTTGTTCCTTATGTGAGTTGAATTGTTCAAGTTTGCAACTTATATAAGTGACTTTATATATTCCCAAACTTATCTTTCATTGATCTAATTTGCTTTACTCATCATCTAGTTTTATTTTATTCACTTTTGCTCATCATCAAAACTCATTCTGCTAACAATCTCCCCTTTTGATGATGACAAAATATTATCTATCAAGAAAGATTTGCTAAGTTATTACTCTCCTTTAATCTATGCTCCCCCTTAATCTATGCATTTATCCTTTATCTATCTCTCCCCCTTTTTGTCATCAACAAATGGAGTAATTCTTAGTAATTATAAGTATAAGCAATCATAGGCATAGACATCAGCATTACATGTATAGATTCGTATGCATTGATGAAAATACATGCATAAAGAAACATGTTCAAATACAAGCATCATGTAAAGAAACATGTTTAGATGTCAAATAGAAGTCTAAACAAAGAAAATACATGCATCAATGTAGGATCTCAGGACTTAAGACGTAGTAAAGCATCCACCTTCCCTTGTAATATACTCATCATATGGGAAATCAATACTGTCTAAAAACTTTCAATTGATAAGTCTAGAATGATTAATAACTCTAGAAGAGAAGTTTTCTTTGAATAACTTACTTTTTTCTCCTGATTGAAAGTCAGTGTGATTGAAGTTCAAGGGATTCTTGGATTTAAACATGCTTTATGATTGAAAAGAGTTTAGGGTTTTGATTTTGGAAGGTTTTTGATCACCTTGTGAGTTGCTTTCAAGAGAGAGAGAGAAAGGGTCAAAGGCTAGGGTTTAGGATATGTTTTTATTTGACTAGGTTTAGCTTTTAATTTATAATGTTACGATTTCTATTGCAAGTCAATGTTAAGGGCCTAGCAAGTCTACTTGTTAAGATTCCATCTAATATTTTTCAGTTTTTACACTTAGCTGCAATACTGGGAAAGTCTGGTTGTGGTGTTGACAATAAAGCAACTATTTGAGATTTTTATATTCTGTAAAATATGAGAGAATAGTTAATTTAACTTAAAGGTAGATTTTGAACTTTGGACTATACAGGAATTGTTCTAGACTCATAATTGATAGACCCTCAATTTTTAAGTATTCAGTAAAATTTGGATTTGTGTTCAGTAAATCTTGAGTTCTCATCAAGATTTGCCTCCTCTCAATAAAATTTGGCTTCTTGGTAAGAAATTGACTTGCTCGATAGAGTTTTAGCATTTGATAGACTATTCTTGTATCTTCCAATCTTGATTTTTTGCTCGGTGGCAATTTTCTAAATTTATTTCCATCTCTATCTACCTCCCAATACGCTCCATTATCTCTCTTAGTGATTACTATTCCCCAGTGATTCCTATCTCTCAGTAAATTTTACACCACCTCCTTAGTGAGAATCTCACATTTGATCTCAGTGGACTTGAATGAAAGCTTATTTGTATTATTGTCCACCTTCTCGATTATTGGTGTTGAAGCATTTACAATCACCTCTTGATATACTATAATCTCTCCAAACATGTTTACCTCAGTAAACCTTTGCTATGTTTTCAAATGGAAATCTTGTTGGTTGAACCACTTCTTGTCGGTGGATATTGAACTTTATCTCTTGGTGTTTTGGGAATGCTCTTGGTACATTTCTCCTTGACTTCTTGGTACTGTCTTCTCATCATCCTTGGTACCTTTTTCCATTCACTTCTCGGTGGTCATGAAAGATTTGAACAATTCATGAATGTACCTTACTCCCTTCCTGTCAATACACATACGTCCACTTGCAAATCTCCCAATTTTTGTCGATTGCTTGACTTGCAAATGTTCCAACTACTTGTCATTACTTGGATTCATGTAGAATTGAACCCAAGAACTCCACTTTCTCCAAAATGCTTCTTGCCACCAAGCCACTTAAACCTTTCAATTATATAATACACAATTTATATTATATTCTATATTTTTTAACCTTTCCTATTTTTAATATTTTAAATTCATTTTCCCTAAAATTTGCCATTTTATTCTAACTTGCCTTACCCATTATCAAACACATTTTTCTCAATAAACAAAACTTTAAATATTTAAATTCATAATAACCTAAAAGGATATGTTGAATATTTGTGCAATTTAGAAATGTGAGAGGGTCACTAAGCAAATATTGGAAATGAGTTTGTAGATAAAATTGGAGATGAAACTCTAGAACCCATGAGACCCAAGAATTTCACTTTACTCTATAGACTATTCTTATCTTTTCTTTCTCTTTTCTCCTAAAAACCATCGTTAAGCTCTCTCTCTCCCTCTCTCTCTCTCTCTCACTCCCTCGAACTCACCTAAACCACACCCAAAATCAATTGTTGGAGCTTTCAAACACCCAAACATTAACACTAAAACAAAACTCTAGCGGGAAATCTAAGAAATTTAGAGAGAGAAATCTATTGTTTTGGGAAAATTAGGCCTTTGACAAGATTGGTGTCTTACATCAATGTAATAACCTGCTCCCAATATATATTTGAGTTATTTGTAGTTGTATTGATGATTTATATAATTTTTTGGAATTTTCTAGAGAGAGAAGAATTAGGATTTGTTGTGACTCAATTTTGGGAATGAAAATTGAAGACCCTATTAGAGGTAAATCATCTTCCTCAACTTAGATTTGTGTTATTTATGCAAGTATTTGAGTTCTAGGATAAGAATGGAATGAAACCAATGAATATTACACGCTGGATAGTTTGAGCTTACCGTGTTTTTTTACTCATAGGTTTCTTTCTCTGCATAAAAGTAAATAGAGTAAAGTTTATTCTTGCTGAAACTAGATTTTTAGGACTTTAAATTGATGTATTGCAGTAGACATTTCAATGAGAGTTGAATTTTTGGTGATTTTTCAAAGAAACAAATTCTGCAGAAATTCCCTGTTTTTGGTCCTATTCTACATGTAGGATTTGTTGCAATTTTAAGCTGTCTTCTGTGCTGAATTAAGTTAAACTTTGAACATGAAGTTGTGGACCTATGGCTTAGCGTTAATTTGAGCTTGAATCACTTAAATCTGATTTGCACAGTGAAAGTTATGGCAATATTTCGATGAATACGAAAATATGGATCATGAATTTAGGAAAATTTAGAAGAAAATCAACTAACCCCAAATTTGATTTTGATTAATGGTGAAATGGTATTTATTGTCTTAGGTTGAGACAATTAAAAATTAGGAGGGATTAACTTAATTTTGAATTGAGGATCAGGAGTGTTGACCCTCTCAAGAAGTAAGTGGTTGCATATTTACACTTAAATAAGAAAAATATTTTTATTGGATTTTCTTTTTAAAATGATTTTCAAAACTTGATTTTATACGCTTTTTGTGTGGAGTATCTCAAAAATTGAATTAGAAAACACATATGCATCTTATTTGTTTTGGATAAATAAATGTGCCATGTTGATTTATTGATATTAAATATATTGTCATGTTGATTGCGCCATATTGATTTATTGATATTAAATATATTGTCATGTTGATTGCAAATGAGCAATTGCTAAATTGATGGCACATGAAATGGATATATAAATGTTGAGAAATGGTGCATATGATTGGCTTAGGGGGAAGAGCCTAATCCCCAAAAAATGACTCATCACTTTCCTCCACAGAGCGACCCAATGGGATGACGTGATGGGTTTAATAGACATGATATATAGCCGAGTGCGATGATACATTCATGGTCGAATAACACGCCGCCTAAATGGTGTGGAACAGTTGATCACACCACCAACGCATATAACCAATGCCAATGAATGAGGCATTCGTAAACTGAAATTACTAAAACCCTTGGCCGTCCCACTCTAGGTCATGGTAGACCTTTGTTTAGAATAATGATTTGGCTGCTCTATGTTTAAAAACATGAAATGATCAGATACATATTTATTGAATCATGATGATTGGAAATTTTTTTTTATTGAATGATTTTGAGAATGACACGATAGTTTGAAATATATTCATTTGATATATCTACCACACAAATTTTATTTATATACAATATGCATATCACTCACTGGGGATAATATATACTCACACTTCCTACTTCCATTTTTATAAAGGAAGCCAAGTTGTGACTTATGAGTGCCTAGCGCCGGATTTGGAGAAACTTGTTTTGTTGAAGTTCTTTGGGTACAAGTCATCTTTGGCTTGAGGTATTGGTGGATCCAAATGGAGGCAAATTTTGTAAATATTTTTGGAAACCTATTTTATATTATATTGTTTTGTATACTTGAATCGAGGACTCCTTTTACTTCTTTAATATTATATGAAAATTATTTTTTTGGGATAAAATAGTTTATGATGATTTGGAAGTTAGACTTACTTAATTATTTTGGAAAAATGGATAGATATCGTTGAATACCTTGTGTACTTTGGTGTACGGGATAGGTTTACTCATATTTTGAGGTAACGCGACGTCACGTGCTCGATCCGATGGTCGGGGCATGACAATTTTATTCATATTAAAGTTTAGGTTTTCGATTTGAGAGTATATTAAAATGTTTAAAATGTTTTCCAAATATTTTAAAGGTTCTCAATTGTTTTCAAGACTATTATGAAAAGCTTGATTTCCAAATGATTTTTAAAACCTCTTATGGGTCTTAAAAAATTAGGAATATTTTTTTTTGGGGTTTAAGGACCAAGTTTAAATTCCTATTATACTTGTTAATGCTAGAATTCTCCAACTCCACTTCCTCAACCCAAGGCCGTATCATTTTCACAAGCACCTCTTCCAACACCAATACACCCGACTCTTTTAATAGAGACCCCTACTCCTCTTTTAGCCATACTCCAACAGGTGATGGCGTGGTAGAATACTTATGGAGCCCGGTTAGAAGGTCCACAACAAATCTCAGATCCCCCACCAATTCCTCCTTCTAGGTTTTCTTCTCCTCCGACTTGGGATGAATCCCTTAGGGAATTCAATGAAAAGTCTTACACCCGCTTCTATAGAGACCAAAAGCGGGAGGAATTTTTTAGACTGGTGAAAAGAAACAAAACGGTGGCTGAATATGAGACAGAGCTTATGGAGTTATCTACAGATGTTCCAAAGTTTATCAACTTTAAAAAGTACTTGTGTGCTAAGTTTAGAGTGGTTCTAAATATAAACATAAGGGAGAAGATGTCGATGATCAATGCCCATACATACAAGGATATGTTGTAATTGGCCTTGCAGGCCAAGGAAATGGTGGTTGAGCGAGAGAAAGTTAGAAAGAGTCATGGCAAGAAAAGGGACTTTGAATTCACTTCTAACTAAGGCTCCAAGAATAATAAGAGCATGGACCCCCTATATTGGTGTCTCTGTCTTCGAATCTGTTGGCTCTTCGCAAGGCTAATGATCGCCTCAGTTTAAAACTCTTATAGCTAGTGTTACCTTCAGAAATAAGATGGTGAGGAGTAATGACCATTCCCCAAATTGCAAGAAGTATCACCTAGGACTTTGTAAGGCACCCCAAAGATCATACCGATGCGGGATGGAAAGACATTTTCACAATGTTTGCCTCGAATTAGGCCTAGGCTAGTTATGGAGAAATTTTGATGTTGTATGATGGACTTTGTAAGGCACCCCAAAGATCCTACCGATATGGTAAATGATTTTGATTGAGGAGAAATTTTGGTGTTGTATGATGGTTAACAATTGGATTGAAGGATGGTATACTCTTGTAAAATGATTGTTGGCTCATTGTGTAACTAAAAGGGATATATGATAAAGTTATTAGAAAGTCTCAATCACTACCTTCTTATTCTCACACTTTTGGATACCATGACATTGCTTGTTTTATGCTGTATCCGATCAGCCTTGCATTTTTTTATGCAATTAGAACTACTCATTTAGACAAGTTAGTTTCCAAGCCTTTTGGGAAATGAAGGTTTTAAAAGAGCCATGTGTTAAATCCTTTTCTTTCACATCCACATGGAATGGACCAACATTATCTAGATCTCCTTTACAATGTTTATGATGATGAAATTAGCATAAGAATAATTGAAAATCATGTGAGGTAAGCATTATGCAACAACATCTTGATTATTGATATTAGTTATGCGTGGAAATATTAAGCATATTGATGAATTTGGTGAAGATGTTCTCTTACAAATAGTATACCTTAGAGTTAAGGTCTAATTCTAGTCTCTAGTTTTGAGAATTTTTTTATTAGGATATTTTATATAGAACATGAGAATCTGAAAGATGTTGATGGTTAGAATGTTTTTAACATGGACTACTTTATATATATTGGATCAATCAAATGCTACATTGGCCAATGATCGAGTTATCAAATCGTAGTCTTAGTAGAGGATTAGGGAGTTGATGTTACTTGATCATTATATTTGTAAAATCATTCTTTAGAAGATACTCAAAAATGATGCTGACAAACATATTTAAAAGAAGATACAAAAGTTTGTCTTGATTTCTGGATTCTCCATCAACAAATAGAAATGATTAATGAACTCCTAATATCTTTTCTTTCCCGTTATATGATCTAGTATCAAGTTGTTATTAGGTGAGTTGGTATGAGAAGCATTTTAGAGAGGAAATGATACACAAGAAGGGTTGAATAGGCCATCTTTCCAAATAAGAACAAGAGTTGAATTAATTTTTTCCAATTTTATATATATGAGATATTCCTATAAAACAAATGGCAAGAATATGCTAAGTTATAGTAGATGTTGGTAGTGCCATGGATGTGGTGTCCAATTTTGTTGCTAAGAAGTTGAAATAGAAAATGGACCCTACTTGATGCTTTACATGTTGGTTGGGTGGATAAAACCACTTTGCGTGTGATTGAGAGATGTGGAATTTTCGTATACTTTGGTGTATACTCTAAGAATATCTATTTTGATGTATTGTTTTAGATGTTTCCCATACACTATTAGGTTATCCTTAGTTATACGATTATGTTATGACTATAAATTGCATAGATAGTACTTTCATGTTCCTATTGCAAAGTAAAACCATTTGGCTACATCCGGCACTGCCTAAGGAGCCAACCTTCAGCCCTAAGTGTAAGATGAACCCACCAATACTTCTTATCAGATGTCTTCCTACTGTAAATTATAGGGTTCTTAAGAGAGAGGTTTTGGACACGGGCTCATGTTGGCCTTAATCCCTTTTGTTCTTCCCATCGATGCTCATAGCATAGATTAGCCTTGGAGATTTCTCACTTGTTGTGTGAGTTTGCGGATGTTACCTTTGAACTTCTTGACGCGTTTTCACCTTTACGGATTGTTCAACACTTTATAGATTTATTTTTGTGAATCTCAATTACTAGCTTACCTTACAAATTGGATGAACCTAGAAGATCATGAAGAGTTGAATATGCAAGGGAAAGAGGAAACTTGGGAGACCAAATAGTCGATGTTAAAATGATACCCCCACATTTTTTATGTATAAATTTCTTTTAAATTTTGAAAACGAAATTTATTTTTAGGGAGCTAAAAACTGTAAAACCGGAAAACTGTAAGACTATATATTTTTTAATTATTTTCCCTAAAATTTGCTCTTTTATTCTAACTTGTCTTACCGATCACCGAACACATTTTCCTTAACAGACAAAACTTCAAATACTTAAATTCATAAGAGTGACCTTTCCAATAACGCAAGAGGACATGCTGGACATTTATGTAATTTAGAAATAATAAGAGGGTCACTAAGCAAATATTGGAAATGGGTTTGTAGATAAAAGTGGAGATGAGCCTCTAAAGTCCATGAGACAGAAGAAATTCACTTCACTTTCTAGACTATTCTCATCTTTTCTTTCTCTTTTCTCCCAAAACCCACCATTAAGCTCTCTCTCTCCCCCTCCCTAGAACTCACCCAAACCACACCCAAAATCAATTGTTGGAGTTTCCAAGCAGCCAAACATTAACCCTAGAACAAAACCCTAGTGGGAAATCTAAGCAATTTTAGAGAACGAAAAATCTAAGGTTTTCGAAAAATTGGGTCTTGGATGAGATTGGTGTCTCAAAACAAGGTAATAACCCCTTTCCAACATATATTTGAGTTATTTGTGATTGTATTAGTGATTTATACAATTTTTGAGAATTTTTCTAGACAGAGAAGAATTAGAGTTTATTGTGATTTGATTTTAGGAATGAAAATTGAAGACCCTATTTGAGGTAAATCATCTTCCTCAACTTAGATTTGTATTATTTATACAAGTATTTGAATTTTAGGATGAGAATGGAATGAAACCTATGAATATTACACGCTGGATAGTTTGAGCTTACCATGCTTTTTCACTCATTAATTTCTCTATACAATAGTAAATGGAGTTGAGTTTATTCTTGCTAAAACTAGACTTTTAGGGCCTTAAATTGATGTATTGCAGTAGACATTTCAATGAGAATTGAATTTTTGATGAATTTTCAAAGAAACAAGTTCTGCAGAAATTCCTTGTTTTTTATCCTCTTCTGGCTGTAGGATTTACTGTGATTTTAAGCTATCTTCTGGGTTGAATTAGACTAAATTTTGAACATAAAAGTTGTAGATTTATGTCTTACCTTTAATTTGAGACTTGAATCATTTAAATTCAATTTGTGTAGTGAAAATTATGATAATTTTTCGATGACTATGCAAATGTGGGTCATGAATTTAGGAAAATATAGGGGAAAATCAACTAACCCCCATATTTGATGATTTATGATGAAATGATATTTATTGTCTTACGTTAGGACAATTGAAAGTTAGGGGGATTAACTTAGTTTTGAATTATGGATTGGGAGCGTTGATCCTCCCAAGAGGTGAGTAGTTGCATGCTTGTACTTAAACAAGAAGAATGTTTTTATTGGATATTTTTTAAAATGATTTTTGAAACTTAATTTTATATGCTTTAGTATATATAGAATATCCCAAAATTTGAATAAGAAAACACCTATGCATCTTATATATTTTGGATAAACAAATGTGTTATGTGGATTTATTGATATTGAATACATTGTGTCACGCCCCGATCCTCGATCCAAGGCGTGAGCAGCCGCCACGCTATCCTATATGCTGACATTAAATTTCCAACCATCAACAAACAAACGGATAGAAACTCCCTATAAATCGGAGGTCCATCCTATATTAAAATCCCGTCAATCAATAACATATCAATGTATAAAGGCCAATCTGGTAAATCATCAGCACAACCAACCAATCCACATCCCTGTCAACATCCAAAATAACGTAAGGCTAATCCGGTCCTATCTACAGAATTCTATTGCCATGCCTCCATCAAAGACATGAACAGTCACCAGTCACCCCTCCTGTGATTTAGAGGTGGCACCGAGCGAACCTAATAGACAATCCTATACATGACACGTTTTCCAAAGCGGTTGAATACAAAAGTACAATCATGCCTCAATGCAATACAATGAAATGAGAGTTGCAATAATATGTACAATTTTTTATATATAGTCATCCCTTTTATATACATGTATAATGGTTTATCTTCAATCTCAAATATACAAATATATATATATATATATCATCTCATATCTTTAAACACAATCTTGCGGAAGAATGGTTAGCACCATACCCAAGTCCGATATCTCCAACAAAACCTCGTGCGCTGCTATGTCGTAACATGTCCCACTATAGCTATCTCTTTCGAATAGAAAGTGAGGGGTGAGTATTATGGGGAATACTCAGTGAGTGAGAGGGTATATATAAGTGTGTTCAATGTGTTGGTGAAAAATGGAGTGTCAAAATGATTCAATAAATCCACAAGTCCGCATAATGTATGAAAACAGTGCATAATTAACAATTTAGTATAAATCATTCTTTTTCATATATTTCAAATAAATATGCATCCATATCAATCGATCACACAAGTATAAAGCATACCAAAATCATATCATCATATCATGTCGAGTCCCAATATCATATACGACGTTTGGGGATACCTCCTGTAGAACCGTATCCGGGCACAATGGGTGCCTTTGCGAATGCCCTTCGTAGCTACGGCATACCAAACTTATGGGCGTATCTCAGAAATCATATCATCATCGCATGCATAAAGCCCTCGACCGATAACATAATATCATCATAATATATATGCCATGCCAACATTTATTAAACCATATCAAATACTTTTCGTAATTGATTTCATAAAATCATATGCATATCGATGCAATGACACGTTTTTCATTTCACAAATCATTTAGATGCATATTTCATAATAAAATCATGTTATAGACACTCCAATGATTCATAAAACATTTCATAAATCCATTCCAAAAATCATAGCACACAATTATAAGTCATGCTTGCATTGAAAAGCGTTTTAAAACATGTTGTTTTGCATTGAACACATAATATAATAAATCTTACTCAGTATGCGGGAGGGTACGCCACTCCTGGCACGAATCTCGAGGCACACACAAAAAAATGCTTCCCTCAATATCACCAACAAAGCTCTATAAACACAATGTAGAATATGTGTCACTTAAGAGATCATATGATGCGTATATAATAATGTAAATGTGATGCAACCCTAGTTATAGACAAAGCTCTATACCTCAACTGGGGTTGGAATTGGGAAATTTCAATTTCCATGGTTGGCTCACATAAAAACTCACACTTTTTATATTGAATTTATCTCCAAAATCTCGGTGGAAGATTTCTTAAAGTCTACATTTGCAAAACAATCTAAATCTCACTCTCCATTCTGTCCTATTTTAGCAAATTTCCCCTATCTCACAATCTATTCATGCAAAGACTCTGATTTTTGACTATGTTGTAGTCAAGACACAAGGCTACAACGTATTTGTTGGGCACTCTCTCAGATTTCTAGTGCAAATCCCTGAAATAGCAACATTTTGCCCACATTACATTTTATAAGTCTGTTCTGACAAATTTTTAGCACAACCAAAACAACGTTTAACACATAACTCCAAATTACCTGAACTTGTTACCATACCGAGAAAACACATAACCTTACATTTTCATATTTTGGGTTTCTTCCAATTATGCCTAGAAGGGGTCTGAAATTGACCACCAAAATCTCTGTTCAGTTTTGGCCGAGAAACAGAATTGTTTCTGTATAGTTTTGGGAGATTTTGTATAACTCTTGATTCCGTCAGCCGACTTGGCAGCAATTTTTGTAGTAAGTGGATACAAGGGAGATCTACAACGTTTCAGCTCTGTGTTTTTGCAAACAAGGGCTGGAAGGGGGTCGTGCAATGCTACTGTTTGTAGTTGTGGAAAATAGAGGACCCTCTGACGAGTTTCAGAAGAATGGCTGTAACATTTGATACAGGGGTCAGATTGAGGTGCTCCTTACCTCGTTGGAAAGCTAAGACATAGATCTACAATTGTTGAACTAGCACAAGATCTGAATCTATCAGGAAGGGGCTTGCACAAGATCTGAATCTATCAGGAAGGGGCTTGAAAACTTAGGTTAATGTTGCTGCTGAAATCAGGGCAAAAATGCAGGACTGAACAGGGAATTAGTATAGAACACTTAAATTTGAAAAATCATATAAAATCCATCTCTACTCAGAATGCAACGATTCTTATCTCATTTTAAAGCTATGAATGTCTAGTTTCATGTGTAAAAATTTCATGCAACTTTTCTCTGCATAGAAAATGCTATAGCCTAAGCATTACAACCTGTTCAGACTTCCAAAAACCCCAAAATTCTGTCATGACTTCAAATTCGTCTACCCTAGTTTTCTAAGCAAAATTTCTCCTTTTTGCCTAAATTTTGGATATGTTATACTAGAGGGTGGTGGGTGTTTACCATATGAATAGCAGGCTGATTGAAGTTTTGGACTTTCACATTTGCTCCGTTCCTTGAATTTTCGTCCCTTCTTAGATCTCCATGTGTGGTGCTTCTTTTGAGCTGGTTTTTGGATATGTGATACTAGGTCTAGGGAAGAGCAAAACCATGTAAAAATGTTGGGAGGTTTTGAGGAAAAATCATGGTTGTTCTTCAATGGGTTTCACGGCTAAGGAGAAAGGAAGAAGAAGAGAATGAGTGTTCTTTGCCTTATGCTCTCTCACAGTTTTGTTGGGAAGGGAATAAAAGATTAATGTTAATTGTTCAACCAAGGTTTAGTTATGTTCTAACCCTAGTTAGGTTTAATTAACCCTACCCTAATTAAATTTAACCATAGTAAATCAACTAAAATTAATTCCTTCCAATATTATGATGCCACTTGTCAAAGCCACACAAAGTCCAAGAGCATTAAATGCTTATCCTTTGTGCTTATCTATCACGCCCTGACCTGTCCCCGGGCTGAGCACGCGACAACCACCATGGCACCTCGATACACGAGCACAACATCCTACGTATCGAGACACCGTAAGGCTAATAACAACATCCAATCTAATATATCACAGACCAAATCAATTCTCAAGTCATCACAATGTGCCTCAATGCATCAATATATCAAATCAAATGAGAGTTATCATTTTCACAAGTCAACATAAGTATAATACAGTCATCCCAGGTATATAAATACAATGGTCAACTAAATGCTCCAAATATAACAATAACCTCAAATGATTACCGCGAAAGAGTGGGTAACCGTACCCAAGCCCAGTGTCTCCAAAATGCCTAACGAAATCAAAACTCTACTAGCTCTCAGTTCAAGACTAAACCTGTAAGATGGGAAAGTAAGGGGTGAGTACCTAAAAGGGGATGGTACTTAGCAAGTGAGGGGATTGACATTATACTATTAATATCGGTGTGAACATGGAGTGTCAAAACATAAGGTAATAATATCCACAGTGTGCAAACCGATCATATCATGTCAAAACCATATATCATACGCACACATCAGAAATCAAGATATGCATCCAATAATTACATCAATGTCATGAAGAGTCGGGCAATGAAATATTCCGGATAAGAGTCTACCTCGACCAGTAACGGACGCATTGGGGGTTTTCACAATGCATGTATGTAAAAACAATAGCTCTCTACCCCAACGAGTACAATCATCAACATAGATCCGACATTTGGGGGATAGCTCTGGCCAAAGCGTATCTGGGCACAATGAGTGCCTCTGCCAAATGTCCTTCGTAGCTACGGAACATTGCTATACAGCGGGGAAATGGGGGGCACCAATCCCAAAGCGTGGAATCATCACAGGGCATCCAACCCAATCACATGTTCAAATCCAGGTTATATGAAACTGTGTGCCAATAGATCTGAAAATCATATACATACCATATGTTATGAAAAAGTGGCACAATATCATTTGTGAAAGCACATGGATGCATATCAAACAAGTTAAATAATTGGGACACTCCAATGGTCACAAAATATGTCTAAAGCATATATGAAAATCCGAAAGCTCAATTTATCACACATTTGAAATCGTGCTATAAAAAACATTTAAAATAAGATTTTCCTATCAGTAGTAGATGTCAAAGTCCCACTCACAGTTTGGGGAAGGGTAATGCACTCCCCAATATTACCACGAATCATAAATCAAGTGCTCCCCTTGTTCAAATCATAACTCTTATGAAGAAATCGGTCCGCAGATTTTCAAACCTGCGCAGTCATGGGAAATAAGCTATAACTCTTTGCACAAAACTCCATTCCAAGCGAAATTGTGATATGTTATAGGTAACTTCATGACCTATAACTTTCAGCTTATATACTTTATCAAATTCATATCACAGAATTCCTAGAAATCCTCACTTTGTCTTCGTCGCATTCCAATTTCAGCTTCTGTCAAATTTTTGAGCAGAAGCTATTACTTTTATTCTACTTATCAAAACTTAATAAAATTTTAACATGTCATTCCTAAGACATAGATCTACAATTTTCCTGTTTTGAGTTTCACTCAATAATACCGATAAAGGGGTTGAAATAAATCATGATCAGAATAGACAGTTTTCAGTTGGAAACAAAATTTCTGCCAACACACCTTTAGGAAAAACTATATAACGTTTGATTCCCTTGTGCGTTATGGATGAAATTTTACTATGTGGTAGACAGGAAAGATAGCTACAACTTTTATGTTTTGAGTTTCTCCAAAATAGAGTTGGAAATGGTTCGTTTGTATACACTGATTTTATAGTCCGAAACAGAACAACTTTCTGTTATGCTTCAGGAAAAATGCCATAACGTTTTGCACAGATATCTGATTAAGGTGGTTCTTATCTCGTTGGAAAGATAAGACTTGGATCTACAATTTACTTAACTAGGGCATTTTCAAATTCTGACTGTAAGATATCTTAAAACAAAGGTGAATTCATAGACAAAATAAAATCAATGCAAGACAAAACAGAAAATTTACCTCAATTTCTTTGCCTTCCAAAACTCCTCCTAGATTGGACTCACTCATTGTCACTCTTGGCTCTTGAAGGAATGAAGAAAGCTCCACATTTTCCTCTCTTCTTCCTCTCACTCACGTCCACTTCATGGTGCAACAAATGAAGGGGTTGAAATCTTTTAATTTTTTACAAGCACGCTTCATTCCCCAAAAGTCAAGGTTTGTACATCATCAACATACCTCAATAAATACTTGCTTTTTCATTCCATACAACACCATGCTTTGGCATTAAGTGCTTGTCCAATTTGTTGTCTACCATCTTATTGCATTGAAGTCCCTATCTTTTGAGAAAATGCTTCTAGGTTCTTGTTAATTACAAATTGGGTCCCTAGACTTATAAAAATTATAAATTGACTCAAAAAATTCTCAAAATTACACGCTAGGCCCAAAATCACAAATTAAGCCCAATGGGACCAATTTTAAAATTTAATATGGTTGTCTCGACCCTATTTGTTAAAATCGATCCGAATTAGGGTTTACGGAACAAATTTATGGACTTTTACCGTTTTAACCTTACAAATAATTATTTATCAAATTAAAAAATTTTCCACTATCAAAATCATATCTTATCATCATAGGACCATTCGTTGCCCATTTCGAAATTATTCACTTATGCCTAAAAATTGGAGCAAAAATTTTCTGGGAGATTTTTATCGAAAAAATTTCTGAGTGAAATTTATAAAAGGATTTATGAAAAATCATCATATATAAAGATAAAATAGGATACATGAGCATACACCGAGAGTCGGTGTTACATTTTCTAATCCCCTAAAACAAGTTTCATCCTTGAAACTAAAAGAAGGCCATACAGGGAAATGGAAAACTACTCAGTGAATAGATGGGGATACTGTCTCCTTATCGTTTGCTCAGGCTCCCAAGTCTCCTCCTCGACTTGGTCGCTACGCCACAAAACACGAACTAACGGGACTTCCTTGCTCCACGGTCTCCTGATTTGTCTATAAAGTATGGCCACGAGCTGTACAGGTAAGCTCAAATCCTCCCGTAGCTTAACTGGTGGAGGCTTCAATACATGTGAGGGATTCGGCATATACTTCCTAAGTACAGAGACATGGAATACATCGTGAATACATGACAACTCCTCTAGCAGCTCCAATCTATATGACACACTTCCGATCCTCTCAAGAATATGGAAGGGCCCAACATACCTAGGGCTCAGTTTACTCCGCTGCATGAAACGGATCACCCCTTTCTAGGGTGAGATCCTCAAGAATATCATGACTCCAACCTAAAACTCTAGTGGTCTCCACCTACGGTCTGCATACATCTTCTGCTGATCCTGGGTGGCCCTCATCCTCTCACGGATGGTCCTCACCTTCCCCTTTGTCTCCTCAGCAAGAATGATGCTGTTGAGGCGCCTCTCATCAACCTCATCCCAACATAGAGGTGTGCGGCATCACCTCCCATATAATACCTCGTATGGTGGCATTCCGATGCTCGCTTGGTAGATATTATTATATGCAAACTCCACAAGTGGTAAGTGCTGATCCCAGCTACCATGAAAGTCAATCACGCATGCCCTAAGCATGTCCTCTAACATCTGTATCATCCTCTCTGACTGTCCATCCGTCTGAGAATGATATGTCATGCTAAAATTCAGTTTAGTGCCCAATACCTTCTGCAAACTGGGTCAAAACCTAAACGTGAATCTGGGTCCCTGTCTGAACAATCGATACAGGTACCCCGTGAATCCGAACTATGGTATCAATATAGAGTCGTGCCAATGCCTCCAGAGGGTAATCACCTCGGATGGGGATAAAATGTGCAGATTTGGTGAGTCGATCGACAATCACCCCAATCACATTATGCCGTGCAGAATTACTCGGCAACCTCATCACAAAATCCATAGAAATATGTTCCTATTTTCACTTAGGAATGGGAAGAGACTGCAACGTACCAGCTGGTCGCTGATGCTCAGCCTTTACCTACTAACACACCAAGCACCGCGCCACAAACTCAGCTATCTCCCGCTTCATGCCTGACCAACAATAACTATCTCTGATGGTCCGGTACATCTTCGTACCTCTGGGAGGTATAGCATATGATAACGAATGCTCCTCCTTGAGAATAGTATGCTTAAGATCATCATCAGCTGGCATACAAATCCGCTCTCTGAATACCACGAGTCCATCATCACGGACTCTGAAATCTCCGCTCTCTCCTCGGCAGATCCTGTAATGAATGCCCTGAAGCTCCCTGATGCGGTCGAATAGGGTCGATCGCACCTCAAATCTGGCTAGCAGTACACCCTGACTGTTGCTAGCCAAACTGACTCCCAAAGTATGGAGTCCCACCAAGCAAGAGACATACGCTCTCTCTACTGCCTGTGATATAGAGGAAGAGGATGATTTCCGGCTCAAGGCATCTACCACAATGTTCGCCTTGCCCGAGTGATAGTCAATAATCAGATCATAGTCTTTTAGCAGTTCTAACCATCGCCTCTGCCTGAGGTTCAACTCTTTCCAAGTAAATAGGTATATTTCAAGCTCTTGTGGTCTGTAAAAACTCTGCAGGTCACTCTATAAAGATAATACCGCTATATCTTCAATGCGAAGACTATGGCTGCCAGCTCTAAATCATGAGTCGGGTAGTTCAACTCATGCTTCTTCAACAACCTCAATGCATAAGCGATTACCCATCCATCTTGCATCAATACACAGCCTAGCCCCTGCCGGCTGGCATCACTGTAAACCACATACTCTCTACTGCTGGTAGGGAGAGCTAAGATTGGTGCCGTCATCAGTTGCTGTTTAAACTCCTGAAAGCTCGCCTCACAGCGATCATCCCAAATGAATTCGATGTCCTTCCGCGCCAGTCTCAAGAGTAGAGCAGCGATCCGTGAAAAGCCCTCCATGAATCGCTGATAATACCTAGCCAGACCAAGGAGCTCCGAACCTCGGTCACTGTCTACAGCTGCTCCCATTTTAGTATGGTCTCAACCTTCTGCAGATCAACATAAATACCCTCCGCAGAGACAATATGTCCAAGAAATCCTATTTGTCTCAGCCAAAATTCACACTTGGTGAACTTGGCATACAACTTCCACTCGCGGAGAATCTGTAGAATCACCCTAAGGTACTGCGTATACTCCTCATCGCCTCGCGAGTACACCAGGATGTCATCGATCAATACGATGACGAACCGATCCAGGTAGTCATGAAAAATCAGGTTCATCAGATCCATAAAGGCCGCTGGTGCATTGGTCAGCTCAAACGGCATGATCAGGAATTCATAGTGCCCATATCGAGTGTAGAATGCAGTCTTGGGCACATCCTCAGCCCTAATCCGCAACTGATGATATCCGGATCGAAGATCGATCTTTGAGAAAACCCTCGCACCCTAAACCTGATCAAACAAGTTATCAATCCGTGGCAATGGATATCGGTTCTTGATAATGACCTTGTTTAGCTGCCGATAATCTACCCAAATCCGTCCTTTTTCTTTATAAACAATACCAGAGCACCCCAAGGCGAAATGCTCAGACGGATAAAACCCTTGTCCAGTAACTCCTGTAGTTGGACCTTGAGCTCTCTGAGCTCTCTAAGCTCTGCCAATGCCATTCTGTATGGCAGAATAGATATGGGAGCTGTCTCTGGAGCTAGATCGATCTCGAAATCAAACTCCCGAACTGGTGGTAGTCTAGGTAGCTCTTCAGGGAATACGTCTGGAAAATCCTACACCACTAGGACATCCTTAAGCTTCAGCCCTTCAACAGTGGTGTCTACAATATGAGCCAGGTATGCCGTGTAGCCTTGACGTATCAGTCTCCTGACTTCCATCGCCGATATCATACAGCGAGGTAACACTCGCCTCTCGCTAGAAAACTTCAAAGGTGATCTTTCTGATTGTCGAAACTCTACCTCCTTGCTGAAGCAATCAACAGAGGTTCGGTGTGTGCTCAACCAGTCCATCCCTAGGATGGCATCGAAATCCGACATATCCAAGGGAATCAAGTTTGCCTCAAGTACGGCATCTCCAATCATGACCTCGGTCCCTTTGTAAACTAAGTCTTTAAGTAGCTGTTCACCTAGAGGAGTGATAACCAATATCTCCTCATCAAGTGGCGACAAGGACTTTCCCAATTGGTGGGCAAAAGTCACTCTCACGTATGAAAAATTCGACCCGGTATCAATGAGAACACGAGCGTTGACTCACCAAATTTTTATAACTCCTAATGTGAGAGAAATAAAAGTGATTAATAGTAATATAAAAGAAAATAGATATCTGCTCATAGATATATCAAAATGTATATACAACCAACATAGTAAGCCTCTAAAGCTTTAACTATTGATGGCCTCAAAAGAAAGGATACATAAGAAATCTCTAAATAGGAGGATCAGTAGGAGGGGTACCAATAACCACGACAGGATATGCCCACGCGTCCTCCTGAGTCATCGTATACACTCGGGCTTGAGCCCTCGGCCGCTGCTGTTATGATCCTGGTGCTATGCTGCTCCCAAGTGCTGTACGCGGAGCTGTATGGCTAGAATGAGCAGGTGCTTCCTGCTATCCTCCTCGTGGAATGCTCGACTGAACCGAGACTGTTTTACCAACCATTCCTAGATCAGGGCACTAACTTTGTATGTGCCCTTGCTTCCCACATTGGAAATAGGTAACTGGGATTTTGTACGCTCTGAATGGGTGGTGCCTGCTGTATCAGCGACAAAAGGGACGCCGCGGAACTGTCGTATGAGTGCTAGCGTTAGGGGCTGGTGCTCTGAACCCTGGGATCGTGATCCCTACCCAAACTGTGCCTGTCTCTACTGAGAAGGACCTCTGTGAAATCCTGTGATCCTGCCCTTCTTCGAGCTCTGGCCCATAGAAGACCTGAGCCTCTTTTTCCTCTGTTCTTTGCTCTCACGCTGCTGGCCCTCAGCACGGTCGATCCCCTCCGCCCGGTGTGCCGAGTCAACTATCTTTGAAAGGAGAGACCAGGAATAACTGTCATATACTTTCTGATAGTCAAGTTGAGGCCGTCCTCAAACTTGAACCTTAGCTAAATTGGCGTCGCCAAGTTTAGGACAAATGCAGCTAATCTCCTCAACTCGGTCTCATACTCCGTGCCGATCGTGTGCCCTGCCGTAAGTGCAAGAATTCTGCCCTCTTGCGGTCTTGCTGAAACTCCAGAAAATATCTGCACTCAAACTCCCGTAGGAAATCTTCTGAACTCAGGGGCTCAGTGGCATCATCATTGACCGCCTCCCACCAAGTGAGGGCATCACCATCCAATAACCTCTCTACCACTCTTAATCTGAACTCCTCACTCAAGCCCAAATCAGTCAACACTCTGTGAGTGCGGTTTATCCAATACTGCACTGCTGTGGGATCATCCGTACTCGAAAACTTTGTGCAGCCTAACTACCTCGCCTCCTTCACCAGCTGGGTCAGCTCGTAAATGCGTCTCAAGGTGGAGGAGGTAGTGTTAGTGGGTCCTGAAACAGTGGAAGGACCAACTGCTGGTGATGGATCTGGTACAACTGGAGGTGGCATGGCTGTAGGAGTCAACGCGGCCATCGGAGCTGTTGGTGGAGGTGGTATCTGAATGCTATGTGCTGTGTACCACTCAAACACCTATCTGTAAGTATCCAGTGGTGGTGGTAGACCTGCAGCTATAATAGCCGGTGGAGTAGGTACTGTAGGAGGAGTGTGCGAAGAAGACGCGTCCTCCGGTGTCCTCGTGGGCTCAGTAGGACCAAAACGAGTACCTCGCCTAGTCGTCAAACTTCTGCGAGGAAAAAGGTACTTATCAGGCAGAAATGGCATAACTAACCCCTTAAAATGAATGAACAACTGGTTTATAAACCAATGAAAATAATGTGTTAGGTTGGATACAGCCCGTATCTAACCCTTAATATCGGATGAGCTCATTTGCCTATGACCATATTGGGATTTCATGACTGTAATGTAACTCTTCTCATGCATCGAGGACTTTAATACCAAATACTTGGGAATATTTTCAAAATCGTTTCCTAAAACATCGTTCTAACCAAGATCTTTGATACCAACCGAGTTGTCACACCCCGACCTGCCTCGGGCCGAGCACGCGAAAACCGCCATGGCACCTCGATACACGAGCTCAACGTCCTACGTATTGAGACACCGTAAGGCTAGTAACAACATCTAATCTAATGTATCACAAACCAAATAAATTCCCAAGTCATCACAATGTGCCTCAATGCATCAATATATCAAATCAAATGAGAGTTATCATTTTCGCAAATCAACATAAGTATAATATAGTCATCCCAGGTATATAAATACAATGGTCAACTAAATATTCCAAATATAACAATAACCTCAATTGATTACCACGGAAGAGTGGGTAACTGTACCCAAGCCCAGTAACTCTGAAATACCCAATGAAATCAAAGCTCTACTAGCCCTCAGTTCAAGACTAAACCTGTAAGATGAGAAAGTGAGGGGTGAGTATCTAAAGGAGGATGGTACTCAGCAAGTGAGGATTGACATCGTACTATTAATATCGGTGCGAATTTAGAGTATTAAAGCATAAGGTAATAATATCCACAGTGTGCAAACCGATCATATCATTTCAAAACCATATATCATACGCACACATCAGAAATCAAGATATGCATCCAATATTTACATCAATATCATGAAGAGCCGGGCAATGAAATATTCCTGGCAAGGGTCTACCTCGACCAGTGACGGGCGCATTGGGGGTAAAAATAATATCTCTCTACCTTAATATTAGCCGCAGGCTGATCCAACAAGCCTGCAAATATCATAAGTACAATCATCAACATAAATCCGACATTTGGGGGATAGCTCTGGCCAAAGCGTATCCGGGTACAACGAGTGCCTCTACTAAATGTCTTTCGTAGCTATGGAACATTACTATACAGTGGGGAAATGGGGGGCACCAAGCCCAAAGCGTGGAATCATCACAGGGCATCCAACCCAATCACATGTTCAAATCTAGATTATATGAAACCATGTGCCAATAGATATGAAAATCATGTAAATACCATATGTTATGAAAAAGTGGCACAATATCATTTGTGAAAGCGCATGGATGCATATCAAACAAGTCAAGTAATTCGGACACTCCAATGGTCACAAAATATGTGTAAAACATATATGAAAATCCGTAAGCTCAGTTTATAACGCATTTGAAATCGTACTACAAAAAACATTTAAAACAGGATTTTCCAATCAGTAGCAGATGTCAAAGTCCACTCACAGTTTGGGGATGTAACACCAACACTACGGTGTCTGTAATATTGCACCATTTTTGAAATATATATATATATATATAACTAAGATGTTCTTCAATTTAGTTATATAAAGAGATTTTATTTATTTAAATCGATTTTTGATTTTGGGGTATTTAAATTAAAATTTTGATATATTTTAATTTGTCGAATCTGCGAATCGAAATAAACCCCATTTTTACAAAAAAATTTAAATTTTAGTAAAGTGTGGGAGTGAAAACATATATATATATAAATATATATAAATACAAACAAAAAAAAAGAGAGAGAGCAGAAGCTGCGTTTAGGAGTGAATTGCAGCACCTCCCCCTCTTTTTCCCACTTAGGGTTGGAAACCCTAATTTTATTTCTCTCTCTCTCTCTCTCTTCCACTTTCTCTCTCTCCCTGACTATTCACCTTCCCGCGGCTGCCTTCTTCCTCCGCCGCGATCGGTCGCTCACCTCGCCACCACTCTCCACCGTGAGCAACCGCACCCAATCACCGTCTCTGTGCCACTCTCCCTCTGTCTTCTCTCTCTACCTCACTCACGGTCTCCCTCTCGCTATTGCTCACTCTCTCTCTCTTCGAATCACCCTCCACCGTAATCCGCCACCCTCTACCGTGATCCGCCACCCTCCGCCCTTTCTCCCCATGAGCTCGATCCTCCCCCGCACGAGCGCGCTATAGCGCGATCTCCCCCGCGCAAGCGCGCTACAGCGCGATCTCCCCCGCGTAGCGCTCCACAGCACAATCTCCCCCACTCGAGCATGCCACAGCGCGTGACCTCTCGAGAGAGCGCCAGCGCACGACTGCCCACAAAAGCCACAGTGCGCGACTGCAGCGGTTTCCTCTCCCTCCAGAGTGCGCCAGCTCTAATACAATGTGCCAGCCTGCGAGCGCGACTACTCGCGAGTGTGTGACCTTCTCCCAAGCGCGCTACAACGAGACAGAGTGCACAACAGAGCGCCACTACTGTCCTAGCCCGCAAGCTCGTAGGCCCGCGATGGCCCGTGAGCCCACGAGCCCACGAACCTCTGCGCAGGTAACTGACTTAGGGTTTTGATCCTGATCTAAATGTTTATGACGTAACTAATAAATCTTGTCTTCATAGAGAGCATTATAGATTTTGGAGTGATCGAGGAGACATTCGAACGAAGGTCTGCACTCCGAGAAAACACTAGGTAAAAAAAATTTCTTACCCATTCGATTTTTTTGAATGAATGTTAGGGTTAAGTTTAGAAATGAGGAGAAATGGTTGGCGTGCAGGCACTGCGCAGGGGCGCTGCGTGCCTTGCACATGGACGCTATGTGCCCTACACATGGACGCTGTGCGCCCTGCATATGGGCATTGCACGCCCTGCACATGGGAGCTCCGTGCCCTGCACATGGGAGCTGCGCGCCCTGCACAGAGGAGCGCTGGGCTGTGGCCTTACTCGCCCTTGGGTGCGAGTGAGAGATTGGATTGGTGTGAGCCCTGTACAGGATTGGTTGAGTAAAAACACTTAAGTCTTGTAGACATGTTCTATGCATGAACAAAATATGAGGAATTAGGGAAGGGTTCTAAAGGATTTGAACTACCTAATTTGCATACGTGTATTAGAAGTGATAGCCTATTTTCTATAACTGCGTAGGTTTGAAACTTGCTGATTTTTTTTAAATATATACATTCATAGGTGTTGGATACCTGATTTAGGGGAGCACTTTTCTTCGTTTCGTGGTATTATTGGGGAGTGCGCTACCCTCCCCTGTACAATGAGTGAGATTTATTTCAATACTTTTGTTTAATATGTAAACCCTGTTTTACAATATTTTGATAAATGAGTATGATTTGTCGTGTGCTTGAAATGTTTTGACTGGTTTTGGAACTGACTTTTTGTGAACCGATGGAGTGTCTAAAAATTGGGTTGAATTATGAAATTATTCATCATGTGGTTGAAATGTATAATGTGCCATTTTATGCGATATATTACATTTGGTTTGTGAACCTTATTACGACACATTTTTGATACGATATTGATTTTGGCTTTGAGGGCTTTGGTATGTATTGTTCTGTACCTACGAAGGATATCGTGAGAGGTGGTGTCTGGATATGCCTAGGCTGGGGTATCCCATGAGTTGTCTTGATTTTATTAACGACACGGTACTAGCCAGGTTGAACCCGAAAAGGAGAAAGATTTTGATACTCTCTCCAAGTCTAGCACCTGGACGAGGTCTGTCGCCAACGCCAGGGTAGAGAGCATTTTAAATAAATTTGCATTTAACACCCCCGGTGCTCCTGTCATAGGTCGAGGTAGACCTCTGCCAGGATACTTTCGGCTGGCAGTTTTATGATTTTTAATGACAGTGCTTTGGATGCATATTTGACTTGATAATGCGTGCAAATGATATATTGTTGAAATGAAAAGTATGATCATTTGAATTGTATACTTATGCTTTGACACTTCAGTTTTACAATTCTTATTAGACGATTGCATTGACCCACTCATTTACTGAGTATTCTTTCCCTGAGTACTCACCCCTCGTTTCCCTTCTTGTTTCAGAGATAGTATTTGGTAAGGAGCGTTGCTTTTAGGACGCTTAGAATCATTAGGAGATCTGATCTGGACTTGAGGAGTCATTGTATATTTTCGCTACAATTTCTTGAGTTAAAAATTGTATTGATGATGTATATGTATTTTGAGGTTTATAGATAACCATTGTATAATTCTGGGATGACTGCCAAAATATAGATATTTAAATTGTGGAACTCTCATGTCATTGCATAACACTTGCATTGAGGCAATTTCTATTCATTGTGTATGTTACTTGGGAATGTGTCATGTCCTAGAAGTGTACTTTAGGACCGCTTAGTGCTACCTCTAAATCACAAGAGGGGCGACTGGTGGCTGTTCATGCCTTCCCGAGTATGTTTGTGCTTAAAGTCCTCAAGGCATGAGAGTTTCATACAGTCATGACGTCCTAGTACATGGTCATAGGTATATGAGTTCATCCATTTTAGGGGGGTTAGATACAGTTGTATCTAACCTAACATGTGTTTTTTTTGATTCCATTCTTTGTGAGGGTGGTCAAGATGTGGCTAGTCTAAATTTCTTGAATCATGCCTATTCTTTGAACGATACCTAATAAGGATCCTTCTCTTACAAAAGTATGACGACCCAACGGAGCACCCGTTTTGCCCCACTAGAGGAATTAAATGAGCCGAAGGATCATTCCTCGACTACCGTGCCACCATCGGCACCTACTCAGCTAGCTGCTCAGGCTGAGAGTCTCGCACCCACACTCGACGCCTTTTGGCAGGTGTACTAGTGGTATACTTTGCATAGGGTCCAGATTCTGCCCCCACCACCTCCTACAACAGTGCCTGTACCTGTTGCAGCTCCAGTTCCTTCTGCACCGATTCCACCGTCAGTGGCCGGTCCTTCTATCTTGTTAGAGCCGAGTGAGACCACATCGGCCACTCTTAGACGGGTACATGAGTTGACTCAGTTGGTCAAGGAGGCCTATCAATTGGGGTGCACTGATTTCACAGGGCTTGGTGATGCTGTGGCAGCCAAGCATTGGATCAACCGTACCCGCAGGATTTTGACCGATCTGGGGATTGGAGAGGAGCTCTGACTGAAAGTGGCACAACGATTATTAGAAGGAGAGGCCCTCTTATAGTGGGAGGCCCTTATTGATGAGGTGACAGAGCCATTATAGTGGGACTACTTCCTTCGAGAGTTTGACCACAGATTCTTCCCATTCTACTAGCAGGACCGGATGAGGTCAGTGCTGGGACGGCTTACACAGGGGTCCAGATCTGTCTCAGAGTAGGCAGAGATACGGAGACTTATCGTATTTGTACCGGATCTGGCCACACCTCAGTATTTGCACTTGAAATTCGAAGATGGTCTTAGCCTCAGCATAAAGAAGTATATGACTGTTACTCCACAGTTTATACTGGCCGAGGTGATAGACTCTGCTTACCGCGTAGAGGCTTTGGTCTGTGTCGAGACTAGGTAGAGAGAGAACAGAGAGCTAAAGAGAAAAAAGAGAAGTCTCATTCTGCATAAAGCTCCAAGAGGAGCAGGGGATCTAGTTCGCATAGAGACGGATTTGGATAGGGGACGGGAACAGTACTCCCAGGGGTTCAGATAGCCCGCTCCGACCCACCTTGCATAGTATACTACTCAGCTGCATCCTTATTGCCACAGGTGCAATAGGTCTCATTCGATAGGAGCTTGTTCAATGTCGGTCATTTGCTTCCACTGTGGGAAGTCGGGGCATATCAGGAGTTCCTGTCCTGAATTAGGACTTGGAGGACAGAGTTCACAGAGCCACACTAGTACTCCTCATATGGATTAGCAGGGGCAGCCTACTCGGCCAGCATCTTTTACTCCCAGGGTGACCATCGGGAGTAACATAGTAAAGACCTAGGCATGACCGCAGCCTAGGGCTCAGGCCCGAGTTTATGCCATGATGGAGGAGGATGCCCAGGCGAACCCCTACATCATCACGGGTACTCCTCCTTCTAATCCTATAGAATATGATCTCTATGCATATTTCCACTTCTTTTGGGGATGTCAGCATTGTATCATGATAGTTGTATAGGTATTTTATATTGTGTACCCTTTATGTCGACTTGATACTACTCTGACATCTTTGTACACTGAAGTTGTAAAAGCCATAGAGGCTTAACTATTTTGACATATATATATATATCAAATTTGAAATTATTCTAAGTCTCTGCGCATTTTGTTCAATGATAGGTACTCTACCTATCTTCTGAATAGATGCTCGTATCCTTATTGACACGGGGTCTAACTATTCGTATGTGAGTGATCAATTCTCCCGACATTCTGACAGGCCGCTCTCACCTTTGGATGAGGAGATATTGGTTATCACTCCTCTAGGTGAACAGATTATGCGCGGTACAGTGTATAAAGAATGTAAGATCAAAGTTGGGGATATAGTGTTGAAAGTAAATCTAATCCCTCTCGCCATGACTGATTTTGATGCCATCTTGGGGATGGATTGGCTACATATGCATCGGGCTTCAGTTGACTGCTTTAAGAAGCAGGTGGAGTTTCGAAAACCTGATCAGCCAGTGTTGATTTTTTAGGGCGAGAGGTGGGTTTTACCCCGCTATGTCATTTCAGTTTTAGAGGCCAAATGCATGATTTGCCGTAGGCGTGCGGCATATCTAGCTCATATCATCAACACCACTGCTCAGGGACCGAGACTTGAAGATGTTCCAGTGGTACAGGAGTTTACTGATGTTTTCCCCGATGAGCTACCCGGATTACCAACGGTTCGGGAGTTCGACTTTGAGATCAATTTAGCTCCGGGGACTACCCCTATCTCTATGCCACCATACAGGATGGCGCCGGTTGAACTGAGAGAGCTCAAGGTCTAGCTGCAGGAGTTACTGGATAAGGGGTTTATCCGTCCTAGCACGTCATCTTGGGGTGCTCCAGTGCTGTTTGTGAAGAAAAAGAATGGCTCACTGAGATTGTGTGTGGATTACAGGCAGCTTAATCGGGTGACTGTGAAGAACATACATCCACTGCCTCGTATAGATGATTTGTTTGATCAATTACAAGGCGCCCGAGTTTTTTTGAAGATTGATCTTCGATCGGGATATCATCAGTTACGGATTAAGACTCAAGATGTGCCAAAGACAGCTTTCCACACTCGATACGGGTACTATTAATTCCTTGTCATGACGTTTGGGCTGACTAATGCCCCAGCTACATTCATGGAGTTGATGAATAGAGTTTTTCACAACTATCTGAACCAGTTTGTCATAGTCTTCATAGACGATATACTGGTGTATTCGAGGAGTGACGGTTCATGTTCAGCATCTTCGCACCATTTTACAGTTCCTCCGTGATGAGCAACTGTATGCCAAATTCACAAAATGTGAATTTTGGCTAAGACAGGTTGGATTTTTGGGGCATGTCATTTTTGCGGAGGGAATTTTTGTCGATCCACAGAAGGTCAATGCCATTATGAGATGAGAGCAGCTACAGACAGTGACTGAGATCAGGATTTTCTTGGTCTGGCCGAGTATTACTGCAGATTTGTTAAGCCGGATAGCTGCACCATTGTCTAGATTGACGGAAAGGGTGTCAAGTTTGTATGGGATAACCGTTGTGAGGTGAGTTTTCCGGAGCTCAAACAACGGTTGACTACAGTTTCGATTTTGGCGCTTCCCACCAGTAGTCGGGAGTACACAGTGTACAGTGATGCTAGCCGACAAAGCTTGAGCTGTGTTTTGATGCAAAATGGTCTGGTGATCGCCTACGATTCTTGACGGTTGAAGAAACATGAGGTGAATTATCTGACACACGATCTGGAGCTGGCGGCCATAGTCTTCGCATTGAAGATATGGTGCCATTACTTGTACAGGTTACTTACCGGGTGTATATGGATCATAAAAGTCTAAAATATTTATTTACCCAGCGAGAACTTAACTTGAGACAGAGGAGATGGTTGGATCTTATCAAAGATTATGATCTTGCCATTGATTATCATCCAGACAAGGCCAATGTGGTTGCTGATGTCTTGAGCTGGAAATCAGCTTCATCGTCTCAGGAGAACGATACGACATACCTTATTTGTTTGACGGGACTCCGGGATTTGGGAGTTAGATTGGCTAGTAATGATCAGGGCACTCTGCTAGCCAGGTTTGAGGTCAGGCTATTGCTCTTGGACCGTATTAGGGAGTTTTAGGGCACTGATACCGAGCTTTAGGCTCTTACTGAGAGAGCCCGTAGAGGTGATATAGATGATTTCAGAGTCCGTAGTGATGGATTTTTGACTTATCGAGATAGAGTGGCTATACTTGCCGATGAGGATCTTTGTAGGTCTATATTAGAGGAGGCATACTCCTCGGCCTATGCCTTGCACCCGGGTAGTACAAAAATGTATCGAATTATTCGGGATAACTATTGGTGGCCAAGTATGAAGAGGGATATTGCGGGGTTTGTAGTTAGATGTTTAGCCTGTCAGCAGGTAAAGGCTAAGCATCAGAGACTAGCGGGTTTACTACAGCCTCTTCCCATTCCCGTATGGAAGTGGGAACATGTGACCATAGACTTTGTTATAGGATTGACGCGGACTCAGGCCAGATATGATGCCATTTGGGTGGTAGTCGATCGACTCACCAAGTCCGCCCATTTCATCCCGATGCGCAGCTATACTCCATTGAAGACATTGGCATGTCTGTATATTGACGAAATAGTCAGACTGCATGGAGTTCCCGTGTCCATAGTCTCAGATAGAGATCCAAGGTTTACTTCTTGATTTTGGCCCAAGCTACGGAAGCTTTGGGTACGCGGCTTAGTTCTAGTAAAGCATATCACCCACAGACAGATGGTCAGTCAGAGAGGACCATTCAGATGCTTGAAGATTTACTTCGGGCTTGTGCCATGGATTTTCGGGATAGTTGAGACAGACATTTACTGCTGGAGGAGTTTGCATATAATAATAGCTATCAGGCCAGCATCGGTATGCCACCCTATGAGGCACTCTACGACAGGAAGTGTCATACCCTGTTGTGTTGGGATAAGGTAGGCGAGAGACACTTTACCAATGTTGAGTTAGTCGAGAAAATTTAGGAAAGGGTCAGGGTGATCCGCGAGCTGTTGAAAGCTGCCCAAGACGGACAGAGGGCATATGCGGATCGGAGACGCTGGCCTTTAGAGTTTGAGGTGGGTGATATGGTGTTTTTGAGGATTTCTCCCTTGAGGGGACTCATTCGACATTGGCAGCAGGGTAAATTGAGCCCCAGGTACATTGGCCCGCTCCGTATCCTTAGTGAGGTTGGGAGCATGGCATACAGACTAGAGTTGCCAGAGTAGTTATCTCAGATCTTTGATATCTTCTATGTATCAGTGTTGAGGAAGTACATCCCAGATCCTTCGTATATTTTAGAGCCTCCACCTGTTGAGTTACGAGAGGACCTCAATCATCCAGTTCAGGAAGCTGCGGAGCAAGGAAGTCTTGTTGGTCAGAGTCTTGTGAAGGAGTGACCAGGTCGAGGAGGAGAATAGGGAGCCCGAGGAGGCTATGAGGAGACAGCACCCCCATTTGTTTGCTTTTTAGTCTTCTTTTAGTTTCGAGAACGAAACTTATTTTTATAGGGTTAGAAAATATAACACTGACACTGCGATGTCTGTAATATTGTACCATTTTTGAAATATATATATATAAATAAGATATTCTTCAATTTAATTATATAGAGAGAAATTTTATTTATTTAAATTGATTTTTGATTTTGGGGTATTTAAATTAAATTTTTGGTATTTTTTAATTTGTCGAATTTGCGAATCGAAATAAACCTCGTTTTTACAAAAAAATTAAATTTAGTGAAGTGTGGGTGAGAAGAGATGCTGCGTTTTGGAGTGAAACGCAGCAACTCCCCCCCTTTTTCCCAATTAGGGTGGAAACCCTAAATTTATTTCTCTCTCTTTCTTTCTCTCTCTCTTCCTCTTTCTCTCTCTCCCCGACCCTTCACCTTCCCGCGGCTGCCTTCTTTCTCCGCCACGATCAGTCGCTTGCCCCGCCACCTCTGTCTACCGTGAGCAACTGCACCCAATCACCGTCGTTGCGCCACTCTCCCTCTGTCTTTTTTGTCTACCTCACTCACGGTCTCCCTCTCACTGTCGCTCGCTTTCTCTTTCTTCTGCTCGCCCTCCACCGTGAACCACCACCCTCTACCGCGATACGCCACCCTCCGCGAGCGAGATCCTCCCCCGCGTGAGCTCGCCACAGCCCCATCACCCCGGCGTGAGTGCGCCACAGCGCGATCTCCCCCGGGTGAGCGCGCTACAGTGCAATCTCCCTCGCACGAGTACTCCATAGCGGGCGACCTCTTGCAAAGCGCGCCAGCGCGTGACTGCCCGCAGAAGCCACAGCGCGCGACTACAGCAACTCCCTATCCCTCCAGCACGCGCCAATTCTGCAACAGCAGGCAAGCCCGTGAGCGCGACTGCTCGCTAGCGCGCGGCCTTCTCCCAAGCGCACCACAGCGCGACAGAGTGCACAACAGCGCGCGACTGCTGTCCCAGCCCGCAAGCCCACAGGCTCGCCAGCCCGCTGGGGCCCACAAGCCCGCGAGCCCGTGAACCAGCGAGCCTACAGTAGCCCGCGAGCCCGCGAGCCCACGAACCTCTGCGCAGGTAACTGACTTAGGGTTTTGATCCTGATCTAAGTGTTTATAACCTAACTAATAAATTTTGTCTTGATGGGAACATTGTAGATTTTGGAGTGATCGAGGAGACATTCGGACAATGGTCTGCGCTCCGAGAAAACCCTAGGTGAAAAAAATTTCTTACCCATTCGATTTATTTGAATGATTGTTAGGGTTAAGTTTAGAAATGAGGAGATATGGTTGGCGTGTAGGCGCTGCGCGTCCTGCACATGGACCCTGCACATGAGCACTGCACGCCTGCACATGGGCGCTGCACGTTGCATAGAGGGGTACTGGGTTGTGGCCCTACTGGCCCTTGGGTGCGAGCGAGAGATTGGATTGGTGTGAGCCCTGTGCGGGATTGGTTGAGTACGGCACATTTGGTTTGTGAAGCTGATTACGGCACATTCTTGATACGATATTGATTTTGGCCTTGAGGGTTTTGGTATGTATTGTTCCGTAACTACGAAGGACACTGTGAGAGGCACTTAGGTGGTGTCCAGATATGCCTAGGCCTGGGGTATCCCACGAGTTATCTTGATTTTATTAACGACATGGTACTAGCCAGGTTGAACCCGAAAAGGAGAAAGATTTGGATACTCTCTTCAAGTCTAGCACTTGGACGAGGTCCGTCGCCAACGCCAGGACACTTTCGGCTGACAGCTCTATGATTTTTAATGACAGTGCTTTGGATGCATATTTGACTTGATAATGCGTGCAAATAATATATTGTTGAAATGAAAAGCATGATGATTTGAAGTATGAATTGTATACTTACGCTTTGACACTTCAGTTTTATAATTCTTATTAGACAATTGCATTGACCCACTCATTCACTGAGTATTCTTTCCCTGAGTACTTACCCCTCATTTCCCTTCTTGTTTCAGAGATAGTATTTGGCAAGAAACGTTGCTTTTAGGACGCTTAGTATCATTGGAAGATCTAATCTGGATTTGAGGAGTCATTGTATATTTTTGCTACAATTTCGTGAGTTAAAAATTGTATTGATGATATATATGTATTTTGAGGTTTATAGATGGCCATTGTATAATTCTGGGATGACTGTACAAATATGGATATTTAAATTGTGGAACTCTCATGTCATTGCATAACACTTGTATTGAGGCAATTTCTATTCATTGTGTATATTACTTGGGAATGTGTCATGTCCTAGAAGTGTACTTTAGGATCACTCGGTGTCACCTCTAAATCACAGGAGGGGTGATTAGTGGCTGTTCATGCCTTTGACGGGGGCATGGCAGTAGAGGTCTGTGGTTAGGACTATGGAAATTCGTTTTGTTAGCCTTGCATTGTCCTAAATTGTGTGGTATGGATGCGGGTATGATGTTGAGATTTGATTTATGTATTGTGAGGCTGGGTTGGCCCTATTGTACAGGTAGCAGGTTGATTGCTATGTGGGAGACTTCCAATATGCATGAAGGTTTTGCCCGATTTTTTATAAAAATACAGCTAGCATTCAGAACAACTGGTGGCTGCTCACGATCTCGGTTCAGGACGTGACAGGGGAAGGGTAACGCACTCCCCAATATTACCACGAATCGTAAATCAAGTGCTCCCCTCGTTCATGACCTAGAAATTGTGACTTGTTATAGGTAACTTTTTGCAGAAAACTCTATTCCAAGTGAAATTGTGACATGTTATAGGTAACTTCATGATCTATAACTTTCATTTTATACACATTCTCAAATTCACATCACAGAATTCCTAGAAATCCTCACTTTGTTTCAGTCGCATTCCAATTTCAATTTCTGTCTAGTTTTTGTGCAGAAGCTATAACTTTTATTCTACTTATCAAAACTTAATGAAATTTTAACATGTCATTCCCAAGACATAGATCTACAATATTTGTGTTTTGAGTTTCACTCAATTATGCCGATAAAGGGGTTGAAATAAATCATGATCAGAACAGACCGTTTTCAGTTAGAAACAAAATTTCTGCCAACACACCTTTAGGAAAAACAGTATAACATTTTATTGCCTTGTGCGTTTTGGTTGAAATTTTAATATGTGGTAGACACGAAAGATAGCTACAACTTTTATGTTTTGGGTTTCTCCAAAATGGAGTTGAAAATGGTTCGTTTATATACACTGATTTTATAGTCCGAAACAGAACAACTTTTTGTCATGCTTCAGGAAAAATGCCATAACTTTTGGCACAGATATCTGATTAAGGTGGTTCTTATCTCGTTGGAAAGATAAGACTTGGATCTACAATTTACTTAACTAGAGCCTGTAAGATATCTTAAAACAAAGGTGAATTCACGGACAGAAATAAAATTTAAAGCAAGACAAAACAGAACATTTACCTCAATTTCTTTGCCTTCCAAAACTCCTAGATTTGACTCACTCATTTTCACTCTTGGCTCTTGAAGGAATGAAGAAAGCTCCACATTTTCCTCTCTTCTTCCTCTCACTCACGTCCACTTCATGGTGCAACAAATGAAGGGGTTGAAATCTTTTAATTTTTTACAAGTACACTTTTTTCCCTAAAAGTCAAGGTTTGTGCATCATCAACATACCTCAATAAAAGCTTGCTTTTTCATTCCATACCACACCATGCTTTGGCATTAAGTGCTTGTCCAATTTGTTGTCTACCATCTTATTGCATTGAAGTCCCTATCTTTTGAGAAATTGCTTCTAGGTTCTTGTTAATTACAAATTGGGTCCCTAGACTTATAACAATTATAAATTGACCCCCAAAATTCTCAAAATTACACGCTAGGTCTAAAATCACATATTAGGCCCAATGGGACCAATTTTGAAATTTAATATGGTCGTCTCGACCCCGTTTGTCAAAATCGATCCGAATTAGGGTTTACGGGCCAAATTTCTGGACTTTTGCTGTTTTAACCCTAAAAATAATTATTTATCAAATTTAAAAATTTTCTCACTCTCAAAATCACATCTTATCATCATAGGACCATTTGTGACCCATTTCCAAATTATTCACTTATGCCTAAAAATTGGAGCAAAAATTTTCTGGGGGATTTTTATGGAAAAAATTTTTGTGTGAAATTTATAAACGGATTTATGAAAAATCATCATAAATAAAGATAAAATAAGATATATGAGCATACACCGAGAGTTGATGTTACATTATCCACTCGTTGACTTGCGATCCAAGACCGGTCAAAGTTATTATTCATCTAAAAAATTTTAAAAATCACACACGGGACCCAGGTTTTCATACTGAGTCCAATACCACTGGTTTCGTGTAAATCTGAGATCATTTGGGCACCCAAACGTATTTCGGAGTGAACAAAATCTACGATCAGTCAAAATTTGACCTCGACCTCAAAAAGTGTGGAATCTTACTATGGACTCTGTTTTACATGTAGATTCCAAAATTATAGGTTTTGAGTGGAAATGAGAGCGTTTGCTCGGTTAAATTTTGATTTGGCCCACAAATTTTGATTTAGCAAATTTCTCAAAATCTCATTTTGACTTATGAAAACCATTAGCTAGCCTAAACATGACTTCTCGGCAAAATTTCAGCAATTTTGCATGGGTAGATTTTGATTTGGCTCGGTAGGAGCTCATTTCTCGCCTCCCCAGCAAGTAGTCATCAAGCACTCCCAAGCAAACGATGTGGCTTTACCCAAATTCAAGTTTTATTAACTTTCTAGGATAATTTTGTACATGTAATTTCATTGGACTTGAAATCGCACGCGTAGATTTCAAGATGGCCTGAAAAGGTCTCTTTTTAGTCCCCCGGGGCCTATGCCCAAAATTCTTCTAAGGCATTTTGGCTCGAAAAAATTTCTGAGTGATTTTCTATATGAATAAGAAGATGTATCATATATGGAGAAATGAGAAGTACAATATACAGTACACCATGTGTCGGTGTTACATTTCCTAAACCCCTAAAAATAAGTCTTGTCCTCGAGACTAAAGTGGAATATACATCAAACAAATGGGGGTATTGTCTCCTCATAGCCTCCTCAGCCTCCTAGGTCTACTCTTCGACCTGGTCACTCCTTCACAAAAATGCAGACTAAAGGAAGCTCCTTGCTCCACAGCTTTCTGGTCTGCCGATCAAAGATGGCTATTAGCTGTACAGGTAGATTAGGTCCTCTCACAACTCAACTGGCAGAGGCTCTATAACATGTGAAGAATCAGACATGTACTTCCTATGTACTGAGACGTGGAAGATATCATGAATGCGTGAAAGTTCATCGGTAGCTCCAATCTATATGCCATACTTCCGACCTTCTCAAGGATACGGAATGACCCAATATATCTGGGGCTTAGCTTGCCCCACTGCCTGAATCGAATCACCCCTTTCCAGTACGAGATCCGTAGGAAGACCATATCTCTGTCCTCAAACTCAAGTGGTCGCCGCCTTCTATCAGCGTAAGCTTTTTTATGATCCTGGGCGGCCTTCATCCGATCATGGATGACTCTTACTTTCTCTTTAGTTTCTTACACTATCTGAAAGCTGCTAAGTCGCCTCTCACCTACCTCATCCCAACATAGCAGAGTACGACATTTCCTTCCCATACAAGGCCTCATACGGAGGTATCCCAATGCTGGCTTGATAGCTATTATTATATACAAACTCTACCAACGAGAGATGTCGATCCCAACTATCCCGAAATTCCATAACACATGCTCTCAGCATGTCCTTTAGCGTTTGGATGGTCCTCTCTGACTGACCATCGGTCTGGGGGTGGTATGCTATGCTGAAACTCAGTGTAGTGCCCAATACTTCTTGTAGTCTAAGCCAAAACCTAGATGTGAATCTAAGATCTCTATTTGATACTATCAACACAGGTACTCCATGAAGTCTAACAATAGTATCGATGTAGAGACATGCCAACACATCCAAAGAGAAATCGACACGAATAGCAATAAAGTGTGCAGACTTTGTAAGTCTATCTATAATCACCTATATGGCATCATGCTGTGCTGAAGTCCGAGGCAGTCCCATCACAAAATCTATCGTGATATGTTCCCACTTCTACTCAAGAATGGGGAGGGGCTGCAAAGTACCTGCAGGTTGTTGATGCTCGGCCTTCACCTGCTGGCTAACCAAGCATCGAGCAACAAACTCTGTGATCTCCCTTTTTATTCCAGGTTACCAATAACTATCTCGGATATTCCGATACATTTTCGTGCCGCCTGGATGCAAAGCATAAGCGGAGGAATGAGCCTTCTCAAGAATAACCCTACGGAGATCGCTGTCAGTGGGAATGCAAACCTGCTCTCTGTATACAACTAGTCCGTCATCGCGGACTCGGAAGTCTCTACCCTCGCCTTTGCTGATCTTCTCAAGAATACTCTGGAGCTCCTCATCTGACCCTTGAAGCTCTTTAATGCGACAAACAAAGTCTGCCTCACATCAAATCGAGCTAGTAGTGCTCCTTGATCATTACTAATCAATCTGACTCCAAGTGTATGGAGTCCCATCAAACAAGAAAGGTAAGCACTCTCTGTTGTAGTAGATGGAGAAGAGGAGGATGATGCCTTTCGGCTCAATGCATCTGCCACCACATTTGTCTTTCCCGGATGATAATCAATGATAAGGTCGTAGTCTTTCAATAACTCCAACCATCTCCTCTGTCTGAGAGTCAACTTTAGCTGGGTGAACAAGTACTTTAGACTTTTGTGATCCGTGAATACCTTATAAGTCACCCTATATAAGTAATGTCGCCATATCTTCAAGGCAAAGATTATGGCGGCCAACTCAAGATCGTGTGTCGGGTAGTTCAACTCATGCTTCTTCAACTACCAAGAAGCACATGCAATGACCCGACCATCTTGCATTAGTACACAACCCAATCCCTGTCAGCTAGCATCATTATACACTACATACTCCCGACTACTAGTGGGAAGGGCTAAGATCGGTCCGGATGCGGATGTCAATCGTTGTTTGAGCTCCTGAAAGCTTACCTCACAACGATCATCCCATAGGAATTTGGCATCCTTCTGCATCAACCTAGATAGTGGGGCAGCAATCCAGGAGAATCCTTATACAAATCACTGATAATATCCTACAAGACCAAGGAAACTCCGGATTTCAGTCAACCGTTTGTGGCTGATCCCACCTCAGTATGGCTTTAACCTTCTGCGGATCAACAAAGATACCTTCCGCAGAAACTATGTGCCCTAGAAAACCAATCTTCCGCAGTCAAAATTCACACTTGGTGAATTTGGCATACAACTATCTATCGCGAAGGATCTGTAAAATAACCCGAAGGTGCTGAGTATACTCCTCATTACTCCGCGAATAGACTAGAATGTCATCAACGAATACGATGATGAGTCGATCTAGATAATCATGGAAAACCCGATTCATCAAATCCATAAAGGCGACTGGTGCATTGGTCAGTCCAAACAGCATAACAAAGAACTCAAAGTGTCTATATCGGGTGCGGAAAGCAGTCTTTGACACATCCTCAGCTCTAATCCGCAATTGGTAGTAACCTGATCGGAGATCTGTCCTTGGTGAAACAATCCACGGAAGCCCTATGAGTACTCAACCAATCCATCCCTAGGATGACATCAAAATCTGTCATGTTGAGAGGAATCAAATCTGCTTCTAACACTGTCCCCTCGATCATGGCATCGCTCCCTCTATATACGGAATCTCCAATCAGCTGCTCACCAAGAGGACTGATAACCAATAGCTCCTCTTCGAAGGGTGATAACGGCCTACCTGACCGTTGAGCGAAAGGAGCTCTCACGTAAGAAAAGTTTGACCCAGTGTCTATAAAGAACACGGGCGTCAGCTCCAAATATTTTTTATAGTACCTAGATGTGAGAGATTTAAAATAATCAATCGAAAGTACTTAAAAGATAGATATATATATATCAAAATAGTTAAGCCTCTAGGGCTTTAACTAGTGTCCATACATGTCACTATGAGATACATGATTTCAAAAAGGGAAATCAAAATAGCTAAGCCTCTAGAGCTTTAGCTAGAAGTGGATGTACAGAACTATCATGATACTCATGATCTCAAAAAGAAAGAAAGAGTACATAAACTCTTAAACAGAAGGATCTACTAGAGGATTACCCATGATTACATCCAGGTTTGCCTGAGCGTTCTCCTGAGGGTCTTGGCACAGTGTTGCTCTCGGCTGGTGCTAGGGGCTGGTGTTACAAACCCCTATGGACGTGGTCCTTGTCCAAAGTGTACCGGGGTAAAGCGAGAGGGGCCTCTGTGAAAGCTTGAAGTCCTACCCCTCTTCAAGCTATGACTTGACTGTGCCCTAGTCCTCTTCTTTCTCTGCTCTCTACTCTCCATTTGCCTACCCTCGGCATGGACAATCTCTTCCGCACGGTAGGCTGAGTCAACTATCTCCACGAGGGAGAAACCAAGAGTGATTGTCATGTACCTTCTAATATTCAAGTTGAGGCCGTCCTCAAACTTGAATCTCATTTGCTTTGGTGTAGCTAAACGGGGACAAAGGCAGCTAATTGTCTCAATTCTGTCTTGTACTCTGCCACTGACCTAATCCTCTACCGTAAGTGAAGGAACTCCGTCCTCTTATGGTCCTGCTGAAACTCGGAGAAGTATCTGCGGTCAAACTCCCTCAGGAAGTCATCCCACCGCAGTGGCTTGGCAGCGTCGTCACTAATAGCCTCCCACCAAGTGAGGGCATCTCTGTATAGTAGCCTCTCTGCTACTCGTAGCCTATATTCGTTACCCAACCCCAATTCTCTCAAGATCCGGTAGGTCCAGTTAATCCAGTGTTTTGTTGCTGTAGTATTACTAGATCCTGCAAAGTCCGTGCATTCCAACTATCGAGCTTCTTTAACTAGCTGAGTCAGCTCGTGGATGCGTCTAAGTGTGGAGGAAGTAGTGTCACTTGGACCAGAGATTGAAGGACCTGCTACAGGTAGAGGATCCGGTGCTGTAACTGTATGTACTGCTGGAGGAATAGGCACTACCGTCGGTGGTGGTGGGGGTGGCATCTGAACCCCGTGGGAGGTGTACCACTCATACACCTGCCTAAACGCCTCAAGTGACGGTAGTGGAACCTCGGCTATAGTAGCCGACTGAGTAGGCACTGCATGGGGTGCCCGTAAAGAGGAAGCAGCCTTAGGCACTCGAAGGGTCTCAGGTTCCCTCGGAGGGTCAGGCACTTGAGGAGTCTCGGGTGGTATGCATCTAGCTCCGCGTCCCACAGATCTACCGCGTCTAGGCGGCATAATTCTGCAAAGGGAGATTTTCATTAGATATAATTCTAGAGTTTGGCATGATTTAAGGATTATGGTTAGTTATGTTTTAACTAACCCCCTAAAATGAATGAAGTCATTGGTCTAAAAATCAATAGAAAATGATATATTAGGTTAGATACGAATCGTATCTAACCCCCTAAAATGAATTGAACTCATAAAGCTAAGACCATACGATATGCAGGGATATATATGTCTGTATGAAACTCTTATACATTTTGGACTTTAGACATGTTCATGCTTGGGAAACGATTTACATAGACATAAAGCTCTTAACCTGGCTCTGAAACCAACCGAACTATCATGCCCCAATCCTCGATCCAAGGCATGAGCAGTCGCTACGCTATCCCGGATGCTGACATTAAATTCCCAACCATCAACAAACAAACGGACAGAATCTCCCTATAAATCGGAGGTTCATCCAATATTAAAATCTCGTCAATCAATAACATATCAATATATAAAGGCCAACCTAGCAAATCATCAACACAACCAACCAATCCACATCCCTGTCAACATCCAAAATAACATAAGGCTAATCCAGTCCTATCCATAGACCTCTACTACCATGCCCCCATCAAGGGTATGAATAGTCGCAAGTCACCCCTCCTGTGATTTAGAGGTGGCACCGAGCAAACCTAATAGACATTCTTATACATGACATGTTTCCCAAAGTGATTGAACACAATAGTAAAATCATGTCTCAATGCAATACAATGAAATGAGAGTTATAATAATATGTACAATTCCTTACATATAGTCATCCCTTTTATATACATGTACAATGGTCTATCTACAATCCCAAATATACAAATATATATATATCATCCCATATTTTCAAACACAATCCTACGGAAGAATAGTTAACACCATACCCTGATCCGATTTCTCCAACAAAACCTCGTGCGTTGCTATGTCGCAACGTATCCCATTATAGCTATCTCTGTGGAAAAGAAAGTGAGGGGTCAGTATTATGGGGAATACTCAGTGAGTGAGAGGGTATATTTAAGTGTGTTCAATGTGTTGGTGAAAAATGGAGTGTCAAAATGATTCAATAAATCCACAAATACGCATAATGTATGAAAACAATGCATAATGAACAATTTATTATAAATCATTCTTTTTCATACATTTCAAATACATATGCATCCATATCAATCGAATCACACAAGTATAAAGCATGCCAAAATCAGTTCCTGGCAAAGGTTGACCACAACCAACGGCAAGCGCATCGGAGGTTTTTATATGCAAAGTTAGAAAATGCTCTCTACCTCGACATTGGCGACGGACCTCATCAGGTGCTAGACTAGAGCATTACTTAGTCCTTTCCCTTTCGGATTCAACCCAACTAGTACCGTGTCGAGTCCCAATATCATATACGACGTTTGGGGATACCTCTTACAGAAGCGTATCCGGACACAATAGGTGTCTTTGCAAACACCCTTCGTAGCGACGGCATACCCAACTCATGGGCGTATCTCATAAATCATATCATCAAGGCATGCATAAAGCCCCCGGCCGATAACATAATATCATCATAATATACGTGCCATGCCAACATTTATCAAACCATATCAAACACTTCTCATAATTGATTTCATAAAAATCATATGCATATCGATGCAATGGCACATTTTTCATTTCGTAAATCATTTGGATGCATATTTCACAATAAAATCATGTTATGGACACTCCAATGATTCATAAAACATTTCACAAATCCATTCCAAAAATCATAGCACACGATCATAAGTCATGCTTGCATTGAAAAGCGTTTTAAAACATGTTATGCATTGAACACATAATATAATAAATCCCACTCACAGTATGTGGGAGGGTATGCCACTCCTGACACGAATCTTGAGGCACACAAAAAAAATGTAAATGTGATGTAACCCTAGTTATAGACAAACCTAGGGTTTTCAAGTTCTATACTTACGCCATTTTAGGGAATTGACCATAAATTCCTCAATAGGGGTCGGAATTGGGAAATTTCAATTTTCATGGTTGACTCACATAAAAACTCACACTTTTCGTGTTGAAGTTATCTCCAAAATCTCGGTGGAAGATTTCTTAAAGTTCATATTTTCAAACCAATCTAAATCTCACTCTCCATTCTGTCCTATTTTAGTAAATTTCCCCTATCTCACAATCTATTTATGCAAAGACCCTGATTTTTGACTATGTTGTAGTCAAGACACAAGGCTACATCGTCTTAGTTGGGTACTTTCTCAGATTCCTAGTGTAAATCTCTGAAATAGCAACATTTTGCCCACATTATATTTTAGAAGTCTGTTCTGATCAATTTTTAGCACAACCATCACAACGTTTAACACATAACTCCAAATTATCTGAAATTGTTGTAGTACCTAGAAGACACATAACCTTACATTTTTCATGTTTTGGGTTTTTTCCAATTATGCCTAGAAGGGGTCTAAAATTGACCACCAAAATCTTTGTTCAGTTTTGGCCGAGAAAGAGAATTGTTTCTGCACAGTTTTGGGAGATTTTGTATAACGCTTGATTTCCTTAGCCGAATTGGCTGCAATTTTCATAATAGGTGGATAAAAGGGAGATCTACAATGTTTCATCTTTGTGTTTTTGCAAACAAAGGCTGGAAGGGGGTCATACAATACTACTATTTTTAGTGTTGGAAAATGGAGGATCCTCTGACGAGTTTCGGAAGAATGGCTGTAACATTTGACACAGGGGTCGGACTGAGGTGATCCGTACCTCGTTGGAAAGCTAAGACATGGCAAAAATGCAGGACTAAACAGGAAATTAATGCAGAATACTTAACTTTGAAAAATCATATAAAATCCATCTCTACTAAGATTGTAATGGTTCTTATCTCATTTTAAAGCTCTAAAAGTCTCATTTCATGTGTAAAAATTTCACTCAACTTGTCTATGCACAGAAAATGCTATAGTCTAAACATTACAGCCTGTTCAGACTTCTGAAAACCCAAAAATTCTATCATGAACTCAAATTCGTCTACCCTAGTTTTCTGAGCAAACTTTCTCCATTGTGCCTAAATTTTGGATATGTTATACTACATGGTGGTAGGTGTTTACCTTATGAATAACAGGCTGATTGAAACTTTGGACTTTCACATTTGCTCCATTGCTTCAATTTTCGTCCCTCCCTAGATCTCCATGTGTGGTGCTTCTTTTGAGCTGGTTTTTGGATATGTGATAGTAGGTCTAGGATAGAGCAAAACCATGTAAAAATGTTAGGAAGTTGTGAGGAAAAATCATGGTGGTTCACGGCTAACGAGAAATGAAGAAGAAGAGAATGAGTGTTCTTTGCCTTATGCTTTCTCATAGTTTTGTTGGGAAGGGAATAAAAGATTTGTATTAATTGTTCAACCAAAGTTTAGTTATGTTCTAACCCTAGTTAGGTTTAATTAACCCTACCCTAATTAAATTTAACCATAGTAAATCAATTAAACTTAGTTCCTTCCAATATTGTGATGTCACTTGTCAAAGCCACGAAAAGTCCAATAAAGTGGATTCACACATTCCAAAAAAGTAAGTGCACACACTTTAAGAGCATTAAATGCTTGTCCTTTGTGTTTATACACTCGTTGACGAATCCAAAACCGGTCAAAATTACTATTCATCTAAAAAAATTTTAAAATCATACACGGGACCCAGGTTTTCATACTGAGTCCAATGCCGCTGGTTTCATATAAATTTGAGATCGTTTGTCACCCAAATGTCCTTTGGAGTGAATGAAATCTGCGATCGGTCAAAATTTAACCTCGACCTCAAAAAGTGTGGAATCTCACTATGGACTCTGTTTTACATGTAGATTCCAAAAATATAGGTTTTGAGTGGAAACAAGACCGTTTGCTCGGTCAAATTTTAATTTGGCCCACAAATTTAGGGTTTATAGGGTGAAAATCTAGAGTACCGAGCACTTTTGTGCTACGACTTAAATTTTGATCTTTTGTCTCAGGCATTCACTTTTAAAGTGAATTTAGCATGTATAAACTACACAACATCAATTTTGCACGCGTGGTTTTCATTTTGGCTCGGTAGGGTAAATTCCCATCCTACTAGGTAAGTTTTGGCAAATTTCACAAAATATTATTTTGACTTGTGAAAATCATTAGTTAGCCTAAATTTTGCTTCTTGACAAAATTTCAGCAATTCGCACGGGTAGATTTTGATTTGGCTTGGTAGGAGCTCATTTCTCGCCTCCCCGGTAAGTAGTCATCAAGCACTCCCGAATAAACGATGTGGCTTTGTCCAAATTCAAGTTTTATTAATTTTGTAGGGTGATTTTGCATGTGTAATTTCATTGGACTCGAAATCACATACGTAGATTTCAAGATGGCCCGGAAGGGTCCATTTTTAGCCCCTTGGGGCTATGCCCAAAATTCTTCTAAGGTATTTTGGTTCGGAAAAATTTCTTAGTGATTCTATATATGAATAAGAAGATGTATCATATATGGAGAAATGAGAAGTACAATATACAGTACACTGCATGTCGGTGTTACACATTGTCATGTTGATTGCAAATGAGCAATTGTTAAATTGGTAGCGCATGAAATAGATATATGAATATTGAGAAATGGTGCATATGATTCACTTAGAGGGAAGAGACTGATCCTGAAAAATGACTAGTCATTTTCCTCCACGGAGTGATTAGATAGGGTGACGTGGTGGGCTTAATAGATATAGTATGTAGCCGAACACGATAGTACATTCATGGTCGAATAACATGCCACCTAAAGGGCATTGAACAGTTGGTTAAACCCCCAACGAAACACATAGCCACTGCCAGGGAATGAAACATTCATAAATTGAAATTACTAAAACTCTTGCCGGTCTCACCCTAGATCATGAAAGACTTTTATTGGAAATAATGATTTTGACTGCCGTATGTTTAAAAAAGTGAAATGGTTGGATGCATAATTATTGAATCATGATGATTGGAAATTTATTTTTATTAAATGAATTTGAGAATGACATGTCGATTTGAAATATATGCATTTGATATATTCACCACATAAATCTTATTTATGTACAACATGCATATTACTCACCGGGTATAATATATACTCACCTCTCTTATTTCCATTTTTACAGAAGATGCATAGTTGAGACTTGTGGGTGTCTAGCATCAGACTTAGAAAAGGTTGTTTTTTTGGACTTTTTCTAGTACTAGTCATCTTTGGTTTGAGGTATTAGTGAACCTAAATGAAGACAAATTTTGTAAATACTTTTGATAACCTATTTTATACTATATCTACTTGGTTTGGAAATTGGATATGGTTTTGTATACTTGAATTGAGGATTCCTTTTACTTCTTTAAAATTATGTGAAAAATTATGTGAAAAATGTTTATTTTTGATAAAATAGTTTATGATGATTTTGGAAGTTGGACTTGCTGAATTATTTTGGAAAAATGGATGGATATCGATGAATGCATTGTGGTACTTTGGTGTATGGGTTAGGCTTACCCGTATTTTGGGATAATGAGGCAGTTGTTGCATACTCGATACAACGGTTGGGACGTGATGGTAGCAAATCAACTTCTTATCAAGACAAGTCGACTGGTTAAGTTCAGACTTATATTTTAAGTCTACAGAACTGAATGTAAGTTGACTTATACATACGGTAAGTCAACTCATTGATTCTTAATTGATGTTTTGATCCTTGGGCGTTAAGGATAAGTCGACTAGAGTAGGAGATAAGTCAAGATAGGGATTTGAGACATTTGATTTAATCCTTAAGTTCTAGGTGTAAGTCAAGTACATATATTGAGTAAGTCGACTCATGAGATGGATATTCTATACTTTAAGCTATCCTAGATCAACTTGTAATCTTCACAAGTGTGCTCTCATGCACTTAAACAAGTCAACTCGCTTGTCTCAAAGTACATAATTAGTTTTATATTATTTGAATACAAGTCAACTTACACTTTAAACAAATTGACTTGTCATTGTTAGATTTTTGACTTCTTGCACAAACAAGCAAAAGTCATTACATAAATACATCAAATTAACTAAGTAGTGTTTATTCCTCAAAGTTCATCATTCTTAATTCTCTTCTTAACTATAAAACCTATTTTTATCTAGAGTTTGGTGAATAATCCACAATTTGTTTCGCTATTTTTATGTACTCAAGATAATATCACTCTTTTGTATATGATTTCTAATTAAGTGATATCTCATTAGATTGATGAACTGGAATTTTAGTTAAATTTATTACACTAGTGTTATCACATTTTATGGGAATGCAATCTAACTCTTATCTATAATCTTTTAACTAATACTTAATCCAAAGTATTTGAGCATAATAATGACTAGTTGCAACATATTCAGATTCAGTAGTGGATGTGGCAATACTACTCTATTTTTTAGATAATCAGTATACTAATATACTCTCATATGTACCATTTGTACTCTTTCTATCTAGCTTATATCCAGCAAAATTATCATCAGAATAACTATGCAACTAAAAATATGAATTCCTATCATTCCATAATTCTGGGTTGCATATATCTTTTAGATATCTAAAAATCATTTTCACTACTGCTAAATATGATTCCTTGAGATTTGATTGAAACCTAGCACATGAACACACCCTATAAAGGATATTTGGCCTCGATATAGTTAAATATAGTAGTAAACCTATCATGCTCTTGTATAGCTTTAAGCACATTGGTTTTCCTTCCTCATTTTTGTCCAACTTAACTGAGGTGCTTATAGGAGTTGCATTTCCTTTAACTTCACTAAATCCAAATTTTTTAATAAGTTCCTTGGTGAATTTGGATTGACTATTGAATATTTCATTTTTAGTTTGCTTAATCTATAATCCTAAAAAATAATTCAACTCTCTCATCATGTTCATCTCAAACTTAACATTTGATAATAATTTTTATTTGTTACCTCAAATACTATGTCAAGTATATAGATTTGAACTATCGGTATCTTCTATCTTTTTCTCTTAATAAACAAGGCTTATCGACTTTGTCTCTTTCAAATTCATTTTCTATCAAAAAGTTGTTAAACTTCTTATATCAAGCTCTTGAATCTTTTTTTAGACCATACAAAGTTTTGGATAGCTTATACAAATGGTCTGAATGTTTTGGATATTTAAATCTAGGATATTGTTTTACATAAACTATTTAATTAATTATACCATTTAAGAAAACATGCTTTACATCCATTTGTATAATTTGAAATTGAGGAAATAGCAAAAGACAAGCAGCATGCTTTTTGATGTAGATGCTATATAGTTGGTTCTCATCCTTCAGAGTCTATGAGTGTAATAGGAGCATCCATCAACAAAAAAATCACCCTAAGATGCTCATCCCATGACTATTGAGAACGAATCAAATCAGATGGTTTGATTTCTCAATCTTTTTTTACTTGCTCCTGTGGAACCGATGCAGGGGTATATATCTTATCAAAATCTACTCCTTCTTCTTTGTTATATCCCTGAACTACCAATCTTGCCCTATTTCTTGTAATGGTTCCATGCTCATGCAGTTTATTTCCATAAACCTATTTTGTTTTTATAACTAAATGATCTTTAGGCTTAGAAACGAAATCTCATGCTTCATTTCTCCCAAACTAGTTTAATTATTCCACAATATTAGAATTCAATTTTTGTCTTCTAATACTTCATCTATATTCTTAGACTCTATTTGAGAGATAAATACCATATATTCACATTGATTTTGAAGAGCTGACCTTGTCCTATCTCCAGAATCCAGATTTTTAATTATATGCTCTACATTTACACTTTTTCTTACAACAACAAATATGATTTCGTACTGTTCATGAGTCTCTTCATCCATTTTAGTTTCTTGTTCCATTTCAGTACCTTCTTCTTTGCCATTCTTATTTTCTATTACACATTGTTCTCTTATAGGCTCATCTATCACCTCTTCATTAAAACTTTTCTTGTCTAATTAATCATTCTCATCGCATTGAATATTAATAGACTCTTCAATCATCATAGTTCTCTTATTACAAACTCTATAGGTTTTGCTACTGGTTGAGTATCTTAAGAAGATTCTCTCATCATTATTGGTATCAAATTTTTTAAAATTTATTTTCCATTATTTAGAACAAAACATTTACATCGAAATACATAGAAATATCCTATGTTAGGATTCCTACCCTTATTGAGTTCATAAGGAGATTTCTTAAAGATTGGTCTAATTAAAATTCTATACGTCAACTCTGAGCCTTCAATTGGATTTTATAATATACCATTTATCACAAATAGTACACACAATTAGCTTCCTCAAGTGCTAGTCAGACCTTACAAGTGTTTCACTTGAACACTCACCACTAGTTTTCAATATTAGTTAGCAAATGCCAAGTTTTTCACTCAAACACTCAAAATTTATATTAGAAAGAACCCTTTCTTATGATTCTTTACAAAGATCTAACTATGGAACAAGATATAAAATGAAGCTTTGACTTCAGATAAGTCATTTAAGCCCAAAAATAAAAATAGAACGCAGAAAGAATTAAGCTCACTAAAGATTATTCTTTAATCATGTTCAATAAAATCACCAAAAGTTGTTTAATCTTCTCTTCAGGTGTTGTATTTATAAGCTTGATGAAGAGATAGCCGTTGAGCTTCATTTAATGCCAAAACATAGCCATTGAAGTGGTTGAATTTTCATTAAATGTTCAAATCATTTTTCTAAACAACTACCTGATAGCTACATCGAGTCAACTTCTTCTTCCTTTGAGTTGATTAATATTTGAATTTTGTACAGATCAAGGCTAGTGGAAGTCAACTATGCATGTGTGTCGAGTCAACTTATGTTGTGCTCTATTGAGACATTTATGCTTAGATACTCATGAAGTTGGCTTATGATCTATTCAAGTCGACTATTGTTTATCAGTACTTAAGTATTTTCTCACTATGATTTGTGTAGGTCAACTTGAGCTCTGCTTCATGTCAACTTGGTCATCCTTCTACTTAAGTGTTTTTTATTGTGTTATTTGTGCTGGTCGACTTCTCTTAAACTTTATGTTAACTTGGGCTTGGTGGTATTTAAAAATTTTGCTTCATGGCTCATGTGAGTCAGCTTGGCATTGCTTTCAAGTATACTTGTGCTTGACAATAATAAAGTGCATTTGCATTGTGGCTTATACAGGTTGACTTGTTGATGTGATAGGTCGACTTAGAATATCTTGACTTAGTATATTTTCTATTTTAGCTCATACAAGTTGGCTTGCTAGTATTTATAGTCGAGCTGAGAAGTGTTCCATGAAACATATGACATGTGCTCAACTTGGTAATAGGCCAGGTTGACTTGTCTATAATTACTATTGAGATTTTCAATGTACTGCATATGTATAGGTCAACTGTATATCATACCCAGGTTGACTTGAGCTTGAACTTAGTTAAAATGTTCTAAGTTCAGGATGTGCCAGTTGCCCTGGTACAAAATGTAAGTCAACTTGGCATAGTGTATCATTTAAGCTCTAAGACCTTGCCTATGTCTTGATATAGGTCATGGCATGTGATGACTCATATTTTAGTGATTTATGTCTTGATATAAGCTCTAAGTGTTGTTGTGGTGATTCAACACATGACTACACTAAGTCAACTTGACCTTAATATAGTTTGTTCTATTTTTATTTTGACTGTCGGTCTTTTAATTTTTCATTCATTAGGCCTTTAAATTTGAGACTTTACTGTTACATTCATTGACTGAGTCGACTTGTGCTTTTGGGCTGTTCAATTTGATCATTTGATTCAACTTAGTCCTATTTCATAGAATGTTCTTTGAGTCGACTTGGTTCCTTTGGTGAGTTGACTTCGCTAACCTACTATCTAAATTCATTAAACATGTAACATTTAGTGAGTCGACTTGATCTATATCTTAATCGACTTGAATATCTTACTACCTTAGTTTAAAGAATGATCTTTACTTAGCAAGTCGGATTGTTTCTTATGTGAATCGACTTGTTCAAGTTTGCAACTAGTATAAGTAACTTCATACATTTCCAATCTTGTTCTAATTTGTTTTAAATTAATCTTTCATTAGTTTGTTTAATTTTACTCATTAACTAGCTTAATTTTGCTTATTTTTATTCATAATCAAAACTCATTTTACCAACAACTAACAAATATGCCATCATGGCCCTACTAAACTTGTGCAAAAACATATGCGTTTCTAAAACATGGTTACAAACATGAGGTAGCAATATCTAGAGCCACAAGGCTAAATGGATCTTGGCTTTAACTTAGATGTAAACATGTGATTAACATCCTTTAGGAACACTGTGCCTTTTTCTTTAGAAAACATAGGATTATAAAGAACATAAAAATTAACTTATATAACATCACATAAAACATAAACATCAGTGCATTAATCACAAGAGAACAACATAAACATTGCAAGTGAGAACTTTACAACATATCAATACAATAGTTTTAAAATGAAAGGGCGGTTTAATATCCCTTGCCTCTAGGCATTTACCCTGTCCTCACACACTCTACGCCTATGAAACTGAAAGAAGGGGAGAAGAGATAATAAAACTGCCACCTGAACAAGCATCTAAGAAGAACGAAACAAAACATGCGTAGTAGGGTACCAATGCAATGCATGGAACAAATTTGTGAACGAAATGCATCAAATTTTCACCATACATCAACAAGATAACATTAGTAGCAAAAACAACAAACAAGGTATCAAAATACACATACATAATGCGAGGCATATAAAATAGGATATAGATTATTATTGTTTGAAATTGTAATATGCATAACTAAGAAAAAACGATAGCTTATTCTTTTTCTTTTCTTTCCTAAATTGGGGCCACCAAAGATGTAGTTCACACTGAAGAGGTGCTCACTTAGTTTTTAACACTTATCCATTCTTTGTTTTATTTAAGAAATCCCTTTTTTCACGGAAATCAGAGAAATGTAGTCCAAACTATGAGTGAATGCATGATGAGCCATTTATTGCATAGACGTTCTATCGATATAAGAAGATGGAGGTCTGGATTTAAGAACAAGTCAGTGAAGGAAAGTTTGACACAAGATATGATTCACGGGTTCATTCCTAAAATCTAGTTTTATTCTAAATTGGGGTTAAGCTCCCTCATCACTCATTTGTTCTCTCCTCCATCCTATGAGGTCGAAGAGAGGATGATCCATGTTTAATTTTCACTTTCTATAGCTACACCAACAATATGTCCCTAACATGCCATAAAATATTAAATATGCTATGTCCTATTAATGTTAATGCAAAAGCAAATACTAATATAAGGGTTTTCCCTTGTCTTAGATTTTAGGCCCTCATCGATACTATTTCAAATCATCTTCGTTCCAAATCCAATAGGTACCATTTTGAAACATGTTAATTCCAAAATGAATAGATACTATTTTGACTCTTGTTTATTCCGAATAGAATAAACACGATTTTGGGATTGAACATGTACTAATTTCAAATTTGGGATAGCTAAACAACCTTTGCATACTAAGCATCACTCAGGATTAGGTAATATTTTCAAACCTTAAGACAACAAAAGCATTGAAAAGTTGGAGTTCCATGGATTTGGGCTAAACCATGGACATGAGTTAGAACATAAAAACTCTTAAATAAAGATCATGCAATTATGTTTCTAGACTCATTAAATATGAAGCGTATAAATTAAAATCAACAGATAGCATACAAAGTAAGAAAGTAAAAATAATATTTTCTTTCAAAGTTTTCAAGCACATCTACTTCAATTCCTAGCTACCACACACTTTACTTTGTCAAGCTCCATGGTCCCAAACTTCAATTCAAACTGGGATAACATTAAAACTATGTCTCGAGCATTTTTAGTACGAGAGATCATCGGGAGAGCAAAAAAGAACAAACACCCACACCAATCGCCCCCAAATTGATGAAAAAGAGGGAGGAAATGATTCAAATTCTTTAAGAATGATTTGAGGCTGTAAAATGTATTAAAAACTTTCCTAACATATAAAAAGACTTATACCTATCATAAATTTAAAGATAGAATTTGTATGTGTTTCCATGAGTTGAATTGGACCCACACTAGAACTTGTAGATCTTTAGAAAGGGTATTTGAGAATTTATTTGAAATCATGTGTTTTTTTTTTTACAAGGATTTGAATTTGGAATTACTAGGTTAGAGAAATGGGGTTCGTATCACTATGCTGTTCCCTTGGGAACGAAATTATGTGTTTCTCAACAAAGAATATAATACTTTTAAAGTATGGACATCTTTGGTCGGGCTACTTAGTAGCTCAAATTTAAATCATTTGAGACTTTGCTTCTCATTTTCTTACTTTGTTCTTGCCAACTGGTTCATTTGGTTCACTTACTTAGCTTCCTTGGTCAAACTCTTCAAATTTAATCTTAGGTACAAACTTAAACCTTAAGGTCAAAAATAATATAGCGAGCATTATACGTGTGCATAAATATGCTAACATATGCAATAAAAATTAACATATTTATGCAAAATCATAAAATGCAGGAAGTCACCGCGATTCTTTGACCTCTCTCTTAACTTTAGCGAACTGGTTACTGCAACATTTGCTTTACCTTACTTTTCAGTTGAATCCATAATTCATATTTTGGCGTAGCATGAAAGAGACCCAGTGGAAATATTTGTTACATGTATAATGTAACATGCATGTAGAATGTCTTTGTGAAGCTTAGGAGCAACACTTTGTCACATATTGGAAATATTTATTACATCTTTTTATAAAGTTTTGGTGATAGTAAAACCAACACAATCTTGTTGACAGGAAGAAGGGTAATAGTCCTAGAAATGATAATGCCAAAGTTTGATCCTCCTCCTCAAATTGCAAACAACATATTATCTCCCCCAGACTTTAATTTAGGATATTTCTATTTATATTAACAATCAAATTGTCGACAATGTTACTTCATGCTCAACCATTTTTCTTGAAAACAGTATCTAGCCAGCCATTGTGAAATGTTCTCTAACACCTACTGTGGGACATGCAACAGATGGAAGACCGTATACTTTATATTCTCTATACATCTCCAACAGTTGCACCAACTCGACACGATCACTCTTTTTTTCGATATCGACTTTGATTGAAAAAAAAATTAAACGAATCAATTATAATTAAATGAAGTTACAATCAATCATGGTTCTAATGTTTTAGATGATAGAAGTCTTAGGTTTTGGATGAAAGATTAGTGGAGACATGAATAAGAATGTGAATTCTATCCAAGCCACTCAAGGCAACAAGAACAATCAAATAAAGCACACATGTTACCTTCTATAAACATCATCATCATCAAACTGGCCAACAATGGCCCTCCTAATTGCCCAGCAATAACAATAAAAGAACTACAGCATACTAAAATAAATACTACCCACTAAGGCTACTCAACATACATCATAGATGTGGTATGTCGGAGCCACAACAAAAATTCTCATACATGTCTCATAACATCATAAACGAATGAACTCAAAGTTTGAAGACAATAAACACACACACTTACACATATATAGATACATTACAACCATTATATCCAAAAAAGGTAAGGTCTAAAATAAAAGATATGGGATCTAGGATCCTTTGGTTCTCTCCCAGCTCCGCTCCCGTAACACCTGAAAAGACAGAGAAACATGGGCGTCAATTCTCTTTTCCTTGGGCTTGAACTTGAGAATAGGCTTGACTCGATTAGGTTTAATAAATTATGGGCTTGAAGACTGATTGTGGGACCGGATTTGGTTTTGGACTCTAGTTATTCAATAAGACTCGACAATTGGCCCAATTGCCTCCTCTGTTTAATACTTTGTTTTTGATGAATAATTTGCCATTCTTTCTACTTGAATGAGCTCTTCAGCAAAATATAAAATTTGTACATCTCAATTTTATCTTTCTAATGCAATTTAATTTGGGCCAATCAAAATTATATAGCCCAAAATATAAATTTATTTTATGAAACTATTTCAACAGTATTTTCCTTACCTAAGGCCTAACTTCAACTATATTTTTTTCCCATTTGTAGGCTGAAGAAGTCAATTCCAAAATATTTATCATTCACCCTTACACTTGAATATTTGCTTGTCCTCAAGCAAAAAACTTATGACAATCTAAAGCTAACACCACAACACACCAAAAGTTCAAAATCTGAATTTTTGAAAACATAATCCAATTTTCATATATCATAATCCTACACTTTGAAAGCTAAGTGTGTGTGCATAACTAATTGGAAAATCATTATCAACAAAACTCAAAATGAAAATGATATTTTAAGTAAGAGAGTGATTTTTTATATCAGAGAATTTTAGTACTCCATATACCTATTTTTCAAACCATTTCTCCACTAACAGCATTCACATATGATGCTCAAATCAGTGGGTCTTTATTTTTTTGTTGGGGCTAAAAGATAATACTTTTAAAATGAAGAAAAGGGATTAAGATATTCAAAAGTATCAAAGAATACAATACATATCCTTCAGCAATGTGAATGAAATAATGGATAACACGGATGATAAAATTACAGTTCCACTTTGATTAGTTCTAGATTTTGCTTCAAAATGTTTTTGTCCCTACTAATTTGAAATATTGCTCATGAATGCGAAACACACTTCAAATTTGCTTATTATTTTTCTTTATAGTTGTTTTAATAATGAATAAAAGCCTCATACCTTTCTTGAAGACTTTAACAATCAGTAACCCGAGAAGTGTATGAACCATACTGAAAGTGGTCGCAAGAAAAGATTTAATTAGATGTTGAATTATATAATGCATCTCTAGCAAAAATGAGTTTATGATAAATGGGAAAAAAAATACTCATTAATAGTCATTCCTGGGCTGAAAAGTTTAAACAGTAGTTGATGTGCTTAAAAAGAAATTTAAGGTTATCAATTCAAGGATACAAACTAGATGGCTAAGAATAATGTCATAGGTAGGATAGAATGCTCAAACTATTTGAAAAAATGCCTAAATATCTGTTGATCTTATGTGTGAAGTTTTTCATTTTACCTCGAGGAGTTATCGAGTAGGTTTTATAGAAAATCAATTGAGTGATAAACCGTCCTACATTCAAGCAATAATAGGTTTTGTATATCTAAGTTCTATAGATAGCAACCTCGATGACTATTATGCTCAAGAATTTGAGTCTCCTAGTGAACTTGTAATGCACAATGCACAGTTATAGCATTAAATGGTTTTAGACATGCTTGTAATATTCTAGATGGAGAAAAATATGTGAGGACACACATATATCCAAGTGAAAACTAAAATTTAAATTTCCCACCCCACTCTTATGATAAACCTTATTATCTATATTCAAGAAAATAAAAAGAATAGCAAGGGTAAGATAAGAATAGTCCATTGGGGTGAGATGGCAGCTTGTCCAAGAGAAATCATAAATTGGATCAACATCTATTATTTATAATCCAAATACCATGGAGTAATAATAAATAACCTTCAATCCTACTCATTTCTCTAAATTTTCAAGTGTAAAAAAAAATAGTAAAACCTTCTCTCTCTAAAAAAAGTTTTTTTTTCCTATGCCATTGTCACTTCTCCTCATTCCATATTCACGTGGAATAATGATTATTCAAAGAACAAATAAGTAAATAGTTATTCAGATAAGAGAGAGAGGGAGTTATCTTTAAAAAAAATACCCTCTCTCATTCAAAATTTAAATATAAAATGTGTTTTGGTTCTATCCTCATGGCGAATCCGATCCAATTTTTCAATATCTCCCACTCATACATAAAGGCTAGATTTGCATATAACGTGATCATTACAATCGAATATCACTAATTTTATACTAGTAAGTGGATTGTATGACCCGTGAGAATACCAAGAGGTCTAAATTTATACACTGGTTAAAGATATATACCAGTTCAATGTCAATCTGTTGATGAGAATGCTGTTTCTGATTATACCCCACAACTCTTTTACTTGACACAATCAACGTATATCGCATCCTAAAAAAATAATGTTAAAGTATACTTGACTCAATTCCAATCATATATTCACAATTACGTCCCTAAATACTAAATCATAAATATAACTGACCGGTTTGTGAATACAAAATAATGTGTCCGTCAAAAATAGTTTTCTTTTCATACTATTAATTTTCAATCTTATCTTAATTGATTTCCTAGATATATATCGTCAAACTGAATCAACCATGATTTTTTAATGACATGCTAAAATAGTTGAGCCCTGGAAAGGGATGATTCGATTTAGGCAGTGGGGTAAGTTGAGCCCCAGGTATATTGGACCTTTCCATATCCTTGAGAGGATAAGAAATGTGGCATATAGGCTAAAGCTGCCGGATGAGCTTTCCCGTATTCATGATACCTTCCATGTCTCGGTACTTAGGAAGTACCTACCTGATCCATCTCATATATTAGAGTCTCTACCAGTTGAGTTGCGAGAGGATTTGAGCCTACCAGTTCAGCCAGTGGCTATTCTTGATCGGTAGACTAAGAAGCTACGGAGTAAGGAGGTTCCTCTAGTTAGAGTTTTATAGAGGAGAGACCAGATTGAGAAGGAGACTTGGGATACCCCAAGTCCTCCCCCTTTTTGGGTTCAACCTGGCTAGTATCGTGTCGTTAATAAAATCAAGACAACTCGTGGGACACCCCAGACCTAGGCATATCTAGACACCACCTAAGTGCCTCTCACGGTGTCCTTCGTAGCTACGGAACAATACATACGAAAGCCCTTAAGACCAAAATCAATATAATATCAAGAATGTGCCGTAATCAGCTTCACAAACCAAATGCAATATATACCGTCAAATGACACATTATACATTTCAACCACATGGATATATAATTTCATAATTCAACCCAATTTTTGGACACTCCATCGGTTCACAAAAAGTCAATTCCAAAACCAGTGAAAACATTTCAAGCACACGACAAATCATACTCATTTATCAAAATGTTGTAAAACAGAGTTTACATATTAAATAAAGCATTGAAATAAATCTCACTCACCGTATGGGGGAGGGTAGCACACTCCCTAATAGTACCATAAAACGAAGAAAAGTGCTCCCCTAAATCAAGGCACCCAACACCTATGAATGTATATATATATATATATAAAACAACAAGTTTCAAACCTACGCAGTTATAGGAAATAGGCTATCACTTCTAATACACGTATGCAAATCAGGTAGTTCGAATTCTTTAGAACCCTACCCTAATTCCTCATATTTTGTTCATGTATACAACATATCTACAAGACTCAAGTGTTGGTACTCAACCAATCTCGCACAGGGCTCACACCAATCCAATCTCTCGCTCGCACCTAAGGGCCAGCAAGGCCATAACCCAACGCTCCTCTGTGCAGCGCGCAGCGCCTAGCGCCAATGTGCAGGGTGTAACACGGACACTATGGTGTCCGTAATATTGTACCATTTTTGAAATATATATATATATATATATATATATATAAGATATTACTCTATTTATTTATATAGAGAGAAAGTTTATTTATTTAAATTGATTTTTGATTTTGGGGTTTCTAAATTTATTTTTGGTATATTCTAATTGCCGTTCCTGCGATTGTAGGGTAAGTGAGTATAAAAATATATATACATATATATATACACATAATTATTCATTTCTTAAATTAAATTAATTATTTATTCGAAAAAAAAGGTGGGGAAGAGAGAGGGAGAGAAGGAAGTGCTGCGGTTCGGCCAAAACACGGCACTCCCCTCTCCCCAAATCAGATTAGGGCTAAAAGCCCTAATCTCGCCCTCTCTCTCTCTCATCTCATCTCTCTCTCCCCGACTCTTCACGTTCCCGCGGCCGCCGCCCTCCTCCGCGACTGTTTTGTGCCTCTCCGCCGTGACCCGCCACCACCCAACGGCCATCGCCACCGCTCTCTCTCTATTTCCATCTCTCGGTTTCTCTCTGATTCTCTCTCTCTCCCTTCGCTGTTCGCGATCTCTCTCGTGATCTCCCTCTCGATCTCCTTCGCTGCGTGCTTCTATTGCACGCCACCACCGCGAACTTGCCAGCGCGCGACAATGCGAGAGCATTGCGCCATCTCCTTCGCGCGAGCGCCCCTGCAAGAGCACCAGCATGCCCCTACACGAGCGCCAGCGTGCCTTTACACAAGCTACCCTGTGCGAGCGCACCCCCAGCGTAACCTCCCTCGCGCGAGCGTGCCTCAGCGTGCGACTGCAGTCTCTCGCGAGTACGCACTCTAGCCCACGAGCGCTCCAGCTCGCGAGTGTGAGCCCCTATTCCATGAGCACGCCGGCCTACAAGCCCACTAGCCTACTGACCCGTGAGCCCACCAGCGGGCCAGCCAGCCAGCCTACCAGCCCGTGAGCTCATGATGGCCCACGAGTCTGCGAGCCCACAACTGGCTTTCTCTTTTTAGAGCCATCTGCCATCCTCGCAGAAATCCTTCACTGCAGGTAACGGCTGTGTTAGATGTGGTTTAGTGTTTAGAAATTGATTTAATCGCTAACATGGTTTCAAAATTGAAAATATTTTAGGTTTTAAATTAATCTGACGGGCGAACGAAAGCTAGGTTTGAGATTCGAGTAAACCTAGGTGAGGGAAATGAAATTATTTTCTTACTTAAATTTAATTTTGTCGACTTTAGGTTGAATTTAGAATCGGAAGTTATATATATGTTGTTGTGGTTTAAAAATCTATATTTAAGTCCTTAGAACATATGGTTAAATGTGCAGAAATTTTTGTCACGTCCCGAACCGGGGTCAATCGGGGTCATGAACAGCCGCCCATTGTTCTGAATACCGGCTGTATTTTTACAGAAAATCAGGTAAAACCTCCCCATATTTCGGAGGTCTCCCAAGTACAATTAATCTTGCATAAATTATACCCATCCTGTAAAATAAACAAATGGTCATCCCGGTCTCACCAAAATCAACCAATCCCATAGCCAAAATCCAGAATAACGTAAAGCTATAAAAGTTTTCAGCAACCTAGCCACAGACCTATATTGCCATACCCCCGTCAAAGGCATGGACAGCCGCTAGTCGCCCCTCCTGTGATTTAGAGGTGGTACCGAGCGATTCTAGAGTACACTTCTAAGACATAACACATTCCCAAGTACATACACAACGAATAAGAAATGCCTCAATGTAATGTTCTGCAATGACATGAGAGTTCCACAATTTAAATATTCATATTTATACAGTCATCCCACAATTATACATTGGTCGTCTATAGACCTCAGAATGCATATACATTATCAATACAAATTTTGCAACAGAAATATATAATGACTTCTCAAATCCAAACCAGATCTCCCAATGATACTGAGCATCCTAAAGCAACACTCCTTGTGAAATACTATCTCTGAAACAAGAAGGAAAATGAGGGATGAGTACTCAGGGTAAGAATACTCAGTGAGTAAGTGGGTCAATGCAATTGTCTAATATGAAGTATGAAACTGGAGTGTCAAAGCATAAGTATACGAATCATATTTCAAATCATCATACTTTTCATTTCAACAATATATCATTAGCACGCATTTTCAAGTCAAATATGCATCCGAAGCACTGTCACTAAAATCATAGAGCTGCCAGCCTAAAATGTCCTGGCAGAGGTCTACCGCGACCTATGACAAGTGCACTGGGGGTGTTATATGTAAATTTATCTAAAGTACTCTCTACCCCGGCATTGGTGACGGGCCTCATCCAGGTGCTAGACTTGGAGAGAGTATCCAAATCCTTCCCCTTTTGGATTCAACCTGGCTAGTACTGTATCGTTAATAAAAATCACGACAACTCGTGGGATACCCCAGGTCTAGGCATATCCGGGCGCCACCAAAACGCCTCTCACGGTGTCCTTCGTAGTTACGGAACAATACATACCAAAGCCCTCAAGACCAACTCAAAAATCGTATCAAAATGTGCCGAAATCAGTTTCACAAACCAAATGCAACATATAGCATAAAATGACACATTATACATTTCAACTACATGGATGTATAATTTCAATATTTCAACACAGTTTTTAAACACTCCATCGATTCACAAAAATCAATTTCCAGACTAGTCAAAATATTTCAAGCACGCTACAAATTATGCTCATTTATCAATTATTTTAAAACAGGGTTTACATATTAAACAAAAGTATTGAAATAAATCTCACTCATAGATTTGGGAAGGATAGCGCACTTCCTAATAAAACCACAACACGTAGAATCAAAGCTCCCCTCAATCGAATCACCAAGAAAGCTAACATAATCAGATCATCATGATTTTCATCAAAATTTTGACTATTGTCAGGGTTTATCATTTTCCTTAAATTCGTACAACCCTAAATTCTTCAATTTATAAATATACACCATAATTTCTATACATTTAACCACATGTTCTAAGGACTTAAATATCGATTTTAAGCCACAACAACATATATATATAAATTCCGAATCTAAATTCAACCTAAATTCGACCAAATTAAATTTAAGTATGGAAATAATTTCATTTCTCTCATCTAGGTTTACTCGAATCTCAAAACCAAACTTTTGTTCGCCCGTCAGATAAATTTAAAACCTGTAATATTTTTAATTTTTGAAACCACATTAGTGACTAAATCAATTTCTAACACAAAACCACATCTAACATAGCCGTTACCTGCAGTGAATGATTTCTGTGAGGATGGCAAATGGCTCTCAAAGGAGAAAGCTGGTAGCGGGCTCGTGGGCTGGTGGGCTGGCAGGCTGGTGGGCTGGCCCACTCGAGGGCTCGCGGGTCAGCAGGCCGCAGTGGGCTTGTGGGTTGTGCGCTCGTGGCTGGGGCGCACGGGCTGGCGCACTCACGGGCTAGGGCTCGCTCTCGCGAGCTGGATCGCGCGCTTGAGGCATGCACGCTCGCGCAGTAGGTCGCGCGCTGGAGCTCGCTTGCGCTCGTGCTGGGACGCGCTCGCGCTCGTGCTGGGACGCGCTCGCGCTCGTGCTGGAACGCGCTCACGCTCGTGCAGGGATCGTGCAGCTCGTGGGAGATAGCGCGCTAGGCTCCTGCGGAGGGTCGCGCTGTGAGGCGCGCTCGCACAGGGTAGCTCGTGCTGGGTCGTGCTGGCGCTCGTGCAGGGGGGCGCTAGTGCTCGTGCAGGAGCATGCAGAGGCGCGCAGGGGCACGCTAGCCCTCGCTCAGAGGGTCGCACAGTGTGCTCTCGGGCTCGGGAGAGTGCGCAGTCGCACGAGGGAGAGTGAGCAGTCGCGCGAGGGAGAGTGCACAGTGGCGGAAGGCGCTGCAGTCGGGGGAAGAAGGACCACGATCGGTCACGGTGGAGGGATCGAGAGGGAGTTCGTGAGAGAGATCACGAACAGCGAAGGGAGAGAGAGAATGAGAGAGAAACCAAGAGATGGAAATAGAGGGAGAAGAAAAAGAAGAAGAAGAAGTAGACGAAGACGGTGGTGGTGGTGGTGGTTGTGCGCGGCGGCTTCGGGTGAGGGAGGCACTGCCATGGGAGTAGAAGATGCGGGGAGAGAGAAAGAGGAAGAGAGAGAAGGGAGAATGAAAGATTAGGGCTAAAAGCCCTAATCCCAAATTGGGGGGTGCTGTGTTTTGTCTCAAAACGCAACACTCCACTGTTTTCTTCTTTTTTTTTTTTTAATATCTATATATATATATATTTTTAAAACTCATACACTTGTTCAGGCACCGAGTGTTGGTGTTACAATTTTCGAGCATGTTTTGACTTGAAAATGAAAATAGGTTTCGATATTGTTAAAATGACATATGGTTTGAAGAAATCAGAGGAGAATTGAAAAGTGTATGATTTTTCAAAGATTTTTCTAACTTGTAGGAAATTTATGTATTTTAGACTTGTTTTCGATTTTGAACGGTTTTAGGTTTGAATTTAGCTTGATTTTGATTTGGTTATTTACTTATAAATGGAACGAAATTGATGACATTAGTATATTTTTATAAATTGAAGAATTTAGAGTTTGTACGAACTCTGACAATAGTCGCAAATTTGATGAAAATGATAAACCCTGACAATATTCGCAAATTTGATGAAAATCGTGAAATTTGATTAGGTTGCTTTCTTGGTGATTCGATTGAGGGGAGTCTTGTTCTACGTATTGTGGTTTTATTGGGGAGTGCTCTATCCCCCCCAAAACTATGAGTGAAATTTATTTAAATACTTTTGTTTAATGTGTAAACCCTGTTTTAAAATATTTGATAAATGAGCATGATTTGTAGCGTGCTTAAAATGTTTTTACTGGTTTTGAAATAGATTTTTGTGAACCGATGGAGTGTCCAAAAACTGTGTTGAAATATTGAAATTATGCATCCATGTGGTTGAAATGTATAATATGCAATTTTATGCTATATGTTGCATTTGGTTTGTGAACCTGATTTCGGCACATTTTGATACAATTTTGAATTTGGCCTTAAGGGCTTTGGTATATATTGTTCCGTAGCTACGAAGGACACCGTGAGAGACGCTTTGGTGGCGTCCGGATATGCCTTGGCCTGGGGTATTCCACGAGTTGTGATTTTTATTAACGATATGGTATTAGCCAGGTTAAACCCAAAAGGGGAAGGATTTGGATGCTCTCTCCAAGTCTAGCACGTGGATGAGATCCATCGCCAACGCCGGGGTAGAGAGCACTTTAAATAAACTTGCATATAATACCACCACTGCGCCTGTCATAGGTCGAGATAGACCTCTGCCAGAACATTTCTGGCTGGCAGCTCTATGATTTTAGTGACAGTGCTTTGAATGCATATTTGACTTGAAAATGCGTGCTAATGATATATTATTGAAATGAAAAGTATGATGATTTGAAATATGATTCGTATACTTATACTTTGATACTCCAGTTTCACACTTCATATTAGACGATTGCATTGACCCACTCACTCATTGAGTATTCTTACCCTAAGTACTCACCCCTCATTTCCCTTCTTGTTTCAGAGATAGTATTTGACAAGAAGCGTTGCTTTAGGATGCTCGGTATCATTAGGAGATCTGGTTTGGATTTGAGAAGTCATTATATATTTCTACTACAAAATTTATATTGGTAATGTATATGCATTCTGAGGTCTATAGACGACCATTGTGTAATTCTGGGATGACTGTATAATATGGACATTTAAATTGTGAAACTCTCATGTCATTGCATAATATTGTATTGAGGCACTTCTTATTCATTGTGTATGTACTTGGAAATGTGTTATGTCTTAAAAGTGTACTCTAGGATCGCTCGGTGCCACCTCTAAATCACAGGAGGGGCGACTGGCAGCTGTCCATACCTTTGACGGGGGCATGGCAGTAAATTCCCATCCTACCGAGCGAGTTTTGACAAATTTTTCAAAATCTCATTTTAACTTATGAAAATCATTAGTTAGTTTAAATTTGGCTTCTTGGCAAAATTTCAGCAATTTCGCAAGGGTAGATTTTGATTTGGCTAGGTAGAAGCTCATTTCTCACCTCCTCGGTGAGTAGTCATCAAGCACTCCCGAGCAAACAACATGACTTTGCCCAAATTCAAGTTTTATTAATTTTCTAGGGTGATTTTGCACATGTAATTTTATTGGACTCGAAATCGCACGCGTAGATTTCAAGATGGCCCAGAAAGGTCTCTTCTAGGCCCCCCGAGGCCATGCCCAAAATTCTTCTAAGGCATTTTGGCTCAAAAAAATTTCTGAGTGATTTTCTATATAAATAAGAAGATATATCATATATGGAGAAATGAGAAGTACAATATACAGTACACTACGTGTCGGTGTTACATTTTCTAACCCCCTAAAAATAATTCTTGTCCTCGAGACTAAAATGGACTATACATTAAACAAATGGGGGTACTGTCTCCTCAAAGCTTCCTCAGGCTCCCAGGCCTACTCTTCCACCTGGTCACTCCTTCACAAAATGCAGACTAAAGTAACCTCCTTGCTCCGCAGCTTTTTGGTCTACCGATCAAGGATGGCTACTAGCTATACAGGTAGACTCAGGTCCTCTCACAACTCAACTGGCGGAGGCTCTATAACATGTGAAGAATCAGGCATGTACTTCCTAAGTACTGAGACGTGGAAGACATCATGAATGCATGAAAGTTCATCTGACAGCTCCAATCTATATGCCACACTTCCGACCTTCTCAAGGATACGAAAAGGCCTAATATATCTGGGGCTTAACTTGTCCCGCTGCCTGAATTGAATCACCCTTTTCCAGCGCGAGATCCGTAGGAAGACCATATCTCTCTCCTTAAACCCAAGTGGTCACTGCCTTCTATCAGCATAAGCTGGGTGGCCTTCATCCGATCACAGATGACTTTTACTTTCTCTTTTGTTTCTTATACTATCTCAACGCTGCTAAGTTGCCTCTCACCTACCTCATCCCAACACAGCGGAGTACGGCATTTCCTCTCATACAAGGCCTCATACGGAGGCATCCCAATGCTGACTTGATAGCTATTATTATATGCAAACTCTACCAACGAGAGATACCGATCCCAACTACCTCGAAAGTCCATAACACATGCTCTCAGCATGTCTTCTAGCGTCTGGATGGTCCACTCTAACTGACCATCGGTCTGGGGATGGTATGTTGTGCCGAAACTCAGTCTAGTGCCCAATACTTCTTGTAGTCTAAGCCAAAACCTAGATGCGAATCTAGAATCTCTATCTGACACTCTCGATACAGGTACTCTATGAAGTCTAACAATAGTGTCGATGTAGAGACGTGCCAACACATCCAAAGAGAAATCGGCACGAAGAGCAATGAAGTGCGTATACTTCGTAAGTCTATCTACAATCACCTATATGACGTCATGCCGTGCTGAAGTCTGAGGCAGTCCCATCACAAAATCTATCGTGATATGTTTCCACTTCTACTCAGGAATGCGGAGGGAATGCAAAGTACCTGTGGGTCGTTGATGCTCGGCCTTCACTTGCTGGCAAACCAAGCATCAAGCAACAAACTCTGTGATCTCCCTTTTTATCCCGGGCCACCAATAACTATCTCGGATAGTCCGATACATTTTCGTGCCGCTCAGATACAAAGCAAAAGCGGAGGAATGAGCCTCATCAAGAATAGCCCTACGAAGATCGTTGTCGGCAGGAATGCAAACCCGCTCTCTGTATACAACTAGTCCGTCATTGTGGACTCGGAAGTCTCTACCCTTGCCTCTGCTGATCTTCTCAAGAATACTCTGGAGCTCCTCATCTGACCCCTGAAGCTCTTTAATGTGACAAGCAAAGTCGGCCTCACATCAAATCGAGCTAGTAGTGCTCCTTGATCATCATTAGTCAAATTGACTCCAAGTATACAGAGTCCCATCAAGTAAGAGAGGTAAGCACTCTCTGTCATAGTAGAGGGAGAAGAGGAAGATGATGACTTTCGGCTCAATGCATCTGCCATCACATTTGCCTTTCCCGGATAATAATCAATGATAAGGTCGTAGTCTTTCAATAACTCTAACCATCTCCTCTGTCTGAGGTTTAACTCCAGCTGGGTGAACCAGTACTTTAGACTTTTGTGATCCGTGAATACTCTACAAGTCACTCCATTTAAGTAATGTCGTTATATATTCAAGGCAAAGACTATGGCGGCCAACTCAAGATCATGCATCGGGTAGTTCAACTCATGTTTCTTCAACTGCCGAGAAGCATATGTAATGACCCAACCATCTTGCATTAGTACACAACGCAATCCCTGTCGACTAGCAGCACTATACACTACATACTCCTGACTACTAGTGGGAAGGGCTAAGATCGGTGCGGATATGAATTGTTGTTTGAGCTCCTGAAAGCTCGCCTCACAACGATCATCCCATAGGAATTTGGCATCCTTCCACGTCAACCTAGATAGTGGGGCAGTAATCCAGGAGAATCCTTCTACAAACCACCGATAATATCCTGCAAGACCAAGGAAACTTCGGATTTCAGTCACTGTCTGCGGCTGCTCCCACCTCAGTATGGCTTCAACCTTCTGCGGATCAACAAAGATACCTTTCGCAAAAACTATGTGCCTTAGAAAACCAATCTGCCGTAACCAAAATTCATACTCGGTGAATTTGGCATACAACTGTCTATCGCGAAAGATCTGTAAAATAACCCAAAGGTGCTGAGCATACTCCTCGTTACTCCGCGAATAGACTAGAATGTCATCAATGAATACGATGACGAATTGATTTAGATAATCATAGAAAACCCGATTCATCAATTCCATAAAGGCGGCTGGTGCATTGTTCTACCTAAACAGCTTAACAAAGAACTCAAAGTGTCCATATCGGGTTCGGAAAGTAGTCTTTGACACATTCTCAGCTCTAATCTGTAATTGGTGATAACCCAATCAGAGATCTATCTTTGAGAAAACCCTAGCACCTTGCAGTTGATCAAATAAATCATCGATACGAGGCAATGGATATCGGTTCTTGATAGTGACTTTGTTCAATTGCCGATAATCCACACAAAGTCGGAGGGTACCATCCTTTTTTTTCACAAGTAGTACTGATGCACCCCAAGGTGAAGTGCTCAGATGGATAAACCCTTTATCCAACAATTCCTGCAACTGAATTTTGAGCCTTTCAGCTTGGCTGATGCCATTCTATATGGTGGGATAGAGATAGGAGTGGTTCCCGAAACCAAATCAATCTCAAAATCGAACTCCCGAATCGGTAGTAATCCAGGTAGCTCCTCAGAGAATACGTTGGGAAACTCCTGTACCGTCGGAACCTTATCAAGTCTCGATCCTTCTATGGTGGTATCAATCACATGAGCTAGGTATGTCGTGCATCCTCAACGTATCATTCGTCCTGCTTCCATCACTGATACTACATAGCGAGGTAGTACCCGTCTCTTACCACAAATGTCAACGGTGGCCCTTCAGACATCCGAAACTCTACTTCCTTGGTGAAACAATTCATGGAAGCCCTATGAGTACTCAACCAATCCATCCCTACGATGGCATCAAAATCTGTCATGTCGAGAGGAATCAAATCTACTTCTAACACTGTCCCCTCAATCATGATATCGCTCCCTCTATATATGGAATCTCTAATCAGCTGCTCACCAAGAGGACTGAAAACCAATAGATCCTCTTCGAAGGGTGATAACGGCCTACCCGACCGTTGAGCGAAGGGAGCTCTCACGTAAGAAAAGTTTGACCCGGTGTTTATAAAGAATACGGACGTCGGCTCCAAATATTTTTATAGTACCTGGATGTGAGAAATTTAAAATAATCAATCGAAAGTACTCAAAAGATGGATATATATATATATATATATCAAAATAGTTAAGCCTCTAGGGCTTTAACTAGTCGTGTCGATACATGTCACTTTGAGAAACATGATTTCAAAAAGGGAAATCAAAATAGCTAAGCCTCTAGAGCTTTAGCTAGAAGTAGATGTACATAACTATCATGATACTCATGATCTAAAAAGAAAGAAAGAGTATATAAACTCCTAAACAGAAGGATCTACTGGAGGATTACCCATGATTACATCCAGGTTTGCCTGAGCGTCCTCCTGAGTCATAGCATACACCCGGGCCTGTGCTCTCAACTGCTGTCGTGAAGGTCCTGGTACAGTGTTGCTCACGGCTGGTGCTAGGGGCTGGTGCTACAAACCCTTGTGGACATGGTCCTTGTCCAAAGTGTGCCAGGGTAAAGTGAGAGGGGCCTCTGTGAAAGCCTAAAGTCTTACTCCTCTTCGAGCTATGACTTGGCTATGCCCTAGTCCTCTTCTTTCTCTGCTCTCTACTCTCCCTTTGCTTACCCTTGGTACAGACAATCTCTTCCGCACGGTAGGCTGAGTCAACTATCTCTGTGAGGGAGAAACCAGGACTAACTGTCATTGTCATGTACCTTCTAATATTCAAGTTGAGGCCGTCCTCAAACTTGAATCTCATTTGCTTTGGTATAGCTAAGTTGGGGACAAAGGCAGCTAATCGTCTCGATTTTGTCTCGAACTCTGCCATTGACCTAGTCCCCTATTGCAAGTGAAGGAACTCCGTTTTCTTGCGGTCCTGCTGAAACTCAGAGAAGTATCTGCGAGAAGTATCTGCGGTTAAACTCCCTCAGGAAGTCATCACACCGCAATGGCTCGGCAGCGTCGTCACTAATAGCCTCCCACCAAGTGAGGGCATCTCCATCTAGTAGCCTCTCTGCTACTCGTAGCCTATATTCGTCACCCAACCCCAAGTCTTTCAAGATCTGGCGGGTCCAGTTAATCCAGTGTTTTGTAGCTGTAGTATTAGTAGATCCCGCAAAGTCCGTGCATTCCAATTGTCAAGCTTCTTTGACTAGTTGAGTCAGCTTGTGGATGCGTCTAAGTGTGGAGAAAGTAGTGTCACTCGGACCAGAGACTGAAGAAAGACTTGCCACTAGTGGAGGATCCGGTGCCACAACTGTATGTGCTACTGGAGGAATAGACACTGCCGTGGGGTGGCATCTGAACCCCGTGGGAGGTGTACCACTCATACACCTGCCTAAACGCCTCGAGTTATGGTAGTGGAACCTCGGCTGTAGTAAGCTGAGTAGGCGCTACAGGGGGTACCCGTAAAGAGGAAGCAGCCTTAGGCACTCCAAGGGTTTCAGGTTTCCTCAGAGGGTCAGGCACTTGAGGAGTCTCAGGTGGCGTGAGTCTAGCTCCACGTCCTAAAGATCTACCACATCTAGGCGGCATAATTCTTCAAAGGGAGATTTTCATTAGATATAATTCTAGAGTTTGGCATGATTTAAGGATTATAGTTAGTTACGTAGTAACTAACCCCTTAAAATGAATGAAGTCATTGGTCTAAAAATCAATAGAAAATGACAGATTAGGTTAGATACGAATCGTATCTAACCCCTTAAAATGAATTGAACTCATAAAGTTAAGACCATATGGTATGTAGGGATATATATGACTACATGAAACTCTCATGCATTAAGGACTTTAGACATGTTCATGCTTGGGAAATGATTTACATAGATATAAAGCTCTTAACCTGGCTTTGATACCAACCGAACTGTCACGCCCCGATCCTTGATCCAAGGCGTAAGCAGCCGCCACACTATCTCGGATACTGACATTAAATTCCCAATTATCAACAAACAAACGGACAGAACCTCCCCATAAATCGGAGGTCCATCCTATATTAAAATCCTGTCAATCAATAACATATCAGTATATAAAGGCCAACCTAGCAAATCATCAACACAACCAACCAATCCATATCCCTGTCAATATCCAAAATTACATAAGGCTAATCCAGTCCTATCCATAAACCTCTACTGCCATGCCCCCATCAAGGGCATGAATAGTTGCAAGTCACCCCTTCTGTGATTTAGAGGTGGCACCGAGCAAACGTAATAGACAATCTTATGCATGACATGTTTTCTAAAGTGATTGAACACAATATTACAATCATGTCTCAATGCAATACAATGAAATGAGAGTTACAAGAATATATACAATTCCTTACATACAGTCATCCCTTTATATACATATACAATGGTCTATTTACAATCCCAAATATACAAATATATATATATATATATATATCATCCCATATCTTTAAACACAATCCTATGGAAGAATGGTTAACACCATACCTAGGTTCGATTTCTCCAACAAAACCTCATGCGCTGCTATGTCGCAACGCGTCCCATAATTCTATCTTTGTGGAATAGAAAGTGAGGGGTGAGTATTATGAGGAATACTCAGTGAGTGAGACGGTATATTTAAGTGTGTTCAATATGTTGGTGAAAAATGGAGTATCAAAATGATTCAATAAATTCACAAGTCCCCATAATGTATGAAAACAATGCATAATGAGCAATTCATCATAAATCATTCTTTTTCATATATTTGAAATACATATGCATCCATATCAATCGAATCACACAAGTATAGAGCATGCCAAAATCAGTTCCTGACAAAGGTCAACTACGACCAATGGCAAGCGCATCGGGAGTTTTTATATGCAAAGTTAGAAAATGCTCTCTACCCCGATGTTGGCGACGGACCTCATCAGGTACTAGACCAGGGCGTTACCTAGTCCTCCTCCTTTTGGGTTCAACCCAACTAGTACTGTGTCGAGTCCCAATATCATATACGACGTTTGGGGATACCTCCTACAGAAGCGTATCCGGGCACAATAGGTACCTCTGCAAACACCCTTCGTAGCTACGACATACCCAACTCATGGGCGTATCTCATAAATCATATCATCATGGCATGCATAAAGCCCTCGCCCAATAACATAATATCATCATAATGTACGTGCCATGCCAACATTTATCAAACCATATCCAACACTTCTCATAATTGATTTCATAAAAATCATATGCATATCGATGCAATAGCACGTTTTTCATTTTGCAAATCATTTGGATGCATACTTCACAATAAAATCATGTTATGGACACTCCAATAATTCACAAAACATTTTACAAATCCATTCCAAAAATCATAGCACACGATCATAAGTTATGCTTGCATTGAAAAGCGTTTTAAAACATGTTGTTATGCATTGAACACATAATATAATAAATCCCACTCACAATATGCAGGAGGGTATGCCACTCTCGGCATGAATCTCGAGGCACACACAAAAAAATAATGTAAATGTGATGTAACCCTAGTTATAGACAAACCTAGGGTTCTTAAGTTCTATTCTTGCACAATTTTAGGGAATTGACCATAAGTTCCTCAATCGGGGTCGGAATTGGGAAATTTCAATTTCCATGATTGACTAACATAAAAACTCACACTTTTCGTGTTGAAGTTATCTCCAAAATCTCGGTGAAAGATTTCTTAAAGTCCTCATTTTCAAACCAATCTAAATCTCACTCTCCATTCTGTCCTGTTTTAGCAAATTTCCCCTATCTCACAATCTATTCATGCAAAGACTCTGATTCTTGAGTATGATGTCGTCAAGATACAAGGCTACAACCTCTTAGTTGGGTACTTTCTCAGATTCCTAGTGTAAATCCCTGAAATAGCAACATTTTTCCCACATTACATTTTATAAGTCTGTTCTGACCAATATTTAGCACAACCATCACAACGTTTAACACATAATTCCAAATTACCTGAAATTGTTGTAGTACCTAGAAGACACATAATCTTACATTTTTCATGTTTTGGGTTTCTTCCAATTGTGCCTAGAAGGGGTCTAAATTGACCACCAAAATCTCTGTTCGGTTTTGGCCGAGAAAGAGAATCATTTCTGCATGTATTGGGAGATTTTGTATAACGCTTGATTTCCTTAGCCGAATTGGCTGCAATTTTCACAGTATGGATAAAAGGGATATCTACAATTTTTCATCTTTGTGTTTTTGTAAACAAGGGCTGGAAGGGGGTCATGCAATGCTACTGTTTTTAGTGTTGGAAAATGGAGGAACCTCTGATGAGTATCGGAAGAATGGCTGTAACGTTTGACACAGGGGTGGGATTGAGGTGATCCATACCTCGTTGGAAAGTTAAGACATGGATCTACAATTTTTTCAACTAGCACAAGATCTGAATCTATTAGAAAGGGGCTTGAAAGCTTAGGTTAATTTTGCTGCCGAAATCAGGGTAAAAATGCAGGATTGAACAGGGAATTAGTGCAGAACACTTAATTTTGAAAAATCATATAAAATCTATCTCTTCTCAGATTGCAACGGTTCTTATCTCATTTTAAAGCTCTAAAAGTCTCGTTTCATGTGCAAAAATTTCACTCAACTTGCCTATGCACAGAAAATGCTATAGTCTAAACATTACAACCTATTTAGAGTTCCGAAAACCCAGAAATTCTGTCATGACTTCAAATTCATCTACCCTGGTTTTCTAAGCAAACTTTCTCCTTTTTACCTAAATTTTGGATATGTTATACTACATGGTGGTAGGTGTTTACGTTATGAATAGCAGGCTGATTGAAGCTTTGGACTTTCACATTTGCTCAATTCCTTAAATTTTCGTCCCTCCCTACATCTCCATGTGTGGTGCTTCTTTTGAGCTGGTTTTTGGATATGTGATACTAGGTCTAGGGTAGAGCAAAACCATGTAAAAATGTTGGGAGGTTGTGAGGAAAAATCATGGTTGTTCTTCAATGGGGTTCACGGCTAAGGAGAAAGGAAGAAGAAGAGAATGAGTGTTCTTTGCCTTATGCTCTCTCACAGTTTTGTTGGGAAGGGAATAAAAGATTTGTGTTAATTGTTCAACCAAGGTTTAGTTATGTTCTAACCCTAGTTAGGTTTAATTAATTCTACCCTAATTAAATTTAACCATAGTAAATCAACTAAGCTTAGTTCCTTCCAATATTGTGATGCCACTTGTCAAAGCCACGCATAGTCCAATAAAGTGGATTCACACATTCCAATAAAGTGAGTGCACACACTTCAAGAGCATTAAATGCTTGTCCTTTGTGGTTATCCACTCGTTGACTCGCGATCCAAGACCGGTCAAAGTTACTATTCATCTCAAAAATTTTTAAATCATACACGGGACCCAAGTTTTTGTACTGAGTCCAATGCCACTAGTTTCATGTAAATTTGAGATTGTTTGTCACCCAAACGTCCTTCGGAGTGAACGAATTCTGTGATCGGTCAAAATTTGACGTTGACCTCAAAAAGCATGAAATCTCAGTATGGACTCTGTTTTATGTGTAGATTCCAAAAATATAGGTCTCTAGTGGAAATGAGACCATTTGCTCAGTCAAATTTTGATTTGGCCCACAAATTTAGGATTTATCGGGTGAAAATCTAGAGTACCGAGCATTTTTGTGCTACGGCTTAAATTTTGATCTTTTGTCTCTGGCATTCACTTTTAAAGTGAATTTAGCACATATAAACCGCACATCATCAATTTTGCACGCGTGGTTTTTATTTTGGCTCGGTAGGGTAAATTCCCATCCTACCGGGTGAGTTTTGGCAAATTTCTCAAAATCTTGTTTTGACTTATGAAAATCATTAGTTAGCCTAAATTTGGCTTCTTGGCAAAATTTCAGCAATTTTGCACGGGTAGATTTTGATTTGGTTCGGTAGGAGCTCATTTCTCACCTCCCCTGTGAGTAGTCATCAAGCACTCCTGAATAAACGATGTGACTTTGCCCAAATTCAAGTTTTATTAACTTTGCAGAGTGATTTTACATGTGTAATTTCATTGGACTTGAAATCGCACGCGTAGATTTCAAGATGGCCCAGAAGGGTCCCTTTTTAGCCCCCTGGGGCCATGCCCAAAATTCTTCTAAGGCATTTTGGTTCGGAAAAATTTCTAAGTGATTCTATATATAAATAAGAAGATGTATCATATATGAAGAAATGAGAAGTATAATATATAGTACACCGCGTGTCGGTGTTACACATTGTCATGTTGATTGCAAATGAGCAATTGTTAAATTGGTGGCGCATGAAATAGATATATGAATATTAAGAAATGGTGCAAATGATTCGCTTAGAGGGAAGAGGCTGATCCTAAAAAATGACTAGTCATTTTCCTCCACGGAGTGATTAGATAGGGTGACGTGGTGGGCTTAATAGATATAGTATGTAGCCGAACACGATAGTACATTCATGGTCGAATAACATGCCACCTAAAGGGCGTGGAACAGTTGTTTGCACCCCCAACGAAACACATAGCCACTGCCAGGGAATGAAACATTCATAAATTGAAATTACTAAAACTCTTGCCGGTTTCACCCTAGATCATGATAGACTTTTGTTGAAAATAATGATTTTGACTGCCGTATGTTTAAAAAAGTGAAATGGTTGGATGTATATTTATTGAATCATGAGGATTGGAAATTTATTTTTATTAAATGAATTTGAGAATGACATGTCAATTTGAAATATATGCATTTGATATATTCACCACATAAATCTTATTTATGTACAACATGCATATTACTCACTGAGTATAATATATACTCACCACTCTTATTTCCATTTTTACAGAAGATGCATAGTTGAGACTTGTGGGTGTCTAGCATCAGACTTAGAGAAGGTTGTTTTTTCGGACTTTTTCCTGTACTAGTCATCTTTGGTTTGAGGTATTAGTGAACCTAAATGAAGACAAATTTTGTAAATACTTTTGATAACCTATTTTATACTATATCTACTTGGTTTGGAAATTGGATATGGTTTTGTATACTTGAATTGAGGATTCCTTTTACTTCTTTAAAATTATGTGAAAAATTATGTGAAAAATGTTTATTTTTGATAAAATAGTTTATGATGATTTTGGAAGTTGGACTTGCTGAATTATTTTGGAAAAATGGATGGATATCGATGAATACATTGTGGTACTTTGGTGCATGGGTTAGGCTTACTCGTATTCTGAGATAATGAGGCGGTTGTTGCATACTCGATCTGACGGTTGGGGCATGATAGTAGCAAATCAACTTCTTATCAAGACAAGTTGACTGATTAAGTTCAGACTTATATTTTAAGTCTACAGAACTAAATGTAAGTTGACTTATACATAGGGTAAGTCGACTCATTGATTCTTAATTGATGTTTTGATCCTTGGGCGTTAAGGATAAGTCGACTAGAGTAGGAGATAAGTCAAGATAGGGATTTGAGACATTTGATTTAATCCTTAAGTTCTAGGTGTAAGTCAAGTACATATATTGAGTAAGTCGACTCATGAGATGGATATTCTACACTTTAAGCTATCCTAGATCAACTTGTAATCTTCACAAGTGTGCTCTCATGCACTTAAACAAGTCAACTCGCTTGTCTCAAAGTACATAATTAGTTTTATATTATTTGAATACAAGTCGACTTACACTTTAAACAAATTGACTTGTCATTGTCAGATTTTTGACTTCTTGCACAAACAAGCAAAAGTCATTACATAAATACATCAAATTAACTAAGTAGCATTTATTCCTCATAGTTCATCATTCTTAATGCTCTTCTTAACTATAAACCTATTTTTATCTAGAGTTTGGTGAATAATCCACAATTTGTTTCGCTATTTCTATGTTCTCAAGATAATATCACTCTTTTGTATATGATCTCTAATGAAGTGATATCTCATTAGAGTGGTGAACTGGATTTTTAGTTAAATTTATTACACTAGTGTTATCACATTTTATGGGAATGCAATCTAACTCTTATCTATAATCTTTTAACTAATACTTAATCCAAAGTATTTGAGCATAATAATGACTAGTTGCAACATATTCAGATTCAGTAGTGGATGTGGCAATACTACTCTCTTTTTTAGATAATCAGTATACTAATATACTCTCAAAGAATTGATATGTACCATTTGTACTATTTCTATCTAGCTTATATCCAGCAAAATTATCATCAGAATAACTATGCAACTAAAAATATGAATTCCTATCATATCATAATTTTGGGTTGCTTATATCTTTTAGATATCTAAAAATCATTTTCACTACTGCTAAGTGTGATTCCTTGAGATTTGATTGAAACCTAGCACATGAACACACCCTATAAAGGATATTTGGCCTCGATATAGTTAAATATAGTAGTAAACCTATCATGCTCTTGTATAGCTTTAAGCACATTGGTTTTCCTTCCTCATTTTTGTCCAACTTAACTGAGGTGCTTATAGGAGTTGCATTTCCTTTAACTTCACTAAATCCAAATTTTTTGATAAGTTCCTTGGTGAATTTGGATTGATTATTGAATATTTCATTTTTAGTTTGCTTAATCTATAATCCTAAAAAATAATTCAACTCTCTCATCATGTTCATCTCAAACTTAACATTTGATAATAATTTTTATTTGTTACCTCAAATACTATGTCAAGTACATAGATTTGAACTATCGGTATCTTCTATCTTTTTCTCTTAATAAACAAGGATGTATCGACTTTGTCTCTTTCAAATTCGTTTTCTATCAAAAAGTTGTTAAACTTCTTATATCAAGCTCTTGAATCTTGTTTCAGACCATACAAAGTTTTGGATAGCTTATACAAATGGTCTGAATGTTTTGGATGTTTAATTATAGGAGATTGTTTTACATAAACTATTTAATTAATTATACCATTTAAGAAAACATGCTTTACATCCATTTGTATAATTTGAAATTGATGAAATAGCAGAAGACAAGCAGCATGCTTTTTGATGTAGATGCTATATAGTTGGTTCTCATCCTTTAGAGTCTATGAGTATAATAGGAGCATCCATTAACAAAAGAATCACCCTAAGATGCTCATCCCATGACTATTGAGAACGAATCAAATTAGATGGTTTGATTTCTCAATCTTATTTTACTTGCTCCTGCGGAACCGATGCAGGGGTATATATCTTATCAAAATCTACTCCTTCTTCTTTGTTATATCCCTGAACTACCAATCTTGCCCTATTTTTTGTAATGGTTCCATGCTCATGCAGTTTATTTCCATAAACCCATTTTGTTTCTATAACTAAATGATCTTTAGTCTTAGGAACGAAATCTCATACTTCATTTCTCCCAAACTAGTTTAATTATTCCACAATATTAGAATTCAATTTTTATCTTCTAAAACTTCATATATATATTCTTAGACTCTATTTGAGAGATAAATACCATATATTCATATTGATTTTGAAGAGCTGACCTTGTCCTATCTCCAAAATCCAGATTCTTAATTATATGCTCTACATTTACACTTTTTCTTACAGCAACAAATATGATTTCGTACTATTCATGAGTCTCTTCATCCATCTTAGTTTCTTGTTCCATTTCAGTACCTTCTTCTTTGCCATTCTTATTTTTTATTACACATTGTTCTCTTATAGGCTCATCTATCACCTCATCATTAAAACTTTTCTTGTCTAATTGATCATTCTCATCGCATTGAATATTAATAGACTCTTCAATCATCATAGTTCTCTTATTACAAACTCTATAGGTTTTGGTACTGGTTGAGTATCTTAAGAAGATGCTCTCATCACTCTTGGTATCAAATTTTTTAAAATTTCTTTTCCATTATTTAGAACAAAACATGTACATCGAATTACATAGAAAGATCCTATGTTAGGATTCCTACCCTTATTGAGTTCATAAGGAGACTTCTTAAAGATTGGTCTAATTAAAATTCTATACGTCAACTCTGAGCCTTTAATTGGATTTTCTAATATACCATTTATCACAAATAGTACACACAATTAGCTTCCTCAAGTGCTAGTCAGACCTTACAAGTGTTTCATTTGAACACTCACCACTAGCTTTCAATATTAGTTAGCAAATGCCAAGTTTTTCACTCAAACACTCAAAATTTATATTAGAAAGAACCCTTTCTTATGATTCTTTACAAAGATCTAACTATGGAACAAGATATAAAATGAAGCTTTGACTTCAGATAAGTCATTTAAGCCCAAAAATAAAAATAGAACGCAGAAAGAATTAAGCTCACTAAAGATTATTCTTTAATCATGTTCAATAAAATCTCCAAAAATTGTTTAATCTTCTCTTCAGGTGTTGTATTTATAAGCTTGATGAAGAGATAGCCATTGAGCTTCATTTAATGCCAAAACATAGCCATTGAAGTGGTTGAATTTTCATTAAATGCTCAAATCATTTTTCTGAACAACTACCTGATAGCTACATCGAGTCAACTTCTTCCTTTGAGTCGATTAATATTTGAATTTTGTATAGATCAAGGCTAGTGGAAGTCAACTATGCATGTGTTCGAGTCAACTTATGTTGTGCTCTGTTGAGACATTTATGCTTAGATACTCATGAAGTTGGCTTATGATCTATTCAGGTTGACTATTGTTTATCAGTACTTAAGCATTTTCTCACTATGGTTTGTGTAGGTCAACTTGAGCTCTGCTTCATGTCAACTTGGTCATCCTTCTACTTAAGTGTTTTTTATTATGTTACTTGTGCTGGTCGACTTCTCTTATACTTTAGGTTAACTTGGGCTTGGTGGTATTTAAAAATTTTGCTTCACGGCCCATGTGAGTCAGCTTGGCATTGCTTTCAAGTATACTTGTCCATAATCACTATTGAGATTTCCAATGTACTGCATATGTATAGGTCAACTGTATATCATACCCAGGTTGACTTGAGCTTCAACTTAGTTAAAATGTTCTAAGTTCAGGATGTGCTAGTTGACTTGGTGCAAAATGTAAGTCAACTTGGCATAGTGTATCATTTAAGCTCTAAGACCTTGCCTATGTCTTGATATAGGTCATGGCATGTGATGACTTATATTTTAGTGATTTATGACCTTGCCTATGTCTTGATGCAAAAATTTTTCTAAGTGTTGGTGTGGTGATTCGACACATGACTACACTAAGTCAACTTGACCTTAATATAGTTTGTTCTATTTTTATTTTGACTGTCAGTCTTTTAATTTTTCGTTCATTAGGCCTTTAAATTTGAGACTTTACTATTACATTCGTTGATTGAGTCGACTTGTGCTTTTGGGCTATTCAATTTGATCATTTGATTCAACTTAGTCCTATTTCATAGAATGTTCTTTGAATCAACTTGGTTCCTTAGGTGAGTTGACTTCGCTAACCAACTATCTAAATTCATTAAACATGTAATATTTAGCGAGTCGACTTGATCTATATCTTAATCGACTTGAATATCTTACTACCTTAGTTTAAAGAATGATCTTTACTTAGCAAGTCGGATTGTTTCTTATGTGAATCGACTTGTTCAAGTTTGCAACTAGTATAAGTAACTTCATACATTTCCAATCTTGTTCTAATTTGATTTAAATTAATCTTTCATTAGTTTGTTTAATTTTTCTCATTAACTAGCTTAATTTTGCTTATTTTTGTTCATAATCAAAACTCATTTTACCAACAACTAACAAATATGCCATCATGGCCCTACTAAACTTGTGCAAAAACATATGCGTTTCTAAAACATGGTTACAAACATGAGGTAGCAATATCTAGAGCCACAAGGCTAAATGGAACTTGGCTTTAACTTAGATGTAAACATGTGATTAACATCCTTTAGGAACACTGTGCCTTTTTCTTTAGAAAACATAGGATTATAAAGAACATAAAAATTATCTCATATAACATCACATAAAACATAAACATCAGTGCATTAATCGTAAGAGAACAACATAAACATTGCAAGTGAGAACTTTACAACATATCAATACAATGGCTTTAAAATGAAAGGGGGTATCCCTTGTCTCTAGGCATTTACCCTATCCTCACACACTCTATGCCTATGAAACTGAAAGAAGGGGAGAAGAGATAATAAAACTGCCACCTGAACAAGCATCCAAGAAGAACGAAACAAAACATGCGTAGTAGGGTACCAATGCAATGCATGGAACAAATTTGTGAACAAAATGCATCAAATTTTCACCATACATCAACAAGATAACATTAGTAGCAAAAACAACAAACGAGGTATCAAAATACACATACATAATGCGAGGCATATAAAATAGGATATAGATTATTATTGTTTGAAATTGTAATATGCATAACTAAGAAAAAACAATAGCTTATTCTTTTTCTTTTCTTTCCTAAACTGGGGTCACCAAAGATGTAGTTCACACTGAAGAGGTGCTCACTTAGTTTTTAATACTTATCCATGTTGGATTTTTGACTAAGAAGAGAGAGAAATCTAATAAACTTCTGGTTTTTATTGATGTAGTAGAATGATACAAAGGAAGAGAGATTATCTTCCTCTTAATTTTACAAGGAGAGCAATAGCTCTATTTATAGGCAAAGGGAGAAAAATAGCCAGTAGAGAGAGAACAAAGTCAATATTCCCGTTGGGGCTCAAACTCCAAGGAATTCCAACAGCTAGTTTTTGGACTGTTGGAATATACATTGCCCAAACTGCCCCTAGCTATTTGGGTTTACCTCTTAGACTTTTCTCCATACTTTTGGGCTTCATTGGGCTTGTTTTTGAATGTATTTTGGGTCATAAATATGTTGCCAAATTCTGAACATTAAAAAATAAAAGGCCCAATGTTTATGACATTATCATATTTTCAAGTTGAATACCTTGAGACTTATCTTCATCTTCTCCCTTATTTTTAACACTCCCCCTCAAGTTAGGTGCATAGATGTCTATGGACCCTAACTTGCTAAGGATGTGCTGAAGATGTTTCTCAGTTGTTGCCTTAGTGAAAATGTCAGCTAGCTGGTCTTCACTTCTAACATATGAGGTTGAAATTGTCTTGTTTTCTAATTTTTCTCGAACAAAATGACAATCAACCTCAATGTGCTTCGTTCTTTCATGAAATACTGGATTGGCAGCGATATGAAGAGCTGCTTGATTATCGCAATGTAGAAGAATAGGAGCGATAGTAGGAAATCCCATCTCCTCAAGTAATGCCTTTAGCCAAACTATTTCGCTTGTAGCCGCTGCCATTGCTCTGTATTCAGCCTCAGCGCTTGATCTGGATACAACAGATTGTTTCTTGCTTTTCCATGTTACAAGATTTCCTCCCACGAACATGCAGTAGCCGGTGGTGGATCTCCTGTCCGTGACATCCCCAGCCCAATCTGCATCACAGTAGCCATAAATCTCCATGCTGTGGTTGTTTTTCATAAGAATTCCCCTTCCTGGTGAGCTTTTTAAATACTTGAGAATTCTTTCTACTGCCTTCCAATCTTGAATCCTTGGAGCATGCATCCGTTGGCTGATTAAGCTGACGGCATAAGTGATATCTGGTCTTGTAATGGTGAGGTAGATGAGCCTCCCCACAAGTCTTTGATATCTAGGAATATTCTGGAACATTTCTTCATCACCTTGTGCTCGTTCTGCTATGGATATAGGAGTTGCTGCTGGTTTAGCTCCTACCTTTCCAGTTTCCTGCAAAAGGTCAAATACATATTTCCTTTGGCATAGAACTAGCCCCTTATGAGAATAGGCAAGCTCTATTCCTAAGAAATACTTTAGTTTTCCCAAATCTTTAATCTCAAAAGTAGATTTAAGAAAATTTCTAACTTGATCAATACCATTCATATCATTTCCTGTAATAACTATATCATCTACGTAAATAAGAACAATAGTGATTTCTTCATTGTTAACTTTAGTAAACATGGAGGAATCACTAATGGATTTCTTAAAGTTATTACCAAGAAGTGCTGAACTTAATTTTGCATACCAGGCACGAGGAGATTGTTTTAACCCATAGATTGCTTTTTTAAGACGACACACCTTGATGTTTGAATCCTCATCTAGCCCTTGGGGAATTTGCATGTAGATTTCTTCGTCTAAGTCCCCTTGAAGGAAAGCATTCTTCACGTCCATTTGATACATTGGCCATTCTCCATTGGTTGCAATTGACATCAAAACCCTTATCGTTTTCATTTTGGCAACAGGGGCAAAAGTCTCAGTGTAGTCTTCTCCATAAGTTTGTGTGAATCCTTTGGCTACAAGTCTTGCCTTGTAGCGTTCAATGGATCCATCACTTTTATACTTGATTTTGAACACCCATTTACACCCGACAGCCTTTCTTCCCTTAGGGAGAGTAGTAATCTCCCACGTCCCATTTTTATTCAATGCATCTAGTTCTTCAAGCATAGCTTGTCTCCATTCGGGTTTGGTATTTGCCTCATCAAAATCCTTAGGTTCCTGTGATGAGTCAATGCCACTCAAGAACCCTTGATGGCTTGAGGAAGTATTAGATACACAATAGTAATTTGAAATAGGATAGTGAGTTACCTTAGAATTGTAATAAACTCTTCTGTTGATCTACTCTGAGGGAGGAAGCCTCAATCTGGTGGAACGTCGAAGTGGAGGAGCCAGCGGAGAGGGCAGTCTAGTTTCGTCTCCGGATTCTCCTAAGGTAGGTAATCCCTCGCCTTCTTCTCTTTCTTCGGAAGAGTTCTCTTCATTTTCAGACTCATCCACTCCTCCCTCTTCGTTTTCTCCCCCTGAAAGTGAATTCTCTTCATTGGATTCTTGAGGAACCAGAGGAGGATTTATGGGAACATCGCAGAAGATTCGCAAGTCATTGCTTGATGAATTTTCTTCATTTTTTTCTCCTGCAAAAAAGAATTCATTTTCTACAAATATCACATCTTTCGATGTGTATACCTTGTTAGAGTCAGGTTCAAAACAAATATATCCTTTTTGGAATGAAGCGTACCCAATAAAAACACATTTCCTTCCTTTGATATCTAACTTATCTCTAAACTGCCTAGGAATATGAACATAACAAATACACCCAAAAACTCTAAGGTGAGAGAGGTTTGGTTTGTCTTTTCTAAGCAACTCTAATGGAGATTTTCCATGGAGAACTCTAGTTGGAAGACGATTTATTAAATGAGCTGCGGTACTAACCGCATCACTCCAAAAACGCTTAGGCATATTAGCAAAGAACATGATAGTTCTAGCTATTTCTAGGAGATGTCTATTTTTGCGTTCGGCAACTCCATTTTGTTGGGGAGTGTAGGGACAACTAGTTTGATGAATAATTCCATTCTCCTCAATGAAATTTTTGAAATTGGTGCTCATATATTCCCCACCATTATCTGTCCTAAGAATTTTAATGTTGGCCTCATATTGTTTTATAATATACTTGTAAAAGGACTTGAAGGCTTCATAAACTTGGTCTTTTGATCTTAGCATATACACCCATGTATACCTAGACTTATGATCTATAAATGAGATAAAATACTTAAATCCCCTTCTAGATATCATAGGTGAAGTCCATACATCCGAGTGAACAAGATCAAAAGGCTTTTTATATTGAGTTTCAGAAATAGGATAATACATTCGGGTTTCCTTTCCAAAAATGCATGCTTCACAATGTCTATCACTACAATTTTTTGATGGGAATAGGCATTTCAGAGCTTGCATAGAAGGATGACCTAATCTAGCATGCCAAAGGAGGTAACTTTCCTCTCGGATTGCGGAAAATACAAAACTATCTTGTTTCCAAAAATACAAGTTATCTTGCATAGAACCACTACCAATCACTTGATTCGTCTCCAAATTCTGAAAAACAACAGAATGAGGGTCAAAAATAGCTTTGCAATTTAAGTCCTTAGTGACTTGTCCAATGGACATAAGATTAGAGGTAAATTGAGGAACATATAAGGCCTTTGATTTTCTTCCAAATATTTCAACATCCCCAATTTGCTTAATTTTGAAATTATGTCCATTCGCAACTTTAACCATTTTAGGTTCTAGGAGAGGTTCAAGATTCTGAAAATTTTGCTTATCTTTGACCATATGGTGATCACAACCTGAATCTATCAACCATTTTGAAGAAGTAACAGATGAGTTAGAGCAAGTACCTGAGGAGGATTTTCCTAATTTTTGAGATGTCAGATTTGCTTTGTTTGCAGCTGGTTGAGCATTTTGCTCCCTCCTCTCTTGCTCTTTTTTCTTGATGAACTCAGGTTTAAGGTTAGGATGAAGAAACCAGCAACCATCCTTGGTATGTCCCAACTTTTTGCAATGAGAACACACCTTTTTTATTCCCTGATGAGTCTTATTTGCAGCTTGCTCATTCTGCTTTGTGGAGAACCCATGAACTTCACTTTTGGACTGATTGCTTTCTTCAAGCCTTTGAGAAGCTGCAGCTCTTTGAATCATAAATCGAGTCTCTTGGTATGATGGAAATTCTTTCATTCGAAGAATTTCCTGTCGAAGTTGTACAAATGACTCATTGAGTGATGAGAGCAATGAAAACACCTTGTCTTCATCTTGTCTCTTTTGCAGCACTTTTATATCACTTGTGAGAGGTCTCAATGTGTTAAGGTCATTCCACAAGTCCTCGTGTTCTCCGAACAATTGTGTAATTGATTTCTCCTCCATTTGGATGGCCGCAATCCTTTTTTGTATTTCAAATATTCTGCTCAAGTTTGATTCCTGACCATATAACCCATACATTTGCTCCCATAAGGATTTGGAACTCGGACAGCACATTACCATATTTTTGTGTGCTTGATCCATGGAGCTTGTTAGCAATAGGAACACTTGATCATCCAGCTCCTTCCATTCATCAAATCGTGGGTCTAGCCGATCCATAGGATCTTTTGTAATGAAAGACAGAAGTTTTGCTCCATTGAGAGATCTTCTGATATGACTAGCCCATTGGAAGTAATTGGTTGAGCTTAGAATAATTTGGGAGAAAAGTTGGATTTGAAAGGAAGAGATTTGAGGAAGAGAATTTCCCAACCCCGGAGTCGATGTTTGCTCTGATACCATGTTGGATTTTTGACTAAGAAGAGAGAGAAATCTAATAAACTTCTGGTTTTTATTGATGTAGTAGAATGATACAAAGGAAGAGAGATTATCTTCCTCTTAATTTTACAAGGAGAGCAATAGCTCTATTTATAGGCAAAGGGAGAAAAATAGCCAGTAGAGAGAGAACAAAGTCAATATTCCCGTTGGGGCTCAAACTCCAAGGAATTCCAACAGCTAGTTTTTGGACTGTTGGAATATACATTGCCCAAACTGCCCCTAGCTATTTGGGTTTACCTCTTAGACTTTTCTCCATACTTTTGGGCTTCATTGGGCTTGTTTTTGAATGTATTTTGGGTCATAAATATGTTGCCAAATTCTGAACATTAAAAAATAAAAGGCCCAATGTTTATGACATTATCATATTTTCAAGTTGAATACCTTGAGACTTATCTTCATCTTCTCCCTTATTTTTAACAATCCATTCTTTGCTTTATTTAAGAAATCCCTTTTTTCACAACAATCAGAGAAATGTAGTCCAAACTATGAGTGAATGCATGATGAGCCATTTATTGCATAGACGTTCTATCAATATAAGAAGATGGAGGTCTGGATTTAAGAACAAGTCAGTGAAGGAAAGTTTGACACAAGATATGATTCACGGGTTCATTCCTAAAATCTAGTTTTATTCTAAATTGGGGTTAAGCTCCCCCATCACTCATTTGTTCTCTCCTCCATCCTATGAGGTCGAAGAGAGGATGATCCATGTTTAATTTTTTGATTTACTTTTCACTTTCTATAGCTACACTAACAATATGTCCCTAACATGCTATAAAATATTAAATATGCTATGTCCTATTAATGTTAATGCAAAAGCAAATACTAATATAAGGGTTTTCCCTTGTCTTAGATTTTAGGCCCTCATCGATACTATTTCAAATCATCTTCATTCCAAATCCAATAGGTACCATTTTGAAACATGTTAATTCCGAAATGAATAGATACTATTTTGACTCTTGTTTATTCCAAATAGAATAAAGACGATTTTGGGATTGAACATGTACTAATTTCAAATTTGGGATAGCTAAACAACCTTTGCATACTAAGCTTCACTCAGGATTTGGTGATATTCTCAAACCTTAAGACAACAAAAGCATTGAAAAGTTGGAGTTCCATGGATTTTGGTTAAACCATGGACATGAGTTAGAACATAAAAACTCTTAAATAAAGATCATGCACTTATGCTTCTAGACTTATTAAATATGAAGCGTATAAATTAAAATCAACAGATAGCATACAAAGCAAGAAAGTAAAAATAATATTTTCTTTCAAAGTTTCAAGCACATCTGCTTCAATTCCTAGCTACCACACACTTTACTTTGTCAAGCTCCATGGTCCCAAACTTCAATTCAAACTGGGATAACATTAAAACTATGTCTCAAGCATTTTTAGTACGAGAGATCATCGGGAGAGCAAAAAAGAACAAACACCCACACCAATCGCCCCCAAATTGATGAAAAAGAGGGAGGAAATGATTCAAATTCTTTAAGAATGATTTGAGGCTGTAAAATGTATTAAAAACTTTCCTAACATATAAAAAGACATTATACCTATCATAAATTTGAAGAAAGAGTTCAAATTTGGAAGTAATTGGATCAAAATACCATATTTTTCCCAAAAATGTGGATTGTTATGGTCTTGGTGTTCTTGGCTTGATTTGAATACTCAAATCCTCTCATTGATATTTAAAGACAATGGATCTTGGTTGTATATTGATGGATCCTGAGTTTGGAAGTAAGAAATCAGGAATCGAGTGAGTTTGAGGTGACTTTGTGGGCGTTGACTCTTGTAAGTGAAAATAAATGAGAGGAAAAAACGTTTTGTTTTTTTAAAACATATGTTTTACCGTCTGTTCAAAATGCCCCTTATGTTTAAAAAGTCTTATATGTTTATAGCAAAAATGCTTTTAAAGATAGAATTTGTATGTGTTTCCATGAGTTGAATTGGACCCACACTAGAACTTGTAGATCTTTAGAAAGGGTATTTGAGAATTTATTTGAAATCATGTGTTTTTTTTTACAAGGATTTGAATTTGGAATTACTAGGTTAGAGAAGTGGGGTTCGTATCACTATGTTGTTCCCTTGGGAACGAAATTATGTGTTTCTGAACAAAGAATAGAATACTTTTAAAGTATGGACATCTTTGGTCTGGCTACTTAGTAGCTCAAATTTAAATCATTTGAGACTTTGCTTCTCATTTTCTTACTTTGTTCTTGCCAACTGGTTCATTTGGTTCACTTAGCTTCCTTGGTCAAACTCTTCAAATTTAATCCTAGGTACAAACTTAAACCTTAAGGTCAAAAATAATATAGCGAGCATTACACATGTGCATGAATATGCTAACATATGCAATAAAAATAAACATATTTATGCAAAATCATAAAATGCAGGAAGTCACCGCGATTCTTTGACCTCTCTCTTAACTTTAGCAAACTGGTTACTGCAACATTTGCTTTACCTTGCTTTTCAGTTGAATCCATAATTCATATTTTGGCGTAGCATGAAAGAGACCCAGTGGAAATATTTGTTACATGTATAATGTAACATGCATGTTGAATGTCTTTGTGAAGCTTAGGAGCAACACTTTGTCACATATTGGAAATATTTATTACATCTTTTTATAAAGTTTTGGTGATAGTAAAACCAACACAATCTTGTTGACAGGAAGAAGGGTAATAGTCCTAGAAATGATAATGCCAAATTTTGATCCTCCTCCTCAAATTGCAAACAACATATTATCTCCCCCAGACTTTAATTTAGGATATTTCTATTTATATTAACAATCAAATTGTCAACAATGTTACTTCATGCTCAGCCATTTTTCTTGAAAACAGTATCTAGCCACATCATTTACCTGGTTCGATCATCTCTTATCATGACATGTCATGGTCTAATTCTGTTGATCAATGAGAAAAAGAACTTAAGAAAGAGAAAAATGAAAAAGAGATAGGCAAGATAGATAATTTTGGTTTATAACTTACGTTTTAAACAAATCAATGCAAAAAATTTTCATATAAAGAATTCTCGAATTTTAAATGGGTTAAAATTATTTATTTTTTTCAACGATCGGATATTTTAGATCAAGAGAAATCATAAATTGGATCACCATCTATTATTTACAATCCAAATACCATATTGGAGTAATAATAGATAACCTTCAATCCTACTCATTTCTCTAATTTTTCAAGTGCAAAAAAAAAATAGAAAAACCTTCTCTCTCTAAAAAAAATTTTTTTTCCTATGCCATTGTTACTTCTCCTCATTCCATATTCACGTGGAATAATGATTATTCAAAAAACAAATAAGTAAATAGTTATTCAGATAAAAAAGAGAGGGAGAGGGAGTTATTGGGAGAGAGAGAGAGAGAGGGAGTTATCTTAAAAAAAAAATACCCTCTCTCATTCAAAATTTAAATATAAAATGTGTTTTGGCTCTATCCTCATGGGCGAATCCGATCCAATTTTTCAATATCTCTCACTCACACATAAGGGCTAGATTTGTATATAACATGATCATTACAATCAAGTATCACTAATTTTATACTAGTAAGTGGATTGTATGACCCGTGAGAATACCAAGAGGTCTAAATCTATACACTGGTTAAAGATATATACCAGTTCAATGTCAATGTGTTGATGAGAACGCTGTTTCTGATTATACTCCACAACTCTTTTACTTGACACAATCTACGTATATCGCATCCCAAAAAAACAATGTAAAAAGTTGACTCAATTCCAATCATGTATTCACAATTACGTCCCTAAATACTAAATCATAGATATAACTGACCGGTTTGTGAATACAAAACAATCTATCAGTCAAAAATAGTTTTCTTTTCATACTATTAACTTTCAATCTTATCTTAATTGATTTCCTAGATACGTATCGTCAAACTGAATCAACCATGATTTTTTAATGACATGCTAAAATAGCAAGACCAAAATAAAATTTCAAGAGAGAGACGAAATTTCTAAGGGTATAAATTGAGATTAAATCTGAATTTCGAAATCTCACACAATGAGATAAAGAGGGATCCACCATCTCATTACCCATATGGTCACATAATATACACATAGTATGAAATACGTGTTACGATACTCTTTCTTCCCATTTGAAAGTGGATGTCTTCTTTTCTAAAATTAATATATCGTATATGTGTTAATTCAAATGTACACAATATTTGATTTGAGTAATCTTTCTTATAAGTTCTCAAAAAATGTCACAACATCAAGAAAAAAAAAACTTACACATATCTCTTAGACAAATTCGATGGATTGTGAGAATCCATATCGATTACCATATATATATATACAACTGGTAATTTCATCATAGTATTTAACTAAGGCGGCATATATATGATAATCCACCATAAATTAATATTGATTCATCTCCACATATCACACAGACATTAGAAGTGATTGCTCGTATGAGAGAGTCTATCAAAATTTGTCCGATATATCTTCAACCATAGATACAAGAATTTTGAATAAAAAAAATAAAATTCAAATGTTAATAAATATAAACATAATATCATATATACCTGTATATGATTACAATCACAATCACAGTTACAATTGCTGTTACGACCTATGCAATCCAAGTAATCCAACATATCACTAGCTATTGGGTTCATAAAAGGATCATCCACCGTCAAATACATAAGCATATATTTCAGTGTCGTTTCTATCTTTTCAATCATGTCTTTGACAAGATTGCTCTTTGTATCTATGTTTGTTTTGGCCATCATATTTGGAGTCTTTAGCGTAAACAGTAACTGACTGATTGTCAACCTCCCATTGAATTGCTTATTATTCTCAAATATTATACAAATCTACACAACCAAATTTCTCCTTGAATTACAAAAATACAGGCCATGAGTCTGCTTCCATTATAAAAAAAGATATACAGATTTGTTTCTTACTGTTTCACAAGATAGCGTTATCATTGAACAAACAAATATAACTAGATGTAGATTTTCGCTCGTCTAAATTATCTTTTAATCACTATCTGTATATCATTTCAATACTATATCATTTCCTTAATAACAAAGGAAATGATTTACACTTCTATTCAGATATGTCAATATTTTATTCACATCAATCAAATCACTCTTCTCTACATTGGATAGATACCTGCTAACCAAATTCATAGTATGACAAATATTTGGACGAGTACACATCATAGCAAACTTCAAACTCCCAACTGTGCTAAAATGCGGTATTCTGGATATTTCATCTATTCATTAAGAGTTCTAGAGTATTTTGCATCTTGCATTTAGCCACAAGAGTATTAATGGGTTTGTAACTTTTAACTTTGTATCGTTCCATAACAGAGTTTTGAAATAATCCCAATAATTTCTTGAAATGATTTCTATGGATTTTAATTCCTAATCTATCTCAACCCATACCTTTCATCTCAAAAATTAGAAGACAACCATTTTAAGTTTTGAAAGACATACTCCTTATCATTCACGACTAATAGTATGTCCTCGACATATAGAAATAGAATTACAAACTTGTCATCGGACTTTTCAATATGGACACAATGGTTTTTGTCCATAATGACAAAATCGTAAGAGATCATACATATGTCAAATCTTAAATACCATTATCTCAAAAACTGTTTGAAACCATAAATCGATATACTCAATTTACATATTCTGTCTCCGTGGCCTTTAATGACAAAACCTTTTGGTTGTGCCGTGTAGACTTATTCCTCAAGATTTTCACTGAGAAAGTCAGTCTTTACATATATATGACATAATTCTAAATTCAAATTGCAACTATTGTCAATAAACAAAAAGAGGTAAATCTCACTATCAGAAAAAAAAATTTCCTCATAATTAAAACTTTTTTAGTGAGTGTAACTTTTTGTTATCAGTTGAAATTTATTCCTCTTAGTAGTTCCATTTGCTTTGTATTTGGTTTTGAGAAACTAACTGTTCTCAATAATCTTGCACCCTAACAGAGGTTCAACCAATTTCTAAATTATAGTTGGATCTAATTGATTTCAATTCTTCTTCCATTGCTTTTATCTACTCATTCTTAGCAGGACTAGATAAAAATTCATCTACGTTTTAGGCTTTTCTTCATCAAGAGGTGTATCCGAAACAAATAAAAATTTAAAAGTCAAAAATAACTTTTACACATCAAGAGGCGCATCCGAAACAAATAAAAATTTAAGAAAAAGAATATGGGATAGTTAAAATAATTAGTTGGGTTATAACTAGAATGTACCCATTGGATTAAAGAAGATAATGTCTAGTTGGCACAAGGGGATCCAATGGTGGAGAAAATTCAAGAAAATGATCAAGTGCTAAGAAAGAAGCCAAATTCAACTTTGCTTCCTCATAATGCATGAACAAACAAGCTTATTTGGGAAGGAGAAATGCATGGCCGGCCAAGTGAGGAGAAATGAAGAGTTGCAAATGTTGACATTTGAGGTAGTTGATCCAAGGGTTTAAAATGAATGGAAAAATGAAGGATTTTTCTTGGGCCAATAGATTTGTTAGTGGGAGACACACTGAGAGACATAATAAATGAGCAATTTGAGTGTTGTTGGGTTTTAGAGTGAAAGAGAGAGAGGAAAAAAAAAGTGAGAGAGAGAAAGAGAGAGGAAGAGAGACTAGTCTTTTTATATTAAATGTGATCCAAAGGTTAGAAATTTGTCTTGAAAATATGGATGGTTGAGATTGGATTTAAGTAAAGTGAATGAGGCTTAATAAAGGAAAAAAACCTAGCCTCTACTCCCTTCTCAAAACCATGAGTGTTGAAGAAAGAAAAAAAAATCAAAAGCCTCTCCATCCTCTCATGACCGTGACCATCTCTTGAACAAGAGCTTGAATCCTTCAAACAACCTTCAATGTTTTTACATAAATCAAACACTCCTCACCCCTAAAACAACATATCCAAAAATTGGAAGGAAAGGAAAAGTTTAGCTTAGTGATTCAAGGATGGAAATAGTGAGGTTCAAGTGAAGAGATCTATAGGTTCTTCAATTTTTCTTCAACAACTTTAGGTAAGAAAGCTTCCTCTCCATCTCTTGTGTAACATATGTTGATTTGGAGCCAAAAAGGATTTCCTAACTTGATGAACTTATGTTGGCTGAAAGTTAAGGACAAGGAGGAAGGGAGGAACTTTGAACGAAAGTTTAGATTTAGGCTTGAAACATCAAGTTTTGAGGTAAGGAAAATTCTGCACTTGTTAAAAGTTATGGATCTTGTGTGTTGGTTATGAACTTGTGATGAATTGGTTAGTTGTTTTGAAGGATCCTTGAGTCTAGTCCAAAGTATGTTCTAAGTCCATGTTTTTAAGTTCTTAATCATCATAGAAATCATGTTGAACATGAGGTTTGGTGGTCTGAAATTGAATGAAGAAGGAAAGATTTGATGTAAACATTGAAACTTTAGATTTCTGCAAAACAGGGCAAACTGACCAGGCTGTAATCTTTCTACAATAACTTTCTCTGTACAAATGTAAATTGAGTGAGGTTTTCTGCATATGACAATAGACTTCTATAGCTTTAAAATGAGATATGATACATTGAATTCTGAAAAGAATTGGATTTTTTGTGATTTTTCAAAGTTAGAAGTTCTGCAGTGAAATACCATGTTCTGTCCTGTTTTGGCCGTGGAATTGATTTCGATTTTGAGGTGTCTTCTGGCTTGAACCAACCTAAGCTCAAGTTATGAAATTTGTAGATCTATGTCTTATCGTTAAATTGGGATAAGAATCAAATGATTTGGATATCTGTGGTGGAAGTTAGAGCTTGTTTCCCAAGACTGCGAAGATTTGAAATTTTACAGTGAAAAAAAAAAACAATTCTTGGAATGAATTCTTATGTGTTTATGTAATTGAAGTAGAATTTAAAATTATTGTTTTATAGTTAGTATAGGTGTATTGAGTAAAGTAATATGTTGTGTTAGTTTGGTAGTTGGCTTGGGATATAAAGAATGGAAATGTTTTGCATGCGGATTGTTTTGTGTATACAAGAGTTATAATGTGAGAGTGATGAGTTGAGTGGTTTATATGTAGCATTGTAGTGTCTTGTTTGGTGATCGAATGAGGGGAGCCTTTTCCGCTTATTGCAGAGCATTTTAGGGAGTGATGTAACCTTCTGTATATGTGAGTGGGACTTCGATGTTATGTTTTTTATTGAACAAACTCATGTTTTATAGTTTTTCAAATGACATGTTTTATAGCATGTGATGATTTGAACTATATTTTATAAATGTTCTTTTGTGATTTATTGGAGTATCCCAAAATAATTGAATTCGAATGACTATGCATCCACGGTTTAAAATGAAATGATATTGTGCCATTATTTGAGAAGTTGATATGATTTCTGTACTACCGTTGCATTGGTATATTGTTTTGAAATGATTTGATGAAATGTATTGACACACGTATTTGAAATGTTTTGATGAACCTATGTGGGCTGGATGCCTACTCGTGATGGGATGACATGATGTGATGATGATGTTCTTTGATGGATTCTATAGCTACGAAGGACATTTGTAGAGGCGCCCCTTGTGCGTTTGGATACACTTCGGCTGAAGGTATTCGCAAATGTTGCTATTGTGATATGTATAGTTAGCTCGGATGAACCAAATTTGGGGAGGACGTGTGTTACGCCAAAATCATACTTGATTGTTGGATATACATATAGACACGGGCTAGCCGGTTGAACCAAATGTGGGGATGACATGTGTTGCGCCACCGTTTAGCACTTGGTGAGGCTTGTGGCCAACATTGGGGTAGAAAGCTAATTTTATATATTTGCATATGAAAAACCCAATATGCATTGGTTGTGGTAGACCACTACAGGGAATGTTTTATTAGCAAACTCTATATGATTTTGGATATTGTAAATGGATGCATATTTGATATTATTATTATGTGTGATGTGTGATCACTTGGTTTCTAGACATGACATAATTGGTTTTGATATCTAATGGTTTGAAATGTACTTTGACACTCTATGCTCACACTTATATTGAGAACATATTGTCGATCCTCTTACTCACTGAGTATTTCCCCATAATACTCACCCCTCACTTTTCCCTGATTTCAATTGTAGACTTGGCACAGAGAGAGACGTGTCGAGTGAGTCGACACACTTGATTTTATTGGGAGACCCCGGACTTGGTATGGTATCAACCATTTTTCCACAGTGTTGTATTTAATGATGATGGATTGATGTATTTGATGATGCAATATATATTTGACGTCTATAAAATGACCATTATATATTTATATCGGGTGACTGTAATTATATTATGTAATGTAATTGAAACTCTCAGATGCGTTGTATAACTATGCATTGAGTCATTGTCTAGTATTTTATATTCTTTACTTGGGAAATGATGTTTTGGGAAAAACAGGTTTTATAAAATAGGTTTTATAGAGGTTTTAAAAGTCTTCAATGCATATGAGAGTTTCTTTACAGTCATGAGATCCCAATAAATGATTTTAGATATATAAGTTTCTTTATTTTAGGGCGTTAGATACTGTTCGTATCTAACCTAGCTTATCATCTCCATCTGTCCTCAAAACCTATAACAGTTTCTTTAATAATGCCTAATAAAAATTTTTCCTTTGTAGAACTATGACTACTAGAACGGGTACTAGATTTGCACCTGAGACACCTACAGTACCTAAGGATGCTTCCTCATCCCATGCACCCCCTCCAGTACCTTCTCATCCAGCTATTGCAGCCCCAGCTCTACCACTATCCTTAGATGCTTTTAGGCAGATGTATGAGTGGTACACCTCACATGGGATTCAAATGCCACCTCCACCGACACCAACGGCAACGCCGACACCTACGGCAACGCCGACACCTACGGCAACGCCGACACCTATGGCAGCACCGACACCTATGGCAGTGCCTATTCCTACTGCAGCACCTACTTATGCGGCACTGGATCCTCCACCGGTTGCCATTTTTCTATAGTTTTCGGTCCGAGTGACAGTACTTCTGCCATACTTAGGCGTATACACAACTTACTCAGCTGGTCAAAGAAGCTCGTCAGTTAGGATGCACGGAGTTTGCGGGACTTGGTGATGCCACTGCAGCCAAGCATTGGATCAATAGGACCTGTCAGATTTTGACAGACTTGGGCGAGGAGTATAGGCTACGGGTTGCTGAGAGATTGTTGGACGGTGATGCCCTCACGTGGTGGGAGGCTATTATTGATGAGGCTATGGAGCCACTGCAGTGGGAAGACTTCCTATGGGAGTTCGGCCGCAAATATTTTACGGAGTTTCAGCAGGACCGTAAGAGGATGGAGTTCCTACACTTAGGATAGGGGACCAAATCTGTAGCCGAGTATGAGGTAGGTTGAGGAGATTAGTTGCCTTTGTCCCTGATCGAGCTACACCTAGACAGATACGATTTAAGTTTGAGGATGGCCTTAACTTAAGTATCTGGAGAAACATGATAGTGACACCCAGCTTTTCCCTCTCGGAGATTATTGATTTAGCATATTGTGCGGGGGAGATAGTCCGCGCTGAGAGTAGACAGAGGGAGAGTAGAGATCTAAAGAAGAGGAAGGCTGGGCCTCATGCGAGTCAAGGCTCGAAGAAGGGTAGGACTTCAGGTTTTCAGGGAAGCCCTTCTTACTTTAGGTCAGCACAGTTCAGACAGGGATCACGTCTCCAGGGGTTTAGAGCACCGGCCCCTAGTGACTCCAGTCATTCCACAGTGCAGAACCACCCTGTCTGCCGTAACTGTGGCCGGTGTCATTCTGGAGTTTGCAAAGATCCTGTGAAATGCTTCCAGTCTGGGAAGCAAGGACATATTCAGAGTTTTTGTCCTGTCCTAGGTTTCAAAGGTCAGGTGCCATAGACACACACGGGTGGACCATGGATTGGTCAACAGGGAGCACCTATACATTCAGTACCCACCGCTCTACAGACTGCAGCTAGGAGCAATACAGTACCAGGTCCTTTGCGACAGCAACCTAGGGCACAGGCCCATGTATATGCGATGACTCAGGAGGACGCTCAGGCGAACCCTGACGTGATCATAGGTAATCCTGCAGTAGACCCTTCTATTTAGAAGCTTTATGTACTCTTTCCTTCTTTGAAATTGTATACCACCATGACTAGTTAAAGCTTTAGAAGCTTAACTATTTTGATCCTCTTTTTGAAATCATGTATCTCAAGATGATATGTACGGACATTATTAGTTACAGCCCTAGAGGCTTAACTATTTTGGTATATATATATATATATATCTATCTTTTACGTACTTTCGATTGATTCTTTTCAATTTCTCACATCCAGGTACTATGAAAATATACGGAGTCAATGCCTATGTTCTTATTGACACCAGATCGAACTATTCTTACGTGAGAGCCTCTTTCGCTCAACAGTCAGATAGGCTGTTATCGCCACTAGATGAGGAGCTATTGGTTATCAGTACTCTTGGTGAGCAGTTGGTCAGAGATTCGGTATATAGAGGAAACGATGTCATGATTGGTAAGACAGTGTTAGAAGCAGATCTGATTCCACTTTATATAACAGATTTCGATGCCATCCTAGGGATGGATTGGCTGAGTACTCATCGAGCTTCCGCGGATTGTTTCACCAAGGAAGTTGAGTTTTGGAGGTCTGAAAGACCACCACTGATGTTTGCGGGTGAGAGATGGATATTACCCAGTTGTGTAGTATTAGTGATGGAGGCCAAACGGATGATACGCCGTGGATGCATGGCATATCTAGCTCACGTGATCGATACCACCATAGAGAGTCCAAGGCTTGATGAGGTCCCAGTGGTACAGTAGTTTTCTGATGTATTCCCCGAGAAACTACCCGGATTACCACCAGTTCAGGAGTTTGATTTTGAGATCGATCTGACTCCGGGGACTACTCCTATTTTGATTCCACCGTATAGAATGGCACCAGCTGAGCTGAGAGAGCTTAAGGTTCAGTTACAGGAATTGCTGGACAAGGGATTTATCTGTCCGAACACGTCACCTTGGGGTGCTCCGGTGTTATTTGTGAAAAAGGATGGTATAATTAGACTTTGCGTGAATTATCGACAATTGAACAAAGTCACTATCAAGAACCGATATCCATTACTGTGCATTGATGATCTGTTTGATCAGTTTCAGTGTGCCAGAGTTTTCTCGAAGATAGATCTTCGATCAGGGTACCATCGTTGCGGATTAGGGCCAAGGATGTGCCCAAGACCGCATTTCGTACCCAATACGGACACTTTGAGTTCCGAATCATGCCATTTGGGCTGAAAAATGCACCAGCTGCATTCATGGACTTGATGAATCGGGTCTTCCATGATTATCTAGATCGATTCGTCATTATGTTTATTGATGACATTCTAGTATACTCGTGGAGCGATGAGGAGCATACTCAACACATTCGGGTTGTTTTACAAATTCTTTACGAGAGACAGTTATATGCGAAATTCACCAAGTATTAATTTTGGCTGTGGCAGATTGGTTTTCTGGGACATATAGTTTCTACGAAGGGTATTTTCGTTGATCCGCAGAAGGTTGAGGTTATACTATAATGGGAATAGTCGAAAACCATGACTGAGGTCCGGAGTTTCCTTGGTCTCGTAGGTTATTCTCGGCAGTTTGTAGAAGGATTCTCTTGGATCGCCGCCCCATTATCTAGATTGACATGGAAGCACGACGAGTTTCATTAGGATGATTGTTGTGATGTGAGCTTTCAGGAGCTCAAACAACGACTGACATCAGCACCGATATTAGCCCTTCCCACTAGTAGTCAAGAGTATGTAGTATACAGTGATGCCAGCCGACAGAGATTAGGTGGTATACTGATGTAGGATGGTCGAGTGATTGCATGTGCTTCTCGACAGCTGAAGAAGCACGAGTTGAACTACCCGACGCATGATCTTGAGTTAGTTGCCATAGTCTTTGCTCTGAAGATATGGCGACATTACTTGTATGGGGTGACTTGTAGGATATTCACGGATCATAAAATTTTGAAGTACTTATTCACTTAATGAGAATTGAACCTTAGACAGAGGAAATGGATGGAGTTGCTGAAAGATTATGATCTTATCATTGATTATCATCCGGGAAAGGCAAATGTTATGGTAGATGTCTTGAGCCGGAAATCATCTTCTTCTTAGGCAACGGAGGGTACTTGACATGATGCTATATGGGTGATTATCGATAAACTTACCAAGTCCGCACACTTTATTCCGATTCGTGCTGATTATTCCTTATAGGTGTTGGCACGCCTTTATATTGACACCATAGTCAGACTTCACAGGATATCAGTATCGATAGTGTGAGACAGAGACCCCAGATTTACGTCTAGATTTGGGCCCAGATTGTAGGAGGCATTGGGTACTAGACTGAGCTTCAGCACAGCCTATGACCCCCAGACTGATGGTCAGTTAGAGAGGACCATCCAGACTCTAAAGGACATGCTGGGAGCATGTGTTATGGAATTTCGAGGTAGTTGGGATCGGCATCTTCCGCTCGTAGAGTTTGCATATAATAATATCTATCAGTCCAGCATTGGGATGCCTCCGTATGAGGCATTGTATGGGAGGAAGTGTTGTACTCTGTTATGCTGGGATGAGGTAGGAGAAAGGTGACTCACCATTGTTGAGATCATTGAGGAGACAAAGGAGAAAGTGAGGATCATCCGTGAATGGATAAAAGCCACCAAGGATCGACAGAAGGCTTATGCAGATAGGAGGCGGCGACCACTTGAGTTCGAGGTAGGAGATATGGTTTTCCTTCGGATCTTGCCCTGGAAAGGGATGATTTGATTCAGGCAGTGGGGTAAGCTGAGCCCCAGGTATATTGGACCTTTCCATATCTTTGAGAGGGTCGGAAATGTAGCATATAGGCTAAAGCTGCCGGATGAGCTTTCCCGTATTCATGATGCCCTCCATGTCTCGGTACTTAAGAAGTACCTACCTGATCCATCTCATATATTAGAGCCTCTATCAATTGAGTTGCGAGAGGATTTGAGCCTACTAGTTCAGCCAGTGGCTATCCTTGATCGGTAGACTAAGAAGTTACGGAGTAAGGAGGTTCCTCTAGTCAGAGTTTTATAGAGGAGAGACCAGATCAAGGAGGAGACTTGGGAACTCGAGGAAGCCATGAGGAGACAGTACCCTCAACTTTTCACTGTATGATTTTTCTTTTAGTTTCGAGAATGAAACTTATTTTTAGGGGGTTAGAAAATGTAACACTGAAACTGCGGTGTCCGTATTATTATACTTCTATTCATGAAATATATAAAATATTCTTTAGTTTCTATATATAGAAAATTCATTCAGAAATTTTTCTGATAAAATCATTTTCGAAAATTTCGACAAAAGTCGCCGGGAACGAAAATTTTACACAATGACCACTTAGACTCAAATAATAATTAGAATAACCTTAGAAGTATATAAAAACTTCAAATATAGATAAATCATACTTCATAGAGCCAAATCAGGAATTTCTGTAAATGTTAGCCGGAAATCCTAATTTGGGACGAAAGCCTCTATGCAAGGCTAAACGCCATCGTTACGACGTGGAATCAATTTAATTAGACCTAATATGAGGTTTTGGGCCTAGTGTGAGGGTTTGGGAATTTTCAAAGACAAAAATAATTTTTACACGTCAAGAGGCGCATTTGAAACAAATAAAAATTTAAGGAAAAAGAAAATGGAATAGTTAAAATAATTAGTTGGGTTATAACTAGAATGTACCCATTGGATTAAAGAAGATAATGCCTAGTGGGTACAAGGGGATCCAATGGTGGAGAAAATTCAAGAAAATGATCAAGGGCTAACAAAGAAGCCAAATTCAACTTTGCTTCCTCATAATGTATGAACAAACAAGCTTATTTGGGAAGGAGAAATGCATGGCCGGCCAAGTGAGGAGAAATGAAGAGTTGCAAATGTTGACATTTGAGGTAGTTGATCCAAGGGTTTAAAATGAATGGAAAAATGAAGGATTTTTCTTGGGCCAATAGATTTGTTAGTGGGAGACACATTGAAAGACAAAATAAATGAGCAATTTGAGTGTTGTTGGGTTGTAGAGTGAAAGAGAGAGAGGAAAAAAACGTGAGAGAGAGAGAGAGAGGAAGAGAGACTAGTCTTGTTATATTAAATGTGATCCAAAGGTTAGAAATTTGTCTTGAAAATATGGATGGTTGAGATTGGATTAAAGTAAAGTGAATGAGGCTTAATAAAAGAAGAAAAGCTAGCCTCCACTACCTTCTCAAAACCGTGAGTGTTGAAGAAAGAAAAAAAAAATCAAAAGCCTCTCCATCCTCTCATGACCGTGACCCTCTCTTGAAAAAGAGCTTGAATCCTTCAAACAACCTTCAATGTTTTTACATAAATCAAACACTCCTCACCCCTAAAACAACATATCCAAAAATTGGAAGGAAAGAAAAAGTCTAGCTTAGTGATTCAAGGATGGAAATAGTGAGGTCCAAGTGGAGAGATCTATGAGTTCTTTAATTTTTCTTCAACAACTTTAGGTAAGAAAGCTTTCTCTCCATCTCTTGTGTAACATATGTTGATTTGGAGCCAAAAAGGATTTCCTAACTTGATGAACTTATGTTGGCTGAAAGTTAAGGACAAGGAGGAAGGGAGGATCTTTGGAGAAAAGTTTAGATTGGCTGGAAACATCAAGTTTTGTGGTAAGGAAAATTCTGCACTTGTTAAAAGTTATGGATCTTGTGTTTTGGTTATGTACTTGTGATGAATTGGATAGTTGTTTTGAAGGATCCTTGAGTCTAGTCCAAAGTATGTTCTAAGTCCATGTTTTTAAGTTCTTAATCATCATAGAAATCATGTTAAACATGAGGTTTGGTGGTCTGAAATTGAATGAGGAAGGAAAGATTTGATGTAAATATTGAAACTTTAGATTTTTGCAAAACAGGGAAAACTGACCAGGCTATAATCTTTCTGTAATAACTTTCTCTGCACAAATGCAAATTGAGTGAGGTTTTCTGCATATGAAATAGACGTCTATTGATTTAAAATGAGAAATGATTCATTGAATTCTGAAGAGAATTGGATTTGTTGTGATTTTTCAAAGTTAGATGTTCTGCAGTGAAATACCATGTTCTGTCCTGTTTTGGCCGGGGAATTGATTTCAATTTTGAGGTATCTTCTGGCCTGAACCAACCTGAGCTCCAGTTATGAAATTTGTAGATCAATGTCTTATCTTTACATTGGGATAAGAATCAAATGATTTGGATAGTTGTGGTAGAAGTTACAGCTTGTTTTCCAAGACTGCGCGATTTGAAATTTTGCAGTCAAAAAAAAAATTCTTAGAATGAATTCTTATGTCTTTTGTAATTGAAGTAGAATTAGGCTAAAAATGTTAAAAATTATTGTTTTATAGTTAGTGTAGGTGTATTAAGTAAAGTGATAAGTTGTGTTAGTTTGGTAGTTGGCTTGGGATATAAAGAATGGAAATGTTTTGCATGCGGATTGTTTTGTGTATACAAGAGTTATAATGTGAGAGTGATGAGTTGAGTGGCTTATATGTAGCATTGTAGTGTCTTGCTTGGTGATCGAATGAGGGGAGCCGTTTCTGCTTGTTGCAGAGCATTTTTGGGAGTTCCCATATATGTGAGTGAGATTTCGATGTTATGTTTTTGATTGAACTAACTCATATTTTACAGCTTTTCAAATGGCATGTTTTATAGCATGTGATGATTTGAACTATGTTTTATATATGTTCTTTTGTGATTCATTGGAGTGTCCCAAAATAATTGAATTCGAATGACTATGCACCCATGATTTGAAATGAAATGATATTGTGCCATTATTTGAGAACTCGATATATTTTTTGTACTACCGTTGCATTGGTATATTGATTTGAAATGATTTGATGAAATGTATTGGCACACATATTTGAAATGTTTTGATGAACCTGTGTGGGCTGGATGCCTACTTGTGACAGGATGACATGATGAGATTATAATGTTCTTTGATGGATTCCGTAGCAACAAAGGACATTTGTAGAGGCGCCCCTTGTGCGTTCAGATACGCTTCAACCAAAGGTATCCGCAAATGTCACGATTGTGACATGTATAGTTGCGCTCGGATGAACCAAATTTGGAGAGGACGTGTGTTACGCCACAGTCTAGCTCTGAGTGATGTACTATACTTGATTGTTAGATATACGTATAGACACGGGCTAACCGGTTGAACCAAATGTGGAGAGGACATGTGTCACGCCACTGTCTAGCACTTGGTGAGGACTGTGGCCAACATTGGGGTAGAGAGCTAATTTTAAATACTTGCATATGAAAAACCCCCAATGCGCCCTTTATTGGTCGAGGTAGGCCACTGTAGGGAATATGTTATTGTCAAACTCTATATGATTTTAGATATTGTAAATGGATGCATATTTGATATTATTATTATGTGTGATATGTGATCACTTAGTTTCTAGACATGATATAATTGGTTTTGATATCATAATGGTTTGTAATGTACTTTGACACTCCATGCTCACACTTATATTGAGAACATATTGTCGATCCCCTCACTCACTGAGTATTTCCCCATAATACTCACCCCTCACTTTTCCCTTATTTCAGTTGTAGACTTGGCACAAAGGGAGACGTGTTGAGTGTGTTGACACACTTGATTTTGTTGGGAGACCCGGACTTGGGTATGATATCAACCATTCTTCCGCAGTGTTGTATTTAATGATGATGGATTGATGTATTTGATGATGCTGTATATATATTTGACGTCTATAGAATAACCATTATATATTTATATTAGGTGACTGTAATTATATTATGTAATGTAGTTGAAACTCTCAGATGTGTTGTATAACTATGCGTTGAGGTATTATCTTGCATTTTATATTCTTTACTTGGGAAATAATGTTTTGAGAAAAACAGGTTTTAAAACAAGTTTTATACAGGTGTTGATGAGAGCATTCGTTGCCTCGATATGCGTGTCATGAGGTGGCAGCATACAGGGTGACGGGCGGCTGCTCACACCTCAGATCGAGTATCGGGGCGTGACACACACCTTCTATCTGGTCTAAAGACCCTTTTATCGTTCTATCCATTTAATTTTCTACCTTGCTTATATAATGTCTAAAGCACTCATATGTTTCAGACGTGTAAGAAATTAAATAGATATAGTAAAAAGGCATGAAATCATCTATAAATATAATGAAATTCAAAATCCATGTCTTGTCTTCATATTTATTAGACTACAAATATCTAAATGGACTAATAACAATGAAAATTTTGCCCAAATGGTCTTTCCAAATAGTTTCTCATCATTGTGCAAATATGATAATACTTAACTTAATAGTTAAACATTCGTCCATCGTATTGCAATACTATGAAACCATTTACAAGTTGTCTAAAACTAATACATGTTATTCAAATGCAAATTTATCCCGTTTCTTTGAAAATTCAAAAAAATTAGCTAAATTTAAAAAAAAAATAAGAACAAATATTAAATTTCATCGAATTTCTGTCACATAAAGAATATCATACAGAATGAGAGTTTAGCCGCTTTGTAATTTCAATTTACAAGTGCTAACTCCTCTCACCTCTATTCTTGTATTGTTCTATATATAAAATCATCTCTTATCAGAAGATACTTGATAAAAATCCATAAATGTCTCTCAGTCTATTCTTATATTCTGAATTGTTCTTTTATGATCTGTCTTCAGTCTCCTTTCATTTCTTGATTTTGTTCAAGTCTCTCTTACGTTTAGAGTCTAAAACTCTCTTGAAACTAGATTTTACAATAAAAGTATCAATTATAGATGTTGCAGTATTAAACTACCCATCCTCAAATTCAACTAGAGAGCAACATCCGAGAAAGTTTTCACACTATCACTATGAATCAAACTGACTTTTAGGTGCTCCCACTTGGTTTGAAAAGATCAAATCAAGACTTGAACATTTTATTTATCGAAAAGGACATGAACATCCGACTACAACTCTCTAATCATGTTAGACATGACTCTTAACAACTATTTGATATTGTAGCCACCTCGCTTTTATCCAATATCAAACTTTATAGTCATTTGTCTAAGGTAAGTCACTGGTATCTCCATAATTTATCCTGGGGGCTAGTTATCCATGAATTTGTTCAAAAATACCATAATGAAAGGAATATAGGAGTTTGTCATTATATATTTGACCAAATAGGATTGTCCAGTTTCTATGAACCTATTACTAAAATACTACTAGAGGAGGATACGGATAAGTGGAGTGAAAAGGATTTTCCATGAGATGGGAAATGAAAACTATTAGCTCCACACAAGGTTTGTGAATAAGTGAGCAGTCGCATATTGGTCATACTTGGGAATTATGCCATCAATCCTAGAGCTAACCAGGGTTGTATAAATAGTGGAATCTATCATTTTCCATGCCTGGTAAGCATTTTCTTCTCTGCTCTATGGAGTAGCATTACCCACACCAAAATCCTATATGACATGCTTAATATTTTCCAAGATTTCTTGTTCTTTCAGCACATCACATTTTATGACGTCATATCTCATGTTCGTCATCATTTAATTTGTCACCTCTATTCAATCCCATAATAATAGATTTTGATACTATGGTTTAGATTTCTAAGAGGGTAGTACTAATACTAATACTCATATCATATACATGATTTTGTATTTCAAAATTAGTATTCATGACAGGTCAACATTAAGTATAGAATTGAAAGTTCACTAACTTCTCAATCATCATCTATTGTTCTAATGCATCACCATTACAAATTTAATTTAAAGCCACAAAATTCAATAGATTTTAGATGAGAATTAATCAAAATTTTCCAACAAAAAACCTCTCATTTAAATACAAAAAGTATTTAAATAATGTTATGATTTTAGATGAAAATTATTCAGATTCTACCCATTCAAAATTTTCATTTAAATATACAAAACATTTAAATAATGTTTCAATTTTGAATGAAAATTATTTAAAATCTATCAATCCAAAATTTTAATTCAAGAGGCCTTAGTTTATTTGGTTTATATAATCATACAATTCAATAAATATAGCCGATAACTGTTTAAAAGAAACTTTACATTAAAAAAATTTAAAACTTTCTCTATTACATGATCATATTTCTAACCAATAGTCATAACACGTAAAAAAAAATATGTAAATAAATTATCTCGTTCAAAATAAATATATTCGAGATATTATATTTACAATTTGTTTAGATAGTCTATCTCTAGAAGTAAAGTTTTTTACGACTTATGAGAAACTATTTATATTTTGGGATAGTATTTTCTTCATTTGAATCTCTGTATTCTTGACTTCCCACTTTTCTATTAATAATGGTTTCATATCATAAAAAATCATATGCTTATTCTTAGCAACCAATTCATCAACCATGCTAGTCCAATAAGGAGATAGAAAATTTCTAACTATGCATACGTTATCCCCCCAATGGCATAACCTAATTGAATAGATTTCAAGCGTTTCTCTTCCATTATCTTAAGATAATCCGGTAAAGTATGAGATGAGTCTATTTTGTAAGTCAATATTTGATTCAACTCTATCAAACGATCTGAACTTTTCAATTATCTTTCCTTCCCCTAGAGGTCCGTAAGACTTTTAAAAATGCATGTGAGTATCACTATTTTCCTTGAAAATAGGAATAATATTAGATTAGACATGCAACCAACCATAATATTATAATAAATCTAAAAATATTTATTTTAAATATATTTGCTTAAATTTTAAATAATTACAAACGAGAAAAACTATTTTTTAAATATAAATAATAAGAAAAAATACAAATAAATAATGAGTGTGAAAAACAAATTTCCACTCAAATAGTCAAAATGAAGAAAATAATTTTCTACATTCAAAATTTTTTCAATACTGAACATAAGTTTTCTATAATTTTTTAAATTTGAAAAATAAATTAAAACTTACAGAAAATTTTGGAAAGAATAGAAATTATTTTGGTAAAAATTCTGCCAAAAATAGAGGCTGCACACACCCTCCTGCGCTGTGGGATGGACTATCCAAAATGGACACATGCTCACTCTCCTTGGGTGGCACGTGTATTCCACGTACCACCTTCCCGGGTATTTCCGACTATTAAATTTTGGCTACTTCCATTTTTGATATCTCTGAATTCTATGGTGGTCTTGGATTTCCAATCGGATGTCTCTACCCTTGGGGGTAGACTTTACATGTCGCAGTCGAAAGTGGGAATCACTATAAATACTATTCATCATTTAACTTAAATTTTTGGTTTTTGACCCAAATTTTGAATAGTAATATCTCTCTCAATTTTTAACTATTTTTTACGATTTTTATATGTTTGGAAAGTATTTTTTGATAAAAATCTAACCATATAAATTTCATGTCACAAAATATAATATTTTTAAATATATGAGTACATTAAATTTCGGTTAGGGTTTGTAATATCTCATAATATACTCATTGGATATGTGCCAAATTTTGCACATTTAATCCTCATCTTATGGATATGCTACTGTATAAAATTGAGAGCATTCTGTTGAGGTAATTTTAAGTTGCTATTAATGAATATAAAATATTATTTATAACTTTCTGTATTATTAATACTCAGCAATGAGGCAGAAAATACTCTAAATTGCCCTAATATCAATGAAAGTTTTAAACAAATCAACAAATATAATTTTTATACGAAAAATTCTCGAATCTTAAACAGTTTAAAATTACTTATCTCTTTCTGACAGTTGAATATTCTAGATCGAGAGAATATCATAAAGTCGGATCACCCTGTATTGTTTATAATCCAAATGTCATGTTTGATTAATGATCAACAATATTCAAACCCTCTCATTTCTCTAATTTTTCAATTGTAAAAAAAATTAGAAAAACTCTCTCTCTTTAAAAGATTTTTTTTTCTATGCAATTTGCCTCGTTCCATAGTCAGATGTCACTACAAGAAAACAAGGATTGATAATAAAAAATCCATTGGTAAAGGATATTAGTGACGGATTTTTTTCATTACTAAATCCGTCACTGAAAACCACACCGCTAAATATTACCAACGGAATACTATCCGTTGCAAAATATCAGCGATCGAAAATTTCCATCGCTAAAAAATCCGTCGTTAATCCATTACTGATAGAAGAAAATATATAAAAGTATCAACGACGGATTAGCGATAAAATTTTTTCGTCACTAAAAATTCCATCATTGATATTTCTGTATTAACAAAGGATATTTTTCCATCGTTGATTTTGAGAGCCCTCATGCATGCCCACCCATGCCGTCACACTCGGATGCGCCCTCATGTGTGCCACGCTCCTGCGAACCCTCTCGTACGTGCCCTCACGCGTGCCCACCCACTCCTGCGAATGTGCCCGCATACTCCCTTATGCGTGCTCCCCCACCCATCCTTGTGCACCCACCCGTGTGTGAGGGAGCATGCAGGCACGTTTGCAGGAGTAGGTGGCACACATGAGGGAGCTTGCAGGCGGGTTCGCAGGAGCGGGTGCCATGCATGAGGATGTGTGAGAGCGAGAGGGCGTGGACGAGACGCGTATGAGGGTGTATATGCATGTGATGACGCAGGCAGGGCGCACGTGGGGGCACATGCGTGCGCGTGAGGGTTCCAGAATCAATGACGGGAAATATTCATTACTGATAGTGAATTATAAGCAATGGTTTAGTGACGGAATTTTTCCATTGCTAATCTGTTGTTGATACTTTTACATATTTTCTTCTATCAGCAACTGATTTTTTAGCGACGGAAATATTTCCTTCGGTAATTCATCGCTGATATTTTTGCAACAGATAGTATTTCGTCAGCAATATTTAGCGGGTGGTTTTCAGCGACGGATTTAGCGATAGAAAAAATCCGTCGCTAATTCCCTTTAGTAACAGATTTTTTACTTTTAGTGACGGATATTTCTATCGCTGATACATTGTTTTCTAGTAGTGGTATAGTGCCCCAGTTAAAACAGATTTTTTACGTTTGCTATTCATCTCATTATTGTTCGTGGTTCTGTAACTAACTCTAAGATGGTTAGTGCCCCAGTTAAAACCAATATTCATTTTTTCGGCAACCGGTGGGACTCATTTTAGTAATAGTTCTCTTTATCACCAACAAGTTGTTAACTTTATCCATCTCACACTCTCTCATGTAGATATCACCAGTGTTATTCACATTATTAGTGAGTTCATGACTGTACCTCATACCAATCACTTCTTTGTTGTTCTTTGTGATCCTTGATGCATCTGAGGTACGTTATTTCATAGTCTTCACTTCTCTAACTTATCCCTGTTGTGTTAAGAGCATATTCCTATGTTGATTCTGCCGGAGACTCAATAGATCGCCGTTTCACTTTTGGTTATTATTCTTTTCTCGGTGTGTATTTCATTTTTTAACATAGCAAGAAACAAATAGTTGTCTCTTACTTTAGTACAGAAGCAGAATATTAAGTTTTTGCCGATACTACCTTTGAGCTTCTATGCTTATGATATTTACTTCAAGATATGGATGTTACCTCCCCCCCTTTGCAACACCTCTTTGTACTTATAATCAAAGTGCGAGACAAATTGCACATAATGATGTCTTCCATGTACGCACCAAAAATATTGAGATTGATTGTGATCTTGTGCCGTATCATATATTTCACAATACTGTCTAAATTGTTCCATTTTCTTCACAGTCACAGATTGTAAATATATTTACCAAATCACACTCACCTTGACGATTTCAAATCTCATTTACAAACTCAAGATGGTTGATTTTTCACTACTTGTGGTTTGGGAGGGGATGTTGACATACATTAACATGTATGACAAGATACGTTGACATGTTGACATATGCTAACAGATATGTCAAGATATGTTGACATATGTTAACATATATATGTCATTCTATAAATTAAGATGCATTTAGGAAAAAGATTCATAATTTGTATGTTGTGTAGCTATGATTAGCTTACCATTAGGGTTAATTCTCATAATTATATAGACACCAACAAGTATAAGTGCTCCCTTGCACAAAGCATTTGCTGCTTCGACTTGCATAATGCCTGGTTTAATGGCAAATAAGACGGATACTTTGCAGATAGATAGATAGAAGATGTCTATGAGTTTGGAGAATGGTGCAGACGTTGATGCAGTTGAGGATGAGAAAGAAAGTGTACCAGACTAGGTTGGCAACTTGCAACCATGGTGGTACCTACGTTTGAAGTGACAAATTAGTCCAAGAAGACATCCCGCCTAAGTCGGTCAAGAAATAGCCTGCTCTAGATAATGCATATCAGGCCCAGAGCTTAAGCAAGCATGTATCTGAATTTCTTTTGTTAAAATTGATTGTGATTTCACACAATTTACAATCTAAACAGAAGACAGCATTTTACATGACCATTTAGAAGGAAGGGTTGGGATGCTTTGCTGATCATTGAAAAAATTATGAGAATCAACCTTTGTCTTCACTCTAACTAATCTGTCAAAATTACCCTTAAAATATTTCCTCCCATAAACACTCCCGTCCTCGTAGCTATCCTTACCAGGTGGCATTGTCCCCATATCAACATCTCTATAATTCAGGAATGGTGAACTGGACACAAATGGTGTCATATAATTATACAACCTCCTTATTTGACTCAAGTACCGCTTCTCTGCTTCTTCTCCTTCTTCACTCCAACTCACAGTGCACTGAACCTTCCACAGGTTCCCCGCTCGATGGGGAAACAGAGTCTCTGATGCCAGAATTTCTGCCATTTTCCCACCATAAGGATTGAACACCAACCCTTGTTTCCCCAATTCTATCATCTTCTTCCATTTCCATTCCAAGCTCTCTTTTGGAATTGCCTCCTGAACATTATCAGATTTTTGCTTCTCAAAATTGGGTTTTCCATTATATCGACTAATCGAGGTCTCTGGTGAAGAAGGATTGGGAAACCACCACAGAAGCACCGACTCAATCTAACTCATTTCCTTACAATCAGATTTCTTCAAACCCAGTTCAGGAAATTCCTTCTTCAGCAGAAAGGCTAGGTGTCAGAGTCACCAAGAAACTGAGCTTCAACAGATGCTCTGATAGTATTTTCCCCTTTTTTCACTATAGAATCCACAGGTCGTACATAAAGCCTCAAAAACATATTGTTGTCACTGGTACTCGAAATGAATTGCCACTTGTAAACCATGTCTGTAGCATTTTCATCCAAAGATTTTTGGACAAGAAAATATGTGACAGTTTCTGGGACTAGAACTAGTTTCAATTTGTAAAAGAAGATCACTCCGAAGCTCTCAGCTCTTCCACCTCGGAGTGCCCAGAACAGATCTTCACCCATTGCTTTTCTGTCCAGAATTCTTCCACTGACATCAACTATTTTAGCACCAACAATGTTGTCAACTGCAAGTCCGTACTTCCTTAGCATGTTCCCGTACCCCACTCTACTGATGTGGTCACCGACACCTACAGTTGGGCAGACCTTTGCGTTTTTCATAAATCCTATAATAAAGTTCTCCCAGAGTAGCTCCAGCCTCGATCCATGCTGATTCCTCCTCAACATTAATAGAGATGGAGCAGAGTATAACATGTCCAGCGGTATGAATGGCACTCGGGAAACATAGGAGATTCCCTCAAAATCTTGTCCTTAGATTCTCAACTGAATTCCTATGTTATTGGAGCAAACTACAGTGGCTTACGCATCTTCTGCAGTCAACGGAGTTACTATGATCAGGGGTTTGGGTGTTGTCCGCAATTTGTAGCGGCAATTTCGGATGTAGAACTGTAAGATTTTGTGTTGGAGGCATTGCTTGAGGTATAGATTGTTGATAAGATTTTGCTTGATGGATTCGGATGGCTTTGGATTAGGCATTTTAGAAACTCTTCATAAACTAATGAATCCGACATTGCTAATGCAAGTGATGGAAGAAGAACAACGAACTAAGAGACTAGAGAGAGATATAGAGTTTGTTGTCCTCATTTTGATCTTTAGGCAGACAACATTGTGGGGCTGCTATTTGTAATCTAAATTATCTGATTTTATTTTCCATGGTAAAATTTGATGTGTGGCATATAGTAATATTCTTTATGTGACAATGCAGAAAGAATGGGACAAAGGATTGTGCACTTTAAAATTGTTGAATAATGGAAATGCGGAGGAAGCTGGTATTCAATCACATGTTCACCTTTAAGACGAAAGCTGAAACGTTGGAACATATCGAGGTGATGTTTCGGAATCTTGTCATTTCTCAGCCACTATCAAACCTAGTGTGAAATAAACTAAATACATTATCACGTGAGCCATATGAATATTTTATTTACCTTCTTTTTGATAATGTTGGAAAATGGGTCTGGTCTGCCCATGAGGGTAGACCCCGACCTAATCCCTTTTTTCTTTTGAATTTGAATTTAAAAAGGAAAGGGTAAGGGTATTTTTTTTCTAACCATCCATTAACCCTAACTTCTCTCTCTTCAAAAGGTTCCAAAAAGGAATCTCTTCCTTAGTGTGAAGGAATGGACGTGAGTTTAAAACAAAAGGAGAGAAAACCGTTTTTCTTAAGGGATGAAAATGAGAAGCCATTAATTTTCATAGTAGAAAGCGAGAGAGAGATTATTCAAAAAGGAAAGGGTTTAAATTCGTTAATCATTTTGTATCACGGCATTTGGATTGTGAACAATAGAGGGTAATCCAATAATGTAACATCCTCTCAGCCTAATCCAATTTAAATCCAAAAATTTCCGTATGCGAAAGATTATTTGTTGATTTAAATGAAAACCTTCATCGGTATCCAAGCTATTTAGGGTGTTCCTACCTCATTGTTGAGTATTAAAAAAAATTACAAAATGTCATAATTTTTTTTATGATGCATTAACAGCAACCGACATAGGTCTCACGAAATGCTTTCAATTTTACATAGTAAGATACTTTATGTATGAGAATTTAATCCCAAAATTTGGCATACATTTAATGAGTACATCATGAGATATTACAAATTCTAGCCAAAATTTAATGTACTCGGATTTATAAAAATTATTGTGTCTCATAACATGAAATTTATATGATTAAATTTTTCTTAAAAAATTCTTTTCAACCATATAAATAATGCAAAAAAGGTTAAGAATTAAAGGAGATATAACTATTCGAAATTTGGGTTGAAAACCAAAAAAATATGAAGAAGACGAACATTTTTTGACGGCCATTCCCACTCTTGACTATGGAGAGTGACGTCCACCCCCTAAACTAGAGATCTCCGATTAAAAAATCGAAAGTATTATTGACTTTAGAGATTAAAAAAATATAGGGTAGCCAAAATTTCGGATTTACTCACCGCTCTGAGAGGGCGGTACATAACCTCATGCGCCACCCAAAGAGAGTGGAAGCATGTCCATTTTGGACAGTCCACTCCAGCAGTGCATGGTAGCGCGTGAAGGCCCCATTTTGGCTGGAATTTTCATCGAAATAATTTTTCGTCCATTTGAATTTTTCTGTAATTTTTTAATTTATTTTTTAAAATCGAAAAATAATTTTTAGTAATTTTTAAATTTAGAACTTGTTTAACATTGTAGAGAAATTATTTTCGGTGCACAAAAAATTCTAAAAATTTTTATATGTGTTGAGAAAATTATTTTATTAATTTTGGCTAGCCGAGTGAAGATTTGTTTTTCATTTATCGTTTGTTTTAAATTTTACTCATTTATTTATGTTCAAAAACTAGTTTTTTAATATATAATCGTACGAGACTTGAACAAATATATTTAAAATAAATATTTTGAAATTTATTATAATATTATGGTTGGCTATGTGTCTAATCTAGTATTGTTCCCATTTTCAAAAGTAATGATAACATTCGAACGGAATGTCGGAGTCCTCCGGGTGAGAGTTAGAGTATTAAGAAATTCAAAAGCATATGATGATGTTGGCTCCAATATTGATTTATAAGATAGACCCATCTTATATTTACTCATCTGGAACTACTTAAATTAGGTCATCCTTTTTGGGAGGATGAATGCCGAGAGAAAAATTATAATTCTTGACAATGTGAGATCCATATTAATAGAAATATGGAGGGTCAAAAATCTAGAGATCCAAATGAAAGAAAAGTTATCTCATAGTATAAATAGCAGTAGCTCACGTGCTATAAGGAGATATTCCTTCTAGGGATACACAATTCAAGGGAATGGTGAATATGATTACACGAATGGACATATTGTGAATTAAAATAATAAATTTATTTGTTTTCTTCTACGCACTATATTTATTTGTTTGAAGCATAATCATATATTAGAAACTTTGAGTTTTTCTTTTAATATAAAGTTTGTATTAAGAATATGAGTGAAAATATTTGTTATTTTTCATACAATCATGCATGCAAAAAAAAAAAACTAAGGTATTTAAATAATTTACGAATTTAAATGAAAATTTTGGATCGGTAGAATTTAAATAATTTTTATCCAAAATTGTAATATTATTTAAATATTTTGTGCATTTAAGTGAGAGGTTTTTTATTGGAAGAATTTGAGTAATTTTCACATAAAATTTATTGAATTTAATAATATTAAATTAAATTTATGAAGGTGATGCATTAGAACAATAGATGATAATTGGGAATATAGTGAACTTTCAATTCTATAATTAATGTTGACCTATCATGAATGTTAATTTTGAAGTATAAAAATTATGTGTATGATATGAGCATTAGTCTTAGTGTCCACCCTTTTAAAAATCCAAACCATAGTATTAAAGTCCATTATTATGCACTTGAATAGAGATAACAAATTGAATGGAGACGATCATGAGATATGATACCATAAAATTAGATATGTACTGAAATAACAAGATATCTTGAAAGTTATCAAGCATGTCATGTACAATCTTAGTATGGGTAATGTTACTCCACAGAGAAAAGAACAAGATGCTTACTAGGCATGGAAAATGATAGATTCTACTATTTGTGTGATTTTGGTTAGGTTGTGATTGATGGTATGATTCCAGAGCATGAACAATATACGACTGTTCATGACATCAAAGTGTACCTTAGGGTAAAACGTGGAGGTACCAGTGACTCATCTTAAACAAATGACTATAGAGTTTGATATTGAATAAAAGTGAGATGATCACAGTATCAAACAGTAACTCAGGGTCATGTCTATCAGATTAGAGAGATGATAGTCAACTAGTCACATCCTCTCCAATAAATAGAAAATTCAAGCCTGGATCAGATCCCTTCCTATCAAGTGGGAGCACTTAAAAGTCAGTTTGACTCACAATAACAGTGTGAAGACTTTTTTGGATGTTGCTCACCACGTTGGGTTTGAGGATAAGCAGCTTGGTGCTGCAAGATCTACAGCTAATGCTTTTGTTGTAGAGTTTAGTTCCAAGGAAAGTCTCGGACTTTATATGTGAAAGAGACTAGAACAAAAGTAAGAAAGGAAAGGAGAATGAAGATAGATCACAAAAACAACTGTAAATATGAGAACATACTAAGAGATATTTGTTAATTTTTCGTCGAGTCCCATTTGGTAGGAGATTGAGCTACGTAGAGAACAATAAAAGAATAGAGGTTAGAGGAGTTGGCATTTGTAAATTGAATTTATAAATTGGCCACTCTCATTTAACATGATGTTCTCTACATGCTAGAAATACGACAGAACCTTATCTGTTTTTGTTTTTTTGGAACTTGCTATGTTTTGAACTTTCAGAAAGACAAGGTGAATTTGCACTTAAATGACATGTGTTGATTTTTGATAGTTTGTAAATGGTTTTATAATTTTGCAATGTGATTGACAAATATTTAACTATTAAGTTGAACATTGTCATGTATGTAAAATGATAAAAAAACCATTTGGAAATGTCATTTGGACTGAATTCTATTGTTGTTCGTCAATTTGGATATTTGTGGTTCAATGAGTATGAAGGCAAGAATACATGGAATTTTGTGTTTCATTATGTTCATAGATAATTTTACATGATTTGGTCGTGTTTATTTGATTTCTCGCAATTCTGAAACACTTGAATGTTTTAGACATTATATGAGCGAGCTAGATAATCAAAGGAATAGATGGCGTGAATATCTATTAGATTGAATTAAGGATCTGTGTAATGAAAGAGACATAATCCGATATTTGATCATTTCTTATATATCTCAATAAAGTGGCATTGTAGTAAGAAAAAATAGGATATTATTGGATATGACAAGATCCATGATGATGTAGATTAACTTGTCTATTTCCTTTTGGGAAGATGTTTTATTAACTGCAGGTTATATTTTGAACAAAATATCTTCAAAATCAGTACCATTAATATTATATGATCTTTGAACTGATAGAAAACCAAATCTGAATAACCTGAGATCTCTGGGATCGGCTGTCTATATTTAAGATTTCCAATAAGTTTGAAAAATAGGTCCCCGTGAAAGTAGGAATATCTTTATAGGATATTTCGACTAGTCTAAATGTTCAGTGTTTGTTGGTGAACGAGAAGATGGTACTGTAGTCGAGATTGGATCATGAATATCATATTTCTGGAGAATAATTTTTCTAGTAGAGGTGATATGAAAGACATAGAGTATTTATTTGAATTAGTTAATTCAAAAGTTAGCTCTGTCTATGGTGGATCATTGGAATGACGTTGATTCCAGTATGAGAGACTTAAATTCTAGCAATCCGGTTGAGTTATGAACTCAAAAAAAAATATTAAGAAAAGTGTGCCTAAATGTTATTTTTGAAATTAAAGTGTACATTTTTATTGTTTCTCTAGAAGATGAAAAAGAGCTTAAACCATAGATGAGACTCTATCTAGTCCTACCAAAAAGGAATAGATAAAAGCCATGAAAGAAAAATTGAAGCCAATAAGGTCTAACTATATATTGGAATTGGTTGAACCTATGCTAGAGCACAAGGTTATCGAGAACAAGTGAGTTCTCAAAACCTAGTGTAAGGTAGATGAAACTATTGAGAGGTAAAAGATGCAAGTGGTAGTAAGAGATTATACTCTCTAAAAGGGCATTGATTATGAGGAAACCTTTTTCTAGTAGTAAGATTTGTCTCCTTTCACCTATTGTTGTCAAAAGTGGTCAATTTGGATTTAGAATTACGTTATATAAATGTGAAGACAGACTTTCTCAGTGGAAAACATGAGAAAGAACTTTATATGGCACAATCAGAGAGTTTTGTCATTAAAGGTTAAGAAGACAGAGTATATAAATTAAGTAGATTGATTTATGGCCTTAAGTAGTTTTTTGGACAATGGTATTTGAGATTTCACAGAGGTGTGATCTCTTACGATTTCATCATGATGGATAAAAACTATTATGTTCATGTTGGGAAATCCGATGAAAAGTTTGTAATTCTATCTTTATATGTCGAGAAAATATTGTTAGTCACATGTTAAGGAGTATGTCTTTCAAATTTTTAAATAGTTGTCTTCCAACTTTTGAGATTAAGGATATGGGTTGAGGTAGATTGGGAATTAAAATCCATAAAAATCGTTTCAACAGATTATTGAGATTATTTCAAGAGTCGCATATTATAAAGTTCTGGAACGACACAAAGTTGAAAACTGCAAACCCATTAATACTTTTGAAACTAAAGGCGATTGTGCAAGCGGTACAATACCCTAAAACTCTTGAAGAATAAATAAAATGTTCAGAGTATAGCAATCTAGTATAGTTAGGAGCTAGAAGTACGCTATGATGTGTACTCCTCCAAACATTTATCATATTATGAGTTTGGTCAACAGGTATCTTTCAATCCAAAGAAAAGTGATTGGATTAATGTGAATAGAATATTGAGATATCTAAATGAAATTGCAGATTATTTCCTTTGCTATTAAGGAAATGATTTAGTATTAAAATGATACATAAATAATGATTGGGGAAGGATTTAGATGAGAAAAAATCTACCTCTGGTAGTATTTTCTTACTCAATGATAGTAGTATCTCATGGAGTAGTAAGAAACAAATTTGTGTATCTCTTTCTAAAATGAAAGTAGACTTCATGGTCTGTACTTTCATAATTCAGGGAGAAATTTGGTTGAATAGTTTTTGCAATATTTGGAAGTAGTAAATAATTCAATGGGAGTTATGATTTTGTGAAAATAAGTCAGCTGTTGATTACACTAGACACTCTAAATACGATGGCGAAAACCAAATATAGACACAAAAATCAATCTAGTTAGAGACATTATTGAAAATAGGGAATTGACATTGAAGTACATGTCTGCGCATTTAATGATTGCTGGTCATTTTACAAAGTTAACACCTAAAGATATGTTTGTAATACATGTTAGAGTACTTGGATTACATAGATTATCATAGTACTGTGATTGTGATTGTAATTATATACATAATATATATGATATAATACACATATTCGATAACATTTGAATTTTATTTTGTATCCAAACTTTTTTGTGTTTATGATTGAAAGTATATCAGACAAGTTTTGAGATTGGCTTTCTCACACGAACAATCGCCTCTAATATTTGTATAATATGTAGAGATAAGTCAATATTAATTTGTGATGGAGTAACATATATATGCCGCCTTAGTTAAGTATTAAGATGAGATTATTGATTGTATATAGATATGGTAATCGAAATGAATTCTCCACAATCTATTGAGTTTGTTTAATAGCCATGTATGAGTTTTTTTCTTGATGTCGTGAGATTTTTTTTTTAGAACTTGTAAGAAGGAAAATTCAGGTCAAATGTTGTGTACATTTGAATTAAAAGTTGTACGATGTATTAATTTTAGAAAGCGAAAACAAATGCTTCCAGAAGTGAAGAAAGAGTATCATAGCACATATTTTATACCACGTGTGTTTATGTGGCCATATGGGTAATGAGATGGTGCATCCCTCTTTATTTCATTGTGTGAGACTCAAAGGTTCATATTAACCTCAATTTATACCTTAAAATTTTCATTTGTCTCTTAAAATTTTATTTTGGTATTGCTATTTTAGTGTGTCACCAAGAAACCATGGTTGATTCGGTTTGGTGGTGCATATCTAAAAAAGCAACTAAGATAAGATTGAAAGTAGTAGTATGAAAGGAAGATTGTCTATGACTAACATTGTTCTGTATTCACAGACTGATCAATTATGTCTATGACTTAGTGTTTAGAAGCATAATTGTGAATACATGATTGACATTGAGTTAACTATGCTTTTACATTGTTTTGAGCGATAAGAGATATGTTGACTGTATCAAGCAAAAGAGGTCTGGGGTATAACGAGAAACAACATCTTCATCACCACATTGACATTGAACTGTTATATATTCTTAATAGGTGCATAGCTTTAGAGCTCTAGGTATTCTTGCAGGTCACACGATCCACTTACCTGTATGAAATTGGTGATCGATAGTAATAATCATACTATATGTGAGTCTAACTCTCATGTGCAAGTGGGAGATATTGGAAAATAGGTCAGGTCTGCCCATGAGGGTAGACCCGACCAATCCCTTTTTTTCTTTTGAATTTGAATTTAAAAAGAAAAGGGTAGGGGTGTTTTTTTTTTTAACCACCCCATAACCCCAACTTCTCTTTCTTCAAAAGGTTCCAAAAAGAAACCTCTTCCCTAGTGTGAAGGAATGGACGTGAGTTTAAAACAAAGGGAGGGAAGGCCATTTTTCTTAAGGGAGCACAATGAGAAGCCATTATTTTTCATGGTCGAGAGAGAGAGAGATTATTCAAAAAGGAAAGGATTTGAATTCGTTGATTATTTTACACTATGGCATTTGGATTGTGAACAATAGATGGTGATTCAATAATGTGAAATTCTCTCGATCTACAATACCTAATCATCGGAAAGAGATAAGTGATTCTAACTTAATTTAGATTGGAAATTTTCTACATGTAAAAAATCACTTGTTGGTTTATATGAAAATTTTTGGATAATCATAACATGCCAAGCGCTCCATGCACCCTACATTTAAATTATGTTATTGGTTATACAGACAAAGTAACTATTTTGTTTGAAGTCACGTCCTCCACTCCACCTCCTAATTGAGGCATGAAAGACCTACAAAACGAAGCAGGCTCATCCAGGGGTATTGTCACCGCTACTTCTCCAAAAGCAAAGACGGAACCTTGGATGATGGAAAGAAAAGATGTAGTGTGAGGATTGTTTCCCCTTTGTATAACAAATCACTACTCCAGAAAAAGCAAAAATAAAGTAAAAAGTCTGCGAAAGTGACATTAGTCCATTTCCTCGAAACAAGAGATTGTTGTTTGGTTACTCATTGACATGACTTGTGGTTCCCTTAAGTCTATATGCAACCTTTGCCCCCCCCATAAAAAGGGGAGTAGAAACAAATGAACAAATTACTTACAAAGGTCTAGGAACAAATATTGTTTGAACTCTAAATTATTAAATTTCAATATTGTAACAAATAATTTGGGATTATAGAAAGAGAGAGTGGAGGAGCTGAATAGATGGGGTCGCAATTGCAATAATTTTCATGCGTCAACACCCTAATTCCTGCATGAAACAATTGCTAAGAATTATGCCTTAGAGCTACCCCTGTCTTGTGCAAATTAATATTAATAATGACAAAATATAAGTATTTTCTTAAAAAATATATCTTTTGGTGGCATATTTTATCATTTAAATTAAATATACTCTTAAAAGATTGATGAAATATTCTACTTAAAAATTGAGAATATGTAGGAGCAACAACCTTGCATAAATTTTTAAAAGAAGTACATGATCAAAGAACTCTTGATTTGACAAATATTAGTCCAAAAGATCATTCTCCTAATTTAATCCATGATTAATTATGACATACTAATGATAATAAAATAGTGAGTTATATGCATCAAGTAAAAGAGTGCTTATTAAATAAATAAGGTGAACTTGACTACGCGATGATTAGTAAATGGTCACTCATCTGAAATCAAGAAATGTCATCATCTAAATCACAATAGTGCATATAATGTTTTAGTCTGAGGTAACAAAAAAATTGTATAGTTGATCGAGTTTACTAATGTTTCTACATGTTTACTCACAATCTATGAACGGTTCAACATTTGGTGGCCCTAGCAAGTTATGCATTGAGATTGGCCATCATAGAAATAAATATTCACTACACCACTAACATAGGAATAAATTCTTATAACTATCTAAATTGAAACTTAGTGGAAATCTTTAACCAATATGTACTAATTTAACTAGAAATGAATTTTTATATAAAGTTAACCTAGTGTATCAGTTAGACGAGTACATACGATTTAAGCATAAAATGGTTTGATTTAAGTCCATGACCCTAGTTGAAATTAGGATGTTGAGATCAAGGGATTTGGATGTAGGGTACTATGATCAAGGATTGCTTTGAATATTCCAACTCTATTCAAGAGCATTTGTTACTAGCCGGATAGTATGAAACACTATATTATGTGTTAATCATATCGGAACCCTAAGGATGATCCAGTGATGGTTCCTCATTGGTACTTTTTTATATATTTTTTAACATAACATCTAAAACTTTTCATATATTTGAAGTAAAATTTGTTAGATTTCCTACTCAGTCTATAACTAGTGTAGTGAATGGAGTCATAAATCACCACATGTTTGAGATATGAGAGGGGATAAATTTATTGATGAATTGTATGACCATAGTGTGCAACATGAAGGGAGAAAATTTCAAACTATTTTCTATAGTTAACACTTCTAACACTGTTGTCTTTGAAGATAATAATTATGTTTCTAATGTGAACAAAAATAATTATTCATATGGAATACCTAGAATCCAGCTTCGCACAACCATCCAAAATTTTCTTGGGGCTAGTAGAATACATGACCCAATGGACCATCTTGATTTCAACTACTGGCCCAAATCAAGAATAAAGCATAGGAAGAGCCAAGCAGGAAGCTGCACACATATATTATTGATCGATAAGTAAGAATTGATTGGATCCAGAGAGACCTACGGTAGACATCCACTCAAATGGACAATCAACTTGTTGACATGGAGCAAAGGTTCAAAGAATTCATGAACCAAAATTAGAGGGAACAGTAAAAGGCTCTAAGCATATACCACAACAAAGGAGGCCTACCAAGTAGGATCATCAATAATCCTTGTAGGCAAGCAAGAGCAATCACGCTAAGCGGCAAGGAGCTCAAAAGTGCATTGCAAAAGACCGTTGATGAGCCATTACAGGAACAGGTAGAGAAAAGTAAGAAGGAAGAGTAATAAATTACAACCACCACCAAGAAGAAGAACCATATTTCATATAAGGAGCAAGATTTAGCCTCTTTACCCTATTCTAAAAAATTTAGGCAAAAGTTCGGTAAGTACCTCGCTAAATATCTAATTCTTTTCATATAGTTAAATACCTATATTCCACGACACTAGTCACTCTTACAATTGCCAAACTATGCAAAATTCATGAAAAAGATCCTCTCTAAAAGAGGAAACTAAAGTTGATCAGCACAGTAGCACTAACCAATGACTGTAGGGCTATCCTTCAAAGAAAAGCCCACCAAAAATTTTAGATTCGAAGAGTTTCACAATCCCTTGTACGATAGGATTTTTCACTTTTGATAAGCTTTTATGTGATCTTGGTTCAAGTATTTATTTGATGTTATATTGTCATTCCCTGACCCGTAGGTCTGAGCACGTAACAATTGCCACATGACGTAGAAGTATGTGCAGTCACCAATACGTACCTCAAGATCCCACAAAGTTATGAAAATACCTTTTTCAATTTTAAGAAATCCACCGCACCAAATATTTAACACTTCAAAATATTAATTTCAATTTTAGTAAAATATATGTGAAATGTGCTACATGAAGAGATTCAAAATATGATTTTCAGGATATAAGTTTTAACTTCCAAAATGTCCTCCAATGGATCCGTCTACATGCATCAAAGATTCACAACTAAGAAGATCCAAAACCAATAGTTGGTTTCGGGCAACTTTCTTCTCGATTGAATTTAGCTATTAGTAGGGTTGCTTTTATGTCTACACTTCCTCTAAAAAAAGAATAAAAATATAGGATGAGTATAAACTACTCAGTGAATGGTGTGCAATGGTATAATTATGACAATAAATAAGTGGTGAGTGCTAAAATATCAAAATTATAATTTCAAACAAGTCATCAAATATATGTTGTTTCAAATAATCCCGATAATTAAAAAGATAGATGTATCCATAAATTCATATTTTTAAAGATCATGGGATTTCTCTAAAGAAATCACTATTACCCAAAGTTTGGCCAAACCAGGGTAGGGGCCGCCAAGGGGTTTTCAATCTATTCATTTCATAATACTACTTCCCCCTTATTTGGCGTTAACTCTACCTCACCGGTGGTGCAATCTAGATAATATGACGGGGTATAGAAGGCTGTATCTACCAACTCTTGCCAATAAACCCTCAACCATGTCACCCCATCGGATCACTCAGTATCGAAAATAACTATAGTCATTTACCATCTTATACACTAACATTTCATAGATATTCAAATCTTATCTCATGTGCCATGATATCAACAAATGGTTACCAAACCAATGTTGCTACAATATTCATGAATACAATTTCCAACAATATATCGCACATATTCATTCACAAGTAAATTTGATGCATACATGTTTCAAACTCCCATTTTTGGAATATCCCACCATCACAAATGTTTGTAAAAATCATTTAAAATCATTTATAAAAGAATTTAGAAAACCATTTTTGTCATCTAAAGGCATAGCAGTCCATCTACTCACAATGTTAGGGAGGATAATCATTCCCAGATTCCTCAATAGCAGGGGGTTTGGCCATGATCTGCTTGTCCAACTCCTAAGAAGCATTATCAAGTAACTAAAATAATCAATAATTAATTTCCAAGTTAACCCAAAAACCATAACCATTCAAAACCTAATTTTTTTTCTCTCACTTATTATGACTTAATAGTCTCCAAATCCAATTGAACAACTAGGTAAGCAAACTAAAAATTGGGATAGAAAGATTACAATACCTTGATTTTTGTCTCCAAAAAATCTTTCCCATTTGGGTTTATAGCAAACCCTTAGATTTTCCTCCATTTTTTGACAACTCTAGATCTTTATGCTCTTCCAAAATCAAGGCTAAAATCCAATTTTGGGGTGCCATATAAGTAGTCTGGAGTCTTTGATCTTGAACTTTGATGGTATATCAATTTGGATTCGGGAGAGAATAGAAAATAATCTAGAAGGTAAAGTGGGATTCTTGGGTCTTGTGGCTTTTAAGTCTCACTCTACACTTTTATGTTCCAACCCAATTCCAGTATTTGCTCATCAGCCCTTTTACACTTCTAAATTGCACAAATGTACAATGTGTCCCTTTTGGTGGTTGAAAGGGTCAACATTATGGGTTTAAGTATTTGAAATTTGTTTTGCTAAGAAAATATGTTTGGTGAAGAGTAGGGAAAGTTGGAATAAAAATGCAATTTATAGGAAGTAAACTAGAAATATTAAAATTTGGAAGTATTCAAGGACATGGGATTTAATATAAATAATGCGTTAAATGATTATAGGGATTGAGTGGCTTGGTGGTAAGATGCTTTTTGGATGCATTAGAGTACAAAGGTTGCACTCACCATGAGTGCAAATGTTCACTGAGAAGGATTTAGGAGTCACAGGTGAAGTGCAACACCAATAGGGTTTATAAGTGAATACTAAGAGGGGATGCAAGTTGTACCAATCACTAACAAGTTCAAAATTGAACACCCATGATAGGTTCAAATATCTCCAGGTAATGTAAGTGGAGTGTAATGTAATGAGAGGTATATGGAAGTTGGATGAGTGTAATATACTGAGAGGTATATGGAACTTTGATGTACCAACAAGTATATGAAAATGGTAAAATAATGGATCTACCGAGAAGTTACAACTTCACAATATATACCAAGGAGATAAAGGGGAGTGTACCGATTAGGTCCCCATTTGTAAAAGTTACAACATCACAATATATATAAAGGAAGTAAGGGGGAGTGTATTGATAAGATTCTCATTTGTAAAATAACAAACGATTACAGAGAGATAATATACTGAGAGACAAGTGGAAGGATATATAGATAGGTAGCAACCATTGAGAGATTGTGAAGTATACAAAGATAGTCACCACCGACAAGAAAATCAAAATTTAAGGTAACATTCTATTAAGTTAAAACTCTACCAAGCAATTCAATTCACTAAGCACTTCAGAAACCGATGACTTAAAAATTTAAGGTCTACCAACCAAGTGCCTAAGGGATTTCTAAACAATCCAAATGGCAAAATTCATATTTATATATAAATTAATTATTTCTCCCACATTTCACAATATAAAAATTTTCAAATTGTCTATTTAGAATAAGGATCACAATCTGGATCTATTCGATGTTACACATATTCATTGTTTCTAACACTTAGTATTAATAGCTTGAAGGACACTAACATGTTGCAACTAGCGAATAATTTATTAAAGAAAAGAAAGAGGATTATTGAGGATATTCTAGTACAGAAGAAAATTTTCTATTTCACCATGGATTTCTTGGTGGTAAACATGGACATCCCCATCATATTTGGCCAGCTATTCCTATCAATGACATTAGAACTTATTAACCTTAAAAAAAAGATATTAACACTTCATTTTGAATAATCTATTAAACTTGACGTCAACAAAACCTCAAAACATTCAAGTGATTCTATTACTCACAAATATTGTTGAAAATTTTTGGGAATAAATAGTATTGGCAAGGGATCCCTTGAACATGCTAGTTGATGAGGTGGATGAGAATGGAGAGATTCCATTTTGAATCCTAAATGCAGAGGTTGGAGAGGAGATAAACATGAAAGACTTGGGTGAGGAGGAATCTCAAAAGAAGGATAGATATGAGTTTGGATTAGAAAATAATTTTAGTAGTATGAGATTATGAGATAATAAACTATTGCGTACTTAGTTGACTCTCCATACAAATCTAACCCAACCAAACTCAAACATCTTCCCTCTCATTTATAGTACATTTCTCTTAAGGAAAATGCTAACTCAGTAACTATTTGTTCCTCTTTGACAGGTGAAATTGAGGAACAATTGCTTGAGATTCTGGGGAGGCACAAATGAGCAATTGTGTGGATCATAGGGGATATAAGGGGGATTGTTCCCTTAGTTTGCACATACTAGATCTTGTTGGAGAACATCTTCAACCACTCAATTCAACCGCATCATCAGACACTAAATTCAATTATGTAAGAGGTCATAAAAAGAGAGGTAGTCAAGTTATTTGATGGAAGTATTATCTACTGTATCTCAGATAGTGAATAGGTTATTCCTAAAAAGGGTAAGATAACTGTAGTCATGATTGATAGAACTGTCACCATGTGAATAGTATGACGCAAGTATTATCAACCATATCTCAAATAGTTTAAGTTGTTTGATACAAGTATTATCTACCATATCTCTCATACCATGAAATGAATCTATCCCCAATAGAATTGTCATCGGGTGAATAGTATACATAGACTATAAGAAACTTAACTTTGCTAAGAGGAAAGGCCACTTGACCTTGCCTTTCATTAATCAGATATTAGAAAAAGTGGCTAGGCATGAGTTTATTTTTTCCTTAATGGGTATATGGGACACAACCAGACTGCTATTACATTTGGGGATTACGAGAAGACGATCTTTACCGGTTCTTATGGCACTTTGGCCTATAGAAGGATACCTTTTGGTCTATTTAGCACTCCTAACATGTTTTAGAGATCATGATGTCTATTTTTTACGGCATGAATGAGCAATTTAAGTAGATTTTTATAAATGATTTTAAACTATTATTTGATGCTATTTCTAATTGTCTTGATCATTTGTCTTGAGTTTTGTAGAGATGAGAGGATATGAATCTAGTGCCTAATTAGGGAAAATGTCATTTCATGATACAAGAGAACATAGTGGTTGGGTATTAGATCATATCTTGAGGGATTCATGTAAGCAAAGCCAAATATCATTGCAGGGTTACCACCTCCTACATCTGTCAAGGGAGTATGAAGTTTCTTACGAGACATGGTTTTTTACCAAATAGACATTGGTAAAGGTTCTTTAATATGAATTTTTCTGGCTTATGCTTTTTTTAAGATGTGATTGCATTTTGTGTCAAATGTGACCGGTACCTATGACAAGGTAATATTTCTAAAAAGAAATATATGATATGCCCTTAACTAATACTTTAGTATGTGGGACATTTTACAATTGGGGTATAAACTTGAAGGGACCATTTTTGTAAGACTTGTAGGAATGATTACATCATGGTCATAGTCGATTACGTGTTTAAATGGATTGAGTCAATTGTTACTGCCACCAATAAGGTTAGAGTTGTAGTCTAGTTTCTTATTAAATTATTTGCCATTTTGGCAGCCTTAGGACTACCATTAGCAAGAAAGGCACATATGTTTGTAAACTTTTGTTCAGTAACTTAATGGCTAAATTAGGGGACATAGAAAACTGGCACAACTTATCACATATAGACTAAAGGTAAGATAAATGTGTCAAAAAGGGAGCTTAAAAGAATTTTGGAAAAGATAATAGGTGCCTCTAGAAAAAAATTTGGAAGGACTACCTACAAGACTCCTATTGGAATGTCTTCATATAGATTAGTTAATGCGAAAACGTATTACCTACTGGTAGAATTTGAGTATAAATCTTATTGGACTATAAGTTTTTGAACCTTGATACGAAAGATACAAGTGATAATAGATTGCTCAACTTGAGTGAACTGGGTGAGGTTAGCCAGAATGCTTGTGAGAACTCTCATATTTACAAGGAAAGGATGAAGACATGGCATGATATGCACATCTTCTCAAAGAACTTTAAACCAAGCAAGCAAGTGCTCGTGTACAATCGCCGAGTTAAGTTATTTCATGATAAGCTAAAATCAAAGTGGACAAGGGTTGTATACAATGGTAGAGATGAGTCCATAAAGTGTGATTGAGTTGCATGATTCTACCACAAACTCGAACTTCAATAGTAATGGGCATTGACGAGATCTACCTTGGAGACAGATTTTGGGAGCACTCCTTCATCCTCTTTCATAAAATGTTAACAAGCTAGGAAGTCAAGTGATAACTCATTTTTAGACATATATTTTGAACTTATATTTTATGACATTTTGTGTATTTTGGGTCAAATTTATCATATGTTCCACACAAATAATTCAATTATACTTTCAAGTTAAAATGGAGTAGAAATTAGGGAATTTATCCCCAAACCAAAGTTTAAAACCGAAGATGCAAGTGTTTTCAAAGTCAAGCGTAGTCTAGGCCTACTCTAAGATGAGGGTCTATCCTCAATCTTGCCCATGAAGCCTAAATTATAAACCTACAATCTATTCTCATGTCTAAACCTACTTCAATTGTAATTCCCAAACCCATCCAAGCACAATCCTAAGACTAAAATGTGAAGGATGAAGAAGTTGTGTCTTTGCAAGCAATCAAAGGGAAAAGTAAGGTGGAGACAATCTTGAGCAATGGAATCAAAAACAGATTGGAAATAAATCTGTTGGGGGTGACTTTTATTCTATAGATAATGGCTCTACTAACTCAAACACGATGAGTGGTTATTGGATTATTTGGCTGACAAAACCTGTGAAAAATCATCGGAGGGTGCTCTAACAGGGAGACTCCGATTCTCAAGTCCAAGAGTAGTTTTCGAGAATAGAAACAAACTGAAAGAGAAAAAGAGAGAGTTCATAATACCTTTGGGTGTTAAGTGTCGAGTTGAGAGAACATACTTGGCCGATAACCTTATGATGTATACATATAGGCTACCTGTATAAATCTCATTTGCTTTCAGGGTGTTAAAATCCTAATTTCCAAATGAAAGTATCCCAAGATTCTAAGATCCTTAACAAAAGATTTCCAAGAGATTTCTAAGTCTTCCGGTCAAAGAAAGTTCTAGTTGTCAAGTGATTTTTTTCTTTATCGATTAGGATTCAAAATCTCTTTGCTAATTATAGAATGTTGCTTCCACGATTCAAGAAAAAATAAATATTACCTTAACTGGTCAAATAACAATACCAAACACCGAGAGGTACTGGAACCGATTAGCTGGCAACCGAGAGGGATCAGATAGATATGTGTCGAGAGAGTAGACTATGTCTACCTATTGAGGAGATATAAACCATATTGATGACATGTTTTGGTACGTTTTATCTATTGGTCCATGGGCTTAGAGGATTTCAAACCCTGTGATAATGGACTTTTGGGCTATGCTCCATCAAAATCTAAGCCCTAGAGAGAAGATTCATGCATAAGAACATAACACTCTCTCACTAAAGACATGCCAGAGAGACAGCCAATTCTTCTGGTTCAATTTTGTTCTTAGTTGCTTTGTTCGTTTCTTTTAAGTTCTCTCATCCTTAATTTTTATTCTTATTCTTTAATTGTGCACAATCACCATTAAATTATTTCATCAAAGTTCGACTAGCCCATCTCATTCATCATTTAATTTCAATCATTTCATCTTATCATCAATGTTTTCATCAATTTCTAGTCTGTGATTGCTATCATCGAGTCTTTATCATCTTCAATTTCCTCTTCTACCAGTCTTCATTGCTCATTGTTGTTTACCAGCACCCATACCAAAATTCACCTTCTTTTTGATTCTTCACTGCCATGCCTTTGCATCATATTCACCCGATTTCTAGAAGCATCTTGATCTTCGCCGTTCAATCTTTAGCCTTCGTCCTTCCACCGCCTTTCAATCTTCATCTTCAACTTCTAGAATTTTCACTGTTGATAGTCCTCGAAGTCATCACCTTATGTTCTTCTTTATCATTGGCACTTTTCTTGATAGATGCTTTGAAACTCTACTGCCTCATATCTCTACCTCAATTTGCATTTTCGGCCATGTCTGATGTGATTCCTATGTCGATTACCACCGTTTAGAGCCTTAGTCGTCTGATCATCTATCGATCCTTTCGATTACCGTCACTAGTTACCATAGTCTTCCACTTCAGCCATCAACGCCACCATCAATCTTGATTCAAGAACACCTCTGTTTGCTATTTTGCTTTTTATTCTTCAGTTTTGACTTTTATGATTTTTACTTTTATTGTCTTACATTGTTTTTATTCTTCAATTTTTATGCATTCGAGAACACTTCTAATTTTTATTTTTGGTTCTTATGATTCTCAAAATAACTTTTATGATTAATTTTGAGAACGCTTTTGTTTTATGATTTTTATTTTTATTGTCTTACATAGCTTCTTATTATTTTCGATCTAATTTTAGAATCATATTATACCTAATTTTTATATTTTATTTTATAATTTTTCTTTATGATATTAATTTATTGTTTCTAATTTTAATTTAAAAAGAAGAAATTAAAAACAAAATATTAATTTTAGGTCTCATTAGACTAATTTAGTATTTACTAGTATGTTTAGGTTTTTAGTAATTTTTAGTTTTTATTTTTCTTATTTTTATAATTTAGCTTAGGAATAATTATTATATTTGGTTTTTTGGTACATTCTTTTATTATTATTTGTTTGTTCATTTGATTATCGATTGAATTTAGAGCTAGAGATTTGATTTTCGCTTTCACTTAAAAATTCACTACTCTCAGATAATTTTAGTAAATCAAAATTAATTGAAAAATTCTCTCCTACTCATGAAATCGACAACATTACTTATCAAATTTATTATATTAAATTTTGGCATCATTACCGAGGATTAGAGTAGATTTTATGGTTAATTTTCTTGAATTTCTAATTATCTAACTTTTTGCTCACTCTTTTTTTATGTTAGTACATACATTACGTAAGTAATGATCATTGCTCATCAGAGTAAGCAAAGAGCCGTGGAAGAAGATGAGAACCATATTGCTCTTCAGAGGACACTTGCTGAGCTTATTGGCCCCGGTCGAAGGATGCACATGTATTAGGCAGCCAACCATCACCACTGTAAACTTTGGGCTTCATGTAACACTATCTCTTTGGTGAAACGAATCAAGTTTAGCTACCTTAGTCATGAAGATCCATATGCACACAACTTGGCTTTTGAGTGAGTAGATTTGGAATACCATAAAGTAACACGGCATATAAGATGAGGTGATTCGGCTTCAGCCTTCTTTTTGTTTTCCATCTTATATAAAGCAAAAGCATGGCTGAATTCAACCCTAACTTATCACTTCATCACTTGGATATAATTGGTTCACAAGTTCCTAAGTATTTTTCACCTTAGAAAATTACTATATTACGCATGACACGTGCAGGGTCAAGATAAACCACTTTATGAAGCACAAGAATGATTTAAGGAGCTAATTTGGAAGTGCCCAAACTTAAATATGGCAATTTGGGAACATGAGAAAATATTTTACAATGGCACAAATCTTAGCAACTTAATATTAGTTGAGGCACCCACCGAAGAAAGCAGATGGTTGAAAATGGGTGAGGAGGTATTCAAGTTGTTTGAAAACATGGGATCTAGATCTTATTAGTCGACAATAGATAGGACCAAAGGTAGGATCAATGATGCACAAAAGTCCACAATCATCTTCGCTAAGAATGATGCTATCGCCCATTAGATGATCAAGTTGTGAGAAGACAAAAACTTGTTGCTAAAATAGGTTACTGACTGAGACCATGCAAGTAATGTAGTTAACTCTAAGTATTTTGAGGGTGCTAATTTCATTACTAACCTTAGCAAGAAAAGCTCATAATTTAGAAATGCATATAACTTAGGTTGGCACAGAGTTACGAACATAAGACAAGCCATGAGAGAAGTTGGGTAACATCTCGATAAGCTGTAGCAAGACAATAGCCCATAGGAGCTATTGAGCCAGCTACATAGGCCACAACACATACATGTAACACATGCACACAACACTTAGGCCATGAGCATCCTAATGCCATCAACGTATCACGCATATGTAGAGGAGTCTTAGAGGAATCAAGACACTTAGAACCCTAAAGGAACATAAAGAAGCGGAGTTGGGATCAGCTACGGCACATAGAACCCATGCTAGCCCACACATCAAGGTATCCTACCCGGACATAGCTTCTTTAGGACCCTTGAGCAAACATAATGCAAATGATGTTTTGACTTGAGCAATTGAGATAGTTAAGGAAAAGGCTCAAGGAAACCAAAAAGCATAGGAATCAGAAAAGATCTACTCAGTGGAGTCAAGAGTCCTAATGGAGCATGAGATATGACATTATTTGAATCCGATTTTTTCAGAACCTCTAGGTTGACATCATAAGAATGAAGTTGTGGCCCAAGCAATAGAGAGAATGGAAAAAAAGCTCATGGAAACCAGAGGACATGAGGAAATGATGAGGATTGCTTGATGAACCAGAATCTATCTGTTGACCCAATGCCAATGCCGAACAATCTAATCAATCACTAGATAGATGAGTGCTGAAGTATTTTGAAACCTTAGTGGGCTCTAAGGATGTTGAAAATATTGCAAATACACAAGAGCAAAGCCTGGGCAAAGACTAGGATTATTTACCTCCATCAAGCATGCCATTTACTAGAAGTTGTCTCTAGTAATTGTTGTATGTTTTCCTACTATGGGTTTTAGATTGTGGGTGACTATCAAATGTAGTATCCTTTATGAACAAGGATGAGGCTCTATGATCCACTTTTTATAGAAGAGGATTTTTATGTCACAAGAGCAAAACATAGCTTGTATGGTATCCATTCTTGTTTACCAAGGTCACATATAAGTTTTCATGTCACAACTATTTCCATTCCCTCAAGATATGTTTTGAACATGCATATTTGCTCACAATCTTGTATGATTATATCACTTTCCTTCTTATCTTCTTTGTTTCCTTTGAATTCTCCTATTCTATCATAGAATAATCTCTCTAAGTTATCATATGATGGAGAGAGTAGAAATATGAGACTGGTAGGACATAGTTGTACAATGTGCTTTCCATAGGGAAACTTAATGCTTTCTAGAAATTCCAGTCAATTATCCTAGAATAAACAATTGGCCTAGAAAAAAACATTTCTTCAAAAGACATACATTGATTTCTTGATAGAAAGTCTTTGTGGTTGAATCTTGAAAAACTTCTTCACATGCCGGAGGGCTAAATTTCTTTGCAAGGGAAGAACAATTTTTTTTTTTTTATTTTGGAGAATGAAGGAATGGATAGTGATATCTAGTTTTTGGGAATGATTTTAGTTAACTATAGTTCCTATTTCAACATGGTCTTGTTTGTAGGAATTTGGCCTTAAGAGAGAAAGATAGAAATAGAGTTTCTTGAGTTTTAAAGACTGAAATGAAGTTTTAACCTAGGCTATTCTATTTATACTTGTGACTATACACTTCACAAGCCTTCTTGTGTCATGTAGTAGTTGATTCACTCAATGTTCTGTCTAATATTTAGACATCTATCCTTTTAAGCTAGCCCACTCATCCCATAGTCTGATCAACTTAGCATGTTTAGGGATGAGTGAATAGTGATAAATGTTGACAACTAGTCCTGGACATGCTTAAAATTCACTAAGTGTTCTAGGACTAGTTGACCTTGTGTGTATGTCCAATTGACTCATGATGTTATGAGATATCTATGCATAGTAGCTAGTATCAAAACTTGAGTGTTGAAGTGTCAAAACTTGGTATTGTTTATCCTTAAGAAATAAGGTGCAGTGGAATTGCTATTCATAGCTGGTCAACTTCCCATGCCATGGTGAGTGGTTTGCCTTAGTTCTATAGTGGTTAATGTCTGAATTTGAAAGTTTGCATGTTAGAACTTAGTTCTGTTCATTCTATACAACTAAGTTCCTATCGACTACTTATCTACAAATAGTTGACTCATTATTGAAAATAGTAATCATCAAACTCATCAAGTTGGCACTCAAGTCTTGGCTCCTTAACAAGCACCAAAAGCTCTTAAGGATATTCTATCAATTATCAGAGAAATAAGACATATAGCTCAAACTATTTGCCCAAAATTGCTGCCAAGATCTAATCTAACTGGACCCAGAAAATTGGTCCAGAATTAAATCAGAAAACTGGCTCAATTTGGGCCAGAATTCTTTCCAAATCAGGGTCCATTTATGGTTCTGATCTGGGCCTAAAATATGAGCATAGGCAGAAACTAAATGCTGCCTATTAAGGCCCATGAAAGGGCTAGTTAGATAGGCCCCAATTGCTAGCACAAACTAGCAGTTGGGACCTGCCAATAGCTAGTAGAAACTAGCCATTGGGCATCAGTCCAACGGCTAGTTTCCTATCTTTTGGAAGGAGCCTCACTAACTTTTTCTCAAAAAATATTTTTTTTCTCTTTCCCTCTCTGAAAAGAAAAGGCTTGCTGTAATCTTTGGCATGAAAAAAATGTTGAAATCTTTTTGTAAAATTCATGAGGCAAATATGACCTACATTGTGTAAGCACTCTTAAGCAATAAAATTAGTTGTTTATGATCAGCCAATCCTTGTTTCCTACTCTATCTTCATGATATCAGAGTAGGTACCAATTTCTTCTACCTCCATAATGGGTAAATTTCAATCTCATCCATTTTCTTCCATCCTTCTAAACTCCAACAATTACTTTCAATAGGCCAATGGAATCAAAAGGTCCTTAAATCTAAGGAGACTGTTTCATCATATTACTAAAGAGCCCATTGAAGAATCTGATCCTAAATATGAAGAATGGAAGCAAATGGACGATCAAGTCTTCATCCTTCTATCAAATTCCATGGATTCTACTCACCGAATAATGGTTTCAAGTGCTCCCACTACCAAAGCCTTATGGGATCAAACACATGATCTCTGTGGGCTGGAATCCAATCTTGGAAGGCTATTTGAACTTAAGGGACTCATTGCACACATTAAGAAAGATGGAAAGAACTTCTCACAACTCTTCGAGGAGTATGGAGATCTTTGGAATGAGGTGAGAACTTTAAGGCCTTTCACTACCGATCCTAAGATCGTCCAGAAAAAGGAAAATGAAGACATGATCTTCGGCTTGCTGAGCTCTTTAGGAGAAAATTTTCTCCATGTTTGATAAGAATTCTTCGAATGAAGGATTTTCCATCCTACCAAGAGGTACAATTTATGATTCAGCGAATGGAAGCAAGTATGAGATTGGAAGAAGCTTCCAAAACCAAAATTAAAGCTCACGGTTTCAGTATAACATTAGAGGATCATGTAGCTAACAAGACACAATCTATTAGCTAAAAGGAAGTTTGTGCTTACTGCAAAAAGCCAGGACACAGGAAGGAGAAATGTTGGTTTCTCCATCCACATTTGAAACCAAAATTCAAGAAAAAGGAACCAGAACAGCCAGTCCTAACTCAGCATGTAACTGCAGAACATCCACTTATAGTAAAATATACAACTCTTGAAAGCAAAGTGGATGAACTCAACAAGTTATTGAAGCAAGTATCTCTCCCCTCAGGTACTAATTCTAACTTATGGCTTATAGACTCTGGATGTGACTTCCATATGGTTAAGGATAAAAATAAAGTTAAAAAATTTTTGCCTCTCCTTAAGCATAAGGTTGTCAAAGTTGCAAATGGACAAAATTTGAAAGTAAAAGAAATGGATGAAGTTGAACTTTTAGTTAAAACTACAAAGGCTTTATATGTCCCCACGTTCAACTCCAACCTTATGTCCATTAGCAAAATTACCAGAGATCAAGATTGTAAGATTGTCTTTGATCCTAACAAAGTTGTTTTTCAGGATCTCAAGTTGAATTGCATGATTGGCAAGGGGTCTAGGAGAAATAACCTATACTTTTTGGATGAAGACAATGTTGCTTATGTGGCACACCACCAAAGTCTCAACCCTTTGTGGCATGCCCGTCTTGGTCACCCTAGAAAGCAAGCTTTGAAACGTCTATTTCCAAACCAACACATTGAAGATAGACATTGTAAAGTTTGTATTTTTGGAAAAGAAAATAGAGTGTATTATCCTATTTCAAAAACAATATATGAAAATGCTTTTGATTTAGTACATTCTGTTTTATGGACTTCTCCGATAACATCTAGCGTGGATTTAAGTATTTCATAACATTCATTGATCATAAGATTAGATATACTTGGGTTTACATGTTAACAAACAAATTGTAAGCATTTGAGGCATTTCAAAGCTATTATCATTATGTCACTAAACAATTAAATGCAAATCTAAAAATGCTTAGAACAGATCATGGGGGAGAATACACTAATCATAAGTTTGAAAGTTTCTTAGAAGAAAAGGGTATAATACATCAACAATCATGTGTATATACCCCTCAACAAAATGGGGAGGCTGAGAGAAAGAATAGACATCTTGTAGAAACAGCTAGAACCATTATGTTTCATGCCAATGTGCCCAAAATATACTGGTGTGAGGCAGTCAGTACTGCTGCACACTTGATAAATCTCATGCCTACCGAAGTTCTCAAGGGAAAATCTCCCTTGGAATTACTCTTAAATAAAAAACCAGACATATCTCATCTTGGAGTATTCAGATGTACTTGTTACATTCACATTCCAGAACAATTTAGAGATAAGTTATATAAAAAGGGGAGAAAATGTGTATTCCTTGGATATGCATCATTCCAAGAAGGATATAAATGCTTTGATTTAGGCACTAATAGAATGTACACATCTAAGGATGTGATATTTTTGGAAAGTGAAATTTATTTTGTAGAAAACAAAACAGAAGTCTCAAGCAAAGAAAATACTCAAGATCTTTGGTACATTGAAGCTACCCCTTCGCTTTCTCCTCAAGTGAATGCGCAAGGTATTACAAATCAGGAGGGAAATAATCAAGGTACAACCGAACAAGAAGGAACCAGCTCTACCCTTTCAGAAGAAGAGGAGGAAAGAGGATCAGGGGGAGAAAATGAAATTGAAGACACTAATGAAGAAGTAGGTACATCTCCTCCTCATCTTGCACCCCTAAGGAGATCAACTAGGGTGAGATGGCCTCCTTCAGAATGGAAGTTTTACTATAACCCTCTCTCTACGGCTCATCCTCTCTCTGATGTTTATTCTACTACTAACATCTCCTTAAGTCACCAAGCTTTCTTGAGTAGCATTGATCAGTTTCAGGAGCCAAGAAACTTTAATAAGGCAAATGAATATCCAGAATAGAGAAAGGCCATGAAGTAGGAGCTTGAAGCACTATAAAGGAATGGAACTTGGGAGATCACATCACTTCCCAAAGAAAAGAAAGTTGTAGGATACAAATAGATCTATAGAGTTAAACACAAAAGTGATGGTTGTTTAGACCGATTCAAGGCCACACTTATAGCCAAGGGGTTTACGCAAACCTATGGTATAGACTACAAGAAAATCTTTGCCCCAGTGGCCAAGATGAACATTGTTCGAGTTTTCATGTCTCTAGCTACCAATAACTCATGGAAGATATTCCAGATGGATGTGGCAAATGCTTTCTTGCAAGAAATATACATGGAATTGCCTTAAGGATATAACCAACAAAAAGGCAAGGTGTGCAGGCTCAAGAAAACAATATATGGATTAAAACAATCTCCAAGGGCCTGGTACGCTAAACTTAGCACAGTTCTTCTAAGCGACGGATTCAAACAGTACAATAGTGACTCATCGCTTTTTATTAAAAACCAAAATGAAAAGGTTACTATTATACTTATATATGTAGATGACATAATCATCACCGGAAGCAATTTGAGCCAAGTTGATCAAGTTACAAGTTTTCTTAAATCCAAATTTGAAATTAAAGACCTAAGAAAGCTAAAGTACTTTCTAGGTATAGAATTTGCCCATTGTCCCAATGGGTTTGTTCTATCCCAAAGGAAGTATACTCTTGATCTATTGTAGGATACAGGTAAACTAGGAGCTAAACCAGCCTACAGTCCTATCACCATATCAATTGGAATAAAGGATGATGAAGCATTTAAAGATGTGCAGAGAAACCTAAGGCTTGTGGGAAAGCTTATCGATCTGACTATAACCAGACTTGACATATCCTTTGCTGTGAGTCAAGTTAGCCAACACATGCATGCTCCCAAGATAAAGCATTGGAAGGCAGCAGAGAGAATTCTACACTACTTGAAGGGGTCACCAGGAAAGGGCATCTGGATGAAGAACAACCATAGCTCAGAAATTTAGGGTTTTTGTGATGCTGTTTGGGCAAGAGATTCAAAGGATAGAAGATCAATAACCGGATATTGCATGTTTGTTGGTAGAAATCTCGTGTCATGGAAAAGCAAGAAACAAAATGTAGTATCCAAGTCAAGTGCAGAGGCTGAGTATAGAGCTATTGCTACAGCCACAAGTGAAATCGTATAGCTCAAAGCATTAACAGAAGAACTAGGATTCAAAGTCACTACTCCAATCAAACTTTTCTGTGACAATCAATTAGTCATTCACATTGAGTCAAATCTAGTATTCCATGAGAGAACGAAGTGATCTTTACCTCAAATTAAAAATAAGACAAAGACTCTAAACTTTCATGTTTTAAGTTTCTCCAAATTCTATACAAAGATATTTTAAAAATTGATACAAGGCACTGGTTGTAGACAGAATATGAAATAGAGTATGTGAAATATGCTTAAATTCTAAAAATCACTAAAAATCTATTATTTCATGAAATGTTTCACATAATATACCATTTTAAAGTTTAGGAAGTCAAGTTTACACAGAAACAAACGGTTTAGATTTTCGATTCCTACAGAACGAGATATCACCAGCACAATACATAAAAGCACTCCCTTTGAATCCCTGAATTTTTTTTTATATCACCTTAGCAAAACTCAATTCACAAATCAACATCAATTTCTATACAATACTTCTATACTTCCAATTGAAATCCAAAAATTTCAAAAAATGTTCTAACCTCCTTGGCTTCATGGTTGCACTTAAATTGGATATGGATCCTATATATTTCATCCAAGGGGAGTTGAATGAAGAAAATTAGCCAAATTGTTTTTAAACAAGTTCTTTTATACACTTAGCAAATGAGAGGTGAGTATTTTTAGGGAAATACTCAATGAGTGAAGGAATCGACAATACGTTATCAATTATATGTGTGAGTATGGAGTGTCAAAACATAATTTAAAATACGATGGCATTATGAACAACCATAAAAATTTCACAAATTATGAATCATATGTCATACATCGTAGTATCAAAATAGGCATCTGTCAATGTTTCAAAATCATATAGAGTTGGCCAATAAAATATCCTCGGGGATGGTCTATTGCGACTAATGATGGGCGCATTGGGGGTTTTTGTGCAAATATAAAACAAATCCACCTCTCTTCCCAATGTTGGCCATGGGCCTCAACAATATCAAGTACAACAATATAAATCATGAATAGAATCTGTCCGGAGCTAGACAGTGGCGTACACACGTCCTCCCCTATATGGTTCATCCGGCCGCAACTATACATATGGCGTTTGGGGGATACCTCTTGCAGAAGAATATCCAGACACAACGGGTGCCACTGCTAAAGCCCTTCGTAGCTACGGAAGTCTATCATGGACATCATCACATCATCATATCACAAGTAGGCATCCGACCCATGCATCACAAGTAAGCAAATTTGGCCCATATCAATTCATCAAAACCAAGTCAATTAATGCGCCAATGTAAATTGGAAATATATAAATCATGTCAAGTTTTCAAAAGTGGCACAAAGTCTTTTCAACACAAATTTCACGGATGCATATCATTTAAACAAACCATTGAGACACTCCAATGATCACAAAATAACATTTGTAAAAAATATATCAATCTCATGCTTTCATACACATTATAAACCATGTCATTTGAAAAGTTATAAAAACATGGATTTGTTAAATCAATAACACAGTGTCTACAGTCCCACTCACTATATACGGGAGGGTATGACACTTCCTAAGAATACCACAATGTGTCGAAAATGTACTCTCATCAATCGATCATCAGCATATCACTACAATAGCAATACAAAATATATGCTCATACACACTCTTTATTTTTCAAATCACTTACCAAACTAAGACACAATTTGTCACCATGCCTAATACACCCATACTAACTATAAAACTTCAATTATTTTCTTTTCTAGCTTAAGTCTAACTCAATTATACAAAGACAGAGAAATTTATTCTAAAGTGAACTTGACTGTGAAATTTCAAATCTGCGCAGTCATGGAAAACAAATTGTAACTTCCACCACACATATCCAAATCACATGATTCTTATCTCCAATTAAAGATAAGACATAGATCTAAAAAATTCATAACTAGGGCTCAGATTGATTCAGACCAAAAGACACCTCAAAATTGAGAAAAACTCCACGGCCAAAACAGGACAGAACATGATATTTCTCTACAGAACATCTAAATTTGAAAAATCATTAAAAATCCAATTCTCTTCAAAATTGAACGAATCATATCTCATTTTACAGCTACGAAAGTCTAGTTTCATATTTAGAAGACCTTACTCCATTTGCATTAAAAAGTTATTACAGAAAGACTATAGTCTTGTCAGTTTGCCCTGTTTTATAGAAATTTAAAGTTTTCAATATTTACATCAAATCTTTCCTTCCTCTTTCAATTTCAGATTACCAAACCTCATGTTCATAATACTTCATTCAAAAAGCAGCACACAAAAGTCACAATAATGCAAGAAATTTTCCAGCTTACTGATGCATCTTTTTCCCATCTAATTTCTTAGCAAAGCACAATCAAATTACATACTCATTTCTCACATCAATTTAAATCAACAACCTTACACAATTTTCATCACTTTGGCATAAAAATTCAGCACACAAATTGTGCAACAACGCAATAAAATTTCAGCACACTACAACACATTTTTCCTCCACATTTTTGGCCACACAAAGTTCAATTTTCTGCACACCTAAATCACCACAATGAAGAACAAATTCAACACATAAAAATTCTGCACACATCTCTCATACTTCATTGAGTTCCTTCTAGACTCTAGATTATGAAAATATGTTAAAAACATCACATTAGCACGTTCCAACAATGTCCTCAAAAATTCAACAAGTACAAAATTTTTGTTACCTCAAAATTGGATGTTTCAAGGCTAACCAAGTTTTTTTTCTTCACAAGACTTTTCTTTCCTTCTTGTTCCTTGCTCACGGCCAATCCAAGTTCACCAAGATTGACATATTCTTTTGGCTCCAAATTTATATATGTTATGTTAGGGTTGGAGTGTAATGAAACTACACCAAAATTTCAAAGAAAATTTTGAAGAAATCCTACCTTCCTTCAATGGATTTGCTCTTGGTTCCCTTGAATCTCCACTATCTAAAACTCCTCCTTTTGCTCCAATTTTTGGATATGTTGTAAATGGGATTTAGAGGAATTGATTTATGTAAAAATATTTGGGTTGTGTAGAAGAAAATTTTGGACTTCCCTCACCTTGAACTCACGGCCATGGAGAGGAGAAATGGAGGGTTTGCTTCTTTGCCTTGGACACTCTCACGGTTTTGGAAGAAACACAATGGCATAAGTGTTGGTTTTATGTCATTCATCATGCAATCCTAGCCATCCAACTTTTCAAAAATTCCTAACCATTGGATTATTTGGTCACATACAATTCACTCTTTCTCTCTTCTACGTTCTCTCTCTTCTCCTTCACACAATAATCCTCTTTCTCATACTACAAACACTCTTTCTCACACTACAAGCACATATCTTCATTTAAGGCTTATCTTCCAACCACCATGATCCAAGAGCTCACATTAATTCATCTTATTTCTATTCAATCTCCACCCTTGGATTAATTCTCAAAAACCCAAAATTTCTTCTCTCTCTCACTCCATCTCACCTATCCCACACTTTTCTTCCTTGCTTGTTACGGTTTTGGAGAGGAAGAACAATTGCCAAGTCACTTTTAATTTTTATTAATTGCTAATGAGTCCCTTCACTTATAAAAATTTCATTTTGATCCCAAAAATTTTTATAATTTCAAGTTAGATCCGAAACCTCGTATTATACCTAATTTAATTGATTCCATATCAAAACGTGATCGTTTAGTCTTTCCGAGACACACTCGACCCGGCTAGGGTTTTGCCGGTGATTTTCTAAAAAATTTATGATTTGACTCTACGAAATAAGATCTACTCGTATTTGAGATTCTTATATACTCTCGAGTCATTCTCATTATTTTGGGACCATCGGTGGTCATTTTGTAAATTTTGAATTTCCGATGATTTGGGCCGAAATTTTTTGGAAGCTGTTTTAGTGAAAAAATTTCTTAATGGATTTTCTATATAGAAATACGAGTAATAACATATATAAAATGGAGAGGAGTACAATAGTGAGGACACCAAGGTGTCAGTATTATATTTTCTAACCCCCTAAAGAAAGTTTCATTCTCGAAACTAAAAGAAGAGTATACAGAGAAAAGCTAGGAGTACTGTCTCCTCATGGCGTCCTCGGGCTCCTAGGTCTCCTCTTCAACCTGGTCACTCCTCCATAAGACTCAGACTAAAGGAACTTTCTTGCTCCGTAGCTTTCTAGTCTGTCGATCAAAGATAGCCATTGGCTGGACTGGTAGACTCAAATCCTCACACAACTCAATTGGCAGAGGCTCTATAACATGTGATGGATCAGGTAGGTACCTTCTAAGTACTAAGACGTGGAAGACATCATGGATGCGTGAAAGGTCATCTAGCAACTCCAACTTGTATGCTACATTTTCAACCATCTCAAGGATACGAAAAGACACAATATACCTGGGGTTTAACTTACCCCGCTGCTTGAATCGAATCACCCCTTTCCAAGGTGATATCCGTAGAAAAACCATGTCTCCTACCTCGAACTCAAGTGATCGCCGCCTCATATCAGCATAAACCTTATGTCGATCCTGGGAGGCCTTCATCCGCTTACGGATGATTCTTACTTTGTCTTTAGTCTCCTCAACAATCTCAATACTGCTGAGTTGTCTCTCTCCTACCTCATCCTAGCACAACGGAGTACGACATTTCCTCTCATATAATGCCTCATACGGAGGCATTCCAATGCTGGCCTGGTAGCTGTTATTATATGCAAACTCTACCAACGGGAGATGCCGATCCCAGCTATCCCAAAAATCCATAACACATGCTCTCAGCATCTCCTCTAGAGTCTGGATGGTCCTCTCTGACTGACCATTGGTCCTGGGGTAGTATGCTGTGCTGAATCTCAATCTAGTGCCCAATGCCTCCTACAATCTGAGCCAAAATCTAGAGGTAAATCTGGGGTCTCTGTCAGACACTATCGATACAGGTACCCTGTGAAGTCTGACAATAGTGTCGATGTAGAGGCATGTCAACACCTTCACGGAATAATCACCACAAATAGGAATGAAATACATGGACTTGGTGAGTCTATCGACGATCACCCATATAGCATCATGCTGTGCCGAAGTTCATGGTCACCCCATCACAAAATCCATCGTAAGGTGTTCCTACTTCCATTCGGGAATGGGAAGAGGATGTAGAGTACCGGCGGGTCACCTACTCGGCCTTCACCTACTGACAAGTCAAACATCGAGCAACAAACTCTGAGATCTCCTTCTTCATATTGGGCCACCAATAACTACCTCGGTTTTCATACCACCCAGATGCATAGCATAAGCGGAGGAATGAGTCTCCTCAAGAATAGCTCTCCGGAGATCGCTGTCGGCGGGAATGCAAACCCACTCTCGGTATACCACTAGTCCATCATCACGGACTCGGAAATCTCTGCCATCACCTTTGTGGATCCTATCAAGAAGACCTCGGAGCTCCTCATCTGATCCCTAGAGCTCTCTAATGCAGTCGAGCAAAGTCAACCTCACCTCAAATCAGGCTAGTAGTGCTCCTCGATCATCACTAGCCAAACTGACTCCTAAAGCATGGAGTCCTACCAAACAAGAGAGATAAGCACTCTCCGTCGTCTGAAAAGAAGATGATGATTTTCGGCTCAAGGCATCTACCACAACATTTGTCTTTCCCGGATGATAATCAATGATGAGATCGTAATCTTTCAATAATTCCAACCATCTCCTCTGTCGGAGGTTCAACTCTCGCTGGGTAAACAAGTACTTCAGGCTTTTATGATCCGTGAAAACCCTACAGGTTGTCCCGTGCAAATAATGTCGTCATATCTTCAAAGCAAAGACTATGGCAACCAAATCAAGATCATGTGTCGAGTAGTTCAACTCATATTTCTTCAACTGCCATATGTCGGGTAGTTCAACTCATGCTTCTTCAACTATCAAGAAGCATATGCAATAACCCGACCATCCTACATCAGTACACAACTCAATCCATGTCGGCCAGTATCACTGTATACCACATACTCTCGACTACTAGTGGGAAGGACCAATATCGGTGCAGATGTCAATCGCCGTTTGAGCTCCTGAAGCTTACCTCATAACGGTCATCCCAATGAAACTTGATGTCCTTATACGTCAACCTAGATAATGAGGCGGCGATTCGAGAGAATCCCTCTACAAACTACTGATAATAACCTACGAGACCAAGGAAATTCTGGACCTCAGTCACGGTCTTCGGCTGCTCCCATTTTAATATAGCCTCAACCTTCGACGGATCAATGAAAATACCCTCCGAAGAAACAATATGCCCCAAAAAACCAATTTGTCGCAACCAAAACTCACACTTGGTGAATTTGGATACAACTGTCTCTCGCGAACTATCTGTAGAACAACCCGAAAGTGCTAAGCATGCTCCTCATTACTCCGTGAATAGACAAGAATGTCATCAATAAATATAATGACAAATTGATCCAAGTAGTCATGGAAGATCTGATTCATCAGGTCCATGAATTTAGCTGGTGCATTGGTCAGCCCAAACGGCATGACCAAGAACTCAAAATGTCTGTATCGGGTGCAGAATGCAGTCTTGGGCACATCCTCGGCCTTAATCCGTAATTGGTGATAACCCGATTGGAGATCTATCTTCAAGAAAACCCTAGCACCCTGAAACTGATCAAACAGATCATCAATGCAGGGTAACGGATATCGGTTCTTGATAGTGACTTTGTTCAATTGTCGATAATCCATACAAAGTCGAAGGGTACCATCCTTCTTCTTCACAAATAACACTGGAGCACCCTAAGGTGAAGTGTTCGGACGGATAAATCCCTTGTCTAGCAATTCCTACAGCTGAACCTTGAACTCTCTCAGCTCGGCTGGTGTCTTCCTATATGGCGGAATAGAGATAGGAGTAGTCCTCGAAGTCAAATCAATCTCAAAATCAAATTCAATCCAAGTAACTCCTCGGGGAATATGTCGGGAAACTCCTGTACCACCGGGATCTCATCAAGCCTCGGAGCCTATTTGGTGGTATCTATCATGTGGGCCAGATATGTCATGCATCCTTAGCATATCATCTGTCTGGCCTCCATCACTGACACTACACAATGGGGTAACACCCGTCTCTCACCTGCAAAAGTCAGTGATGACCCTTCAGGCCTCCAGAACTTAACTTCCTTAGTAAAACAATCCATGGAAGCCTTGTAAGTACACAACCAATCTATCCCTAGGATGGTATCAAAATCTGTCATGTCGAGCAAAATCAAGTTTGCTTCTAGAACTGTCCCCCCAATCATGACCTTGCTCCTTCTATATATAGAATCTCGAATCAACTGCTCATTAAGAGGAGTGATAACCCATAACTCCTCATTAAGTGGTGACAATGCCTTAGCCGACTACTGGGCGAAAGAAGTTCTCACATAAGAATAATTCAACTCGGTGTCTACAAGAGCACGGCCGTCGATTCCAAATATTTTCATAGTACCTAAATAAGAGAAATTTGAAGAAAAGGAATCAATTTAGGGTACTCAAAAAGGGAGATATATATATATATATATATCAAAAAAGTTAAGCCTCCTGGGCTTTAATTAGTCATGACCATACATATCATCATGGGATACATGATTCCAAAAGGAGAGAAATACATCATAGTTCCTAGACATGATTCCAAAATTGAAATACATAAAGACTCCTAAACAGATGGATCAGTAAGAGGGTTACCTATGATCGCATCTGGGTTCGCTTGAGCGTCCTCCTGCATCATGGCGTATACGCGGGCCTGTGCCTTCGGTTGCTACCGTGAAGGTCCAGGTACAATGTCGCTCCCGGTGGCCATTCGTGGAGCAATGTAACTCGAATGCGCAGGTGCTCCCTGCTATCCTACCCGCAGTTTGCTCGATCGACTCATGGTGGCCTGATCTCTAAATCCTAAATCAGGACACGAGCTCCTGATATGTCCCGGCTTCCCATACTGGAAGCACGTGATAGGCGCCCTACAAGCTCCTGGAGCATGGTACTTGTCATAACTATGGCAAGGAGGGTGCCACTGGATAGTAGGCTGACTCAAAGTACTGGGGGCTGGTGCTCAAAACCCCTAGGGACGTGGTCCTTGTCCATGGTGTGCTGGTCGGAAAGGAGAGGGGCCTCCATAAAAATCGAAAGTCCTACCCTTCTTCGAACTTTGACTCGTCTGCAAACCAGCCCTCTTCTTCCTCAGCTCTTTGCTCTCCCTCTGCCCTTGGCACGGATAATCTCCTCCGTGTGGTAAGTTGAATCAACAATCTCTACAAGGGAGAAACTGGGTGTGACTATCATTTACCTCCTAATGTTCAATTTGAGGCCGTCCTCAAACTTGATCCTTAGCTGTTTTGGCATAGCTAAATCGGGGACAAAGGCTGCTAGTCTCCTCATCTCAGTCTCATACTCTATAATCGGTCTAGTCCCCTATCCCAAGTGAAGGAACTTTGTCCTCTTTCGGTCCTACTGAAATTCAGAGAAATACCTACTGTCAAACTCCCTCAGGAAGTCCTCCAACCGTAGTAGCTGGTAGCATCATCACAAATGGCCTCCCACCAAGTGAGGGCATCACCATCTAACAATCTCTCTGCAACCCGCAACCTATACTCCTCGCTCAACCCCAAATCTGTTAGGATCCGACAGGTCCTATTGACCCAATGCTTAGCTGTAGTGGCATCATCGAGTCCCGAAAAGTCTGTGCATCCTAACTACCAAGCTTCTTTGACCAGCTGAGTCAGCTCGTGGATGCGCCTAAGTATGGAAGAGGTAGTATCACTCAGACCTGATACTGAAGGAGGACCGGCTACCAGTAGAGGATCCGGTACCGTAAAGGTAGGTACTGTCGCTGGAGTCGACATGGCCATCGGTAGTGGTGGAGGTGGCAACTGAACCCCGTGTGAACTGTACCACTCGTACACCTGTCTAAATACATCAAGTGTAGGTGGTGGAACCACGGCTATTGTAGTTGGCTGAGGAGGCACTAGAGGAGGTGTATAAGATGAGGATGTAACCTCGGGTACTCTAGGTGGCTTGGTAAGTGGTTTAGGGGGTACAAACCTAGTGTCCCGCCTAGTAGTCATAGTTCTGCAAGGAATAAATTGCATTAGTCACGTTTCAAGAATTAGGATTAGTTAATAAGTAACTAACCCCCTAAAATGAATGAAGTTATCGGTTTAAGAACCAATGGGGAAGATATGCTAAGTTAGATACGAACCGTATCTAACCCCCTAAAATGAAAGAATCTCATACGCCTAAGACCATGTATTGGGATCTCATGACTATAAAGAACTCTCAAATGCATTGAGGACTTTTGAGAATATGCTTGAGAATATTTTCAAAACTCTTTTCAGAAAACATAGCTCTCAACCTGGGCTCTGATACCAATCGAATTGTCACGCCCCGACCTCGGATCGAGCACGCGACAACCGCCGCGATATCTCGATATACAAGCAGAACCTCGCCATATATTAGGACACCGCAAGGCTATCAAATCAACTTGTATAACCTGTTTAAAATCTGCTTTACCTCAAAAACATATTCCCAAGTAAAAAAAAATTAAATGCAACATTTTACCTCAATGTATGAATAAACAATAGCTCGAGAGTTTCAAATTATATTTACATGATATAATACAATCATCCCAAATAAATGTACAATTGTTATTCTATAGATCTCAAATAAATACATCATCAAGTCCATCGCGGAAGAATGGTTATCCATACCTAAAAGTCCAATGTCTCCAAAAGTATATCAAGTGTGTTGAAATATCCCTCGACACGTCTCCCTACCAATCTATATCTGGAATCAAGGAAAATAAGGGGTGAGTATTTATGGGGAAATACTAAGTGAGTGAGGGGATCGACAACAAGTTATCAATTATATGTGTAAGCACGGAGTGTCAAAACACAATTTAAAATACGATGGCATTATGAACAACCATGAAAATTTCGCAAATCATGAATCATATGTCATACATCGTAGTATCAATATAGACATCCGTCAACGTTTCAAAATCATATAGAGCTGTCCAATAAAATATCCCCGGCGATGGTCTACCAAGACCAATGACGAGCGCATTAGGGGTTTTTGTGCATGTATAAAACAAATCAAGCTCTCTTCCCCAATGTTAGCCACGGGTCTCAATAGTATCAAGCACAACAATATAAATCATGTATAGAATTTGTCCAGAGCTAGACAGTGGCGTACACACATCCTCCCCTATATAGTTCATCCTATCGCAACCCTATATAGTTCATCCTGTCGCAACTATACATAAGGCGTTTGGGGGATACCTCCTACAAAAGAATATTTGGACACAAGGGGTGCCACTGCCAAAGCCCTTTATAGCTACGGAACTCCATCATGGACATCATCACATCATCACATCATCTTATCACAAGTGGGCATCCGATCCACACATTACTAGTAAGCAAATTTGGCCCATATCAATTCATCAAAACCAAGTCAATCAATGTACCAATGTAAATGGAAGTATATAAATCATGTCAAGTTTTCAAAAGTGGCACAAAGTCATTTCAACACAAATTTCACGGATGCATATCATTTAAACAACCCATTGAAACACTCCAATGATCACAAAATAACATTTGTAAAAAATATATCAATCTCATACATTCATACACATCATAAACCATGTTATTTGAAAAGTTATAAAAATAAAGATTTGTTAATTCAATAACACAGTGTCTACAATCCCACTCACTGTATATGGGACGGTATGACACTTCCTAAGAACACCACAACGAGTCGAAAATGTGCTCCCCCCAATTGATCATCAGTGTATCACTATAATAGCAATACAAAATATATACTCATACACACTCTATATATTCCAAATCACATACCAAACTAGGACACAATTTGTCACCATGCCTAATACGCCCATACTAACTATAAAGCTTCAATTCTTTTCTTTTCTAGCTTAAGTCTAACTCAATTATACAAAGACAGAGAAATTTATTCTAAGTGAACTTGACTGTGAAATTTCAAATCTGTGCAGTCATAGAAAATAGACTGTAACTTCAACCACACATATCAAAATCATATGATTCTTATCTCAAATTAAAAATAAGACATAGATCTACAAATTTTATAACTAGGGCTCAGATTGATTCAGACCAAAAGACACCTCAAAATTGAGAACAACTCCATGGCCAGAATAGGACAGAACATCATATTTCTCTACAGAACATTTAAATTTGAAAAATCACTAAAAATCCAATTCTCTTCAAAATTAAATGAATGATATCTCATTTTAAAGCTACTGAACTCTAGTTTTCTATGTAGAAGACCTTACTCCATTTGCATTTGTGCCGAAAAAATCATTACAGAAAGACTACATTCTGGTCAGTTTGCCCTGTTTTGCATAAATTTAAAGTTTTCAATGTTTACATCTAAATGTTTCCTTCCTCTTTCAATTTCAGAACACCAAATCTCATGTTCATAATACTTCATTCAAAAAGCAGCACACAAAAGTCACAATAATGTAGGAAATTTTCAAGCTTACTAATGCATCTTTTTCCCATCTAATTTCTTAGCCAAACACAATCAAATTAGATACTCATTTCTCACATCAATTTAAATCAACAACCTCACACAATTTTCATAACTTTGGTATAAAAATTCAGTACACAAATTGTGCAACAACGCAGGAAAATTTCAGCACACTACAACACATTTTTCCTCCACATTTTCGGCCACACAAAGTTCAATTTTCTACACACTTAAATCATCACAATGAATGATAAATTCAACACATCAAAATTCTGCACACATCCCTCATGCTTCATTGGGTTCCTCCTAGACTCTAGGTTATGAAAATATGTTAAAAACATCACATTAACACAATCCAACAATGTCCTCAAAAATTCAGCAAGTGCAGAATTTTTGTTACCTCAAAATTGGATGTTTCAAGGCTAACAATTTTTTTTCTTCACAAGACTTTTATCTCCTTCTTGTTCCTTGCTCACGGCCAATCCAAGTTCACCAAGATAGACATATCCTTTTGGGTCCAAATTTAAATATGTTATGTTAGGGTTGGAGTGTAATGAAATTACACCAAAATTTCAAAGAAAATTTTGAAGAAATCCTACCTTCCTTCAATGGATTTGCTCTTGGTTCCCTTGGATCTCCACTTTCTAAAACTCCTCCTTTTGCTCTAATTTGATATGTTGGAAATGGGTTTGAGAGGAATTGATTTATGTAAAAATATTTGGGTAGTGTAGAAGAAAAATTTGGACTTCCCTCACCTTGAACTTACGGCCATGGAGAGGAGAAATGGAGGGTTTGCTTCTTTTACTTTGACACTCTCACGGTTTTGGAAGAAACACAATGGCCTAAGCGTTGGTTTTATGTCATTCATCATGCATTCCTAGCCATCTAACTTTTCAAGATAAATTCCTAACCATTGGATTATTTGGTCACATACAATTCACTCTTTCTTTCTCCTACGTTCTCTCTCTTCTCCTTCACACAACAATCCTCTTTCTCACATTACAAACACACTTTCTCACACTACAAGCACATGTTTTCATTAAATGATTGTCTCCCAACCACCATGATCCAAGGGCTCACATTAATTCATCTTATTTCTATTCAATCTCCACCCTTGGATTAATTCTCAAAAACCCAAAATTTCTTCTCTCTCTCTCTCTCTCTCACACCACCTCACCTATCCCACACTTTTCTTCCTCGTTTGTCACAGTTTTGGAGAGGAAGAACAATTGCCAAGTCACTTTTAATTTTTGTTAATTGCAAATGAGTCCCTTCACTTATAAAAATTTCATTTTGACTCCGAAAATTTTTATAATTTCAAGTTAGACCCAAAAGCTCATATTAGGCCTAATTTAATTTATTCCGTGTCAAAACGTGGTCGTTTAGTCTTTCCAAGACACACTCGACCTGGCTAAGGTTTTAACGGTGATTTTTCAAAACATTTGCGATTTGACTCTACGAAGTAAGATCTACACCAATTTGAGATTCTTATACACTCTCAAGTCATTCTCATAATTTTGGGAACATCAGCGGTTATTTTGAAAATTTTGAATTTCCGACGATTTAGGCGAAATTTTTCTAGGGCGGTTTTAGTGAAAAAATTTCTTAGTAGATTTTTTACATAGAAATGCGAGTAATAGCATATATAAAATAGAGAGAGTACAATAGTGAGGATACTGAAGTGTCGGTGTTACATGGGTCCTAGTTAAAGGCTTACAACCTAGACTCCTCGCCTCTCCAGCAAGGTAAAGAACTCTGTCATCAGTCGAGTAACTGGCATAGTTACCAATGTAGCAGAGAGTGCAGTACCGTTGTGGGTACATGAGGAGTCTCAACCGCCAATACAGGTGGTGCTCTCATCTGGTCTCGGTAGGCCGTCCACCACTCCATCGTTCCCTCGAGTATGGGGTGCGATGGAGGTGCTTCTCCAACAAGAGGGACCTGAGGTGTTTGAGGCGATGACACGGCCTTGAGTGGGACCTCAGTGGGATGCCTCAATTGTTCTTGGGGGCACATAGTTCTACATAAAGGATTATACTTAGTACTTAAGAGTAGGATAGCAAAGGACCTAACCCCCTAATAAGGATTGACGTTATAGGACCATAGGAGGCAAATTGTAATTTCTTTGAAAATCAATTTACAAACATTGGAAGCGAAATAGAGTCTGATACCACCAAAATCTATCATGCCCCGACCCATAGGTCAAGCACACGAACAGGCCGCCACGACTCCTCGAGGCATAAGTATGCCCTACTCACACATCAAGGTAACACAAGATTAATATTATAACTATTATCAATACCCTATTCGTTATCCTAAGTCAAATCATACAGCAAAAAGTTTGAAAAATAATATTTTTCAGAAATTTCTTTAAAAATTTGCCACCAATTTACATATAATATTTAAATGTGAGGTCCAATCGTAAACAAAAATTGGTATGAATATTTATCCAGTAGCGTTTCTCAGTAGAACTCGTGAAACAGTAACTCAATGTAACTCAAGTGCAATATAAGCTAAAAATTTTAAATATGAGAGGGATGAGTATAATCCACATACTCGGTGAGTGACTTGCAAGAACTATATATAATGACAATAAATGAATTTGTGAGAGTGGTAAGTCAAACCATCGTTTTCAAATTTATATTCATTTGCAATCTATCATGTAATTCAAAATAATATGCATCCATATCATAATCATGTATCATGGGGTGTCAAACGGTAATAAAACATATTCTACCCGTAATTTGGCCTAAATATGGTAAAATCCACCAACGGATTACCACAATATCATAAGAATGAACAACATATTTTCTTTTAACTCTCTTCCTTGGTGTTGACACTGTCCTCACGTGGTGTTCATCTAATGGATCCATTGGTCAGAGATACGGGACTCAAACCCTACTCCTGTGTTACCCCACCATGTCATCACGTCGGGTAAACGCTCAAAATCGTGGTAGGGAATACGCTATAGCCACTATACACCATCCCATAATCATACACACGCGTCATATGTCATCATTCATAAATCTTTACTCGTAAAATAAAAAAAAAATGATACTATCCGTCATCATAAGATCAGGATGCAATTTTTATAGAATATCATCTTAAGACATACCTTAAATACCAAAACATTTTTTTTCAAAATTTTTTTATAAAAATCATGATTGAAACCATTTTTTTTCATTTAAAATAAAAAATAGTTTGTTTCATTCACCTCAATTGGGGAAGGTACGCCACTCTCCCTAATTGTCCTCGTTTCTCGAACAAGTTACCTCTCGTATGAAAAGTAACCCTACGTCTAAGTTTAACAATATATATAATTTATCAATTCAATTATTTTGATAATATCATATTGTCAGTCTACAAAATGCATATGGAAATGTTTTTTTTAAGATAAAATCTTAAATTCCATATTTAGAGAAAATTTATTCAAAACATACCACGTGTAGGTTTAGTAAAATCATTATATCTTCCAAAACTTTGATCGGATTCAAACGATTCAAATTTTTCTCTTAAATTTAAGACATATATCTCCAACTTTAATGTTCAAATGAATCTCAAAATTCTGACCACATGATTTTAGAAATTTTTATAACTTTTTTTTAGTCTAAGTACCGAAAATCAACTCTGCACAGTTTCAGTAAAAACACCATAACTTTCAACATACAACTCCAATTCAAGTGATCTTTAGCTAAAATTAAAAATAAGACAGAGACCATAAACTTTCATATTTTAAGTTTCTCCAAATTCTATACAGAAAATAGTTTACAAATTGACACTAGGTACTGATCATACACAGAGAATGAAATAGAGTAGGTGAAACATGTTGAATATCTAAAAATCAATAAAAATTGATTCCTTCATGAAATATTTCACATAATATACCATTTTAAAGTTTAGGAAGTCTAGTTTACACAAAAACAAATGGTTTAGATTTTCGATTCTTACAAAATAAGATATCACCACAAAACTACACAATACTCAATCTAGAAATCAATATCTAGCATGTTGTGTGGATTCTAATGTAACTACTCATCATATAATTAAATCTTTGCACAAGTTAAAACAAGTTACCACTTTTGTAAGATCTCTTGCTAACAATACATACCAGTACTCCCTTTGAATCCTTGATTTTTTTTTTAAATCACCTTAATGAAAATCAAATCACAAATCAATATGAATTCCTATACAACACATCTATACTTTCAATTGAAATCCAAGTATTTCCAAAAATGTTCTTACCTCCTTGGCTTCATGGTTGCACTTAAATTGGATATGGACTCTACATATTTCGTCCAAGGGGGTTGAATGAAGAAAATGAGCAAAATTCTTCTTAAACAAGTTCTTTTATAAACTTAGCAAAACCTCCTTGACCATTGGATCACCCCATACATTATCTCAACCATCCACATATCTTAGCACTTAACCCATATAATTGTTGGTTCAAGCAAGCTTCATATACTCCATTAGGAGTCTTGTTAGTCGTCCATGTCAAGAGAAGAAGTGTCACAACTAGCACAAACTATTCCAATTAGATTTTATGCATAAATTGTCATCATATGAGCTTTCTTAAATGTGGAATAATCCTATGTAGCCACTAACTAACCTTGCTACCCTCTTGACCAATCATTTGGCTCCAATTGTCCATTCTTGAGTAGTTTGCAACCTAGTCCCTCCATTTTCCTTAATTCCATTTAGACCCCTAACTTTTAACAAATTTACAATTTTTATTCCTATGAAATTTTGTTCAAAATTCCTTTAAAATGTGAAATTTTATTTAAATATCTTTATTTAAGTGTGTAGATCTTTTCTTAGCTTTTTTTAACTTCTTTAGGCCTTGTCGGCGCTTGTCGAAAAGATTTTCAGCTTACCGATAAAATTTTCGGTTTTAACGATTTTGAAACAAAAGCTCAAAATAAATAAATAGATAATTAAAATTACATTTTAAATGTCTCAAAAGGATGTTAATATATATATAGAATCATGAGGAATGGTATATGATATACAGTCATTAGAAATCGGTGTTGCATGTTTTATCTCAAAACTATCCTCATGAGCATTTTCATTTTCTATAGTTTCAAGTTCCTTAATTAGCTCATCCAATACTTTATCATCAAAACTCTTTTTGTCTAAGTGGTCATTTTCATCAAGTTCTACATGAATGGACTCTTCAACTATCACAGTCCTCTTATTATATACCCTATATGTTTTGCTAGAGATTAAATATTTTAGAAATATTCTCTCATCACTTTTGACATCAAACTTTTCTAAAGAGTCTTTGCCATTGTTCAACACATAACATTTATATCCAAATACATGAAAGTAGGGTATATTGGGTCTCTTGACTTTGTAAAATTCATATGGGTTTTTTTTAGGAATTGGTCTTATTAATGCTCTATTCAAGATGTAATAGGCTTGTTGACAGCCTCTGCACAGAAATACTTAGGCAAGTTATGCTCACAAAACATTTTTCTTGCCATCTCCTCTAAAGTCTTATATTTTCTCTCCATAACTCTATTCTGTTGGGTATCCTAGAAGCTAAGAAATTGTGGTCTGTGTCATGCTCTCAATAGAAGTACTTCATAATCATTCCAAATACTCTTAATTGAGCATCCTTTCTCATTCTGAACTCTTTTACATAGCTTAATGAAGACATTGCTTGCCTCCTCTTTTTTAGCCAAAAATAGCACCCATGTGTGCTTAGAATAGTCATCTATGATCACAAATCCATAGTGCATTCCCCTAGACTCTTGAGTTCTAGTAGTTCCAAATAGATCTATGTACAAAAGTTCCATGGATCTGTCAGTTGACACTTCATTATTAGGTTTGAAGGATGATCTGGTATGCTTACCCTTCATGCAATCATCACATAACCTATATCTTTCAAATCTAAGTTTGGGCAGACCTTTTACTATACCTTTGCTCACTAGTTTTGGTATGAGTTCCACGCTTGTATGGCCTAACCTCCTATGCCATAGCCAAGCATTATCATGGCTCACTACGATAGGACATGCATCTTCCGAATGCCCTACGTTGTTTAGGTTAATCATATAAATGTTTCCTTACGAAACACCTCTACATTTAACCTCTTTGCTAAATTTATCTATCACCTTACAATAATCAAAGTCAAACAAATTACATAGCCTTTATCACAAAGTTGAGAAATGCTAAGTTATGCTTTAAGCCTTTAACTAGCAAAACATGTTCAACTAGGTTAGAGATGTATCTATGTTACCAATGCCAATGATCCTTCCTTTTGAGTTGTTTTCAAAGACAACCTTGCCTCCATTCCTCTCCTCCAAGCAACTAAATCTGGTGGCATCCCTTGTCACGTGCCAGGAGCAGTCACTGTCCATAAACCAAGTGTTCCTGGAACTTCAGCTCTAAAACATGTCTATGCAAAAAGAAGTTTAGCTCTTTGAAACAAAACTCTTTTTGGGTCCAGCTTGATTAGTCAAAGCAATAGTCCTACCTGATTCTGTAGGCACCCATTGCATTAAGAACTTTCTTTGTGTAGTGCTTCTAAATTGACATGCATTAATATTGTGGCCTGTTCTATGACATTGTGTGCTCTTCAAATGTTTTGTTGGCCTTTTATCTTTGCTTGTACCAGTTTTCTTCTAAACTGACATATCGAGGGTCGGTATTACATTTTCCTAACCCTCTAAAAATAAGTTTTGTCCCCGAAACTAAAAGGAAATCATACAAGGAAAGGAAAACCATACAGTGAACAACTGAGGGTATTGTCCCCTCATAGTCTCCTCTGGCTCCCAAGTCTCCTCCTCGACCTGGTCGCTCCAACATAAAACAGGGACTAACGGGACTTCCTTGCTCCACAGTCTCCTAATCTAGCGATCAAGGATGGCCATAGGCTGAACAGGTAAGCTCAAATCTTCCCACAGCTCAACTGGTGGGGGCTCTAGCACATGTGAAGGATCCATCATATACTTCCTAAGTACTGAGACATGGAAGACATCATGTATCCATGATAAGTCCTTAGGCAGCTCCAATCTATATGCCATACTCCCGATCCTCTCAAAGATATGGAATGGCCCAACATACCTGGGGCTTAACTTGCCCCGCTACCTAAACCGAATCACCCCTGTCTAGGGCAAGATCCGCAAAAATACCATGTCTCCAACGTCGAACTCAAGAGGTCTCCACCTCCGATCTGCATACATCTTCTGCAAATCTTGGGCAACCTTCATCTTCTCGCTGATGATCCTTACCTTCTCCTTCATCTCCTCAACAAGCTCAACGCTGCTAAGTCACCTCTCACCTACCTCTACCCAATACAGAGGAGTCATGCATCTCCTCCCATACAAAGCATCATATGGCAGCATCCCAATACTCGTCTGGTAGCTGTTATAAGCAAACTCTACTAATGGCAAACGTCGATCCCAGCTACCATGAAAATCTATCACACAGGCTCTCAACATATCCTCGAGCATCTGTATGGTCCTCTCCGATTGTCTATCATTCTGAGGATGATAAGCTGTGCTGAAATTCAGTCTAGTGCCCAATGCCTCCTATAACTGAGGCCAAAACCTAGATGTGAACCTGGGGTCTCGGTCTAAAACAATCGACATGGGTACCCCGTGCAATCGGACAATGGTATCAATGTAAAGGCATGCTAATGCCTCCAATGAATGATCTCCACAGATGGGGATAAAATGTGTAGATTTGGTGAGTCGATCGACAATCACCCAAATCTCATCGTGCTGTACAGAAGTTCGCAGCAATCCCATCACGAAGTCCATAGTAATATGCTCCCATTTCCACTCAGGAATGGGAAGATGCTGTAACTTGCCTGCGGGTCTCTGATGCTCGGCCTTCACTTGTTGACATACCAAGTATCAAGCTACAAAATCTGCTATCTCCCGCTTCATACCCGACCACCAATAGCTATCTCTGATGGTCCGGTACATCTTTGTACCCACGGGATGCGTAGCATATGCTGAGGAATAAGCCTCCTCAAGGATAGCTAGCCGAAAATCAACATCGATTGGGACGCACACCCTGTCTCGAAATACCAGGAGTCCATTATCACGGACTCGGAAATCTCTACCCTCTCCACTACGGATCCTGTCGTGAATACCTCAGAGTTCCTTATCAGATCCCTGAAGCTCCCTAATGCGATCGAGTAACATCAGCCACACCTCAAACGTCGCTAGCAGTACTCCCTGACTGTCGCTAGCAAAACTGACTCCTAAAGCACGAAGTCCCACCAAGTAAGAGACATACGTACTCTTTGTTATCTGAGAAGAAGGAGCTGAAAATGACTTTTGGCTCAAGGCATCTGTCACAACGTTCGCCTTGCCCGGGTGATAATCAATAATCAAATCATAATCCTTCAGTAACTCTAACCATTGCCTCTGCCTGAGGTTCAACTCCCTCTGAGAGAATAAGTATTTCAAGCTCTTGTGATCAGTGAAAACCCTGCAGGTTACTCCATTCAGATAATGACGCCAAATCTTTAATGCGAAAACTATGGCTGCCAACTCCAAATTATGAGTAGGGTAGTTCAACTCATACTTCCTCAACTGTCGAGAAGCATAAGCAATCACCCGACCATCCTATACCAAAACCCAGCCCAATCCTTACCTGCTGGCATCGCTGTACACAACATACTCTCGGCTACTAGTGGGGAGAGCTAAAATTGGTACCGATGTTAGTCGTCGTTTGAGTTCCTAAAAGCTCGCCTCATAGTGATCGTCCCAAATGAACTTAATGTCCTTCCTCGTCAATCTGGAAAGTGGAGCTGCGATCCATGAGAATCCTTCTACGAACCACCAGTAATACCCTGCTGACCAAGGAAGCTCCGAACCTCGGTCACTGTCTGTGGCTGCTCCCACCTTAGTATGGCCTCAACCTTCTACGGATCAACATAAATACCCTCCGCAGAAACAATATGGCCAGGAAAACCAATCTGTCTTAGCCAAAATTCGTACTTAGTAAATTTGGCATACAACTGTCGCTCGCGGAGAATCTGCAAGACTGCCCTATGGTGTTGCGCATGCTTCTCATCACTCCGCGAGTATACAAGGACATCGTTAATAAATACAATGACGAACCGATCCAGAAAGTCGTGAAAGACCCGGTTCATCAGATCCATAAAGGCAGCTAGCACGTTGGTTAGCCCAAACGGCATAACGAAGAACTCGCAATGTCCATAGCGGGCGTGGAATGCGGTCTTGGGCGCATCCTCAGCCCTGATTCGCAACTGATAATAACCAGATCGAAGGTCGATCTTCGAGAAAACCTTTGCTCCTTGAAGCTGATCAAATAGGTCAACAATACGCGGCAATGGATATCAATTCTTAATGGTAACCTTGTTTAGCTGCCGGTAATCTATGCATAATCATAGGGTCTCATCCTTTTTCTTCACGAACAACACCGGAGCACCCCAAGGCGAAGTGCTCAGACGGATAAAACCCTTGTCCAGTAACTCTTGTAACTGGACCTTGAGTTCTCTAAGCTCAGCTGGCGCCATTCTCTATGGCAGAATAGATATGGGAGTAGTCCCTGGAGCTAGATCAATCTTGAAATCAAACTCCCAAACTGGTAGAAGTCCGGGTAGCTCCTCGAGAAATACATCTGGGAACTCCTGCACCACTGGGACCTCCTCAAGCTTCGGCCTCTCCAAAGTGGTGTCAATAATATGAGCTAGGTATGCCGTGCACCCTCGGCGTATCAATCACCTGGCCTTCATCACCGATACAACACAACGAGGTAGCGCTCGCCTCTCACCTGGGAACCTCAACAATGGCTCCTCAAGTCTCCAAAACTCTACTTCTTTGGTGAAGCAATCCACCGAAGCTCTATGCATACTCAGCCAATCCATCCCCAGGATGGCATCGACGTTCGTCATCTCGAGTGGAATCAAGTCTACCTCAAGTACTACATCTCTAACCATGACCTCACTCCCTCTATAGACAGAATCTCTAAGTATCTGCTCACCGAGAGGAGTGATGACCAATATCTCCTCATCAAGTGGCGACAAAGGCCTGTTGAAAATAAACATCACCTAAAACCCAGAATTTTTCAGCCCTTGTATTAAATCCTGTAGCCCACTCTCTAAGTTCATTTGGTGAAACAATTCATCCCAAGAAGAAGTCTCATTAGGCCCAAGAAAGGGCTCTCTTCCAGCCTAAGAAGGGAGGACCTAAAAGCCCTTCCCATCAGCCAGCAGCTAGCCGTTGGAAAGGACTCCAATGGCTAGTTTTGCCAGCCGTTGGACGCCCTCCAACGGCCAGATTTTTGGCTGTTGGAGGGCCATCATTTGTCCCCTCTCTCTCTGTCTTTTTCTCCTATAAATTCCTATCCCCTTCTCTTTGTAACCCATGAACAAGAGCTCAAAATCTCTATGTAATCTCACTTTGAAATGCAATCAAGTTTCCATTAATTTTATGCTTTCTTGTTATTCAATTTCTTTCATAGTTTTAACATGGTATCAGAGCGTCAAATGATCCCATCCTCTTCAAGGTTGGGTGACCCTCTTCCTTCTATAAACGTCACCCAAATTCAAAATATTTCCTCTATTCAATTGAAAGGAGGAAATTACTATCAATGGGTGAGTATCATGAAAAGAGTACTCAATTTTCAAAATTTAGAGGAGCATATTCTTGATGATCCTCTTGATGAGAACAATCCCTCATATAGGGAATGGAAGAAAAGAGATGATCATGTTTTTATCATATTACTCAACTCCTTAGAGGAAACTATAAAGCCATGGTGACTTGTACTCCCAATGCCAAATTGGTGTGGGATGCAATGTTCTCCCTATATGGCCAAGAGTCCAATCTAGGGAGGATCTTTGAGTTGAAGAAACAAATTGCTAGCATCAAGAAGGAGAGAAAGTCTCTTCCTCAATATTTTGGTGAGCTTACCGACTTATGGAACGAGCTAATGACTCTCCGACTTGATTCAATCGATCTTAGAGTCATCCAAAAGAGAAGAGAAGAGGACAAAATGTTTGCACTTCTAATAGGGTTGGATGACTCCTTCACTCATCTCCGACAAGAAATTCTACGCATGAAGGAATTTTCTACATTCGGGGAAGCGCAAAACATGGTGTAAAAGGTCGAAGTAAGCATGGGGATTGAGGAAAGCTTCAAATTAAAGATGGAAGCTCACGGATTCATGGCTTTTCAAGACCTCACGGCTGCCAAGATCATCAAAAGGGAGGTATGCTCTCATTGCAAAAAGAAAGGCATACAAGGGATAAATGTTGGTTCTTACATCCTCACCTAAGACCAAAGAATTTCAAACCAAAAGACCAACAAGGAGGCCCAAGCTTTGGAGCTCAAGCTACTGCCCAACATGCAACTTCTCATGATCCAACAATGGCCGAGCTTGCTGCCCCCAAAACCACTCTTGAGAGTGTCACAAAGAGGCTTCAACAAATCTCTCCTCTTGAAGGTACAATTCAAAAACCACTTACTAATTTGCATTCAGAAAATTTTCTCATAGATTCGGGCACCGACTACCATATGGTTAGGGATATTTCAAAAGTTAAGAGATTTAAAATTCTCCCTAACCATAAGATAGTACGAGTTGCTAATGGGTAAAATTTGAAGGTAAATCAAGTTGGGAAAATTGATATTTTTGGAAAAACTACAAATGCTTTATATGTTCCCAAACTTACTTCAAATCTATTGTCTATAAGCAAAATCACTAATAATCAAGGGTGTAGAGTTGTTTTGACCCAAACTCCATTTCTTTTTAGGACCTCAAGTCGAATCGATTGATTGGAAAATGTTCTAAAAATGGAGGACTTTACTTTTTGGATCAAGAACAACATGCACTTACGACACATATCAAGGAAGATTCATCTCTTTGGCATGGGCGGTTAAGGCATCCTAGTGACCGAGATTTAAAACGTCTATTCCCAAACTTAACTATGAGAATAGACATTGTAAAGATTGTATTTTGGCTAAAAAAATCCGAACTACGTATCCTATTTCTGAAACAATATATGAAAATGCCTTTGATTTGATTCATTCGGATGTTTGGACTTTTCCCATTATTTCACATTTAGGATACAAATATTTCATCACATTCATTGACCATAAGACTAGGTATACATGGGCGTATCTTTTAAATACCAAAGACCAAGCTCTTGAAGCTCTCAAGAGTTACGTGAAATATGTGACCAAATTTTATAATGCCAACATTAAAGTCCTAAAATCCGATCATGGTGGTGAATTTACAAGTCACAATTTTCACAATTTTGATTCATTCGGATGTTTGGACTTTTCCCATTATTTCACATTTAGGATACAAATATTTCATCACATTCATTGACCATAAGACTAGGTATACATGGGCGTATCTTTTAAATACCAAAGACCAAGCTCTTGAAGCTCTCAAGAGTTACGTGAAATATGTGACCAAATTTTATAATGCCAACATTAAAGTCCTAAAATCCGATCATGGTGGTGAATTTACAAGTCACAATTTTGAAAATTACCTTAAGAATAATGGCATTATCCATCAATTATTATGTGTCTACACACCCTAACAAAATTGGATAGGCGAACGTAAAAATAGGCATATACTAGAAATTGCTAGAGTTATGATGTTTCATGCAAGCACTCCTAAAAAATTTTAGTGTGACGCGGTTAAAACCATGATTCATGTAATCAATCTTATGCCATCCGATGTTTTGAAAGGCCAATCTCCCTTAGAACTTCTTTTAGAAAGAAAACCGAAATTTTCTTACCTTAGAACATTTGGTTGCATATACTATGTTCATGTTCCTACACATTTAAGAAACAAATTAGAACATAGAGGAAAAAGTATGTATTTCTTGGGTATGCATCCTTTGAAAAAGGTTATAGATGTTATGATTGTTCTACTAATCGCCCATAAACATTGAAAGATGTGATATTCTTGGAGAATGAGTTTTACTTTTCAGGAGAAGAAGTAAATGAAATTCCAAAGGCTCAAACGACCACTTTGGATTTTCTAGTGACTCCCAATGCTACTCAAGAAATTGAAAATCCAATCAATCCTCAAGTAACCGAAGGAAGTTCTCAAAATAAGGAAGAAGGATCAAACCCTACGGATGAAGACTCACCACTTGATTCAGGGGGAGATCAAAGAACAAGTGAGGATGAGAACTCCTCACCAAGTTCAAAAGAGCCAAATGACCCTCCCGTTCAGCTTAGGAGATCAACAAGACTTAGGCTTCCACCAACAGAATGGGTCAACCAAAGATATCACATTTATGATTATTACACTACATCTTATGTTTCTTCGAGCCATCAAGCATTCATGAATGGGATAGACAAGGAGATTGAACCCAAGACATTCGAAGAAGCTTTAAAAGGTCCTAGATAGAGGGAAGCAATGAACAAAGAATTAGAAACTCTAAGTAAGAATACTACTTGGGAGATAACCTCTCTACCAAAAGGAAAAAAGGTCGTGGGATGCAAATGGGTATTCAAAATCAAGTATAAAAGTGATGGATCCATCGAAAGATACAAAGCAAGGCTAGTAGCAAAGGGATATACTCAAACATATGGAGTTGATTATAAGGAAACTTTTGCATCGGTTGCTAAAATAAATACCGTTCAAGTACTTCTTTCGCTTGCAGCCAACTATGGATAGAATATGTTCCAAATGGATGTAGTAAATACATTCCTTCAAGGCGACTTAGAAGAAGAAGTATATATGCAACTTCCTTAAGTCCTCCAACATCAAGAAGGAGATGTATGTAAGCTACACAAGACAATATATGGGCTCAAGCAACTCCAAGGGCCCTTGCTCTTCTTAGTAACGGTTTTACAAAATACAATAGCGATTCATCTTTGTTTATTAGAAAAAACAATGATAAAATAGTAATTGTCTTAGTTTACGTAGACGATATTATAATAACTGGGAATGATATGCATCTCATTGATATTGTTAGAAATTTCTTAAAATCTAGATTTGAAATTAAAGATTTAAGGAGACTAAAGTATTTTCTAGGAATTGAGTTAGCCTATTGCCACAATGGGCTAGTTTTATCCCAAAGAAAATATGCTCTTGACTTGTTACAGGAAACAGGAAAGCTAGGAGCTAGACCGGCTTGTAGTCCAGTTTCTACCTCCGAACCCTTAGAAGACGATAAGAAACCCTATGAAAAGATCGAGAGATATCAGCGGCTTATAGGAAGGCTAATCTACCTCACTATCACAAGACCAAATATAGCTTATTCAGTTAGTCAAATAAGTTAATACATGCATGCTCCAAAGAAAGGCCATTGGAGAGCAGCTGAGAGAATCCTTCACTACATCAAAGGTTCCCTCGGATTAGGAATTTGGATAAAGAAAAATGGAAGTTCAAAAATTGAGGGATATTGTGATGCAGATTGGGCAAGTGATTCTAAAGATAGAAGATCCACCATTGGGTTTTGCATGTTCATAGGAGGTAACCTAGTTGCATGGAAAAGCAAGAAACAAAGTGTAGTATCTAGATCAAGTGCGGAGGCCGAATATAGGGCAATGGCTACTAGCGCTAGTGAAATAGTATGGTTGAAGACCCTAGTAGAAGAACTAGGGTTCAGAGTCACAACTCCCATCAAACTTCATTGTGACAATCAGTCTGCTATTCATATTGCCTCCAATCCAGTCTTCCATGAACGTGCCAAGCACATAGAAGTTGATTATCAATTTATCCAACAAAAAGTGGAAGACAAACTCATTATCACACCTCACATTAAAGGAAAAGATCAACTAGCGGATATCTTCACAAAAGGAGGAACCGCAGCTCACTTACAAGAAATGATGGGCAAGTTGGGTACTACCAACATTTTCGCACCCAATTTGAGGGGGAGTGTTGAAAATAAACATCATCTAAAATCCAGAATTTCTCAGCCCTTGTATCAAATCCTGCAACCCACTCTCTAAGCTCCTTTGGTGAACAAGAGCTCAAAATCTATGTATTCTCACTTTGAAATGCAATCAAGTTTTCATTAATTTTATTCTTTTTTGTTATTCAATTTCTTTCATAGTTTTAACAAGGCCTACCCAACCAATAGGCAAAAGATGCTCTCAAATAAGAAGTTTGACCCGGTATCAATAAATACCCAGGCGTCGACTCCCTATATTTTCAAAACTCCTAATGTAAGAAAATAAAAAAATCAGTTGATAAATATGGAAGAAAATACATGCCCACATATATATACATATCAAAATGTATGTACAAACCAACATAGTTAAGCCTCTAAGGCTTCAACTAGTGATGGTTCTCGAAAGAAAGTTCATGAAAAATCTCTAAACATGGGGATCAGTGAGAGGAGTACCAATAATCACATCAGGATTCGCTTGAGCGTCCTCCTGTGTCATCGCGTATATATGGGCCTGTGTCCTCTACTGTTGTTAGGATGATCCTGGCACCATGTCGCTCCCGACTGCTGTATGTGGAGCAGTGTGACTCAAGTACGCAGGCGCTCCTTGCTGTCCTCCTCGGGGAACACTCGAGTGTCCTAAAACTGTCTGACCTCCAAATCTCAAATCAGGGCAAGCGCTCCAGATGTGCCCTGACTTCCCATACCGGAAGCATATAACAGGCACCCTACACTCTTCAAAAGGGTGGTGTCTACTACATCGGTGGCAAAAGGGGTGCCGCTGAGCTAAGGTCAAAGTTGTGGCACTAGGGGCTAGTGCTCTGAACCCCTGAGATCGTGATCCCAGCCCAGAATATGCCTGTCTCGGTTGAGAATGGCCTCCCTGATATCCTGAAGTCTTGCCTTCTTCGAGCCTTGGTCTATAGAAACCCATGCCTCTTCTTCCTCTACTCTCTGCTCTCCTGTTGCTTGCCCTCGGCATGATCAATCTCCTCTGCCCCGTGTGCCGAGTCTACTATCTCCGCAAAGGAGAGACTAAGAGTCACTGTCATGTACCTCCTGATGTTTAAGTTGAGACCGTCCTCAAACTTGAACCGTAGCTGCTTTGGCGTCGCCAAGTCTGGAACAAACACAGCTAGCCTCTGTAACTCGGCCTCATACTCCGGGACTGACCTCGCACCCTGTTGCAAGTACAAAAATTCCACCCTCTTGCAGTCTTGCTGAAAAATACGTGTGATCAAACTCCCACAAAAAATCTCCCATCGTAAGGGCTCGGTAGCATCATCACAAATCACCTCCCACCAAGTGAGGGCGTCACCATCCAAGAGTCTCATTGCTACCCAAAGCCGATAGTCCTCGCTCAACCCTAGATCAGTCAAAATTCTGTGGGTGCGGTTGATCTAATGCTTCGCTGCCGTGGGATCATCGGCTCCCACGAACTCCATGCATCCTAACTGCCTCGCCTCCTTCACCAACTGGGTAAGCTCGTGAATATGCCTCAAGGTGGAGGAGGTAGTATCACTAGGTCTTGAAACAGTGGATGGACTAACTACCGGTAGAGGCTCCGGTACAACTGGAGGTGGAACGGCCGTAGGGGTTGGCGCGGCTATCGATGGTGGTGGCATCTGAATAGCATGTACAGTGTACCATTCAAACACCTGTCTATAGGCATCCAGTGGTGGTGGTGGTGGAACTGTAGCTGTAGTAACCGGTAGAGTAGGTACTCGAGGAGGTGTGTGTAAAGAACTCGCATCCTCTGGAGCTCCAGTAGGTTCGGTAGGTGCAAAACGTTACCCCGCCTAGTCGTCATACTTCTGCGGGGAAATAAAGTCATTAGATAAAAGGGTTAGTTTTAGGATTAACTAATCCCCTAAAATAAAGGAAACATCTGGTTTATGAACCAATGGAAAAGATGTACTAGGTTAGATACGACCCGTATCTAACCCCCTAAAAATGGATGAATTCATCTGTCTATGACCATGTACTGGGACTTTATGACTGTATCATAACTCTCACATGCATTGAAGACTTTCAAAACCAAGTTACTTGGGAATATTTTCAAAATCATTTCATAAGGCATAGCTTTAAACCAAGAGCTCTGATACCAACCAAGTTGTCACGCCCCGACCAACCCCCGGGCCGAGTACGTGAGCAACCGTCGCGACACCTCAATGCATGAGCACAACCCTCCGAGACATCGAGGCATCATAAGGCTAAAAACACATATGTCCAAATCTGTTTACAAAATCACATGAGTTCCCAAGTAATAAAAGTAAAATATCTTAATGTGCCTCAAATGCTTAAATATGTAAACCCAAGATGAAAGTTACCATTTACATGCGCCAATAGTAATATGCAGTCATCCCTAAGGAAAAAGTACAATGGTCAAACTAAATACTCCAAAATAATATGATAACATCAAATTGAATATAACGGAAGAAACGGGTAACCATACCCCAGCCCAATCTCCAATATAAGTCCAAGGAAATCAAGTCTCTACCATTCCCACGATCCAAGACTATACCTTTGAAAGGGAAAGTGAGGGGTAAGTATCTATAGGAGAATACTCAGCAAGTGAGGGGATTGACATCGTGCTATCAATATCAAGTGTGAACTTGGAGTGTCAAGACATGAAATACAATATCAAGTGTGCAAAAAACAATGTGAAGTTTTAACATAGCTCAAGGCCCACTCAAAAAATAACATATGCATCCATCCATGTATCAAGTCACATATGTAGAGCTGGCTGAACAAACAACCCCGGCAATAGTCTATCTCGACTAAGGATGGGCGCATTGAGGGTTTTCACAATGCAAATATCAAATCATGGCTTTCTATCTCAATGTTGGCCACAGGCTACTCAAACTAGCCTGTAAATAATAATAACAATATATATATATATATATATATCTATAAATAGTGGGCTGTGTATGATACCCCACCCAGTGCTAGATAGAGGTAAACTCACGTTCTCCCTTATGAGGGTCAACCTGGGACAACCATACACATGACAATTTGGTGGATACCTCTGGCCGAAGCGTATCAGGGCACAAGGGATATCTTTACCAAATGTCCTTTGTAGCTACGGAATGCTATAGGAAATATATCACAATATCATCAAGTCGGCCGGACACGTAACCCCATGCATCACATCATCACGTCAGCCAGGCATACAACCCTATGCATCATATCATAACGTCGGCCAGGCATACAACCCAAATAGTATATGTAAATCCATTCAAAACCATGTGCCAATACAGTGAAAGCATTAAAACATATCAATATGTCAAAAAAAATGGAACAATATCCAGTTATCAAACTCATGGATGCATATCAATAAAATCAGTAGTTAGGACACTCCAATAGTCACAAAAATATGTATATATACTTATCAAAATTCAAAAATTCATTTTTCATACGTATAAAAATCATGTTGTTTGAAAATCGGTAAAACATAATTTGTCAATCAATAGTAGATATCAAAGTCTCACTCATAGTATGGGGGAGGGTAGATCACTCCCCTCAATACCACTATAATAGCAAATGGAACTCCCTTGAATCGATAACCAATCACGTCACTGCAATGATCATATATGCACACATATGTCATTATAGGAAAATATATGTAATAAATTGCACTTAACAATTTCTTAGTCTATGGCCAAGTTCTAAGGCACTTTAAATAAATCCCTAAGTGTATCTGTACAAAAATATCAAATTTTCTAAAGTTTGGTCCGGTCAAAATCACTTGCCGCGCCCATGTCGGCCCATTGCCCGGCGCCCACGCGCACAAAGCCTATGTCCCTGCATGGTAGAAATGACTTAGCTCTTTGCACACAGCTCCATATTAAGTGAAGTTTTGATATGTTGTAGGAAATGTCGGGCCCTATAACTTTCATGTTATACATTTTCTCAAAATCTCATCACAGAATTTCCGAAAAGATTCATTTTGTTTCTGTCGCGTTCTATATTCAGATTCTGTCCTAAGACATTTAAACATGTTATACCTAAGACATAAATCTACAACTTTCATGGTTTGAGTTTTACTCAATTATGCCAAGAAAGGGGTTGAAATAATTCATGATCAGAACTATCAGGTTTTAATTGGAAACAAGGTTTCTATCAAAACGTCTTTAGGAAAAAGGGTATAACTTTTGATTTCCTCATGCGAATTGGCTGAATGTTTTATATGTTATAGACAAGGGTGATACTTACAACTTTTATATTTTGACTTTATCTAAAATAGGACTGGAAAAGGGTCGTTCTTGCACACTGTTTTTTATATTCCAAAACAGAACAACTTTTTGTCGCGTTTCAGGAAAAGTGTCATAACATTTGGCACAGATATCAGTTTAAGATGATCATTATCTCGTTGGAAAGATAAGACCTAGATCTACAATTTACTTAACTAGAGCATTTTCCAATTCAGACTATAAGACATCACAAAACCAACGCAAATTCACAGCCAGAAATAAAAATTAAAATGGGACAGAATAAAATTTCTTACCTCAACTTTCTTGGTCTTCCTCTCTTATCACCTTGTTCTCATGGTTTGGGAAGAATGAACAAGCATTCTATGGTCTTCTTCCATTATGCTTGTGTTATTAACTCACCATCCTAGGATCAAGTCTCAAATTTATTCTAAACCATAGGATCATTTTGCCAATTTGCATGTGTTTTGATTGGTTTTCACGTGCATGTGTTCTCATTGGCCCACCTTATCTTTCTCCTCTCAATTTGGGTCAACACTTGTCCTCCTCACTCTCACACTTGTTTAATATATTGTTTTAAAAGAATACACTTGTCACATTTCCTTTTAAGTTTTTGTTAATTGCTAACAAGTCTTTTAACTTATAAAAAATCTAATTTGACCCCTAAAATTTTTCATAATTACGCACTAGACCCAAAATCTCATTTTAGACCTAATTAAATTTATTTAATGTGAAATTAAGGCTATTGAGTCTCTTTCAGTCAAACTGACCCAAATTGGTATTTTACCGGTAAATTTCTGGGGTCGTTTTATCAAAAATTTCTTATTGAAAATTTATGAATGTAGTTGTGGAAATATCATATATATATATATATATGAATTGGAATACACCATAGGATATACCGAGGATTGGTGTTACATGCTCGACCATAGGATGGTTTGGTGTGCTCTTTCCCCTTTGATCGACTGGATGCTGTTATCTTAATGAAAACACCAAATTGTTGGGGGCAACGGGTAGTTTGACTTAATGATTAAAAGGTTATAGAGTACAAAAGCCCTCTTGTAGCACTTATATCAGACGAAAGGTGTCACGCCCCTAACCGGGGTCATAAGCAGCCGCCTGTTATCCTGGATACTTGCTCAGTTGTCTAGAAAAACGGACAAAATCTCCCCATATTTCAGAGGTCTCCCCTATACAAATCAACCTGTATATTGAATGGTCATCCTGCCACCTAAATAAACGGGCTAACTTGGCCTCACAACTAATTAACCACATTCGTATAATACCAATCAATCTACAGCGTAACAATCAGGGCAACGCAAGACTATCATGAATACTAGCAGTCCTAGTCACTGACCTCTACTGTCATGCCCAACTAAAGCATGAGCAGCTGCCATACCTGATGGGCCTAAAATTTTATGCACGAGTATAACAAATTCCCAAGTTAAAAAGTTAAATGCTTTCAAGTGTCTCAATGCAGGTAAAATGAGCCAATATGAGAGTTTCACAAATAAATACAAATAATTTATACAGTCGTCCCATAAAATGTACATATCCATCAGCGGATCTCAATCAAGACCTCGCAGGGTCGATATACAGCACGAATCTTATATTTAAAATGAAATTTAGATCTCACCTTAGTGAATATGTGATTCCACAATTACACGATAATGACGTCTACAGCCCGATGTGTCCTCTATCACAATAACCCTATCTGAGAAAGGAAAGGAGAGGGTGAGTATCAAGGAAGATACCCGTGAGTGAGGGTGTCACGCCCCGAACCGGGATCATGAGCAGCCGCTCGTTGTCCTAAATGTCGGTTGTATTTTTTTACAAAAAATTGAGCAGAACCTCCGCGCATATCAGAGATTTCCCATATAGCAATCAACCTACTACCTGTACAATAGGGCCAACACGGCCTCACAATACACAAATCCAATCTCAATATCAGACCTACACATCCATACCGCACAATCCAGGACAACGGAAGGCTAACAAAATGAATTTTCACAGTCCTAACAATAGACCTCTACTGCCAAGCCTCCGTCAAAGGCATGAACAGCCGCCAGTCGCCCCTCCTATGATTTAGAGGTGGCACCGAGAGATCCTAAAATACACTTCTAGGATATGACACATTCTCATGTAACATACACAATGAATAGAAATTGCCTCAATGTAAGTGTTATGCAATGACATGAGAGTTCCACAATTTAAATATCCATATTTATACAGTCATCCTAGAATTATACAATGGTCATCTATAGACCTCAAAATACATATATATCATCAATACAATTTGTAACTCACGAAATTATAGCGAAAATATACAATGACTTCTCAAGTCCAGACCAGATCACCCAATAATACTAAGCATCCTAAAAGCAATGCTCCTTGCCAAATATTATCTCTGAAACAAGAAGAGAAATGAGGGGTGAGTACTCAAGGAAAGAATACACAGTGAGTGAGTGGGTCAATGCAATCGTCTAATAAGAATTGTGAAATTGGAGTGTTAAAGCGTAAGTAAATCATACTTCAAATCACATGCTTTTCATTTCAACAATATATAATTTACATGCATTATCAAGTCAAATATGCATCCAAAACACTGTCATTAAAATCATAGAGCTGCCAGCCAAAAGTGTCTTGACAGAAATCTACTACGACCTATGATAGGCGCACCGGGGGTGTTATATGCAAATTTATTTAAAGTGCTCTCTACCCCGGCGTTGACGACGGACCTCATCCAGGTGCTAGACTTGGAGAGAGTACCCAAATTCTCGCCGTTTTTGAGTTCAACCTGGCTAGTACCGTGTCATTAATAAAATCGCGACAACTCGTGGGATATCCCAGGCCTAGGCATATCGAGACGCCACCTAAGCGCCTCTCACGGTGTCCTTTGTAGCTACGGAACAATACATACCAAAGCCCTCAATGCCAAAATCAATCTCGATCAAGAATGTGTTGAAATCAGGTTCACAAACCAAATGCAATATATAGCGTAAAATGGCACATTATACATTTCAACCACATGGATGCATAATTCCATAATTCAACCCAATTTTTGGATACTCTAACGGTTCACAAAAAATCAGTTCCAAAACCAATCAAAACATTTCAAGCACACGACAAATCATGCTCATTTATCAGAATATTATAAAACAGGGTTTACATATTAAATAAAGGCATTGAAATAAATCACACTCACCAATGGGGGAGGGTAGCGTACTCCCCAATAATACCACGAAGCGACGAAAAGTGTTCCCCTAAATCAAGGCACCCAACACCTATGAATGTATATATATATATATATATATAAATCAACAAGTTTCAAACCTACGCAGTTATAGGAAATAGGCTATCACTTCTAAAACACGTATGCAAGTCGGTAGTTCGACTCCTTTAGAACCCTACCCTAATTCCTCATATTTTATTCATGCATACAACATGTCTACAAGACTCAAGTTTTGGTACTCAACCAATCCCGCACAAGGCTCACACCATTCAAATCTCTCACTCGCACCCAAGGGCCAGCAAGGCCACAGCTCAGCGCTCTTCTGTGTAGCGCGCAGTGCCCATGTGCAGGGCACGCAGTGCCCATGTATAGGGTGTATAGTGCCCATATGCAGGGTGCACAGCGCCCTTGCGCAGCATCCGAGGCACGCAGCGCTTGCACGCCAACTATTTCTCCTCATTTCTAAACTTAACCCTAACATTCATTCAAATAAATCGAATGGGTAAGAAATTTTTTTCACTTAGGATTTTCTCAGAGTGCAGACCTTCGTCCGAATGTCTCCTCGATCACTCCAAAATCTATAATGCTCCCTATCAAGACAAGATTTATTAGTTAGGTCATAAATATTTAGAACAAAATCAAAACCCTAAGTCAGTTACCTACGCAGAGACTCGCGAGCTGTCACGGGCTATCGCGGGCCGCAGTGGGCTTGCGAGCTGCGCGTGCTCGTGGGCTATCATGGGCTGGTGGGCTCACGGGCTGGTACGCTCGCGGGCTCATGTGCTGGTGGGCTCGCAGGCTGGCACATGCGCTCGCGAGCTGGACTGCAGTCACGCGCTCGTGGGTTGCGTGAGCTAGTGGGCTGGAGCGCGCTCATGCATAGGCGCGCGCTCGTGCACAGGTGCACTCCCAAGCAGGCGCACTAACACTGTGGTTAGCTCACGCGGACGCGAGAGGGAGGAGCTGTAGGAAGGATCACGCTGCGGCATGCTCGCGCTCGTGCAGGAAGGATCGTACTGCGGTGCGCTCTCGAGAGGGAGGAGCTGCAGCGGCTGTGGTGCGCTCGTGGTGGTGGCATGCGTGGAGGCTCACAGCAGAGTGCGATCAAGAGGGAGGGAGATCGCTAGAGATAAAGAGAGGATGAGCAGGTAGAGAGAGAGAGAATCCGAGAGGGAAAGATAGAAAGGGAGAGAAGAAGAAGAAGATGGTGGTGGTGGTGCGGTTACTCGCGGTAGAGAGAGGTGGTGGGGCGAGCGACCGATCGCGGCGGAGGAAGAAGGCAGCCGTGGGAGGTGAAAAGTCAGGGAGAGAGAGAAAGAGGAAGAGAGAGAGAGAGAGAAAATAAAATTAGGGTTTCCAACCCTAATTGGGAAAAAGGGGAGAGGTGCTGTGTTTCACTCCAAAACGCAGCATCTCCTCTCTCTTTTTTTTTGTATTTATATATATTTATATATATATATGTCTTCACACCCACAGTTCACTAAAATTTAAGTTTTTATGTAAAAACGGGATTTATTTTGATTCACGGATTCGACAAATTAAAATATATCAAAATTTTAATTTAAATACCCCAAAATCAAAAATCAATTTAAATAAATAAAATTTCTCTCTATATAATTAAATTACAGATACCACAGAGTCGGTGTTACAGAGGGGATTAATATCAAGTATAAATAGTGTGTTTGAACCATTGGAGTATCAAACATGATTATTCGTAAACAATAATTCACATTTGGAAGTAAAACATGGTATAATCAGTAAAATGAAATCATATAGTCTATCACACGATACCATACATATATGCATCCATTTAAAATAAGTATTTTTAGAGAGTAAACTGAATATGATCCTGGCAAAGGTCAACCATAACCAATGACAGGCGCATCGGGGGTTTATTATGCATAAATATTCAAAAGTTACTCTCTACCTCGACGTTGGCCATAAGCTTCACTAAGGCTAGCTCATACACAGATTGGATCACATATAGGACCCCGCCTAATGCTAAACAGTGACGTCACGCATGTCCTCCCCCTTGCAGGTTCTACCGGCCACGCCTATACCCATATACCAGACACTTACGGGTACCCCCACGCAAAGTGTACCCAGACGCATATATGGCGCCATATCAAATGTCCACCATACCTATGATCATCCTCTCAAGACTCAATCATATCATAACAATCATCCGACAGCCACACGGCCCCAACACAGTGATATAAAAATCATAGTGCTCAATAAATGTGCCATATTGGGTCATATGAAATTAAACATATGAAAATCATAAAATATGGCACCAATTCAGTTGAATCAAATTTATGGATGCATATTCATAGAAAACATGAGTTCACGATACTCCAATGTCACAAAACAAATTCAAAATCAAGTAGCACACAACGAGTCAAACATATTAAACGCATATTTTGTTAAAAACACGATAAAAATCAAGTTTTAGTTTTCATGCATGAGATTTGAGTCTCACTCACTGTAATAGGGAGGGTATAGCACTCCCAAATGAACCACAATTATGATGTATTGAGCTCTCTTTAACGGCTTGGGCAAAAGTCACCTAACAAGTTTACTCATAGTTCTCCACTTGGTGCCACTTTGTGCAATCCTACAAAAATTTGCATAACGTTTTATATATAAGTCCAAATCAAGCAAAATTTTGATATGTTGTAGTAACTTCATGACCTAAAACTTTCATGTTATACACGTTCTCAAAATCACATTACAAGATTCCCAAAAAGCCTCATTTTGATTTAGTTACATTCTAAATTCAGATTTTGTCCCATTTTAGTACAAAAGCTATAACTTTCACTATACCTATCAAAACGTAATGAAATTTTAATATGTTATACCCAAGACATAGCTATCACCTTCATGTTTTGAGTTTCTTCAATTGTGCTTAGAAGGGGATTGAAATGGATCATGATCAGAACAGGCAGGTTTCAGTTGGAAAACAGAATTTCTGTCGACACCCCTTTAGTGAAATGGGCATAACGTTTGATTCTGTTGTGTGCATTGGCTGATATTTTAACATGTTGTAGCTAATAGGGATATCTACAACTTTTATTCTTTGAGCTTTCCCAAACTAGGACTCGAAGAGGGTCATTTTAATACATTATTTTTAGGGTTCGAAATAGGACAACCTTCTGTCGAGTTTTAGGAAAATTGCTATAACTTTTGACACAGGAATCGGATTAAGGTGATTCTTATCTCGTTGGAAAGATAAGACCCTACACATTACATAACTGGGGCATTTGCTAATTCAAACCACAAGACACCTCAAAACAGAGGCTAAGTCACGGACAGAAACACTGCTAAAGTAGGATAGAACAAATATTTCTGTAAAGAACACTTAACTTTGAAAAATCATAATAAATCCAATTCTCATCATAATGCAATGAATCTTATCTCATTTTAAAGCTCTTTGAGTCTAGTTTCACCTGAAATTAACCTAACTCAGTTTGCCTTTGTGCAAAAAATGTTATGATCAAAATATTACAACATGATCAGAATGTCCAATTTGCAGAAATTTCAAAGGAATGTTTGAAGAAATCCTACCTCTTTCAATGGTAAAGCTCACGGTTTTTGAGAGAAAATGAGAGAGCTTGCTTTCTTTGGCTTGAACACACTCACGATTTTTGGGAAGGAATGAATAAGTGCTTGTTTTATAGCACTTGCCCAATTTAATCCAAGCCATCCATATTTTTCCTAAGATTAATTCCTAGCTCCAGGATTATTTTGTCATACAAGTGTTCTCTCTCTTCAAAACACACTTTCTCACTCTACAAGCACATGCCTTCATTAAGTGCATGTCTCCCAACCAACTAAATCCAATGGCTCACATAAATTCATTTAACTTTTATTCAATCGACACCATTGGTTTATCTCCTCAAAAGTCAATAATTTCTCTCTCTCTCTCTCTCTCTCTCTCTCTCTCTCGTTCTCTCTCTTCTTCTCACACAACAAATCACTTTCTCTTACTGCAACCCAACTCCTTCATTAATTGTTTTGTCTCTCAACAACCCAATCAAATGGTCCACATTGATTTTTTAAATTTTCAAACAATCCTAGCCTTCCACCTCATTGGCACACTTCCCTTGGTTATTAATTGACTCCAACCCCTTTTTCTAAATTGCATAAAATGTCTTTCTTAGATTTACGTGAAAATTTCTATCTGGATTTTCACATAACGCACGGCGGGGTCAATATTTGACCCGAAATCTGAGAAATTCAAATTTACCCATTTGGTTCAGTTTTTCACACTGAATCCAATAAAGTTGGTCTTGCACGTAGATGAAGTCATTTGATATTCCAAATCACCCTTAAACGCATTAGGGTTTTAGAGCGATATTGTTTTCCGCTTTGCGTTTTTGCCAAAATTTCATGAAATTGTGTTTTAACTTGATAAAATGTTAATTTAGCCTAATTTCAGCTTCCTGGAAAAATTTTAGCAGTTTTGCATGAGTAGAATTACATTTGGCTTGGTGAGGATAAATTTTCATTTCCGGTGATTAAGTATCGGGCATTTCTTCACAAATGATTGAGAATTGATCGAATTTGAGTTTTGTTAACTTTTTAAGTTAATTTAGTATAGGTAATTTCATCGGGGTCGAAATTGCATGCGTAGATTTTAAAATGGCACAGAGGAAATTTTTTTTTCTTTTTTTAGCTCCCGGCAATTTCGCCAAAATTTTCAAGTGCACTATAAATCAAAACAATTTCTGAGAAACTTTTATCTATATGAAAATGAAAATATATCATATATGGATAATGAGGAGTACAATACAATATACCAAGTGTCGGTGTTACATTTCCTAACCCCCTAAAAACATGTTTCGTTCTCCAAACTAAAAGAAAGCTATACAGTAAACAAGTGGGGGTACTATCTCCTCATAGCCTCCTCGGGCTCCCAGGTCTCCTCCTCAACCTAGTCACTCCTCCCCAAGACTCTGACCAATGAGATTTCCTTGCTTCGCAGCTTTCTGACTTGCTGATCTAGAATAGCCACGGGTTGAACTGGAACGCTGAGGTCCTCTCGCAACTCAACAAACGGAGGCACAAGTACATGAGAAGGATCAACTAGGTATTTCCTGAGTACTGAGACATGAAAGACGCCATGAGATGGGATAGTTCAACTGGCAGCTCTAATTTGTAAAACACACTCCCGACCTCTCAAGGATACGAAGGGCCCAATATATCTGGGGCTCAACTTGTCCCGCTGCCTGAACCGTATAACTCCCTTCAAAGGAGATATCCTCAAGAAAGCCATATCTCCTTTAGCAAACTCAAGGGGTTGCCGCCTACGATCGGCATATGCCTTCTATCTATCTTAGGCAGGTCTCATCCGCTCACGGATGACCCTAACCTTATCCTTCGTTTCCTTAATCAATTCAACACTTCTGAGACGTCACTTTCTGACCTCATCCCAACATAACGGGGTGCGGCACTTCCTGCCATATTGTGCCTCATATGGTGGAATCTTAATACCGGCCCGATAGCTATTATTATATTCAAATTCGACCAGTGGAAGGTACCGATCCCAACTACCCTTGAAATCCATCTCACATGATCTCAACATGTCCTCAAGAGTCTGAATGGTCCTCTCTGACTGACCATCTATCTATGGATGATAGGCTGTGCTAAAACTCAGCCTCGTGCCTATTGCCTCCTGTAACTTGGGCTAAAATCTGGAAGTAAACCTTAGGTCCCTATCTGATACTATCGACACAGGAACACCATGCAGCCTGACTATCGTATCGATGTAAAGATGTGCCAAAGTCTCCAAAGGATAGTTGCTGTGAATAGGAAGAAAATGTACGGAGTTTGTGAGTCGATCCACAATCACCCAAATGGCATCATGCCGTGATGAAGTCCGCGGTAGCCCTGTCACAAAATCCATAATAATGTGATCCCACTTCCACTTAGGAATAGGTAAGGGTTGCAATGTACCAGCCGGCCGCTGATGCTTGACCTTTACCTACTGGCAAACTAGACATCTAGCCACAAAATCCGTAATCTCCTGTTTCATGTCAGGCCACCAATAACTTTCCCGAATTGTCCAATACATCTTGGTACCACCCGGTATAATGCATAAGCAGAGAAGTGTGCCTCCTCAAGTATGGCCTTGTAGAGATCTATATTAGCGGGAATACAAACCCGCTTCCTGAACACTAACAATCCGTCCTTTAGGACCCTGAAGTCTCTGCCATCCACTCGGCGGACTCTATCCACAATACCCTAAAGCTCTTCATCTGTACTCTGGAGCTCTCTGATACAGTCGAACAAAGTCGGCCTGACCTCAAATCTGGCCAGTAAATCTCTTGATTATCGCTAGCCAAACTAACTCCCAAGGCTCAGAGTCCTACTAAACAAGAAAGGTATGCATCCTCTGTCGATTGTGAGGATGATGCTGACTTCCAGCTCAAGACATCTGCCACAACATTCTCCTTGCCCAGATGATAGTCAATAATGAGGTCGTAATCGTTGAGGAGCTCTAACCATCTCCTTTGTCTCAACTTCAACTCCTTTTGGGTAAACAGATACTTCAAACATTTGTGATCTGTAAATGCTCTACAGGTCATCCCATAATGATAATGTCGCCAAATTTTCAACGCAAAAACTATGGCTGCCAACTCCAAATCATGTGTCGGGTAGTTAACCTCGTATTTCTTTAACTGCCGCGAGGTATAAGCAATAACCCGACTATCCGACATCAGAATACAACCCAATCCCTATCGGCTAGCATCACTGTATACTATGTATTCCCGACTACTAGTGGGAAGGGCTAAAATAAAAGCAAAAGTCAACCGTTGTTTGAGCCCCTAAAAGCTTACCTCACAACGGTCATCCCAAACAAACTTGACCCCCTTCTGGGTCAATCTAAACAACGGAGCAGCTATCCAGGAAAATCTTTCTACAAATCTACGATAATATCTGACTAAACCGAGAAAACTATAGATCTCGGTAACTGTTTGTGGCTACTCCCACTTCAATATAGTCTCAACCTTCCACGGATCAATAAAATACCCTTCGCGGAGACAATGTGTCCCAAAAATCCTATCTGTCTTAGCTATAACTCACATTTCAAAAATTTGGCATATAGCTGCTTCTCACAAAGTATCTGCAATACCATCCGAAAGTGCTGAGCATGATCTTCATCACTCCGTGAATACACCAAGATGTCATCGATAAATACGATGACGAGCTGATCCAAGAAGTCATGGAAGACTAGGTTCATCAGACCATAAAAGTAGTTGGGGCATTAGTCATCCCAAATGGCATGACTAAAAACTCATAGTGGCCGTATCGGGTGTGAAAAGCTATCTTGGGTGCATCCGCGGTCCGAATTCTCAACTGATAATAACCCGAACGGAGATCAATCTTAGAGAAAACCTTGGCTCCCTGTAGCTGATCAAACAAATCATCAATACGAGGCAGGTGATATCTATTTTTTATGGTGGTTTTGTTCAACTATCTTTATTCCATACAAAGCCGAAGTGTACCATCTTTCTTCTTTACAAACAGCACCAGTGCGCCCCAGGGTGAAGTACTCGGACGGATAAACCCCTTATCCAGAAGTTCCTACAACTGAATTTTGAACTCTCTCAGTTCAACAGACGCTATTCTGTATGGCGGAATAGATATAGGAGCGGTTCTCGGTACTAGATCAATCTTGAAATCTAACTCCCGAACTAGTGGTAATCTGGGAAGCTCCTCGGCGAACACATCTAGAAACTCCTACACCGCAAGGACATCCTCAAGTCTTGGTCCCTCAATGGTGTTGTCAATGACATAATCCAGATAAGCCGTGCACCCACAGCATACCATGTGTCTGGCCTCCATAACCGATATAACACAGCGGGACAATACCCGTCTCACGCCCCTGAATACCAATGGTGGTTGGCCGGACGTCCGAAACTCAACCTCCTTCGTAAAACAATCCACGGAAGCCCGGTGTGAACTCAGCCAATCCATCCCTAGGATGGCATCAAAATCAGTGATATGGAGCGGAATCAGATCTACCTCTAATACCGCCTCCTCATAATGACCTCGCAGCCTCTATAGACTGTATCTCGAATGACTTGCCGAGAGGGGTGATAACTATAATCTCTTCATCAAGTGGCAAGAGAGGCTTATCAGAATGGTGAGCGAATGTGTCGCTTACATATGAATAATTCGACCTGGTATCTATAAGTACACGGGCGTCGATACCAAATATTTGCATGGTACCTAAGGATAAGAAAAATTAAAGACATTTAAAATGCGAAAAAAAGTAGACGTATTTATATATATATATATATATATATCAAACTAGTTAAACTTTTAAAGGTTTAACTAATCAAAACTGTACAATGATATCATTGTATACAAGATCTCATAAAGAAAGTACAATAACAGTCCTATACTAAGGGGTCTGCGGAAGGATTACCCATAATGACATCAGGGTTTGCCTATGTGTCCTCCTGCGTCATCACAAACACACAAGCCTGGGCCCTAGGTTGCTGTTGTGATGATCCTGGCACTGTATTGCTCCCGACTACAGTCCGAGGAGCTGTGAGAGTTGAGTGCGCAGGTACCCCTGTTGGCCTAGAAATACCAGTATGACTCCGTAAAGTCTGTCCTCCTTGACTCAAATCTGGGCAGGTACTCCTAATGTGACCTTACTTCCCACACTGAAAGCAAGTAACCAGTACTCTACATGCCCTAAATGCATGATGGTTGCCACATCTATGGCAGAAAGATTGTCTCTGTGCAGTAAAGTGTGTAGAGACACTAGGGGCTGGTGCCCCAAAGCTCTGTGGTCGAGGTCTCTGTCCTGATCCTGCTGGTCTGAAGCTAAAAGACCCTCCGTGATAACCAGAACCTCTACCCCTCTTCAAAGACTGTCTGCCCTGTGACCCAGTCTTCTTCCTTTTCTGGTGACTCTCTTTCTGCCTAGCCTCAGCTTGAACGATCTCCTCTGCCCGATATGCTGAATCAATCACCTCTGAAAGTGTAAAAGCAAAAGTCACTGTCATATACTTCTTGATACTCAAATAGAGGCCATCCTCAAATTTAAACCTCATCTGAGCTGGTGTAGCCATGTCAGGGACAAATGCTGCTAATCTCCTGAGCTCAGCCTCATATTTGGAAACTGACCTAGTCCCCTAACGTAAGTGCAAGAACTCTGTCCTCATGTGAACCTACTGAAACGGGGTAAAGTACTTGCAGTCGAACTCTTGTAAAAAGTCCTCCTACCACAGAGTCTGTGTAGCACTGTCACAGATAGCCTCCCACCACAAGAGAGTATCCTCGTCAGGAGTCTCTCAACAACTCTCAACCTGAGCTCCTTTGTCAACCCCAAATAAGTAAGGATCCTGCGAGTCCTGTTAATCCAGTGCTTCACTACTGTGGCATCACCAGATCCTGAAAAATCTTTGCATCCGAGCTGTCATGACTCTTTCACCAACTATGTAAGCTCATGGATGCGCTCAAAGTAACTGATGTATCCTCAGTCGGACTAGAAAATGGATGGACCGGCTACCGGAGGAGGAATCGGTGTCGTAGATGCAGGTATGACCACAAGTGCAGTCACTAGAGTCTGTGGTGGGGTGGTGGCATTTGCACCCCATATCTTCTGTACCACTCCTGCTACTGCCTCATGGCGTCAAGTGGTGGTGGAGGAATTTTGGCTGTAACAGCCAGTGGAGGTGCTAGGGGTGGCGCTGGTGAATGTGTGTGAGTAGAGGAAGCATCCTTTAGTACTCGTGGAATCTCGGGAGCCCTAGGTGCATCAGGCACTAGGGGACTCTTGGGTGGTGTGAATCTAGCACCGTGCCTACCACGTCTAGGTGGCATAATTCTGTAAAAAGAGTATATTTTTTATTAGGTAGAAATTAAGGATTAGGGTTAGTTACTCAGTAACTAATCCTCTTAAAAAAAATTGAGTTATGAATCAAGGCATTTGAATATGAAATAATGGGTTAGATACATCATGTATCTAACCCCCTAAAATAGATGAACTTATATGCTTATGGCCATGTATGGGACGTTAAATGACTATATGAAACTCTCTAATGCATTGAGAGCTTTTAAATGTACTTGGGAAAATTTTTCATTACTATCTTTTCTCTAATCTAGACTCTCTGATAGCAATAGAACTGTCACGCCCCGAACCGGGGTCATGAGTAGTTGCCCGTTGCCTTGGATACCAGCTCGATTTTCTAGAAAATCAGACAAAATCTCCTTATATTTTGGAGGTCTCCCATATACAAATTAACCTGTATATTGAATGGTCATCCTGCCACCTAAATAAACGGGCAAACCTGGCCTCGTAACAAAATAACCACATTTGTATAATACCAATCAATCCACTACGTAACAACCAAGGCAACGCAAGGCCATCATGAATACTAGCAGTTCTAGCCACAAACCTCTACTATCATGCCCAACTAGAGTATGAACAGCCGCCACACCGGATTGGCATAAAATTTTATGCATGAGTACAACAAATTCCAAAGTTAAAATGTTAAATACTTTCAAGTGCCTCAATGCAGGTGAAATGAGCCAATATGAGAGTTTCACAAATAAATGTCAATAATTTATACAGTCGTCTCATAAAATGTACATGTCTATCAACAGATTTCAATATCAAGATCTCGCAGGGTCGATATACAACCGTAGTGAATACGTGATTCCACAATTACGTGACAATGATGTCTAGAGCTCGACGTGTCCTCTATCACAATAACCCTGTCTGAGAAAGGAAATGAGAAGGGTGTGTATCAAGGGAGATACCCAGTAAGTGAGGGGATCAATATCAAGCATAAATAGTGTGTGTAAACCATTAGAGTATCAAATATGATTATTCGTAAACAATAATTCACATTTGGAAGTAAAACATGGTATGATCAGTAAAATGAAATCATCTAGTCCATTACACAGTACCATACATATATGCATCTATTCAAAATCAAGTATTTTTAGAGAGCAAACCAAATATGATCCTGACAAAGGTCAACCATAACCAATGACAGACGCATCGAGGGTTTATTATGCATAAATTTTCAAAAGTCGCCCTCTACCCCGACGTTGGCTATGAGCTTCATCAAGGTTAGCTCATACACAGATCAGATCACGTATAGGACCCCGCTCGGTGCTAGACAGTGGTGTCACATATGTCCTCCCCCTTGCGGGAGTAATCAGCCGCGCCTATACCCATATACCAAACGTTTGCGGGTACCTCCACGCTAAGTGTATCTAGATGCATACTTGGCACCATAACAAACGTCTCCCGTAGCTACGGTTATCCTCTCGAGACTCAATCATATCATAACAGTCATCCCACGGCCACACGGCACCAACTCAGTGATATAGAAATCATAGTACTCAATAAATATGTCGTATTGGGTCATATAAAATTAAACATGTGAAAATCATAAAACATGGCACCAATTCAGTTAAATCAAATTTATGGATGCATATTTATAGAAAAATGTGTTCACGACACTCCAATAGTCACAAAATAAATTCAAAATTTAATAACACACGATGAGTCATACATATCAAAAGCATATTTTGTTAAAAACACGACAAAAATCAAGTTTTACTTTTCATGCATGAGATTTGAGTCCCACTCACTGTAATAGAGAGGGTATAACACTCCCAAATGAACCACAATTATGATGTATCGAGCTCTCTTTAACGGCTTGGACAAAAGTCACCTAACAAATCACTCAATAGTTCTCCACTTGGTGCCACTTTGTGCAGTCCTACGAATATTTGTATAACTGTTAATATATAAGTCCAAATCAGGCGAACTTTTGATAAACATCACGACCTATAACTTTCATGTTATACATGTTCTCAAAATCACATCACAAAATTCCAAAAATCCTCATTTTGATTCAGTTGCATTTTAAATTCAGATTTTGTCTCATTTTAGTGCAAGAGCTATAACTTTCACTATACCAATCCAAATGTAATGCAATTTTAACATGTTATACCCAAGACGTAGGCCTATCACTTTCATGTTCTGAGTGTCTCTCAATTGTTAGAAGGGGATTGAAATGGATCGTGATCAGAACAGGCAAGTTTTAGTAGGAAAACAGAATTTCTGTCAACACCCCTTTAGTAAAATGGGCATAACATTTGATTCCCTTGTGTGCATTGGCTGACATTTTAACATGTTGTAGCTAAGAGGGATATCTACAACTTTTATTCTTTGAGCTTGTCCAAACTAGGACTGGAAGAGGGTCGTTTTTATATACTATTCTTAGGGTTCAAAACAGGACAACCTTCTGTTGAGTTTTAGGAAAATTGCTATAACTTTTGACACAGGAATCGGATTAAGGTGATTCTTATCTCGTTGGAAAGATAAAACCCTACACATTACATAACTGTGGCATTTGCTAATTAAGACCATAAGACACCTCAAAACAGAGGCTCAATCACGGACAAAAACACAGCTAAAGCAGGACAGAACAAAAATTTCTGTGCAGAACACTTAAATTTGAAAATCATAATAAATCCAATTCTCATCATAATGCAATGAATCATATCTCATTTTAAAACTCTGTGAGTCTAGTTTCACCTGAAATTAACCTAGCCCAGTTTGCCTCTGTGCAGAAAATGTTATGACCAAAATATCATAACATAGTCAGAATATCCTATTTGCAAAAATTTCAAAGAAATGATTGAAGAAATCCTACCTCCTTCAATGGTGATGCTCACGGTTCTTGAGAGAATGAGAGAGCTTGCTTTCCTTTGGCTTGAACACACTCATGGTTTTTTGGAAGGAATGAATAAGTGATTGTTTTATAGCACTTGCCCCATTTAATCCAAACCATCCATATTTTCCTAAGATTAATTCCTAGCTCTAGGATTATTTTGTCACACAAGTGTTCTCTCTCTTCAAAACACACTTTCTCACTCTACAAGCACATGCCTTCATTAAGTGCATGTCTCCCAACTAACTAAATCTAATGGCTCACATAAATTCATTTAACTTTCATTCAATTCATACCATTGGTTTATCTCCTCAAAAGTCAACAATTTCTCTCTCTCTCTCTTTCTCTCTCTCTCTCTTACATTCTCTCTCTTCTTCTCACACAACAAGTCACTTTCTCTCACTACAACCCAACTCCTTCATTAATTATTTTGTCTCCCAACGACCCAATCAAATGGCCCACATTGATTCTTTAAATTTTCAAACAATCCTAGCATTCCATCTCGTTGACACACTTCCCTTGGTCATTAATTGTCTCCAACCCCTTTTTTCTAAATTGCATAAAATGTCCTTCTTAGATTTGCGTGAAAATTTTTATCTCGATTTTCGCATGACACGCGGCGAGATCAATATTCGACCCGAAATCTAAAAAATTCAAATTTTTCTATTTCGTTCAGTTTTTCACACTGAATCCAATAGAGTTGGTCTCGCACGTAGATGAAGTCATTTGACTTTCCAAATCGCCTTTAAACGCATTAGGGTTTTTAGAGCGATTTTGTTTTCCGTTTTGCATTTTTGTCAAAATTTCCTGAAATTATGTTTTAATTTGATAAAATGTTAATTAGCCTAATTTAGGGTTCCTGGCAAAATTTTAACTGTTTTGCACGGGTAAAATTAAATTTGGCTTGGTAAAAATAAATTTTCATCTCCGGCGATTAAATATCGGGCGTTTCTTCACAAACGATTGAGAATTGCCCGAATTCGAATTCCCTTAACTTTTTAAGTTAATTTAGTATGTGTAATTTCATTGGGATCGAAATTGCATGCGTAGATTTTAAAATAGCGTGGAGGGAAATTTTTTTTTTTTTTTTTTTTAGCTCCCAGTAATTTCATAAAAAATTTTGAAGAGCACTATAAATCGAAAAAATTTCTGAGAGACTTTTCTCTTTATGAAAATGAAAGTATATCATATATGGATAATGAGAAATACAATATATAATATATCGAGTGTCGGTGTTACAAAAGGGTTGGCTCGGGCGAATGCAGTTGGATTAGGGTTAGGGTTAAGGTTGATAGTTGTGGTTTTGTCTCTTACTCAAGGCTTGATTGAAAGCCTCACCTTTCTACACCTGAAGATCACTCAAAAAGTGGTGTAAAGGAAGGAAAACAAGTCTCCTTCATTCTCCTAAGAAATGTTCTTGAAAGAAGAACTTAACTTGATAGTTTATTAAATAAAATCAACTCAAAGGCTTGAATATTATATTGGGCCTCCCTAGATATTTATAGAACTAAGTTATACCTTGAGAATGACACTTAAAGTAAAACTCTAATGACCAAATCGGGATCTACATCTAAATTTAAACCAATTTTATCCAATCTAATTTCCTAATCAACTAAACTATTCAATCGAGATTCTTAATATAGATTACATTGCCAAGAGTTCAACTTAATTTTGGACTCTCATCCCCCTAATAGATTAAAACACTAATTTTTAAACAATAGTCTCCTTTGGAACTTAGAACTCCCTTCTACTCCTCCTTTATCTCCTCAACTAGGATTTGCTCACCAAGCTTAGGGTTTCGAACTTCATCAGGCCACTGTCCTTCTTTTGCATGATTTTCGATTTCCTAGAGCGATTTTCGATTTCCTAGAACTATTTTCAATGTTAATTGATTGCTTGAATCATTTTCATTATAGTCTATTTCGAGATCCTTAAGAAATCCGAATCTGGATAATGTCTTGTCCCGTGCTCCAGTAGGACACTCACTGAGTAACTCTTCTCCAATTCCCATGATTTTGGGTTTCCTTGATCCTTTTTAATTATCTTGATTGCTTGAGCCAGAGCATCATTCACATTACTTCTATTCTTGTTATGCAAATCGTATATTAAGGCTTAGATTTTGTTTTCATTCTTTTCTTTGATTCTGTTACTAAATATCCTTGTTTCCAATTCAAAAGATTGCTCAATCTCTTCATTCCTATTTTCTTTCTTGGCTGAGCAAAAGAACTTGGGTTCGTCGATCTTAAAGAGAGAAACCAGGGGTTCAATTTTCTTTTCCTTGGACTTGAAATTGAGAATAGGCTTGACTTAATTAGATTTAAAAAATTATGGGCTCACCGTTAGAACTAATTATGGGCTTGGATCTTGGTTTTGGACAAATTATTCAACAAGTCCTGACAATTGGCCCAATTACCTCCTATGCATAGGTGTTTGGTTTTGATGAATAATTTACCATTTTTTTCTTTCGGAATGAGCTCTTCATCAAAATATAAAAGATGTACCTCTCAATTTTATCTTTCCAATGCAATTTTATTCAAGTCAATTGAAGTGTTTATTGCCCAAAATATAAATTTATTTTCTGAAACAATTTCAACGGTATTTTCCTTACCTGAGACACAACTTCAACTATATATATATATATATTTTCCCATTTGCAGGCTAAAACTAAAGAAATGATGAATTTAAGATTTGTAACTCTATATTCAAGCCCTCAATGATTCGTGAATCACACCGATCTGATAACCATAACCCTAAGTGATAATTTTTTGAAATAGCAATCTTAGCTATCGCTACTATGATACTTCGATTACCAAAATACTCAATTTTTCGTTCTTTGATGCCCATTCTCTTATTTGTAACAGTTGCATAAGAAATCTGACAACTTTTACTTAAAATACATGTAAACTTCTAGATGTCATGTTCAAAATATATGCCTAAAAAGAATTTATCATACATCCCCACACCTGCTAGTTCCCAAGCAAAAAACTTATGACAATCTAAAGCCAACACCACAACACAACAAAATTTGAAAATTAGAAGTTTAGAAAACCAAATACAAATTTCGAACATTATAATCCTACACTTTGAAAGCCAAGTGTGCGTGCATAACCAATAGAAAAATCATTATCAACAAAACTCAAAATAAAAATCTTATTTTAAGTAAGAGAGTGAGTTTTTTAAGTCAGACATTTTTGGATATTCCATATGCCAACTTTTCAAACCATTTCTTCACTAATAGCATTCACATATAATGCCTAAATCAGTGGGCTTTATTAGATTATTGGGGCTAAAGGATGATGCTTTCAGAATGAAGAAAACGGATTAAGACATTCAAAAATATTAAAGAATACAAAACATGTACTTAAGCAAGGTGAATAAAATTATGGATAAAATGGATGATAAAATTACACTTCCACTTTGACGAGTTCTAGTCTTTACTTCAAAATGTTTTTGTCCCCACAGTTTTGAAACATTGCTCATGAACGCAAAACGCACTTCAAATTTGCTTACTATTTTTCTTTGTAGCTGCTTTAATGATGAATAGAAGCCACATACCTTGCTAGAAGACTTCAACAAAAAAAAAAAAAAAAAAAAATTAGGGAATATTTCTCTTTCTCAAATTGTCTTTCGTTTCAGAAATATAATTAAAAAAAAAATCTTTGGCTGCTTCCACTTGTATAATGCTTGGTTTCACGGCAAATAAGAGGGATACATTTGCTCATAGATAGAATATATGTCTACGAATTTGGAGAATGGTGCAGACATTGATTCTGTTGATGATGAGAAACAAATAAATGCACCAGCCAAAGTAGGCAACTTGCAACCATGGTAGGTACCTAGTTTTGAAGTGGAAAATTAGTCCAAGACAACTCGGCCTAAGTTGGTCGAGAAATAGCCTACTTTAGATAATGCACCTCAGTCCTAGAGCTCGAGCAAGCATGTATCTGAAGTGACTTCGTTACAATTGATTGTGATTTCACACAGTTTACAATCTAAACAGAAGACAGCATTTTCCGTTACCATTAAGATGGAAGGGTTGGGATGCTTTGCTGATCACTGAAAAAATTATGAGGATCCACCTTTGTCTTCACTCTAACTAATCTGTCAAAATTACCCTTAAAATATTTCCTCCCATAAACACTCCCGTCCTCATAATTGTCCTTACCAGGTGGCATTGTCCCAATATCAAGATCTCTATAATTCAGATATGCACCTCTAGGTGAACTCGACACAAATGGTGTCATATAATCATACAACGTCCTCATTTGACTCAAGTGCAGCTTCTCTGCTTCTTTTCCTTCTTCACTCCAACTCACAGTATACTGAACCTTCCACAGATTCCCTGCTCGATGGGGAAATGGAGTCTCTGATGCAGGAATTTCTGCCATTTTCCCACCATAAGGATTGAACACCAACCCTGGTTTCCCCAATTCTATCATCTTCTTCCATATCCATTCCAAGCCCTCTTTTGGAATTGGCTTCTGAACATAATCAGATTTCCGCTTCTGAAAAATGGGTTTTCCATTGTCTCTACTAAGCAAGGTCTCTGGTGAAGAAGGATTGGGAAACCACCACTGAAGCACCGACTCAATCCAACTCATTTCCTTACAATCGGATTTCTTCAAACCCAGCTCTGGAAATTCCTTGTTCAGCAGAGAGACAAGCGTTTCAGAGTCACCGAGAAACTGGGCTTCAACAGATGCCCTGATAGTCTTTTCCCCTTTTTTCACCATAGAGTCCACAGGTCGTAAATGAAGCCTCATAAAAACATTGTTGTCAATGGTACTCGAAACGAATTGCCACTTGTAAACCATGTCTGTAGCATTTTGATCCAAAGTTTTTTGGACAAGAAAATATGTGACAGTTTCTGGGACTGGAACTAGTTTCAATTTGTAAGACATGATCACTCCAAAGCTCGCTCCACCTCCTCCTCGGATTGCCCAGAACAGATCTTCACCCATTGCTTTTCTGTCTAGAATTCTTCCATTGACATCAACTATTTTTGCATCAACAAGATTGTCTACTGTAAGTCCATACTTCCTTAGCATGTTCCCGTAGCCCCCTCCGCTGATGTGGCCACCAACACCAACAGTTGGACAGACGCCGCCAGGGAATCCTAGGACTTTGCTTTTTTCATAAATCCTATAATAAAGTTCTCCCAGAGTAGCTCCTGTCTCGACCCATGCTGATTCATCCTCAACATTAATAGTGATGGACCGGAGATTAAACATGTCCACCAATACGAATGGCAATTGGGAAACATAGGAGACTCCCTCAAAATCATGCCCGCCACTGCGGATTCTCAGCTGAATTCCCATGTTCTTGGTGCAAATTACAGTGGCTGACACGTCTTCTTCAGTCAATGGAGTTACTATGATTAGGGGTTTGGGTGTTGTTGGCAAATCGTAGCGGCGATTTCGGATGTAGAACTGTAAGATGTTTGTGTAGGAGGCATTGCTTGAGGTATAGACTGTTGATGAGATTTTGTGTGATGGATTCGGATGGTTTCGAATTAGGCATTTTAGAAACTCTTCATAAACTAAGGAATCTGCCATTGCTAATTCAAGTGATGGAAGAAGTACAACGAGCAAAGAGACTAGTGAGAGAAATATAGAGTTTGTTGTCCTCATTTTGATCTTTAGGCCGACAACATTGTGAGGCTGCTATTTGTTCTCTAAATTATCTCATTTTTACTTTCCATGGTAAAATTTGATGAGTGGTATATAGTATTATTCTTTATCCAATAATGCAGAGAGAACAGGACAAAGGATAGTGCACTTTAAAATTGTTGAATGATGGAAATGTGGAGGGAGCTTGTACTTAATCACATGTTCACAGACGGTCAAGCAGTACCATTAATAAGAAAGCTGAAATGTTGAACCATATAGAGATGATGTCTCGGAACCTCATCTTTTCCCAGCCACCATCAAAACCGTGAAATTAACTAAAAAGAATATTTTATTTACCGTTCATTACGATAATCATAACATGGCAAGGGCTCACACCACCCCCTTTTAAATTATGTTATAGGTCATCCCACGATTTTGTTGTTGTATGGCACCAACTGATTTAAGTTGTTATTTGACAAAAAAACAAGACAAAATATTTTATAAGAATAAATAAAATATTTGACAATTATGAGAGGAGCTGAACTTTAAATCTCTGGAATATTTTATTAATTCACTGTATTTACTCTTTATATGTCACGCCCCGATTCTCGATTCGACCACGCAATAGCCGCCGCATTGTCTCAGTACACGAGCAGAACCTCCCCTTATACCGGGACTCCGTAAGGCTACAAATCAGCACATCAACTCATCCAATACACAAATCCATCAGAAATGGGAAAATCATATAACAATACACATGCAAAGGAGCCATCCGGTCCATCCCTATACACACGAGCATGCATCGACACACAAATGGGACGGGGGTTCCTGTACATGCATGCATGCAAAACTGGCAATTCCAGCTGTTCCAGAATTTTTAGCACAATTAAAACATTTAAAACAAAAAAAGTCTCAAATAATAATTACAGGATTTTACTAACACTTGCATGAAGAAACGAACTAGTATTAGTAAAATTCAAACGGTATGAGATGTACAGAACTTCGCAAATTTAAAAAAAAGTATCGAAACTCAGAATTTCAATCCAAATGTCCCAAATAAGAGTTTAAAAGAAAATGAACAAGTTCCGTACAAACCATGAAAGGATTCCATCAATACTTGCTCTTATATATGAAACAAATATTAATTTAATCCATACCAAAAGAATTATACAAGTTTTTCATTCCATAGATTTCAAAATCGACCAAAATAAACTTGCATCTCTATGTACCTACACAAGTCAGCGGAATAAATCTTCTCAATCTCCAATTTCTGCCGCAAACCTAAACTTCTTCTGAAAAATGTTAAATAGATGGGTGAGTATTGGGAAATACTCAGTGAGTGGAGTGCAATGGTATAATTATGTGATAAATAAGGGGTGAATATGGGAGTGTCAAAGTATATCTCAAATAACATTTCATATATATCGAAACATTTTTCAATAAATCAGATAATTCGCAAAATATGCATCCACATCAAGTATTATTTCAGAAAATCACAAGGGTCCCATTGAAATTACTTCCGTCTTGCGTTTGGCTGAACAAAGACAAAAGCCCGCCAAGGGGTTTTCCATTTCAGTATTTCAAACACTACCCCCTTCCTTGGCATTGGCTCGGACCTCCCCGGGGTGTAATCTGGATAGTCTGACGTGGCAGAGAAAAGACCGCGTATACCTCTCTCGCAATGAGACCCCAACCACGCCACCCCGTCGGGTCGCTCTGTGGAGGGAATGACTATAGCCATTAACTACTAGCACCATGCATTTCTCAAATATGTCGTTTCTCAAGTCATGTGCTATAATTTCTAGCAAACAATCCTCAATTTCATGTCATAACAATTCATAGAGCAATATCAAATCACATATAGCATATATGCACTTATAAATACAATGAATGCATTCATGCTTCACAATCCAGTCCAGACATCCACTACAAAAAAATACGGTTTTAGCAACAGATTTTCGTGACGAAAAAATTCGTCGCTATTTTGCGACGAATTTAGCGACAAAAAATTTTTCGTAGCTAATTTGTCACAAAATTTGCAACGAAAAAGAAGTCGTGGCTAAATTATCGACGGACACATCATTCGTAGTAAAATTCGTCGCTAATTAGTGACGAAAAAATTTTTCATGACTAAATTCGTCACTAATTGGCAACAAAAAATTTTTCGTTACAAATTTCGTCGCTAAATAGCAACGAATAATATTTCGTAACAAAATTTTACCACGAATTTAAAATCCGTTGCAAAATTTAATCTTTTTTAAATAGAATTTTATTTTTTTATTTTTCTTTTTATTTTATTAATATGTAATATTTAAGTTAAAAATTAATTTAGCAACGGATTTGTTTTCCGTCGCAAGACGAAAATCCCAATCCGTCGATCACTAAGTTTTTTATATATAATTAAATAAAATATAATATTAATATAATATTTAAATTAAAAAATTAATTTAACAACGACGAAATATATCGATTGGTAATTTAGCGACGAATTTTCAAATCTGGCTAATTCAGCAATGGATTGCAAATCTGTCGCTGAATTTAATCTTTTTTTAATTAGAATTTTATTTTATTTTTATTTTATTTTAATAATTTCAACGACGGATTTTGAAATCCGTCGCTAAATTTTATCTTCTTTTAATTATAATTTTATTTTATTTTTATTATATTTTATTAATTTATATTAACAAATCATATTATTATTTTATAATATTTTAATTTACACTTTATTTTGTTATATTATATTTCATTTTTTTATTATTATATTATATTTCATTTTTTTAGAAGAATAATATTATTTAATTCTTAAAAAACCATATATTTTATTTTATTTAAATTATATATATATTATTTATTTATTATTTTTTTTCTTTTTTTGCTTGTTTTAATATTTTTTATTATTGTATAGGTAATTTTATTTTATTTGTATTGTTTTATTCAGTAATATAAATTTTTTAATTAAATATTAATCGAATCTGAGCGGGCGCCACCCCTTGCACGCACGGGCGCCTGCCTGCCTGCCTGGGTGCCCGCGCCTGCTGGGGCGTGCCTGCCTGGGCGCCCTTTATTGTTTTAATACAAAAAAATTGCAGTTGAAAAGATTTGAATCTTGAATCTCGGATTTAACAAAAGACATATCACCATTGCACCACCGCTTAGTGTTAGTGTTGTATTATAATATTTTTTTTTCTTTCTTCCTCCTCTTTGTTTTTTATTCTCACTTTTCTTTTTCCTTATCTCTATTTTTGGGTTTTTTTTTTCTTTCTACTCTCATTTCTTATATATAATAATTTTATTATAATATATAATAATTTTATTATAACTAATAAAAATATTTTGTAATTAAATATATAGATTTTTTAAATTATTAATAATTATAATTTATTGATAATTATAATTTTATAGTTTTGAGATGTTGTAATCCATTTTTAAATTATGGATTAAAAAAATAAAATAAAAATAAAAAAGAATAATAAAATAATAAGATAAAAGAAAAAAGAAGAAATCAAAATATAATATTATCATACTTTTTAATTAATTTATTATTTTATTTTAAATTAGTATTTTTTTTTATTTTATTAAAAATTATCATATTTATTATTTTTAATTAATATTATTTTAGGTTGGTGGTATAAATAAAAAAAGTTATTATATTTATTATTTTAAATTCTTATTATATATTATTTTATTATTATTAGAAAAATGTGAAGTAAAGATAATAAATAATAAAAAAGAAATTTATATCACAATAATATCTTTGGCTTGGTGGTTTACAGGTTGCGTGTGCGTGACGGAGTTCAGAGTTCGAACTACTGTGGAGGTAGAAGGCGCAGCATTTTCCAGCAATTAAGAGTGCCTACGCGGGGGTGCTGGCTCGGGCGGGCGGGTAGGTTACAGGCTGGTGTTGGCTCGGGCGGGCGGGGCCAAGGCACGTGCTGGGTCGGGTGGGCAAGGGTGGCACGTGCGCTCCTTGGACATTTGGAAGTATTTGGAATCAGCGACGGATTTTTTTATTACAGATTTTTTTTCCCTAAATTAGCGACGGATTTTAGCGACAAAAATTATCTGTCGCTAAATTTAGCAACGAATTTTAGATTTTCGTCGCTAAATTTAGCAACGGATTTTTTTATGTGGCTAATTTAGCAACGGATAATTTTGTGTCGCTAAATTTTGCGACGAATTTTAGCGACAAAAAATTATTTATTGCTAAATTTATTGACAGATTTCAGATTTTTGTCTCTAAATTTAGCGACGGATTTCTAATTTTCGTCGCTAAATTTTTGTGACGCATTATTAGCGACGAAAAATTTTTCGTCGCTAAATCCGTCGCTAATATTTTTAACGACGAATTTTTTTAAAATTTTCGCCGCTAAATTTGTAGCTAAAAGACTGTTTTTTTGTAGTGATCCCATAATTACAAAACAATTTATATAAAGCATGTAAAAATCTTACAAAATTATTTATAAAACAATTTCAAACTCATTTTGCTCATTTATAACACAATAAACCATCCACTCACCTTCTAGGGAGGATATTCACTCCCTATTTCCATAAGTTTTCTAAAATGACTCCTTTCAAGTCTCCAAAAGGTCCACCTAGACCAATAATTCAAAATTTCAATTCAAACTCCAAGAAAAACTAATCTTTTCAACCCAATAAGTTTCTAATTTAATCTAACACGTTTCTTCCGTATTAATCGATTTAAATTCATGTAGAAGTTAGACTTAACCCTCGAAATCACATATCAAACTTCAGAAAAATGCATTATCTTCAAATTCTACACATTTTCAGAACATATATAAAACCTCTCATTCTAAATTTAGTCTAAACCCGCTGAGTTATTGCATGCATCTAAAAAAAATTCCTCACCTAGGGTTTTCGTAGCTCGTAGCCGTAACTTTCGTGCGTCTACAATTCAGTCTAGGACCTGCAGTACTTTTAGATTGACACAAAATTCATTAATTAGGCTTAAATTACCAAGAAAATCAAAACCCATAACCTATTGATCAAAAATCGACCCTTACCTATTGCCCCGATCCTCGGTTCGACCATGCAACAGCCGCCGCGTTGTCTCGATACACGGGCAGAACCTCCCCTTATATCGGGACTCCCAAGGCTACAAATTAGCACATCAACTCATCCAATACACAAATCCATCAGAAATGGGAAAATCATATAACAATACACATGCAAAGGACCCATCGGTCCATCCCTGTACATACGAGCATGCATCGACACACAAATGGGACAGGGGTTCCTGTACATGCATGCATGCAAAATTGGCAATTCCAGCCGTTCCAGAATTCTTAGCACAATTAAAATATTTAAAACAAAAAAAGTTCTAAATCATAATCATAGGATTTTACTAACACTTGCATGAAGAAACGAACTAGCGTCAGTAAAATCCAAACGGTATGAGATGTACAGAACTTCACAAATCCAAAAAAAAGTATCGAAACTCAAAATTTTAATCCAAATGTCCCAAATGAGAGTTTAAAAGAAAATGAACAAATTCCGTACAAACCATGTAAGGATTCCATCAATATTTGCTCTTATATATGAAACAAATATTAATTTAATTCATACCAAAAGAATTATACAAGTCTTTCATTCCATGGATTTCAAAATCGATCAAAATGAACTTGAATCTCTATATACTTACACAAGTCAGCGGAATAAATCTTCCCAAACTCTAATTTCTACCGCAGACCTAAACTTCCTCTGAAAAATGTTAAAGAGAGAGGTAAGTATTGGGAAATACTCAGTGAGTGGAGTGCAATGGTATAATTGAGTGATAAATGGGGGGTGAATGTGGGAGTGTCAAAATATATCTCAAGTAACATTTCATATATATTGAAACATTTTTCAATAAATTAGATAATTCGTAAAATATGTATCCACATCAAGTATTTTTTCAGAAAATCACAAGGGTCCCATCGAAATTACTTCCGTCTTGCGTTTCGCCGAACCAAGACGGAAGCCCGCCAAGGGGTTTTCCATTTCAAACACTACCCCCTTCCTTGGCGTTGGCTCGGATCTCCCCAGGGTGTAATCCAAATAGTCCGACATGGCAGAGAAGAGGCCACGTATACCTCTCTCGCAATGAAACCCCAACCATGCCACCCCGTCGGGTCGCTCCATGGAGGGAATGACTATAGCCATTAACTACTAGCACCTTGCATTTCTCAAATATGTCATTTTTCAAGTCATGTGCCATAATTTCTAGCAAACAATTGTCAATTTCATGTCATAACAATTCATAGAGCAATATCAAATCACATATGACACATATGCATTTATAAATACAATGAATGCATTCATGCTTCACAATCCAGTCCAAACATCCCACAATCACAAAACAATTTATATAAAACATGTAAAAATCTTACAAAATCATTTATAAAACAATTTCAAACTTATTTGCTCATTTATAACACAATAAACCATCCACTAACCTTCTAGGGAGGGTATTCACTCCCTATTTCCATAAACTTTCTAAAATGACTCCTTTCAAGTTTTCAAAAGGTCCACCTAGACCAATAATTCAAAATTTCAATTCAAACTCTAAGGAAAACTAATCTCTTCAACCCAATAAGTTTCTAATTTCATCTAACACGTTTCTTCCGTATTAATCGATCTAAATTCATGTAAAAGTTAGAAGTTAGACTTAACCCTAGAAATCACATATCAAACTTTAGAAAAATGCATTCTCTTCAAAATCTACACTTTTTCAGAACATATATAAAACCTTTCATTCTAAATTTAGTCTAAACCCGCTCAGTTATTGCATGCATCTAAAAAAAATTCCTCATCTAGGGTTTTTGCAGCTCATAGCCCTAACGTCCGTACGTCTACAATTCAGTCTAGGACCTGCAGTACTTTTAGACTAACACAAAATTCATTAATTACGCTTAAATTACCAAGAGAATCAAAACCCCTAACCTATTGATAAAAAATCGACCCTTAACTATGCAGTGGAAGAGTCGCGGCCTAGGGTTCTCAGATACCTCTCCCCACTGCCAGCTTGGGGCTTCTGTGAAGGTTGCAAAAGGGTGGCGCTCATAGGGAGCAGCACACGCCAGCGAGCAAAGGAGAGAGTAACCATCGCGCGCGAGCAGGAAAGAAATCAAGCAGAGCACAAAATCGAGAGGGAGAGAGATGAAAGAGAGAGAGATAGAGCGATGGAGAGAGAGAGACGGTGAGCGGTGGTGGACAGCGACGGAGAGGGAGGCGGAGGGTGAAAGAGAATCGGAAGAGGGAGAGAATGAGAGAGAGAGAGAGAGAGAGAGAGAGAGAGAGAGAGAGACTGACGGGAGAGATTGGGAGAAACAAAGAGAGAGGTTAAGTGAAATTTGAGGAAAGTGACTTTCCCTTTTGTTTTTTTTTTGGGTCGGTGCCAATTGAAAAGTAAGAAAATTTGTTAATTTTAAAATAAATTTAAATTACTCCTAATATCAAATTATAATAAAAAAATATAGAAAATATTTTCTAAAGGTCTGATCTGTTGAGCAATTATTCAGCAACGTCATAACTAAGGGCAACCAAAGGCACGTTTCCAACATATTTGAATTGAGTGTTTTATATTTTTTTCATGTAATCTTAATTGAATCACCTCTCAATTGGGCATTAATCAACTGTGATCCATTATGAGAACTAATTGAATGCTCCCCGATATCCTTCCATCACCATTTCGCCCCAAATTACATCATTTAACCTTAATATTCAATTCCTTCATCTTTTGTTTCTTGGGCAGTGTTTCGAGCCTTTTTGATCATGTCTCTGATGTGAACCTGTATACGATCGCTATTTTTTTTGGTTACACAAAATTTAAATCCTGGGAGAGAAGGTTATAACCAGTAAACTCTCTTTAGGAACCATACAATCACTACTTTCACAAATAGAATTCACTATACATCTAAATGATAAAAAAAAAAAAGACAAATGAACAAAAATTCCTCGTTTATGGGGTTAATTTTTTAAAACTATTAACAAGCCGCTAACATAATTTTTTTCCCCTTAACTTTCGGTATCAGTTATCTTCAACACTTTGTTTTGCAGAAAATAAGATAAAAAAGAAAAATAATGTCGAAAATCTGTTTTCCCAAACTAAGCTCCAATTTCGAAAAAGGAATTGCGTTTGGTGACAAAAACGAAGCTGCAAAGAAAAAAGGAACTTGGGGTTATAGAAAGAGAAAGTGGAGGAGCTGAACAAATGGGGTCACAATTGCAATAATTTTCATGCGTCAACACCTTAATTCTTGCATGAAACAATTGCTAAGAATTATGCCTTAGAGCCACCCTGTCTTCTACAAATTAGTATTAACAATGACAAAATAAAATTATTTTTTCAATAATAATATCCTTGGGAGGCATATTTCGTCATTTAAATTAAATATACTCTTGAAAAATTGATAAAATATTCTACTTAAAAATTAAGAATACCTAGAACGCAACAACCTTGCATAAATTTTTAGAAGTAAGAACATGATCAAAGAACTCTTGAACAAATATTAGTCGAGAAAACCCCAGTTGAGCCAAGCTCGCTCTCAAGGACAAAGAGAGTGCGAGCCCTAGGCTTGTAATTGAACAGAACATTGGAAGAGCTCCTTGCATAGCCAAGGATAATGACCACTAATGAAGGAAGAGTAGCAAAGATTTAGAAGTAGGAAAAAAAAAAGTGTGCAATTGAATTGAAAAGGACAAAGAATAGGAAACAAATCTCACCGTTAGGAAAGTATGCTGTTAATTTCATCATTTATTTCGATTTTAGTCACCACCAATTTTGTCGATTTCATCTCCAATCTTCGATCATTCATCACCGTCGTTCAATTCACCGATTTCATCGCCATTCGACTTAATCATCACAATTCAAGTCCACTCCAGCCATTTCGCTTGCCATCATCGCATTCAGTTACCACCATCTACTGTTGTCTTCTTGCATCCCGAGTCAATGTCTGCTGCCGTCAGAACCTACTGCTGCCAAAGATTCATTATTCATCACCATGGTCATTTGTCCCCTGTGGGTTCTCACCTCTGTTCTGCTTTCTTCATTCTTCATCTTCATCACCCATTTGATTCTTCTTGTTTTGATTAAGGCACCCCTAGTCAATGGCTATCCGCTCTTTAATTTTGCCGTCACTGAAGATGAAGCCATCATCCGTCATCATCGAGCAACTCAGTTTGCGATTTCTTGCCTAGATTTTAGTTTCAATTTAAGGACATATTTGGTTTTGGCTTTTTCCCCACCTTGTCTTAACATTATTTCATTATTTTCGGTTTTATTATTGTGTTTTAATTTTCATATTTTAATTTCTAATTAGTTTCTTTTAGACATTTATTTGTCAATTGTAGTTTTAATATTAAAATAATCAATTTTAGGTTTTATTAGTATTAGATTATTTTAGTGTTTTCTAGTAGTTTTAAGTTAAATTTAGTATTTCTTTTGCTTTTAAGAATTTATTAGTTAATTAATCTCTTTAGTAGTTTTTGTCTTTATTTTTCTCATTTTATAATTGTAACTTGCCTTAGGAGAAAAGTTTAGGGTTTCGCATTTAGTTTTAATTAGTTCATTTTATATTCTTTAATTTAATTGATTTTTAATATATTTTAGTTTTACCGTGTGTTTGGCAACAACCTTGTGGGAAAGGGAGGTAAAGGAAAAAAAGGAAACGATGAGAAAAAGAAGGAAAGAGAGGTAAAATTAAAAAACATATTTAGTAACAAAATATGTGATAAGAAAGAGATAGAAAGAGAAATATGAAGAAAAAAAAAACTAGGTTTGCTTAGACGAAAGAAATGAAGATAATATAATAAAAGAGTGTATAAATTTATTGTTTTATCATTTTTGCCTAAGAAGACATAAAAATGAATTTAATATTTATAACTTTAAAAAGAAATTCCCCTCTTTGAAAATTCGTTGATTTTGTGGAATTAAAAAATTGCGTTTGAAGGGTTTTAAAAACCCTGCAAAACATTTTTCTCTAATTAATTGTTTTGCCAATTAAAATGCTCAATTTTCCTCTTATTCGCACTAAAACCCTCCATTATTAGAAAGCTGATTTTTATTTTAAGTAAAAAATTTCATACTTTCGAATAACCTTAAGCAATTAACGTAATATTAATCGTAAAAATCATCTGATTCTTATGGGATCGATCACCTTATTCATCAAACTCTTTGCGCCGTTGTCAGGTACTAGAATAGATTTTACAGTTAATTTTCTGGGTTTTTCTGATTATCCAAGTTCACTGTTGTTTATTTTTACTTTTGATATAGACGGTGCATGACAAGGAGTTAAAAGGTAGACCTTGCGGATTTTGGTTGGGAAATCACACGATCGATTATTGGCTGGTAGAGAGAGTGAAGAGCTATCGAGGAGGATAGAACATTTCACTTCAGAGAACATTTGGTAATTGGAATTCCCGAGGTTCGTGGAAGAGCAATAAGCATCAGATGGCCAGAGATTACTGCCACAACTTTGTACTCCACATGGTTACCATTAATTCAGTGAGCAGAAACCGTTTCGTGCTTTTAGTCACGAGAATCCGTACATCCACCTCCTAACCTTGGAGAAGATATGCAATATCATAAAGCATCACGACTTTATAAATAAGGTGATTTGGCTTCAACTCTTTCCCTTTTCCTTTATGAGTAAGGCAAAGTTGTGGTTGAACCCATTTTCAGTCCAACACTTCACCACCTGGGCATAATTTGTTGATAAGTTTTTCGGTAACCATTTTCCATCTTAAAAAATTATGAAACTAAGACCGGACATCATTTCCGTTTGTTTAGGGACATAATGAGCCCCTTTACGAGGCATGGGAGAAATTTCGAGAGCTTATTCGAATTTACCCCAAATTAAATATGGCAATTTGTGAACAAGTGTCAAACATTCTGCAATGGCACAAGTCCCACCACTTGATCGATGAATAATGGCGCCACAAGAGTGAGCATATGAAAGAAAATGAGTAAAACGTTGTTTGAGCTGATTAATGGCATTTCTTTTGGCTCACATCAATGTACTACAGATAGGACGAAACGAGGAATTTATAATATCACTCATTCCACAACTAGTCTAGTTATGAATGGAGTCATAAATCACTGCATGTTTGAGATCTGAGAGGGGATCAATTTATTGATGAATTGCATGACCATAATGTGCAACCTGAAGGGAGAAAATTCCAACCTATTTTCAATACGTAACACTTCTAATATAGATAGTAATTATATTTCTAACGTGGACAAGAATAATTATTCATATGGGAGCACTTGGAATCCAGGTTTGCACAACCATCCCAAATTTTCTTGGGGGCTAATAGAACACAAGACCTAATGGACCACCTTGGTTTTAACTACCAGCCCAAGTCATGAAGAAAGTCTAGGAAGAACCAACCAGGACGCTGCGCAACATATTATTGATCGATGAGTTGAATCTTTTTACGGAGGAGAGTGAACAATATAGAAAGAGCACACTTTCATTTTTGAGTGAAAAAATCTCTAAAGAGAAAGAGATTGATAGAGGGTTAAAGAAAATTCTAAACAGGAAATTTTTTCATGTCATTTTCGTCACCAGATCGAATGTTGCAGCGTTGTGACACTGTGGTAATAATTCACTTAGCGTGGTTATTATCCCGACGATGAGAACGTTCGAAAAAGCATGTTGTTTCTTGGAATTGTTGCATTTCATTCACCGAGATATACCCTAAATTTTTATTCTTTTAGTTTATTCCGAAAAATTCATCATATTTCCGCTACGCATATTAAATCGAATATTGGTATCAAAGTATGTTGGATTTATTATATAAAATTTTTAGAATTTTTCGAATATAAAAATATATAGGGTTAAAAAATTTTAAATTCGAATTACGGATAAATTTCGTGAATCCGATTATACCATGATATTGCCCATGTTTTGTAGATCACAAACATATTTTTTTCGTAATTTTTGGAATATGTTTTGGCCGTGAAATAAAACCAAAGTTTTGGATCCCAATAGTGTCTGAAACTTAAAATGTTAGATCTGTCAAGTTAGAAGACAAATTAATATATAAAAATGGCATAAATGTGCTCTTTGGGTGATGATCTACATTTTGGCATATATACTGTGCATTGTCATTGCTAGAAACTGGGTTTTCTGACATGGCCAAGAAGAACCAAAATTTTGAACATTTAATTCACCAAGATTCGGGCGTAAATCTTCCAAAAATCGAGTCTCGAAGAAGAACCGCTCTAGACCCTAGGGCGCATGTGCTTCATGCGCGCAAGAGGCGCGTGAAGTGGTAAGTGGCCGGGTCAGGTTGGACCCGAAACCGAGTCCAACCCGGTTAGCGACCCGGGTGACATGAGTTAGGTGTGTGAGAGATGCGCCACACGTCTGGCACATGCACCAGAATTCTGCCAGCGCATGAAGGTGTGTAACAGTGCATGGAGAAGTGCCGCTAGCGCATGACAGTGCGTAAGGATCCTGACGGCACGTCAGGTCGTCTGGAATTAGATTTTTCTAATTTTCTGAGGGTCCTATATCTATATTTCTGACTATTTGTAGGTTTTTATGCGCTGAATCCAAATCCAAATGGTAAGATGTGATCCCGGGTTGTGGTGTATGGTGTCCGTTGAGTCATACGCACGCTTTGTGGTCAATACTCGTATCATTTAGAATTTGTTGATTCATAAGATGCGCAAAATTATGATAATCATTAGTCACTAACGTCTCTTTTTCTGTGTAATAGTAACAATGGCCGCTACAAAAACTATTATACTTGATTTCGTGAAGAGAGACAAGCTAAATAGTGACAATTATAATATTTGACATCGGAAAGTTCAATTTGTTTTCGAGAAACAGAACCTAGTAGAGATTCTAAAGCATGAGATATCGAATCACCCCAGGGAGGATACTATGCCTCAGGTGAGACAGGATCAAGAGGCGTATTGTGCATGGAACAATTTATACCATGTTTGAACCTATTTTCACTATAATAACAAGTGGATCATGATGATTTAACGAAACTCTAATTAAACCATCATCATCAAAACCGATAGGTGGCCTTTTCCTTTTTTGCGATATAGTTGCAACGATAATGGAGGTCTAGGTTTAGAGTGAGTTTCTTCTTAGCCTGTTCTTATGGATCGCACCAATCTGATGGAGGTGGGTTTTCTCCACCTGCTATGCCTGTCTGAGTAGAAGTTCTAGATTAAAGGATGATCTGAAGCTTCGTAAGGGATGAAACCTACAAATACCGTCGGAGGGCACTCCATCCTCTAGCAGGGGAGACTCTAACACTCAAGTAATAAAGATCAATTTTAGAATATGGACAAGCAAACAGAGAAGAATGGTGTCTCGACTCTGTATTGTTGGTATGTTTGATGTGTAGGGTTTTTTGAGAACTTACTTGGGTGACGGCCGATGTTGTACTTATATATCCATGGTCCTTGGAAAGCTCAGTAAAGCGTTGGGGGTGTTGAAACTCTAGTTTCCTTGTGGAGTGATTGTTGAGAATCTTCGAGATTGTGAGAGCCATGGTCAAAGGTCTCCTAGAGATACATTATCTTGTTGACTAGGTCGCAGAAGCTTCATGCCTTAGATATGTTTCCTTGTTTTGAGGGATTGTTCCAAGAATGAGGATGATTCTTATCCATATAAGGAAAGTATTAATTTACTTAAAGATTTATTCCCTTCATTGATTACCTCAAGTCATGCTTATCATGTGTTGAATGGATTATAGTTGCAAAATGCATATGCCAACAAGTGAAGCAACCAAGGACTAGAGTTACAGAGGATTGCGGTGACTGACGAGCTAGGAGTACATTTGGTTTGTCAGACCCAATTTAGTAGACCCTGGGTTAGGTTCTGATCTTCTTGGTTATGGGCCTTAAGCCATGTACCATGAAAACCCAAAGGAAGAAGAAAAGAACTCAAATGTACAATCAAAGAGGAAAATACGAATTTCACGAAAATTTTGCAATCAAATAAGAATTGGAAATCAAATCTAAAGCAAAGTAGAAATAAAAATCATAAGCAATCAACTAAAAGAGAAACTGGAAAGAAATCTAAGCCCCTAGAGAGAATGTTCAAGCATATAAAATAATATAAAGTAGATAGAAAGCATCTCTTCCCAGTGACAGCACTAGGGAGAGAGCCATTCTATTTTTCTTGTTCAATTTTGTTTTTAGTTGCTTTCAAATTAGTGTTGCTCACTACTTTCACTTCTCACATCTTTAATTGCCATTCCTATTCTTTAATTTTGCACAATCACTATTCATGATTCACATTATTCCTCTAGAGTTTGACTCCCAAATTTGAAACACCGTTTAATTTTAATCACCGCATCTCATCATTTTATGTTTTCATCAATTTCGAATCTTTAATTGCTATCATCAAGTCTTTATCATCTTCAATTTCGTTGTTTGCAAGTTTTCATCATTTATCTTCATTCATGACTATTGACTTCAAATTTTGCCTTTTGTTGTATTCTTCACGTTTGATTTCCAAAAGCATCTTCATCTTTGCTATTCAAATCATATCTATTTAATCTTCAGCCTTTCTCTTTCTACTGCCTTTCAATCACTGTCTGCATGTTCCATAATTTTTATCACGGCTATCCTTATCTTCGTCACCCTCTATCCTTTGTTATTATCACCCTCTGTTCTTTAATAGGGGAAATTGATGTTGAGAAGAGAACTCTTTCCTCTTTCTCTCTATCTTGTTTTCCATACATTTCTAACACCCCAATCCTGCATTCTTTATATGTGTAAAGACTTGATGTCTGTATTCTTGTATGAGTTCTAAGTCGGCTTCTAAAAATGCTATTAATGAATAAATGAAAGAGTTTTCTTTGTACCTGATCATTTTTTGCCTGGTTCTGCTAGTAGGTTTACATGTCTAATTTCTTGGCTTCTGCTCCTCATCAGCTTTGCGTGTTCTCGTGGTTTATCAAAACTTCTCATGGCCTCGTGTATAATTGCTCGGTAATTAGAAATTAGGCTCTTGTGGCCTTTACAGGAGTTTAAGATCCCTTCATCACATTATGTTAAAATTGCCCATGAGAAAGATATTGCTAGGAAGCTTGACGGATGTGTTGGTGTCAAACGAAAAGAAAATTCAAAGGTGTTACGCCGAGGGTGCTTATTGCGCCCTGGAGTGCAGAAAGCACATCGTGTGCTCTGCTGACAATATATGGAGGCGTTGTACCTTAGGTTTGTATAGTGTATCGAGCATTGTGCCGAGAATACTCAGAGGTGTTACGCCTTAGGTTTGTATAGCATATTGGGCATTGCACCGATGATACTCAAAACTGTTGCCCCGACAATACTTGGAGGCATTGTGTCTTAAGTTTGTATAGTGTGTCGAGCGTTACACCAATGATACTCGGAGGCATTGTACCTTAAGTTGTGGATAGCATATAGAGCATTGCACCAAAATATTTGGAGGCATTGCACATTAGGTTTGTATAGTGTATCAGGTATTATGTCGATGATACTTCGAAACATTGTGCCTTAATTTGTGGATAACCAGGGCAATGTGCTAAGAAACTACTTTTGCTTTGTGCCGAGCGGGGTTAATTCTACAATGAGAAAAATGATAAATTCCAGCTGAAGGATGAATTGCTTAGTGTATGAAAACTATAATGTTATCATTGATAAGTTGTAAAACAGCGAATGTTTAGAATAAGGAAGTTGTAGAATTTATTGATAGTAAAATACACAATTTCTCAGAGTTCCATATGCGGGGTATAGCTAAGCCATCTAAATAATTGATTGATAGGTTCGGGGGTGAACCACCGAGCATATTCGGTATGGACTTTCGTAGTTAGGTGCGAGTTTTCCCTGTCAGGCTGTCCCATAGCCTCAATCCTTTGGAGCACCAGGTCTCCGAGCCTAAAAATCTTAGCCCTGATTCTTTTGTTATAGTAATGAGCCATTTGTTGCTGGTATGCCTCCATCCGTGCACATGTAATATCTCTTGATTCTGACAAGAGGTCTGATTGCTCTCGCAGAGCGGGCTCATTCAGCTCCAATTGGTACTATTCTATCTGAAAAAGTAAATTCCTATTTCGATGGGTAATATTGCTTTCGACCCATACGTTAAGCTTTAACCTGAATGACGTCTTCCTTATGGCCTTTCTTGGTGTAGTAAGATATGCCAGAGGATTCCATGAAGTTCGTCTGCCCATCAACCTTTCAATTCATCCAATGTTGTTTTTAATCCTTAAAGGATTGTCCTGTTTGTTACCTCAGTGAGCCCATCAGAATGTGGGTAGGTGACTCACGTTAAGCGATGTTGAATTTCTAACTTGTCACAAAACTCCTTAAACTATTTGTTATCAAATTGTTTGCCACTGTTAGTAATCAAGATACAAGATGGTCCAAACCTGGTTATTATTGATGACGACATGAATTTTGGTATCTTCTTGGTTGTAGTTTGGGATAATGGTTTTACTTCTACTCACTTTGTAAAGCAATCGATTGTGACAATAATAAATTTTTGCTACCCTGTTGCACGATGAAATGGACCCAATATATTCATCCCCCACTGTGCGAATGACCAGGCACTTGTTACTAGAGAGAGCTTGGTGAAAGGTTGGTGAGATATTGAAGAGAAGAGCTGATACTTGTCGCACCTTTTGACGAATGAGCTTGCATCAAATTTCATAGTAGGCCAATAAAATCCTTATCTCAAAGCTTTGTTGGCCAGGTTTCGTATACTCAGATGATTGTCACATATTCTTTCATGTATTTCCCTCAAGATATAGTTTCCTTTCTTGGGAGTTAGGCATTTGAGATATGGATGAGTGAAAGATTTCCTATAGAGAACGCCATTGATGATGGCGTATTGTACAGCTTTTCATTTGATCTTCGTTACCTTTATGTGTAGCTTCGGCAGTTGGTTGCTGTTCAAATGAGCTTGTATGGGATCTTTTCAACTCGACAAGTCATGCGTTTACAAAATCTATTTCAGCTCATCGATGCTCGGGTAGAGAAGGCTCTCGATGTGTACTGTCCAGATTGTAGCCACCGAATCTGAATTGGTTAACTTAGAGAGGGTGTCAGATCTGGCATTCTCTGATTTGGGGATTTGTTGTATGTCTACATTGTCAAACTATGTATTACTTCTTGTAACTTCATCAAATATTTTGCCATCACCGGTTCTTTTATTTCATAGGTTCCTACAATTTGTTTGACTATAAGCTGATTGTAAATGAATACCTTAATGTCTCAAGCCCCTATTGATGCTGCGATTTGTGGTCCATCAAGAACGCCTCATACTTGGCTTGGTTATTTATGGCTTGGAAGTCAAAATGAATAGCATATTTGGTTTTGAAGTCATTAGAACCCATGAGGACGAGTGCAGCACCACTTCCTGATGAGTTACAGGATCCATCTACATGTAATGTCGTGGCTAGAAACGTGCATTCTTATTGAGGGCTAGCGAGGACCTACTGCTTTTAGTTCGGAAGTGTGCATTCGAGAATGAAATCAGCTAGCTTTTGACCTTTGATGGTAGGCCTTGTTTGGTACTCAAAGTCGAATTCGCCAAATTAGTTGCTCATTTGAGCAAGACACGAGGTGCCCCTTTTCTATAGAATTTGATTCAGTGGTTGATCAGTTAATACCATGATTATATGCACTTGGAAGTATAGATGAAGATACCGGGCAGTTATAATGAGAGCGAAGGCCATCTTCTCGATAGGCAGAGACCAAGTTCTCACCAATGGTAGGTTGGGAAAGCAACTGAGGAAACGAAAGGTATTCTTTGAGTTTGTCAAAAGTAGCCTGACATTCTGATGTCCATGCAAACTTTTGGGACCTCTTCAAAGCATTGAAGAAAGGCTTATACTTTTCTCCAACTTTAGACATCAAACGGCTAAGGCAGCGATCTACATTGTGAGACGTTGCATCTCCTTCAATGTTTTGTGCGGTGCCATGTCCATGATGGCTTGAATCTTTATTGGGTTAGCTTCAGTCCTTCGGTTTATAATTAAAAAGTCGAGAAACATACCCAATGTGATCCCAAAGGTACACTTTGTCAGGTTCAGCTTCATATTGCAATACTTTAGTGTTTGGAATGTTTCTACCAGGTCTACTATATGAGCTTTTGGGCTGGTGCTCTTGACTACTATGTCATTTACATAGGCTTCCACATTTTTTTTGAGCTGCTCACTGAAAACTTTGTTGACCAGTCATGGAAAAGTTGGTCTCGCGTTTTTCAAATCAAGTGGCATAACTCTGTAGCAGCAAGTTACAAATTCTGTAATGAAGCTTATCTTCTCTTCATCTTCTAGAGCTATGCAAATTTAATTTTACCTAGTATGCATCTATAAAGCTTAGGAGCTGACCCGAAGAGTTATCCATGAGTTTACCAATGTTAGGGAGTGGATAATTATTTTTTGGGCACGCTTTGTTGAGATCGGTGAAGTCGACGCACATCCTCTACTTGTCGTTTGCCTTTTTTACCATGACCATATTAGCCAACCACTCAAGATACTTTACTTCCTTGATAAAACCCGTTGCAAGAAGCTTCTGTATTTCCTCTTGAATTACTTATTGGTGCTCTAGTGCAAATACTCCTTTCTTTTATTTCATAGGCTTACAACTCGGGTCCACAGTCAATTTGTGGATAATCACCAAGGGCTGGATTCCTAACAAATCGTCTAGCAACCATGCGAAGACTTCAGAATGGTGACAGAAGCATGCAATGATAGCCTTATGTAACAATAAGGGTAGGTGAGCTCCAACTTGAACAGTTTGTCCAAGGATATCAGTGATTACTACCTCGTTGGCAGGTTGTGGTTTGTCTGTCTATGAAGTATCATATATGAATTTAGCCATATCTACTGAGAGGTTCTCTCTACCCCCTCAAGATGGGGGTAAAGTCTACAAAGGAGGGTCATTATTAAGGGTTGCGATACCTTCTTTTGACCTTTATGTGTTTGGTACTTGGTAAGGCCTCCACGTTGTTTAAACTAGGGCGGCCAAGGATGGCCGAGGATGGCTGAGGATGACGTTGTAAAGAGATGTGGACTTGATCACACTAAATGTGGGTAATGTAGTAGTATGATTAGGGGATATCCCCAAAGTTATAGGGAGTGAACTAGTACCTTTTGTGTGTAGCGATTTGCCGGAGAGTCCTTTTAAGGGATTCATCTAGGGTTATGGGTTTGTGGAGGTGAAACCCATCCACTGATCAATGAGAACTCTTCTTACGGTGTATGAGCCTATCTTGGCCATGATGTCTAATGGCTCATGGTGATCTAAAATAACACTGACCAGATCATTATCATTAAAAATCGATTAGTGGTTGCTTTCTCTTTTGCAGCATAGAAATAACAACAATGAAGGACCAGGTGTGAAATGAGTCTCTTCTTAACCTGGTCCCACGGATGGTATCAATCAGTTGTAAAGAGATATGAACTTGATCACACTAAATGTGGTTAATGCAGTGGTATGATTATGGGATATCCCCAAAGTTTTAGGAAGTGAACTAGTGCCTTCTGTCTGTAGGATTCACCGGAAAGTCCTTTTAAGGGATTCAACTAAGGTTGTAGGTTTGTGGAGGTGAAACCAATCCATTGATCAATGAGAACTCTTCTTACGGTGTATGAACCTATCTTGGCCGTGATGTCTAATGGATCATGGTGATCTGAAATAACACTGACCAGATCATTATCATTAAAAACTGATTAGTAGACTCTTTCTCTTTTGCAGCATGGTAATAACAGTGATGAAGGACCATTTGTGAAATAAGTCTCTTCTTAACCTGTTTCCACTAATGGTATCAATCTATTGGAAATGAGTTTAGACTCTAAAGATAGTAGCTCCTTCGGCTTGATAGTTGAGACGAAGTTGATGTTGTTCCTCGCTCACTTTGGCAAAGTGTACCTACAAAAGATTGTTGGGGATTGGTCTAACGGAGAAGACTCTGACACTCAATTCATGAAAGAATGTTTGTAAAGAGAGAGAAACAGGCTAGAGAGAAAGTTGTGTATTTGTTCTCTGCTGTTCTTGTGTGCTTTTTGTATAGAATCTTAGAACATACCTCGCTAGTTGCCAATACTGGGTGTATATATATAACACCTATGTATGATAAGTCTCGTATGAGTTTAGGGCTAGAAATCCTAGTTTCTTTATAAAGGCTGGTGAGTCTTAGTCAAAGATCCATAAGAGATTTCGTATCCTGTCGGTTAAGGGAAGCTTGACTTGCCATGGAGATTTCCTGCCTTATTAGGAGCAACCTCTGATATATGTTTCTTTATTAAAAGAGATTTTCCCGGGGGCAAAGAAGATGCATATCCGATTAAGGAAGGTTTGAATTCGTAAAGCATTTACTTCCTTAATTGTTGGCTTGAGTTTGTGTCTATCGTGTAGTGAAATAAGTTATGCCTATAGCAATGGATCATGTCCGCCAAGAGGGTCATGCAAAGTGCTTGACTGAGAGGGTACTCAGCCAAGAGACTGTAAGCATGCTTAGCAAATTTAAAGATGAAATGGCCTAATAGGTTCGAGTAGTTTTGGTCTTATGATAATGTGCTGGTGGGCCATGTATCATCAATATGTTCATTCCACCTAAAATAAAATGTGATTTGAATTTGGTTATTTTAATAAATTTCATATACAGGTAGTGCACCAAATATCTCTCCAATGGGGTTGCCACCTTCATCAAATGACTCAAATTAAAGTAGTAAGTCTACATAGTTATGAACGGGCAAACAGAAGGTTTTGTGTCTCTTGGATATCCTATTAGAATTGAATGAAATTGAAAATCTATTATACTTGGATGTCCTTGACTTGTTTTTACTTTATCTTATTTATTTTCTTACCTTTTCCATTTGATCTTGCTCTGAATAATGTTTGGTAATACAATCATAGCTGCGCTGATTTGAGAGATCTGAGGTGTTTTGAAGTTGTTCTTGAGGTTGATCGTGAAATAAAAGGCTGAGCACAATGTTATTATAGTTATTAATAGTAATTTGGAACATGTAATCACTCGGTCAAATTAATTTTCTTATATATACATGTGGTATCTCAGGTTTTACAAACACTACAAAATTTTGATTTCTTTTCCTTTTCAATTTCTTTTTGGGTGGTGAAAAAGAAATTTCTGGTGCCTAGAAATAGTTACCGATAGTTCATTGTTTCTATACAATATTGAAAAAAGAGATTGAGTGGAATGTACACATAAAAGACAAAACTGGATCAACTGTGAGTTGAACGAGTTTGGTCTTTGCGTGAATGCATTGCTGAAAATTGGTTGATGTCATCAGCATAATATATACAACTGGGTGTAAAAATGGCTACTGTTTTCATAATTGAATAACGCACAAATAGGCTATCGATATGATTGTTAACCATATAGGTGTTTTTTCACCATGAATTATAAAGCATGGTTTTACTCTAATAGATTTTATTTTTTTTTTCTTAAAATTTTGTTGTTACGTTTTTGTAAGGACATTGAAGAGGAATTAAAGGTTATCAAAGAGCATTGAGAGTTTAAAGTTGCTTTATCTTTCATGAAAATTATATATATCAACGGAACTAATTATTGGCATAGCAACACTCTGTGCAAGCCTTTACTAATGAAAAATAGGGGCTACTCTAATGGAAAACATGTTAGTATCACTACAAAAAAGGCTTTTCCTAACGCTTCTTTTCCAAATTTAAAGTTTACGATTGCCACAATTTTGCTTTTCACGACTTTCAGTAGAGAAATATCTGCAAAAAAAAAAAAAAATTCGCAACAGTTAGGGGCCAGAACATCGGGAAAAATAGTTTCTGCACAAAAATGAGTGGTGGCCGGAATTTTTGCTAATGTTTTGGCTCTAAATACTAGTAAAAACTTTTAGTTTGGCCAATGTTTCTTATAATAAACATCGCAAAACTTTAAATTCTACTAACATTTGATTAAAACGTTGGGAAATGATACAAAGAGAGAGAGAGACTGACTAGAGATAGAGAAAGAGAGAGTGATGTCGATGTTTAGCATTAGAAACGTTAGTAGTTTAAATATTTCCCAACGTTTTTTAGGCAAAACGTCGGAAAATCCTTTTGGGAGACTACAAAGAGAGAGGAATATTCCAATATTTTTAGAATGAAAATCGACATGATATAGTAACACTCTGTGCATGTCTTTACTAATGAAAAATATGGGCTACTCTAATGGAAAACCTGTTTGCATCACTATCAAAAAGGATTTTTACCAACATTACTTTCTTGACGTTTAAAGTCTATATTGCCACTATTTTGCTTTTCACAACATTTTGATATAAAAACATATGCAAAAAACACTTTTTCACAATGTTTAAGAACCAAAACGTTGGAAAAAGCAGTTCTTTGTATAAAAATGAGTGATGGCTTGCCGATGTTTTAGCTCTAAACATTGAACAAAACTTTTAGTTTGGCCAATGTTTCTTATAATAAATATCGACAAAACTTTAAACTTTACCAACGTTTGATCAAAATGTTGGGAAATGATAGAGATAGAGAGAGAGAGAGAGAGAGATCTTGATGTTTCTTCTTAGAAATGCCAACAGTTTAATTATTTCAACATTTTTGGGGCAAAATCTCGGGAAATCCTTTTAGGGAGAGGGGATTGGAAAGAGAAAGTGAGAGATATTCTGACATTTTTACTTAAAAATGTTAGCATGTTCACTGTTTGTCAATGCCTTTGAAGCAAAACAATAGGAAATCTTTTAAAACCCTTGATCAGACATTTTCCTCCTTTATTCTCCATTTTCTCTTCTCTCTCTTCTGCTTTCTCCATTTGTTGCCACCACTAAACTCCTCGCTCAAATAGATGCTATCGTTGCTGCCTTGCAGTTGAAGAAAGGAGTCAGAGGTTGCTCTCTACCAAAGGTTGCTCTCTCACTCCCTTCACTGCATGCTGTTGGTGTTCTACTCTCTCTCCTCTCCTCACCACAACATGACCTCCATTTTTAATGAAGGTGAGTTCCTCCATTTTCAACAACTTTGAAAACATTGATGATATTGTTAGTGTATTAGTTATTATTTTTTGGTACACATGCATAATTAGGCTAGGATAATGGAGAGATTAAAGCAAAATTAGGTCGAATTTAGTGTGAAATTAAGGTAAAATTAGGACAAATTAAGGTTAAATTAGTGTCTATCCATATTTCTAGGAATTGGGGTAAAATTAGAGCAAATCGATGGTGAAATTAGGGCATTATATTGTAGGATTAACTACTATCTAATTTTTTTTAATTATTTACATTAAATATCTTAATGATTAAAATTACTCTAAAAAAAACGTTTTAGTAGACCTATTACCGGTAAACCTCAATATTTGCATCCCCTTTCCAGTAATTATGCTTTGAGCTTTGGGCAATCCATATCACATATATTGGGGATATGAAGACGATATCTTGGTCTCTTCGTGTTTTAGTTGGGTTGTTTTGTTCTTTGTTGTGTCCTTTAGTTTGAAAGGAATTAGACAAATTTCTTTTGATCCATTTGATCTTGTAGATGTGTTTCTATTATTTTAGGGAGGGGACATTAATATCTTTTGAAGATAGTAGAGCCTTTGAGTTAGATTTAGCATTAAGTTGTTTACACTTTGCCTCATTTTATTATGAATATGCATGTACTTATTAAAAATAACTTAATTTGGTTGATTTAAGCTATAGTTCTCACAATGTGTACTAGATAGAAAGGAAGAAATTTGCATTAGGTACCTTCATTTGCTGTTGAAAATGCCTTGAATGACTTAAAATTATAATTATTTGTTGTTGAGACAAATTTGTGTCTAAGTGAATGTTTATATAAAGAAATATTGAGATTCATTTATTAAGAAATTTGCATTATTATTTGTTTTTAATTACATATTGAGATTCATTTATGTTTATATAAAGAAATATTGTGCTGAAACATACATATATCGTGTGAATGTTTATATAAAGAATTGTTTAAGTGAATGTTGTATGGGTTGATGCCTAAGAAATGTTGTAAGAATGTTTAAATAAAAAGTTGATGGTAGTTTCTATAAATATTGTATGAATATGATGAATATACATATGAATATTTGTTTAATATTCTCTTTACATATTTATAATATTCATTCATTATATATATTGATTTTTTTCTTTTAATTAATATACATATGTATATAGAAAAGAAATATTGAGATGCCTATCATTCCAATTCATTCATTGTATAGTAAATTTTATATATAAATACACAAATATTGCTTTTTTCCATTCATTCATTCCTTTTAGGTGGTGACTCGTCTTTGCTTTGATGTACTAATACATCCATTTATGGCTTTATTTATGACTAATCTTTAATTTTGATATATTTCTTTTGATAATATTTGTATGTTTGTTACATTTTATTTTTGTTTATGTCAAAGTAACATATTTTAAACTTTTAATTCTTGTAGTAGAAATAGACTTAAAGATGTCTTGGGAAAGAGGGAAACTAAAGGAAATCAAAATTGTTGAAGCATCCAAAGAAGCATCACAAGCAACTCCTGATAAGTGCCTGAATAAGGAAAGAACCTCTACTTTGTAAGATGCTATATTTAATAATGTAACGAAACTTATTATTATTTAAAAGTTTATTGAGTTAGATCGTTTATTAATTTATTTTCTTATATTTTATAGTTAATGATATTCAAAGTACCTAAAGAAGAGGGAGAACCACTCTGAAAGACATGTGGGACCTCAAAGCACCGCAAATTACAATGTCCTTCAAGTGGCTTGGAGTTTGTAATTTTATCCTCTTAGTCACAAAGATTGGTGCAGCATCCTTGCGACATCAAAGGAACATATGAAATCCTTCACAAAGGTAGTTTCTATAGTTGTTTCGTTTTATAGTTGTTGCTACATATTTTAATTCAAGTATTTTCTAGAACAACAAAGATTTTTATTCACAATAGACGAGGAGGGTGGCGCTAATGTATTTTTCCTCAAATCAATAAAGAGTGTAGGTATACTCTTAAAAAAATATTATAACAAGGACAAAACAACCGAAGAGATTTCAGCAAATGTCCCAAAGGGTCACAATTCTCATGAATGGGAAGTCATAGTTTCACACTATTACTCAAGATATGGAAAGATAATAACATATTCAGAGAAATAATATCTTGTTTACTTTTATATTTTTACCATAATAATTCAAAATATTTTACAAGAGAAATCAGAAGTAGGAAAGCATTGCTGAATGCATTAAACGTATACGCACACTTATGGTTCCAAGACATTTGTGAGGCGGATAAGTGAATTGATAAATACTTTATATACTAATTGTGTATTTATTAGTATTGTTTTAGTTACTAACAACATAGTTTTAGGAATTAGAGATACGACATACCCCAGTCAAATTGAATTCTACAAATCTACACACAAGAAGCATCTTTGCTGATATTTCTATGTGACTTTTTGCTTATATTTCTATATGCATTTTCTATACGTAGGAATAAGTTAATTAAATGATTGCATCTCAACAAGCAACTTTGGCTTTATAGTTCATCAATGAAATCAAGGATAGAGTGTTCTTTGAAGTTGGGATGGAGACAACACCTAGTGGCTACTATGGAGCATCATCATCTTCTCATACAAAGGCTAATCTAACCAAGAGTTAACCAAAGTGCAACGTAAATTGAAAAAGCAAATGAAAAATTTAAACTCTTATTTGAAATGATTATCTCAGCATTTCAACAATTACAGGTACCTCCTCGGCTGTTGGAAGAGATAGTAGGCTAACTTTTGTTTTTTATATAACATAAATTATATTAGTTGACATTTTATGGATGATTTAGTTATAAATATATTATTTTTATAAGTTGATGATAGTATGTAAAAATATATTATTTTTACGACATAATAGACTAACTTTGTGCTAATATTTTTATGTATTTTTTATACATTGAAACAAACCGAAGAAATGATAGCATCTCAACAAATAGTTTCAACTCAATAATCCATCAATGAAATTGAGGATAGAGTGTTCTTCAAAGTTACTGACAAGGAATGTATGGGTAGAGTGAATGGAAAAGATATGGACCAACACCTAACAACTATTATGGAATATCATCTTCTCGTACAAAGGCCAGCTCTAACCAAGAATTAACCAAGGTGCAGTGTAAATTCAAAAAAGTAAATGAAAGTTTTAAACTGTTATTTGAAATGATTACGTCAGCATTCCCACAGCTACAGGTACCTTCTCAGTTGTTGGAAAAGCCAAAAGGCTAACTTTTATTCTTTACATAATATGAATTATATTACATCACAATTTATGATCGTTTTAATTATAAACATGATGATGATAGCATGTTAGTGAAGGTGGTGGCTCTCCATTTGTAGAGATGATGGTTTTATGTCTCAAGGCAAAGGAATATGAACGATATATTATATGCAATTTATTTATGGGATATTGGTATCTGTTCATCAACTACTTTTATAAATTTATATAACTTACGAAATGGTTATTAATGAGTTCTTTATTTTTGTTGTTCAAATGGTGTTTAAGTTATATTTGCACTTGATAGATAGTGGGAGTTATGTGTAAATGGTTGTTTGTTTGTTTGAAGTATTGTTAATGGCTTATTTGGTATTTGTGTTTTATGGTTATTTGTTTGCTATTTGAAGTGTTGTTAATGCGTTGATGAAGTATGTATGAAGTTTGAAGTTATAGTATGGATGATTATTGATATGAATGTTTAAGAACGTGGTTTATGGCAATATGATGAACATGTTTGTGTTTGGCAGTAGGTTTGATAACAAGTGTCAACTAAACATACCGTATAAAAAATTAAAAAAAAAAACCATAACTCTTCCTGATATTTTTACACAAAAAATATCAATAAGTGCATATAGATTTGATGATATTTTAGTTACAAAATATCTGCAAATACTTTAACTTTAGCAATTGTTTTAGGATTAAACATTTGGAAATGCTCACATTTTCCAATGTTTTACTCACTCATCGACCACAATGGCAAAGATGCAAGGATTTCCCTACTTTTATTTACAAACATCAAGGAAATCACTTTCCTTTTTTCCCTAACATTCTATTTGACGTTTTTTCTTTCGTCGTCAATTCTTTTAGTTGCAGTTATAAAATATTGGGACTAGTAAAAAAACGTTGGAAAAATTATGTTTTTTTTTAGTGTCTATCCTTGGAGAGTAGAGAGGATAGATGTTTTATTACCAATAAATACTTCCATTAATGTAGGATTTTGATATACACTATTAGCAAATCATACATGTCATGACCCGGACCAGGATCATGAACAGCCGCCCGTTATCCTGAATGCCGACTGTATTTTTACAGAAAATCAGACAGAAACTCTCCATATTTCGGAGGTCTCCCAAGTACAATTAATCTTGTATAAATCACAACCATCCTGTAAAATAAACAAATAGTCATCCCAGTCTCTCCAAAATCAACCAATCCCACAGCCAACATCCAGAATAACGCAAGGTTATAAAATTTCCAACAACCTAGTCACAGACCTCTACTGCCATACCCCCGTCAAAGGTATGGACAGTCGCCAGTCACCCCTCCTGTGATTTAGAGGTAACACCGAGAGATTCTAGAGTACACTTCTAAGATATAACACATTTCCAAGTACATACACAATGAATAAGAATTGCCTTAATGTAAGTGTTATGCAATGACATGAGAGTTCCACAATTTAAATGTCCATATTATATAGTCATCACAGAATTATACAATGGTCGTCTATAGATCTCAAAATACATTTATATCATCAATAAAATTTTAACTCATGAAATTATAGCGAAAATATACAATGACTCCTCAAATCCAAACCAGATCTCTCAATGATACCGAGCATCCTAAAGCAATGCTCCTTGTCAAATACTATCTCTAAAATAATAAGGGAAATGAGGGGTGAGTACTTAGGGAAAGAATACTCAATGAGTGAGTGGATCAATGCAATCACTCAATATGAAGTGTTAAACTGGAGTATCAAAGTATAAGTATACAATTCATATTTCAAATCATTATGCTATTCCTTTTTACAATATATCATTAGCACGCATTATCAAATCAAATATGCATTCAAAGCACTGTCAATAAAATCATAGAGCTGCCAGCCGAAAGTGTCCTGACAGATGTCTACCTCGACCTATGACAGGCGCACCGGGGGTGTTATATGCAAGTTTATTTAAAGTGCTCTCTACCCCGGCGTTGGCAACGGATCTCGTCTAGGTGCTAGACTTGGAGAGAGTATCTAAATCTCCCCCTTTCGGGTTCAACCTGGCTAGTACCGTGTCGTTAATCAAATCACGACAACTCGTGGGATACCCCAGGCCTAGGCATATCCGGATGCCACCAAAGCGCCTCTCACGATATCCTCCATAGCTACGGAACAATACAGATCAATGCCCTCAAGACCAAAATCAATATCATATCAAGAATGTGTTGAAAACAGGTTCACAAACCAAATGCAATATATAGCATAAAATGACACATTATACATTTCAACCACATGGATGCATAATTTTCATAATTCAACCAAATTTTTGGACACTCCAACAGTTCACAAAAAGTCAGTTCCAAAACCAAGCAAAACATTTCAAACACACGACAATTTATGCTCATTTATCAAAATGTTATAAAACAGGGTTTACATATTAAATAAAGGTATTGAAATAAATCTCACTCACAGATTTGGGGAGGATAGCGCACTCCCCAATAAAACCACAATACGTAGAATCAAATCTCTCCTCAATCGAATCACCAAACAAGTAAGAAGGCAACCGTCCACAGATTTCACACCTCTTACATACCAAAAGTTTGCACATACATAGGTTCAATTAAGGACATATTTTTGTGCTCAAACCAAAGCTAAAACAAGTCTGAACTTCCTACACATAAGACCATTTCTCTAGCTCACTCAAAATGCCTCGAAACATTCTATTTTCAAGGTATCGAAGTCTATTTTCATAATATAGACGTATTTTAATTTCCTATATGCAGAAAAATTTATAATAAAAATACTGTATCAATCCTTAAACTCAAATCACAAATTCTGACTGTTTTTAAGCATTTGTCAAATCAAACTCTAAGTGAAACTATTCGAATCAAGTCTGTACGATTCTATCATCCAGAATAGCTCAATTTGTATAAAATCCTATATTTGACCTAATTAATTTCATATAATGTCAAACAATGCATTTCAATCTATTCTAACATTTATCCTAACATATGCAATACACTCTTACTCTAATTTACCCTAAATTCGTCCAAATAAATCGAGTGAGTTAGAAATCCTCACGTAGGGTCCCTGGGGTGGCAGATCTAGCTCTCATTCGCCCGTCAGATTGGTCTAAAACCTATAATATTTCCAAATTTAAACGATATTAACAACTAACTTAAATTTCTAAACACCAAACCCTAGAACCTTAACCAATCATAGTCGTTACCTGCAGTGAAGATGCAGGTGAGCTCTTGAAGGAGAAAGCCGGTTGCGGGCTCGCGGGCCGTCGCGGGCTCACAGGCTGGTTGGCTAGCTGGCTGGCCCGCTGGTGGGCTCGCGGGTCAGCAGGCCAGCGTGCTTACGGCCTAGGGGCTCGTGCTCGCAAGCTAGAGTGCTCGTGGGCTGGATTGCGCACTCGGGAGAGACTGCAGTCGCGCGCTAAGGCACACTCGCACAAGGGAGGTCACACTGGGGGGCGCGCTCGCTCAGGGTAGCTCGTGCAGGGGCACGCTTGCACTCTTGCAGGGGCATGCTTACGCTCGTGCAGGGAGGGTCGTGCAGGGGCGCTCGCATGAGGGAGATCCCACAGTGCTCTTGCGATGTAGCTTCTGCGGGCAGAAACGCGCTGGCGAGCTCGCGGTGGTGGCGTGCGACAGAAGCGCGTGGCGGAGGAGATCGAGAGAGAGATCGCGAGAGAGATTGCGAACAGCGAAGGGAGAGAGAAAGAATGAGAGGGAAACTAAGAGAAGGAAATAGAGAGAGAGCGGTGGCGATGGCCGTTGGGTGGTGGCGGGTCACGGCGGAGAGGCGCGAAACAACTACAGAGGAGGGCGGTGGCCGCGGGAGGTAAAGGGTCAGGGAGAGTGAAAGAGAAAGAGAGAGAGGGAGGGATTTGGGCTTTAGCCCTAATCTGATTTGGGGAGAGGGGAGTGCCACGTTTCGGCCGAAACGCAGCACTTCCTTCTCTCCCTCTCTCTTCCCCCTTTTTTTTTAATAAATAATTAATTTAATTTAAGAAATGAATAATTATGTGTATATATATATCTGTATATATATTTTTATACTCACTTACCCTACAATCGCAGAAACGGCATTTGGAATATACCAAAAATAAATTTAGAAACTCCAAAATAAAAAATCAATTTAAATAAATAAATTTTCTCTCTATATAAATAAACAGAGGAATACCTTATTTATATATATATATTTCAAAACTGGTACAATATTACAGACACCGCAGTGTCAGTGTTACATTTTCTAACCCCCTAAAAATAAGTTTCGTCCTCGAAACTAAAAGAAGTCTAAACAGTAAACAACTAGGGGTGCTGTCTCCTCATAGTCTCCTCGGGATCCCAAATCTCTTCCTCAACCTAATCGCTGCTCCATAGCACTCGGACAAGAGATACCTCCATGTTCCGTAGTTGTCGGATTTGCTTGTCAAGTATGGCTACCGGCTGAACAGGAGACTCAAGTCCTCTTGTACCTCTACTGGCGGAGGCTCCAAAATATGCGAAGGATCTGGGATGTACTTCCTCAACACTGATACATGGAAGACATCATGGATTCGAGATAACTCGTCTGGCAGCTCTAGTCTGTATGCCACGCTCCCAACCCTACTGAGGATATAGAACGGGTCAATGTACCTGAGGCTCAACTTGCCCCGCAGCCGATATCAAATGAGTCCCTTCAAGGGAGAAATCCTCAAAAATACCATATCACCCACCTCAAACTCTAAGGGTCGGCATCTCTGATCCGCATATGCCTTCTGTCTGTTTTGGGCAGCTTTCAACCGCTCACGGACCACCCTGACCTTTCCTTAGTTTCCTCGACTAACTCAACATTGGTAAGGCGCCTTTCGCCTATCTCATCCCAGCACAATGGGGTGCGACACTTTCTGTCGTAAAGTGCCTCATAGGGTGGCATGCCAACGCTGGCCTAATAACTATTATTATATGCAAACTCCACCAGCGGTAAATGTCTATTCCAATTACCCCAAAAATCCATAACACAAGCCCGAAGCAAATTCTCGAGTATCTGAATGGTCCCCTCCACTAGCGGTAAATGTCTATTCCAATTACCCCAAAAATCCATAACACAAGCCCGAAGCAAATCCTCGAGTATTTGAATGGTCCTCTCTGACTGACCATCTGTCTGTGGGTGATATGCTATGCTAAAACTGAGCCGTGTGCTCAAAGCTTCCTGCAGCTTAGGCCAAAATCGAGAAGTGAACCTTGGATCCTTATCCGAGACTATGGATACAGGAATCCCATGCAGTCTGACTATTTCGTCAATATACAGACATGCCAATGTCTCCAGTGGAGAGTCACTGCGCATTGGGATGAAATGGGCAGACTTGGAGAGTCGATCGACTGCCACCCAAATGGCATCATATCTGGCCTGAGTCCGTGGCAATCCCATAACAAAATCCATAGTCACATGTTCCCACTTCCATACGGGAATGGGAAGAGGCTGTAGTACACCCGCTGGCCTCTGATACTCAGCCTTCACCTGCTGACAGACTAAACATCTAGCTACAAACTCCGTAATGTCCTTCTTCATACCTGGCCACTAATAGCTGCCCTGAATAGTTCGATACATCTTTGTACAACCTAGGTGCAAGGCATAGGCCGAGGAGTGTGCCTCCTTTAATATGGACTTGCAAAGATCCTCATCGGCGAGTATAGCCACTCTATCTCAGTAAGAGCCTGGAGCTCAGTATCAGTGCCCTGCAGCTCCCTAATATGGTCCAACAGCATCGGCCTGACCTCAAACCTGGCTAGCAGAGTGCCCTGATCATCACAAGCCAATCTGACTCCCAAATCCCGGACTCCCATCAAACAAGTGAGGTATGCCGTATTGTTCTCCTGAGACGAGAAGCTGATTTCCGGCTCAAGGCATTAGCAACCACATTGGCTTTGCCTGGATGATAATCAATGACAAGATCATAATCTTTGAGGAGTTCCAACCATCTCCTCTGTCTCAGGTTAAGTTCTCGCTGGGTGAATCAATACTTCAAACTTTTATGATCAGTATACACCTGGCAAGTCACCCCGTACAAGTAATGGCCCCATATCTTCAATGCAAAGACTATGGCCGCAAGCTCCAGATCGTGTGTCGGATAATTCACCTCATGTTTCTTTAACTGTCTAGAGACGTAGGTGATCACCCGACCATTTTGCATCAAAACACAACCCAACCCCTGTCGGCTAGCATCACTGTACACTATGTACTCCTGACTGCTGGTGGGAAGTGCCAAAATCGGAGCTGTAGTCAACCGTTGTTTGAGCTCCTGAAAACTCACCTCACAACGGTTATCTCATACAAACTTGATACCCTTTCGCGTCAATCTAAACAATGGAGCAGCTATCCGGGAAAACCCCTCAACAAATCTGCGGTAATACCCGGCCAGACCAAGAAAACTCTTGATCTCAGTCACTGTCTGCGGCTGCTCCCATTTCGTAATGGCATCGACCTTCTGCGGATCGACAAAAATCTCTTCCGCAGAAACGACATGCCCCAAAAATCCAACTTATTTTAGCCAAAATTCACATCTTGTGAATTTGGCATACAACTGCTTATCGCGGAGGATCTGTAAAACAGTACGAAGATGCTAAACATGATTCTCATCACTCCGTGAATACACCAGTATATCGTCTATGAAGACTTTGACAAACTGATCCAGATAGTCGTGAAAGACTCTGTTCATCAAGTCTATGAATGAGCGGGGGCATTAGTCAATCGAAACGGTATGACTAGAAATTCGTAGTGCCCGTATCGAATACGGAAAGCTGTCTTTGACACATCTTGACTCCTAATCCGCAACTGATGATATTCCGATCGAAGATCAATCTTTGAAAAAACTTGAGCACCTTGCAATTGATCAAAAAAATATCTATGCGAGGCAGCAGATATCTGTTCTTCACAGTTACCCGATTAAGCTTCCTGTAATCCACACACAATCTCAGTGAGCTGTCTTTCTGCTTTACAAACAGCACTGGAGCACCCTAAGGTGACGTGCTAGGACGGATGAATCCCTTATCTAGCAACTCCTGCAACTGGACCTTGAGCTCCCTAAACTCAGCCGGCGCCATCCTGTATGGCGGTATAGAGATAGGGGTAATCCCCGGAGCTAAATCGATCTCAAAGTCAAACTCTCGAACCGGTGGTAATCCGAGTAGCTCCTCGGGGAAAATATCAGGAAAGTCCTGTACCACTGGAACATCCTCCAGTCTCGGTCCCTGAGTAGTAGTGTCTATGATGTGAGCCAGATATATCGCACACCCACGGTGAATCATGCGTTTGGCCTCCAAAACTGAAATGACACAGTGGGGTAAAACCTGCCTCTCGCCCTCAAAAATCAACACTGGCTGATCGGGGCTTCGAAACTCTACCTTCTTCTTAAAGCAATCAACTGAAGCCCGATGCATATGTAGCCAATCCATCCCCAAGATGGCATCAAAATTAGTCATGGCGAGACAGATTAGATCTGCGTTCAGCACTGTATCCCCAACTTTGATCTCACATTCTCTATGCACTGTGCAATGCACAATCTGCATACCCAGAGGAGTGATAACCAATATCTCCTCGTCCAAAGGTGAGAGCGCCATGTTAGAATGTCAGAAGAATTGATCGCTCACATATAAATAGTTAGACCCCGTGTCAATAAGGATACGAGTATCTATTCCGAAGATAGGTAGAGTACTTATCATTGAACAAAATACACATAGACTTAGAATAATTTCAAACTTGATATATATATATGTCAAAATAGTTGAGCCTCTAAGGCTTTTACAACTTCAGTGTACAAAAGATGTCAAAGTAGTATCATATCAACAAAAGGGTACACAACATAAAATACATATACGACTATCATGATACAATGCTGACATCCCCAAAAGAAGTGGAAATACGAATAGCGATCCTATTCTACAGGATCAGAAGGAGGAGTACCCATAATGATGTCGGGGTTCGCCTGGACATCCTCCTGCGTCATGGCATAAACCAGGGCCTGAGCCCTAGGCTACTGTCGTGCTTGGGTCTGCACTGTGTTACTCCCGGTGGTCACCTTGGGAGTAGAAGATGCTGGCCGAGCAGGCTGCCCCTGCTATCCCATATGAGGAGTACTAGTGCGGCTCTGTGAACTCTGTCCTCCGCGTCATAACTCAATGCAGAAACTCCTGATATGCCCCGGCTTCCCACAGTGGAAGCAAGTGACCGACACTAAACAAGCTCCTATCGAATGGGACCTATTGCACCTGCGGCAATAAGGATGCCGCTGAGTAGTGTACTATGCAGGGTGAGTCAGAACGGGCTGTCTGAACCCCTGGGAGTACTGTCCCCGTCCCAGATTAGAAGATCCAAATCCAAATCCGTCTCTGTGCGAACTGGATCCCCTGCCCCTCTGTGCGAACTGGATCCCCTGCCCCTCTTGTAGCTCTTTCTTTCTCTTCAGCTCTCTGTTCTCTCTCTGCCTAGTCTCGGCGCGGACCAAAGCCTCCACGCGGTGAGTAGAGTCTATCACCTCGGCTAGTGTAAATTGTGGTGTAATAGTCATATACTTTTTTATGTTGAGATTAAGACCGTCTTCGAATTTGAAGTGCAAATACTGAGGTGTGGCCATATCCAGTACGAATGCGGCAAGTCTCCGCATATCAGCCTCATACTCCGAGATAAATTTGGACCCCTATGTAAGCCGTCCCAACTCTGACCTCATCTGGTCCTCCTGGTAAAGTGGGAAGAATCTGCGATCAAACTCCCGAAGGAAGTCGTCCCACCATAGTGGCGCTGTCACCTCATCAGTGAGGGCCTCCTACCATAAGAGGACCTCTCCTTCTAATAATCACTGTACCACTTTCAGGCAGAGCTCCTCTCTAATCCCCAAATCAGTCAAAATCCTGCGGGTGCGGTTGATCCAATGTTTGGCTACCGTAGCATCACCAAGCCCCGTGAAATCAGTATACCCCAACTGACGGGCCTCCTTAACCAACTGAGTCAACTCATGTACCCGTCTAAGAGTAACCGATGTGGTCTTACTCGGCTCTGACAAGATAGAAGGACCGGCCACCGGCGGTGGAACCGGTGCCGAAAGAACTGGCACTGCTGCAGATGCAGGCACTGCTGTAGGAGGTGGTGGGGGCGGAATCTGGACCCCATGCGAAGCGTACCACTCGTATACCTGTCGAAAGGTGTCGAGTGTGGGTACGGGAGTCTCAGCATGAGCAGCTGGCTGAGTAGGTGCCGTTGGTGGCTTGCGCGTCGAGGAACGATCCTCCGGCTCGTCTAATTCCTCTGGTGGGACAAAACGGGTGCTCCGTCGGGTCGTCATACTTCTGCAAGAGAAAGATCCTTATTAGGTATCGTTCAAAGAATAGGTATGGTTCAAGAAAATTGGAGTAGTCACATCTTGACTACCCTCACAAAGAATGGAATCCAAAAAAAAGCATAGGTTAGACACAACCGTATCTAACCCCCTAAAATGGATGAACTTATATACCTATGACCATGTACTGGGACTTCATGACTGTATGAAACTCTCATGCATTGAGGACTTTAAACACAAACACACTCGGGAATGTCTTCAAGACTCTCTTCCTACATAACTCTCAACCTAGGCGCTTTGATACCAATTCAACTGTCACGCCCCGGACCGATATCGTGAATAGCCGCCCGTTGTTCTGAATGTCGGCTATATTTTTACAAAAAATTGAGTAGAATCTCCTCATATTTCGGAGGTCTCCGAAGTACAATTAATCCTATATAAATCACAACCATCTTGTAAAATAAACAAATGGTCATCCCGGCCTCTCCAATATCAACCAATCCCATACCCAACATTCAGAATAACGCAAAGTTATAAAATTTCCAGCAACCTAACCACAAACCTCTACTGCCATACCCCCATCAAAGGCATGGACAGCCGCTAGTCGCCCCTCCTGTGATTTAGAGATAGTACAGAGCGATCCTAGAGTACACTTCTAAGACAGAACACATTCCCAAATATATACACAATGAATAAGAATTGCCCCAATGCAAGTGTTATGTAATGACATGAGAGTTCCACAATTCAAATGTCCATATTATACAGTCATCCCAGAATTATACAATGGTCGTCTATAGATCTCAAAATACATTTACATCATCAATAAAATTTTAACTCACAAAATTGTAGCAAAAATATACAATTACTCCTCAAGTCCAGACCAGATCTCTCAATGATACCGAGCGTCCTAAAGCAACGCTCCTTCTCAAATACTATCTTTGAAACAAGAAAGGAAATGAGGGGTAAGTACTTAGGGAAAGAATACTCAGTAAGTGAGTGGGTCAATGCAACCGTCCAATATGAAGTGTGAAATTGGAGTGTCAAAGTATAAAATACAATTTATATTTCAAATCATCATACATTTCCTTTTTACAATATATCATTAGCACGCATTATCAAGTCAAATATGCATCCAGAGCACTGTCATTAAAATCATAGAGCTGCCAGTCGAAAGTATCCTGGTAGAGGTCTACCTCGACTTATGACAGGCGCACCAGGGGTGTTATATGTAAGTTTATTTAAAGTGCTCGCTACCCCGGCGTTGGCGACGGATCTCGTCCAGGTCCTCCCCCTTTCGAGTTCAACCTGGTTAGTACCATGTTATTAATCAAATCATGACAACTCGTGGGATACCCCAGACTTAGGCATATCCGAACGCAACCAAAGCGCCTCTTACGATATCCTTCGTACCTACGGAACAATACAGACCAAAACCCTTAAGGCCAAAATCAATATCATATCAAGAATGTGCCAAAATCAGGTTCACAAACCAAATGCAATATATAGTGTAAAATGACACATTATACATTTCAACCACATGGATGCTTAATTTTCATAATTCAACCAAAATTTTGGACACTTCAACGGTTCACAAAAAGTCAGTTCCAAAACAGAGCAAAACATTTCAAGCACACGACAATTCATGCTCATTTATCAAAATGTTATAAAATAGGGTTTACATATTAAACAAAGGCATTGAAATAAATCTTACTCATAGATTTGGGGAGGATAGTGCACTCTCCAATAAAACCACAACACGTAGAATCAAAACTCCCCTCAATCGAATCACCAAACAAGTATGAAGGCAACCGTCCACAGATTTCACACCTCTTATATACCAAAAGTCTGTACATACATAGGTTCAATTAAGGATATAGTTTTGTGCTCAAACCAAAGCTAAAACAAGTTCGAACTTCCTACACATAAGACCATTTCTCTAGCTCACTCAAAATGCCTCGAAACATTCCATTTTCAAGGTATCGAAGTCTATTTTCATAATATAGACGTATTTTAATTTCCTATATGCAGGAAAATTTATAATGAAAAGACTGCATCAATCCTTAAACTCAAATCCCAAATTCTGACTGTTTTTAAGCATTCGTCAAATCAAACTCTAAGAGAAGCTATTCAAATTAAGTCTGTACGATTCTATCATTCTGAATAGCTTAATTTGTATAAAATCCTATATTTGACCTAATTAATTTCATATAATATCAAATAATATATTTCAATCTATTCTAACATTCATCATAACATATGCAATACACTCTTACTCTAATTTATCCTAAATTCATCTAAATAAATCGAGTGAGTTAGAAATTCTCACGTAGGGTCCCTCAGGTTGCAGATCTAGCTTTCGTTTGCCCGTCATTTTGGTCCAAAACCTGTAATATTTTCAAATTTGAACAATATTAGCAACTAACTCAAATTTCTAAACACCAAACCCTAGAACCTTAACCAATCACAGTCATTACCTGTAGTGAAGATACATGTGAGCTCTCAAAGGAGAAAGCCGGTCGTGGGCTCGTGGGCCGTCGCTGGCTTGCGGGCTGGTGGGCTGGCAGGCTGGTCCGTTGGTGGGCTGGCGGGTCAGCAAGCTAGCGGGCTTGTAGGCTGGCTCGCTCACGGGCTAGGGGCTCGTGCTCGCGAGCTGGAGCGCTCGTGACCTGGAGTGTGCACTCGCGAGAGACTGTAGTCGCACGCTGAGGTACGTTTGCTCGAGGGAGGTCGCGCTGGGGGCGCGCTCGCTCAGGGTAGCTCGTGCAGGGGCACGCTGGCGCTCGTGCAAGGGCATGCTTGAGCTCGTATAGGGGCACGCTGGTGCTTGTGCAGGGGCACGTTGGCGCTCGTGCAGGGGCACGCTTTCGCTTGTGCTGGGAGGCGCTCGTGCAAGGGAGATCATGCAGTGCTCTCGCGATATGGCTTTTACGGGCAGTCGCGCGCTGGTGCGCTCGCAGTGGTAGCATGCGATAGAAGTGCACGGTGGAGGAGATCGAGAGGGAGATCGCGAGAGAGATCACGAACAGCGAAGGGAGAGAGAAAGAATGAGAGGGAAACTAAGAGAAGGAAATAGAGAGAGAGCGGTGGCGATGGCCGTTGGGTGGTGGCAGGTCGCAGCGGAGAGGCGCGGAGGAGGGCGGCGGCCATGGGAGGTGAAGGGTCGGGGAGAGAGAAAGAGAAGGAGAGAGAGAGGGAGAGATTAGGGCTTTAGCCCTAATCTGATTTCGGGAGAGGGGAGTGTCGGGTTTCGGCCGAAACGCAGCACTTCCTTCTCTCTCTCTCTCTCCCCCCTTTTTTTTGAATAAATAATTAATTTAATTTAAGAAATGAATAATTATGTGTATATATATGTATATATATTTTTATACTCACTTACCCTACAGTCGTAGGAACGGTATTTAGAATATACCAAAAATAAATTTAGAAACCCCAAAATCAAAAATCAATTTAAATAAATAAACTTTCTCTCTATATAATTAAACAAAGGAATATCTTATTTATATATATATATTTCAAAAATGATACAATATTACGGATACCGCATTGTCGGTGTTACAATACAGTTGATGTAAACCAAATGACATGGTCATCTGTTGGTATAGCCAAAAAAGGGTCTATACCTGCATTTTTGTGGATTACATTAATATATATATTTTTCCGGTTAGTAGATGAAATTTTTTTTGTAATACTAATTCATCAAATTTGCTCATCATTGCCATATGGTTTGTGATGTGTTCTTCGGATTTATTAAAGTTTGATTATTTTTTTCTCATCCACATCTTAATAGAGAACCCAAAATGTGAAATACAATAGAACAGAATTCACTCAAATGAGAATTAGATTCTCAATCTTGATTTGCGATGAATTGAAACCCATGATTTCTAAGATGACCTGAAATTAGATGAATAAACCAGCCTCTAATCTTAGTATGGATGAGATGTAGAAGACATAATTAGATTAGGTAAGTTTCTAAAAGTGTGAAAACTGCTAGTTTGGAAAGAAATTTAAAAACTAAAAGGTTTCAAATGCAAAAATATCAATTCAGGTTAACACATGCTACTGAAATTCAATCAGACAATTAAAACTTTTTGGATGATTTAAGAAATCAAACAGAAAAATTTTAAGGGTCCACTTTAGAGATTATATGTGGGACCCTAATGAGCTAGTATCCATAGGTCGCACAAGCAAGGAATGTAGCCATGCATGCGTCCATCCTTACACACATACTGTGCACGTAGTGCACAGGCACACAATTGTCATGCTGAGGTTATGAAGCCCAAACACCTATAGGGCACGAACTCCCTGGTACCTTGGGATTTCGCACAAGTTAGTCTTGTATGAATCAGATAATCCTAATGATTGCCAGGATACAAACTTCTAGAGAGACCTTTGGGTAGGGAACAAACCTCTGATAGAATGCATCCAAGCTTTAAGTCAGTAGGAAAGTATGAACCAGAGTAAACTACTTCATCTCTACTGATGGTTACTAGAGAGAAAAAGAGCTAAACCTTCTGTTGCCTAGTTATAAGGTAGAGGAAATCAAAGGTATTATGGTACCTAAGTGTGTGGAGGCCAAAGACATGGTAATTTGGAAAGATTCCAACAATAGGGCTTTCACAGTTGCTTCTGCTTATAAGATTGCTTCTGACATTCAGAACCTCCAATACTGCAGACAAGAAGATCAGAACTGGAATTGGATTTGGAAGTCCAAGTGTGCTGAAAGAACCAAGATCTTCCTCTGGTTAGCTAAACATGAAAAACTTATGACAAACATGGAAAGATGTAAACGGAAGTTTTGTGAAGATCCCACCTACCCTGTCTGCGGGGAGAAAGATGAATCAGTCCTCTACTTGTTGAAGGACTGCGATAACACTAAACAAACTTGGGAAATAGTCTTTCCAAGGCTTAGACAAAACTTGGACTTCGGGACCAAAAGTCTCGGCAACTGGCTATATTCAAGAGCTAATTGGAAGGGCCTGCAAAATCAAATTCCTATAAGCTATCTCTTCATCCACACAGTCAGGTCCTTATGGAAGGGAAGATGCTGGGAAGTATTCCAAAAGATTAGAAAGTCTCCTCAAGATTTGGCTTCCTATGCCATCAGCCTGTCCGTGGAAACTCGCCTTCTTTCGAACAATCCTACCGCTGACAAGAAGTCCCAAATGAATAAGATCAAATGGGAGCTTCCTCGGTAGGGCTATCTTAAACTCAACACAGATGAAGCCATGTCCCTCCCCTCTGGAAAGGCTAGTACAGGAGGCATCATCAGAAATAGCATGGGTGAATGGGTGACCGGGTTCACTATCAACATTGGGAGGTCTTCAATTATCCTTGCTGAGCTCTGGGGGCTTAGAGAAGGTCTTCATCTTGCCAAAAGAGTGGTTTCTCCCACTTGGAAGTGGAATCAGACTCTGCAGTACTAGTGGACTTACTCGAGGGCCATCCGGCCCTCGATTATCCTTTGTTCTTCATTCTTCAGGAATGCAGAATGCTGATGGATCTCCTGAGTGTAAGAGTTTTCAAGCATGTCCTTCGTGAGGCTAATGTGTGAGCTGACCACTTAGCTCAAATTGGGCAGAGGAATGGAACCGGTCTTCAGGAGCTGAATGACCCTCCTGTATCGTTACTTCGCCTCATTTGGGAAGATTACATAGGCTTAGAAAGAGCTAGGGGTGAAGCCACCTCTAGATTTTAGTTTGTCTTGCTTGTCCTATTGTGTTTCCCTCCTCTCCAGTACAAAAAAAAAATCCTAATGTTTGAAATAGGTATCTGAATAGTCAAAAGTCGATTCTATCTTGAATAAGATTTTTCAATATTTGTTTCTAACTCATTCTCTAAACTTTTTTAATTTTAAAAACTGTTCAAATCTCTATTGATTGAGTTAATTGGCAGCTAACCATGTGTTAATTAAGTGTTAATACTTAATATTAGATACAATTCTAGTTAAAATGTCCACATAAGGGTATTGGGGTTTAAAAAGTTAATTTGAAAAAAAAATTAAATTTGGGATAATAGGATAACTCTCATTATCCCACTAACTCCATTACTCCCTTACAATTCTCTCTCTCTCATTTTTGTTGGTAACAATGTACATGAGATTAAGAGGAAATTCTTTTGAGAGAGTCTGAGAGAGAACTGTCTATATATTGCCAAGAATAGAGAGTGAGAAAGAACTTAGATGAGAAAGAAAGCATACATTTTCTAGAGGAAAAAATTGAGGGCCGAAGAAAAATTTTGAGTAGGGAATTTTTTCCCATGTCATTGGTTCACCGGACGTTGGGTTGAGACATCGTGAATTTGCGATTTTGTGATCACTATCCCGATTGTAAGATCATCGAGAGAAGTATCATGGCTCCTGAATTGTCTACAATTATTTGTTGAGATATGCCCGAAAATTTGATCTTTTAGTTATTTCGAAAAATCATCATACTTCCGTTTTGTGAAAATTAATTTTAACATTGGTATCGGAGTATTTGTTAGATTTTTTAAAACATTTCTTTTCAGAATTTTTTAGGTATAAAAATTTAGATTTTGGATTACAAATGAATTTCATAAATCCAATTATACCACGATATTGTCTATGATTTGTGGATCATGAAAATAAATTTTTCATAATTTTTGGAGTACTTTAACACCATGAAATATGAAGTCAAAGATTTTGACCCCTAATGGTATCTGAAACTTAAAACTCTAGATTTGTCAAGTTCAAGGACAAATTGACCAATAAAATTGGTATAAACGTGTTTCTCATAGTCTGATCTACATTTTGATCTATATATATATATATATTGTGTATTGCCATCGTCGAAAACTAGGTTTTCTGATATGGCCATGAAGGGTAAAATTTTGGATACTTGATTCATTAAGTTTAGAGCTTGAATCTCCCAAAAAATGAGTTAAAAATGATTTGGGAAAATCCAATTTAATTTTTCCAATGAGCTCGTAGTAAAAAATGGGCCAGAGAAGCATCTTCCAGCAACCGGGTCGCGAGGACCTGGTTACAGGCCCGTCGGGCGAAGAAGACATGCTCCAGATCCATGGGCGCATGCACCACACACGCATAGAGGCACGTCAAGCAGCCAAGGTACAAGAGCATGGTCATCACGCGCGCTGAGGTATGTGAGTGGGTCCGATGGACCGGGTCGGATCGAACCCAGATCCGCATCCTGACCCGATCCACGACCCGGGGGATACAGGCCAAGCGCGTGGGCATATGTGAGGGACACGCCACATGTCTGGCATGTGTGCCAAGCTGCTACTAGTGTGTGAAGGCGCGTGGCAGTACGTGGCGGAGCGTAGGAATCTCGGCAGCACGTCTAGCTGCTCTGAATTAGATTTTTCCAATTTTCAGATAGTCCCACCTCTACATATGTGATTATTTGTTGGTTTTTATGTACCGAATCCAAATCCAAATGGTAAGATGTGATTTCGGGTTATGGTGTATGGTATCTGGTATCTGGTATCTGTTGACTCATATTCTCGATTTGGCATCTATACTCAAATAATTTAGGATTTATTGATTCGAAAGATACACAAAATGTGAGAGTAAATATCACTAAATCATTAAAATTTCTCTTGATGCAATAAGAACTATCGTATTAGATTTTCGTAAGGAGGATTAGCTGAATGGTGAGATCTACAAAATTTTAGACCGATAAATTCATATTGTTCTCGAGAAGTAAAATTTGCATGAGATTCTGAGGCCCGAGATGATGGGCCACAGGGAGGGTACCACACATCAAGTTAGATGGGATATGGAAGTCCATCGTGCCTAGAAGAAACGGATAGCCAAATCAGGACAATTCTCATCAGCAATATGCACGATGACATGATCCTGTTCTATGAGTATATCCTATGATAATGTCAGTTTACTTTGCCCCAAAAGAGCATTATGGTACTTTTTTCAGCTCCTAAGGTGAGGATGTTGTAGAAAAGGGCTAATCATATAATAATACAATATTCGATGCAATATCGAGTATAATCGCTGAGTTAAGAAATGCAGGCAAGCCCATTTCAGGTGAGATTCAGGTATTGGGTATGATCCAGTCATTTACCTAATTCATGGGAGACCATGAAAACCTATCTCATTTGTGACGAGAGTATTTGTACTTTCGCTAATGTGTACAGCCATTATGAGCTTTAGGAGAAGTGCTTGGAGGCGAGTAGGCCATACCCGGGTCATGTTTATGCTGCTGAGTTGAGTAAAGGCTCCAATGGTACCAAACAAATAGCATAAGTATGAGAAGAAGAGCCGAGATCTAAGCAATAAGAAACCATCCGAGAAAATCGACAACAAGGTACAAAAGAGCAGGAAGAAAGAGTTTTGATAAGATAAATGCGAAGTGTTACGTTTCAGGTTAACTTGGTCATTTCACTCGTAAGTGTAACAAGTGAAAAGAATGTTTTTCTTCTTTACATGGTTTGTGTCACGCCCCAAATCCACCCCATCGTCGGGGCATCATCGGCGGCGGATTGTCTGGTTCTCACCAGGACTCAGTCACTTGTATGGTAACAGAAATCATCTAAAATAATAGATCTTTCATTAATTTAAATTGCTACATTTTACAAAAGTTTCTATACATACTAAGCCAGAGAACTTTTATACTAGAAAGCTTATCCCAATAGAATTATCTCTACTTGTTCATTTAATCTTCCTTAACCTTTGATCCTATATGATCTAAAACGATTTTTGATGTAAGCTTGATAGCCCAGTGAGATCCATGTATGCATGTGTAAAAATTTATTATAAAATTATATGATAACGGTCTTATTATAAAATCATTTTGAGAAAGCTTTGTGTACAACAACAACATGTATATTTGAATAATAATAGGAAGATACTACAGTACAAAAACAATTCATTTTCGTCTTATCTCTCCATAAGGACAGTCGTCTTATCCCTCCCAAGAGATCTATTTTTGGAAAAGCCTATCAGTCTCCCCCGCATTAAGTGGACAAACCTCCTATCCATAATAATGGGGTGTTACCAGTATGTATTTTGATGTTTGAAAAAACCCTTGGTTGCTCGAACTATCTTCACACATATCGACTTATATAACAAACACAAATATATACATTGATATAGCAGTAGGAAAATCATTGTATCGGTAGTAAATAATGATTGCAGTAAAAGATCATGGTAGCAATAGAAAATCACGGTTGCAGCAAAAAATCACGGTAATTATGCATAAAAATATATGAATACAAAGGAGACTCATTTGAAAGAGTTGCCTAGGATCTTCTTTCATTTTCTCTTTTTCCTTTCTTTCTCTTCTTTTCTTTCTTTCTTCTGCTTTCTCTATTTCTCTTTCTATTTTTCTCTCTTTCTCTTTCTTTCTCCCTCTTGGCCGAATTGGTTTGGAAAATGGGAGGAGGAGGGGTATTTATAGGCTTTGTTGGGTAATGGATTTTTGCCAAGTGTTAGGACACTTGTTGATCATGCAAAGTTCTTGTTGTAGTTGTAAACTATATGTCCTCCCATTTGTCATGTGGTGGCATGAGAAAAATATGCAATTGACAAGTGTCCAAATATGTGTCATATGGATAGAGGAGGTCGAATGCAAATTGACTACTCAAAGTGACATGTGTCAAGTGGATGGAGAAAGTAAAATACAAATTGAAAACTTCAATGGTGGTAGAAGATGAGGCAGTTTGGACGATGATAAGGCAGTCACATGGTCGGTGCATGCATATGTGATGTGTCTAGATTTAGGTATTCAGAACAGGTGTAGTTCTGGTGGTCCTTTTGATATTATTTTGGTTCATTTACTTACAAATTACACGTAAATAAGAAAATGCCCATCATTTGAATTTAATAAAAATAGTTTTAGGAGCTAATTCTTTATGGATAAAAAGTCAACTCTTCTTTCCGAAAATAAAACTTAAACGGCTAATTTTGTTGGATTTTATTTAGAGGGCTAAAACTTAGAAAAATTCTAGAAAAATAGGTTTTCACTATTTTCTAAACATTTCAGAAACCTCATTTTTAGGATACTTAGTTTCCAGCGAATTGGTCAAATCTAGGTTTTCAACATTTTAAGTATCCGAATTCATATCCAATTCCTATATTTCAAGTAATATCCTCATTTCCTTATTAATAATAAGCTATTTTTTACAACTAAATTGGGGTATGTGATAGTTTGAGTTTTGTCTCATTTATTGTAATGCTCGTTGATTTTTTCTTTTGTGGATTGAAAATTTAGAAGCCACTAACTATGTAACTTAAGACAGAAGTACGTATGTAGAGTTTCGCTAAGTAAATCCTCGGGTTAGGAGGATTTATGTGAGGAACAAAGTATTGTCGTCGTTGGAGGGATCGATACTTGCAAGTTGAAGTTGCACAGTAGTCAAACTCTATATCTAGATGACGTTATTTATGCTCCGGATATTCAACGGAACTTCATTTCAATACTTTGTCTAAGATTGTCTAGGATATGCAAGAAAATCATCTGCTTTTATTAAATACGATAGCTATTTGATCTGTTTTAGTTTTATTCATGATGGATTGCATATACTGGATGCTACTTCTTCTAATAGTTTTCTTGTTATTCTTTTATTGTCTTTGCATTTGATTGCGTAAATGATGATGCAAATGAGTGGCATAGTAGAGTTGGACACATAAGGTAAGAGAGGATGAACTTGTTAGTAGTGAGTGGTTTGTTGGACCCACTAACCATGTTCCAATTGCCCGTATGTGAGTTTTTTGCCTAACCGGTAATGCTACAAGAAAACTAGTTAGCAACACAATGAGAGCTAGAACTCCATTGCGGTTGGTCCACCAGATATTTATGGCCCTATGAGTATGAGAACATGAAATGGAATTGTGTATTTTATTATTTTCATAAACGATTACATGTGTTTCGGTTATATCATCTGATCTTGTACAAATCTGAGGCATAGAAATGCCTCAGAAGGGTTATTAGTGAAGTTGCGAATTAGTTAGATTTGAGAGTGAAGACTTTCAGAACCGATCGGGGGCTTCATTATTTGTCAGAACTACACAGAGAGCTCTGTTTCGAGAAGAATATCATAAGACAGCTGACTATTCTTACTACTTCTCAGTAGAATGGAGTAGTTGAGAGGAGGAATAGGATGTTGTTGGAAAATGGTGAGGTCTATGATGGCTCAAGTCAATTTATTCATCTCCTATTGAGGAGATATATTATTGACTACAACCTATGTTCTCAATGATATTTTATTAAAGTCTGTAGTCAGTACCCCGTATGAGTTTTAGATAGAGAGATGGCCTAACCTTAGCCGCTTGAGGTCATGGGGTTAAGCTATGTATAATCACGATTTCTCAGATTCACACGGCTAGTTAGGCCTGTGAGAAAAGAAGTATATATTTATAAGATACTCAAAATACTCTAGGGGTATGTGTTCTTAGGTGAGATACAGATGATACTATAATTAAAATTGAGTCTCGTAATACCACATTCTTTGATAATAATTTCTCTAAGAGAGTTGAAATTGATTGAGATTTTACTTTCTATGAGATGGATAAGGTTTATAACTTATGTGAGCCTAGCGGCAAGGCACAAGAATCCATTACGGATTTTGGTCCTAGTGGGAGTAATCTATCAAGAGATGAAGAGATTCTCTCTTCTCGTAAAAGTATTGAGGACGCATACATAAACGTCGCTTCCTGATTGAGGGTAAGACGCTTATTGTGACTCTTGAGGATGATGAGAAATTTATAACGGTCCCAGAGGCTCTCGAGAGTTCTACGAATGACCATTTGTTGAATATCATGGATGAAGACAAAGAGTCAATGAGAATCAATAGGGTATGGGATCTAGTTGATTTTTCTGAGGACAAAAGGACCATTGGGAATGAGTAGGTTCTGAAGGACCTAGTTGATTTACCTAAGTGCTAAAGGACCGTTGGGAAGGAGTAAGTTCTCAAGGTCGTGAGAAACGCTGACAGATCGATGGAGAGATATAAATCTTGTCTGGTGGCCATGGTTATACTTAGACAAAGGGTTTGGATTACCAGAGAGTCATAGTCCAACATATCTCGATCTGTTTACTTTTAGTGATTGTCACAAACATGGATCTAGAGTTATACCAGATGGACGTAAAAACCACCTTTCGTAATGGAAGTTTGGATGAAGAGATCTGTATGTAGCAACTTTCTGGGTTCATTCTGGTAGATAAGATAGATAAGATAAATAACGTCTGTCAACTTTGGAAGTTGACATACGTCCTAAAGCACTCATCAAGGCAATGGTACTTGAGATTTCATGAGGATGCGATATTTTATGGTTTTATAATGATCGAGGAGAATCATTGTAGCTATTTGATATATTCCGATGACTCCTTTGTGATAATATTCTTATATGTAAGTGACATTCTATTGTCGAAAACAACATAGAGTATCTAATGACCATTAAAATATGGTTATTGACGAGTTTTAATATGAAAGATATATGTGAGACTTATCTCATTCTCGAAATTAGGATTCAGAGGAATCGTTTGAGAATGATATTGACTCTTTCACAAGATGAGTGATTGCAACCCAATATATATTCTTATCGCTAAAGGTAAAGATCTGAACCTTGATATGTGCCCTACAACTTAGGAAGAAATATGGGAGATGAGTAGAATCCTTTATACCAGTGCAATATGCAGTCTTGTATATGCAATGAGGCATACACGAGCAGACATTTATTTTGTAGTTGATCTGCTAATTAGGTATCAATCGAATCTTGGAAAGGATTACTAGAAAGTAGTGAAAAATGTTTTGAGATATCTCAAAAGAACTACAAACCTCTCCTTATATTACGAAGGAGGTGATTTGTATCCATTGGGTATTCAGATGCTGATTAGGGTGGCGATATGAATGAATGCAAATCGACAAAAAGATTTGCTATCTTGCTCATTAATGGTGCCATATCTTGGAGAAACAAGAAGTAAATCTGTATTTCTTTATCAATGATAAAAGCTGAGCTTATGGCATGTTCAGTGGCAATTCAAGAGAGTGTTTGGTTCTAAAATTTTTTTAATGATTTGGGAATTGTGGCAGATAGTGGGAGATCAGTGATGATTATTGTGATAATCAGGCCACCATTACCAACAACCGAAATCCTAAGTATCATAGTATGATCAAACATATTGATACCAGATATCATTTTGTAAGAGATATCACTGAAAATGGTTGTGATGATAAAGTACACTTTTACACATAGTATGATGGCTGATCCCTTTACCAAACCCATTGTGAGAGATTTGTTTGTGAAATATGAAATCATTGAATTTAGTGTATTTTGACATTTCTCACTATTTACTAATTTTGATACTTATTGATATATATAACATATGTGTATTATATAGTCACAAGTTTAATTTTTTGCACTTATTTATTGTCATATATTCTGTAGTAAGTTATGATAAAAGATATGTCAGGCAGATATGGTCGACTCTCTATATGAGTGAATATCTCTAACTCTGAGCGAGTGAGGATGAGACAGTTTCTAATAGTAAGAGGTATTGAGAGTGGCCCTACTAGAACATATGTCACCATGATATGTGTTCAGTATGAGATCATTTGGGATATAAATGACATGGAAATACCCACATCATATTGTTTGTAAATAGCAGATTGAGATCTTAAATATCACCTGCGTCTAGTAATATTATTTCTGAGATACTCTCTCTGAGATCTCTGAGTAAAGTTGTAACACCGACACTGCAGTGTTGTAATATTGTAACATTTTTGAAATATATATATATAAATAAGATATTCTTCAATTTATTTATATAGAGAGAAATTTTATTTATTTAAATTGATTTTTGATTTTAGGGTATTTAAATTAAATTTTTGATATATTTTAATTTGCAGAATCCGCGAATCAAAGTAACCGTTTGTACAAAAAAAATTTAAATTTTAGTGAAGTGTGGGTGTGAAGATATATATAAATATATATAAATATATAAATACAAACCTAAAAAACAAAGAGGCCAAATTTAAGAATTAGGGTTTAAAACCCTACATCCTCTCTCTCTCTCTCTCTCCTCGACTCTTCATCTTCCCTCGGACGCCGCTCTCCTCAGCCACTGTCTCGCGCCTCTCAATCGCGACCCGCCACTACTCAACGGCCGTCGCCACTCTCCCTCTGTCTTCTCTCTCTACCTCACTCACGGTCTCCCTCTCATTGTCGCTCGCTCTCTCTCTCTTCGGTTTCGCCCATCTCCGCCGCTCTCCCCGCTGCTCGCCTTCCACAGCGATCTGCCACCCTCCGTGAGCACGCCACAGCGCGATCTCCCCTGCGCGAGCGCGCTACAACGCGATCTCCCTAGTGCGAGCACGCCACAATACACGACCTCTCCGAGTGCGCCAGTGCTCGACTGCCCGCAGAATCCACAGTGCGCAACTGCAGCGGTTCCCTCTCCCTCCAGCGTGAGCCAGCTCCGTAATAGCGCGCCAGCCCGCCAACGCTACTGTTCACGAGTGCACGGCCTTCTCCCGAGAGTGCCACAGCGCAACAGAGAGCGCAACAGAACGCGACTGCTGTCCCAGCCCGTAGGCCCGCCAGCCCACTGCTGCCCACAAAGCCCATTGCGGTCCGCAAACCCGCTAGTCTGCTGACCCGCGAGCCCACTGTAGCCCGCGAATCTGTGAGCCCATTGTAGCCCGCGAGGCCATGACGACCCGTGAGCCCGCGAGCCCACGAACCTCTGTGTAAGTAACTGACTTAGGGTTTTGATCTGATCTAAGTGTTTATGACCTAACTAATAAATCTTGTCTTGATAGGGAGTATTGTAGATTTTGGACTGATCGATGAGACATTCGAACAAAGATCTGAGCTACAAGAAAACCCTTGGTGAAAAATTTCTTACCCATTCGATTTATTTAAATGAATGTTAGGGTTAAGTTTAGAAATAAGGAGAAATGGTTGGCGTGCAGGCGCTGCGCGCCCTGGGTGCTGTGCAGGGGCGCTGCACACCCTACACATGGACCCTACACATGGGCACTGCGGGCCCTACACATAGGCGATGCGCGCTGCACAGAGGAGTGCTGGGCTGTGGCCCTGCTGGCCGGTGGGTGCGAGCGAGAGATTGGATTGGTGTGAGTGCTGTGCGGGATTGGTTGAGTACCAACACTTGAGTCTTGTAGACATGTTGTATGCATAAACAAAAATTAGGAATTAGGGTAGGGTTCTAAAGGATTCGAACCACCTGATTTGCATACATGTATTAGAAGTGATAGCCTATTTCCTATAATTGCGTCGGTTTGAAACTTGCTGATTTTTTTTTATATATATATACATTCATAGGTGTTGGGTGCCTTGATTTAGGGGAGTACTTTTTTTCGCTTCGTGCTATTATTGGGGAGTGCGCTACCTTCTCCCATACAGTGAGTGAGATTTTGACGTCTGCTATTAATTGAAAACCATGTTTTAAAAAAATGCTTTTCAATGACATGATTCTACAAATGTATGATCATTAGAGTTTTGAATATTTTATGAAATATTTTTGTGACCATTGGAATGTCCTAACTACTGATTTATTTGATATACATCCATGAGTTTGATAACTGAATATTGTGCCACCTTTTCGACATATTGACATGTTCTAAATGCTCCCACTGTATTGGCACATGGTTTTGAACGGATTTACATGTACTATTTGGGCTGTACACCCGGCCGATATTATGATACGATGCATGGGGTTGTATGCCCGGCTGATGTGATGATGTGATGCATGGGGTTACGTGCCCGGTAGACTTGGTGATATTGTGATATGCTTCTTATAGCATTCCGTAGCTACGAAGGACATTGGTAAAGGCACCCATTGTGTCCGGATACACTTCGGCCGGATAAATCCGCTAAATTATCATGTAGCCAGCATCCAAGGCAACGGAAGGCTGTTCATGGCCCCAGTTCGGTTGGTATCAGAGCCCAGGTTGGGCAAGGGTAGTAATAAAAGTATTCCCAAATACATTTAAAAATCCTCAATGCATTAGAGAGTTTCATACAGTCATTTAAAGTCCCTTACTATATGTTCGTAGACCAATAACTTCATTCATTTTAGGAGGTTAGTTACTACGTAACTAACCCTAATTTTTAAATCATGTCAAACTCTAGAGTTATATGTAATGAAAATTCTCTCTTTGTAGAATTATGACCAGCGGGACGCAGAGCTAGACTCGTGCAACCCGAGACTCCTCAAGTGCCCGACCCTCCGAGGGAACCTGAGTCCATTCGAGTGCTTGAGGCTGCTTCCTCTTCACAGGCGCCCCCTGCAGCTCCTACTTAGCCGACTGCTCTAGCCGAGGTTCCACTACCATCCCTTAAGGCGTTTAGGCAAGCGTATGAGTGGTACACCTCCCACGGGGTTCAAATGCCACCCCCACCACTACCGACGGCAGTGCCGACTCCTACGTCCGTGCCACCTCCACCAGTACCGATGGCCGCGCCGACTCCTACGGTCGTGCCACCTTCAGTTGTACCAGATCAGCCCCCAGTTGTTGGTCCTTCCACTCTTTTAGGACCTAGTAACACTACCTCATCCACCTTGAGGCGTATTCACGAACTTACCCAGTTGGTGAAGGAGGTGAGGCAGTTAGGCTGTACGGAGTTTATGGGAACGGGTGATTCCACAGCAACGAAGCACTGGATCAACCGCACCCGCAGAATTTTGACTGATCTAGTTTTGAGCGAGGACTATAAGCTTCAGATAGCAGAGAGACTCTTGGATGGCGACGCCCTCACTTGGTGGGAGGCGATTTGTGACGATGCTACCGAGCCGCTGCTATGGGAGGACTTCCTGTGGGAGTTCGATCGCAGGTACTTCTCTGAGTTCCAGCAGAACTATAAGAGGGCAGAGTTTCTATACTTGCAGCAGGGAACCAGGACAGTGACAGACTATGAGGCGGAGTTGAGGCGACTAGCAGCTTTCGTTCCAGACTTGGCGACGTCGAAACAGTTACGATTCAAGTTTGAGGATGGCCTCAACTTGAACATCGGGAGGTATATGACAGTGACTCCTAGTCTCTCCTTTGCGGAGATCGTGGACTCAGCACTTAGGGTGGAGGAGATCGTCCGTGCTGAGGGTAAACAGTGGGAGTATAGAGAGCAAAAGAAGAAGACATCTGGGGCTTCTTCGAACCAGGGCTCGAAGAAGGGTAGGACTTCAGGATATCAGGGAGGCTCTTCTCAGCCGAGATAGGCACATACTGGGTAGGAATCGCAACCTCAGTGGTTTAGAGCACCGGTCCCTATGCCACTACTCAGACTCCAGCTCAGCGGCACCCCTTTTGCCGTCGATGTAGTGGACACCACCCTTTTGGAGAGTGTAGGGTGCCTATTACATGCTTCCGGTATGGGAAGCCAGGGCATATCAGAAGCTCCTGTCTCGGGTTGAGATTGGGAGGTCAAATAGCTACAGGACACTCGTGTGTTCCCCGAAGAGGACAGCAGGGAGCGCCTATACACTCGAGTCACACTACTCCGCGGACGGCAGTCGCGAGCAACACGGTGCCAGGTCCATCTCGACAGCAACAAAGGACACAGACTCATGTATACACGATGATGCAGGAGGACGCTCAGGCAAATCCTGACGTGATTATTGGTACTCCTCCCACTGATCCCCATGTTTAACGATGTCCATATACTTTCTTTTGAGAACCATCACTAGTTGAAACCTTAGAGGCTTAACTAGGTTGGTTTGTGCATACATTTTGATATATATATATGTGAGCATATATTTTCTTCCACATTTATCAACTGATCTTTTTAATTTTCTCACATTAGGAGTTATAAAAATATGGGGAGTTGACGCTCGTGTCCTCATTGACAACGGGTAGAACTATTCGTATATGAGAGCATCTTTTGCCCATGGGTTGGGTAAGCCTTTGTCGCCACTTGATGAGGAGATATTGGTCATCACTCCTCTCGGTGAGCAGATACTTAGAGATTTCATCTACAGAGGGAGCAAGGTCATGATCGGAGATGTGGTACTTAAGGCAGACCTGATTCCACTTAAGATGATGGATTTCGATGCCATCCTAAGAATGGATTGGCTAAGCATGCATAGAGCCTTAGTAGAATGCTTCACCAAAGAAGTGGAGTTTCGGAGACCCGAGAGGCCATTGTTGAGGTTCCCAAGCGAGAGGCGAGTGTTACCTCGCTATGTTGTATCGGTGAAGAAGGCTAGGAGATTGTTACACCAAGGGTGCATGGCATACCTGGCTCATGTTATTAACACCACAATGGAAGGGCCGAGGCTTAAGGAGGTCCCAGTGGTGTAAGAGTTCCCATATGTATTTCCCGAGAAACTCCTTGGATTACCCCCAGTTCGGGAGTTTGATTTCAAGATTAACCTAGCTCCAGGGACCACTCTCATATCTATTCCGCCATATAGAATGGCACCAGCTGAGCTTAGAGAGCTCAAGGTCCAGTTGCGGGAGTTGCTGGATAAGGGTTTTATCCGTTCGAGCACTTCGCCTTAGGGTGCTCCGGTGTTATTTGTGAAGAAGAAAGACGGGACTCTACGATTGTGTGTGGACTATAGGCAACTAAACAAGGGTTCCATCAAGAATCGATACCTTCTGCTGCGTATTGATGATTTATTTGATCAGTTCCAAGGTGCGTAGGTTTTCTCAAAGATCGATCTTAGATCTGGATATCATCAGTTGCAGATCAGGGCTGAGGATGTGCCCAAGACCGCATTCCGCACCCGATATGGACACTACGAGTTCGTGGTCATACCCTTTGGGCTGACCAATGTAACAGTAACCTTTATGGACCTGATGAATTGGGTTTTCCATGATTATTTGGATCGGTTCGTCATTGTATTCATCGACGATATCCTTGTATATTTGCAGAGCAATGAGGAGCATGCGCAGCACCTTAAGGTGGTCTTGCAAATTCTCCGCGAACGGCAGTTGCATGCCAAATTCACCAAGTGTGTATTTTGGCTTAGACAGATCGGATTTCTTGGCCATATTGTTTTTGCGAAGGGTATTTATGTTGACTCACAGAAGGTTGAGGCCATATTAAGGTGGGAGCAACCACAGATAGTGACCGAGGTGTGGAGTTTCCTTGGTCTTGCGGGGTATTATCAGCGGTTCATGGAAGGATTCTCCTGGATCACTGCTCTGCTTTCCAAACTGACACGAACAGACATCAAGTTCTTTTGGGACGATCATTGTGAGACGAGTTTCAAGAGCTCAAACAACGACTGACAACGGCACCAGTGTTAGCTATCCCCACTAGCAGCAGGGAGTACGTGGTATACAGCGATGCCAACAGACAAGGATTTGGCTGTGTACTAATACAGGACAGTTAAGTGATTGCTTATGCTTCGTGACAATTGAAAAAGCATGAGCTGAATTATCTGACGCATGATTTGGAGTTAGCAGCCACAGTATATGCATTGAAGATATGGCGGCATTATCTTTATGGAGTAAACTGTAGAGTCCTCACTGACCACCAGAGCCTAAAGTATTTGTTCACTCAGAGGGAGCTGAACCTCAGACAGAGATGATGGTTAGAGTTGCTAAAGGATTATGATCTGATTATAGATTATCATCCGGGCAAGATGAATGTTGTGGCAGACGCTTTGAGCCGGAAGTCATCTTCAACTTTTTTTTCTCAGGCAACAGAAAGAGCATATGTTTCTTGCCTGGTGGGACTCCGTGCTTTTGGAGTCAGTTTAGCTAATGACAGTTAGGGTGCACTGCTAGCCAAATTTGAGGTGCGACCTACTCTGCTTGATCGCATCAGGAAGCTTCAAGATTCTGATAAAGGCTCCAGGGTATTCACATTAGGATCTGTAAAGGAGAGGGTAGAAACTTCAGAGTCCGTGATGATAGACTCGTGGTGTTCAGATACAGAGTGTGTGTCCCGACCGATAGTGATCTTCGGCTTGCTATCCTTAAGGAAGCACATTTTTCTGCATATGCTATGCATCCCGGGGGTACGAAAATGTATCGGACCATCGAGGTAGCTATTGGTGGTCAACCATGAAGCGAGAGATAGCAGAGTATGTAGCACGATGCTTGGTGTGCCAGCAGGTAAAGGCCGAGTATCAGCGTCCAGCGGGCACACTACAACCTCTTCCCATTTCTGAGTGGAAATGGGAGTATATTATTATGGATTTCGTGATGGGGTTACCGCGGCTTTTACAGGCATGATGCGATTTGGGTGATTGTCGATCGACTCACCAAATCTGCATATGTTATCCCTATCCACGGTGACTATTCCTTGAAGGCGTTGGCACGTCTCTATATTGATACCATAGTTCGGCTTCACAGGGTGCCTGCTTCGATTGTTTTAAATAGGGACCCCAGATTCATATCTAGGTTTTGGCCCAGGTTGCAGGAGGCATTGGGTACTAGATTGAATTTTAGTACGACATATCATCCTCAGACGGATGGGTAATCCGAGAGGATGATTCAGATGCTCGAGGATATGCTTCGGGCATGCGTCATTGATTTTCATGGTAGCTAGGACGACACCTTCCATTGGTGGAGTTTGCATACAACAACAGCCACCAGACGAGTATCGGGATGCCTCCGTATGAGGCACTGTATGGCAGGAAGTGCCGCACCCCGATATGCTGGGATGAAATCAGAGAGCGACGTCTCAGCAGTGTCGAGCTGATTGAGGAAACGAAAGATAAAGTTAAGGTCATCCGTGAGCGGATGAGAGCTGCCTAGGACAGGTAGAAGGTATACGCCGATCGTAACGACGACCTCTTGAGTTTGTCAAAGGAGATACGGTTTTCTTGTGGATATCTCCTTTAAAGGGAGTTATACGGTTCAGGCAGCGGGGCAAGCTAAGCCCTAGATATATTGGTCCTTTCCGTATCCTTGAGAGGGTCAGGAGTGTAGCATACAGATTAGAGCTGTCAGATGAACTATCCTGTGTTCATGACGTCTTTCATGTTTTAGTACTCCGGAAATATCTAGCTGATCCTTCTCATGTACATGAGCCCCACCTGTTGAGTTACGAGAGGACCTCAATCTTCCAGTTAAGGCTGTGGCTATTCTAAATCAACAGGTCAGGAAGTTGCGGAGCAAGGAAGTCTCGTTGGTCAGAGTCTTGTGGAGGAGTGACCAGGTCGAGGAGGAGATCTGGGAGCCTGAGGAGGCTATGAGGAGACAGCACCCCCATTTGTTTGCTGTTAGTCCTCTTTTAGTTTCAAGGACAAAACTTATTTTTAGGGGGTTAGAAAATGTAACACCGATACTGCTGTGTCTGTAATATTGTACCATTTTCGAAATATCTATATATAAATAAGATATTCTTCAATTTATTTATATAGACAGAAATTTTATTTATTTAAATTGATTTTTGATTTTGGAGTATTTAAATTAAATTTTTGGTATATTTTAATTTGTCGAATCCACGAATCGAAGTAACCGTTTGTACAAAAAAAATTTTAATTTTAGTGAAGTGTGGGTGTGAAGATATATATATATATATATATATATATATACAAACCTAAAAAAAAAAAAAAAAAAAAAAAAAAAGAGAACCCAAATTTAGGAATTAGGGTTTGAAACCCTAATTCCTCTCTCTCTCTCTCTTTCCTCAACTCTTCATCTTCCCGCGGCCGCCGCTGTCTTGCACCTCTCTGTCGCGAAAACCGCCACCACCCAACGGCCGTCGCCACTCTCCCTCTGTCTTCTCTATCTACCTCACTCATGGTCTCCCTCTCACTGTCGCCCGCTCTATCTCCCTTCGGCTTCACCCATCTCCGCCGCTGCTCGCCCTCCACCGCGATCCGTCACCCTCTGCCGCTCTCTCTCTGCGAGTGCAATCTCCCCTGTACGAGCATGCCACAGCGTGATCCTCCCCTGCGCGAGCGCGCCAAGCGCGATCTCCCCCACGCGAGTGCTCCATAGCTCAATCTCCCTTGCCCGAGCATGCCACAGCGCGCGACCTCTCGCAAGCGCGCCAGCGTGTGATTTCCCACAGAAGCCACAACGCACGAATCCAGTGGTTCCCTCTCACTCCAGCGTGTGCCAGCTCCGCAACAGTACGCCAGCCCGCGAGCGCGACTGCTCGAGAGCGCGCAGCCTTCTCCCGAGCGCGCCACAGCGTGATAGAGCTCGTAACAGCGCGCGACTGCTATCCCAGCCCGCAGGCCTGCCAGCCTACTGCTGCCCGCGAAGCCTACTGCTGTCCACAAGCCCGCTAGCCTGCTGACTCGGGAGCCTACGATGGCCCGTGAGCCCGCGAGCCCACGAACCTCTGCACAGGTAACTGACTTAGGGTTTTGATCCTGATCTAAGTGTTTATGACTTAACTAATAAATCTTATCTTGATAGGGAGTATCGTAAATTTTGAAGTGATCGAGAAGACATTCGGACGAAGGTCTGCGCTCCGAGAAAACCCTAGGTGAAAATTTTCTTATCTATTCGATTTATTTGAATGAATGTCTGGGTTAATTTTAGAAATGAGGAGAAATGGTTGGCGTGGAGGCACTGTGCGCCCTGGGTGCTGCGCTCCCTGCACATGGACCCTGCACATGGGCACTGCGCGCCTTGCACATGGGCACTGCGCGCCTTGCACACAGGCGCTGCTTAATGCACAGAGGAGCGCTAGACTGTGGCCCTGTCGACTCTTGGGTGCAAGTGAGAGATTGGATTGGTGTGAGTCCTGTGCGAGATTGATTGAGTACCAACACTTGAGTCTTGTAGACATGTTGTATGCATGAACAAAATATGAGGAATTAAGGTAGGGTTCTAAAAGATTCGAACTACCTAATTTGCATATGTGTATTCTAAGTGATAGCCTATTTCCTATAACTGCGTAGGTTTGAAACTTGCTGATTTATATATATATATATATATATATATATATATATATATATATACATTCATAGGTGTTGGGTACCTTGATTTAGGGGAGCACTTTTCTTCACTTCGTAGTATTATTGGGGAGTGCGCCACCTTCTCCCATACAGTGAGTGAGACTTTCACGTCTACTATTAATTGAAAACCATGTTTTAAAAAAATGTTTTTCAATGACATGATTCTACAAATGTATGATCATTAGAGTTTTGAATATTTTATGAAATATTTTTGTAATCATTGGAGTGTCTCAACTACTAATTTATTTGATATGCATCCATGAATTTGATAATAAGATATTGTGCCACATTTTCGACATATTGACATGTTTTAAATGCTCCCACTATATTGGCACATGGTTTTTAACGGATTTACATATACTATTTGGGCTGTACGCCCAGCCGACGTTATGATACGATGATGGGACTGTATGCCCGACCAATGTGATGATGTGATGCATGGGGCTACGTGCCCGGCCGACTTGGTGATATTGTGATATGCTTCCTATAGCGTTCTGTGGCTACGAAGGACATTTGGTAGAGGCACCCCTTGTACCCGGATACGTTTCGGTCGGAGGTATTCGCCAAATTATCATGTGTATGGGTGTCCTAGGTTGACCCTCATCAGGGAGGACGTGAGTTTATCTCTGTCTAGCACTGGCCGGGACACCATTGGGGTAAAGAGCCATTATTTGATATTTGCATTGTGAAAACCCACAATGCGCCCGTCCTTGGTCAAGGTAGACTATTATCCGGGTTGTTTGTTCAGCCGGCTCTGCATATGTGACTTGATACATGGATGGATGCATATGTTATTTTCCGATGTGTGTCTTGAGTTATGTAAAATTTTACGTTGTTTTTGCACACTTGATATTGTGTTACATGCTTTGACACTCCAAGTTCACCCTCGATATTGATAGTACAATGTCAATCCCCTCACTTGCTGAGTATCCTCCCATAGATACTCGTTCTTTCCCACAGGATTAGTCGTGGACTGAGGAAGAATTATTGTGATTATATATTGGCAACGTGAACTTGATAGCACCGGGGTTGGGTATGGATGTTACCATATCTTCCGCTACGAATATTGGAGATTTTAGTTTGATCAATATATTTCTCTATTTATTTTATGGGATGATTGTATAAATTATGGACATTTATTCATGAAACTCTCATAATGACTCAGTTTACTTGCATTGAGACACTTGTATGTGTTTAAAATGTTAACTTGGGAATCTATTGTACATGTGTATAAAAATTTAGGTCCGCTCGGTATGTCAGCTGCTCATACCCTAGTTGGGCATGACAGTAGAGGTCTGTGACTAGGGCTGCTAGAAACTTTTATAGTCTTGCGTTGTCCTGGTTATCTGCTATGGTTTAGTTAAGGGTTGTGAAGCCGGGATGGCCATTTATTTAAATTGACAGGATAGTTATGAATTATGTAGGTTAAATTATACATGGGAGACCTTCGAAATGTGGGGAGATTTTGTCCGATTTTTTGTAAAAATGTAACCGGCATCCAGGGCAACGGGAGGCGTTCATGACCCCGGTTCAGGGCGTGACAAAAGTTTTATGTGTAGATTGAGCTCCATACATGTACAATATTAGAAAAATCTAATATATGCTCTTTTGAGAGATGGGGGAATAACACTATGGCACGCGTTTCATACCGTGTATGATAAGACGACCATAAGATAGTGGGAGCTATTATTTGAGATAATAGTGTGATCATGATTCCCATTCCCACTGTGTGAGACTCGAGATCCATTGGATAGAATCTCTTGTACCCTTATTACTTTCGGCTATTTCTAAAAGTTTTGGTTCAGTGTTACTAGTTTAGTCAATTTATTTATGGTCTAGAAAATAAATTGAAGTCTAAGAGGCATGTTTAAGAAAATAGCTGAATTGAAACTAATGGATTCGAATTTGAGAAAAAAAAAACCAATTGACATTATATCATAGTGTTGTATTCACAGATCGACTTGTTATATTAATCCATGTTGGGATTCAAATATAATAGTGAATACACAGTCGAACAAATTATTGAAAATCACTTTCGATGAGGAAAATTGTTTGATGGATGTAACTATGTTAAGTTTAGGGTATAGTGAATTCTTTTTTATACTAACAGTGACTTCTCGGTCATCCTAACAGGTATATAGAGAAATTTTTACTTACAAGTGTACTCATCGATCGCATGACACCCAATCCTATATAAAAGTGCAGTAGGATGATGTGAAAGATCGCATGAATTGTGATCTTATGATGGATGTAAAATACCCTCATATGCAAATGAGAGATATTAGTTAAAATATCCACGTAGGGGTATTGGGATTTAAAAAGTTAATTTGAAAAAAAATTCAAATTTGGGATGATGACCATTATCCCACTAACCCAATTACTCCCTTATAATTCTCTCTCCCTTATTTTTGTCGGTAACAATGTACGTGAGATTAAAAGGAAATTCTTTTGAGAGAGTCTGAGAGAGAACTGTCTGTATATTGCCAAAAATGGAGAGTGAGAAAGAACTTGGTTGAGAAAGAAAAGCACACATTTTCTAGAGGAAAAAATTGAGGGCCGAAAAAAAATTTCGAGTAGGAAATTTTTTCCTATGTTACACTACAAAAAAACAGCATTTTAGCTACAAATTTAGCGACGAAAAATTTTTCGTCGCTAATAACGCGCCGCAAAAATTTACTGACGAAAATTAGAAATCTATTACTAAATTTAGCGACAAAAATTGAAATCCGTCCCTAAATTTAGTGACAAATAATTTTTCGTCGTTAAAATCCGTCACAAACTTTAGCGACGAAAAATTATCCGTCGCTAAATTAGCGACATAAAAAAAATCCGTTACTAAATTTAGCGAAGAAAATCTAAAATTCGTCGCTAAATTTAACGACAGATAATTTTTGTCTCTAAAATCCGTCACTAATTTAGGGAAAAAAAATCTGTAATAATAAAAAAATCCGTCGCTAAATTCAGCGACGGATTTGGAATCCGTCGCTGATTTCAAATTCCACGACGAATTCAAATCCGTCGCTGATTTCAAATTCCGTCAAATGAATGTGATTTCAAATTCCGTCAAATGAATGTTCAAGGAGGGCACGTGTCACTCGTGCCACCCTTACCCACCCGAGCCCACCCGCTCGAGCGCCCGAGCCAGCGCACATGCCACCCTTGCCACCTGAGCCAGCACCCCGCGCAGGCACTCTTAATTGCTAGAAAATGTCGCGCCTTCTGCCTCCACCGTGGTTCGAACTCCGAACTCCGAACTCCGAACTCCTCCGAACTCCTGCATGCAACCTGTAAACCACCGAGCCAAAGATATTACTATGATATAAATTTCTTTTTTATTATTTATTATCTTTATTTCATATTTTTCTAATAATAATAAAATAATATTATAATAATAATTTAAAATAATAAATATAATAACTTTTTTTATTTATTCCACCCACCTAAAATAATGTTAATTAAAAATAATAAATATGATAATTTTTAATAAAATAAAAAATAATAAAATACTAATTTAAAATAAAATAATAAATTAATTAAAAAATATGTTAATATTATATTTTGATTTCTTCTTTTTTCTTTTATCTTATTATTTTATTATTTTTTTTCATTTTTATTTTATTTTTTTAATCCATAATTTAAAAATGGATTACAATATCTCAAAACTATAAAATTATAATTATCAATAAATTATAATATATTAATAATTTAAAAAATCTATATATTTAATTACAAAATATTTTTATTCGTTATAATAAAATTATTATATATTATAATAAAATTATTATATATAAGAAATGAGAGTAGAAAGAAAAGAAAAAAAAACCCAAAAATAGAGATAAGGAAAACAAAGTGAGAATAGAAAACAAAGAGGAGGAAGAAAGTCACACAACAACATTCGGTGGTGCAGTAGTAACATGTGTTCTGTTAAATTCAAGGTCTAAGTTCAAGTTTCGAGTCCCTTCAACTACAAATTTATATTTTTTGTATTAAAACAATGAAAAACGCACAGGCAGGTCGGCGCCCGCACAGGTTCAGATTAATATTTAATTAAAAAATTTATATTATTAAATAAAATAATACAAATAAAATAAAATTACCTATACAATAATAAAAAATATTAAATAAAAAATAATAATAAATTAATTAAAAATATATATATATATATATAATTTAAATAAAATAAAATATATGGTTTTTTTTTAAGAATTAAGAAATATAATATAATAAAATAAAATGTAAATTAAAATATTATAAAATAATAATATGATTTGTTAATATAAATTAATAAAATAAAATTATAATTAAAAGAAGATAAAATTCAGCAACGGATTTGGAATCCGTCGCTGATTCAGGGACGGATTTTCAAATCCGTCGCTGAAATTATTAAAATAAAATAAAAATAAAACAAAATTCTAATTATTCAGCGACGGATTTGGAATCCGTCACTAAATTAAATTACCAACCGTGGTTGTTAAATTAAATTTTTAATTTAAATATTATATTAATATTATATTTTATTTAATTATATATAAAAAACCTATTTAGCGACGAAACAGCGACGGATTTGGAATCCGTCGCTAAATCAGCCACGAATTTAGAAATCCGTCGCTAAATTAAATTACCAACCGTGGTTGTTAAATTAATTTTTTAATTTAAATATTATATTAATATTATATTTTATTTAATTATATATAAAAAACTTATTTAGCGATGAAATTTGCAACGAAAAATTTTTTTTGTCGCCAATTAGCGAGAAATTTAGTCACGAAAATTTTTTCGTCACTAATTAGCGACGAATTTAACCACGAAAATTTTTTCGTCACTAATTAGCGATGAATTTTGCTACGAATGATGTGTCCGTCGCTAATTTAGCCACGACTTCCTTTTCGTTGCAAATTTTGTGGCAAATTAGCGACGAAAAAGTTTTTGTCGCTAAATTCGTCACAAAATAGCAAAGAATTTTTTCCGTCGCGAAAATCCGTCGCTAAAACCGTGTTTTTTTGTAGTGTTATTAGATTTACCGGACGTTGGGTTGAAGTATCGTGAATCTGTGACGATAGTTCGATTTTGTGATCACCATCCATACTACTAGATTGTCGAAAGAGGTATCGTAGTTTCCGAATCGTCTGCAATTATTCGTTGAGTTATGTCCGAAATTTGATCTTTTAGCTGTTCTGAAAAATCATCATACTTCCGTTTTGTGAAAATTAATTCTAACAAAATGAAAATGCAAGTTTTAAAATTTTGGATTTTAGTAAATTTATAGAAATTTACTTAAATCTTTCATGCATGCTATTCCATAAGATAAAGATCTCCATTCCCATTATTCATTCATTCCAAAATTTTCAAATAGAGATATTTGAAGAGCAAAGAGAGTAAATAGCTATCGAGAGAAGAAAGGAGAGAGAATTTCATATTTTCCCAGAGTACATTTTGAAATTCAACCTAGTTTTAAAATTTCTTCAAATCTTCGAACGTATGACCTTCTTGCTGGAGTTTTTAATGAGATCTAATCTTTTATTAAAGCAATCTTTGGCTGCTTATGTTAATCGTATGGATGAATTAGAGAATTCATAATTTGAGAGCAAAATGAGGATTGAAGAAAATAATAAAAAAAAACTATATGAACAAGGTTATGCTCTTCAAACATTTCTTGTTCGTGTTATTGAACATGTTTTTATATTCTTCATCATTCATACATCGATCTTGTGTTTGAAAAAATATATTTCTAATTATGTTTGTGTCCAATCTATTTCATTAAAGATATAATCATCAAAACACAGTTTATACTGGAAAATTTTAGGAAGTGTAACATATGCTTCTTCTCCTAAAATTCTAGAAAATTTTAAAATTTTCTAGATTCCTCTCAGAAAATGCAAATTTGCATGTTTAGGGTTTAGTGCAACCTTCTTGGAGTATTGTGACACAATCAAGCTTAATGAAGTTTTCGTAGATACCATAAAATTGAGACAATTTCCATTCTGTCTAAGAGATGGGGCAAAAGCCTGGATTATGGGATTGTTAAAAGGATTGATCATGACACGAAACACTCTAATTGGTCAATACTTGAGGAAATTCTATCCATCGAGAACGACTGTAGAGATGCTAGCATAAATAACAAGTTTCAAGAAAAATGAAACTGAATCCTTGTGTGAAACTTAGGATAGGTTTCAGGAGTTTCTAAGCAATATTCTTTCCACAATCTCCCCAATGTGACAGAAATCAATATTTTCTACAAGGAACTTAACTATTTGAAAATTTTCATTGACAAGGCAAGTGGAGAGTCTTTCATGTTAAAGTCTATAAATGAAGCATGGGAGCCCATTGAAAATATGGTAACCAATCAATGACAACGGCAAAATGATCAAACACCTCCGACGCAAGCCAAGGTTTATGAGCTAGACTCACTAACCATGCCCAATGCAAAGATTGATGCTCTTTTAAACAATTTGGGAATGCGAATATCAATCTGTTACAAAACCCCACTTTTGGTTATTATCGTGGACCTCGTAGAGCGATCGATTGCACATGAACAAGTCTTGCCATATATAGCCTAGATGAGGAATAAGCAAACCATTTCTGAAACTCTAAAAAGCAAGAAAACAATCCATTCTTCAACACGTATAATCTAGGATGGAGAAATCATCTGCATTTTGCTGGGGTATTGGGAACCAAAATGTAAAATCCTTTCCCCTCAAATAAGGGAAGATTGAAAAGTTTGGAAATGCAAATGTTCAAATTGCAAATGCAAATGCAATATAACACAAAACGCGGAGCTCACGAACTTGGAGAATCAAATGGCATAAATGATAAAAATGTTGAGCAACACACGGACACCTGACACCCTTCCAAGTAATACAAAATTCAACCCTCGAGAACAATGCAAGACAATAGAATTAAAGAGTGGCAAAACTTTTGCTGAAGTTCAAGAAGCAAAAGAAAAAAAAAAAAAAAAAAAAAAAGATGAAACAAAAACTGCAGTGCAGAAATTGAGTGCATTAATGGCCGATAACTACAATTGCACTGAAAATCAGGAAACAATGAAGGGTATACCTGCATTGGATACCCGCATGTGCACTTCACCAAGAAAGAGTCCTCTACCAGAAGTACGAAGGTACCATCCTCCTGTACCCTATACTCGTAGATTTAAAAAAAAAAAGATAAATTGGACAAACAATTTACAAAAAATTTAGAATTTTTATAAAATTACACGTTAACATACTATTTACTGAAACTCTTTAACAAATATCTAGTCACGTGAAATTTCTTAAAAATATTTTGTCTAATGAAAGAAAAATAAAGATCTTTGGAATTTTTCCATCCCCTACACAATTGGTATGCAATTTTTTACAAAAGCATTATATTACTACAAAAAAACACGATTTTAGTCATAGATTTTCACGACGAAAAAAATTCGTCGCTATTTTGTGATGAATTTAGCGACAAAAACTTTTTCGTCGCTAATTTGCCACAAAATTTGCAACAAAAAGAAAATCGTGACTAAATTAGAGACGGACACATCATTCGTAGCAAAATTCGTCGCTAATTAGTGACGAAAAAAATTTTCGTGGCTAAATTCGTCGCTAATTAGTGACAAAAAATTTTTCGTTGCTAAATTCGTCGCTAATTGGCGACAAAAAATTTTTCGTTACAAATTTCGTCGCTAAATAGCAATAAATAATATTTCGTGACTAAATTTTACCACGGATTTAAAATCCGTCACAAAATTTAATCTTTTTTAAATATAATTTTTTTTTTTTAATTTTATTAATATGTAATATTTAAGTTAAAAATTAATCTAGCGACGGAAAATAAATCCATCGCTAGACGAAAATCCCAATCCATCGCTAAATTTTTTATATATAATTAAATAAAATATAATATTAATTTAATATTTTTATTAAAAAATTAATTTAGTAACGACGAAATTTATCCGTTGGTAATTTAGCGATGGATTAAAATCCGTCGCTGAATTTAATCTTTTTTTAATTAGAATTTTATTTTATTTTTATTTTATTTTAATAATTTCAGCGACGGATTTTCAAATCCGTCGCTGAATTTTATCTTTTTTTAATTAAAATTTTATTTTATTAATTTATATTAACAAATTGTATTATTATTTTATAATATTTTAATTTACATTTTATTTTATTATATTATATTTTATTTTTTTTGAAGAATAATATTATTTAATTCTTAAAAAAACCATATATTTTATTTTATTTAAATTATATATATATTTTAATTAATTTATTTTTTTTGTTTGATTTAATATTTTTTATTATTGTATAGGTAACTTTTATTTTATTTGTATTATTTTATTCAATAATATAAATTTTTTAATTAAATATTAATCCGTCAGGACTGCGAGCCAACGCGGGCGCCGGTGCATGCACCCACGGGTGCCTGCCTGCCTGGGCGCCCACGCGTGCTTGCCTGGGCGCCTAGGCAGGTGCGCAGGTGTCCAGGCAGGCGCGCGGGCACCCAGGCAGGCATGTGCAGGGCACAGGCGCCCAGGCAGGCAGGCGCCCGTGCGTGCATGCACCGGCACCTGCGCAGGCTCGCAGTCGTGACGGAAATAAATAAAGTTTGTGGTATAAACAAAAAAAGTTATTATATTTACTATTTTAAATTGTTATTCTATATTATTTTATTATTATTAGAAAAATGTGAAGGAAAGATAATAAATAATAATAAAAAAAATTATATCACATAATATTTTTTGGCTTGGTGGTTTACAGGTTGCGTGTGCGTGCAGGAGTTCAGAGTTCGAACCACGGTGAAGGCAGAAGGCAAAACGGCATTTTCCAGCAATTAAGAATTGATGCTGGAGCGCTTGTTGGAGCGCCTGCGCGGGGGTGCTGGCTCGGGCGGGCGGGCAGGTTGCAGGCTGGTGTTGGCTCGGGCAGGCGGGGCCATTCAGGCACGTGCTGGCTCGGTTGGGCAAGGGAGGGCAAGGGACGTGCCGGCTCGGGTGGGCAAGGGACGTGCTGGCTCGGGTGGGCAAGGGCGGCACGTGCGCTCCCTGGACATTCGATGAATTTGGAATCAACGACGGATTTGGAATCCGTTGCTGAATTTAGCGACGGATTTTTTTATTCGCCGCTAAATTAAGGACGGATAATTTTTCGACGGATATTTTTTCCCTAAATTAGCAACGGATTTTAGCGGCAAAAATTATCTGTCGCTAAATTTAGCGACGAATTTTAGATTTTCGTCGCTAAATTAAGCAACGGATTTTTTTATGTCGCTAATTTAGCGACGGATAATTTTTTGTCGCTAAATTTTGTGACGAATTTTAGCTACGAAAAATTATTTGTCGCTAAATTTAGCGACGGATTTCAGATTTTCGTCGCTAAATTTAGCAACGGATTTCTAATTTTTGTCGCTAAATTTTTTAGACGCGTTATTAACGACGAAAAATTTTTCGTTGCTAAATCCGTCGCTAATGTTTTTAACGACGAATTTTTTTAAAATTTTCGTCATTAAATTTATAACTAAAAGGCTGTTCTTTTGTAGTGTATGATCTAAGAGCAAATATAAATCTTATACCACTAACAGTTTTCAAGAATCTTAGTTTAGAAGAACTAAAGCCTACATGTATGTCATTGCTGGTGGTGGATCAATCAATTAAGTATGCTAGAGGAATTGTTCAGGATGTGCTGGTCAAGTTTGATAAATTTATATCTCCACTTGACTTTGTAGTCCTCGGCATAGAGGAAGATGGAGATGTACCAATTATATTGGGAAGGCTATTTTTGGCAACTACAGAAGAGCATTAATTGATGTGCAGAGAGGAACTTTATCGTTTAAAGTACATACTGAATTGGTTGTATTTAATGTGTCTGTAAAAAATGCCCACATAGGAGCTTTTACCGTATATAATAAAAAGTTTATTTAAATTTGAATTTGAAGTTTAAGAGACGACGGTATGGCTAATTCATTATCCTTATTTCCTTAAATTACTTTCCAATTAATCTACGTGTCACTATAAGAAAACTGACTTTAAATAATGAAAAATTATTGATAGAAAAAAATTCATCGTAAATAATGATAAAATTACGACAGATTAATATCAAATGAAATACCAAAAGATTAGCGATGGAAATATTTTTATTGCTAATCCGTCGCTATAGTGATTTAGAGTAAAAAAAAATTGTAAAACTATCGGCAACAGATTAACGACGGAAAATATTCATTGTTAATCCGTTGGTGTAGTAGTGAAGGGTAAAAAAAAAACATAAGTACAACTATGAGTGACAGATTACTGAAAGAAATTTTAACGATGGATTACCGACGGAAATTTTAACAACGGAAATTTTAACGACGGATTTTTTTTTTATTTTTTTATTTTTTTATTTTTTAATGTTTTGAATTTTTTTAATTTTTGAATTTTTGAATTTTCTTTTTTAATTTTTTCTTCTCTTTTATTATTTTATAATTCTTCTTCATTTTTCTTTTATTGATTTTGTTTTTTTCTTTTATTCTATCAATTTATTATTCAATTTAATGGGTAAATAAAAAATAATAATTTGCTATTCAGTGAAAATATTCAATGAAAATAATTATCCCGATGTAAAGAAAAAAAAGAGATGAGAAAAAAAATGTGAAATTATGATAAAATTTTTTTTTAAAAAAAAGTGAGAGTGAAATTAATATTAGAAAAAAAAGTGAGAGTTAAATAATAAATAAAAAAATGATATTATGAAATAGCTTGTGGCATGGTAGTTGGACAACTCACATTTCACATTGTAGGTGTAGGTTTGATTCTCGGGTGAAATATTTTTTGTGAAATAAATGCAAGGCTGGTGCGCAGCGGGCACGCATGCGGGAGGGAGCGGGTGAGCAGCTCGGGCGGGTCGGCGCACGAGTGAGGGAGATGGTCAGCAAGCTCGGGCGAGTCGGCGGGCAGGCATGAGGGACCAGGTGGGCATGCATGAAAGCACGTGAGCAGGTGTAAGCGGGAGTTGGTAAGGGAACGGGCTCACGTGATCAGGCGCAACGGTTATGCGTGAGGGCACGTGAATGAGCTCTTAGGTGTAAAGAATCAGTGACGAAATGTTTAGCAACGGAAAAATTCCGTCGCTAATCCATCGCTGATATTTAGCGACGGATATATTCTATCGGTAATAATTAGTGGGAAGGTTTTTAGTAACAGATTTAGCGATAAAAATTTTTTGTCATAGATACCATTTAACAATGGAATTTTTACTTTCAGTGATGGATATTTCCATCGCTGATACCATGTTTTCTTGTAATATGTGGTTTTAAGTCTTGTTCTTCAATTGAGTGATTTGAAGAAGATAACTAATAGAGGAAGAACGTTCACAGTGTGTGAGAGGACATTCTTGAAAGAATACACATTATGAAAGCACATTTGAAGGGTTAAAGAAAATTTCAAGTAGGAAATTTTTTTCTATTTCACTTTCATCACCGGATTGAGAATTGCGACGTTGTGACATTGTGGTGATAACTCATTTAACGTGATTATCATTCTAACTACGAAATTTTTGAGAAAGACATCTTGGTTCTTGGATTATCGGCATTTAATCACTGAGCTATACTCGTAAACTTGATCTTTTAATTATTCTAAAAAATTGTCATACTTCCGTTTTGTGACAATTAAATGTAACATTAGTATTAGAGTGATAGTTAGATTTAATAAAAAAAAATCAGAATATTAACCTAGTAGAGTTTTAATGATAATAAAGTGAAAGAAAGAAAGTTCACGAAAATTAGAAAAATAACAAGAAAATTCAAAAGTCTAAAATTTGTGTCAACCTGACTAGTGAACACATCGACCTGCATTACAGGTCCACCAATTGAAAGCCATATGTCGACCAATTTAATCGACCTATGTATTTATCTTTATCTACCTAAAGAATAGAATTTCTATAGAAACATACAAGTCTGAATACATCAACCTACACTCAATCACATCGACCTACACTCAATCACATCGACCTGAACAATCACAGGTGGACCAATATGAAATAACGCATCAAACAATTTTTGAAGCACATCGACCTACACAAATCAGATATCGACACATAGAGCAAAAATTACATTAGGATATCAATGTCTCTACTAACTGTGTCGACATAAAACAATTACAATGTGATGAACAGTGATATTTCAACCAATTTTACTTATGAATACTAACATATCAACCCGTATGGATAGCACATCAACCTGCTAGTTCTTGACTCTGAAACACACACATCAACCTATCATTATACATGTCGACTTAGTCAAGACACATCAATCAAATTCATCTCATCAGGTCAATCAATTTAACTAATAAATAGTGACACATCAACCTATTTCATAACATATCAACCTATTATTGTTTGTTCCTAAAATATACACATCGAAACATCAAAATTTTTGTTGACCTGAAGAAATGCATCGACCAATTTATTTTATCAGGTCAACCAATTCTATTAATGAAAGTGACACATCAACCCATGAAAAGCACATGTCAACCTATTAATTTTTGTTTCTGATATACATACATCGACTAATCTCAATTCATGTCGACCTGTAAAAATCACATTGACCAATTCTCTATGCCAAGTCTACCATTTATTAATTGCATAGTAGTATGTCGATGTATGTTGAAAGATCTGTCAATTTGATGTTTATTTATTCATTGAATCACAAATCGACCTACACTCTTTGTGTCGATAGAGTATACACACAATGACCAATTTAGCAGCATACGTTGATCAATTTTTTACCAGAATAGGAATATGTCGATGTATTAAACTAACTTGTTGACTTGACTTTCATTAAATCCTTGACATTACACATCAACATGACTGTAAACTTGTCGACATACATATATACATCAACCAATTCAAAAACATGTGTCTACCTATTTTATTTTCCATAGTTTCTTGTCGACCTAAGATAACATATTGTCGACCTGTTTTAATAGCAATACAGTATAAAATGTTTGAATTCGGGTCAATATCCACATTAATGTTGTCGACCTACATGTGTCAGAAATCAGATCTACGAAACAAATTTGAACTTAACAGACACATTGATTTTTCGATTTCTGAAATGTTTATTTTTTTATCAAAGCTAACGTTCAAATACAGCTCGAGTATATTCTGATTGGGCTAAATAAAAAGAGTCGCCAGTTAAAAGTGAGAAGTTTCAGCCCAAAGGAAGGAGCTGATGTAGGGCTTTAATGGCGGAAAATAAATGCTCAACGTTCGGATGCAACAATTACCACCAACCCTCTATGGATCTATTTAATACCTCAATAAATATTGAAGAGCAGAAATAGAGAGGGTTACGATAATTGAATGCCCTATTGAATACTCTGTCAAATCTCTACTGTGTATTTTAAAATTTGCTCCAACTGTTCTAATTTTTATTGCCCATTTTTTTATTGTCAAATATGAGGAAAAAAAGTCTCAACTCTTGACATTTATTTCTTAGATTAATACGAGTGTCAAAAATTAAGGAGTGAGTATCACTACCTTAAATCTAGAAAGTCAAAAATTCAATCTATTTGAGATTGAACGGAAGTATTCTATAGGAACAATGTAAAAGGTTGAACTTGAACCTAAACTCAAGTTTGTAATCTAATCTATTAGTAAAATTTCTAGGGAGAACTTAGGAGTTGACGTATACCGATTTTGATAGAACCACTATAAAAACTTTTGTGTCATTTTTCATTATATTTTCACTCTCTACCATTTTGTTTAAAATTTTAAAAGTCACGAAAAGTCCATATTCAACTATTCACCCCTAGTTGCATAACAATTGGTATCAAAGCAGGTGTGTTGTTAAGAAGCTTAACAACTTAACATCTTAACATCAAAGATCCAGATAGTAATTAATGGAGGCAACGTACCAGTTGAAGCTTGCTAAACAAATCGTGCATTATTCTTTAATGGAAGCAATTTCAGCTACTGGAAGCAAATGATGCATAATTTCATTATTGCATAAGACCTGAATGTATGGGAAATAATCGAAGAAGGAGTTGAATTTCCTACTGAAGAAATGATGGAGTACTTGTACCGGTCAAATTGAAAAATATAACTATGGAGTAGAAGAAAACCTATCAAGCCAACTACAAAACCATTAATCTTCTTTATCTTACACTGAGCGTCAATGAATACAATCGAGTCTCATCATACATAACGGCAAAGGAAATTTGGGAAAGGCTCGAACCTACCTACGAAGGGGCTGATCAAGTTCGCAAGAGCAACATCAGACTGCTGAAATAAGAATATGAAGTTTTCAAAATGAAGGAAGGAGAAACAATCAGTGAAATGATTATAAGATTTAACAAGATAACAAATGAGCTAAGATTACTTGGAAAATGATTTCCTCAAGAAGATATGGTGAACAAAATTCTGAGAAGTCTACCAAAATCATTAAAACCCAAGGTTACTGCAATTGAAGAATCTAAAAGTTTGGAGACTCTGACGATGGATGAGCTCGTGGAATCTTTGATAACCCATGAGATGAAGATGAACGTGAAGGAGCCTGCCAAAGAAGAGAGAGGCAAAAAAGTAGCTTTAAAGGCTAATAATGAAGAAAGCACGTCAAACTCAGAAGAAAAAGTGGATAAAGAAGACAAGGCTCTTCAGGCAAGAAAATTTAGAAAGTTCATGATGAAAAGAAGAAACAAGAACAAATCATTTTTCAAAAAGTCAAAGAAGAAGGAAAAAATCAGATGTTTTGAATGCAAGAAGCTAGGACATATGAAAACCAATTGCCCTTCTCTCAAAAAGGATGAAAGGAAGTACAAAAAAGACAGAAAAGAGAAGAAGAAGAAGAAGAAGAAGGCACTTGCTGCATGGAGTGATGAAAACTCAAGCTCAAGTAGCAAGCTGAGGAACAGGCCAATGTGTGTTTCATGGCCAACGAAGAAATCTCAGATAGTGAGGTAAACTCCACATCCTACTCCTCATGCTCAGAATCTGAAAATGATTTTACCATCACTAAGATATATGAGGCATTACTAGAATCACTCATGAAATTAAAAAGATTAAAAATGAAAAATAATTTGCTAAAGAAAGATCTAGCTGAAACTGTCAGAGCATTAAAAAAAATAAAAAACTGAAGTAAATGTATTAAAAGGAGAAAAGTTGTTGAACTTGAAGAGAAATTCAATGATAAACATTTAGTGGAAGATAGTGACAAATTGACAGATAAAAACATAGTTTTAAAGAAAGAATTGGATGAACAAAAAGAAAAGAATCATAGGCAAAACATTATATTGACAAAATTCATTCAAAGACAACAAAATCTAAATGTCATGCTAGGAGTACAAAGAGCTGTATTTAATAAAACCGGATTAGGATACAACTCAAACCAAACACAAAAGAAGTTATATAAATTTTTTGTGCCTAGCTCTGAAAATGTCAATGTCACACTTGTATAATTATTGGACATAAGTCAGAAGCATGCAAATTAAAAAGCATATCTTCAGACTGTACTGAAAATCTAAATGTGATTAATAGATACTGCACGTACTGCAAGAAGATAGGACATTCAATTTATAATTGTTGGTTCCTAAACTCATCAAGAATGAATGTACAATGAACTCCTAAAAATAAATTTAAAACTAACTCAGTCGGACCCAAAAAGATGTGGGTACCAAAAGTAAAAATGTGATTGATTTTTGCTACAGGTGTGCTTAAAATCAAAAGAGTCTCTCGGGAAGTCAGTATGGTGCGTAGACAGTGATTGTTTAAGGCACATGACTAGAAATGTCTCAAAATTCTCTTATCTTGAAAGCAAGAAAGGAGGAAATGTTGCATTTTGTAATAACACTACAAAAAAACAAGAATTCAACGATGAATTTTAGCAATGACAAATATTCGTCACAAATCTGCAACAAATTTAGCAACAAAAAATGCTATCGTCGCAAATTAGCCACGATTTTAGCAACAAAAACATTTTCATCGCAAATTTAGCAACAAAAAATATTTTCATTACCAAATTTGTCACTAATTTTTGACGAAAAAATTTTGACGCAAAATTCGTTACAAATTTGAGACAAAAAAAATCGTTGCTAAATTTGCAACAAATTTCAAAATTCGTCGTTAAATCTGCAACGAATTGAAAATTCATCCCAAATTTTGCAATGAATTAAAAATTCGTCCCTAAATTTAGGACGAAAAGAAAATTTGTCCCAAATTTTTGGGACAAAATAGAAATTCGTCCCTAAATCTGGGACGAATTCGTTTATTTGTCCTAAAATTTTGCGACGAATTTCTCAATTTGTCCCTAAATTTGGGACGAAAACGAATTTGTCCCTAAATTTGCGACGAATTTCCAAATTTGTCGTAAATTTAGCGACAAATATTTATATTCGTCGCAACAAATTCGATTATTTGTAGCTAAATTTGTTGCAAAATAACGACAAATATAACATTTGTGACAAAATTCGTCGCAAAAATTCATTTTTCGGTCACTTTTTTAATTACTTGTATTAGAAACATTTTCTAATAATAAAAAACGATTTGTAAATGGTGATATACACTGATAGCGTATAGAATCTTAAGATATTCAAAAAACCTTATATAAAATATTTTATTCATTATCTGTTTATATAAAAGAATGATAATATAGTGTAATCTTTTAAATTGGTACATCGATTTTCTATAACTTTACAAATCTTTTAAATTGTAACAAAAGATTATTATTAGGTACATTCATTTACAATTCATTATCTGTTTAATTTTCCATTACCAGCACTGATAATTCTATCTTATAAATTTGTTTAAATATTCGATTCACTAAACTAAGAGTTAAAGTAGAAATACTTGTTAATTAATAATCAATATATTGAATGTTTTTTTATAATTGTATTATAGTATGCAAATATTGTTAATAGTTTGTCAATTTAGTTTCTATTTTAGTGCATTCAATGAGTTATTTATCAGAAACCATAAGTATCGTTGCAAAATTCGTTACAAATTGTAAAGGAAAAAATTATTTGTTGCTAAATTTGTTGCAAATTATGACGAAAACATATATTCATCAAAAATTTAGCGACGAAACCATTCTTTTGTCGTAGATTTTAGTGACGAAAAAATATTTTCGTCCCTGATTCGGGGATGAAAAAAATATTCCTCCCTGATTCCCTGATTCAGGGATGAAAAAAATATTCGTCCTTGATTCAGGGACGAAAAAAATTTTCGTTACTGATTTTGGGATGAAAAAAAATTTTTGTCCATGATTCAAGGACGAGAATAGGAATGAGAAAAAATTTCGTCCCTGATTCTGGGACGAGAAAAAATTTCGTCCCTGATTCTGGGACAAAAAAAAAATCGTCCCAGATAATAAAATCATAAAAAATTTTCGTTACTGATTCTGGGACAAAAAAAAATTTCGTCCCTGATTCTGGGATAAAAAATATTTTCGTCCCTGATTCTGGGACGAAAAATTTTTTCGTCCCTGATTCTGGGATGAATTTAGGGACAAAAATGTTTTGTCCCTAATTTCAATTTATTTCACATACTTCCATCACTCTTACTCTCTCTCTCTCTCTCTCTCTCTATCGTGTTTATTTTCGAATAGCCGCGAAGGTGGTTTTGCGAAGGGATGGTGGATGGGATGCCGGATCTTCGATGGTGTTAGGTAATCTCTCTCTCTCTCTCTCTCTTGCCTGTAGATGGTAGATCCAGTGGGCAGCCGCCGAATCTGAGCTCCAGAAGGCAGATCCGGCAGCCAGCCATCGGATCTGAGCTTTAGAAGGCAGATCTGGTGACCAAGCCGCCGGATCTGCCCTTCGCGGGCCAGCCATGGCAACGGGCCACAGCCCATGCGCGTCCCAGGCGTATGAAGGGGTCGTCGCCCCTGCAATGATTGGAAAATGCAATTATGTTAATTTGTTTGTTTGTATTGTTTTTATTTCTATATTAGTTTATTTTTATTGTATTTAGTGGTTGATTTAATGATTTTACTGAATTTGTTAAATTTAATATTTTTTTATAAAATTGAAATCGCAAGTGTTGATAATTGATTATGTGAAATATTATGTTAATAATAATCAACAATTTATAGTAAATCTTATATCGATTAGTTAAATAATCATTGTTGTTAAATTTTTAATATTTTATACTTTATTTAATTATATGATAATATTTGATGTTATTGTAATAATTTAGTTAATTTGTTTGATATTAATTAAGTTTATAATATTATTTATTATTATATTAAATTTTTGTGAAATTAAGGCTAGTATTATTGATGATTTGAGTTTTGTGCAATTAACGTTATTATTTATTGTTATAAGAACTTAGTTGGAATTAATGATGATATTAGTATTGATTATTTAGTAATTTTTTTAGTAGTTTTTATTAATATTTAAAAAATTTTAAATTTAGAGATAGGGAAAATACAGAACGAAAGAAATTGGATGTATAAAAAGAACTTATCTGATCGTCGGGGTTTAACTGATGAATTTATTTTTGGGTTGGAACAATTTTTAGATTTTGCTTATACTCATGTTGATTTTATGGATGGGATGGAATAGCATTTGCATTATATTATTTTGAACCTCACGGTCAGTGCAAGAGGCAGAGAGCGGGAAGAAATGATAAGGGTCCTATTGATCCTAATTTGAAATCATTCTCAATTTTTAGCTACCTTGGTCGACCAAGTGGACCATGTAAGTATAAATACTTAATTGGTCAAGAATGGCAGGCAGCCCACACATATATTTTACTGAACTGTCCAGAAATGACGCCATATTTCGAGTAAGTATATATTTTCTATTTTATATATTTCTTATGTCGTAAATTGTTTATATTAAAATTTATTTCCTTTGATGGTAAGATTTTCCAAAACGTATAGTCTCAACTTTCGAGACATGAGTTTGATCGTTTCTGCGATGAAGAATTTGCACCATGGTTCAAAAAATATGTAAGTAGACTATAAATTATTTAAAAATTTACTTTAAAATATATTAACATATTTATTTGATTTTAGGTCCATGATAATCAAGTTCAAGTTGAGTAAGAATTGTTAATCCTTCTGTCATGGGGTCCAAAATCAATGGTACGAACTTGGCCAACCTATTTCATAAACGGGTATAATTTTCATACTGAGGAATATAGAATGGGGAAAATGACAATGAATAGTGGGGTTTATGTTCAGTCATTCAATTATGGTGGAGGTCAAAATGATTTTTATGGTTTTTTGGATGAAATCGTAGAGGTAGAGTACCCTGGTCCAGCATTACAGGTTGTTTATTTATGTGTCGCTGGTTTGACCCTGTCAAAGGGATGAAAGTGCATCCACAATTTAATTTGGTTGAAATAAATCATAAGAAATTATATAAAAGATATGAATCATTTGTGTTGGCACAACAAGCGATTCAAGTATTTTATACTTCATATCCTAGTTTGAAACGTGACAAAATCGATTGGTGGGCTGTTTATAAAATGAAAGCACGGAAAAAAATGAAGAACATTAGGAAGACACAGCATATCCACAAGAGGAAGTTGCCAATACAGTTCAAACCGAGGAATATAATGTTCCAACGTTAAGAGATCCCAGCGGAGTAGTGATAGATGTGGATGCAAGTGAAATTCATGAGGAAGACAACAAAGAATCTAATCTTGAGATAGATGATGAGGATGTGGATGAGGATGAGGATGAGGATGAGGATGTTGATGAAAATGATGTTGAAGAGTCTAATTTTGAAACACATGATGAGGATGAGGATGACAATGAGGATTTTGATTTTTTATGATGGGTAAGTTTTGTTCTTTGTTCTTTTAATATAATAAAAATCGGATATTTATCTTGATATATGATAATCTATTTTTTTTAGTGGGTATGTTAGTCGACACATATAATTTGCAAATTTCGTTACTCAATTTCTTATCTATTTATTGTCTCATTCTTAAATTTATATATTTGATTTGTTAATATACTATCTTTTTTTTTCTATAAGTCATTAGAGAAGATTTCTTGACATATTGGTACGTTATTTCGTCGCATTTAATTTGTCAATTAAATACGGTAAGTTTATTCATGTACTTCATTATGCATATGATGAATATGCAATTTTTATTTTTTATTTTTGTTTAAAATATATTATGGTTGACAGTTTCGACGTAGCGGCCATAGACGAAATTTTGATGGAAAGTCACGCTCTTCACCATCGCAGTCCGCTTCGGCACCTTCGCAATCTCATTCCCTTGCCGGCAATGTACCTTCGCCTCCCCCTTCTGTTGCAGCCCCTTCGCATTCTCAACACATCGCTAGTAATGTACCTTCGCCAGTCCTTTTACTGGAACACTCGTATACAGATAGGGAAGACAATCGAGAGTTGATAGCCCCTTACAAAGATTCGTAAGTACTAAACTTTAAAATTTCAGATGTATTATTTCTTTTATTTATAAAACAAATTCTTTTTTTAACTATCTTATTTATTTAACATTATTTGTTTGAAACTTTATAATAGATTTATAAATTCTGTACATGTTATTCACGAGCTTAATAGAATAGTGAATAATCATTGGGGAGGAAATTCGATGACTTACATAAGCACTTCGGAAGAAACAAAAGAACTATGGTGGAACGAGTTCAACGTAAGTTATCCCAATCAGTTTATATATGAAATTAAGTTAATAGCTTTATAAGTTATTGGTTTTTTTCCATTGCAGCGAGTATTCACTTAGGACGAGACTAAAGAGTTGGAAGTAAGAAGGATTTTCAAGAAAAAATATGGTGATCATATCTGACACGTTCTAAATCATGCAAAGAGACACATAAAAAAGCCTAACTGCATCACCGAGCAAAATTGGGGCAGGATTGTAAATTTTTGGGAATTAGAGGAGAACAAATGAAGGAGTGAGCAGAATAAAAAAAAACCGAGCTTATAATTCAGGGGAATCGTCTGCGACGTATGCGAGAGGCTCGATCAATATCGGTGAACATAGAAATAGATTTGTAATTTTATACAAACACTAAATTTTTTATCTAATTTAAACTATTTCATTATTTCTAACAGTGTTTTGTTATTTTAGGCCAAGGAAACAGGGACTGAGCCTTCATTCGTAGATACTTTCACACGCACATTTCAGAAAAAAGACAAGACTTGGAGCGGGGAGAGAGTTAGAGCAATTAAGGTTTGTAATTTCAAATTTTTCAATTATTTAATGAACATTTTCAATGTTGATTTGAACATATTATGTTGAACATATCATGTTAACATATCATAATAATGAACATATTATGTTGAGCAATTAAGGTTTGTAATTTCACATTTAATGAACATTATTTCTTTATGTTATTTTCTCCCAAATTTATTTTTTTTACTGACTTGATTCTTTGATTTTTAATGAATTACTTGCTAAAGATTCTCTTTTATTTTTTTTTCATAAATTTCAATTTATTCAATATTAATATGAATGTTCATAATTTAGATCCTATATAGTCTCATGATTTATGTTACAAATTTTTTTATTTTCCTTCATATATATATATATATATATATATATATATATATCTAATCAAGATTATATGTGTTTGTATTATAATGTTATTGTAAATTTATTTTAATTTTTCTCATAACAATTCAGGAGAAATATGATGAGTTATCACGCAGAAGTTCAAGTGCTAGTGATGATGCTGGCAGATCTGAGCCATCTGTTGATAACATAAATACATGGCTCAAGATGACTGGTGGACCAAAAAGGGGTAGAGTAGTTGGGCTGATTCTTTGAGCAGATCATACAAAATCGCTGGTTCATCTTCTTCCACCCCACCAGTAGTCAGGACAGAAATAAATCAATTGAATCAAGAGGTGAGCCATTTGAAGGATTACTGTTGCAAAGAGATCAGGAATTCAATGAACTTCAAGCCACGCAAAAAATGAACGAGGTCCGCACGCAACAAATGTTAATCATGCAGTATTTTCAGTTAGTCTCTGCTCCGAGTCAGATTCCCCCTTCTATTTCTCCTCCTGATAATGCTTGCGATGGTGATGAAGGTGATGATTTCTTCGATGATGATGATGATGATGGTGATGGTGGAGATCGTGCTTAAAATTATGTACTGTTATTTTACTGTTACATTTTCATACTCGTTATATTGATTTTTTTGGTTTTGTATGGTTATTGATATTTTAACATTTAGCCTTGATGTTGTTTTTATTTTTGATATTACTATTATGATTTCTTGTTAAATTTTTAACTTATTGATCTTATTGAATAATTAGTTATAATTATGAGTATAGATGGCTGAAATTTGATATTAAAAACGATTTGGATGATTAATTGTTGATGAGGATGGGTGAGCAGGTATAAAAACTGGTTATATAGGGAAAAATGGTCCAAATATGCCAATAGAATTTATATTTATCGCAAAATTCATATTCGTCGCAAAATTTGTCTCTCAAAACTATGCTTGTCGCAAATTTCGTTGATAAAATTGAATTATAAATTTTGATTAGCGACGAATTTTACAACAAATAACATTCGTCGTATATTTCTGACAAATTATTTTTCGTTGGTAATTTGTGACAAATAATTTATTCATTGCAAAATTTGCAACAAATATTGTTTCGTCGCAAAATTTGCGACGAAAAAATAGTCCTCGCAAATGTTGCAACGAAATTTTTTTTTTCGTCGCAAATCGGTGATGAAAAAAAATTCGTTGCAACTTTTGCGACGAAAATTTTTTCGTCGCAAATTTTGCAACTAATTTTTTTTCGTCGTAAAGTTTGTGACGAAAAATTTATCCGTCGCTAACTTTGCGACGAAAAATTTATACCTCGCTAACTTTGTGACGAAAAAATTTTCATTGCAAAATTTACGACGAATAAATTTTTCATCGCAAATTTGCGACGAATTTGGCGACATATAAATATTTGTTGGAAATTTTTACGATGAATAATTAATTTTTCGTCTTAAAATTTTGTGACAACTTATTAGTAACAAAAAATTATTTGTTGCAAAATTCGTCGCAAATTTGTTTTGCGACAAATTTTTCTTGCAAATTTTGTCTTTTTTGTAGTGTAATTCAAAGGGAAAAATCATCAGAATAAGCAACATAGGAGGTAAGTTCTCTGACTCTCAAATTCAGAATGTGCCTTTTGTCTCTGAACTGAAATTTAGCCTATTGAGTGTTAACCAATTATATGATAAATGTTATTTAGTTATGTTTGAATCCGGTGCATGTGTCATTGCTGACAAATCATCTAGCTCTGTCAAATTTACTGGTCAAAAGAAAGGAAACATATATGTGATAGATTTAGATCACTTAGAATGCTCAAATGAATCATATTTAGTTGCTGTCAACAAGAATTCATCATGGTTATAGCTAAGAAGATTAGAATATACTAGTATGGACACTATCTCAAAATTACTTAGAAAAGAAATAGTGAAGGACATATCAAAACTAAAATTTAAAAAAGACAAATTGTGTGATACATATATGAAAGGAGAACAAACCAAATTTTTTTTTAAATCTAAAACTTGTGTATCAACAGAAAATCCTCTAAAACTTATTCACATTGACTTATTTGAACCAACTAAAACTCAAAGTTTAGGTAGAAAATATTATGTGTTTGTAATCATTGATGATTACTCTAGGTTCACATGGATTTTATTTCTTGCCAAAAAGAAAGAAGCCAGTGAGACAATCATCAAATTGTGCAAGAAAGTTCAAAATGAGAATTGAATGTCTGTTAAGAGTATTAGATGAAATAGGTGAAAAGGAGACAGATGCCATCCAAATAAGTGTTGGTTTCTCCAGCTTTATTTTTCTTCCTGATGTAGGCTAGTGGGATGACCCCCCCTATTGAATACTTCCACATATAGCCCCCTGCCCACAACAAGTATCTGCATATGAGCACCATGGATTGGGCGAAAATACTTGCAACATTATGTAATTAAATCCATCATTTCAACATCCTAATCACTATTGGCATGCAGCAACTTTCATTTTTCAAAGTTAAGCAATCATGATATGATCCTTGTAACAAGGAAAACTCGACAAAAAAAGAAAAATGAAATAAGACAAGTTTCATAAACACAATAACAAATTACTCACAGTAACCTTCCAAGCATCAAATGTATATGACTTTAGGAAAGGCTTTTTAGATATCACACTGCAGTAAGTTTTAGTAAAGAACTATCAGGATCTTAAAATGCATTGAATGAAAACTTGCATTATGATGCCCATATTATTTGGGTCTCAGAATACAAAATTGTTTACATGCTGAAACTTTGCAAATTTGTACCATATAAAATGATACTTGGATGGATCAAAAAATAGACAAAAAGTGTTCTCAACGTGGAGTGCACAATAATTACTCAGTGAGTATAGAAATTCCTCGCTTGCATTTTCCGTGATCATCTTGGTCATTCCATCTGGATTTGGGTTTAGAATCTGCAAAAGCACAGGAAACAGAGGACAAGGAATGTAATGTCAGTGATTGAAGGGAACACACATCCCACGATATGAATGTATGCTTTTTAAGAAGGTTTTTTATATATGATCATCTATGCTTCTTTAATAAGAACTCTGTATGTTTTTTCCTATGCTCCTTTAATCATATATATACTATCTTGTTCTGGCCTGATTGATCAGTGCAACCTTTAGACCCCACCAAAAACCGTAATAAAGGTTTTCTCATTAATGGGTTATGGATTCTCTATGATCCTATTGCTTGTGCAGGCTCCTAGGCCATGGTAGCGGGACAGAGTATGGATTCAATGCAACCTTCGTATCACAACGTATGTTTTCTGTGGATTCAAATGGATTTATGATTATTCATATTGCTATGGTCCTTCTGTTGAGCTATCACTAAGGAATCTTCTTTTTGGATTGCTTTATCTATTTTATAACTGAATCTTGTATAACAACATATACCGGTTGGGAAGTTTCCATATGTGCTAGCTTATGCTCCAACAAAACCACTTCTTATAGCCACCCGCAAATTGATTCCTCCCTTGGGAGGGGTTGATGTAACTCCTATTGTTTGGTTGGGATTGATTAGTTTTCTCAATGAAATATTGGTGGGTCCGCAAGGGCTTTTAGTCCTCCTGTCTCAACAGGTTTAACCTATGTAAGTATGTACATAACTTGTGTAGCCATTTCTTCACTGAGTTTTGCAGCACCAGTATATGGTATTTGATGGCACGTACAATTTTGAGCAATAAATCAGCAATCTTCACATCTGCATTTTCTTTTATCATGAGTGATGTTTTATTTGGAGTTGCTTGATTTGTGTGGCCGCTCACAATAACCAACTTGGTGCTTTCGTAAATGTCTTTTGGTTGGAATTTTGATATCAAAATTATGGAAATGATTGATTAGTTTCATCAGTACTGGGAATAAATTGCAAAAGCGCTTCCTCAAAATTTTGAGTTTTCAATTTCTTTGGGTTGTTTACCATTCTATCTAGCTTTGTAGACATTTTACCACTAGACGACAAGGGGACCTTATGGATGGATAATATGTTAGCACCCTTAACGCTTTGAACGTGTAAAAGAGTTTTGGAGATTTGAATGAGGTCAAAGAATCTTGACAAGCTGAGCTCAGGTTTTGTTGCTTGGGTTACCAAATCAACCAATTGCTTCAAAAATTTAAGTTTTATAGTTATTGCTTAGAAATTTTATAACTTAATTTTCATTAAGAAATGTTGCTTGGGGTACCCTTATTGAAATGTTGGAATCTTCTGCTGTTCTATCACTAGGCATAGTTATTGCTTGGTCATTTTAGAACTTAATTTTCTTACGGAGGCTTAGTTTTGGTTTATGTATATCAAAACTGTCCTTCGTGAGTTTAATGCTGGTACCTGTGAAAATATACTTTTGATTACAACTAAAATGCTTGAGCCCATTCCCCTTATTGATTTATTTATTTTTTTGATTCAACTAAAATGTAATGTCTTTTGGCAGGTTAACTACTGTTTTATTGTTAATCAACTTTTGCATGACCACAGGAAGACTGGTGTGCATTTCTCTTATATAAGGATTAAATCAAATCATACTTTCTCTCCACCATCCTTGCTTTGCTTTGCTCTGTTAGTGTAGTTGAGTTTGTACCAAGACATTTTCTCTACTCCTAACTTTTTTTTTCCTCTCTTTTTGTAAGGTATTGTATTTATCTAAGCCACTCCAATGTGAAAGGATTGCCAATGTAAAAGCATATTCCATTTGATCATTAATAGGAATGCGTATTATCTTATTTCATAACAAACCATCTATTTGAAGACTTGAGAGATAGAGATTTGTGGTATTTGTGTCATACTTGACAGTTTTGACTTTCATACCATATCAACACAACAATGGTAAATATTCTGACCTATGCTAGTAGTCACCTTGCTGCTAGCATAAGTTGGGATCTATGCAAGTGGCCAGGTGACTGCTATTGTAGGCAAGGAGGTATGCCAGCAGATTGTCCGTTGGCATAGGTTGGGAACTATGCGAGTGGTCACCTTGCTGCCAGATAGGTTAGGATCTATACCCGCGGTCCTTTGGTCGCTGACATAGTTCTTTACTAACGCTGGTATAGATAGCATTGAGAAGATCCCAAACCTGGGGTTTTTACTAGTGGTTTTTGACTGTCGATAAAGGTTTTTTTTTTTTTTTTGTAGGGTATGCAATACAAAATTATTTTAACATAAAACCCCAATACTGGATTAATAATTTAATATGTTTTATATCAAATGGAACCCTCCTCCTCCCCTGCATCTGAAAACTGAATACTGATGGCTATATGGTGTGGGAGCTGGAGGGGTCCTGAGATATCACAATGGTCATTTTTGGTGGTTTCTCAAAACATTTAGGTATTACCACAAGTTTAAATGCCGACTTCGGGGCTTTTATGGAAGGCCTGTCTTTGCAGAAACATGGGTCTTTCTAGTTTATGCAATGAATGGACCTCGGAGCTGCTACTAATTTAATTAATAATAGAGATGCTAAAAGCTACCCGCTTAGAACTCTCATTCTTGATTGTAGGCAAATCATGATGGAAACTCGCAGTGATGATCTAAAGCATATCTTTAGGGAAGCTAATGGAGTGGTGGCAGGTTTTATCGGAAAACACGATTGTAATGATGTTGCTGATAGTTTATATGATAGGCGACTTGTTTTATATTACGTAGCAATAGGATATGCTAGAGGGGGCGCATTTAACGTCCTGCAGCTATCAATGTGCTCTGTATTAGGGATTTGCTCTTTTTTATTTTTTAATTTTTTTTAACCCAGTTATGAAAATACCTGGATGCCATGCAAGACAATCAAATTTTTTTAATCAGAAATAGTTTAGAAATAAGTTGACATGATATTATGCATCACTTACTCGGTTAGTCGAATCAGTTACTCACAAATAGTTTGAAATTAATTCTAAAACAAAAATTAGCTATGTGTTTTTTTTTTTTTTTGGTATCTTGATTAGACCACTGTCCGGTATCTAGAGTTTTATCATGACTATTTTGGATCGACGATTGTAGGCCTCACTTTTACGATGGCGAATCTCCCAACATTCGTTTTTTTTGTTTCCACCCAAGTCGAACCTCAGAAGTGATGGAATGATGTAATCCCTTGACTAACTGCACCAACCAATGTCGGTAAATTAGCTATGCTTTTAACTGTTATAATTAGAATTTTTTCCTCAATTTGACTATTTATACTTTTAATTCAAGAAAAGGAATAGCTAAAAGAGAAAAAAAAAATTAAGGACAATAGAGAATGGCATCTTACTATGACGAAAAATTTTAGAGTATGATAACCCAATTTTTAGGGTATGGTACTATAATGTTAAACAAGTCATCTATGAGGAACAAAACTCTATTAGTGGTAAAAAAATCCCGATTTATGATAAATTCTTCAATATATAATAAATATAGTCTTTGTATAATAAATAAAATCCTATTAGTAGCGAAAGACCCCAACTTATTATAAACTGCTGTTTAACAGTAAACTTGATGGTATGGTATCGTAAAAGATAAGTAGAGGTACCACAGAATTTTCCTGAAGGGGAAGAAAGAGAAACACGAGAAATAATAATATCATTTTGAGTCTCTTTTTTGCCATTACTTACAAGTCAAAATTGAACTTGCTTTTACATATCCAACCATTGTGAAGGAAGGACCCAAGAAATTAGTGCAACAAGGGTGCAGGTCATTGTCCATATCATGCAATACCTATTAAATATATGTCGGAGGATACAGTGGGTGCCTGGTCCACAACACACCCAAACCCAAAAGATATTCGGCATCACATGGAAATGGTCAGATGAATGACTTGGTCCCCAGGAAAGAGAAAATCAAAACGACAAAACAATGGTAATACTTATTATCAAGAATAGTACACCACCACCAATAATATAATTACATAAGACCAATTATTTGACAAAAATTATATGTTTTATAGCGACTTCAACTTTAATGTACTGGTCTTTTTTAATGTAATCAATTATATTCCCAAAAGAATAAGCACCATTTGTAAACTCTCTCTCTCTCTACTTTGGACTAGTTGGAATACTCTGTTCATTACTGAAAAAATTATCAGGATCCACCGCAGTCTTGACCTTAACCAATCTATCAAAATTATCCATGAAATACTTCCTTCCGTAGACACTCCCATCTTCGTAGCTATCAGTGCCATAAGGCATTGTCCCAATATCAAGATCCCTGTAGTTGAGAAAGGCACCTCTAGGAGAGCTCGACACATATGGTGTCATATAGCTGTACAGCTGCCTAATTTGGCTTATGTACATTTCATCTGCCTCTTCGCCCGGCACCTCCCAATTCACGGAGTATTGAATCTTCCATAGATTTCCTGCTCTGTGCGGGAAAGGGGTCGCGGATGCCGGAATTTCTGCCATTTTCCCGCCATAGGGATTGAAGACAAATCCTGTTTTGCCTAGTGAGATCATTACCTTCCATAGTGCTTCCAAATCACTCTTGGCAAGTGGCCTTTGAACATAATCTGATTTTCTCTTCAAGAAATTGACGGACGATGTTCTGTTCAGCAGAGCTTCTGGGGCAGTCTGATTATCGAAATTCGCCCAAATTAAGACTGATTCAATCCAACTCATTTCTTGGCAATCAGATTTCTGCAAACCCAATTCCGGCAATTCCTTATTGAGCAAAGAAACGAGTTGATCGGAGTCGCCGAGAAAGAGAGCGATGACTGTTGCCCTGATGGTCTTCTGGCTACTATTCGTTTTGGAACTCACTGGTTGCAACAGCATTCTCATGAACAAATGGTTATCTATCTGACTCGACACGAATTGCCATTTGTAAACCATATCCGTCGCATTATCTTCTATATATTGTTGAACTTCAAAATAGGTAACAGTTTCCGGAACTGGTACTAGTTTCAGTTTGTACGCCAATACAACTCCGAAACTTGCTCCTCCTCCACCACGGATTGCCCAAAACAAATCCTCCCCCATTGCTTCTCTGTCAAGAATTTTCCCGTTTACGTCTACCATTTTAGCATCCACAACGTTGTCAACTGCGAGACCGTACTTCCTTAACATGTTCCCGTAACCGCCTCCACTAATATGCCCGCCGACGCCGACCGTCGGACAAACTCCGGCAGGGAATCCGAGAACGTTGCTCTTTTCATAAATACGATAATAGAGTTCCCCCAGTGTTGCTCCGGCTTCAACCCAGGCGGTTTCTTCTTCCATATCTACGGAGATGGATTTGATATTAAACATGTCGAGGATGATGAACGGAACATCTGACACGTATGAGATTCCTTCATAGTCATGGCCGCCGCTTCGGATTTTGATTTGAATTCCGATGCTCTTCGCACAGAGAACCGTGGACGACACTTGTTCGTAACTCAAAGGAGTTACTATGACGACCGGTTTAGGAGTTTCGGAGGTGTTAAAGCGAAGGTTGCGGATGTAGAACTGTAAAACACTTGTGTAGGAGGAATTGGAGGGGTAGAACACTATGGAGGTTATGTTGTCCGATGGGTCTGGGTTCTTTTGGAGGAGGCAACTGAGCATTGATTCATAGACCGAAGAATCATCTGCAAAAGAAGAAGGCATCAGAAGGAGGAGGAGAAGGAGAGGAGAGAGAGAATGGAAGATTGGGTTCTTCATTGTTTGTTGTTTGGTGGTGAAAGATTGGGAGAGAGTGGAGTCGTGGGAGAGGATTTTATAGTGTACGGAGTGTCGAAAGCGCGTGAAGAGGATTCAAAACCGTTAGCAGTTGACCAGAAGATTCAAACAAGGAAATGTGTTGCTTTCTTGCATTCGGCTTTTTCCAATTGGCGCCGAATTTTAGAGTGTTACATTCAGATCTTTGAAGTGTGCAATTACCGCAACCGCATCAACCAATTGCGACCACGTTTGGCAACTTTCTACTATTCCAACTCTATCCAACGGATATTGATTCCTTCGCAATATTTTCTTACCCTTGTAATAATAATAATGTTAACAAACAGTTTTATTTGGAAATAAATATTTACTAAACCTAATTTCTATTAATATTAACAAAAATAAAAATTATAGAATAACCCCAATTCTATTATAAACAACCCATTTTTAAACATATTATTTTCTTTTACATTTTAATAGATTAGAACCTTGGGGTAGGGTAGGTGTGTGCGAGTGCATAAAATATTATGTTCTACATATTAATTTAAACATAATTTTTTTTTATCAAATTAGGAGATGTACTGATTTTTTAACACGGTAGTTAAAATTTAAATGTTATCAAAATAATAAAGCAAAAATAAAAGTTTATTACCTGAGAATAAGTGATTATGAGTCAAAATTTAATTTTTTTTTCTTTTTTTATTAAAAGCTTTTTTATTAAAAAAATATTAAACCATAGCACAAACAAGATATATGAAGGATACTCATTAAGCCAGATAATCTCGTATGAATATTGTTTAGAAAAATAGGAAAATACAAAGAAATAGTGCATTTGTGATGATAATGAGCATTATGTTAAAAATAGATTTTCAAGAAGGGTATTCGTCATATTATATCAAAAAGGCTACACCTCAGGTCAGATAAAAAACGATTGCAGCTATAGAGGTGACCGCGGTCTATTTTTGAAGTCCAAGCCTGTGGTTGGAGCGGTTGATTGGATCTTTTTAAAATCCCAATAGCATTGGCATATTCAAGCGGCAACCAAGAAAACGAGTTGTTACAGCAAATCATTGTGTTCATCTTATGGTTATTTTTTTTATTCTTGTCAGCGCTTGGTAGAAGTAGAGGATTTGATATTTTTGATTTCTTTTTTTTTTTTTTTAATTTTAGTGAATGCCTTTTTAGAATGTTAATAAGTTGACATTAGCATAATTATATTACTCTTTACTTTTGATCAATGCTATTATTACTACTCATTCTTTCAATAATTCTCTATTTTATTTTAAGAGAAAAATCATGGTTATGGGAGGACAAGACATCAAAAACAGCTTCACTACTATTACGCTCAGTCCGACTGAGCACGGGGGGACCCAATAGCTCGAACTGGATTGAATATTTGAGGTCACATGTCGAGGTTACAATGGCTTACACAGTCCATATTGGTGATCACTCAACATGTAAAGAGCCTGGTACTGGTTATAAATGCAAAACCCTAAAGGCATTACCTTGCAAGGCACTTAACCTCCCAATTTTTCAGGTATCGCAGAACTTTTCATATTTAAAAAGTTTTTATATATCGGGTGTCAACGCATGTGATCTAGTTTTGGTGGTTTGAGTTTTTTTAGGGGTTAAATTTCCTTTACTGATTTAGGGTTACTATTACTAGGGTTGCGTGACTTTTAAAAAAACGATCCCCCCATTTTAAAACATTAACTATTCCTAACTCTCAAATCTAAAATATGATTTTCACTCTCAAACTTTCGTTTCTCAAGATTTTAAAATAAATCAACAAATATTTTTCTCATATAAAAATTTTCAAATCTTAAATGAATTACAATCACTTAACTCTTTTAACGATTGAATATTATAAGTCAAGAAGATATTACAAAATTGGATCAACTTTTACTTTCACAATTCAAATATCTTTAGTATAAAATGCTCAACCCTTGTTCTCTTTCTGGATCCAATACAGTAAAAATCTCTCATCTTTCTCAAACACAGTGTATTCTCTCGACTAAAGTGCTTATCATTTTTTCTTTTCTTTATTCACTTGTGTGTCACACGCTAGGGAAACCTTTTTCCTTTTTTTTCTTTGTTTTTTTTTATAAAGAAGAGGAGTTCTCTTTTTTGAAAAGGAAAATTGAGGTGCGATTTTCACAATAACCATTTTGTCTCTCATTTAAATTTAAACAAATGGAAAGATTGGGTTTACCTACGTGGGCGGACCAACTCATTTTTCAATATCTCCTACTTGTACATAAGAGTTAAACTCGCACATGGTGTAATCATTATAATCGAATATCATCAATTTTATACAGATCAGTGGATCGTATGATTCGTAAAAATACTAAAAGTTTTAAAACTATATACCAGTTATAGATATATAGCAGCTCAATTCCAGTGCGGCGATAAAGACATCGTATCTCACTATACCGTATATCTTTTTTACTTAACACGGTCAACGTATCTCTCATCATTCAAAATAATATAAGAGCATATTTGACTCAAATTCAATCATGCATTCACAATTATATCTTTAAATACAAAGATATAGACATAACTGGCCGGTCAGTAAATATAGAGCAACGTGTTGGTCAAAGAGAATTTTCCTTTTATACTACTAACTTTCAAATTTATCTTATCTGCTTTTCTAGAAATGTACCACTAAACCGAATCAATCATAATTTATTGGTGATATACTAAGATAACAACATTAAACTAAAATTTCAAGAGATAGACGAAAGTTTTAAAAATATAAATTGAGGTTGAATATAAATCTCTGGGTTTCACACGATGAGATGAAGATGGATGTATCATCTCATTATCCATATAGTCGCATAAACACACGTGATATAAACATGTGCTGTGATACTCTTTCTTTATATGTGGAAGCATGTCTTCTTTTCTAAAATTAATGTATCGTATAGGTTTTAGTATAAATATAAACAACACTTGAATTGAGTTTTCTTACTTATAAGTTCTCAAAATCTCACAGCATTAAGGAAAACACACATTTGGCTTTTAGACAAATTCAATGGATTGTGAGAGATTTATTTTGATTACCATATATATAGTATACATAATTGGTAATCTCATTGTAGTATTCTATTAAGATGGCTTGAATGTTAATCCACTATAAATTAACACTACCTCATCTCTACATGTCACACAGATATTAGAAGTGATTGCCAATCTCGAAAACTTGTCCGACATACCTTTAAAAGTAGACACAAAAATTTTGAATATAAAAACAAAATTCAAATGTCAATGAATATAAGTGTTACTTCAAATATACTCTGTATATAATCATAATTATAGTTACAAATACTATCACAACCTATACACACCAAGAGATCTAATATGTCTTATAAACATGTCTTTAGATACTGGTTTCGTAAAAGAATTAGCCACCATCAAAAGTGTAGGTATGTATTTTGTTGTCATTTCTCTCTTTTCAATCATATTTTTGACAAAATTGATCTTTTGTGTCTATATTTAGTTTTGCTATAATATTTGGAGTATTTAGCATAAACAACAACTGACTTAATGTCATAATCCAACTCCTACTGAATTGTTCACTATTACCAAATATTACAAAAATCTATACAACCAAAATTCTCTCTAAACGGCGGAAACATATGCTACAAATTCTACTTCCATCGTAGTAAGCGATATATAGGTTTGTTTCTTATTTCTCCATGCAATAGCACTATCATTAAGCAAAAAATATAATTAAACTTAGATTTTCTCTCATCTAAATTATCTCTCAAACCTACATTCGTATATCTTTTGAATACTAGATTTTTTCCTTGATAACAAATGAAAAATTTACAGTTCCATCAGATTTCTCAATATTCCTTTTATATCAATCCAATCACTCTTCCCTAAATTGGATAGATACTTGCTGACCTAAACCCATAATATGACAAATGTTGGGACGAGTACATATCATAGCGTACATCAAGATTCCAACCATGCTAGAAAATGGTATTCTAGACATTTCATCTATTTTTTAGAAGTCTTCCAGACATTTCATCACTTAAATTATTGCGTCTAACCACAGGAGTATCAATGGATTTGTAATTTTCAACTTTGTATCGTTCTAGATTTTTTATAATATAAGACTTTTCAGATAATTTTAATAATCTCTTGGAATGATTTTTATGGATTTTAATTCCTAATTTGCCTCACCTATATCATTCGTCCCAAAATTGGAAGACAACCATTTCAAATACTTCTTATCATTCATGCTAACAACATATTCTCGATATATAGGGATAGAATTATAAATTTATTATTTGATTTCTCAATATAGATATAATGGTTTTCGTCTATCACAAGAGATCATAAGAGATTATAACTCTATAAAATCTCAAATACCATTGTCTTGAAAACTGGTTAAATCTATAAATTGATTTATTCAATTTATATGTTCTATTTTCTTGGCCTTTAATGACAAAACACTCTGCTTGTGCCATATAAACTTTTTTCTCAAAATCTTTATTAAGAAAGACAGTTTTCATATCCATCTGATTTAATTTTAAATCTAAATTGGCTACTATTGACAATAACAGACGAATGGAGATAAATCTTACCACTAAGAAAAGGTTTCCTCATAATCAACATCATTTTACTGAGTGTAATTTTTTGCGACTAGTTGATTCTTTTACCTCTCAATAGTTCTGTTTGGCTTACGCTTTATTTTGAGAATCCACTTGTTCTTAATAATTTAGCACACTGGCAAAAGTTCAACAAATTCTTAACATGGTTGGACCTCATTGATTCCAACTCTTTCTTCCATCACTTTTATCCACTTATCATTGGTAGGACAAAATAGAGTCTCATGTACATTCTTAGACTCTTCTTTATTTTTTGAAGAAACAATAAATGTGTATTTTATTCTCAAAATCACGGTTGGGCAACACTCTCCTAGGCTTTTCTAAATTGAAAATTTAGTTGGATCGTTAAAGTTTGATTCATTTCCATTGGAATCAACATTTTTTTCTCGTGATTCCAATGATCCTCTATGGACAAAGCCATTCCATGAATTAACTAATTGAAACAAAGGTTCTATGTCCTTTACGTCATTTCTGTAAAGATATTCATTCTAAAAAAATGTGACATCCGTTATCCAAACTCTGCTATAGTACCATCGTCTTATTCACCGATAAGCACTTAACTTTTAAACTGATCGAAATATTTTATAAAGATACTTTTACTTCTACGGGGATCCAATTTTTCATATTTATTAGAAAAATCTTAAATATAAATGATCGATCCCCAATGTATGAGGTCACTCATATATTCTTTCTACCAGTCCAAAGTTTATATAACGTCATTGGTACCGACTTTGAAAGCATTTTATTCAAAATATAAGCCGTAGTCAATAAGACATCTTCTCAAAAGGAAATCTACAAGTTAGTCTATGCTATCATGGATCTTCTAATATCCAATAATATCCTACTCCTTCTTAACATAACATCATTCTACTAAGTTGTATAAGAAATGGTCAAATGTTAAATTATATCTCTTTCATTATACATATCCTTAATTTATCTGATAGATATTTATGCCATTTATCTGTTTTAAAGACCCATTATCGTTCTATCTATTTTATTCTCTACTTTGTTCATATAAGGTCTAAATCATTCAAGTGCTTCAGACCTGTGAGAAAACAAATAGATATAGCCAAATTGCATGAAATCATTTATGAACGTCATAAAATACAAAACTTCACATCTAGCCTTCGCTTTTATTGGACGATAAATGTCTGAATGGACCAACAACAATGAAAATTCAGCCTGTATACCATTCCAAATGGTTTTCTTGTCTTTTTGTAGGCATAACAATATCAACTTATTGGTTAAATATTCATCCATTACTTTGCAATATCATAAAACAATTTAGAAATATTCCAGAGCCAATAAACAAATCATTTAAATACAAACTAACACTATCTCTTTGAAAGTTCAAAATATAGCCAAAATTTAAAAGAATAAGAACAGATATTAAATTTTGTCGAATTTCAGATACGTAAAGACTGTCCTGCAAGATGAGAGTTCGACCATTTTATAACTCCAATTTACAAGTGTCAGCTCATCTAACCTTACTTTTGCATTGTTCCCCATATGGATCCATCTCTTACAATAAGACATTCGATGAAAATTTACAAATGCCTCTTGATCTGTTCTTATATCTAGGATTGTTCTTTTGTGATTCATTTTTAGTCTCCTTTCTTACTTGTTTTCGTTCTAATTCCTTTCATACTTAGAGTTCAAAACTTTCGTGAAATTAGATTTTGCAACAAAAGTATCAACTGTGGATTTTGCAGCACCAAACCGCTCAAACTCAAACTTGACGTAGCAAGCAACGTTTGAGAAAATCTTCACACTATTATTGTGACTTCAACTGACTTTTAAGTGCTCCCATTTGATATGAAGGGATCGAATCATAACTTGAACTTTCTTTTCATCAGAGAGGATATGACCAGCTGACTCCACCTCTCTTATAATGTTAGACATGACCCTTAGATGTTTGAAATTGTAACCATTTCGCCTTTTATAAGTATCAAATTTTATGGTCAACTATCTTAGATGAATCAAACTGGTATCTCTATATTTCTCTTTGAGCTACACCTAAATAACATGAGCAATCGAATATTGCTTACACTTAGGGATCGTACAATCAATCATAGAGCTAATTAGGGTCGCTCAAACAGTGGAATCAGTCATTTTTCATGCTTGGTAAGTATTTTGTTCTTTATTCTGCGGGGCAACATTGTTTCCATCAGGGTGTAACATGACATGTTTGATACCTTCTAAGTCATTTTATTCTTTTAACACATTTCACATTTTATGACGTCATATTTTATGATTATCACTTTTCAATTTGTCACCTTTATTTAATGTCACAATAATAGATTTCGATACTATGGTTTATATTTCAAATACTAATACTCATATCATACACACAATACTATAGTTCAAGATTAACATTCAAGAGAGATCAACATTAGGTATAAAGTCAAAAGTTCATTAGGTTTCCAATAATTATTTATGTTTCTAATGCAATACCATCACAAATTTAATTTAAAGTTATTAAATTCATTAGGTTTTATAAAAGAACTAAAATTCTTTCAACAAAAAATCTTCCACTTAAATATATGAAATATTTAAATAATATTATAATTCTGGAAGAGAATTAATCAAATTTTACCAATCCAAAATTTTTATATAAATACACAAATTATTTAAATAATATTTTGATTTTGGATGAGAATTACTCAATTCTATCAATTCAAAATTTTCAAAATTTCATTCAAGAGACCCTAGTTTTCTTTTGCGTACATGATCATATAAAAAAAAAAGTAAAACCAATCATATTCTCAATAGAAATTTTATATTAAAACTTAAAGTTTCATTAGTATATTAGTATGATTCTAACATAAAACCACAACACGCAAAAGAAAACATATAAATTGAATTATCTC